>CM038674.1:546653618-549516118 GCA_021605145.1 Aegilops bicornis
GAGATAACGAGAGGAGAAAGAAAAGGAGATAGAGATAGATTACAGTTTAAATGAAAATATCTCTATCCTATACATATTCTAACACTCCCCCTCAATCTAAACCTCATGAACTTCGGCCAAGGTTGAGATTGTATTTGAACTCATCCAACCTCCTCACAGTAAGAGGCTTTGTGAAGCCATCAGCAAGTTGATCTCCGGTAGGAATAAACTGAATTTCAAGAAGCTTTCTAGCTACTCTTTCTCTGACAAAGTGGAAATCAACTTCAATATGCTTTGTGCGTGCATGAAAAACAGGATTAGCTGACAGGTAAGTTGCACCAATATTATCACACCATAGTCTGGCAGCTTTTGGAGTCTTAATTCCAAGCTCATAAAGTAGTGTTTGTATCCACATTACTTCAGTTGTGGCATTTGCCAAAGCTTTGTATTCAGCCTCTGTGCTTGATCTAGAAACTGTAGCCTGCTTTCTTGCACTCCATGACACAAGATTGGATCCCAGAAATACAGCAAATCCACCAGTAGATCTTCTATCATCAATACACCCTGCCCAGTCTGCATCAGAATAGGCAGTAACAAGCATAGAAGAAGACTTGGTAATTTGAAGTCCAAGTCCCTCTGAAAACTTAAGATATCTCAAAAGTCTCTTAACTGCAGTCCAATGAGTAGTGCTAGGAGCATGTAGATACTGACATACCTTGTTGACAACATAAGAAATATCAGGTCGTGTCAGTGTTAAATATTGCAATGCACCCACAACACTTCTATAATTTGTTGCATCATCTGATCCAAGTGCCTCTCCACTTTCAACAGAAAGTTTTTCAAAAGTTGAGATAGGTGTACTCACAGGTTTACATTTTTCCAAACCTACTCTCCTGAGTATATCAGCTGTGTACTTTTCCTGTGTCAGAAGTATACCATCTCTTATCTGTTTAACCTCTATGCCAAGAAAATAGTGAAGATCTCCCAAATCCTTGAGAGCAAATTCCAACTTAAGATCCTTAAGCAAACAAGTGGTGGCGCTTGAACTTGAACTAGCAACTATAATATCATCAACATAAACTAGCACAAAAATAGTGACATTTCCTTTATTATAAAAGAATAAGGACGTGTCTGCTTTGGATCGTACAAATCCAAGTTGTTGTAGTTGCATGCTCAATCGTGAATACCAAGCTCTTGGGGCTTGTTTTAAACCATATAATGCTTTATCCAATTTGCATACATAATGTGGTGTACTCTGGTTTTCATAACCTAGTGGCTGCCGCATAAATACCTCTTCCTCAAGAACAACATGAAAGAACGCGTTCTGAACATCTAGCTGTCTTAAGCTCCAACCTCTCGAAACAGCAATAGACAAGACAAGTCAATTAGTAGCTGATTTAGCAACTGGGCTAAAGGTATCCTCATAATCAATGCCAAACCTTTGCTTAAAACCCTTAGCAACTAATCTAGCCTTGTACCTGTCTATACTTCCATCAGACTTTCTTTTTATCTTGTACACCCATTTACAATCAATGATGTTCATTCCACTTTTTGATGGTACTAGGTGCCATGTTTTGTTTTTCATAAGTGCATCATACTCACTATCCATGGCTTCTTTCCAATTTTTGTGAGCAAGAGCATCAACTAGGCTAACTGGTTCACCAGTAGTAGTGAGGAAAGCACGTTTTTTATCATACCTGATGGTACCATCTTTGTGTTCTTTTTCCTTAGTGATACCTGATTGAGACCTCATGTGACGCCGCGGAATTATTTGTGCAGAAATCGCCACAGAATATCCAGCCATCTGATCACGCTCAGGCACCACGGGATCGCGCGCTGGATCTCCTGCAGGCGAGATCGGCCTCGGGATCGATCCGCCAGACGAGACGCGTCGCGTGTCTCCCGCTGTGTCGCCCGCTGAGCCCGTGCGCGTCGGAGCCCGTGGGGTGGGCCCAGCGGCGGTCGGCCGGTCGGCCACCCTCACAGGTCGTGGACTTGTGGCGAGCAAGGAGTCGCCCCCGCCCCCGCCTGGGTTGGTGGGCTCCAGGCTATCGCTGTCGACCACCGAGCCGCGAGCCGTGTCCACGCACTGGAAGAGATCCTCCTCGAATCGGGCGCCAATGATTGCGCTGGCGCCAGGATTTTCCTGGGATCGCGCGCCGGATCTGCTGCTGCTGGCGGGATCCTCCTCGGGGCTAGCGACGGCTGCGTTGGCTGTTTCTGAGCACATAAAATCATGAACTGCACCTGTACAAACATCATTAGAGGCGCAATTTTCTGTGGATTTATCCACATGGTCAGCTTTAGTTAATTCACCCTCGTGATCAGAGATTGTGTCAAGGTCCGGAAGAAGTGCTATTTCAGCATGGAGAAGCGCGCCTGCATTGGGATGAAGTTTGGCAAACGGAAAGAGGGTTTCATCAAAAACTACATCTTGAGAAATATATATACGTCCAGTTGCAATTTCTAGGCACTTGTATCCTTTGTGAAGATTACTATAGCCTAGAAAAACACATTGAGTGGAACGGAATTCAAGTTTATGATGATTATATGGACGTAAATTTGGATAGCAAGCACACCCAAATATTTTGAGAGAGTTGTAGTCCGGTTTTTGATGATAGAGACGTTCCAACGGAGTAGAGTTGCCAATGACTTTACTTGGAAGACGATTAGTGAGATATGTTGCTGTAAGAAACGCTTCATCCCAATATTTTAGTGGCATGGACGCATGAGCAAGTAGGGAGAGACCAACTTCAACAATGTGACGGTGTTTGCACTCGGCAGAACCGTTCTGTTGATGAGCATGTGGGCAGGAAACATGATGTTGAATGCCTATGCTACGGAAAAAGGAGTTGAGTTTTTCGTACTCCCCTCCCCAGTCACTTTGGACTGTAAGGATTTTCCTGTTAAAGTGTCTTTCAACAAGTTTCTGAAATTCTTGGAAGATAGAGAAGACTTCAGATTTATACTTGACTAAATAAATCCAAGTAAACTTGCTATAATCGTCAATAAAACTAACATAATATTTATTTCTTCCAAAAGAATCTATTGCATGACCCCACACATCACTGAAAATAAGCTCTAAAGGAGCATGAGACACACTGTTTGACTTGGGATAAGGAAGTTGGTGGCTCTTGGCACACTGACAGGCTTCACAAACTGACTCATTATTTTGACTATGTGACAAAGAAAGTTTGTCTTTATTGACTACTTGCTTAACTATGATTGATGATGGATGTCCTAATCTTTGATGCCACCTTTCCAAGGAGGGTTTGATGGCAGAATAAACTTGACGACTCTTGCGACTAAGTGCTCCGGATGTGATGGGGTAGAGCCCTCCAATGCGTCTACCGTGATGAAGAAGTTCCCTCGTTGCCCGATCCTTTATAAAAAAGTAACGAGGGTGAGTTTCAAAGAAGATATTATTATCAGTGGCTAGACGAGACATAGAGGCAAGGTTTTTGTCAGCTTGTGGAACCTGAAGAACGTCCTTAAGAACTAGATCACGTTTGAGATTAGGGGAATTAATGTAAGCTTGTCCAATGTGACAAATATCCATACCTCCACCACTAGTCGCGGTGTGAATCTGGTCGCCGCCGTGGTATCTCTCTCTGAGCGCAAGTTGCTCTAACTCGCTGGTGACATGATTTGTTGCACCCGAATCCACGTACCAAGCGCCATCTCCTCCTCCTCCTTCTTCACGGATGGGTGCAGCAGCATGACGAGCGTCGGGGACAAAGTCTTTGTTGTATCTGTGCCAGCAGTCCATGACCTCATGGCCCGGCTTCTTGCACAGTTGACAACGAGGACGACGATTTGAGGAAGCGCGGCAGCTGTTGTTGTTGTTGAAGCCGCCGCCTACTGAGTTGCTGCAACCATCAGAGCGAGCGCCCTCGCCCTGGTAGTTGCCGCGACCACGGCCGCCGCCACCGGGCGCGGCTCGCTCGCCTGATGACCGCGCCCATGAAGCCGAGTTGACAGAGGACTGTCTGATGTTGGTGCCGTGGAGGAGAGCGAGGCGAGCATCGAAGCTCAAGAGCTGGCTGTACAGCTCCTGAACCTAAACTAGCTCAACCCTAGCAGACAGAGCGGACACGACTGGATTGTAATCCAGATCGAGGCCAGCCATAATCTTGGAGACGATCTCGGGGTCGGGAAGAGGGACACCGGTGCAGCATGCGATTTCATCTGTAAGAGTTTTGATTTTGCCAAGATATTCAGCCATGGACATGTTACCTTTCTTCAGGTTTGTGAGCTCGATGCGGGTGTTGATGGCCTGACTTTGGCTCTGGGCGGCGAACATGGCGTTGATGGCGCTCCATACTTCGGCCGGCGTCTGGAGCGTGGCGACTTGAGCGAGGATCTCACGGGACAGAGATCCCATCAGATACCCCTGGAGTTGTTGCTGCTGTGCGTACCAGAGGGTTCGGGCGAAGTTGGCGATCTGTTCTTCTTTGCCATCTTTGGTGATGGTGAGGGTGGCCGGTGGTTCCGGACTCTCCCCGTCAAGGTGGTGCTCCATTTGTGCGCCTCTAATATGCGGGAGCACGACGGCCTTCCATAGAAGGAAGTTTCCCCTTGATAGCTTCTCCTGTGGTGGCAGTCCGAGAGGAACAGAGCTGCTGCTGGATGATGGTGCGAAGGTGGAGGACATGGAGGTGGAAAGCACGCTCGTGGTGGAAGATAGGGCTGCGGAGGAAGACATGATCTCGGCCGCGGGGTAGGTAGCTAGATGCGATCTTCGATCTAAGAGGAAGATGCTCTGATTACCATGTAAGTTTGGTTGGAAGCGTTGAACGCTTTGGTCTCGGGCCGCATGTATATATATTGGCAATGCCTTGGAGTACAAGAAAAGATAAAGGATCGATCTCAAGGAGAGTTCGGTACAGGAGGTAGCGAGAGGAGAAAGAAAAGGAGATAGAGATAGATTACAGTTTGAATGAAAATATCTCTATCCTACACATATTCTAACATGCAGCAGATGTATTGAGACAGAAAACAAAAATTTAGACAAACCAACGTCTTGTTTGGTAATTTAAAGTGCAAAGAGGCAATTTGGTATCTACTAGTATTAGATGACATGTTTGGCTAGTCTGGCATTGCGTTTGCTAATCACTTTCAGATGGGGAGCACTGCTCATTTCATCCTTAATCATCCTGCATTTGGTGGTTGGATAATTTATTCAGCCTTGGAGTGGTGTTTGAGTGTGTGCGCCTTAAAATTGTTGGAATAAATGCCAGTCTAGAACACTCGGCTCAAAAATGAGCGCAAAATGCACATTTCAGAACTTAGCTGTTTGATACTTTGATTATGTTTGTCCTCTCTGAAGGTCATGACAATTTCTCAATGCAGGAATTTCAAAATGGTCTGGAGTTGGTCATGACAGTAGCAGAATAACTATCCATTCAACATATAATTGTTCATGATGACCTCTTGTGTAGTATGAGTTGGGTTATACAGTAATATGTTGAGCTCACGTTGGCCATAATAAACAACTAAACTGTTCCACGTCAAAAGAAAAAGCTAAGAAACTAAATGTGGAACAGCTCCGACATCGGAATTTCCTCCATTATTCTACTCACTAGCCTTGCATGTACATGCTCTTCCTTAATCTTTGTCTTGGTCAAATACGTGTATGTACGTGCTCTTCAACCAATGCTCGTTGATAGCTTATCTTCTGATTGTATGCAATTGCGACGTGGTACCAATCACTGAATCAAGTGCTAAAACTATGCAAATCCTGTCATTTTCTCAATGCAAGTGGCAGAGCCGTTGACTACACTACCCTTTTGTTTTGCTTAGATTTTTCTCCAAGGAGTTGGTATGATTGATTACCTGTTGGTGTCATTTGGTGATTGACCATAGATTTAAGCCTGATTATTTGTTTCTGAACAATGATCGCTTATCCGTGCGGCGCTCTCCTTTGTTGGATGTTTTGCCGAAGACTGTCAACTTTATCACTGTCCGGGACTCTTTCAGGGGACATTGAATCTCTGTCCGAACTACAACACTTGTATGTAACTTCTTCTCCGTTGTAGTTTAGGCGCTTCCGATTAATTTACTTCGTTCCAAAGAAGCACTTTTAGGTAAACATATTACTCAATCTTCAGTCCGGGTTCAGAGAAGAACTTCAGAATCACGCCTAAACATTAACATAGTTTGATTTGTCATGGTAATCAAGCTTCTTAGGTTTTGCCTCTTTCTTGCTGCAGGGACTTGTCCTACAACAAGGGCTTGCGTGGCTCTCTTCCTGCATCCATTGCAAGCTTGAGCAACCTTCAAAGTTTGTGAGTAGTTAAACTTGGAAGAGCACAACTTTTTTTAGAAAAGGAGGAGGACCCCCGGCCTCTGCATCTGGACGATGCATGCAGTCACTTTATTAATTATTCACACAAAACCTTACAAAGTCATACAACAGTAAGACTAAAGCCACCGTCTAGGCAACATCTGTCGCTATTCCTATCCAGTTGATGAAGGGATGCTGATAGTCTGGGCGTAATACCAAACAGACCTCGCAGCCAAACCTAACATCTAAGACCTGAGGTCCCAACCAGGACTTCTGCCGGGTATGGGGCACCTGTCGGGTATGAGACCGCCGCAGCCACCTGCCACCAATCCATCTTCAATGTTGTACTGCTGCATCTACCTTGCCTGGTCTAGCTGCCGTCGACGCCACCACGACGCTAGACAACGCCACCATCCTGCGCTCGTCCATCATCACACGCCCACCAGCGAGACCCCGCTGCTCCATGCCGCTGAAACCCGCCGTTCTCGACGTGCCAGATGCCACGCCGCTCCTTCGTCACGAACACCACCTGTTGCCATTGGTCCCATCCCCTCCACCTGCAGTTCCTCTAACCGAGCACCCAAACGCCCCAGGCGGTGCCTCTAAGAAGGGTACGACACACGCAGTGCCGCCACCGCCCAATCTAAGTAGATTTTGGGTTTTCACCCGGGCATGGGGTCGGGGTGGAGGGCAGGGACCTCGACGGCGCCTGCAAGGAGGAGAACGGTGATCCTGGTCGTCGCCACCGTCGGGATGAACGAGTCATCCAGTGTTTCCTCCGGTCTGATGGCACCTCTACCAGCCCCCGCGAACGCACCGAGGCCGACGACCGCGATCGTAAGCCACCAAGTGCAGCAGGAGAGAGCCTGCAGCAAGGAGGAGATCCACCGGCACCTCACCGCCCACGCGGTCAAGACGCCGTCCATCCACCCCCTGCAAACGTCGCCAGCCGAGGGCGCCGTCGCCATGCCTAATGGGGCCGCCGCCCCAGGTCCAGGTTCCTCCACGATGGCTAGAGTGGAGAGATCCGCCACGAGCGACGAGATCTGGCACTGCGCGGCCGACGCCATCACCTAAGCCCGCCATCGACCGATCCCGCCGCCGTCAGGAGCCCGCACGCTGTCGGGAGTCCCACACCCATGGATTTGGGCGCCCGTGCACCGCCGCGAGCCCGTCGCCTCCGTGATCCGCCACACCCTCAGGAGGGCCGCACCCCGCGGATCAGAACGCTCGCGCCGCCACTGATCCGGGAGAGGGAGGAAAGACCTCCGCCGCCGCCATCGCATGCATGGGCTTTGCCCGGCGCCGACCATCGACAGCGGCGGAGGGGGAGAAGGGCGCTGGAGGGTAACTAGGCGGCGGTGGCGGCTGAGCCCTCCCGAGCCGCCCGCGGGGGAGGCGACGCGAGAGGGAGGTGTATTTCACGAGAGGGAGATGTATCTGTTGCTGGAAGAGCACAACTGGTTCACTATGCCCAAAATGTCTAGAGCATGGATTAGTCTTTGACTTGTTTACTCTATACTTTCTCTGCAGAATACTTCTTGGCTGCAGCTTTACAGGTGAAATACCTACAGAGACTGGCCAGCTATCAAATTTGATATCTCTGTAAGGAGCCTAAACTTATATATATGTATCTAATGTTGCTGAACATTTCTTGTCTGGAGTACATAAATGCAATTTCTGAACTTCTCTTTAACTAAAAGCGCAATTTTACCTATCTGTGTACCATGAGACCTTCCTACTGTTATCATTGACATGTTTGCTGAAATTACTTGACGAAATTGCGATCATATATGCAAGTATTCATTTCTGAACCAGGGCTCATCTGCTCTTGATGAACAGTAAAAATATATTAAAAAAATTCAAAAAATACCACTCCCTCTGATCCAAAATAAGTGTCGCAGTTTTGATTTCAAAACTGTGACACTTATTTTGGATCGGAGGTAGTAGAATATTCATTTCTGAACCCGGGCTCATCTACTTTTGAACCTAGCAAGCTGCAACCTTTAGATCATTTCGTGTTTATGTACCAGGATTTTACCTAGCCATCGTTCCTAACAATATTATGCACTTCGTTTTAGCGAAGTAAGGTTGATCACTGCACTCTGCCTGCAGATCTCTGAACTGTTGGATAAACAGCAACTGACTTTACTGAGGGCCAAAGGCCAGAACATATACATGTGTGGTAAAGTGCAGAAATACCCCTTATAGCAATGGGGATGTACTAAAAGGACTTATACACATCTAACACCCCCCCTCAAACTTATGGTGGATCAACAACACTGAGTTTGGAGAGAAGAAAACTATGTTGCGCTCGAGTTTGTGCCTTCGTGAAGAAGTCCGCCAACTGTAACTCAGAGGGCACATAGTGAAGAGCGAGAGTCCTGATCTCAGCAAGAAGACGCACAAAGTGGGCATCCACTCCGATGTGCTTGGTGAGCTCATGCTTCACCGGTCACGCTGCAATACCGAGATAGCACCAAGATCGCCAGACAAGAAGGGAGTCGAGGTGGTAGCATACACCAAAATCCTCAAGTAACCACCGTAACCAGATCACCTTAGCCAAGATAGCCATGGCTCGCAACTCAGCCTCTATACTCGAAGCGAGAAACTGCAGCCTGTTTCTTTGTCTTCCGTGCAATAAGAGAGCCACCAAGAAAACACAAGAAGCGCATAAAGGAGCGCCGATCGAGGGATCACTAGCCCAGGAAGCATCAGAGTAGGCCTGGAGCTCAGTGAGCTGGAGCGAGGAAAGAAAAGGCGTTGAGAGATCGTGCCACGAAGGTATCGTAGAACACGGAGAAGATGACTATAGTGGACAAAGGTGGGGGCTGAAACAAACTGACTCAGGATGTGAACAGGATAGGAGATGTCAGGACGCGTAACAGCAAGATAGACAAGGTTGCCAACGAGGTGACGATAGTGAGTGGGATTAGGAAGAGGATCACCATCAGAGGCACGAAGCTGAACGTTGAGCTCCATAAGAGTTGCAACAGTGCGGTCATCACCAAGAGCAGCTCGAGTAAGAAGATCTTGAATATATTTTTCTTGGGAGATGTAGAAGCCATCAGAGGTCGAGGAGATCTCAATCCCAAGAAAATAGCGAAGAGGACCAACATCAGTCATGAGGAACTGGTCTTCAAGGCGAGCCTTAAGAAAGGCAATGTAATCAGAGTCGTCACCAGTGATGATCATGTCATCAACATACAGAAGGAGAAGGGTCCGACCATGAGGAGACGTGTGAACAAACGGGGCGGGATCATGATCACTGGGCAAGAAACCAGCGGCAGTCACCACAGAGGCAAAGCGCTCAAACCAGGCGCGAGGGGCCTGTTTAAGACCATATAGGAAGCGGCGAAGTCGACCATCAAGAGCATAGTACCCCGGTGGTGGCTGCATATAAACCTCCTCACGCAACTCGCCATTGAGAAAGACGTTCTGGACATCAAGCTGAGAGATAGACCACTGACGAACAGAAGCCACAGCAAGGAGAGTACGGACAGTGGTCATGTGGGCCACAAGAGCGAATGTCTCATCATAATCGTGTCCCTGCTCCTGCTGGAAACCACGGGCCACAAGACGAGCTTTGTAGCGCTCAAGAGAACCATCGGAGCAAGTTTTAATCTTGTAGACCCACTTGCAGGTGATAGGACGAACACCAGAAGGGAGGGGAACCAGATCCCATGTGCCAGAGCGCTCAAGGGCAGCAAGCTCTTCGGCCATCGCAAGCTGCCATTCAGGCTGAGTCATGGCAGTCCGATAGGAAGTGGGCTCAGTAATAACAGAGAGACCGTACCAATCGGGGGTGTAGCGATCAGGCGGTGGGCGAGGCCGAGCACGGAGGTTGTGAACCGGGGGAGGCGTGAGGGGAGGTGCACCAGAGGTGGAAGGTGCGTTAGGGGAGACATCCTCAGCACGAGGGCGACGAGTATAGTGGAGAGGGAACGGTGAGAGAGGGTGACTGACTGGAGATAGTGGTGGAGAGGTGGAGGAGGAGGATGGAGAAGATGGGGTCGGTGGTGAATGCGAAGGAAGGAGAGGTGCCGGAGGAGGAGGTGACACAGGAGGCACATAGCAGGGTGTATCGGGAAGGAGAAGGAAAGAAAGTTCGTCCACAGAGAGACTCGAGGAAGAAGGATGTGGGTAGTAAGAACGAGACTCGTCAAAAGTCACATCACGCGAGATGCGCAAGCGACGACCCACGGGATCCCAACATCGATAGCCCTTGTGCTCATCACTGTAGCCAAGGAAAACACACTCAACCGACTAAGCAGTCAGTTTAGTGCGTTCTGGGGGGCAAGAAGAACATAGCACACACATCCAAACATACGGAGAGCTGAGTAGTCAGGAGTGCGACCAGTGAGGCACTCCATAGGAATACCACCCTGCAGAGCAGTCGATGGCTGAATGTTGATGAGATAAGTGGATGCGGAAACAGCCTCAGCCCAAAAATGGGGTGGAAGGGAAGCAGCAATCATCAGCGCACGAGCAGTCTCAAGCAAATGACGATGCTTACGTTCAGCAACGCCATTCTGAGCATGAGCATCAAGACATGAGAACTGGGCAAAAATACCCTGTTCCGCTAGAAAACCACGCAACAACTGAGAGATATACTCTCCAGCGGAGTCAGCACGAAAGGTACGAATGCGCACGGAAAACTGGGTGTGAACCATGGCAGCAAATCATTTGTATATCGGGAGAACCTCGCTACGAGATTTCATGAAGTAGAGCCAAGTGTAGCGAGAGAAATCATCAATAAACAAAACATAGTATCGATGACCACCTTTTGAATCAAAGGGAGGAGGACCCCAGACATCAGAATGAACTAAGTCAAAAGGACACTGAGATACAGACTCGCTAGTAGGATAAGGTAACTAAGTCTGTTTGCCAAGTCTGCAACTGAGGGAGTTCCGGACTAGGGGGTGTCTGGATAGCCGAACTATCATCATCGGCCGGACTCCAAGACTATGAAGATACAAGATTGAAGACTTTGTCCCGTGTCCGGATGGGACTTTCCTTGGCGTGGAAGGCAAGCTTGGCGATACGGATATGTAGATCTCCTACCATTGTAACCGACTCTGTGTAACCCTAACCCTATCCGGTGTCTATATAAACCGGAGGGTTTTAGTCCGTAGGACGAAGAACAATCATACCATAGGCTAGCTTCTAGGGTTTAGCCTCTTTGATCTCGTGGTAGATCCACTCTTGTAACACACATCATCAATATTAATCTAGCAGGACGTAGGGTTTTACCTCCATCAAGAGGGCCCAAACCTGGGTAAAACTTCGTGTCCCTTGTCTCCTGTTACCATCCGCCTAGACGCACAGTTCGGGACCCCCTACCCGAGATCCGCCGGTTTTGACACCGACATTGGTGCTTTCATTGAGAGTTCCTCCGTCGCCACCAATAGGCTCGATGGCTCCTTCGATCATCAACAACGACGCAGTCGAGGTGAGACCTTTCTCCCCGACAGATCTTCAGATTCGGCGGCTTTGCATCGCGGGCCAATTCGCTGGCCATCCGGAGCAGATCGAAGCTACGCCCGCCATCAGTCGATTTGGAAGTTTGAACTATACGGCCGATATCCGCGGAGACTTGATCTTCGACGGATTCGAGCCGCAGCCGAGCGTGTCGCACTGCTTCGATGGGCATGATCTAGCTCTGCAGCCGAACAAAGGCTCGAGGCCGCACTGCATCCGCTCCGACCCTTAATCCGGAGCCGGATTCCCCGATCGAGGACGAGTGGTTGGACACCGCCTCGGGGCTTTAATCTCACGGCGATCGAGCCAAACTCTATCCTCGTCTCTTTGCGAAGACCTCGACTCTGTGGTGCCGGACTCCTCTCCGGACTCCGAACCTCCGCGCCCTTGCCAATCGAATCCGATTGGGCACCCGTCATGGAGTTCATCGCCGCGGACATCTTTCAAAGACTCGCCCTTTGGCGACATCCTGAATTCACTAAAGTCTCTCTCTTTATCCGGAGAGCCCTGGCCGGATTACGGTCAGGAAGGTTGGGATGCGGACGACGAAGAAATTCAAAGCCCACCCACCACCCACTTGATAGCCGCTGTCGATGATCTAACCGACATGCTAGACCACAACTCCGAAGACATCGACGGTATGGACGACGATGCCGAAGACGAACAAGACCCGGCGCATACAGGGCACTGGAAGGCCACCTCATCATACGACATATATATGGTGGACATCCCAAAAGATGGGAACGACGATGGAACAACGGAGGATGACCCCTCCAAGAAGCAGCCCAAGCGCCGCGCCGGGCGCCACTCTAAATCCCGCCACAAAGAAGAATGAAGATTCCGCACCGGAGATAACAATACACCGGACAAAGGCCGAAGACAATCCACTCCAAAGCAAGATCCAACGCAGAGGATGGAGACGCCAGCCCTCACGAGAGCGGCGTAAGAAGAGGTAGAGGATTATATGCCTCCCTCCAAGACGAAGCAAGCCTCGACGATGATGAATTAAATGCGTGCACGAGGATCCCGTCGAACAAGAGCGTTTTAGACGCGGGCTTATGGCCACGGCGAACAGCCTCAAGAAAATGCGAACAGCTTCGAGCTGATCAGATCTCGCTAGCCGACAGATGGATCAAGTCCTCGCGTCAAGAGCATGAGCTCGAACGCCCCTCCAAAGCTACCCTAAACGCAAGCTGCTCCCCGATTAGAGGAGGAGGCTTACGAACCCGCATCACCAGGAGACAATACGGTGACCGACCACCCCGTGGTCGCGACAGAGAGGCCTCTAGGCCCTTCACTAGAACCGCACCCGGCATCGCTCAAAAAGCATACGGCTGTGGGGACGCCCGACTGCGAGATATATTGGAGGACAAGGCAAGACAATCAAGATCGATCTATGGATCGCGTGGGCGCCCCAGTGCGTGGCGATTTACAACCGTCACGGACACAAGAAGTCCGCCGGGCCGAACAAAATGCAGACAAAGCTCTTTTGAGCTCCGGCCGTGATATCGCCCAAAGATGCAGGCGCCAAGACACCCACTATGCTTCACGCACGAAGTAATGGATCATCAAATCCCGAAGGGTTTAAACCCGTCAATATTGAATCCTATGATGGCACAACAGACCCCGCGGTTTGGATCAAGACTATCTCCTTCACATCCACATGGCCCGGTGACGATCTTCACGCCATCAAATACCTCCCCTCTAGCTTAAAGGACCAGCCCGGCATTGGCTCAACAGCTTGCCGCCAGAGTCAATTGGGAGCTGGGAGGACCTGGAAGCCGCATTCCTCGATAACTTCCTGTGGCACTTATGTGCGACCACCGACGCCGATGACCTAAGCCACATAATTCAGCAGCCGCATTTAATCGGCCGACAATTCTAGACACGGTTCTTAACCAAGAAAACCAAATCGTTGATCGTCCGGATGCGGAGGCCCTCGCGGCCTTCTAGCATAACATCCGCGACGAGTGGCTTGCCCGGCACCTAGGACAGGAAAAGCCGAAATCCATGGCAGCCCTCACATCACTCATGACCCGCTTCTGCGCGGGTGAGGACAGCTGGCTAGCACGCAGCAACAACCTCAGCAAAAAAATTGGCAGTCCGGACTTCAAGGACCGAAATGGCAGGCCGCGTCGTCACAAAAACAAACGCCGCATTAACGGCGACAATATTGAGGATACGGCAATCAATGCCGGATTCAGAGGCTCTAAACCCGGTCAGCGGAAAAAGGCATTCAAAAGAACTACTCCGGTCCGGCCCAATTTGGACCGAATACTCGACCGCTTGTGCGATACACACAAGATCCCGAAAAGCCGCTTAACCATACCAACAGGGACTGTTGGGTATTCAAGCAGTGCAAGTTAATTGCCAAAAACAATGACAAGGCTGCAAAGCGATGACGAGGACGAGACCCAACCACCCAACAATAGAGGATGTATGGTTTCCCCCACAAAAGTGCGGACGGTGAACATGATATACGCAACGCACATACCCAAAAGGGAGCGGAAGCGTGCACTCAAGGATGTTCTACGCGATGGAGCCAGCTTGTTCAAGTTCAATCCATGGTCCTCCCGCCCGATCACTTTTGACCAAGGGACCACCCCACCAAAGATCCGCCATGGCGGATTCGGCCAAGACCGGTCTTAGACCCAATCGTCGATGGATTTCACCTAACCGTAGTCCTCGATGGACGCGGCAAAGAGCGAACCTGCTTTACCGTGATATAGTGCGCAAAATGGGCATAGACCCTCAAGGATTAAACCTACCAAAACGACCTTTAAAGGCGCCATACCAGTGTAGAAGCCAATTGTACAGCTCAATTACATCGAAGTGGTCTTCGGATCCCGGATAACTTCCGCGAGGAGTTAATCTTCGACATAGTCTCGCTCCGCAGCGGCTATCATGCCTTGCTTTCGGACGCATCTGCGCTTGCAAAGTTCAACGCGTGCCGCACTACGCATACCTCAAGCTCAAGATGCCAGCCCTCGAGGAGTCATCACGGTCAACGGAAACACTGAACGCTCTCTCCGCACGGAGGAACATACAATGACTCTCGCGGCGGAAGTGCAATGCAGCCTCTTAAGGCAATCCTCGAGTCCGCCGTTAAGCGCCGGACACAGCTAAGCGCCCGGAGTAACTTACAACAAGACCACCGCACGCCCGAGCATCGCCAGAAGCGGTGCGGCCCCAACCCCAGCCTCCCGCGAACGTCAGCAGGTCCTTCGCGTACACCATTGCAGCTCACGAAGATACCATGGGCATGGGGAGAGGGACACGACCACGACAAACCTGCATCGCGGCTCAACCACACCAGGGCTCTCAAGTGTGTCGCCTTTTTCTTTTCTTTTTTACCTTTTACTTTTTACCCACAGGACTCCGTTTGTCTGAAGCCCTGTCCGGCAGCAGACCTACCGAACTCACGATGCAACAGCCAGGGAAGGATAAAGGCTACAACGAATATACAGGTGGTATCCATTACGAGCATTTTTATACACCAATCTGCAGCCTACCCCTGGAGGGGGACATGTTTAACAGTCTCATACCTTGCTTATTGCACTATTTGTATCGTTCTGCATTCGTAGCAGCACTTATTGAATAAAACAATGCAGCACCTTTTGTTTATAATTGCATTTGTTTTTCATACATATGTTCATTCACGACATGTTGCATCCGTACACTTTGGTACGGCTAATATACACCAGGGGCTTATGTTTCCCGCGTTATGGTGTGGTGAGTCTGAACACTTTCACAAGTGCAGCACCTCAACTTATAGCACTATATGCATCGGCTCGAATCATGTCTTGGGTCAATAGTTGGGTTTGCCCGGCTCCCATGTTTTGGTACCTTACGTTCCGTTATATCGGCTAAGGTAGCATCGGGAGAACCATCATGATTCCGCCCTCAGCTTGAGCCGGGTTAATGCCTCAAGGAGAAAGCTAAAACTGACCGTCATGATGAGGCGAGAGACCGGTCGCTGTTCGAGAGGTTTTTTGCGAGTCCTTAAAGACTTATGCCGCTTAGAGCGAGGAGTCGGATAGTGTCCGGCCAAGGCGTGGATAGCGCCCCAAATTTGGCCTTCCGAAGACTAGGGGCTTCGCCGAAATTTAAAATTATAGAATTCTATGGCTAAGTGAGAGTGTTCAAGCATTATAAGTCCGGTTGCCTTGTTCGCTATGTTGAGCGCCTCCCTAGATGGACCCAAAATGGGAACAAGAGCGCTCAAGTTTATCCCGAACACCCCAAAGACTCGTGGCATGGGGCTGAAGCCGACGACTTGCCATCTCTCGATTTGATAAACAGCCGCATGTATGTAATATTTTAAATTAACAAGCGTTGCTTAGCGCATATGAACTAAGTTTTCAGCGCACAGATAACAAAATGCGAGTCTACTCAACTATTACATCTTTGGAGCACTCACCCACAATAGTGCGGGCGCCTTCAAAGACACTCTTATAATACATCTCGGCATGCGATGCTCCTTGCCCTCCGTGGCGGGTCCGCCACGAAGCTTCGGGCATCCATCTTGCCCCAAAGGCACCTTTTGCGCGGGCAAGGGCCCGGCGGCACCCTCAATACAAGCAGAATGCTTGATGACTTCTACCCACGGGCACGCATCCATCACCGCCGCACCAGCCGGCAAGTAGCTCCTGTGCATGGCCTCCTTAGGCCACAGCCGAACTATGAGGCCCTTCATGGCATGTTCGGCCGCTTAGGAGCTCGACCACCGCTTCACCTGGTCGCTATAAGCACTGATGTCCGCCTCAAAGATATCGAGACCGTAAGACCTTCTCCGTCGAGCTCCCTCCTCGGCCCGGTAGAATGCGGCAAGACGTACACGCTGCAAGGAAGATCTCGAGAACGCCTCGAGAGCTCCAATTCGGGTTAGCAAATTGTAATTATCTCTCACATGCTTACTTTGCATGAAAAATGCCTTACCCGATGCTATTTTCTTCACCGCCTCTATCTCCTGGAGGGCCTTTGTAGGCTTCGCCTTAGCGGCTTGGCACTCTCAAGAGCCATTGCAAGCTCAGACTCTCTAGTCTTCGAGTCACGCCCAAGTTCTCATGTTTTTCACGAGATCCTGAGCTCTTGCTGTACCTCCGCCACCCGCGCCTCCTGCTTCTCTCGCTCGGTGCGCTCATGGCGCATTACGTTCGGTCGCTGCCACCGCCTCCTTCGTGGTCGCCACCTCGTTAGTGGCCCCTACAATACCCACGTTATCCTTGTCATTTTTCTTGCAACCAAATCCTTTTCTGTAAGGTACAATTTTCATAAGGTATTACTCACCTTATTTTTCCTCGAGCTGCTTCTTGGCATGGCCGAGCTCGTTCTCGGACCGCTCAAGGTTCTTCTTCAAATTATTGACCTCCGCAGTCAGTGCGGCGGAGGTCAGCAGCACAGCATGCAATCCCATATTGACATATTTTTTATGACTCCTGCGTTTATCTTTCTAAAGATCCTCAGTCCGCTTTTCTTTCCAACACCAAACCGAGCATCGGGGCTACTATCTATGCGGTACCATTTTACATATATTGAAATTCTTACCTCAAAGCCTCGTTAGAAGGCTATCAGAAGCTTCGGTCAGCCCGCTCTTGGCGAAGCTGAACCTTTCAATCACCGCACTCATAACAAAGGTAAAGTGTTCCTCTTCGATGGAGGCGCCGTTGAGCGCCTCCAAGAATTATCCGCACCTCCGGTTGGACGGAGGCAGACGGCGTCATCGGTCTTGCCCTTCTTACGGCGGGGTCGCCACGGACTCGAGCCACCGTGGCCTCCGGGCTGAGTCCGGTGCATAGTCCGGGAGGGTGTCCTGTGACACCTCCGGCCTCCTCCTCTGGTGGGTCCTTTTCTAGGATCCCACCTCGGCGTCGTCTGTGGCACGGGGTGGAGGCGGTCGGAAGGAATCCATATCCGACGCACCCAAGGACCCGCCGACGAACGGGAAGATCATCCTTGGGCGGACTGCAGGGTTGTATGCGGCATTAGAAAGACATTATGTGGCGAAAATAAAAACCTTGAAGTTATTCGAGTCCGGATACTTACGATCTCGCCAGGCTTGGCCCTTGGACGCCTTGATCCTCGTCGTCACTAAGCGTTGGCGGAGCAGTCCGGGGAAGAGTTTTTCCTTCTTGGATTCTTCGCCTCCCTTGTTGGGGAGGCCTTCCTTTTTCCCTCCTTCACCGGGAGAGGCTTTATTCTCCTCCTCGCCTTGGTGGGAGGAGTCGGCCTCGGATTCATCATCCGATAGCACCTGAAAACGGGAACTCTTCCGAGTCCCCGTGGCCGTCTTCTTGGCCTTCTTCTCTGGCACCACGTGGGGTGCCGGAGCCAGCAGCCCGTCAGGCGGGCGTCCGCTGGGTCCTCTTGCAATGGGGCCGGGCAGGTAATCCGTTCGGCCTTCGCCAGCCATTCCGGTCAAAGGTAAAGGGAGTTTAGATCCCGCATAGAGCCAAACTATGGAAAACAAGTGGTGAAATCACTTACCTCGTCACCTGACGCTGAGCAGAATCCGCGATCTTCGGTAGCGGATGCGGGAGCTTCGCGCCTTTGAACAGCACCTTCCGTGACATCTTCGTGACGTAGTGTCGAAGAGCCCGCCAGGTCCGGTGCTGCGCTGGATCAAACTCCCACATATTGAAGCCCCGTCCGGCACGGGAGAATCCGCGGATGAGCATGACTTGGACTACGCTGACAAGCTTGAGCTTCTTGTCCACCGGCTTCCGAAACAGGCTTGGAGTCCGGTCGGCTCTTCCGAATTCCCCAAATCCGCCACTCTCTTTCCGTGGAGGTGAGCCGTGTAGGGATGCCAGATCTGAATTCGGGGGCCGCTGCCCAATCAGGGTCACGCGGCTCGGTGATGTAGAACCACCCCGATTGCCACCCCTTGATGGTTTCCACGAAAGTGCCCTCCATCCACGTAACGTGGGACATCCTGCCCACCATGGCGCCTCCGCACTCTGCTTGGCTGCCTTTCACAACCTTCGGCTTGACACTGAAGGTCTTGAGCCACAAGCCGAAGTGGGGTTGGATGCAGAGGAAGGCCTCGCACACGACGATAAACGCCGAGATGTTGAGGATGAAATTCGGGGCCAGATCATGGAAATCTAGGCCGTAGTAGAACATGAGCCCCCTGACAAAGGGATGAAGGGAAGCCCAGTCCATGGAGGAAATGGGGAAGAAATACTACCCTCTCATGGGGCCTCGGGTTGGGGACGAGCTCTCCCTCGTCGGGGAGCCGGCGCGCGATGTTGCCGGACAAGTATCCGGCGTCCGCAGCTTCTAGATCTGCCCCTCCGTGACGGAGGAGGCCATCCACTTGCCTCCCGCCGGACATAGTTGGAGAAGGTTGAGGTGAGAAGTGAGGACTTGGGCGCCTGGAGCTTGAGTTCATGGGATGGATAAGCCAAGGAGGAAGAAGGCGCAGTAAAGGGCTGGATCTTTATCCCCTTATATGGGCGGACAAAACATGTGTCCCCACCGGCCCGGTAAAACTCGCTTATCTCCCAAGCGCCACAATCAATGGCGCCGTTGGGTTACCCACGTCCGTATTGATGGGAATCCTGAATAAGGGGAACACGATCTCCGCTCGACAAGACGTGCCAGGAAACCGCCGCTTAAACGCTACCGAGGTGGAACAATAAAAACAATTTGAGTAAAGGCTTGGTAGTGGTGCGGCGTCACGCCACGTATCACGCCGCCAGATTGATCTTGTGTAATATTATTCTCTCTATGGTGGTATGTGGAATTTATCTTTGCAGAGCCGGACGCTATCCTGGTGTTCACAATCTTCTATAAATTATTCGGAGGAAGAACCCGCCTTGCAATGCCGAAGACAACATGCGCGCCAGACTCATCGTCATTGAAGCCTGGTTCAGGGGCTACTGAGGGAGTTCCGGACTAGGGGGTGTCCGGATAGCCGAACTGTCATCATCGGCCGGACTCCAAGACTATGAAGATACAAGATTGAAGACTTCGTCCCGTGTCCGGATGGGACTTTCCTTGGCATGGAAGGCAAGCTTGGCGATACGGATATGTAGATCTCCTACCATTGTAACCGACTCTGTGTAACCCTAACCCTATCCCGTGTCTATATAAACTGGAGGGTTTTAGTCCTTAGGACGAAGAACAATCATACCATAGGCTAGCTTCTAGGGTTTAGCCTCTTTGATCTCGTGGTAGATCCACTCTTGTAACACACATCATCAATATTAATCTAGCAGGACGTAGGGTTTTACCTCCATCAAGAGGGCCCGAACCTGGGTAAAACTTTGTGTCCCTTGTCTCCTGTTACCATCCGCCTAGACGCACAGTTCGGGACCCCCTACCCGAGATCCGCCGGTTTTGACACCGACAGCAACCATTACAATGTAAGGAGACATCTCCAGATACAGACCCTAAGAGGCCCTGACGAAGTAAAGAAGACAAATGAGAGCCACAGATGTGACCAAGACGATGATGCCACTGTTGGAAGGACGCAGACGAAGAGGCAGCAAGAGCATGAGAGTTGGCAGAAGTGGTGGCAGCGGAAGGAACACAAAGCCAGTCAACCTCCCAAAGACCCTCTGACTCACGGCGCCGGGGGCCGGCACCAACCAAAGCCTTGGTGCGACGACCCTGAATGGAGCAAGAGTCGGTATCAAGAATGACACGACAACCAGAATCATTGAGTTGGGCAGCGGAAAAAAGATTCATGGTAAGGCGAGGAACATGTGAAAACCTAGGAACAGAAAAGGATGGAGTGGAAAGAAGACCACATCTAGCAACAGGAAGAGATGTGCCATCGGCGGTAAGAACATTGACAGGCGAATCAAGAGGTCGGAGAGAAAACAACACAGAAGAATCAGAAGACATATGAAAGGAGGCTCCAGAATCCAGAACCCACGAAGATGTACCTGACTGTGTAGAGGCTTGCGGTGGTGGGGAAGTTGATGCAGTCACAACAGCAGTTGAACCAGTCGACGAGGAGCCGAAGGAGGCAAGTAGACGCTTGAGGCATACAATGTTCTGGCCAGTGAGTGACGAAGTCGAGGAAGGCACTGGAGTGCCACTGGAAGAGGAGCGCCTCTGGTCTCGCTTCTTCTGGTGACAGTCAGACTCGGGGTGACCTGATCGAGAGCAGTAACCACAGAAGGTGTCACGGCGCGATGTACTCTTCTCGGCATAGGGAGAGCGACTCACCCCCCTAAAGGAGTGGGCAGAAGTGGTGGAGCGGTGAGACGAGCAGATGACACAGGAGCTCGAGTGGCCAATACTGAAGGAACCACAAGTAACCCAGCAGAGCGAAGGCGGGTCTCCTCAGCACGAAGCTCAGTAAGCACTTCCGAGATAGGAACACGACCACGGGCTAGCAAGTGAGCACGTCGGGGCTCAAACTCGGAGCGAAGACGAGATAAGAACTCATGAACCCTCTGAAACTCCAAGTCAGACCGCGTAGTTCGACAAAGAACGGCAAAGCCACAAACAACTGTCCGGAGTGAGTCAAGCTGACGCCAGATGGCAGAGCACTGTGAATAGAACTCATCAACAGACGAGTCACCTTGCTGGAGAGCATTCTCCTGACGCACCACAGAAAGGTATAGGGCATCACCAGAGGGCTGATAACGCTGACAAAGGTAGGACCACATCGCTGCTACAGTGCCAAGGCCCATGAACTTCGCAGCAAACTGAGGGAGGACACTCGTAGTGAGAACAGCAGCAGCGCGAGCATCATCATTGCACCACTGAGTGTAAGCAGACAATCATCTCGGTAGACAGAGAGAGCATCAGAGTATGCAGATACCTGCTAATCATAAGCATCGACTGCAGCATCATCAAGGGCCTTGGCTGCATCCCGATCAGCCTGAGAAGCATCAGCAGCAAGCACCGGCGGAACCGGCGGAATAGGAGCCACCGGAGCAGCAGGGCAGGGCAGACAGGGCACCTCGCCAGAGAGAACGCCCCACAGCAGAAGACCGCGCATATGGATACCCATGAAGCCCACAAACTTTGCATAGTTGGTGCCATCAAATATCACTGAGCAGCGAGGAACAGCCACATAGCCCGAAGATGACATACTGAGATATCTTTCCTTCTATCCGCTCCTGATCTTCTTCTTCTTCTTCTTTTTTGGAAGTCAACCGATCGGAAACTGGATCGGGATCGAGCAGAGACTCATGCGCTCGAGGCAGGAGCGGCAAATCAGGATCCAGAATGGGCCCAGGCCCGCTCGCGGCTGGGGCGCTCGAGGGAGGAGGCCCGAACCAGAAAAGCAGACCTGAAGCGCTCGGCGTCAGCGGAAAAAAGGGAGCCCCGGGGGTGGCAGTAGCCTGTGGTCCGCGGGCTGGCCGGACAAGGGACGACGGCGGCCGGGTGGAGAGGGGACGGATCCGGGGCGGCGCCGGCTGCGAACCCCGCGTGGCCGAGGGCCAGCCAGGAAGCTGGACGAGCCGGGGGGAGGCGGAGCTCCAAAGAGCTCGACGGGTCCAAAGAAGGCGGAGACGGCCATATCCGTCATGGACACCGATTCCCGGCGAGGCTTGCAGCGGGCGGGCCGGAGTAGAGCATTTGCGGCCGGACGGGAAGGATCGAGAGAGAGATTAGCACGGAGTTGCAGCGTGCGGGAGAGAGGAGAACCTAACATCTGATACCATGTTGGATAAACAGCAGCTGACGCCAAAGGCCAGAACATATACATGTGTAATAAAGTGCAGAAAGACCCCTTATACAATAGGGATGTACTAAAAGGACTTATAACATCTAACATGAACATCAACAGGTTCACCGGTCGAATCCCGCCATCACTTGGTGGCCTCTCGAAGCTATACTGGTTTGATCTTGCTGAGAATAAGCTCACTGGAGAACTTCCGTATTTGATGGAATAAATCTTGGTTTGGATAATCTGACAAATACAAAGCACTTTTAAGTGCATTCTCTGAAATGGCCAAACTTGATAGCTGAAGAATTTTTTTCCTTGAAATCTTGAAGATTTTACATCTCGTGTACATACCATATTTTGCCAGCCACTTCGGGATGAATCAACTTTCAGACACCATACCGAGCCGGATTTTCAACTCACACATGAAGCTGATACATTTGTTAGACTATCCAAAATCCTTAATCCATAACCTCCTGAATTTGTAAGTGCATTCCTGTATTTAACCGATTTCTTCCATCTTTTCAAGTCTTGTGGACAACAACTTCTCTGGTAGCATCCCGCCTACTTGAGGCCTTCTTAATGTGCTGGAAGTTCTGTAAGTGTAAACATATGAACTTGTTATGGTACTAGCATGCATACCTGATTCCAATCATGAAGTTCAATCAACGCAGGCGTTTCGACAACAACAATCACTTGTCTGGGCCAGTCCCCACAAACATCAACAACCTTACCAACCTTGCTGAACTGTCAGTCCCCTGTGTGCTTATGCTTCTATGTTTTTGCTAGTATCAATTAATTATATGAGGAAACTTACTCCCCCTCCATTATCTCTTCGTTTGGCTTTAGCCATCTAGAAAACAATCGGCTCACTGGCCCACTCCCAGACCTGACAGGAATGGGTGCACTTAGCTTCGTGTAAGCGATGAATTGAATTCACCTTTCCTTTCTGAAAACATTAATAGAGTTGTGACTAAATCATGAGCAACTCGTCACAGGTGTAAGATTATGATTGCACGATGTATTGTTCTTCGTGCATAGGCACGTATATATGATGTACAAAGATGGATCACGGACCTCAACTATACAAGGAATTAGGAGGCGGGCCCAATACACAATATGCCCATAACACATATACTCAACACCCCCCCGCAGTCGAAGCGGCACCGCGGCTGACGCAAAGACTGGACCGGAATTTCTCAAATGACGCCGTAGGCAAGCCCTTGGTGATGATATCTGCAAATTGTTGGGAAGTAGGGACGTGTAAAACACGAATATGGCCAAGGGCCACCTGTTCCCGAACAAAATGAATATCCAACTCAATATGCTTGGTCCGTCGATGATGCACCGGGTTAGCGGAGAGGTAGACCGCCGAGACGTTGTCGCAGAGACCACCGTGGCACGGGTCAATGTGGCAAGAAAGCTCTGAAGCAAGGCTGGCGAAGTTACCGAACACTCGGCGGCAAGCGTTGGCCATCAGCGTGATACTCAGCCTCAAAGACCGAGCGAGAGACCGTAGGCTGCCGCTTGGATGACCAAGAGATAAGTGAGGGTCCAAGGTAGACACAATAACCTGAGGTGGAGCGACGAGTGTCAGGGCAGCCCACACAGTCTGCATCGGAGTAGGCGGTGAGGGCGGTGTCGGCGGAGGCGTGAAGCGTGACGCCAAGATCCATAGTGCCACAGATATAGCGGTGAATCCGCTTGACGGCAACCCAGTGAACGTCTCGAGGAGCATGCATATGAAGACACACCTGCTGCACGACATATTGGATCTCCGGTCGAGTCAGAGTGAGGTACTGGAGAGCACCAACGATAGACCGATAGAAAGCAAGATCCGGCAGAGAACCATCCATGGCGTAAAGCTTGGCCTTTGTATCAACAGCGAAGCGGCGGGCTTGCGCTAAGCATGCCGGCGCGCTCGAGGAGCTCGTGAGCGTACTTCCGCTGATGAAGGAAGAAGCCATCCGGACGGCGCACCACCTCGACACCGAGGAAGTAGTGCAAAGGACCCAAGTCCTTGATGGCGAACTCAACACGAAGACGAGCCGTGAGCTGACTAAGGAGACCAGCCGTACATGCTGTCAGGATGATGTCGTCGACATAGAGCAGCAAGTAGGCCGTGTCAGAGCCCTGATGATAGACGAAGAGCGAGGCGTCCGAGCAGGTGGAGCAGAACCCAAGCTGGTGGAGAAACACCGCGATGCGCTGGTACCAAGCGCGCGGAGCCTGCTTGAGCCCGTACAAGGACCGCGAAAGCAAGCACACATGGTCGGGAAGCGCCGGGTCAACAAATCTGGTGGGCTGCTGGCAGAAGACCTCCTCCTCGAGGTGACCATGGAGGAAGGCATTGGAGACGTCCATCTGGTGCACCGGCCAAGCACGGGAGACCGCAAGGTGGAGAACCGTGCGTATCGTGCCGGGTTTGACGACCGGAGCGAAGGTGTCGGTGAAGTCGATGCCAGCACGCTGTCGGAAGCCACGAATGACCCAGCGCGCTTTGTAGCGATCAAGGGTACCATCAAGACGGAGCTTGTGTTTAAAGACTCACTTCCCGGTAATCACGTTGGCGTGCCGGGGACGGGGAACAAGCTGCCACGTCTGGTTGCGCAACAAGGCGTCAAACTCCTCTTGCATCACAGCCATCCAGAGCGGGTCACGAAGAGCGGCTCGAACGGAGGACGGCAACGGCGACGGCTTAGAGGTGGACGCCGCATGGACGTAGTCATCCGAGGCGTAGCGCGAGCTCGGGCGAAAAACGCCCGTCTGGCGCTGGTGACGGACCCGGACCGCCATGCGCTGGCTGCGGCGCCGAGGGGGCCGAGGGCGTCGGGGTGCCGCGGGCCGCGGCGCCAACGCCGGGCGCCGGGCGCGGGATCAAGGGCGCCGGAGGAGCCGCAGGGCCGCGGGCGCCAACGCTTGTCAGGCTGCCGGGGCTCCAGCCATGTGTAGAAGGCGGCGCATGCGGGGGGCGCGCCTCAAAGCCAGGGGCGGGCCAAGAGGGGCGCGCGAGCACCCTGGGAGAGGAGTCGAGGAGCCCGCGTCACCAGTGGCGGGAGGAACAACGGGGGGTACCTGGTGAAACGGAAACACATGCTCATCAAAGTAAACGTGCCGGGAAGTGAACACACGGTGGGATACGGGGTCGTAGCACCGATATCCCTTGGAGTTGGAGGGGTAGCCGATGAAGATGCAAGCGACAGATCGAGGTGCAAGCTTGTGAGGAGCAGTGTCGGCAATGCTGGGATAGCAAAGGCACCCAAAAATACGCAAGTCATCATAAGACGGGGGCGTACCATAGAGAAGATGGTGAGGTGTGCAGTTCCACCGTGGACGGCAGGGTCTAATGTTAAGAAGATGTGATGCAGTGGCGAGTGCATCCGGCCAGAAACGAGGTGGCACGTTGGCATGAAACAGGAGCGTGCAAACACAGTCATTTAGAGTGCGAAGGACGCGTTCGGCTCGACCATTCTGCTGTGAAGTGTACGGGCATGTGAGGCGGAAAATTGTGCCGTGATGCAACAAAAAGGTGCGGAAAGCGAGGTTGTCGAACTCTTTTCCATTGTCCGTCTGAAGCGCAAGGATGGGACGCCCAAACTGCGTGCGGACATAGGAGTAAAAGGCCGTCAAGGTAGAGAGTGCATCCGACTTTCTGCGCAAAGGAAAAGTCCACACATAATGAGAATAATCATCAAGAATGACCAGATAATATAGATAGCCCGAAAGTTATCGAATCGGAGAAGTCCACACATCGCTATGAATCAACTGAAAAGGAAAAGAAGCAATGGTGGTGGAGTTATTAAACGGGAGGTGAACATGTTTGCCGACACGACAGGCATGACAGGTGTGATCCTCGATCTTATTGCAACTGAAACTGAAACTCCTAAGAATATGACGAAGTGTGGCGGGGTTGGGATGACCCAAGCGAGCATGCCAAAGATCAACGGCAACGGAGAGAGCAACCGGTGCGGTGGTGGTGGTGGATGATGGCGAGTGCACCGGATAGAGCTCGTCGAGGCTGTCACATCGGTGAAGTATCATCCTGGTTCAAGCGTCTTTGACACAAAAACCAAGCTCGTCAAATTCAACGGTAACAGGATTTTCACGAGTTAAACAACGAACGGAAACGAGGTTCTTAATAAGATGAGGTGACACAAGTATGTTAGACAAAGTAATAGGCATGGAATTAGAAGGAAAAGAAGTGTGTCCGACATGTATGATAGGGAGTGTGGAACCATCGCCGACAATGATGCGGCGGTCGGTGGTGACGAGAGTGAAGGAGGCAAGATATCAGGATGAGCAAACATGTGAGCCGTAGCCCCGGTGTCCATATACCAATCATCACCTCCGGTGTAGTTGTTCGGCGTAGGAGCGGCATGCAGTGCAGGAAGGAGCACCGGGTCCCAGGGCGCCGGCAGCAGGGCCGGCAAGGGGGGCGGAGACGCCATGGGGAGGCCGTAGCCACCGCTCGGCAGCGGCTGTGGGTACTCTCCAGATGGTATGGGAAGCAGCCCAGCTGCGATCAGGTGCCGGTAGGCGTGATGGCCCACCGAAAAACTGCCGGGCTCGCCGATGACCCCCCACCGGCGCAGGAGCCCCTCAGACATCGGCGTCGAACGCCCCGCGTAACAGCAAGGGGTTGACGGGCAGAGTCAGCGCCGGCGGCGGGGCGACGACGGACTGGTCGGAGAGCGCCAGCGGTGGGGCGGCGATGTACGCCAGCGGGGACAGCAGAGCCGAGTCGTGCAGCAAGTCGGGACGGGCTGGCGGGGTCGCGCCGTAGGGCGATGGCGGCGGGATGGCAGAGGCGGCGGCGGACGGGCCGAAGGACGCCATCACTGATCTGACGGCGGCGGTCGGCGGCACAGAGGAGATGTGCGGCGGCGGCGGCGCAGAGGAGGTGCGCGGCGACGGCGGTGGGAGATGACGCGATGCATTAGCAGTTCACGCAACGCGGGGCTGGCGGGTATGCAGCAGCATGGAGGGCTTCGCGTGGAACAGGCCGAGGCGCTGGCGGGCGTACTCGGCGCAGACCGTCGCACGCCACGCGTAGACGTGGCCGCACCCTCCGCTTGCCACCGCATGCAAGATAGATCCAGAGAAGCCGGAAGCAGCCGCAACAAGAACGGCGATGTATTGCTACTGATGGATTGAGCAAGCTAGTAGGCATCTCAATGGATTTTGGCGTACGTACGTGTGTAGAGCCTTGACGAACTACACAGGCGACGCGACGCGAGGTTAGCGGGCGGCTGGGGAAGCACGCGCAGTCGCGATCGCGGTGCCGGTAGGCGTGATGGCCCACCGAAAAACTCGCTGCTCGCCGATGACCCCCACCAAAGGCGCAGGAGCCCCAGACACGGCGCGCCGAACGCCCCGCCAGAATGCAAGGGGTTGACGGCAGAGCTACGCCGCGGCGGGCGACGACGGACTGGTCGGAGAGCGCCAGCGGTGGGGCGGCGATGTACGCCAGTGGGGACAGCAGAGCCGAGTCGTGCAGCAAGTCGGGACGGGCTGGCGGGGTCGCGTCGTAGGGCGCTGGCGGCGGGATGGCAGAGGCGGCGGCGGACGGGCCGAAGGACGCCATCACTGATCTGACGGCGGCGGTCGGCGGCACAGAGGAGATGTGCGGCGGCGGCGGTGCAGAGGAGGTGCGCGGCGGCGGCGGTGGGAGATGACGCGATGCAGTAGCAGTTCACGCAACGTGGGGCTGGAGGGTATGCAACAGCGTGGAGGGCTTCGCGTGGAACAGGCGGAGGCGCTGGCGGGCGTACTCGGCGCAGACCGTCGCACGCCACGCGTAGACGTGGCCGCACCCTCCGCTTGCCACCGCATGCAAGATAGATCCAGAGAAGCTGGAAGCAGCGGCAGCGCAACGGCGATGTATTGCTACTGATGGATTGAGCAAGCTAGTAGGCATCTCAATGGATTTTGGCGTACGTACGTGTGTAGAGCCTTGACGAACTACACAGGCGACGCGACGCGAGGTTAGCGGGCGGCTGGGGAAGCACGCGCAGGGAGGGAAGGAGCGGCGGCCGGTGCGGGAGGCGCGCAAACGGCGGCGGCTAGGTGGCGGCGGCGGCGGCGCGGAGGAGCGCGGCGGCGGCGGCAGCGGAAGACTAGGGTCAGAACCTAAAACCTGATACCATGTAAGATTATGATTGCACGATGTATTGTACTTCGTGCATAGGCACGTATATATGATGTACAAAGGTGGGCCACGGACCTCAACTATACAAGGAATTAGGAGGCGGGCCCAATACACAATATGCACATAACACATATACTCAAAAACAGGGACAGAGCTCAACCAGACAAGTGCCGGACGAGAGCGCCGCTCCGCTCCTCCCCCGCTCCGCGTGCCACTCCGGCCGCAGCGGCCACCCACCAGCCTTCATGGCTAGGATCCGCAGGCCGAGCTGTAGTAGGAGCGCCAGCCCGGCTTCCCCCCTGCGTCCAGCTCCTGCATCCCCTCGCCCGGCGGTCCGTCGCATGCCTTGGATGCTCGCGGGCTCTCCCCGGCTGGCCGGCTGTCAGATCCGGGCCTTCCGCCGCGTCTTGTGCTCCGGGGTGAGTCCTCCAATGCCGCCCCTCCCTCCGGACCAGTAGATCTGCTGCCTCCGCCCCCCTCCGGGTCTCAGCGCCTAAAATTCATCGTCGTTGCGCCATCAAACCTTGCCATTTCCTCCCCTCTGGAGGAGGTGGGTGGTTGGGTTCAGGTCCAGTCGCGCAAAAACCGACGAGCGAGCAAGGAGTCGGCAGGAAACATTAGGCGCTCAGGGGCTCCTCGCTCGGACCGCGGGCGCGTCTCCATGCCTTCGCCCGGCCGCGAGGTCTTCTTAAGGCGCTTCCGTGGGAAGTGCTTCCGATGCCTGAGCAAACACCACCGGCGCAAAGATTGCCGCGACCCGCTTCGATGCATCTCCTGTGAACGCCAAGGCCACTACGCCAAAGAGTGCCCCAGCCGCTCCCGCGGCCTAGGAGGGGCCGCCCCAGCTGGACCCAAGCCGGCGCCAGCTTGGGTGCCGGTGCGGGAGCGCCTCTGCTTCGACCACCCATCGCCTCGGTCGGCCCCTCCCCACCAAGCTTCGTCCATGGCTGGCTTCTCCCACGTTGATCCGGCGCGCCGGCCCCGCGAGAGCCACAAGATGGTGGTTGCCACGCCGGCCCTTGAGCACGCGGAGTACATCCTCCGGCAGCACGCGGTCACACTCACGGCTGCGGATCGAGCCCATGCCAGAAGCCCCATGGCGGTGGGAAAGGCCATCGACGAGCAGCTCCGCACCCCGGCGCACCAGCTCCGCATCACTACCCACCACCCCGAGGCCTTCCTGGTGCACTTCGACCTGCCGGCGCACCGCGACAATGCGGTCCGCCGCGGCGTCATCAAGGTGGACGGCTGCAAGTACTTCGTCTGCTCCTGGAGTCTGGACGACCACGCGGCCATCTTGAAGCTGTCCCTCCATGTCCGCATCGTCGTCGAGAACCTGCCCATGCAGTTCTGGAGCTTGGAGGGGCGGACGACGCGTTCGGCGACTTCGGCCGCATCGACCGGCTCGACAGCCGCACGTACGAGCGTGGCCACACCAAGAAGTTCGCGTGCTGGCTGTGGTGTTGGGACGTGGCGCACATCCCGACCAAGAGGGCTCTGTGGGTGCTCAAGCGTGGTGCTGGCCGCGTCAACGAGATCATCGGCTTCTCCCCGCCGGACCGCAACGTTCCTCCCCCGCCAGGCGTCCACCGCTACGACCTGCTGATCCATGTGGATCGTATGGAGGATTGGACCCCGCTCTCGCCCCGCACCTCGCACTCGAGACAGAGCGGGCTCCCCTCCTCGGAAGACGAAGACACCCGCCCCCTCCCCCGCTCGGAGCCGGGCTCTTGGGCGGCCGGTGTGGAGGACGGGCAGAGCAGGGTCCGACGCTCTGTGCCTCGTGTGTCCTCCTCCGGCTGCAGCAGCTTCCCCTCCCTCGGCGAGCGCCGCGACCACGGCGGAGACGACCAAGGCAACCGCGGCCGGTCCTGGAAGGACGCATTCCTCGGTCGTGGTCGGCAGTCCAGCGCCAAGGCCCGGCCATGAAGAGCTGCGTCGGAGCAAAGCAGACTTCGCCGCGACGCCACCAGGGGTGCCGCGGCCGCTCTATGGAGCGTGCTGCCCTGTCACCTTCCCCGAAGACGGTGCTGCGTGCGACTCCCCCCTGCGGCTGCAGCCACAGCCACAGCCCCCCCCTTCTCCCCACCACCCCGGTCAGACTGCATGCAACTGGAGTTCGAGAATGCAATGCTCGAGGCGCTCGCCACCCCACTCTCCTTCAGCGACAACGAAGAACCGATCGAGCAGAAGTCGAAGGAAGACCACCTGCCGCTTGCCCCGCTGCTCGATGTTCTGCCTGCATCAACCAACCCACCCCTCAGCTGTTCGGTTCCTGTGTCGAGGCTGTCACAAGGTAAGGTCAGCCACCTGCAGCTCCAGACAAGCCCAGAGGGCGATTCAGCACAGCCCCATCCAGCCTCGGAAGACGATGTGCAACAACTCTTCAAGATGGTCCAAGCTCCTGTCCTCCCCACCCCGAAGCCGGCCCGCACCTCTGCCCCGCCCAAGTCACGAGCTTCTTCTGCTCCTTCAAGGCATAGCGCTCGGCAGGCCTCAGCTGCTTCCTCCGTGCCGGTATCGCAGAGGGCAGCGTTGAGGCTGGTGCAAGAGCTCGGCAAGATGGGGCCAAAGGACAAGATGACCCCGGATGCTGCAGCTGCTCTGATCAAGAAGTTCAACGAGCCACTGACCGAGGAAGACATAGCCACCATTGCTCGCTTGACAAGCCTGAATGCTGATGCTCTGAAGATTGCGGTCGGCATGCTCGGTCCTGATGGTGCGGCCAATGTGGCCCAGTAGTTCTCCATGTGTCATGTAGCTTGTAGGCTTCGTCGGCGGCTGGCCCTACACCAGTTCGAGCTAGGTTTCCCATTGATGTGTAGTTCTAGGATCATGTTGCGAGACAGACGATGACGGGGTTTTGGGCCTGTTGGTGGCCGTCGTCGCCCCCCAGACCGATCGGTGGTGTGTTGTATCCCTTGTTTTAGTAATGATAGTCGACAGAGCAAATCATCGTGTCCAAATGACTAGGAACCATTGCTCCATATTGTCTTGGAATGTTAGAGGGCTAAATGCGCCTGCCAAGCGGGAGGCCGTTCGAGAAACCATCACTACTCATAGAACTGCCATCCTGACGCTGCAAGAAACAAAAATAGATGTTTGGTCTTCTGAAGTTGCGCGTGAAGTAGGGGGGCAGCTCCTACAGGGTTGTGTGGTTCTCCCGGCCCTGGGGACGAGGGGTGGTGCTGCAATTTTCTGGAACAAAGATGTAGTTAGCATCGAATCACACTCCATTGGTAGATTCACCATCACGGCCAAGGTCACTGAACTTAGCAACAATGTTCAGTACTGGCTGACAACGTCATACGGACCAACTAAAGAAGCCATTAGGGAGGAGTTCTTTCTTGAGATGGCCAGCATTGCACCACCAGCTGGAGAGCCGTGGCTGATCACGGGAGATTTCAACATGATCTATGAAGCTAGAGACAAAAGCAACTCAAACCTGACCAGGAGGCTTATGGGAAGGTTCAGAAAAGCTTTAGATTTTGCGGGATTAAAGGAAATCAAATGCCACAACAGAAGATTCACTTGGAGCAACGAAAGAGGGAACCCAGCCTTCTGCAACATCGATAAGTTTTTATGCAATGTAGATTGGGAGGCTTTGCACAATGGATAAATGCTGAATGCAGCATCCACATCTTTCTCGGACCACTGCCCGCTGCTCCTCTGCCCTTGTGCCAGCCCACCAAGACCAGCAAGATTCAAGTTTGAAAACCACTGGCCCAAGTTTCCACACTTCCAAGAAACGGTGATGCATGCATGGAACAGACCAGTCCCCCATGACTGTCCTTACATCAGACTGAAGGTGAAGCTACAGAGAACTGCAAAGGATTTAAGGATCTGGAGCAAATCTTTTTTTAGCAAGGCCAAGATGCAGTTCCATATAGCAAATGAAGTCATCCTAAGACTAGACATCGCTCAAGAGAACAGGCAACTCACCCAGGAAGAATTTGCATTAAGGAAAATGCTCAAAACAGAGTGCTCGGGATTGCGGCAATTGAGAGGGCTAGAAGAAGGCAAGCCTCTCGGGTGCTATGGATTAGGGCAGGAGATGCCAGCACAAAATTCTTCCACGCAAAGTGCAACAACAGAAGGAGAAAAAACTATATACATTCTCTGCAAACTAAAGGAGGGGAGGTCCTAACCCAGCATCAGGAGAAGGCCCAAGTGATTTTCAGGCATTTTTCAAATCAGTTGGGCACAAGGAAAAACCGGCCCCTCACAATCAACTGAGATCAGCTTCAGTTGCCTCTTGTGATAGATGTGGGTTTAGATAACCCGTTCTCAGAGGGAGAGGTTTGTGCAGCCGCTATGATCTCTCCGGTAGAAAAAGCCCCAGGCCCTGATGGATACACTGGCCAGTTCTTTCGTTCGTGTTGGAGCATCATCAAGGACGACATCATGACTGCCTTCTCCAAGTTCTACAGGGTGATCAACACAAATTTTTCAGAACTGAACAAGGCCTTCATCACGCTGATTCCTAAAAAAGAAGGCGCACGGGAAGTGAAGAATTTCTTACCTATCTGTTTTATGGGCTCGGTGGCAAAGCTGGTTGCCAAAGTCCTATCTATGCGGCTATCTGCAGTCATCCCTCAGATCATATCCCCTGCACAATCAACTTTCCAAAAAGGAAAATGTATTCACGACAGTTATCTCTACGTCCAAGGATGCGTAAAATCTCTCGACGGAAGAAAAAGCCTGATCTGCTCTTCAAATTAGACATAGAAAAAGCGTTCGACTCCATCTCTTGGGATTATCTTCTTGAGCTACTTCAACGTTTAGGCTTCCCTGCAAGATGGAGAAACTGGATCTCCATTCTCCTCTCCACGGCGACATCCTCCTGCCTGTTAAATGGCGATACAGGGCAGGCCATTGGACACTTGCAGGGCCTGAGGCAAGGCGATCCGCTCTCCCCTCTGTTGTTCATCATCGCCGTCAGCCCCCTCTACCGCCTCCTCGACGCTGTTGTAAACCTTGGCATCTTCTCTCCTCTACCAGGAAGAGGTGCCAACATGAGGATTAGCCTCTACGCTGACGATGATGTGATCTTCGCCAACCCAATCAAAGAGGAGGTTGACTCGCTACTGCAACTACTCAATCTTTTCGGGGACGCCTCCGGTCTTTGTTTAAACCAAAGCAAATCCTCGGTGGCCATGATTAGGTGCAACAGTATAGACATCGCTGACGTGCTGCATAGTTTCGGCGGCTCCGTAGTAGGATTCCCTATGACTTATCTAGGCCTCCCGGTTTCCACTGGTAGAATTCGCCTAGTGCATCTCCAATTTCTCCTCGATAGAATTAGGGCTCACCTCACAGGATGGAAGGGTAGACTTATGAATCTTGCTGGTCATAGAATCCTCGTCCGTAGCATACTGTCAGCACTACCAACATTTGCGATGATGGTACTGCGGCTCCTAAAAAAGCTTCTGAAGGATATTGACAAGGCCAAGCGGCGATTTCTCTGGGCGCATGATGAAGATTTGTCAGGCGGAAAGTGCAAAGTTAACTGGAAAACAGTATGCTCTCCCATCCAAAAGGGCGGGCTTGGCATTCAGGACCTCCACCTTTTCGGCAGAGCACTTCGTCTCCGGTGGCTTTGGTTGGAATGGATGCAGCCGGACAGGCCTTGGAAAGCTTTCCCCATCCTGTGTGATAGCAATGACAGGGCCCTCTTCAGTCAAGTCACAAAGATTGCCATCGGAGACGGCAAGACGGCGAAATTTTGGACCTCACATCCTTTGGTTGGGGATGAACCTCTCTGCCAAACCTTTCCACCGTTGTTCAAAAGATCTAGAAGCAAGCTTAAAACTGTGGTGAGGCTCGCAAAACGATTCTTTGGATCCGCAGCCTTGGCAATGGGCGGTATGAAGAAATTGTTCATGATGTGGTCAGATGGCCCGCATGATCGAGAGAACATGGAGGATCGAGCAATGAGCAATGGGAAGATGTGATCACTTGGACAGGAACGGAAAAGAATCCTACTCCACGAGCTCGCCTACAATGCCCAGTTCAAAACCTACCAAACAATGGAATAAAATCGGTCATTTGGAAGGTGTGGGCACCGCAAGATCAAAATCTTCTCTGGCTGATTCATCACGATAGAGTGTGGTGTAATGACCGTCTGCAACGCCGATGATGGCCAAATCCATACTTCGCCGGTTTTGCCTCAAAAACCTTGAGTCCTCTATGCATCTCTTCCGAATCGCCCATTCACGAAGGCAACCTGGGCAAAGGTGGCAGAATGGAAAGGATGTTCGTCGCTCGCCCCGCCTCTACAAGATCGGTGATGCACACCTTCGGCAGTTAAGGCCATTGTAAACGAAACAAGAGCGGAAAACAGGAGGGGAGTGAAGACTATGATCATGGCTACCACCTGGGCAATTTGGATGGAGAGAAACAACTATACCTTCAGATCAAAGAAAGTTGTTTTGAAGGATGTCATCGATGCCATTCGAGGCATGATGGAGCACTGGCGGCTAGCCGGAGCAAAATCTATCGAGCCCCCCTTTGGGGATCTAGGTGTGAGATAGTCTCTTATGGTTTTTCTTTATGCGGGAGCTGCAGTCAAGACCCCCTCTGATGTATCTCTTTCTTGTTTTCCTCTGATTGCTTGATCAAACTCTGTCTTCCATATGCTATCTTCTAAATCAACCAATGCCAACCTAGCTGGATCTTTCAAAAAAAAAACAGGGACACGAGTAACAACAGCTTCAGTGCATCCGATGCTCCAGCCTGGTTCACTGCTTCGCCGTCTTTGACTTCGTTGTAAGTTTCTGGTCTTTTGTTAAAGAAAAAAAACAGGCAAATTATCTGAATTATCATTGACTCCAGATACCTAGAAAATCTTCGCATCAGCGGACAGCTCCCGCAAGAACTTTTCAGGCTTCCTACAATTCAGACACTGTGAGGGCTTGCTACTTGCTAGCTGATAAATGTACAAGTACATATGATCATACAATTATCCACATTCAATTGAACTGTTACTGGCTGGCAATTTCAGGAAGCTTCAGGGCAACCGCTTCAACGGCACCCTAAATATTGGGTCGGACTTCGGTACTCAGCTCCAAACAATTGATTTGCAGGATAATAAGATCAAAAAGATCACTGTTGGGGGAACGAAATATAACAAGAAACTCATGTAAAAACACTCTGCATTACACAACTTGAAGTTCCTTCAGTCGCAAAAAAAAAACTTGAAGTTCCTTGACGGATTAAAAGTTTTCATATATGTTCTCGTCAGACTTTCAGGAAGAGTAAATAGTGCCTTCAGGAAATCCAATATGCAACACAGGGAACAACGAGCAATACTGCAAAATCAAGGGACAGTCGTCTAACCCCGACGCGCCACCATATGCTACCAAAATGAACTGTTCTGGGCTGCCATCCGAATGCCTCTCGAGCCAGCTTCTGAGCCCAAGCTGCGTGTGCGTTGTGCCGTACAAGGGCATACTGTCCTTCAGAGCACCATCATTTTCTGACCTCAGCAATGAATCGTACTATCTTCTACTCGAAAACGATATGAAGACCAAGCTCTTGTCATTCAAGGCCCCAGTCGACTCAATTGCTCTTCAGAACCCCTTCTTTGATGCGACCAACTACTTGCGGATGAGCTTGGAGGTGTTCCCCAACGGCAAGATTCAGTTTGGGGAGCAGGATATTTATGACACTGGGTTCCTTCTGAGCAGTCAAACATATAAGCCACCCCATATTTTCGGTCCATACTATTTCAACGCCCAAAGCTATCCTTTTGCAAGGGGTAAGATCATTGATGGAAAAGTTGTACTACATTGTCAACTATTTGTCATTTCACCTCTGGTAAAATTAGGATCTTTTTAAGGTTCTTCGTATCGATTATTGGTTGACAGGTCTCTCAGCACGACGAACAGTTCTCTTGTGCATGAACATGACCCATGCCTGAATCATAGCTATTAGTGCTCCTCCCTAAAGTACCAGCCGCATCCGTGCGTCCATAACCTAGTCCATATCGAGGGTGCGTTGAGCAATGGAAAAATCGATCCTACACCTTGTCTAACGGCCTAACAACGCACTTAACTTAGGGGACAGGCGGTGTTGCTTACCGGCATCGGAGACGAGGACGACGAAGGGGGGCCATGGCCAAATGGAAGAGCAGGAGCAGCTCCTACTACCGGATCTGCTACGGCCGCTTGCACAGATCTGAGTCGCCGCCGCCGGTGTTGATGAGGCTAGAGGCCATCCCCACTCGCTTTGCCCCCACCCCAGCGTGCGAAGCTTGCGCCTCACCGACTTCGCTAGGAACGACCGATTCGGCACTATGAGGGCTGCTTTAAGCTTCGTGCGGATGCGAGCCAGCCCACTATGTGCGCAACCGAACGCACATTTCGTGGCCCAATTGGGCCTGGTTGCGGTTTCGTGGGCAACCAAACGCGCCCTAAGGTATGGTTATTTGTTTCCCCTACACAACTTTTTCTCCTACGTTTTGTTCTCATGACAGCATCTCTCTTTCACCGGAGCCTCAACCCTCAATCCATTGTTGTCCACGTCCTTTTCTTCTCCCTTTTGCGGTGGCTGTCGTCACGACGTTCAACCCTTACACACATCCTTTGCTTCCCCCTCCCCCTCTATCCCTCTTCGCCTTTCTCAATTGCCCTTCTCTTTCTTCTCGTCCGTGTCGTGTCTAAGTCATTGTCAGGCGAATGATCGCATCGAAGATTTCTCAATTTTCAACTACGCTTGAACCCGGGGTGGAGCCTGCACGTGCTTTGTTTGCAGTTCTAGCACTGATAGCAAAATCGGCATGGCCAATCGAGGGCGTTGATGCGCCATCCAACGGCTCACGCATCGTGCAGCACAAGAAAAAAGAGGCGTGTCACTTGCCGAAGCTACCCGCTTCAATCCCGAGCTCTCGGACCCAGATGGCATCCACCTCGCCGGAACCCGCAGCGACCGAGACCGGCGACTCCGTCAAAATCCGCCGCCTAGAGATCGCCGACCGCGAGAGGGGCTTCCTACCCCTCCTCTCCCAGCTCTCCTCCTGCCCGGACCACACCGAGTCCGAGTTCGCCGCGTGCTTCGCCGACCTCGCGGCCCTCGGCGACGACCACGTCATCCTCGTGGCCGAGGACCCCGCCGCGGCTCCGGAGCGGCGGATCCTCTCCACGGGGTGCCTCTTCGTGGAGCGCAAGTTCCTCCGCGGCGGCGGCAAGGTGGGGCACGTGGAGGACGTGGTGGTGGACGCCGCCGCGCGCGGCCGGGGGCTCGGGCTCCGCGTCGTGCGCCGCCTCGTGGAGATCGCGAAGGAGGCCGGCTGCTACAAGGTCATCCTGGACTGCACCCCGGAGCTGCGCGCCTACTACGCCAAATGCGGCTTCGTGGAGAAGGGGGTTCAGATGGCCGTGTACTTCTGATCCATCCGTGGGGTAATGCGCAACAGAGACTGCATTTCTTTGTCTCGTCGCATCTATCCCTTTGTCTGTGGCAATCTGTTATCATACTATCATTACTCTGAACTTGTCCGTGTTAGTGACTGAGAATGCTATTTATGGAATCCCAACCTTATGATGTGGCTGTATGGCTTTGGCCTGATTCTGCTGCGTTCATAAAAGAAAATTCCGTGCTATATTGTCTTGGTTAAATAACAGCGATAATTCTGTCGCTACTATAATGTTCCAAATATCGGCCTTTTAATCGGCATCTTGGTCAGTTCATTGCTACTCAGGTGGGTCACCGAATAGCCGATAGTAACTGATTTATCAGCCGATTAACTGCTGATTCGCCTATTTATCCCTACTCAGCACCTGAACCATATGGTACCAATTACCGATATCCTGAACATTGCCTACTAGTGTAAATCTCGAAAGTTACTACTAGTTCTTTCAGTCAGTAAAACTTTCGGGCTAAGCTTTGCCAACTGTGGACAAGTGAACCAGGGATTTTCTTTTACAGCTGAATGAAGTTCTATGCATAGTACTGTAGCTGGTAAACCGTAACACCATCATAGTACCTGGTAGGAGGTGCTATAGTGAATCAAGTCTTTCTAGACATGTACCAAATGAGCTAGCATAGACACATAATCATGCTTATTCAATCAAATTCTTTGTCATAAAAGTAACCATGTCTAACAGTGTACAGTGATTGTTGCTGGAAGAACTTTTGGTACAAAGGCTCTTGAGGTTTCACTTTTAGAGATTGGCCAGCTGATGCCCCGTGTAAATATTCAACATGCATCACCCTATGATTTGAGACATTTTGTGGAGTGCATGCTATTATGGTTCTGCGCGGCTGGGTGACACTGCTAGGGTCCTGGAGACGGTATCGAGATTGCCTGTGCATTTGCAGGAACATGATAAGTAGCAATTACTGGTTGATGATGACTTGACAGAGACTTATGGGTTTGGTTTCTCGAATGCTTATTGGCTTATATTTTCACTTACATTTTCTGCTGGTGATATGTGACTCAGAGAGTACTATCGTCCACTCGGGACCCAACCACAGTTTTTTTTTTTTTGAAGACCCAACCACAGTTTGAATTTGCTAAATTGGTACCCAAGACATTACAACTTACAACCCAGTTCAACAGCTTCAGCATTCGGCACTTGTAAAAGGTTACTGGAAACCAATTTGTTAATCATCACATGAAGAGTTATTATCTTCACAAGGTTATTGGAAACTAATTTCTATCGTGGGTATTTGCTAATCTGTTTTCCCATGTGGAAATATAAATCTTGCAATATAACCTTCTAGTTTGCTTTACCCCAACTTCATTGGTCCTGATAAAAATAATTATGTTATTTCAATTGTTATTTGGTTTCCAAGTCAACTCAATTTGGAGTTAACAGGGTCAATGTAGCGGTCACATCAGATACGATTGTTCCACCTTCTAGTTTTGTTGAATAAGAATCTGCAACATTTGCTTCCATATTGGCATCCAGTACTCTATTTTTGAAAATCCTGCTCTGTATATAAAAAATAATGTTAGTTTTGTTTGTACTTGATCATTTGGTGTTTGATTACATGTGCTGAACTACTTTTGAGATCTTATAGGTAACTTCATCTTCTTGTCACAGGTAATTCATGGCTAATAGTCAATCCACTCTGAAGAAATTAGTACTTTCATGGGGTGCAGCTCTTAACCTGGCTGATTTTCCAGTATCACAATGGACCATTGAGAAGCTTCCTTGGAGCTAAATTCTTTTTCAGAAAATACAAACTTCTATCACGGGCTGGTACTGCTGAGCTCTCATTCCCCTCAATTCGAATTGGATGTTATACCACGCACCTTAGATGCTATACCAAACAATGGCTTCAGAATAACATGCCGGCTAGTTTACCGAGGTCGATATGATTACCACTCTTCGTAGACTCATTTGCTTACGACGGTGTAATTCAATCATAGTGTGAAGCCACAAAGGGTCTCTTTGTGGACTTTATTAATCAGTAGGCATATTATAATCTGCCACGCAGGAATTCTCAAGATCATCTAGGAAGGATTCTAGCCAGACCATGGTTCTAGCATGAAGCCTCCCAAAGGAAGCTAGAAGCGCATCCAAACATGAGTGTTTCCCGTCTTCTGTTGGGGTGTTAAAAGACAGTGTAGTTTGCTGGCTGTTCGATTCCGTTTTTTTCAGTTCCTGGATTGTCGAAGAAGACATGGGCTTTGGCTATTTTAGTTTATTTTTGCATGACGTTTGTAGTCGTAACCTCATAGGCGTACCCGATGATTGAAACAGTTAATGAATGAATTGACGGGAAGATGATCGCTCTCTGCATATGACCTACCATGGCTCTCTACATATGATCCATCCGCATTTGGCTTGACGCATCCCCTCAATTGCTTGACCCTGAAACATTTGTTTTAACATGGGAAGCTGGGGGCTTCAGCTTTTGCTTTCAACTGTTGCGCCCCAGGGGAATGTGAACTCCTGGCGGAGAAAATGCTATTTTCGCCCGGGCGTGATGGTTTGATTTTCAGAATTTGTTCAAACTGTTTAGAGCAAAGTAAACGAGACAATGAACAGGATGTGATAGTGAACAATTTGTTATCTTTATTAATGATGTGATTGCATATGTATATACAGTTTGAAGGGAAATCATTTAGAGAGGTATCTATACAGAGACACGCCTGTCCAGTGAATTTGTTCAAACTGTTTAGAGCAAAGTAAACGAGATAATGAACAGGATGTCATAGTGAACAATTTGTTATCTTTATTAATGATGTGATTTATATATACAGTTTGAAGGGAAATCATTTAGAGTCTATACAGAGACACGCCTGTCCAGTGAACCAACAGTTGCCAAAGCAACTGCCTGTGGTTAGTGGAAGCAGTGATTTTCCTCCACTAACACAAACTTCCTGCATTCAAGCAGGGGGCTTTGCTGGACCATTTCAAGAACCACAAGTATCTACCAGGCGCATATCTCAACTCATTGCCATTGCCACAAGTGAGTTCCACATTAATTCTCAAACCTATGAAGTTCCTAGCAAGGAGTTCACCAGTCTCAAAGGTAATATCATCACAAGGAATGGCGAACACAACAAGTCAAAACTTCAAGCACTTGAACAAAATATCCAACGTCTCAAATCTTCTATCAAGAAGTCATGGAACATCATGAACAGTAGATAACAATAAGCTAAAGCAAGACTTCCCAATATGCTCTCAGCAGATATGTATTAAGTTCTAACTGATCGATACGACAGACAGGGGGTTTAGTCCTCATCCTCCACAACCTTGGTACCCAAACCTTTAAGACCTTCCTGGGGGACTTCAGCAACTGTGACCAGAGAGTACAGCTCCTCCTTGGCGTCCTCCTCGTCGTTCCTCTTGCGGGCAATCCTGACACGGACTCTCCTCGGGACACTCCTGATGCCGCTGCTCCAGATGTGCTTGTTGAGCTTCACATCGATGCGGACATCGTTGGTTCCCATGGCCTTCTGTGCAAACTTCCTGATCTCCTTGATGGCATTTGGTGCCTTCTTCTTGAAGGTGCTGTTCAATAGAATGAAGCTGCCATTAGTGACTGATACAAATAGAGGATTTTGTAAACCACAAAGAAAGCATGAGAAAGAGAGATGGAACATTACAACACAAGCAACATAGAAATGTAAATATATAAACACAAACAAAACAAAGCAACTGTGGAGAAAATATTATAATTCATCTCAATGTAGTGCCCAAATGGAACACATGACAGCATATGAAGGCAGCAAGTGTAACGATGAGTAGCATCTATGTACCGGGCATGCAACTGTATCAACAAGATTTAAAGACAGATACCTGACTATGACGGGGCATAATGGAGAAGCTATAAGATCAAATGACAATCTAGTTTCAATGTAGAGCCCATATGTAACAAATGACAGCATATGAAGGCAGCAAGTGCAACGATGAGCAACATCGATGTACCGGGCATGTAACTGTATCAACCACTAGATTTATAGACAGATACCTGACTATGACCGGGCATAATGGACTAGCTATAAGATAAAGTGACAATCTAGTTTCAATGTAGAGCCCAAATGGAACACCTGACAGCATATGAAGGCAGCAAGTGTAACGATGAGCAACATCTATGTACCGGGCATGTAACTGTATCAACCACTAGATTTATAGACAGATACCTGACTATGACCGGGCATAATGGACAAGCCATGATCAAATGACAAAATCTAGTTTCAATGTAGAGCCCAAATGGAACACGTGGTAGCACTTGATGGCAACACATGTAACGATGAGCAACATCTATTTACCGGTCATGTAACTGTATCAACCACAATTTTAAGACAGATACCTGACTATGAACGGACATAAGGGCAGATTATACGATCATATAGATAATAAAGTTTAGTTTTAATGTAGCGCCCAAATGGAACACGTGAAAGCATATGGAGGCAACACATGTAACGATGAGCAACATCAATGTACCGGACAAGTAACTGTATCAACCACAATTTCAAGATAGATACCTGACTATGTCCGGGTACAATTGATTAATAAACTTACCATATTAAAAAACAAATAGAAATCAGAAATAACAGACAATATCAATGCGAAATATACAGCCCAAATGGAACACATAGTAGCACCAAGAGAAGCCATACGTGTAACGATGAGCGGAGTTAATCTCTCGGGCATGTAACTGTGCGAAGCCACATGATTTAGAAGGCAGACACCTGACTATACCCGATTAACACCTAATAGAATGGTACAGATCGAAGATCCACGTGAAAAAAGTGTGGGATCAGATACAAGAGCAGAAACCAAGAGATCGGGATACCGCTCGGTCATGCGATACCTAGTATCATCTAGCTGGAAGGATTTCGATCCATACAGGTGCAACAGCCATTCGCGAGCCCACATAGTGCTCGCAGGCAGCAACCTTTTCGCACCAGCAAATCCACCAGGCGACCCCGTAAGCGCCATGGCGGAAGCCCGTGAAGCGCGGAGGTGCAACCTGACTAGCGGATCTATCGGGAGCGCGGAGCTCGGGAATGGAGGGGACGGGTGAGGAGGGAGGGTTATACCATCCATGGAGGCGCTTGTGGAGGTTGACGGTGTACTCGCGGGTCACCACCTCGTCCTTGCGCGGGCCGGGGGCGCGCTTCTTCTCCGACATCTCCGACGGCCCCCTTTCCCCCTCTCCTCTATTGGCTTCGGTGGAGGCTGCGGCGATAGGAGATAAACCCTAGTGGGGAAGGGCAGGTCGCAGGGGGTCGCGGCTTTATAGGGCGGAAATTAGGGCTTGCTGGCTGACTGGGCCTCTCCGGGATGTTTCGTGACGGCCCGTTTAAGTAGGCCCTTCGTCCATGTGTTATGTTTTTGTTTTCTTTTTGTAGGTGAATCTGACGGGATCCTATTTGACGCCCGCATGCGTCAAAAGGACGAGCCTTCGCTGAAGAGAGAGTCACCACTTGAGCCGGCCCACGTACGGATTTTGGTTTCGCTGCTGTTTCCTTGTTTCTTCGGGGTTTTTTTTCGTTTTTGGCATCCAGGGTTTTCACTCTTTTGGCTGGTTTTCAGTTGTTTAGTGTTGGTTTTTTTAGTTCCTTTTTTCTTTTCATTTTTCTTTCTTTCACGTTTTCTTTTTTATTTTCTGTTTCTGTTCTTCTTCTCTTTATTGCGTATTATATAAAAAGTTCACCGCATATAACAAAAATCTTCATCATATTAAGAAAATGTGCATTGTATATTATGAAATAGTTCACCTTGCATTATAAAAAAGTTCATCATGTATTAAAGAAATGTTCATTGTATATTATTAAATTGTTCAACATATATTAGAAAATGTTCATTGTGTATTTAAATTTTGTTCATCGTATATTAAGAAATTGTTCAATGTATATTACAAAATGTTCATTTGTATATTTAAATTTTTTCAGTGTATTTCTACAAAAAGTTTCATCGTATTTGAAAATTTGTTCAACGTATATTGTAAAGATGTTGAATGTTTTTTAAGATTTGCCGCTGTCCTTTCTACTTTTACCGTGGCGCTGTGATTATGTGATTCGAGGTCGCTAGCCCGGCTGGCTGGCCTCGCTACAATCAACCGTGAGGTCGGAAGCTCGATACTGCATGAGCGCTTCTATTTTTTCCAAATTTTTGCTCACCGCTTGATAATCGGGCCGGCCTGTGTGCGCACCGCTTCAGCAAAGCCGCGACGTTCGGACGCACGCGGGCGGCAATTCCTATTTGACGCGTGCGGGCGGTAAGCTGTCGAGGAAACGCTCGCAGCTGTTTCATTCGCGTGCATGTTGGGCCGGCCCACTATGGGGTTCGCGTGCCTCTTTTTCGTTCGCTGATGTTTTGTTTCGTTAGTTTTTTTCTTCCACGTTTGGTTTTCTCTCTTGTTTTTTTCTTCTGGTTTCGTTCCGGTTTTCTTCTTCTAGTTTTGTTTACGTTTCTTCTGGTTTGGTTTTCTCCTGTTTCTCTTCTGGTTTTTGGTTTTTGTCATGTTTTCCTCTTTTGGTTTTGGGTTTTCTCTTTTAGTTTTGTTTTTTCAACGAATATACAAATGTTCACTATGTTTCTTAATTTTGTTCACTGTATATTACACAAATGTTCAGTGCGTATCCGAATATTGTTCAGCGCGTATATTCATTTTTTTCAAAAGAAATCATCATATGGAATTGCCCTCCGAAGATAAATGTTCAATGTGTATTTTAAAATTGTTCAGGTTATATCACAAAAATGTTAAATATGTATTTTCAAATTGTTCAGCATATATCACAAAAAAGGTTCAATGGGTATTTGAGAAATGTTCATCGTATATTACGAAAATGTTCAACGTATATCAAAAAATGTTCAATGGTCAATTTTTAATTTTTGGATCAGTCATTACATATAGTGCTTAAGTAGTCACGCAGCATTTTGATTGCAATGACACAGTAGCTCGAGTGGTAAGGAACGCTAACTCTCTATTGTTGAGTTGGGAGTTCGATTCCTACGCTAGGGGCTCCCGTGAATCTGTTATGAAATTGGAGTGTGTTTGGTTTTGGGCCCGAGCGAATCCCACCAAAAACTTTGTTGCCGGTAGTTTGATTAATGTTTCCCTCCACATAATTTGGCGAATTCTGGCTGGAAAAATGGAGTGACGTTGACCAAGGAGCATAGTCACATTGGGGAAAAAAATCTAAGCAAAAGCAAAGATTTAGGTCATGGCCAAAAATGGGTACGGCTGAATTGTTAATTATTTCGACACACTAGGTAAACTTTGTTCTCCCTAATAACCAAGATTTTGGAGGATAGCATTGGCAATCGAGAGGAAGCAAATCGTCCAATTTGCTATTATTCTTTTCCATTTCTTATGGAGCAAACAGACTAAGAGCATCTCTCGCCCATCGTGCAAACCGGTTCATAATAATAGTTGATATTGTGGATGGGTGCCGATTTTCCTTCCCGAACAGATCTTGTAAAATCACTCGTCCGCTATTTTTTTCGGGATCCTGCATAGTCCAGGCCGAATCCGCTATATCTACCGGATCCCTCCCTCTTTCTGCAGGGTCCTGCAAAACAAAAAAACGGTTGGCGGGAGAGAAGTTTCAGCTCTCGCCACGGACTTCCGGTCGCTGCCCGCGAGCCGCGCGAGCTGCCGCCGTACTCGAAAATGTTTACCATACCATGGGATCACTTGATTCCTTTCGGTACATCTTGTATGCTTTGTGTGTTGATCAACTTGATTCACTCTTTTGACTTAGTCTTGATCAACCTTGTATTATGTCTTCTCTATGACCAATCTTTGGATAATTCCTTGAATAACACCTTCGTCAACACATAAACTCCTTTGAAAGTGCAACTAATCCCCTAATGGTTTTGGTAATTCATAATAATATATAGCTCATTGAACTAATATTCATTCAAGTTAAATATTTTAGAAAAATCAATGATTGGCATGGCATGGACTAGGGATGTGGACTCCTCAAAATGCTAAGGACAGAGATTGGCAAAAGCAAGACTCTTCATTTCTATTTTAGTGATCCAAGATCACATTGAGTCCATAGGAAAGCCAATACTATTAAAAGGGAATGAGGTGTTGCTTAATGGTCTACTTGCTCAAAGTGCTTAGTGATATTGCTCCAAAACCCTCAACCACTTTCTCGTTTCCACATATGTCCAAAACTCAGAAAGTCAAACTCGGCCCCACCGATTTCACCTATCCGGCGCCACCGAGTTCATTTGACATAGCCACTCCCAGAAACCCTAGACAATTCGGTCACACCGATACGGTTTCGGTCTCACCGAGATGGCCCTGCAAACTCTATGTTGCCTGTTGTAATCATTTCGGTCTCACCGAAATGTGCAGTCGGTCCCACCAAGTTTGCTTGACCAACTCTCTGTTTGCTCTTTCCTGAAATCGGTCTCATCGAGTTCAAGCAATCGGTCTCACCGAGATGAGGTTTTGCCATAGCCCTAGCACATCGGTCCCACGGAGCTGTTCCAGTAGGTCTCACCGAGATTCCTAACGTTCACATTTTGAACTGAATCGGTCTCACCGAGTTCTTCTATTCGGTCTGACCAAGTTGGGTCAAATGTGTGTAACGGTTGGATTTTGTGTGGAGGCTATATATACCCCTCCGCCCCCTTCTCCATTTGAGAGAGAGCCATCAGAACGTGCCTACACTTCCGCTACTCATTTTAGAGAGAACCACATACTCATGTGTTGAGACCAAGACATTCCGATCCAACCACAAGAATCTTGATCTCTAGCCTTCCTCAAGTTGCTTTCCACTCAAATCTTCTTTCCACCAGATCCAATCCCATGAGAGAGAGTTGAGTGTTGGGGAGACTATCATTTGAAGCACAAGAGCAAGGAGTTCATCATCAACACACCATTTGTTACTTCTTGGAGAGTGGTGTCTCCTAGATTGGCTAGGTGTCACTTGGGAGCCTCTGACAAGATTGTGGAGTTGAACCAAGGAGTTTGTAAGGGCAAGGAGATCGCCTACTTCGTGAAGATCTACCCGAGTGAGACAAGTCCTTCATGGGCGATGGCCATGGTGGGATAGACAAGGTTGCTTCTTCGTGGACCTTTCGTGGGTGGAGCCCTCCGTGGACTCGCGCAACTGTTACCCTTCGTGGATTGAAGTCTTCATCAACGTGGACGTACGATAGCATCACCTATCGGAGCCACGCCAAAAATCTACGTGTCTACATTGTGTTTGCCTTCTCCAAACCCTTCCATTTACCTTCATATGCATTGTTTTACTTTCCGCTGCTACACTCTTAGAATTGCATGTGTAGGTTGATTGCTTGACTTGTACTAGTTGCTAAAATGTGCCAACACTTAAAATTGGGAAAATGTTAGATTCTTATTTGGTCAAGTAGTGTAATCACCCCACCCCCTCTAGTCCTACTTTCGATCCTACAAGTGGTATTAGAGCTTTGGTCTCCATTTGCCTTGATTTCCATAGCTTTGCTGATCATAGCCTTGGTTTCACAACCTAGGAGAGTATGGCTTCTAGCGAGGGAAATTACCACCGTAGAGGTCCTTACTTTGATGATACTGATTTTGCTAGTTGGAAGCATAAGATGAAAATGCATATTCTTGGTCATAACCCCGCCGTTTGGGCTATTGTGCGTATTGGCTTGCAAGGTGAATACTTCAAGGATGGAAGGGAACCGAATCGTGAAACGTTCGTGGAAGAATTGAAGATGTTGCAATACAATGCTCAAGCTTGCGATATTCTCTTCAACGGATTGTGCCCCGAAAAATTCAACAAAACCAATAGCCTTGAGAATGCAAAGGAAATTTGGGATACTTTGGTTGATATGTGTGAAGGTACCGAGTCCATCAAGGAATCCAAATTGGATGTGCTTCAAAGTCAACTTGACAAGTTCAAGATGAAGGATGGTGAAGGAGTCGCTGAGATGTACTCTAGGCTTGCTCTCATCACAAATGAGATTGCCGGCTTAGGAAGCGAAGAGATGACCGACAAATTCATCATCGAGAAGATCCTAAGAGCCTTGGATGGAAAATATGATACTGTGTGCACCTTGATCCAAATGATGCCCAACTACAAAGATCTCAAGCCAACGGAAGTCATTAGTAGAATTGTTGCTCATGAAATGTCACTCAAGGATAAGGAAGAGCTCCACAACAAGTCAAGTGGTGCTTATAAAGCTTCACGTGATGTTCCTACAACATCAAGTGAGAAACAAGTCTTCAATGAATAATTGAGCTTAATGGTGAAGGACTTCAACAAATTCTACAAGAATAGAAGCAAAGGGAGAAGTTCCAAGTCAAGATCCTACAATGACAAAAGATCTTCTAGTCGTGATTGTAATTGCTACAACTTTGGAAGACCTGGACACTACTCCAATGAGTGTACGGCTCCCTACAAGAGAAGAGGATATTGACCTAAGAGGAGAAGTAAAAGAGATGAATCACCACCAAGAGAGAGAAGGAGTAGAGATGATCGTTATGGGCGAAGACCCTCTCGTAGAAGCAAGGAATCGGAAAGGAAGGACAAGTCATCAAAGAGCTACACAAGACGAAGACATCAAGCTCGCGTTGGTGAATGGGTATCCGGTTCCGACTCCGACAACTACTCTAAGAGAAGTTATCACTCCGACTTCGAATATACTCAAGATGAAGGTGTTGCCGGTCTTGCACTTGTGTCATCCAACTCCTACGACATATTTGACTCACCAAATGAAGGAATTGGAAGATGCGTCATGGATAAAGGCCCTAAGGTATCACACCCCGACTATGTTGATTTCAATAGTGATGAAGATGATTTGCTAGGTGATGATGATTTACTTGTTGACAACACTAGTGATGAAAACTATGATGATTTTGCTATTAATCATGCTAATCAAGATGAAACGAATGACAATGATAAGAAGGAGATTGAGTGTCTAACTAAAGAACTAAACACTCTTAAGTTAGCTCGTGAAACAACTCTAGAGGATCATCGAGAGCTTCTAAGGACTCATGAGAAGGTACGCTTCGAGAAGCTAAAATTAGAGCAAGAGCATGGGTTCTTAAAAGTAATCAATGATTATCTTCGCAAGAAAAGTTCTTCTTACATTGCCAAGCGTTTACTTTTGTCTACGTATATGCCACAAGTTAAATCTACCAACAAGAGCAAGAAAGATTCTTCTTCTAGTAGTAAATAATCATGTTAAATCCAATATCGTTGCTTCTAGTAGTTCTCTTGATTCCACTAATGATTCTCTTAGCCAAGTTACACTTGAGCAAGAAAATAGCTTATTGAAGGGAATTATAGAGAAAGGTGTTTACAAGAGCCTTGTCGGAAGTAAGCAATTTGAGGAAATTGTACGCAAGGAAGGAAAACCTTAGGAAGAATTAAGGTGTTGGTTTTGAACGAAAGTTCAATGCCAATGGAGTTGAGTGGGAAGAAGATCAATACCCCAGGACGAAGTTTGTTCCTCAACAAGAGAAGTATGATCCGACTTCTTTCAAAGGAACACAAGCTCAAGATGATCTTCCATCACAAGACCACAATCTAAAAGGCAATGACAAGCTTCAAGAAGAGATTGACTCATTTGAAGAAGCTCCTAAGGCCATGGCCAAGTGGGTTCCCAAGACTACATCAAGTTCTACTTCATCAAGTACGACTACAACTCCAAGGATTCCCATCAAGTTGATGTGAATCCCAAAGAAGAATAACTAGAGAGTTATTGAGGATGACTCCGCCAACATACTTCACTCATATTCATTTTGACAAGGACAAGTGCAATCAACTTCCATATCTTGCACTAGTTCATGGAGTCACAAACCCTCTTGTTTGTAAGACAAGGGACAAGGTAACCTAATGCTTTCATGGACATCATCATATGTGTGTTTCACTCTATGTCTATGGATATCCTTATGTGTTCCTTGTGGGACTAACCCATGTAGGTATTGAAAGTGCAACTCGCTCCAATGGATTGCCCCAAAATGATCTACATCAGCATTAAGCATCCACATCTTCAACAATCGACAAAACTCAAGGCTAGTTCATCCCTCTAAGGGGGGATATCACATCTAGGGGGAGATTTTCTCTAATAATTGAGCTAAAGCAACTCTAATGGGGTGAACACAACAATGCTTTATGTAAAAGTGGCAACCCCACTTGTGCTTAAAAGATGAGTATGACCTAAGTTCAAATGTTCTCATTTGACTCCTCAGTCAATATACTCATATATAGATGACCTAGTCATCGCCAATTGCTTGATAGATGCCAAAGTGTATGTGCATGCTTTACAATCTTATTGTGTGAGCATGTTGGTTGCATAATTTTCTCTATTCAAGGACATCTATTTGCTGCTTTGATTGTTTGGTTTTTCTTTTTACCAAATGGATGGACAAGAATGCCTAAGTACTCCATCTGGCTATTGATACATCTCCAAGGTATCTACTTTTCCTAACGCTTTTCCTCTTGTTCTGGACTCTAATTTGCATGACTTGAATGAAACTAACCTCGGACTGGTGCTGTTTTCAGCAGAACTACCATGGTGTTGTTTTTGTGCAGGAATAAAAGTTCTCGGAATAGAATGAAACTTTGCGAGGATTTTTTATATCAATAAAGAGAATTTCTGGAGCTAAGAGCCACCGGAGGGGGCACCTGGGTGGGCACAACCCACCAGGGCACGCCAGCCCTCCCAGGAATGCCCAGGTGGGTTGTCCCCACCTGGTGGCCCCGCAAACCCTGAAACCGACGCTATAAAATCCTATTTTCAGAGAAAATATCAGGGAGAAAGAATTATCGCGGTCCATGAGACGGAGCCGCCGTCACCTCCTGTTCTTCATCAGGAGGCCAAATCTGGAGTCCGTTTGGGGCTCCGGAGAGGGGGGTCTTCGTTCTTCGTCATCACCAACCCTTCTCCATCCCCAATTCCATGATGCTCCCCACCGGGAGTGAGTAATTCCTTCATAGGCTCACTGGTCGGTGAGGAGTTGGATGAGATTCATCATGTAATCGAGTTAGTTTTGTTAGGGCTTGATCCCTAGTATCCACTATGTTATGAGATTGATGTTGCTATGACTTTGCCATGCTTAATGCTTGTCACTTTGGGCCCGGGTGCCATGATTTTATATCTAAACCGTTTATGTTATCAGCATTATATCCATGTTCTAGATCCGATCTTGCAAGTTATAGTCACCTACTACGTGTCGTATCGCCCTAGGTTATGACTGTCACATGATGAATATCATCCAACAAATTACCGTTCCAATGCCTACGAATTTATCTTATATTGTTCTTGCTAAGTTACTACTGCTGCTGTTACTGTTGCACTTGCTACAAAATTACTGCTACCATTGTTACCGTTACTGAGGGAGTCCTGGATTAGGGGGTATCCGGACAGCCGGACTATATCCTTTGGTTGGACTGTTGGACTATGAAGATACAAGATTGAAGACTTCGTCTCGTGTCCGGATGGGACTCTCCTTGGCGTGGAAGGCACGCTTGGCGATACGGATATGTAGATCTCCTCCCATTGTAACCGACTCTGTGTAACCCTAGCCCCCTCCGGTGTCTATATAAACCAGAGGGTTTAGTCCGTAGGACCAACAACAATCATACCATAGGCTAGCTTCTACGGTTTAGCCTCTATGATCTCGTGGTAGATCAACTCTTGTACTACTCATATCATGAAGATCAATCAAGCAGGAAGTAGGGTATTACCTCCATCGAGAGGGCCCGAACCTGGGTAAACATCGTGTCCCACACCTCCTGTTACCATCCGCCTTAGACGCACAGTTCGGGACACCCTACCCGAGATCCGCCGGTTTTGACACCGACATTGGTGCTTTCATTGAGAGTTCCACTGTGTCGTCATCGTAAAGCTGGATGGCTCCTCCGATCATCGATAACGATGCAGTCCAGGGCGAGGTTTTCCTCCCCGGACAGATCTTCGTATTTGACGGCTTCAAGATCGCGGGCCAACTTCGCTTGGCCATCCGGAAGCAGATCGAGAGCTACGCCCTGCCAGCAGGTCAGGTTTGGAAACTTGAATTACACTGCCGATGTCCGCGAAGACTTAATCTTCGACGGATTCGAGCCCATGCCAGGTGTGCCGCACGATCACGACGAGCACGATGTAGCTCTGCCGTCGGATAGTGTTCGGGAAATCACGCCAGCAACCACTCCGGCCTTCAATCCGGAACGGACTGTGCCATCCGAGGACGGGCGGATAGACCCCGCCTTGGAGGCTGCACCCTTGGTGGCGATAGAGCCGAATACTGACCTTACCCCTCACGAGAACCGTGACGCCGAACTGTTGGATTCGTCTCGCCACGGACTCAATCGCTGCGCCCATGCCTATCGAATCTGATTGGGCGCCGTCATGGAGTTCACCTTCATGATATCTTTCAAAGACTCCGCCCTTGACGATGTACTAAACTCGTTAAAGTCTCTCTCCCGTCTGAGAACCTTGGCGAACTATGTCCGGCTAGAATGGGATGCGGATGACGAAGAAATTCACTCCCCACCCACCACCCACTTAGTAGCCACTGTCGATGATTTAACCGACATGCTCGACTTCGACTCCGAAGACATCGATGGTATGGACAACGATGAAGGAGACGAACAGGAACCACTGCCCATGGGACACTGGACCGCCACCTCATCATATGATATATATATATATATATATGGTGGATGCACCCAAAAAAGGCAATGGCGACAAGACAGCGGAGGATGACCCCTCCAAGAAGCAACCCAAGCGCCGACGTCAGCGGCGCCGCTCTAAGTCTCGCCACAGCAAAAGCGGTGATACCGGCACAGGAGATAACGGTACTCCGGACAGTGTTGAAGATGATGACATCCCCTCCAGCAAGATCTAGAGCCGGAGGATGAACAAGCCAGCCCTCCTGAGCGAGCGGCAGCGGGAGAAGCGGAGGATGACAATTACATGCCTCTCCCCAAAGAAGAAGTGAGCCTCGACGACGAAGAATTTGTCGTACCTGAGGATCCCGTCGAGCAGGAGCGCTTTAAGCGCCGGCTTATAGACACAGCAAATAGCCTGAAGAAAAAACAGCAACAGCTTCGAGCTGATCAGGATTTGCTAGCGAGACGGATGGATCAAGTCCTTGCGGCCGAGGAATACGAACTCGAACGCCCCTCCAAGGGTCACCCAAAGTGCAGGATGCTACCCCGACTTCAGGAGGAAGCATATGACGCGGCTGATCGGCCACCTCGTGGACGAGACAGAGAGGCATTCAGCCAGAAGCTCAGCCCGCACCCCGCCGCCACTCAAACAAAAATACCAAGGCACCAGGAAACACGCGAGACCTACGAGACGTATTGGAAGACAGGGCAAAACACGCAAGATCGATCTACGAATCACGAGGGCACGCCCCTACGCGGGACGGTGACCGCCACGCCGGATACAGTAAAAGCAAATCCGGCCGGGCCGAATTCAGCAGGCAAGACTCATATGAGCTGCGCCGCGATATAGCCCAAAGACAGTAGGCGCCGACACACCCCCTATGCTTCACTGACGAAGTAATGGAGCATCAATTCACAGAGGGTTTTAAACCCGTAAATATCGAATCATATGATGGCACAACAGATCCCGCGGTATGGATCGAGGATTTCCTCCTCCACATCCACATGGCCCGCGGTGATGATCTACATGCCATCAAGTACCTCCCGTTAAAACTTAAAGGACCAGCTCGGCATTGGCTGAATAGCTTGCCAGCAGACTCCGTTGGCTGTTGGGAGGATCTGGAAGACGCATTCCTCGACAACTTCCAGGGCACTTATGTGCGACCACCAGATGCCGATGACTTGAGCCACATAATTCAGCAGCCAGGGGAATCGGCGAACAATTCGACACGGTTCCTAACCAAGAAAAATCAAATTGTCGACTGTCCGGATGCAGAGGCCTTAGCGGCATTTAAGCACAACATCCGTGACGAGTGGCTCGCCCGGCACCTCGGCCAGGAAAAGCCGAAGTCTATGGCAGCCCTCGCGACACTAATGACCCACTTTTTCGCGGGAGAGGATAGTTGGCTGGCTCGCAGCAACAACATATCAAGAAACCTTGGCACTTTGGATACCAAGGATAGTAACGGCAGGCCACGTCGCAGCAAACAGAAGCGCCGCAACAACGGCGATAACACCGGGGATACGACAGTCAATGCCAGATTCAGAGGCTCTAAACCCGGTCAACGAAAAAATCCATTCAAAAGAAGCACTCCGGGCCCGTCCAGTTTGGACCGCATACTCGATCGCTCGTGTCAAATACACGGCACCCCCGATAAGCCAGCCAATCACACCAACAGAGAATGCTGGGTGTTCAAGCAGGCCGACAAGTTAAACGCCGAAAACAAGGACAAGGGGTTGCACAGCGATGACGAGGAGGAGCCACGGCCGCCGAACACGGGAGGACAGAAGAGGTTCCCCCCACAAGTGAGGACACTGAACATGATATACGCAACCCACATCCCCAAGAGGGAACGAAAGCGTCTGATAAAGGGGACGTATATGCGACGGAGCCCGTCGCCCCAAAGTTCAACCAGTGGTCCTCTTGTCCGATCACCTTCGATCGCAGGGACCACCCCACTAGTATCCGTCATGGCGGATCTGCCGCATTGGTCTTTGATACGTCTCCAACGTATCTATAATTTTTGATTGCTCCATGCTACTTTATCTATTGTTTTGGACTATATTGGGCTTTATTTTCCACTTTTATATTACTTTTGGGACTAACCTATTAACCGGAGGCCCAGCCCAGAATTGTTGTTTTTTGCCATTTTCAGTGTTTCGAAGAAACGGAATATCAAACGGAGTCCAAACGGAATGAAACCTTCGGAAACGTGATTTTCTCACTAAACGTGATCCAGGAGACTTGGACCCTACGCCAAGGAACAACGGAGGCGGTCACGAGGGTGGGGGGCGCGCCCCCCTGCCTCGTGGGCCCCCCTGTTGCTCCACCAACATAGTCCTTCCTCCTATATATACCTACGCACTTCAAACGATCGTAACAGGAGCCAAAAACTAATTCCACCGCCGCAACTTCCTCAGTATCCACGAGATCCCATCTTGGGGCTCGTTCCTGAGTCTCCGTCGGAGGGGCATCCACCACGGAGGGCTTCTACATCAACACCATAGCCTCTCCAATGAAGTGTGAGTAGTTTACTTGGACCTTCGGGTCCATAACTAGTAGCTAGATGGCTTCTTCTCTCTTTTTGGATCTCAATACAATGTTCTCCCCTCTCTCGTGGAGATCTATTCGATGTAATCTTCTTTTTGCGGTGTGTTTGTTGAGACCGATTTAATTGTGGGTTTATGATCCAGCTTATCTATGAATAATATTTGAATCTTCTCTGAATTCTTTTATGTATGATTGAGTTATCTTTGCAAGTCTCTTCAATTATCCGTTTGGTTTGGCCAACTAGATTGGTAGTTCTTGCAATGGGAGAAGTGCATGGCTTTGGGTTCAATCTTGCGGTGTCCTTACCCAAAGGATGTAAAGGGTTGCAAGGCACGTATTGTATTGTTGTCATCGAGGATAACAAGATGGGGTATTTATCATATTGCATGAATTTATTCCTCTACATCATGTCATCTTGCTTAAGGCGTTACTCTGCTTTTTAACTTAATACTCTAGATGCATGCCGGATAGCGGTCGATGAGTGGAGTAATAGTAGTAGATGCGAGAATCGCTTCGATCTACTTGTCTCAGACGTGATGCCTATATACATGATCATACCTAGATATACTCATAACTATGCTCAATTACATCAATTGCTCAACAATAGTTTGTTCACCCAATCAGTAGAATACTTATGCTCTTGAGAGAAGTCACTAGTGAAACCTATGGCCCCGGGTCTATTCTCATCATATCAATCTCCATCACTTTTATACTTGCTTTGTTTTTACTTTTACCTTTTACTTTTTACTTTGCATCTTTATACCAAAATACCAAACATATTATCTCTATCGATCTCACTCTCGTAAGTGACTGTGAAGGGATTGACAACCCCTAATCGCGTTGGTTGCGAGTAGCTATCGCTTTGTGCAGTACGAGGGACTTGTGCGTGGCCTCCTCATCGGATTGATACCTTGGTTCTCAAAACTGAGGGAAATACTTACGCTACTCTGCTACATCATCCTCTCCTCTTCGGGAAAACCAACGCAAGCTCAGGACGTAGCAAGAAGGATTTCCGCTGTTGCCGGGAGTCTACGTTAAAAGTCAACATACCAAGTACCCATCACAATCCCTATCTCTCACATTACATTATTTGCCATTTGCCTCTCGTTTTCCTCTCCCCCACTTCACCCTTGCCGTTTTATTCGCCCTCTCTTTCCCAATCTCCTCCTCTTTTTCCCTTTGCTTTTTCCTCGTCCGTTTGTTTGCTCGTGTCTTGGTTTGCTTGTTTGTCACGATGGCCCTACCTAAATTTGGTGATCTTCACCTTAAAAGGCTAGAGGAGATCGAAAACAATGTCAGAAAGTTTATGATTTTGCAATTTGAGCATAATAATTTCTTTAGAAACGAGCTTAAGGAACAAAAGAGTTTTATGAGTCATATGAATAAAGAGCTTGATGATATATATAAAGAATTTGATGGTATAAGAGCCCAAATTGCTCGTCTTGGAAAGATGACCGCTGAAATTTCGGATATGCAAGCTACCTTAGTCAATAAGATGGCCGCTAAACCGAATTCCTATGAAAATCAAGATGAAGATCTAAAAGTTATTGATGTGTCCCCTATTAAATCTTTGTTTTGCAATATGAATCTTGATGAAACTGAATATGATCTTCCTTTACCTAGAAGGCGCTCTAAGAATTGAGTTTTAGATCTTGATGATGAAATTGATAAAAGTGGGATTGAAAGAAATAAAAATCTAGATGTTGATAAACCCACTATATTGGATCTCAAGGAATTTAATTATGAAAATTGCTCTTTAATTGATTGTATTTCCTTGTTTCAATCCGTGCTAAATTCTCCTCATGCTTATAGTCAAAATAAGGCCTTTACCGAACACATTGTTGATGCCTTGATGCAATCTTATGAAGAAAAACTTGAGTTGAAAGTTTCTATCCCTAGGAAACTCTATGATGAGTGGGAACCTACTATCAAAATTAAAATTAAAGATCATGAGCTTAATGCTTTGTGTGATTTGGGTGCTAGTGTCTCTACTATTCCCAAAACTTCGTGTGATTTGCTAGATTTCCGTGACTTTGATGATTGCTCTCTAAACTTGCATCTTGCGGATTCCACTATTAAAAAGCCTATGGGAAGAATTAATGATATTCTTATTGTTGCAAATAGGAATTATGTGCCCGTAGATTTTATCGTTCTTGATATAGACTGCAGTCCTTCATGTCCTATTATTCTTGGTAGACCTTTCCTTAGAACGATTGGTGCAATTATTGATATGAAGGAAGGAAATATTAGATCCCAATTTCCATTAAAGAAAGGCATGGAACACTTTCCTAGAAAGAAAATAAAATTATCATATGAATCTATCATGAGAGCCACTTATGGATTGCCTACCAAAGATGGCAATACCTAGATCTATCCTTTCTTTTATGCCTAGCTAGGGGCGTTAAACGATAGCGCTTGTTGGGAGGCAACCCAATTTTATTTTTAGTTTTTGTTTTTGCTTCTATTTAGGAATAAATAATCCATCTAGCCTCTGTTTAGATGTGGTTTTATCTTTTAATTAGTGTTTGTGCCAAGTTAAACCTATTGGATCTTCTTGGATGATAGTTATTTGATCTTGATGTAATTTCCAGAAACTTTGCGCTCAGTGCCCGAATTGTTAAAAATCACCATAACGTGATAAAATACTGATTCCAATTGCTGCTGGTCAATAAACAAATTGTATAGGTCTTATAATTTTGGTAGAATTTTTTGAGTTCCAGAAGTTGGCGTTAGTTACAGATTACTACAGACTGTTCTGTTTTTGACAGATTCTGTTTTGCGTGTGTTGTTTGCTTATTTTGATGAATCTATGGCTAGTAAAATAGTTTATGATCCATAGAGAAGTTGTAATACAGTAGGTTTAACACCAATATAAATAAATAATGAGTTCATTACAGTACCTTAAAGTATTCTTTTGTTTTCTTTCTCTAACGGAGCTCACGAGATTTCTATTGAGTTTTGTGTTGTGAAGTTTTCAAGTTTTGGGTGAATTCTTTTGATGGATTATGGAACAAGGAGTGGCAAGAGCCTAAGCTTGGGGATGCGCATGGCACCCCCAAGATAACCTCAGGACACCAAAAAGTCAAAGCTTGGGGATGCCCCGGAAGGCATCCCCTCTTTCGTCCACTTCCATCGGTAATTTACCTGGAGCTATATTTTTATTCACCACATGATATGTGTTTTGCTTGGAGCGTCTTGTATTATTTGCGTCTTTGCTTGTTAGTTTACCACAATCATCCTTGCTATACACACCTTTTGAGAGAGCCATACATGAATTGGAATTTGATAGAATACTCTATGTGCTTCACTTATATCTTTTGAGCTTGATAGTTTTGCTCATAGTGCTTCACTTATATCTTTTGAGCGTGATAATTTTTGCTCTAGTGCTTCACTTAGATCTTTTAGAGCATGGTGGTGGATTTGTTTTAAATAAACTTGATCTCTCATGCTTCACTTAGATTATTTTGAGAGTCGTTAATAGCATGGTAATTTGCTTAATGTTAATATACTTGGTATTCAAGATATGTGAATCTTTCTTTTGAGTGCGTTGAATACTAAGATAAGTTTGATGCTTGATAATTGTTTTGATATATGAAGATGATGATATTAGAGTCATGCTAGTTGAGTAGTTGTGAATTTAAAGAATACTTGTGTTGAAGTTTGTGATTCCCGTAGCATGCACGTATGGTGAACCGTTATGTGATGAACTCGGAGCATGATTTGTTTATTGATTGTCTTCCTTATGAGTGGCGGTCGGGGACGAGCGATGGTCTTTTCCTACCAATCTATCCCCTAGGAGCATGCGCGTAATACTTTGCTTTGATAACTTCTAGATTTTTGCAATAAGTATATGAGTTCTTTATGACTAATGTTGAGTCCATGTATTATACACACTTTTTCCCATCCTTCCACGGTTGCTAGCCTCTCTAATACCGCGCACCTTTCGCCGGTATCATACACCCACCATATATCTTCCTCAAAACAGCCACCATACCTACCTATCATGGCATTTCCATAGCCATTCTGAGATATATTGCCATGCAACTTTCTACCGTTCCGTTTATTATGACACGCTCCATCATTGTCATATTGCTAGCATGATCATGTAGTTGACATCGTATTTGTGGCAAAGCCACCGTTCATAATTCTTTCATACATGTCACTCATGTTTCATTGCATATCTTGTCGGCGTTCTGGGAACGGGGGTACCCAGACTTGCCTGCCTGCAGCCTGCAGCGTGGCTCAAGGGGTGGCCCAGCACGGCCCATCTTCATCAGCACAAGCTCAAGACCCTCGTGAGGGGCCAAGATTACATGGGCGGATTTACGTGGAGCTTCCTCGTGCACGGCCTCGTCAGCTGGCTCGCGAGGAGGCGGAGAGATCAAGGCGGGTACCTCACGAGGTGCCCATGACGCAAGCCATGATTTACCAAGGGCGCCAGGCGAGGCGCCAGCCCGCGCAGTGTCCTCCTTTCCTCTTTGGTGCAAAGGGGCAAGCGCAGCAAGAGTATCAAGCAAAGGTATCCGCTTTGATTGCAACAAGACCAAGACCATCGTGAACGGCAGGAAGGAAGTCATCGTGGAGCCCAAGCCAAGGCGTCACCACCAGAGCCTTTGACAAAGCGAGGACCAACTTTAGTCGGGATAAGTGTACTAGATGTTCCCCTTCAAAATGGCCAATTGTTGGCGCCCTTCCCGCTCAATATTTGGGAAGAGGCCCAGGCCCTTGCCTATAAACAGACTAGCCACCCACAGGTAGAGACATCTTGAATCAGCAGAGAGAGAGAGCGATCAACTCCCCTAGCAGTTCATCGCACCAGCCAAGAATGTACCCTCGCGAGGCTGTTCTTCCTTGTATTGTTCATCATCAACCCAAGAGGCAATCCACCACACCACACACTGGAGTAGGGTGTTACACCACAATGGTGGCCCGAACCAGTATAAACCCTGTGCCTCTTGTGTTGTTCTTTCATAGTTTAGATCCTAGCGAGGCGGCGAGGTGCGGGTAGGTAGAGGGCGAGATCTCCGCGCGCACCCCAGTGTTCGAACCTAGAGGGTCTGCCGGAACCCGAAATCTGACATTTGGCGCGCCCAGTAGGTGCGCCGAATCCACCTTCTCGCCACTTCGCCCCGTCGCATCGCCATCATCATGTCCGCGACCAGAGGGAAACCACGATCCTCGGGCGGCTGGCCCGCCCATGAGCCGCCGCCCGGGCGACCCCATGCCCCAGGCAGCTCATGATCCGCAGGGCGCCAGGCCGCGGGCGACACGGACAGTAACGACAGCTCTCACGCTGGCAGGCGCCGCTTGGCGGCGTAGGGCCTCCAACCACGCCAGCCACGACGCCAGACACCCGACGGGAGCAAAGCGAACTCAAGGGGTCACAGCTCACGGTGGCGAGAGCTACTGCAATGCAGGCTGCTGGAGGGCGGCCGTGACGTGTTCCTAGAGCGGGTGGCAGAGCTCCTGGGCTTCGCCACCTCGGGGGCTCACCCCTTCTGCACCCAACTCCCACCTCAGGTCCAGGGTGGCCCGCGCGGAGGCTCCACGCACGCCCGCGCAGCTCCAAGCGGACTCCAAGGCCACCCCAACGCCAGCCAGGCCGTCAAAGATCGGGCCAAGAGCGGCGCTGCCTCCGCCCCCGGCTAGCGAGGAAGGACTCGTCACGACCCACGGCCCTAGTGGGCCACCGCGCTACCACCCCCAGGTGGGCGCCTCAAGCAGAACTGCGTGGCACGCGGAGCACTACGGCGCGACCTTCGGGATGGCGGCCCCAGAAGAGTACGTGCCCCACATGATGGACCAAGGGCACGCGCATGAGGACGAACAAGGCTCGCTCCCCGGCCCAAGCAGGGGGATGAGGCACCAGAAGCTGAGCTCTTCCAGGAGCCCCGGGAAGGCCCCGTCGGCCACGCTGGAAGCAACAATTATCGGGTACCGCTAATTCCTCAGGAGCAGGCATACGCTAACCATGGATCGCAGGAGGTGCAGGTCGCCACAGCGGGCGGCTGCCCCACTCCCGCAGTTTCCTACCCCTCAGGAGGAGGGCGCCAAGGGATGCAGGAGAGGGGCTGAGATCCGGCATCACCACCGCGGCGTTCGGAGCAAGGCGTCCTCAGGAGGTAGGCCCTCTGCTGGGGAGGTGCCTCAGGGCCTGCCCCTGGCAGAGGACCATGGTCGTCGGGGAACTGGCTGGCGACCGCTCTACCCCATCGGCGGCGTCCTTGGTTTCGGGTCGTCGTCGGTGGCGCTAGAGTGTGGCGCAAGGCGGGGCCCTCGTCTGGCGATATGAAGCAAGGCCGGTACCTGTGAAGAAGGCCCAGTGCCTGTGAAGCTCGCCGCCCCGTGACACTCTCTCATAATAATGAGTGGGGCTGTACACGCCCGAGTCTCGAGTGCCGGCCTCAGGCCCTAGGGCTCCCTCCCACGCCCAGTGGCAGCACTTAGCTCCGCGCTGGTGAGAAGACGTCCAAGACTAGACTAGGTGCCGGACGCGACCTTTTTCTGCTTTCCTTGCTTTTCCCCTTGGCTGTCGTTTTCCCCCGTTGGATTTAAGTTGGATTTGAGCTTGAGATTTGCATGTGTTCGGGGAAGGGGTGTTTAGTCTCGTTCGAGCAATCTCTCGTTACGTTACCACTTTGCCTCAGTTGCCTCCCTCGTGAGCCCCTCATGAGCCGGGCCAGCCTAGCTTGCGTGCAGCCCGGATCGCTGCCGTCGCGCCCTCTCAGGAGGTCTTCATTACAGTTCAATGGGCTCATTCAGAGACCCTCGGGACACCACAGCCCTCCGCAGCTATCTCGGGCCCACGCGGGTCGAAGGTAAACTAGCCAGCCAGCTCGTCGCAAAGCCAGCCACTTGGCGCACGCGTACGGGTGATATCGCATCTACTAATACACTGAATGCAAGTTTTTACATGAGGGCCCCCCCTCCCAAAATGCTCTTACAACCTTCAGGGCAAAGCCCGAACTCTATCTGCGCAGGGTAAGGAAGAAGGGACGACACGCGGTCAGTCGGATAAATCCCCCAACGCATTCTCAGGGGCACCTCCTGAATCGTCACTGGCGTCGCTGGCCTCGCCATCGCTCTCCAGCGTTGCCGTCGGTGACGTCAGGCCGTTCACCATGCCGCCTTCATCAGCAGCCACGACCACGCCGTCGTTATCAGAAGCGAAGGCCCTGACAAGGGCATCCACGTTGTCCTCCACCCAGTGCGCCAGGTCATCTCGGACGGCCTGGGGTACTGGGGCGATGGCGGCGTCGAAATCGAAGTTGGGGTCCATGTTCCGAAGATGGCTGAAGACGCGAGAAAAGGCGCGCCCGAGCAGGGCGCGACTCCTCTCCTCCACCAACCTGTTGGCTCTGACCGACTGCACCTCCAGCTGCGTCACCACGTCGGTGAAGAACTGAAGGTTGCCAGCATAGTTGACGCGTGAGGCTCGCCAACGGCCGCCTCGCAGATGTTACCCAAGGCCGTGTTAGCTCTCTCCCGAAGCGTGGTGAGCATGGGGCCATGCTCGTGCTCCAGGATCCGCCGCTGGCGAATCTCGTCCTTGTTCTGCCGCGCAACGGCCTCAGCCTCGTCCACCCGTTGACGGAGAAGAAGCGCCTCGGCGCAGGAGGTAGTCAGCTCCTCCTGCACCATGTCGAGGGTGGACCGGGAAGCGTCGGCCCGCCGCATCACCTCATCCAGCTTGGCCCTCAGAGCGGCGGTCCTACCCTCAGCCTCGACCCTGATAAACCCCAGCCTCTCCTGGAACTCGCGCTCAAGGTTCAAGCGGGCCGTCGGCACCCGGCGTTCAACCTCTTCCAGGACTCGGGCCTCCCGCGCAGTGACGTCATCCTCCGCCTGCGTCACCAAGCGCTCCCTCGTCTCCAGACGCTCAAGATCGCGTGCGCGTTCGACAGCTTCTAGCGTCAGTGCCTCCTCACGCCTCTGGAGCTCTGCCTGTTTGACCGAAGCCACCTTCATCGACGCAAGGGCCGTCTCACGCAGCTACACCTGCTGCTCCAGGGAATGGCACTGGCCCTGGAATTCCCGCGCCCGCTCCTCCGCCGCCTCACGCCGCTGGTCAGCCTCTCGGGCCTCCTCGACGACCCGGGAACGGGCCTCCCGAGAGGCCGCCAGTGACGCCTCGGCTTCCTCATTGTCGCGGTCACGCTGGTGGCGCGCAAGGGCAACAACCGCCTTCAGCTTGCGCCTCTCTTCAGCCAGGCGCAGGCCCTCAGCCTCAAGGCGCGCGTCTTCGTCGGCGAGCTCTTCACCAAGCAGGCTCACCGCGTCGGCCGCCCTCCGGAGAAACCCTTGGCGAAGAGCACGACGCTCTCGAGCGTGCTCGAGCACGTCTTCTGCGTTGTCACCCGCCCCAAGTAAGCGCGGGGGGCCATGAATCAGCACTCCCCCTCTGGGCAGGGGGCTGGCGCCCTCGCGATGGCCGGGCACGCCTCGCCAGAAGCCCGGCCTGGAGCCAGCCCATCCCCAAATGAAGAGCGCAGGGCCGACCAGCCAATCGCCATCCACGACCAGACGAGAAGCCCACGGCAGGCTGGCTCTGCCCCGAGAAGGCTCGCAAAGGAGGGTCGCGAGGCGCGCAGAGCCGCGATGCGCCACAGGATGGCTCACCTCTCCGACCGGCCTCACCACAAGGGCTCTGCTTGAGTTCGGGGCGCTCGAAGACGGTGGAGAGGGCGAAGCCTGGGGGGATGGCTCCTCAGCCATCTCCGTGAGCTCGGCAGGAAGGGCCCTGCAGAGCAAGGATCAGCCAAAGCAACGGGAAGATAAGGAACTAGGAAAGGAGAAGGCTTACTCATCAATGGCGAAATACTTCCGGCGCTTTAAGAGGTGGCAAGGGTAGTCGTCACCCAAGGCCTCCCTTCTCTTCCGGAGAGCCTCGAAGTCCACGCGGAAGCGGCCCAGGAGTTCAGCGCAAGGGTCGGCCTGCGACGAGGAAGAAGCATCAAGGCGACCAGCGCCAGGGGCGTCGTCCTGACGCACGCCACCGGTTTCCTCACCAAGAAGGGTAGCTGAGGCTCCAGGGGCCTCGGCCACAGGAGCCGCGGGCCGCGGCTCAACGCCTTCAGCCGCAGCAGTGCGGGCCTCAGGAGCTGCCACCTCAGGAGTGCCGCCTGGCGTCGTCATCCCGGCGGAGGCCCCCTCAGCCTCCGGTGGCCCATGCCTCCCTGCTCCACCACTTGAGGAAGGACCGTGGTGGGCGACGGGAAGGCGATCACCACCACTGGTTCTCGCGAGGCCCCATGAGGCCGGGCGCATCCCCATTCATCGGCCGGGCATCCGATTCACAAAGTCGCCTGCTCGAGCTGAAGTATAGCAAAGCCCCCCTTGCGGATCTTTGCCGGAGGAAGGGTCCCCAGTCAAGACCAAGAGCACCTTCCTCGGTGCTTCAGCGCCAGTCCTCCTCCCCGGAGCCTCATGTGATCCTCACGCCTGCCGAAGGCCCACATCCGGCGGGAGTGACGCTGGAGAGGGGCAATGCGGCATAGCAGGAACTCCTTCACCACCTTGGGTGTCGTCACGCCGAGCGCCCTCAGGAACGCGAAGCGACGCCAGATGAAGACGAGCCGGGGGCTCGTGAGCGTCTCCTGGCCCCAGCCTGAATTGGGGACAGCGGGCGATGTTGGCTCCGAAAGCAGGGAGCTGGGTACCCCGACATCCACGTACAGCCATCGCCCGCGGAACCCAGACGCGGGCTGAGGAAGGCTGAAATCAATCCCTGAAGCCGCCGTCTCTGGTGCGGCGATGAAGCTCACGCACCCCGAGCATTGGGTGGGGTCGACGAGGCTCAAAGAAAAGAAGTGACGCAGCAAGGCAACTGAAGGAGGGATGCCCATCATTGCCTCACAGACAAAGGCGAAAACGGCAAGAAGAGTAATGGATTCAGGACCCAAATGCATCATATGGATCTGGTAATGGGAAAGCACAGCGTTGAAGAAATTGGAAAAGGGGAACTAGTCCCCGCCCGTATGCCGGCAAAGTACCGGACCTCGGTGACTATTCTGTCGATGGAGAAGTGAGACGGGCCAGGCCGTCGTCCTCCCTTTTCGTTGAAGATAGTGGCCAGAGCAGAGCTGACCTTGCCCAAGCCTTCTTGCTGAGTATGATCGACCGATCGACGGCAGGAGAGCCGACGACGGCGAGCGAGGCGGAGGCGCAGGTTTCTTCCCTTTCCCCTTCTTCGTCGGAGCCATGGCGACGGAAGGGGGGAGGATTCGAGATTGGATTGGAAGCGGAGACTGGAGCTCGAGAGGAGGAAGATCAGGGACTGGTCAAGCGAGCAAAAGAGGGACGACTGTGTGCAACCACGGGTCCGCTTAGTCAGCGCAAAATAAGGAGGCGTGGGGAACAGGCCGCCACGCCCAATCAACCGCCACGCTGCGCCCGAGGTCAAGGCTGTTAGGGGCTCATGCGCGCAGACTTGCCCTTCGCTTCTCTGCTCAGCCAAGTCCAGCGCGCCTTGAGCCCGGGGCTACTGTCGAGCTGCTCGGGAACGGGGTACCCAGACTTGCTTGATCGCGGCCTGCGGCGTGGCTCAAGGGGTGGCCCGGACGCCCATCTTCATCAAGACAAGCTCAAGACCCTCACGAGGCCAAGCCTCAGGGCGGATTTGACGAGGAGCTTCCTTAGGCACGGCCTCGTCAGGCTGGCTCGCGAGGAGGCGGAGAGATCAAGGCGGGTTACCTCATGAGATGCCCATGACGCAAGCCATGACGACCAAGGGCGCCAGGTGGGCGCCCGGCCAGCGATGTCCTCCTTTCCTCTTTGGTGCAAAGGGCAAGCGCAGCAAGAGTATCAAGCAAAGGCATCCGTTTCGATGCAACATGACCAAGACCGTCGCAACGGCAGGAAGGAAGTCATCGTGGAGCCCAAGCCGGCGTCACCACCAAAGCCTTTGACAGGCGAGGACCAACTTTAGTCAGGATAAGTGTAATAGATGTTCCCCTTCAAAATGGCCAATTGTTGGCGCCCTTCCCGCTCAATATTTGGGAAGAGGCCCAGGGCCCTTGCCTATAAACAGGACTAGCCACCCACAGGGTAGAGACATCTTGAATCAGCAGAGAGAGAGAGAGCGACTGAACTCCCCCTAGCAGTTCATCGCACCAGCCAAGAACAGACCCTCGCGAGGCTGTTCTTCCTTGTATTGTTCATCATCAGCCCAAGAGGCAATCCACCACACCACACACTAGAGTAGGGTGTTACACCACAATGGTGGCCCGAACCAAGATAAACCTGTGTCTCTTGTGTTGTTCCTTTCATAGTTTAGATCCTAGCGAGGCGGCAAGGTGCAGGTAGGTAGAGGGCGAGATCTCCGCGCGCACCCCAGTGTTCGAACCTAGAGGGTCTGCCAGAACCCGAAATCCGACATATCCCGGTACACCACCGGAGGCATTCATATAGAGTCATATTTTGTTCTAAGTATCGAGTTGTAATTGTTGAGTTGTAAGAAAAATAAAAGTGTGATGTTCATCATTATTAGAGCATTGTCCCAAGTGAGCAAAGGATGATGGAGACTATGATTCCCCCACAAGTCGGGATGAGACTCCGGATGAAAAAAAAAAAAGAGGCCATAAAAAAAGGCCCAAATAAAAAAATTGAGAGAAAAAGAGAGAAGTGACAATGTTACTATCCTTTTACCACACTTTCAAAGTAGCACCATGATCTTCATGATAGAGAGTCTCTCATTTTGTCACTTTCATATACTAGTGGGAATTTTTCATTATAGAACTTGGCTTGTATATTCCAATGATGGGCTTCCTCAAATGCCCTAGGTCTTCGTGTGCAAACGAGTTGGATGAACACCCACTTAGTTTCTTTTGTTGAGCTTTCATATACGTATAGCTCTAGTGCATCCGTTGCATGGCAATCCCTACTCACTCACATTGATATCTATTGATGGGCATCTCCATAGCCCGTCGATATGCCTAGTTGATGTGAGACTATCTTCCCTCTTTTTGTCTTCTCCACAACCACCATTCTATTCCACCTATGGTGCTATATCCATGGCTCACACTCATGTATTGCGTGAAGATTGAAAAAGTTTTGAAAATGTTAAGGTATGAAACAATTGCTTGGCTTGTCATCGGGGTTGTGCATGATTTAAATACTTTGTGTGGGGAAGATGGAGCATAGCCAGACTATATGATTTTGTAGGGATAACTTTCTTTGGCCATGTTATTTTGAGAAGACATAATTGCTTAGTTAGTATGCTTGAAGTATTATTATTTTTATTTCAATATGAACTTTTGTCTTGAATCTTTCGGATCTGAATATTCATACCATGATTAAGAAGATTTACATTGAAATTATGCCAAAGTATCACTCCGCATCAAAAATTCTCTTTTTATCATTTACCTACTCGAGGACGAGCAGGAATTAAGCTTGGGGATGCCTGATACGTCTCCAACGTATCTATAAATTTTTATTGCTCCATGCTACTTTATCTATTGTTCTGGACTATATTGGGCTTTATTTTCCACTTTTATATTACTTTTGGGACTAACCTATTAACCGGAGGCCCAACCCTGCATTGATGTTTTTTGCCTTTTTCGGTTTCAAGAAACGGAATATCAAACGGAGTCCAAACGGAATGAAACCTTCTAAACGTGATTTTCTCACCAAATGTGATCCAGAGACTTGGACCTCACGCCAAGGAACAACGGAGGCAACACGAGGGTGGGGCGCGCCCACTGCCTCGTGGGCCCCCTGTTGCTCCACCGACGCATTCTTCCTCCTATATATACCTACTTACCCCCAAACGATCGTAACAGGAGCCAAAAACCTAATTCCACCGGCCGCAACTTCCTCAGATCCACGAGATCCCATCTTGGGGCCTATTCCGGCTCACGAGGGGGCATCCACCATGGAGGGCTTCTACATCAACACCATAGCCACTCGATGAAGTGTGAGTAGTTTACTTGCACCTTCGGGTCCATAGCTAGTAGCTAGATGGCTTCTTCTCTCTTTTTGGATCTCAATACAATGTTCTCCCCTCTCTCGTGGAGATCTATTCAATGTAATCTTCTTTTTGCGGTGTGTTTGTTGAGATCGATGAATTGTGGGTTTATGATCCAGCTTATCTATGAATAATATTTGAATCTTCTCTGAATTCTTTTATGTATGATTGAGTTATCTTTGCAAGTCTCTTGAATTATCCGTTTGGTTTGGCCAACTATATTGGTAGTTCTTGCAATGGGAGAAGTGCATGGCTTTGGGTTCAATCTTGCGGTGTCCTTACCAAAGGATGTAAAGGGTTGCAAGGCACGTATTGTATTGTTGCCATCGAGGATAACAAGATGGGGTATTTATCATATTGCATGAATTTATTCCTCTACATCATGTCATCTTGCTTAAGGCGTTACTCTATTTTTAACTTAATACTCTAGATGCATCTTTGGATAGCGGTCGATGAGTGGAGTAATAGTAGTAGATGCGTAATCATTTAGATCTAATTGTCACTGACGTTATGCCTATATACATGATCATACCTAGATATACTCATAACTATGCTCAATTCTGTAAATTGCTCAACAGTAATTTGTTCACCCACCGTAGAATACTTATGCTCTTGAGAGAAGCCACTAGTGAAACTTATGGCCCCCGGGTCTATTCTCATCATATCATTCTCCATCACTTTTATACTTGCTTTGTTTTTACTTTACCTTTTACTTTTTACTTTGCATCTTTATACCAAAAATACCAAAAATATTATCTCTATCAGATCTCACTCTCATAAGTGACTGTGAAGGGATTGACAACCCCTAATCGCGTTGGTTGCGAGTAGCTACCGTTTTGTGCAGGTACGAGGGACTTGTGCGTGGCCTCCTACTGGATTGATACCTTGGTTCTCAAAAACTGAGTGAAATACTTACGCTACTCTGCTGCATCATCCTCTCCTCTTCGGGGAAAACCAACGCAAGCTCAAGACGTAGCAGTCTTAGACCCCATCATTGACGGATTTCACCTCACTCGAGTCCTTATGGACGGCGGCAGCAGCCTGAACCTGCTCTATCAGGATACAGTGCGCAAAATGGGTATAGACCCCTCGAGGATCAAACCCACAAAAATGACCTTTAAAGGCGTCATCCCAGTGTAGAGGCCCATTGTACGGGCTCGATCACACCGAAGTGGTCTTCGGATCTCCGGACAACTTCCGGCGAGGAGTTAATCTTCGATATCGTCCCTGCTCGCGGCTATCACGCGATCGCTCGGGCGAACCGCGTTTACAAGATTCAACGCAGCATCGCATTATGCATACCTTAAGCTCAAGATGCCGGGACCTAGGGGGTCATCACGATCCAATGGAAACACAGAGCGCTCGCTCCGTACGGAGGAGCACACTGCAGCCCTCGCAGCGGAGGCACAAAGCAGCCTCTTAAGGCAATCCACCAGTTCGGTGATATAGCCCCCGGACACCGTCAAGCGCGTCCGGAGTAACCTGCAACAGGATCGCCTGGCACGCTCAGAGCTCGCCTAGCAATTCGGCTCCCGCCCTAGCCTCAGTCGAACGACAAAATTCGTGCCACACGTACATAATTACGCATTGAAAATACCATAGGCGTCGGCGGGGGCACGATCAAGGCACGTCCCACAATGCGGCTCAACCGCACTAGGGGCTTACTATCTTAATCATTCTCTTTCTTTCAGGACTTTACTCTCTGGAAGCCCTATCCGGCAGTACGATTGCCGGACACATGATACAACATCCAAGGAGGCAGGAAGCTACGTCTTACAATGGAATCCCCGGGTGGTCTCTGATAACGAGTGAAATACCTTCTTTAAGATACCAGTCCGCAGCTTGCCCGTGGATGGGACATGTCAAATAGTCCTATTTTTTGCTTACCGCACTACTTGTATCAGTATGTTTTGACGCATTTCTCGAATAAACAATGCATAACACTAGTCTATTATCGCATTCTATATTCTTTTTTATATATATGTTCATTCATGACAGTTAGCACCCGTACACTCTGGTACGGCCAGTATGCCAGGGGCTTCCGTATACCCCATAACACGGCGTGAGAAGTCCGAACACTCTTGACAGTGCGGCACCCCGAACTTATAGCATTATATGCATCAGCTCCGAATCATGTCTTGGGTCAATAGTTGGGTTTGCCCGGCTCCCATGTTTTGGTACCTTACGTTCCACTATATCGGCTAAGGTAGCTGAGGGAGTCCCGGATTAGGGGGTGTCCGGATAGCCGAACTATCATCGTTGGCCAGACTCCTGGACTATGAAGATACAAGATTGAAGACTGCGTCCCGTGTCCGGATGGGACTTTCCTTGGCGTGGAAGGAAAGCTTGGCGATACAGATATGTAGATCTCCTACCTTTGTAACCGACTCTGTGTAACCCTAACCTATCCGGTGTCTATATAAACCGGAGGGTTTTAGTCCGTAGACGAACAACAATCATACCATAGGCTAGCTTCTAGGGTTTATCCTCCTTTATCTCGTGGTAGATCTACTCTTGTACTACCCATATCATCAATATTAATCAAGCAGGAGTAGGGTATTACCTCCATCGGAGGGCCCGAACTCAGGTAAAAACATCGTGTCCCTTGTCTCCTGTTACCATCCGCCTAGACGCACAGTTCGGGACCCCCCCGAGATCCGCCGGTTTTGACACGACATTGGTGCTTTCATTGAGAGTTCCTGCTGCGTCGCCGTCGGAAGGATGCCTCATCTCGTCTTTAAAGACGATACTATCGCCAAAAAGCCTTGGCCACCGGGTCGACTCTTCGCCAGGTGGTTTTCTCATGACCGCCAGTTCGGCCGCCGCGCCGACGATGACTTCTCGAGCCATCGAAACCAATCTTCATGTTAATTCGGAACTTGCCGAACAGTTAGATCCGATCGAGCTCTCCTCCGTAAACGAGCTCTTGGATCGCATCGCCGCCCTGGGAGTCGCTGCAGACTACGACCGGATCGGGCCTAAAACCGATATGAGAGAAATCAACTCTTCCCAGGCTACCCATCATGTTGCTGTGATAGAGGAGCAATGCGGCGATTCTTCTTCTATCTTAAGGACTAGTTACGTCCGGATTCCCGATCCCTCCATGCCGGATTCCCGCAGAGGGACGGATGTAGATCAAGCCCTGAACTTAAAGTCAGGCGGCGGGTTGGATTCATTAGATAGCACTCAAAAATCTAAACTTCCGAGTTCGGAAACTTCTCGGCCCCTGAGTCCTAAATTGGACGGGGTTCTGGATCTAGTTCCACCCGCCCACCCGAACATTAGCGATCTATCCCGAATTCGGCAAGAGCCCGTGAAACAGTACATCATTATTGGGCCAGATTCCTCCTGGTTATGGACAGGATAAAGGACTGCCGAGAGGAGGACGCAATCTCACTTTTTTGCAATAATTGCACGGACAAGGGAATCCTAAACGCCATAAGTCGTTGCGAAATTACACGCTTTGCTGACTTGGTGACCATAGTACAAAAGTACTGTGGGATGGAGAGTGCTTGGAAAACCCAAAGTAAATTTTGGGATAATCCGGCCCCGAATACATCCCTATTCCCAAAAAAAGGGTGCATCATCACCATGTACCTGGGTTAAACACCAAAAAACCAAAAACCCCTAAAGGGTACGGAACCGTACTGGAGGGTTGGCTAAACGGACCCTGCAAAATTCATAGCACAGAGGGCGCCACTCCAACTCATAGCCTTGAGCATGTTGGATACTACGACAGTGGCCAAAAGTGGCGAAGAGCTTCTAGCTTCGTAATCCAGCCCAGCAATACCAAGACGGTGTTAATAGTCTTGAGACTTTCGCATCAAATAATATGCGAAACGAACACCGCAACCTTGCGAAGTCTACCAAGTAGCAACAATAAATCCATGGAGGACACGGCTATTACCTTTAATGCCAAAGGATTTAACCCAAATTCGAACAGCCCGAGCACCGGCCGCATTGGTTCTCGATTCAATAGTGGACGACTTTTCGCCTTACTAAGGTACTCATGGATGGCGGCAATGGACTAAACCTCATCTATGAGGAAACCCTCCAAAAATGGAAATAGATCGAACCGCATTGAGCGAAGCAGCACAACCTTTAGAGGAATAATCCTCACCGGAAGCATCTTTGCATGGGAAAAATCACATCGGACGTAGTGTTCGCTCACGGACAATTACAGGTCCGAGGAGGTCACATTTCAAGTGGCCTCGTTCAGCAGCGGATATCATGCTTTATTAGGGCGAGAGGCATTCACAATTTTTCAAGCTATACCCCACTATGGGTACATGAAGCTTAAAATGCCCGGCCCCAACGGAATCATCACTCTCTCTAGTGATCCGAACATAGCACTCCGCGCAGAAAACAAGACAGCCGCACTAGCCCTCGAGGCACTATCCGAAGCCCTAGCGGCCGAGGAACTCATCGCAATGCGCTCCACGGTGAACAGGGACGATGTGATACTTGATAAAAGATCCAAGTCCACCTCTTTTAAACCAGCGGACGAAATAGTCAAATTCCAAGTCCACCCAACGGACCCTGCAAAGACGGCCTCCACTGGGGCACGATTAAGCCCTGATGTAGACGCCGCACTACGAGAATTTCTACGAGAAAACTGGGACATTTTTGCCTGGCACCCTTCAGATATGCCAGGAATCCCACGATGGCTGGCCGAGCACAGCCTAAATATCCTAAAAGGATTCAAGCCAGTCAAACAGGCTCTTCGACGCTTTTCCGAACCCAAGAGACAGGCCATGGGAGAGGAGCTAGCCAAACTTCCGAAGGCCGGATTCATCGGAGATATTAAACATCCGGACTGGCTAGCAAACCCTGGTGATGGTACCAAAGAAGGATAAATCCTGGCGCCGATGTGTTGATTTCAAAGACCTTAATAAGGCTTGCCCAAAGGATCCCTTCCCCCTCCCTCGCATTGATCAAATTATCGACGGTACATCAGGAAACGACTCATTGTGCTTCCTCGACGCGTACTCCGGCTACCAACAAATCAATATGGCGGAGACATACCAATGTAGAAACAACATTCATAACTCCATACGGCCCATTCTGATTCAACACAATGCCTTCGGGCTCAAAACGCCCGGCGCAACATATCAGCGCATGATTCGTACATGTCCGCAAACCAGATCGGCAAAACAGTGGAAGCATATGTAGATGACGTGGTCGTCAAAACCAAGCATGTCGAAACTCTAGTAGACGATTTGAGGCTCACATTCGACAATCTTCGAAAATATGACATCAAGCTCAATCCGGAAAAATGCGTCTTCGGCGTTCCGGTAGGAAAGCTCTGGGCTTCATTGTGTCCGGTAGAGGAATTGAAGCAAACCCAGCCAAGATCCGAGCTCTGTCACAATTGGATATTCCAAAAGACCTCAAACAAATACAAAATTTGACTGGATGCATAGCGGCTCTAAGCCGCTTTATTTCCTGTTTGGGAGAAAAGGTGTTACCCCTTTACCGCCTCCTCCGCCGCACCGAACACTTCGAGTGGACGGATGCCGCAACGGCCGGACTCAAAGAGATAAAAGCCATATTGGCAACAAATCCGGTCCTGGCCGCGCCCAACATGGGCGAACCAATGCTATTATATATCGCCGCAACACATCAAGTTGTCAGCGCGGTGCTCGTTGTCGAACGAGAAACGGACGGACACCGGTTCCCTCTTCAAAAACCGGTTTATTATGTGTCCACTGTCCTCACTCCATGCAAGTCCCGGTACCCACATTATCAAAAGATAGCATATGCGGTGTTCATGGCATCCCGGAAGCTGCAAAAATACTTTCAAGAGTGTTCGATAACGGTAGCCTCCGAAGTACTCCCTCTGTAAACTAATATAAGAGCGTTTAGAATACTAAAATAGTATTCTAAACGCTCTTATATTAGTTTACGGAGGGAGTACCTCTTAATGACATTATAAACAACCGCGACGTGACGAGCCGGATTGCTAAATGGGCCATAGAGCTCCTTCCATTCTACATAACCTACAAGCCACGACGAGCTATCAAGTCGCAGGTTTTGGCCGACTTCGTGGCCGAATGGACCGAAGCCTAACTCCCTAAAGAGTATGGCGCATACTCCAATTGGATCATGCACTTTGACGGCTCCAAAATGTTGGCCGGCCTGGGGGCTGGCGTCATCTTGACGTCCCCAAGTAGGGACACAGTCCAATACATCCTTCAGATAATGTATACGGACTCCAACAACGCAGCCGAATATGAGGCCCTTCTGCACGGCCTCCGGACGGCAGTCTCCATGGGCATTAAATGCCTAGAGGTGCGCGGGGATTCAAACCTCGCGATATCTCAAATAAACGGAGACTTTGATGCCAAAGATCCGAAAATGGCAGCATACCGCAATGCGGTCCTAAAAATGTCAGCACGGTTCGAAGGGCTCGAATTTCATCATATAGCCCGGGATAACAACCAGGCGGCGGACATATTGGCACGCATCGGTGCAAAAAGCGATGCCGTCCCACCCAACATCTTCCTGGAACGGCTGTTCAAGCCATCCGTACTATGGGAAGGGGAGTCCGGAAATAACAATCCGGACCCAACCGCACTGCCTGACGCCGAACACTCTGACACAATCGGAGGCTATGCCACCGAGATAACACCCTCCAACCACGAAATAATGGCGGTTATCGCCCCGTGGACGGAACCATTCCTAGCCTACCTAACTAGGCAGGAACTCCCCGAAGACCAAAATGAGGCTCACTGCATAGTACGGGCGATCTAAAGCCTATAAAGTCCATGAGGGAGAGCTTTATAAGAAAAGCACTAAAGGAGTCCTTCAAAGGTGTATCTCCGAAGAGGAAGGGCGAAACCTCCCGGCTGAAATTCATGTCGGACCGGGTGGGCACCACGCCGCAGCCAGGCCCTTGTAGGCAAGGCCTTCCAGACAGGATTTTATTGGCCGACGGCCCGGCGAATCTGTGAGGACTTAGTCCAACGATGCGTCGGTTGCCAGCTTTTTGCTAACCAAAGCCACATGCCACCTACCGCCCTCAAAACTATACCCATCACATGGCCGTTGGCGGTCTGGGGGCTTGACATGGTTGGACCCCTTAAGGGAGGAACCCACAAGCAAAAATACCTATTGGTCATGGTGGATAAATTCACCAAATGGATAGAGGCCAAGCCTGTTAAAACGGCCGAATCTGGACCGGTGATAGACTTCATATCAGGGGTAGTGCACCGTTACGGTGTCCCCCACAGTATCATCACTGATAACGGCACCAACTTCACGGCCTATGAGGCCAAATTATGGTGCAAAAACATGGGCATCAAGCTCGATTACGCCTCAGTCTATCACCCTCAAACCAACGGTCAAGTCGAGCGAGCAAACGGTCTAATCATGAGCGGCATTAAACCCAGACTAGTGCGGTCCCTCAAGGAATCTAACACACCTTTGGGTTGAGGAGCTCGACTCCGTACTACGGGGCTGCGGACCACGCCAAATCGTACTACCGGATTCACACCATTTTTATGGTGTACGGCGAGAGGCGGTCTTGCTCAGTGACATAATACATGACTCACCTCAAGGCGCATGTACGAAGAAAGAGAAGCCGATCTCGATCGACAGGACAGTTTGGACGCATTGGAGGAGGAGCGCGATGTGGCAAAAGCTCGTTCCGCATTCTATCAACAGCAGGCTCGAAGATATCAAAGCAGGGAAGTACGGGCCAAAGCTTATAACGTGGGCGAACTAGTTCTATGCCTGCCGGACAAGAAAAAGGACAAACTCAAGCCCAAATGGGAAAGTCCCTTCATCACCGACCAGGTCCTGACCGGCGGAGCATACCGTCTGCGGAGCGCATCGGATAACCGACTCGAGCCGAACCCATGGAACGCAGCCCGTCTACGAAGATTCTACGCCTAAGCGCCGGACTCCAAGTTCGTCTCCTTCCTCTGTCCACATTTTCTATTTTTGTTGTCTTTTATTTCTCTCCTTCCTCCTCCTTCTTCCTGAAGCCTTTAGAGGCTCGTTTGCGCTTTATTCACACATACTTGACGCGCTGTACGCGCTCATTATACCTGGGGGCTTCTTTACCAGAAGCTTATTTATACGGGCTTTATGCCCAACACATGCGTCAAACTTCCGCATGTACCTTTTATTCACCATTATATGCATCGATATGACTTAAGTTTTGGCCAAGCTGGGTTGCTGGCTCTGTGCTTACCCCTCGTTCCCGATTGTTCGGCTAGGTGGTAAAGGGAGCACCTCTGCGATTATTACTGCCGGGTCACCGGATGTGTACCTCGACTGGGTGAAGCCGAAGCTAAGCGTTCTTAAGGGAATATTTGGTCGGTGAACTGAAAGATGATTTTTAACTATTTACCCATCTGCTCCCAGATGATTTTCTGCTTTCCTAGCAGTTTTGACATGCACTTTAGGGCATGCATCCCAGCAAAAGGAACCCTTAACGGAACTATTCTCCCTGCAAGATGTTTCTTACTATCCATGTAATATAACATAACTAGTTGGGCACTTGTCTGATACAGCAATAATGACCCCTACGCCTTGTCTCCATGCATACCCCGGTTCTTATATAACCACAAAGGTATTCGGACACACTCCGGACTATTGGGTCCTGAGGTCGAAGCGAAAAGGTCCGCTATGACAAACGATCTACAATCCGGCTAGAAGACATATTTTCATTTCATATTTAATTACATAGTCAACTCGACTCATTGTATTCCTCCTCAATGCCATCTAATAGGCTATCTAATTTACAATCTTGCTGGGAATACTTGGCGGCCAATTCTACTTGGCCGTACACTAAGCTTACAAGGATCTCCTTCCCATCAGGCCCCACAGGTCCGACCTCGCCATGTGGTTTGGGTCAACCTTCGTGTACCGCGTCTTTACCATGGCCCAGCCTCCTGGCGCCTTGATGGCAGGCCGATATCTTCCCATAATGGGAGCGCCGCCGTGCTCCTTGAAGCCGCTCTGCCGGCTCCCCAATGCCTTCAGCGGGGAGATAGATGGCCACAAGGCCTGGCCGACGCCTTTCATCACCGCCGAACTTCGTTCGTAGCGGACGCTGATTCGAAGAAGATCACCCGAAGAAAAGGGCATCTTCTCTTCAGGACGACCTGTGAGCAAACCTATATACATGTTTATGTTAGTCGCCTTCCTCGCCGAACTCTTTCAAAGTTTGCTCAAGCACTTACTGAAAATGCCGCGACGAAGCCGTCGATTCTCCTTTACGGAGTCAGACAACTGGGCACGAACATCTTTTAGTTCCTCACCCAGTCTGGTGTTGGCGTCTTGGAGGTTATTTTTCTCCTGCCGCACCCTCGTAAGCACGCTCTCGCCGGCATTTAGCTGGAGCAAGAGCTGTTGCTTGTCCGGATCTAGTCCGCGCCATCTGCAATATTTTTTGTCGATTTACACACCCGCCGCACTTCATAAACTATTTATCTTTTGAAGCATATATTACCGGAGGGGTCTCTGTGGCTCCCCAGAAGCAGCTAGTGCGACCTCAAGTTGGGCCTTGCATTCTTCAAGCTCCCGACGATCGGGTATTCTTTTTGTAAGATCCTGCATAACAAATGATCCTTAAATCAATTATTCTAACTATTTTAAGTCTCGGGGCTACTTGGCATATATAATCACAAATTTCCTTACCAGTATGTCCTTTACATACTGCTCCGTGGCTCTGGCTAGACCATCTTGAGCGGCACAGAGGTGCGCATCTCCCGAATTGAAGGCATTCAAGGCCTCTTGGGAGAAACATGCGTCACGAAGAACTGCCTGACGGCGCCTGTGATTCATGGCGCTCTCCACCTCCGAGTTGGTGGCGGACAATTTGTTGGCATCCTCTGTCGGAGGAGCATCCGACGCATGCCTCATGCTCGCCTCCGCTTCCGGACCCGGCTTTGGAGCCTGGCCGGCGGGGGCTCGATTGGCAACCTCTCCGGACTCAGTCCGGCGAGCGCTCTTTTTCCTGAAAAAAGCACCAGCGTTAGTACACCTTCCTGGAATCAATCCTGGAAATATGGTGACACGCTATACCGTTGCGGCGGAGTTTCGATCCGGACCGCACTTCTTTTTAGCCTTGAGCCGTCGCCTTGTTGGCCGGCCACTTGTGAGCTCGGCCTCCTGCCTCGAAGGCGCCCCTTGCGAAACACCATTGGTATACGGTGATCAAGAAATTAGCACGGATGGGTCATTATCAGAGTATTGGGACCTCGGTCTCAGGTACCTGCGAGGGTGGAAGTATTCCGGGGTAATCAACCGTGATGACAACCAAAGCATTGTCGATGCTAAGTTGGTGGAACACCCTGTCGATCAGCTCCACCTTTATATCCGGATCCTCTTCGGAGGCCGGATCGAGGGACCGTTCCGGATCCTCGGGTTGTGGGGGCGGGCTGTGTATCTTCTCCCCGGCCGGCGCAGCTTCTCAAGAAACCATGAAATGAGATATTTAATCACGGGAACATGGATCAGACAGGCCACAAAGATGTTTGCTTACCCAACTTCGAGGATTATTCGAAGAAAACTCGCTCAGTGGGTTAACACGGAGAAAATCCTCCTCCTCCCCTTTATACATGGCAGACAAGGTCTTCACCAGTTCGGTGACCGATCCCGGCCCTTTGCGGCCATGGCGGGTGGCATCGTCCTCCCCGTTGAAGTCCCACATGGGGTGGCCCTTATATTGGAGCGGCTGCACTCCCCTCATAATGCAGATTGCCATGACTCCAATCATGGTCAATCCGGCATGAGCCAGTAACCTTATTCGGCTCATCAAGTAAAGGACATCCGGTCATTTTCCCTCACAGGGGGGCTCCGAGCGCCCGGCTTAGGCGCTTCTTGAGGAGGCGTTGCTAAACTCCGGAAGGCCGATCCGAATAGGATCCGGCAACGGGACGTCCTCCATGTAAAACCATTCTGAAGGCCAGTCTTCGGACGCCTTCTTCGGGGTTCCGGATAGATATCCGGTCCCGGCGATGCGCCATAGTTCGGCTCCGCCCACTTGTGTCACAGCCCCAGATTAGCCCTAGCTTGATTTTCTTGCATCCATGCATCATGTATAAATTTCTTTTAAATTTGAAATGGGGATGACCAAGCCCTAGCACCAAAAACAATTCAAATAGGTTCAACTAAGAAATATTTTTCAATGAACCAAATGTCCTTAAAAAATGTTCACCATTTTTGGAAAAATGCTGAAACAAGAACGAGAGATGCTGCACATTTTTCCATGACATTTGGATTTTTGAATTAAATCATATAGTATTTGCATTTGGGCATTTAATGCTAATAAATAGTTTAAATGTTCAAATAATCATAAACTGAAATGTTTGTTGTTGGAAATATTCCAAACGGTGACATTGACCAGTTTCATGATTTTTGGAAATGCCACAGCATTTTTATTAAAGCCAAACATAATTACGTAAAATAGAAAACAGAAATAAGAGAGAGAGAATAACTTACAGGCGCCAACTGCCCAGCTTCCCCTCGCTGGCCCAGTTGGCCCAGCCCACCAACCACCTTGCCAGTCGTCGCCTACCTCTGCCAGTAGGCAGAGGAGGGACACGGCGCACGCGCCGAGCTGGCCACGCCTCCTCCCTGCTCGCCTGCCTCACCGAGACGCCTCGCGCCTTCTCCTTGGCGCCGCCCCAACCCCCCTGGACCCCCTCGCTCTCTCCCTCTCCCTCGTTCCCTCCTCTGTCTCATTCTCTCTCGCACCCGAACGCGCCCGCCGCCGCCGACGTGCACCGCCGCGGCCACCGCCACCCCCTCTCCTCTCCGACATGCCCCCGAGCTCCGCCTAGTCTCTCTCCCCCTCCTCACCGAGCCTCCCGACACCGGAGCGCCCCGAGGCGCCGCCCCACCGCTTTTCCCCTTCTCGGACCCAGGTCATGTCGCCCGATTAAACGTCGAACTCCGGGCGCCCCGAGCTCGTGACCACCTCTCCCTCTCCACGGTGAACTCCTCTCCCTCTCCCCTAGCTCTCGTGCTTGTTTGACCTCCGTAGCCGCCGTCCCGCCTCACCCAAAACTCCCCTTGCCGTGCCTCGTCGCCGGTGTGGCTAGAGCCACAGTGGCTCGAAGCCGGGCACACCACCGTGCTCCACACCTCACCAGGAGAACGTAGAGCGCACCAACGCCTCCCCTAGCGCCCTGCATCGCCTAACCCGACCAAACCCGAACTCCGGCCGCCGCCTTGGAGCTCGCCGCCGTTGATTCCGACCACCGCAGCTGCTGCCGCCACCACCACTAGATGCGCGAGTCTCCCAACTCGCCGTAGCCGCAAACCCCGAGCAAAATGGTGCACCGTGGGTGAAACCCGAGCCACTCCGGTGCACACCCGCCGCGGATTTGGTCGCCGGCGATCACACGCCGGTGGTGATGACGTGGCATCGTCATTAGGTGCTAATGACCCACTTAATCGCCCCCTGACCCACTGACATGCGGGCACCGCCCGGTTAGTTAAGTTAGGTTAGTACTAACTAAGCTAGGTTAGATTAGTTAGACACCGACAATCGGGACCCATGTGTCGATTTGACCTGGACAGCGCCGTTGACTTGCTGACGTCACCGTGAGGTCAAGTCGACGCAGAATTGATTTTTCCTGGATTTAATTTAATTCAGGAAATTTAAAATACCCCAAATTTCAAATAGTCATAACTTTTAATCAGAACTCCAAATTAAATAATTTATATATGAAAAATGATCAGAAAAATATGAAGAATCTGTTTATGCCATGATCATGCATGTTTGAACAAGTTAACCTCACTGAATAGGATGAATCATGATTAGGGCAAGTTATGAACTAGCATTAGGAGTTGGAATTTAACTTTGTTTGAGTTCCACTTCAATTAACTTAACTAGATATTGCATTAGGTGAATTCAGTACCTTAATATGACATGTCATTCATGTGAATGTGCATTGCATTGATTGTGTTCTCTCTTGTTTGCCGGTAATTGTCCCCTCTCGGTGAGCGACGTCTGCAAGCGATGAATTCGATGACACCGATGAAGAACTATATTATCTTCAGAAGTGCTAGGCAAGCAAAACCCCCTTGTCCATTCCGATATAGTCCCACTCTCTCGCTCCTGCTCTATTTTATTGCATTAGGACAACATTGACTCATGTGTTACTTGCTGCGGTAGCTGAACCCCTTTATCCTCTGCATGACCTGTCATTCCACAGTAATTAGATGAAACCCACTAGCATGAGTAGGAGTTGTTTGAGCCATGTTGTGCCTACTCATTCATGCTTGTTGTCATGCCTCTACTGCTTAGAGTTGAGTCAGTCTGATTCATCGGGAATGAATTGGAATGGTTGTGTGAACATGTCCTCACTGTGTGAGCTAAGTGTGTGAACACGATTTGGTAAAGGTAGCGGTGAGAGGCCATGTAGGAGTACATGGTGGGTTGTCTCATTGCAGCCGTCCTCGGGAACTGAGATCTGTGTTTGTGATCCATGAAACAGTTACTACCACGCATTGGGCCCGAAACCAATGGACCGTCTCGGCTTCTTAACCACCCTTGTCCTCAGTCCGGGAGTTGCAAGTAGTTTCTGGTGTTTGTAGCATCTTTGGGGCCGCACGCAACGCTGACCGTAGGGGTGGGTTGTGCGGTAGGCACCGTGGGTCCCGATGTACCGATTCGCCCGTTTGGTGTCTCGGGAACCCTGCACACATCGTTCGGGGCTGTATGGGAAACCTCGGCGGACTCCCTGCAGATGGAACCCGAATAGGCGATAAACTGGACTAGGGACTCGTGTGTTTAGGTAGGTCGTGGCCGACACCCACGTTGGGCTTCCGCTTGAAGGTTGCCGAGTACATGTCGTGTAAACGGCGGTAAGTGGTGAGCGTGTGTGAAGAAGTACACCCTGCAGGTTAATATGATCTATTCGAATAGCCGTGTCCATGGAGAAGGACTTGGGTTGCCTATATCAGTTCATAGACAAGTGAAAGTGGATACTCTAAAATGCGCAAGATAAGCGTGAGTGCTATGGATGGCGTTCTTGTAGGGAGATGGAGGCGGGTCCATAGTGGTGTATTGATATGGTGAATATGTGGACTCGTGTCGCCACCTCAAAAGAGTTACTTGCGATCGTAGTTCAGGATAGCCACCGAGTCAAAGCTGGCTTGCTGCAGTCAAACTCCACCACCCCCTTTTGATAATGATGCATATGTAGCTAGTTACGATGTAAGTCTTCTTTGAAATGCGTTTGTACTCACGTTTGCTTATTTTATGTTTTGCGAGAGAGACTTGGTCTCGCTAGTAGTTCCGCTTGGACTTGACGGTTAGCTTGTTACCTCAGCTACGATCTTGTGCCCTCGGCAGATGCAGTAGATAGTCGCTTCTCGGCCTTCTTTATTTATAGTTATGCGTACTCGGACATGTTTAGCTTCCGCTTGTGCTTTGACTTGTATGCTTTCGAGTGTTGGGTCATGAGACCCGTGTTTGTAATATCTCGCTCCTCGGAGCCTATTGAATAAATATTTGAGTTGTAGAGTTATGTTGTGATGCCATGTTGTATCTACACATATTGAGCATATTGTGTGTATGTTTGAAATGCTTGGTATGTGTGGGATCCGACAAACTAGTTGTTTATCCTTGGCAGCCTCTCATATGGGGAAATGTAGTCTCGTGCTTACGAGCGATAGTAGTCCGCTACAGCCGGTTCACCGGAGTCCTGCTAGCCCAAAGACTACTGCTTGGACACTTGATCGGCGGCATGTGTTTCACTTCGTTCCTATGTCCATCACTTGGGAAATGTCGCGCGGTGTTATTGAGTCCTGCCTAGCTCTGCTACAGCCGGTTCACCGGAGTCCTGTTAGCCCAGTGCTACAGCCCGAATCTATCTGTTGATGACCGACATGCTCGATGTGATTCATGTATACTGTCCCCATAGGTTAAGCGCCGCTTTGGGTTCACGACTAGCCATGTCGGCCGGGTTCTTTGTCATATGGATGCTAGCGACACTATCATATCGTGAGCCAAAAGGCGCCAAGCGGTCCGGGCCATGGTAAGGCGACACCGTGGGAATACCGTCGTGAGGCCGCAAAGTGATATGATGTGTTACATGCTATATAGGTGTGACTTAGGATCGTGGTCCTGACAGCGTTGGTATCATAGCATGACTGCCTGTAAGATTACCAAGCCAAACTGGTCGAAGTTTTGTCTAGAAATGCTTTAGCTATGTAAGGGAATTGATTGTGGAAGGAGCGTAAGGCTCTTTTTTCTCCTTATACCTCATGGCCTTCTGATCCGAGTCATCCTCTTCTCTTCTACGGGGTTTAAGAATTAGGCTTCTCATCTATCTATTAGGATGACGTGTTATTAATCCATAGACCTTTGAGATTGTTGGTTTTAAGCCCCAGTTCAGTTCCTACTATTTCTGTATGATAACTGTTGATCTCGGAACCTTGGTATTGTGATGTTGAGTGGTCATGCCACCATTTTGCAGGATGTCTCAAATCATTTTGAGCATTTACAGCCGTTATCTTTGTCCGAGTCATCCTGTGTCTCTAAATAGTCGATGCATTTGCAAATCCTTTCCTTCCGCTTCGATGTCCTTTTGGTCGAGAATAAGCACACTAATCGGTAAGTTGAGGTACTTCGTTGCCTCGGCATAGATGTTGGAACTATTGTTGTGACCCTAGTTGTTTAGGAAGTCACCTAGCAATTTAGCAATGCTTTTGTATCCCCAGTGTGATGATTCTGGCCATTATTCTTGAAAGCATCCCGCGATGCAATTTAGTTAGTAGGTATTCTAATCAGGGGTTCTTGAACCCGAGATTCACCCTACTTCATGTTGTTAGTAATTGCTAGTTCCTTTAGGATATTAATAACTTTGCAATAGTCCTCGAGGTCCGTGGTATTTCCTTCTTCCAAATACCATGAACCGCTTATGGCGTAAGTTCCTCGCTGAGTCGAAGGATCACGATTGAGTACTCTTGAGGAGTACTCCATTCTATATTATGACTCGCCAGTTCTACCTTCTCTGCATGGATTATCCGGAAGAAGTGTTGAGCTTTGCTCGACATACTAATCTATGCATCCACAACTCGAGAAAATTATATGTTCCTTGAGTTGTCCCTCTTTAGTTGTATTCGACTCTCGTCTATCAATTGATAGTCGAGAGTATGTATGCATTCGTTTATCGATGCCTATTATCCTTATGGTCCGTCAAGCCATTACATTGCGGAATGACTAGGAGAAACAAACTCGATACCTCATCCATTTCTAGGATTGGGTCAAAGTAGTTGTATTCCGCAGATCAAAATGTCAATTCAGCTTTTGTGTTGTTCTACCACAAGTATTACCCACTTTATGTCGGGAATGTCATGAGAATCGCACCTTTTATACATGAATTCTTGGCGTAGTGATACTTCTCGCTATCATTGTTCATTCCTCGGTTCCGTGTTGATGCAACCGAATGTCAACAAGTGAATTGTGATGTGTGAAATCGATACTCCTAGCAACCTCGTTGCTTGGTAGTTAATGGACAATATTTTCACTCTTAAGCGTGTTGGTTATTAAATCATCATACTAAGATTGATCGTGCTACCTAGTCCTTATTTACGGTGCACCCTTCGATCAATGAGATAGGATTATTCAATCCCTTGCTTATTTGATCATATCATCTTGCCCTCAAAAGCAAGATTGTTCTCGAGCTTAGTAACATACCGGTGGTCGTGACTTTCCAAATATCTTCTTGGAAGTGTTACCGGGTTGTCTCCTGACTGTTATGTTGAGCTCGTGATCAAGTTGGTTTCCTGTAAACCACCCATTCTCCAAGACTCTGTGTTGGATATCCCTGAACTAGTTGGTTGAGCTAGACAACAACTTGGAGAGTTGGAAGATAAAAGCTTGCCTGACTTAGTTCGTGCCAAAGGGATATTCTTGTGTAGTGTGTGTTGAAGAAAGATGATATCTTCGTCAATTGGTCGTTGTGATCAGTTGCCGGACCTATTGTCTTATTAATCCTTTGATTTGAGTGTGGGCTATCGTCAAATCGAATCAGTACCAACGATGCTCGTAATGTTGTCTTACTCGTGGTTGACCCCTCGGGCATACACCATTACATCTTTTAGTCCGACCAATACTATTACCGTGTTCACATGATGGTGGAAGTCCGGTGATATGGAAATTCCGATGAGTTCTTTGTTGAGCCCATCGGTAGCATTTTGTCTCCCCATAAGTCATGTTGAACATCAACCTAAGCGTTGGAAACTTGTGTAAGCATTTCTTCGTGTTCCGTTCATGAAGCCTATGCTTGGATGGAAAGAGTGACTTCCTTGAATTCATGTGCTTTAGGTGTAAGTTGCCGCCATGAATTTGAGAAAGGTTTGTTTGTTTCCTTGGAATCATTCCAAGTCGATCCGCATACGTGCGAAGTATTCTATGGTCCGATAGGTGATCATCTTCATTCCATATGAATTCCATAGCACACCAAGCCACCGATTGATTGGTGCGAGGGACAAGAAGTTTCTTCATAAGAGCTAATCATATGACTTATGCAAGGACTTGATATCCTCGTTGATGGTTCCCCCACGAACTTCGGTAGTGTTTTATGATAAGACTACTATGTGGTCATTCTTGTCTTGGACAACATGTTCACATGTTAGTAGCGAGAACCAGCTCATGTTTTGGAGCTTGCTATCGTAGTTCATTCGAGAATCTCGCAACATCTTCTCGCCGATTTGTGTTGCAAACTTTCATTTTCTTCTAGACTCGATGAGTCTGGAATATCTTAACACCAACCAGATCTGAATCTCGGGAAGATATGATGGTTGGAACATTCCAAGATTTGCATTTTGTTCCCAGCTCGCATCCCATTGTGCCAATCTCCCTTGGGTTGCCTTCTCGGCAATTGTTGTCTAGGATCATCCTCAAAAGTGGACTTACCATGGGTCCCCTCCACCTCCGATGATAAGCAAAAATCATCCATTGCGTTGTCTTCAACAAGGTAGTCCACATCATCCATTCTAGTCCGGGTGTACCATTCCTTTGCACTCCGCCAAAGCGATCGTTGTGAATTGCCTTAGGCTGGTATGAAGAGTTTCAATGATCTTTGTATCAGAAGTAATTCTTTTTGCCACTTAAGGGAATGGTTCCTCGCGTCACCTCCCCTGAGGTGCCCCGCTATTGAATCATGACAATTATTTCCTCGCCACCTTGACACCATCCACCATCTTTCAAAGCGTGGAATTGTTGCCACCAATCAAACCCCGTCGTTTGTTCTTCCATCCCTTTCGATGTGTTTTGTGTCTCAACTCGAGATGTGTCACCATCTCAGTCCGTGAGTCGATCATGTTTACTTGATCTTCGTGAAGATCGAATCATATAGGGTTTCCCCTTCTTTCCGTTGTCGTGTCGAGTGAAGATCTCAAGGCGTCAAGACCAAGATGATGGAATGAATCAACATCTTCGGAAGGGCAAATGGATCATGAAGATTGTGATAGTTTGCGACTCCTTTTCCTCTTACCTCACGTCTTGAATCTCGGGGCAAGATTGTTGTTTAGTGGGGTGAGCTGTCACATGACCCAGATCAGCCCTAGCTTGATTTTCTTGCATCCATGCATCATGTCTAAATTTCTTTTAAATTTGAAATGGGGATGACCAAGCCCTAGCACCAAAAACAATTCAAATAGGTTCAACTAAGAAATATTTTTCAATGAACCAAATGGCCTTCAAAATGTTCACCATTTTTTGGAAAAATCTTTGAAGCTTGATAACGGAGATCTTGCACATTTTTCCATGACATTTGGATTTTTGAATTAAATCATATAGTATTTGCATTTGGGCATTTAATGCTAATAAATAGTTTAAATGTTCAAATAATCATAAACTGAAATGTTTGTTGTTGGAAATATTCCAAGCGGTGACATTGACCAGTTTCATGATTTTTGGAAATGCCCCAGCATATTTATAAAAGCAAAACATAATTACATAAAATAGAAAAACAGAAATAATAGAGAGAGAGAGAATAAATTACCTGGCGCCACCAACTGCCCAGCTTCCCCTCGCTGGCCCAGTTGGCCCAGCCCACCAACCACCTCGCCGATCGCCTACCTCCGCCAAGAGGGCGAGGAGGAGGGCACGCCTGCCGAGCTTCGCCACGCCTCCTCCACCGCTTTGCCTCACCGAGACGCCTCGCGCCTTCTCCTCGGCGCCGCCCCAACCCCCTGGACCCCTCGCTCTCTCCCTCTCCCTCGTTCCTCCTCTGTCTCATTCTCTCGCACCCAGCAGCGCCCGCCCGCCGCCCGGCGTGCACCGCCCAGCCACCGCCACCCCTCTCCTCTCCGACATGCCCCGAGCTCCGCCTAGTCTCTATCCCTCCTCACCGAGCCTCCCGACACCGGGCGCCCCGCGCCGCCCCACCGCTTTTCCCCTTCTCGGACCCGCCGGTCGCCGTCGCCCGATTCGTCGAACTCCGGACGCCCCCGAGCTCGCTGACCACCTCTCCCTCTCCACGGTGAACTCCTCTCCCTCTCCCCCTAGCTCTCGTGCTTGTTTGACCTCCGTAGCCGCCGTCCCCGCCTCACCCGAAAACTCCCCTTGCCGCCGTGCCTGCATGGCGTGGCTAAACTCCTGATGGCTCGAAGCCGGCACACCTGCGTGCTCCACACCTCACCGGAGCACGTGCGGCGCCTGCGCCTCCCCTAGCGCCTGCATCGCCTAACCCGACCAAACCCGAACTCCGGCCGCCGCCTTGGAGCTTCGCCGCCGTTGATTCCGACCACCGCATTGCTGCCGCCACCACCACTAGATCTGTGAGTCTCCCAACTCGCCGTAGCCGCAAACCCGAGCAAAATGGTGCACCGTGGCGAAACCCGAGCCACTCCGGTGCACACCGCCCATGGATTTGGTCGCCCGGCGATCCTGCGCCGATGGTGATGACGTGGCATCGTCATTAGGTGCTAATGACCCACTTAATCGCCCCCTGACCCATTGACATGCGGGCCCCGCCCGGTTAGTTAAGTTAGGTTAGTACTAACTAAGCTAGGGTAGATTAGTTAGGCACTGACAATCGGGACCCACAGGTCAGATTTGACTGGACAGCGCCGTTGACTTGCGGCGTCACCGTGAGGTCAAGTGATGCAGTAATTGATTTTCTGGATTTAATTTAATTCAGGAAATTTCAGAAAATACCCCAAACTTCAAATAGTCATAACTTTTAATCTATAACTCCAAATTAAATAATTTATATATGAAAAATGATCAGAAAAATATGAAGAATCTGTTTATGCCATGATCATGCATGTTTGAACAAGTTAACCTCACTGAATAGGATGAATCATGATTAGGGCAAGTTATGAACTAGCATTAGGAGTTGGAATTTAACTTTGTTTGAGTTCCACTTCAATTAACTTAACTAGATATTTCATAAGGTGAATCCAGTACCTTAATATGACATGTCATTCATGTGAATGTGCATTGCATTGATTGTGTTCTCTCTTGTTTGCCGGTAATTGTCCCTCTCGGTGAGCTGACGTCTGAAGCGATGAATTCGATGACACCGATGAAGAACTATATTATCTTCGAAGTGCCGAGCAAGCAAAACCCCTTGTCCTTTCCGATATATTCCCACTCTCTCGCCCCTGCTCTTTTTTACTGCATTAGGACAACATCGACTCATGTGTTTCTTGCTGCGGTAGCTGAAACCCTTTATCCTCTACATGACTGTCATTCCACAAGAATTAGATGAAACCCACTAGCATGAGTAGGAGTTGTTTGAGCCATGTTGTGCCTACTCATTCATGCTTGTTGTCATGCACTCTTTGCTTAGAGTTGAGTCGGATCTGATTCATCGGGAATGAATTGGAATGGTTGTGTGAACATGTCCTCTTGTGTGTGAGCTAAGTGTGTGAACACGATTTGGTAAAGGTAGCGGTGAGAGGCCATGTAGGAGTACATGGTGGGTTGTCTCATTGCAGCCGTCCTCGAGGAACCGAGATATGTGTTTGTGATCCATGAAGCAGTTACTACCACGCATTGGGCCCGAAACCAATGGACCCTCTCCGCTTCTTAACCACTCTTGTCCTCGGTCAGGAGTTGCAAGTAGTTTCTGGTGTTTGTAGCATGCTGGGGGCCGCACGCAACACTGACCATTGGGGTGGGTTGTGTTGCGGTAGGCACCGTGGCCCGGTGTACCGATTCGCCCGTTTGGTGTCTCGGGAACCCTGCACACATCGTTCGGGGCTGTATGGGAAACCTCGGCCGGACTCCTGCAGATGGAACCCGAATAGGCGATAAACACGGACTAGGGACTCGTGTGTTTAGGTAGGCTGTGGCCGACACCCACGTTGGGCTTCCGCTTGAAGGTTGCCGAGTACATGTCGTGGTAAACGGCGGTAAGTGGTGAGCGTGTGTGAAGAAGTACACCCTGCAGGTTAATATGATCTATTCGAATAGCCGTGTCCACGGAGAAGGACTTCTGGGTTGCCTATATCGGTTCATAGACAAGTGAAAGTGGATACTCTAAAATGCGCAAGATAAGCGTGAGTGCTATGGATGGCGTTCTCGTGAGGGAGGCGGAGGCGGGTCCATAGTGGTGTATTGATATGGTGAATATGTGGACTCGTATGCGCCACCTCAAAAGAGTTACTTGCGATGCGTAGTTCGGGATAGCCACCGAGTCAAAGCTGGCTTGCTGCGGTCAAACTCCACCACCCCTTTTGATAATGATGCATATGTAGCTAGATTACGATGTAAGTCTTGCTTTGAGTAATGCGTTTGTACTCACGTTTGCTTATTTTATGTTTTGCGAGAGACTTGGTCTCGCTAGTAGTTCCGCTTGGACTTGACGGTTAGCTTGTTACCTCATTTCGATCTTGTGCCCTCGGCGGAGATCTGGTAGATAGTCGAGCTTCTCGGCCTTCTTTATTTATAGTTATGCGTACTCGGACATGTTTAGCTTCCGCTTGTGCTTTGACTTGTATGCTCACGAGTGTTGGGTCATGAGACCCGTGTTTGTAATATCTCGCTCCTCGGAGCCTATTGAATAAATATTTGAGTCGTAGAGTTATGTTGTGATGCCATGTTGTATCTACACATATTGAGCATATTGTGTGTATGTTTGAAATGCTTGGTATGTGTGGGATCCGACAAACTAGTTGTTTATCCTTGGCAGCCTCTCATATGGGGAAATGTAGTCTCGTGCTTACGGCGATAGTAGTCCGCTTCTGACCGGTTCACCGAGTCCTGCTAGCCCAAGACTACTGCTTGGACACTTGACTGGCCGGCATGTGTTTCACTTCGTTCCTATATACATCCCTTCGGGAAATGTCGCGCGGTGTTATTCGAGTCCTGCCTAGCACCTTTCTGCTACAGCCGGTTCACCGAGTCCTGTTAGCCAGTGCTACAGCCCGAATTATCTGTTGATGACCGACATGCTCGATGTGATTCATGTATACTGTCCCCATAGGTTAGCGCCGCTTTGGGTTCACGACTAGCCATGTCGGCCGGGTTCTTTGTCATATGGATGCTAGCGACACTATCATATCGTGAGCCAAAAGGCACAAACGGTCCCGGGCCATGGTAAGGCGACACCCGTGGGAATACCGTGCGTGAGGCCGCAAAGTGATATGATGTGTTACATGCTAGATCGGTGTGACTTAGGATCGGGGTCCTGACAACTTGATATATTGACCCCTCATGAGAACGGGGTACTAGGTAGAATAATCTCTTCCACAGCGCAAAATGAGCCTCGACGCCCAAGAACAGTTCGCAAAGGGCCACGAAGCCCGCGATGTGCAAAATGGAGGCAGGCGTGGGTGGTGCGATTGGAGGCCGTAGAACTCCAAGAGCCCCAGAGAAAGCGGATGGATTGGAAATCCGAGTCCTCTTACTAGATAAGAGATAAAGCACACCCGCTCTCCTTTAGAGGGATCGGGACACTCTCTGCTTGCTTTCCGCCCTTGTAGGTGGCAAGTCAGCTCGGACCGAACCATAAAGGCCAGGAAGAAATCCCTTGGTTTGGAGTATAACTAGCTCGCTATGCGGGGTGAGCATCTCTCCCAATTTCTAGGCCGAGGGCTGGGAGCGCGAGAGGAGGAGCCAGCGTCGTATCCATGATGGAATGGGCTTTGGTCGAGGCGCTCGATGAAAGCTTCATGAAGGGGGATGGTGTGACTCAGATCTAGATCCTCGCCCCTTTTATAGGCAGCTCATTTGCACAGCTAGGGGGGTAAGTGTAAAAATACCCTGGCTTTTCGCATTTCATTCAAACACATGGAAGATGGCCATTATTGAGCGTAGAAGCCAAGGAGCGCAGCATTTATCAGAAGCCGAACACTATTCGACAAGTATGTGGAATTTGGAGAAGAACCCACCTCGCAATGCCGAAGACAATCAACGCGCTGGACTCATCGTCATTGAAGCCTGGTTGAGGGTTCTTGAGGAGTCCCGGATTAGGGGTGTCCGGATAGCGAACTATCACCGTTGGCGGACTCTGGACTATGAAGATACAAGATTGAAGACTTCGTCCCATGTCCGGATGGGACTTTCCTTGGCGTGGAAGGCAAGCTTGGCGATCTGGATATGTAGATCTCCTACCTTGGTAACCGACTACGGTAACCCTAACCTATCTGGTGTCTATATAAACCGGAGGGTTTTAGTCCGTGGGGCGAACAACAATCATACCATAGGCTAGCTTCTAGGGTTTAGCCTCCTTGATCTCGTGGTAGATCTACTCTTGTACTACCCATATCATAAATATTAATCAAGCGGGGTAGGGTATTACCTCCATCGAGAGGGCCCGAACACAGGTAAAACATCGTGTCCCTTGTCTCCTGTTACCATCCGCCTAGACGCATACTTCAGGACCCCCTACCCGAGATCCGCGGTTTTACACCGGACAGAGACTGGAGAACTCTGCGATTGTGTCCGGTTCTTCGGACGAGCACCTCGATGAAAGCTAAAACTGACTGTCATGATAAGGCGAGAGTTGGTCGCTGTTCGAGAGGTCTCAAGTCCCTAAAGACTTTTTCCGCTTCGGGCGAGGAGTCGGCTTTGTCCGACTTAGGCGTGTATAGCGCCCCAAATTCGGCCCTCCGAATACTAGGGGCTTCGCCAAAATTTAAAATTGTAGACTTCTATGGCTAAGTGAGAGTGATAAAGCATTATAGTCCGATTGCACGGTTCGTTAGATTTGAGCACCTCCCTCGAAGGACCCAAAAGCGGGAAAAAGAGTGCTCAGATTTATCCCGAACACCCCAAAGACTAGTTGCATGGGGGCGTGAAGCCGACGACTAGCCAACTCTCAGATTTTATAAGCAGGCGCCTGAAGGTAATATTTTAAATACAAAAGTGTTGCATAAGCGCCAAATGAACTAGTTTTCATAATACAGGATCACATGAGTAAGTTCATTCAAAAATTACATCTCTGGAACACTCGTCCGCCACAAGATGGGCACCCTTCAGGAAACCCTCATAATACATTTCAGGCTGGCGATGCTCCTTGCCCTGCGGCGGCCCCTCCTTCACCAGCTTCTCAGCGTCCATCTTGGCCCAGTGCACCTTCGCACGAGCAAAAGCCTACGCACCTTCGATCTTGAGACATACCATTTTATGACTTCGGCCGTGGGCGAGGCATCCACAAGCCGCCTCACCGGGCGAAGTAGTTGTTGGAAAAGGGCATCGCCGAGCCACATCCGGACTATAAGGCTCTTCATGGCCTGTTCGGCCGCCTTGTGGAGCTCGACCGATTGCTTCATTTGGTCGCTTAAGGGCATCGGTGTTCGGCCCCGATATCTGAGACCGTAACACCTTCTCCGTCGAAGCTCCCTCCTCGGCCGGTAGAACTCCAGCGGCATCGGACACCTTGCAGGGGCAGATCTGCGAACGCATACAGAGCTCGAACTCAGGTAAGTAAATAGATATTTTCTTTCACATGCTTGCTTTGCATAATGAATGCCTTACCCGCCGCTATCTTCTTCACCGCCTCAATCTCTTGGAGGGCCTTTTGGGCTTCGTCCTTGGCATGTTTTGCGCTTTCGAGGGCCTTGGCAAGCTCGGACTCTCTCGTCTTCGAGTCAAGCTCCAAGGACTCGTGCTTCTTCACGAGCGCCTAGTGCTCTTGCTGCACCTCGCCTACTCGGGCTTCGTGTCTTTCTCGCTCAATGCGCTCCTTGGCCGCTTTGTTCTCGGCCTCGGACATCGCCTGCTTCAGGATCGCCACTTCGGTCGTGGTCCCTGGCACATTCATGATGATCCTATTATCTTGCAACCAAAACTTTTTTTATATAGACAAGGTATTGCTTACCTTTGTTCTCCTCGAGCTGCTTCTTGGCAAGGCCGAGTTCTTCCTCGGACCGCTCGAGGTCACTGCTTGATCTTGGCGACCTCCAGCGATGCGTCTTGGCGGCCAGCAGTGAAGCCTGCATACACATAAAGACATATTTGGATTAGGCTCCTGCAGTTACTATTTGATCCTCTATTCGGATTTTCTTCACGAACGCCGAACAGAGCATCAGGGGCTACTATCTATGCGGTAATATTTTCCTATACTTCGATTACTCACCTCAAAACCCGTTACGAGGCTGGCACATGCTTCAGTCAGTCCGCTCTTGGTGGACTGAACCTTTTTGATCACCGCACTCATGATAGTGCGGTGCTCTTCGTTGATGGAAGTGCTATGAAGCACTTCCAGCAAGTTGTCCGGTGCCTCTGGGTGGACAGAGGTCACCGGCACGGGCGGCTTGCCCCTCTTAATAGGGGGCCGCCTGCCAGAGTCTGGGATCATTGGTGGTCCCGGTGCGGTGTTCGGCTGAGGGCCGAACTTGGAGCCCGTGGGAGTCTTGCTCCCTTTGCGCCCAGGGCCCGGAAGGTCGCCTTGAGGCGCCTCCAGGACAACCTCTGCTCGGCTTGGTGCCCTTTGAGACAACGCCTCGACATTGTCCGTAGGGCGAGGGGAGGAGGCGGTCGGAAGTGAATCACTATTCATATCCGACGAGTCCAAAGAACCGTCCGACGAAGATACGTCGATGCGGGCTCGGGACGGACTGCATAATCATATTCGGCGTAAGGAGAAAGCAGTGCAATAAAAGCATACCATGAATTACTCGTATCCGAATACTTACGACTTCGCCGAGGCTTGTCACTGGCAACCACTCATCTTCGCTATGCGGCGGCGGTCGTAGAACGATCCGGAAGGAGAGTCCTTCCCTTCTTGGACCCTTGGCGTCCCGGTTGGGGCGGCCTTCCTTTTCTTGTCTCCCCGGTTTGGAGGGGGAGAACCTTCATCTTCCTCCTCCTTGTTTTCACGAGAGGAGTGCGTCTCGGAGTTATCGGACGATGAGTTCGATACCACCTGACGCCGGGAACTCTTTCGGGTCCCCGTGGTCTTCTTCTCCGGCACCTCATAAGGTGCCGGAGTTAGCATCTCTGTCAGGAGAGCGTTGGCCGGATTTTTGGGCAGGGGGGCCGGGCAGTCGATCTGCTCCGATGTTTCCACCCAGTCCTGTCAAAGGCATGGGAGCTCAGATCCCGCACATGATTAAACTGGGGAAAGTAAATACCCTATAAGGTGTAGAGAACTTACCAGATTAGCGGTAACCGGCGCTAAGTCCATGATCCTCGGCAAGGGAAGGGGGGACCTCGGCTCCCTTGAATAACACCCTCTAGACGTCCTTGTGTGTCGTGTCAAAGAGCTCGCGTAGAATCTGGTGCTGGGCCAGGTCGAACTCCCATTAATTAAACGCCCGTTGTTGACACGGGAGGATCCGGCGGAAGAGCATGACCTGGACCACGTTGACAAGCTTGAGTTTCTTGCTTATCATGTTCCGAATACACTTACGAGTCCGGCCAGCTCCACCGATGAACCCGGGACAAGCCCTTCTCTTTCCAGGAGGTAAGCCGCATGGGGATTCGGATCGAGAATTCGGGGGCCGCCACCTAGTTGGTGTCACATGACTCGATGATGTAGAACCACCACAGCTGCCACCTTTATGGTCTCCACATAGGAGCCCTCGAGCCATGTGACGTTGGGCATTTTTCCCACCATGGCGCCTCCGCATTCCGCTTGCTGGCCGCCTAAAACCTTCGGCTTGACATTAAAGGTCTTCAGCCACATGCCGAAGTGGGGCTGGACACGGAGGAAGGCCTCGCACACGACGATAAACGCCGAGATGTTGAGAATAAAGTTCGGGGCTAGATCATGGAAGTCCAGCCTGTAGAAGAACATGATGTTGGAAATATGCCCTAGAGGCAATAATAAAATGGTTATTATTATATTTCCTTGTTCATGATAATTGTCTATTGTTCAAGCTATAATTGTATTAACTGGAAACCGTAATACATGTGTGAATACATAGACCACAAGATGTCCCTAGTGAGCCTCTAGTTGACTAGCTCGTTGATCAATAGATGGTTATGGTTTCCTAACCATGGACATTGGATGTCATTGATAACGGGATCACATCATTAGGAGAATGATGTGATGGACAAGACCCAATCCTAAGCATAGCACAACATCGTGTAGTTCGTTTGCTAAAAGCTTTTCTAATGTCAAGTATCATTTCCTTAGACCATGAGATTGTGAAACTCCTGGATACCGTAGGAATGCTTTGGGTGTGCCAAACGTCACAACGTAACTGGGTGGCTATAAAGGTGCACTACGGGTATCTCCGAAAGTGTCTGTTGGTTTGGCACGAATCGAGACTGGGATTTGTCACTCCGTGTGACGGAGAGGTATCTCTGGGCCCACTCAGTAATGCATCATCATAATAAGCTCAATGTGACTAAGTAGTTAGTCACAGGATCATGCATTACGGAACGAGTAAAGTGACTTTCGATAGCTTGAGATTGAGCGAGGTATTGGGATACCGACGATCAAATCTCGGGCAAGTAACATACCGATTGACAAAGGGAATTGCATACGGGATTGCTTGAATCCCCGACATCGTGGTTCATCCAATGAGATCATCGTGGAACATGTGGGAGCCAACATGGGTATCCATATCCCGCTGTTGGTTATTGGCTGGAGAGATGTCTCGGTCATGTCTGCATGATTCCCGAACCCGTAGGGTCTACACACTTAAGGTTCGGTGACGCTAGAGTTGTTATGGGAATTAGTATGTGGTTACCGAATGTTGTTGGATTCGGATGAGATCCCGGACTTCACGAGGAGTTCCGGAATGGTCAGGAGGTGAAGATTTATATACGGGAAGTCCATTTTCAGTCGCTGGAATGGTTTCGGGGGTTATCGATATTGTACCGGGACCACCGAAAGGTGTCCGGGGGTCCACCGGGTGGGGCCACCTGCCCCGGGGGACGTAATGGGCTGAATATGGGAGGAGCAGGCCCCTAGTGGGCTGGTGCGCCTCCCAAGGGCCCAAGGCGCCTAGGGTTGGAAACCCTAGGGGAAGGGGGCGCCTCCACCTTGCTTGGGGGGCAAGTCTCCCCCTCCTAGCCGCCGCCCCCCCTCTAGATGGGATCTAGAGGGGCCGGCCCCCTCTCCCCTTCACCCTATAAATACAGAGGGGTGGGAGGGCTGCAGCACCCCTTGCTTTTGGCGCAGCCCCTCCCTCCTCCAACTCTTCCTCCTACTTCGTAGTGCTTGGCGAAGCCCTGCAGGAATACCACGAGCTCCACCACTACCATGCCGTCGTGCTGTCGGAGTTCTCCCTCAACTTCTCCTCTCCCCTTGCTGGATCAAGAAGGAGGAGACGTCCCCGGGATGTACGTGTGTTGAATGCGAAGGCACTGTCCGTTCGGCACTAGATCGGATCTTCCACGATTTGAATCGTCGCGAGTACGACTCCATCAACCGCGTTCTTGTAACGCTTCCGCTTAGCGATCTTCAAGGGTATGAAGATGCACTCCCTCTCTCTCTTGTTGCTAGAATATCCATAGATTGATCTTGGTGATGCGTAGAAAATTTTGAATTTCTGCTACGTTCCCCAACAGTGGCATCATGAGCTAGGTCTATGCATAGATTCTATGCACGAGTAGAACACAAAGTAGTTGTGGGCGATGATTTGTTCAATTTGCTCGCCGTTACTAGTCTTATCTTGATTCGGTGGCATTGTGGGATGAAGCGGCCCAGACCGACCTTACACGTACACTTACGTGAGACAGGTTCCACCGACTGACATGCACTTGATGCATAAGGTGGCTAGCGGGTGTCTGTCTCTCCCACTTTAGTCAGATCGAATTCGATGAAAAGGGTCCTTATGAAGGGTAAATAACAATTGGCATATCATCGTTGTGGCTTTTGCGTAGGTAAGAAACGTTCTTGCTAGAAACCCATAACAACCACATAAAACATGCAACAACAATTAGAGGACGTCTAACTTGTTTTTGTAGGGTATGCTATGTGATGTGATATGGCCAAAAGAATGTGATGAATGATATGTGATGTATGAGATTGATCATGTTCTTGTAATAGGAATCACGACTTGCATGTCGATGAGTATGACAACCGGCGAGCCATAGGAGTTGTCTTAATTTATTGTATGACCTGTGTGTCAATCAGAACGCCATGTAATTACTTTACTTTATTGCTAACCGTTAGCCATAGTAGTAGAAGTAATAGTTGGCGAGACAACTTCATGAAGACACGATGATGGAGATCCTGGTGTCATGCCTGTGACGAAGGTGATCATGCCGCGCCTCGAAGATGGAGATCAAAAGGCGCAAGATGATATTGGCCATATCATGTCACTTTATGATTTGCATGTGATGTTTGTCATGTTTTTACATCTTATTTGCTTAGAACGACGGTAGCATAAATAAGATGATCCCTTGCTAAAATTTCAAGAAAGTGTTCCCCCTAACTGTGCACCGTTGCGAAGGTTCGTTGTTTCGAAGCACCACGTGATGATTGGGTGTGATAGATTCTAACGTTCGAATACAACGGGTGTATGCCAAATTTACACAAGCAAAACACTTAGGTTGACTTGATGAGCCTAGCATGTACAAAGATGGCCTCAGAACACAAGAGACCGAAAGGTCGAACATGAGTCGTATAGCAGATACGATCAACATGAAGATGTTCACCGATGATGACTAGTCCATCTCACGTGATGATCGGACACGGCCTAGTTGACTCGGATCATGTACCACTTAGATGACTAGAGGGATGTCTATCTAAGTGGGAGTTCATTAAATAATCAGATGAACTTAATTATCATGAACATAGTCAAAAGGTCTTTGCAAATCATGTCGTAGCTTACGCTTTAGTTCTACTGTTTTAGATATGTTCCTAGAAAAAATTTAGTTGAAAGTTGATAGTAGCAATTATGCGGACTAGGTCCATAAACTGAGGATTGTCCTCGTTGCTACGCAAAAGGCTTATGTCCTTAATGCACTGCTCGGTGTGCTGAACCTCGAACGTCGTCTGCGGATGTTGCGAACATCTGACATACACGTTTTGATGACTACGTGATAGTTCAGTAATGTTAAACGATTTAGAATTGAGGCGCCGAAGGCGTTTTTGAAACGTCGTGGAACATATGAGATGTTCAAAGGGCTGAAATTGGGATTTCAGGCTCGTGCCCACGTCAAGAGGTATGAGACCTCTGATGAGTTTCTTAAGCCTGCAAACTAAGGGAGAAAAGCTCAATCAGTGAGCATGTGCTCAGATTGTCTGAGTACTAGAATCACTTGAATCGAGTGGGAGTTAATCTTCCAGATGAGATTGTAAGTGCATCTAGTGCCCCTTAGTGATTTTGGTGTATTGAAGACTTATAGGTTAAGGGACTAATGTGTTTTTGAGTGTACATAGGTCTATAAGTCTATGAGGAGTTTGATATTTATAGAGAAAGTCGACCCCTAAAAATGAAGTTCTTCGACTGAAAACTTTGGTATTCTGAAGACTTTCTGAAGACTTTGAAACTAAAGAAATTGGTATGACCTTGAAGACTTGGTATTCATTTGAGGAACATGAAGCGTGAAGACTTTTGTTTTTGTTGTTTCGTTTTGTCTTTCTTGATTCATAGGGACACACCGTACTGTTAAAGGGGGTCGAGGAAATACTAAGGAAAAATTTCCATGTGATGCTCAACTCAAAATCCTACACCTACCAATCCCTTCGAGTGAAGCCATTGGAAATCTCATACAGTTCAGTCAATTTCTTGATGTGAGACGAAGTTCTTACAGTGTTGAGAATTTGTCTGACCGAGGAGTTAGGAATTCGCCGGTCTGATTGCCTACAGTGAGGAACATGATAGCCTGAGGAATTTGAGAGTCAAATTTCTGACCGTTCTTTGTCTTTCTTGGCACTGTCCCAAAATATCTTATCCACCTAACGGTCATATCATTGAAGGGAATTTATGTCTTATCATGTCGGGCTGATCCCTAGGCTATAAATAGCCGCCCCTACAACCACTAGCTGGTTGGCTGCTCGAGAGAAACCGACACTTGTCATTTGAGAGCATCCCATCCTCCGAGGACTTTGGCCGAAAATCACCGAGTGAGGAAAACCCAAAACCAAACACCTACAAACCCAAAGTGATTGAGCATCATGAAGAGATTGATCCTGCGTGGATCCGGCGCTTGTTACCTTTGAAGGCTGTGCTTCTTCGGACAGGTTAGGCGTCATGGTCTAGAGCATCCAAGAGGAATTGTGGATCGCCGGTGGCCGAGTCTGTAAAGGTTTGGAAGTCGCTGAAGACTTACCACGAGTGATTGGGACGAGGTCCATGTGACCTTAGTTCAAGGAGAATCTGATGAGGACTTGGTGTCTGAGCTGCATGCTTTCGGCCGGGTGTCCGGGACCGTGTGTCCTCGAGTTTAAATACTCGGCCGCTCCAACCGGATGTACAATCGAGACAACAGTTGGAACTGGTCTACCAAATCATTGTCTTCACCAAGCTTACTGGTTCTATTTCCTCAACTCTTTCATTTCCTCATTCTTTGTGTTGAGTGTTTGTTCATATCATGTTTGAAGACTTTGGTAGAAGACTTTCTCAATTTCCTCGATTCAATTTCTTGATCTGTTTGTCTTCATCTTGTGTTATCCTGTGATTACGCTTTTCGTACTCTGTGATTGTCTTCATTTCATCATGATGACTATGCATGTATTCTGTTATGCTTACTTACGAGTACTTATTCCAGCAAGTAGTTCTTTGCTAAGGAATTTCCTCACCGCAAATTCCTCGATGAAGAATTCATAAAAATCGCCTATTCACCCCCCTCTAGTCGATATAACGCACTTTCAATTGGTATCAGAGCAAGGTACTCCCTTGTTCTATGTGATTTTTGTTTAACTGCCTGGAGTTTTAGTTATGTCGACCACATGTATGATCAAGGTCTCTGCTGGCTGTCCTACCTTCGATGGGACAAACTACTCTTACTGGAAGAATAAGATGTGAATGCATCTTGAGGCAATTGATAACAATCTACGGTATGTTGTGGAAAATGGTGTTCCCCTTTGTCTCACCCTCACTTTGAGCGCTACCGATGTGAAGAGATTCAAGCAACTCGATTCTCAAGCGAAGAATATCATATGTGGCCATCTGAGCAAAGGACGGTATGGAAGAGTGAGTGCTTTGGAAGCGCTAAGCTTATCGGGATAGGCTGTCCAAAGTAAATGAAGGAGTCTCAACTCAAGCGTGACTCTCGAGTTGATGTTCTTCAAAATCTCTTCCACCGCTTCAAAAGACTCGACAATGTAAATGTTCAACAAACCTTCGATCGCCTCACTGACATCTCAACTGAGCTTCAAGCACTTGGTGCCACTGACATCTCCGACCATGTGGTGGTGAAGTATTTGTTGAGATCGCTTGATTCCTCTTTTGATACTCACACCGATGATACAAGAATGTCTTGACTACAAGTCACTTGATCCCGCCGATATCCTCGAGAGGCTAAATACTCATGAGTTCCAACTTATAGAAAAGAGATCTCTATGGTTCGAGCTATGGCAAATCACGTGCCACGAAGGCCAAGGCGATGTCACGAATCAATGTGAAGATTACGGTACCAGCCTTGGTGATCCTGAAGAATTGAGCAGGAGCTAGCACCGCCGTGAAGAAGTTCCAAGTTCTCAAGGCGTGGTCGCTTTGGAAAATCCTCAAGGAGCGGTGATTCCTCATCCGATGACTATAAGAGAAGGCTATGCCACAAATTCAAGAAACCTGGTCACTATATTCAAGATTGTCCTCAGTGGGAAAAGGAATTAAAGAAGAAGAAATACAAGGATTACAGTTCTGATGATGCTAAGAAGAAAAAGAAATCGTCAAAATCTTCATCATCAAAATCCTCGAAGTCTTCATCTCACAAGAAGAGCAGCTCCAAGAAGGCTCGGGCATTCATTGGCAAGGAAATGGACTCTGAAGCTGAATCGAGGAACATGAGGAAGAGGAGGCATCTGAGGAGTCCGAGTGCGGTGTGGCGAGTCGGCTCTCGCTCTTGCATTCGTCGACAAGCCCATCTTCAACTCAAGAAACCGACCTCACCAACAAGGTGATGAAGATAATGATGACTACGCTCCACCCTATTGCTTCATGGCAAAGGGTGCCAAGGTACTCAAATATACCTCCTCTGAATCTAGTGAGAATGAATCGATGAAGACCTCAAGCCCAGCTACTCTAAACTTGCTAAGATTAACGTAAAACAACAAAGGGCTTTTGAAAAGGTTCAAAACATGCTAGACAAAAGTGATGATATGTTGGGTGAAGAAATGGATCCCACTAAAGCCCTAACTGAAAATCTTCAAAGACTTCAGTCTAGGTTTGACAGCCTTAGAGGTCATCATAACACTCTCTTGTCTGATTATGAGAAGCTTTCTTATGAATTTATTCAAAGAAAGCAAGATCTTGAGAAGCTAAGAGTGAGTTATGAAGATCTTCAGAAGGAGCGTGATTCATTACTTGCTCAACAAATCAGTGCTTCTCAGGAATAATTTGTTCCTCCATGCTTAAAGTGCATTGAACGTGAATCGCTAATTCTTCACTGAATGTTCAAATGCTTCAATTGTTACAAATTCTTCTCCTGCCTCTGCTATCACTAATTCCTCATCGAGGACATTGCTAGTATCCTTGACGATGCAGGGTTGAAGGAATTGTACATGACATGCATGTACAAAAGCCTCAAAGGGCATCAGACTCTTTGTGATGTGCTTAAAAGCGAGATCCTCAACAGGACCCTAGGAAAGAGGGTATTGCCTTTGAGAGGAAACTCAATGTTGATGGAACATATTGGAAGCCCGAAAGCGGTACCCCAAAACCTCATGGGTTGCTGCAAAGGGACCTCCAGTTGATCCATCTAACTTATCTAGCTTTACATGTGAATCTCCTCATTCTTCTGATGAGTCATTTGACTCCAACTATAAACTGTTCAAAAATTACAATGGTGAAGTATTTGCTAGATATGTTGGCACTAACTGCAGGAACGGTTCCCCTATGAAGAAAATCTGGGTTCCCAAAAAGTGCCTTGAAAGTCTTCAGGTGAATGTCCTCATGGCACCACCTGTGAAGAATAGGAACCCCAGATCAAACTCTTCATATGGACCAAATTCTTCATATGGATACAAGTCCTCATACGGACCAAATTCCTCACGTGGATCAACTTCCTCAAAAGGATCAAAGTCCTCATATGATTATCATCGTGCTAACAACTCTGTTTATTGAGGTAGAGCTAAGGGCTATGGATATGTGCATTATTCTTCAAACCATTATGTTCATAAGTCCTCGAAGAATTTCTTTGCTTATTCATATGCTTACCCTAACCCCTCTTATGTAAAACGAAATGGTTTGGCTTCTCTGCCACCATTTTTATATGGAGCTCGCAGAGTGATGACCTCTTTGCCACCCCTTCAGCTGTGGGTGGTGAAGAAAAAGAACTAATATCTTCTGCAGGGTCAGGTCTCTAGACGTGCTTTAACGTCTGAAGAATTTGCTGGGGGCCTGACAAAATTGCCTGAAAGGACGCATGCTAATCATGAAGAAATGAACTTTCATTTCACACGTCCTCCTACTACTATATACATTTCTTGCTTGATGAATTTCATCGATGAATTTGATATCATATTCTTCATTGATGAAGTATATGAGTTAAATAAGTTGCTCTAATTCATCTGCAGGTTTATCTTCCCACAGCCTCTGAGTGGGTCGTCGATAGTGGTTGTACAAATCACTTTTCTGGTGACAAGTATCTATTGTTGGATGCTCCCTTATCACCTTCACATCTGAAGCATATCATCTTTGCTGACAGAGGCAAAAGTCAGGTATTGGGTCTAGGTAAGGTTGTGATCTCTAAGGACATACACATGGACAAAGTCATGCTTGTTGAGTCCTTAGGATACAACCTCATGTCGATCTCAATGCTTTGTGATCTTGATATGGTTGTTGTCTTTGGCAAGTATCGTTGTGTTGTGATTATGGAAGCTGACCATTCCAAAGTCTTCGAAGGCTTTAGGAGAGGAGACTTGTATATTGTTGATTTCTCTACAGGACCACAACCAGCCGTGTGCCTACTTGCAAAAGCTTCAGAAGGCTGGCTATGGCATCGGCGACTTGGTCACGCAGGCATGAGGAATTTACTGCACGCTTGTGAAGAAGAAGCATGTCATTGGCATTGAGAATGTCAAATTCCTCAAGGATCACTTGTGTGGAGCCTGTGAAGCTAGAAAAATGACCAAGGCCAAGCATCCAGCGAAGACTATCATGACCACTACTCGACCATTCGAATTGCTTCACATGGACCTCTTTGGTCCTAATCATTACTCAACAATCACTAATGATTCATCTCTATATGGCTTTGTTATTGTTGATGATTACTCTTGTTACACATGGTACACATTGTTGCCCACAAACATGAAGTGCAGGAAGTCTTCAAACGATTTTCCTCGAGGGCTTCAACCAACTTTGGTGTGAAGATCAAGCACATCAGGAGTGACAATGGAATTGAGTTCAAGAATTCCGGTCTTGATGACTATCATGATGAACTTGGTATTACCCATGAGTTATCTGCTCCCTATACTCCTCAGCAAAATGGCGTCGTGGAGCGCAAGAACAGAACTCTTGTTGAGATGGCTCGCACTATGCTTGATGAATACAAAACGCCTCGTCATTCTTGGATTGATGCAATTGATACCGTGCCACATCATCAACAGTATATATTCACAAATTCTTCAAGAAGGCGCCTATGAACTCCTCACCGACAAGAAACCCAATGTGAGTTATTTCAAAGTCTTACATGCTAAATGTTGGATTAGAGATCCTCATCACAATGCTAAATTTGCACCGAAAGCACATGAAGGTTTTATGCTTGGTTACGGAAAGGACTCGCACACCTATAAAGTCTTCAACAGTGTTCATCACAAGGTTGTTGAAACTGTAGATGTGCGGTTCGATGAAACTAATGGCTCGCAAAGAGAGCACCTACCTTCTGTGATAGATGAACCAGCACCTGAGGAATCTATCAAGTTCAAGGTGTCGGTGTACTAGAGTAGGGGTACCCTAGTATCCCGAACTTGTGCACGGGCAGTTGCAGCCCTCCGCGGCAAGGCTTACCGGGTGGCCGCCAAGGTCCTTCGTGGTTCCTTTGGAGCCATTCAAGAACAAAGTATTCAAGCCAAGGAGACAAGGCCCCGGCAAGAGGAGCTTGCCGGGAAGGCCACCCAAGGCACCTACAAGACAAGGCCCCGACAAGAGGAGCTTGCCGGGAAGGCCCAATGAGCGACAAGCTTCCGGCGCGACAAGACAACAACATGACAAGGCACTTGCCGCGGCAGACTCACCACTGTACCTACGCTCCGGCATCCACTAACGTGTCGCCACAGGACCTTTCGGTAGCGTGGCGAGAGGTCTGTGCAGCCGGTGATCTTGAGGTGGCAAGCGGCGCTGACAAGATTGCCATCGTGGCAAGCGGTGGCGCCCCTGACGGTCCCTGTTTGCATTAGGGCGACGTAGACGGGCATTTAATGCCTGGCATTTAATGCCTTTGTCCCCTGCCGTCAGGGTTAGGTATGATACACTGTACACTGTACAGGTAGCTGTACCAACCACTCCTTTTCCATTTTTACCCTTGTCTACGTTGCCACCTGTCGGAGACCCTATGAGCATATAAAAGGAGGCCCATGCTAGCGTAGAAAGGGTCGGATCCCCACGCTTTCGGGCCTCGTTAGCAGTTTGTGTGTCTTTGTAGCACTCAAAGACTCTGAGCAAGAACACAATACACTTAGACATGCAGCAGTAGGAGTATTATCTCTCCGGAGAGCTCCGAAGCTGGGTAAACCTCTCGTGTGCTTCGCCTCGATCTGCTCTTCGTGCGACCTCCGCCCCCCCGCCGAACCAAAAGGGGCTCGGTCCGCCGGTCCCATAGGTGTTCGTGGGTTAGATCAGCCTCCCCGACATCTTTGAAGCGCCAGGTAGGGGGGCGTCGAGATTGTGTGAACCTGATCCGGCGTCCACGCGAGCTAAATCTTCATCATCTTCATCGACATGCCACCGAAGGAGAAGGCTTCGGCGGCAGATGCCCCATCCGTGTCGAACCCACCGCCACCGGAGCAAACGGGTGGTGGGGTAGACGCCGGCGGAAGAATGGACGTCGGCCAGGAGTCCACGGTGCTGCCAAGTCCAAGGACAAGGCTGCGCAAACCTCGGCGTCCGTACATGCACCGCGCCCGTCTCGGAGGCGCTTGAGACCGACAACGTCATGGCATTCTAACGCCATACGCTCGTTGGACCAAGATCGAGCTGGTGGATCTCGGGATGCTCAAGACCAAGATACACGTCAACATCTTTGGCGCGAAGCGAGGCACGATCGCTGGGCGGGATCTTGCTCCTTCTAACATAGTTAGAAGTCGAGCATATCCGCTCCTCGCGCCATTCGCCATCGCCACCCATCACTCCGGCGAAGCTTTGGCGAGAGCTCAATCGCTCTGGATTACCCTCCAACAGCCGACAAGGTCGATGAATGGAGGGCCACCATTCGTAGTCTCATCGGCTTCGCCAGCGGCGACGCTCCGCTGACAACGGAGTGCATCGCTGCCCATGGCGGGACTGCCAAACACGAGCGGTGACAACGAGACGGTGGGGTGCAACCACCATGCACTCTCCGCCCGAAGGCCAAGATCGCCGACTCGCTGGATCCACCTCGGCAGCGACTCCACCGCATCGCCGGATCCACGAGCTCGTCGCGATCAGCGCCAAGTTCTTCACGAACGACAGCAAGAATACGCTCGAACTCGCATCGAGCGCCGAAGAGAAGCGCGGCGTCAATCTGACAAGCGCGCTGGGCCCTCTGTTGACATGCATGGGCCAGAGGAACCAGCGACGGTCAGATGCGGTAGGTTGCCCTGCGTTCACTCGTGAGCTGCGGCAAGTCCAAATGGCCCGGCAAGAAGAATTTCAAGCGGATGTACCAGAGAAGTACGATGGCAAGGCGCATCCGTCGGAGTTCCTCAAAGATCTACACCATTGCGGTGCAAGCTGCCGGGGCGAGACGACAAGATCCTGGCCAACTACTTCACCGGTGCTCAAGCCCAATGTCAGATCCTGGCTCATGCACTTGCCGGACAACTCCATATCCTCTTGGGCAGATCTATGCCATCAGTTTGTCGGCGCCTTTACAAGCGGCCACAAGCCTCATGGCCAAGAAAGCGACCTTCATCTGCTCGCCCAGAAGGAAGGAGAGCCCCTGTGCAAGTACATTCAGAGATTCAGCCGCGTACAGCACAACATCCCAGATGTCCACCCCGCCATGATAATCAGCGTGTTCCATCGAGCGTGTGAAACCGCAGGATGCGGGAGGAGATGGCGATGTGCAAGATTAGAGGCGTCGGTGAGCTATATGCCACGCCGACAAGTGTGCACGCGTCTTTGAGGAAGGGAGGAGACTCCCCGGAGAGAATACTGAGGCAGGGGGATCTGATAGTGAGGAGACCGCTCCGGCAAGGAAAAACCGGCGGCGGAACAATAGGAAGAAGAAAGGCAAAGATGTGCTAGTTGTCGAGCAGTCCGGCAACGGAGGTGGCGCCAAGAAAGCCAAAGCTGGTAGCTCTGGCAAGGAGGTTGCCGCTGGCACCAACTGCCGGTATGTGGCGGATCGCCGACAAGCGGGGCGGCTCCAACAACAATCTTGCAAGATCCACCGCACCAAGGGCCATGACCTCCGTGAGCTGCAAAAGGTCGAGCAGCTTGTCGAGCAGCAGAAGCTGAATATGAACAACGCGACAAGGAGAAGGCCCAGAAGGTGCTGGAGGAGCTAGCAAGAAACGCCCCGGCCGAGGAGGACGCCAGCAAGGCCAAGCAGCGGCAAGGAGATGACCTCCCAGCGGCGCGACAAGGATGAAGACGGCAGCGATGATGAAGACATGGATGATGACGAGGCCGATGAGCGGGAGTTCCAGAAAGCCACGGAAGGTCACGTGTGTTGTGGCGGTGCTTCTCTGCATACTTCACACCGCCCGGCTCAAGCGGTGGATGCGGAAGTCAATGCGGCAGAACCATCCGTCGAGTCACGCAGGCCTCGAAATGGTCCAACACGCCTATCATCTTTGATATTGAGGACCACCACGATCACAGAATCTGCGGTCGGGTGCTTGCCGATGTTGGTTTCACCAACTATCCGCAACCTCAAGGTCACCAAGATGTTAGTTGACGGCGGGGCGGCTTGAACCTGATCTCCTCCGCGGTGCTCCGAAACTCCGGATCCACGATGGCGAAGCTCGAAGAGACCGCACATTCCAAGGAATCAATCCGGGAAGGAGCAAGCCGAAAGGAAAGATCACGTTGCTGGTGACATTTGGCAGCGAGTTGAACTTCAGGATTGAGAGGGTCACTTTTGATGTTGCTGACTTTCCATTGCCTTACAATGGGATACTTGGCCGTCCAGCACTCGCCAAATTCATGGCAGCCTCTCACTATGCATACAACATGCTGAAGATGCCAAGCCCGATAAGTGTCATCTCTGTCCCTGGCGACAAGAACGATGCTCTTATCTGCGCCGACAAGATCAACCGACGCAACAGCAAGCAGATTGCAAGCCACTTGCTGAAGCTCCGGGGAAGAAGAAGACCAAGTCCGGCAAGAGCTCGATGCCCACTCCGCAAGCGCGCACCTCCTCGAGTGCTGCACTACCATCGAGGACGCACCATCGAGCTCCACCGGCAAGTGTAAGAAAGACGATGGCAGCTCCACCAGAGACCAAGAAGGTGTCCGCCAAGGAGGACGGCGCTGGTGGTACCTTCACCATCGATTGCCACTCGACCCTAAATAGGAAAGCACGCTCGTTGCTTTCCTGAGCGTAACGTCGGCGTGTTTGCGTGGAAACCGTCGACATCCCCGGTGTTCCCAGGAAAGTAATTGAGCACCATCTTGCCATTTTGTCCTCATCGCGTCCCGTCAAGCGAAAGTCGAGGAAGCGGCGTTGGAGCGCCAAGAGTTCATCGCAGAAGAAATCAAGAAATTGGAAGCGGCAGGCCTTGTCGAGGAGTGCTCCATCCCTCGTGGTTGGCCAATCCTGTAGTTATGCATAAGGCTAACGGAAATGGAGGCTTTGTATCGACTTTACCGATGTCAATAAAGCTTGTCCCAAAGACCCATTTCCCTTGCCGCGCATTGACCAGATTGTTGACTCCACGGCGGATGTGATTTGCTTTCATTTCTGGATGCATACTCAGATATCATCAGATCTTCATGGCGTAAGAGGATGAGGAGAAGACCGCATTCATCACCCCATGTGGCACATACTGTTTTGTACGGATGCCCTTCGGGTTAAAGAATGCCGGTTCAACATTTGCAAGAGTAGTCCATGACGCTTTTGAGCCGCAAATGCACAAAAATGTGGAAGCCTACATGGATGACATAGTGGTCAAAAGCAAGGACAAGGCGACTCTGATTCAAGATTTAGACGGAACCTTTGCAAATCTGCGCAAAATCAACCTCAAGCTCAACCCTGAGAAGTGTGTGTTTGGAGTCCCTTCCGCAAGCTTCTCGGTTCTTCGTGTCTCGTGAGGGAATTGAAGCTAATCCCGACAAGATCAAGGCCATTGAGCAGATTGAAGCACCGAAGCGCGTCAAGGATGTACGAAGACTTGCGGTTGCGTAGCTGCTCTCAAAGAAGTTTATCTCTAGGTCTGCTGGCGCATACCGCCATTTTTCAAAATCTTGAAAAAGGCAGGTCCGATGAAATGGACTCCGGAAGCGGAGGCTGCGCTGCAGGACTTGAAGAGATACCTGTCCTCCGCTCCAACACTTGTCGCACCTAAGCCACAAGATGAAATGGACTCCGGAAGCGGAGGCTGCGCTGCAGGACTTGAAGAGATACCTGTCCTCCGCTCCAACACTTGTCGCACCTAAGCCACAAGAGAAGTTGCTGCTATATATAGCGGCAACCAATCAAGTGGTTAGTGTTGCGTTAGTAGCGGAGAGGGAGGCGGATGATGAGCTAGCAACCATGGCAGATGCATCCGGCGACAAGCGAGGCTTCACCGGCAAGCTCTGGTCCCGACAAGGATGGATCTACGCAGACGCATGCGAAGATGCAGAAAAGAATGGTGCAGCGCCCAGTTTACTTTGTCAGTTCCCTTCTGCAGGGGGCTAGGTCAAGGTACTCTGGTGTGCAGAAATTGCTTTTCGGCCTCCTCATGGCCTCGAGAAAGCTGCGCCATTACTTCCAGGCACATGAGATCACAGTCGTCACTCGTTTTCCGCTGAAGAGGATACTGCAAAATCCAGAAGCTTTGGCCTCAAGTTTGAGAGCACTTCAACTATCCAAAGTAGAGCATTGGCGGAGTTCATAGCAGAATGGACGCCAACACAAGATGAAGAAATTCCAGAAACGAGCATCCCCATCAAGGAAGCAAGCAAAGAGTGGCTGATGTACTTTGATGGTGCCTTCTCGCTGCAAAGCGCGGTCTTGAGCGTGCTACTTGTTGCACCCACCGGAGAGCACCTCAAGTATGTAGTCCAGATGCACTTTCCCAAGGAGCAAGCAACAAACAATACTGCAGAGTATGAAGGTTTGCTTGCCGGTCTCGAGATCGCAGAGACCTTGGGATCAAGAAGCTCATTGTCGTGGGTGACTCACAGCTTGTCATACGCCAAGTGAACAAGAGTTATCGAGTCCGTTGATGGAAGCTTATGTTGATGAAGTGAGAAAGCTAGAAGAGCACTTTGACGGCCTACGGATGGAATATATTCCAAGAGCTCGAAGCGACATTGCTGATGGCTGTCAAAGTGCGCCGCACTTAAGTTACACAATGGAACCAGGGATCTTTGTGCTCAAGCTGACTCAACCGTCTGTAACGCCATCAAGCTGGACAGAGCAAGAAGAGGAAGTTGATTTCTGGTGACTATTTTCCGCAGAGCTCCCGAAGCCGCTGCCAAGAAGGTCCCCAAGATCAACACCAACTTGATCTTTGAGGAGCGATCTGCTCCGACAAGCCCTAGGGTTTGTTTCTGTTGAAGCGAGCGCTCCCGACAAGTTTTGCTCCGGCAAGCTTGCCGGGAACGTCAAGCTCGGTGAGCCGCAGGTTCTCGCCAGTGAAGCTGATGTTCCCGCAGCAGCAGATGTGCCTTTAGTCCTTGTTGTCGAGCCGCAAGCTCCGGCATGGGCGCATCAGATTGTCCATTTCCTTCAGACAGGAGAACTTCCCGAAGAGCAAGAAGAAGCGGAAAGAGTAGCCCGGCAGTCAAGTATGTACCAGTTTAGCCGACAACACACTGCATGTAAGAAGACTCAACGGTGTGAAATTGAAGTGTATTCACCGGGAAGACGGACAAAAGCTGTTGGCGAGAGATACATGGAGGCATATGTGGTCACCACATTGGCGCGAGCACTTGCCGCAAAGCGTTCGGCAAGGTTTCTTCCGGTGACAGCCCTCCGAGATGCAATCGCACAAGTAACCAAGTGTGAAGCGTGCGGCCCATTCCAAGCAGATACACCAGCCAGCTCAAGCTCTCCGGGCGATCCCTTTATCCTGGCCATTTTCGGTGCAGGGGCTCGACATCCTCGGCCCCTTTCCCGAGCTGTCGGGGCTTTGAGTACTTATGCGTTGCAATCGACAAGTTCACAAAGTGGCCGGAAGTGGAAGCGATGAGGAAGGTGACAACACGGTCGGTAATCAAGTTCTTCAGTCGATTGTTTGCCGTTTGGAATCCCTAACAGGATCATCACCGACAACGCACGCAATTCACGAGCCGCACCTTCATGCAATACGTCCAAGATCTTGGCGCAAAGGTTCTGCTTCGCTTCGTTGCTCATCCGAGAAGTAACGGTCAAGCGGAGAGGGTGAATCTTGAAGTCTTTGCGCGGGCTCAAGACCAGAACTTTCGACAGGCTGCACAAGTGCGGAAGAAAGCTGGATTGAGGAGCTGCCGGTGGTTCTTTGGTCGATCGGGGCGACGCCAAATCGAGCCACCGGCGAGACACCTTCGCTCTAGTCTATGGAGCAGAGGCGCTTCTCCCCACGGAACTCAGATACGGATCACCTCGAGTGCTCGCTTATGATGAGCTTGAGCAAGAGCAGCTGCGACAAGATGACGTCTGCTGCTCCTTGAGGAGGATCGTCTTGAGCTTTGACGAGATGCTCGATACCAGCAAGCTTTGCGCCGCTACCATAGCCGCAAAGTTAATGCCAGAAGTCTCGAGGAAGGCGACCTTGTTATTCGGCGCGTTCAGTCCGCCAAGAATTCCAACAAGTTGACGCCAAAGTGGGAAGGCCCTTACAGAATGAAACGAGTCACTAGGCCTGGCGCTGTCCGCCTTGAGACCGAAGATGGCATTCCGGTGAGCAACTCCTGGAACATTGAGCATCTTCGTAAGTTTTACCCGTAGGGCGCGGTTGCTGGAACCTGTTCCGGTAACCACCTTTTGTACAAGTCTTGCCGATGTTGCATGTAATCCTTTGTACAAAGCCAAGCGCAGACCCGATGCATAAGTAAAGCTAAGCGTGCTTCGCACACCTTGTCAATTTCATGCTTTTTACTTCTATTTGCATGCGTTATCGACACTTTGTGCAGCACCTACCCACAGTAAGTAATAACCAGCCATAAGGCTCCATATCTTTATTTTCTCTTCTTTCTCTTTCAAAGAAAGGAAGGTTCCTCGCACACAAGTTTGCGGGGAAAGGAGAAGATAATGGTGTGGACCAAGCGTCGCTCAAGGAAGTCTAGCCTTACCGGAAGCAAACGGATGTAAAAGCTAAGTTTCTAAAGTTTGAGCAATCAGTTTTAAAATTTTTAAGTTATCTTCCTCGAGCGACCGCATTTTGTGTGGAAAACCTATGCGCGAGAGGAACCAACTCGTAGCTAGTTGCGCCTTACTTTGTTTCGAGTCCGCTCAACAACTTAAGTGAGCTGGGACTAGTTGCGACAAGGTTACTTGTCGGAGCGGCACCGCCAAAGAAGGCTGTGACGTCTCAAGACTTCAGCGCCATGACCCAGTGCTCACGACAAGTTCCCTAAAAGCGTAGGGCAAAAACATACAAAGGAAGGAATCAAGTAAAGGAAATAACATAGCAATTGCTACCCAAAATAGAGTTATATAACAAGATAACTTGTCGCAGCGCTAATAGATTGTCCTCCTAACATGACTAGCAGCGGCAAGAAAAAGAGAAAGCGGGCGGCCTAATCTACCCGATCGCCCTCAACCCTCTTGATCCCGCTCACCCTGTCCACGATGGGTGCGACAAGGGTCTTGAGCGCCTCCACATCAGCATCAGTCGGCAAGGATTTGAGTACGTTGGTGAGGTTGAGGCCTGGATTGCGGAAGGCCACCTTCAACAGCACCTTTTGAAGAGCTCCAGCAGATCTGGCCGCGACTCCTCGGCCAGCTGTTTTGGGACTTCTTCCCGAGTCGGCTGGAGGGCCGTCCCACGCCCTTGAAGAACAAGCTAAGCTTGGCGCTGGGTTGGAGGTGCTCATCGGAGGAATATCCAAGATCCACCATCCCATCAAGCGCCCGGCTCCTCGTCGATGGCTGCAGCAACATCCACGAGACCCTCGGTCCAAGGTGCTCCACATTCTCCTTAAAAAGGTATTCAGGCGGCGGCGGCCTCGCCAGCAGCGCCTCGTCGGCCTTGATCTTCTCCTTCAAGGCCACCTCCTGCTCCTGGCCGTCGCGGCCTGAAGTCAAGGTGGTCAGCTTCAACTCAAGATCTGCGTTGGCGTCCTTGGCGGCGCTGAGCTCCTGCTCCTCTCGGCGTCTGACGGCCTGCAACTCGCCAAGAGTGTAGGCGTCCTTCTCGCGCTCATGCTTGAGTGCAGCAAGCTCCTCGCCGCTCTCCTTGAGATTGGCTTCCAGCTGCATCACCTTCATCTCCAGCTCCTTGGCGGCCTCGGCAGCCGCGACAGCATCCTTTGCTTCCTTGAGAGCCCCGCCAAATGTTTGCTCGCGCGTGGCTAGATCCTCCTCATGGCTGTCAAGATAAACCTTCCTCTGCGCCAACTCGCCTTCCTGCGCAGATAACTTCTCGGCGGCAAGCGGCTGTTGCTCCTCGGCTTGAGACTTCTCGAGGAGGAAGGCTTTGCGCTCCTCGGCAAGCCACTCCCGCCTCCTCGCCAAGGACCGGAGAGCTTACTGGTTAAGGCCCCGGAGCTCCTCCGCGCGCTTCTCGATGTCTGCTCCCGCCTTCGCGACAAGCGCTTCTCGGGATTCCAGCTTGGCTTGTCGGGCGCGGTAGAGCGACAACAGCTTCCGCATCAGCTGCTCCTCCTCAGACTCGCCGCTGCTGCTGCTTGGTGCGTCGACCAGCGTCAGTCCAGCGGAGGCGAGCAGCTCTTCATCGAAAGTTTCTCCTTGGTGGCGCCACAGGCTCGGCGCCCATGGGAGCTTGATGAAGACGCCATCACCGGCCTTCAAATAGGCGCCGGGCTGGGGCTCTTCGAGCCCGACGCTGCAGCCGGGCGGAGGGATCGGGCGGTCGGCGTGGCGCTGGCGCTCCTGCGGCCTCGGGGCGTCAGTGCAATCGCCGGACCCCTCGCCAGCTTCTGCGGCGGCAGCTTTTGCGGCCTCTTCGCTGGCGGGCTCGTCAGCACCAGTTTCTTCCCCGATGGCAGCGGCATCGTCAATATTGCCGCGCGCGTCCTCCTCGTCGGCGGCCTCGGTCTCCATTGGCTCTGTGGCGGATGGTTCTGACGACCGGGAAATGAAGAAAAGTCAAGCAGATATTCAAAAAGAAAATCGAAGAAGAAGAACACAAAGGGAAGTTTTCAGCAAGAGGATTACCTGTGCTAGGGTCCATAGTCATGGTCTCCGCCGCCAGGGGATCGCTGGTGCTGTCCCTTGCCGGAGAGCTGCCCCTTGCCGGAGAAGTCTCCCTTGCCGGAGAACGCTCCCTTGCCGGGGAATCCTCCCTTGGCGGCGTAGTCGAAGCAGAAGGAGGCTGCTGCTCCTACACAAATCAACGATCGAGATATCAAGAAGAAAGAGCACCCATGCACGCCGAACAGCAAGAAGTAGACCATATACTTACTGGCGGGGCTGCGCTGAGGCTGCTTTGAAGAAGAGTTGCCGCATCCGGCAAGGTGGTCTCAGACGCGCCTCCTGCTGTCAGCGATGGGTTCGTCCTCGACGACAATCACCGGGTCTTGGCTCTCTTGACACTCTGGGCCAGCGTCCTGAAAAGGAATGGGTTCAGAGTAAAGCAAATCAGATACAAGACAAAGCAACAAATCGAAGAATTACAAGTACAGCAAAGAATCTTACTCTTCTTCTTCCTCGTTGGAGCTAAGCGTGGAGAGATCAAATTCTGGCCCGCCTCCAGTACGACGAGGTAGAGGAGTGGGTTCCCTTGGATGCTTGGCGGGAGCGGAACCGGTGGTCTGCAAGGGCCCCGCTCCAGTTGCCGCAGCGACGTGAGGTGCTCCCTGCAACAATGCTTGCCGCTGATGGAAGCGCGTCGCGGCGCTGCGGCTGTTGGCCCGTCTGCCGCCCGCTTCGTCTCCGCCTTGCGAAGACGCCTTCTTGGTGGAGCTGGGGCTCCGCTCGCGGCAAGCTATGCGAAGGAGGGAGGATGCGCCCTCGGCGGGCTCGCTCGACTCAGCTTGTGCTCGGCAAGCTCCTCCTCGCCGCAAACTCCTTTCGCTCGACAAGGCTTGCCGCCTCTGCTGCCTCTGCCTCCTCCACGGTGAATCCGAACTACGCCCGCAGCGGCCTTGCCCGCTTCTTCCAACTTTGGTGGCGATCGCTGCATCTCATCATCGGTGGTGTCATGGTGAGGCTCCTCTGTTCATCGTATGGACCGGCATTTCTACCAGATTGTCAAAGAACCGCCGCACGACATCATCTGCAGCTCTTGCCAAGTTGGGACAATTCCATGCGAGTCGCTGCAACATCATTGCACGGATGCGGTCAAGCGAGGAATTGTTGCCGCAATGAACGACGCCCCTCGGCAACCTAAACATTTCTGGATGATCAGGATCGGGCTTGAACAGCTCCAAGAGCATCGCGTCAAGCTCCAAGACGGTGAAGTTGAAGTTGAGGCCTGGGTGTAGCCTCATGATATCTGCCGCATTCTGGAACTCCCAGGCGGGTCTCCTCCTCTACTGCAAGGGGGCGATGCGGCGGCGAAGAAAGTCTGCGCCAACGGTGCCTACGGTGAGCCCGGCAATTCTAAGGCGAAGGATTCGGGTGACCGCAATCTTCAGCCTAGCATCTTCCGGGGCCACGTTGCTCCAATCGTTGTCGCGCACTATTGGGGTTTAGTATTTGGGCGGTAAATGGCTGCGTTCTCCTCAACAATCCAGCACCAATCTGCCCTCCACTCCTCCCACTTGCTGCGGAGCTCTCCTCCAGATAGGCTTCCTTCTTGCCGATCCTCGAGATCCAAGCGATTCCTCCCAAGAAGAGGCTCTCCTCTCTCAACTCGGGGTATAAAGAAGTGGCGGAAAAGGGCTACGTTTGGATGGACTCCGACAAAGTTTTCGCAGAGATGTGCGAAAACTGCCATGGTCAGAACAACATTGGGGGTGAAATCAAGGAGGCGGAACCCGTAGGTGTTCATGATGTCACTGAAGAATTCAGAGAAAGGCGGGCAGAGCCCGCGATGAAGAAGAGCGCGAAGAAGGGATACCCAGTCGGGGCCAATTCCGAAGCAGCAGCTGGGAGTACCTTCGTGCGCGGATGCGCTCGCGTCTCCATCGACCAGAAGAGGTAGTAGTTCTCCCTCAGCTCCCTCGCAGCAAGCTGGGGGGGGGGGGAAAGATTGCCCGCTCCTTCCATAGCGCCGCAAGCCGCTGCGCCTCGGCCGACTTCACGGCCTTCCCCTTGTCGGCTTTCAGAGCCATGGCGGAGGTGGTGAAGGAGATCGACGGCGTTGGTGATGCTGGTGGCGATGGGAAGTGAGCGCTGCTCTCCTTCGGCCTTGGGAAGAAGGGGGAGCAGCGGAGGTTTTTTAGAGATGGGACAGCAACTGGCAAGATGGGCGGACTGCCCCTGTTTCCCCTGCTTATAAAGGGGAAGGGGGCGGACGTTCCGCTTTTCCGAATAAGGAAACCCCCCACGATCTCGCCCATGATCTCTCACACGACGCCGCATTCGACGCGTGCCGTTCGTGGAGGGCGTGGTGGGTCCGGAGTGAGTCACGGTGTAACCCAGGCCGCGCGTGCCCGTGCCCTGTTTTGGGCCTGGCCCAACAGCGCTCGGCACCGTGTGTGGCCCACGCCCGGTTGGCTCCTATCGGTGTACTAGAGTAGGGGTACCCTAGTATCCCAAACTTGTGCACCGGCAGTTGCAGCCCTCCGCGGCAAGGCTTACCGGGTGGCCGCCAAGGTCCTCCGTGGTTCCTTTGGAGCCATTCAAGAACAAAGTATTCAAGCCAAGGAGACAAGGCCCCGGCAAGAGGAGCTTGCCGGGAAGGCCACCCAAGGCACCTACAAGACAAGGCCCCGGCAAGAGGAGCTTGCCGGGAAGGCCCAATGAGCGACAAGCTTCCGGGCGCGACAAGACAACAACCGCGGCAAGGCACTTGCCGCGGCAGACCACCACTCTGTACCTACGCTCCAGCACATCCACTAACGTGTCGCCCTGGGACCTTTCCGGTAGCGCCGTGGCGAGGCTGTCTGCAGCCGGTGATCTTGAGTGTGGCGGGACAAGATTGCCATCGTGGCAAGCGGTGGCGCCCGACGATCCCTGTTTGCCTTTGTTAGGGCGGCGTGAGACGGGCATTTAATGCCTTTGTCCCCTGCCGTCGTGGTTAGGTATGATACATCGTACCAGCATGCAGTAGCTGTACCAACCACTCCTTTTCCATTTTTACCCTTGTCTACGTTGCCACCTGTCGGAGACCCCTTGAGCATATAAAAGGAGGCCCATGCGCAACGTAGAAAGGGTCGGATCCCCCCACGCTCAGTCTCGTTAGCAGTTTGTGTGTACTGTAACACTCAGCGCTCCTGAGCAAGAACACAATACACTTAGACATGCAGCAGTAGGAGTATTATCTCTCCGGAGAGCTTCGAAGCTGGGTAAACCTCTCGTGTGCTTCGCTTCGATCTGCTCTTCGTGCGACCTCTGCCCCCCGCCGAACCGAAAGGGGCTCGGTCCGCCGGTCCCATAGGTGTTCGTGGGTCAGATCAGCCTCCCCGACACAAGGCGACTGAGGATGTCATTCCTACTGAAGAATCTGCTGAAGAATTCATTCCAGAACGTGAAGAACGTCGAGCTGATGCACCTGAAGAAAATGCTGAAGAAAATGCTGATCAAATTCCTCGAGGACAACCAGCTCATCCTCGCGTGGCAAAAGAAGTGCAAGTTGACAAGATCATCGATGACATTGAAGCACCAGGTCCTCTCACACGCTCAAAAGCTTCACATTTATCTAACTTTTGTGGGCACTATGCTTTTGTCTCTATCCACAGAGCCCACTAAGGTAGATGAAGCATTTACGAGCCTGAGTGGATTCAAGCCATGCAAGAAGAATTACATCAATTCGAGCTCAACAATGTCTGGGAACTGGTCAAACGTCCAGATCCTCGCAAGCATAATATCATTGGCACAAAGTGGATCTACCGCAACAAGCAAGATGAAAATGGCCTTGTGGTGAGGAATAAGGCACGGCTTGTAGCTCAAGGCTACACACGAGTTGAAGGAATTGATTTCGATGAAACTTTTGCACTGTTGCTAGACTTGAGGCTATTCAGCATATTACTTGCTTATGCTAACCATCATGATATCACTTTATATCAAATGGATGTGAAAAGTGCATTCCTCAATGGTAAGCTTGAGGAAGAAGTATATGTTGCTCAACCCCGTGTTTTGAAGATCCAAAGAATCGACAAAGTCTTCAGACTCAACAAGGCCCTCTCTGACCTCAAGCAGGCCCCTCGGGCATGGTATGATACTTTGAAGGAATTCCTCATGAAGAATGGCTTCACACCCGGTTCACTTGACCCTACTCTCTTTACTAAATCTTATGATGGTGAACTGTTTGTGTGCCAAATATACGTTGATGATATTATCTTTGGCTGTACTGACCAACGTTATAATGATGAATTTGCCTATATGATGAGTGAAGAATATCAAATGTCTATGATGGGAGAGTTGAAATTCTTCTTAGGTCTTCAAATTAAACAGCGCAATGGCATATTCATATCTCAGAGAAATACCTCAAATATGTTACGAGGAAATTCGGCATGCAAGATTGCAAAGGCGTCAAAATTCCTATGCCCACGAATGGCCATCTATGCATCGATGAAAATGGTATTGACTTCGATCACAAGGTATACCGCTCCATGATTGGTTATTTATTGTACTTATGTGCATCTAGGCCGAGATATAATGCTTAGTGTTTGCATGTGTGCCCGATTTCAAGCTACACGAAGGAATCACACCATAAGGCCGTGAAGCATATTCTTTGATATCTAGCTCACACACCAACACTAGGATTATGGTACCCCAAGGGCTCTGCTTTTGATCTCATTGGATATTCGACTCGACTATGTCAGGTGATCGTGTGGACCGCAAGTCAACATCTGGTACTTGTCATTTCCTCGGACGATCTTTGGTGCATTGGTCCTCGAAGAAACAGAACTGCGTATCACTGTCTACTTCGGAAGCTGAGTACATTGCTGCTGGTTCTTGCTGTGCTCAATTGCTGTGGATGAAGCAAACTCTCAAGGACTACAACATCAACGTGAAGAATGTGCCTCTCTACTGTGAAAATGAGAGTGCAATCAAGATTGCTCACAACCCAGTTCAACACTCGAAGACGAAGCACATTCAGATTCGTCATCATTTTCTTCGCGATCATGTGTTGAAGGGCGACATCTTTATTGATCATGTGAATACTGAAGAACAGCTAGCCGATATCTTCACAAAGCCCTTGGATGAGAAGAGATTTAGCAAGTTGCGGTGTGAGCTAAATATCTTAGAATCTTTGAATGTTCTTTGAAAAGGACACACATCCTAACACTTATGCAAAATTGATGACTTAGATGTGCAACACATGATGAAACATTTTTATTAAATCAATGAAGAATAACACTCTAAGTGTGAAGAAATTAATGAAGAATTTGATTCTCAGAACCCTAAGACAATTGTACACGGTGTCTGAAATCATCATTCTTATATGGTGGGTCACGCCACCACCAAAGTTGAAAATCTTCAATTTGAGTTTTTCCTCAGTTTTGAAATTCTTGATTTTCAAATTCTTAAACTTTGAAAAATATTCACTGTTTGTGTTGTTTTTCTTCATTGGATATATATATATATATATATATATATATATATATATATATATATATATATATGGGTTTATGTCCTCTACAACATTCACTTATGGCTATTTCTTCAAGTTGCATTTTCTGCTAAGTGAATGTGATCGGACCCTTCCTCCTCTATGCTATACTCAACCCAATCTATTCACAAATTCTTCATGTGCGTTCTATTTGAAACTCGTTCAAAATCTTCACTGTGTCCTTGTCAGCTGAAGAAATTGCGAACGAAACTTTAAAACTAATCTTATCCAAAATTTTCGGCTTTGCCGCTCAAATTGTTCCGCATCCCATGATAGACTTATCTATTCACCCATGATCTAATACGATCTCCACTTTTCAGTACGTGGGTGACACATGTCAAGCGAATGAGAAGGGTCAGGGGCACGTTCGTCCTAAATATTCAGGCGAACAGTTTTTCACTGCGACTATAAATACCCCCTCTCCCCTTCCTCACTTCCTTTACTCTGCTCGACCGCTTTCTCTCTCGCTCGAGCTTCTCAAACCCTAGCGCCGCCGCTACTCCATCGTTGCCGGTGAGGAAGAGCTTCCTTGCCTCGACCTCGTCGCCGTCAGATACTCACGCCCGGCTGCGGAAATCTTCACTCCGCCGCCATAGATGTCTTCCTCCGCCGAGTTAGGCGTGGAAGATCTGAATCGACGAGCTTCAAATCTACACTTCTCGGTTCATCGTGTTCTTCATCCAGGTAATTAAAAGTTACTTTTACTGCCCTCTTTGATTCAAATTTTCTACATGAATCTTCAAAGGTGTTCTATTCTTCAAATCCTCACACACAAAACACCTCACTAGTCATCTGTCTTGATTCGCTTTCTCTAAGCATCATTTTTCTTCAAGATTCCTCAATTGTGTGGATCCTCGATCTATACAACTCTGGAACCTAAGACAAAGAACGCTTAGTGAAATTCTTCAAGGCTCATCTGGTCAAATTCCTCAAACTTGTTCTTTTTGAAAAACCTTCTGAGAACGCATATGACCTCTCCAAATTCCTCGCAACTATACTCTGTACACAGGTACTCATGTCCATTCTTTGAATCTCTAGGTTCTCATCAACTTAACTCATTTGCAGCGTTCCTCGAAGAAAAGTTGCATACTTCTTGAGAGAATTCGATTGTTCAAATTCCTCAACTCAAGAATATGGCGACGGTAAGAAGCCACGAGAAAGGAGGAAAGAGGCTTGAGGTCATGACTGCTTTTGAAATCCACGAGGACATCTATCTTGACTATTGCACCTGATGAGGCCAAGTTCGGAAAGGAGAACAAAAATCAGCGCAAGGTGCGCATACAGAGGATTGAAAGGAGATGAGCAAGAGAATGGAGGGAGTACAGGTATGTAACTCCAAAGTATATGAAGAAATTCGCATTTAATCCTCCATGCCCAAGAGCTCCATTGGCACCTGGCCAAGAAGCTGACCCCACCAGCATCAAGCGTGGTGAGGATTTTCCTGAAGAATGGGCCAAGCGCCAAGCCAAGTTGGCGAGACAAGCCAAAGAAGCAGTGAGGAAATTCAACGAAGACTCTGCTGCTGTTGCTGCCACTGAGGCCTGTGTCAAGCCTAGAAAATTAATGGAAAAGAAGCCCGCGCACAAGCCAAGTGCTTCACCAACAGTGCCCTCACGGCCAAGTTCCTCAGCAATGCCCTCACGGCCAGAATCTTCAAAGCCCTCATGGCCAATTCCTCATGCTGCTCCTGCTCCTCCAAGATCCTCAACTGCTCCTCCAAAGTCCTCAGCTGCTCCGGCAAAGTCCTCAGCACCTATGCATCTGGCCACGTGCCAAAGGACTGCAGGCATCTCTATTGCCTTCCGTGTCTCAATGAAGTTCTCTGCTGCACCAAATTCTTCATCAGGCCCCACATCTGCTGAATACAAAGGCAACAAATGATTTGAGGTCCTCGGCCAAGTCCGAAGAAGAAACAGGTTGCCTTCCAAGTGCCATCTCGGCGATGAAGGCGATGATGATGAACTTGCGTAAATCATCGAGACAAAAGTTAGGGCCGCTAGAGCCAAAGGCACACTGTGCCATGGCTTTTGGATCCAAGGGCGATCCTCGATTACATTGATCTCTGGCACAAGGATCCAGACACCCCTATGCCTGATTTTCATTTGACTCCTGGCCAAAGTCACATGCTGACCCATTTCATCACTGAAGAGAAATGGAAATTTGAGAAGGCCAGACAGATCAAGAAGGCTCAATACAGGAAAGAGAAGTTCCTGAGGAAAAACTTTATGTCTTTGACGACTGATGAGTTTACAAAGATCTAGTCTAAAATCAAAGCCCTCAGCGATGACTTTGATCCTTATTATGCTGATTGGCAAGGAGCCAATGTCAGGTTTGTTAAACTGACTGAGAAGTTCACCAATGTTGCAGCTGCAACGCAACAAGAAGTTCCTCAGGCCGGAGCCTCTGCTCAGCCAACTGAAGAACATGCCAGCACCGCTGATGATTTTCAGGCTGCTGAAGAAAATGCTAGTTCCAGGGCTGATGACTGCATTCCAGCCGCTGAAGAAATTGCCAGGGCATCCACTAGTGGTGCGCCTGAAGAAACTGAAGAAGTCAGGGCAACTGCATCGGTTGCGCTGAGGAAATTCAAACAGATTCCTCAGCTCCTCCCGCGCCTACACCAACTCATATCCTTCCATCTGCATCAGATGTGAAGAAGACCAAGGCTGCAGAGCGAGCTGCAGTGAAGAAAAGGAAAGCATCAGGTGCTTCAGAATCTTCAGCTCCAAAGAAGATGAAGACTATGACCAGCTCGTTTGAAAATCCGATTGATGCTGTTCCGATTTCCACCATGTCATCAAAGGACCTTGTTCCTTTTGGTGAAGAATATGTGATCCCTAGCGGATCTGATGAAGAAAATCATTCTGCTGCTTCGTCAGAGCAGATTGATGAAGAAATTGAAGTGGATGCAATCCCTTCACCACCTGTTGTTTCCTCGCCAATGCCTCAGTTCACAGCTGAAGAGGCTGGCATTAAAGAAATTGAAGATGAAGACATGGATATTGGATGCACTACACCAGTGATGAATGATGACTTTTGGGAAAGTCAGCTCCCCAATTCTCCACTCTTCACCCCAATACAACAAATACCTTAGTCCCCTGCACCAACCGTTCAAATGGGCTCTGAAGAAACTCACCCCACCTCGCATATGCATGAAGAAATTCCAGCCACTAGTGCTGAAGAAACTGCTGCTGCTGATCCTTTGAACACGCAGACTGCCACTGAAGAGGAACCAGAAATTCCTCAGCCTGAAGAACCTGAGATTGCGATTCCTGAGGTAGTGATGCAACTCACTGACACTCCTCTGCCAAAACCAAAGGATCCATTCTCGCGCAAGCAAAAGTTCAAGGCTGAAGACTTCTTTGGCGAGCATGTTTTCTTCACTGATTACAACCCTTATGATTCTGCTCGCATAAGGAAGAGGCGTTTCTGGACTGCTAGTCAAGCCAATTTCTATTCCTCAGTGCTATTCAACAAAGACAAAGTCTTCGATCATGCACACATTCCTCACGTGGACATGGAATCTCTACCGTGCTTCGAGCCAGTCCTCAGTGTTCTTCACGATGCTGGATTGCTAAATTTCTGCACTGACATCTGTGATTGGAATGAAGAACTCATTCTTCAATTCTATGCGACGCTGCACATCACAGGAAATTCTGAAGATGTGAACTCATGGGTGCTGGACTGGATGTCAGAAAATACTCACTACAAGGCACCAAAGAATCGAATTGCTTCGTGCCCTCCCAATCGATCCTCCCCTTGAAGGTGCTCGTTGCGTCTAGAATGAACCTGAGCTTACAAATCATTACATGCAAGTGCCGATGAAGCCTTTGAAGCCGAGGCAGGCCCCTCGAACCAAATTCCTCGTCAAGGAATTATCAGATGTGCCTCGGACCGTCTATCGCATTCGACGAAGACAATGAGTCCTATCAAAGGCCACGACTCAAATGATGATGAAGTCGTTGGCATAATGAAGAATATGCTTTTCAATATCATTCATGGCGTTCCCATCAACTTCCATGATTTCTTCATGAGGACTCTGGCAAATATTGCTATGTCACCATTTGAGCTGAAGCCTTATGCACCATGGATTATGAGGTTCATCAGGACAAGGTCTTCACTCAATTACAAGGCTGGCACTCTGAACCACTGCAGTTACTTGCCTCCGATTGAAGTCCTCAAACGAACATTTTTCTCAGCTGATGACAAAGGCAAGGCAACTGCTGTGATAGATGAAGGCATTCGTCCATTGGATGGTCAATTTCGCAAGGCTGCATCCTACTCCACCAATGATGACTCTGCCACACATGACTCTGCCGCCAACAACTCGCCAAGCAAAATCCTCAAGCCACAAGACCTGTGGTGATGACCGATCGTGAGTTACTCCTCGGTCTTCATCGTAAAGTTGATCGCAATCATAAATGGGTCAAGCGTCGGTTTGGTTCAATTCTTCACAACATGACCTCAACACACAATGCGGTGAAGAAAAACCAATACTACCTCCATGAAACCTTCAACCGCACAGGCTGTTACGTCTCATGTCTACAACGTAGAAGATCTGAAGAAAATGGGTCTGAAGGAAGAATTTGACTGGTCTGCACCTCCGCCGAAGAAATTCAAGAAGGTCAAGGTTCCTTCATTGGTGGCCAGCTCTTATTCTTCATCGCGGGACACCGATGAAAATGAAGACTTGGACGACACTGCGGCAGGCCCTACTACGACAACCGACCTCGACAACGCTGGCGCTCCTCCATCAACTTGATATTCTTCAGGGGCGTTAGTCCTCAGTTTCAATCCTTTTGTTCATTTGATGACAAAGGGGGAGAAATATGAGTTAGTCTTCAAGCGGGTCTATTATATGGGCGTTTTTTCGCTAAGTCTATGAGGAGTTTGATATTTACAGAGAAAGTCGACCCCTAAAAATGAAGTTCTTCGACTGAAGACTTTGGTATTCTGAAGACTTTCTGAAGACTTTGAAAGTGAAGAAATTGGTGTGACCTTGAAGACTTGGTATTCATTTGAGGAACATGAAGCGTGAAGACTTTTATTTTCGTAGTTTCGTTTTCTCTTTCTTGAGTCATAGGAAACACCGTCTTTGTTAAAGGGGGTCGAGGAAATACTAAGGAAAAATTTCCATGTGATGCTCAACTCAAAATCCTACACCTACCAATCCCTTGAGTGAAGCCATTGGAAATATCACACAATTCAGTCAATTTCTTCAAAGGATGTGAGACGAAGTTCTTCAGTCAATGAGGAATTTGTCTCGATCGAGGAGTTAGGAATTAGCCAGGTCTTGGATTTCCTACATAGTGTGGAACATGATAGCCCCGAGGAATTTGAGAGTCAAATTTCCGACCGTTCTTTGTCTTCTTGGCCACTGTCCCAAAATATCTTATCCACCTAACGGTCATATCATTGAAGGGCATTTATGTCTTATCATGTCGGGCTGATCCCTAGGCTATAAATAGCCGCCCCCTACAACCACTATCTGGTTGGCTGCTCCGAGAGAAACTGACACTTGTCATTTGAGAGCATCCCATCCTCCGAGGACTTTGAGTGAAAACCGTCGAGTGAGGAAAACCCAAAACCAAACACCTACAAACCCAAAGTGATTGAGCATCACTGAAGAGATTGATCCTGCATGGATCCTATGCTTGTTACCTTTGAAGATTGTGCTTCTTCCAGACGGTTAGGCGTCATGGTCTAGAGCATCCAAGAGGAATTGTGGATCGCCTAGTGACCGAGTCTGTGAATGTTTGGAAGTCGCCTGAAGACTTACCACGAGTGATTGGACGAGGTCTGTGTGACCTTAGTTCAAGGAGAATACGGTGAGGACTTGGTGTCCGGAGCTGCATGCTTTCGGCTGGGTGTCCGGGACTGTGTGTCCTCGAGTTTAAATACTCAGCCGCTCCAAGCGGGCGTACAAGCCGAGACAAGCAGCTTGAACTGGTCTACCAAATCATTGTCTTCACCAAGCTTATCGGTTCTATTTCCTCAACTCTTCCATTTCCTCATTCTTGTGTTGAGTTTTTGTTCATTTATGTTTTTGTAGACTTTGACTGAAGTCTTTATCTATTTCCTCAGTTCAAATTCTTGAGTCTTTTTGTCTTCATCTTATTTTTTCCTGTGATTACGCTTTCAGATACTCTATGATTGTCTTCATTTCATCATGATGACCATGCACATGATTCTGTTATGCTTACTTCTGAGTACTTATTCCGCTGCAAGTAGTTCTTCGCCAAGGAATTTCCTCACTGGCAAATTCCTCAGTGAAGAATTCATAAAAATTGCCTATTCACCCCCCTCTAGTCGATATAACGCACTTTCAGAGATAGTGATGGTTCTCCATAGTCACTGCCACCAAGCTATTAGAGCTTCGTGATGAACTATAACATATCAGGGATAGACATGATGATCCTTGAGCAATTCACAATGTTTGACACCACGAAAGTAGAAATCAAATAGGAGCATCAATTGTTGATGGTTGCTAAAACCACTAGTTTCAAGAAGGGCAAGGGCAAGAAGGGATACTTCATGAAACGGCAAATCAGTTGCTGCTCTAGTGAAGAAACCCAAGGTTGAACCCAAACTCGAGACTAAGTGCTTCCGAAATAAGGAACGGTCCTTTGAGCGGAACTACCCTAGATACTTGGTAGATGAGAAGGCTGGCAAGGTCGACATAAGTATATTGGATATACATTAATCAATGTGTACTTTACTAGTACTCCTAGTAGCACCAGGGTATTATATACCGGTTCGGTTGCTAAGTGTTAGTAACTCGAAATAAAAAGCTATGGAATAAACGGAGCCTAGCTAAAGGTGAGATGACGATATATGTTGTAAGTGTTTCCAAGGTTGATGTGATCAAGCATCGCATGCTCCCTCTACCATTGAGATTGGTGTTAAACCTAAATAATTGTTATTTGGTGTTTGCGTTGAGCATAGACATGATTGGATTATGTTTATCGCAATACAGTTATTCATTTAGGGAGAATAATGGTTACTCTGTTTATTTGAATAATACCTTCAACGGTCTTGCACCTAAAATGAATGGTTTATTAAATCTCGATCGTAGTGATACACATGTTCATGCCAAAAGATGTAAGATAGTAATGATAGTACCACATACTTGTGGCACTGCCATTTGAGTCATCTTTGGTATAAACGCATGAAGAAGCTCCATGTTGATGGATCTTTGGACTCACTCGTTTTGAAAAGATTGAGACATGTGAACCATGTCTATTGGTATATATGCATGAAGAAACTCCATACAGATGGATCGTTTGGACTCACTTGATTTTGAATCACTTGAGACATGCAAATCATACCACATGGGCAAGATGACTGAAAGGCCTCATTTTTCCAGTGAGATGAAACAACAGAGCAACTTGTTGGAAGTAACACATTTGATTTGTGCAATCCAATGAGTCTTTGAGGCCTGTGATGAATATCGTTATGCTCTTACTTCACAGATGATTTGAGTAGATTCTAAGTATATTTACTTGATGAAACACGAAGTCCTGAATTATTGAAAGGTTCAAGCAATTTCAGAGTGAAGTTGAAGATCATCGTGGCAAGAGGATAAAATGTCTATGATATGATCATAGAGATTTATACCTGTGTTACGATTTTGGTACACAATTAAGACCTTGTGGAAATTGTTTCATAACTAATACCGCCTGGAACACCATAGTGTGATGGTGTGTCCGAACATCATAAATGCACCCTATTGGATATGGTGCATACCATGATGTCTCTTATCGAATTACCACTATCGTTTATGGGTTAGGCATTAAAGACAACCACATTCACTTTAAATAGGGCACCACGTAATTCCGTTGAGATGACACCGTATGAACTATGGTTTAGAGAAACCTAAGCTGTCATTTCTTAAAAGTTTGGGGATGCGACGCTTATGTGAAAAAAGTTTCAAGCTGATAAGCTCGAACCCAGAACGGATAAATGCATCTTCATAGGACACCCAAAACAGTTGGGTATACCTCCTGTCTCAGATCCGGAAGCAAAAAGGGATTGTTTCTAGAATCGAGTCCTTTCTTGAGGAAAAGTTTCTCTCAAAAGAATTGAGTGGGAGGATGGTGGAGACTTGATGAGGTTATTGAACCGTCACTTCAACTAGTGTGTAGCAGGGCACATGAAGTTGTTCCTGTGGCACCTACACCAATTAAAGTGGAAGCTTATGATAGTGATCATGAAACTTCAGATCAATTCACTACCAAACCTCGTAGGTCGACAAGGATGCGTACTACTTCAGAGTGGTACGTAATCCTGTCTTGGAAGTCATGTTGCTAGATAACAATGAACCTACGAGCTATGGAGAAGCGATGGTGGGCCCGGATTCCGACAAATGGCTCGAGGCCATAAAATCCGAGAGAGGATCCATGTATAAAACAAAGTGTAGACTTTGGAAGAACTACTTGATGGTCGTAAGGCTGTTGGGTACAAATGGATTTTAAAGGGGAAGACAGACAATGATGGTAAGTGTCACCATTAAGAAAGATCGACTTGTCACTAAGATGTTTTCCGACAAGTTCAGGAGTTGACTACGATGAGATTTTCTCACTCGTAGCGATGCTAAGAGTCTGCTGAAATTATATTAGTAGTTCCCGCATTATTTATGAAACCTTGCAGATAGGATGTCAAAGCATTGTTTCCTCAATGATTTTCTTGAGGAAAGGTTGTGTGTGATACACCTAGAAGGTTTTGTCAATCCTAAAAGATGCTAACAAGTATGCAAAGCTCCAGCAATCCTTCTAAGGACTGGGGTAAGCATCTCGGAGTTGGAATATACGCTTTGATGAGATTATCAAAGATTTTGGGTTTATACAAAGTTTATGAGAAACTTGTATTTCCAAAGAAGTGAGTGGGAGCACTATAGCATTTCTGATGAGTATATGTTATTGACATATTGTTGATCAGAAATGATGTAGAATTTTTGGAAAGCATATAGGGTTATTTGAAAAGTGTTTTTCAATTGAAAACCTGGATTAAGCTACTTGAACATTGAGCATCAAGATCTATAAGGATAGATCAAAAACGCTTAATAGTACTTTCAAATGAATACATACCGTGATAAGATTTTGAAGGAGTTCAAAATAGATCGGCAAAGAAGGAGTTCTTGGCTGTGTTATAAGGTGTGAGTATTAAGTAAGACTCAAGACCTGACCACAACAGAAGAGAGAGAAAGGACGAAGGTCGTCCCCTATGCTTTTTTCATAGGCTCTACAGTATGCTATGCTATGTACCGCACCTGAAGTGTGCCTTGCCATGAGTCAGTCAAGGGGTACAAGTGTGATCTAGGAATGGATCACATGACAACGGTCAAACTTATCCTTAGTAACTAGTGGACTAAGGAATTTTCTCAATTATGGAGGTGGTAAAGGAGTTTGTCGTAAAGGGTTACGCCGATGCAAACTTTGACACTAATCTGGATGACTCTGAGTAGTAGACCGGATTCTTATAGTAGAGCAGTTGTTTGGAATAGTTCCAAATAGTGTGTGGTAGCTGCATCTAGGAGATGACATAGAGATTTGTAAAGCACACACGGATCTGAAAGATTCAGAACCGTTGACTAATAACCTCTCTCACAAGCAAGATATGATCAAACCCAATGGGTGTTGGATTCATTGCAATCACATAGTGATGTGAACTAGATTATTGACTCTAGTGCAAGTGGGAGACTGTTGGAAATATGCCCTAGAGGCAATAATAAAATGGCTATTATTATATTTCCTTGTTCATGATAATTTTCTATTGTTCATGCTATAATTGTGTTAACTGGAAACCGTAATACATGTGTAAATACATAGACCACAACATGTCCCTAGTGAGCCTCTAGTTGACTAGCTCGTTGATCAATAGATGGTTATGGTTTCCTAACCATGGACATGGGATGTTATTGATAATGGGATCACATCATTAGGAGAATGATGTGATGGACAAGACCCAATCCTAAGCATAACACAAGATTGTGTAGTTCGTTTGCTAAAAGCTTTTCTAATGTCAAATATCATTTACTTAGACCATGAGATTTTGCAACTCCCGGATACCGCAGGAATGCTTTGGGTGTGCCAAACGTCACAACGTAACTGGGTGGCTATAAAGGTGCACTACGGGTATCTCCGAAAGTGTCTGTTGGGTTGACACGAGTCGAGACTGGGATTTGTCACTCCGTGTGACGGAGAGGTATCTCTGGGCCCACTCGGTAATGCATCATCATAATGAGCTCAATGTGACTAAGTAGTTAGTCACGGGATCATGCATTACGGAATGAGTAAAGTGACTTGCCGGTAACGAGATTGACCGAGGTATTGGGATACCGACGATCGAATCTCGGGCAAGTAACATACCGATTGACAAAGGGAATTGCATACGGGATTGCTTGAATCCCCGACATCATGGTTCATCCGATGAGATCATCATGGAACATGTGGGAGCCAACCTGGGTATCCAGATCCCGCTGTTGGTTATTGGCTGGAGAGATGCCTCGGTCATGTCTGCATGATTCCCGAACCCGTAGGGTCTACACACTTAAGGTTCGGTGACGCTAGAGTTGTTATGGGAATTAGTATGTGGTTACCGAATGTTGTTCGGAGTCCTGGATGAGATCCCGGACGTCATGAGGAGTTCCGGAATGGTCCGGAGGTGAAGATTTATATATGGGAAGTCCAGTTTCAGTCACCGGAATGGTTTCGGGGGTTATCGGTATTGTACCGGGACCACCGAAAGGTGTCCGGAGGTCCACCGGGTGGGGCCACCTGCCCCGGGGGATTAATGGGATGAATATGGGAATGAACCAGCCCCTAGTGGGCTGGTGCGCCCCTCCCCAAGGGCCCAAGGCGCCTAGGGTTGGAAACCCTAGGGGAAGGGGGCGCCTCCACCTTGCTTGGGGGGCAAGTATCCCCCTCCTGGCCGCCGCCCCCCCTATAGATAGGATCTAGAGGGGCCGGCCCCCTCTCCCCTTCACCCTATAAATACGGAGTGGTGGGAGGGCTGCAGCACCCCTTGCTTTTGGCGCAGCCCCTCCCTCCTCCAACTCTTCCTCCTACTCCGTAGTGCTTGGCGGAGCCCTGCAGGAATACCACGAACTCCACCACCACCATGCCGTCGTGCTTTCAAAGTTCTCCCTCAACTTCTCCTCTCCCCTTGCTGGATCAAGAAGGAGAATACGTCCCCGGGCTGTACATGTGTTGAACGCGAAGGCGCCGTCCGTTCGGCGCTAGATCAGATCTTTCGCGATTTGAATCGCCGCGAGTACGACTCCATCAACCGCGTTCTTGTAACGCTTCCGCTTAGCGATCTTCAAGGGTATGAAGATGCACTCCCTCTCTCTCTTGTTGCTAGAATCTCCATAGATTGATCTTGGTGATGCATAGAAAATTTTGAATTTCTGCTACGTTCCCCAACACATGAGGCCGCGGACGAACGGGTGAAGGGGGAACCCTAGTCCACAGACGAAGTGGGTGAGAAAGACTACCCTCTCGTAAGGCTCCGGGGTAGGGACGACCTGCCCTCGTCGGGCAGCCGGTGCGCGATATCCGTGGCCAAGTATCCGGCTCCCCGCAGCTTCTTGATGTCCTCCTCCATGACGGAGGATTTCATCCACTTGCCTCCCGCTTCGGACATGATTGGAGCGGTGTGAGGAGAAAGATGCGAACTTGGGTGTTGGAGCTCGAGTGCGCAAGAATGGATGAGCGAGGAGGGAGAAGGCGTGGGTGAAAAAAGGTGAATCCTTATCCCTTTATGAAGGCGGGCGAAACTATACGCCCCTACTAGCCTGGTAAACTCGCTTACTCCCCAAGCGTTGTGATTGATGGCGCGGTTGGGTTACCCACGCCCGTATTGATGAGAATCCCGTGATAAGGGGACACGATCTCTGACTCGACAAGACGTGCCAAGGAAACCACCTCGCAATGTGCGCCAAGGCTGGTTGAGAAAAACGGTTCGAATAATGACCGGGCCATGGTATGATGTCATGATATCAAGTGCGTCTGCAGATTAGATTTGTGGAAATAGTATTCTCTCTACGGTGGTATGTGGGACTTGTTTTGCAGAGCTGGACACTATCCTTGTGTTCAAAAACTTCTACAGAGTATTCGGAGGAAGGAACAGGCTTTCCAATGCCGAAGACAATCTGCGCGCCGGACTCATCGTCATTGAAGCCTGGTTCAGGGGCTACTGAGGGAGTCCTGGATTAGGGGGTATCCGGACAGCCGGACTATATCCTTTGGCGTGGAAGGCAAGCTTGGCGATACGGATATGTAGATCTCCTCCCATTGTAACTGACTCTGTGTAACCCTAGCCCCCTCCGGTGTCTATATAAACCAGAGGGTTTAGTCCATAGGACCAACAACAATCATACCATAGGCTAGCTTCTAGGGTTTAGCCTCTACGATCTCGTGGTAGATCAACTCTTGTACTACTCATATCATCAAGATCAATCAAGCAGGAAGTAGGGTATTACCTCCATCGAGAGGGCCCGAATCTGGGTAAACATCGTGTCCCCTGCCTCCTGTTACCATCCGCCTTAGACGCACAGTTCGGGACCCCCTACCTGAGATCCGCCGGTTTTGACACCGACAGTTACCATTACTGCTGCCACTATTATCAAAACTATCATATCACTTTGCTACTGACTTTGCTACAGATAATTAATCTCCAAGTTTAGTTGAATTGACAACTCAGCTGCTAATACCTTCAAATATTCTTTGGCTCTCCTTGTGTCGAATCTATAAAATTGGGTTGAATACTCTACCCTCAAAAATTGTTGCGATCCCCTATACTTGTGGGTTATCAAGACCTTTTTCCGCGCCTTTATGGGGAGCATAGCTATATTTGATGAGTCACTTGGGATTATTATCAATTTATCACTATGAAGAATCTGAAGGATGCTAAGACTAAGATTTATCCCTCAAAGACAAGGGGAGGTAAGGAACTGCCATCCAGTTCTGCTTTAGATTCACCTTCTGTTATAAGTAAATTTGCAACACCACCACATGCTATTAATCCTGATATGTCGCAAGTTATTCATGATGCTACTTCTGCTATGAATGATACTTATGATGATGCTAGTACCTTGCTTGATGATGATGACGTGCCACTTGGTGACTTTCTTGATGAACAAATTGCTAGAGTAAGACAACATGATGTTTGATGATGAGCTTGAAACTGAAAATCTTGAAACACCTGCTAGAACTATCCTTCCTAGATATGAATTGCCTAAGGTACCATAAGGTTATGTTATGAATGAGGAGACAACTAGATATATTCTTGCTTGTAAGGATATAGATGATCTAGAGAAATTACTATGCAAGTATAAAGAAAAATCTCTAAATGCTAGAATGCAATATGATCCTAAGTTTGCTACTTCACCTATCTTTATTGATGATAAGGATTATGAATTCTCTGTCGACCCAGAGTTAATTACTTTGGTTGAATCTGATCCTTTCCATGGTTATGAAACTGAAACTGTTGTGGCACATCTTACTAAGTTGAATGACATAGCCACCCTTTTTACTCATGATGAGAGGACTCACTATTACTTTATTCTCAAATTATTTCCGTTCTCATTAAAGGGTGATGCTAAAGCTTGGTACAATACTCTTGCTCCTGGTCGTGTGCGTAGTCCCTAGGATATGATTTATTATTTCTCTGAAAAATATTTCCCTGCTCATAAGAAACAAGCTGCCTTGTAGGAAATATTTAACTTTGTGCAAACTAAAGAAGAGAGTCTCCCACAAGCTTGGGGGAGGCTTTGCCAGTTACTTAATGCTTTGCCTGATCATCCTCTTAAGAAAAATGAAATACTTGATATCTTCTATAATGGACTAACCTATGCTTCTAGGGATTTCCTAGATAGTTGTGCTGGTTGTGTTTTCATGGAACGAACTGTTGGGCAAGCTGAAGAATTATTGAATAATATATTGAAAACTTATGATGATTGGACTCTTCCTGAACCACTGCCTAAACCCACTCCAAAGAAGAGGGGTATATTATATCTCAGTCCTGAAGATATGCAAGAGGCAAAGAAATCTATGAAGGAAAAAGGTATTAAAACTGAGGATGTCAAAAATTTACCTCCTATTGAAGAAATACATGGGCTTGATACACCACCATTGCCTAAGGTGGTAGAGGTAAATTCTTTAATAAATTCGATGATAATGAAAATCCTCACAATATGCACCCTAGCCAATGCCTTTATGAGTTTGAAAACTACATTAGAAAACGAGATCACTACAATGCAAATGTTATGAAACAATTGAAATACAATTCTGATATGATTGCTCGCTTGAGTGACTTGTTATTTGGAATCTCAAATGATGTTAGAGGTGTTGGAAAGCATGCTTCTATGGTTCAAACTCGGTTAGAACAAGTTGCTAAATCTCAAAGAGAGATGCTAGATGAAATGAACAATAACACACATGACTTTGCTGTTAGAGTAGCAACTAGAGGAGGTAAAATGACTCGGGAACCACTTCATCCCGAGGGTCACCCAAAAAGAATTGAACAAGACTCTCAAAGAGCTAACACTGATGCACATAGTCCTTCTAGAAAGAAAAAGAAGAAGAAAAATAATAGGACTTTGCATGCTTCTATTGAACCTGAAGTAGAAAAACCTCCTGATAATGATAATGAAGTCTCTATCTCTGATGTTGAAACTCAGTATGGTAATGAACACTCACCTTCTGATAATGAAAAAGATAATGATGATATTCATGAAGACACTCAAACAAATAGTAAAGAACCAGATAATGATGTTGAGATAGAACCACCAGTTGATCTTGATAACCCACAACCTAAGAATACAAGATATGATAAAAGAGACTTCATTGCAGAAAAAAAACGGTACAGAAAGAGAACCGTGGGTTCAAAAACCTACGCCCTTTCCACCTAAGTCAACTAAAAAGAAAGATGATGAAGAATTTGAACGCTTTGCTGAAATGCTGAGGCTAGTCTTTTTGCGCACTCGCTTGGCTGATATCTTGAAAATGCCTCCTTATGCAAAGAATATGAAAGACATCATCACCAATAAGAGAAAAATACCAGAAGCTGAAATCTCCACTATGCTTGCTAATTATACTTTTAAATATGTAGTACCTAAAAAACTTGGAGATCCGAGAATACCAACTATACCTTGCTCTATCAAAAGAAACTATGTGAAAACTGCTTTATGTGATTTAGGAGCTGGTGCTAGTGTTATGCCTTTCTCTTTATATAAAAGACTTGATTTGAATAAACTCACACCTACTGAAATATCTTAGCAAATGGCTGACAAATCAACTACCATACCTATCGGTATTTGTGAGGATGTGCCCGTTGTTGTTGCTAATGTTTCTATTTTGACTGACTTTGTTATACTTGAGATGCCTGAGGACGACAACATGTCGATTATCCTTGGTAGACCCTTCTTGAACACTGCAGGGGCTGTTATTGATTGCAATAAAAGCAAGTTCACTTTTCATATCAATGGTAATGAGCATACGGTGCACTTTCCGAAGAAACAATTCCAAGTGAATGGTATTAATGTTATTGAAAAATCTTCGACAATCACTATTGGAAGTTTTCAACTACCTCTACCTACTGTTAAAAAGAAATATGAAATGCTTATTGTTGGGGACATTCATATCCCCGTTTAGGTAACCTAGTGATTTACGAAAGTTCTTCGGTTTCATGTTAATCGAAAGTGGTTGTTAGTAAGACTTGATCAACCTTATTAATGGATCATTTTTTAGAGGTATGAAGTTGATGAATTTAGTAAGCACTACCTTCCGTCCCTATCTTTTATTAACTGTTTTTATTAGTTAAACAAAATAAAATGTCATGTTTTGTCTGTTTTCTGAATTTCTCGTGCAATAAAAAACTGACCCAAAATAAAAATTCTCAGAATGCTCTAAAAATTTAATATGAATTTTTTCTGAATATTTAAGAATTTTTGGTGCAAATAATATCAGAGGGAGGTGCACCAGGTGGGCACAACCCACCTGGGCGCGCCCTGGTGGGTTGTGGTCGCCACGTGGGCCCCCTCACTTATCTCTTCATCCCACATCATCACCTACCTCCAGAAAAATTCAGCATTGCTCTCTCTCTCTCTCTCTCTCTCTCTCTCTCTCTCTCTCTCGTGTTCTTGCTCTCAAACCCACGGATTTCGATCTCTTTGCTCGAAGCTCCATTTCCGAAGCTGTTTTGGGGTATTGTTGCTTGGTGTGTGACTCCACCGTTTGTCCAATTAGTTTTTGTTTTTGTGGTTTATATTTTGAATAATTAGCTACTCTTGGTGCTGCTGTAGATGATCTTGCATGTTGAATTCTTAGAGTTCTAAGTAGTTTGAATGCTTGCCATGGCCTCTATGTATCCCTATGAGTAGTTGCTATCAATCTTATAAAGTTTTGTTGATAAATCTTTGTCACCCAAATTTTTTCAGAAAATTGTACGCGAACATGATGAACCTATTTGGAAGGAGTTCTTCGAGGAGGAGATCCTCGGGGGCATCTTCTAGTGACAACTCCGCTCGCCGATCTTATGTTGAACCAAGTGAAAGTTCCATTCGAGATGCCGTCACCGAAACATGCTTATGGCCTTGCGATGACTATATGGTGTGTGTGGGCATTAAGGAGGAATTTGAGCAATATGTTCACAATGCCGGTCTCGGTCCCTACATTTCAGATAAGTGCGATCAACACCACACTCTCACTGACTCATTTGTCAAAGGATTTAAATTCCATCCCCGTGAGTCTAGGGTGTCATTTGAACTTTATGAAAACCCACTTACCATATCACTAGAGAGATTTGCTGAAAGTGCAACTATCCCTGGGTGGTTTTGGTAATTATTAACAACATATAGCTCATTGAGCTAATGCTACTTCAAGATAAATATTTCAGGAAAGTTCAATGATTGGCATGGCATGGATTAGGAATGTGGACCCCTCAAAATGCTAATGACAAAAGATTGGCTCAAGATCCAAAGCTCAAGACTCTACACTTTACTTTTAGTGATCCAAGATCACATTGAGTCCATAGGAAAAGCCAATACTATTAAAAGGGGATGAGGTGTTGCTCAATGGGTTACTTGCTCAAAGTGCTTAGTGATATGCTCCAAAATCCTCAACCACTTTCTCATATCCACATATGTCCCAAACTAAAAGTAAAACTCGGCCCCACCAGAACTTTCTATCCGGCGCCACCGAGTTCAGTTGACATAACCACTGCCACAAAACTCTAGTCACTTTGGTCTTACCGATAGGGATCTCGGTCTCACCGAGATGGGATTGCAAACTCTCTGTTTCCCTTCGTAATGTTTCGGTCCAACCGAGATGAGTGCTTGGTCCCACCGAGTTTGCAATGCAAACTCTCTGTTTCCCTTTCGTAACATTTCGGTCTCACCGAGATGAGCGAATCGGTCCCACCGAGTTTGCGTGACCAACTCTCTGGTTAGCTTATTACCAAAATCGGCCCCACTGAGTTTGTGTAATCGGTCTCACCGAGATTATGTTATGCTCTAACCCTAATGAAATCGGTCCCACCGTGTTGACATGTCGGTCCCACCGAAAAGCCTAACGTTAAGTAAATCGGTCTAACCGAGTTTCATTATTCGGTCCCACCAAGTTTGGTGATTTGTGTGTAACGGTTAGATTTTGTGTGGAGGCTATATATACCCCTCCACCCACTCTTCACTCGTGCAGAGAGCCATCAGAACATGCCTACACTTCCATCATACATTTTCTGAGAGAGAACCTCCTACTCATGTGTTGAGGTCAAGACATTCCATTCCAACCATATGAATCTTGATCTCTAGCCTTCTCCAAGTTTCTTTCCACTCAAATCATCTTTCCACCAAATCCAAATCTGTGAGAGAGAGTTGAGTGTTGGGGAGACTATCATTTGAAGCACAAGAGTAAGGAGTTCATCATCAACACACCATCTATTACCTTTTGGAGAGTGGTGTCTCCTAGATTGGTTAGGTGTCACTTGGGAGCCTCCATCAAGATTGTGGAGTTGAACGAAGGAGTTTGTACGGGCAAGGAGATCGCCTACTTCGTGAAGATCTACCCTAGCGAGGCAAGTCCTTCGTGGGTGATGGCCATGGTGGGATAGACAAGGTTGCTTCTTCGTGGACCCTTCGTGGGTGGAGCCCTCCGTGGACTCGCGCAATCGTTACCCTTCGTGGGTTGAAGTCTCCATCAACTTGGATGTACGATAGCACCACCTATCGGAACCACGCCAAAAATCTCCGTGTCTACATTACGTTTGCTCCCTCCAAACTCCTCCCTTTACCTTCATGTGCAATGTTTTACATTCCGCTGCTATACTCTTAGACTTGCATGTGTAGGTTGGTTGCTTGACTAGTGCTAAGTTGCTAAAATCTACCAAGACTTAAAATTGGGAAAGGCTAGATTTTTATTTGGTCAAGTAGTCTAATCACCCCCCCTCTAGACATACTTTCAATCCTAGAAGTGGTATCAGAGCTACGGTTTCCATTTGCCTTGATTTCCATAGCTTTTGGTGATCATAGCCTTGGTTTCACAACCTAGGAGAGTATGGCGTCTAGCGAGGGAAATTACCACCGTAGAGGTCCTTACTTTGATGGTACTAATTTTGCTAGTTGGAAGCATAAGATGAAAATGCATATTCTTGGACATAACCCCGCCGTTTGGGCTATTGTGTGTATTGGCTTGCAAGGTGAATTATTTTATGGGAGAGAACCGAACCATGAAGCTACCACAAAAGAGTTGAAGGTGCTGCAATACAATGCTCAAGCTTGTGATATTCTCTTCAACGGATTGTGCCCCGAAGAATTCAACAAAATCAGCCGTCTTGAGAATGCAAAGGAAATTTGGGATACTTTGATTGATATGCATGAAGGTACCGACTCCGTCAAGGAATCCAAATTGGATGTGCTTCAATGTCAACTTGACAAGTTCAAAATGAGGGATGGTGAAGGTGTGGCTGAAATGTACTCTAGGCTTGCTCTCATCACAAATGAGATTGCCGGCTCAGGGAGTGAAGAGATGACCGATAGATTCATCATCAAGAAGATCCTAAGAGCCTTGGATGGAAAATATGATAACGTATGTACATTGATCCAAATGATGCCCAATTACAAAGATCTCAAGCCTACGGAAGTCATTGGAAGAATTGTTGCTCGCGAGATATCACTCAAGGATAAGGAAGAGCTTCACAACAAGTCAAGTGGTGCTTACAAAGCCTCATGTGATGCTCCCACATCATCAAGTGAGAAACAAACCTTCAATGAAGAATTGAGCCTAATGGTCAAGAATTTCAACAAGTTCTACAAGAGTAGAAGCAAGGAAAGAAGTTCCAAGTCAAGGTCCTACAATGACAAAAGATCTTCAAGTCGTGAATGAAATTGCTACAATTGTGGAAGACCTGGACACTACTCAAATCAGTGTACGGCTCCCTACAAAAGAAAAGAAGATTCTCCTAAAAGAAGAACTAGAAGAGAAGAATCACCACCAAGAGAGAGGAGTATAAATGATCGTTATGAACGTAGAACCTCTCGGAGAAGCAAGGATTCGGAAAGGAAGGACAAATCATCAAGGAGCTACAAAAAGCGAAGACATCAGGATCATGTTGGTGAATGGGTATTCGGCTCCGACTCCGACCATCACTCCGAAAGAAGTTATCACTCCGACTCCGAATATACTCAAGATGAAGGTGTTGCCGGTCTAGCACTTGTGTCAACCAACTCCTACGGCATATTTGACTCACCAAATGAAGGAATTGGAAGATGCATCATGGCTAAAGGCCCAAAGGTATCACACCCCGAGTATGTGGATTTCAATAGTGATGAAGATGATTTGCTAGGAGATGATGATTTACTTGTTGATAACTCCAGTTATGAAAACTATGATGAGCTTGCTATTAATCATGCTAATCAATATAAAACGAATGACGATGATAAGAAGGAGATTGAGCGTCTAACTAAAGAACTAAACACTCTTAAGTTAGCTCATGAAACTATCTTGGAAGATCATCGAGAACTTTGAAAGACTCATGAGAAGCTATGCTTTGAAAAGCTCAACCTTTAGCAAAAGCATGAGTTCTTAAAGGCAATCAATGATGATCTTCGCAAGAAAAGTTCTTCTTACATTGCCAAGCGTTTAATCTTGTCCACTTACATGCCACAAGTAAAATCTAGCAACAAGAGTAAGAAAGATTCTTCATCTAGTAGTAACAATAATCATGCTAAATCCAATGTTATTGCTTCTAGTAGTTCTCTTGATTCCACTAATGATTCTCTTAGCCAAGTTACACTTGAGCAAGAAAATAGCTTACTGAAGGGAATTATAGAGAAAGGTGTTTACAAGAGCCTTGCCGAAAGCAAGAAATTTGAGGAAATTGTACGCAAGAAAGGAAGACACCGGAAGAATCAAGGTGTTGGTTTTGAACAAAAGTTCAATGCCAATGGTGTTGAGTGGGAAGAAGATCAATACCCCAAGACAAAGTTTGTTCCTCAACAAGAGAAGTATGACCCTACTTCTTTCCAAGGATCACAAGCTCAAGATGATCTTCCACCACAAGACCAGAAGCAAAAAGGCAAGGAAAAGCTTCAAGAGGAGATTGATGCATTTGAAGAAGATCCCAAGGCCTTGGTCAAGTGGGTTCCCAAGACTGCATCAAGTTCTACTACATCAAGTACGACTACAACTCCAAGGATTCCCATCAAGATGGTGTGGATCCCAAAGAAGAAGAACTAGAGAGTTCTTGAGGGTGACTCTGCCAACGTTCTTCACTCATATTCTTTGGCGAGGACATGTGCAAACAACTTCCAAATATTGCACTAGTTCAAGGAGTCACAAACTCTCTTGTTGGTAAGACAAGGGATAAGGTAACCTAATGCTTTCATGGACATCATCTATGTGTACATCACTCTATGTCTATGGATATCTTTGTTTGTTCCTTGTGGGACTAACCCGTGTAGGTATTGAAAGTGCAACTCACTCCAATGGATTGCTCCAAATGATCTACATTAACATTGAGCATCCACATCTTCGACACCTATATGAATTCATCATCGACAGAACCCAAGGTTAGTTCATCCCTCTTAGGGGGGATATCACATCTAGGGGGAGCTCTACTCTAATCAATTGAGCTAAAGCAACTCTAATGGTGTGAACACAACAATGCTTTATGTAAAAGTGGTAACCCCACTTGTGCTTAAACGATGAGTATGACCTATGATCAAATGTTCTCATTTGACTCCTAAGTCAATATACTCATATATAGATGACCTAGTCATCGCCAATTGCTTGATAGATGCTAGAGTGTTTGTGCATGCTTTGTCACACATTTCATTTCCCATTTTATTGTGTGAGCATGTTGGTTGCATATTTTACTCATTCGAGGACATCCATTTGTTGTTTTGAATATTTGGCTTTTTCTCTTTTGCCAAATGGATGGACAAGAATGCCAAAGAACTCCCTCTAGCTATCTATGCTTTTCTCGTCTCAAACTCTATTCATGCTACATCACAAAGTTTGATCAAGTCAGATTCGAACCACTCTGTGTGAGGAGCACTCGGAGTCCCCGATTCTTCATAGACTTAAACTTCCAAAACCTCTTTGTGCATTTCGATATGACCGGGTCATCCACTTCGGTCACACCAAGTTCACTAAGTTGATCTAGGTTTTCCATCTCGGTGCAACCGATTTGAACTTTTCGTTCACACCGAGTTGCAGTAACCGCTTGCGATTCTGCATCTCGGTGCCACCGAGTTGTTCCACTCGGTCACACCGACAGGGTCGGGATATATAAACCCACGGGTGAGATTTTGGAAATTTCTTCAAACTCCTCAGCCCGCGCGTGTCCTGCTCTGCCTCCTCGGGTCTCCAGATCGTCTCCTCGCCGCCAGCAACCTCCTGCTGCTGGTTTCCATCACCGTCAACGGAAATCTGCTCCGCCGTTGCCGCCGTAGCGATCTCCCGCTGCATTAGAGTATGGGTTCGACTCTATGTGCTAATTCCTTAACTCTGATTCGTAGCACATTGCTTTGCCATGATCTCTACCATGTATGCAAACAATCTATCCACGGAAAACATCCCTTAGGTTAGATTTGATTTGAAAATTTAGGGTTAGGTCTCCGCCGAACTCATCTCGGACCGACCGAGTTGTAGAAATCGGTCTCACCGATTTGGCTTAGGCCATTGCACATGCGTTTTCGGTCTGATCGAAAATAGTGAATCGGTGCGACCGAGTTCGACTCTCTGTGAAACCCTAGCGATCTCGGTGCCACCAAACTGTGACTCGGTCTGACCGAGTTCACTAGTTTAGGTTCCAAAATTGCTTCGGTATCACCGAGTTTAACAAATCGGTAGCTCCAAAATGCTTTTTGTGGAGAACTGAAACTAAGTTTTTAAGTCATCTGTTTTGCAAAAACTCTGCACTTTGTGATGCTCATCCACTCTACCTCATCTACATCTATTCACAGGGTCTCCTGTCAAGCAGGTTTGTCAAGATGTCGACCGGTGAGAGTCAGAACATATATGAGGAACAAGTGCATTTGAGTGAGGGTTCAGATCCCTCAAGCAGCTATGATGAGGGCAGCATGAGCACACCTAGTAACTTGCCCAAGGCAGCCACTAGAGCAAGGAAGAAGAGAACCTCAGACTCTGAGGATGAGGACTATGTGGCTGTTGAGGATGAGGCCACCTCAAGGAAGAAAGTCTTGAAGAAGGAGTATGGCACATTTGCTGCAACAAAGCCAGGCTTGAACAAGAAGGCACCTGCCAGAAGAATCCCAATGTCAAAGCCAAGGAAAGTTCCAACAGGAGAAACCATGAAATTCACCATAGAATCAGATGATGGTGAAGCAGCAGGAGATGACAAGAAAAAGAAGAGGGCAAGAACCACTACTGCAAAAGTTCTTGGAAAATCAACTATGGTAAGAGATTCTGAAGAAGAGGAAGAAGAAGAGAATGCTGCACCAACACCCAAAGCTCAGAAGCTTCTGGGAGATGCTATTAAGTCAGGGGCTGCTCCATCTAAGCCCAAGTCTGCTCCCAAAGCTCAAGCTCAGAAACCCCCAAAGCCTAAGAGGAACACCAGGAGCATTCCTGCAGAAGAGAAGAACAAGGCCCCAGTGCCTCAAGCTGAAGAACAGGATGATGAGTCTCTTGTTTTGAGAAAACTGAAACCCAAGATTCCAGACCACAATGATGCTCATCCAGTGGCTGAGGACATGCACATCAGAAAAGATGCTGGACTGAGATTGTGGAGACAGTCTAATCCCTATGCTGTGAGGAGGAGGACTACAGTTGACTACAAGTTTCATACAAAAGAACAACAAGACTTCTATGAGACTATTTTGCTTGACAAGAAACCAATTGTCTGTGACATGAGATGGGTTGATTGGGATTACATCAAGGAGAAAGAAGACCACTTCCCAGGAGTTTATGATAGCTTCAAAGCTTGTGGAGTAGATAAGTTTGTTGGGCAAAATCTCACAAAGTGGAATGATGAGCTAATCATGCAGTTTTACTCCACTGCTCACTTCTATCCAGATGGGAAGATAGTATGGATGTCTGAAGGTACAAGGTATGTTGGGGATAGAACTACTGAACGTGAACCGCCCCGAAGGGGCCGGTTTACCCTCGTCCATGATTCAGGCCCACAGAGGAGGCCTGGAGCCCAGAGGCGAATTAAGGTCCATTATGTAAACCGCCTTAGTATTGTAACTTGTGTTGTAAGTTAAGAAAGGAGAGACCGAGCCGGACGCTTGTATGAGCCGGATCGGGACTCAGAGACCGGCCAAGGCCAACCCGTGTATATAAGGGGACGACCCGGCCGAAGTTGAGGCAGAGGATCGAAGGCTAAGGCAAAGCTATTGCTCCCTAGTCGCCGACATCATATCAATCACATCACAACCGGACGTAGGCTTTTACCTTCATCGAAGGGCGAACCAAGATAATTCCGTGTCTTGTGTCCGCTTTAACCCCTCTAGGTTAACCCGTCACGATGGCCCTACGACTAAGTCCTTTCATGAGGACATCTGCCGTGACAATTCCACGACGGTTACGCCCACCGTGGGGCTATCGCACGATGGTTTGATGATCTTAGAGGGCAAGTTCAAGGACTCGAAGGTTATGCAAAGGCCGGATGACTAAGAGTCGTCGCGGCAAGCTCTACATCGACGATGCGGACTGGGGCCCCGAGGCCGGCTCAGTGGAGTACGGGTACCGGGTCCCCTTTGGCGGCATACACGTGTTCATCGGCAAGATCGGCGAGCCAGGGCCTGGGCCGGACGACTGCACTGACCTCGTCGAGACGGCTCGGCGGGCGAAGAAGAGTCCTGCCCTGGCTAAACCGGCGGGCAGGCATGTTTTCGTGGGAGTCGTCCACGGAGGCTACGAGGACGGATCAGCATCTGCTGACGAAACTGTTGTCTACTCTGGCGACGAATCATCGGCCGAAGAAACTGAGTCTCTATACCAGCTGCAAGATGGCGGATCGGGGCTGTTCCGACGGTGAGAGTATTCCGGACCCTTCGATCTACCCAACCGGGTTGGGATCTTCATGGCGATGCAGGCAGCGCTTCACTCTTCGACCGCGGCGCCCCTGGTCGCCGGTTCAACAGCGGTGATGGCAGCCGGGGAAGGAGGCCCTGTGCGCCCGCCGGCTCAAGTTTTGTCAGAGCTTTTCGACGCGTTGGCTGTGCTCATGGCAGAGGCTAATCCGCTGGATCAGGACCTGCACAACGCGGAGATTGCAAAGGTGAGAGAACAGATCACTAAAGCTAAAGCGGACCGCAGCCGCGGACGTGAGGATGGCAGCGAGCGGGCCGCTTTGGATGCGCAGCTTATAGGCTCATGCTTGGATCGAGCGCGTCACATGAAGTCATGAAAAGGAAGTACAGTCCCGTTTACCTTCGGTTTTCGAGGGAAGAGAGCTCTTCAATACCCTGTGGCGAGGACCAAGAACCCGCCGCCGTGATAAACCGCCGGAAGCACTGGGACGGCCGCATCGGTTCAGCCCGTGTGATGGATCTACCTCGCCATCATACCGTGCGCCCCTGCATCTGCAGACGCCTCCGGTCAAGATACTCAACCCGATGGATAACCTCGTGGCGGCTGCGGCACGGTTGGAGGCGATTCCAATTGAAGGCGATTCACCACAAAGCGGTAGAGACACGCCCGGGTTAAGGAGCTCCTCAGACGGCCACAGCTCGGCAAGAAGCGTATTCATACGATCGGGATCGGATCCACTCCACCCCCGCCTAAGCCGGAGCTACAGCCGACGCGGCCGATTTAACCGACCGTGTCAAGCAATGCGCAGCGTGGTCCGCCTCGCGGCAACAATCCGGCGGGCGGCTTTGAAGATGCTCAAGTGGTAGTGGACCGCGCCAGGGCACGTAGGGAGGCCGAGTTAGCAGCACAAGCAGAGGATCAACCGCTCGCACCGGCTCGTCCGACCATCTTCGAACCAGGGGTCATGTCTGGCTCTTTGGGGGTGCCTTGCCTCGTCCCCGCTTTACGTAACGTGCGCTTGCCCAAGGACTTCAAGGGGCCGCGCAAGGTGCCCAATTATACTGCCGCTTTGGCTCCGGAAGCATGGATAGAAAGCTATGAGATGGCCATGGAGATGCTAGATGTGGATGAAGCCGCATGTGCGAAATACTTCACAATGATGTTGGAAGGAACGGTCCGGACGTGGTTGAAAAATTTGCCGCCCAACTCTATCGGTTCGTGGACCCGATTGCGAACCCGATTCATTCAAAATTTCAAAGACACTGTAAGCAGCCCATGTGCGTGGTGGATTTAGCAGCTTGTGTCCAAAGCGGAGGAGAATCCACAACCCATTGGGTGCGCCGCGTTTGGAAGTTTTACATTCTTCGGACGGATCAACCCTGATTCCGCGATCTTGACCTTGGAAGCCAATTGCGGTTCGAGCCATTGAAATTGAAGCTGGGCCGCATGAAGCGTTTTGCCATGACATGGGCACTCTAATGGGCGTTTTGGTAAAGTACGCTGATTACGATAGTACCAAGGATCCCGAATCTGAAGGCGATGAAGTGGGGAAGGGAAAGCGAGCGACAACTCCAGGGCCAGCGGCATCATTCGGCGGGCAATGGAGGGAACAAGCGTAAGCGAGCGGCAACATGGGCTTTGTGGCCAACACCAACGTAGCAGGACAAGGGTCAGCGTCGCAGGGTAGGCAATCAAACCGGGCGGTCACAATCCGGATCGTTTGAATTTCATATTGAATCAACCTTGTCCGAAGCATGGGACGAAGGAGGCACCGCGAACCACCTTTGGAAGGATTGTTACATTATGCAGGAGTTCAAAACTCCAACTCTTTCCGGTATGATCAAGGGCCCGGCGGCGGTTCGTGGTCCGCCCGGTTCTGGTGGAGGAAATTCCGACCCGAGATTCGATGGTAATCCGGGCGGGCAAGGCAATCGTAATAATCAAAGTAATCGTAGCAGTCGAACAATCGAACCAAGGGGCTACAATCAACAACAACGGCGATCGGGTTATCAAAGTAACCCAAAGCGGTTGAACGGTGGACAATACCACGTCTTTACCACCAGCTTGGACAGACGAGACCTAAACTTGAAGCGGGCGGTCAACGTTGTTGAACTGCTGCGCCAGACACCACGCTGGTCCGAGCAACCGATCGTGTGGAGCGAGGACCATCCTCCCGGGTTTACAATCCGAGTCAGCTAGCCCTCGTGGTGGCACCCCGGTAGGAGGGTACAAGTTTACCAAGGTTCTTATGGATGGAGGAAGCAGCATCAACATCACGTACTACGAGACCTTCCGGCGTATGGGGTTGACGGATAGGCATCTTAGGCCATCCAAAGACAAGTGTTTCACGGAGTGGTGCACGGCAAGTCGGCGTGCCGGTCGGTAAGATAGCTCTGGAGGTGACCTTTGGGGACGAACATGACTCCAGATCAGAAACATTGACATTTGAGGTGGTGAAAATTCAAAGCCCTTACCACGCCCTCTTTGGGCGGCCGGCTTATGCTTACAGCTGAAAATGCCGGGTCACAAAGGAACGATAACGGTTCATGGGAGCCGCCGGATCGCTTTGGAGTGCGAGGAAGGTGATGCGGCTTACGCAGAGTCGGTTTGTGCCACTGAAGAGCTAAAATATTATAGAGACAATGTTGATCCGGCGGATATGACCCCTTTGAAGAAGCCAACTACGGAGCATGATCCGGACTTGAAGTTCAAATCGGCGGCTGAGACGAAGCTTGTTGATTTTGTGCAAGGAGATTCTTCAAAGCAGTTCACCATCAATGCCAACTTGGATCCTAAATAGGAAAGCGCGCTCATCGAAGTTCATCCGTGAGAATCGGGACATTTTGCATGGAAGCCTTCCGACATGCGGTGTACCGAGGGAACTCATTGAGCACACTCTCAATGTTGACCCAAAATACAAACCGGTAAAACAGTTTCTTCGCCGGTTTAATGAGGAAAAGGCGCAAGGCCATCGGAGAAGAAGTTGCTAGGCTCTTGGCGGCAGGGTTTATCGTCGAAGTCTTTCATCCAGAGTGGCTTGCCAATCCGGTGTTGGTTCTTAAGAAGAATGACACTTGGCGCATGTGTGTGGATTACACAGATCTCAACAAGGCCTGTCCGGCGAGATCCTTTCGCCCTCCCGCATTGACCAGATTATTGATGCTACGGCGGGTTGTGAGCGTTTGAGCTTTTGGATGCGTACTCGGTTATCATCGATTAAGATGGCAGTGAAGGACCAGGAGAAGACAACGTTTATCACCCCCTTTGGAGCCTTCTGCTATGTATCTATGCCTTTTGGACTCAAGAGCGCCCAAGCGACTTATCAGCGTTGCGTTCAGAGTTGCTTGCACGGGCAGATCGGCCGTAACGTGCATGCTTATGTGGATGATATCGTGGTTAAGACAAGGAAGAAGGAAACCTTGATTGAGGATCTAAAGGAAACCTTTGACAACTTGCGGGTGTACAAGATGATGCTCAACCCAGCCAAGTGCGTTTTTGGTGTTCCGGCAGGCAAGTTATTGGGTTTTCTCGTGTCCAACAGGGGGATCGAAGCTAATCCGGAAAAAATTACGGCTATCACCTCCTTGGCTAAACCGAAGTGCATCAGCCGTCTAGGCGAGAAGGCCGTTCCTTTGTACCAGATGTTGAAGAAAACGGATCAGTTTGTCTGGAGTTCGTTACCGATGAAGCATTGGAGGATTTGAAGCGGCGGTTAGCCAACCCGCCGGTTCTAGCCGCCCCATTGACAAAGAGCCGCTGCTATATGTTGCCGCTAATGCCGAGGCAGTTAGCGTGGCTATCGTGGTGGAGCGGAAGGAGGCGAGGAAGGAGTATCCGGTTCAACGGCGGTTTATTACATCAACGAGGTCCTCATTGAGTCTAAACAGAGATATCCGCATTGGCGTAAGCTGGTATCTGAGGTTTTTATGGCAAGCGGAAGCTAAGGCAATATTTCCAAGGGCACCCCATCACGATGGTCGATTCGGCTCCCTAGGGCGATATCATACGTAACCGGAAGCGGCGGCGGATTGCTAAATGGGCTATAGAACTTGGGCGCACGGTTTAAGATATGTGCCTCGGACGGCCGTAAAATCTCGAGCACTTGTGGATTTCATTAATGATTGGACGGAGTTGCAAGCGCTGAAGAGAAGCCGGATCATACCTATTGGACCATCCACTTTGATGGGTCCAGCAATTGAGGGCTCGAAATTTGGAGTCGTATTAACTTCCCCACGAGGTGACAAGTTCTGTTACGTTCTTCGCCTAATGTTCCCTTGTACTAACAATGCAGCTGAGTATGAAGCTTTGCTCCATGGTCTCCGGATGGCTAAGGAAATGAATCTCAGCCGGGTTAAATGCTTTGGTGACTCGAACTTGGTGGCCCAGCAAGTATCAGGTACTTGGGATTCCAAAGATCCACTCATGGCTGCATATCGACGGGAGGTGGATGTCGTTGCAGGACATTTTAAAGGATATCAGGTGGACCATGTGGATCGTCGGAAGAACGAAGCGGCTGATGCTTTAAGCCATTTGGGCTCTCAACGTAAACCGGTCCGCCTAACGTCTTCCTTGATGTCTTTGCACAATCCCTCACTTAAGCTTCCTGATGAAATTGATTTGGCTATCCCTGATCCGGAGGCTCAATTGGTGGCGGCCCTGCATGTCATTCCGGATTGGACGCTCCCTTATTTGGCATACATGAACCGGGGCGAGTTACCAGAAGATGAGACGTTGGCCCGACAGATAGTTCGGCGGTCTAAGTCTATGACCATTGTTAATGGCGAGTTGCACCATTGCGATTAAGGTGTCGTATGCGTTTCAGCGTTGTGTGTCCCCTGAAGAGGGCTGTGAGATATTGCGAGAGATCCATGAAGGGGATTGTGGTCACCACGCCGGTTCGAAGGCCTTGGTGGCCAAAGCGTTCCGCCATGGTTTCTATTGGTTGACCGCCCATCTTGATGCGGAGGATCTGGTCGAGACGATGTGATGGTTGCCAAAAGTTCTCTAGGCGTGCTCATGTGCCAGCCCAAGAATTGAGGATGATTACAATTACTTGGCCGTTTGCGACTTGGGGGCTGGATATGGTTGGACCTTTCAAAAGGTCCAAGGATAAAAAGACCCACTGTTGGTGGCGGTTGATAAATTTACCAAGTGGGTTGAAGCGAGCACTGTTAGCAAGTGTGATGCGGCCGGCGGTTCAGTTCATCAAAAAGGTGATTTTCGGTTTGGGTTTCCACAGTATCATCACGGACAATGGCACCAATTTGTCCAAAGGAGCTATGAAGGAATTTTGTGAGCGAGCACATCCGGCTTGATGTTTCTTCCGTAGCCCACCCGCAATCCAATGGTCAAGCGGAACGAGCTAATCAGAGATCTTGAAAGGTATCAAACCCGACTTATGGTCCCTTTAGAGAGGACGCCGGGTTGTTGGGTGGAAGAGCTACCATCGGTGATATGGAGTATAAATACTACCCCAACCGATCCAATCGGATACACGCCGTTCTTTATGGTCTATGGAGCGGAGGCGGTCCTTCCCAGCGATATCCGTCACGACTACGCCTCGAGTGGCAGCTTATGTTGAGGCGGATAGCGAGGCAGCACGGCAAGACGATTTGGATCGACCGGATGAAGAGCGCGATATGGCAGCTGCTCGTTCGTTCGGTTTACCGGCAGGATCTTCGTCGGTATCCTGACGGCGTGAGTTAAAACCGTAACCTTTCGTGAAGGAGACTTAGTGCTGCGGCTCATTCAAGACCGTAAAGATATGCACAAGCTATCCCCACCTTGGGAGGGGCCTTTGTGGTCAGCAAGAATCTATACAACGGGTCCTACTATCGATTGATGTTCGAGAGCGAAAGGACTCACGCCGCGTCGAGAGGAGGAGACCAACGAGCCGTGGAACATAGCTCATCTTCGCCTTATTATACACGAGCCATCGGCTCCACTTATGTACATATTAAGACAATGTATATATTATGAATAAAGGCAATAAACCGGATCCTCGGCTAAGCGGGGTATACATTACGTATCAAAGTCCGGTTTGGGTACATGGAGATCTTTGTCATGAAGCGGCCTCCGGTTTAACCCTTGGCCTTGCTTTTGTGAAATTTTGTCACTTGGGGGCTTGGTGGTGTCCGAACCAATGCAACACCTCTTGGCGCGAAAGCCACCAGATCATTTGGGGGCTTGGTCGTGTCCGAACCAATGCAACACCTCTTGACAGCGAAAGCCACCGGATCATTTGGGGACATGGTCACGTCTGAACCGATCACGCCTCTTGGTCGGCCTAAGGCCATAGAATCACTTGGGGCTTGGTCGAACCCGAACCAATGCAATGCCACTTGATCGGCGTAATGCCACGATGTCGATTGGGGACTGGCTGACTTGAACCATCGCTACACCTTATAGGGAGCTTGGTCCTGTCCGACCATGGTAACGCATCATCGATCGAGCTCAATAAAGCCTCTTCTTGCAAACAGTCTTTGTTATTGTTTTTGCTTCCATGTGTTTTTATACATATAATTTGGCTTTTGTTTGTTGTCTTAAACCGACAAACCTTCTTTCAACCGGATTCAAGTTTTCAGAATTTGGTCCATTTTTAAATCCGGCGATTGATTGTTCCGGATTGATTTTGCTATTAACATCCCATTATGGAGTAACAGGGGCTTATCATGCGGACCACGATTTACGGTAAATCGGTATTATACCTACAGGACTGTTCTCCTTTGACGGTGATGGTTTATAAAGCCTCCGCTTGAGATTGGCTAAAGCCACTGTGTGCCCGACAACCTTTGGCAGGTATGTTTGTATCACAAATTTTTCTTATATAAATATATTGGCATCACAATCCATTTGGGCGCAAGCCGCCATTGCGGGTTAAGAATTTGTGATTGCAGGAAAAATATGTTGAAGAATTCACTACTTCAAAACCAAAGTATCCGGCACCGCCATACAAAAGTTTACAGACTGAGGTTGTAACGACATTGTTCAAAACAAATCGACTATCCTATTACAAAGCCTTTTGAGGCCCAGCGTTTCATGTGGGGTTATGCTTTGAAGCTTGAGGCGTCACCGGTTTGATTTAATTACGCCGTCGCCCGGGTTGACGTGAGGTAGAGGCGCTGACGTCGGTTCAACTTCTTCTTCTTCCTCACCCAAAGCCGGAAGTCATTGGTAGACCAGTCAATCCGAGTTAAGGCACGAAGACAGCTTCTTCACTTATCAGCTCAGCGGATCAACGTTAGGGGCATAAGTGTGCTTACGGATTGGGGAACAAGGCTCGCACTTCAGTGGATGACAAAATCCACCCGCTTGTTGTTGGCGTCATAAAAGGAGCGGTGAACCGTCGGGTTGGCCGTCTGCCAGTTGACTTCGCCCGGTGAACGCATTTCCTTTGTGATCCGTTTGAGCGTCGTTATCAAAGGCTTCACCATTCTCTTGAGCACTGGGAAACCTTTGGCTATGTCGGCGGATCAAGATCTGCTATCCACGCCTTGGCTGCGTCGAGCCGATGAGGTGCCGGCCGAGCCGCGGATCGCTTCAACTCTTCAAGCTGCCGGAACCATGGACAACCGGTCCGAGGTTTCTCTGATCGAGGGCGGCCCGTGTTGTCGTATGATGTAGCACAGATGACTCATTGGCGCCGGTATACAACTGCTCAATCAGCGTATAAGCGGCCTTGAGCTTCTTCCGCACATCGAGCCCATATGTGCAATACGTTTACTGCACCGGTTTAAGACAACTCAGGATAAACCGGCGGAAATATCAAAATTAAGATAGTCAGTGCATAGTTTCTTACCAAAGACGGCAGAGGTCATGGCATGCACTTGGCGCTTGAGTCCGGTAAGCTCTTCAGTCACCGGTTTAAGGGCTGCTTCGGCTTCTTCCGCCCGTTTTTTCAAACCGGCCTTCTCGGTGTCCCAGTTGGCTTGTTCGGATTTATACCACTCTTTCAGCTGTTCCATAGTGGCCAAGGCCGTTCTCAATTCGTCCTTGGCCTTAGTGGTTTCTCGCTTCTTGAGTCTCCAGATTGGCTCGCATGAGTCTTTGAGTTGCACGCTTTCTTTGCTCTATTTCATTCGATAACAAAGGAAGCATGTTAGGTGTCTCATTATCAAGTCCCAAGCTCAATATACATATTCACCTTGGCACTTGGGGGCTAATGGCTAATTGATCTCGGTTTGCCATTTGGAGTGCAATTAAGTCCCGGTTTAACTATGCTAAGTTGAACCGACCCTTGAGGGCTACTATACACTAAAAGTACAGAAAGACATAATTCATTACCTCATAGCGGTCCTTCATCCGGTTCACCAGACCAGCTTCAAGGTCACGGCTAGTATAGAGCCGGTTCGAAACCCGGAGTGCAGTTCTTGGGCGTAGAAGTTGTAAATGGTAGACAGGTCTGTTTTGCCTTTATCTTTACTCATGGCGGCCGACTCGCCCTTGGCACTATGTTTTGTTAAAGCGACCGGTTGGCTAGGAGCAGCGTAGCGATTACTGTCACAATAACATCGTCATTTTCGCGGTCTTCTTTGGGCTGGATGCTTGCTTACTCTGGCTCGGCGGTTCAACTATTACGACTCGCTCTATCGGCGGGTTTGGTGGAGCAGGCTGTGAAGTTTCCATTTGGACCTCCGGTTCAGCTTCTGGCGGATCAGCAGTATCGTCTTTGTACAACTCGCCAGAGCTATCCTTGGCGACTTCAGGATTTTCGTGGGCTTGTTCCGGGGTCTTTTCTGGATCAACATCCGCAGATGGGGTCAAGGGTTTTCGCTTTCTTACTCAAGCGAGCCTTGGTGCTGCAATGTTCGTAATTGATTAAGGCAAATCAACCAAGGCAGTTGTAAATCGAATCGATGGACAACAGTTACATACCTAAAGCAACTTTAAGTGGAGGCGATTCGTGGTTGATGAACCGCCAGAGGAGTTGGAAGAGGCCTGATAATTGAATTCGGAGCGGATTGAGAGGACATCGAAAGAAACCTTTTAAGGGATAACGTTTTCGGAGAACAAGTCACCTCACGGGCGACGCTTCCGGGTTGGTGTATCTGGTAAACCGAGGAGAGAATCTGTTGACCATCGTGTCGGGTTGTACGGGCGCTCTTTAGCTTCTTGTGTCTTCGGATAAGCATAGGAATGAGATTTTTCACTTTCGAGCAGTAGCGACGAATTCTTTTAACCGCACGCAGGTCGGGTCGGAAGAAAGAAGGATTACCTCAAAATGGTCGGCATGGCTGGCTTCGCATCATCACAGGAATTAAATTTGTCGGTGAAGGGAAGAATAAAGAGGGATAAATCATAAGAAGAAATACAAGGAGGAGAGCCGGTTCTGGCGGCTCCCTCGTAAGGATATCAAGTTTTACCTCAGCTTCGATTCTTCTTCTTCCGCGGATCGGAAGGACCCGACGGTTTTCTTGCCAGCCTTTTGGTAGCCTTGGACTTTATACGCGGAGCTCGGGCGGTTTGGTCCGTCTCGGAAAGGAGCTGTCGACCGCGAGGTAGCAAGGATTAATGAATATCAACAAAATGTTAAAAGCCGAAAGCGGTGAGCAAAGTCTTACCGCAGGTGGCGGGTTGGCAACACGTAACGGAGCCAACCCGGTTGAAATTTGACGGAGATTGGTTCATCAAGCATCTTTTTCTGACCTCTGTAACCTCAATTTCAGTTATTGGTAATTCGTGACGTCTTTGAGGGTCTTTGAGGCTGCCAGTATACTCATGCATCAATCCGGGTCGGCGGCTTAAGGGCAAGATGCCCCAAGAAACCCAGCATCGCACCAGGTCCACACCAGTTAGTCCATTGGCCATTAGAGCCCGGAGTTTTATGATCTAAGGTGCAAAGTTCTTCCGTTCCGCGGCGGTTAAGCGTAAAGGCAGCGGATGGTTGTTGCTGAGCCGGTGAGGACGGTAACCCGGCAAAGGATTCTCGTTGGCGGAGCGGTGTTCCGGCAGTAGAACCAGGTTTGGTTCCAATCCTTTGGATGGCTGTGGTGTTTGGCGTGAGGAAAGTTCGCTTCCTTCCTTTTCTGGATTGAAACGCCGCCTAGTTCTGTGTTGGGACCGTCAGAAAACTCCGTACGGCGGTTCAAGTGAAAGAAATCCGGAATAGCTCCACGAGGGCTCTTCACGAAGATAGACTTCACGAAGACTTGAAAGTTGCATATGTTTGACACAGAGTTTGGGCCGATATCCTGCGGATGGAGTTGCAAGCTTGCAAGGGCGTCCGAAATTTTTTGAACCGGTAGGCAGAACCCCGGTCTAAATGCTGCATAAACACAATTACTTCTCCCTCTTGTGGCTCGGAGGAAACTCACCATCCGGAACACGCCAAAGGAGGGCATTTTTGGAGCCAAACCGCCCGGTGGTGACATAGCCGTTGAGTTGCGTTTGATGATTTTGGCCGGACCCAATTGCAAGCTGAGAATTGAGGAGCCATTCCGGAAGACTAAGCTGCGGAATAAAGGGAGAAACGGTTCACCATTAAACGGTTCAGGCATATTATGCATTGTTAAACCGGCGATTCAGCGGCCGGCCTCCCATTCCGGGTTAACCGAGGGCTAATGGAGTGACGGATTAACTATCAAAAGTTAAACCGCCGAATAGGGCAGAATTGAGAAATCCGCTAAGTATGGACAGAAACAGTTTTCACATGCGAAGGGAAGTAATCAAGATCTACCGAAGTTCCAAAGAGGAAAAAACCTTCACGACCTATGCAAACCTCGGAAAGAACAGGAGGGTTCGGGTATTCTAAACTCGAGGATCTACGGAAAAAGCCGATGCGTGAAAGGATAGATGGACGGCGGGCAGTCCCCTTACAGATATACGATGCGATCGGATCGCATGGCCATGGCGGAGCAGGTGTGAAGAAACCGAGATGAACTGCGGGATGAACAGGGTCTCTGAGATGCGATCTAGGGGTTGAAAAAGGACCTTACGATGAGCGAAGCCGAGGAGGAGCGCCGGAAGCCTCGTCGATACGGTCGAGGTTGATGCGGCGTTCGGTGTTGACGCGTCGTTCGAAGGTCGGAGGCGACGGCGGAGCTTCAAGACTGGAGCAAGCGAGGAAGGAGAAGAAGAAGAGACAGGAGGCGGCGGTCTATTTATAAGGAACCGGAGCAATCAACGGGCGCGAGATTCGAGGAGTCAAAAGCGACGGACGGTGCAGCGGCCGCCTCGATTTTCGGGATGGCATTAAATGCAGGGAATCTTACTGTTTGGATTCCTTTATTAAAAATGACGTTAAGACACCCTGACACGCGGATCGGACGATGACGTCACGGCGGTTCAAGCAGCTGGCGGTTTACAAAATGTGAAAAGAGATCAAGAGTTTCCTGAAGGTGTTGAAGATTAACATGAACCGGTTCAAGTCAATCTGGGGCCTAATGTTGGGGATACAACTCATCGAACGTGAACCGCCCGAAGGGGCCGGTTTACCCTAAATCCATGATTCAGGCCCACGGAGGAGGCCTGGAGCCCAGAGGCGAATTAAGGTCCATTATGTAAACCGCCTTAGTATTGTAACTTGTGTTGTAAGTTAAGAAAGGAGAGACCGAGCCGGACGCTTGTATGAGCCGGATCGGGACTCTGTAGACCGGCCGGGCGTCAACCCGTGTATATAAGGGGACGACCCGGCGGCGAGTTGAGGCAGAGGATCGAAGGCTAAGGCAAAGCTATTGCTCCCTAGTCGCCGACATCATATCAATCACATCACAACTGGACGTAGGCTTTTACCTTCATCGAAGGGGCCGAACCAGTATAATTCCCGTGTCTTGTGTCCGTTTTAACCCCTCTAGGTTAACCCGTACGATGGCCCTACGATTAAGTCCTTTCATGAGGACATCTGCCGTGACAATTCCACGACAAGGTACCAATCTACTGTTGAAGAATGGGCTGAATTGATCAATGCTCTAGAAGAACATGAGGATGACTTGGATGTGTATGCAAAGAAGAAGAAAGACCATAACTCAATGGCAAACATGTACATAGAGATCCCTGATAAAGCTTTGGAGACACATAAGCTCGGGTCTGTACATTACTTGTTATCTGGTTTGCCTACCATCAACACCATCCTAAGGAACACTTTGCTACCCAAGTTAGGAGATCACAAGATGAGTAGAGGACATTCTATCAACCTGTTGCAAATCTTTGATGTCCCTCAAAAGTTTAAGGTAATGAGCCTGATTGTAGAGACAATCAAGAGGACAGTTGCTGACCAAAAGAGAAGTTGTGGGTATGCTCCACATATTCAGGAGCTCATCAATGCTAAGATGGGCACAGGAACATACTTGTTGGACAAGGAGCATCTACCTATATATCCTGAATTTGAAGACAACAAGGTTGTGATGAATGAGGATGAACCATCATTAGCTCAAGCACAAGAGAAGAGAGCTAAAGCTAAAGCAGAAAAGATGCCAAGATGCCAAGTGTTGAGGAAGCATCTCAAGTTTTCCTGAAGAGCAAGCAAGATCAGCTTGCATATCTAATCCAATCTACTTTGAGGATTGAGAAGGGCTTGGCCACCCTGACTCAAAACCAGGAGAGCTTGGAGAGGATCATAGAGACAAAATTTTATGATCTTGATCTGAAGGTTACTGAGATACAAACAACAGTTGAGCAGCTCCAGGAGGAAGCAAAAGAGAGGAAAGGGAGGGCAACAACTGATGCTGTTCAATGAAAGTGCCTAGAGGTCGAGGTCTGCTGCAGTGCAGTGCAGATACTAGAGCTACAACATCAGCACCAGCAGCTATAGCTTCAGTGCCACCTCCAGCAGCCACTCCACCAGCTCCAACTACATCAACAGGTGCCTTCGTCCTTGGAGTTCTCTCTACACCACCTCCCGAAGACCAAGCCTGAGAGATGAATAGCACTATGCATTTTCGAACTTTTTGGTAACTTGTTGCCAAAGGGGGAGAAGTGTATAGATCATAGGCTTCGAGAGAGAGAGAGTGTGTTTTGCTTCTTTGTCTCTCTTGCTTTTGGTTGAACTTTTTTGTGTGCTTGGTTGATACTCTATGTCTGTGTGAGATACTTGCTTGATCATGTGATTGATCATATGCTACTTTAATGCTTGCTTGGATGATATTATCTAATACTCCCTCCCTTCCGGTTTATAAGGCTTATCTCATTTTTTTCATTTTTCCGATTTATAGGGCGCATCTTCATCTTCTTTTAATATTCCAATACGCATTAAATCTTTGCATGTAAGAATAAAAAAGGAACTCACCAATGCATGTAATGCTACTACTCATCTAGTGGCCAAGCATGCATGCACTGCAATTAATCCCAATTAATGCATCAATTTAGTTTGAATAGTTTTGTAAAGTACGAGATACATTCCTCCACTCACCATATGCCTTGGTTGATGAGATTTCAGATTTGAGCCCTATAAACCGGAAAGTAGGGAGTATATATCTTATATGATCATTCACTTTGCTTGGTGATGAGTGCATGCTTTTTATTTTTCATCATTTTGAGTGCTCCACCAAGATGTATGTGACATGGAAGAGTGACCCATGATCCTAATCGATTGTGCATTTGCATTCAAAAGCAAATCTTAAATAGTGCACAAATTTAGGGGGAGCTCTTGCTTATCACATACTTCTCAAAGCGATGATGTATTTCAGTTTTATTATCATTTGTCGAAGCTTTGATCTATATGTTGTCATCAATTACCAAAAAGGGGGAGATTGAAAGTGCAACTATCCCTGGGTGGTTTTGGTAATTATTAACAACTTATAGCTCATTGAGCTAACGCTACTTCAAGATAAATATTTCAGGAAAGCTCAATAATTGGCATGGCATGGATTAGGAATGTGGACCCCTCAAAATGCTAAGGACAAAAGATTGGCTCAAGCTCCAAAGCTCAAGACTCTACACTTTTACTTTTAGTGATCCAAGAGAGCTAGGTGTTTCACCTTCGCCCTTTGACCCTATCCTACCCACGCAATATTTAGACTTTGATGCTATGAAAAATCATAAGATCCTTAAAGGAGATATTCATAATTTCACCTATAAATGTTGTTTAACCAAGCATCTGTTGTGCACACATATTTGCCTGCGCCTGCTCTTTTTGATTATCATAGCAAGGGAAGATATTTCGTTCTTGAGAGCGAGGCCCGATCCCACAATGCTGCGGTTGAGGCAGCACGTCAGGCTGAGGCATCCGCACCGAGAGCCTCCGTGAGCTACCATGCCGACTACTATCCAGGCTACTCACGGCTTACCAAGTTAGGCCAAAAGCCTAAGCTTGGGGGAGTACGTGTTTTCTATCGACATTACATTCATGTTCACACATTTCATTCTAGTTGTCGTGTCCACACTTTTTCATTGTATCATTCATGTTAAATTTATTTTTTCGCTTTCTTCTTGTGTGTTTGAAAAACTTTGAGAAAATCCAAAATATTTCCTGCTTCTTTTTGAGTTTTCTTCCTAGTTTAAATTTCTGTAGTACTAAAAAGAAAACCCAAAAATATTTCCTTGTTCTTGTTTTGCTTGTTGGGAGCTTTCCCGTGTAAATAGTTTTTCTCGTTTTTGTTTCCCCCTTTTTATTTGCTTGTTCAAGAAAAAACAAAAATTCCAAAAATAGTTCAGTGTGTTTCTCTGAATTTCTTTTCTTTTTATTGAGTCATACCGAGGAGAATACCACGATGAAAATGTTGAGTGGCTCTCATAGGCATTATTGTTGATCTAACAAAGAGCCCAATTTACCTTGTCTTCTCCTGTTGAATAAAATGTTTGCAGATTCCAGCTTAGTCCATGGCACTCTTGCACTATTATTATTTTCATATCATTCGGTCGTGCAAGTGAAAGGCAATAATGACGATATTCGATGAACTGGCCGTGGCAGAGAGAAACGGGTATGAACTCGACTTGTTCTGTTTTTGTAAATAAGTTTAACCTAGTATCCATGATTTGGCCCATTATGATTAAACATGTTTGCAATGACAATTAGAGATTATAGTTTCTCGTGCCATGCATAAGTAGCTAGGTGTGGATAATGATTTATCTTGGATATCAACATTGCGTTAAAATTATTGTGAGGTAGTGATACGTCTCCAACGTATCTATATTTTTTGATTGTTCCATGCTATTATATTATCTATTTTGGATGTTCAATGGGCTTCATTATACACTTTTATATTATTTTTGGGACTAATCTATTAACCGGACCCCAGCCCAAATTGCTGTGTTTTGCCTATTTCAGTGTTTCGAAGGAAAGGAATATCAAACAGAGTCCAAACGGAATGAAACCTTCGGGGGCAGGAAGGCGCGCCTGCCCCCTGGGCGTGCCCCCCACCCTCATGGGCCCCTCAGAGCTCTCCTGACCGACCTCTTTCGCCTATATATATACTCATATACCCTGGAAATATCAAAACAGGAGCCAAAACCCTATTTCCACCGCCGCAACTCTCTGTACCCGTGAGATCCCATCTTGGGGCCTTTTCCGGCGCTCCGTCAAAGGGGGCATTGATCGCGGAGGGCTTATACATCAACACCCTAGCCTCTCTGATGATGTGTGAGTAGTTTACCTCATACCTTCGGGTCCATAGTTATTAGCTAGATGACTTCTTCTCTCTCTTTGGATCTCAATACAAAGTTCTCCTCGATCTTCTTGGCGATCTATTTGATGTAACTCTTTTTGCGGTGTGTTTGTCGAGATCCGATGAATTGTGGGTTTATAATCAAGATTATCTATGAACAATATTTGAATCTCCTCTGAATTCTTTTATGTATGATTGGTTATCTTTGCAAGTCTCTTCGAATTATCAGTTTGGTTTGGCCTACTAGATTGATCTTTCTTGCAATGGGAGAAGTGCTTAGCTTTGGGTTCAATCTTGCGGTGCTCGATCCCAAAGTGATGAGGGGAAATGACACGTATTGTATTGTTGCCATCGAGGATAAAAGATGGGGTTTATATCATATTTCTTGAGTTTATCCCTCTACATCATGTCATCTTTCTTAAAGCGTTACTCCGTTCTTATGAACTTAATACTCTAGGACGCATCTTTGGATAGCGGGCGATGTGTGGAGTAATTGTAGTATATGCATGCAGGAGTCGGTCTACTTGTCACAGACGTGATGCCTATATACATGATCATACCTAGATATTCTCATAACTATGCTCAATTCTATCAATTGCTCGACAGGAATTTGTTCACCCACCGTAATACTTATGCTATCTTGAGAGAAGCCACTAGTGAAACCTATGGCCCCCGGGTCTATTTTCCATTATATTAATTTCCCGTCAACAAGCTATTTCTGGCACCGTTTATTTTGCAATCTTTAATTTTAATCTTTATCATAAAAATACCAAAAATATTATCTTATCATCTCTATCAGATCTCACTTTTGCAAGTGGCCGTGAAGGGATTGACAACCCCTTTATCGCGTTGGTTGCAAGGTTCTTATTTGTTTGTGTAGGTACAAGGGACTTGAGCATGGCCTCCTACTGGATTGATACCTTGGTTCTCAAAAACTGAGGGAAATACTTCCGCTACTTTGCTGCATCACCCTTTCCTCTTCAAGGGAAAACCAACGCAGTGCTCAAGAGGTAGCAAGAAGGATTTCTGGCGCCGTTGTCGGAGAGGCTTACGCCAAGTCAAGTCAAGATTTGATCTCCCGACAACGAGCCATTTCTGGAGCCGTTGCCGGGGAGTCTACGCACAAGTCAAGACATACCAAGTACCCATCACAAACTCTTATCCGTCGCATTACATTATTTGCCATCTGCCTCTCGTTTTCCTCTCCCCCACTTCACCTTTGCCGTTTTATTCGCCTTCTTTTTGTTTGCCTTTTTCTCGCCAGATCTATTGTTTGCTTGTGTTACCATGTGCCTTCTATTTGCTTGCATCTTTGCTTGCTAAAAATCTATTGATATGGATCCATTTAAAGTGTTCTACTTGGATCATCTTCGATCCTTATCTTTCGTCTTTGAAACCCCAACTAGCCTAGTTGATGGGAAATCTTTAGATGAGCATGCTCATTTTGTGCGTCATCGTTTGTGTGAAAAGGGGAAGCTCTTATGGTATCAAATAAATAGTTTCCTTTCCTATGCTTGGAATCTTTGTGAAATTTATGATTTTGCTTGTTGCTCTAAGAACCCTAAAAAACACCTTCCCTACCTATGTGTGTCGGGGAAGCTGATCTGGCCCACGAACACCTATGGGACCGGCGGACCGAGCCCCTTTCGGTTCGGCGGGGGGCGGAGGTCGCACGAAGAGCAGATCGAGGCGGAGCACACGAGCAGTTTACCCAGCTTCAGAGCTCTCCGGAGAGATAACACTCCTACTGCTGCATGTCTGAGTGTATTGAGTTCTTGCTCGGGAGCGCTAAGTGCTACAGTACACACAAGCTGCTAACGAGACCGAGCGTGAGTGTTCTCTGGCTTCGAACCTCTCGAACCTCTCTCTCCCACTAACCTCTCGAACCCTTCTCCTCTCCCCCTCCTCTACGTTGCGCATGGGCCTCCTTTTATATGCTAAAGGGGTCTCCGACAGGTGGCAACATAGACAAGGGTAAAAATGGAAAAGGAGTGGTTGGTACAGCTACTTGTACAGTGTATCATACCTAACCACGACGGCGAGGGATAAAGGCATTAAATGCCCGTCTCACGCCGCCCTAACAGTGCGAAAGGGACCGTCGAAGCGGCACCGCTTGCCACGATGGCAATCTTGTCAAGACCGCTTGCCACCCCTCCGCTAGTCAAGACGGCCTCTTGCCACGCTGCTACCGAAAGGTCCTGTGGCGACACGTTAGTGGATGTGCTGGAGCGCAGGTACAGAGTGGTGGCCTGCCGCGGTTGTTGTCTTGTCGCGTCCGGAAGCTTGTCGCTCACCGGGCCTTCCTGGCAAGCTCCTCTTGCCGGGGCCTTGTCTCCTAGGTGCCTTGGGTGGCCTTCCCGACAAGCTCCTCTTGCCGGGCCTTGTCTCCCTAGGTGCCTTGGGTGGCCTTCCGGCAAGCTCCTCTTGCCGGGGCCTTGTCTCCTTGGCTTGAATACTTTGTTCTTGAATGGCTCCAAAGGAACCACGGAGGACCTTGGTGGCCGCCTGTAAGCCTTGCAGCGGAGGGCTGCAACTGCCGTGCACAAGTTCGGGATACTAGGGTACCCCTACTCTAGTACACCGACAGAGCCCCCGGGCCTGGGCCACACTGCAGTGCCGAGCGCTGTTGGGCCAAGCCCAAAACAGGCATCGCAGAACGCGCAGCCCCAACGCAGCCCCCAAGCGTAAGTATATGGTTTACTTCCTGGCATTAGCGTGCATGGGTGCCCTTTCTTTGCTGATATCCGATCACTGATTTGTGTAGGAGCAGAGCAGCCTTACCAGGAGTGCCCTCAAGCCGCTCCTGACATGCCTTCTGCTTCGACTACACCGCCAAGGGAGGATTCCCCGGCAAGGGAGCGTTCTCCGGCAAGGGAGACTTCTCCGGCAAGGGGCAGTTCTCCGGCAAGGGACAGCTCTCCGGCAAGGGACAGCTCTCCGGCAAGGGACAGCACCAGCGATCCCCTGGTGGCGGAGACCATGACTGCAGACCCTAGCACAGGTAATCCTCTTGCTTGAAAACTTTCCTTGTGTTCTTCTTCTTCTGATTTTCTTTTTGAATATTTGCTTGACTTTTCTTCATTTTCCAAATCGTCGGATCCATCCGCCACAGAGCCAATGGAGACCGAGGCCGGCGAGGAGGACGCCGTCTTGGCAAGATCGACGCACGCCGCTGCCATCGAGAAGAAGCTGGCACCGACGAGCCCGCCGCGAAGAGGCCGCCAAAGCTGCCGCCGCCAGAAGCCGGGCGAGGGTCCGCGATCGACCGACGGCCTCGAGACCGCAGGAGCGCCAGCGCCACGCCGACCGCCGATCCCTCCGCTTGCTGCCTGCAAAGGCCAGTTCAAGAGCCCCAGCCAGCGCCCTATTTGAAGGCCGGCGATGGCGTTTTCATCAAGCTCCCATGGGCGTCGAGCTCGAGGCGCCCGGCGAAGGAGAAACTTCGATGAAGAGCTGCTCGTTTTCTTTTCTTCTTGCCGCTGCTGGTCATGTCATGAGAACGGTCTATTAGAGCTGCGACAAGTTATCTTGTAAGATAACTCTATGTCGGATAGTGATTGCTATGTTATTTCCTTTACTTGATCCCTTCCTTTGTATGTTTTGCCCTCGCTTTTAGGGAACTTGTCGGTGAGGCACACAGGCCATGGCTGAAGTCTTGGGACGTCGGCAACCTGGCGGTCTTTGCTAGCGACAAGAAACCTTGTCGCAACTAGTCGCATCTCACTTAAGTTGTTGAGCGGACTCGAAACAAAGTAAAGCGCAATCGCTGACTCACTTAAGTTGTTGAGCGGACTCGAAACAAAGTAAGGCGCAATCGCAGCTCACTTAAGTTGTTGAGCAGACTCGAAACAAAGTAAGGCGCAACTAGCTACGAGTTGGTTCCTCCAGCACAGGTTTTCCATACAAAGTAATGCAGTCGTTCGAGGAAGATAACTTAAAAATTTTAAAACTGATTGCTCAAACTTTAGCAACTTAGCTTTTACATCGTTTGCTTCCGGTAAGGCTAGACTTCCTTGAGCGACGCTTGGTCCACACCATTATCTTCTCCTTTCCCCGGCGAACTTGTGGGCGAGGGAACCTTCCTTTCTTTGAGAAAGAGAAAGAAGAGAAAATAAAGATATGGAGCCTTATGGCTCGTTATTGCTTACCGGGGGTAGGTGCTGCACAAAGTGTCAGATAACGCATGCAAAAATAGAAGTAGAAAGCATGAAATTGACAAGATGTGCGAAGCACATATGCACGGGGTCTGCGCCCGGCTTTGTACGAAGGATTACATGCAACATCGGCAAGACTTGTACAAAAGGTGGTTGCCGGAAAGGGTTCCGGCAACCGCGCCCTACGGGTAAAACTTACGAAGATGATCAATGTTCCAGGAGTTGCTCACCGGAATGCCATCTTCGGTCTCTGGCATGACAGCGCCAGGCCTAGTGACTCGTTTCACCCGGTAAGGGCCTTCCCACTTCAAGGCGTCAACTTGTTGGAATTCTTGGCGGACTGAACGCTACCAAGAACAAGGTTGCCTTCCTCGAGACTTCGGCATTGACTTTGCGGCTATGGTAGCGGCGCAAAGCTTCTTTGGTATCGAGCAGCTCGTCTGATGACTGAAGACGATCCTCCTCACGGAGCAGCGCGTCATCTTGTCGCAACTGCTCTTGCTCAAGCTCATCATAAGCAAGCACTCAAGGTGATCCGTATACGAGTTCCGTGGGGAGAACTGCCTGTGCCCATGCTGGAGCACATCTTTGGCGAGCCAGGTAGGGGGCGTCGAGATTGTGTGAACCTGATCCGGCGTCCACACGAGCTAGATCTTCATCATCTTCATCGACATGCCACCGAAGAAGGAGGCTTCGACAGCAGATGTTCCGTCCGCGTCGAACCCACCACCACCGGAGCAAACGGGTGGTGGGATAGATGCCGGCGGAAGAATGGACGTCGGCAGAGCCCACGGTGCTGCCAAGTCCAAGGACAAGGCTGCGCAGACCTCGGCGTCCGTACATGCACCACACCCGTCTCAGGAGGTGCGGGACCGACAGCGTCATGGTATTCACAACGCCATACGATCGTTGGACCAAGATCGAGCTGGTGGATCTCGGGATGCTCAGGACCAGCATGCACGCCAACATCTTTGGCGCGAAGCGAAAGGCGGTCGCTGGGCGGGATATCGCTCCTTCTAACATAGTTAGAAGTCCGAGCATATCCGCTCCTCGCGCCGCTCGCCATCGCCACCCACCACTCTAGCGTAAGCTTTGGCGAGAGCTCAAGCTGCTCTGGGTTACCCTCCAACAGCCGACAAGGTCGATGAATGGAGGGCCACCATTCGTAGTCTCATCGGCTTTGCCAGCGGCGACGCTCCGCGGCAGCCGAGTGCATCGCTACCGCGGCAGGACTGCCAAACACGAGTCGGTGGCGGCGAAACCGGTGGGGTGCAACCACCATGCACTCTCCGCCCGAAGGCCAAGATCGCCGACTTCGCCGAATCCACCTCGGCAATGACTCCACCGCATCGCCGGATCCACGAGCTCGTCGCGATCAGCGCCAAGTTCTTCGCGGCGGCAAAGAAGAAGACGCTCGAACTTCGCATCGGCGCCAAGAGAAGCGCGGCGTCAATCCGACCAGCGCTGGGCCCTTTGTCGACATGCATGCGCCCGAAGAACCAGCGACTTGCCGTCTGTGATGAGGTTGCCCTGCGTTCACTCGTGAGCTGCGGCAAGTCCAGTGGCCCAGCAAGAAGAATTTCAAGCCAGACGTACCAGAGAAGTACGACGGCAAGACGCATCCGTCGGAGTTCCTCAGCATCTACACCATTGCGGTGCAGGCTCCGGGGGGCGAGACGACAAGATCCTGGCCAACTACTTCCCGCTGGTGCTCAAGCCCAATGTCAGATCCTGGCTCAATCACTTGCCGGACAACTCCATATCCTCTTGGGCAGATCTATGCCATCAGTTTGTCGGCGCCTTTACAGGCGGCCACAAGCCCCATGGCTAAGAAAGCGACCTTCATCTACTCGCCCAGAAGGAAGGAGAGCCCCTGCGCAAGTACATTCAGAGATTCAGCCACCACAGACACAACATCCCAGATGTCCACCCTGCCATGATAATCAGCTGCGTTCCATCGGAACATGTGAAACCGCAGGATGCGGGAGGAGATGGCGATGTGCAAGATCGAGACGTCGATGAGCTATATGCCCAACCCGACAAGTGTGCACGCGTCTTTGAGGAAGGGAGGAGACTCCCCGGAGAGAATACTGAAGCAGGAGGATCTGATAGTGAGGAGACCGCCCCGGCAAAGAAAGACCGGCGGCGGAACAACAGGAAGAAGAAAGGCAAAGATGTGCTAGTTGTTGAGCAGTCCGGCAATGCAGGTGGCGCCAAGAAAGCCAAAGTTGGTAGATCCGGCAAGGAGGTTGCCGCTGGCACCAACTGGGGCGAAGAAGAGACCAAGTCTGGCAAGAGCTCTGATGCCCACTCCGGCAAGCGCACCTCTTCGGAGTGCTGCGCTACCATCGAGGACGCACCATCGAGCTCCACCGGCAAGTGTAAGAAGACGATGGCAGCTCCACCAGAGACCAAGAAGGTCCTCAAGATCAACACCAAGGGTCTTTGAGAAGCGATCTGCTCCGACAAGCCCTAGGGTTTGTTCCGTTGAAGCGAGCGCTCGACAAGTTTTGCTCCGGCAAGCTTGCTGGGAACGTCAAGCTCGGCTGAGCCGCGAGTTCTCGCCGTGGAAGCGAGATGTTCCCCGCAGCAGCAGATGTGCCTTTAGTCCTTGTTGTCGAGCCGCAAGCTCCAAAGATGGGCAGCAGATTGTCCATTTCCTTGAACAGGAGAACTTCCCAAAGAGCAAGAAGAAAGCGGAAAGAGTAGCCCCTCAGTCAAGTATGTACCAGTTTGTCGACAACACACTTTGCATGTAAGAAGACTCAACGGTGTGAAATTGAAGTGTATTCACCGGGAAGACGGACAAAAGCTGTTGGCGAGAGATACATGGAGGCATATGTGGTCACCACATTGGCGCCAGAGCACTTATTTGGCAAAGTGTTCCGGCAAGGTTTCTTTTGGCCGACAACCCTCCATGATGCAACTGCACAAGTAACCAAGTGTGAAGCGTGCCAGTTCCATTCCAAGCAGATACACCAGCCAGCTCAAGCTCTCCAGACGATCCCTTTATCCTGGCCATTTTCGGTCTGGGGGCTCGACATCCTCGGCCCCTTTCCCCGAGCTGTCGGGGGCTTTGAGTACTTGTACGTTGCAATCGACAAGTTCACAAAGTGGCCGGAAGTGGAAGCAGTGAGGAAGGTGACAGCACAGTCAGCAGTCAAGTTCTTTAGGTCGATTGTTTGCCGTTTCGGAATCCCTAACAGGATCATCACCGACAACTGCACGCGCAATTCACGAGCCGCACCTTCATGCAAGACGTCCAAGATCTTGGCGCCAAGGTCTGCTTCGCTCGTTGCTCATCCGAGAAGTAACGGTCAAGCGGAGAGGGCGAATGCTAAAGTGCTGCGCGGGCTCAAGACCGTAACTTTCGACAGGCTGCACAAGTGCGGAAAGAATCGATTGAGGAGCTGCCGGTGGTTCTTTGGTCGATCAGACGATGCCAAATCGAGCCACTGGCCAGACACCTTTCGCTCTAGCCTATGGAGCGAGGCAGTTCTCCCCACGGAACTCGTAACGGATCACCTCGAGTGCTCGCTTATGATGAGCTTGAGCAAGAGCAGTTGCGACAAGATGACGCTACCGCTCCTTGAGGAGGATCGTCTTCAGTTTGTCAGACGAGCTGCTCGATACCAGCAAGCTTTGCGCCGCTACCATAGCCGCAAAGTTAATGCCAGAAGTCTCGAGGAAGGCGACCTTGTTCTTCGGTAGCGTTCAGTCCGCCAAGAATTCCAACAAGTTGGCCTTGATGTGGGAAGGCCCTTACCGGGTGAAACAAGTCACTAGGCTTGGCGCTGTCCGCCTTGAGACCGAAGATGGCATTCCGGTGAGCAACTCCTGGAACATTGAGCATCTTCGTAAGTTTTACCCGTAGGGCGCGGTTGCCGGAACCTGCTCCGGCAACCACCTTTTGTACAAATCTTGCCGATGTTGCATGTAATCCTTCGTACAAAGCCGGGCGCAGACCCCGTGCATATGTGGTTCGCACATCTTGTCAATTTCATGCTTTCTACTTCTATTTTTGCATGCATTATCTGACACTTTGTGCAACACCTACGCCCGGTAAGCAATAACGAGCCATAAGGCTCCATATCTTTATTTTCTCTTCTTTCTCTTTCTCAAAGAAAGGAAGGTTCCCTCGCCCACAAGTTCGCCGGGGGGAAAGGAGAAGATAATGGTGTGGACCAAGCGTCGCTCAAGGAAGTCTAGCCTTACCAGGAAGCAAACGACAGAAAAGCTAAGTTGCTAAAGTTTGAGCAATCAGTTTTAAAATTTTTAAGTTATCTTCCTCGAACGACCGTGCATTTTGTATGGAAAAACTGTATGGCGGAGGAACCAACTCGTAGCTAGTTGCGCCCTTACTTTGTTTCGAGTCCGCTCAACAACTTAAGTGAGCTGCGATTGCGCCCTTACTTTGTTTCGAGTCCGCTCAACAACTTAAGTGAGCTGCGATTGCGCCCTTACTTTGTTTCGAGTCCGCTCAACAACTTAAGTGAGCTGCGACTAGTTGCGACAAGGTTTCTTGTCAGTAGCAAGACCGCCAAGAAGGCCGACGTCCCCACACTAAGTGCTCATGCCCGTGTGCTGCGCCGACAAGTTCCCTAAAAGCGTAGGGCAAAAACATACAAAGGAAGGGATCAAGTAAAGGAAATAACATAGCAACCACTATCCGAAATAGAGTTATATTACAAGATAACTTGTCGCAGCTCTAATAGACCGTTCTCATGACATGACCAACAGCGGCAAGAAGAAAAGAAAACGAGCAGCTCTTCATCAGAAGTTTCTCCTTCGCCGCGCCACGAGCTCGACGCCCATGGGAGCTTGATGAATCACGCCATCGCGGCCTTCAAATAGGCGCGGGCTGGGGCTCTTTGAGCCTGGACAGCTGCAATGGCGGAGGGATCGGGCGGTCATGGCGCCTGGTGCTCCTCAAGACCTCAGGCCGTCGGTCGATCATCGCCGGACCCCTAGCCAGCTTCTACGACGGCAGCTTTGGTGGCCTCTTCACCGACGGGCTCGTCGGCGCCAGCTTCTTCTCCGATGGCAGCGGCGTCGTCAGTACTGCCGCGCGCGTCCTCCTCGCCGGCGGCCTCGGTCTCCATTGGCTCTGTGGCGGATGGATCTGACGACCGGAAAATGAAGAAAAGTCAAGCAAATATTCAAGAAAATCAGAAGAAGAAGAACACAAGGAAAGTTTTCAAGCAAGAGGATTACCTGTGCTAGGGTCTGCAGTCATGGTCTCCGCCACTGTGGGATCGCTGGTGCTGTCCCTTGCCAAGAGCTGTCCCTTGCTTGGGAGAGCTGTCCCTTGCCGGAGAACTGCCCCTTGCGGAGAAGTCTCCCTTGCCGGAGAATGCTCCCTTGCCGGGAATCCTCCCTTGGCGGTGTAGTCAAGCAGAAGGCATGTCGAGCGGCTTGTGGCACTCCTGGTAAGGCTGCTCTGCTCCTACACAAATCAATGATCGAGATATCAGCAAAGAAAGGGCACCCATGCATGCTTAACAGCAGGAAGTAAACCATATACTTACGCTGGGGGCTGCGCGTGCCCATGCCCTGTTTTGGGCCTGGCCCAATAGCGCTCGGCACCGTGTGTGGCCCAGGCCCGGGGGCTCCTATCGGTGTACTAGAGTAGGGGTACCCTAGTATCCCGAACTTGTGCCTGAGCGATTTGCAGCCCTCGCAGCAAGGCTTACCGGGTGACCGCCAAGGTCCTCCGTGGTTCCTTTGGAGCCATTCAAGAACAAAGTATTCAAGCCAAGGAGACAAGGCCCGGCAAGAAGAGGAGCTTGCCGGAAGGCCACCCAAGGCACCTAGGAGACAAGGCCCGGCAAGAGGAGCTTGTCGGGAAGGCCACCAAGGCACCTAGGAGACAAGGCCCGGCAAGAGGAGCTTTCCAGAAAGCCCGGTGAGTGACAAGCTTCCGGACGCGACAAGACAACAACATGACAAGGCGCTTGCCGCCAGCCCACCACTCAGCACTGCGCTCCAGCACATCCACTAACGTGTCGCCACAGGACCTTTCGGTAGCGCGTGGCAAGAGGTCGTCTTGCCGGTAGGCTGATCTGCCCACGAACACCTATGGGACCGGGCGTGCGAGCCCCTTCGGTTCGGGCGGGGGCGGAGGTCGCCTGAAGAGCAGATTGAGGCGGAGCACACGAGCGGTTACCCAGCTTCGAGCTCTCCGGAGATAACACTCCTACTGCTGCATGTCTGAGTGTATTGAGTTCTTGCTCGGGAGCGCTGAGTGCTACAGTACACACAAGCTGCTAACGAGACCGAGCGTGAGTGTTCTCTGGCTTCGAACCTCTCGAACCTCTCTCTCCCACTAACCTCTCGAACCCTTCTCCTCTCCCCTCCTCTACGTTGCGCATGGGCCTCCTTTTATATGCTAAAGGGGTCTCCGACAGGTGGCAACGTAGACAAGGGTAAAAATGGAAAAGGAGTGGTTGGTACAACTACTTGTACAGTGTACAGTGTATCATACCTAACCCTGACGGCAGGGGACAAAGGCATTAAATGCCCGTCTACGTCGCCCTAACAGTGCAGAAAGGGACCGTCAGGGGCGCCACCGCTTGCCACGATGGCAATCTTGTCAAGACCGCCACATCACTCCGCTCGGCCGTCAAGACGACCTCTTGCCACGCCGCTACCGAAAGGTCCTGTGGCGACACGTTAGTGGATGTGCTGGAGTCACGGTCTGAGTGGTGGTCTGCCATGACAAGCGCCTTTGCCGCGGTTGTTGTCTTGTCGTGTCCGGAAGCTTGTCGCTCATCGGGCCTTCCCGACAAGCTCCTCTTGCCGGGCCTTGTCTCCTAGGTGCCTTGGGTGGCCTTCCGGCAAGCTCCTCTTGCCGGGCCTTGTCTCCCTAGGTGCCTTGGGTGGCCTTCCCGGCAAGCTCCTCTTGCCGGGCCTTGTCTCCTTGGCTTGAATACTTTGTTCTTGAATGGCTCCAAAGGAACCACGGAGGACCTTGGCGGTCACCGGTAAGCCCCGCCATGAGGGCTGCAATCGCCCAGGCACAAGTTCGGGATACTAGGGTACCCCTACTCTAGTACACCGACAATGTGAGTTTAATGATAATGAAATCTTATCTTCTTATGGAAAGGGTGTTTATAGTTACTATGATATCGAACAAATTGAAGAATTTGTCGTTTTTAAGGGTGCTCATGAAGTTGCTTCTTTGATTGAAAAGTATGACATTACTCTCTACAAATCTGAAAATTCTGACATACTTAAATATTGCTATGAAAACTATGATCATAATACCTATGTTAAGGAATTTATTGAGAGAATGACCGTTGCTTTGGAAGAAAATAATGGTATGCACGAATCTATAGATAATTATGATTCCGATGATTTGATTGAAATACCCCTTGATGAACATGATGCTTGCTATTCTTGTTGCCATGATGCCAATATTTATGAAGGCGAATTTGCTATAGTTCCTTATGTTAAACATGAGATCGTTGCTATTGTGCCCATACTTGATAGTTCCTTTGATGAAAAATATGATTGCAATGATGTTATTATAAATTCTATGATGTAAATTGTGTTAATAATATGCAAAACCCTAAGCTTGGGGATGATAGTTTTGCTATGTCTACTACTTGTTGCAATGATCATGATTGGGGTGATTCTTCTTATGATCTTGAAAATTTATTTAAGCCCCATGATGAATATGAGATTGATAATAATGTTTGCAATAATATTGAAAGTGGGTTTGGAAGAGTGTCAACTTTAGATCCCACATATTTGGAGAATGTTCAATCTTATGAAGTTTTTGATAAAAGTGGGATTGGAGAGGTCATGACTTTAGTTAATGTTAATCCCACTATTTTGGAAGAGTGTCAACTTTGCATGCATGTGGATCGTGTTGAGAATATGTTTTCTGATAGCTATATTGTTGAATTTTCTTATGATCCTACATGTAATTATTATGAGAGAGGAAAATATGGTTGTAGAAATTTTCATGTTACTAAATTACCTCTCGTTATGTTGAGATTGCTATTGTTTCTTTCCGCTTCCTTGCATATGCTAGTTTTTGCTTGCCTTGATAATTTGTTTGCCTATAAGATGCCTATGAATAGGAAGTATGTTAGACTTAGATGTGTTTTTCATATACTATATGATGCTCGTTTTGTGCTTCAATTCTTGTCTTCCACGTGAGCATCATCGAAATTATCAATGCCTAGCTAAAAGGCTTTAAAGAAAAGCGCTTGTTGGGTAACAACCCAATATTTTTCCTTGATGTTATTCAATAAATAATCCATCTATCTTTTATTTATATGTGGTTTTTGTGTTTTAATTAGTGTTTGTGCCAATAGAACCTTTGGGAAGACTTGGGTGAAGTCTTTTTGATCTTGCTGTAAACAGCAGAAACTTTAGCACTCACGAGATTAGCTACAACTTTTTATTGGAGAGTGATATTTAGTTGATTCTTTTTGCATATGATTAATAGATAAATTCCTCACGTACAGCAATTTATTTTAGAATTTTTAGAGTTCCAGAAGTTTGCGTTAGTTACAGATTACTACAGACTATTCTGTTTTTGACAGATTCTGTTTTTCGCGTGTTGTTTGCTTATTTTGATGAATCTATGGCTAGTAATGGAGTTTATGAACCATAGAAAAGTTGGAATACAGCAGGTTTAACAAAAATATAAATAAAGAATGAGTTCATTAAAGTACCTTTAAGTGGTGTTTTCTTTTCTTTCGCTAACGGAGCTCACGAGATTTTCTGTTAAGTTTTGTGTTGTGAAGTTTTCAAGTATTGGATAAAGATTTGATGGATTATGGAACAAGGATTGGCAAGAGCCTAAGCTTGTGGATGCACAAGGCACCACAAGGTAAAATTCAAGGACAACCAAAAGCCTAAGCTTGGGGATGCCCCGGAAGGCATCCCCTCTTTCATCTTCGTCTATCGGTAACTTTACTTGGGGCTATATATTTATTCACCACATGATATGTGTTTTGCTTGGAGCGTCTTGTATGATTTGAGTCTTTGCTTTTTAGTTTATCACAATCATCCTTGCTAAATATACCTTTTTAGAGAGACGCACATGATTCGGAATTTGTTAGAATACTCTATGTGCTTCACTTATATCTTTTGAGCTATATAGTTTTTGCTCTAGTGCTTCACTTATATCTTTTAGAGCACGATGGTGGTTTTATTTTATAGAAATTATTGATCTCTCATGCTTCACTTATATTATTTTGAGAGTCTTCAATAGCATGGTAATTTGCTTTAATTGTGAAATTAATCCGAATGTGATAGGCATCCAAGATGAGCATAATAAAAACTTCCATATTGAGTTCATTGAATATCATGAGAAGTTTTATACTTGATAAGTGTTTTGAGATATACAGGTGGTAATATTAGAGTGTGCTAGTTGAGTAATTGTGAAATTGAGAAATACTTGTGTTAAGGTTGGCAAGTCTCGTAGCATGCACGTATGGTAAAAGTTGTGAGACAATTTTGACACATAAGGTGTTATTTTATTGCTTTCCTTATGAGTGGCGGTCGGGGACGAGCGATGGTCTTTTCCTACCAATCTATCCCTCTAGGGGCATGCGTAGTAGTACTTTGCTTCGAGGGCTAATAAACTTTTGCAATAAGTATATGAGTTCTTTATGACAAATGTGAGTCCATGGATTATGCACACTCTCTACCTTCCACAATTTTCTAGCCTCTACGGTACCGTGCATTGCCCTTTCTCGCCTTTAGAGTTGGTGCAAACTTCGCTGGTGCATCCAAACCCCGTGATATGATACACTCTATCACACATAAACCTCCTTATATCTTCCACAAAGCAGCCACCATACCTACCTATCATGGCATTTCCATAGCCATTCTGAGATATATTGCCATGCAACTTTCCACCGTCCCGTTTATTATGACACGCTCCATCATTGTCATATTGCTTTGCATGATCATGTAGTTGACATCGTATTTGTGGCAAAGCCACCATTCATAATTTTTCATATATGTCACTCTTGATTCATTGCATATCCCGGTACACCGCCGGAGGCATTCACATAGAGTCATATTTTGTTCTAAGTATTGAGTTGTAGTTCTTAAGTTGTAAGTAATAAAAGTGTGATGATAATCATTATTAGAGCATTGTCCCATGTGAGGAAAGGATGATGGAGACTATGATTCCCCCACAAGTCGGGATGAGATTCCAGACTAAGAAAAAGAAAGAGGCCAAAAAAAAGAGAAGGCCCAAAAAAAAGAGAAAAAAAGAAAAAAGAAAAAAAGAGAGAAAAAGAGAGAAGGGACAATGTTACTATCCTTTTTCCACACTTGTGCTTCAAAGTAGCACCGTGATCTTCATGATAGAGAGTCTCCTATGTTGTCACTTTCATATACTAGTGGGAATTTTTCATTATAGAACTTGGCTTGTATATTCCAATGATGGGCTTCCTCAAAATGCCCTACGTCTTGGTGAGCAAGCAAGTTGGATGCACACCCACTTAGTTTCTTTTGTTGAGCTTTCACATATTTATAGCTCTAGTGCATCCGTTGCATGGCAATCCCTACTCCTCTCATTGACATCAATTGATGGGCATCTTCATAGCCTATTGATTAGCCGCGCCAATGTGAGACTTTCTACCTTTTTGTCTTCTCACATAACCCCCATCATTATACTTTATTCTACCCATAGTGCTATATCCATGGCTTGCGCTCATGTATTGCGTAAGGGTTGAAGAGGCTGAAGCGCGTTAAAAAGTATGAACCAATTGCTTGGCATGTCATCGGGGTTATGCATGATGAGAACGTTTTGTGTGACGAAATTGAAGCATGGCCTAACTATAAGATTTTGTAGGGATAAGCTTTCTTTGGCTATGTTATTTTGATAAGACATAATTGCTTGGTTAGCATGTTTGAAGTATTGTTGTTTTTATGTCAACATTAAACTTTTATCTTGAACCTTTGGATCTATATTCATGCCACAATAAAAAGAATTACATTGAAAATTCTGCTAAGAAGCATTCCACATCAAAAATTCTGTTTTTATCATTTACCTACTCGAGGACGAGCAGGAATTAAGCTTGGGGATGCTTGATACGTCTCCAACGTATCTATAATTTTTTATTTTTCCATGCTATCATATTATCTATTTTGGATGTTCGATGGGCTTTATTATATGCTTTTATTATTTTTGGGACTAACCTATTAACCGGAGGCCCAGCCCAAATTGTTATTTTTTGCCTATTTCAATGTTTCGAAGGAAAGGAATATCAAACAGAGTCCAAACGGAATGAAACCTTCGGGAACGTGATTTTCGGAACAAACGTGATCCAGAGGACTTGGAGTGGACGTCAAGTAATCAACAAGGAGGCCACGAGGCAGGGAGGCGCGCCTGCCCCCTGGGCGCGCCCCCACCCTCGTAGGCCCCTCGTAGCTCTCCTGACCGACCTCTTTCGCCTATATATATACTCATATACCCTGGAAACATCAGAACGGGAGCCAAAACCCTATTTCCACCGCCACAACTCTCTTTACCCGTGAGATTGTGGGGACCCCGACTCATAAGTCGTGATCACCGAATGCACGTGTACAGTGATCCCAGAGATCAATGCTCACTGAACACACAAAAGCTGAATAACAAGAGTCTTACATCCATACATACCGTCTTACACAAATTATGACCATTATGGTCAAGTCTTACATAGATAAGGCCACAAGGGCTGTATACCAAATAAACTTAAGCAGCGGAAATCTTCGTCGATAAGTAGAACCCATGCCATCTGCCTTAACCCTACAGGCATTCTGACTGGGAAACGTCCTAGTTCACATGTTTGTCTCCAAAGAACTCTTCTTTGAACTCCTGCTCTTCCATGCCTGGCCAATTAAATAACCAGTGGCAAGCCAATGAGTACTTTGAATGTACTCGCAAGCAACCCATGTTTTGGTTCAAGATAGAACAATGCATGATATAGGTAAATTTTTGCATAAAGCTAGTTTTGAGTGCAATGACATGTTCAACAACTTGTAAGACATGTATCATGAGAATTCAAGTATCCATGAGGACAAGTTACAAATATCAACATAAATAGAGAGGGCATCAACCCAACTCAATCATGTCAAGTCCTTTGACTTGACCCAAGTAGATCTTCCCACTTATCCAAACACACACACTGGTTTGCAAACATGTGGACGTAGCCCAAGAGCGGTTACCCAACTGTCCTTGACCGTGGACACGGCTATTCGAATAGTTTTACACTCTGCAGAGGTTGCACACTTTACCCACAAGATTCGGGGAGCTTCCGTGTCATCCACGACCCGCGATACCTCAAGTACCCGGGGTAAGCACCCGATCACTATCTTTCCCTAGACAACACTAACAAAGAGTCCACTCGTTGTTCCGTATCCTCACGATGTACATCATACGAGACTCACTCGAGATCGTAACATCCAAGAGGGGACGCAATGGTGTATCCGGTGCCCTGTAAAAGCAGTCATGGCCGCCCTACCTGGCACGACCCCGTCCCGAGAGAGAGCACCAACTCTCCCCCGTCACTAGTAATGCGGGCTCCAAGCTAGTATCAGCCTAGGTACAATAATGCCCTTTCCCATACAAGGGTAGAGTGGTTGCGCATGTAAGGTTGGAATAACGGTCGCAACTTAAACCAATCTGTTTTGAAAACAACACACACTTGCCTCGGTACAGCACTTCGTCATCAAGTGGCTACCTAACTGAAAGTGCGTTATATCGACTAGGGGGGGTGAATAGGCGATTTTTGTGAATTCTTCACTGAGGAATTTGCCGGTGAGGAAATTCCTTAGCGAAGAACTACTTGCAGCGGAATAAGTACTCAGAAGTAAGCATAAGAGAATGCGGGCATGGTCATCATGATGAAATGAAGACAATCAAAGAGTACAGAAAAGCGTAAACACATGATAGCACAAGATGAAGACAAACAGATCAAGAAATTGAACTGAGGAAATTGAGAAATTCTTCACCAAAGTCTTCAAACACAGATATGAATGAACACTCAACACGAATGAGGAAATGAAAGAGTTGAGGAAATTGAACCAATTAGGTTGGTGAAGACAATGATTTGGTAGACCAGTTCCAACTGCTGTCTCAGTTGTACATCTGGTTGGAGCGGCTGAGTATTTAAACTCGAGGACACACAGTCGCTGAGCACGCAGCTCAGGACACCAAGTCCTCACCGTATTCTCCTTGAACTAAGGTCACACAGACCTCGTCCAATCACTCGTGGTAAGTCTTCAGGCGACTTCCAAACCTTCACAGACTTGGTCACTCGGTGATCCACAATTCCTCTTGGATGCTCTAGACCATGACACCTAACCGTCTGGAAGAAGCACAATCTTCAAAGGTAACAAGCGTCGGATCCACGCAGGATCAATCTCTTCAGTGATGCTCAATCACTTTGGGTTTGTAGGGGTTTGGTGTTTGGGTTTTTCCTCACTCGATGATTTTTGCTCAAAGTCCTCGGAGGATGGGTTGCTCTCAAATGACAAGTGTCAAGTTTCTCTCGGAGCAGCCAACCAGCTAGTGGTTGTAGGGGGCGGCTATTTATAGCCTAGGGAGCAGCCCGACATGATAAGACATAAATGCCCTTCATTGATATGACCGTTAGGTGGATAAGATATTTTGGGACAGCTGGCGCGCAGCACAGCAACGGTCGGAAATTTGACTCTCAAATTCCTCAGGGCTATCATGTTCCTCACTGTGTAGGCAATCCGCCTTTGGCGAATTCCTAACTCCTCGGTCGAACACATTCCTCGTGACGAGAAGAACTTCGTCTCATCCTTTGAAGAAATTGACTGAATCGTATGAGATTTCCAAAGGCTTCACTCGAAGGGATTGGTAGGTGTAGGATTTTGAGTTGAGCATCACATGGAAATTTTTCCTTAGTATTTCCTCGACCCCCTTTAACAGTACGCTGTTTCCTATGACTCAAGAAAGAGAAAATGAAACTACGAAAACAAAAGTCTTCACGCTTCATGTTCCTCAAATGAATACCAAGTCTTCAAGGTCACACCAATTTCTTCACTTTCAAAGTCTTCTGAAAGTCTTCAGAATATCAAAGTCTTCAGTCGAAGAACTTCATTTTTAGGGGTCGACTTTCACTGTAAATATCAAACTCCTCATAGACTTATAGAACTGTGTACACTCATAAACACATTAGTTTCTTAACCTATAAGTCTTCAATACACCAAAATAACTAAGGGGCACTAGATGCACTTACAATCTCCCCTTTTTGGTGATTGATGACAATATAGGTTAAGTTTTCAACGGGGATAAACATATGAAGTGTAAATACTGATATTGAGGAATTTGATTGCAAGATATAGAAGAACTCCCCCGAAGATGTGCATAGTGAGGAATTTGCTTTTGAGGCGGTGCACATTTGAAGAGTTGAATCATGGAGATCTCCCCTATATCTTGTAATTCATACACGCATTTGACATATAATATGAAGAATTTGAAATGCATGATGAAATATGGTGCTTGATGAAATTCAGCATGCGTGCAATAATATTAATGAGGAACAAGGCATGCAAAATAATGCATCAAGAGTATCAGAGCATAGTGCCAGAGCACAGTGCATCAAAAGTATCAGAGCACCATCGGGTTTAAGATTACAACTCGATCCAATAAAAGTTTCAGAAGAACGAGAGTTGTAACTTAAGAAAGAAATGCCCATATAATAGACCCTCTTGAAGACTAACTCAAATTTCTCCCCCTTTGTCATCGAATGACCAAAAGGATCGAAACTAAGGACTAACGCCCCTGAAGAATTTCAAGTTGATGAAGGAGCGCCAGCTTTGTTGGGGTCGGTTGTCGTAGTGGGGCCTGCCACAGTGTCGTCCAAGTCTTCATTTTCATCAGTGTCTCGCGATGAAGAGTAGGAGCTGGCCACCAAGGAAGGAACTTTGACCTTCTTGTATTTCTTGGAGGAGGTGCAGACCACCAAATTCTTCCTTGAGACCCATTGTCGTCAGTTCTTCCGCGCTGTAGACATTAGAGAGAACAGCCCAGGTGCGTTTGAAGGTTTCATGGAGGTAGTAGTGTTTTTTCTTCACTGCATTGTGTGTTGAGGTCATGTTGTGAAGAATTGAATCAAGCTGACGCTTGACCCATTTATGATTGCGATCAACCTTCTGATGAAGATTGAGGAGTAACTCACGATCAGTCATCATCCCAGGTCTTTGTGGCTTGAGGACTTTGCTTGGTTGAGGTATTTATGCGCAGAGTCATCATTGGTGGAGTAGGATGCAGCTTTGCGAAACTGTCCATCCAATGGACGAATGCCTTCATCGATCACAGCAGTTGCCTTGCCCTTGTCATCACTGGGGTAAATGTCCGTTTGAGGACTTCAATCGGGGGCAAGTAGCTGCAGTGGTTCAGAGTATCAGCCTTGTAATTGAGTGAAGACCTTGTCCTGATGAATCTCATTATCCAAGGCGCATAAGGCTTCAGCTCAAATGGTGACATAGCAATGTTTGCCAGAGTCCTCATGAAGAAATCATGGAAGTTGACGGGAACGCCATGAATGATATTGAAAAGCATATTCTTCATGATGCCAACGACTTCTTCATCATTTGAGTCGTGGCCTTTGATAGGACTCATTGTCTTTGTCAGAATCCGATGACAAATCCGAGGCACATACAATAATTCCTTGACGAGGAATTTGGTTCTTAGGGCCTGCCACAGCTTCAAAGGCTTCATCAAGACTTGCATATAGTGATTTGAAAGCTTCGAGTCCGTTGTAGATACAACGAGCACCATCAAGTGGAGGATCGAGTGGTAGGGCACGAAGCAATTCAGTTCTTTGGTGCCTTGTAGTGAGTGTTTTCAGACATCCAGTCTAACACCCATGAGTTCACATCTTCAGCGTCTCCGGTGATGTGCAGCGTCGCATAGAATTGAAGAATGAGTTCTTCATTCCAATCACAGATGTCCGTGCAGAAATTCAGAAGTCATGCATCGTGAAGAACCCTGAGGACTGGCTCAAAGCCTGGCAGAGACTCCATGTCCACATGAGGAATATGTGCATGATCGAAGACTTTGTCTTTGTTGAAGAGCACTAAGGAATAGAATTTGGCTTGACTGGCAGTCCAGAAATGCCTCTTCCTTATGCGAGCAGAATCATATGGATTGTAATCAGTGAAGAATACATGCTCGCTGAAGAAATCTTCAGCCTTGAACTTTTGCTTTGTTGAGAAGGGATTCTTTGGCTTTGGCGGTGGAGTGTCGATGAGTTGCATCATGACCTCTGGAATCGCAATCTCGTGTTCTTCAGCCGAGGAATTTCTTGTTCCTCTCTGAGTGCAGATCGAGGATCAGCTGACGAGTTCATCAGCGCTAGTGGCTGGAATTTCTTCATTGATGTATGAAGTGGGATGAGTTTCTCGAGCCCATTTGAACTGTTGGAGCAGGGACCGAGGAATGTGTTGGATTGGGGTGAAGAGTGGAGAATTTGGATCTTGACTTTCCCAAAAGTCATCGTTCATCACCGGGCGTTGTGCTTCCAATATCCACATCTTTTCAATTTCCTCAACACCGGCCTCTTCAAATGTGAACTAAGGCATAGGCGAGGAAATGATTGGGGCTGAAGGGATTGCTTCCACTTCAATTTCTTCATCAATCTGCTCGACGAAGCGTGAGAATGATTTTCTTCATCAGATCCGCTTGGGATCTCATAATCTTCATCAAAAGGAACAAGGTCCTTTGATGGAATTGAGGAAATTGGAACAGCATCAATAGGATTTTCAAAGGAGCTGGTCATTGGCTTCATTTTCTTCGCAGCCGAAGAATTTGACGCAGCTGATGCTTTCCGTTTCTTCACTGCAGCTCGTTCTGCAGCCTTGGTCTTCTTCACATCAGAGGCAGATGGAAGAATTGGAGTTGGTGTTGGCGCAGGAGGAGCTGAGGAATCTGGTTGATTTTCCTCAGGTGCAACTGATGCAGTTGCCCTGACTTGTTCGGTTTCTTGAGCGCACCACTAGTGGATGCCACAGGAATTTCTTGATGGTCGAGCAGGATCATCAGCCTCGAACTAGCATTGTCTTCAAGACTGAACTTCATCGGTGGTCTTTGGCATGTTCTTCGATCTGCTGAGCTGAGGCTCCACTGAGGAATTTCTTGTTGCGTTAGGGCAGCAACATTGGTGAATTTCTTCGTCGAGGTTGATGAATCGACTTTGGCTCCTTGCCAATCAGCATAATAGGAGTCAAATTTGTCGCCGAGGGCTTTGATGTCAGCCCGCATCTTGATAAGTTCTTGATTGTCATCTTGACAACGCTTTTTCTTCAGCAGTTTCTCCTTCTGCATCTGCGATTTCTTGATCTCTGGCGATATCAAATTTCCATTTCTCCTCTTGGATGAAATGACTCGACATGTGACTTTGACCAGGTGTCGATTGAAGTCGAGCATAGGAGTGTTTGGGTCCTTGTGCCGAGATCAATGTAGTCTAGGATCACTCTTGGATCCAACAATGATGCACATGTGTGCCTTTGGCTCTAGCGGCCCTTTCTTGGCGGTTTCTGATGATTTCCACAAGTTCATCATCACCAGCCTCATCATCTTCAGGTGGCTCTTGGAAGGCGACCTGTTTCTTCTTGGGACTTGGCCGAGGACCTCGTCCAACAGGGCCTTAGTCTTCAAAGCAGAAGTCGGGTCGAGATGAAGACTTTGGTGTAGCCGAGGAACTTCTTTGAAACACCAGATGCAATGGAGATGCCTGCAGTCCTTTGGCATGTGGCCGGATGCACAGTCTTTGAGGACTTTGTCGAATCAGAGGATTTTGTAGGAGCAGCTGAGGACTTGGGAGGAGCAGGAGCAGCATGAGGAATTGGCCGTGAGAGCACAGCTGAGGAACTTGGCCATGAGGGCACTGTTGGTGAAGCACTTGGCTTGTGTGCGGGCTTCTTTTCCATAGATTTTCTTGGCTTGACAGAGGCCTCAGTGGCAGCAGCAGTAGGAGAGTCCTCATTGAATTTCCTCACTGCCTCGTTGGCTTGTCTTGCCAATTTGGCTTGGCGCTTGGCCCATTCTTCAGGAAAGTCCTCACCACGCTTGATGTGGTGGGGTCGACTTCTTGACCAGGTGCCAATGGAGCTCTTGGGCATGGAGGATTGAGAGCGAATTTCTTCATGTACTTTGGAGTTACATATCTGTACTCCCTCCATTCCCTTGCCCATCCCCGTTCAATCCTTTGAATGCGCACCTTGCACTGATTTTTGTTTTCTTTGCCGAACTTGGCTTCATCAGGTGTGCAATAATCAACATATATTTCCTCAGGGATTTCAAACGCAGTCATGACCTCAGGCCTCTTTCCTCCTTTCTGTGGCTTCTTTCCTTACGCCATATTCTTGGTGAGGAATTTGAACAAACGAATTCTCTCAAGAGGTATGCAACTTTTCTTCGAGGAACGCTGCAAATGAGTTAAGTTGATGAGAACCTAGTGATTCAGCAGCGGACATGAGTACCGTGAACAGAGTATAGTTGCGAGGAATTTGGAGAGGTCATATCTCGTTCTCGTAAGGTTTTTCAAAAAGAACTAGTTTGAGGAATTTGACCAGATGAGCCTTGAAGAATTTCACTAAGCGATCTTTTTCTTAGGTTCGAGTTGTATAGATCGAGGATCCACACAATTGAGGAATCTTGAAGAAAATCATTGCTTCGAGAAACGAATCAAGAGCATATTTTGTTTTAGGTGTTCATATGTGTGAAGATTTGAAGAATAAACACCTTTGAAGATTTTCAAGAAGGTTTGAGAATCAAAGCGAGTAATAAAAGTAACTTTTAATTACCCGGAGTGAAGAACACGACGAACTAAGAAGAACAGATGGGAAGTTCGTCAGTTCAGATCTTCCACGCCCTAACTCGGCGGAGGAAGACAGCTACGGCGGCGGCGGAGTGAAGATTTCCACGGTCGGTAGCAGTACGTCGCTGACGAGGTCGAGGCAGTGAAGCTCTTCCTCACCGGCGACGATGGAGTAGCGGCGGCGCTAGGGTTTGAGAAGCTCGAGCGAGAGAGAGAGAGAGCGGAGTAAAGGAAGTGAGGAAGGGGAGAGGGGGTATATATAGCCACGATGAAAAACTGTTCGCCCGAAGATTTGGGACGAACGTGCCCCTGACCCTTCTCATTCGCTTGACATGTGTCACCCACGTACTGAAAAGTGGAGATCGTGTTAGATCGTGGGTGAATAGATAAATCCATCGTGGGATGCGGAACGGTTTGAGCGGCAAAACCGAAAGTTTGGATAAGATCAGTTTTAAAGTTCCGTTCACAATTTCTTCAGCTGGCAAGGACACAGTGAAGATTTTGAACGAGTTCAAGTAGAACGCACATGAAGAATTTGTGAATAGATTGGGTTGAGTATAGCATAGAGGGGGAAGGGTCCGATCACATTCACTTAGCAGAAGAAGCAACTTGAAGAATTAGCCATAAGTGAATGCTGTAGAGGACATAAAGCCACATATATATGTAGCTAATGAAGAAAAACGACGGAAACTGTGAAGATTTTGAAAAGTTGAAGAATTTGAAAAACTGAAGAATTTCAAAAACTGAGGAAAAACTCAAATTGAAGATTTTCAACTTTGGTGGTGGCGTGACCCACAGTATAAGAATGATGATTTCAGACACCGCGTACAATTGTCGTAGGGTTCTGAGAATCAAATTCTTCATTAATTTCTTCACACTTAGAGAGTTATTCTTCATTGATTGAATAAAAACTTTTCTTCATGTGTTGCACATCTAAGTCATCAATTTTGCATAAGTGTCAGGATGTGTGTCCTTTTCAAAGAACATTCGAAGATTCTAAGATATTTAGCTCACATCGCAACTTGCTAAATCTCTTCTCATCCAAGGGCTTAGTGAAAATATCGGCTAGCTGTTCTTCAGTCTTCACATGCTCGACGGAGATGTCGCCCTTCAACACATGATCACGAAGAAAATGATGACGAATTTGGATGTGCTTTGTCTTCGAGTGCTGAACTGGGTTGTGAGCAATCTTTATGGCACTCTCATTGTCACGATGAGAGGCACATTCTTCACGTTGATGCCATAGTCCTTGAGAGTTTGCTTCATCCACAACAATTGAGCACAACAAGAGCCAGCAACAATGTATTCAGCTTCCGCGATGAAGCGGTGATACGTGATTCTGTTTCTTCGAGGACCAACGGACTAAAGATCGTCAGGAAATGACAAGTACCGGATGTTGACTTGCGGTCCACACGATCACCAAAGCATAGTCAGTCGTAATATCCAATGAGATCAAAAGTAGAGCCCTTGGGGTACCATAATCCTAGTGTTGGTGTGTGAGCTAGATATTGAAGAATATGCTTCACAGCCTTATGGTATGATTCCTTCGGTGTAGCTTGAAATCAGGCACACATGCAAACACTAAGCATTATATCTGGCCTAGATGCACATAAGTACAATAGAGAACCAATCATGGAGCGGTACACCTTGTGATCAAAGTCAATACCATTTTCATCAGTGCATAGATGGCCATTTGTGGGCATAGGAATTTTGACGCCTTTGCAATCTTGCATGCCGAATTTCTTCAGGACATCTTTGAGGTATTTCTCCTGAGATATGAATATGCCATTGTGTTGTTGATTTAATTTGAAGACCTAAGAAGAATTTCAACTCTCCCATCATAGACATTTGATATTCTTCACTCGACATATAGGCAAATTCACCACTATAACGTTGGTCAAGATTACAACCAAAGATAATATCATCAACATATATTTGGCACACAAACAGTTCACCATCATATGATTTAGTAAAGAGAGTAGGGTCGAGTGAACTGGGTGTGAAGCCATTCTTCACGAAGAATTCCTTAAATGTATCATACCACGCCCGGTAGGCTTGTTTGAGACCATAGAGGGCCTTGTTGAGTCTGAAGACTTTGTCGAGGATTCTTTGGATCTTCAAAACCTGGGGTTGAGCAACATATACTTCTTCCTCAAGCTTACCATTGAGGAATGCACTTTTCACATCCATTTGATATAAAGTGATATTGTGATGGTTAGCATAGGCAAGTAATATGCGAATAGACTCAAGTCTAGCAACAGTGCAAAAGTTTCATCGAAATCAATTCCTTCAACCCGTGTGTAGCCTTGAGCTACAAGTCGTGCCTTATTCCTCACCACAAGGCCATTTTCATCTTGCTTGTTGCGGTAGATCCACTTTGTGCCAATGATATTATGCTTGCGAGGATCTGGACGTTTGACCAGTTCCCAGACATTGTTGAGCTCGAATCGATGTAATTCTTCTTGCATGGCCTGAATCCACTCGGGCTCGGAAATGCTTCATCTACCTTAGTGGGCTCTGTGATAGAGACAAAAGCAAAGTGCCCACAAAAGTTAGATAAATGTGAAGCTTTTGAGCGTGTGAGAGGACTGGCGCTTCAATGTCATCGATGATCTTGTCAACTTGTACTTCTTTTGCAACGCGAGGATGAGCTGGTTGTCGTCGAGGAATTTGATCATTTTCCTCGGCACCATTGTCTTGACATTATCTTCGATTGCATCAGCTCGGCGTTCTTCGTCTGAGGAATGAATTCTTCAATGGATTCTTGAGGAATGACATCCTCGGTTTCCTTGAACTTGATAGATTCCTCGGTGCTTTGGTTCATGTAACACGAAGGTAGGTGCTCTCTTTGCGAGCCATTAGTTTCATCGAACCGCACATCTACTGATATCAACAATCTTGTTAAGAGCGATGTTGAAGACTCGTAGGTGTGCGAGTCCTTTCCGTAACGAAGCATAAAACCTTCATGTGCTTTCGGTGCAAATTTAGAACTGTGATGAGGATCTCTAATCCAGCATTTAGCAATCAAGACTTTGAAATAACTCACATTGGGTTTCTTGTCAGTGAGGAGTTCATAGGCAGTCTTCTTGAAGAATTTGTGAAGATATACTCTGTTGATGATGTGGCACGCGGTATCAATTGCATCAATCCAAAAACGACTAGGCGTTTTGTGCTCATCAAGCATAGTGCGAGCCATCTCAACAAGAGTTCTGTTCTTGCGCTCCACGACGCCATTTTGCTGAGGAGTATAGGGAGCAGATAACTCATGAGTAATACCAAGTTCATCAAGATAGGCATCAAGACCGAATTCTTGAACTCAGTTCCATTGTCACTCTGATGTGTCTCGATCTTCACACCAAAGTTAGTTGAAGCCCTCGAGGAAAATCGTCTGAAGACTTCCTGCACTTCATTTTTGTAAGTAACAATGTGTACCCATGTGTAACGAGAGTAATCATCAACAATAACAAAGCCATATAGAGATGCATCATTAGTGACTGCTGAGTAATGATTAGGACCAAAGAGGTCCATGTGAAGCAATTTGAAGGGACGAGTAGTGGTCATGATAGTCTTCGCAGGATGCTTGGCCTTGGTCATTTTTCCAGCTTCACAAGCTCCACACTAGTGATCCTTGAGGAATTAGACATTCTCAATGCCAATGACATGCTTCTTCTTTGCAAGCGTGCAGTAAATTCCTCATGCTGCGTGACCAAGTCGCCGATGCCATAGCCGATATACGAAGCTTTTGCAAGTAGGCACACGGCTGATTGTGGTCCTGTAGAGAAATCAACAATATACAAGTCTCCTCTCCTAAAGCCGTTGAAGACTTTGGAATTGTCAGCTTCCATAATCACAACACAACGATACTTGCCAAAGATAACAACCATATCAAGATCACAAAGCATTGAGATCGACATGAGGTTGTATCCTAAGGACTCAACAAGCATGACTTTGTCCATGTGTATGTCCTTAGAGATCGCAACCTTACCAAGACCCAATACCTGACTTTTGCCTTTGTCGGCCAAAGATGATATGCTTCAGATGTGACGGTGATAAGGGAGCATCCATCAATAGATTCTTGTCACCAGTCATGTGATTTGTACATCCACTATCGAAAACCCACTCAGTGGCTTTGGGTTGATCATCCTGCAGATGAATTAGTGCAACTTACGATCTCATATACTTCATCAGTGAAGAATATGGTATCAAGTTCATCAGATGAATTTCATCGAGCGTATAATGTATAAGCGATATGAGAACGTGTGAAATGAAGGTTCATTTCATCATGATTAGCCTGAGTCCTTTCAGGCATTTTTGTCAGGCCCCCAGCAAATTCTTCAGACGTTTAAATCACGTCTGGAGACCTGACCCTGCAGAAGAGTGTCGGGGAGGCTGATCGTTCCCACGGACACCTATGGGCCCCGACGGAGCGGGTCCCTTTGTGGTTCGGAGGGGGGCGGAGGTCGCACGAAGAGCAGATCGAGGCGATGCACACGGGCGGTTTTACCCAGCTTCGGAGCTCTCCGGAGAGATAAAACTCCTACTGCTGCCTGTTTGATCTATTGTGTTCTTGCTAGGGAGCAATGGGAGCTACAAAACCTAGCGTGAGTGTATCTAGTCTATGGCCAGTTGAATGGAACTGAACCCTGCGAAAGACACGAACCGAACGAACCTGGCCAACCCCCTTCTACGTTGCACTCGGGCCTCCTTTTATATGCTCAAGGGGTCTCCGACAGGTGGCAGCATAGATGAGGGTACAAATGTAAAAACAGGAGTTGGTACACCTACTTGAACAAAGTGTATGGTGCAAAAATACCTAACTTTCGACAGCAAGGGACAAAAGCAATAAATGCCTGTCGTTGTCACCCAAAGCGATTAACGAGAGACCGTCAGTGCGCCTCCTCTCGCCACGATGGCGAGCTTTGTCAGCGCCGCTCATCGCTGTTCTCCTGGCTGCCACAGCTGCTCGACAAGCGCCCATGGAGCGGTCCCATGGCGACACGTCGCTGGGTGAGCCTGGAGCGGAGACGGAGAGGAGCTGCATGCCGCAGCAAGCGCCTTGCCATGGCGAGATCCTGTCGCGCCGGAGACTTGTCGCGCTCGGGCCTTCCCGGCAAGCTCCTCTTGCCGGGCCTTGTCTTCTGCGTGCACAGGTGGCCTTCCCGACAAGCTCTTCTTGTCGGGGCCTTGTTCTGCCTAGAGGCCTTCCCGACAAGCTCCTCTTGTCGGGTCTTGTCTTCAGAATGGCTGCGGAGGGTCTTGGCGGGCCGTGAGGCTTGCCATGGGCGCGATCGCCGTGCACAAGTTCGTGGTACTAAGGTACCCCTACTTTAGTACACCGGCAGGAGCCCCGGTCTGGGCCATACACTTGCCCGAAGCGCTGTTGGGCCAGGCCCAAAACAGGCAGGCTGCAGACACGCGGCACAGGTCCAAACCAAACCCACTCCGTATCCGCGCGTGCCCCGTAGCAGGCACGCGTCGATTCTTGGCGTCGTGGGGAAGTGGGCGGCGTCTTGAGGTCGCTCCACCCGTCGCCTCCGCTCTGCATCCCCGCCACGTGGTTCCCATGCTCTTGGGGTCACGGACGGTGGAAGTGGGAAACTAGGCCGTCATGAGCAGAGGCAGCAGGTCGGCCCCGATTCCCTACTCTTCCTATGCCCTGATTTGTCGAAAGGGCGGTTGAGCCCCACCTTGCTTCCTTAAAAAGGGCGGAAGGGGAGCCTTGAAGGCCGCACTCTCCCATCTCCTCCTTTCTTGATTTCTGCTCCCCTTTCTCTCATTCACCATGGAGAAAAAGAGCCTTGGTTCTTCATCGGTGGCGGCCGAGGGTCGCCATAGACAGCGCCCCTCCAGACCCCTCGCCCGGCGGCAGAGCCAGCCCCAAGAGGAAGAGGGAGGGGGCGAGGTCGAGGACGAGGTCGAGGAAGAGGCGGACGGGGCGGCGCGCCATCTCCGCCTCCGCCGGCGGTTCCCCTCCCTGCGGCGGTCCATACTGGGGCGACCCTTGCGAGTTCTTCGTCCCGAGGCTGCGCTTGGGCGCCTCGTCGTCGCCTCGGCTTCCAGCTCCGTTCTGGCCTTGATGGAGTCGGATCCGCCCGAGACACCGAGATTGCACAAGAGGGCTGTGGGATCAGCGGCATGCGAGTCCGTGTTGTATTCCCAGCCCCTAATGTGATGTATCTCGATCGTGGGTGGAAGACGTTCACCCGCATCCACAGCCTGAGGGCGGGGTTTACCCTCCATTTTAAGTTAATGGAGGGTGATCTCCTCTCCGTCAAGGTCTTCGGGGATCTTGGCACTCGGGCGAAGTGCTGCGTGGACAGCTCCTCCGACAACGAAGATTCCCCCTCGAGCGAGAGTGACGAGGAGGGTAGCGGCTTGACGACGAGGTTGGCGGGCCCGATTAGTTGTCGGCGCCGCCGTATGTCACCGCAACCCCATCATCCGTGTCGCCCGGCTCTCTGAACTCCCAGGGTCGTCTCCTTGGGCGGCTGGCGTGAGGGAGGCAGCGGAAGGGGAAGAGGGATGGCGACAAGGCCGTCAAGTCGAGTACGAGGCGTAGTGCCCTCGGCAGCGTCTTGACGCCACTGCCGCCCGTCTTGAACCCGCTTCCGGTGCCGCCATCTCCGTCAAGCCCTCGGGGAGCTCCGGGATGTTCTCTTGGTGTCTTACGGCAGCCGTGGCTTTCGTCTAGGCGTTTCTTTTGCCCTTCCGCCTCCTTGACATACCTCCAGAAGAGAGGGACAGAAAATGGATTACGGGCATCTTATCTTTTTGATTTGTAAGCTTTCGGGCCTTATCCGCATTTAAAGCTTGTAATCTCCTCTTTCATGTTTTTCATTCCCCACGGACTGTATCCGAGTAGAATGTTTTTAATGAAAAAGGGATGTTTGAGAAGGGACGAAGGGCTTATCTGATATCTCAGCCCCCGGCAACTCTGGCTTGCCGCAGCCCCCGGCAACTCTGGCTTGCCGCAGCCCCCGGCAACTCTGACTTGCCGGGGCTTGGGTGCCGGCGCGCCCTTCTTCTCTTCGCTGTTATTTCAGTTCTGAGAGCGATTTAGCCAGTGCCGCGATAAGTTATTTTTGTAACATAACTTTATGCTGGGCAACATCTACACTCGTTACTTCCTTTACTCGACCCTTGGCTTTGTATGTTATTACCCCTCGCTTTTCAGTGAAACTTGCGGTGCAGGTGCACCCTTGCCCATGGCCGAAAGTCTTGGGACTTCAGCAGCCTCTTTGGCGGGGTCACTACCGACAAGCAACCTTGTCGCGGACTAGTCGCAGCTCACTTAAGTTGTTGAGCGGACTGAAACAAAGTAAGGCGCGACCGAGTCACGATTTGGTTCCTCCGCGCACGGGTGTCTCATACAAAGCGCCATTCGTTCAAGGAAGATAACTTTACAAATTTATTACTGATCTGAATCGATCGATGCAATGTTATTTCCTCTACTTGATTTCTTCCTTTATGCGTTATCGCCCTCGCTTTTCGAAACTTGCGGTGCAGTGCACACTTGCCATGGCCTTGAGTCTTGAACTTCAAGACTTCTTTGGCGGGTCGCTACCGACAAGCAACCTTGTCGCGGACTAGCTGCAGCTCACTTAAGTTGTTGAGCGGACTCGAAACAAAGTAAGAAGCGCGACCAGTCTGGTCGGTTCCTCTGCGCACAGGTTTTCCATACAAAGTACTATCGTTCGAGGAAGATAACTTAAATTTAAAAATTGATTGCTCAAACTTTGGCAACTTAGCTTTTCTGTTTCTTGCTTCCCGATGAGGTGAAACTTCCTCGAGCGGTGCCTGGTCCATAGCATTATCTCCTCCTCCCCCCTGGTTAACTTGTGCGCGAGGGAGCCTTCCTTTCTTTGAGAGAAGAAAAAGAAGAGGAAATAACGTGATGGAGCCTAGCGGCTCGATTCTGCTTACCGGGTGTGGTTGCTGCACAAAGTGTTAGCCAAAGCATGCAATAAATTGATGAAAGCATGAACTTAATAAGCTGTGCGCAACACATGGGCTTTACTGATGCACGGGGTCTGCGCCCGGCTTTGTAATGGCGATTACATGCAACAATGGCAAGACTTGTACAAAAGGTGGTTGCGGAGCAGGTTCCGACAACCGCCTTTATGGGTAAAACTTACGAAGATGCTCAATGTTCCAGGAGTTGCTCACCATAATGCCATCTTCGGTCTCAAAAGGCGGACAGCGCCGAGGCCTAGTGACTCGTTTCACCCGATAAGGGCCTTCCCACTTCAAGGCCAACTTGTTTGAATTCTTGGCGGACTGAACGCATCGAAGAACAAGGTCGCCTTTCCTCGAGACTTCGGCATTAACCCTGCGGCCATGGTAGCGATGCGAGCTTGCTGGTAGCGGCGGCTCGCCTGACAACGAAGAGCGATCCTCCTCAAGGAGCAGCGCGTCATCTTGTCGCAGCTGCTCTTGCTCAAACTCATCATAAGCGAGCACTCGAGGCGATCCGTTATCACGAGTTCCGTGGGGAGAACTGCCTCTGCTCCATAGACTAGAGCAAAGGGTGCACGGCGGTGGCTCGATTTGGTGTCGCTCGATCGACCAAAGAACCACCGCAGCTCCTCGATCCAGTTTCTTCCGCACTTGTGCAAACTGTCAAAAGTTCTGGTCTTGAGTCATGCAGCACTTCAGCGTTGCCCTCTCTCGCTGACCGTTGCTTCTCGGGTGAGCATCGGAAGCGAAGCAGACCTTGGCGCCAAGGTCTTGGACGTACTGCATGAAGGTGCGACTCGTGAATTGTGTGCCGTTGTCGGTGATGATCCTGTTAGGGATTCCGAAACGGCAAACAATCGACCTGAAGAACTTGATCTTGACCGTGTGGTCACCTTCCTCATCGCTTCCACTTCCGCCACTTTGTGAACTTGTCGATGGCGGCGTACAAGTACTCAAAGCCCCGACGACTTCGGGGGAAGGGGCCGAGGATGTCGAGCCCCGGACGAAAATGGCCGGGATAAAGGGATCGTCTGGAGAGCTTGAGCGGTGGTGTATCTGTTTGGAATGGAACTGCACGCTTCACACTTGGTTACTTGTGCGATTGCATCCTGGAGGGCTGTCGGCCGTAAGAAACCTTGCCGGAAAGCTTTGCCGACAAGTGCTCTTGGCGCCAATGTGGTGACCACATATGCCTCCATGTATCTCTGCCAACAGCTTCATCCATCTTCCCGCAATACACTTCAATTTCACACCGTTGAGTCTTCTTCGCATAAAGATCTTTGTCGACAAACAGGTACAAACTTGACTTCCGGGCTACTCTTTCCGCTTCTTCTTGCTCTTCGGGAAGTTCTCCTGTCTGAAGGAAATGGACAATCTGCTGCGCCCATGTTGGAGCTTGTGGCTCGACAACAAGGACTAAAGGCACATCTGCTGCTGCGGGAACATCAGCTTCTACGACAAGAGCATGTGGCTCTGCCGGAGCTAGATGCTCCGCGACAAGCTTGCCGGAGCAAGACTTGTCGGAAGCGTTTGCTTCAACGGAACAAACCCTGGGGTCTGTCGGAGCAGACTGCTCCCCGACAAGCTTGCCGGAGCAAGACTTGTCGGGAGCGTTTGCTTCAACGGAACAAACCCTGGGGTCTGTCGGAGCAGACTGCTCCTCAGCACTGTTGGTGTTGATCTTGGGGACCTTTGCAACGACGGCTTCGGGAAGCTCTGTCGGAAAGTAGTCACCAGAGGCCAACTTCCTCTTCTTGCTACATCTGTTGGCCGGTGTTACGGTTGGTTGAGTCAGCTTGAGCACAAAGATCCCCTGGTTCCATTGTGTAGCTTGAGTCTGGCGCACTTGACGAGCCATCAACAATATCATTCTGAGCTCTTGGAACATGTTCCATTTGCAGGCCGTCAAAGTGCTCTTCTAGCTTCCTCACTTCTTCAACGTAGGCTTCCATCAACGGACTCTGATAATCTTTGTTGACTTGGCGGACGACGAGTTGCGAGTCACCCCTGACAATAAGCTTCTTGATCCCAAGGTCCACTGCAATCCACGAGACCGGCAAGCAAACCTTCATACTCTGCAGTATTGTTTGTCGCTTGCTCCTTGGGAAAGTGCATCCGGACGACGTACTTGAGGTGCTCTCCGGTGGGTGCGATAAGCAGCATGCGGCACCGGGCGCTTTGCAGCGAAGGCACCATCAAAGTACATCAGCCACTCTTTGCTTGTTTCTTTGGCGGGAATGCTCGTCTCGGAATCTCTTCATCCGGCGTTGGCGTCCATTCTGCTATGAACTCTGCCAAGGCTACGCTTTGGATAGTTGATGTGCTTTCAAACTTGAGACCAAAGCTTGACAGCTCCGATGCCCACTCGACAATCCCGCCTGTCGCTTCGGATTCTGCAGTATCCTCTTCGTGGGAAAGCGAGTGGCGATCGTGATTTCATGTGCTTGGAAGTAATGGCGCAGCTTTCTCGAGGCCATGAGGAGGCCGAAAAGCAATTTTTGCACACCGTAGTACCTTGACCTAGCCCCTCAGAGAAGGGAACTGACAAAGTAGACTGGGCGTTGCACCATTCTTTTCTGCATCTGCTCATGCGTCTTCGCGGACTCGTCCTTGTCGGGACCAGAGCTTGTCGGCGAAGCCCCCTGCTTGTCGCTGGATGTGTTTGCCGCAGTCGCCGGCTCGTCATCCGCCTCCCTCTCCGCCACTAACGCAGCACTAACCACTTGATTGGTCGCTGCTATGTACAGCAGCAACTTCTCTTGTGGCGTAGGCGCGACAAGTGTTGGAGTGGAGGACAGGTATCTCTTCAAGTCCTGCAGCGCAGCCTCCGCATCGGGAGTCCATTTCATCGGACCTGCCTTTTTCAAAATCTTGAAAAATGGCAGCCGGCCAACGAAGCTGAAATAAACCTGCTGAGAGCAGCCACACAACCGGCAAGTCTCCGTACATCCTTGACGCGCTTTTCTGCTTCGATCTGCTCAATGGCCTTGATCTTGTCGGGATTAGCTTCAATCCCCCGCTGAGACACGAAGAACCCGAGAAGCTTGCCGGAAGGGACTCCAAACACGCACTTCTCGGGGTTGAGCTTGAGGTTTATCTTGCGCAGATTTGCAAAGGTCTCGCCCGGATCTTGAACCGGAGTTGCTTTGTCCTCGCTCTTGACCACTATGTCATCCATGTAGGCTTCTACATTTACGTGCATTTGCGGCTCAAAAGCGTCATGGACTACCCTTGCAAATGTTGAACCAGCATTCTTCAAACCGAAAGGCATCCGTATGAATCAGTATGTGCCACATGGTGTGATGAATGCGGTCTTCTCTTCATCTTCTTCAGCCATGAAGATCTGATGGTATCCTGAGTAGGCGTCAAGAAACGAAAGCAAATCACATCCGGTCGTGGATTCAACAATCTGGTCAATGCGTGGCAAGGGAAATGGATCTTTGGGACAAGCTTTATTAACATCCGTGAAGTCAATACAAAGTCTCCATTTCCCATTTGCCTTGCGCACGACTACAGGATTGGCCAACCACGTTGGATGGAGCACTCCTCGACAAGGCCTGCCGCTTCCGGTTCTTGATCCCTTGACTATGAATTCTTGGCGCCCACCGCTTGCTTCTCGACTTTTTGCTTGACGGGCGCGCGATGAGGACAAACGGCCAGGTGGTGCTCAATCACTTTCACAGGAACACGGGGATATCAGACGGTTGCCATGCAAACACGTCGACGATTCGCCCATGAGGAAAGCAACGAGCGCGCCTTCCTATTTGGGGTCGAGAGAGGTACTGATGGTGAAGGTACCACCAGCGCCGTCCTCCTTGGCGGGCACCTTCTTGGTCTTCGGCGGAGCCACCATCTTATTGCACTTGCCGGTGGAGCTCGATGGTGCGTCCTCGACGGTAGCGCAGCACTCCGAAGAGGTGCGCTTGCCGGTGAGCATCAGAGCCCTTCCCGGACTTGGACTTGGTCTTCTTCCCCGGAGCTTCAATGACAAGTGTTGGGCGATCTGCGCACGTGCATCCCAGTAGATCTTGTCGGCACAGATAAGGGCATCCTTCTTGTCGCCATGGACAGAGATGACGCTTATCGGGCCTGGCATCTTGATAAGGTTGTAGGCGTAGTGAGAGGCCGCCATGAACTTGGCGAGTGTCGGACGGCCAAGTATCCCATTGTAAGGCAATGGGAAATCAGCAACGTCAAATGTAACCCTCTCAGTCCTGAAGTTCGGCTCGCTGCCAAATGTGACCGGCAACGTAATCTTCCCCTTCGGCTTGCTCCTTCTCGGATTGATTCCTTGGAAGGTTCCGGTCTCTTCGAGCTCGCTGTCAGGGATTTGAAGCTTCTGGAGCACCGCGGAGGAGATCAGATTCAAGCCGGCCCCGCCGTCAACTAACATTTTGTGACCTTGAGGTTGCGGATGGTTGGAGAGACCAACATCGGCAAGCACCCGACCGCATGATTATGCGATCGTGGTGGTCCTCAATATAAAAAATGATAGGCGTCTTTGGACCACTTGAGAGGCTTGCGTGACTCTATGGATGGTTCCACTGCATTGACCTCCCGCATCCATTGCTTGAGTTGGCGGTGGGAGGTATGCAGGGAAGCACCTCCGTCAACGCAGAGAACCTCTGTGGCTTTCTGAAACTCCTGCTCGTCGGCGTCGTCGTCCTCCATATCTTCGTCATCATCATCATCTTCGTCCTTATCGCGGCCGCGGGGAGGTCTATCTCCTTGCCGCTGCTTGACCTTGCCGCGGCGTCCTCCCCGGCCGGGACGTTTCTTGCTTGCTCCCCTAGCACCTTCCTGGGCCTTCTCCTTGTCGCGTCGCTCGTACTCAGCTCTCTGCTGCTCGACAAGCTGCTCGACCTTCTTGCAGCTCTGGAGATCGTGACCCTTGGTGCGGTGGATCTTGCGATCTTGCTTGCCGGAGCTGTCCTGCTTGTCGGCGGCCGCCACCGACTGGTGGTTGGCGTCAGCGGCAACCTCCTTGCCGGAGACACCAGCCTTGGCGTTCTTGTCGCCACCTCCATTGCCAGACTGCTCGACAGCTAGCACTTCTCTGCTTTTCTTCTTCCTGTTGCCTCGCCGCCAGCCCTTCTTTGCCGGGCGGTGTCATCCTTGTCGAGATCCTGCTTACGCATTCTCTCCCCGAGTCTCCTCCTTCCTCAAGACGTGCACACTTGTCGGCCAGGGCATACAGCTCGGCCGACGTCCTTGACTTTGCACATCGCCATCTCCTCCTCATCCTGCGGTTCCGCACATTACGATGAAATGCGCTGATCACCGCGCCGGGGTGGACGTCCGGGATGTTGTAGTGCACACGGCTGAATCTTTGAATGAACTTGCGCAGGACTCTCCTTCCCTCTGGGCGAGCAAGTGAAGGTCGCTCTCTTGGCCATGAGGTTTGTGGCCACCGTGAAGGCGCCAACAAACCGATGGCACGGGTTCTGCCAAGAGGATATGGAGCTGTCAGCAAGTGCATGAGCCAAGATCTGGCGTTGGGCTTGAGCACGGCGGGAAGTAGTTGGCGAGGATCTTGTCGTCCGTCCCCCGCAGCCTGCACCGCGATGGTGTAGATGCTGAGGAACTCCGACGGATGCGCCCTGCCATCGTACTTCTCCGCACGTCTGGTTTGAAGTTCTTCCGCTGGGCCACTGGACTTGCCGCAGCTCACGAGTGAACGCAGGGCAACCTACCGCGTACGGCAAGTCGCCTGGCCCCTCCGGCGCGTGCATGTCAACAGAAGGCCCAGCACGCTTGTCGGATTGACGTCGCGCTTCTCTTCGACGCTCGATGCGAGTTCGAGCGTCCTCTTGTTGTCGCTCATGAAGAACTTGGCGCTGATCGCGGCGAAAAGCGCGGATCCGGCGACGCAGCGGAGTCGCTGTCGAGATGGATCCGCTGGCTCGGCGATCTTGGCCTTCTTGGCGGAGAAGTGCACGGTGGTTGCACCTCCGACAGCGATCATCGCCACCGGCTCGTGCCTTGTCGTCGCGCCCGCGGCAACGATGGCGTTGGTTGCCGCGAGCGTCACCGTTGGCAAAGCCGATGAGGCTCGATAGTGGCCCTCCACTACCGTCGACCTTGTCGGCCGTTGGAGGGTAGTCGAGGAGCAGCTGAGCTCGCCAGAAGCTTCTGCTGGAGTAATGGGCAGCATTGGAGAACGGGTGCGAGGAGCGGACGCGCCGGACTTCTAACCGTTAGAAGGAGCAAGCGCCCGTCTGGCGGCCAGATCTCACTAAGCGCCCGGCATGTTGGCGTGCATGCTGGTCTTGAGGGTCTCGATCCAACGAACGTATGGCGTTGTGAACGCCAGGACGTTGTTGGCCCCGGGTCTCCTGAGACGGACGCAGGGGATGCGCGGACGCCGATGTCTGCGGTGCCTTGTCCTTGGACTTGGCAACGTCGCGAGCGCCTTCGTCGGCGCTCGTTCCTCCGCCAGCGTCTGCACCACCACCCGTTTGCTGCGGTGAGGGTGGAGTGCAGCAGCGACGGCTCTGCTGCCGCTGAAGCCTTCTTCTTCGGTGGCATGTTGAGGAAGATGTTGATGACGCTGCCTGCGTGAACGCCGGAATCGGTTCACACGGCCTCGACGCTTCTACCGGCGCGCGCCAGAGATGTCGGGAGGCTGATCGCACCCACGGACACCTATGGGGCCCAGCCGGAGCCAGGTCCCTTTGTGGTTCGGAGGGCGGAGGTCGCACGAAGAGGCGGATCGAGGCGATGCACACGGGCGGTTTACCCAGCCGAGCTCTCCGGAGAGATAAAACTCCTCTTTGCTGCCTGTTTGATCTATTGTGTTCTTGCTAGGGAGCAATGCGAGCTACAAAACCTAGCGTGAGTGTATCTAGTCTATGGCCAGTCGAATGGAACTGAACCCTGCGAAAGACGCGAACCGAACGAACCTGGCCAACCCCCTTCTACGTTGCACTCGGGCCTCCTTTTATATGCTCAAGGGGTCTCCGACAGGTGGCAGCATAGACGAGGGTACAAATGTAAAAACAGGAGTTGGTACACCTACTTGAACAGTGTACAAAGGTAAAAATACCTAACTCTGACGGCAAGGGACAAAAGCAATAAATGCCTGTCGTTGTCGCCCAAACAGTGTAACAGAGACCGTCAGGTGCGCCTCCGCTCGCCACAATGGCGAGCCTGTCAGCGCCGCTCATCGCTGTTCTCCGCTGGCTGCACCGCTGCTCGACACGCCCATGGAGCAGTCCCATGGCGACACGTCATTGGGTGAGCTGGAGCGGAGACGGAGGAGCTGCATGCCTGCAAGCGCCTTGCCGCCGGATCCGGCGCCCGGAGACTTGTCGCGCCGGGCCTTCCCTAAGCTCCTCTTGCCGGGGCCTCGTCTTCTGCGTGCCTGTAGTGGCCTTCCCGACAAGCTCTTCTTGTCGGGGCCTTGTCTGCCTAGAGAGGCCTTCCCGACAAGCTCCTCTTGTCGGGTCTTGTCTTCAGAATGGTCGCGGAGGGTCTTGGCGGGCGCCCGAGGCTTGGCAGCAGCGCTCTTGACTGCCGTGCACAAGTTCGGGGTACTAAGGTACCCCTACTTTAGTACACCGACAAAGAGGTTAGTTCTTTTTCTTCACCACCCACATCTGAAGGGGTGGCAAAGAGTTCATCACTCTGCGAGCACCATATGAGAATGGTGGCATAGAGGCCAAACCATTTCGTTTCACATAAGAGGGGTTAGGGTAAGCATATGAATAAGCAGAGAAATTCTTCGAGGACTTATGAACATATTGGTTTGAAGAATAATGCACATATTCATAGCCCTTAGCTCTACCCTGCGAAACAGAGTTGTTAGCACGATGATAATCATATGAGGAATTTGGTCCGTATGAGGACTTGGATCCATATGAAGAATTTGGTCCATATGAAGAGTTTGATCTGGGGTTCCTATTCTTCACAGGTGGTGTCATGAGAACATTCACCTGAAGACTTTCAAGGCACTTCTTGGGAACCCAGATTTTCTTCATAGGAGAACCGTTCTGCGATTAGTGCCAACATATCTAGCAAATACTTCACCATTCTGATTTTTGAACAGTTTATAGTTGGAGTCAAATGACTCATCAGAAGAATGAGGAGATTCGCATGTACAGCCAGATAAGTTAGATGGATCAACTGGAGGTCCCTTTGCAGCAACCCATGAGGTTTTGGGATACTGCTCGGGCTTCCAATATGTTCCATCAAGATTGAGTTTCCTCTCAAAGGCAATACCCTCTTTCCTAGGGTTCTGTTGAGGATCTGCTTTTAAGCACATCACAAAGAGTCTGATGCCCTTTGAGGCTTTTGTACATGCCTGTCATGTACAATTCCTTCAGCCCTGCATCGTCAAGGTAATAGCAATGTCCTCGATGAGGAATTAGTGATAGCGAGGCGGTGAAGAATTTGTAACAGTTGAAGCATTTGAACATTCGGTGAAGAATTAGCGATTCACGTTCAATGCGGTTTAAGCATGGAGGAACAATTCTTCACGAGAAGCGCTGATTTGTTGAGCAAGTAATGAATCGTGCTCCTTGAAGATCTTCATAACTCACTCTTAGCTTCTCAAGATCTTGCTTTCTTTGAAGAAATTCATAAGAAAGTTTCTCATGATCGACAAGAGTGTTATGATGACCTTGAAGGTTGTCAAACCTAGATCAAGTCTCAAGATTTTCGGTCGGGGCTTTAGTGCGATCCATTTCTTCACCTAACATATCATCACTCTTATCTAGCAAGTTTTGAACCTTTTCCAAGGCATGTTGTTGTTTGGTGGCAATGCAAACAAGTTTGGTATAGCTAGGTTCAATATCATCATCGATCCATCATCAGATTCATAGTCACTAAATTCAGATGAGGAACATTCGGTTACCTCGACACCCTTTGCCATGAGACATGATGCAAAAGATGATGATTCTGGTTCGAAAGTCATCTTTCTGAGAGATTCCTTGAAGTCCTCAAACCAAGGGTCATGACGGGTTCGATGACCTTCATAGACGTCAGAGATTCGGTCCCAGATAAGCTTCGCGTTGCAAAGATGCATAATGCGCTTGAATTCATCTCTAGATAGGCAGGAACAGATGATGTCCTTCGCCATGATATCAAGACGAGTGAACTTGCGAATATCATCTGCGTTCGCCGTTTTGCATAGATCAGTAAGACCAATTTCAGTGACGGTCCACAGCTCGCTGTCCATTGCCATGAGGCGCTTCCTCATCATGGCCTTCCACTTGGGATAATCAAGACCGTCAAAAGATAGGACATGTCACTTTCTTCATACCGCGGTCGACATAACTAAAACTCGGTGGTTAAACCAAAATCACACAGAACAAGGGAGTACCTTGCTCTGATACCAATTGAAAGTGCATTATATCGACTAGAGGGGGGTGAATAGGCGATTTTTATGAATTCTTCACTGAGGAATTTTCCGGTGAGGAAATTCCTTAGCTAAGAACTACTTGCAGCGGAATAAGTACTCAGAAGTAAGCATAAGAGAATGCGGGCATGGTCATCATGATGAAATGAAGACAATCAAAGAGTACAGAAGCGTAAACACAGGATATCACAAGTCAAGACAAACAGACTGAAGAAATTGAACTGAGGAAATTGAGAAAGTCTTCAGTCAAAGTCTTCAAACACAGATATGAATGAACACTCAACACAGTAATGAGGAAATGAAAGGGTTGAGGAAATAGAACCAGTTAGGTTGGTGAAGACAATGATTTGGTAGACCAGTTCCAACTGCTGTCTCAGTTGTACATCTGGTTGGAGCGGCCGAGTATTTAAACTCGAGGACACACAGTCCGGACACCCGATCGGCCGAGCACGCAGCTCGAGACACCAAGTCCTCACCGTATTCTCCTTGAACTAAGGTCACACAAACCTCGTCTAATCACTCGTGGTAAGTCTTGAGCGACTTCCAAACCTTCACAGACTTGGTCACTCGGCGATCCACAATTCCTCTTGGATGCTCTAGACCATGACGCCTAACCGTCTGGAAGAAGCACAGTCTTCAAAGGTAACAAGCATTGGATCCATGCAGGATCAATCTCTTTAGTGATGCTCAATCACTTTGGGTTTGTAGGGGTTTGGTGTTTGGGTTTTTCCTCACTCGATGATTTTCGCTCAAAGTCCTCGGAGGATGGGTTGCTCTCAAATGACAAGTGTCAAGTTTCTCTCGAGCAGCCAACCAGCTAGTGGTTGTAGGCGGCTATTTATAGCCTAGGGAGCAGCCCGACATGATAAGACATAAATGCCCTTCAATGATATGACCGTTAGGTGGATAAGATATTTTGGGAGAGTGGCAAGAAGACAAAGAACGGTCGGAAATTTGAATCTCAAATTCCTCGGAGCTATCATGTTCCTCCTTTGTGTAGGCAATCCAAGCCTTTGGCGAATTCCCAACTCCTCGGTCAGAACAAATTCTCGTGACCGGAAGAACTTCGTCTACATCAAGAAATTGACTGAACTGTATGAGATTTCCAAAGGCTTCACTCGAAGGGACTGGTAGGTGTAGGATTTTGAGTTGAGCATCACATGGAAATTTTTCCTTAGTATTTCCTCGACCCCTTTAACAGATGCAGTGTTTCCTATGACTCAAGAAAGAGAAAACGAAACTACGAAAACAAAAGTCTTCACGCTTCATGTTCCTCAAATGAATCCCAAGTCTTCAAGGTCACACCAATTTCTTCACGTTCAAAGTCTGCATAAAGTCTTCAGAATATCAAAGTCTTCAGTCGAAGAACTTCATTTTTAGGGGTCGACTTTCACTGTAAATATCAAACTCCTCATAGACTTATAGACCTGTGTACACTCATACACACATTAGTTTCTTATCCTATAAGTCTTCAATACACGAAAATCACTAAGGGGCACTAGATGCACTTACACTAACTCATCATCTCCCCCGGGCATAAGTGGCACCCGATGGGGTTTTCGAAAAGTCTTTTGAAAATACATTGCCTCCATCACCATGCATATCCCTGTCCCTTTTTGCGTAGCACTACTTAGCATCCTATCTACCCCTACCGGTATAACCCTCATAAGAAGGTAGGGTCATGCACAATGCAAGTATCAACGAGGAAGTAACGGTGGCAAACCACCCCATGTGGTCATCACAGTATCATGTCTCTGATGCAAGCAATAAAAGTGCTATATGATATGCATAAAAAAGGGTTTCATAGACATGGTCAAAAGGCTGCTTGCCTGGCTCAACAAAGTCTTCTGGGTCTTCAAAGTCTTCTGGTCCAACTCCTTCGTCAGCAACGCAATCTATTGTCGCAAATTAATAACGAGAAAAATAAGGCAATAATAAAATAGAAAACCCAAAGTGCTCAGAAAAAAGTCAACTCATTTTTGTTAAATTCTAGGGTGAAAACTAAGAAGGGGAAAATTCCTAGTTTTGGATTTGGAGTAGCAGAATAGGAGAAATGGATTTATAAAGGTGTATTTAAATGCTTAAAATCACATTTAAATATTTACAGTGAAGAAAAGGTTGTTGTATTTGAATGAAAGTTGCACCATTAAATAGGTTGCAATACTTTAGGAATTTAGGAGTTGGAATTAATTTATTTGGACAAATATTTTATCCTATGGAATTTTTGGAAAAGTGATGTAAAAGAAAAAGGGAAGGGCACCTTTGTGCCTGCCGGGCCGTAACAGCCGAGGCGGCAGCTAGCTTAGCTGCCCGGCTGAGCCGACGCTCCCCTGTGTTTTAAACCGACGGGCGGGCCCGCGTCGATGAGAGAGGGCGCGGGAGAGGGAGAGGACAGAGAGGCTGACGGGCGGGGCCCCTTGTCAGGGTCGTCGTCAACCCTCGTCCGATGGCGTTGAGGCTTACCGGCGATGATGCAGGGCACGGCGGGCTTGGACAAGGGCAGGGACGGACTCAGCGTGGCGTCGCTGTTCGGGTGGAAGTGGAACCGGTCACCGAGGTGGTCTGGTTCGCCGGCGACGAGGTAACACGGCGGAGGGGCTTCGGCCGGTGGCGGTTCCGGCCATTTCCGGCAGCTACAGAGAGGGGAAACAAGGGGGAAATGATCAGGGGTGCTCGGGGGTTCCAGATCGAGGCAGAGGAGGAGCGGGGGAGGCATGTACCTCAAGCGAACTCCGTGAGCCGGGCGGCGGAGCTCGAGCTCGATCTCGAGCTCGGGCGGCTCTAGAAAGGAACTGGGGGTGCAGGGGGATGATTAGGGGCGTGAGAGAGCGAGTGGTGAGGAGAGGAGGGCTCGAGGAGGCCCTTAAATAGGCGAATGGCAGGGTGCCGTGGACCCGTGCGCCGGCGAGCTCCTTCTCGTTGGCACAGGGCTTGGGAGGAGCTGGCGCCGAGTCTGGGGTGTTGTTGGGCATGGACTACGCCAAGGGGAGCTAAGGGAGAGAGCGGGGAGGGGTCAGAGACGCTGCGCGTGTGAGCCGCGCCATTAGGCGCTCAGGCGGCCACAGCGTGCGACTGAGGCGAGAGGAGGGGGACAGAGGCGTGGCGTGTCGCAGACGTCGAGGCGCATCGTTGGGCGCGCTAGGGAGGCCCGAGGTGGCCGGAGGTGGTTGGCAGGGGGCATCTACAGTGTGGGTGCGCACTACAGCGCTCCAGAGCGTGCAAATGGCTGGCATAGCCATTTTTTATGTAATGTGGGCGCGTCCAAAGGTGTCTGGTAGCTCTAGGGGGAAGTAAAGAAGTGGGAGATGGCCTTGGATGCCCTGGGTGGCCAGTAGGAGAAGAGAGAGGTAGAAGAAGAGGGAGAGAGGGGCTGTCAAGGGAGGTAAAGTGGAGTTTTACCCATCCAATAATTGAGTTGTGGATTCGCCATTGTTACTGGAGGAGAAAGGGGACTAGGAGGGGTTGTGGCAAAAAGTGGAGCTCATGGAGATTAGTAGAAGAGCCCCAAACAAGGTTTTTAGTTAACATGCAGAAGGTGTTTGATATGGTTTTGGGGTACTTGCACTAATTTACTTCTTGTGGCACTTGGCAGGGGTGTTTGTCATGACAAAATGATAGGGAAAAAGGAAGATGAGCTCATTTGGAAGAGTTTGCTAATGAAACTTTGGCAAACCCTAGAAATTAGCAGAAATGAACTTGTGTAGATCTAGTTGAGCAAATCACTTCTCCTTGATGCACCACTTGGTGTAGTGGCCTCATTTGGTCATGTTAACATGCTCACAAAAGTTGGGGTCAAGTAGAGAAAGTTGGTAGTACAAAGTTGTTCAAATTTGATTCTGGTCAGAGAGGGTTTTGGGGCATTTTGGTGAACCAAAATGAACTTGATTGACATGAGGCTTTGCAAGGTGATCACAATATGCATTTGTGACTTGCTGGATTTTCCTTGGATTTTTATGAAAATATTTCCTATACAAATATTTCAAATCCTTGAAATGGGCAAAAAAGGTTTTGGGAGGTTTTGTCCAATATTTTGAACATGACCATGTGTTGAAACTCTTATATATGGGAAATATATACCCACTGAGTTTCCCTGATTTTTGTTAAATATTTTTTTAAACCATAAAATATTTTTTCCCTATTAAAGAACATTTCTGGCCTTAAGAAAAATCTTTTAAATAAAATAGGAAAATAACTCTTAAAATTATATTTTTGTGGTTTATGGGAGTCCTACATCTAATAGGATTCAAATATACCTTTTGAAAGATTTTTCACACCCCAAATCAAGTACTTGTAGTGTAAACCTCAATTTAGGGGTTTTTGGAAAACTAATTTTAGAAAATACTTTTTGCCAAATTATTTTTGTAAGAAAATACTATATTGCTCTATACACATGGCATGATCATTGGGCAGAAGCTTGGGGCAAGGAGATGAAGTTTAGAAGGTGAGGTTGTGTTGACTTTAAAGAGCACTAGAAAAATCACAGGGAGAAAACCAATTCCAACATAAAAAGCCAGATAATGCAAAAGTTTTTGTCAAACCACATTTTATCATGATTTATCATCTTAAGTGTTGTGCCATGAAAATCAGGGTGTGACATACCTACCCCCCTTACAAGAATCTCGTCCCCGAGATTCCCAAACTATGCGCGGAAAGGGATACATAAACTTGGATCTGGGGTAGTCTTCAAGTCCTCATGTTGCTTATGCTTCCGTGTAGTGCTCCACTGAGCTTGAAGTACCTGATGATATGGCTTCGTGTATGACGTTCTTCTTGATCCAGGTTGCTAATGGGTAGCTCGTGATAGGACAGATTGGGCTAGGGGTCGATGGCTCGGTGGTCAATGCCCTTGTAGAGATCGGGCTAGTTAGGAAGTTGGAAACACTTCCGGGGGTGTGTCGCGTGGAAAACGCTGTGCACAGTGGTTAACTCAGGTGGTAACTCTAGTTGTAATCGTCTTTTCTTCGTCTTGCAGTGATCTCGGAAGGGGTTGTTAAATCTTGGAGTGATCTTGAAGAGGGCCGAGGAATCTTGGTGTGGGTCTCCTTGTCATGGAAATGCTTGGTTCCTTAGAGAGGAGTGGCTTGCAGATCCACATGGTCCTCGACGCAGAAGTGTACTTCTTGATGATGGTTGTTGGTATAGTTCTTCCTCCTTGACAAGGCGGTCTTCAAATGTTCCCTAACCAGCTGAAAGACTCTTCTTCCGTCTTCGGGTAGACAAGTATATCACCAAATAACGATGACAACCAGCTTGTCCAAGTACTCTAGGAGGACTTGCTCACGGGGTACATAAAATAGGCTATGGTACTGGCTGTGGTCACGGTTGAGTGTTGGCCACGGTCTCCTTGATCTAGAGTCAAAGCATGTGGTCATGATCTGACCATGTTATGGCTTGGTAGGGCTTAAGGGTTCTAGTGTGTGAGTGAACGTTTATCATCTTATCCTTAAGCACGGTTTCTGAGATGCCAATATCTCTATTTAGTCCTTTAAACAAATCACATCATATCACCGATAGCATCATTTGTATAGGTCAACTCCAATCATCACTCATGTGATTCATATCCTCATGACTCTCGAGAGGAGGTCTAACAAAACCATATATGTCTACAATCCCCAAACTCATATGTATGTCTATCCCTAAAAATCCATGGGTAGAACATACAAGCTGCTAAGCTTGAACGTGACAATCCAAGTGCTCAACCTATTCTTCCAAGGTCTAAGATAAAGCATCTCTATCCCAAGGAAACACGTCGTAAGCCACTCCAGATCTTGTTTCCTTCCTATGAATCAACTCCAACAACCCATTAACTACACCAATCACTACATGATCCAGTAGTTCTTCCAATCCAATCTCTACGGTGTTCCACACAATCTTCTAATATCCTATAATCCACAAATACTGGAAAGGGCTACCTTACTATAGTCAGTCCACCAATTTCCATTATCATAGTCAAGTAACCTCCAAGGTCAAGCATATATAGATCCCTAAATAAACTCTGACAATTAATCCAATCTCCTAGTTTATGGTCCACCGAGAAACATGGTATCATGATCAAGATCATCGATCTGAATCCAATTTACTCACGAACCATGTAAAATTACTCTGCATCCATACTCCACTAGGGTAACCTATTTAATCCAAATCTCATGTCCCATGAGAGTTTCCACACTTTCCCCAAGTAATTATCAACTATCTCCTATCAATATCCCCAGCTAAGTCAAATCCTTATACTTCCAAGAATTTCAGCTTGCGATCATAATTGTCCTATTAAATCCAATTTACTCAGGGGTAATGAAAGCTATGCTACTCTATAATCATGATCCCACCAAGTTCCTCTACCAACATGAAAGCCTCATAATCCACCAAATAGTCTCGGATGATTCCTCAAAATCATTGATATAAACTCATCAAGTCATTTGTCCTCTGTTCATATATCCCCAAATTGGTCTTTCCTATGGCATTGTCAGTTCTGGTGCTACCTTAGGATGGTAATGTGCTCGTTCACTACGTCCACTAGTTCCATAATGAACCCAGTGATAAGCAAGGCTTACTGTAGCTTAACTTGTTCTCTTGTGATTCCGTAGGTTAAGCTCAGGGTTAAGGTTTCAAGCTGGGGTATCTCATGAAGTCTCGAAGGGTCTAGGAATGGGTTTCTAGTCTGGAGTTAAACATAACGCTACGGGGTTTCACTTGGTCGAGGAGGCTGTAGAAAGGTTCTTTAGTGCCAGTTGGTCGCCGAAGTAGAATCCCTTGGTGTATCTTGTCTTACTGGTCTTCAGAGATGAGAGGGAAAAGTAGCATAGAGGAGGGGGATGCCTAAAAGGGGGTTTTATGGTGTAAGTGTAAACAAACAAGTGCCGTAAAGGCCACACACAATTCCATTAAGACACGATAGGTGATATAGTCGCGTACAAGCTGCCTAGTGCAAATGTGCGACTTATATCAAAACACAAACAAGTAAAAACAAGCAACACAAAACGTGGTTCCATTCGAACCATCTCACGGACTCGACTACGCATATGGGGGGTACACGACTCATCCTACCCTAGGGGTCCTCGGACTCGGTAGTCGTGCTTGCTCGGAGAGAAGGCGCTCGATCTTGATTCTAGGTTCCCCTTGTGGTGCCAAAGGGTATGCGACAGTCGGCTGCTTGTTGGGACACATCCTTTTAACGTGCCCAAGTTCACCACACCCGTGACAAGTGACGGAAGCAAAAAAGGTTGCTATACAGTCTTGAGTTATGTCGTCGATGGCCTGACGACGATCTTCTACGAGGTGGATATGGAAATCCATTCCTATGCCACCTGCATGGGGTTTGGTTGCGGGTTTTCCGAAGTTCCTCGATTTGTTGCTCCTGATTGGCAAGGTGGGCTTGTAAGGCAGTGATTTGCTGTCCTCGCTCAGACACCTTCTTCTTCTCGAGGCAGTGGAGGTACAGAAGTGAAGGGAGGTCTTGGCGAGCCTTAAGGAATGCTTGATGAGTGGCGTAGAAGGTAGTCTCCTGCGTTGATGAAGCGGATCTGGTACTTGAGGGTTGGATCCTCATCTTGGAAATCCTCACTTGTGTCGGAGCCCCAAAGCCACTCTTGCCCGGTAGGTAGCGGCGTGGCGTTTTCTTCTTTCATTTCTAGAAGGAGGTCTCGAAGGCGGAGGAGCGCTTCATATGCCACTTGCTGAATGGCTGTGTCTCTTGTTGGCATGGGTGGCCCAATGAAGAACCACCCACAGGGTGAGGTCTTGGCGAGCACAAAAACCTTCGCGTAGAACTCCTTTTCGAGCACATCATTCTCCAGTTCATGCAGGGTGTATATGGGCAGCAAGGGATAGTGGCATTGTTGGAGGCAGTCTTTTAGGAGGGATGGAAACCCTGTCATAAGGAGTCTCAAGGGGGCGACGGCCATCTACAAAAGTTGAATAGGAGAGGTCATTAAGGAAAAATATCCCTTAGGTTTGGGAAATCTCAGAAAAGAAGAGGAGTATAGAGGGTTTTGCAAAACGGGTTTTGTCCCATCTAACGCCCATGCTAACTAAGGCTTCCTAGAGTCAGGATGACTCTGATACCAGCTCTGTGGGGACCCCGACTCATAAGTCGTGATCACCGAATGCACGTGTACAGTGATCCCAGAGATCAATGCTCACTGAACACACATAAGCTGAATAACAAGAGTCTTACATCCATACATACCGTCTTACACAAATTATGACCATTATGGTCAAGTCTTACATAGATAAAGCCACAAGGGCTGAATACCAAATAAACTTAAGCAGCGGAAATCTTCGTCGATAAGTAGAACACATGCCATCTGCCTTAACCCTACAGGCATTCTGACTGGGAAACGTCCTAGTTCACATGTTTGTCTCCAAAGAACTCTTCTTCAAACTCCTGCTCTTCCATGCAGCCAATTAAATAACCAGTTGGCAAGCCAATGAGTACTTTGAATGTACTACAAGCAACCCATGTTTTGGTTCAAGATACAACAATGCATGATATAGGTAAATTTTTGCATAAAGCTAGTTTTGAGTGCAATGACATGTTCAACAACTTGTAAGACATGCATCAGGAGAATTCAAGTATCCATGAGGACAGGTTACAGATATCAACATAAATAGAGAGGGCATCAACCCAACTCAATCATGTCAAGTCCTTTGACTTGACCCAAGTAGATCTTCCCACTTATCCAAACACACACACTGGTTTGCAAACATGTGGACGTAGCCCAAGAGCGGTTACCCAACTGTCCTTGACCGTGGACACGGCTATTCGAATAGTTTTACACTCTGCAGAGGTTGCACACTTTACCCACAAGATCCGGGGAGCTTCCGTGTCATCCACGACCAGCGATACCTCAAGTACCCGGGGTAAGCACCCGATCACTATCTTTCCCTAGACGGCACTAACAAAGAGTCCACTCGTTGTTCCGTATCCTCACGATGTACATCATACGAGACTCACTCGAGATCGTAACATCCAAGAGGGAACGCAATGGTGTATCCGGTGCCCTGTAAAAACAGTCATGGCCGCCCTACAGCACGACCCGTCGAGAGAGAGCACCAACTCTCCCCGTCACTAGTAATGCGGGCTCCAAGCTAGTATCAGCCTTGGTAATCAATAATGCCCTTTCCCATACAAGGGTAGAGTGGTTGCGCATGTAAAGAAATTTGGAATAACGGTCGCAACTTAAACCAATCCGTTTTGAAAACAACACACACTTGCCTCGGTACACCACTTCGTCATCAAGTGGCTACCTAACTCATCATCTCCCCCGGGCATAAGTGGCACCCGATGGGGTTGTCGAAAAGTCTTTTGAAAATACTTTGTCTCCATCACCATGCATATCCCCGTCCCTTTTTGCGTAGCACTACTTAGCATCCTATCTACCTCTATCGGCATAACCCTCATAAGAAGGTAGGGTCATGCACAATGCAAGTATCAACGAGGAAGTAACGGTGGCAAACCACCCCATGTGGTCATCACAGTATCATGTCTCCGATGCAAGCAATAAAAGTGCTATATGACATGCATAAAAAGGTTTTCATAGACATGGTCAAAGGGCTGCTTGCCTGGCTCAACAAAGTCTTCTGGGTCTTCAAAGTCTTCTGGTCCAACTCCTTCGTCAGCAACGCAATCTATCGTCGCAAAATAATAACGAGAAAAGTAAGGCAATAATAAAATAGAAAAACCAAAGTGCTTAGATAAAAGTCAACTCATTTTTGTTAAATTCTAGGGTGAAAACTAAGAAGGGGAAAATTCCTAGTTTTGGATTTGGAGTAGCAGAATAGGAGAAATGGATTTACAAAGGTATACTTAAATGCTTAAAATCACATTTACATATTTACAGTGAAGAAAAGGTTGTTGGATTTGAATGGAAGTTGCACCATTAAATAGGTTGCAATACTTTAGGAATTTAGGAGTTGGAATTAATTTATTTGGACAAATATTTTATCCTGTGGAATTTTTGGAAAAGTGACAGAAAAGAAAAAGGGGAAGGGGCACTGTGCCTGCTGGGCCAGAACAGCCGTAGGGCAGCGGCCCAGCCGAGCCGACGCGCGCGCGCCAGGTTTTTAAACCTGACGGCGGGGCCCGACGTTAGTGAGAGAGGGCGCGGGAGAGGGAGAGCATAGAGTGGATGACGGGCGGGGCCCCTTGTCAGGGTCGTCATCAACCCTCGTCCGACGTCGGCGAGGCTTACCGGTGATGATGCAGGGCACAGCAGGCTTGGACAAGGGCAGGGACGGACTCAGCATGGCGTCGCCGTTCGGGTGGAGGTGGAACCGGTCGCCGAGGTGGTCTGGTTCGCCGGCGACGAGGTCACGCGGCGGAGGGGCTTCAGCCGGTGGCGGTTCCGGCCGTTTCCGGCAGCTACAAAGAGGGGAAACAAGGGGGAAGTGATCAGGGGTGCTCGGGGGTTCCAGATCAAGGCAGAGGAGGAGCGGGGGAGGCCTGTACCTCGCGAACTCCTGCGAGCCGAAGCGGCGGAGCTCGAGCTCGATCTCGAGCTCGGGCGGCTCTGGAAAGGAACTGGGGGTGCAGGGGGATGATTGGGGGACTGAGAGAGCGAGTGGTGAGGAGAGGAGGGCTCGGGGAGGCCCTTAAATAGGCGAACGGCAGGGTGCCGTGGACCCGTGCGCCGACGAGCTCCTGCTCGTTGCCACAGGGCTCGGGAGGAGCTAGCGCTGAGTCTGGGGTGTTGCTGGGCATGGACTACACCGAGGGGAGCTAAGGGAGAGAGCGGGGAGGGGTCAGAGACGCCGCGCGTGTGAGCCGCGCCATTGGCACGCTCGGGCGGCCAGCGCGCGTGCGAGCAGGGGCGAGAGAGGGGGAGAGAGGAGGGGGACAAAGGCGTGGCATGTCACAGACGTCGAGGCGCATCGTCGGGCGCGCTAGGGAGGCCCGAGGTGGCCGGAGGTGGTTGGCAGGGGGCGTCTACAGTGCGGGAGCGCACTATAATGCACTCCAGAGCGTGCAAATGGCTGGCATAGCCATTTTTTATGTAATGTGGGCGCGTCCAAAGGTGTCTCGTAGCTCTAGGGGGAAGTAAAGAAGTGGGAGATGGCCTTGGATGCCCTGGGTGGCCAGTAGGAAAAGAGAGAGGTAGAAGAAGAGGGAGAGAGGGGCTGTCCAGGGAGGTAAAGTGGGGTTTTACCCATCCAATAATAGAGTTGTGGATTTGCCATTGTTACTGGAGGTGAAAGGGGACTAGGAGGGGTTGTCGCAAAAAGTGGAGCTCATGGAGAGCCCCAAACAGGGTTTTTAGTTAACATGCAGAAGGTGTTTGATATGGTTTTGGGGTACTTGCACTAATTTACTTCTTGTGGCAATTGGCAGGGGTGTTTGTCATGACAAAACGACAGGGAAAAGGAAGATGAGCTCATTTGGAAGAGTTTGCTAATGAAACTTTGGCAAACCCTAGAAATTAGACGAAATGAACTTCTGTAGATCTAGTTGAGCAAATCACTTCTCCTTGATGCACCACTTGGTGTAGTGGCCTCATTTGGTCATGTTAACATGCTCACAAAAGTTGGGGTCAAGGAGAGAAAGTTGGTAGTACAAAGTTGTTCAAATTTGATTACAGTCGAGAGAGGGTTTTGGGGCATTTTGGTGAACCAAAATGACCTTGATTGACATGAGGCTTTGCAAGGTGATCACAATATGCATTTGTGACTTGCTGGATTTTCCTTGGATTTTATGAAAATATTTCCTGTAGAAATATTTCAAATCCTTGAAACGGGCAGAAATGGTTTTGGGAGGTTTTGTCCAATATTTTGAACATGACCATGTGTTAAAACTCTTATATATGGGAATTATATACCCACTGAGTTTCCCTGATTTTTGTCAAATATTTTTTTAAACCATAAAATATTTTTTTCCTATTAAAGACCATTTCTGGCCTTAAGAAAAAGCTTTTAAATAAAATAGGAAAATAACTCTTAAAATTATATTTTTGTGGTTTATGGGAGTCCTACATCTAATAGGATTCAAATATACCTTTTGAAAGATTTTTCACACCCCAAATCAAGTACTTGTAGTGTAAACCTCAATTTAGGGGTTTTTGGAAAACTAATTTTAGAAAATACTTTTTGCCAAATTATTTTTGTAAGAAAATACTATATTGCTCTATACACATGGCATGATCATTGGTCAGAAGCTTGGGGCAAGGAGATGAAGTATAGAAGGTGAGGTTGTGTTGACTTTAAAGAGCACTAGAAAAATCACAGAGAGAAAACCAATTCCAACATAAAAAGCCAGATAATGCAAAAGTTTTTGTCAAACCACATTTTATCATGATTTATCATCTTAAGTGTTGTGCCATGAAAATCAGGGTGTGACAGAGATCCCATCTTGGGGCCTTTTCCGGCACTCCGCTGGAGGGGGCATTGATGACGGAGGGCTTCTACATTAACACCATAGCCTCTCTGATGATGTGTGAGTAGTTTACCTCAGACCTTCGGGTCCATTGTTATTAGCTAGATGGCTTATTCTCTCTCTTTGGATCTCGATACAAAGTTCTCCTCGATCTTCTTGAAGATCTATTCAATGTAACTCTTTTTGCGGTGTGTTTGTCGAGATCCGATGAATTGTGGGTTTATGTCAAGATTATCTATGAACAATATTTGAATCTCCTCTGAATTCTTTTATGTATGATTGGTTATCTTTGCAAGTCTCTTCGAATTATCAGTTTGGTTTGGCCTACTAGATTGATCTTTCTTACAATGGGAGAAGTGCTTAGCTTTGGGTTCAATCATGCGGTGCTCGATCCCAGTGACAGTAGGGGAAACGACACGTATTGTATTGTTGCCATCGAGGATAAAAAGATTGGGTTTATATCATATTGCTTGAGTTTATCCCTCTACATCATGTCATCTTGCTTAAAGTGTTACTCCGTTCTTATGAACTTAATACTCTAGATGCATGCTGGATAGCGTTCGATGTGTGGATTAATAGTAGTAGATGCAGGCAGGAGTCGGTCTACTTGTCACGGACGTGATGCCTATATACATGATCATACCTAGATATTCTCATAACTATGCTCAATTCTATCAATTGCTCGATAGTAATTTGTTCACCCACCGTAATACTTATGCTATCTTGAGAGAAGCCACTAGTGAAACCTATGGCCCCCGGGTCTATTTTCCATCATATTAATTTCCCGTCAACAAGCTATTTCTAGCACCGTTTATTTTGCAATCTTTACTTTTAATCTTTATCATAAAAATACCAAAAATATTATCTTATCAACTCTATCAGATCTCACTTTTGCAAGTGGCCGTGAAGGGATGTACAACCCCTTTATCGCGTTGGTTGCAAGGTTCTTATTTGTTTGTGTAGGTACAAGGGACTTGAGCGTGGCCTCCTACTGGATTGATACCTTGGTTCTCAAAAACAGAGGGAAATACTTATGCTACTTTGCTGCATCACCCTTTCCTCTTCAAGGGAAAACCAACGCAGTGCTCAAGAGGTAGCAGGTAGTATGATGATATGGTATCCTCCTCTGAATGTTCGAGTGGCTTGACTTGGCACATGCTCATGCATGTAGTTGAATCAAAACCAACATAGCCTCTATGATATTTATGTTCATGGTGTTCATATCCCACTCATGCTAGTGTCCAATGTTACTTATGCATAATGCATGTTCATGACCGTTGTTGCTGTCTAGCTGGCCGCTTCTCAACCTAATTGCTAGCCTTCGCCTATACTAAGTGGGAATTCTGCTTGTACATCAAAAACCTTGAACCCAAGTTATTATAGATGAGACCACCATACCTACATATATGCGGTATTACCCTGCCGTCCTAAGTAAATTTGCATGTGCCACCTTTAAAAACTTCGAATAAATATCCTTTTTGTGTGCCTAGATCGTTCATGGAACGACAGGAGGTGGTCGGTATCTTCCATGCTAAGCGGGTTATTCTCAGGTCGACACTCGCCATCGCATGAGAAAAGGGCGGTAATAGGGATTCCCAGCCTGAACTCAAAATGCAGAAAATTAAACAAAACTCCCCTGGGACTGTTGTTGGTATGGACGGCACCCGTTGTTTTGGACAAACCATGGAGTGTGATTGATGGTGGAGGGGAGTAAACCTTTACTTTTATCACTTGTGAACCGCCACTAGCGTGCTTAGCATGGAAGATACTGATAGATGATGGTCGTGAAGTAAATAAGAAGGGTGCATGTCTCAAAATATCATTTACCTATGTTTTTTAAAACTTGAGCTCTGGCACCTCTGCAAATCACTGCTTCCCTCTGCGAAGGGACTATCTATTTAGTTTTATGTTGTGTCATCACCTTCTAAAATAAGCGCCAGAACCTAAGAGCACTGCTATCATGCTGATGCATTGTGTGTAGCTAATGTTGGGTGCATCATGACTGCATCTTTTCTACCATGAATTACAATGTTTAGTCACTGCTTGGACTTTGGAGGTGCTCTGCATTTATGTTTTGCAGTCTCAGAAAGGGCTAGAGAGATACCACTATTGTCATATTATATCATGGTTGTTTAGATAATGTGTTGCTGTTTGAGATATCTTATTATTGCTCGCTAGCTGATTATGTCATTGATATGAGTTAATATAATTTTTAAGAGTTATTGTCGGCATGGTTAGTTATAATGTTGGCTGAAAACCTGGGTGTTGTTTAAGTTTATTTATGCAAACAAGAGCAAAATAGTTCGTAAAAGTTTTTCTTTTTCACTTTCAGCTTATCAACTGAATTTCTTGAGGACAAGCAAATGTTTAAGCTTGGGGGAGTTGATACGTCTCCAACGTATCTACTTCTCCTAACGCTTTTCCTATTGTTTTGGACTCTATTTTGCATGATTAGAATGAAACTAACCCCAGACTGATGTTGTTTTCAGCAGAACTACCATGGTGTTGTTTTTGTGCAGAGATAAAAGTTCTCGGAATGGAACGAAACTTTGCGAGGATTTTTTATATCAATAAAGAGAACTTCTGGAGCCAAGAGCCACCGGAGGGGGGCACCTGGGTGGGCACAACCCACCAGGGCGCGCCAGCCCTCCCAGGCGCAACCAGGTGGGTTGTCCCCACCTGGCGGCCCCGTAGACCCTGAAACCGACGCTATAAAATCCTATTTTCAGAGAGAAAAATCAGGAAGAAAGAATTATCGTGATCCACGAGATGGAGCCGCCATCACCTCCTGTTCTTCATCGGGAGGCTAGACCTGGAGTCCGTTTGGGGCTCTGGAGAGGGGGATCATCGTTCTTCGTCATCACCAACCCTTCTCCATTGCCAATTCCATGATGCTACCCACCGGGAGTGAGTAATTCCTTCGTAGGCTCGCTAGTCGGTGAGGAGTTGGATGAGATTCATCATGTAATCGAGTTAGTTTTGTTAGGGCTTGATCCATAGTATCCACTATGTTCTGAGATTGATGTTGCTATGACTTTGCCATGCTTAATGCTTGTCACTTTGGTCCCGGGTGCCATGATTTCAGATCTGAACCGTTTATGTTATCACCATTATATCCATGTTCTAGATCTGATCTTGCAAGTTATAGTCACCTACTACGTGTTATGATTCGGCAACCCCGGAGTGACAATAGTCGGGACCACTCCCGGTGATGACCGTAGTTTGAGGAGTTCATGTATTCACCGTGTGCTAATGCTTTGTTCCGGTTCTCTATTAAAAGGAGGCCTTAATATCCCTTAGTTTTCAAATATGGACCCCGCTGCCATGGGAGGGTAGGACAAAATATGTCATGCAAGTTCTTTCCATAAGCACGTATGACTATTTACGGAATACATGCTAGTGCCGTATCGCCCTAGGTTATGACTGTCACATAATGAATATGCATGTGCCACCTCTAAAAACTTCAAATAAATATCCTTTTTGTGTGCCTGGATCGTTCATGGAACTTGCAACACCACCACATGCTATTAATCCTGATATGTCGCAAGTTATTGATGATGCTACTTCTGCTATGAATGATACTTATGATGATGCTAGTACCTTGCTTGATGATGATGATGTGCCACTTGGTGACTTTCTTGATGAACAAATTGCTAGAGTAAGACAACATGATGTTTGATGATGAGCTTGAAACTGAAAATCTTGAAACACCTGCTAGAACTATCCTTCCTAGATATGAATTGCCTAAGGTACCATAAGGTTATGTTATGAATGAGGGGACAACTAGAGATATTCTTGCTTGTAAGGATAGAGATGATCTAGAGAAATTACTATGCAAGTATAAAGAAAAATCTCTGAATGCTAGAATGCAATATGATCCTAAGTTTGCTACTTCACCTATCTTTATTGATGATAAGGATTATGAATTATCTGTCGACCCAGAGTTAATTACTTTGGTTGAATCTGATCCTTTCCATGGTTATGAAACTGAAACTGTTGTGGCACATTTTACTAAGTTGAATGACATAGCCACCCTTTTTACTCATGATAAGAAGACTCGCTATTACTTTATTCTCAAATTATTTCCGTTCTCATTAAAGGGTGATGCTAAAGCTTGGTACAATACTCTTGCTCCTGGTCGTGTGCGTAGTCCCCAGGATATGATTTATTATTTCTCCAAAAAATATTTCCCTGCTCATAAGAAACAAGCTGCCTTGCAGGAAATACTTAACTTTGTGCAAAGTAAAGAAGAGAGTCTCCCACAAGCTTGGGGGAGGCTTTGCCAGTTACTTAATGCTTTGCCTGATCATCCTCTTAAGAAAAATGAAATACTTGATATCTTCTATAATGGACTAACCGATGCTTCTAGGGATTTCCTAGATAGTTGTGCTGGTTGTGTTTTCAGGGAACGAACTGTTGGGCAAGCTGAAGAATTATTGAATAATATATTGAAAACTTATGATGATTGGACTCTTCCTGAACCACTGCCTAAACCCACTCCAACGAAGAGGGGAATATTTTAACTCAGTCCTGAAGATAGGCAAGAGGCAAAGAAATCTATGAAGGAAAAGGTATTAAAGCTGAGGATGTCAAAAATTTACCTCGTATTGAAGAAATACATGGGCTTGATACACCACCACCGCCTAAGGTGGTAGAGGTAAATTCTTTAATGAAATTCAATGATAATGAAAATCCTCACAATATGCACCCTAGCCAATGCCTTTATGAGTTTGAAAACTACATTAGAAAACAAGATCACTACAATGCAAATGTTATGAAACAATTGAAATACAATTCTGATATGATTGCTCGCTTTAGTGACTTGTTATTTGGAATCTCAAATGATGTTAGAGGTGTTAGAAAGCTTGCTTCTATGGTTCAAACTCGGTTAGAACAAGTTGCTAAATCTCAAAGAGAGATGCTAGATGAAATGAACAATAACACACATGACTTTGCTGTTAGAGTAGCAACTAGAGGAGGTAAAATGACTCGGGAACCACTTCATGCCGAGGGTCACCCAAAAATAATTGAACAAGACTCTCAAAGAGCTAACACTGATGCACGTAGTCCTTCTAGAAGGAAAATGAAGAAGAAAAATGATAGGAGTTTGCATGCTTCTAGTGAACCTAAAGTAGAAAAACCTCCTGATAATGATAATGAAGTCTCTATCTCTGATGCTGAAACTCAGTGTGGTAATGAACACTCACCTTCTGATAATGAAAAAGATACTGATGATGTTCATGAAGACACTCAAACAAATAGTAAAGAACCAGATAATGATGTTGAGATAGAACCACCTGTTGATCTTGATAACCCACAACCTAAGAGTACAAGATATGATAAAAGAGACTTCATTGCGGAAAAAAACGGTATAGAAAGAGAACCGTGGGTTCAAAAACCTACGCCCTTTCCACCTAAGTCAACTAAAAAAAAAGATGAAGAAGAATTTGAACGCTTTGCTGAAATGCCGAGGCCAGTCTTTTTGCGCACTCGCTTGGCTGATATCTTGAAAATGCCTCCTTATGTAAAGAATATGAAAGACATCATCACCAATAATAGAAAAATACCGGAAGATGAAATCTCCACTATGCTTGCTATTTATACTTTTAAATATGTAGTACCTAAAAAACTTGGAGATCCGAGAATACCAACTATACCTTGCTCTATCAAAATAAACTATGTGAAAACTGCTTTATGTGATTTAGGAGCTGGTGCTAGTGTTATGCCTTTCTCTTTATATAAAAGACTTGATTTGAATAAACTCACACCTACTGAAATATCTTAGCAAATGGCTGACAAATCAACTACCATACCTATCGGTATTTGTGAGGATGTGCCCGTTGTTGTTGCTAATGTTACTATTTTGACTGACTTTGTTATACTTGAGATGCCCGAGGACGACAACATGTCGATTATCCTTGGTAGACCCTTCTTGAACACTGCAAGGGCTGTTATTGATTGCAATAAAAGCAAGTTCACTTTTCATATCAATGGTAATGAGCATACGGTGCACTTTCCGAAGAAACAATTCCAAGTGAATGGTATTAATGTTATTGAAAAATCTTCGACAATCACTATTAGAAGTTTTCAACTACCTCTACTACTATTAAAAAGAAATATGAAATGCTTATTGTTGGGGACATTCATATCCCCGTTTAGGTAACCTAGTGATTTACGAAAGTTCTTCGGTTTCATGTTAATCGAAAGTGGTTGTTAGTAAGACTTGATCAACCTTATTAATGGATCATTTTTGAGAGGTATGAAGTTGATGAATTTAGTAAGCACTACCTTCTGTCCCTATCTTTTTTTATTAGTTAAATAAAACAAAATGTCATGTTTTGTCTGTTTTTTGAATTTCTCGTGCAATAAAAAAACCGACCCAAAATAAAAATTCTCAAAATGCTCTGAAAATTTAATATGAATTTCTTCTGAATATTTAAGAATTTTTGGTGCAAATAATATCAGAGGGAGGTGCACCAGGTGGGCACAACCCACCTGGGCGCGCCAGGACCCCCAGGCGCGCCCTGGTGGGTTGTGGTCGCCACGTGGGCCCCCTCACTTATCTCTTCATCCCACATCATCGCTTACCTCCAGAAAAAATTCACCATTGCTCTCTCTCTCTCTCTCTCTCTCTCTCTCTCTCTCGTGTTCTTGCTCTCAAACCCACGGATTTCGATCTCTTTGCTCGAAGCTCTATTTCGAAAACTATTTCGGGGTATTGTTGCTTGGTATGTGACTCCACCGTTTGTCCAATTAGTTTTTGTTTTTGTGGTTTATATTTTGAATAATTAGCTACTCTTGGTGCTGCTGTAGATGAGCTTGCATGTTGAATTCTTAGAGTTCTAAGTAGTTTGAATGCTTGATATGGCCTCTATGTATCCCTATGAGTAGTTGCTATCAATCTTATAAAGTTTTGTTGATAAATCTTTGTTACCCAAAATTTTTCAGAAAATTGTACGCGAACATGATGAACCTATTTGGAAGGAGTTCTTCGAGGAGGAGATCCTCGGGGGCATCTTCTAGTGACAACTCCGCTCGCCGATCTTATGTTGAACCAAGTGGAAGTTCCATTCGAGATGATGCCACCAAAACATGCTTATGGCCTTGCGATGACTATATGGTGTGTGTGGGCATTAAGGAGGAATTTGAGCAATATATTCACAATGCCGGTCTCGGTCCCTACATTTCAGATAAGTGCGATCAACACCACACTCTCACTGAATCATTTGTCAAAGGATTTAAATTCCATCCCCGTGAGTCTAGGGTGCCATTTAAACTTTATGAAAACTCACTTACCATATCACTAGAGAGATTTGCTGAAAGTGCAACTATCCCTGGGTGGTTTTGGTAATTATTAACAACATATAGCTCATTGAGCTAATGCTACTTCAAGATAAATATTTCAGGAAAGCTTAATGATTGGCATGGCTTGGATTAGGAATGTGGACCCCTAAAAATGCTAAGGACAAAAGATTGTCTCAAGCTCCAAAGTTCAAGACTCTACACTTTACTTTTAGTGATCCAAGATCACATTGAGTCCATAGGAAAAGCCAATACTATTAAAAGGGGATGAGGTGTTGCTCAATGGGTTACTTGCTCAAAGTGCTTAGTGATATGCTCCAAAATCCTCAACCACTTTCTCATATCCACATATGTCCCAAACTAAAAGTAAAACTCGGCCCCACCGAAACTTTCTATCCGGCGCCACCGAGTTCAGTTGACATAGCCACTGCCACAAAACTCTAGTCACTTTGGTCTTACCAATAGGGATCTCGGTCTCACCAAGATGGGATTGCAAACTCTCTATTTTCCTTCGCAATGTTTCGGTCCAACCGAGATGAGCGATTGGTCCTGAGGGAGTCCTGGATTAGGGGGTGTCCGGATAGCCGGACTATAGCCTTTGGGCGGACTCCTGGACTATGAAGATACAAGATTGAAGACTTCGACCCGTGTCCGGATGGGACTTTCCTTGGTGTGGAAGGCAAGCTTGGCGTCTGAGATATGTAGATCTCCTCCCATTGTAACCGACTACTGTGTAACCCTAGCCCTCTCCGGTGTCTATATAAACCAGAGGGTTTTAGTCCGTGGGACGAACAACAATCATACCATAGGCTAGCTTCTAGGGTTTAGCCTCTCGATCTCGTGGTAGATCTACTCTTGTACTACCCATATCATCAATATTAATCAAGCAGGAGTAGGGTTTTACCTCCATCGAGAGGGCCCGAACCTGGGTAAAAACATCGTGTCCCTTGTCTCCTGTTACCATCCGCTTAGACGCACAGTTCGGGACCCCCTACCCGAGATCCGCCGGTTTTGACACCGACATTGGTGCTTTCATTGAGAGCTCCTCTGTGTCGTCATCTTTAAGCCCGATGGCTCCTCCGATCATCAACAACGGTGCGGTCCAGGGTGAGACTTTTCTCTCCGGACAGATCTTCGTATTCGCGGCTTTGCACTGCGGGCCAATTCGCAGCCATCCGGAGCAGATCGAAGCTACGCCCCGCCATCAGGTCAGATTTGGAAGTTTGAACTACACGCTGACGTCCGCGGAGACTTGATCTTCGACGGGTTCGAAGCCACCCGAGCCGCCGTTATTACGATGGGCATGATCTAGCTCTGCCGCCGAACAGTGCCCTAGAGGCCGCACAAGTGTCCACTCCGACCCTTAGCTCGGAGCCGACTGCGCCAATCAAGGACGGGTGGCTGGACACCGCCTCGGGGGCTGCAATCTCTACGGCGGTCGAGCCGAATACCAGCCTTGTCCTTGCGGCTCGCGACTCAAGGTGCGGACTCCTCTCCGGACTCCGAACCTTCCGCGCCCCTGCCAATCGAATCCGATTGGGCGCCGATCATGGAGTTTGCCGCCGCGGACATCTTTCAGCACTCGCCCTTCGGCGACATTCTGAATTCGCTGAAGTCTCTCTCTTTATCAGGAGAGCCCTGGCCGGACTATGGTCAACAAGGTTGGGATGCGGACGATGAAGAAATTCAAATCCCACCCACCACCCACTTCGTAGCCACTGTCGATGATTTAACCGACATGCTCGACTTCGACTCCCAAGACATCAACGGTATGGACGCCGATGCAGGAGATGACCAAGAACCAGCGCCTACAGGGCACTGGAAGGCCACCTCGTCATACAACATATACATGGTGGACACCCCAAAAGAAGGGAATGGCGATGGAACAACGGAGGATGACCCCTCCAAGAAGCAGCCTAAGCGCCGGCGTCAGCGGCGCCGCTCTAAATCCCGCCAAAGCAAAAACGGCGATTCCGTCACGTGAGATAATAACACCCCGGACAGTGCCGAAGGCAACCCCCTCCAGCAGGATTCAGCACAGGAGAATGGAGAAGCCAGCCCTCATGAGAGAGAGGCAGACAGAGAGGTAGAGGACGATAATTACATGCCTCCCTGGCAAGCCTCGACGACGACGAATTTGTCGTGCCTGAGGATCATGTCGAACAAGAGCGTTTCAAACGCAGGCTTATGGCCACGGCGAGCAGCCTCAAGAAAACACAGCAATAGCTTAGAGCTGACCAAGACTTGCTAGCCGACAGATGGACTGAAGTCCTTGCGGCCGAAGAGTACGAACTCGAACGCCCCTCCAAAAGGTACCCAAAGCGCAGGCTGCTACCCCGATTAGAGGAGGAAGCACCTAAACCTGCATCACCAACGTATGATGCGGCCGACCGGCCACCTCGTGGCCGCGACAGAGAGGCCTCTCGGCCCTCCACTCAAGCCGCACCTCGGCATCGCTCCAAAAATACCAAGGCACGGGGAAATGCGCCAGACCTGCGAGATATATTGGAGGAGAAGGCAAGGCAAACAAGATTGATCTACGGATCGCGTGGGCGCACCACAACACGTGACGATAACCGTCATGCCGGATATAGCAAATCCGACCGGGCCGAATACAGTAGACAAAGCTCATTTGAGCTACGTCGTGATATAGCCCAATACAGAGGCGCCGCACAACCACTATGCTTCATAGATGAAGTAATGGATCATCAAATCCCCGAGGGTTTCAAACATGTAAACATTGAATCATACGATGGCACAACAGATCATGCGGTATGGATCGAGGATTATCTCCTTCATATCCACATGGCCTGCGGTGATGATCTACACGCCATCAAATACCTCCCACTCAAGCTTAAAGGACCAGCTCGACATTGGCTTAACAGCTTGCCAGTAGAATCAATAGGTTGTTGGGAGGACCTGGAAGCCGCATTCCTCGACAATTTCCAGGGCACCTATGTGCGACCACCAGACGCCGATGACCTAAGCCACATAATCCAGCAGCCAGAGGAATCGTCCAGACAATTCTGGACACGGTTCCTAACCAAGAAAAATCAAATAATCGACTGTCCGGACGCAGAGGCCCTCGCAGCCTTTAAGCATAACATCCGTGACGAGTGGCTTGCCCGGCACCTAGGACAGGAAAAGAGAAATCCATGGCAGCCCTCACAACACTCATGACCCGCTTTTGCACGGGAGAAGACAGCTGGCTAGCTCGTAGTAATAATATGACCAAGAGCCTTGGTAATTCGGATACCAAGGACAGCAATGGCAGGTCGCATCGCAACAAGCAAAAGCGCGCGTGCTTGGCGACAATGCGGAGGATACGGCGATTAATGCCGGATTCGTGAGGCTCTAAACCGGTCAGTGAAAAAGCCATTTAAAAGAAATACTCCGGGCCTGTCCAGTTTGGACCGAATACTCGATCGCTCGTGCCAGATACACGGCACCCCCGAAAAACCAGCCAATCACACCAACAGGGATTGTTGGGTGTTCAAACAGGCAGGCAAGTTAAATGTCGAAAACAGTGACAAGGGGCTGCATAGCGATGACGAAGAGGAGCCCCGGCCGGCGAACAATACGGGACAGAAGGGCTTCCCCCCACAAGTGCGGACGGTGAACATGATATACGCAACCCACATACCCAAAAGGGAGCGGAAGCGTGCACTCAGGGACGTATATGCGTTGGAGCCAGTCGCCCCAAAGTTCAACCCATGGTCCTCCGGCCCGATCACTTTTGATCGAAGGGACCACCCCACTAGCATCCGCCATGGCGGATTCGCCGCATTGGTTCTAGACCCAATCATTGACGGATTTCACCTCACTAGAGTCCTTATGGATGGCGGCAGCAGCCTGAACCTGCTTTATCAGGATATAGTGCAAAAAATGGGCATAGATCCCTCAAGGATTAAACCCACAAATACGACCTTTAAAGGCGTCATACCAGGTGTAGAGGCCAATCAGATAGGCTCGCCATTACACTTGAAGTGGTCTTCGGATCCCCGGATAATTTCCGAAGCGAGGAGTTAATCTTCGACATAGTCCCGTTCCGCAGTGGCTATCACGCACTGCTCGGACGAACCGCATTTGCAAAGTTCAATGCGGTGACGCACTACGCATACCTCAAGCTCAAGATGCCAGGCCCTCGAGGAGTCATTATGATCAATGGAAACACCGAACGCTCTCTCCGAACGGAGGAGCATACGGCGACCCTCGCGGCGGAAGTTCAAAGTAGCCTCTCAAGGCAATTCTCCAGTCGGGCTATTAAACGTCCGGACACCGTCAAGCGCGCTCGGAGTAACCTACAACAAGACCGCCTGGCACGTTTCGAGCACGCGTAGCAATGCGGCCCCAACCCCAGCCCTCGCGAAATAGCAAAACCAGTACTACGCGTACATAATTACGCTCTGGAAATACCATGGGCATAGGGGAGGGCACGACCACGCACGCCCAAAATGCGGCTCAACCGCACTAGGGGCTCCCGATTTTGTCATTCTTTTTTTCCCTTACTTTCAGGACTCCACTCTCCGGAAGGCCTGTCCGGTAGTACAATCGCCGAACACACGATGCAACAGCCAGGGAGGCAGAAAGCGACATCGAGTGTCTAGGTGGTCTCTATAACGAGCAGTATACTTGTTTCACATATCATCCCGCAGCTCGCCCCTGGAGGGGGACATATCAAATAGTCCCATCTCTTGCTTATCGCACTATTTGTATCGTTCTGCTTTTACCGCAGACTTTTTGAATAAAAATACATAGCTTTTGTCTATTATTGCATTCCTTTTTTATGTAAATATGTTCAGTTATGACATTATGCAACCGTACACTTTGGTACGACCAATACACCAGGGGCTTACATACCCCAGAACGTGGTGTGAGAAGTCCGAACACTCTCACGAGTGTGGCACCCCGAACTTATAGCATTATTTGCATCGGCTCTGAATCATGTCTTGGGTCAATAGTTGGGTTTGCCCGGCTCCCATGTTTTGGTACCTTACGTTCCGTTATATCGGCTAAGGTAGCACTGGGAGAATTTTCCACTGCGATTGTGCCCCGGTTGAGCTGGGCTAAGCACCTCGATGGAGAAAGCTAAAACTGACCGTCATGATAGGGCGAGAGCTGGTCGCCGAGAGGTTTTCTAGTCCCTAAAGACTTATGCCGCTTAGAGCGAGGAGTCGGCTTTGTCCGCCTAGGCGTGGATAAGCGCCCGAACTCGGTCTTCCAAATACTAGGGGCTTCACGAAATTTAAAATTATAGAATTCTATGGCTAAGTGAGAGTGTTCAAGCATTATAGTCTGATTGCCTTGTTCGTTGTGTTGAGCGCCTCCTCGAAGGACCCAAGAATGGGGAAAAGAGCGCTCAAGTTTATCCCGAACACCCCAAAGACTGTGGCACGGGGCGTAAGCCGACGACTCGCCATCTCTCAAATTTAATAAACGGCCGCACAGAAGGTAATATTTTAAATTCAAAAGCGTTGCTTAGCGCATATGAACAAGTTTTCAGCGTACAGGATCATAAATGCAAGTTTACTCAAAAATTACATCTTTGGAGCATTCGTCCGCTATAAGGCGGGCACCCTTCAGGACGCCCTCATAATACATCTCGGGCTTGCAATGCTCCTTGCCCGGCGGTGGTCCATCCGTCACAAGCTTCTCAGCTCCATCTTGCCCTAGTGCACTTTAGCACAGGCAAGGGCCCTACGGGCACCTTCGATGCATACGGAGCGCTTGACGACTTCAAGCCATGGACAGGCATCCACCAGCCGCCTCACCAGCCCGAAGTAGCTCCCAGGCATGGCCTCCCCAGGCCACAGCCGGACTAGGAGACCCTTCATGGCCTGTTCGGCCACCTTATGGAGCTCGACCAGCTGCTTCAGCTGGTCTCTCAAGGGCACCGGGTGTCCGGCCTCAACATACTGGGACCAGAACACCTTCTCAGTCGAGCTCCCCTCCTTGGCCCGGTAGAATGAGGCAGCGTCGGACACATCATGGGAAGATCTGCGAATGCTCCTGGAGAGCTCCAGACTCGGGTAAGTAACAAGTAATTCACTTTAACGTGCTTGCTTTGCATAAAGAATGCCTTACCCGCCGCTATCTTCTTCATCGCCTCAATTTCTGGAGGGCTTTTGGGCTTGCCTTGGCAGATTTGGCGCTCTCAAGCGCCGAGGCGAGCTCGGACTCTCGAGTCTTTGAGTCAAGCTCCAAACTCTCGTGTTTTTCCACGAGAGCCTGGAGCTCTTGTTGTACCTCCGCCACCCGCGCCTCCTGCTTTTCTCGCTTGGTGCGCTCCACGGCCGCATTATCTTCGGCCTTGGACAACGCTTCCTTCAGGGTCGCCACCTCGGTTGTGGCCCCTGTAATACTCACGTTGGTCCTGTCATTTTTTGCAACCACATATTTTTTATATATACTTAAATAAGGTATTACTTACCTTCCTTGTCCTCGAGCTGCTTCTTGGCAAAGCCGAGCTCGTTCTCGGACCGCTCGAGGCTCTGCTTCAATGCATCAACCTCTGCATTCAGTGCGGCAGAGATCAGCAGCGCAGCCTGCATTCCCATATTGACATACTTATGTTAGACTCCTGCGTATATCTTTTTGATCCTCAGTTCGGCTTTTCTTCTCGAACACCAAACCGAGCATCGAGAACTACCGCTATCATGCGGTAATATTTTTACATATCTTAAATACATACCTCAAAGCCTGTTAGAAGGCTGGCACAGGCTTCAGTCAGCCCGCTCTTGGCGGACTGAACCTTCTGGATCACCACACTCATAATAGTGCGGTGCTCCTCGTTGATGGAGGCGCCGTTAAGCACCTCCAGCAAATTATCCGGTGCCCCCGGTTGGACGGAGGTCACTGGTGTCGTAGGCTTGCCCTTCTTACTAGGGGGCCGCCTGCCGGATTCCGGAATCGTTGAAGGTTCCGGTGCGGTGTCCGGCCCAGGTCCGGACTTGGAGCCCTTGGGGGTCTTATCCCCTTTGCTCCTGGAGTCCGGGAGGTCGCCTTGCCGAGCCTCCAGGACTACCTCCTCCTGGCTTGGACCCTTTTGGGACTCCACCTCGGCATCATCTGCTGGGCGAGGGGAGGAGGTGGCCGGAAGTTAAGCTATTCACATCCGACGAACCCAGGGAGCCGCTCGACGAAGCGCCGAGCCCGACCTTGGGCGGACTGCATGATTATATTCGTCGTCAGAAGATACTGTGCAACAGAGGAACGCCATGAGTTCTTTTGGTATCCGGATACTTACGATTTTGCTAGGGGCTTGGCCCTGGATGGCCACTCCTCTTAGCCATCGTCGGCGTTGGTGGAGTAGTACGGAGGAAGGGTCCTTCCCTTCTTGGACCCTCCGGCCCCCCCCAGTTGGGGCGGCCTTCCTTTTCGTTCCTCCCCCCGCTAGAGGGGGAGAGGCCTCTTCTTCCTCCTCCCCGTCTTCGTGGGAGGAGTGCACCTCGAAGTCATCGGACGATGAATCCGACACCACCAGGAGCCAGGAACTCTTTCGAGTTCCCGTGGCCTTCTTCTTGGCCTTCTTCTCCGGCACCACGTAAGGTGCCGGAACCAGCAGCCCCGTCAAGCGGGCGTCCGCTGGATCTTCGGGCAAAGGAGCCGGACAGTCGATCTGTCCGGTCTTCTTCTGCCATTCCTGTCAAAGGAACGGGAGCTTAGATCCCGCATAGAGTCAAACTATGAAAAACAAGTATCCCATAAAGGGTAAAACAAGCTTACTACGCTGGCTTGGCGCTTCGCGCGGAATCCGCGATCCTCAGTGATGGGAGGGGGAACCTTGGCGCCCTTGAATAGCACCTTCCAGGCATCCTCGTGCGTTGTGTCAAAGAGCCTGGTCAGAGTTTGGTGCTGGGCCAGGTTGAACTCCCATAATTTAAAAGCCCGTCGTTGACACGGGAGGATCCGGCGGATGAGCATGACCTGGACTACGTTGACGAGTTTAACCTTTTTGTCCACCAGGTTTTGGACGCAGGTTTGGAGTCCGGTCTGCTCTTCCGAATTACCCCACGACAGGCCCTTGTCTTTCCAGGAGGTGAGCCGTGTGGGGATGCCAGATCGGAATTCGGAGGCCGCTGCCCATTCAGGGTCACGCGGCTCGGTGACATAGAACCACCCCGATTGCCACCCCTTTATGGTCTCCACGAAGGAGCCCTCGAGCCATGTAACGTTGGGCATCTTGCCCACCATGGCGCCTCCGCACTCCGCTTGCTGGCCGCCCACTACCTTCGGCTTGACATTGAAGGTCTTCAGCCATAAGCGAAGTGGGGCTTGATGCGGAGGAAGGCCTCGCATACGACGATAAACGCCGAGATGTTGAGGACGGTTCGGGCCAGATCATGGAAATCCAGGCCGTAGTAGAACATGAGCCCCCGGACAAATGGGTGAAGTGGGAAACCTAGTCCGCAGAGGAAATGGGTGAGGAACACCGCCCTCTCATGGGGCCTAGGGGTGGGGATGAGCTGCCCCTTGTCTGGGAGCCGGTGCGCGATGTCGTTAGACAAGTATCCGGCCTCCCTCAACTTCTTGATGTGTCCCTCCGTGACGGAGGAGACCATCCACTTGCCTCCCGCTCTGGACATTGCTGGAGAAGGTTGAGGTGGGATGTGCGGACTTGGGCGCTGGAGCTCGAGTGCGCGAAAATGGATAAGCAAAGGAGGAAGAAGGCGTAGATTGAAAAGGTGGATCCTTATCCCCTTATATGGGCGGACAAAACTATGTGCCCCCACCAGCCTGGTAAAACTCGCTTATCTCCCAAGCGCCGTAAATTAATGGCACGGTTGGGTTACCCACGCCCGTATTGATGAGAATCCCGGAATAAGGGGACACGATCTCTGCTTCGACAAGACGTGCCGAGGAAACCGCCTCGCTAAGTGCACTGAGGTGGGACAGTAAAAACGATTCGAATAAAGGCTTGGCCGTGGTGTGATGTCATGCTGCGAAATACGTCAGCAGATTGGATTTGTGTAAATATTATTCTCTCTACGGTGGTATGTGGAACTTATTTTGCAGAGCCGGACACTATCCTTGTGTTCAAAATCTTCTATGAAGTATTCGAAGGAGGAACCCGCCTTGCAATGCCGAAGACAATCTGCGCGCCGGACTCGTCGTCATTGAAGCCTGGTTCAGGGGCTCTTGAGGAGTCCTGCATTAGGGGTGTCTGGATAGCGGACTATAGCCTTTGGCGGACTCCTGGACTATGAAGATACAAGATTGAAGACTTCGTCCCGTGTCCGGAAGGGACTTTCCTTGGTGTGGAAGGCAAGCTTGGCGATACGGATATGTAGATCTCCTCCCATTGTAACCGACTCTATGTAACCCAAGCCCTCTCCGTGTCTATATAAACCGGAGGGTTTTAGTCCGTGGGGACGAACAACAATCATACCATAGGCTAGCTTCTAGGGTTTAGCCTCTCGATCTCGTGGTAGATCTACTCTTGTACTACCCATATCATCAATATTAATCAAGCAGGAGTAGGGTTTTACCTCCATCGAGAGGGCCCGAACCTGGGTAAAAACATCGTGTCCCTTGTCTCCTGTTACCATCCGCCTAGACGCATAGTTCGGGACCCCCTACCCGAGATCCACAGTTTTGACACCGACAGGTCCCACCGAGTTCGCAATGCAAACTCTCTGTTTCCCTTTTGTAATGTTTCGGCCTCACCGAGATGAGCGAATCGGTCCCACCGAGTTTGCCTGACCAACTCTCTGGTTAGCTTATTACCAAAATCGGTCCCACCGAGTTGGTGTAATTGGTCTCACCGAGATTACATCATGCTCTAACCCTAATGAAATTGGTCCCACCGAGTTGACATGTCGGTCCCACCAAAAAGCCTAACGTTCACATTTTGAACTAAATCTGTCTGACCGAGTTTCATTATTCGGTCCCACCAAGTTTGGTGATTTGTGCGTAACGGTTAGATTTTGTGTGGAGGCTATATATACCCCTCCACCCACTCTTCACTCGTGCAGAGAGCCATCAGAACATGCCTACACTTCCATCATACATTTTCTAAGAGAGAACCTCCTACTCATGTGTTGAGGTCAAGATATTCCATTCCAACCATATGAATCTTGATCTCTAGCCTTCTCCAAGTTGCTTTCCACTCAAATAATCTTTCCACCAAATCAAATCTGTGAGAGAGAGTTGAGTGTTGGGGAGACTATCATTTGAAGCACAAGAGTAAGGAGTTCATCATCAACACACCATCTATTACCTTTTGGAGAGTGGTGTCTCCTAGATTGGTTAGGTTTCACTTGGGAGCCTCCGTCAAGATTTTGTAATTGAACCAAGGAGTTTGTACGGGCAAGGAGATCGCCTACTTCGTGAAGATCTACCCTAGTGAGGCAAGTCCTCCATGGGCAATGGCCATGGTGGGATAGACAAGGTTGCTTCTTCGTGGACACTTCGTGGGTGGATCCCTCCGTGGACTCGCGCAACCGTTACCCTTCATGGGTTGAAGTCTCCATCAACATGGATGTACGATAGCACCACCTATCGGAACCATGCCAAAAATCTCCGTGTCTACATTGCATTTGCTCCCTCCAAACTCCTCCCTTTACCTTCATGTGCAATGTTTTACATTCCGCTGCTATACTCTTAGACTTGCATGTGTAGGTTGGTTGCTTGACTAGTGCTAAGTTGCTAAAATCTGCCAAGACTTAAAATTGGGAAAAGGCTAGATTTTTATTTGGTCAAGTAGTCTAATCACCCCCCCTCTAGACATACTTTTGATCCTGCAAGTGGTATCAGAGCTACGGTCTCCATTTGCCTTGATTTCCATAGCTTTTGATGATCATAGCCTTGGTTTCACAACCTAGGAGAGTATGGCGTCTAGCGAGGGAAATTACCACCGTAGAGGTCCTTACTTTGATGGTACTAATTTTGCTAGTTGGAAGCGATGAAAATGCATATTCTTGGACATAACCCTGCCGTTTGGGCTATTGTGTGTATTGGCTTGCAAGGTGAATTATTTTATGGGAGAGAACCGAACCGTGAAGCTACCGTGGAAGAGTTGAAGATGCTGCAATACAATGCTCAAGCTTGTGATATTCTCTTCAACGGATTGTGCCCCGAAGAATTCAACAAAATCAGCCGTCTTGAGAATGCAAAGGAAATTTGGGATACTTTGATTGATATGCACGAAGGTACCGACTCCGTTAAGGAATCCAAATTGGATGTGCTTCAATGTCAACTTGACAAGTTCAAAATGAGGGATGGTGAAGGTGTCGCTGAAATGTACCCTAGGCTTGCTCTCATCACAAATGAGATTGCCGGCTCAGTGAGTGAAGAGATGACCGATAGATTCATCATCAAGAAGATCCTAAGAGCCTTGGATGGAAAATATGATACCGTATGCACATTGATCCAAATGATGCCCAGTTACAAAGATCTCAAGCCTACGGAAGTCACTGGAAGAATTGTTGCTCATGAGATGTCACTCAAGGATAAGGAAGAGCTTCACAACAAGCCAAGTGGTGCTTACAAAGCCTCGTGTGATGCTCCCACATCATCAAGTGAGAAACAAACCTTCAATGAAGAATTGAGCCTAATGGTCAAGAATTTCAACAAGTTCTACAAGAGTAGAAGCAAGGAAAGAAGTTCCAAGTCAAGGTCCTACAATGACAAAATATCTTCAAGTCGTGAACGAAATTGCTACAATTGTTGAAGACCCGGACACTACTCAAATGAGTGTACAACCCCCTACAAAAGAAAAGAAGATTCTCCTAAAATAATAAGTAGAAGAGAAGAATCACCACCAAGAGAGAGAAGGAGTAGAGATGATCGTTATGAACGTAGAACCTCTCGGAGAAGCAATGATTCGGAAAGGAAGGACAAATCATCAAGGAGCTACACAAAGCAAAGACATCAAGGACATGTTGGTGAATTGGTATTCAGCTCTGACTCCGACCATCACTCCGAAAGAAGTTATCACTTCGACTCCGAATATACTCAAGATGAAGGTGCTGCCTGTCTAGCACTTGTGTCAACCAACTCCTACGACATATTTGACTCACCAAATGAAGGAGTTGGAAGATGCTTCATGGATAAAGGCCCAAAGGTATCACACCTCGAGTATGTGGATTTCAATAGTGATGAAGATGATTTGCTAGGAGATGATGATTTACTTGTTGATAACTCCAGTTATGAAAACTATGATGAACTTGCTATTAATCATGTTAATCAAGATAAAATGAATGACGATGATAAGAAGGAGACTGAGCGTCTAACTAAAGAACTAAACACTCTTAAGTTAGCTCATGAAACTATCTTGGAAGATCATCGAGAACTTTTAAAGACTCATGAGAAGCTACGCTTTGAAAAGCTCAACCTTTAGCAAGAGCATGAGTTCTTAAAGGCAATCAATGATGATCTTCGCAAGAAAATTTCTTCTTACATTGCCAAGCGTTTAATCTTGTCCACTTACATGCCACAAGTAAAATCTAGCAACAAGAGTAAGAAAGATTCTTCATCTAGTAGTAACAATAATCATGATAAATCCATTGTTATTGCTTCTAGTAGTTCTCTTGATTCCACTAATGTTTCTCTTAGCCAAGTTACACTTGATCAAGAAAATAGCTTATTGAAGGGAATTATAGAGAAAGGTGTTTACAAGAGCCTTGCCGGAAGTAAGCAATTTGAGGAAATTGTACGCAAGCAAGGAAGACACCGGAAGAATCAAGGTGTTGGTTTTGAACAAAAGTTCAATGTCAATGGTGTTGAGTGGGAAGAAGATCAATACCCCAAGACAAAGTTTGTTCCTCAACAAGAGAAGTATGACCCTACTTATTTCCAAGGAACACAAGCTCAAGATGATCTTCCACCACAAGACCACAAGCAAAAAGGCAAGGACAAGCTTCAAGAGGAGATTGATGCATTTGAAGAAGCTCCCAAGGCCTTGGTCAAGTGGGTTCCCAAGACTACATCAAGTTCTACTACATCAAGTACGACTACAACTCCAAGGATTCCCATCAAGATGGTGTGGATCCCAAAGAAGAAGAACTAGAGAGTTCTTGAGGGTGACTCCACCACCGTACTTCACTCATATTCTTTGGCGAGGACATGTGCAAACAACTTCCACATCTTGCACTAGTTCAAGGAGTCACAAACTCTCTTGTTGGTAAGACAAGGGATAAGGTAACCTAATGCTTTCATGGACATCATCTATGTGTACATCACTCTATGTCTATGGATATCCTTGTTTGTTCCTTGTGGGACTAACCCGTGTAGGTATTGAAAGTGCAACTCACTCCAATGGATAGCTCCAAAAGATCTACATCAACTTTGAGCATCCACATCTTCAACACCTACATGAAGTCATCATCGACAAAACTCAAGGTTAGTTCATCCCTCTTAGGGGGGATATCACATCTAGGGGGAGATTTACTCTAATCAATTGAGCTAAAGCAACTCTAATGGTGTGAACACAACAAAGCTTTATGTAAAAGTGGTAATCCCACTTGTGCTTAAACGATGAGTATGACCTATGATCAAATGTTCTCATTTGACTCCTAAGTAATATACTCATATATAGATGACCTAGTCATCGCCAATTGCTTGATAGATGCTAGAGTGTTTGTGCATGCTTTGTCACATATTTCATTTGCGATTTTATTGTGTGAGCACGTTGGTTGCATTTTACTCATTCGAGGGCATCCTTTTGTTGTTTTGAATGTTTGCCTTTTTCTCTTTTGACAAATGGATGGACAAGAATGCCTAATAACTCCCTATAGCTATCTATGCTTTTCTCGTCTCAAACTCTATTCATGCTACATCACAAAGTTTGATCAAGTCAGATTCGAACCACTCTGTGTGAGGAGCACTCAGAGTCCCCGATTCATCATAGACTTAAACTTCCAAAACCTCTTTGTGCATTTCGGTATAACCGAGTCATCCACTTCGGTCACACCAAGTTCACTAAGTTGATCTAGGTTTTCCATCTCGGTGCAACCAATTTGAACTTTTCGGTCATACCGAGTTGCAGTAACCGCTTGCGATTCTGCATCTCGGTGCCACCGAGTTGTTCCACTCGGTCACACCGACAGGGTCGGGATATATAAACCCATGGGTGAGATTTTGGAAATTTCTTCAAACTCCTCAGCCCGCGCGTGTGTCCTGCTCTGCCTCCTCGGGTCTCCGGATCGTCTCCTCGCCGCCAGCGACCTCCTGCCGCTGGTTTCCATCACCGTCAATGGAAATCTACTCCGCCATTGCCGCCATAGCTAACTCCCGCCACATTAGGGTATGGGTTCGACTCTATGTGCTAATTCCTTAACTCTGACTCGTAGCACATTGCTTTGCCATGATCTCTACCACGTATGCAAACAATCTATCCATGGAAAACATCCCTTAGGTTAGATTTGATTTGAAAATTTAGGGTTAGGTCTCCGCTGAACTCATCTCGGACCGACCGAGTTGTAGAAATCGGTCTCACCGATTTGGCTTAGGCCATTGCACATGCGTTTTCGGTCTGACCGAAAATAGCGAATCAGTGCGACCGAGTTCGACTCTGTGTGAAACCCTAGCAATCTCGGTGCCACTGAACTATGACTCGGTCTAACCGAGTTCACTAGTTTAGGTCCCAAAATTGCTTCGGTATCACCGAGTTTAACAAATCGGTAGCTCCGAAATGCTTTCTGTGGAGAACTGAAACTAAGTTTTTAAGTCATCTGTTTTGCAAAAACTCTGCACTTTGTGATGCTCATCCACTCTACCTCATCTACATCTATTCACAGGGTCTCCTGTCAGTGTGTTTGCCAAGATGTCTGACCAGAGTGAGAGTCAGAACATATATGAGGAACAAGTGCAATTGAGTGAGGGTTCAGATCCCTCAAGCAGCTATGATGAGGGCAGCATGAGCACACCTAGTAACTTGCCGAAGGCAGCCACTAGAGCAAGGAATAAGAGAACCTCAGACTCTGAGGATGAGGACTATGTGGCTGTTGAGGATGAGGCCACCTCAAGGAAGAAAGTCTTGAAGAAGGAGTATGGCACAGTTGCTACAACAAAGCCAGGCTTGAACAAGAAGGCACCTGCCAGAAGAATCCCAATGTCATAGAATTAGATGATGGTGAAGCAGCAGGAGATGACAAGAAAAAGAAGAGTGCAAGAACCACTTCTGCAAAAGTTCTTGGAAAATCAACTATGGTAAGAGATTCTGAAGAAGAGGAAGAAGAAGAGGAAGAAGAAGAAGAAGAGGATGCTGCACCAACACCCAAAGCTCAGAAGCTTATGGGATATGTTATTAAGTCAGGGGCTGCTCCATCTAAGCCCAAGTCTGCTCCCAAAGCTCAAGCTCAGAAACCCCCAAAGCCCAAGAGGAACACCAGGAGCATTCCTGCAGAAGAGAAGAACAAGGCCCCAGTGCCTCAAGCTGAAGAAGAGGATGATGAGTCGCTTGTTTTGAGAAAACTGAAACCCAAGATTCCAGACCACAATGATGCTCATCCAGTGGCTGAGGACATGCACATCAGAAAAGATGCTGGACTAAGATTGTGGAGACAGTCTGATCCCTATGTTGTGAGGAGGAGGACTACAGTTGACTACAAGTTTCATACAGAAGAACAACAAGACTTCTATGAGACTATTTTGCTTGACAAGAAACCAATTGTCTGTGACATGAGATGGGTTGATTGGGATTACGTCAAGGAGAAAGAAGACCACTTCCCAGGAGTTTATGACAGCTTCAAAGCTTGTGGAGTAGATAAGTTTATTGGGTAGAAGCTCACAAAGTGGAATGATGAGCTAATCGTGCAGTTTTACTCCACTGCTCACTTTTATCCAGATGGGAAGATAGTATGGATGTCTGAAGGTACAAGGTACCAATCTATTGTTGAAGAATGGGCTGAATTGATACATGCTCGAGAAGAACATGAGAATTACTTGGATGTGTATGCAAAGAAGAAGAAATACCATAACTCAATGGCAAACATTTACAAAGAGATCCCTGATAAAGCTTTGGAGACACATAAGCTTGGGTCTGTACATTACTTGTTATCTGGTTTGCCTACCATCAACACCATCCTAAGGCACACTTTCCTACCCAAGTTAGGAGATCACAACATGATTAGAGGACATTCTATCAACCTGTTGCAAATCTTTGGTGTCCCTCAAAAGTTTAAGGTAATGAGCCTGATTGTAGAGATAATCAAGAGGACATCTGTTGACCAAAAGAGAAGTTGTGGGTATGCTCCACATATTCAGGAGCTCATCAATGCTAAGATGGGCACAAGAACATACTTGTTGGACAAGGAGCATCTACCTCTATATCCTGAATTTGAAGAAAACAAGGTTGTGATGAATGAGGATGAACCATCATCAGCTCAAGCACAAGAGAAGAGAGCTAAAGCTAAAGCAGAGAAAGCTGCCAAGATGCCAAGTGTTGAGGAAGCATCTCAAGTTTTCCTGAAGAGCAAGCAAGATCAGCTTGCATATATAATCCTATCTACTTTGAGGATTGAGAAGGGCTTAGCCACCCTGACTCAAAACCAGGAGAGCTTGGAGAGGATCATAGAGACAAAATTTTATGATCTTGATCTGAAGGTTACTGAGATACAAACAGCAGTTGAGAAGCTCTAGGAGGAAGCAGAAGAGAGGGAAGGGAAGGCAGCAACTGATGCTTTTTTGCGAGTGCCTAGAGGTCAGAGATCTGCTGCAGTGCGAGTACCAGATACTAGAGCTACAACGTCAGCACCAGCAGCTACAGCTTCAGTGCCACCTCCATCAGCCACTCCACCAGCTCCAACTACATCAACAGATGCCTTCGTCCTTGGAGTTCTGTCTACACCACCTCCTGAAGGCCAATCCTGAGAGACGCATAGCACTATGCATTTTCGAACTTTTTGGTAACTTGTTGCCAAAGGGGGAGAAGTGTATAGATCATAGGCTTCGAGAGAGAGAGAGAGTGTGTGTGTGTGTGTGTGTGTGTTTTGCTTCTTTGTCTCTCTTGCTTTTGGTTGAACTTTTTTGTGTGCTTGGTTGATACTCTATGTCTGTGTGAGATACTTGCTTGATCATGTGATTGATCATATGCTACTTTAATGCTTGCTTGGATGATATTATCTAATACTCCCTCCCTTCCGGTTTATAAGGCTTATCTCATTTTTTTCATTTTTCTGATTTATAGGGCTCATCTTCATCTTCTTTTAAGATTCCAATGCGCATTAAATCTTTGCATGTAAGAATAAAAGAGGAACTCACCAATGCATGTAATGCTACTACTCATCTAGTGGCCAAGCATGCATGCACTGCAATTAATCCCAATTAATGCATCAATTTAGTTTGAATAGTTTTGAAAGTACGAGATACATTCCTCCACTCACCATATGCCTTGGTTGATGAGATTTCAGATTTGAGCCCTATAAACCGGAAAGGAGGGAGTATATCTCTTATATGATCATTCACTTTGCTTGGTGATGAGTGCATGCTTTTTATTTTTCATCATTTTGAGCACTCCACCAAGATGTATGTGACATGGAAGAGTGACCCATGATCCTAATCGATTGTGCATTTGCATTCAAAAGCAAATCTTAAATAGTGCATAAATTTAGGGGGAGCTCTTACTTATCACATACTTCTCAAAGCGACGATGTATTTCAGTTTTATTATCATTTGTCGAAGCTTTGATCTATATGTTGTCATCAATTACCAAAAAGGGGGAGATTGAAAGTGCAACTATCCCTGGGTGGTTTTGGTAATTATTAACAACATATAGCTCATTGAGCTAATGCTACTTCAAGATAAATATTTCAGGAAAGCTCAATGATTGGCATGGATTAGGAATGTGGACCCCTCAAAATGCTAAGGACAAAAGATTGGCTCAAGCTCCAAAGCTCAAGACTTTACACTTTACTTTTAGTGATCCAAGAGAGCTAGGTGTTTCACCTTTGCCGTTTGACCCTATCCTACCCACGCAGTATTTAGACTTTGATGCTATGAAAAATCATAAGATCCTTAAAGGAGATATTCATAATTTCACCTATAAATTGTTGTTTAACCAAGCATCTGTTGTGCACACATATTTGCCTGCGCCTGCTCTTTTTGATTATCACAACAAGGGAGGATATTTCGTTCTTGAGAGCGAGGCCCGATCCCACAATGCTGCGGTTGAGGCAGCACGGCAGGCTGAGGCATCCGCACCGAGAGCCTCCGTGAGCTACCATGTCGACTACTATCCAGGCTACTCACGGCTTACCAAGTTAGGCCAAAAGCCTAAGCTTGGGGGAGTACGTGTTTTCTATAGACATTACATTCATGTTCACACATTTCATTCCAGTTGTTGTGTCCACACTTTTTCATTGTATCATTCATGTTAAATTTGTTTTCTCGCTTTCTTCTTGTGTGTTTGAAAAACTTTGAGAAAATCCAAAATATTTCCTGCTTCTTTTTGATTTTTCTTCCTAGTTTAAATTTCTGTAGTACTAAAAAGAAAACCCAAAAAGATTTCCTTGTTCTTCTTTTGCTTGTTGGGAGCTTTCCCGTGTAAATAGTTTTTCTCGTTTTTGTTTCCCCCTTTTTATTTGCTTGTTCAAGAAAAAACAAAAACTCCAAAAATAGTTCAGTCTGTTTCTCTGAATTTCTTTTCTTTTTATTAAGTCATACCGAGGAGAAGACCACGATGAAAATGTTGAGTGGCTCTCATAGGCATTATTGTTGATCTAACAAAGAGCCCAATTTAGCTTGTCTTCTCCTGTTGAATAAAATGCTTGCAGATTCCATCTTAGTCCATGGCACTGTTGCACTATTATTATTTTCATATCGTTCGGTCCTGCAAGTGAAAGGCAATAATGACGATATTCGATGAACTGGCCGTGGCAGTGAGAAACGGGTATGAAATCGACTTGTTCTGTTTTTGTAAATATGTTTAACCTAGTATCCATGATTCGACCCATTATGATTAAACATGTTTGCAATGACAATTAGAGATTATAGTTTCTCGTGCCATGCATAAGTAGCTAGGAGTGGATAATGATTTATCTTGGATATCAACATTGCGTTAAAATGATTGTGAGGTAGTGATACGTCTCCAACGTATCTATAATTTTTGATTGTTCCATGCTATTATATTATCTGTTTTGGATGTTCAATGGGATTTATTATACACTTTTATATTATTTTTGGGACTAACCTATTAACTGGAGGCGCAACCCAAATTGCTGTTTTTTTGCCTATTTCAGCATTTCAAAGGAAAGGAATATCAAACGGAGTCCAAACGGAATGAAACCTTCGGGAACGTGATTTACGGAAGAAACGTGACCCAAAGGACTTGGAGTGGACGTCAAGCAATCAACGAGGAGGCCATGAGGCAGGGAGGCGCGCCTGCCCCCTGGGCGCGCCCCCACCCTCGTGGGCCCCTCGTAGCTCTCCTGACCGACCTCTTTCGCCTATATATACTCATATACCCTGGAAAAATCAAAACAGGAGCCAAAACCCTATTTCCACCTCCGCAACTCTCTTTACCCGTGAGATCCCATCTTGGGGCCTTTTCCGGCGCTCCGCCGGAGGGGGCATTGATCATGGAGGGCTTCTACATCAACACCCTAGCCTCTCCGATGATGTGTGAGTAGTTTACCTCAGACCTTCGGGTCCATAGTTATTAGCTAGATGGCTTCTTCTCTCTCTTTGGATCTCAATACAAAGTTCTCCTCGATCTTCTTGGTGATCTATTCGATGTGACTCTTTTTGCGGTGTGTTTGTCGAGATCCGATGAATTGTGGGTTTATGATCAAGATTATCTATGAACAATATTTGAATCTCCTCTGAATTCTTTTATGTATGATTGGTTATCTTTGCAAGTCTCTTCGAATTATCAGTTTGGTTTGGCCTACTAGATTGATCTTTCTTGCAATGGGAGAAGTGCTCAGCTTTGGGTTCAATCTTGCGGTGCTCGATCCCCGTGACAGTAGGGGAAATGACACGTATTGTATTGTTTCCATCGAGGATAAAAAGATGGGGTTTATATCATATTGCTTGAGTTTATCCCTCTACATCATGTCATCTTGCTTAAAGCGTTACTCCGTTATTATGAACTTAATACTCTAGATGCATGCTGGATAGCGGTTGATGTGTGGAGTAATAGTAGTAGATGCAAAGGTGAGTCGGTCTACTTGTCACAGACGTGATGCCTATATACATGATCATACCTAGATATTCTCATAACTATGCTCAATTCTATCAATTGCTCGACAGTAATTTGTTCACCCACCGTAATACTTATGCTATCTTGAGAGAAGCCACTAGTGAAACATATGGCCCCCGAGTCTATTTTCCATCATATTAATTTCCCGTCAACAAGCTATTTCTTGCGCCGTTTATTTTGCAATCTTTACTTTTAATCTTTATCATAAAAATACCAAAAATATTATCTTATCATCTCTATCAGATCTCACTTTTGCAAGTGGCCATGAAGGGATTGACAACCCCTTTATCGCGTTGGTTGCAAGGTTCTTATTTGTTTGTGTAGGTACAAGGGACTTGAGCATGGCCTCCTACTGGATTGATACCTTGGTTCTAAAAAACTGAGGGAAATACTTACGCTACTTTGCTGCATCACCCTTTCCTCTTCAAGGGAAAACCAACGCAGTGCTCAAGAGGTAGCAAGAAGGATTTCTGGCGCCGTTGCCGGGGAGGCTTACGCCAAGTCCAGTCAAGATTTGATCTCCCGACAACAAGCCATTTCTGGCGCCGTTGTCGGGGAGTCTATGCACAAGTCAAGACATACCAAGTACCCATCACAAACTCTTATCCCTCGCATTACATTATTTGCCATTTGCCTCTCGTTTTCCTCTCCCCCACTTCACCTTTGCTGTTTTATTCGCCTTCTTTTTTGTTTGCCTTTTTCTCGCCAGATCTATTGTTTGCTTGTGTTACCATGTGCCTTCTATTTGCTTGCATCTTTGCTTGCTAAAAATCTATTGATATGGATCCATTTAAAGTGTTCTACTTGGATCATCTTCGATCCTTATGCGCTCGTGCTGAAACCCCAACTAGCCTAGTTGATGGGAAATCTTTAGATGAGCATGCTGATTTTATGCGTCATCATTTGTCTGAAAAGGGGAAGCTCCTATGGTATCAAATAAATAGTTTGCTTTGCTATGCTTGGCAGCTTTGTGAAATTTATGATTTTACTTGTTGCTCTAAGAACCCTAAAAACACCTTCCCTACCTATGTGAGTTTAATGATAATGAGATCTTATCTTCGTATGGAAAGGGTGTTTATAGTTACTATGATATCGAACAAATTGAAGAATTTGTCGTTTTTAAGGGTGCTCATGAAGTTGCTTCTTTGATTGAAAAGTATGATATTACTCTCTACAAATCTGAAAATTCCGACATACTTAAATATTGCTATGAAAACTATGCTCATAATGCCTATGTTAAGGAATTTATTGAGAGAACGACCGTTGCTTTGGAAGAAAATAATGGTATGCACGAATCTATAGATAATTATGATTCCGATGATTTGATTGAAATACCCCTTGATGAACATGATTCTTGCTATTCTTGTTGCCATGATGCCAATATTTATGAAGACGAATTTGCTATAGTTCCTTATGTTAAACATGAGATCATTGCTATTGCGCCCATACTTGATAGTTCCTTTGATGAAAAATATGACTACAATGATGTTATTATAAATTCTATTGATGTCAATTATGTTAATAATATGCAAAACCCTAAGCTTGGGGATGCTAGTTTTGCTTTGTCTACTACTTGTTGCAATGATCATGATTGGGGTCATTCTTCTTATGATCTTGAAAATTTATTTAAGCCCCATGATGAATATGAGATTGATAATAATTTTTGCAATAATATTGAAAGTGGGTTTGGAAGAGAGTCAACTTTAGATCCCACATATTTGGATAATGTTCAATCTTATGAAGTTTTTGATAAAAGTGGGTTTGGAGAGGTCATGACTTTAGTTAATGTTAATCCCACTATTTTGGAAGAGTGTCAACTTTGCATGCATACATGTGGATCATGTTGAGAATATGTTTTGTGATAGCTATATTTTTGAATTTTCTTATGATCCTACATGTAATTATTATGAGATAGGAAAATATGGTTGTAGAAATTTTCATGTTACTAAATTACCTCTCGTTATGTTGAGATTGCTATTGTTTCTTTCCGCTTCCTTGCATATGCTAGTTTTTGCTTGCCTTGATAATTTGTTTTCCTATAAGATGCCTATGAATAGGAAGTATGTTAGACTTAGATGTGTTTTTCAGATACTATATGATGCTCTTTTTGTGCTTCAATTCTTGTCTTTCACGTGAGCATCATCGAAATTATCAATGCCTAGCTAAAAGGCTTTAAAGAAAAGCGCTTGTTGGGAGACAACCCAATATTTTTCCTTGCTTTTATTCAATAAATAATCCATCTAGATTCTGTTTAGATGTGGTTTTTGTGTTTTAGTTAGTGTTTGTGCCAAGTAGAACCTTTGGGAAGACTTGGGTGAAGTCTTTTTGATCTTGCTGTAAAAAGCAGAAACTTTAGCGCTCACGAGATTAGCTACAACTTTTTATTGGAGAGTGATATTTAGTTGATTCTTTTTGCAGATGATTAATAGATAAATTCCTCAAGTCCAGAAAATTATTTTAGAATTTTTGGAGTTCCAGAAGTTTGCGTCAGTTACACATTACTACAGACTATTCTGTTTTTGACAGGTTCTGTTTTTCGCATGTTGTTTGCTTATTTTGATGAATCTATGGCTAGTAATGGAGCTTATAAACCATAGAAAAGTTGGAATACAGTAGGTTTAAAACCTATATAAATAAATAATGAGTTCATTACAGTACCTTGAAGTGGTGTTTTGTTTTCTTTCGCTAACGGAGCTCATGAATTTTCTGTTAAATTTTGTGTTGTGAAGTTTTCAAGTTTTGGGTAAAGATTTTATGGATTATGGAACAAGCATTGGCAAGAGCCTAAGCTTGGGGATGCCCAAGGCACCCCAAGGTAAAGTTCAAGGACAACCAAAAGCCTAAGCTTGGGGATGCCCCGGAAGGCATCCACTCTTTCGTCTTCGTCTATCGGTAACTTTACTTGGGGCTATATTTTTATTCACCACATGATATGTGTTTTGCTTGGAGCGTCTTCTATGATTTGAGTCTTTGCTTTTTAGTTTATCACAATCATCCTTGCTAAATACACCTTTTGAGAGAGACACACATGATTCGGAATTTGTTAGAATACTCTATGTGCTTCACTTATATCTTTGAGCTATATAGTTTTTGCTCTAGTGCTTCACTTATATCTTTTAGAGCACGGTGGTGGTTTTATTTTATAGAAATTATTGATCTCTCATGCTTCACTTATATTATTTTGAGAGTCTTAAACAGCATGGTAATTTGCTTTAATTGTGAAATTAATCCGAATGTGATAGGCATCCAAGATGAGCATAATAAAACTTCCATATTGAGTTCATTGAATATCATGAGAAGTTTGATACTTGATAAGTGTTTTGAGATATAAAGGTGGTAATATTAGAGTGTGCTAGTTGAGTAATTGTGAAATTGATAAATACTTGTGTTAAGGTTGGCAACTCCCGTAGCATGCACGTATGGTAAAAGTTGTGTGACAATTTTCACACACAAGGTGTTCTTTTATTACTTTCCTTATGAGTGGCGGTCGGGGACAAGCGATGGTATTTTCCTACAAATCTATCCCTCTAGGGGCATGCGTAGTAGTACTTTACTTCGAGGGCTAATAAACTTTTGCAATAAGTATATGAGTTCTTTATGACTAATGTGAGTCCACGGATTATACGCACTCTTAACCTTCCACAATTTTCTGGCCTCTAAGGTACCGTGCATTGCCCTTTCTCGCCTTGAGAGTTGGTGCAAACTTCGCCGGTTCATCCAAACCCCGTGATATGATACGCTCCATCGCACATAAACCTCCTTACATCTTCCACAAAACAGCCACCATACCTACCTATCATGGCATTTCCATAGCCATTCTGAGATATATTGCCATGCAACTTTCCACCGTTCCGTTTATTATGACACGCTCCATCATTGTCATATTGCTTTGCATGATCATGTAGTTGACATCGTATTTGTGGCAAAGCCACCATTCATAATTTTTCATACATGTCACTCTTGATTCATTGCATATCCCGGTACACTGCTGGAGGCATTCACATAGAGTCATATTTTTTTCCAAGTATTGAGTTGTAAGTAATAAAAGTGTGATGATGATCATTATTGGAGCATTGTCCCATGTGAGGAAAGGATGATGGAGACTATGATTCCCCCACAAGTCGGGATGAGATTCCAGACTAAAAAAAGAAAGAGGCCAAAAAAAGTGAAGGCCCAAAAAAAGAGAAAGAAAAAAAGAAAAAAGAAAAAAAGAGAAAAAGAGAGAAGGGACAATGTTACTATCCTTTTTCCACACTTGTGCTTCAAAGTAGCACCGTGATCTTCATGATAGAGAGTCTCCTATGTTGTCACTTTCATATACTAGTGGGAATTTTTCATTATAGAACTTGGCTTGTATATTCCAGTGATGGGCTTCCTCAAAATGCCCTAGGTCTTCGTGAGCAAGCAAGTTGGATGCACACCCACTTAGTTTCTTTTGTTGAGCTTTCACATATTTATAGCTCTAGTGCATCCGTTGCATGGCAATCCCTACTCCTCTCATTGACATCAATTGATGGGCACCTCCATAGCCTATTGATTAGCCGCGTCAATGTGAGACTTTCTACCTTTTTGTCTTCTCACATAACCCCCATCATTATACTTTATTCCACCCATAGTGCTATATCCATGGTTTGTGCTCATGTATTGCATAAGGGTTGAAAAGGCTGAAGCGCGTTAAAAAGTATGAACAAATTGCTCGGCTTGTCATCGGGGTTATGCATGATGAGAAAGTTTTGTGTGACAAAATTGAAGCATGGCCTAACTATAAGATTTTGTAGGGATAAGCTCTCTTTGGCTATGTTATTTTGATAAGACATAATTGCTTGGTTAGCATGTTTGAAGTATTGTTGTTTTTTATGTCAACATTAAACTTTTATCTTGAATCTTTCGGATCTAAATATTCATGCCACAATAAAAAGAATTACATTGAAAATTATGCTAAGAAGCATTCCACATCAAAAATGCTGGCCGCTTCTCAACCAAATTGCTAGCATTCGCCTATACTAAGTGGGAATTCTGCTTGTACATCAAAAACCTTGAACCAAAGTTATTCTAGATGAGTCCACCATACCTACCTATATGCGGTATTACCCTACCGTCCTAAGTAAATTTGCATGTGCCACCTCTAAAAACTTCAAATAAATATCCTTTTTGTGTGCCTGGATCGTTCATGGAACGACAGGAGGTGGTCGGTATCTTCCATGCTAAGCGGGTTATTCTCAGGTCGAGTGTTTATTCACTCACCATCGCATGAGAAAAGGGCGGCAATAGGGATTCCCAGTCCCGAACTCAAAATGCAGATAATTAAACAAAACTCCCCTGGGACTGTTGTTGGTATGGACGGCACCCGTTGTTTCGGACAAACTGTGGAGTGTGATTGATGGTGGAGGGGTAGTAAACCTTTACTTTTATCACTTGGGAACTGCCACTAGCGTGCTTAGCATGGTATTGATATATGATGGTCGTGAAGTAAACAAGAAGGGTGCATGTCTCAAAATATCATTTACCTATGTGTTTTAAAACTTGATCTCTGGCACCCCTGCTAATCACTGCTTCCCTCTGCGAAGGGACTATCTATTTACTTTTATGTTGTGTCATCACCTTCTAAAATAAGTGCCAGAACCTGAGAGCACTGATATCATGCTGATGCATTGTGTGTAGCTAATGTTGGGTGCATCATGACTGCATCTTTTCTACCATGAATTACAATGTTTAGTCACTGCTTGGACTTTGGAGGTGCTCTGCATTTATGTTTTGCGGTCTCAGAAAGGGCTAGAGAGATACCACTATTGTCATATTATATCATGGTTGTTTTGATAACGTGTTGCTGTTTGAGATATCTTATTATTGCTCGCTAGCTGATTATGTCATTGATATGAGTTAATATAATTTTTAAGAGTTACTGTCGGCATGGTTAGTTATAATGTTGGCTGAAAACCTGGGTGTTATTTAAGCTTATTTATGAAACAAGAGCAAAATAGTTCGTAAAATTTTTTCTTTTTCACTTCCAGTTTATCAACTAGATTGCTTGAGAAAAAGCAAATGTTTAAGCTTGGGGGATTTGATACGTCTCCAACGTATCTACTTTTCCTAACGCTTTTCCTATTGTTTTGGACTCTATTTTGCATGATTAGAATGAAACTAACCCCGGACTGATGTTGTTTTCAGCAGAACTACCATGGAGTTGTTTTTGTGCAAAAATAAAAGCTCTAGGAATGGAACAAAACTTTGCGAGGATTTTTTATATCAATAAAGAGAATTTCTGGAGCCAAGAGCCACTGGAGGGGGGCACCTGGGTGGGCACAACCCACCAGGGCGCGCCAGCCCTCCCAGGCGCGCCCAGGTGGGTTGTCCCCACCTGGCGGCCCCGTAGACCCTGAAACCGATGCTATAAAATCCTATTTTCGGAGAAAAAAAATCAGGAAGAAAGAATTATTGCGATCCATGAGATGGAGCTGCCATCACCTCCTGTTCTTCATCAGGAGGCCAGATCTGGAGTCCGTTTGGGGCTCCGGAGAGGGGGATCTTCGTTCTTCATCATCACCAACCCTTCTCCATCGCCAATTCCATGATGCTCCCCACCGGGAGTGAGTAATTCCTTCAGAGGCTCGCTAGTCGGTGAGGAGTTGGATGAGATTCATCATGTAATCGAGTTAGTTTTGTTAGGGCTTGATCCCTAGTATCCACTATGTTCCGAGATTGATGTTGCTATGACTTTGCCATGCTTAATGCTTGTCACTTTGGTCCCGGGTGCCATGATTTCAGATCTGAACCGTTTATGTTATCACCATTATATCCATGTTCTAGATCCGATCTTGCAAGTTATAGTCACCTACTACGTGTTATGATTCGGCAACCCCGGAGTGACAATGGTCAGGACCACTCCCGGTGATGACCGTAGTTTGAGGAGTTCATGTATTCACCGTGTGTTAATGCTTTGTTCTGGTTCTCTATTAAAAGGAGGCCTTAATATCCCTTAGTTTTCCAATATGGACCCCGCTGCCATGGGAGGGTAGGACAAAATATGTCATGCAAGTTCTTTCCATAAGCACGTATGACTATTTACGGAATACATGCTAGTGCCGTATTGCCCTAGGTTATGACTGTCACATGATGAGTATCATCCAACAAATTACCGATCCAATGGCTATGAATTTATCTTATATTGTTCTTGCTAAGTTACTACTACTGTTGTTACTGTCGTACTTGCTACAAAATTACTGCTATCACTGTTACCGTTACCATTACTGTTGTCACTATTACCAAAACTATCATATTACTTTGCTACTGATCACTTTGCTGTAGATAATTAATCTCCAGGTGTGGTTGAATTGACAACTCAACTGCTAATACCTTCAAATATTCTTTGCCTCCCCTTGTGTCGAATCTATAAATTTGGGTTGAATACTCTACCCTCAAAAACTGTTGTGATCCCCTATACTTGTGGGTTATCAACTATCTATTATTTTTCTCGTCTCAAACTCTATTCATGCTACATCACAAAGTTTGAACAAGTCGAATCCGGACCCTCTGGGTGAGGAGCACTCGGAGCCACCGATCCGTCAAGGGCTTAACTTCCAAAACCTCTTAATGCCTTTCGACCAGACCAACTCACTCATACCTAGTCTCACTGAAATCATTAAGTTGATCTAGGTTTTTATCTCGGTGCAACCGATTAGAACCATTCGGTCACAACGAGTTGCAGCAACTGCTAGCAGTTTTGCATCTTGGTGCCACCGAGTAGTTGCACTCGGTCACACCGACAGCGCCTGGGTATTTATATTTTGCGTACCCGTACGGTTGAAAATCACTTCAACCGCACGAGCCCGCGCCCCAGCACTGCCGCCCTGGTCCCCGAATCATCACCGTCGTCGCCAGTGACCCCCTACCGCTGGTCCGCCATCAACGGAAACCTCACCACCATTGCCGCCGTAGCAAGTCCGTCGCCAAGTTAGGGTACGGATTTGACCCTTTGTGCTTTCCATAACTCTGATTCTTGTACAAAGTATAATGCCTATGTTCTTCCCACGTATGAGATTTATCTATCCACCAAAAGAATTCCTTAGAATAGATTTGATGCAAAAACTTAGGGTTAGGTTTCCGTCGAACTCATCTCAGACCGACTGATCTGAGGATCTCGGTCACACCGATTGGCCCTGGCCATTGCACAAGTACAACTCGGTCTGACCGAAGTGTACTGATCGGTGTGACCAAAATCACTTTCTCTACAAAACCCTAGCATCTCGGAGTCACCGAACTGCATTTTGGTCTGAACGAAACTGTGTGTTTAGACTCTGTTACTGCTTCGGTGTCACCGAGTCTATCAAAGCAGTAGCTCCAAAATGCTTTTTGTAGAAAACTAATATTAAGTTTTTTCTCAATATTTTTGCAAAATAAGCTGCACTTTGTGATGCTCATCCACTCAATCTATACCCAACTATTCACAGGGTCAGTTTCAGCAATGTCAGAGGGCAGTGATAGCCAGTACAAGTCTGAAGAGCAAGTTAACCTCGGTGAGGGTACTAGTCCCTCAAGCAGTTATGATGAGGGGAGCAGAAGCACTCCCAGCAACTTGCCTAAGGCAGCCACCAGGACAAGGAAGAAAAGAACATCTGAATCTGAGGATGAAGATTATGTTGTTGAGGAGGAAGTGACCTCCAAGAAGAAAGTACTCAAGAAGGAGTATGCTGCTACTGCTGCCACAAAGCCTGGAATGCAGAAGAAAGCTCCACCTAGGATAGCTCCAATGTAAAAAGCCAGAGCCTCAACTCAAGAAACCATGGAGTTTACTCTTGAACCAAGAGAGGAAGAGGCTGCTGGAGGAAAGAAGAAGAAGGAGAGAGTCAGAAAGACCATTGCCAGAGTCATTGGCAAACCTTCTATGATGAGAGATTCTGATGAAGAAGAGGAGGAGGAAGAGCCTGTTGCACCTCCTGCAAAGACTCAGAAGCTTATGGGGGATGCCATAAGGACTGGGTCTGCTCCATCTAAGCCCAAAACTTCCCCCAAGCCTCCAGCCCAAGCTCGAGCCCCCAAACAATCTGCACCAAAGATATCTACCAGGAACATCCCTGCTGCTGAAAAGAATAAGGCCCCAATGCCTGAAGCTCAAGAAGAATAAGAGCCACTAGTGCTCAGAAAACTGAAGCCCAAGATTCCAGATCATAGTGATGATCATCCTGTGGCAGAAAATATGAAGCTAAGAAAGGATGCAGGCCCGAGACTTTGGAGAAAGACTGATCCCTATGCCACCAGGAGAAGAACTGATGTGGACTACCGCTTTCACACAAAGGAGCATCAGGATTTCTATGAGACAGTCTTGTTGGACAAGAAGCCCATTGTCTGTGATATGAAGTGGGTTGACTGGAAATAAATTGATGACAATGAGGACTATTTCCCAGGCGTGCATGAGAGCTTCAAAATGAATAATGTCGACAAGTTTGTTGGTCAGAAGTTGACTAAGTGGAACTATGAGATGATCATGCAATTTTATTCCACTGCTCACTTCTACCCTAATGGAAAGATTGTCTGGATGACTGAAGGAGGAAAGTATCAATCAAGAAAGATTGTCTGGATGACTGAAGGAACAAAGTATCAATCAACTATCTCAGAATGGGCCAAGTTGATCAATGCCCCAAAGGAAGAGGAGAATGACACTGATGTATATGCCAAGCCTAGTAAGGATCACAACTCCATGGCCAACATGTACAAGTCTATTCCTGACGATGCCCTGGAGACACACAAGCTTGGATCCATATACTATCTCCTGTCTGGTCTGACCACTATCAACACTATCTTAAGGCACGCTCTTTTGCCCAAGTCAGGGGGAGATCGTAGAATGATCCATGGTCACTCAATCAATTTGCTTCACATGTTTGATGTACCTCAGAAGTTCAAGGTGATGAGCTTGATTGTTGAGACTGTGACGAGAACAACTGCTGATCAGAAGAGATCATGTGGGTATGCCCCTCACATTCAAATGTTGATCAATTCCAAGATGGGAACTAGGACATATCTTCTTGATAAAGAGCATCTTCCCCCGAGGCCTGATTTTGAGGACAACGAGGTTTTCATGGATGCATCCCATCCTACTTGTGCAGAAGCCCATGAGAAGAGAGAGAGAGAGAGAGAGAGAGAGAGAGAGAGCAAAGGCTGCAAAAGCAGCAAAAGAAGCAAGTGCACCAGATGCCTCCACAGTGATGCTCAAGACCAAGCAAAATCAACTCGGTTATCTGCTTGAAGCTACAGTGAGAATTGAGAAGGGATTGACCACCCTGACTCAAAATCAAGAAAGTCTTGAGAGGATCATAGAGACAAAATTTCATGACCTAGATGTGAAGGTCACTGAGATACAGACCACAGTGGAGAAGCTCCAAGAAGAAGCTGAGGGCAGGGAGGACAGACCAACCACTGATACTTTCCGGAGAGTGCCAAGGGCACAAAGGTCGTCACAGTGCCAATTATCAAAGACTCTAGGACTACTACTTCAGCACCTGCAATAACTGCCATGGTTGCACCTCCAGTGTCAACCTCTCCAGCTCCACTGACATCTTCCGAAGCATTTGCAGATGCCCTCATCTCCACGCCATCTACGCATAATACGTCTCCATCGTATCTACTTTTCCAAACACTTTTGCCCTTGTTTTGGACTGTGACGCCCGGGTAATTAAGCTACAGTAATCCCACGTTAATGGTGCCACGTCACCCCGGTTACTGTCGATAATATCGCGTTGGATCAAAACCGTTTCAAAATTCAATTTCAAATTAATGTCAACAATAGAAGTTTTTCAAAATTAAAAAAAAATGTTCGGGAGGTGCCATATTTTGCATAAGTAAATATGGTGTAATAAACACAATTTTATAAAATGCCTAGATAACTTAAAATGACTTAAAACAGAAAAGAAAATAAATAAAAAAAGAAATTACAAAAAACAAAAATAACAACAAACAAACAAACAAAACAAAAATAAAAAGGAAACACCCCCACTGGGCTACGGCCCAGCAGGGCACCGACCCACCTGGCCCAACCAACCGGCCGGCCCACCCCCACACCCCATAACTCCCCACTCCCCCACTCGCCCACCGACACCCCCCACACTCCCCCGAAATATCTCTCCCCGATTGGATTGGGATCAAGAGGAGGAGGTCGCCGCCGTACGCTGCCGCCTCGTCATCGTTCGCCACTGCTCGAAGCCCACGCTGCCTCACCGGACCTCCCTCACCGGCCTGCTCCCACTACGCACGTCGTCCCTATCTCCCCACCTCGACCCCGCTGCCCCCGTCCCTACGAATCGCGGTGAGGCCCCTCCTCCCTCCGCTTCCCCCCGCTCATCGCGCTCACCTCCCCCTGCCCGCGATGGCCGGCGCCCCGCGCACCCTTGCACGCGTGTCGGATGTGGGGTTCTGGCAAACCCTTAAGGTTCGAATACTGGGGTGCGCGCGAAGTCTTTCCCTCCTACCGATCTACGCTCTAGCTCGCTAAGATCTTGTGGACGAACTCGACGAACTAACAGCACAGAAAGAGACACGGGGTTTATACTGGTTCGGGCCACCATTGTGGTGTAATACCCTACTCCAGTGTGGTGGTGGTGGATTGCCTCTTGGGCTGATGATGAACAGTACAAGAGAAGAACAGCCTCCTGAGGTTGAGGTGTTCTTGTGGCCGGGCTCTCTATCGGATTGGACCCAGCTAAGATGAGATGTCCCCCGTCTGTGGTGGCTAGCTCTACTTATATAGGCCCTGGTCCTCTTCCCAAATATTGAGCGGGAAGGGAGCCAACAACGGCGGGCGAATTTGAAGGGGGACAACTAGTACAAGCTATCCTGACAAAAGCGGTCTTCGCCTGCGAAAAGCCCTGGGGTGACGCCGTCTTGGGCTCCATGATGACCTCCGCCTTGCCGTCCTCCTGGTCTTGGTCTTGTTGCACCAATATGGCAACCTTTGCCTGATGCCTCGGTACTCTTCGCCTGCGCTTTCCTCCTTAGCACCAAAGAGGAAATGGGGACGCTGTGCGCACTGGCGCCCGCCTGGCACCATGTGTCATGGCTCACGTCACGAGAGTCTCGTAGGTTTGCCCTGCCTTGATATCTCCGCTCCTCGTGAGCCCGCCTAGCTAGGCCACTCCAGAGGAGGTCTTGTGTTTTCCGCCTCGCGAGGCTTGGACCCTTGCGAGGGTCTTGGATGCCTTGTTGATGAAGATGGGCCATATGGCCCGCTGCTCAGCCACGCCGTGGGCCGCAGGCAGGCAAGTCAGGGGACCCCTGTTCCCAGAACGCCGACAGTAGCCCCCGGAACCAAGGTGCGATCGGGCTTGGCTTCGCGACGAAGCCAAGGGTCAAGTTTGGAGCGCCACGGGCCCCAAAAGCCTGCGGCCTCGGTTGACGTGTGGCAGTTGATTGGACGTGGGCGTCTTTTCTTCCCCACGCTGCCTTTGAATCCGCCCGGCTGCTCATTGCCCGCCCTACAGCTTATTCCTCCGCCTCTTGCACCTTGCTTCCCCAATTCCTCTGCTTCCTTGCGACTCTGCTCCTCTTCCCCAATCTGGCACACGCTCCGCCTGCTCCATAGGCATGGCGCCCAAGCAAGCTGGGAAGGGGAAGAGCCCTTTGCTCCTTTCGACCGCGCCTCCGCCCTTCGCACCGGCGCTCGGCCGGTCTCGCGTGCTCAATGATGAGGCCATGGACAAGGTGCGCCCGATGCTTGCCTCCAGCTTCAATGAGTTGGGGGAGACGGTGGCTTGGCCCGCGTCCCGCACCCGCTCGGTTCAGACGGCCACCGAGATCCCAATCTTCATCGACGCCCTCTGGGCAGGCCTGATTCCTCATTTCTCTGCCTTCTTCAACGCTGTTCTTGAGCACTATCAGATCCACATGCTGCATCTCGACCCTCAGTCCGTGACACTTCTTGTCGTCTTCTCCTTCGTGTGCGAGGCCATGGTGGGCATTTCTCATTCAGTGGCTCTCTTCCGCCACTTATTCTCATTGCATCTAGCCGACCCTCAGCAGTGCTCAGCGTGCGCAAGCTTCCAGGCGAGGGGATTGATTTCGAGCTCCCTCCATCCACGAGCGACTTCCGGATACGATGGGTGTTTGTTGATGCTGGTGTGCTCAGTCCTCTGCTTCAGGATCCATCAGGGCCCGCTGTTCCTAACCCCGGCTGGGGCCATCAGCGGCTCGCGAGCCCCGGCCTTGCCCATGTCTGGCTCAGGTTGAAGTTGCTGAAGGATCGCGGCGTAACCGCACCGATGGTGGTGAAGGAATTCGTGCAACGCAGGGTTGCTCCGCTCCAGCGCCATTCTCGCCCCATGTGGACCTTGCTCAGAAACCAAGACCACATGAGGTTTCAGGAGTCCGGGCTCCTCCTTGGGACGCGAGGAACAGTACTCAGGGTCCTGACGGGCGTCTCTCTGCCAGGTGATCTGCCCAGGAATAGTTGCCTGCTGTACCATTGCGAGAATAAGGATGAATTTGTGAAGGCCATGCCTCTCTTCGATGAATGGGTGACGCGACCGGACGTCCTGGAGGGGCCTCGGGAGAACCCTGTTCCCGCGGTTCCCTTTCTCGCTCCTGATGTTGTGCTCGCCCCAAGTGACGGTGCAGGTGGGCGAGCTCGGGCAGAGACCGGCGGCTCGTGTGCCGATGAGCACGCGCCGGGCGGTGACCTTGGGGCATCGTCTTCGGAGCCTGCCATACCCCTCCCGTGGCGTCAGTTGCCGAGGAGACGCTGCATGTGACCCCCGAGGCCAAGGCTCCAGGAGCCTCGGGAGATCGTGGCGAAACGGTGCCCGGTTGTTCGCCGCAACTGAGCGCCCCTGAAGATATTTTCCCAAGCTCTTCTGCGGCCCCGCTGCGCTCTGACCGTCACGTCCAGCATTTTGGTTGTCTTTGCGTGGACTTCGAGGAGCTCCGCAAGAGGAAAGGATCCCCCAACGGCAGCAACATCGTCGGACCGTTGAAGTGGAGGAAGTACTTTGCCATTGACGTGTGAGTATCGCGCAGTTGTGGCTTTCCATGTGCTGCTTTCTTCCTCTAATGCCAGTCTTTCAGGACCCCTTCCACTGAGGCTGCTAAGCCTCCCGAGGATCCGCCTCCTTCTTCCTCAACTTTTCCACCTGCCTCGAGTGCTCCAAGTCTCACCCTTGGGGAAGAGTTGGCTGAAGCGGCACTTCTGCCTTCCTGGCATGCTGATCCCGCAACCTTGTCACCCCTCCCTGTTGGCCTGGCGTGGAGTTTGGTAAGCGTGCCCAAGATTCCTCTATTGATCTTTGGCGGTAACTTGTTGGCTTTGATCCTCGGCTCCTCTTCAAGCAGCAAGCTCGGGTTTCTCGAGAAGACGGGCTGGTGTCAGGTGCGGCGCCAGCCCCCAGCCTCCTGCCGAGGGGTGGCACGCCGCGGGGCACCCCACCCACAGCCCCCGAGGTGGAGGACGAAGAAGGCCGGGCCTTCGAGCTTGAGCGCGGGCGCAGCATGGTTCGCCATGAGCTCTTCCAGGAGGCGATGAGCGCGATGAGCCGGCTCGGTGGAGAGCTCACGAGTGTTGATTCGTGTCTTGAGGCTGAAGGTCTCCGGCTGTTGGAGGAGCAGCGCAAGCTGAAGGTGGCCATCAACCTCGGTCGCTATCAGCATGACCTTGGGAACGTAAAGGCAGAGGCGTCCCTCAAGGCTTCCTACGAAGCCCGCTCACGAGCCTTGGAAGAGGCTCGCGAGGCTGATCGCCGCCGCGAGGCTGCGGAGAAGCGCGCTTGGGAGCTCCAGGCCTGGAGCGCGTCTCTTGAGCAGCAGGTGGAGGCGCGCAGGGCCGCTCTTGCGTCGCTGAGGGGGACGCCCGCGGAGGAAGAGGAGGTCCAAAAGCGTGAAGAGGCGTTGGCCCTGGACGCCATGGAGCGTAGCCGCGAGCTCGAGCAACTGGAGACAAGGGAGCGTCAAGTCGCCCAACCAGAAGACGCTGTAGGGGCTCGCGAGGCTGGAATCAAGGAGGAGGTGAGCCGCTGGGTGGCCGAGGTTCACGCGGACCTGGAGGGCAGGTACGACCTGAAGCTGAGGCTCGCGGGCATGGAGGATGAGGGCAGGGCCGCCGCCCTCAGGCCCAGGTTGGACGAGGCTGAGAGGCGCGCGGAAGGGTCACGGCGCAGGCGGACCTGGCCTCCGGCCGCGCCGAGCCGCGCTCCCTCCGGAGACGGGTTGATGACGCAGAGGCCGTCGCGAGGCAGAACACGAAGGAGGTGCTCCGACGCCGAACGCTGGAGCGCGAGTACGCCCCCATGCTTTAGGAGCTTCGGAACAGGGCCAATATCGCCCTGGGCCATATTTGCGATGTGGAGGCGCCGACTCCTCACTCAGATGATTACGCGAGCCACCTGACCTTCTTCACCGAGGTGGTGACGCGCCTGGAGGCTCGATCTGTCAGAGCTCACCAACTTGTGGAGGAAAGGGGGGCGCGGCTTGCTTGAGCGCGCCTTCTCGCGTGTCTTCAGCCACCTCCGGAACACCGACCCCAACTTTGATTTTGACGCCGCCATCGCCCCCGTACCCATGGCTGTCCGGGGCGATCTAGCGCGCTGGGTCGAGGACATGTGGACGCGTTGGTCAGGGCCTTCCTTTCGGAGGATGACGCGGTGGTGGTCGTCGTAGACGAAGGCAGTGTGGTTGACAAAGGTGACGGGGGCGTTGCTGATGACGGCGATGGTGCCGATGAAGACGACGACAATGCAAGTGACGCGTCTGCGAGTGACGCAACAAGCGACATTTTTGGCTGATCCCGTGTTCTCCTGTTATTTCTTCCTGCGCAAAAACTCGGGCGGGGCCCTTGGAAACTTGTGAGAGCATTTTGAGAGGGGGCGCCCCCCATGTAGGCAAACTGCAGTTTTTACTTTTCGAAGCGATATGAGTTTGTGTCCTTGCGAACTTATAAATCTTGACGCGAGCTTTCTGCCTTGGTGTACCTTAGTCAGCGCTGGCTTGGCGCTAGGCTGCGATATGTTGAGCTCCCGAGAACCTTGCAGAACTTGCTGCCCTGTCGAGAGGTGAGCACCGGTTGCAGCGCACGCTCCGGGCGTGCGTGCTTCGTGGAGTCCCGCTCGCGAGAAGCTCGTGGGAAAGGCGATGGACATGAGTCCCAGACAAAACGAGATCCAGAAGGAGAGGAAATGCTCAAACGAGAAAATGCTCCCTCCGCGCGCGTCAATAAAACTCAGCTTCAACTCAAATCCAAATCCTAAGGCAAGGCTACAGAAAGAGAGAGATCCAAAGCGAAAGGCCGCGTCCGACACCTAGTCTAGTCTTCTGGTCTTCAAGTCTTCTCACCAGCGAGGAGCTAAGTGCTGCCACTAGGCATGGGAGGGAGCCCAAGGGCCTGGGGCCGGCACCCCTGAGACTCCGGGGCATGTACAACCCCAACTCATTATTACGTGAGAGTGTCACGGGCGGCGAGCTTCACAGGCACCGGGCCTTCTTCACAGGTACCGGCCTTGCTTCATATCGCCAGACGAGGGCCCCGCCTTGCTCCACTCTCGACCTCCTCTGGGCCGACCAAAGACTAGGACGACACAGAGGAGGGAAAGAGGACACCAGCGGTTCCCTCAGTGACCACATGTCCTCTGCCGGGGGAAGGGTTGGCGAGGCCTCCCCGACAGAGGGCCTACCTCCGGGTGTCGTCGGGCGTCACGCGCCGCGGGGAGGAGCCTTGCTCCTGGCTCCCTCTTGGTGGCCCCCAGCGTGTCTCCCTTGTCGGAGCGGGTGCCGCCGCGCCTGGGTCGTTGATCGACGCAGCAACCTGGTTCATCTGTAGCCCATGGTTAGCGTAAACCTGTTCTTGAGAGACTAGCGGTACCCTGTAGTTGCCGCTATGGGCGCGATCGTTGTGGTTCTTCGTCGGCTCTTGGAAAGCTTCCGCTCCTAACGCCCCTTCTCCCCAATCTTCTCCAGCGAACGAGCCGACGTCGTCCTCCGGTGCGTACCCTTGGTCCATCATGCGGAGCACGTAGGCTTCTAGGGCCGTCACTCCGAGCACCTCGCCATGGTGCCCCACGCTCCACGTTGCTCCACCCATGATGGCGTCCTGGGGATGATGATACGGCACCCGGACGGAACCATGGGGGATGACGCTTGTGCTCGTCGAGGGCGGCACGGGGGGCCCGGATCCCCCTGCGCTGCCAGTCGTGCTGATGTTGATGAAGCCCCCGTGCGCATTCGATGGCGTGCAGATGTGGTGCGGCTCGCAACGTGACCCTACAGCGGCCTGGGGGGGGGGGGGGGAAGTCGATGGCAGAAGGGTGGTGCCCCCGATGCCGCTGCGTCCAGCAGTTCAGCGACCCACTCAAGTAGTGTGTCCTGGCCGCTCTCCATCAGCCTGCATCGCAGCAGCTCCCTTGCCACCGTAATTGCCGCCCGCAAGTTCGCTTGATCCCACCGCGAGTGCGGCGCCGTTGCCGCAGCGTGGCTTGCCGCTCTCGCCGCGGCCCGTACTTGCCGCGGGGTGAGGGTGGATGACGCCTGATCGCGCTGTCCGCGCCCAGTGGATCTTGGTGGCGCCCGTGCCGCTTGGGGTGCGGGGTCGAGATCTCCATGGGCAGGCGGCGTCGTCCGGGCCGGCCAGGCTGTCCAGCGGTCAGAACCGGCCCTTGGGTCGCCAGACATCGCAGCCGGTGAACGTCGAAGAGCTGGTTGGTGGAGAAGAAGCTCCGGTGCACCCCTACCTGGCGCGCCAAATGTCGGATGTGGGGTTCTAGAAAACCCTTAAGGTTCAAACACTGGGGTGCGCACAAAGTCTTTCCCTCCTACCGATCTACACTCTAGCTCGCTAAGATCTTGCGGACGAACTCGACGAACTCACAGCATAGAAAGAGACACGGGGTTTATACTGGTTCGGGCCACCGTTATGGTGTAATACCCTACTCCAGTGTGGTGGTGGTGGATTGCCTCTTGGGCTGATGATGAACAGTACAAGGGAAGAACAGCCTCCTGAGGTTGAGGTGTTCTTATGGCTGGGCTCTCTATCGGATTGGACCCAGCTAAGATGAGATGTCCCCCGTCAGTGGTGGCTAGCTCTACTTATATAGGCCCTGGTCCTCTTCCCAAATATTGAGCGGGAAGGGAGCCAACAACGGCGGGCGAATTTCAAGGGGGACAGCTAGTACAAGCTATCCTGACAAAAGCGGTCTTCACCTGCGAAAAGCCCTGGGGTGACGCCGTCTTGGGCTCCACGATGACCTCCGCCTTGCCGTCCTCCTGGTCTTGGTCTTGTTGCACCAATATGGCAACCTTTGCCTGATGCCTCGGTAATCTTCGCCTGCGCTTTCCTCCTTAGCACCAAAGAGGAAATGGGGACGCTGTGCGCACTGGCGCCCGCCTGGAACCGTGCGTCATGGCTCACGTCACGAGAGTCTCGTGAGGTTTGGCCTGCCTTGATATCTCCGCTCCTCGTGAGCTCGCCTAGCTAGGCCACTTCGGAGGAGGTCTTGCGTCGTCCGCCTCGCGAGGGTCTTGGATGCCTTGTTGATGAAGATGGACCGTACGGCCCGCTGCTCAGCCACGCCGTGGGCCGCAGGCAGGCAAGTCTGGGGACCCCCGTTCCCAGAACACCGACAACGCGCCCGAGCGCGCGAGCCCGTGTCCCTGGAACCCCGTGCGTCGCCGCTGCTCCCCTCCTCGCGATTGCGCGCGCCCCTCGCGATTGTGCGCGCCCCTCGCGCGCCCATGGCCGCGCGCGCTTGCGCCGTTCGCAGCCGCCGCTGCCCTTCCGCATCCCCGCTGCAGCTATGCCTCCGCTACAGCGCCGCCGTCGCCCCTGCCACAAACCTCAGGCGGCCAACCTCCATCTCTGCAGGCGGGCGTCCGGGCGCCCCGCGCTCGATCCATCGCCCAGCGCCCATTAAGGCCACGAGCCTTTGACAGCTGGGCCTCGCCCCATGTGTCTATGACAAGTGGGGTCCAGCCCCAGAACGTTTTAGATAAAAAATTCATTAATTAATTAATTAACTAAATTAATTAAGTTAAATAATTATATTTAATTAATCTAATTAACCTATTAGTTTAATTAAACAGTAATTAGTTTAACCTAAACCCTAATTGACCTAAAGTGTAGGTTGAGACCACCTAGGGTAGAGGTGGGCCTGACCCTGGTCGGCGTTCCCGGATACTTCAATTAACATGCTTAATGAGTTCTTGGTATTTGATCTGAGTCTGGCCACTAACCTATACGCACTAACCAACTACGCGGGAACAGTTATGGGCACTCGATGTCGTGGTATCAGCCGAAGCCTTTGTGACGTCAGCAACTGAGCGGTGCGCGCCAGATTGGACCGTGTAACGTGATTTCCTTTGTAATAGAGTTTTCTAGGTCTGCTTCCGGCCGCATTCGCAACGTGCAGGTGTGCAATGGGCGATGGGCCCAGACCCCTGCGCCATAGGATGTAGACCGACGTGTCGACCTCTCTGTTGTGCCTAGGTGGGGCTGCGCCGTGTTGATCTTCCTTGATCGGGGATGACCCAGGAAAGTGTGTCCGGCTAAATGGGATCGAGCATGTGGGTTTATGTTGTGCACCCCTGCAGGGAAGTTTATCTATTCGAATAGCCGTGATCTTCGGTAACAAGACGACTTGGAGTTGTACCTTGACCTTATGACAACTAGAACCGGATACTTAATGAAACACACCCTTCCAAGTGCCAGATATAACCCAGTGACCGCTCTCTAACAGGGCAACGAGGAGAGGATCGCCGGGTAGGATTATGCTATGCGATGATACTTGGTGAACTTACCATCTACTCTCTTCTTCATGCTGCAAGATGGAGGCTGCCAGAAGCGTAGTCTTTGACAAGACTAGCTATCCCCCTCTTATTCTGGCATTCTGCAGTTCAGTCCACCGATATTGCCTCTTTACACATATACCCATGCGTATGTAGTGTAGATCCTTGCTTGTGAGTACTTTGGATGAGTACTCCCGGTTGCTTTTCTCCCTCTTTTCCCCCTTTCCCTTCTACCTGGTTGTCGCAACCAAATGCTGGAGCCCAGGAGCCAGACGCCACCGTCGACGATGACTCCTACTACACCGGAGGTGCCTACTACTACGCTACAGTCGACGACCAGGAGTAGTTTAGGAGGATCCCAGGCAGGAGGCATGCGCCTCTTTCGATCTGTATCCCAGTTTGTGCTAGCCTTCTTAAGGCAAACTTGTTTAACTTATGTCTATACTCAGATATTGTTGCTTCCGCTGACTCATCTATGATCAAGCACTTGTATTCGAGCCCTCGAGGCCCCTGGCTTGTATTATGATGCTTGTATGACTTATTTTATTTTAGAGTTGTGTTGTGATATCTTGCCGTGAGTCCCTGATCTTGATCATACACGTTTGCGTGTATGATTAGTGTATGATTGAATCGGGGGCGTCACAAGTTGGTATCAGAGCCGACTGCCTGTAGGAATCCCCCTTTCCAACTCCTTGGCCGAAGTCGAGTCTAGTCATTGCAAACATTTACTAATATGGCTGTGTGGCTTACGGGCCCACATCACCATTGGGTGGTATTAGGATCTTTTACTCCGCGTCTATACTCTAGGACTCTGATCTCTCTTCTATTCGGGTTAAATGATTTTACTAACTCTAAAACTAGGATCTCGTAAGTATTTCCTCCCGGAGAGCCCCTTTATTCCAGATGATGGCCTGATTCATTAGAAGAACCCGATGATACTCTCTGATGTTATCCCGAGAAATTGTGTTCATCGCGTTTGCAATTCCCCTTCCACCGTCAACCCTTATGGATAACTACATGCACTTTCCATTCTTACATTCATCCCCAGTTGGTCTTGTTATTACAAGATACCCTTTAATACTCGTCGTTTTTCCAAGAATCCTTTGTGCCACTGCCTTGCGGTTCCTAGTCGCAAAAATATCCCTACGATTTGTTTATTCACACTTATCGAGGAACCGTTCATTACTAGTTGTTCATATGATTCACTAGATACATTGAAATACTACCCGATCTTCCGGTAATCCTCTGCCAACTATTGCTCTGCAAATACTTGTCTTCTTGCAGTCTGGACAATTCCATTTTTATAGCAATAACCATTAAAATCCTTGTGATTGATAGTCTAATCCTATTGATTCACCATGTGTGCGAATGCACACAATCATCAGTAGACCCTTCTAAATTATCTTTCCGGCTCAGACGTCGTTTTGAACATGAGCTGGTTCTCGACCAAACTGTTTGTCGTCGATTGTGCCTCTGGTCTATTCAATTTATCCATCCTTGGTCAGAGCATTTGCTTCTGATCCTTTGATTTGGAAATCATAATTCATTTACATTTGAGCTTTGGATTAGTTAGTTGTTTCTACAATATGATCTCCTTACATTCTTTCGTCCTCTAGTTGAGTATCGATGCTCACATCAGATCCCTTGAGGACCACCGGATCCTTTGTGGATTTTATCTGACAACGTCCTTCATATTCAATCATTTTATAAGTTCTTTCCCTGATACATAATGCCATTGGTAAATCCTATTCTCTGATTTGACCAACCATGCTCTGCTATCGAGCTGGTGATATTTACTCTTGAAGCTTGTGGTATATGTCCCTAAGGCCCTGATGGGTTGAACCTATGCCTTTTCTAATCTGTGTGAACCCGGAAACTACTATGGGTCATACTCTACTGTTGTTATGTCAAATAAAACTTCAACACTACAACTTCGTTGAAGGCGAGAAGTGAATGAAAGGTTATGCATTAGAGAAGTGTTAGTCGACCTTGAACTTTGTGTTCATGCCCATGGACATGATGTAGATCCTATCATGGAAACTTCTTGTAATAATAACTATTTCCTTGATAAATATCATTTGGTATTTGTGAATTGATCCTTTGCAACCGTGGTTCCGACCATGATTGTTCTCCTTTGATTTTATTTCTCGGGAAAGTTAAAGTACTTGCCTTCTGCAAATCAGTACGCCTTCCCAACCTCTATTTTGTTCTACCTTCGAGTATTACCCCCTGGTATCTCGAGGATATCAACCCATTGCACTTCATCTTATGAATTTCTGATGAAGTAGTACCTTTCCCCATCATAGTCACTCCACGGGTTCTGGGTTGTTGTCAACCGAGAACACCAAATTGTGAATCAAGTCCGCACTTCGATTCAACAACTCTAAGTAATTTTCGTTGCTTACGAGTTTAATAATCCTTCAAGTCATCCCAAGCCTTATCGGCTATATCATTATAATGCTAAATTTTAACTGTGCTACCTTGTCCTTATCCCTGGAGCACAAATTTTGATGATGAGCTAATATTACGTCGATCTTCCTCGTCATATCATTTCCCCTTGAACAACAAAATTGATTTCGAGTTTGTGTCATACCCATGGTTCCAATAACCCTTCGCTTCATCATTCCTTTGACCTGATGTCGTCGCTGATTGATTACATCTTCATGAAATCTCTCGACAAATGTGTCATGATTATCATCAACCTTAAGAGCTCTTCCAGGATATCAATCAAATTCATGATGAGAAATACCATCCTTGCCCTTGATGATTTGTGTTATCATCGGCCACTTTATTGCCTTCCCTCCAACAAAAACTTGTTCGTGTTTTTGTGTATACCTTGAGATCCTTGCTATCCAGCCTTTGTTCTTCCTTACCTTGGAACATTACCATCTCTTATGTCATCAATGTTGTGAGAATTTCACCACCCCTTAAGAATTTTTGATACAAGTGATACTTATTACCATCACCATTCTTTTCTTGGTCCCCGTGTTGTTTCTAACCGGAATACCGATAAATAATCTGTGATGTGTAAATTCATAACATCTAGCAACCCTATTGCTTTGACGTGAATGGTCTATAGTTTCATTCTACTTCTTTTGTTCATTTAGTCACCATTCTAACATTGATCGTGTGACCCAGCCCATATTTCGGGTGCACCTTTCAATCAATGTTCAATTGTGTATGCTCTCCTCGAGCACACCATTATATCATTTGATTTGACAAATGATTCTCTCCTTATTCACATAATTGTGTAAATCATCTTTTGTTAATCTCGATGAATTGTTGTTGAGTCCATCAGCCACCTCCTCAACCTCTCCTTGATTTAATGATGTACTCTTGTTTCGGGACTCGCTTCCATAGTTCATTTCTCGAGAATCTTACAATGTCATCTCATCAATTGTGTTGCACCTCTTCTACTCACGCATCCCGAGTCTGAGGTATCTTGACACCAATCAGATCTGAATCTCGGTCAAATATGATGTTTAGAACATATGTCCATAGTTATAACATAGATCTTATATGCCCGGTAAGGTGATGTCATGCCTGGTACACCTGGCCGGAGGACCGATTGCTTTAGTATCCTTTATAGCAAGGTTAACCATTCTTCCATAAGGGAATTGTAAGACTTATTCTATAAGATGTTCCTGATGGATCCTTTGTGAATACAAAGTCTGACCTTTGCTTGCAAACCATGTCAGTGCTATCTCGAAGCATGTCCATGCTACTCCGATTTTCAACAATAACATTTGAAGCCCAATGCTAAATGTTTCCTGCTCGATTATCCAAACACCGCTGTATGGGTAATGTCATGAAAATTCTCTCCCCTACCTAAAGAGTTTACTACATTATATCCTGTCATGGATATCATGCTCTGCTCGTCCTTCCGAAGGATATACCTTTGAAATATGTGTTTAAACACATTTTCCTTTCCATTGTTCTGTTTAATCTGATAATCATATTTTTCTTTCCATTTATTGGGTTAGCATTTCTTGTGATCTATATGATCTAAGCAGTAATATTCTCCTGCTTAGGTAAACACATAGGTTTACAACTCTGTCAGTGTGACCCTGTTACTATTGCTGATGACATCCTGGTAACCCCCGATGGACGGGAACTTTGCCTATTGGTCTGCCTCGTTCAACAAGCAGGAAAATGGTTAACTATTATGTCGTTGCCAATCTGCCCCGTTAACTATTCGTAAGAACGATGGAACCCCCGAAGAGAGGATAAAGACTTCATAATGATGACCTGAAGCAGTGGAATGAAGACATCAATGTAATGGATTGACCTCTTCGAGAAAAGCAACCAAGACCGAGGAGATCCGTTAGAATTTCGTAACCAGACTTTCCCCCCTTACTCCATCTCTTAAAATCTCGGGACGAGATTTCTTGTAGTAGAGGAGAATTGTGACGCCCGGGTAATTAACCTACAGTAATCCCACGTTAACGATGCCACGTCACCCCGGTTACTGTTGATAATATCGTGTTGGATCAAAACCGTTTGAAAATTCAATTTCAAATTAATGTCAACAATAAAAGTTTTTCAAAATTTAAAACAAAAATGTTCGGGAGGTGCCATATTTTGCATAAGTAAATATGGTGTAATAAACACAATTTTATAAAATGCCTAGATAACTTAAAATGATTTAAAACAAAAAAGAAAGAAAAAGAAATTACAAAAAAACAACAACAACAAACAAACAAAATAAAAATAAAAAGGAAACACCCCCACTAGGCTCCGGCCCTGCAGGGCACCGGCCACCTGGCCCAACCAACCGGCCGACCCACCCCCGCACCCCATAACCCCCCACTCCCCCACTCGCCCACCGACACCCCCCACACTCCCCCGAAATATCTCCCCCCTCTCTCTGCCGATTGGATCGGGATCGAGAGGAGGAAGCCACCGCCGTACGCCGCCGCCTCATCATTGTTCGCCACCGCCCGGAGCTCACACCGCCTCGCCGGACCTCCCTCACCGGCCAGCTCCCACTACACACGTCGTCCCCGTCTCCCCACCTCGACCCCCGCTGCCCCCGTCCCTACGAATCACGGTGAGGCCCCGCCTCCCTCCGCTTCCCCCCGCTCACCGCACTCACCTCCCCCTGCCTGCGATGGCCGGCGCCCCGCGCACCCTTGCACGCGCCCAGGAGCGCGAGCCCGTGTCCCTGGAATCCCGTGCGCCGCCGCTGCTCCCCTTCTCGCGCGCCCATGGCCGCACGTGATTGCGCCATTCGCAGCCGCCGCTGCCCTTCCCCATCCCCACTGCAGCTACGCCTCCGCCTCCGCTACACCGCCACCGTCGCCCCTCCCACAGACCTCAGGCGGCCAACCTCCGTCTCTGCGGGCGTGCGTCCGGGCGCCCCGAGCGCGATCCATCGCCCAGCGCCCGTTAAGGCCACGGGTCTTTGACAATTGGGCCCCGCCCCATGTGTCTATGACAAGTGGGGTCCAGCCCTAGAACGTTTTAGATAAAATAATAATTATAAAAATAAATGTAATTAATTAATTAAGTTAATTAATTAATCATATTTAATTAATCTAATTAACCTGTTAGTTTAATTAAACAGTAGTTAGTTTAATTAAACAGTAGTTAGTTTAACCTAAACCCTAATTGACCTAACAGTGTATAACAGGTGGGTCCCACTGGGCCCACACGTCAGTTTGACCAGTCAACACCTCTGTTGACTGTTGATGTCAAGTTGACGTCATGATGATGTCAGCATGCACTATGCTGGATAATGTTGAATTAAATTCATTAAATAAATTCTAAAAATGATTTAAAACTTTAGAAAATCATATAGAATAAACCGTAGCTCAGATGAAAATACTTTCTACATGAAAGTTGCTCGTAACGAGGCGAGATTTAATCCGCCACGCAGTTCGTCTGCCACGCATCCCTAGCATAGCTAACATGCAACTTTTCCCCTTCAATTCATTTGTCCGAAAACGCGAAACACCGGGGATCTTTTCCCGGATGTTTCCCCCCTTCACCAGTATCACCTCATACCGCGTTAGAACACGTCTAGCACTGCCTGTTGTCCTGTTATGCACTTGCTTGCTATGTATTTATTGTTTCTCCCCCCTCTTCTCTTCGGTAGACCCTGTGACGATGTTGATGCCCCTGTGGTCGACTACATCACCGACGACCCCCTCCTTGTCTGAGCAACCAAGCAAGCCCCCCCCCCCCTTGATCACCAGATATCGCCTATTCTTCTCTATACTGTTTGCATTAGAGTAGTGTAGCATGTTACTACTTTCGGTTAAATCCTATTCTGCTGCATAGCCTGTCATTGTTGCTACAGTTGATACCCTTACCTGCAATCCTAAATGCTTAGTATAGGATGCTAGTATTCCATCAGTGGCCCTACACTCTTGTCCGTCTGCCATGCTATACTACTAGGCCGTGATCACTTCGGGAGGTGATCACGGGCATATGCTATATACTTTATACTGTTACATTACTTATGATACTGTTCGGAAATGAAATGGGGGGGCAAGGTGTGGCTCCATCCCGGTAGAGGTGGGCCTGGGTTCCCGACGGCCCCCGACTGTTACTTTGTGGTTGAGCAACTGGGCAGGTTGAGACCACCTAGGGTAGAGGTGGGCCTGGCCCTGGTCGGCATTCGTGGATACTTCAATTAACACGCTTATTGAGTTCTTGATATTTGATCTGAGTCTGGCCACTGGCCTATACGCACTAACCAACTATGCGGGAACAGTTATGGGCACTCGACGTCGTGGTATCAGCCGAAGCCTTCGTGACGTCAGCGACTGAGCGGCGCGCGCCAGATTGGACTGCGTAACATGACTTCCTTTGTAATGGAGGTTGCTAGGTCTACTTCCGGCCGCATTCGCAACGTGCAGGTGTGCAATGGGCGATGGGCCCAGACCCCTGCGCCATAGGATTTAGACCGGCGTGCTGACCTCTCTGTTGTGCATAGGTGGGGCTCCGACGTGTTGATTTTCCGAGGCCGGGCATGACCCAGGAAAGTGTGTCCGGCCAAATGGGATCGAGCATGTTGGGATATGTGGTGCACCACTGCAGGGAAGTTTATCTATTCGAATAGCCGTGATCTTGATAATGTGACGACTTGGAGTTGTACCTTGACCTTATGACAACTAGAACCGGATACTTAATAAAACACACCCTTCCAAGTGCCAGATATAACCCGGTGACCGCTCTCTAACAGGGCAACGAGGAGAGGATCGCCGGGTAGGATTATGCTATGCGATGATACTTGGTGAACTTACCATCTACTCTCTTCTTCATGCTGCAAGATGGAGGCTGCCAGAAGCGTAGTCTTCGGCAGGACTAGCTATCCCCCTCTTATTCTGGCATTCTGCAGTTTAGTCCACCGATGTTGCCTCTTTACACACATACCAATGCATACGTGGTGCAGATCCTTGCTTGCGAGTACTTTGGATGAGTACTCACGGTTGCTTTTCTCCCTCTTTTCCCCATTTCCTTTCTACCTGGTTGTCGCAACCAGATGTTGGAGCCCAGGAGCGAAACGCCACCGTTGATGACGACTCCTACTACACCGGAGGTTCCTACTACTACATGCAGGACGCTGACAACGACCAGGTGTAGTTTAGGAGGATCCCAGGCAGGAGGCATGCGCCTCTTTCGATCTGTATCCCAGTTTGTGCTAGCCTTCTTAAGGCAAACTTGTTTAACTTATGTCTGTACTCAGATATTGTTGCTTCCGCTGACTCGTCTATGATCGAGCACTTGTATTCGAGCCCTCGAGGCCCCTGGCTTGTATTATGATGCTTGTATGACTTATTTTATTTTAAAGTTGTGTTGTGATATCTTCCCGTGAGTCCCTGATCTTGATCGTACACGTTTGCGTGTATGATTAGTGTACGATTGAATCGAGGGCGTCACATGGACTCTAACTTGCATGATTTGAATGGAACTAACCCGGACTGACGCTAATTTCAGCAGAATTGCCTTGGTGTTATTTTTGTGCAGAAATAAAAGTTCTCGGAATGACCTGAAACTTCACGGAAAATATTTTTGGAATCTATAAAAAAATACTGGCGAAAGAATCAAGACTAGGGGCCCACACCCTGTCCATAAGGGTGGGGGGCGCGCCCCTTGCCTCATGGGCCCCCTGGTGCTCCACCGACCTCAACTCCAACTCTATATATTTATGTTCGGGGAGAAAAAAATCAGAGAGAACTATTCATTGCGTTTTACGATATGAAGCCGCCGCCAAGCCCTAATCTCTCTCGGGAGGGCTGGTCTGGAGTCCGTTCGGGGCTCCGGAGAGGGGAATCCGTCGCCGTCGTCATCATCAACCTTCCTCCATCACCAATTGCATGATGCTCACCGCCATGCGTGAGTAATTCCATCGTAGGCTTGATGGACGGTGATGGGTTGGATGAGATTTATCATGTAATCAAGTTAGTTTTGTTAGGGTTTGATCCCTAGTATCCATTATGTTCTGAGATTGATGTTGCTATGACTTTGCTATGCTTAATGCTTGTCATTAGGGCCCGAGTGCCATGATTTCAGATCTGAACCTATTACGTTTTCTTGAATATATGTGAGTTGTTGATCCTATCTTGTAAGTCAATAGTCACCAACTATGTGTGATGATCCAGTAACCCCGAAGTGACAATAATCGAGACCACTCCCGGTGATGACCGTAGTTTGAGGAGTTCATGTATTCATTAAGTGCTAATGCTTTGGTCCGGTACTCTATTAAAAGGTGGCCTTAATATCCCTTAGTTTCCAATAGGACCCTGCTGCCCCGGGAGGGTAGGACAAAAGATGTCATGCAAGTTCTTTTCCATAAGCATGTATGACTATATTTGAAATACATGCCTACGTTACATTGATGAACTGGAGCTAGTTCTGTGTCACCGTATGTTATAACCGTTGCATGAAGAATTACATCTGACATAATTATCCATCACTGATCCAATGCCTGCGAGCTTTTCACATATTGATCTTTGCTTAGTTACTTTTCCATTGCCACTGTTACGATTACTACAAAACTGCTACTGTTACTTTTGCCACCGCTACCGTTACTTCCATACTACTTTGCTACTAAATACTTTGCTGCAGATATTAAGTTATCCAGGAGTGGTTGAATTGACAACTCAACTGCTAATACTTGAGAATATTCTTTGTCTCCCCTTGTGCCGAATCAATAAATTTGGGTTGAATACTCTACCCTCGAAAACTGTTGCGATCCCCTATACTTGTGGGTTATCAAGACTATTTTATGGCGCCGTCGCCGGGGAGCATAGCTCTATTCTTTGAGTCACTTGGGATTTATATCTGCTGGTCACTATGAGGAACTTGAAAGACAAGAAAACCAAGATCTATCCCTCAACTACGATGGGAGGTAAGGAACTGCCATCTAGCTCTGCACTTGATTCTCCTTCTGTTTTGAGTAAACTTGCGACACCTAAACCTGCTTCTGCTATTAATTCTGATATGTCGCATGTTATTGATGATGCCACTTCTGCTATGCATGATACTTATGATGAAACTACTTCTATGCTTGATAATATTATGCCACTAGGTGAATTTCTTGATGAACAACTTGCTAGGGCTAGAGAGAAAGAAATTATTGAAACTGATAATATTGATGAAAGTGATGATGAAGATTCTCCCCCTAGATATGAATTGCCTGATGTGCCTGAGGGTTATGTTATGGATGAAGAAACTGCTAGAGATTTTCTTGCTTGCAATGATAGATATGATCTTAAGAAATTATTAGCTAAGCTGAAGCAAAAATCTTTGAATGCTAGAATGAAATATGACCCTGCTTTTGCTACTTCACCTATGTGTGTTACTGATAAGGATTATGATTTCTCTGTCGATCCTGAGATAATTACTTTGGTTGAATCTGATCCTTTTATGGCTATGAATCTGAAACTGTTGTGGAACATCTTACTAAATTAAATGATATAGCCACCATATTCACTAATGATGAGAAAACTTGCTACTACTATATCCTTCAATTATTTCCGTTCTCGTTAAAGGGTGATGCTAAAACATGGTTTAATTCTCTTGATCCCGGTTGTGTGCGTAGTCCCCGGGATATGATTTATTACTTCTCTGCTAAATATTTCCCTGCTCATAAGAAACAAACTACTTTAAGGGAAATATATAATTTTGTGCAAATTGAAGAAGAGGGTCTCCCACAAGCTTGGGGGAGGCTTCTCCAATTACTTAATGCTTTGCCTCATTATCCTCTCAAGAAAAATGAAACACTTGATATCTTTTATAATGGACTAACCGATGCTTCCAGACACCACCTGGATAGTTGTGCTAGTTGTGTTTTCAGGGAAAGGACCGTTGATCAAGCTGAATTGCTATTGAATAATATGTTGACTAATGAAAATAATTGGACACGCCCTGAACCAACTCCTAAGACAACTCCGAAGAAAAGGGGTATTCTATTTCTCAGTCCTGAAGATATGCAAGAGGCAAAGAAATCCATGAAATAAAAGGGTTGAAGATGTTAAGAATTTACCACCTATTGAAGAAACACATGGTCTTGATAACCCGACACAGGTAGTAAAGGTAAATTCTCTCTATAGATTTGATGAAGGTGATACTCCTCATTATAAGTCCGCTAGCCAATGCTTAGATGAGTTTGATAATTTTATTGTTAAACAAGAAAACTTCAATGCATATGTTGGTAGACAATTGAAATGTAATGCTTATATGATTGAACACTTGAGTGATTATATGTCTAGAGTTAAAGGTGAACTCAAACTCATTAGTAAACATGCTTCTATGGTTACCACTCAAGTAGAACAAGTGCTTAAAACTCAGAATGGTTTGCTCAATGAATTAAATAATAAGAAAAATGATAATGCTATTAGAGTTATGACTAGAGGGGGTAAAATGACTCAGAGAACTGATGTTGATGCACCTAGTCCTTCTAAAAGGAAGAAAAAGAAAAATGATAGGACTTTGCATGCTTCTAGTGAACCTTTTGTTGACACACCTGAGAATCCCAATGATATTTCTATTTCTGATGTTGAAACACAATCTGGTGATGAACATGAACCTAGTGATAATGTTAATGATGATGTTCATGTTAATGGTCAACCTAGCAATAACAATGATGTAGAGATTGAACCTGTTGTTGATCTTGATAACCCACAATCAAAGAGTCAACGTTATGATAAGAGAGACTTTGTTGCTAGGAAGCACGGTAAAGAAAGAGAACCATGGGTTCAGAGACCCATGCCTTTTCCTCCTAAACCATCCAAGAAAAAGGATGATGATTTTGAGCGCTTTGCTGAAATGATTAGACCTATCTTTTTGCGTATGCGTTTGATTAATAGGATTAAGATGAACCCTTATGCTAAATACATGAAGGAAATTGTTACAAATAAAAGAAAGATACCGGAAGCTGAAATTTCCACCATGCTTGCTAATTATACTTTTAAGGGTGGAATACCTAAGAAACTAGGAGATCCAGGAGTACCAACTATACCACGCTCCATTAAAAGAAACTATGTTAAAACTGCTTTATGTGATCTTAGAGCCGGTGTTAGTGTTATGCCTCTCTCTTTATATCGTAGACTTGATTTGAATAAGTTGACACCTACTGAAATATCTTTGCAAATGGCTGACAAATCAACTGCTATACTTGTCGGTATTTGTGAGGATGTGCCTGTTGTGGTTGCAAACGTTACTATTTTAACGGACTTTATTATTCTTGATATTCCCGAGGACGATAGTATGTCTATTATTCTTGGTATACCCTTTTTGAATACTGCAGGGGCTGTTATTGATTACAACAAAGGCAATGTCACTTTTCATGTTAATGGTAATGAGCATACAGTACACTTTCCAAGGAAACAACCTCAAGTCCACAGTATCAATTCTATTGGAAAAATTCCATCGATTATTATTGGAGGTTTTGAATTCCCTCTTCGTACTGTCAAGAAGAAATATGATATCCTTATTATTGTATACGTGCATATCCCCGTTGAGGTAACCTAGTGCTATTCAAAAATTCCCCGGTTTCATGCGATTCAGAATGAGTTTGTTAACAAGACTTGATCAACCTTGTTAGTGGATTCCTTTTGATGAGCATGAGATGGATGAAGTTAGAAAGCACAACTCTCTGTACCCTCCTTTTACTTTCTGTTATTTAGATTAAATAAGCAAAAATAGTATTTTCTGTCAGTTTTCTGAATTATCTATGCAATGAATAATACCCCAAAATAAAAGTTCTCCAAATTCCCTTAAATTGAAATATGTTTTTTTTCTAGAATATTTAAGAATATCTGGCACTGAGAACACACGAGGGGGAGCCACCACACTGCCACGAGGTCCGTGGCGCCCCACCCCTGGCGCGCCGCCTCGTGGGCCCCACGTGGCCCCCTCCACTTATTCCAGCACCCTCACACTTCGTCTTCCTCCAGAAAAAATCACCACACAACTCAAACTCGTGTTCTAGCTCGTTTTGCTGCGATTTTCGATCTCCCTGCTCAAAGCTCCATTACAGAACTACTTTGGGGGATTATTCTTCGAGGATGAAATATGTTTAGGAAAATGTACCAAGGTGGTTCTTTAAGGAAGCAAGGACCCAGGCCTGTAATACGTGAGTCGGACCATGAACCACCAAGAGAAGCTCAAGTGCGGTCTTGTGAATGGCCGTCAAAAAATTTCATGGTACAAGCAGGAATTAAGGATGAATTTGACGCGTATGTGCGTAATGCTGAACTCGAGGGCTTCGTGTCAGATAAGTGCCCCCAGCATTACTACGTAACTGACTCCTTTGTGAGAAGGTTTAAATTTATATCATCACGCAATTATCACATGGTTCTGTTTGATCTTTATGATAAATCTTATACCATGGATTTAGAGGATTTTAATACTGCTTGTAAACTCCCGCAGTGGCGTAGTGCTAGTGAACCTCACGAATCTGAATATAAAGACTTTCTTGCTAGTATAACTGTGGGGGAATCTAGGGAAATCACGCAAGCTACCATAGGGAGCATTCATTTTCCTTCCATACATTATTTTGCTCTCTTTATAGGTAGATGCATTAACGGTAAGGACGAGGCATGTCACATGTGCGTTCCTGATCTTAGTGTTCTAAAGAGTGCTGTATTAGGAGATAAACAATATAACTAGGGAGCTATTGTTGCACGGAGGTTGCACCATAACAGTATTAGCGGAGATTTGTTTGGTGGAATTTATGCGAACCGTTTAGCTAACTTTCTCGAGGTACCCATTCGTGAAAATGATATGGAGCCGCCTCCTGCTTATCTAGATTTTAATGCTATGGTTTGCCATCAATTTATTGAGAGGAATGAACATCCTCTTCTGTACCGACTAATCTTTGACAGCCATCACACTGTCCATATTGCTCTCCCTGCTCCTACTTTCTTTGACTTTCAGGCAAAGGGGAGATATGTCATAACCAGGGAGGAGGCAAACGAGTACGAGAGGAGGACGGAGGCATCTCGCCTCCAAGCTGCAGCTCATGAGGCAGTAGCGGTTGCATCTCAGTACGACCCCAGTTACAACTTCGGATATCCGCCAGGCCATCCATGGGCATCGACCAACTTAGGCCAAAAGCCTAAGCTTGGGGGAGTACGTATTTCTCACCGACGTTACATTCATGTTCACACACTCATTCTAGTTGTCGTTGCTCATACTTTTTCATTGTACTATCCATGCTAGTTTATTTTCTTTTCTCGCTTTCTTCTTGTGTGTTTGAAAAACCTTAAGAAAAACCAAAAAAATTAGTTGTAGCTTTTAGCTAGTTTACTTTCCATGCCTGTAGTAGTAATAATTAAAAGAAAACCCAAAAAGATTTCTCGTTGTTCTTTTGCTTGTTGGGAGCTTTCCCGTGTAAATAGTATTATTTTCTTTTCTTTTATTTTCTTTGGGGGTCGAGAGGAGAAGACCATAATGAAAATGTTGAAGTGGCTCTTGTATGCATTATCGTTGACCTAACAAAGAGCCCATATTGCCTTGTCTTCTCCCTTGTATTAAAATGCTTGCAGATTCCAGCTTAGTCCAATGCACGTGCACTATTATTATTATCCACACCGCTCGTTCGTGCAATGAAAGGCTATAATGACGATATATGATGAACTGATTGAAATGAGAGAAGCTGGTATGAGCTCGACCTCTCCTGTTTTTGTAAATATGATTAGTTCATCGTTCCTGATTCAGCCTATTATGAATAAAACATGTTTGCAATGACAATTAGAGATTATAGTTGCTTATGCCATTCTTAATTAGCTAGGAGTTTATAATGGTTTACCTTGCGTGCGAACATGCTATTAAAATGGTTGTGATGTGGTATGATAGGGTGGTATCCTCCTTCGAATGATTCAAGTGGCTTGATGTTCACACATGTAGTTGAAACAAAATCAACATAGCCTCCACGATATTTATGTTCATGGTGGATTATATCCTACTCATGCTTACACTCAATGTTTATTAATTCTAATGCATGTTCATGACTGTTGTCGCTCTCTAGTTGGTCGCTTCCCAGTCTTTTTCTAGCCTTCACTTATACTGAGCGGGAATACTGCTTGTGCATCCACTTCCATAAACCCCAAAAGTTATTCCATATGAGTCCACCATACCTTCCTATATGCGGTATCTACCTGCCGTTCCAAGTAAATTTGTATGTGCCAAACTGTAAACCTTCAAATGAAATTCTATTTTGTATGCTCGAATAGCTCATGTATCAACTAGGGCTGTCTGTATCTTCCATGCTAGGAAGGTTATTCTCAAGAGGAGTGGACTCTGCTCCTCACTCACGAGAAAATGGCTAGTCACCGGGATGCCTAGTACCATGCTCAAACCAAATCAAAATAATTGCAAACAAAACTCCCCCAGGACTGTTGTTAGTTGGAGGCACCCGTTGTTTCGGCCAAGCCATGGATTGATGCTTGTTGGTGGTGGGGGAGTATAAACTTTACCATTCTACTTGGGAACTGCCTATAATGTGTGTAGCATGGAAGATATCGAGATCTCTCGGTTGTTATGTTGACAATGAAAGTATGCCACTCAAAATATTATTTATCTCTATTTCAAAATCGAGCTCTGGCACTTCTACAAATCCCTACTTCCCTCTACGAAGGGCCTATCTATTTACTTTTATGTTGAGTCATCCTCCTCTTATTAAAAAGCACCAGTTGGAGAGCACCGCTGTCATTTGCATCCATTACTATTAATTTATATTGAGTATGACTATGACCGATCTCTTTTACCATGAATTACAATTTTAGTCGGTCCTTGATCTTCAAAGGTGCTCTGCATTTATGTTTTGCGGTCTCGTAAAGGGCTAGCGAGATACCATCTTGTTATATCATATTATGATTGTTTTGAGAAAGTGTTGTCATCCGAGATTTATTATTATTGCTCGCTAGTTGATTATGCCATTGATATGAGTAAACATGAGACCTAAGTGTTATTGTGAATATGGTTAGTTTATAATCTTTGCTGAAAACTTGAATGCTGGCTTTACATATTTGCAACAACAAGAGCAAACAGAGTTTGTTAAAGTTTTTCTTTATCACTTTCAGTTTGTCAACTGAATTGCTTGAGGACAAGCAAAGGTTTAAGCTTGGGGGAGTTGATACGTCTCCATCGTATCTACTTTTCCAAACACTTTTTCCCTTGTTTTGGACTCTAACTTGCATGATTTGAATGGAACTAACCCGGACTAACGTTGTTTTCAGCAGAATTGCCTTGGTGTTATTTTTGTGCAGAAATAAAAGTTCTCGGAATGACCTGAAACTTCACGGAGAATACTTTTGGAATTTATAAAAAATACTGGCAAAAGAATCAAGACTAGGGGGCCCACACCCTATCCATGAGGGTGGGGGGCGCGCCTGCCCCCCTGGGCATGCCCCCCTACCTCGTGGCCCCCCTGGTGCTCCACTGACCTCAACTCCAACTCTATATATACACGTTCGAGGAGAAAAAAATCAGAGAGAAGGATTCATCGCGTTTTATGATACGGAGCCACCGCCAAGCCCTAATCTCTCTCGGGAGGGCTGATCTGGAGTCCATTCGGGGCTCCAGAGAGGGGAATCCGTCGACGTCGTCATCATCAACCTTCCTCCATCACCAATTTCATGATGCTCACTGCCGTGCGTGAGTAGTTCCATCGTAGGCTTGCTGGACGGTGATGGGTTGGATGAGATTTATCATGTAATCGAGTTAGTTTTGTTAGGGTTTCATCCCTAGTATCCATTATGTTCTGACACTGATGTTGCTATGACTTTGCTATGCTTAATGCTTGTCACTAGGGCCAGTGCCATGATTTCAGATCTGAACCTATTATGTTTTCATGAATATATGTGAGTTCTTGATCCTATCTTGCAAGTAAATAGTCACCTACTATGTGTTATGATCCGGTAACCCCGAAGTGACAATAATCGGGACCACTCCCGGTGATGACCGTAGTTTGAGGAGTTCATGTATTCACTAAGTCTTAATGCCTTGGTCTGGTACTCTATTAAAAGGAGGCCTTAATATCCCTTAGTTTCCAATAGGACCCCGCTGCCACGGGAGGGTAGGACAAAATATGTCATGCAAGTTCTTTTCCATAAGCACGTATGACTATATTCGGAATATATGCCTACGTTACATTGATGAACTGGAGCTAGTTCTGTGTCACCCTATGTTATAACTATTGCATGAAGAATCGCATCCGACATAATTATCCATCATTGATCCAATGCCTACGAGCTTTTCACATATTGATCTTTGCTTAGTTACTTTTCTGTTGCCACTGTTACGATTACTACAAAACTTCTACTCTTACTTTTTCCACCGTTACCGTTACTTCCATACTACTTTGCTACTAAATACTTTGCTGCAGATATTAAGTTATCCAGGAGTGGTTGAATTGACAACTCAACTGCTAATACTTGATAATATTCTTTGGCTCCCCTTGTGTCGAATCAATAAATTTGGGTTGAATACTCTACCCTCGAAAACTGTTGCGATCCCCTATACTTGTGGGTTATCAACGCACACTGGAGCAACAAGCCAGAAGACCCCTTCGGGAGCTCCCGGAGATCGTGCTTAGAGTGCCGCATAACACTATTTTCGAACTTTTTGGTAACTAGTTGCCAAAGGGGGAGAAAGTGTATAGATCATAGTCTGAGAGAGAGAGAGAGTGTGTGTGTGCCTTGCTCTTTTGTTGGTTTCATTTGCTTCTCTTGCTACTTTGATCTTTTAGTTGTTTGCTTCCTATGCTACAATTTGTGTTATGCTTGTGAGATACTTATGTGATCATCTGTTTGATCATACTATGCTTAATGTGTGCTTGCATGATTATATCTATGATATTTGTGTATGATCAATCATTTGTACCCTTGGTGATGAGTGCATGTTATTTAAATCTTATCATTTTGAGCGCTCCACCAAGATGTATGTGACATGGAAGAGTGACCCATGATCCTAATCGATTGTGCATTTGCATTCAAAGCCAAATTTTAAATAATGCACAAATTTAGGGGGAGCTCTTTCTTATCACATACTTCTCAAAGCGATGATGTATTTCATTCATATTATCATTTGTCGAAGCTTTGATCTATATGTTGTCATCAATTACCAAAAAGGGGGAGATTGAAAGTGCAACTAATCCCCAGGGGGGGTTGGTAATTCATAACAACATATAGATCATTGAACTAATATCCATTCAAGTTAAATATTTCAGAAAGTTCAATGATTAGCATGGCATGGACTATAGATGTGGACCCCTCAAAGTGCTAAGGACAAAGATTGGCAAAAGCTCAAGACTCTTCATTTCTATTTTAGTGATCCAGGATCACATTGAGTCCATAGAAATCCAATGATATTAAAAGGGGATGAGGTGTTGCTTAATGGTCTACTTGCTCAAAGTGCTTAGTGATATTGCTCCAAAACCCTCAACCACTTTCACATTTCCACATATGCCAAAACTCAAAGTCAAACTCGGCCCCACCGATTTCACCTATCCGGCGCCACCGAGTTCATTTGACATAGCCACTGCCAGAAACCCTAGACAATTCGGTCACACCGATACGGATCTCGGTCTCACTGAGATGGCCCTTCAAACTCTCTGTTGCCTATTGTAATCATTCCGGTCTCACCGAAATGTGCAATCGGTCCCACCGAGTTTGCTTGACGAGCTCTCTGTTTGCTCTTCGCTGAAAACGGTCTCATCGAGTTCAAGCAATCAGTCTCATCGAGATGAGGTTTTGCCCTAGCCCTAGCACATCGGTCCATCGATTCCAGTCGGTCCCACCGAGATTCCTAACGTTCACATTTTGAACTGAATCGGTCTCGCCGAGTTCTTCTATTCGGTCTGACCGAGTTGGGTCAAATGTGTGTAACAGTTGGATTTTGTATGGAGTCTATATATTACCCCTCCACCCCCTTCTCCATTTGGGAGAGAGCCATAAGAACGTGCCTACACTTCCACTACTCATTTTCTGAGAGAGAACCACCTACTCATGTGTTGAGACCAAGACATTCCAATCCAACCACAAGAATCTTGATCTCTAGCCTTCCCCAAGTTGCTTTCCACTCAAATCATCTTTCCACCATAGCCAAATCTATGAGAGAGAGTTAAGTGTTGGGGAGACTATCATTTGAAGCACAAGAGCAAGGAGTTCATCATCAACACACCATCTATTACCTTTTGGAGAGTGGTGTCTCCTAGATTTGTTAGGTGTCACTTGGGAGCCTCCGACAAGATTGTGGAGTTGAACCAAGAAGTTTGTAAGGGCAAGGAGATCGCCTACTGATACGTCCATTTTGCATCATGTTTACCTACTGTTATTTATAATGCTTTTATGCATAATAATGCTTTTTGGAGTAATTCTAATGCCATTTCTCTCATAATATGCAAGGTTCATGCAAAAAGGGAGAATTCCGGCAGCTGGAAATCTAGACCTGAAAAAGCTACGTCAGGCTACCTATTCTGCCAACTCCAAATGAGCTAAAACTTCACGAGGAATTTTTGTGGAATAAATAAGAAATATTGGAGAAAATAACTATCGGGGGCACTGGTGAGAACAAGATACCAGGGCGCACCAGTTTCAGCGCACCTCGGTGGGTTGTGCTCAGCCCAGCCCACCTCCGGTGCCCCTCTTCTGGTATATAAGTCTTTTTGACCTAGAAAAAAAATAAGGAGAGGACTTTCAGTACGGAGTGCCGCCGTCTCGAGGCGGAACTTGGGCAGGAGCACTTTTGCCCTTTGGCAGAGCGATTCCACTAGGGGAACTTCCCTCCCGGAGGGGGAAATCATCGTCATCATCATCACCAACAACCCTCTCATCTTGGGGAGGCCAATCTGTTGGGGAACGCAGCATGCAATTTCAAAAAAATTCCTACGCTCACGCAAGATCTATCTAGGAGATGCATAGCAACGACAAGGGGAGAGTGTGTCCACGTACCCTCGTAGACCGAAAGCAAAAGCGTTAGGTTAACGCGGTTGATGTAGTCGGACGTCTTCACGATCCAACCGATCTAGTACCGAATGTACGACACCTTCGAGCTCGGCACATGTTCAGCTCGATGATGTCCCTCGAACTCTTGATCCAGCAGAGGGTCGAGGGAGAGTTTCGTCAGCACGACGACGTGGTGACGATGATGGTGATGTGATCCGCGCAGGGCTTCGCCTAAGAACTACGACGCTATGACCGGAGGAGTAAACTGTGGAGGGGGCACCGCACACGGCTAAGAGAACAATTGATATGCCTTTGGGGTGCCCCTGCCCCCGTATATAAAGGAGGGGAGGGGAGGCCGACTGGCCCTAGGGGGGCGCCTAGTGGGGGGAGTCCCACTAGGACTCCCAGTCCTAGTCAATTCCCCACTTCCTTCCAACGGAGAGGGGGAAAGGGGAAAGAGGGGGAGAGGGAGAAGGAAAGGGGGGCCGCGCCCCCACCCCTTGTCCAATCCGGACTGCTTTTGGGGGGGGGGGGCTTGTGGCCTGCCTCCTCCTCTCCACTATGGCCCATGAGGCCCATTAACTTTCCCGGGGGTTCCGGTAACCTCCCGGTAGTCCGAAAAATCCCCGAACCTTTTCGGAACCATTCCGGTGTCCGTACATAACCTTCCAATATATTAATCTCGACCATTTCAAGACTCCTCGTCATGTCCGTGATCTTATTCGGGACTCCGAACAAACTTTGGTCACCAAAACACATAACTCATAATACAAATCGTCATCGAACGTTAAGCGTGAGGACCCTACGGGTTCGAGAACTATGTAGACATGACCGAGACACATCTCTGGTCAATAACCAATAGCGGAACCTAGATGCTCATATTGGTTCCTATATATTCTACGAAGATCTTTATCGGTCAAACCGCATGACAACATACGTCATTCCCTTTGTCATCAGTATGTTACTTGCCCGAGATTCGATCGTTGGTATCCTCATACCTAGTTCAATCTCTTTATCGGAAAGTCTCTTTACTCATTCTGTAATGCATCATCCCGCAACTAACTCTTTAGCCACATTGCTTGCAAGGCTTATAGTGATGTGCATTACTGAGAGGGCCCAGAGATACCTCTCCGATACTCGGAGTGACAAATTCTAATCTCAATCTATGCCAACCCAACAAACACCTTCGGAGACACTTGTAGAGCATCTTTATAACCACTCAGTTACGTTGTGATGTTTGATAGCACACAAGGTGTTCCTCAGGTATTTGGGAGTTTCATAATCTCATAGTCAGAGGAATATGTATAAGTCATGAAGAAAGCAATAGCAATTAAACTTAACGATCATTATGCTAAGCTAACAGATGGGTCTTGTCCATCACATCATTTTCTAATGATGTGATCCCGTTCATCAAATTACAACACATGTCTATGGTCAGGAAACTTAACCATCTTTGATTAACGAGCTAGTCAAGTAGAGGCATACTAGGGACATTCTGTTTTGTCTATGTAATCACACATGTACTAAGTTTCCGGTCAATACAATTCTAGCATGAATAACAAACATTTATCATGATATAAGGAAATATAAATAACAACTTTATTATTGCCTCTAGGGCATATTTCCTTCACAATCTTCACCAGCACCATCTCCTCTCAAACCCTAGTTCATCTCTTGTGATCAATCTTTGTACCGGAACCTCAGATTGGTACCTGTGGGTGACTAGTAGTGTTGATTACATCTTGTAGTTGATTACTATATGGTTTATTTGGTGGAAGATTATATGTTCGGATCCATTATGCTATTTAATACCCCTCTGATCATGAACATGATTATCATTTGTGAGTACTTACTTTTGTTCTTGAGGTCACGGGAGAAATAATGTTGCAAGTAATCATCTGAACTTGATATGTGTTCGATATTTTGATGGTATGTATGTTGTCATTCCCTTAGTGGTGTCATGTGAACGTCGACTACATGACACTTCACCATATTTGAGCCTAAGGGAATGCATTGTGGAGTAGTTATTAGATGATGGGTTGCGAGAGTGACAGAAGCTTAAACCCTAGTTTATGCGCTATTCCGTAAGGGACCGATTTGGATCCAAAAGTTTAATGCTATGGTTAGATTTATTCTTAATACTTTTCTCATAGTTGCAGATGCTTGCGAGGTGGTTAATCATAAGTAGGAGGTTTGTTCAAGTAAGAACAACACCTAAGCACCGATTCACCCACATATCAAATTATCAAAGTAGTGAACACAAATCAAGCCAACATGGTGAAAGTGACTAGATGAAATTCCCGTGTGCCCTCAAGAACACTTTTCTTATTATAAAAAACCATTTTGTCATGTACTTTGCCACAAAAGGATTGGACTATCTTGTTGCATATTATTTACCGTTACCGTTACGTGCTCGTTACAAATTATCGTGCTACCAAATTATCTGTTACTTACAATTTCAGCGCTTGCAGACATTACCTTGCTGAAAACCACTTGTCATTTCCTTCTGCTCCTCGTTGGGTTCGACACTCTTACTTATTGAAAGGACTATGATTGATTGCCTATACTTGTGGGTCATCAAGGCTCTTTTCTGGTGCTGTTGCCGGGGAGTGAAGCGCTCTTGGTAAGTGGAAATTGGTAAGGAAAAATTATTACTACGTGCTGAAATTTATTGTCACTTGTTACTATGGAGAACAATCCTTTGAGGGGTTTGTTCAGGGTATCTTCACCTTGATCGGAACCACAATTAGTTTCCCCTCAACCCACTGCACCTACTGAAAATACTGAATATGAAATTCCTTTGGGTATGATAGAACAACTGCTAGCTAATCCTTATGCAGGAGATGGAACCGAACATCCTGATATGCACTTGATATATGTGGATGAAATTCATGGATTGTTTAAGCTTATAGGTTTACCCGGAGATGAAGCTAAGAAGAAGGTTTTCCCTTTATCTTTGAAGGGAAATGCATTGACATGGTATAGGCTATGCAATGATATTGGCTCTTGGAATTGGAATTGGTTGAAATTGGAATTCCATCAAAAAATATCCTATGCATCTAGTTCATCGTGATCGGAATTATATATATAATTTTTGGCCTCGTGAAGTAGAAAGTATCGCTCTAGCATGGGGGAGGCTTAAGTCAATGTTATATTCATGCCCCAATCATGAGCTCTCGAGAGAAATTATCATTCAGAATTTTTTATGCTCGGCTTTCTCATAATGATCGATCCATGCTCGATACTTCTTGTACTGCTTCCTTTATGAAGAAGACTATTGAATTCCGGTGGGATCTTTTGGAAATAATTAAATGCAACACTGAAGATTGGGAACTTGACGAAGGTAAAGAGTCAGGCATTAAGCTTAAGTTTGATTGTGTTAAATATTTTATGAATACCGATGGTTTTCAAAAGTTCAACACTAAATATGGACTAAACTCTGAGATAGTAGCCTCCTTTTGTGAATCTTTTGCTACTCATGTTGATCTCCCTAGAAGTGGTTTAAATATCACCCACCTATTAAATAAGAAATTAAATAACCGGTAATAGCTAAAGATGAAACTATTATTTATAATGTTCATCCAGTTGTTCCTACTGCTTATATTGAAAAACCACCTTTCCCTGTTAGGATGAAGGAACATGCTAAAGTTTCAACTGTGGTCAATAAAAGTTATATTAGAACACCTAAACCAGCTGACCAAATTAAGGTAGAACCTAGTTTTGCTATGGTTAAGGATCTCCTGGTTAATAATATAGATGGACATGTTATTTACTTCTGTGATGAAGCTACTAGAATTTCCAAACCTGATGAAAATGCTAAACATAGACCTGTTGTTGGCATGCTTGTTGTCTCAGTTAAAATAGGAGATCATTCCTATCATGGTTTACGTGATATAGGTGCTAGTGTAAGTGCTATCCCTTTTACTTTGTACCAAGAAATTATGAATGATGTAATACCCGCTGAAATAGAAGACATAGATGTTACTATTAAACTTGCTAATAGAGACACCATCACACCACTTGGGATTGTTAGAGATGTCAAAGTCTTGTGTGGGAAAACAAAATACCCTACTGATTTTCTAGTACTTGGTTCCCCACAAGATGACTTTTGTCCCATAATTTTTGGTAGGCCTTTCTTGAACACCGTCAATGCTACTATAGATTGCACTAAACAAACTGTCGGTGTTAGCTTTGGTGATGAGTCCCATGAGTTCAATTTTTCCAAGTTTAGTAGAAAACCTCATAAAAAGAATTGCCTAGTAAGGATGAAATTATTTGTCTTGCTTCTATTTTTGTACCTCCTACTGATCCTTTAGAACAATATCTGCTAGACCATGAAAATGATTTGCATATGCATGAAAGCAATGAAATAGATAAAATTTTCTTTGAACAATGTCCTTTGCTTAAGCACAATTTTCCTATTGAAACTCTAGGAGGTCCTCCTCCACCTAAAGGTGATCCTGTGTTTGAATTAAAATAGTTACCTGACACTTTGAAATATGCTTATCTCGATGAGAAAAAGATATATCCTATTATTATTAGTGCTAACCTTTCAGAACATGAAGAAGAAAGATTATTGAAAGTTCTAAGGAAGCATCGAGCTGCTATTGGATATACTCTTGATGATCTTAAGGGCATCAGTCCCACTCTATGTCAGCACAAGATTAATATGGAACCTGATGCTAAACCTGTTGTTGGTCACCAACGTCGGTTAAATCCGAAGATGAAAGAAGTGGTAAGAACGGAAATACTAAAACTTCTGGAAGCAGGTATAATCTATCCTATAGCTGATAGTAGATGGGTAAGTCCTGCCCATTGTGTCCCTAAGAAAGGATGTATTACTGTTGTTCCTAATGATAAGAATGAACTTATTCCACAAAGAATTATTACAGGCTATAGAATGGTAATTGATTTTAGAAAATTAAACAAAGCAACTAGAAAATATCATTACCCTCTGCCTTTTATTGATCAGGTGCTAGAAAGATTATCTAAGCACAAACAATTTTGCTTCGTTGATGGATATTCTGGTTTTTCACAAATACCTGTTTCTCAACCCGATCAAGAAAAGACCATTTTCACTTGTCCTTTTGGAACTTATGCTTATAGACGTATGCCTTTTGGTTTATGCAATGCACCTGCTACCTTTCAAAGATGTATGACTGCTATATTCTCTGACTTTTGTGAAAAGATTGTTAAGGTTTTCATGGATGACTTTTCTGTTTTTGGGAAGTCTTTTGATGATTGTTTAAGCAATCTTGATCGAGTTTTGCAGAGATGTGAGCAAACAAATCTTGTCTTGAATTGGTAGAAGTGCCACTTTATGGTTAACGAAGGTATTGTTTTGGGCCATAAAATTTCTGAAAGAGGTATTGAGGTGGGCAAAGCTAAGGTTGATGCAATTGAGAAAATGCCATGTCCTAAAGATATCAAAGGTATTTGTTGTTTCCTTGGTCATGCTAGTTTCTATAGGAGATATATCAAAGACTTTTCTAAAATTTATAGGCCTCTTACAAATCTTTTGCAAAAGGATATTCCTTTTGTTTTTGATGATGATTGTTTAGAAGCCTTCGAAACACTCAAGGAAGCCTTAATTTATGCACCTACTGTCCAACCACCTGATTGGAACTTGCCTTTTGAAATTATGTGTGATGCTAGTGATTATGCTATTGGTGTTATTCTAGGACAAAGAGTTGATAAGAAACTAAATGTTATTCACTACGCAAGTAAAACTCTTGACAGTGCATAAAGAAATTATGCTACTACTGAAAAAGAATTTCTAGTAGTGGTGTTTGCTTGTGATAAATTTAGATCCTATATTGTAGATTCAAAAGTAATTGTTCACACTGATTATGCTGCAATAAAGTATCTTATGGAAAATAAAGATGCCAAACCTAGGCCTATTCGATGGGTTCTCTTGCTACAAGAATTTGATTTGCGTATCACTGATAGAAAAGGAGCGAAGAACCCCGTAGCTGATAACTTGTCTAGGCTTGAAAATATTCTTGATGACCCACTACCTATTGATGATAGTTTTCTTGATGAGCAATTAGCTGCAATAAATGTTTCTAATAGTACACCTTGGTATGCTGACTATGCTAATTATATTGTTGCTAAATACATACCGCCTAGCTTTACATACCAACAGAAGAAAAAAATTCTTCTATGATTTAAGACATTACTTTTGGGATGACCCACAACTTTATAAAGAAGGAGTAGATGGTATTGTTAGACGTTGTGTACCTGAGCATGAACAAGAACAAATCCTACGGAAATGTCACTCCGAAGCTTATGGAGGACATCATGCGGGAGACAGAACTACTCACAAGGTATTGCAATCTGAGTTTTATTGGCCTACTCTCTTCAAGGATGCTCGTAAGTTCGTCTTATCTTATGATGAATGTCAAAGGATAGGTAATATCGGTAAGCGTCAAGAAATGCCTATGAATTATTCACTTTCTGTTGAACCATTTGATGTTTGGGGATTTGATTACAATGGACCTTTTCCTTCCTCTAATGGGTATACTTATATTTTGGTTGATGTTGATTATGTTACTAAGTGGGTAGAAGCTATTCCAACTAGTAGTGTTGATCACAACACCTCTATTAAATTGCTTAAAGAAGTTATTTTCCCAAGGTTTGGAGTGCCTAGATATTTAATGACCGATGGTGGTTCACACTTTATTCATGGTGCTTTCCGTAAAATGCTTGCCAAGTATGATGTTAACCATAGAATTGCATCACCCTATCATCCTTAGTCTAGTGGCCAAGTTGAACTTAGAAATAAAGAAATAAAATTAATTTTACAAAAGACTGTCAATAGGTCCCAGAAGAATTGGTCTAAGAAATTAGATGATGCACTTTGGGCTTATAGAACAACATATAAAAATCCTATGGGTATGTCTCCTTATAAAATGGTTTGTGGAAAAGCTTGTCATTTGCCTCTTGAGTTAGAACATAAAGCTTATTGGGAAATTAAAGAACTCAACTATGATTTCAAACTTGCTAGTGAGAAGAGGTTATTTGATATTAGCTCATTAGATTAATGGAGAACCCAAGCTTATGAAAATGCCAAGTTATTTAAAGAAAAAGTTAAAAGATGGCATGATAAAAGAATCCACAAGCGTGAGTTCAAAGTTGGAGAATATGTTATTTTGTACAACTCTCATTTCAGATCTTTGCAGGAAAACTCCTCTCCAAATGGGAAGGACCCTATGTTATCGAGGAGGTTTATCAATCTGGAGCTATCAAAATAAATAATGCCGAAGGTACTAACCCGAAGGTTGTTAATGGGCAACGAATAAAACATTATATCTCAGGTATACCCATTAATGTTGAAAGTAATATTATCCAAACTATGACACCGGAAGAACACATAAAATAAACCTTCCGGAACACTCCAGAATCGTGAAAAAAGGAGGTACGTGATACGGTAAGTAAACGGACTCCGAAAAATCTACAAAAAAAATTAGTCTGATTTGGAATATAAAAAAATAGGAAAATAAGAAACAACCAGGAAGGCACCCCTGGTGGGCACAAAACACCAGGGAGCGCCCAGGTGGGTTGTGCCCACCTCGGGTACCTCCCGGACTCTGTTTTTCTTCCGTTTGCTTGTTTCCCAAGATAAAAAAATCTTTATATACCCCCCGAACCTATTGACCTCCGTATTGCGGAGAAATCTCCTGTTTTCTTTTCCTTACTATTTTATGACAGATCTAATCCAGCATGGCCGCTTCAAGCTCCTCCAAGGACAAGTTCTTCAAGAATGTATCAACCCATATTTGCAGGAGGTGATGCAGCACCCTCAAGCTATTTAGATGCGTGAGGGGGTGCTCCACATCTGCGATGTGCAAGGCCCCAAGGGGACTGGATCCATGGAGGCTAGGCTTGAAGCTATGGAGCAGGAAGTCTTCTGGTGTAAGGGGATGGTGTGACGTGGACTCAATGCCAATAACCTCATGTTCATGGACTAAACCCGTGATCTCAAGGCTGATGGCAAGTCCATGAAGGACGTAGTCTTTGCCTTCAACGAGCAAATCAACTTCCTCCAGAGCTAGATCTACGACCTTCAAAACCAAGTCTTTGAATATGAGGCAAGGTTTAAAGGTATGAGTTTGGCTGCCAGTTGCAGGACCCGAGAGACTCACTCCTCCTCTTATGATGGTGAGCCTTTGCCATGGAAACCCGAGGACAAGATCGCTACCACTTCATCGCCACCACCTCCTTCTTCATCACCAAAATAAAATTGAGTATCGGGTATAGGCACTCCCCTTGGCTTGCGCCAAGCTTGGGGAGGTGCCCCGGTATCGTATCACCTCCACTATCTTTTGCCTTTATTTACCTTAGTTCGATCCATAGTTATCTTTTGCTTTAGATGAATAAAAATTGAGTTTGATCCTTTCTTTTCGAGAGTTTGTTTAGTGTTGTAATCGTATGCAAGATATATAGTAAAGTTTAGTTGGAGTTTTGTTTTCTTTACTTTCATGTTCAACAAAGAAAAGCAAAGTAAATAACTGAAAAAGATCATATGCTAATCTTATGGTAAGTAATGACATCACATAAGGAAAAGTCTAAGTAGAAAATTTTGTTGGAGATTGACAAACATAGCATTGGTCAGTGATGCAATTCATGAAAGAATTAATAAGGGAAGAGAAGATTCACATGCAAATACACTATGTTGGAAATATTTTGTGATTGTGAGCCCCCATCAAAATATTATATGCCAAAATTGTTGACGTTGGACAAGGAAGACAACGTAATGATTTATGTTTGTTCATATTCACATAGAAGTTATATTGTCATAGATCCTCTAACATGTGGTGCTTGCCTCCTGATATGTCCATTTTGCATCATGCTTTTATATAGATATTTATTGCATTATGGGTTGTTATTACACGTTATGTCACAATACTTATGCCTATTCTATCTTACTTTACAAGGTTTACATGAAGAGGGAGAATGCCGACAGCTGGAATTCTGGGCTGGAAAAGGAGAAAATATTAGAGACCTATTCTGCATAGCTCCAAAAATCCTGAAACTTCACGGAAGTCATTTTTGGAATTAATAGAAAATAATGGCGAAAGAAAGTACAAGAGGGGGCCCACACCCTGGCCACGAGGGTGGGGGCGTGCCCTACCCCCTGGGCGCGCCCACTGCCTCGTGGGCCCCCTGACAGGCCTCCGGTGCCCATCTTCTGCTATATGAAGTCATTTACCCTGGAAAAAATCATAAGCAAGCTTTCGTGAAGAAACTCCGCCGCCACGAGGCGGAACCTTGACGGAACCAATCTTAGGCTCCGGCAGAGCTGTTTTGCCGGGGAAACTTCCCTCCGAGACGGGGAAATCATCGCCATCGTCATCACCAACAATCCTCTCATCGGGAGGGGGTCAATCTCCATAAACATCTTCACCAGCACCATCTCCTCTCAAACCCTAGTTCATCAGCCTCAGATTGGTACCTGTGGGTTGCTAGTAGTGTTGATTACTCCTTGTAGTTGATGCTAGTTGGTTTATTCGGTGGAAGATCATATGTTCAGATCCATTATGCATATTAATACCCCTCTGATTATGAACATGAATATGATTTGTGAGTAGTTACATTTGTTCCTGAGGACATGGGAGAAGTCTTGCTATTAGTAGTCATGTGAATTTGGTATTCGTTCAATATTTTGATGAGATGTATGTTGTCTTTCCTCTAGTGGTGTTGTGTGAACGTCGACTACATGAAACTTCACCATTATTTGGGCCTAGAGGAAGGCATTGGGAAGTAATAAGTAGATGATGGGTTGCTAGAGTGACAAAAGCTTAAACCCTAGTTTATGAGTTGCTTCGTAAGGGGCTGATTTGGATCCATATGTTTCATGCTATGGTTAGGTTTACCTTAATACTTCTTTTGTAGTTGTGTATGCTTGCAATAGGGGTTAATCATAAGTGGGATGCTTGTCCAAGAAAGGACAGCACCCAAGCGCCGGTCCACCCACATACCGAATTATCAAAGTAACGAACGCGAATCATATAAGCGTGATGAAAACTTGCTTGACGATAATTCCCATGTGTCCTCGGGAGCGTTTTCCTTCATATAAGAGTTTGTCCAGGCTTGTCCTTTGCTACAAAAAGGATTGGGCCATCTTTCTGCACCTTATTTACTTTCATTACTTGTTAGCCGTTACAAATTACCTTATCACAAAACTATCTGTTACCGATAATTTCAGTGCTTGCAGAGAATACCTTGCTGAAAACCGCTTATCATTTCCTTCTACTCCTCGTTGGGTTCTACGCTCGTACTTATCGAAAGGACTACGATAGATTCCCTATACTTGTGGGTCATCAAGACTCTTTTCTGGCACTGTTGCCGGGGAGTGAAGTGCCTTTGGTAGGTGGAATTTGGTAAGGAAAAATTTATATAGTGCGCTGAAATTTACTGTCACTTGTTAGTATGGAAAACAATCCTTTGAGGGGCTTGTTCGGGGTATCTTCACCTAGTCCGGAACCACAATTAGCTATCCCTCAACCTACTGAAAATGTTTACTTTGAAATTCCTTCGGGTATGATAGAGAAACTGCTAGCTAATCCTTTTGCAGGAGATGGAACATTGCATCCCGATTTACACCTAATATATGTGGATGAAGTTTGTGGATTATTTAAGCTTGCAGGTATGCCAGATGATGTTATCAAGAAGAAGGTCTTCCCTTTATGGGACTACAAACGATTGAAATTAGAATTTCATCAGAAGTTTTATCCTATGCATCTTGTTCATCGTGATCGTAATTATATATATAATTTTTGGCCTCGCGAAGGAGAAAGCATCGCTCAAGCTTGGGGGAGGCTTAATTCAATGTTATATTCATGCCCACTCATGAGCTCTCAAGAGAAATGATTATTCAAAAAATTTATGCTCGAGACTCTCTCAATAATCGCCCCATGCTCGATACTTCTTGTACTGGCTCTTTTATGATGAAAACTATTGAATTCAAATGGAATTTATTGGAAAGAATTAAACGCAACTCTGAAGATTGGGATCTCGACGAAGTTAAGGAGTCAGGTATAACACCTAAGTTTGATTGTGTTAAATCTTTTATGGATACCGATGTTTTCCGTGAATTTAGCACTAAATATGGACTTGACTCTGAGATAGTAGCTTCTTTCTGTGAATATTTTGCTACTCATGCTGATCTCCCTAAGGAGAAGTGGTTTAAATATAATCCTCCTATTGAAGTAAAAGTAGTTGCACCTATTAAAGTTGAAGAAAAGACTATCAATTATAATGATCCTATTGTTCCTACTGCTTATGTTGAGAAACCACCTTTCCCTGTTAGAATAAAGGATCATGCTAAAGCTTCAACTGTAGTAAACAAAAGTAATATTAGGACACACAAACCTCCTGAGCAAGTTAAAGTTGAACCTAGTATTGCTATGGTTAAAGATCTCTTGGCTGATAATATTGATGGGCATGTTATTTACTTCTGTGAAGAGACTTCTAGAATTGCTAAACCTGGTGCTAAAGATAAACATAGACCTGTTGTAGGCATGCCTGTTATTTCTGTTAAAATAGGAGATCATTGTTATCATGGCTTATGTGATATGGGTGGTAGTGCTAGTGCAATACCTCATTCTTTATACAAAGAAATTATGCATGATATTGCACCTGCTGAGATAGAAGAAATTGATGTTACAATTAAGCTTGCCAATAGAGATACTATTTCACCAATTGGGATTGTTAGAGATGTTGAAGTATTGTGTGGGAAAGTTAAATATCCTGCTGATTTTCTTGTTCTTGGTTCCCCACAAGATAGCTTTTGTCCCATTATATTTGGTAGACCCTTCTTGAACACTGTTAATTCTAGGATAGACTGCGAAAAGGATGTTGTTACTATTGGTTTGGGTGATATGTATCATGAGTTTAATTTTGCTAAATTTCGTAGACAACCCCGTGATGAGGAATTTCCTAGTAAAGATGAAATTATTAGTCTTGCTTCTATTGCCGTGCCTCCTAGTGATCCTTTAGAACAATATTTGCTAGACCATGAAAATGATATGTTCATGAATGAAAGAAGGGAAATAGATGAAGTATTCTTTAAATAGGGACCTATTTTTAAACACAACTTGCCTGTTGAAATCCTAGGGGATCCTCCTCCACCCAAGGGTGATCCTGTGTTTGAGCTTAAACCATTACCTAATACTCTTAAATATGCTTATCTCGATGAAAAGAAGATATATCCTGTTATTATTAGTGCTAACCTTTTAGAGCATGAAGAAGAGAAATTATTGAAAACTCTGAAGAAGCACCGTGCTGCTATTGGATATACTCTTATGATCTTAAGGGCATTAGTCCCACTCTATGTCAACACAAGATAAATTTGGAGAAAGACGCCAAACCAATTATTGATCACCAACGACGGCTAAATCCTAAGATGAAAGAAGTGGTAAGAAAGGAAATATTAAAGCTCCTGGAGGCAGGTATAATTATCCCGTTGCTGATAGTCAGTGTGTAAGCCCTGTCCATTGTGTCCCTAAGAAGGGAGGTATTACTGTCGTTCCTAATGATAAAGATGAATTGATTCTGCAAAGAATTATTACAGGTTATAGGATGGTAATTGATTTCCGCAAATTAAATAAAGCTACTAAAAAAGATCATTACCCTTTGCCTTTCATTGATCAAATGTTAGAAAGATTATCCAAACATACACATTTTTGCTTTCTAGATGGTTATTCTGGTTTCTCTCAAATACCTGTGTCAGCTGATGATCAAGAAAAGACCACTTTTACTTGCCCTTTCGGTACCTTTGCTTATAGATGTATGCCTTTTGGTTTATGCAATGCACCTGCTACCTTTCAAAGATGCATGATCGCTATATTCTTTGACTTTTGTGAAAAGATTTGTGAGGTTTTCATGGATGATTTCTCTGTTTATGGATCCTCTTTTGATGATTGCTTGAGTAACCTTGATCGAGTTTTGCAGAGATGTGAAGAAACTAACCTTGTCTTGAATTGGGAGAAGTGTCACTTTATGGTTAATGAAGGTATTGTCTTGGGGCATAAAATTTCTGAAAGAGGTATTGAAGTTGACAAAGCTATAGTTGATGCTATTGAAAAGATATCGTGTCCCAAGGACATCAAAGGTATAAGAAGTTTTCTAGGTCATGCCGGTTTTTATAGGAGGTTCATTAAGGACTTCTCAAAAATTTCTCGGCCCCTGACTAATCTATTACAAAAAGATACTCCTTTTGTCTTCGATGATGATTGTGTAGAAGCATTTGAAATACTTAAGAAAGCATTGATTTCTGCACCAATTGTTCAGCCACCTGATTGGAATTTACCCTTTGAAATTATGTGTGATGCTAGTGATTATGCTGTAGGTGCTGTTCTAGGGCAGAGAGTTGATAAAAAATTAAATGTTATTCAATATGCTAGTAAAACTCTAGACAATGCCCAGAGAAATTATGTTACTATTGAAAAAGAATTTTTAGCAGTTCTTTTTGCTTGTGATAAGTTCAGGCCTTATATTGTTGATTCTAAAGTAACTATTCACACTGATCATGCTGCTATTAAATACCTTATGGAAAAGAAAGATGCTAAACCTAGACTTATTAGATGGGTTCTCTTGCTACAAGAATTTGATTTGCATATTATTGATAGAAAGGGAGCTGAGAACCCCGTTCTGCGCATAACTTGTCTAGGTTAGAGAATGTTCTTGATGACCCACTACCTATTTATGATAGCTTTCCGATGAACAATTAGCTGTCAGAATGCTTCTCGTACTGCTCCATGGTATGCTAATTATGCTAATTATATTGTTGCTAAATTTATACCACCTAGTTTCACATACCAGCAAAAGAAAAAGTTTTTCTATGATTTAAGAAATTACTTCTGGGATGACACACACCTTTATAAAGAAGGAGTAGATGGTGTTATTAGAAGTTGTATACCTGAGCATGAACAGGAACAAATCCTACGCAAGTGTCACTCCGAAGCTTATGGAGGACACCACGCTGGAGATAGAACTGCACATAAGGTATTGCAATCCGATTTTATTGGCCTACTCTCTTCAAGGATGCCCGTAAGTTTGTCTTATCTTATGATGAATGTCAAAGAATTGGTAATATTAGTAGACGTCAAGAAATTCCTATGAATTATTCACTTGTTATTGGACTATTTGAAGTTTGGGGCTTTGATTATATGGGACCGTTTCCTTCCTCTAATGGGTATACACATATCTTAGTTGCTGTTGATTACGTTACTAAGTGGGTAGAGGCTATTCCAACTAGTAGTGATGATCATAACACCTCTATTAAGATGCTTAAAGAAGTTATTTTTTCGAGGTTTGGAGTCCCTGGATATTTAATGACTGATGGTGGTTCACATTTTATTCATGGTGCTTTTCATAAAATGCTTGCTAAGTATGATGTTAATCATAGAATTGCATATCCATATCACCCACAGTCTAGTGGTCAAGTAGAATTGAGTAATAGAGAGCTCAAATTAATTTTGCAAAAGACTATTAATAGATCTAGAAGAATTGGTCCAAAAGACTTGATGATGCTCTATGGGCCTATAGAACTGCATATAAAAATCCTAAGGGTGTGTCTCCGTATAAAATGGTTTATGAAAAAGCATGTCACTTACCTCTTGAACTAGAACATAAGGCATATTGGTATATTAAAGAGATCAATTATGATTTCAAACTTGCCGGTGAGAAGAGGCTTTTTGACATTAGCTCACTTGATGAATGGAGAACTCAGGCCTACGAGAATGCCATATTGTTTAAATAAAAAGTTAAAATATGGCATGACAAAAGGATACAAAAGCGTGAGTTTAATGTAGGTCATTATGTGTTGCTATACAACTCTCGTTTAAGATTTTTTGCAGGAAAACTTCTCTCTAGATGGGAAGGTCCTTACGTTATTGAGGAAGTCTATCGTTCCGGTGCCATAAAGATCAACAACTTCGAAGGCACAAATCGGAAGGTGGTGAACGGTCAAAGAATCAAACATTATATCTCAGGTAATCCTATAAATGTTGAAACTAATGTTATTGAAACCGTAACCCCGGAGGAATACATAAGGGACACTTTCCAGAATGTTTCAGACTCGAAAAGGAATAGGTATGTGGTACGGTAAGTAAACCGACTCCAAAACAGTTCTAATGGCAATTTTTCTCTGTTTTGGAATATTTAAGAAAATAGGAAAACAAGAAGTAGTTCGGGAAGGACACAAGGCTTCCACGAGGGTGGGAGGTGCGCCCTACCCCCTGGGCGTGCCCCCTGCCTTGTGGGCACCTCGTGCGCTCTCCGGACTCTGTTTTCTTGCACGATACTTCTTTTGGTCGGTAAAAATTCATTATATAATCTCCCGAAGGTTTTGACCACCGTATCACGCAATTATCCTCTGTTCTTGTTTCGAGCTATTTTTCTGACAGATCTAGATCACCATGACGTCTCCAAGTGCCCCCAAGGACAAGTTATTCGAGAAGGTCATCAACCCCTCTCTTGCGGAGGTGATGCAACACCCTCAAACCATTGAGATGCATGAGGGGGTGTTGCACATCCGCGATGTTGAGGGACCAAGGAGGACCGAAAGCGTGGAGACAAGGCTCGAGGCAATGCAACAACAAGTTTTCAAGTGTCAGGAGATGGTGGAGCGTGGACTTGACTCCAATCACATAATGATCATGGAGCTCACCAACAACCACAAGCTGGACACCAAGGACATTGGGGAGGCCATCTTCAAACTTCACGAGAAAATCGAGCACCTCCAAGCCTAGGTCTATGACCTGCAAAACCAAAACTGTGAGTATGAATATAGATTCAAGAGGATGAGTTTGGCTACAGATTTAAGGATCCCGGAGACTCGATCATCCTTCTATGATGGGGGCCTATGCCTTGTAAGAGGGACGACGAGCCTACATCATCAACAACTCCTTCACCAGCAAAAGAGATATAATCACATGGGTATGGGCACTCCCCTTGGCAACTGCCAAGCTTGGGGGAGGTGCCCTGCATCGTATCACCATCACACTCCTATCTTTACCGTTTTTCTTAGTTCGATCCTTTTGGTATTATCTTGATCTAGTAGAATAAATTTTTAGTATGATTTAGTTTTGAGTTTTGCTTTATGATCCTTCTATGTAATCGAGTCCGTGAGCTATATATAATAAAGATTAGTGTTGAGTCAAGGGCTTGATTGTCTTGCTATGATCTTGAGGGAATTAAAGAAAGAAGAAAGAATAAAAAGAAACAAAGAGATCATATTGATCTTATGGAGAGTAATGACTTCACATAGAAAGAGTATGATGAATAAAAATTGTTGAGAGTTGACAAACCCAGTTTTGGTCATCGTTGCAATTAATAGGAAGTAATAAAGAAAGATAGGTTTTCACATATAAATATACTATCTTGGACATCTTTTATGATTGTGAGCACTCATTAAAATATGACATGCTAAAGAGTTGATGTTGGACAAGGAAGACAACGTAATGGGTTATGTTTTCTTATATCCGAAATAAAGTACATTGTCATGGATCATCCAACATGTTGAGCTTGCCTCTCTCCCTCATGCTAGCCAATTCTTTGCACCAAGTAGAGATACTACTTGTGCTTCCGAATATCCTTAAACTTGTTTTGCCATGAGAGTCCACCATACCTACCTATGGATTAAGTAAAATCCTTCAAGTAAGTTGTCATCGGTGCATGCAATAAAAATTGCTCTCTAAATATGTATGATTTATTAGTGTGGATAAAATAAGCTTTATACGATCTTGTGATATGGAAGAAATAAAAGAGACGGACTGCATAATAAAGGTTCATATCACAAGTGGCAATATAAAGTGACGTTCTTTTGCATTAAGATTTTGTGCATCCAACCATGAAAGCGCATGACAACCTCTGCTTCCCTCTGCGAACGGCCTATCTTTTACTTTTGTCGTATTCCTTATGCAAGAGTCATGGTGATCTTCACCTTTCTTTTTTACATTTTATCCTTTGGCAAGCACATTGTGTTGGAAAGATCCTGATATATATATCCAATTGGATGTAAGTTAGCATGAATTATTATTGTTGACATTACCCTTGAGGTAAAAGGTTGGGAAGCGAAACTATAAGCCCCTATCTTTCTCTGTGTCCGATTAAAACTCTGTAACCACAAGTATTGCGTGATTGTTAGCAATTGTGAAAGACTAAATGATAGTTGAGTATGTGGACTTGCTTAAAAGCTCTTATATTAACTCTTTCTGATGTTATGATAAATTTCAATTGCTTCAATGACCGAGATTATAGTTTGTTGGTTCTCAATGAAGTTTCCGATTCATACTTGACATTGTGAATAGACTATTACTTGAGCATAAGAAACCATATGACAATATCCATATATGTTGTTCTTATAAGAATGATCATGATGCCCTCCTGTCCGTATTTTATTTTTATCGACACCTCTACCTCTAAACATGTGGACATATTTAGCGTTATCGGCTTCTGCTTGAGGACAAGCGAGGTCTAAGCTTGGGGGAGTTGATACGTCCATTCTGAATCATGCTTTTATATCGATATTTATTGCATTATGGGCTGTTATTACACATTATGTCACAATACTTATGCCTATTCTCTCTTATTTTACAAGGTTTACATGAAGAGGGAGAATGCCGAAATTTGGAATTACGAAATTTGGAAAAGGAGCAAATATTAGAGATCTATTCTGCACAGCTCCAAAAGTCCTGAAACTTCATGGAAGTCATTTTTGGAATTAATAAAAAATAGGGAGAATTGCATTTTTGCCCCTAGTTGGAACCTACCCACGGGTTTTGCCCTTACTTTTCAACTGTGCTCAGTTTTGCCCTTAGATTTTCCTCTGAGGTCGCCTAAATGCCCTTTGACCGTTTGACCAATACTTCTAAAATTCGTAACAAATTGACTTGAACTCAGAAAAATGCAAATAAGATATCAAAAAGTTGAGATAAACAATACCTTTATGTGTATGTCATTTGCATTTAGGACAAAAGTACCATTTAAACAACCTAAGCTTATTTATGTTATTAACATTACTATAAATAAAAAGGTATACAAATACTTTTTTCAGGAATAAAAATTACATGCAAATGTAGGTGACATATTCTGAACATCTTGATATCTTATTTCATTTTTCTGAGTTCATATCAACTTGTCATGAATGCTCAAACGACTTTGGCCATTATTTTGAAACTTCATAACTAGTTGATATGAACTCGAAAAAATGCAAATAAGATAGCAGGATGTTCAAAAAATGTCACCTGCATTTGCGTGTAATTTTTATTCCTGAAAAAGTTATTGTTTATACCTTTTTATATTTAATAATGGTAATAACATTAATAACCTTAGGTTGTTTAAATGGTACTTTTGTCATGAATGCAAATGACATACACATAAAGGTAATGTTTATCTGAACATTTTGATATCTTATTTGCATTTTTCTGAGTTCATATCAATTTGTTATGAATTTTCAAAGTATTGGTCAAACGGTCAAAGGGCATTCCTTTGAGCAAAATCTAAGGGCAAAACTGAGCAGAGTCAAAAAGTAAGGGCAAAACCCGTGGGTAGGTTCCAACTAGGGGCAAAAATGCATTTGTCCCTAAAAAATACTGGTGAAAGAAAGTACCAGAGGGGGCCCACACCCTAGCCACGAGGGTGGGGGCGTGCCCTACCCCCTGGGCGTGCCCCCTGCCTCGTGGGCCCACTGACAGGCCTCCGGTGCCCATCTTCTGCTATATGAAGTCATTTACCCTGGAAAAAATCATAAGCAAGCTTTGGGAAGAAACTACGCCACGAGGCGGAACCTTGGCGGAACCAATCTAGGGCTCCGGCAGAGCCGTTCTGCCTAGGAAACTTCCCTCCGGGAGGGGGAAATCATCGCCATCGTCATCACCAAAGATCCTCTCATCGGGAGGGGGTCAATATCCATCAACATCTTCACTAGTACCATCTCCTCTCAAACCCTAGTTCATCTCTTGTATCCAATCTTTGTCTCAAAGCCTCAGATTGGCACCTATGGGTTGCCAGTAGTGTTGATTACTCCTTGTAGTTGATGCTAGTTGGTTTATTTGGTGGAAGATCATATGTTCAGATCCATTATGCATATTAATACCTCTCTGATTATGAACATGAATATGATTTGTGAGTAGTTACATTTGTTCCTGAGGACATGGGAGAAGTCTTGCTATTAGTAGTCATGTGAATTTAGTATTCGTTCGATATTTTGATGAGATGTATGTTGTCTTTCCTCTAGTGGTGTTATGTGAACGTCAACTACATGATGCTTCACCATTATTTGGGCCTAGAGGAAGGCATTGGGAAGTAATAAGTAGATGATGGGTTGCTAGAGTGACAGAAGCTTAAACCCTAGTTGATGAGTTGCTTCATAAGGGGCTGATTTGGATCCATATGTTTCATGCTATGGTTAGTGAGGGAGTCCTGGATTAGGGGGTCTCTGGACAGCTGGACTATATCATTTGGCCGGACTATTGGACTATGAAGATACAAGATTGAAGACTTCATCCCGTGTCCGGATGGGACTCTCCTTGGCGTGAAAGGAAAGCTTGGCAATACGGATATGTAGATCTCCTCCCTTGTAACCGACTCTGTGTAATCAGTAGCCCCTCTCCTGTCTATATAAACCGGAGGGTTTAGTCCGTAGGACAACAATCATACCATAGGCTAGCTTCTAGGGTTTAGCCTCTACGATCTCGTGGTAGATCAACTCTTGTAATACTCATATCATCAAGATCAATCAAGAAGGAAGTAGGGTATTACCTCCATCGAGAGGGCCCGAACTTGGGTAAACATCGTGTCCCCCGCCTCCTGTTACCATCTGCCTTAGACGCATAGTTCGGGACCCCCTACCCGAGATCCGCCGGTTTTGACACCGACAGTTAGGTTTACCTTAATACTTCTTTTGTAGTTGTGGATGCTTGCAATAGGGGATAATCATAAGCGGAATGCTTGTCCAAGAGAGGACAGCACCCAAGCACCGGTCCACCCACATACCAAATTATCAAAGTAACGAACATGAATCATATGAGCGTGATGAAAACTAGCTTGATGATAATTCCCATGTGTCCTCGGGAGCGTTTTCCTTCATATAAGAGTTTGTCCAGGCTTTTCCTTTGCTACAAAAAGGATTGGGCCATCTTGCTGCACCTTATTTTACTTTCATTACTTGTTACCCTTTACAAATTACCTTATCACAAAACTATCTGTTACCGATAATTTCAGTGCTTGCAGAGAAAACCTTGCTGAAAACCGCTTATCATTTCCTTCTGCTCCTTGTTGGGTTCGACACTCTTACTTATCGAAAGGACTACGATAGATCCCCTATACTTGTGGGTCATCACCTCCCATCTTTGCTATCCAAAAATTCCGCACTAAGTAGAGATACTACTGGTGCATCCAAAAACCCTTAAACCCAAATCTTATTTTCAAGAGTCCACCATACCTACCTAAGGATTGAGTAAGATCCTTCAATTAAGTTTTGATCGGTGCAATAAGGCAATAAAAGTTGCTTCTAAAAGTGTGAGATCATTTAGTGTAAGAGAAAATTGAGTGTTATACGAACTTGTGATGGCAAATAATAAAAGCGACAGACTACATAATAAAGGTTGCTATCATAAGGGGCAATATAATGTGACGTTCTTTTGCACTAAGGGATTGAGCATACAAACAAAAAGTGCATGGAAACCTCTGCTTCCCTCCGTGAAGGGCCTATCTTTTACTTTTATGTATTTACTTTCATGCAATAGTCAAAGTTTTTCTCTCTATTCCTTTTTATTTTCTCTTTTGGCAAGCATCATGTGGTGAGGAAAGATCTAGGCACATATATCCAGTTGGATATGGGTAGCATGAGTTATTAGTCTTGACATCACCCTTGAGGTGAATACGTTGAGAGGCGAAATTATAAGCCCCTATATTTCTATGTGTCCGGTTGAAATGTTTTGCTCATGTGTATGCGGTGAGTGTTAGCAATCATAGAAGACTATATCATGGTTGAGTATGTGGACTTGCCTAAAGGCTCCAATACGTGGCCCTTCGTGAAAAGATGATGAATTGTAGTTGCAAAGTTGACTGAGAACATAGTTTGTTGGTTTCCAATAGAGTTTATGCTTTATACTTTGATGTTGTGATGAATTGTTACTTATTCATGAGAAGTCTATGATAAAAGTTTTATGTTAAAGTTTGTTGCTGTTACAATAATTTACATGATGCTTCTATGTCCGTATTTTGTTTTTATCGACACATCTCTCTCTAAGCATGTGGACATGATTGTCGATTTCGGAGGTCTAAGCTTGGAGGAGTTGATACGTCCATTTTGCATCATGTTTACCTACTGTTATTTATAATGTTTTATGCATAATAATGCTTTTTTGAGTAATTCTAATGCCTTTTCTCTCATAATATGCAAGGTTCACACAAAGAGGGAGAATTCCGGCAGCTGGAAATCTGGACCTGAAAAAGCTACGTCAGGCTACCTATTCTGCCAACTCCAAATGAGCTGAAACTTCATGAGGAATTTTTATGGAATAAATAAGAAATAATGGAGCAAATAACTACCGGAGGGGGGCCACCTGGTGAGCACAAGACACCAGGGCGCGCTAGGCCCCCCAGGCGTGCCCTGGTGGGTTGTGCTCAGCCCATCCCACCTCCGGTTCCCCTCTTCTGGTATATAAGTCATTTTGACCTAGGAAAAAATAAGGAGAGGACTTTCGGGATGGAGCGCCGCCGTCTCAAGGCAGAACGTGGGCATGAGAACTTTTGCCCTCCGGCGGAGCGATTCCCTCGAGGGAACTTCCCTCTCGGAGGGGGAAATCATCATCATCATCATCACCAACAACCCTCTCATCTTGGGGAGGCGAATCTTCATCAACATCTTCACCAGCACCATCTCCTATCAAACCCTAGTACATCTCTTGTGTTCAATCTTTGTACCGGAACCTCAGATTGGTACATGTGGGTGACTAGTTGTGTTGATTACATCATGTAGTTGATTACTACATGGTGTATTTGGTGGAATATTATATGTTCAGATCCATTATGCTATTTAATTCCCCTCTGATCATGAACATGATTATCATTTGTGAGTAGTTACTTTTGTTCTTGAGGTCACATGACAAATCATGTTGCAAGTAATCATGCGAACTTGATATGTGTTTGATATTTTGATGGTATGTATGTTGTTATTCCCTTAGTGGTGTCATGTGAACGTCGACTACATGACACTTCACCATATTTGGGCCTAAGGGAATGCATTGTGTAGTAATTATTAGATGATGGGTTCCGAGACTGACAGAAGCTTAAACCCTAGTTTATGCGATATTCCGTAACGGACCGATTTGTATCCAAAAGTTTAATGCTATGGTTAGATTTATTCTTAATACTTTTCTCATAGTTGCGGATGCTTGCGAGGGGGTTAATCATAAGTAGGAGGTTTGTTAAAGTAAGAACAACACCTAAGCACCGATCCACCCATATCAAATTATCAAAGTAGTGAACACAAATCAAGCCAACATGGTGAAAGTGACTAGATGAAATTCCTGTGTGCCCTCAAGAACACTTTGGCTATTATAAGAAACCGTTTTGCCTGTCCTTTGCCACAAAAGGATCGGGCTATCTTGCTGCATATTATTTACCGTTGCCGTTATGTGCTTGTTACAAAATTATATTGCTACCAAATTATCTATTACTTACAATTTCAGCGCTTGCAGACATTACCTTGCTGAAAACCACTTGTCATTTCCTTCTGCTCCTTGTTGGGTTCGACACTCTTACTTATTGAAAGGACTAAAGGACTACGATTGATCCCCTATACTTGTGGGTCATCACCTTCTTTGTGAAGATCTACCTGAGTGAGGCAAGTCCTTCGCGGGCGATGGCCATGGTGGGATAGACAAGGTTGCTTCTTCGTGGACCCTTCATGGGTGGAGCCCTCCGTGGACTCGCTCAATCGTTACCCTTCATGGGTTGAAGTCTCCATCAACGCGGACATACGATAGCACCACCTATCAGAACCACGCCAAAAATCTCTGTGTTTACATTGCGTTTGCCTTCTCCAAACCCTTCCCTTTACCTTCATATGCAGTGTTTTACTTGTTGGGGAACGTAGTAATTTAAAAAAATTCATACGATCACGCAAGATCTATCTAGGAGATGCATAGCAATGAGACAGGAGAGTGTGTCCACGTACCCTCGTAGACCGAAAGCGGAAGCATTTAGTAACGTGGTTGATGTAGTCGAACGTCTTCACGATCCAACCGATCCAAGTACCGAACATACGGCACCTACGGTTCAGCACACATTCAGCATGATGACGTCCTTCGAGCTCTTGATCCAGTAGAGGATCGAGGGAGAGTTTTGTCAGCATGACGGCATGGCGACTGTGATGATGAAGTTACCGGCGCAGGGCTTCGCCTAAGCACTACGACGATATGACCGAGGTGTTAAACTATGGAGGGGGGCACCGCACACGGCTAAGAGATTGTCTGTCGTGCTCTGGGTTGCCCCCTGGCCATGTATATAAAGGAGGGGGGAGAGAGGTCGGCGACCAGGAGGGGCGTGATACGTCTCCAACGTATCTATAATTTATGAAGTATTCATGCTATTATATTATCCATCTTGGATGTTTAATGGGCTTTACTATGCACTTTTATATTATTTTTGGGACTAACCTATTGACCCAAAGCCCAGTGCCAGTTTCTGTTTTTTTCCATGGTTTTAGTGTTTCGCAGAAAAGGAATATCAAACGGAGTCCAAACGGAATGAAACCTTCGGGAGCGTGATTTTTGGAACGAACGTGATCCAGGAGACATGGAGTTGAAGTCAAGGAAGCTTCGAGGTGGCCACGAGGCAGGGAGGCGCGCCTGCCCCACCAGGGCACGCCCCCCACCCTCGTGGGCCCCTCGTGGCTCCCCTGACCGACTTCTTTCGCCTATATATATCCATATACCCTAAAAACATCGAAGAGCAGAATAGATCGGGAGCTCCGCCGCCGAAAGCCTCTGTAGCCACCAAAAACCAATCGGGACCCTGTTTCGGAACCCTGCTGGAGGGGGGATCCCTCACCGGTGGCCATCTTCATCATCCCTGTGCTCTCCATGATGAGGAGGGAGTAGTTCACCCTCGGGGCTGAGGGTATGTACCAGTAGCTATGTGTTTAATCTCTCTCTCTCTCGTGTTCTTGAGGTGGTACGATCTTGATGTATCGTGAGCTTTGCTATTATAGTTGGATCTTATGATGTTTCTCCCCCTCTACTCTCTTGTAATGGATTGAGTTTCTCCCTTTGAAGTTATCTTATCGGATTGAGTCTTTAAGGATTTGAGAACACTTGATGTATGTCTTGCCGTGCTTATCTGTGGTGACAATGGGATATCACGTGATCCACTTGATGTATGTTTTGGTGATCAACTTGCGGGTTCCACCCATGAACCTATGCATAGGGGTTGGCACACGTTGCATTACTCTCGGTAGAAACTTTGGGGCACTCTTTGAAGTTCTTTGTGTTGGTTGAATAGATGAATCTGAGATTGTGTGATGCATATCGTATAATCATACCCACGGATACTCAAGGTGACATTGGAGTATCTAGGTGACATTAGGGTTTTGGTTGATTTGTATCTTAAGGTGTTATTCTAGTACGAACTCTATGATAGATCGAACAGAAAGAATAGCTTCGTGTTATTTTACTACGGACTCTTGAATAGATTGATCAGAAAGGATAACTTTGAGGTGGTTTCGTACCCTACAGTAATCTCTTCGTTTGTTCTCCTCTATTAGTGACTTTGGAGTGACTCTTTGTTGCATGTTGAGGGATAGTTATATGACCCAATTATGTTATTATTGTTGAGAGAACTTGCACTAGTGAAAGTATGAACCCTAGGCCTTGTTTCCTAGCATTGCGACTGCGTTTGTGCTCACTTTTATCATTACTTACCTTGCTGTTTTTATATTTTCAGATTACAAAAACCTATATCTACCATCCATATTGCACTTGTATCACCATCTCTTCACCGAACTAGTGCACCTATACAATTTACCATTGTATTGGGTGTGTTGGGGACACAAGAGACTCTTTGTTATTTGGTTGCAGGGTTGCTTGAGAGAGACCATCTTCATCCTACACCTCCCATGGATTGATAAACATTAGGTCATCCACTTGAGGGAAATTTGCTACTGTCCTACAAACCTCTGCACTTGGAGGCCCAACAACATCTACAAGAAGAAGGTTGTGTAGTAGACATCAAGCTCTTTCTGGCGTTGTTGCCGGGGAGGTGAGTGCTTGAAGGTTTATCTTTAGATCTTGCAATCGAATCTTTTAGTTTCTTGTTTTATCACTAGTCTATAAAATAAAATTACAAAAAAATGGAATTGAGGGTGCCTCATATGCTTCATCTTTTTAATGTTTTCCGTGAAAATAAGGATTCCGATAATTGTGCTCATTTGCTAGAGGAAGAATGCATTAAAATGTTTGGCACTAAATCTTTGAATGATGAGCATGATTGCAATGTTGTTAGTATGAATTCTTTGAATACGCATGATGCTAATGATATGCAAAGCGACAAGCTTGGGGATGCTATGTTTGATGAAGGTGATATGTTTAGTCCCCCAAGTTTTGATGAGAAAATTTATTATGATAAAAGCATGCCTCCTATTTATGATGATTATTGTGATGACACGTATGCTCTAAATAAAGATAACCATGAAACTTGTCATCATGATTTTATTTTTAATTGGATTATGCTTCACATGATAGTTATTTTGTTGAGTTTGCTCCCACTACTATTGATGAGAATAAATTTGCTTATGTGGAGAGTAATAAAAATTATATGCATGTAGATCATGAAAAGAATGCTTTTATGTGCTGGTTATATGTTTGAATTCATTCATGATGCTACTGAAAATTATTATGAGGGAGGAATATATGCTTATAGGAATTGCAATAATAACAAGTTTCCTCTCTATGTGCTTAAAGTTTTAAAGTTATGCTTGTTTTGCCTTCCTATGCTAGTTGATTATTGTTACCATAAATCGTTTGTTCACAAAATCCCTATGCATAGGAAGTGGGTTAGACTTAAATGTGCTAGTCATATTCTTCATGATGCTCTCTTTATGTTTCAATTCTTATCTCTTATGTGAGCATCATTGAAATCATCATGCCTAGCTAGGGGCGTTAACGTTAGCGCTTGTTGGGAGGCAACCCAGATTTATTTTAGTGTCTTGCTTTTTGGTTCTGTTTAGTAATAAATAATCCATCTAGCTTCTGTTTAGATGCGGTTTTATGTTTTAATTAGTGTTTGTACCAAGTAAGACCTATAGGATCTTCTTGGATGATAGTTATTTGATCTTGCTGAAAATTCCAGAAACTTTCTGTTCACGAAAACAATTGTTAAAAATCACCAGAACGTGATAAAATACTGATTACAGTGGCAGAAGATCAATGATCAAATTAGCTAGGTCTTCCTATTTTGGTAGAAGTTTTTGAGTTCCAGAAGTTTGCGTTAGTTACATATTACCACAGACTGTTCTGTTTTTGACAGATTCTGTTTTTCGTGTGTTGTTTGCTTATTTTGATGAATCTATGGCTAGTAAAATTGTTTATAAACCATACAGAAGTTGGAATACAGTAGGTTTAACACCAATATAAATAAATAATTAGTTCATTACAGTACCTTGAAGTGGTGTTTTGTTTGCTTTCGCTAACGGAGCTCACGAGATTTTCTGTTAAGTTTTGTGTTGTGAAGTTTTCAAGTTTTGGGTAAAGATTCGATGGACTATGGAATAAGGAGTGGCAGAGCCTAAGCTTGGGGATGCCCAAGGCACCCCAAGGTAATATTCAAGGACAACCAAGAGCCTAAGCTTGGGGATGCCCCGGATGGCATCCCCTCTTTCGTCTTCGTTCATCGGTAACTTTACTTGGAGCTATATTTTTATTCACCACATGATATGTGTTTTTATTGGAGCGTCATTTTATTTCCTTTTGTTTTGCTTGCTGTATGAATAAAATAACAAGATCTGAACTTCTTAAATGAGAGAGAGTCTTCACATAGCTACATAATCATTTAACTACTCATTGATCTTCACTTATATCTTTTTGGAGTAGTTTGTCATTTACTCGTGTGCTTCACTTATATCCTATGAGTAAATGGTTGAATGATTTGAATGTCAAAAATCTGAAATTATATATGTTTCATATGCTTATCCCATGGGGAGTAAGACTTCACATATAAGAAGTAGAGGTGGTAATTTTATTGAAGGTTAGCAAATATTGTATTGGTCACTCGAACAATTCATGAAATAATATTGAAGGAAAAGAGATTTCACATATAATACTATCTTGGACATCTTCTATGATTGTGAGCCCCATTAATTATTTTCAAACCTGAGCAAATTAGTTGAAGTTGGACAAGGAAGAAAACATAATGAGTTATACTTGGGTATATTTGTATAGAAGTTATATTGTTATGGATCCTCTAACATGTGGTGCTTGCTATTTAGAATCCTTTGCTAGCCTACATATCTGTACTAAGCGGAATACTGCTTGTGCATCCAAATTCCTTGAACCAAGTTTCTTCCATTAGTGTCCACCATATCTACCTATATGCGGTATTTACCTGCCGTTCCAAGTAAATTTGCATGTGCCAAACTCTAAACCTTCAAATAATAATCTGTTTTGTATGCCCCAATTGCTCATGTACCGACTAGGGGCTGTTAGTATCTTCCATGCTAGGTGGGTTATTCTCACGATGAGTGGACTCCGCTCATCATTCACAAGAAAATGGCTAGTAACTGGGATGCCCAGTCCTATGATCAAAAGATCAAAAACAAATTCGCAAATAATTTAAACAAACTCCACCAGGATTGTTGGAAGTTGGACGGCACCTGTTGTTTCGGACAAGCCATGGAGTGTGAATGTTGGTGGAGGGGGAGTAATTTTTTTACCTTTCTATGTGGGAACCTCCTATAATGTATCTAGTATGGAAGATATTGGGAACTCTTGGTTGTTATGTTGACAATGAAAGCATACCTCTCAAAGTTATTTTCATCTCTGTTTTAGCTTCGAGCTCTCGCACCTCTGCAAATCCCTGCTTCCCTCTGCGAAGGGTCTATCTTTTACTTTTATGCAAGAGTCAATAGTATTCCTTCTCATTCCAACCTACTCTTTAGTTGGCAAGCATCATGTGATGGGAAGATCTAAGCATATATGGCCATTCAAATATATTTAATCATGAATTATTATTGTTGACCTTACCCTTGAGGTAAAAGGTTGGGAGGCGAAACATTAATCCCCTATCTTTCTCTGTGTTCAATGAATACTATTTGTTTTAAAAATATGCTTTGAGTGGTAGCAATCAAGGAAGACTATATGATAGTTGAGTATGTGGGCTTTGCTAAATCAAAGCTCTGACACAGACTCTTCCTGAAAATAAGATGAATTGTAATTGTTTGATGACTAATAACACGGTTTGTGAGTTTTCAAGAAAGTTTACGATCTATACTTTAACATGTGAATAGTTTGTTGCTTGATCATGCAAAGTTTTTATGATATGAGCTACTGTTATGACATATAATGATGCTAGAAAAGGTGATTGAAATTATCATTGATCAAACTTGTGCACCTGCTAGCATTCACACTTCATAAATTATTTCTTTTATCATTTACCTACTCGAGGACGAGCAGGAATTAAGCTTGGGGATGTTGATACGTCTCCAACGTATCTATAATTTCTGAAGTATTCATGCTATTATATTATCCATCTTGGATGTTTAATGGGCTTTACTATGCACTTTTATATTATTTTTGGGACTAACCTATTGACCCAAAGCCCAATGCCAGTTTCTGTTTTTTCCCTGGTTTCAGTGTTTCGTAGAAAAGGAATATCAAACGGAGTCCAAACGGAATGAAACCTTCGGGAGCGTGATTTTTGGAACGAACGTGATCCAGGAGACTTGGAGTTGAAGTCAAGGAAGCTTCGAGGTGGCCACGAGGCAGGGAGGCGCGCCTGCCCCCTGGGCGCGCCCCCACCCTCGTGGGCCCCTCGTGGCTCCCCTGACCGACTTCTTTCGCCTATATATATCCATTTACCCTAAAAACATCGAAGAGCAGAATAGATCGGGAGTTCCGCCGCCAAAAGCCTCTGTAGCCACCAAAAACCAATCGGGACCCTATTTCGGCACCCTGCTGGAGGGGGATCCCTCACCGGTGGCCATCTTCATCATCCCGGTGCTCTCCATTATGAGGAGGGAGTAGTTCACCCTCGGGGCTGAGGGTATGTACCAGTAGCTATGTGTTTAATCTCTCTCTCTCTCTCTCTCTCGTGTTCTTGAGGTGGTACGATCTTGATGTATCGCGAGCTTTGCTATTATAGTTGGATCTTATGATGTTTCTCCCCCTCTACTCTCTTGCAATGGATTGAGTTTTTTCCTTTGAACTTATCTTATCGGATTGAGTCTTTAAGGATTTGAGAATACTTGATGTATGTCTTGTCGTGCTTATCTATGGTGACAATGGGATATCACGTGATCCACTTGATGTATGTTTTGGTGATCAACTTGCGGGTTCCGCCCATGAACCTATGCATAGGAGTTGGCACACGTTTTCGTCTTGACTCTCCGGTAGAAACTTTGGGGCACTCTTTGAAGTTCTTTGTATTGGTTGAATAGATGAATTTGAGATTGTGTGATGCATATCGTACAATTATACCCACGGATACTCGAGGTGACATTGGAGTATCTTGGTGACATTAGGGTTTTGGTTGATTTGTATCTTAAGGTGTTATTCTAGTACGAACTCTATGATAGATCGAATGGAAAGAATAGCTTCATGTTATTTTACTACGGACTCTTGAATAGATCGATCAGAAAGGATAACTTTGAGGTGGTTTCGTACCCTACAATAATCTCTTCGTTTGTTCTCCGCTATTAGTGACTTTGGAGTGACTATTTGTTGCATGTTGAGGGATAGTTATATGATCCAATTATGTTACTATTGTTGAGAGAACTTGCACTAGTGAAAGTATGAACCCTAGGCCTTGTTTCCTAGCATTGCAATACCGTTTGTGCTCACTTTTATCATTACTTACCTTGCTGTTTTTATATTTTCAGATTACAAAAACCTATATCTACCATCCATATTGCACTTGCATCACCATCTCTTCGCCGAACTAGTGCACCTATACAATTTACCATTATATTGGGTGCGTTGGGGACACAAGAGACTCTTTGTTATTTGGTTGCAGGGTTGCTTGAGAGAGACCATCTTCATCCTACACCTCCAACGGATTGATAAACCTTAGGTCATCAACTTGAGGGAAATTTGCTACTGTCCTACAAACCTCTGCACTTGGAGGCCCAACAACGTCTACAAGAAGAAGGTTGTGTACTAGACATCAGGGCGCGCCATGGGGGGAGTCCTACTTGGACTCCTAGTCCAAGTAGGATTCCCCCCCCCCTTTTCCTTTCTTCAACCAGAGGGAATAGGAAGGAGAGGGAGAGGCAAAGGGAAGGGGGAGCCACCCCCTCCTCCTTGTCCTATTCGGAATCCCATGGAGGGGGACGCGCGGCCACCTCCCATGGGCTTCCCTCTCTCTCCCTTAGGCCCATTTTGGCCCAACACTTCACCGGGGGGTTCCGGTAACCTCTCTGTACTCCGGAAAAATACCCGGATCACTCGGAACCATTCCGATGTCCGAATATAACCTTCCAATATATGAAACTTTACCTCTCAACCATTTCGAGACTCCTCGTCATGTCCGTGATCTCAGCCGGGACTCCGACCAAACTTCAGTCATCAAATCAGATAACTCATAATACAAATCGTCATCGAATGTTAAGCGTGCGCACCCTACGGGTTCGAGAACTATGTAGACATGACTGAGACATGTCTCCGGTCAATAACCAATAGCGGAACCTGGATTCTCATATTGGCTCCTACATATTCTACGAAGATCTTTATCAGTCAAACCGCATAACAACATATGGCATTCCCTTTGTCATCGGTATGTTACTTGCCCGAGATTTGATCGTCGGTATCCTCATACCTAGTTCAATCTCACTACCGTCAAGTCTCTTTAGTCGTTCTGTAATGCATCATCCCATAACTAACTCATTAGTCACATTGCTTGCAAGGCTTTATAGTGATGTGCATTATCGAGAGGGCCCAGAGATACCTCTCCGATACACGGAGTGACAAATACTAATCTTGATCTATGCCAACTCAACAAACACCATCAGAGACACCTGTAGAGCATATTTATAATCACTCAGTTATGTTGTGACGTTTGATAGCATAAAAAGTGTTCCTCCAGTATTCGGGAGTTGCATAATCTCATATTTAGAGGAATATGTATAAGTCATGAAGAAAACAATAGGGATAAAACTAAACGATCATTATGCTAAGCTAACAGATGGGTCTTGTCCGTCACATCATTCTCTAATGATGTGAACCCGTTCATCAAATGACAACACATGTTTATGGTTAGGAAACTTAACCATCTTTGATTAACGAGCTAGTCAAGTAGAGGCATACTAGGGACACTCTGTTTGTTTATGTATTCACACATGTACTAAGTTTCCGGTTAATACAATTCTAGCATGAATAATAAACATTTATCATGATATAAGGAAATATAAATAAAAACTTTATTATTGCCTCTAGGGCATATTTCCTTCAGTCTCCCACTTGCACTAGAGTCAATAATCTAGATTACATAGTAATGATTCTAACACCCATGGAGTCTTGGTGTTGATCATGTTTTGCTCGTGGAAGAGGCTTAGTCAATGATTCTGCAAAATTGAGATCCGTATGTATTTTGCAAATCTTGATGTCTCCCTCCTTGACTTGATCGCGGATGGAATTGAAGCATCTCTTGATGTGTTTGATTCTCTTGTGAAATCTGGATTCCTTCGCAAGGCTATTTGTAACATCCCAAATTTTCAATTTGGAATGTTATACATAGGTCATCATTTGCATATCATATTTTAATGCATTTTGGCTCGATCCTAGAAATTTCATGCAACTCAAGGACCCACAGATAGAGTTGGAGATTTCGTTATTTTCATATTTGAGTTTTCTCAAATTTTGAAAACAGGATCATTTGGTTTTATTTATTTTATCTCCAATTATTTCTATCATCAAAATATGAGAGAGGGAATAAAATGACTTTCCCAAAATAAAGAAATATTGAAGATTTAATAAAAAATCAAATAAGATTTTTTTATTTGGAGTTCATCGCTATTTTATTTGAATTTAGAAAAAATGCGTGTTTTTCAAAATTGCATTTAGGCCCCAAATAAATGTTCATCTTGTCCGTCTTGATTTTAGAAGCCGGGGAAAATTTATTTTGGGATTTTTGGAGTCCGTTTAGTATTTCTTTCGTTTGTTTTTCTTGTGAAAATTATTTAAAAAATCCGAACCGACCTTGGGCGGGATCGGCCAGACTCCTCCGCCGGGCCTTTATATAGCGCCACCTGTGGTCAGCCAGAGCCCCAGCCCACCCGAGCCGCCTCACAAGGCCACACAAGGCCGGATCCCGCCGCCCCGCATGCCAAGGTTGACCTCGTCGCCGCCGTTTTTTTTAGAAAAACCGTTCGGTTTTTCGTCAGTTTTTTAGATCCATTTTTGTATTAGATCGGTTTTTTTGTTTAGGTTAATTAACGATCGTTCGTTGTTCGTTCGTTTTAACGAACGCGTTCATCGTTTAGATCCAGACAAGGAACGTTCGTTCGTTAGTCTGTTCGTCATTTTTCTTTTTCTCCGATTTATTTTGCGATTTTTCTGATCGCGATTTTCAATCTAGTATAACTTTTCGCTCGTTTATCGGAATCAGGCGACTCGAGCGCCTAGAGTTTCGTCTCGAAACCCTCTTTCCGAATAATCAACTCAAACAAGTTTTGCTTCTGTAAAATTTGACTTAGGTCTAGATTAGTAAACGAAGCTTGTTTCTTTCGCCGTTTGACTTTCGTTGCTTCGTTCAATTTTAATTCTTTTTACAAACCGGAGTTCTTAAGTTGAACATTCTGGTTAGATCTTTTATTTGAGTTTTACCTGTGCAGTAGATGAGTACTTATTGTATGCTTGTTTGTTTGCGATAGAGTACCCGGAGTGCGCCGCTTGCTACTTCGAATCTCTAGGTTTCGCGGATCATCAGCAAGGCAAGTAACACTTTGATCATACCTCTTTACTACCCAGTGTCGGTGTCAAAACCGGCGGATCTCGGGTAGGGGGTCCCGAACTGTGCGTCTAGGCGTATGGTAACAGGAGACAAGGGACACGATGTTTTTATCCAGGTTCGGACCCTCTCGATGGAGGTAAAACCCTACTCCTGCTTGATTAATATTGATGATATGGGTAGTACAAGAGTAGATCTACCACGAGATCAGAGAGGCTAAACCCTAGAAGCTAGCCTATGGTATGATTGTTATTCGTCCTCACGGACTAAAACCCTCCGGTTTATATAGACACCGGAGAGGGTTAGGGTTACAGTCGGTTACAATGGAAGGAGATCTACATATCCAGACGCCAAGCTTGCCTTCCACGCCAAGGAAAGTCCCATCCAGGACACGGGACGAAGTATTCAATCTTGTATCTTCATAGTCCAGAGTCCGCCAAAGGTCATAGTCCGCCATCCGGACACCCCTAATCCAGGACTCCCTCAAGAGCCTCGAACCAGGCTTCAATGACGACGAGTCCGGCGCGTAGCTTGTCTTCGGCATTGCAAGGCGGGTTCCTCCTCCGAATACTTCATAGAAGATTTTGAACACAAGGATAGTGTCCGGCTCAAAAATAATTTCCACATAACACCATAGAGAGAATAATATTTACACAAATCCAATCAGCGACGTATTCAAGCGTGCCATCACACCACGCCAAGCCTTTATTGAATCGTTTTCTTGTCCCACCTCGGTAGCGTTTAGTGAGGCGGTTTCCTTGGCACGTCTTGTCAAAGCAGAGATCGTGTCCACTTATTCCGGGATTCTCATCAATACGGGCGTGGGTAACACAATCGCGCCCATTGGCACGTCTCCTCTATCGAAGGCGAGTCCCCAAACGGTCACGGGGAGGGCTCTTGGTATTCAACCTCTTTATAAAGAGACCAAGGCTCTACTCCTTTCTTCCAATCTCGATCGAATCCGCCCCTCGCCTCGAGTTCCAACACCCAAAGCTCCAGATTTAGGCGCCTCGGACCTTCGATGATGTCCGGCTCCGACCTTCAAGGCCGGTGGATGCCTTCCTCCATTACGGAAGAAGACGTGCTAAAGCTGAGAGATGCCAGGTATTTAACCGGTGAAATCTCGCATAGGCTGCCTGCTCAAGGGCAAGTTATTCCCACTCCCAAGCCTGGTGAGAGCGTGGTGTTTGCGTCTCACTTCCTTCAGGGGTTAGGCTTCCCGACGGACCCCTTCGTGAGGGGGCTCATGTTTTATTACGGGTTAGAATTTCATGACTTGGATCCGGAGTCCATCCTCCACATCTCATCGTTCATCGTCGTGTGCGAAGCCTTCCTCCGCATTACCCCTCACTTCGGATTGTGGCTCAAGACCTTCAAAGTAGAGCCGAAGATGATCAAGGAGTGGCAAGCGGAGTGCGGAGGGGCTGTTATAAGCAAGAATGCTGACGCTCCATGGCCCGAGGGATCTTTTCAAGAGGAGTTCAGCTTATGGCAATGAGAGTGGTTTTATATCACAAAGGCCTGTGGGCACCAAGTGGGTGGCGCCTCTGTCTTTCGCCGGGTCCTCCCCACGGCCGCGTCATGGGTCAATAAAGGGCTCGACTGGGGGCCGTCGAAGGACGTGCCCTTGTTGCAGGGCCGCATTCAAGATCTCCTGGAAAGAGACGTCAACCTGGCCGTAGTGGCGCAGGTCATGTTGATTCACCGCACTTTTCCCTGCAAACGCCGCCCCCTCCGCCTATGGGAGTTTAATCCGGAGGGACCACGAGCTCTCCAACACTTTACGGGCATGACGCCCATGGAGATGTATAAATTGTTCTTCGGATCACAAGCAATGTGTCCGGACTTGACCGAGGACGCAGGTCTAAGCTGCAATCGCCGGATACTCAAGTAAGTAGCCACATGCAGGACACGCCATCCAGATATTCGTCATAAAATTGCCCTTAAAGGAGCTGTCCCTTTAAACAGGAGTGGATAGCGAAAGCAAAGCTGATCAGTGCCCCCCCTCCCCGAGACCACGCCAGATCCCATGTTAACCAGATCTTTGGAGGTTGCGCCTTGGAAGAAGGCGAAGAGAGAACAAGGAAGCTACCATCTCCTCGGAGGAGGCTATCCGGAAAGGAGGGATCGAGAATCCCTCCATCTAGGGAAAGAAGAGGACCGCCTCTGAAGACCCGGAGACCATGGTCTCAAAGCGGGGGGAGAGATCTTTGTCAGAGGGTCCTGCGCCGGGAAGTGCCTCGGCCGCACTGTGCCCTCAAGGGGATCAGACCTCCAGCAAGCCGTAAGTAGAGAGGGGAGTTTCCAAATAAGAGACATCCCTATTTTATTCCTGAGAAAGACAACTGAATTTTTACCTTGTAGTTCGGATCTCCGCCCTTCGCAGCAGAGCTCATCTTGAGGATCTTCGTCCGAGATGATGGAGAGCGGAACGCCTCTCCCGCTGCATCGCCTTGTGAGGCGGGTGACCCTGAGGTGTCGTCGCGGAGGGTTTCTCCGAATCCGGCAGGGCCGGAAAGCAGCCGTATGGCTCCCCAGAGCGCTCCATGCAAAACATTCGAAAAAGGCCATTGGACGAGTCCGGCACCGTCCAGTGCACGGTCGGAGGATTTGAAGGATCTGCTCGGGCGAGCGTCTATCTCAGAAGAACATCGTGCATTGATGGGCATGGTGATTGAAAGGATTTCATCCGCGGAGAGCGGGTTGCACGAGGCCGTCAAGAGTTTACTGACAGGTTTGGAGGTATGCGAAATGATGTACCTTTTGAAGGTTCCGCATATAAAAAGATGCGCCCTGTATAGATAGTAGCCCCTCAGACTCGGTGCGTTGTCAAAGATGACAGCGCGCCGAGGATCATAATCCCAGGTATAACATGTCGCTCTTCATATGTAGGTGGTGAAGTGTCCGGTGGCTAGCCGGACTGATGAATTTGCCGAGCTAAAGCGGCAACTTGACGTGGCGGATGCCGACATCGCGCTTGTCAACAAGCGGTTGGACGAGTCGCAAGGTATGAAATTTTCTCCGTGGACACCTGGTAAGGGGGCTTGATGACCTTGCCTTACAACATGTATGCTTGATGCAGATGGTGCCTCTGCCATGGAGAACCTTTGGGCGGAACTCGCCCGAGCCAAGGAGCAGGCCAGAAAAAGTGATGCGGCTGCCTTGAAGGCGGCGCAAGAGCTGAAAGCCGAACAGGCTGCTCACTGCCGAAGCAGGAAGGAAATGGCCGAGATGGCGGTGAAGTTGAAGGATGATGCCGACCGCTGCAAGCTTCTTGAAAAAGAAGATCGGGCGGAACAGAAGGACCTAGATAAGGCCACTACCGAGGACAAGGATGCTCGCTCTGCAATGAGAGCCATGAAGCAGGAGCTACGTCGGTAGGAGATATCGCGTACCGAAAGCCCTTTATGCTGCGGATGAAGTTCGGGGATCCTAAGTATGCTCAGTTGGACCAGCTGTGGAGTCTGGCGGATACTTATCTGGATTTGGCGGCAAGTGCATGGTAGCCGAACACTTCCGAGATCAAAGGATCACGAAGTGGAAAAGCTTTTTGGTCGCAGCCCACAATCCAGAGCGCCCACTTCCATTATCCGAGCGATTGGCCGAATGGGCGGAGCTGAATAGGTTATCCGTACTTGCCATGAAGGAAGTCGTGAGTCATCTGTGGCCGGAGGGGCCTGAGCCGAAGAGTTATTTTGGTTTGGTGCAGCAGTTCCTTGGTGCGGTGCCCCATATCAATGCAATGAAGAGGTCAGCATGCATAGAGGGTGCGCGGATGCCTCTAGCCCGTGTCAAGACATCTTGGCGGAGATGAAGACCACCGACGTTGCATCCCAAGATTCGGACGGAGCCAATACCGCCGAGCACTATTTTCAGGAAGTTCTGCAGGGCGCTCGTTTAATAGAGACGCAGTGCTCGAAGGACATCATGTTCGAATAACATGTATAATTGTAAGACAATGTTTCGATGGAATATAAAAGCTTTTTATACTTGTGCCTGCAAGAATTAAAATACCTCCTGTGCGGCCGTTAATGTATATGTGTATATAACCTGAAAGATGACAGTCTTCGGCTTCAGCCCCCACGCATATAATGCGGGGGTGTTCGCAAAAGGCGCATTTTCACACTTGATACAACGTCTTGGTCCTATAAAGGAGGTGATAGCATAGCGAACTAGGCAACCGGACTATAATGCTTTATCACTTTCACTTAGCCATAGGAGTTTGACAAAGGGGCTACTATATAGCCCCTAGGGGCACCGCGCCGCCCAATTCGGGCGTGTGTGCTGACCGAAACGGCCCTTCGTTAATGCGGAGGAATCCTAAAGATTCCGGTGGGTCATCGAGTGGTTGACCAGTCTCACGCTACATCATGACTCAGTTTTGGCTTTCTCTCGAGGTGCTCCGGCGAGCAACGGCACAATCGCAGATAGTTCTCCAGTGCCGCCTTAGCCGATAGAGCGGGCGTAAAGGCAGCAAAACACAGGATCCGGGCAAACCCAACATTTGACCAAAGACATGATTCGGAGCTGATGCATATAAGGCCAAACTCGCGACGCCGAACACTCCTAAGGTATTCGGTCTTTATGAAAACGGGCTGAACAACGCCCTTATTAATAAGCCCCTGGTGTCCAGGTAGGCGCAAAGTTCTGACGTGGCCGATGCCAAGACGCCAGCCTCCACCTCGGTTATAGCAAGAAACCGGGGGATGTGTATCAACAAGATACATTAAAAAAGGTTTACGCAGGGTCTTAATCTGAAAAGAATCCTTGCAACGGGTCCCTACTGCACGTCTGCACCTGTGTCTCCGTTGTGTCGTATCCTGGACGGGTGTAGCACGGTGTTCATCTGTAAAAGAGAGGAACTTAGTTGAAAAAGATCGTGCAAAAATGTACGTTACATTAAATAAACAAAGTACGTTTTAAAAAAAATGAATAAGATTGAGCTTTATTGTCTCTTGTTGTACATGTGCGGAGCCCCTTGAATGGGGGCATGCGGCTAGTAAGCCCTTACGCCGGACTCGTCTAGCCATGTCCGGGGTCTGAACGACCTGTTTAGGTGCTTTGCCTAATGAGGTCGGTTTAGTGTGTGGCTGTTAATGCAGCCGCACAATCTTCCGTGCTCGAGGAACACTCGATATTTCCCTTTAATGAGATGATGCCTCGTGGACCGGGCATTTTAAGTATAAGGGATGCATAATGCGGTATTGCGTTAAAGCGGGCGAAAGCTTCGCGTCCCATTAGTGCTTGATAGCTGCTTGTAAATGGGGCGATGTGGAAGGTTAGCTTTTCGCGGCGTAAGTTGTCGGGTGAGCCGAACGTAACTTCTAACAGGAGAGAGCCCGTAAATGGGCATCTGGGCCTGGCGTCACCCCTTGAAAGGAAGTGTTGCTTTGGCGAATTGTTGTTGGGTATATCCCCAGTTTGCGGATTGTGTCCTGATATATCAGGTTTAAGTTGTTGCGGCCGTCCATTAGGACTTGTGTAAAGTGGAGTCCGTCAATTATCGGATCTAATACCAAGGCAGTCCAGCCTGTGTTCCGGATACTTCTAGAGTAATCCTGATGGTCGAAGGTGATTGGTTTTAACAACCAGTGGCGGGACTCCTCTGGGATAGGCCATGTGGCGCGTATCTCTATGGGCGCCACTATTTTCTCCCTTTTTGTCACGTGAAGTGAATTTACTGTTTTGACTTCTTGTGGGAAGTTCTTTTGTTTTCCGGTGCTCTGCTTGTGGGGTTCGTCATCGTACTCGCTTGGTGTGTCGAGCCCCTTGTGTTCGGCGTTGGGTTTGCGGATTGCTTGAAGACCCAACAATCTGTGGGTATGGTTTGCGTGCTTCCGGGAGTACTCAGATTTGACATATCTTGTCCAAGATTTTGTTTAAGTTAGCTAGCTTGTCCTGTTATCTTTTGGGGGCAGCTTTTCTTATTCTGCCGAAGGCTTTTGAATCCGGCATTGGTATCGTGCTCTTCTGCTGTTTCCCTTGGTCCGCGCTGGTCCTTGCTGTGTCGCGGTTTCCGTTCCATCCCTAACTTTGGATGTACTTGGTCATTGCATCGCATCTTGCCAACCAGCTGTCCTCTCCTGCAAAAGTGGGTCATGAGGCTTGTTAGTGCGGCCATTGTTCTTGGCTTTTCTTGGCGAGGTGTCCGGCAAGCCATTCGTCTCGGACGCTGTGTTTGAAAGCTGCTTTCGAGCTTGGCGTCCGGACGATCGTCTCTGGTTCTTTTAGTAACAAACCTGTTCCAGTTTCCAGGCTGACTCTCCGGGTTGTTGAGTTATGTGACTTAGATCATCTGCATCCGGAGGTCAGACATAAGTCCCTTGAAAATTTGCCCGAAAAGCATCCTCGAGCTCTTCCCAACTTCCGATGGTGTTTTCGGGAAGGCTTTTGAGCCAATGCCGGGCTGGCCCTTTGAGTTTGAGTGGTAAGTATTTTATGGCGTGGAGATCATCTCCTCTAGCCATGTGTATGTGGAGGATGTAATCCTCAATCCAGACTCTGTGGTCCGTTGTTCCGTCAGATGCCTCTATGTTTACGGGCTTGAACTCACCGGAAATTCATGATCCAAAGCACCTCATCGGTGAAACATAGGGGGTGTGCGGCGCCCCTATATCTGGGCATACCGCGATGTTCGGATATTTGATGTGTTGCATTGCTTGCTAGAGCTTGCTTTTTTGGCCCATAGATAGATCTGGCTGGGCCATCATTTTGATGCGAATCCTTGTGCGGATCCAATGCCGGCTTTTGTGCGGCGTCCTTTGCCGCACTGTGTTGGCCATGGGGTCGTTTGTCCGACCGGGTGGCTTCCTTATATTTTTTGATTGCGGGGGCTCTAAGGCCTCATCATCAAATTCCAGCAATAATTTTCGCTTCGGATAGCTTTTTGTGCGGCGACTGTCACCGTATTTGTCTGTGGTGTTGAGTACTTTGCTCCATCTAATTCTGAGTGCATCTTCCGCTGTTTTGAGCATCCGCTTCCACTTTTTCAGGCTATGCGCAGTGGCGACGAGCCTTTTTTGGAGGTTCTTCTGCTCCAGCATCTTGTCCGGCGTGACGTCGTCCGGACTGTTGTCTTCGCCGGGGACGGGTTGTTTATCCAAGTTGCCCTGTTCGGGAGGTTTCTCGATGGCATGTTCGTCGTCCGCCGGTTCGCCCTGCTCTATGGCTGGGTCTGTATGGCTGTTTTCTCTGTCGAGGTGGGTTTTGGAGCGGCGCTTACGCCGCCGCTTTGATTGCTTTTCGAGGGAACGGTCCCTCGTTGCATCCCTTTGTTCCTCATCGTCGTTTCCCTTAGGTGTATCAACCATGTATACATCTTGAGATGGGGTGGTTGTCCAGTGGCCTATAGGCGCTGGTTCTGTTAAATCTCCTCCTACATCGCCGTCCATACTGTCGATGTCTTGAGTCGAAGTTAAGCATGTCGGTTAAATCATCGGCGGTGGCTACAAAGTGGGTGGTGGGTGGGCATTGAATTTCTTCGTCGTCGCATCCCAACCTTCCCGACCATAGTCCGTCCGAGCTCTCCGATAAAAGAGCGAGACTTTAGTGAATTCAGAATGTCGCCGAAAGGAGAGTCTTTGAAAGATGTCCGCGGCGGTGAACTCCATTACCGGCGCCCAATCAGATTCGATTGGCAGGGGCGTGGAAGGTTCAGAGTCCGGAAAGGAGTCCGGCACCTCGGAGTCACGAGCTTCGCAAAGGACAGGTATGGTGTTCGGCTCGATCGCCGTAGAGATTGCGGCCCCCGAGGCGGTTTCCAGCCACCCGTCCTCGATAGGCGCAGTCGACTCCGAGCTAAGGGTCGGAGCGGACACTACTGCGGCCTCCAAGAAACTGTTCGGCGACAGAGCTAGATCATGCCCGTCGTAATAGTGCGGCGCGCTTGGCTATGGCTCAAACCCGTCGAAGATCAAGTCTCCGCGGACGTCGGCCGTGTAGTTCAAACTTCCAAATCTGACCTGATGGCCAGGGGCGTAGCTTTCAATCTGCTCCAGATGGCCAAGCGAATTGGCCCGCAGTGCAAAGCCGCCGAATACGAAGATCTGTCCGGGGAGAGAAGTCTCACCATGGACCACGTCGTTGTTGATGATCGAAGGAGCCATCGGTCCTAAAGGTGAGGACACAGAGGAACTCTCAATGAAAGCACCAATGTCGGTGTCAAAACCGGCGGATCTCGGTAGGGGGTCCCGAATCGCGTCTAGGCGGATGGTAACAGGAGACAAGGGACACGATGTTTTTACCTGTGTTCGGGCCCTCTCGATGGAGGTAAAACCCTACTCCTGCTTGATTAATATTGATGATATGGGTAGTACAAGAGTAGATCTACCACAAGATCGTAGAGGCTAAACCCTAGAAGCTAGCCTATGGTATGATTGTTGTTCGTCCCTACGGACTAAAACCCTCCGGTTTATATAGACACCGGAGAGGGTTAGGGTTACCAGTAGTCGGTTACAATGGAAGGAGATCTGCATATCCGTATCGCCAAGATTGCCTTCCACGCCAAGGAAAGTCCCATCCGGACACGGGACGAAGTCTTCAATCTTGTATCTTCATAGTCTAGGAGTCCGGCCAAAGGTCATAGTCCGGCCATTCGGACACCCCCTAATCTAGGACTCCCTCACCCAATTTTCTTGCATTAGATCCATCCTCAAACATTGCATGATTAGGATCTAATTAAATTTTGGGTTTTGGGAAGTAGATGAGGTAGTACCTATTACCTGTTTTATTATCAAACCCTTGGGAGTTACTTCTACGTTGCTTACTATGCTATGCTATGCTAGTAGACGTGGATTGGGGGAGTGTATCCATGACAGATGTGAGTTTATTAATTAATGGTTTATTTAAGGTGGCAACTTAAACACACATCTGGGTGGATTGAGGTACCTGGGTATTCCAGGATTGCCTATTTTTCTTTATGGACCGCCACCCAGGCTCAAAGGGATCATGAGATTATTCATGCTAGAAACTTCCGTGTGCAGCCACAAGCTACTATGGGCTCTAGCATAGTTGATTAAGTCGTGCGAACTCTTACAAAGTGGTAGACTAGCGAGATGTAGGGGATGTAGGTTGGTACCGTCTACCCATTCGTAAGGTGCTAAGCGCTTCTGAAAGGCTATGTCTCGGTCATCCGTTTCTCAAACACCGTGTAGTGCGAGAATCCCAGTGGAGGAGATCGAGTCTTGCGGGGAAAAGTGCACAAACCTCTGCAGAGTGTATCAAACTAATCATGGTTAGCCGTGTCCCCGGTTATGGACATCTTGAGTATCTAGTACTTGGATTATCATGTGAATCTCATCATGTTACTTTAATTAATATTGTTGGGTTTTAATGAAGATATTTTTAATTGGGATTGAGAATGTTGTCAACCATTCTCAATGTTTAACAACCACCATGATAGTTAAATAAAGTTTATTCCTTTGCAGTAGGGAAAAATTGGCTTTACGCAAAACTGTAACCATAGAGCTTTCCACCAGCCATATATGCATGTAGTATAGCATTACTCTTTCATATTACTCTCTATGTGTTACATTGCGGCCATATTCCATGTGCTGACCCGTTTTCGGGCTGCAACGTTCATGTTGCAGACTTTTCAAATGACGAGTAAGGTGCCTTAGGTCGTGGTTCTATACTCAGTGATGCCATTGGAGTTGATGGACTCACTTATCTTCCAGGCCTTCCGTTGTTATCGTTATTAGATGGCCTTAAGACATATTATTTGTATTAAGTTCTCTTTTGAGACATTCGTTGTAATAAGTGTGTGATTGCTACTCTATTATAAATCCTTCAAGTACTGTGCGTGTCAAGACATTCTTGATCCGTGGATGACATCGATGCACAGAGGTCGACTGCTTGAGGACACGGTACCGTGAGGACACGACCACTAAGCTAAAGCCCTAGAACACTACTCTTTCTTCTCTTTTCTGACTCCTCATCTTTTCTACTCTTTTAGGATGGCAGATGCAAGGAACAAGTTCATGCAACCGGATGATGATACACCCTTTGGACGTCACTTGAAGGAAGTCACTAGATACCTGAACATCGGAGTACCAAGCTTCACCGGGACCTACAACGCCACTTTACCCAAAGAGGAGCACTGGATGATTCAAGTTCAAGTTCCAGGAAGGACATTCGCACCCGTCACGGAGCCCATAGAGTTTTCCTTTGATGCACCAACCTGGAATCTAGGAAAGAGCATGGCAGCCCACATCACCATGGGACGTATTGGAGAAGTTCACCGCAATGATCTCAAGGATACTATCTACCAGATTTGTTGGCGCCGAGATGAGCAATGGGAGATGATCAGCACCAGGAAGGATAGATCAATCGCAGCTTTTATCCAGGAGTTAAACCAGCACATCCGACGTCAGGAGAACCAGATGTGCGCAGGCATGATGGATCTGCAGAAGGCCTTGACCAAGATCACAGAGCTAGAGGAAGAACTCAAGGCTACACGTGAAGATTACATGGAAGAAATTGAAGTGCTAGTGGATAAGAATGACGACCTAACCAGGAAGCTAGGAGTTGTCATGGGAGACCCAGCACCAGGCAGAGAAAGACAATGATTCCACTTGCCCGAATAGCTATATCATCATCGACGACACCGACTCGGACCCCGACGACAGCGATGATGACTATGTTGATGAAGCTGGAGCGGATATCATGGAGTCTTCATCGGAGCAATTTTTTCTAGATTGACCACCATAGCAGTAGTAGTATTTCCCTATGTATCAAGTATAGTCCGAGCACTTTTGTAACGATAGATGGACCGTTGTATATCTTTGTTTGAATTGATTGGAGTTATATTGTTTGCATTTGTCTCATGTGCATATGGGTAGTGTTTTCTCACTAGACCTCATTCTATTCTATATTCTCATCTTCTCTAACACCCTCAGATGCCTCCGAGACGCGACACCGGATTTGTTTTCCCACCGGAGATCACTCAGTTGATTCAGCAGCAGAATGCTTTGATACAAGCACTAGTACAGAACCAAGGCAACAACAACAACAAAAACAACAACCCACCACCACCACCACCTGTTGACCATTTGACTCGTTTCTTGAGGCTAAATCCGCCGGTGTTTTCCAGTAGCACCGAGCCGATTGTTGCAGATGATTGGCTCCGCAAGGTTGGAAGGGAGCTGGCCACTGCAGGATGCACAGATGCGGAGAGAGTGCGTTTTGCTGCACATCAGCTTGATGGACCCGCAGCATCATGGTGGGAGAATTACATAGCCACACACCCTATTGACACTGTCACATGGGATCAGTTTCAACAAGCTTTCCGCACTGCCCACATTTCAGCAGGTGCTATGGCCATGAAGAAGCGTGAGTTTCGCAACTTATGCCAAGGAGGACGCACTGTAAGCCAGTATGTGGAGGATTTTAGTAAGTTAGCACGTTATGCCCCTGATGACGTTGCTACAGATGCAGCCAAGCAGGAGAAGTTCCTGGAAGGACTAAATGATGAGTTGAGCATGCAGTTGATGGTAGCAACTTTCAACAACTACCAGGAGTTGGTAGATCGTGCTCTTATGATTGTAAGGGAAGCAGCAACAGATTGAAAACCGCAAGCAGAAGTATGGTCAAGGGAAGTACAATTCTGGAGCTCAGCAAAAGCTACGCTTTACCCCGAAACCGGGAGGACAATTTCAGCATACCCATGGAGGAGGTAGCTCGCACAATCATAATGGTTCCAAGAATGGAAACGGGAATGGAGGAAGCAACGGACAAAACCGCACCAACCCGTCAACCCCAGCCAAGAGAGACCTGAGCCAAGTCACTTGCTTTAAGTGTCAGAAGACTGGACATTATGCAAATGAATGTCCCGAAGCCCAGAATGGAAATGGCAATGGAAGCTCAGGGAAGAATCCGAACCCTTTCAACAAGGGATAGGTGAACCACGTTAACGTGGAGGAGGTTGAAGCTCAGCCAAATGCAGTAATAGGTAAGTTTTTGGTTAAGACATTTACTGCAGTCGTTCTTTTTGATACGGGTGCATCGCATTCATACATATCAAGGGGATTTGTGGATAAATATAAATTGCCAACCCAAGCCCTTAGGTCACCCATGTTAGTAACCTCACCTGGAGCAGAATATATGGCTAGTCTATGGTGTGATCGATTACCATTAAGGGTTGGTAACTACGTGTTTCCCTCAGACCTAATAGTATTGGAATCGCAAGGATTGGATGTGATATTAGGCATGGATTGGTTATCAAAGTATGGAGGGAACATTGAATGCGCCAGTAAGACGATTTTGCTTACAACGCCAGAAGGAAGAAGGATCAAGTATGTATCACGGCATGAGCCGAAGAGGACACAAGTAAATTCCTTATCAGGAGTTGTGCAGGAGGAAGTACCAGTGGTGAAGGAATTCCCTGATGTATTTCCAGAAGAGTTGCCAGGTATGCCACCAGATAGAGACATTGAGTTTTTGATTGAGCTGTTGCCAGGCACAAGGCCGATATCTAAGAGACCGTACCGGATGCCCGCACAAGATTTGGAAGAAATTAAGAAGCAGATTAAGGAGTTACTGGATAGAGGTTTTATTCACCCAAGTTCTTCGCCTTGGGGATCGCGAGTACTTCTAGTGGAAAAGAAGGATGGATCATTGAGAATGGTTGTTGATTATCGTGGATTGAATGAAGTAACAATTAAGAACAAGTACCCGTTGCCGATGATCAACGACTTGTTTGACCAATTGCAAGGAGCTAAGGTATTTTCCAAGATCGATTTGCGATCAGGATACCATCGATTAAAGATTCGGGAGCAGGATATACCCAAGGCGGCTTTTACCACCGTGTATGGACTGTATGAGTATACCGCTATGTCATTTGGGCTGACTAACGACCTTTTGCCTATTTCATGAACATGATGAACAAGGTGTTTATGGAGTTTTTGGATAAGTTAAATCGTGGTGTTCATTGATGATATTTTGGTTTATTCAAAGAATGAAGAAGAGCATAAGGAGCATTTGCGTTTAGTACTTGAGAAGCTCAGAGAACATCAGTTATATGCCAAGTTCAGCAAATGTGAGTTTTGGTTGAAGGAAGTTGGATTCCTCGGACACGTTATATCCAGATAAGGTATAGCAGTAGATCCCACCAAAGTTGTCACTGTGACAAACTGGGAAGCACCAACGACTGTTGGAGAGATCCGGAGTTTCCTTGGACTGGTAGGGTACTACCAGAGATTCATTGAGAATTTCTCGAAGATTGCGAAGCCTATGACGGAGTTATTAAAGAAGGATACCAAGTTCAATTGAACTGAGGAATGTGAGGATAGTTTCCAAGAGTTGAAGAAATGTTTGGTTACGTCACCAGTGTTGATTATGCCAGATCAGCGCAAGGATTATGAGGTGTATTGCGACACTTCACGTCGAGGACTGGGAGCAGTACTTATGCAGGAGGGAAGAGTTGTTTCATATGCTTCACGACAACTTAAGCCCCAGGAGTTGAATTATGCTACACATGATTTGGAGTTAGCAGCCGTAGTACACGCATTGAAGACTTGGATACATTTTATCATTGGAAACCACTTTGAGGTGTACACGGATCACAAGAGTTTGAAATACATCTTCACGCAGAAGGAGTTGAATCTCAGGCAAAGGAGATGGTTGGAGCTCATCAAGGATTATGATATGAGATTGCATTATCACCCTGGAAAGGCTAACGTAGTAGCAGATGCGTTGAGCCGCAAGAGCCATGTCAACACACTAATGACCGGAGGTTTACCAAAGGAGTTAGCCGAGGAATTTCGAGAGCTATGTTTGGAGATAGTTCCGAGAGGTTGTGTAGCAGCATTGGAGATACAATCTACTTTGATGGATAAGATCAGAGAAACTCAGGCAACTGACAAGGAGATTGCCTCTATTAAGGAGAAAATGAGAAATAGAAAAGCTAAAGGATTTCATGAGGATGAGCACGATACCCTATGGTTTGAGGACCGCGTTTATGTGCCCAATGATCCGGAGATCAGGAAGTTGATTTTGCAAGAGGCCCATGAATCGCCATACTCGATTCACCCAGGAAATACCAAGATGTATCTGGATTTGAAGGACACTTTCTGGTGGACCGGTATGAAGAAAGATATTGCGGAGTATGTAGCAGTTTGTGATGTATGTCAGAGAGTGAAGGTAGAACATCAGAAGCCAGCTGGATTGTTACAGCCACTGCCGATACCCGAATGGAAGTGGGAAAAATTAGGCATGGATTTTATCATGGGATTGCCCAGGACTCGTTCAGGCTATGACTCGATTTGGGTTGTAGTTGATCGCTTGATGAAGGTAGCTCATTTCATTCCAGTGAAGACCACTTACAGCAGTGCCAAGTTGGCTAAGATATACTTGACCAGGATCGTATGTCTGCATGGAGTTCTGAGGAGCATCGTATCAGATAGAGGAACCTAGTTTACCTCAAAGTTCTGGAATCAGTTGCACGAAACTTTGGGTACCAGGCTAGAGTTTAGTACAGCTTTTCATCCGCACACAGATGGACAGACCGAGAGAGTCAATCAGATTTTTGATTATATGCTGAGATCTTGTGCGATAGATTATGGATCTAGTTGGGACGACAATTTGCCGTATGCAGAGTTCTCTTAGAACAATAGTTATCAATCCAGTTTGAATATGGCCCTTTCAAGCCTTATACGGAAGGAGGTGCGAACCCATTGTTGTGGGATGAAGTTGGAGACCGCCAGTTGTTTGGACCAGATTTTATTAAAGAGTCTGAACGGAAGGTGAAGTTGATTCGTGATAGGCTCAAGGTAGCCCAGTCTAGGAAGAAGAGATGCGGATACGAAACTAAAGGAGACAGTTTACGAAGTCGGAGATAGAGTCTATCTTCGAGTATCTCCACTTCGAGGAGTTAAGCACTTTGGAGTTAAAGGAAAATTAGCGCCACGTTTTGTGGGACCATGCAAAGTTTTGGAGCGCATGGGAGAAGTTGCTTACAAGTTGGAATTGCCCGAATGATTGTCAGGAGTTCACGACGTGTTCCACGTTTCCCAGTTGAAGAAGTGCCATGCAGAGATGGCTGATATACCGCTGAGGGATCTTGTGCATTTGGAAGCAATTCAGTTGGGTAATGATTTGACCTATGAGGAGAAACCAGTTAAAATTCTCGAGTATGCCAGCCGAGTCACCCGCAGCAAGGTTATAAAGTTTTGCAAGGTCTAGTGGAGCCACCACACCACGGATGAAGCCACCTGGGAGCGAGAGGAAGACCTGCTGAAGAACCACCCTCACCTATTTTCTAGCCAACCCGAATCTCGAGGGCGAGATTCATCTTAAGGGGGGTAGGTTTGTAACATCCCAAATTTTCAATTTGGAATGTTATACATAGGTCATCATTTGCATATCATATTTTAATGCATTTTGGCTCGATCCTAGAAATTTCACGCAACTCAAGGACCCACGGATAGAGTTGGAGATTTCGTTATTTTCATATTTGAGTTTTCTCAAATTTTGAAAACAGGATCATTTGGTTTTATTTATTTTATCTCCAATTATTTCTATCACCAAAATATGAGAGAGGGAATAAAATGACTTTCCCAAAATAAATAAATATTGAAGATTTAATAAAAAATCAAATAAGATTTTTTTATTTCGAGTTCATCGCTATTTTATTTGAATTTAGGAAAAATGCGTGTTTTTCAAAATTGCATTTAGGCCCGAAATAAATGTTCATCTTGTCCGGCTTGATTTTAGAAGCCGGGGAAATTTTATTTCGGGATTTTTGGAGTCCATTTAGTATTTCTTTCGTTTGTTTTTCTGCACGAAAATTATTTTAAAAAAAATCCGAACCGACCTTGCGCTGGGATCGGCCAGGACTCCTCTGGCCGGGGCCTTTATATAGCGCCACCCTGGGCCGCCGCAGCCTCAACCCACCTGAGCCGCCCCGCCGCCCCAAACCCTAGACCCGCCGCCGCCGCGCCAGATCCCGCCGCCCCGCACGCCGAGGTTGACCTCGCCGCCGCTGTTTTTTTAGAAAAACCGTTTGATTTTTCCGTCGGTTTTTCGTCGGTTTTTTTAGATCCTTTTTTTATTAGATCGGTTTTTTTCGGTTTAGGTTAATTAACGACCGTTCGCTCGTTAGTTCGTTTTAACGAACGCGTTCATCGTTTAGATCCAGATAACGAACGTTCGTTCGTTAGTCTGTTCGTCGTTTTTCTTTTTCTCGGATTTATTTCATGATTTTTCTAATCGCGATTTCTGATCCGATTTTCAATCTAGTATAACTTTTCGCTCGTTTATCGGAATCAGGCGATTCAAGCGCCTAGAGTTTCATCTCGGAACCCTCTTTCTGAATAAACAACTCAAACAAGTTTTTGCTTTTGTAAAATTTGACTTAGGTCCAGATTAGTAAACGAAGCTTGTTTCTTTCGCCGTTTGACTTTCGTTGCTTTGTTCGATTTGATTCTTTTTGCAAAACGGAGTTCTTAAGTTGAACTTTCTGGTTAGATCTTTTATTTGAGTTTTACCTGTGCATTATATGAGTACTTATTGTATGCTTGTTTGTTTGCGATAGAGTACCCGGAGTGCGCCACTTGCTACTTCGAATCTCTAGGTTTCACGGATCATCAGCAAGGCAAGTAACACTTTGATCATACCTCTTTACTACCAAGTTTTATTGCATTAGATCCATCCTCAAACATTGCATGATTAGGATCTAATTAAATTGTGGGTTTTGGGAAGTAGATGAGGTAGTACCTATTACCTGTTTTATTATCAAACCCTTGGGAGTTACTTCTACGTTTCTTATTATGCTATGCTATGCTAGTACACGTGGATTGGGGGAGTGTATCCATGACAGATGTGAGTTTATTAATTAATGGTTTATTTAAGGTGGCAACTTAAACACACATCTGGGTGGATTGAGGTACCTGGGTATTCCAGGATTGCCTGTTTTTCTTTATGGACCGCCACCCAGGATCAAAGGGATCATGAGATTATTCATGCTAGAAACTTCCGTGTGCAGCCACAAGCTACTATGGGCTCTAGCATAGTTGACTAAGTCGTGCGAACTCTTACAATGGTAGACTAGCAGATGTAGGGGATGTAGGTTGGTACTGTCTACCCGTTCGTAAGGTGCTAGCGCTTCTGAAAGGCTATGTCTCGGTCATCCGTTTCTCAAACACCATGTAGTGCGAGAATCCCAACGGAGGAGATCGAGTCTTGTGGGGAAAAGTGCACAAACCTCTGCAGAGTGTATCAAACTAATCATGGTTAGCCGTGTCCCGGTTATGGACATCTTGAGTATCTAGTACTTGGATTATCATGTGAATCTCATCATGCTACTTTAATTAATATTGTTGGGTTTTAATGAAGATATTTTTAATTGGGATTGAGAATGTTGTCAACCATTCTCAATGTTTAACAACCACCATGATAGTTAAATAAAGTTTATTCCTTTGCGATGAGGGAAAAATTGGCTTTACGCATAAAGCGTAACCATAGAGCTTTCCACCAGCCATATATGCATGTAGTATAGCATTACTCTTTCATATTACTCTCTATGTGTTACATTGCCAAAGATATTCCATGTCTTGACCGTTTTCGGGCTGCAACGTTCATGTTGCAGACTTTTTAGATGACGAGTAAGATGCCTTAGGTCGTGGTTCTATACTCAGTGATGCCGTTGGAGTTGATGGACTCGCTTATCTTCCAAGCCTTCCGTTGTTATCGTTATTAGATGGCCTTAAGCCATATTATTTGTATAAGTTCTCTTTTGAGACATTCGTCATAATAAGTGTGTGATTGCTACTCTGTTATAAATCCTTCAAGTACTGTGCGTGTCAGCATTACTGATCCAGGGATGACACTGATGCACTGAGGTCAGACTGTTTGAGGTCTGGTCGCTACACTATTGCTCCAGTACTGTCACAAAAGATTTTCATTGGACCCGATGCACTAGGTATTACACCTAGATCGGATATGAACACCTTCATCCAGACTCCTTCATTTGCTGCTTCTGAAGCAGCTATGTACTCTGCTTCACACGTAGATCCCGCCATGACGCTCTGTTTGGAACTGCACCAACTGAGACCTCCACCATTCAATATAAATACGTATCCGGGTTGTGACTTAGAGTCATCCAGATCAGTGTCAAAGCTTGCATCGACGTAACCATTTACGATGAGCTCTTTGTCACCTCCATAAACGAGAAACATATCCTTAGTCCTTTTCAGGTATTTCAGGATGTTCTTGACCGATGTCCAGTGATCCACTCCTGGATTACTTTGGTACCTCCCTGCTAAACTAATAGCAAGGCACACATCAGGTCTGGTACATAGCATTGCATACATGATAGAACCTATGGCCGAGGCATAGGGAATTACTTTCATTTTCTCTCTATCTTCTGCAGTGGTCGGGCATTGAGTTTGACTCAACTTCACACCTTGTAACACAGGTAAGAACACTTTCTTTGACCGATCCATTTTGAACTTCTTCAAAACTTTATCAAGGTGTGTGCTTTGTGAAAGTCCAATTAAGCGTCTTGATCTATCTCTATAGATCTTGATGCCCAATATATAAGCAGCTTCACCGAGGTCTTTCACTGAAAAATTCTTATTCAAGTACCCTTTTATGCTATCCAGAAATTTTGTATTATTTCTAATCAACAATATGTCATCCATATATAATATTGGAAATGCTACAGAGCTCGCACTCACTTTCTTGTAAATACAGGCTTCTCCAAAAGTCTGTATAAAACCATATGATTTGATCACACTATCAAAGCGTATATTCCAACTCCGAGAGGCTTGCACCAGTCCATAAATGGATCGCTAGAGCTTGCACACTTTTTTAACACCTTTAGGATCAACAAAACCTTCTGTTTGCATCATATACAACTCTTATTTAAGATATCCATTAAGGAATGCAGTCTTGACATCCATTTGCCAGATTTCATAATCATAAAATGTGGCAATTGCTAACATGATTCGGACAGACTTAAGCATCGCTACGGGTGAGAAGGTCTCATTGTAGTTAACTCCTTGAACTTGTCGAAAACCTTTCGCAACAAGTCGAGCATTGTAGACAGTAACATTACCGTCAACGTCAGTCTTCTTCTTGAAGATCCATTTATTCTCTATGGCTTGCTGATCATCGGGCAAGTCAACCAAAGTCCATACTTTGTTCTCATACATGGATCCCATCTCAGATTTCATGGCCTCAAGCCATTTCACGGAATCTAGGCTCATCATCGCTTCCTCATAGTTCATAGGTTCGTCATGGTCAAGTAACATGACCTCCACAACAGGATTACCGTACCACTCTGGTGCGGATCGTACTCTGGTTGACCTATGAGGTTTGGTAGTAACTTGATCTGAAGTTCCATAATCATCATCATTAGCTTCCTCACTAATTGGTGTAGGAATCACTGGAACCGATTTCTGTGATGAACTACTTTCCAATTCGGGAGAAGGTACAATTACCTCATCAAGTTCTACTTTGGGTATCCTATGAAGACACATTTCTCTGATTTGGGTTCGAGCTTATCAGGTTTAAGCTTTTTCACATAAGCATCGCAACCCCAAACTTTAAGAAATGATAGCTTAGGTTTCTTGCCAAACCACAGTTCAGATGGTGTCATCTCAATGGATTTAGATGGTGCCCTATTTAACGTGAATGCAGCCGTCTCTAAAGGATAACCCCAAAACGATAGCGGTAAATCAGTAAGAGACATCATAGTTCACATCATATCTAATAAAGTACGGTTACGACGTTCGGACACACCATTACGCTGTGGTGTTCCAGGTGGCGTGAGTTGCGAAACTATTCCACATTGTTTCAAATGAAGGCCAAACTCATAACTCAAATATTCACCTCCACGATCAGATCATAGAAACTTTATTTTCTTGTTACGATGATTTTCCACTTCACTCTGAAATTCTTTGAACTTTTCAAATGTTTCAGACTAATGTTTCATCAAGTAGATATACCCATATCTGCTCAAATCATCTGTGAAGGTCAGAAAATAACGATACCCGCCGCGAGCCTCAACATTCATTGGACTGCATACATCAGTATGTATTATTTCCAATAAGTCAGTTGCTCGCTCCATTGTTCAGGAGAACGGAGTTTTAGTCATCTTGCCCATGAGGCATGGTTCGCAAGGATCAAGTGATTCATAATCAAGTGATTCCAAAAGCCATTAGCATGGAGTTTCTTCATGCGCTCTACACCAATATGACCTAAACGGCAGTGCCACAAATAAGTTGCACTATCATTATTAACCTTGGATCTTTTAGCTTCAATATTATGAATAGGTGTATCACTACAATCGAGATTCAACAAGAATAGACCACTCATCAAGGGTGCATGACCATAAAAGATATTACTCATATAAATAGAACAACCAATATTCTCTGATTTAAATGAATAACCGTCTCGCATTAAACAAGATCTAGATATAATGTTCATGCTCAACGCTGGCATCAAATACTAATTATTTAGGTATAAAACTAATCCCGACGGTAGATGTAGAGGTAGCGTGCCGACGGCGATCACATCGACTTTGGAACCATTTCCCACACGCATCGTTACCTTGTCCTTAGCCAATCTTTGTTTAATCTGTAGCCCCTGTTTTGAGTTGCAAATATGAGCAACAGAACCAGTATCAAATACCCAAGCGCTACTATGAGCATTAGTAAGGTACACATCAATAACATGTATATCAAATATACCTTTCACTTTGCCATCCTTCTTATCCGCCAAATACTTGGGGCAGTTCCGCTTCCAGTGACCAGTCCCTTTGCAGTAGAACCACTCAGTCTCAAGCTTAGGTCCAGACTTGGGCTTCTTCACTTGAGCAGCAACTTGCTTGCCATTCTTCTTGGAGTTCCCCTTCTTCCCTTTGCCCTTTTTCTTGAAACTAGTGGTCTTGTTAACCATCAACACTTGATGCTCCTTCTTGATTTCTACCTCCGCAGCCTTTAGCATCACGAAGAGCTCGGGAATTGTCTTATCCATCCCTTGCATATTATAGTTCATCACGAAGCTTTTATAGCTTGGTGGCAGTGATTGAAGAACTCTGTCAATAACACTATCATCAGGAAGATTAACTCCCAGTTGAGTCAAGTGGTTGTGGTACCCAGACATTCTGAGTATATGTTCACTGACAGAACTGTTCTCGTCCATTTTGCAGCTATAGAACTTATTGGAGACTTCATATCTCTCAATTCGGGCATTTGCTTGAAATATTAACTTCAACTCCTGGAACATCTCATATGCTCCATGATGTTCAAAACATCTTTCAAGTCCTGATTCTAAGCTGTAAAGCATGGCACACTGAACTATCGAGTAGTCATCAGCTTTGCTATGCCAGACGTTCATAACATTCAGAGTTGCTCCTGTAGCGGGTCTTGCACCTAGCGGTGCTTACAGGACGTAATTCTTTTGTGCAGCAATGAGGATAATACTCAAGTTATGGACCCAGTCCATGTAGTTGCTACCATCATCTTTCAACTTAGCTTTCTCTAGGAACGCATTAAAATTCAAGGGAACGGTAGCATGGGCCATTGATCTACAACAACATAGACATGCAAAACTATCAGGACTAAGTTCATGATAAATTAAAGTTCAATTAATCATATTACTTAAGAACTCCCACTTAGATAGACATCCCTCTAGTCATCTAAATGATCACGCGATCCATATCAACTAAACCATGTCCGATCATCATGTGAGATGGAGTAGTCTTCAATGGTGAACATCACTATGTTGATCATATCTACTATATGATTCACGTTCGACCTTTCAGTCTCGGTGTTCTGAGGCCATATCTGCATATGCTAGGCTCGTCAAGTTTAACCGAGTATTCTGCACATGCAAAACTGGCTTGCACCTATTGTATGTGAACATAGAGCTTATCGCACCCGATCATCATGTGGTGTTTCGGCACGACAAACTATAGCAACAGTGCATACTCAGGAAGAACACTTATACCTTGAAATTCAGTGAGGGATCATCTTATAATGCTACCGCCGTACTAAGCAAAATAAGATGCATAAAAGATAAACATCACATGCAATCAAAATATGTGACATGATATGGCCATCATCATCTTGTGCCTTTGATCTCCATCTCCAAAGCACCGTCATGATCTCCATCGTCACCGGCTTGACACCTTGATCTCCATCGTAGCATCATTGTCGTCTCGCCAACTATTGCTTCTACGACTATCGCTACCGCTTAGTGATAAAGTAAAGCAATTACATGGCGATTGCATTTCATACAATAAAGCGACAACCATAAGGCTCCTGCCAGTTGCCGATAACTTCTACAAAACATGATCATCTCATACAACAATTTATATCTTGCCACGTCTTGACCATATCACATCACAACATGCCCTGCAAAAACAAGTTAGACATCCTCTACTTTGTTGTTGCAAGTTTTATGTGGCTGCTACGGGCTTCTAGCAAGAACCATTCTTACCTATGCATCAAAACCACAACGATTTTTCGTCAAGTGTGATGTTTTAACCTTCAACAAGGACCGGCCGTAGTCAAACTCGATTCAACTAAAGTTGGAGAAACAAACACCCACTAGCCACCTGTGTGTGAAGCACGTCGGTAGAACCAGTCTCATGAACGCGCTCATGTAATGTCGGTCCAGGCCGCTAAGGGAGTCCTGGACTAAGGGGTCCTCGGGCGTCCGGCCTGTTATCCATGGGCCGGACTGATGGGCTCTGAAGACATGAAGGCCGAAGACTGTACCCGTGTCCGGATTGGACTCCACTTGGCGTGGAAGGCAAGCTTGGCAACCGACTATGTTGATTCCCTCTGATGTAACCGACTCCATGTAACCCTAGATCTCTCTAGTGTCTATATAAACCGGAGAGCGTAGTCCGGATGGGGGGTACTCATTACCATATTCACATAGGCTAGACTTCTAGGGTTTAGCCATTACGATCTCGTGGTAGATCAACTCTTGTAACACTCATATTCATCAAGATCAATCAAGCAAGAAGTAGGGTATTATCTTCATAGAGAGGGCCCAGACCTGGGTAAACATCGTGTCCCCCGTCTCCTGTTATCATCGATCCTAGACGCACAGTTTGGGACCCCCTACCCGAGATCCGCCGGTTTTGACACCGACATTGGTGCTTTCATTGAGAGTTCTATTGTGCCATCGACAAAAGGTTTGATGGCCCCTTCAATCGTCGATAATGATGCTGTCCAAGGAATAACCTTCCTCCCCGGAAAGATTTTTGTGTTCGGCGGCTTCGTACTGCGGGCCAACTCGCTTGGCCGTTTGGAGCAGATCGATAGCTACATCCCTGGCCACCAGGTCAGATACGGAAGCTTGAACTACGTCACGGATACTCATGGAGACTCGATCTTCAATGGGTTTGAAACCACAACGATCGCTCCCCCTCGTCCCGGTGAACATGACTTATATCTGTTGTCAGATTACATCCAGGAGATGGATCCTGTTGCTGCAACGGCCTCAGAACCGAAGCACATCATGCCCTCCGAGGCCACAAAGTATGCGGCGTCGGAGCCGCACACGGACTCGACATCCTGCAATTTTTGCGTCAATGGAACCCCGGACTCGTCTCCGGCTATACGTTCTGGACCAGGTACGCCTGCGGACACCAAGCTGGATCGGTTATCGATTTTCGAATTTAGCACCGCAGACATCTTCCAGCATTCACCTTTGGGTGACGTGCTAAACTCTTTAAAGAACTTGTCCTTGGAGGAGGACTCATAGCTGAACTATGTTCGGTTCGAGCTAGAGGCGGACGACGAGGAATTTTGCTTCCCACCCGCCACCCACTTCATAGCCACTGTCGATGACTTAACCGACATGCTAGACTATGGCTCCGAAGACATTGACGGTATGGACGACGATGCCGACAAGGAGCAAGGCCAAGACCCGCCATTTACTGGACATTGGACGGCCACCTCTTCGTACGACGTGTTCATGGTTGATACACCCAAAGGATCTGGCGACGACAAAGAAGAGCCAGATGTGAATAAACCCTCTGAGACGCAGTCCAAGCGTCGGCGCCCCAAACGCCGTTCTAAGCCTCGTCGCTTAAAAGATGGCAACACTGGCACCGGAGAAAATAGTACTCCGGGTGACGCCGAAAACAATGAAGACCCTGTCGGGGCTACATCCGAACAGGAGGAACATGACAACAGGCAAGACAACCCTGATGAACAGGCCATAGAAGATGACTCGGAGGATGGTAGTTACCGTCCACCCTCCGAGGAGGAGACAAGCCTTGGCAACGAAGACTTCATCATGCCTGAGGATCCTTTGGAGCAGGAGCGCTTTAAGCTTCAGCTCATAGCCACTGCAAGGAGCCTGAAAAAGAAACAGCAGCAGCTTCAAGCTGAACAAGATCTGCTCGTCGATAGATGGACCGATGTCCTGGCAGCCGAAGAATACGGCCTCAAGCGCCCAACCAAGAGTTACCCAAAACGCAGACTGCTACCTCAGTTCGATGAGGAGGCACCAAATCCCATACCCCCCTTGCGCAATGCAGACCGACCACCACCCGGTCGGGATAGAGCGGCGGACCGACCACCCCGCGGTCGGGATAAAATGGCAACTCAGGCCGAACAGCAGCCCGCCCCACCGCCTCGCAAAAACAGGGATAGAACAGCCCGGGATCATACATACGACCTTCGGCAGGAATTGGACAGTAGAGCAGGACACACCAGATCAATCTACGGGTCGCGAGGACGCTTCCCTACTCGGGACGACAGCTACCTAGCTATTCGGACGTGACAAACTTAATCACACCCGGGCCGATAACGGCAGGTGGACTTTATCGGAGGTGCGCCGGGACGCGGCCCGCTATAGAGGCGCCGCACACCCTCTCTGCTTCACGGACGAGGTGCTAGATCACGAATTCCCCAAGGGGCTCAAGCCTGTCAATATTGAATCATACGACGGCACAACCGATCCCGCAGTGTGGATCAAAGATTTTATCCTCCACATCCACATGGCCCGAGGAGAAGACCTCCACGCTATCAAATACCTCCCATTAAAGCTCAAAGGACCAGCTCGACACTAGTTGAATAGCCTGCCTGAGAATACCATCGGCAGCTGGGAGGACTTGGAAGAGGCTTTCCTTCATAACTTCCAAGGAACTTATGTCCGGCCACTAGATGTCGATGACTTAAGCCATATAGTTCAACAACCTGGAGAATCAGCCAGAAAATTCCGGACTAGGTTCCTAACCAAAAAGAACCAGATCGTTGACTGTCCGGATGACGAGGCCCTAGCAGCCTTCAAACACAGCATCTGTGACGAATGGCTAGCACGCCACCTCGGCCAAGAAAAGCCGAAGTCTATGGCAGCCCTTACGGCACTCATGACCCGCTTTTGCGCGGGTGAGGACAGCTGGTTGGCTCGTAGCAAAAACACAGCCAGCGAGGCAGGCCCTACTGAGGCCAAGAACAGCACCGGCAAGCTCCGGCACAATAGACACAAACGCCGAAGCAATGGCGACAACACCGATGACACCACAGTCAACGCCGGATTTAGTGGCTTCAAGTCCGGCCAATGGAAGAAGCCCTACAAAAGAAACAACGAAGGACCTTCCAGCCTGGACCGCACACTCGACCGTCCGTGCGGATACGGCACCGGATAAGCAAGCCAATCATACCAACAGGGATTGTTGGGTTTTCAAGCCGGAAAGTTAAATGCGAAAACAAAGAAAAGGGATCACAAAGTGAGGACGAGGACGAAGAGCCCCGGCAGCTGAACACTGGGGGGCAGAAGAAATTTCCCCCTCAAGTCAAAATGGTGAACATGATATACGGTACACACATCCCCAAAAGGGAGCGTAAGCGAGCACTTAGGGACTTCTACGCGGTAGAGCCAGTCGCCCCAAAATGCAATCCATGGTCGCCATTCCTGATCACCTTCGATCGTCGAGATCACCCAACTAGTATCCGCCATGGCGGTTCAGCCGCACTAGTCCTTGACCCAATTATTGACGGGTTTCACCTAACACGAGTCCTGATGAACGGTGGTAGCAGCCTCAACCTGCTCTATCAGGACACAATGCGGAAGACGGGCATTAACCCCTCGCGAATCAAACCAACAAATACTACCTTTAAAGGAGTCATACCAGGCGTAGATGCCCGTTGTACGGTCTCAATCACGCTGGAGGTGGTCTTCGGTTCTCCGGACAACTTCTGAAGCGAAGAGTTAATCTTTGATATCGTCCCCTTCCACAGCGGCTACCACGCACTGCTCGGATGAACCGCGTTTGCTAGATTCAACGCAGTGCCACACTATGCTTATCTCAAGCTCAAGATGCCCGGTCCACGCGGCGTCATAACAGTCAATGGCAATACGGAACGCTCCCTCCGAACAGAGGAGCACACTGCCGCCCTAGCAGCAGAGGTACAGAGCAGCCTTCTCAAGCAGCACCATAGTACGGCTGTCGAGCCCCTGGACATCATTAATAGGTTCCGGACTACACTGCAGCAGGACAGCGCGGCTCATCAAGAGCTTGCTTAGCAATTCGGCCTCCGTCCCAGTCCCGATGAAGTAGTGGCATTCGCACCACGCGTACATAATTACGCACTCAAAATCCCATGGACATCAACGGAGGCACAAGCTAACCCGGGATCTACAGTTCGGCTAGACCGATCCCGGACACACATACTTTCACCTTTTTATTTTTGTTTCAGGTTCCTTTTCCCACAGGCCTGATCACTAGTCCCTTTGAAGGATCAGCATACAAAGGAGGCAAGCAGCATAGGTGTGTAGGGTAACCTCTGTACGTTCTTCTTGACGGTATTTCCACTTATTTCTCACGACCCGCACGATGCGCCCTCTTGATACAGGCATATTAAATAGCCTGAATGCTTATCGCACTATTCGTACAAGATACGCCTTGACGTATCCATCCAGTTATAATGAAAATGGTTTGCGGCCCAGTTACTGTGGTTTTTGCTTCTTACTTCATTTTATTTTGATCTGCTTATCGACTGCATCCGTACACTTTGGTACGTTTCATATTTGCCAGGGGCTCCCCATCACCCCATAATACGGCAACAAAGTCGAACACTTTTTTTTATATATAAGTTCGGCACCCCGAATTTAGCATTATATGCATCGGCTCCGAATCATGTCTTTGGTCAATAGTTGGGTTGCCCGGCTCCTGTGCTTGCTACCCTACGTTCCGCTATATCAGCTAGGGTAGTAAAAGGGAGAACTACTGCGATTGTGCCCTAGCCTTGACCAGATGAGCACCTCAGCAGAGAAAGCCGAAAACTGACTGTCATGATGCGGCGAGAGCCGGTCAGCTGTTCGGAGGTCACAAATCGTTGGAGATTTTTTACGCATTCCGCGAAGGATCGGCACTTCCCGATCAAGCGCCGACAGCACTCTGGTTTGTATACCATGGGTTGCGCACATGTTTTATTATAAAACTCCTATGGCTAAGTGAGGGCGTTTAAGCCGCATAGTCTGATTGCCTGGTTCGTAGCGCTAAGCAACTCCTTCAAGGACCATATAATTGGATAAAGATTGTTTAGATACCATCCCGAACACCTCCGTACTACCTACTTGAGTGCAGAAGCTGACGACTGGCCAACCCTCAGATTTCATATAACACGGCCGCACAGGAGGAAACAATTAAAACATAACAAGCATTATATTACACACCGGCTTTGTTTTTATCATACAAGGCATGGACAAAACATGAATGTACTCATTCAAAAATAATGTCCTGCCCTCATTGCGTTGCTGCATGTCGAGACCCTTCTAGGACATCCGCAAAATATCGCTCGGGTGTGCGGTGCTCCTTGCCCTCGGGCGGTCCTCGGGCCACATCAACAGCGTTCATCTTCGCCCACCACATCTTGCAACGGGCGAAAGCCATGCGAGCACCTTCAATGCAGGCCGATCGCTTGACGGTGTCCAACCGCGGACAGGCTTCCACTAACCGCCTCACAAGTCCGAAGTAGCTGCCGGGCATAGCTTCGGCTGGCCACAGCCGGATCATCAAATCCTTCATGGCTAGTTTGGCCACCCTGTGCAGCTCCACCAGCTGCTTCAGCTGATCGGTGAAGGACACGGGATGCTCTGGCGTCGCATACTGCGACCAGAATAGCTTCTCCTTAGAACCCCCTCCTTTGGCTTGGTAGAACTCCGCGGCGTCTGATATGCTGCGTGGTAGATCCGCAAAAAACCCTGGGGAACTCCAAACCCAGGTTAGTAAAAGGTACTGCTTCTCCGCATACTTGCTTTGCATCTTAAATGCCTTACCCGCCGTGATCTTCTTGGCCTCCTAGATCTCCTGTAGGGCGGCCTGGGCCTCATTCCGCGCGGTCTCCATGCTCTGACGAGCCTTGGCGAGTTCGGCCCCTTGAACCGACGCATCATGCCCCAAGGCCTCGCATTTTTTCACCTCATCCTGGAGCTCCTGCTGGACCTCCTTGACCTGGGCCTTGAGCTTTTTCCGGGCGTCTTGCTGCTGGACAGCCTTCTCCTCGGCTTCACCCAGGGCCTTTTTTAGGACCTCGACCTCGGTCGCGGCTCCTGCACATATTACGACACTACGGTCAACATACAGCGCTTGTTCTTTACGAACACACAGCGAGTCGTCACTCACCTTGCCCCTCATGGAGCTGAATCTTAACCTCGCCGAGCTCGTTCTCGGTCTGCTCCAGCCTCTGCTTCAGTTCAGAGACTTCGGCAGCATGTGAAGTGATACATCTCCAACGTATCTATAATTTTTGATTGCTCCATGCTATATTATCTACTGTTTTGGACCATATCGGGCTTTATTTTCCACTTTTATATTACTTTTGGGACTAACCTATTAACCGGAGGGCCAGCCCAGATTTGTTGTTTTTTTGCCTATTTCAGTGTTTCAAAGAAACGGAATATCAAACGGAGTCCAAACGGAATGAAACCTTCGGGAACGTGATTTTCTCATCGAATATGATCCAGGAGACTTGGACCCCACGTCAAGAAAGAAGGGAGGCGGCCACGAGGGTGGAGGGCGCTGTCGGTGTCAAAACCGGTGGATCTCGGGCAGGGGGTCCCGATCTGTGCGTCTTAGGCTGATGGTAACAGGAAGGAAGGGACACAATGTTTACCCAGGTTCGGGCCCTCTCGATGGAGGTAAAACCCTACTTCCTGCTTGATTAATATTCAAGATATGGGTAGTGCAAGAGTAGATCTACCACGAGATCGCAGAGGCTAAACCCTAGAAGCTAGCCTATGATGGTATGATTGTAATTGTGATCGGCCTTCTAAGGACCAACCTCTCCGGTTTATATAGACACCGGAGAGGGCTAGGGTTTACACGGAGTCGGTTACAAGGAAGGAAATATAATATCCGGATCGCCAAGCTTGCCTTCCATGCCAAGGAGAGTCCCATCCGGACACGGGACGAAGTCTTGAGTCTTGTATCTTCACGCTTCAATAGTACGGACGATGTATATAGTCCGGCTTTCCGGATACCCCCTAATCCAGGACTCCCTCAGTAGCCCCTAAACCAGGCTTCAATGACGATGAGTCCGGCGCGCAGTCTTGTCTTCGGCATTGCAGGGCGGGTTCCATCTCCGAATATTCCAAAGTAATTATCGAACACTTAGATCGTGTCCGGATCCGCGAGGGGATTCTCACACACCATTATAGCATAAATCTGATCTGCCAGCAATCTTTGTACGTCGTGTCTTCGCATCGTGGCCCGGTTCAACATGAACCGGTGTTTTTTGCCCTACCTCGACCCGAGTTGCGAGGCGGTTTTATTGGCACGTCCTGTCGAGGCAGAGATCGTGTTCCTCTTATTATGGGATCTTCCATCAACGCGGGCGCGTAGGCTCACGACGACTATTGGCATGACTCCGTGTGCCGTTGAGTAAACCTCAAGCGGTCACCCTAAGGACTCTTGATATTCACCCCCTTTATAAAAGGGGCCGAGGCCTACGCCTCTTTTCCACCTCCCTCGCGCCTTCTCACACATCGAGTTCTAACACCCGAGGCCTAAGATCCAACACCCTAGATCCTCCAATATGTCCGGATCCAACCCTCAAGGCCGGTGGGTGGCCTCCTCGATTCAAGAGGAGGACATTGTGAAGCTTAGGGCGGTTGGATATTTGACCGCCGACATCCAGCACAGGCTTCCTGCTCCAGGGCAGGTCATCCCTACACCGGAGCCCAATGAGAGCGTTGTGTTTGTCCCTCACTTCCTCCGCGGCTTGGGCCTCACCCTCGATCCTTTTGTGAGGGGGCTCATGTTCTATTACGGGTTGGATTTCCATGATCTAGCTCCGGACGCTATCCTCCACATCTCGTCGTTCATTATAGTGTGCGAGGCCTTCCTCCACGTCACCCCATACTTCGGCTTATGGCTCAAGACCTTCAATGTAAAGCCGGAGATGGTCGAGGGGCAACACGCGGAGTGCGGAGGTGCCATAATAAGCAGGAATGCCGATGCCCCATGGCCAGAGGGTTCTTTTCCCGAAGTATCCGATGTATGGCAACGGAGGTGGTTTTATGTTACGGCTCCCAGAGGTACAAAGTGGGTGGCCGCCCCTGAGTTCCGCTCGGGCCCTCCATCACAACTGACGTCTTGGACCGACGTAGGACGGAATCGGGGGCCCGCTGGCGATGTACCTGTACTGCAGAGCCGCATCCGGGAGCTTCTAGAGAGAGATATTAATCTTGTCAACATAATGCAAGTGATGTTAATCCGACGAATTTTGCCATGCCAACGCCGGCCTCTCCGGATGTGCGAGTTCAATCCAGAGGGTCCGCGGACTGTTAAGCACTTCTTCGGCTTGAAGCTCGAAGGGATGTGCAAATTATTCTTCGGACCGAAAGTAGAGTGTCCGAACACCGCCGAGGATGCGGGCCTAAGCTGCAATCGCCTAGATACCCCAATAAGTAACCTTGATACCGGACACCTTGTTTTGTATTTATCATAGTTGTTATTCTGAAACTCATCCGTGGCCAGGAATGGCTTAGCAAGGCGGAGAGAATTAGGTGTCCGGCGCCACTTCTCGAGGGCTCGCCTGGCCCCACCATGGCCAAGATTCTTGGCCGGGTACTCAACAGGATGCCCTCAAGGAAAGACAAGGAGAAGAACGAAGAAACTGAACTTCACACGCTACGCATCCGAACCGGGGGAATTGTTACCTCCCCTAAGGAGGATAGTCGGGAAGGGGAGGCCAAAGCCTCCTCCCCGCGTGGTAAGAAGAGGGCCGCCTCCGTAGACTTGGAGACGGAGATGCCCAAACCAGGGAAAAAGGTATCACCAGGGGGCTCTGCCCCGACGGGCACCCTTACCGTGTCATGCCTGCCAACGGGCCAGCCCTCCAACGAGCTGTAAGTCAATCGTTAACTCAAAGGTGCTGCGTTTCTCCTAGATCAATAACCAGGATCCGTCTTTTGCAGTCCGGCTAGCAGCTCTTCTCAACAAAGTTCGTCTTCGGGGGATCTTCTCCGGAGATGATGGAGAGCGAAACCCCACCCACCTCTCCGACTCATGAAGCGGGCGACACCTAGGTATCGTCACGGAGGAGTCCAAACCCGTCGAAGCCGGAAGCCGATACATTGGCTGCCCTGAGCCCGGAGCATTTGGCTCCCACGGGGGGCAATGAGAAGGGTCCGGCACAGTGCGATGTCCGCGGACGTACCAACAGGCCTACTGGAGTGAGCTGCGCTCTCGGAGGAGCACCGCTCATTAATGAGCGCAGTGCTGAAGAAGATTTCATCCGCCACAAGTGGTTTGAATGAAGCATTTACAAGCCTGCTTAGAGGCTTTGAGGTATGTAGTGAAAAATACACTATTTTCTGGTTGTGAGGCACGCGCTAGGTGTGCTCCATATAGATAGTAGCCCCTGAGACTGTGGTTGCCCACCGTAGGCGGCAAACGGGGGATCATATATAAATGATTGCACTATACAAACGTGCAGGTATCAGTGGGTCCGGCCGCCGACCAGTCCGTTGAAGTTGCCGAACTAACGAGGCAGATCGGATCTATTGATGCCGATATCACGCTAGTGAACGAGCGGCTGGACAAGTCACAAGGTATGTGCTCTGCCTTCCTTATTATGTTGTATAGGAAAATATGAGAGCGGCATAATGTAATATGTTCGGACTGCAAATGGTGATGCTGCCGTGGAGGCCCTGAGGGAGGAACTTGCTCAGGCCAAGGAGCAAGCTCGGGTTAGCAATGCGGCTGCCCTAAAGGCGGCCAAAGAGTTGAGAGCCGAACAGGCTGCTCATCACTGAAGCGAGGAAAGGATAGCCGAAATGGCTGTGGAGTTAAAGAATGCCGCCGACCGTTATGAACTCCTTGAAAAGGAGAATAAGGCTAGTTCGGCTGACCTGAACAAGGCACTTAATGCCACCAAGGAGATGCGGACCGAGGTCAGGGGTGTGCGGGAGGAGCTTCAACAGGCCGGTAAAATCGCGGCTGGGGGCTCCTATTTACTGCGGATGAAGTTGTTAGATCCGCAGTATGCTCCCCTACATGGACGCTGGAGTCCTGCAGATGTGTATGCGGACTTGGCGAAGAGTACAGCTGATGCAGCCAAGTTTTTCGAGGATCAAGTTGATAAAGAAGTGGAGAAGCTTTTCTGGTCACAATTCAATGCTCCCGCATGCCCGCTGCCGTTAAGTGAGAAGATGGCTGCTGTGGCGGAACTTCACAGGTTGTTCGGGTTTGCAATGCGGTCTGTAATAGACCATCTTTGGCCAAAGGGGCCTAAGCCGGACAGTTACTTTGGCTTGGTGCAACAATCCCTTGGGGCCGTACCTCAGATCGATGCTATGAGACGGTCGGCGTGCATAGAAGGTGCACGGATGGCCCTTGCCCGCGTTAAAGCATATTGGACAGATATGGAGGCCACCGTTGTGGCGACCCAGAATCCGGAGGGAGGCCAATATCCGGCCGAGCACTATTTATTGCAGGTAACAGAAGGTGCCCGCTTAATAGAGGCGCAGTGCTCGAAGAATGTTTTGTTCGAGTGAAAAATTAGATCATTGTAAAAACAATGTTATTTTGGTTATAAGGCTATATTTATACTTTTTGCCTGAAAGTATTATTGTGCCTCTTGTGCGGCCGTTTTTTATTTATGTGTATGTAATCCGAAAGTTAGCAGTCGTTGGCTTCAGCCCCCACGCATACAATGCGGGGGTGTTCACGAAAAATGTGCATAATCACACTTGATCTAACATCTTGGTCCATTAAGGAGGTGATCGCACGTTGAACGAGGCAACCAGACTATATAGCTGTAACACTTTCGCTTAGCCATTGGAGTCTAATAGTGGGGCTACTATGTAGCCCCTGGTACCTCCGCGTGCATCCGAATACGGGCGTGTGTGTACATGACCGGGAAACGGTCCTTCGTTAATGCGGAGGGATCCTAAATATTTTGATAAATCTTCGAGTGGTTGAACAGTCTCTCGCTGTATCATGACAGTCAGTTTTCGGCTTTCTCTACTGAGGTGCTCATCCGGAATAACCAGGGCACAATCGCAGTAGTTCTCCTTTGGCCACCTTAGCCAATAAAAACGAAACATAAGGCGGCAAACCCATTAGCCGGGCAAACCCAACATTTGACCAAAGACATGATTCGGAGCTGATGCATATAAGGCCAAACTCGTGACGCCGAACACACCCGAAGGTGTTCAGACTTTATAACAGAAAATGGGCCAAAAAGGCCCATTCATTATAAACCCTCTGGTTCCAGGTACGTGCATTAGTCTGTCGTGGGGAAATGCCAAAAACGGCAGCATCCTCTGTGGGTATGGAACCCATGGGATTTTAACAACAAGAGGCAGTAGAAAAGGTTTACACAGGGGCTTAATCTAAAGAGAAACCTGTTGAGCGTGGCCCTGCTGCACGTGTGCGCCTTTGTCTCCGTTGTGCCGTATCCTGGAAGGGCATCGCGCGAATGTTGTCTGTGAAGAAGAAAACTCATGTAGGGGAGTACAACGTAGGTATGCGATGAATAGTATTAAGTGTGAAATGCTGGCCTGCCAATAAGGTTGAGCCAAGTGTGGGGCTATATTAAATATCTACAGCCCCTGGTGTCCTCTATGGGATTACATATACGGTGCCCTGGTTCAGTTTTATCCGGGCTGCCGGACTCGTCTAACCGAGTCTGTGGTCTTGATGACCAGTCATGCTTTCTGATATTGGAGTCCGCTTATAGTTCGGCCGCTAGGGCCGTTGCGTATTCCTCCGCGCATGAAGGGCGCTCTGTCTTTCCATTAACGGTGATGATGCCACGTGGACCGGGCATCTTGAGTGTAAGGTAGGCATAGTGCGGTAATGCGTTCAAGCAGGCAAAGGTCGGTCTTCCAAGCAATGCATGATAGTCGCTTTGGAAAGGTGCGATGATGAAGAGTAATTCTTCGCTTCTGGAGTTGCCTGGGGAGCCGAATGTTACCTCGAGTACGACGGAGCCCCTGCTGTAGGCTTCAACGCCTGGTATCACCCCTTCAAAGGCGTTGTTGCTTTGCCTAATTCTGGATGGGTCTATCCCCATCCTGCGGACAGTGTCCTCATATATTAAATTGAGGTTGCTGCCACCGTCCATGAGGACGTGGGTGAGATGGTATCCATCGATTATTGGGTCAAGCACCAAGGCCTCTGATCCTTCGCGCCGAATACTAGTCAGGCGGTCCGTGTGATCAAAGGTGATCGGACTATTCATCCAATAGCTAGGTGTGGGTACGATGGGATCTATAGCGCATGCGTTTCTGAGCGCGTGTTCGTGCCTTCTCGTGGATGTATGAGTCGTGTGGATCATGTTTACTGTTTTGACCTCTGGTGGGAATTTTTTCTGTCCCCCAGTGTTCGGCTGACGAGGTTCATCCTCGTCTTCACTTGGTGTTTCCCTTCCCTTGTGTTCGGCATTTAATTTGCCGGCCTGCTTGAAGACCCAGCACTCTCTGTGCGTGTGGTTCGCAGGTTTGTCGGGGTGCCATGAATTTGGCACAGTCTGTCCAGGACTCTGTTCAGACCGGACGGTCCCTCTTTACTGCCTTTAAGTGGCTTCTTTTGCTGATCGGGTCGAGAGCCCCTGAATCCGGCGTTAACCGTTGTGTTATCCGGGCTCTCTTCCTTGTTTTGGCATTTGTTTTTATTACGCTGTGGCTTCCCATTGCCGTCCCTCATTTCGGATGTACTGGGATCGCTGGTGCTTTTACGGGCCAGCCAGCTGTCTTCACCCGCGCAAAAGCGGGTCATGAGGCTTGTTAAGGCTTCCATTGTCCTCGGCTTTTCTTCGCCGAGGTGTCTGGCGAGCCACTCGTCACGGATGTTGTGTTTGAATGCCGCTAAAGCTTCGGCGTCCGGACAATCGACAATTTGGTTCTTCTTAGTGAGGAGTCTGTTCCAAAGCTTGCGGGTGGACTCTCCGGGTTGTTGGATTATGTGACTTAAATTGTCAGCATCCGGAGGCCGGACATAGGTCCCTTGAAAATTGGCCTGGCGTCCTCGAGTTCCTCCCAACTCCCAATTGAATTTTCGGGGAGGCTTTTCAACCAGTGTCGAGCTGGTCCCTTCAGTTTGAGGGGAAGGTATTTGATGGCGTGGAGGTAATCCCCACGAGCCATATGTATATGCAGTATAAAATCCTCGATCCAGACACCTGGGTCTGTCGTTCCATCGTATGCCTCTATATTCACAGGTTTAAAGCCCTGTGGAAATTCATGGTCCAGTACTTCTTCAGTAAAGCACAGGGCGTGAGCAGCCCCTCTGTATCTGGACGTGATGTGGCATGCTATCGGCTGTTGTTGTGTCCGGCATTTATTCTGAACTGGTATTCGATTGGCATAATCATTTTGGTGACCATAGTCCCTCGCCGGGGTGTGTCCTTTAGATCCATAAATGGACCTGGCCGCGCCAGCTTTCTTATCCAGGTGCTCACATAGACCGTGCGCGGCGTCGGTAGCCGCTTTGTTGCGGTTATGAAGTGGCACAGCTTCGTCGTCGAATTCTGGAAGTAGCTTGCGTTTTGGATAGCTCTTTGTATGCCGATCATCGCCGTATCTTTCTTTAGTGTCTAGCACTTTATTCCATCTACAGTTGAGCGTTTCCTATGCGGCTTTGAGCCGTTGCTTCTGCTTCTTTAGACTTCTTGCGGTGGCCATAAGCTTTCTGTGGAGGTTATCTCGTTCCACGCATTTTTCCGGGATGATGAATGCATCATCGTCCGGACTGTTTTCTTGTGCTGGTTCAATTTCATGACCTCGTCAGTCAGGATCATTGTCCTTGGGCGTCTGCTCCGAACTGTGTTCGGGGTGGCCTGGTTCGTCCTGCTCCATCGCTGGGTCCGTCTGGTCATTGTTGCCTTCGGAGTTGACTGTAGTATCGATCCTTCTGGCGCTCTTGTCGCTATTTTTACTGTTGTTGGACTTAAACGGCGTCTGCGCCATCGCTTTGGCTTTTTCCCGGGGGTTTTATCTTCCGGATTGTCGCCTTTGTCCTCTTTGGGCGTATCCACCATGTATATGTTGTGTAACTAGGCAGAAGTCCAGTGCCCCATAGATTCTGAATCCTCTCCTGCATCGTCGTTCATACCGTCGATGCCTTCGGAATCGAAGTCAAGCACGTCAGTTAAATCATCGACCGTGGCTATGAAGTGGGTGGTGGGTGGGTAACGAATTTCTTCGTCGCCTGCTTCCCACTCGAGTCGAACATAGTTCGGCCCGGAATTTTCTGTCAAAGAGAGAGTTTTTAACGAGTTCAGCATGTTGCCAAAGGGCGAGTGCTGGAAGATATCTGCGGCGGTGAACTCCATTATCGGAGCCCAACCTGGCTCGGCTGGCTCAGGAGTGCGCGGGCTGGGACCAACATCCAGATATGAATCCGGGGGTCCGGATTCACAGGCACCACAGAGGTAAGGCCCGTGTTCGGCTCCACCGCCGACGAGTGTGCGACCTGTGGGGCGGGGTCCAGCCCTCCGTCCTTAGGCAACGCAGCCTGCTCCGGATTTAGGTCCGAAGCTACTGCGGGGGTGATACCCCGAGCTTTGTCCGACAGCAGGTCTAAGCCGTGCTCGCCGTGACTGTCCGGTGCTCCTGGCATAGGCCCGAATCCGTCGAAGACCCAGTCTCCGCGGATGTCCGCCGTGTAGTTCAGGTTCCCAATCCTGATTTGGTGGCCGGGGCGTAGCTATCGGTCTGCTCCAGATGGCCAAGCGAATTGGCCGGCAGGGCGGAGCCGCCAAACACGAAGATCTGACCGGGGAGAAAGGTCTCACCCGGAACCGTGTTGTTGATGATGGTTGAAGGAGCCATCGAGCCCTGTAGCGACGACACAGAGGAACTCTTAATGAAAGCACCAATGTCGGTGTCAAAACCGGCGGATCTCGGGTAGGGGGTCCCGATCTGTGCGTCTTAGGCTGATGGTAACAGGAAGCAAGGGACACGATGTTTACCTGTGTTCGGCCCTCTCACTGGAGGTAAAACCCTACTTCCTGCTTGATTAATATTGAAGATATGGGTAGCACAAGAGTAGATCTACCACAAGATCGTAGAGGCTAAACCCTAGAAGCTAGCCTATGATGGTATGATTGTAATTGTGATCGGCCTTCTAGGGACCAACCTCTCCGGTTTATATAGACACCGGAGAGGTCTAGGGTTTACATGGAGTCGGTTACAAGGAAGGAAATATAATATCCGGATCACCAAGCTTGCCTTCCACGCCAAGGAGAGTCCCATCCGTACACGTCACGAAGTCTAGAGTCTTGTATCTTCACGCTTCAATAGTCCGGACGATGTATATAGTCCGGCTGTCCGGATACCCCCTAATCCAGGACTCCCTCAGGCGCCCCCCCCTAGGGCACGCCCCCTGCCTCGTGGGCCCCCCTTTGCTCCACCGACGTACTTCTTCCTCCTATATATACCTACGTACCCCCGAACGATCAGATACGGAGCCAAAAACCTAATTCCACCGCCGCAACTTTCTGTATCACACTAGCACTTCCGCGTAATAACTCCACTAAAGGCGATCACCCATCGCCCATTAATACAATCCCAACGTTTTTGGATTCCAAATTCAGAGCAATACCCCTAGTACCTTCTGCAAATTCGACTAATTCACCTGACATTATTTCACCAAGACCTATAATACGAGAGATCCCATCTTGGGGCCTGTTCCGGAGCTCCGCCGGAAGGGGAATCCACCACAGAGGGCTTCTGCATCATCATAGCCTCTCCGATGAAGTGTGAGTAGTTTACTTCAGACCTTTGGGTCCATAGTTAGTAGCTAGATGGCTTCTTCTCTCTTTTTGGATCTCAATACAATGTTCTCCCCCTAACTCGTGGAGATCTATTCGATGTAATCTTCTTTTTGCGGTGTGTTTGTTGGGAGTGATGAATTGTGGGTTTATGATCAAGATTATCTATGAGCAATATTTGAATCTTCTCTAAATTCTTTTATGTATGATTGGTATCTTTGCAAGTCTCTTCGAATTATCCGTTTGTTTTGGCCAACTAGATTGGTAGTTCTTGCAATGGGAGAAGTGCTTAGCTTTGGGTCCAATCTTGCGGTGTCCTTTCCCAGTGACAGTAGGGGCAGCAAGGCACGTATTTTATTGTTGCCATCGAGGATAACAAGATGGTTTTTTTTATCATATTCCATGAATTTATCCCTCTACATCATGTCATCTTGCTTAAGGCGTTATTCTGTTTTCATTAACTTAATACTCTAGATGCATGCTGGATAGCGGTCGATGAGTGGAGTTATAGTAGTAGATGCAGCAGGAGTCGGGTCTACTTGTCTCGGACGTGATGCCTATATACATGATCATACCTAGATACTCTCATAACTATGCTCAATTCTGTCAATTGCTCAACAGTAATTCGTTCACCCACCGTAAAATACTTATGCTCTTGAGAGAAGCCACAAGTGAAATCTATGGCCCCCGGGTCTATTCTCTATCATATCAATCTTCCCTACTTTATTACTGCTTTGCTTTTTTACTTTGCTTTTTATTTTACTTTGCATGTTTATACCAAAAATACCAAAAATATTATCTATCATCTCTATCAGATCTCACTCTCGTAAGTGACCGTGAAGGGATTGACAACCCCTAATCGCGTTGGTTGCGTTGAGCTATTTGTTTTGTGTAGGTACGAGGGACTTGGCGTGGCCTCCTCTTGGATTGATACCTTGGTTCTCAAAAGCTGAGGGAAATACTTACGCTACTCGGCTGCATCATCCTCTCCTCTTCGGGAAAACCAACATAAGCTCAAGGCGTAGCAAGAAGGATTTCACGCCCGTTCAGGAGTCTACGCAAAAGTCAAGATACCAAGTACCCATCACAATCCCTTATCTCTCGCATTACATTATTTGTCTTTTGCCTCTCGTTTTCCTCTCCCCCACTTCACCCTTGCCGTTTTATTTGCCCTCACTTTTCCGTTTGCCTTTCTTTACGCTTGCTTTTTGTTTGCCCGTGTGTTAGTTTGCTTGCTTATCACGATGTCTCAAGATAATACCAAATTGTGTAACTTCACCAATACCAACAATAATGATTTCCTTAGCACTCCTATTGCTCCTCTTGCCAATACTGAATCTTGTGAAATCAAAACTGCTTTATTGAATCTTGTTATGAAAGATCAATTCGCCGGCCTTCCTAGTGAAGATGCCGCTACTCATCTAAATAGCTTTGTTGATTTATGTGATATGCAAAAGAAAAAATATATTGACAATGATGTTGTTAAATTGAAGCTATTTCCTTTTTCGCTTAGAGATCGTGCTAAAGCTTGGTTTTCGTCTTTGCCTAAAAATAGTATTGATTCTTGGAACAAGTGCAACATGCTTTATCTCTAAGTATTTTCCTCCCGCTAAGATCATCTCTCTTAGAAATGATATTATGAATTTTAAGCAACTTGACCCTGAACATGTTGCACAAGCTTGGGAGAGGATGAAATTAATGATACGTAATTGCCCTACTCATGGTTTGAATTTGTGGATGATTATACAAAAATTCTATGATGGATTGAATTTTGCTTCTAGAAACCTTTTAGATTCGGCCGCGGGAGGCACTTTTATGGAAATCACTTTAGGAGACGCTACTAAACTCCTAGATAATATTATGGTTAATTATTCTCAATGGCACACTGAAAGATCTACTAATAAAAAAGTGCATGCGATAGAAGAAATTAATGTTTTGAGTGGAAAGATGAATGAACTTATGAAATTATTTGCTACTAAGAGTGTTTCTTCTAATCCTAATGATATGCATTTGTCTACTTTGATTGAGAATAATAATGAATCTATGGATGTGAATTTTGTTGGTAGGAATAATTTTTGGTAACAACGCGTATAGAGGGAACTTTAATCCTAGGCCTTATCCTAGTAATCCTTCTAATAATTATGGAAATTCCTACAACAACTCTTATGGAAATTTTAATAAGATTCCCTCTGAATTTGAGACTAGTGTTAAAGAGTTTATGAATTAGCAAAGAATTTTAATGCTTTGCTTGAAGAGAAATTGCTTAAAGTTGATGAACCGGCTAGGAACGTTGATAGAATTTCTCTTGATGTTGATTCTTTAAAGCTTAGATCTATTCCTCCTAAGCATGATATCAAAGAGTCTCTCAAAGCCATGAGAATTTCCATTGATGATTCCAAGGAAATAAACGCTAGGATGCGTGCTACGAAAGATGCCTTTAATAAAGCGTGTTCTTCCAGTTTCCATGAAAATAAAGATGAAGATCTAAAAGTTATTGATGTGTCCCCTATCAAATCTTTGTTTTGAAATATGAATCTTGATAATGATGAGATTGAATATGACCCACCTTTACCTAAAAGGCATTCTAAAAATTCGGAGTTTTTAGATCTTGATGCTAAAATTGATAAAAGTGGGATTGAAGAAAGTAAAACCCTATATGTTGCTAAACCCACTATTTTGGATTTCAAGGAATTTAATTATGAAAGTTTCTCTTTAATTGATTGTATTTCCTTGTTGCAATTCGTGCTAAATTCTCCTCATGCTTATAGTCAAAATAAAGCGTTTACCAAACATATTGTTGATGCCTTGATGCAATCTTATGAGGAAAAACTTGAGTTGGAAGTCTCTATCCCTAGAAAACTTTATGATGAGTGGAAACCAACTATTAAACTCAAAATTAAGGATCATGAATTTTATGCTTTATGTGATTTGGGTGCTAGTGTTTCCACTATTCCCAAAACTTTGTGTGATTTGCTAGATTTCCGTGATTTTGATGATTGCTCTCTAAACTTGCACCTTGCGGATTCCACTATTAAGAAACCTATGGGAAGAATTAATGATGTTCTTATTTTTGCAAATAGGAATTATGTGCCCGTAGATTTTATCATTCTTATATAGATTGCAATCCTTCATGTCCTATTATTCTTGGTAGACCTTTCCTTAGAACGATTGGTGCAATCATTGATATGAAGGAAAGGAATATTAGATTCCAATTTCCGTTAAGGAAAGGCACGGAACACTTCCCTAGAAAGAAAATAAAATTACCATATTAATCTATTATGAGATCCACTTATGGATTGCCTACCAAAGATGGCAATACCTAGATCTATCCTTGCTTTTATGCCTAGCTAGGGCGTTAAACAATAGCGCTTGTTGGGAGGCAACCCAATTTTATTTTTAGTTTTTTGTTTTTGCTTCTATTTAGGAATAAATAATCCATCTACCTTCTGTTTAGATGTGGTGTTATGTTTTAATTAGTGTTTGTGCCAAGTTAAACCTATAGGATCTTCTTGGATGATAGTTATTTGATCTTGCTGTAATTTCCAGAAACTTTCGGTTCACGAAAAAAATTGTTAAAAATCGCCAGAACGTGATAAAATAGTGATTCCAATTGCTTATGATCAATAAAAAAATTTCCTAGGTCGTCCTATTTTTTATGAATATTTGGAGCATTAGAAGTTCGCTTTAGTTACAGATTACTACAGACTGTTCTGTTTTTGACAGATTCTGTTTTTTGTGTGCTGTTTGCTTATTTTGATGAATCTATGGCTAGTAAAATAGTTTATAATCCATAGAGAAGTTGGAATACATTAGGTTTAAAACCAATATAAATAAAGAATGAGTTCATTACAGTACCTTGAAGTGGTATTTTGTTTTCTTTCGCTAACGGAGCTCACAAGATTTCTGTTGAGTTTTGTGTTGTGAAGTTTTCAAGTTTTGGGTGAATTTTTTTGATGGATTATGGAACAAGGAGTGGCAAGAGCCTAAGCTTATGGATGCCCATGGAAACCCCAAGATAACCCAAGGACACCAAAAATTCAAATCTTGGGGATGCCCCCGGAAGGCATCCCCTCTTTCGTCCACTTCCATCGGTAACTTTACTTGGAGCTATATTTTTATTCACCACATAATATGTGTTTTGCTTGGAGCGTCTTGTATGATTTTATTCTTTGCTTTTTAGTTTAACACAATCATCCTTTCTGTACACACCTTTTGAGAGAGCCATACATGAATTGGAATTTGATAGAATACTCTATGTGCTTCACTTATATCTTTTGAGCTATATAGTTTTGCTCTAGTGCTTCACTTATATCTTTTAGAGCACGGTGGTGGATTTGTTTTATAGAACCTTTGATCTCTCATAATTCACTTAGATTATTTTGAGAGTCTTAAATAACATGGTAATTTGCTTAATAATAATAATATGCTTGGTATTCAAGATTTATAAAACTTTCTTTTGAGTGCGTTGAATACTAAGAAAAGTTTGATTCTTGATAATTGTTTTGAGATATGGAGGTAGTAATATTAGAGTCATGCTAGTTGAGTAGTTGTGAATTTGAGAAATACTTGTGTTAGAGTTTGTGATTCCCGTAGCATGCACATATGGTGAACCGTTATGTGATGAAGTCGGAGCATGATTTATTTATTGATTGTCTTCCTTATGAGTGGCGGCGGGGACGAGCGATGGTCTTTTTGTACCAATCTATCCCCCTAGGAGCATGCGCGCAATACTTTGCTTTGATAACTTGTAGATTTTTGCAATAAGTATATGAGTTATTTATGACTAATGTTGAGTCCATGGATTATACGCACTTTTCTCACCCTTCCACCATTGCTAGCCTTTCTAATACCGCGCACTTTTCGCTGGTATCATACACCCACTATATACCTTCCTCAAAACAGCTACCAACCTACCTATTATGGCATTTCCATAGCCATTCTGAGATATATTTCCATGCAACTTTCCACCGTTCCGTTTATTATGACACGCTCCATCATTGTCATATTGCTTAGCATGATCATGTAGTTGACATCGTAATTGTGGCAAAGCCACCATTCATAATTATTTTATACATGTCACTCATGAATCATTGCATATCCCGGTACACCACCGGAGGCATACACATAGAGTCATATTTTGTTGTAAGTATCGAGTTGTAATTGTTGAGATGTAAGTAAATAAAAGTGTGATGATCATCATTTCTAGAGCATTGTCCCAAGTGAGGAAAGGATGATGGAGACTATGATTCCCCCACAAGTCGGGATGAGACTCCAGACGAAAAATAAATTAAAAAAAAAGAGAAAAGGCCCCAAAAAATGAGAGAAAAAGAGAGAAGGGACAATGTTACTATCCTTTTACCACACTTGTGCTTCAAAGTAGCACCATGATCTTCATAATAGAGAGTCTCTCATTTTGTCACTTTCATATACTAGTGGGAATTTTTCATTCTAGAACTTGGCTTGTATATTCCAATGATGGGCTTCCTCAAATTGCCCTAGGTCTTCGTGAGCAAGCGAGTTGGATGCACACCCACTTAGTTTCTTTTGTTGAGCTTTCATATACTTATAGCTCTAGTGCAACCGTTGCATGGCAATCCCTACTCACTCACATTTATATCTATTGATGGGCATCTCCATAGCCCGTTGATACGCCTAGTTGATGTGAGACTATCTTCTCCCTTTTTGTCTTCTCCACAACCACCATCATATTCCACATATAGTGCTATATCCATGGCTCACGCTCATGTATTGCGTGAAGATTGAAAAAGTTTTGAGAATGTCAAAAGTATGAAACAATTGCTTGGCTTGTCATCGGGGTTGTGCATGATTTAAATACTTTGTGTGGTGAAGATAGAGCATAGCCAGACTATATGATTTTGTAGGGATAACTTTCTTTGGCCATGTTATTTTGAGAAGACATAATTGCTTTGTTAGTATGCCTGAAGTATTATTATTTTTATGTCAATATTAAACTTTTATCTTGAATCTTTCGAATCTGAATATTCATACCACAATTAAGAAGAATTACATTGAAATTATGCCAAGTAGCACTCCGCATCAAAAATTCTCTTTTTGATCATTTACCTACTCGAGGGACGAGCAGAATTAAGCTTGGGATGCCTGATACGTCTCCAACGTATCTATAATTTTTGATTGCTCCATGCTATATTATCTTCTATTTTGGACCATATTGGGATTTATTTTCCACTTTTATATTACTTTTGGGACTAACCTATTAACCGGAGGCCCAGCCCAGATTCTTTGTTTTTGCCTATTTCGGTGTTTCAAGAAAGCGGAATATCAAATGGAGTCCAAGCGGAATGAAACCTTCGGGAACGTGATTTTCTCACCGAATATGATCCAGGAGACTTGGACCCCACGTCAAGAAAGAAGGGAGGCGGCCACGAGGGTGGAGGGCGCCCCCCTAGGGCGCGCCCCCTTGCCTCGTGGGCCCCCCTTTGCTCCACCGACATACTTCTTCCTCCTATATATACCTACGTACCCCTGAACGATCAGATACGGAGCCAAAAACCTAATTCCACCGCCGCAACTTTCTGTATCCACGAGATCCCATCTTGGGGCCTGTTCCGGAGCTCCGCCGGAAGGGGAATCCACCATGGAGGGCTTCTACATCAGCATAGCCTCTCCGATGAAGTGTGAGTAGTTTACTTCAGACCTTCGGGTCCATAGTTAGTAACTAGATGGCTTCTTCTCTCTTTTTGGATCTCAATACAATGTTCTCCCCCTCTCTCATGGAGATATATTCGATGTAATCTTCTTTTTGTGGTGTGTTTGTTGAGACCGATGAATTGTGGGTTTATGATCAAGATTATCTATGAGCAATATTTGAATCTTCTCTGAATTCTTTTATGTATGATTGGTTATCTTTGCAAGTCTCTCCGAATTATCCGTTTGGTTTGGCTAACTAGATTGGTAGTTCTTGCAATGGGAGAAGTGCTTAGCTTTGGGTTCAATCTTGCGGTGTCCTTTCCCGATGTGATGAGGGGCAGCAAGGCACGTATTGTATTGTTGCCATCGAGGATAACAAGATGGGGTTTTATCATATTGCATGAATTTATCCCTCTACATCATGTCATCTTGCTTAAGGCATTACTTTGTTTTCATTAACTTAATACTCTAGATGCATGCTGGATAGCGGTCGATGAGTGGAGTAATAGTAGTAGATGCAGGCAGGAGTCGGTCTACTTGTCTCGGATGTGATGCCTATATACATGATCATACCTAGATACTCTCATAACTATGCTCAATTCTGTCAATTGCTCAACAGTAATTCATTCACCCACCGTAAAATACTTATGCTCCTGAGAGAAGCCACTAGTGAAATCTATGGCCCCCGGGTCTATTCTCTATCGTATCAATCTTCCCTACTTTATTATTGCTTTGCTTTTTTACTTTGCTTTTTATTTTACTTTGCATCTTTATACCAAGATACGAAAAATGTTATCTATCATCTCTATCAGATCTCACTCTCGTAAGTGACCGTGAAGGGATTGACAACCCCTAATCGCGTTGGTTGCGTTGAGCTATTTGTTTTGTGTAGGTACGAGGGACTTGCGCGTGGCCTCCTCTTTGGATTGATACCTTGGTTCTCAAAAACTGAGGGAAATACTTACGCTACTCTGCTGCATCATCCTCTCCTCTTCGGGGAAAACCAACGCAAGCTCAAGACGTAGCATGAAGTTGCGGCCAACAGTGACGCTTGCTTATTGGTACATATTAAGTTAGTATCCTATAACAAAGGATCGATACTCTGTCCGATTCTTCTCGCCGAATATCGGACAGTGTCTCAGGGGCTACGGACTACATGGGGTTTTTCTCTTTCTATGTCACTTACCTCGAAACCTGTTAACAGGTTGCTGCAGGCTTTGTTCAGTCCACTCTTGGCAGACTGAACTTTCTCGATCACCGCACCCATAAGGACACGGTGCTCGTCCACGACGGAGGCGCCTCGTAGTGCCTCCATCAGGTTACCTGGCACCCCTAGATGGACAGGGGCCACCGGTGGAAGCGGCACCCCCCTCCCCCACCTTCAAAGGGGGCTGCTCGCCTGACTCCGGAGCCATAGGGGTCTCTGAAATCATATTCGGTTGAGGGCTGAACTGGATGCGGCCCTCTTCGCCAGTCTCCATAGGGATCGGCTCCCCCATGTGTCCGGCAATGGAGGCTTCGCCTCGTGGCGCCTCTCGGACATCGTCCTGGGCTCTTCCCCGGTTCGGAGCGGCCCTCCGGGACAACACTTCGGTGTCATCCCTGGCTTCGGGGGAATAAGCAGGCGGTGGCCACATACTCGCCATCTCTGATGGAGCCAACGAACCTCCAGACGAGGATCATTGGATTAGGTCGCGGGCCGGACTGCAATAGTACAGTTAACTATGTCAAGATAATAGAGAGAAAGGGCCAGATGTGCGCACGAGCGAGCCATGTCACATATGATGCGGCCTGGGGCTTAGTGCGGGGGCGTCGTTCCGGACTGCTGTCAACGTCCCACGCGGTGTTGACCGCTGGGACGCCTTTCCCCTTCTTGGGCATTCCCGCCTCCAGATTCGCCGAAGCCGCCCTCTTCTACTTCCTCTCCTTAGGGGGAGGGTTGTTTTCTTCCTCCTCCTCCTCCTCTTCCTCGTCATTGTCCTCAGGGATAGAGGAATGAGCTTCGTCATCTTCGTACGTCACGTCTGAAGTTCCCTTGCGACGGGGGCCACTCTTGGCCCCCTTTTCCTTCTTCTTGGCCTTCTTCTCCGGTGCCTTATATGGCGCCGGCACCAGTATCTTCGCTAGACGCAGGATGACTGGTTCTTGAGCGTGAGCGGACCTTTGGATCCGCTTCGCCCTCTCCATCCAGTCCTGAAAAAGCAATAATAAAAGCTCACACATCATCCTCGAAACAATTAAGTTGGGGGTACATAAAAAATAGCATACCTCGCTGGCAGGGTGTTTACAATTGTGACCACGGTCTGAATCCGTGGCCGGTAGCTTCTCATTGCCCTTCAAAAGCAACTTCCAGGCGCCTTCGTGAGTAGTCTCGAAGAGCCTTACCAAGGTCTGGTGCTTCTTCGAATTGAACTCACACAGAGGGACGGCTTGGTACCGCACGTAAGAATCCGACGAACTAGCATCACCTGGATTACGTCGACGAGCTTGACATTCTTGGTCACCATGCTTTGAACGCGCGTCTGCAGCGCTATCAGCTTGTCGGGTGAACACCAGTCCGGACTCTTCTCAACCCAGGAGGTGAGTCGCATGGGAGCGCCGGAGCGGAATTCAGCAGCTGCGGCCCAGGTGGTGCCGCGAGGTTCAGTGATATAGAACCATTGCTTCTGCCACTCCTTTACTGTGTCCACAAAAGTGCCCTTGGGCGAGAGGCGTTGGACAGCTTACTCACCATGGCTCCTCCGCACTCCAGCGTCGGGCCATCCACCACCTTCGGCTTCACGTTGAAGACTTTGAGCCACAGCCCAAAGTGGGGTTGGATGCGGAGGAAGGCCTCACACACGATGATAAACACCGAGATGTTGAGGAAGGAATTCGGGGACAGATCATGGAAATCTATCCCGTAATAATACATCAGCCCGCGGACGAAAGGGTGGAGTGGAAACCCTAGCCCGCGGAAGAAATGGGGGATGAATACTACCCTCTCGGTGGGCTTCAGTGTGGGGACGACTTGTCCCTCGGCCGGCAGACGGTGGGCTATCTCCTTCGCCAAATATCCGGCCGCCCGAAGCTTAGTAATGTCCTCCTCATTGACGGAGGAGACCATCCACTTGCCCTGACCACCAGATCCGGACATGGTTGCTTGAGTGGAAAGGAGATGAGAACATGGGTGCTGGAGCTCGAGATTGGAAAGGCGGAGACAGAGAGAGAGCGTGAGAAGAGGAAGAGGGAATCCTTATCCCCTTATAAAGGCAGGAAATATTAAACGCCTCCTCACTCGCCTTAAGATTCGCCTATTCCCAAGGGCTGTATAAACGGCACGGTTGGGTTACCCATGCCCGCATTGATGAGAATCCCGCGATAAGGGGACACGATCTCTGCTTTGACAAGACGTGCCAATGGCAACTGCATCTCGGGGCGTGGGGCGTCGAACATAAAAGCGGTTTGGAATTATGACCGGTCGGACATAATGTCGTGTTGTAAAGAAGCTGTCAACAGATTAGGTTCGTGCAAATATTATATTCTCTCTGCGGTTGTGTGTGGTATGCGTTACAGGTCCGGATACAATCATCGCATCCGAAGACTATCGTGGAGTTCGGAAAAAGGTGAACCCGCCTTGCAATGTCGAAGACAATCTGCGCGCCGGACTCCTCGTCATTGAAGCCAGGTTCAGGGGCTACTAAGGGAGTCCTGGACTAAGGGGTCCTCGGGCGTCCGGCCTGTTATCCATGGGCTGAACTGATGGGCTGTGAAGACATGAAGGCCGAAGACTGTACCCGTGTCCGGATTAGACTCTACTTGGCGTGGAAGGCAAGCTTGGCAACCGACTATGTAGATTCCCTCTGATGTAACCAACTCCATGTAACCCTAGATCTCTCATGTGTCTATATAAACCGGAGAGCATAGTCCGAATGGGGGGATACTCATTACCATATTCACATAGGCTAGACTTCTAGGGTTTAGCCATTACGATATCGTGGTAGATCAACTCTTGTAACACTCATATTCATCAAGATCAATCAAGCAGGAAGTAGGGCATTACCTCCATAGAGAGAGCCCGAACCTGGGTAAACATCGTGTCCCCCGTCTCCTGTTACCATCGATCCTAGACGCACAGTTCAGGACCCCCTACCCGAGATCTGCCGGTTTTGACACCGACAGCCGCTTCATCCAACAATACCGCCGAATCAAAGTAAGACATTGGTGGTAAGCAGTATGACTATTATCGCCCACAACTCATTGTGTTCTACTCGTGCATATATCATCTATGCATAGACCTGGCTCGGGTGCCACTGTTGGGGAACGTAGTAATTCAAAAAATTCCTACGATCACGCAAGATCTATCTAGGAGATGCATAGCAACGAGATGGGAGAGTGTGTCCACGTACCCTCGTAGACCGAAAGCGGAAGTGTTTAGTAACGTGGTTGATGTAGTCGAACGTCTTCACGATCCAACCGATCCAAGTACCGAACGTACGGCACCTCCGTGTTCAGCACACGTTCAGCATGATGACGTCCCTCGAGCTCTTGATCCAGTAGAGGGTCGAGGGAGAGTTCCGTCAGCACGACGGCATGGTGACGGTGATGATGAAGTTACCAGCAAAGGGCTTCTCCTAAGCACTACGACGATATTACCGAGGTGTTAAACTGTGGAGGGGGGGCACCGCACACGGCTAAGAGATTGTCTGTCCTGCATTGGCTGCCCCCTGGCCATGTATACAAAGGAGGGGGGAGAGAGGCCGGCGGCCAGGTGGGGCGCGCAATGGAGGGAGTCCTAGGACTCCTAGTCCAAGTAGGATTCGCCCCCCCCCCTTTTCCTTTCTTCCACCGGAGGGAATAGGAAGGAGAGGGAGAGGGAAAGGGAAGGGGGACGCTGCCCCCTCCTCCTTGTCCTATTCGGACTCCCAAGGAGGGGGGCACGCGGCCACCTCCCATAGGCTTCCCTCTCTCTCCCTTAGGCCCATGTTGGCCCAATACTTCACCGGGGGGTTCCAGTAACCTCTCGATACTCCAGAAAAATACCCGGATCACTCGAAACCATTTCGATGTCCGAATATAACCTTCCAATATATGAATCTTTACCTCTTGACCATTTCGAGACTCCTCATCATTTCCGTGGTCTCATCCGGTACTCCGAACAAACTTCGGTCATCAAATCACATAACTCATAATACAAACCGTCATCGAACGTTAAGCGTGCGGACCCTACGGGTTCGAGAACTATGTAGACATGAACGAGACATGTCTTCGGTCAATAACCAATAGCGGAACCTGGATGCTCATATTGGCTACTACATATTCTACGAAGATCTTTATCGCTCAAACCGCATAACAACATACGTCATTCCCTTTGTCATCGGTATGTTACTTGCCCGAGATTCGATCGTCGGTATCCTCATACCTAGTTCAATCTCGTTACCGGCAAGTCTATTTACTCATTCCGTAATGTATCATCCCGTAACTAACTCACTAGTCACATTGCTTGCAAGGCTTTATAGTGATGTGCATTACCGAGAGGGCCCATAGATACCTCTCCGATACACGGAGTGACAAATCCTAATCTCGATCTATGCCAACTCAACAAACACCATCGGAGACACTTGTAGAGCATCTTTATAATCACCCAGTCACGTTGTGACGTTTGATAGCACACAAAGTGTTCCTCCGGTATTCTGGAGTTGCAGAATCTCATAGTCAGAGGAATATGAAGCCATGAAGAAAGCAATAGCAATAAAACTAAACGATCATTATGCTAAGCTAACGGATGGGTCTTGTCCATCACATCATTCTCTAATGATGTGATCCCGTTCATCAAGTGAAAACACATGTCTATGGTTAGGAAACTTAACCATCTTTGATTAACGAGCTAGTCAAGTAGAGGCATACTAGGGATACCCTGTTTGTTTATGTATTCACACATGTACTAAGTTTCCAGTTAATACAATTCTAGCATGAATAATAAACATTTATCATGATATAAGGAAATATAAATAACAACTTTATTATTGCATCTAGGGCATATTGGAAAACAAAGATTTAATAGGAGACACATCAATCACTTTTAGATCTTCATCCTTATTATCATGAAAACTAGAAGAACATGCTTTCATAAAGCAATCCTTTTTTGCATGCATCCTAGCGGTTCTTTCTTTGTACTCATCAATGGAAATTCTCATAGCTTTAAGAGACTCATTGATATCATGCTTATGTGGAATAGATATAAGTTTCAAAGAATCAATATCAAGAGAAACTCTATCCGCGTTCTCTAAAAAGATATAAGTGAAGCACTAGAGCAAAATAATTTAGCTCAAAAGATATAAGTGAAGCACAAAGAGTATTCTAATAAATTCTGATTCATGTGTGTCTCTCTCAAAATGTGTGTACAGCAAGGATGATTGTGGTAAACTAAAAATCAAATACTCAAATCATACAAGACGCTCCAAGCAAAACACATATCATGTGGTGAATAAAAATATAGCATCAACTAAAGTTACCGATAGACGAAGACGAAAGAGGGGATGCCTTCCGGGGCATCCCCAAGCTTAGGCTTTTGGTTGTCCTTGAATTTTACCCTGGGGTGCCTTGGTCATCCCCAAGATTAGGCTCTTGCCACTCCTTATTCCATAATCCATCAAATCTTTATCCAAAACTTGAAAACTTCACAACACAAAACTCAACAGAAAATCTCATGAGCTCCGTAAGCGAAATAAAACAAACCACCACTTTAAGGTACTATAATTAACTCATTATTTATTTATATTGGTGCTAAACCTACTTTATTCCAACTTCTCTATGGTTCATACCCCCCGATACTAGCCATAGATTCATCAAAATAAGCAAACAACACACGAAAAATAGAATCTATCCAAAACATAACAGTCTGTAGTATTCTGTATCAAACACAAACTTTATGTAACTCAAAAATTCAACCAAAATATGAAGACCTAAATAATTTGTTTATTGATCTACTCAATTGGAATCAGTATTTTATCACGTCCTGGTGATTTTTAACAGTTGTTTTCGTGAAGCGTAAAGTTTACGACTTTTTCAAAGAAGATCAAATAACTATCATCCAAGAAGATCCTATAGGTTTTACTTGGCACAAACACTAATTAAAACATAAAACCACATCTAACCAGAGGCTAGATCAATTATTTATTTCTAAACATAAATAAAAATCAAGAAACAAAAATAAAATTGGGTTGCCTCCCAACAAGCGCTATCGTTTAACGCCCCTAGCTAGGCATAAAGGCAAGAATAGATCTAGGAATTTTCATCTTTGGTTGGCAATCCATAAGTGGCTCTCATAATAGATTCATAGGGTAATTTAATTTTCTTCCTAGGAAAGTGTTCCATGCCTTTCCTTAATGGAAATTGGAATCTAATATTCCCTTCCTTCATATCAATAGTTGCACCAATCGTTCTAAGGAAAGGTCTACCAAGAATAATAGGACATGTAGGATTGCAATCTATATCAAGAACAATGAAATCTACGGGCACATAATTCCTATTTGCAACAATAAGAACATCATTAATCCTTCCCATAGGTTTCTTAATGGTGGAATCCGCAAGATGCAAGTTTAAAGAACAATCATCAAATTCACGGAAACCTAACACATCACACAAAGTTTTTGGAATCGTGGAAACACTAGCACCCAAATCACACAATGCATAGCATTCATGATATTTAATTTTAATTTTAATAGTATGTTCCCACTCATCATGAAGTTTCCTAGGGATAGAAACTTCTAATTCGAGTTTTCCTTCATAAGATTGCATTAAAGCATCAACGATATGTTTAGTAAAAGCCTTATTTTGACTATAAGCATGAGGAGAATTTAGCACGGATTGCAACAAGGGAATACAATTTATCAAAGAAAAATTATCATAATTAAATTCCTTGAAATCCAAAATAGTGGGTTCATTGCTATGTAAAGTTTTGACCTCTCCAGTCCCACTTTTACCAATTTTTGCATCAAGATCTAAAAACTCCGAATCATTGGGACGCCTTTTAACTAAAGTTGACTCATCTCCAGTCCCATCATTATCAAGATTCATATTGGAAAACAAAGATTTAATAGGAGACACATCAATCACTTTTAGATCTTCATCCTTATTATCATGAAAACTAGAAGAACACGCTTTCATAAAGCAATCCTTTTTTGCATGCATCCTAGCGGTTCTTTCTTTGCACTCATCAATGGAAATTCTCATAGCTTTGAGAGACTCATTTATAGCATGCTTAGGTGGAATATATCTAAGTTTCAAAGAATCAGCATCAAGAGAAATTCTATCCACGTTCCTAGCCAATTCATCAATCTTAGGCAATTTTTCTTCAAGCAAAGCATTGAAATTCTTTTGCAAAATCATAAATTCTTTAACACTAGTCTCAAAATGAGAGGGCATCTTATTAAAATTTCCATAAGAGTTGTTGTAGGAATTACCATAATTATTAGAGGAATTACTAGGAAACGGCCTAGGATTAAAGTTTCCTCTATACTCGTTGTTACCAAAATTGTTCCTACCAACAAAATTCACATCCATAGATTCATTATTATTCTCAAACAAAGTAGATAAAGGCATATTATTAGGATCAGAAGAAACACTCTTATTAGCAAACAACTTCATAAGTTCATCCATCTTTCCACTCAAAACATTAATCTCTTCTATCGCATGAACCTTTTTACTAGTAGATCTCTCGGTGTGCCATTGAGAATAATTAACCATAATATTATCTAGGAAATTAGTATCTTCTCCTAAGGTGATTTCCATAGAAGTGCCTCCCGCGGCCGATTCTAAAAGATTTCTAGAAGCAAAATTCAATCCAGCATTAAATTTTTGTATAATCATCCATAAATTCAAACCATGTGTATGGTAATTACATATCGTTAATCTCATCCTCTCCCAGGCTTGTGCAACATGCTCATGATCAAGTTGCTTAAAATTCATAATATCGTTTCTAAGAGATCTTAGCGGGAGGAAAGTACTTAGAGATAAAAGCATCTTTGCACTTATTCCAAGAATCAATACTATTTTTGGGCAAAGACGAAAACAAAGTTTTAGCACGATCTCTAAGTAAAAAACGGAAATAGCTTCAATTTAACAATATCATTATCCACGTCTTTCTTCTTTTGCATATCACACAAATCAATAAAGTTGTTTAGATGGGTAGCGGCATCTTCATGTAGCGACCCGACCTCAAACGGTCAAGTCTCTGTGCTTCAGTGTCATCCCTCCCTGGATCGGTAATGCTGACACAGACAGTACTCGAAGGATTTATAACAGAGTAGCAATCACACAGTTATTACATCGAATGTCTCAAAAGAGAACTTATCACAATAAATATGGCTTAAGGCCATCTAAGAAGATAACAACGGAAGACTTGGAAGATAAGTGAGTCCATCAACTCCAACGGCATAGCTGAGATGCACAACAACGACCTATCGCACCTTTACTCGTCGTCTGAAAAGTCTGCAACATAATACGTTGCAGCCCGAAAACGGGTCAGCACATGGAATATGCTGGCAATATAACACAGTAGAGCAATGAACAGATAAATACTATCACTACATGCATATATGGCTGGTGGAGGCTCTATGGTTATAAGGTTTTTGCGAAAAGCCAATTTTTCCCTACAACAAAGGAATATAGTTTACTTAACTATCATGGTGGTTGAACAACATTGAGAAGGTACCTCCAACTCAATCCCAATTAAAAGTAATTATCAACCCAACAAATTAAATTAGAGTGATGAGATACATATGATAATCCAAGTACTAGATACTCAAGATGTCCATAACCGGAGACACGGCTAACCATGATTAGATTGCATACTCTGCAGAGGTTTGCGCACTTTTACCCACAAGACTCGATCTCCTCCGTTGGATTTCTCGCACTTCATGGTGTTTGAGAAACGGATGACCGAGACACAGTCTTTCAGAAGCATTAACTCTAACCCCGGGTAGACAGTACCAACCTACATCCCTCTACATCTGCTAGCCTACCACTGGAAGAGGTCATGCAACTTACTCAACTATGCTAGAGCCCATAATAGCTTGTGGCTGCACACGGAAGTTTCTAGCATGAAATATCTCAGATCCCTTTGAGCCTGGGTGGCGGACCGTAGGATTATCACACGGGTACTCCGGGATATCCTAGAACAACACTGGATTCTCCAGGTGCCCAAACAAGCAATCCACCTAGATGTGTATTAAAGTTGCCACCTTAAGTTGAACCATTAAATAATCATCTCACATATTTCATGGATTCACTCACCCAAACCACGTCTACGAGCATAGCATAGCAGTATAAGCATAATGTAGAAGTAACTCCCAAGGGTTTGATAATAAACAGGGCAATAGGTTCTACCTCATCAACTACTTCCCAATACCCACAAGTTAATCACATCCTAATCATGCAGTGTTGGAGTTTTGGAACTAATGCATAAAAACTGGGTATGAAAAGAGTATGATCAATGTGTTACTTGCCTTGCTGACGATCCGCAAAACCTAGTGACTCATAATAGCACGCTTCGCACTCCGAGAATTCTATCGCAAACAAACAATAGCATACATAAGCAATCAAGCAAATATGCAAGAGTAAAACTCAAATAATAAGATTAAATCTGAAAACTCAACTGAAGAGATTCGATTTGCAAAAAGAATCAAATCAAACGGAGCAACGAAACTCAAACTACGAAAGAAACAAGATCCGATTACTAATCTGGACTAAAGTCAAATTGTACAGTACCAAAACCTTGTTCAAGTTGGTTAAACAAAAAGAGGGTTTCGAGACAAAGATCTAGGCGCTTGAATCGCCTGATTCCGATAAACGAGCGAAAAGATAAACTAAAACGAAAATCGGGTCAGAAATCGCGATCGAAAATAATCGCGAAAAACCACGGAAAAGAAAAAGCGACGAGCAGGCTAACGAGCGAGCGTTCATGCTGCGGCTAACGGGTGAACGGCGTTCGTTAAAATAAACGGACGGACGGACGTCCGCTAAATAAATAAACCGATGGAAAAAAACCAAACCAATCTATTAAAAAAACGGATCTAGGGTTTTTACCGGAAAAACCGAACTGGCGAAGTAAACCGGCGGCGAACTCCGGCGAGCGGCACGGCACGGCGGAGTGGCGGTGCGGCGGCGGCGGCTCGTTCGGCGGCGGCGCTAGGGCGGTGGCGGCTTAGGGTATCGGGCGGGGCGCTGGGCTGCTAGGGTCGGCCTCTCGGCTTATAAAAGCCGGTCGGGCCAGGAGTCCTAGGCAGACACAGCCCGGTTAGGTCGGTTACTTTAAAAAAATCTGACGTGCAGAAAAATGAAGAAAAGAAATACTAAACGGACTCCAAAAATCATGAAATAAATTTTCCCCGTCCTCTAAAAATCTACCGGACAAGGTGAACATTTATTTAGGACTCTAGTGCAATTTCGGAAAACGCATATTTTTCCTAATTCAAATAAAATAGCAATAAAATCCAAATAAAAATGTTTATTTGTTTTAAAATATTTTTCCTCCAATATTTCATTATTTTGGGGAAGTCATATTATCCCCTCTCATATATTTTGATATGAAATATTTTTGGAGAGAAAAATAATTAAAACAAATGACCCTTGTTTCAATATTTGATAAAATTCAAATATGAAAACGGTGGAATCCCCAACTCTCTCCTAGGGTCCTTGAGTTGCTTAGAATTTCGAGGATCGCAAAATGAAATGCAATAAATATGATATGCATGTATGACCTATGTATAACATTCCAAATTGAAAATTTGGGATGTTACACTTCACAAGGAAAGCTAGAGAATTTATCTTTCATGACAAGATTCAGCAAAGCAGCATTAATTTCACAAGATTCAGCATCGGTAATAGGAGCAATCGGAGTGCTAAGAAAATCATTGTTGTTGGTATTGGAAAATCACACGATTTAGTATTGTCTTGAGCCATTGTGACAAACAATCCAACACACAAGCACACAAGAGGCAAGCGAAAAGAGGCGAACGAAAAAAGAGGGCGAATAAAACGGCAAAGGTGAAGTGGGGGAGAGGAAAACGAGAGGCAAATGGCAAATAATGTAATGCGAGGGATAATAGTTTGTGATGGGTACTTGGTATGTCTCGACTTGACTTGGTGTACACCTCCCTGACAACGACGCCAGAAATCCTTCTTGCTACCTCTTGAGCATGTGTTGGTTTTCCCTTGAAGAGGAAAGGGTGATGCAGGAAAGTAGCGTAAGTATTTCCCTCAGGTTTTGAGAACCAAGGTATCAATCCAGTAGGAGGATACACGCAAGTCGCCTCGTACCTACACAAACAAATAAGAACCTTGCAACCAACGCGATAAAGGGGTTGTCAATCCCTTCACAGCCACTTGCAAAAGTGAGATCTCATAGAGATAATAAGATAAATATTTTTGGTATTTTTATGATATAGATTGGAAAGTAAAGATTGCAAAATAAAATAGATCGGAAACTTATATGATGGAAAATAGACCCGGGGGCCATAGGTTTCACTAGTGGCTTCTCTCAAGATAGCATAACCTACGATGGGTGAACAAATTACAGTGGAGCAATTGATAGAAAAGCGCATAGTTATGAGAATATCTAGGCATGATCATGTATATAGGCATCACGTCCGTGTCAAGTAGACCAAAGCGATTACGCATCTACTACTATTACTCCACACATCGACCGCTATCCAAAGATGCATCTAGAGTATTAAGTTCATAAGAACAGAGTAACGCATTAGGAAAGATGACATGATGTAGAGGATAAACTCAAGCAATATGATATAAACCCCATCTTTTATCCTCGATGGCAACAATACAATATGTGCCTTGCTGCCCTAACATCCTTTGAGGAAAGGACACCGCAAGATTGAACCCAAAACTAAGCACTTCTCCCATTGCAAGAAAGTTCAATCTAGTGGGGCAAACCAAACTGATAATTCGAAGAGGACTTGCAAATATATCAAATCATACATATAAGAATTCAGAGAAGAACCAAATATTGTTCATAGATAATCTTGATCATAAACCCACAATTCATCGGATCTCGACAAACACACCGCAAAAAGAATTACATCGAATAGATCTCCAAGAGAATCGAGGAGAACTTTGTAATGAGATCCAAAGAGAGAGAAGAAGCCATCTAGCTAATAACTATGGACCCGAAGGTCTGTGGTAAACTACTCACACATCATCGGAGAGGCTATGGTGTTGATGTAGAAGCCCTCTGTGATTGAGTCCCCCTCCGTGAGCACCTAAAAGGCCCCAAGATGGGATCTCACGGGTACAGAAGGTTGAGCGGTGGAAATAGGGTTTCATGGTGCTCTCGGATGTTTTCGAGGTATATGAGTATATATAGGCAAAAGAAGTAGGTTGGTGGAGCCACGAGGGGCCCACGAGGGTGGGGGCACGCCTCCCTGCCTTGTGGACGCCTCGTTGCTTCCTTGACATCCACTCCAAGTCTCCTGGATCATGTTTGTTCCAAAAATAACTCTCCCGAAGGTTTCATTCCGTTTGGATTCCGTTTGATATTCCTTTTCTATGAAACACTGAAATAGGCAAAAAAAAACAACAAATTGCACTAGGCCTTTGGTTAGTAGGTTAGTCCCAAAAATAATATAAAAGTGTATAATAAAGCCCATTAAACATCCAAAACAGATAATATAATAGCATGGAACAATAAAAAATTATAGATACGTTGGAGACGTATCAGCTACCTCTTGAGCTTGCGTTGGTTTTCCCTTGAAGAGGAAAGGGTCATGCAGCAAAGTAGCGTAAATAGTTCCCTCAGTTTTTGAGAACCAAGGTATCAATCCAGTAGGAGACTACATGCAAGTCGCTTAGTACCTGCACAAACAATCAAGAACCTTGCAACCAACGCGATAAAGGGGTGTCAATCCCTTCACGGCCACTTGCAAAAGTGAGAACTGATAAAGATTGCAAAATAAATAGTAAACTAGAATTATAGATCGGAAACTTATATAATGTAAAGTAGACCCGGGGGCCATAGGTTTCACTAGTGGATTCTCTCATGATAGCATATATTATGGTGGGTGAACAAATTACTGCCGAGCAGTTGATAGAAAAGCGCATAGTTATGATGATATCTAAGGCAATGATCATGAATATAGGCATCACATCCGTTTCAAGTAGACCGAAACGATTTTGCATCTACTACTATTACTCCACACATCGACCGCTATCTAGCATGCATCTATAGTATTAAGTTCATAAGAACGGAGTAACGCATTAGGCAAGATGACATGATGTAGAGGGATAAACTCAAGCAATATGATATAAACCCAATCTTTTTATCCTCGATGGCAACAATACAATATGTGTCGGTTCCTTTTACATCCTTTGGGATCGAAAGCACCGCAAGATTGAACCCAAAGCTAAGCACTTCTCCCATTGCAAGAAAGATCAATCTAGTAGGCCAAACTAAACCGATAATTCGAAGAGACTTGCAAAGATATCAAATCATGCATATAAGAATTCAGAGAAGAACCAAATAATATTCATAGATAATCAAGTTCATAAACCCACATTTCATCGAATCTCGGCAAACACACCGCAAAAGAGTATTACATCGAATAGATCTCCAAGAATATCGAGGAGAACTTTGTATTGAGAACCAAAGAGAGAGAAGAAGCCATCCAGCTAATAACTATGGACCCGAAGGTCTGTGGTAAACTGCTCACACATCATCAGAGTGGCTATGGTGTTGATGTAGAAGCCCTCCGTGATCGAATCCCCCTCCGGCATATCGCCGAAAAAGGCCCCAAGAAGGGATCTCACGGGTACAGAAGGTTTCGGCGGTGGAAAAGTGGTTTCATGGCTCCCCTAGATGTTTTAGGGTATAAGAGTATATATAGGCGAAATAAGTAGGTCGGTGGAGCTATGAGGGGCCCACGAGGGTGGGGGCGCGCCCTCCTGCCTCATGGCCGCCTCGTTGCGTCTCTGACTTCCACTCCAAGTCTCTTGGATTGCGTTTGTTCCAAGAAAGATCCTCGCGAAGGTTTCCTTTCGTTTGATATTCATTTTCTGCGAAACACTGAAATGGGCAAAAAAACAGCCATTTGCACTGGGCCTTCGGTTAATAGGTTAGTACCTAAAATAATATAAAAGAGCATATTAAAGCCCATTAAACATCCAAAACAGATAATATTATAGCATGGAACAATCAAAAATTATAGATACGTTGGAGACGTATCAAGCATCCCCAAGCTTAATTCCTGCTCGTCCTCGAGTGGGTAAATGATAAAAATAGAATTTTTGATGTGGAATGCTACCTAACATAATTTTCAACGTAATTATCTTTATTGTGGCATGAATGTTCAGATCTGAAAGATTCAAGACAAAAGTTTAATATTGATATAAAAATAATAATACTTCAAGCATACTAACCAAGCAATTATGTCTTCTCAAAATAACATAGCCATAGAAAGCTCATCCCTACAAAATCATATAGTTTGACCATGCTTCGTTTTCGTCACACAAAATGATCTCATCATGCACAACCCTGATGACAAGCCAAGCAATTGTTTCATACTTTAGTATTCTCAAACTTTTTCAACTTTCACGCAATACATGAGCGCGAGCCATGGACATAGCACTATGGGTGGAATAGAATATGATGATGGAGGTTGTGTGGAGAAGACAAAAAAGGAGAAAGTCTCACATCGATGCGGCTAATCAGTGGGCTATGGAGATGCCCATCAATTGATGTCAATGTGAGGAGTAGGGATTTCCATGCAACAGATGTACTAGAGCTATAAATGTATGAAAGCTCAACAAAAACAACTAAGTGGGTGTGCATCCAGCTTGCTTGCTCACGAAGACCTAGGGCATTTGAGGAAGCCCATTGTTGGAATATACAAGCCAAGTTCTATAATGAAAATTCCCACTAGTATATGAAAGTGACAAAATAAGACTCTCTATCATGAAGATCATGGTGCTACTTTGAAGCACAAGTGTGGAAAAAGGATAGTAACATTGCCCCTTCTCTCTTTTTCTCTCATTTTTTTGGGCCTTCTCTATTTTTTGGCCTTTCTCTTTTTTTATTTGGCCTTTCTCTTTTTTTATTTGGCCTTTCTTTTTTTCCTCACATGGGACAATGCTCTAATAATGATGATCATCACACTTCTATTTATTTACAACTCAAGGATTACAACTCGATACTAGAACAAAATATGACTCTAAAAGAGTGCCTCCGGCGGTGTACCGGGATGGGCAATGAATCAAGAGTGACATGTATGAAAATTTATGCATGGTGGCCTTGCCACAAATACGATGTCAACTACATGATCATGCAAGGCAATATGACAATGATGAAGCGTGTCATAATAAACGGAACGGAGGAAAGTTGCATGGCAATATATCTCGGAATGGCTATGGAAATGCCATAATAGGTAGGTATGGTGGCTGTTTTGAGGAAGATATAAGGAGGCTTATGTGTGATAGATCGTATCATATCATGGGGTTTGGATGCACCGGCGAAGTTTGCACCAACTCTCGAGGTGAGAAATGGCAATGCACTGCATTTAAGAGGCTAGCAATGATGGAAGGGTGAGAGTGCGTATAATCCATGGACTCAACATTAGTCATAAAGAACTCACATACTTATTGAAAAAATCTACAAGTCATCAAAACCAAGCACTACATGCATGCTCCTAGGGGGATAGATTGGTAGGAAAAGACCATCGCTCGTCCCCGACCGCCAATCATAAGGAGGACAATCAAAGAAACACCTCATGCTTCAAATTTGTTACACAATGGTTACCATACGTGCATGCTACGGGACTTGCAAACCTCAACGCAAGTATTTCTCAAATTCACAATTACTCAACTAGCATGACTCTAATATCACCATCTTCATATCTCAAAACAATCATCAAGTATCAAACTTCTCATAGTATTCAATGCACTCTATATGGAAGTTTTTATTATACCCATCTTGGATGCCTATCATATTAGGACTAATTTTATAACCAAAGCAAATTACCATGCTATTCTAAAAGACTCTCAAAACAATATAAGTGAAGCATGAGAGATCAATAATTTCTATAAAATAAAACCACCACCGTTCTCTAAAAGATATAAGTGAAGCACTAGAGCAAAATTATCTAGCTCAAAAGATATAAGTGAAGCACATAGAGTATTCTAATAAATGCCGATTCATGTGTGTCTCTCCCAAAAGGTGTGTACAGCAAGTATGATTGTGGTGAACTAAAAAGCAAAGACTCAAATCATACAAGACGCTCCAAGCAAAACACATATCATGTGGTGAATAAAAATATAGCCTCAAGTAAAGTTACTGATAGACGAAGACGAAAGAGGGGATGCCTTCCGGGGCATCCCCAAGCTTAGGCTTTTGGTTGTCCTTCAATTTTACCTTGGGGTGCCTTGGACATCCCCAAGCTTAGGCTCTTGCCACTTCTTATTCCAAAATCCATCAAATCTTTACCCAAAAACTTGAGAACTTCACAACACAAAACTTAAACAGAAAATCTCATGAGCTCCGTTAGTATAAGAAAACAAATCACCACTTTAAGGTACTGTAATGAACTCATTCTTTATTTATATTGGTGTTAAACCTACTGTATTCCAACTTCTCTATGGTTCATACCCCCCGATACTAGCCATAGATTCATCAAAATAAGCAAACAACACACGAAAAATAGAATCTGTCAAAAACAGAACAGTCTGTAGCAATCTGAATCAAACGTATAATTCTGTAACTCCAAAAATTCTGAAATAAATTGTTGGACGTGAGGAATTTTTCTATTAATCATCTGCAAAAAGAATAAACCTAAAAGCACTCTCCAGTAAAAATGACAGCTAATCTCGTGAGCGCTAAAGTTTCTGTTTTTTAACAGCAAGATCGCAAAGACTTCACCCAAGTCTTACCAAAGGTTCTACTTGGCACAAACACTAATTAAAACATAAAACCACGTCTAAACAGAGGCTATATGAATTATTTATTACTAAACAGGAACAAAAAGCAAGGAACAAAAATAAAATTTGGTTGCCTCCAAACAAGCGCTATCGTTTAACTCCCCTAGCTAGGCATAAAAACATGAATAGATCTAGGTATTGTCATCTTTGATATGCAATCCATAAGTGGATCTCATAATAGATTCATAAGGTAATTTAATTTTCTTCCTAGGAAAGTGTTCCATGCCTTTCCTTAATGGAAATTGGAATATAATATTTCCTTCTTTCATATCAATAATTGCACCAATCGTTCTAAGGAAAGGTCTACCAAGAATAATATGACATGTAGGATTGCAATCTATATCAAGAACAATGAAATATACGGGCACATAATTCCTATTTGCAACAATAAGAACATCATTAATCCTTCCCATAGGTTTCTTAATGGTGGAATCCGCAAGGTGCAAATTTAAAGGACAAACATCAAATTCACAGAAACCTAACACATCACACAAAGTTTTTGGAATCGTGGAAACACTAGCACCCAAATCACATAAAGCATAGCATTCATGATATTTTATCTTAATTTTAATAGTAGGTTCCCACTCATCATAAAGTTTTCTAGGGATAGAAACTTCTAATTCAAGCTTTTCTTCATAGGATTGCATTAAAGCATCAACGATCTGTTTAGTAAAAGCTTTATTTTGATCATAAGCATGAGGGAAATTTAACACGGATTGCAAAAGGAAATACAATCTATCAAAGAATAATTATCATAATTAAATTCCTTGAAATCCAAAATAGTGGGTTCATTGGTATGTAAAGTTTTGACCTCTTCAATCCCACTTTTATTAATTTTTGCATCAAGATCTAAAAACTCCAAATCATTGGGACGCCTTTTAACTAAAGTTGACTCATCTCCAGTCCCATCATTATCAAGATTCATATTGGAAAACAAAGATTTAATAGGAGACACATCAATCACTTTTAGATCTTCATCATTATTATCATGAAAACTAGAAGAACACGCTTTCACAAAGCAATCTTTTTTAGCACGCATCCTAGCGGTTCTTTATTTGCACTCATCAATGGAAATTCTCATGGCTTTGAGAGACTCATTGATATCATGCTTAGGTGGAATAGATCTATGTTTCCAAGAATCAACATCAAGAGAAATTCTATCCACGTTCCTAGCCAACTCATCAATCTTAGGCAATTTTTCTTCAAGCAAAGCATTGAAATTCTTTTGCGAATTCATAAAATCTTTAACACTAGTATCAAAATCAGAGGGCATCTTATTAAAATTTCCATAAGATTTGTTGTAGGAATTACCATAATTATTAGAGGAATTACTAGGAAACGGCCTAGAATTAAAATTTCCTCTATACGCGTTGTTACCAAAATTGTTCCTACCAACAAAATTCTCATCCATAGATTCATTATTATTATCAATCAAAGTGGACAAAGGCATATCATTAGGATCAGAAGAAACACACTTATTAGCAAACAATTTCATAAGTTCATCCATCTTTCCACTCAAAACATTAATTTCTTCAATAGCATGAACTTTTTTACTAGTGGATCTTTCGTGTGCCATTGAGAATAATTAACCATAATATTATCTAGGAGTTTAGTAGCTTCTCCTAAAGTGATTTTCATAAAAGTGCCTCCCGCGGCCGAATCTAACAAATTTCTAGAAGCAAAATTCAATCCAGCATAAAAAATTTGTAATCATCCATAAATTCAAACCATGTGTAGGGCATTTCATTCTCTCCCAAGCTTGTGCAACATGCTCATGCTCAATTTGCTTAAAATTCATAATATCGTTTCTAAGAGAGATGATCTTAGCGGGAGGAAAATACTTAGAGATAAAAGCATCTTTGCACTTATTCCATGAATCAATACTATTTTTAGGAAAAGAAGAGAACCAAGTTTTAGCACGATCTCTAAGAGAAAACGGAAATAGCTTCAATTTAACAATATCATTATCCACATCTTTCTTCTTTTGCATATCACACAAATCAACAAAGTGTTTAGATGGGTAGCAAAATCTTCACTAGGAAGACTAGAAAACTGATCTTTCACAACAAGGTTCAACAAAGCGGTATTGATTTCACAAGATTCAGCATCGGTGGTAGGAGCAATCAGAGTGCTAATAAAATCATTATTGTTGGTATTGGAAAAGTCACACAATTTAGTTTTATCTTGAGCCATCATGACAAACAATCAATCCAACACACAAGCAAACAAGAAGCAAGCGAAAAGAGGCGAACGAAAAAGTGCAAATAATGAGATTGGAAAATAAAGATTGCAAAATAAATAGTAAACTAGAATTATAGATAGGAAACTTATATAATGTAAAGTAGACCCGGGGGCCATAGGTTTCACTAGTGGCTTCTCTCATGATAGCATATATTACGGTGGGTGAACAAATTACTGTCGAGCAATTGATAGAAAAGCGCATAGTTATGATGATATCTAAGGCAATGATCATGAATATAGGCATCACGTCCGTGTCAAGTAGACTGAAACGATTACGCATCTACTACTATTACTCCACACATCGACCGCTATCCAAAGATGCATCTATAGTATTAAGTTCATAAGAAGGGAGTAACGCATTAGGCAAGATGACATGATGTAGAGGGATAAACTCAAGCAATATGATATAAACCCCATCTTTTTATCCTCGATGGCAACAATACAATACGTGTCGATTCCCTTTTTGTCACTGGTATCGAGCACCGCAAGATTGAACCCAAAGCTAAGCACTTCTCCCATTGCAAGAAAGATCAATCTAGTAGGCCAAACTAAACCGATAATTCAAAGAGACTTGTAAAGATATCAAATCATGCATATAAGAATTCAAGGAAGAACCAAATAACATTCATAGATAATCAAGTTCATAAACTCACAATTCATCGAATCTCGGCAAACACACCGCAAAAGAGTATTACATCGAATAGATCTCCAAGAACATCAAGGAGAACTTTGTATTGAGAACCAAAGAGAGAGAAGAAGCCATCTAGCTAATAACTATGGACCCGAAGGTCCGTGGTAAACTACTCACACATCATCGGAGAGGCTATGGTGTTGATGTACAAGCCCTCCGTGATCGAATCCCCCTCCAGCAGATCGCCGGAAAAGGCCCCAAGATGGGATCTCACCGGTACAGAAGGTTGCGGCGGTGGAAAAGTGGTTTTGTGGCTCCCCTGGATGTTTCAGGGTATAAGAGTATATATAGGCGAAAGAAGTAGGTCGGTGGAGCTATGAGGGGCCCATGAGGGTGGGGGGCGCGCCCTCCTGCCTCGTGGCCGCCTCGTTACGTCTCTGACTTCCACTCCAAGTCTCCTGGATTGCGTTTGTTCCAAGAAAGATCCTCGCGAAGGTTTTGTTCCGTTTGGATTCCGTTTGATATTCCTTTTCTGCAAAACACTGAAATGGGCAAAAAAACATCAATTTGCACTGGGCCTTCGGTTAATAGGTTAGTACCTAAAATAATATAAAAGAGCATATTAAAGCCCATTAAACATCCAAAACAGATAATATAATAGCATGGAACAATCAAAAATTATAGATACGTTGGAGACGTATCAGGCACCGCATGTTCTTTTAATCTCCCCCATCTTGGTAATTGATGACAATCACTTTCAAGAGAGTTTATATAAGGAATGAAGCATCACCATGCAATGTTTAGGAACACAACCAAAGCATGAAGAAGGAACTCTCCAAACTTCTTCACTAAACTCTCTAAACTTCTCCCCCATTGGCATCGATTGCCAAAATGGGCGAAAAACTTAGAACGCCAATATAATATGTATTCCTCTATAAAGTGTGTATTTCTCGAAAAGAGAGTGCAATGCGTTACACATATCCAATGATAAAATAGTTGCAGAAAGACAAACTTTATTAGAACCCAAAGATTGCAAACAATTGATATGGTACAAAGACATACCAAGGAGTGAAGCAAGCAATCAAAAGATACCAATTGAAACAAGCAATCAAGTGACCGTATGAGCCACATGACTAAAAAGTATTATGACATGAGCAAGGGAGTGTTCTAAAGAACATAGAGAAGCTCCCCATGATTTGTGTATTATTTAGTTTTGTATTTCGATATAGGCTCACCTATGAATATAACTCAAGGCAACCATTAGTCCATAGAGATTGTCATCAATTACCAAAACCAAACATGGGGGCACCGTATGTTCTTTCAACGGGCGGTGGCGGCGAGTGGGCACTTCGCGGGCAGCCCGTGGGCGGCGGCGCGTATTGGTCGGTGGCGAGTGGACGTCGCGTGGCTGGCGCGCGGGCAGCGGCGCATATCGGTCAATGACGAGTGGACGTCGCGTGGCTGGCGTGCGGGCGGTGGCGTCCGTGGCCGGCGGTGAGTGGCGGAGCTGCGAGCTCCCTCCCATGGCAGATGTGGCATGAGAAGGAGACGATGAGGACAAAGGTCCCAATTGCAATCTTTATTTTGTTGCAGTGGGCTTTATGCTATTTTGGCAACAATTTAACTGGGTCTATTCTGCTGACACACACGTCATCTCGTAAAAACGTTGTAAACATTTTACAATATCCTCTAAAACAAATTTACAGGACGAAATTTTACGAGATCTGCTAGAGATGCTCTAACTTGCTTCACTCAATTAGTCCATATGTCCATTGATGCTTTAGAATTTCGGGTTTAGCATGGCATTCAACAAGGCTAAACACAAAACATATGTAACAAAATGCACAGAAGTGAGTGACCCTTATGGTGCTACAATCAAACTGAAGGTAAGAGTTAACCAAGTAGAGAAAGGATTTATCGTTTACAACCTGAACTGTGGGTGGCAAGAACCACAAAACACATCAATTAAGGCAAACCCAACTGATGAGGACATCAATATAATTGTTACACCCACAACCCCTTATACTATATATTGGACCAATTACTAGAGCTTGCGCACGCCAATTAAATTACCAGGTACTTTCATTTATTGGTAATGATTCTAATGTTCATGAGAATATGATGTTGCCTAAATTGGATACATTTGTTTTGCTTACAAATGAAGGGCCTAGCTTGGAAAAGGATGAACTTTGGAGCAAGAACAAGCATGGAGTTGATGGCATGCGCAAGGGAAACAAGAACAGAGTTTCCGGTGATGATTTCAGAACTTTGAAGCCACCATAATGAGTGCATGAAGCCTTGGACGAAATATACAAGCTGCCACTTCATAAATTTCGTCTAGAGGCTATTCTAGGTGCTGCATCACCTTATTATCCGGCCAGGCCCATGTAATTTCGAAATACTTGAATATAGGCTGTTTTTAGAGTCCGTATGTATGGGGAAACAAGAGTTAGGGTTGGTTTCGGACCCCTCCTCCAAGGGCCACGAAATTCCCCCATCTTCCTCCATATATACAACCCTTAGGGCATCTGAAAGGACATGCGGTGCCCCCATGTGTGGTTTTGATAATTGATGACATTCTCTATGGACTAATGGTTGCCTTGAGTTTATTTGAAGGTTTTGTCCATAGGCTTTTCTTGGAGTACATGTGTTGGTTTCAAGGAGAGTTTTGTGTCGACCAAGGTGCTATTCAAGGAATTATCCAAAGATTGGTCATGTGAGTGTTGAGCTTATTGCAAGCATGTCTTGAAGAATAAGATTGTGTGATCATTCATGTCCACCTTCAAGACATCATCCAAATGAAGAGAGTTAGAAAGGTTCAACACACAAAGCGTACAAGATGTACAAAGGGATCAAGTGATCCCATGGTATGGTAAGCATTGTCCATTACGCTTTGTGTACTAACCCATGGTCTTCGTGAGAGTTCTTTGTGGGGTTAGGTTGCGGTGTGCAAGTTCAAGTAATGCATCACGAAGAGATCAAGTGCTTGAAGCTTGTCGTCCATTGTGGTGACAATGGACTTGTGGAGATGAGCGGAAGAGAGGCCCACCCACAGTAGAGTATGGGGGAGCAATCAACTAGTCTTCATCCCGCCAATGCAATCAAGAAAGGTGGTCCAACTTGAGGGAGTCAAGATCGTCATCATCTAGCTCAAGTGGACCATGTGCAAGGCAAAGGTTTGCCCTTGATAGGTTTTCTATTTTACCGGTCTCATGGTAGTTGTGGAAGACGGGTTATAGGATCGCTTGCCGTACTATCAAGGGGGCTCTCGATGAGTTGCTTGATCGTATCGTTCGTAGAGAGCTCAAACCATTGCATCCTTGCATCATCTTTTTGGTTCTTGTTTGGTTCTTATCCTTGTGAGATTTGGAGCTTATGGTCATTTTATGACAAGCTTGAGTTCATCGAAAACGGAGTTCTCATGCATCTTCTATGATGTTTTCGATGTTGGAGGGTATGCCGGTTCTTCTCGGTTGGAGGTTTCACTCCTTTGTTTGCTAAGCATACCTCCGCTTCGCTGTTTTGATGCTACTCGTTGTCTTGTCTCAAACAAGCTTGAGTTTGCTCAATTCGGAGCTCATTTGCAGAAGTTATGGCAGTTCTGGTTTTCCTTGGAGTATTCTTTGTTTTCGCCCTGTGCCAGCGGTAGTATCGCGACCTACAGCGGTAGTACCGCCGAAGCCCCCAAGCGGTAGTACCGCTCCCAGCGGTAGTACCGCTCCAATGAGCGGTAGTACCGCTCGCGGGCTTCGACTATACTACCTCGATGAGTACCGCGCCTACTACCGCCTCGATTCGAGACGATGTTTTCTCGTGTCGGGTTTTGCAGCACTAGTTGCGGCGATGGGAAGCGGTAGTACCGCTCTGGCCGGTAGTACCGCTCTACTCCCGCATAGTACCGCTCTCTGTGGCGATGGCCTGCCTCTCTCTTTAGCAGCGGTAGTACCGCTTAGGTAGGAGCGGTAGTACCGCCCTCAGCGGTAGTACCGCCCTTCCTTAGCGGTAGTACCGCTCTGTCTTGAGGCTGTTCGGTGGGGTAACGGTTGGATTTTCCCTCCTATAAAAGGGGGTCTTCTTCCCCATTGAACCTTATCCTTTGAGCTCGTGTTCTTCCCCCATTGTTGACCTTCTTAGAGCTTGCTAACTCTCAATCCCTCCAATGATTCTTGCTAGTTCTTGAGGGAAAAGAGAGAGGAGATCTAGATCCACGTTTCCACCAATCACTTTCTCCTCTAAGTGAGGGGAACCCCTTGGATCTAGATCTTGGAGTTCTTGGTGTTCTCCTTCTTGTTCTTCCTCTCATTTTCTTCCCTAGCATTAGTTGCTTTGGTGGGATTTGAGAGAGAAGGACTTGGGCACTCCGTGTGCCCTTGCCATTGCATTTGGTGCATCGGTTTGAGTTCTCCACGGTGATACGTGGAAGTTACAAGTTGAGAAGCTTATTACTCTTGGGTGCTTGGTGCCCTTGAGCTTGTTCCTCTTGGGTGCTTGGGCGCCCTAGGCGGTTAGTGGTGTTCGAGCTCAATCATTGTGGTGTAAAGCTCCTGCAAGCGTCGGGGTCTCCAATTAGGTTGTGGAGATCGCCCGAGCAACTTGACGGGTTCCGATGACCGCCCCAAGGGTTGCCAAAGTGTACGGGTTCGGTGACCGCCCCAAGGGTTGCCATTTGTACGGGTTCGGTGACCACCCTCAAGGGTCCCTTAGTGGAATCACGGCATCTTGCATTGTCGAGGCGTGAGGAGATTACTGATGGCCCTAGTGGCTTCTTGGGAGCATTGTGCCTCCACACCGCTCCAAGCGGAGATTAGCATCCGCAAGGGTGTGAACTTCGGGATACATAAATGCGTCTCCGCGTGCCTCGGTTATCTCTTACCCGAGCCCCTTTACTTATGCACTCTACTTTGTGATAGCCATATTGTTCTTTGTCATATATCTTGCTATCACATAGTTGCTTATCTTGCTTAGCATAAGTTGTTGGTGCACATAGGTGAGCCTAGTTGTTGTAGGTTTTGTGCTTGACAAATTAACCGCTAGGTTTATTCCGCATTTGTTCAAGCCTAAACCGTAATAATTTTAAAGCGCCTATTCACCCCCCCCCCCTCTAGGCGACATCCTCGATCTTTCAGCATCGTTTAGTCTTTGAGTTTTATTTAAATTAAAAGTTCGTCATAGCTGCAACTTCGCGTACTTCGTTTGTGTTCAACAACCAGACCAAGACGTCACAGAACCCCACTTGATCAATAAAGCCTTCCTCTTTTATTCGCAATATCCGGATTGCAATCTTAGTTTCTTGTTTGTCCTTCGTTTGCTTGCAGGAAATAGACCCTCGTGGTCAGGTTGATCGTGCTCCGGCGTGGTCAATAACCTCGCGGAGTTGGTTTAGCGATTGCTAAGGCGCGACGTCCTTGCACGTTCGTAGTCGGATCATCAAAGTCTACTTCATCCAAAACGATAGCCACCATCTCATCGAAAGATGGGACACCTTTGCCTCTATCACCAACAGTCTCCTTCATCCCCCCAACCCCCCACGTGTCTGGGTCGAAAAGGACATTTATAGGCTCCCCTTTTTGGGGCGGACTATTTGAACTGCATAATGTACTCTAATTCAATTCCAAATGAAAGGGGGGGAGGGGGAGGAGAATCCTGATTGTCCACTGCCCCCTCCCCCCCCTAACATGGGCCCCTCTCTCTAACTCTCACTCCCCATTCTCCGCCACCCACCCAAACCCTACCAGCTGCCCACCACCTCAGTCCAAACCGCGATGGGGCGTCTGATGGACAAAGAGGAGCGGGGACAATGCCCGACGGTGTGGCTGCTCGGCACCTATCGGTTCGAGCAGCCGCCGCCCCTGATGTGATGACGAATCCGGTGGCGGATCAGGCTCCCGCCACTGTCTACGCCTGCCTCAGACTCTTTCCACTATGCACGGCGTCCTCCTCCCAAGTTTGTATTATTTTTTCCGTGTTCTTTATACCACTATGACTTGATGAATAGATCAGAATTTTTCTCACAACAAATATAATATAACAGCAAAATGTATTTTTTTCAAGAAAAAAAGCTAAATGTATCTTTTGGTCCATAGCAAACGTCAGGACATCTTTTTTTTTACCGTGACACCTGTTTTAATTTCACAAAGGACTTTTTTTTTGGATTAGTTTGAATTGCTTACCAGACATGTCACGTGGTATTTCACGAAGGACTTTAATGCATACTATATACTGTATTATCATAATACTTAAATAATGAAAAAAAAAGAAAAGAAATAGATCCCGTGAGAAGCGCACAGGGTACTACTGTTGCGATCTCGATCCATAAAACAAGTCTTTGGGAGGTTAACACCACATCCACATCGCGATGCCATTGCTGACGCCTCCGGCGGCTCCCGGGTGCGGGAGGCGGAGGCTGAGCGGCCGACGAAGGCGACGATCAAAGAGGAGGAACTGGGCAGCGCTGCCCCTGGACGTGATGCTCTACGTCCTCCACAAGCTGGACGACGTCGAGCTCATGTTTGGCGGCCCGGCCAGGGTGTGCCGCTCCTGGCACGACGCCGTGTGCGAGCCCGAGCTGTGGCGCCGGATCGACATGCGCGGCCGCTCCCTGTGCTTCCGAGAGACGGTCAGCCTCAAAAATATGGCGCAGCTCTCCATTTGGTTCAGCGCCGGGCAGTGCCGAGAGTTCTTCGGCCAGCACGACGTCGACAACGACCTCCTCCTCTTCCTGGCCGACCGGTAAGATTCCTGTTCGTGATCTCCAACCTCGCACATGCATTCTAGGAATGCGATACACAATTCTCCGAAGTTTACTGCGATGCAGTGCCTAATGCCTATATAATTTTCTCATAGGCACAACTAGATTTTATGGTTTTAAATCACGTGTCGTAGCGAGCTAGAAGAATTCCCAGAAATTAGGGGCATAACTACGTGGGGAAAAAATAGGGGCATAACTGCTGAACAAAGTAACTAAATGTGGGTTGGAATAATTTGTAGTTGGTATACAGATTGGACTCAGCTTTCCCTAAAATAATAAACTACGTACAAAAAAGACTGAACGCCGCTAATCTCATCGCACATTATAGTAGTGAATTATGAGAAAGAACTTTGGATAAATTAGCAATTTTTGGATTAATTTAATTCATAAATTAATCACGATGACAACGCCAACAAAATCAATCTCATATTGAAAGCTATAAACATGTGAGCATGCACTAAGTATACTATACGTAAATCTATGATAACATCAAGTGCGGCTAACACATGAACCGATAAAACATGGATAAACATATTATACCCTCCAATCGAAAAAGTAGGTCCGCAACAGCAGCCGCAACGTTGGCATTGGCACCCTTCTTCGTGGCATCGCTCATGCCATCCCTAGCGATGTTGGGGAGGTCGACGACGTAATCAAATTAGTCGACAAAGATGAACAGTAGCAAGCAACCGCGCCGAGACTCTTCCCAAGAAACCTTGTTTTTCCGGTGCAGGATTACAAAGGACAAGGTTCCAGAGACTTCTCTCCCAAACAACCGTGCACATGGTCGTCGGGATGGAGTCGTCGAAAGCAAGCAAGAGCAAAAGGAACGACGGTGATTTGGTGCGTGAGGAGGTAGAACATATGTGACCTGATTAGGTAACAGTTAAGGTTGCCAACGCCTCCAATATGTAGACGGTCGGGTAGGGAGATGAGCGGCTAGGCCCACAACCGAGTCGGTAATAGCCCACGATCCGAGAGGTTCGGATACAGTTGTCCGTAATGTGTATGTTAACTATCCGTTTTCAACCGGTAAAAATAAAACACACAAACAACATACATCTGACGAGAGCGAAGTGGGCGCCAAAGGAGGAGCGTGAGTGTATCACTTCTCTTTTCATGCTCCAATAGGATATAGAGTTCCTTACATGTTAACCTCAACTCTCCTTCACTTCTGTGGTGGTGCTAAACTTTTCAACATGACATGAAACCCCACATGGACCTCCAAGATTTATTCTGGAAATATTTGGTATATGGGCCTAAAGCCCATCTAACTTCAGCAATAATTACAACATAAAACTATCTCGCATACTCAAAAAGGGTGTGTATCAAGGCTTGTTGTACTTCCTAAGAATGAACATTACACAAATGAAATTTTGTAGCGGTGATAAAGTGTTATCTTTTGTCGTCTGAATGTTTCTCTTCTCTCTTTTGTGAATAACCAAAATGAGAGATTTTGAACAGGTGAAAAATACATGTTATGAGCCACTAAGATCATGTGTTATCCTTGCAGGGCACCCTTATTGAAGAGTCTTCATCTTATCAAGCATTGTGATGTGACCAGTGAAACATTTGCAAAGGCAATAATGAAATTCCCTCTGTTGGAGGAGCTCGAGCTTTGGGAGTGTGAGACACATGACACCGGGGTCTTTGACCTTGTTGCCATGGCTTGTCCACAACTGAAGCACTTAAAACATGTCAAAGATAGAGGATATTCGCGATATATCTGGCTTGAATACCCTACCGATAACAGTGAAGCCTTGGCAATTGCGAAGATGCATGAGCTACGCTCCTTGAAGCTTTTCCACGGCGGCCTCGACAACCAAGGATTGACAGCCATCCTTGATGGTTGCCCTCATCTGGAGTACCTTGACATACGGTATTGCAACAACATCATCATGGATAGCAGCATGCGAGCAAAGTGCGCCCATGTTAAGAAGAAGAAACGGTATCCATCTGCGTCAATGGATAATTGGGTGTGCCCTTGGTCTGACATCCATGATGACTTCACCATTGATTCTGATTATTTCGAGCCTAGCATCATTGTTTGTAGTTGCTATCGTCCATGGGATAGAAATAGGTATTGGTGCTATTGCGACCATGATGATGAGCCAGATTGTCGATTTTTCAATGTGGAGCCTTATGACTCTGAGGACTCCGATCATTCTCGCTTCTTTAGTGGTGCTGAGGAGAGCGAGTTTGAGTATTGGAGAACCTAAGGAACATTTGAATGTTTTGATGGAAGCGCCCGACCTGGCCAGATGTTGCACTCACTGATGTCCAGTACTTCCTTGCTCTGATTTGGCCATGATTTTGTTTGTGGTTCACCTCTCTGCATGAAGTTTGATTTTTTTTTAATTTCTAGATACAAATTCTATGTAGTTTCAATTTAAAATTTCACGGAGTGTATAGAGCTTAGAGCAATAAAAGAGGTCGGTGATGTTTCACTTCAGTTTGCATGAAACAATAGAGAATGCAAGAAAAACACAGTGTGTTTGCCCAACTTTCTTTTTTCCGAAACAGAGGCAAAAGATTTGCATCATCTATTAATTAAGGACAAATAGAGCTTTATGTAGAACCCACATACGCACATGAATGCTTACTCTCGCAATACAATCGTCCCTAGTTTCTTCGCGCCCGTAGTGGTTCAAAGCTTGGCGTCGCATATGATGTTGTTAATCACCCTATCAATCTCGAAGTCTGAAGATGATTTCTCCATCTCATCTTCTTCACAACCATCACCATCATTGTCTTCTTCAACAGCAACCACATCTTCAACATCAACTTCTGCAGTGTTCAAATTGACATTGTTGTGTGTCCATATTTGCTTCCAAAGGATGAACAACACCATCTTTAGATAGAGTTAACACAAAACCAACCCCCCCTCCCACTGGGCTGCCTATTGGTACCTGTTATGCATAAAGATTGTTACCCCTATTAAATTCTTCAACTCAGTCTTCATTAGCCTTGGCAACTATGATATTCAAAATTGTCACATCGGAGTGGTCAATCATTTCCTCTACTGCCTCTTGACTATCCAAAAGTAATAACCCATCCCACAATCCTTCACATAATACATGTAGTCATCTGACCCATACCCTTCAGTTTCAGTGATCAGTAAGTGCAATCAAATTCAGAAATATGATGTCTGGAAGAGAGAAGTTTCTTTCCATGTTGTCACTGCCTTGGCAATGCAGCCTCACCTCCCGAATGTCATATACAAGCATCGTCGCCGCCCGATCATAGATCTTAGGTTTTCACTATGGAGAATGTTCGCGCTCTCAAAACAATGCCTTCAACAAGGCCATTGCCAGGCACAACCATTTAAGGCTAGACCTTGGATTTTCACCCTAAAAGATAAGACTATGTACTCTTCCTGTGTCCCCCCCCCCCCCCCCGGCTTGCCGATGCCGCTGCTACAAGTCAGGAAACACCAAGCAAAGTCCTCATCGCCTCGAAGACTCAGTCCTCTGTTACTACACTACAAGAAATATGTCAACTAGTGACCTTCTGTCAGTGACCCTGGAAGAATTGGTCATAGATCTATGACCATTTCAGACCAATTGGTCAAAAGTTGTTCGGGGGGCTCCAAACCCTAAACTATAACGACCATTTTGGTCAGAAAGCTCGTAATTTCCTTACACGAAATGGTCATAAAGCAGATAGCACTGGTCTGCTGCCTTATTTCTAGCTGATCATGACCAATATGGATGGTCATAACCTTGTAAATTGTGGTGGGTTGCTATGACTAGGCGCCACCACATCAGTTTTGCCTATGTGTCATGTCCATGTGGCAGTTTTTGCCCTAGGTTGTGAAGCAACCTATATTTCTGTCATTCCCCAAATTCCCAAAAAAATCTCATAAATTCTTTGGGTCATATCTTCGTCAAATATGTAAAAAACCTTCCTTTCCTAGTTCAAAAATAATTCAAAAATATTCATTTTCCTATTCTGCTCGTAACAACAGTTTGTGAAGGAAGTGCCACTTTGGCATGTCCAAATAGTATCCATTTTCTACAAGTGCTTTCCTATGCCCAAATAACCATCCTCCACCAAATGCCAGCTCAATCCATTCATTATTTTGAGCCGAGCTTCAACATTCGTATTTATGTCCAGTGTGGTAGTTTGCAAAGCAAGTACCACCTAGGCTCCTCCTTTTTAGCTGAAAATTTGTGAAGACGGTCTTCTTAGTAACTGATCATCCTCAGCCAAAGCTCACACACATTAGCCATGTGCATTTCCCGTACCGCTAATCAAACACTTGGTTGATTATTCATGTTTAAGCATCGATCAGTCTCCTCATGAGAATCTTATGTTGTGATTTTCTTCCTAACACCTACCTGGGGAGTGCCCAACCCACTAGACATGCCTATGCCGCCCAGAACACATGGCAACGCCACGGTCACGCGGCGGGCATGCTAGTTTACGCGCTCTAGAGTTGGAGCCCTCGGCCACCGTCCAAACCTCGACGTATCGCCACCAAACCATGTATTTATGATTAAATATGTACTTATGTAACTAGAAATGATTTTTGGAAAAAATAAATAGCAAACTATGAGGCAGCTGCAGTTCAAATTTGACCCGCTTCCTCCTGAATTGGCGGGAATTTGTCTTTTTCACCAGAGGTGGATCAAAACTTTTGACACCCAACCATTTCGTCAATTGTGCATTATATATGGCCTAGTTTTTATAAAATTTATTAGGTCCAATTTTGCAACAAATATATGGTAGGTCCTTCACAAAAAAAACTCATTTTGGGCACTCGGAAAAATGGAAAATGAATTTTTCATGCAAAGAAAATGAAAACTTCCTTAGGCAACATTGTTTGTCATTCCAAGATGCACCCTTGTGCATGATATGAGGTCATTTAAACAAACTATGCCATGAATGTGGCCATATGATTGATCGTTTGGCTTGATAGCCATGAATCTTCACGCAGATAGCTCATTTCTGAGAACACTTTTTTAAAAAAATTGCCGTGTTACAAGTTTATTATTTTTTTTGGGAACTTGGCCACATATAATGACACAATGCTAAGGTTTTCCAATTTTTTTATTTTTTTTGAATTTTTTATGCCCGTTTCAAAATGCGGTCAAAACGGCGGGAATGACCGTTCCTAGCTAGTGGTTGAATCTTGGAACTTTTTTGGTGTTTCTCTGATTAAATAGATACTTATGTACCTAGAAATTATTTTTGGAAAAAATAAAGAGCAAACTATAAGGCAGCTACAGTTCAAATTTGACCCGCTTCCTGCTGAATCGGCGGGAATTTGTCTTTTTCACCAGAGGCGGATCAAAACTTTTTACACCCAACCATTTAGTAAATTGTGCATTAAATATGTCCTAGAATTTTATAAAATTGATTTGGTACAATTTTGCAACAAATATATGGTAGGTCCTTCACAAAAAAACCTCATTTCGGGCACTCGAAAAATGGAAAATGAATTTTCCGTGCAAAGAAAATGAAAAATCCCTTAGGCAACATTGTTTGTAATTCCAAGATTCAACCTTGTGCACAATATGAGATCATTTGAACAAACTATGCCATGAATGTGGCCATGAGATTGATCATTTGGCTTGATAGCCATGAATCTTCACGCATGATAGCTCATTTCTGAGAACACTTTTTTTAAAAGAATTGTTGTATTACAAGTTTATTATTTTTGCTGGGAACTTGGTCACATATAATGACACAATGCGAAGGTTTTCCAATTTTTTTGATTTTTTTTTTGAATTTGTTATGCCCGTTTCAAAATGCGGTCAAAACGGCGGGAATGACCGTTCCTAGATAATGGTTGAATCTTGGAACTTTTTTGGTGTTTCTCTGATTAAATAGATACTTACGTACCTAGAAATGATTTTTGGAAAAAAAAATAAAAGAGCAAACTATAAGGCAGCTACAGTTCAAATTTGACCCACTTCCTGCTGAATCGGTAGGAATTTGTCTTTTTCACCAGAGGTGGATCAAAACTTTTTACACCCAACCATTTAGTAAATTGTGCATTAAATATGTCCTAGAATTTTAGAAAATTGATTTGGTACAATTTTGCAACAAATATATGGTAGGTACTTCACAAAAAAACCTCATTTCGGGCACTCGAAAAATGGAAAATGAATTTTCCGTGCAAAGAAAATGAAAACTCCCTTAGGCAACATTGTTTGGAATTCCAAGATTCAACCTTGTGCACAATATGAGATCATTTGAACAAACTATGCCATGAATGTGGCCATAAGATTGATCATTTGGCTTGATAGCCATGAATCTTCACGCATGATAGCTCATTTCTGAGAACATTTTTTTAAAAGAATTGTCGTATTACAAGTTTATTATTTTTCCTGGAAACTTGGTCACATATTATGACACAATGCGAAGGTTTTCTAATTTTTTGAATTTTTTTGAATTTTTTATGCCCGTTTCAAAATGCGGTCAAAACGGTGGGCTTGACCGTTCCTAGCTAGTGGTTGAATCTTGGAAAACTTTTTATGTTTCTCTGATTAAATAGATACTTATGTACCTAGAAATGATTTTTGGGAAAAATAAAGAGCAAACTATGAGGCAGTTGCAGTTCAAATTTGACCCGCTTCCAACTGAATCGGCGGAAATTTGTCTTTTTCGCCAGACGTGGATAAAAACTTTTTACACCCAACCATTTGGTAAATTGTGCATTAAATATGGCCTAGTATTTTGGAAAAATAATTTGGTCCAATTTTGCAATAATTATTTGGTAGGTCCTTCACAAAAAAACCTCATTTGGGGCACTCGAAAAATGGAAAATAGCTCTTTTGTGCAATGAAAGTGAAAACTCCCTTAGGCAACATTGTTTGGAATTCCAAGATGCACCCTTGTGCATAATATGAGATCATTTGAACAAACTATGCCATTCCAAAATGCACCCTTGTGCAAAAAACACAAGAGAAACAAATAGAAAAACACAACTACATAAGCTTAAAAAAGTATTTGATGTGCTCCACATGTGCTATGATTGTGAATTATAAAATTGATGTGCTCCAAATTTGCAACAAATATTTGCTAGGTTCTTTATAAAAATATCATTTTGGACACTCGAAAAATGAGTCCCTTACAAAAAACTCATATCTTAGACCACTTTTTAATGATATTAACAATATTCAAAGTTTGTTATTTTTACTGAAAAGTAGGTCACACTTGGTGACACAATGCGAAGGTTTTTTATTTCTATATTTTTATAAATTTCTTAGGTCGTCAAATGGTAGACATGATTCAAAATCTTATTTTCAATCGATTACGACCAATTTAAATGGTCTTAACATCATCAAAGAGGATACTCTGTTCTGATTGGTCTAAAATCAGCTCACGCAGATCATGCCTTAAGCACCGTCGGATGCGCCCCGATCCAACGGCAGCCCACACCCCCCTCGTCGCTCTCAACCCCTCCCGAATCACCCTGTATCCATCTCATCCTCGTCCACCCACGAAACCCTAGCCCCCTTCTCCCAATCGCCGCCGCCGCCTTCTCCCTCCCAGATCCAATCCAAGTCAGAGCCCGTCGGCCACCTCCATCTCCATTCATGCGCGCGTCGGCCACCTCCCTGCTGCGGAGCTTGATACGTCTCCAACGTATCTATAATTTTTGATTGCTCCATGCTACTTTATCTACTGTTTTGGACTATATTGGGCTTTATTTTCCACTTCTATATTATTTTTGGGACTAACCTATTAACCGGAGGCCCAGCCTGTAATTGCTGTTTTTTTGCCTATTTGATGTTTCGAAGAAACGGAATATCAAACGGAGTCCAAACGGAATGAAACCTTCGGGAACGTGATTTTCTCACCGAACGTGATCCAGGAGACTTGGACCCTACTCCAAGAAGTAACAGAGGAGGTCACGAGGGTGGGGGGCGCCCCTCCCCCCTAGGGTGCGCCCCCTGCCTCGTGGGCCCCCTGTTGCTCCACCAACATACTCCTTCCTCCTATATATACCTACGTACCCCCAAACGATCTGAACAGGAGCCAAAAACCTAATTCCACCGCCGCAACTTCCTGTATCCACGAGATCCCATCTTGGGGCCTGTCCGAGCTCATGAGGGGGCATCCACCACGGAGGGCTTCTACATCATCACCATAGCCCCTCCGATGAAGTGTGAGTAGTTTACCTCAGACCTTTGGGTCCATAGCTAGTAGCTAGATGTCTTCTTCTCTCTTTTTGGATCTCAATACAATGTTCTCCCCTCTCTTGTGGAGATCTATTCGATGTAATCTTCTTTTTGCGGTGTGTTTGTTGAGACCGATGAATTCTGGGTTTATGATCCAGCTTATCTATGAATAATATTTGAATCTTCTCCGAATTCTTTTATGTATGATTGGTTGTCTTTGCAAGTCTCTTCGAATTATCCGTTTGGTTGGGCCAACTAGATTGGTAATTCTTGCAATGGGAGAAGTGCATAGCTTTGGGTTCAATCTTGCGGTGTCCTTACCCAGTGACAGAAAGGGTTGCAAGGCACGTATTGTATTGTTGCCATCGAGGATAACAAGATGGGGTATTTATCATATTGCATGAATTTATTCCTCTACATCATGTCATCTTGCTTAAGGCGTTACTCTGCTTTTAACTTAATACTCTAGATGCATGCCGGATAGCGATCGATGAGTGGAGTAATAGTAGTAGATGCGAATCGTTTCGGTCTACTTGTCTCGGACGTGATGCCTATATACATGATCATATCTAGATATACTCATAACTATGCTCACCATCAATTGTTCAACAAGAATTTGTTCACCCACCGTAGAATACTTATGCTCTTGAGAGAAGCCACTAGTGAAACCTATGGCCTCCGGGTCTATTCTCATCATATCAATCTCCATCACTTTTATACTTGCTTTGCTTTTACTTTGCCTTTTACTTTTCACTTTTCATCTCTATACCAAAAATATCAAAAATATTATCTATCATCTCTATCAGATCTCACTCTCGTAAGTGACCGTGAAGGGATTGACAACCCCTAATCGCGTTGGTTGCAAGTAGCTATCGTTTTGTGCAGGTATGAGGGACTTGTGCGTGGCCTCCTACTGGATTGATACCTCGGTTCTCAAAAACTGGGGGAAATACTTACGCTACTTTGCTGCATCATCCTCTCCTCTTCGGGGAAAACCAACGCAAGCTCAAGACATAGCAAGAAGGATTTCTGGCGCCGTTGCCGGGGAGTCTACGCAAAAGTCAACATACCAAGTACCCATCACAATCCCTATCTCTCGCATTACATTATTTGCCATTTGCCTCTCGTTTTCCTCTCCCCCACTTCACCCTTGCCGTTTTATTCGCCCTCTCTTTCCCAATCTCCTCCTCTTTTTCCCGTTGCCTTTTCCTCGTCCGCTTGTTCGCTCGTGTGTTAGTTTGCTTGCTTGCCATCATGACTAGTCTCATATCTTCTCCGTTATCTCCCGAGAATGAAGTTCTAAATTTTAAGCAAAGGGAGGGAGAAAATCTAAAAGACGCTTGGTATAGAATTTGCAATGCTCAAAATAGATCTACCAGAAGCAATCTACTTCAGTTCTTCTTCGTAATTTTTACGTAGGTGCTAATCCTTGGTATAGATATATCCTTGATACCATTACCGGAGGGAATTTCTTGGGTAGCCATACTTTTGATTCTTATAATGCTTTAATAGATTTATTTGGCTCACCACCTCTTTTGGTTAATGGAACTATGTTAAGTTTGGAGCATGTTATGCAAAGGCTTGAAATTATTGAAAACAAAGTTGCTACCATTGAATCCATTGAAACTCTAGATAAAAAGATCCATAATCAAATTACTCAATATGTATCTAAGGTAGGAATGATTTTAAAAAATATTAAGGAGAAGGAACCTATGGTTAATGAGAAAATAAATTTAGATTCCACTCGAATCGATAAACTTGAGGGTATCATTACCAACTTGGGAACTGTTTTTTCTTCCGTAAAGAATACTCCTAGTCCTCCCACTAAAATTGCCAAGCTTATGTATGTTCCTAAAAATAAGGGAGAATCATCTAGTAAGGAAACTGCAGATCTTAAATCTATAAGTATGCATCCTGATCTTTTTACTATCATTAAGGAACCATTTGCTACAAACAAATTTTTCGATCTTGTGCCTAAAAGTTTGATAATTACTAGAAAGAAAGAAATCTATAAGAAATATAGATGCCTCATTGAAGAATTGCCTACCAAAGATGGCAATACCTAGATCTATCCTTGCTTTTATGCCTAGCTAGGGCGTTAAACGACAGCGCTTGTTGGGAGGCAACCCAATTTTAATTTTAGTTTTTTTTGTTTTTGCTTCTGTTTAGGAATAAATAATCCATCTAGCCTCTGTTTAGATGTGATTTTATGTTTTAATTAGTGTTTGTGCCAAGCTAGACCTATTGGATCTTCTTGGATGATAGTTATTTGATCTTGCTGTAATTTCCAGAAACTTTGCGCTCAGTGCCCGAATTGTTAAAAATTACCAGAACGTGATAAAATATTTATTCCAATTGCCTCTGATCAATAAACAAATTATCTAGGTCTTCTAATTTTGGTAGAATTTTTGGAGTTCCAGAAGTTTGCGTTAGATACAGATTACTACAGACTGTTCTGTTTTTGACAGATTATGTTTTGCGTGTGTTGTTTGCTTATTTTGATGAATCTATGGCTAGTAAAATAGTTTATGATCCATAGAGAAGTTGGAATACAGTAGGTTTAACACCAATATAAATAAAGAATGAGTTCATTACAGTACCTTAAAGTAGTCTTTTGTTTTCTTTCTCTAACAGAGCTCACGAGATTCCTATTGAGTTTTGTGTTGTGAAGTTTTCAAGTTTTGGGTGAATTCTTTTGATGGATTATGGAACAAAGGAGTGGCAATAGCCTAAGCTTGGGGATGCCCATGGAACCCCCAATATAATCCAAGGACACCAAAATGTCAAAGCTTGGGGATGCCCCGGAAGGCATCCCTCTTTAAATCCACTTCCATCGGTAATTTACTTGGAGCTATATTTTTATTCACCACATGATAAGTGTTTTGCTTGGAGCGTCTTGTATTTTTGCGTCTTTGCATGTTAGTTTACCACAATCATCCTTGTTGTACACACCTTTTGAGAGAGCCATACATAAATTGGAATTTTATAGAATACTCTATGTGCTTCACTTATATCTTTTGAGCTTGATAGTTTTGCTCATAGTGCTTCACTTATATCTTTTGAGCGTGATAATTTTTGCTCTAGTGCTTCACTTAGATCTTTTTAGAGCACGGTGGTGGATTTGTTTTAAAGAAACTATTGATCTCTCATGCTTCACTTAGATTATTTTGAGAGTCGTTAATAGCATGGTAATTTGCTTAATGTTAATATACTTGGTATTCAAGATATGTGAAACTTTCTTTTGAGTGTGTTGAATACTAAGATAAGTTTGATGCTTGATAATTGTTTTGAGATATGACGATGGTGATATTAGAGTCATGCTAGTTGAGTAGTTGTGAATTTAAAGAATACTTGTCTTGAAGTTTGTGATTCCCGTAGCATGCACGTATGGTGAACCGTTATGTGATGAACTCGGAGCATGATTTATTTATTGACTGTCTTCCTTATGAGTGGCGGTCGGGGACGAGCGATGGTCTTTTCCTACCAATCTATCCCCTAGGAGCATGCGCGTAATACTTTGCTTTGATAACTTCTAGATTTTTGCAATAAGTATTGAGTTCTTTATGACTAATGTTGAGTCCATGGATTATACACACTTTTTCCCATCCTTCCACCATTGCTAGCCTCTCTAATACCGCACACTTTTCGCCGGTATCATACACCCACCATATATCTTCCTCAAAACAGCCACCATACCTACCTATCATGGCATTTCCATAGCCATTCCGAGATATATTGCCATGCAACTTTCCACCGTTCCGTTTATTATGACACGCTCCATCATTGTCATATTGCTAGCATGATCATGTAGTTGACATCGTATTTGTGGCAAAGCCACCATTCATAATTCTTTCATACATGTCACTCATGAATCATTGCATATCCCGGTACATCAAGAGGCATTCATAAGAGTCATATTTTGTTCTAAGAATCGAGTTGTAATTATTGAGTTGTAAGAAAAATAAAAGTGTGATGATCATCATTATTAGAGCATTGTCCCAAGTGAGGAAAGGATGATGGAGACTATGATTCCCCCACAAGTCGGGATGAGACTCCGGACGAAAAATAAAAAAACAGGCCATAAAAAAAGAGAAAAGGCCCAAATAAAAAATAAGAGAAAAAGAGAGAAGGGACAATGTTAATATCCTTTTTACCACACTTGTGCTTCAAAGTAGCACCAAGATCTTCATGATAGAGAGTCTCTCATTTTGTCACTTTCATATACTAGTGGGAATTTTTCATTATAGAACTTGGCTTGTATATTCCAATGATGGGCTTCCTCAAATGCCCTAGGTCTTCGTGAGCAAGCGAGTTGGATGCACGCCCACTTAGTTTCTTTTGTTGAGCTTTCATGTATTTATAGCTCTAGTGCATCCGTTGCATGGCAATCCCTACTCACTCACATTGATATCTATTGATGGGCATCTCCATAGCCCGTTGATACGCCTAGTTGATGCGAGACTATCTTCTCCCTTTTTGTCTTCTCCACAACCACCATCCTATTCCACATATAGTGCTATATCCATGGCTCACGCTCATGTATTGCGTGAAGATTGAAAAAGTTTTGAGAATGTCAAAAGTATGAAACAATTGCTTGGCTTGTCATCGGGGTTGTGCATGATTTAAATATTTTGTGTGGGGAAGATGGAGCATAGCCAGACTATATGATTTTGTACGGATAACTTTCTTTGGCCATGTTATTTTGAGAAGACATAATTGCTTAGTTAGTATGCTTGAAGTATTATTATTTTTATGTCAATATGAACTTTTGTCTTCAATCTTTCGGATCTGAATATTCATACCATGATTAAGAAGATTTACATTGAAATTATGCCAAAGTATTACTCCGCATCAAAAATTCTCTTTTTATCATTTACCTACTCGAGGACGAGCAGGAATTAAGCTTGAGGATGCCTGATACGTCTCCAACGTATCTATAATTTTTGATTTCTCCATGCTACTTTATCTACTATTTTGGACTATATTGGGCTTTATTTTCCACTTTTATATTATTTTTGGGACTAACCTATTAACCGGAGGCCCAGCCCAGAATTGCTGTTTTTTGCCTATTTCAGTGTTTCGAAGAAACGAAATATCAAACGGAGTCCAAACGGAATGAAACCTTTGGGAACGTGATTTTCTCACCGAACGTGATCCAGGAGACTTGGACCCTACTCCAAGAAGTAACAGAGGCGGTCACGAGGGTGGGGGCGCCCCCCTAGGGCGCACCCCCTTGCCTTGTGGGCCCCCTGTTGCTCCACCGACGTACTCCTTCCTCCTATATATACCTACATACCCCCAAACGGTCAGAACAAGAGCCAAAAACCTAATTCCACCGCCGCAACTTCCTGTATCCACGAGATCCCATCTTGGGGCCTGTGCAGAGTTCACGGAGGGGGCATCCACCATGGAGGGCTTCTACATCATCACCATAGCCCCTCCGATGAAGTGTGAGTAGTTTACCTCGAGCTTGGGTCCATAGCTAGTAGCTAGATGGCTTCTTCTCTCTTTTGGATCTCAATACAATGTTCTCCCCTCTCTCGTGGAGATCTATTCAATGTAATCTTCTTTTTGCGGTGTGTTTGTTGAGACCGCTGAATTGTGGGTTTATGATCCAGCTTATCTATGAATAATATTTGAATCTTCTCTGAATTCTTTTATGTATGATTGGTTATCTTTGCAAGTCTCTTCGAATTATACGTTTGGTTTGGCCAACTAGATTGGTAGCTCTTGCAATGGGAGAAGTACATAGCTTTGGGTTCAATCTTGCGGTGTCCTTACCCAAAGGATGTAAAGGGTTGCAAGGCACGTATTGTATTGTTGCCATCGAGGATAACAAGATGGGGTATTTATCATATTGCATGAATTTATTCCTCTACATCATGTCATCTTGCTTAAGGCGTTACTGCTTTTTAACTTAATACTCTAGATGCATCTTTGGATAGAGGTCGATGAGTGGAGTAATAGTAGTAGATGCAGAATCGTTTCGGTCTACTTGTCTCGGACGTGATGCCTATATACATGATCATATCTAGATATACTCATAACTATGCTCAATTCTATCAATTGCTCAACAGTAATTTGTTCACCCACCGTAGAATACTTATGCTCTTGAGAGAAGCCACTAGTGAAACCTATGGCCCCCGGGTCTATTCTCATCATATCAATCTCCATCACTTCTATACTTGCTTTGCTTTTACTTTGCCTTCTACTTTTCACTTTGCATCTCTATACCAAAAATACCAAAAATATTATCTATCATCTCTATCAGATCTCACTCTCGTAAGTGACCGTGACGGGATTGACAACCCCTAATCGCGTTGGTTGCGAGTAGCTATCGTTTTGTGCAGTGCACGAGACTTGTGCGTGGCCTCCTACTGGATTGATACCTTGTTCTCAAAAACTGAGGGAAATACTTACGCTACTTTGCTGCATCATCCTCTCCTCTTCGGGGAAAACCAACGCAAGCTCAAGACGTAGCAGAGCTCGACCCCATCAGTCTCCCCCGAAACAAAACCCACCGCCGCCGCCTTCGTCTCCCCAACCAACCACAACCCATCGGCGACCTCCTCCCACTCTCCCTCTCCCTCGCTGCCGGTGCCCCCTCGCCTCCCCTCCCGTCCTCTTGTCTCCCTACTAGGCCCCAGATCGACTCGGCCTTCTCCTTCTTAGGCCACGACTAGATCCGCACCGGCGTTCCCGCATCGGCGCCGTCATGGACCTTCCTCCTCCTTCTCCCCGACCATGCTGCGGCAGAGGAATCCTCCTCCTCCCACCGCACCCCCACCACGCCCTCCTCCTTCCACCTCCACATCCATGCATCCATGCCTTCCTCCCTCCTCGCGCCTGAAACCCTAGCCCGTGGGCGGCCATGTCGACCGAGCTCAGGATCCGCAGCATCCTCTTCTCCTCCAAGAGCAAGAACAGAACGTCCGCAAGGGTATGCCATGAATCCCTTCTCTTCTTCCGCCTTCTTCATCTCTGCATCTGATTGCAAGGCGTCCGTCTATGGAGTCAGTTTGCTCCTCCGATCTGCTCTGCTTGTGTGAAGGGGCCCGACCAAGGAGAAGCTGCTGCTTCAGCTTCTTCCTCCTCCCCGATGTGTGTAGGTGGTAAGCCATCTCCATCTCCCTCCTCCTCTCTCACCCCCATCTCGTCTCTGTAGGCAAGCAGTCTGCATGTTAGCAGGCACATGAGTCAATCAAAACACCTTTTTATTCATATATACGTGTTCTGAGAGGAGAACCGTGTTAAGGAATATATCACCGTGTGTAATGCATATTTCCTTCCCAGCTGAATTCCGAGGTTGTATTCATTTCCTCGAAGAAATGTTTGAACCTTTTGCTCTAAATTTGTAGATTGATTTTAGTTGTCACAACATTTTCTGTTGCTTGCCTGAATGAAATCAGTAGTCACTATTCAGATAACTGAATAATTAGACACTGTTGTGTGTAGTCTCTGTTGGAAAGATATACCGTGCTTGATGTAATGGAAAATGAATAATAATTAGGAAACATATATTTGCTAGGGATGAAATCGTAGTCCCAATCTACGATTCAATCGCAAATTGCAGTCCTAATCTCTGCAATTGTTGATAAATGGATGAAATTCTAGTGTATCAGTACAATAATCTCTTAAGGTTGCTTACATTTTGGTTCAGAGCATGAACGACATCCGATGTTCAGACCATAAATTGACTACTGTGTAACATTATGGTCGATGCCTTTTCTTTTTTAATCATCCCTGGTTCCATTATATCAGAATGAAACCAGAGTAGTACAAAGTCCAGCTAAATTAGTTACTATGAAGCATTATGGAATGTTGTTCTTCCCTGCTCTTACTGGCGTCCTTTTAATTCCATATGTGTTTTTGTAGTTGAAGGAGTTCATTCTAGGCAGCCGGAGGCGTACTGTCGGGGGTTGGGTGCGACATATGCCAAAGGATGGCTTATCATGGAGGGGGCGAGTAGAACGTCACGGTGCTCGAAACGGATGAGGCGAAGACATGCACGCCGGCAATCTTACCCTGCTTCAGGGCTCTCCAAGGAGATAACAACCCTACTGCTGCTCTGCGGGGTCTCCGCATGATCACTATGGCAAGGTGAGTACAAGATTGCTCCTTGAGCTGTTCGGGGTGAGGAAGGAGAAGGGCACGGCTAGCTCTTCTCTTCCCTCTATGTGTGTGTGTCCAACTACTAGGTTCCAACCCTTTGCATGGGTGCCCGGGGGTTTATAGGCCTACCCCGAGGTACAATGGTAATCCGGCTGGCGCAGGTCCCACCGTCGATCCTCTTAAGTCGCGCCGTCTTGGGGCCCGCCGACTAGTGGGCCCCACCGACGTCCATAGATGGGGCCCGAGTCCGCCCATGGCGGGTCTTGCCGGCTGCGGGTCACTCTAGCCGCTCTTCTAATGACGCGAGCTTGGTCGCGGGGTCATGGCAACAGTGCCGCCGCCTGGCAGGCGATCACTGTTGCCATTCCTTGTCTTGTCTGGTTAATGGCGCAAGGAGCCCGTGGGAGGGGCCGGCCGACTCTCGGAGGCCGACTCCCAGCGGGTCCGTCTTCGGGGCGCTCTCGTCGTCTTCGGTACTCCCGCCGGACAAATCCCGTCTTCGGAATTCGTCAGACGAGCCATCGTGAGTACAGGAATCTGCCGCGAAATTTGACGTCGAGGGCAGCGTGTATGATGCCGCGCCCGGACGGAGATCTCCGTCGATCTGGCGCCACAGCACCATGCCGACTCTTTATGAGCAGGGTAGGGACGGGCCGCGAGGCGGCTTTATCCCATCCCGCTCGTAGTCACTCAGGCAGGAGGTGGATGGAGTTGCGGGCCGACTCCCCGTAGCCGGCTTCATCGGAAGTCGTTGGCTTGGAGTCAGCTTGTCTTGAGGTCGTCTCTGGGACTCGGCTGGGAGGGGCAGTCGGCGACTCCGTCGCCGACTCTCAGAAGGCGGCTCTTCGTCTTGGGGTCTTGAGGCGCGATGCCTCGATGTTTTGAAAGGTCCAGGGGCTCGGGTTTGCCTACCCGTGGCCCATTACTCCGACAGTAGTCCCCGAAGCTGGCGAGGCGCCGAGGGCAACATGTCGAGGAGCCTCAACAGTTTCATCCCTTTAGTGGAAGAACCTGGGCTCGGCTTGCCATCTCTATCTTGAGCCGACTAGCTGGAGTCGGCCTTGCAGGAGGCCGTCTTGCTCCCCAAAGGTTTCGAAGGTCGCGGCGGGATCCGGGCAGCGTGCCTGATAAGATTCCAGGCAACTGCCCGTTGCGGGCCCGCCACATGACGCCACGCGGCAGGGCCAGTCTGCCAACCCACGAGCGTGACAAGACATGCCCGTCAGGCGGGGCCCGCCACTACCGCGCCTCGGCGCACGGGCGGATCCGCTGCGGCCGTGCGGGCGGTTGGGCTCCCCACGCCGTTACTGCGCGCAGTAACGTCGTGGGTTAAATCGTGGGGACATGGGCGCAGTTAATCCCACGCCCGCCCCTCGGCTTATCAGCCTAGGCGCCTATAAGTAGGCGGGAGGAGGGGGGCGGCGACGCAAGCGCACCCACTCTTCCCCGCTTCCTCTTGTTTCTTGCTTCGTCTTCCTCCTCGCTCCGCCGCGCCGAACCTCGCCGCGCCGCGGAGATGAGCTCCTCCTCCGCCGCCGCGCCTCCCACCGCGCGCTCCGGCGTGTGGGATGGCTCCATCGTCGACGATTTACATCATCGAAGTTTCTCCGCCAAACGCGCCGCATCCCCGGCAGCCACCTAGTGCGGACCAGCGCCCGGCCGTGGCGAAATAACGCCGGCGCCGAGGAGGGCGAGCGGGTCATATTCCGCTCGCACCTCATGCGCGGGCTAGGGCTGCCGGCGAGCGGCTTCTTCCGCGCGTTCCTGGAGTTCTACGGGCTCCAGCCGCACCACCTCACCCCCAACACGGTGGTGCTGCTGGCCGCCTTTGCATCTTTATGCGAGGGCTTTCTTGGTGTTCTCCCCACCATCGAGCTGTGGGGGGAATTCTTCCAAGCCAAGCTCGGAACCCACGTCGCTCGCGTGCCGGCTCTGTGCGGCACGTTCATCGCCATGAGGAGGCCGGTGCCCGAGAACCCCTTCCCCGCCATCCCCCTCATCAAGTCGGTGAAGATGTGGCAGCGCACGATTTGTCACGTCAAGAACGCCGCCCGAGGGCGATCGGGTCAACTTGCCGCCTTTACGTGGCCGGGCGAAGTTCGTGGCGACTCCCGCCTGGTCCCATCGGGCCCGGCCCGACTCCGCAGCGCAATGCCGCCGTCGCGCGGCTCCACGTGATGACGCAGTCGGAGGGCCTCACTGGGCGGACTTGCTGGCCGCCTTCATGGCGCGCCGAGTCCTTCCTCTTCAAGGCCGACCTCATCTGATCTGTCAGATGAGCGGCCGCCGAGACCCCAGCCGGCTGTGCTCCAAAGACATGCCCCACGCGGAGGTGGTGGACACGGTGAACTTCCTGGCGAACTGCGGCCTCACGGAGGAATGGCAGTTCGGCAAGGAGCCGTACTCGCGCGCCAACCCCCCGCCTGTGGTAAGTCATCTCTTTCTTCTCTGTTTCCTTCTTCAGCCGAATCCAGCTCTAATTTTCCTTGGTCCTTTCCGATTCAGAATCCCCTCATGCAGCCCTCGGCCGGCACCGCGGAGCCGGCTCGTGAATTCGTCCCCGACCGGGCGGAGAGCGACGCCGGCGACCCCGACTTGGGGATGGCGGCGATGGAGACCGACGCCGAGGGAGGAGGAGGGGCCGACGACTTCAGGCCTTCGGCAACCTTCGCCGACTGGCCTGACGACGGCGGCGAGAAGGAAGTCGTCCCCCGCCGCCAGCAGAAAGCCGGCCATCCAGGCGCGAGTTCCTTCGCCGCCTTGGGTGGTCGAGGCGGCGCAAAGAAGCGCCGGGCCGGGCCGAGTCTGCCAGGCGGCCGGGTGAAGAAATTCAGGGGGACGGTCGCCACGACCCAGCGCGAAGAGGCAGTCGCGAAGGCTAACCGCTTTCGCAAGGAAGTGAAGAAGCCGCCGCTGGTCTCTGCGTAAGTACTTTTTATTTTGTCTTGTTTCCTTCTGGCCCGTCTTGTCCAAGTCTTTACATGTCTTTTTCTTATAAGGGCTTCCCTCACCTTGGAGAGGGTCGCCGCCGCCTCCGTCATGGGTTCGGCGGAGACGTCCGCCAATACTTGGCGGGTTGATCCTGCGGCCGCCCTCCGGGAGGCGACGGAGCGGAATGCGCAGGAGAAGCGCGACGAGGAGGAGGCCGCCCGTCTGGAGAAGGCGGAGGCAGAGAAGGCGGCGGCTTCCGCCCAGAAGAAGCTGGAGGAGGTCAAGCCGCCGCTGCAGCCAAGAGGCGAGCCGAGGAGGCCGCGCCTCGGTCGGCGCTTTCGTCACCCCGTTGAGCTCTGCGCCACCGCCGCCGGAGTTCACGGGGCAGTCGGAGGGAGTCAGCGGTGAGGTCCCCGTCACAGAGAAGGAAGGCGGCGAGGCCTCCCTATCGGGCATGGCCGCGCCACCCCCGCCGCCTCCATCGCAGTCCGAGAGCGCGCGAGGCAAACAGCCGGCGGACCCGCCTATGCCACCGACCGACGACGAGGCCGTGGCGCAGCTGCTTCTTCAAGTCGCCTCGCCAGCGCGACGCCGTCTTGAGAAGGCGACTTCGGCGCCGCGCCCCTTGGAGACCGGCGCCGCCAGCTCGGCCATTCCTGACGCCGAGGCGACAAGCGCCGCGCCCATTGGGTGGGTGCGAGGAGGCGGCACGGGCCCGCTGAACACGGCGCTTCTGGACGTCCAGGCGAAGCTGCGAGCTGAGGGCGACGCCATCCAGAACCTCTCCAAGGCGCACCTGGCATCGCGATCCGCCGTGCGGGTATGTTTCTTCTTTGAACTTTTTCTTGCTCTTCTTCGTAGAGCGCCAGCACTCCACTGTAGTCCCGAGTTTCGGGCCGGCTGAGCAGCGGCTCGAACTCTATTCATCTCCAAGTTTTTACCTTTGTCTCAAACTCTTGTCACAGAGTATCACAACCTCCGCGCCACTGCCTTCAACCGCAACGCGTTGAGGAGCTAAGCAAGCGGACTGCCGACTTGGCGAGGAGCCGGGTGAGTTTTTCTTCTTGGGGCGCTACGACGCACCAGCTGGCTGAGTCCTCGAGATTCGGGCCGATCGCTGCGCAATCGGGCCGGATCTTCTGGCGACCTTCTTAGTGACGACTTCACGTCCTTCTTCTTTTTATTCTTCGAGGCAGCGCCACTCTTGGCGGCAGCTGGTACGGCCAACACCGCTTCTGCGCCAAAGAGGAGGAGTCTGACAAGCTCGCCCAGAAGCGCGACCCTGCTACATGCAGTGGCGGAGCGGAGGGATCTGCCCAAGGCGGCGCAGGGCGAAGCGGAGAAGAAAGAGGCCACTCTCCTAGCCGAATTTGAGAGCGGCGCTCCTCCGGACCCGACAGGAAGCGCTCGACCTCCGGCTTCCACGAAATCGAGGATATCGTCGATCGTGAGTTCGCTTTACTTTTTCTTTTGGGTCGCCGACTATGGGTCAGACCGTCTCCTGTTTTTCTGACTTGCTTCTTCTTCTTCTTGGCAGACTTCTTCCCCGGTCACACGCAGGCGGCCAATCAAGCCATCGAGGCTGATCGCGAGGCGCGGAGGGCGGGTGGTGCTGAGATCGCAGCCAACACCCCCCGGACCCTTGAGAGCAGCTCCTGAGCATTGAGGCTCGTATGCGGCCGGCCCATCGGATGTTGCGCCGGCTTCAGCGTGTTGGCGCCCAGGCGATCGCTGCTCTGTGGCCGGACATGCCGGTTTCACAGACTCCCAGCCGGACCGCCCGATTGGCTGGAGGTCGCGGCTGGCCGTCTTGAGGCTGGAAGGGTTCCGCGGCTCGGCCGGGCTCGCCGAGCCTCAGAGTTCGCCAAGGCGTGGTATCGTGGCTGGATCTGGACCGCTGGCAGCGTTCGGTCGAGGCCCAGCGGAGCTGCTGGCCGCGGAGGACGTCCTCGTCGGCGTCACGATTGCCGATTACCGACTACGGACACCAGCGTCTTCGTCCTGGCGGGCTGAGGGCGGTGGGGAGGCACCGCCGAGTGGTTCAGATGAACCCGGACTACGACGAGGACTCGGCGGAGGTGATCGACTCCAGCGCCGAGGAGGAAGACGAGGCGGAGGACGAAGACGACATGGAGGTGCCAGAAGACGGAGCGAGCGACCAGCCTCAGCTCGACCGCGCCTCCAGCAACGAGCCGCGCCCGTCTGGGCCGGCTACCGCCGGAGACGATCAAGCCGAGACCGCCCAGCCGGCCGCCCCGGCGCCTGACGCCGCCGTCGCCTCCGGCCTTCCGACCCCATCTGCCGCTTCTTAGGCCGCTGCCTCGCCTTTATTTTATCTGTTTTGCTAGTCTTTAAAAGAACTTGTTAATTCGCACAATTCCACCTGGGGGGTGTATTCTGAACCTCTGTCCGAAGATCCGGCCAAGGGCCTAAGCTTGTGTAAATATTATTCTAATTTTATCCTTCCTTGCTTATTGCTCTTATGGCTTTTTCCTTTGCCGCCTTCCCTTAGATGCCGCCTTGCCCATCTGGCAACCGCTCTACGGACTGCCGTCTAGGTCGAGTGCTTGGCTACTTTGAGAAGGCAAGTACTTGGCCATTTTTTAGAGTCGTTAAGCAAGTTGGGTAGAAAGCGGCAAGCCGACTACTTAAGAGTCAGTTTTACGAAACGGGCTGGAAACCGATTTAAACTATGTTTATGCCTTGGGTCCTTAGCCATTTTTTCGTGTGGGCGCCCGTTCTTCCTTACTCCTGCCCACCAAACACTCGCTCTGCGAGCTGCGGCTTCTGACAGGAGATGGCTTAGGCGCCGCACGTTACTTGTCTGACTGCAGGAAGCATTTCATAGCCCAAAGGCGGCGAGTCCCCGGGCCGACTAGTCGAGCCCGGTGCCAAATAGCATAACAAAGAGTAACATACTCAAAGGCATAATTCTTATCATACAGACAACAAAAGAGGGCAGTCCCCGAGCTCGTCTCGGGGGGCCCGAAGTCTTGGTACTTTTAAACACAAAGGGTAGCGTGGTACATACTGCATCAACTGTAAAATCTTCAGAGGAGATTCGCATTTCATGGTCGTTCCTTCTCTTTGCCGGAGTCATCCCTCTTGCGTGCTCGGGGCTTCTGAGCGTCGATCAGGTAGTAGGAGTCGTTGCCCAGCACTTTGCTGATGATGAATGGGCCTTCCCAAGGCGCCGACAGCTTGTGCTGGTCGGCTGTTCGCTGGATCAGTCGGAGCACAAGGTCGCCCTCTAGGAATGATCTTGGCTTGACCTTCTTGTTGTAATAGCGGCGGGCTCTCGGTAGATCTTTGGACCGGTGAGTGCCAACAAATGCCCTCTTCCAAAGATGATCGACGCCGTCTTGAGGTGCTTCTTCTGCTTCCTCTTCGGTGTACATGGTGACTCGCCGGGAGTCGAACTCTATATCCGTTGGGATGACGGCTTCGGCACCGTAGACGAGGAAGAAGAGTGTGAAGCTAGTTGACTTGTTTGGAGTTATGCGCAGACTCCAGAGGACGGCTGGCAACTCCTCAAGCCAGCAGCCGGCCGAACGCTCCAATGGTTCGACCAGTCGAGGCTTGATGCCAGACAGGATGAGGCCGTTTGCTCGCTCCACCTGGCCGTTTGACTGCAGATGGGCAATGGACGCTAAGTCCAGTCGGATGCCTCGCGTCGCGCAGAAACGGGCCAGGGCGCCTTTGGCAAAATTTGTGCCATTGTCGGTGATGATGCTGTGTGGTACGCCGTACCGAGTCGTGATGTCGGCGATGAAAGTTACTGCAGTAGGACCATTCAACTTCTTGATGGGTTTTGCTTCTATCCACTTGGTGAACTTGTCCACCGCGACAAGTAAGTGAGTTAGGCCGCCTCGTGCCGTTTTGAATGGTCCCACCATGTCCGTGCCCCAAACAGAAAGGGCCAAAGCGATGGGGATAGTCTTGAGTGCAGGTTTACCGAAGCGGCTTGGAGCGGAACACCGCACCCCTTGCATTTTTGAACTAATTCCTTGGCCTCTTCTAGGGCAGTCGGCCAGAAGAAACCGTGTCAGAAGGCTTTGGCGACGAGTGCTCTTGAGGCTGCATGATGGCCGCACTCGCCCTGATGGATGTCTTCGAGAATTGCCTGGCCTTGCTCTGACTCGACGCAGCGCTGGTAGACACCGGTGACGCTGCGCCTGACCAGCTCTCTATTGACTATAGTGTAGGCTGCTACTCGGCATTGCACTTGCCGAGCCAAGGTCTCATCGGTTGTTAGCTCTCCGCTTACTAAGAGCTTCAGGATGGGCTGGGCCCATGAGGGTGTTGCTATTTCTTCGACTGCCAGTACTGCTACTTGGACGAGGGCGGCTGGGCTGGGAGGCGGCGGGTTGGAGTCTGCAGCAGCCTTCTTCTTTGGTTGAAGAAGTCCCCGGACGACCGGGCGCAGTCCCCGGCCGAGTAATCGGAGTCTTCGCAATGGTCGCCAGATCCCCGGGCCGGGTTCAAGTCCCCGGCCGGCTTTGATTGCCGCGTTCTTGGGGGCGTCTGCAAGGATTCTTGTCTTTGTCTCCGAGGCTTTGAGTCGGATCCGACTTCTTCAGGGGAGCCGGCACAAAAATGGAGTCTGACTGGTGACGGCTTGATGATGGCTTGAGGAGGCGCTCAAGGGCGACGCCGGATGGTATTGCTGGCGGGTAGAGCCGATTCTTGCGTGGTATCTGCTTGGTCGTTGTCGTTTCTTGGCACGTGGAGGAACTCGCACCCTCAAAATATCCACTCAGCCGCTGTACCAGAAACGGTAGCTTCGCCATATTTGCATCTTTAGGCGTCGATCGCGGATGATCGTTGGACCACCAAGTCGGAGTCGCCATAGCACGGGATCCGGCGAATGCCAAGCTCTTTGGCAAGCCGGAGCCCGTGAATGAGCGCCTCAGATTCGGTGACGTTGTTGGAGGCGGCGAAATGGATCTGCAGCGTGCATTTGAGCTTGTCGCCTTTGGGGAAGTGAGGACCATGCCAGCTCCCAAGCTCAGGCGCATCTTGGAGCCATCAGTGCATCCGCCAATGGGCGGAGTCAATTGGCGGCAGTATTGTCTCGGCCCAGTCGACGAGGAAGTCGGCCGGTCTTGTGACTTGATGGCGGTGCGGGGCTGGTAATAGATGGTGTAGGGGCCAACTCTATGGCCCATTTGGCCACTCGCCGTAAGCATCTCGGCTTCCGATGATCTCTGCTAGTGGGGCCGTGCAAACCAGGTGATTGGATGCTCTTGAAAGTAAGGCTTCAACTTCTTGGCGGCAAAGTGCACGCCATAACACATCTTCTGGTAGTGGGGGTAGTTTTGCTTGGAGGTCGATAGTACTTCGCTCAGGTAATATACTGGTCTCTGGACATGTAGCGCCTTGCCTTCCTCCTTGTGTTCAACTACAATGATTGTGCTGACTACCCTGCTGGTGGCGGCAATATACAGGAGCATGGGCTCCTTTGGAGTCGGAGCCGCCAAAGATCGGGGAGTAGTCGACATTTTCTTCAAGCGGAGAAAAGCCTCGTCCGCTTTGAGTTCCATTCAAGAAGGTGATCTTCTTCATGAGCTGGCACAGAGGAAGAGCTTTCTCGCCAAATGATCGATGAATCGGCCGATGGACGCCAAGCACCGGTGAATTTTTGCACATCTAACGATCGGTGGGTACTTCCATCCTCTCGATTGCCTTGATCTTCACAGTGGTTGCACTCTATGCCGCATTCACGTACCAGGAAACCAAGGAGCTGGCGGTTGGTACTCAAGACGCACTTCTCTCGGGTTGAGCTTGATCCGAATCGGCGCAGATTTTCAAAGGTCTCTTTGAGGTCTTCCAACAGCGTTCCTCGCTTCTCCGTCTTCACCACCACGCCGTCCACGTAAACGCATGCGTTCGCCAAGCTGCTTGAGGAGGCACTTCGCATGCAACGCTGAAAGGTAGCGCCGCATTCCTCAAGCCGAACGTCATGGTCGGTGCAGCGTAAGGCTCCAAACGGCGTGATGAAGGCGGTCTTCAATCTGTCGGCTGGGTTCAGCTTGATCTGGTGATACCCTGAGTATGCATCTAAGAAGCTCAACAGCTCGCATCCGGCTGTGGAGTCTATCACCTGATCAATTCTCGGCAAAGCGAACGGGTCCTTGGGGCAGGCTTTGTTGAGGCTTGTGTAGTCAATACACATCCGCCATCGCTTGTTCTTCTTTAGTACCAAGACCGGGTTCGCTAACCACTGGAAAGAACACTTCCATGATGAAACCGCTGCGAGGAGCCGGGCTATCTCTTCTCCAACAACTCTTCTTTTCTCTTCCGACAAAGCGGCGCAAGGGCTGCTGACGGGCTTCACATCGGATCGGACATGCAACTTGTGCTCGGCGAATTCCGTCGGTACACCGGCATGTCTTTAGGGACCATGCGAAAATGTCCCGATTCTCACGGAGGAAATCGACGAGCTCACCTTCCTATTTGTTGTCGAGGTTTGCACCCCACGACAGCAGATCTCTCCGGTGCTCTGGGTCCAAGGGTATCTTCTTGGTCTCTTTGGCGGCTTGAACGAGCCCTCGACTTCGACTCCTTGGGGTGGGCGACATCTCCGGCTGCTTGCGGCCATTGCCACAACCCGATCAAGGAGCCTTTTCTCACCGCGATCACTGGGGACTCGGCCAGCCGACCGCTTTCAACCGCCAAAGCGGACGACTTTACAGAGTCGCCGGCTATGGCCGTAATCCCTTGGTACTCGGCATCTTCATCTTGAGGTAGGCGTAGTGGGGATCGCCATGAACTTGGCCGAGCAGGTCGGCCAAGGAGCATGGTAGGGCTTTCGAGGTCCACCACTTCGAACCAGACTGGCTCTCGGCGAAAGTGATCTTTGTCCCCAAAGAGGACGTCTATCAGAATCTTGCCAATCGGTGAGCAAGAAAGGCCAGGTACAATTCCGTGGAACACAGTACGACTGTGCTGAAGCTGTCTTTGCTTGATTCCTAACTTCCCCATTGTATCCTTGTACAGGATGTTGATGCTGCTGCCTCCGTCTATCAGCACTCGCGAGAAGCGAGCGGCCCTCCTATCCGCGGCAAGGGTGGCTCCCAAGACCAGGGCGTAGGAGCCCGGATTCGGCATCACCTACGGGTGATCAGCCCGGCTCAAGCGATAGGTTTCTCGGACCGATGCATGAATTCTGGAGTATCCGATGCTCTTGCATTCACTTCTTCTTTGCTGCCGCTTTCTTCGGCGATCGTCACCACACCGGTGAACACTACATAGGCACCATGCTCTTACGGGTACTCGTCTTGCCTTTGCCGACCGGCCTGACAGCTCTTTGGGTGGTGGAGGCGGCGGCCCAGCAGGTGGAGGGGGGACAAGGCCGTCTCCCTTGGCGATCCTGGTGAGCCAGTGGCACTTCCGGGTGGTGTGGTTCGACGGCTTCGCACCGCTATGGAACTTGCAGGGTCCGTCCAGAGTCTACTCGTAAGATAAGGCCGGCAACCAGTTGGACTTGCCGCCTTTCTGCCGCTTGGCAGGAGGCTGCCCCTCTGGCTGCTGGTCTTCGATCACACCGCCGGCTGTTGTAAGCCGGCCACGGGCCTTGCGCCATGATCATTATCTTTGCTGCTGACCATTGGGCGCCGCCACCGGAGTTCTGGGAGCCCGAGGAGCCACCTTGCGGTCGACTGACTTCGATCTCCGACTTCATGGAGGAGTCGGCTGTGGCGTACTTGTCTGCTATGATCAGCAGCTCGTCGAGGGTCTCCGGCTCGTCGCAAAGAATCTTGTGCTTGAGGAGGGTGCCTTCTCTTCACCCGGCGGTGAAGTACTCGATTGCATGCACCTCATGCACTCCCTCGCAGGAGTTCCGGAGCTCGGCCCAGCGCGTTAGGTAGTCGCGAGTAGACTCGTTGGGGCCTTGCACGCACAAGGAAAGCTGGCGAGGCTTGGGAGGTCGCTTGTATGTGCTCGTGAAGTTGCGGACGAAAGCCTCGGTGAAGTCGACCCAGCTGTTGATCTTTGCGGGGCTTCAAACTGTTCAACCATGTCCGGCTGTGCCCTGGAGCATGAGGGGAACATACTTTCTGACAGCAGCGCTTGTTGCCGTTAAGCTATCTTGACGGCCGTGGAGTAGTCCACTAGCGATCCTCCGGCTTCCACCGCGGTGTACTTGGGTGTATCTCGGGAGTGTGAATCCTCCGGGAAGGGCTCGTCTCGTATGCGAGGTCCGAAAAACAGGGCGGGCCCAGCTCGTCTTCTTCTTCCAGCGCCAGGGATCGGTGGAGTCGCTCGATCCGGTGGCGGGCGTCGTTTTCTCCGACTCCCACTCGGCGCCAAGGCGGTCGCCGAGAGTCGGATGTTCGACGGGTGGCGGGGAGACTCGCCTTTCTCTGCGGGGAGGAGGAGGCAGATAGTCGTCCCGCCGCTCCACTGCTCTCGGGCGGCCGTCTTCGTCGCGCTCGATGGAGATGTGAGTCCGGCTATGGCTGACAGCCGGATCCTTGTTTTTTCTTCCGCGGACGCCGCCAGTCGGCGTCCGGGACGTCGCGCCTTGATCTCGGCGGGGAGGCAAGTCGCCGTGTTGTCGTCGCGGCGCCTCCGTGCGGCAGCCGGCTTCGTCTTGCGCAGCAGCCGCGTTGAGGAGCTGCTAGACTCGCTCCGTCATCAGGCGGCGCTCCTCGCCCTCGAAGTTATCCAGCTCGTCTGCCGCCGCCTGGGCGGTGCGGATGTTCTCCGCGGGCGTGGAGTACACGGGGCGATTGGCCCCAAACAGATCGGGCGATAGCTACGCCGCCTTCTTTGGACCGCGCCTGGCGGCTAGGCCCGGTCGGGCCGGCGAGCCGCCGCAGCGCGATCCATCTCGCTGGTAGGCTTCGACAAGCGTCTCATGCTTGCCGGCTTACAGGCGCCCACGAGGAGCTGGAGGCAGCGCGCTTCCAGTGTCCCAGCGTCGGCGTCTTCCGGAATGGGGGCGGTCAGGTCTTGCAGAACCGCGTCGAGAGGGTCATGAGCTCCCTCGCCGGAAGGCTCGCTGTGACCGATGACGAGCACCTCCGTGACGGTGCTTCCGCCGCTCTCCGCGCGAGGGAGCGGCTATTCGTAGACCACCACGTTGGTGGGGAACGCGTCGGCGGCAGCGGTGTCGGAGTCGACCAGCATCGGGTCGGTGGAGCCTACGGACTCCAGGTCGGCGGCGGGCTCGCCGGCGACGTGGAGCTGCTCGAGGAGGCCCGCGAGGAGGCTCTCGGGGCCGTCCGTGCCTGCGTCAGACGCAGGCTCGTCGGAGAGGCGAACCTCGCCGACAAGTTCGGCGAGGCAGCTCGGCTGCCCGGCGACCTCAGCGCCATACGGTAGCGTCGGTAGCGAACTCCGTCTGGCGTGTCGGGCTGGCTGCGCCGAGGAAGGAAGAGGTTCCGTCGGGCAGGTCTCCGGACGACGGTGCACCTAGCCCCACGGTGGGCGCCAAATGTCGTGGGTTGGGTGCGACATATGCCAAAGGATGGCTTATCATGGAGGCGAGTAGAACGTCGCGGTGCACAGAAATGGGATGAGGCGAAGACATGCACGCCGGGCGAATCTTACCCAGCTTGTGGCTCTCCGAGGAGATAACACCCTCTTGCTGCTCTGCGGGGTCTCCGCATGATCACTATGGCATGGTGAGTACAAGATTGCTCCTTGAGCTGTTCGGGGTGAGGAAGGAGAAGGGCACGACTAGCTCTTCTCTTCCCTCTACGTGTGTGTGTCCAACTACTAGGTTCCAACCCTTTGCATGGGTGCCCCGGGGGGTTTATATAGGCCTACCCCTGTGGGTACAATGTAATCGGCTGGGCGCAGGTCCCAGCCGTCGATCTCTTAAGTCGCCGTCTTCTCCGCCGACTTGGGCCCGCCGACTAGTGGGCCCCCTTGGCCGATCCAAGATGGGGCCGACAACCCGTGTCCGCCCGGGCGGGTCTTGCCGGCTGCGGGTCATCAGAGCTCTTCTAATGGCCTTGAGCTTGGTCGCGAGGTCATGGCAACAGCAGCGCCCGCTGGCGGGCGATCACTGTTGCCATTCCCTGTCTTGTCTGGTTAATGGCGCAAGGAGCCCGTGGGAGGGGCCGGCCGACTCTCGGAGGCCGACTCTCAGCGGGCCCGTCTTCGGGGCGCTCTCGCCGTCTTCGCTACTCCCGCCGACAGGCAGGTCCCGCCGTCTTCGGGTCGTACAGACAGGCCATCGTGGGTACAGGAATCTGCCCACGGGCTGACGTCAGGCAGCGTGGCAGCGATGCCGCGGACGGAGATCTCCGTCGATGCGGCGCCACAGCCATGCCGGCTCTTTATGAGCGGGCAGGACGGCAGAGGCGGCTTTATCCCATCCCGCCGTGAGTCGCTCGGGCGAGGTGAATGGAGTTGCGGGCCGACTCCCCGTAGCCGGCTTCATCGGAAGTCGCTGGCTTGGAGTCGGCTTGTCTTGAGGTCGTCTCTGGGACTCGGCTGGGAGGGGCAGTCGACGACTCCGTCGCCGACTCTCAGAAGGCGGCTCTTCGTCTTGGGGTCTTGAGGGGCGCAGTCTGCCCCGATGTTTTGAAAGGTCCAGGGGCTCGGGTTTGCCTACCCGTGGCCCATTACTCCGACACGTACGAGTTCCAGGACATGCGCCGCCCATTGTTGACCTCCAGGTCATCAAGAACGCCTCGGACGGTAAGAGCTACCTCCTCATGCAGGTACCAATACATCTTCATACACGCGCACGCATTGGTTAATCTGCAGATTGATTGATCAACAATGGCGCGGCATTTTCTGCAGAGCACGTCCAAGATGGCGAGCAGGACGAGGTACTGCACGGGGAGGATCAAGTCTTTCGTTGTCCCCCTCGCCAACTACTCCCTCGACACCACCGCCTCTCCAGGTACACGGGGAGGATCATTTCTATTTTGAGCAAGTTTGTCCGTGGCATGTGGTTATTGATTGACCACAGGGGCATACTCTGAGTGATAACATGTCAATGTGCATATCTTTGTGGAACTAGTCAGCTGAGTTATATCATTGTTTTCCTGGTATTAAATTTTGTGGCTATAATGGAACTTCAGTATCATTTGTTCTATTCATCCCAGAAAATTAATACTTAATGATGTTTTTACATGTTCTCCAAATCTTCTTGTTCCAGCAATGTTTGAGTATCTGTTAACAGAATAACATTAGTAATGCTCTGATTTAGTTCTCATCAAAATCAACATCCCTCTCTTGTGTTCCTGTTATGAGAATTGTTCCTTCAAGGATATGCTAGAATGACATATGTGTTCAATCTTCAATGTGAACAATTGGTGTTTTCCTCTTTGTTTTGGCCCCTAAATATTTTTCTTGAAGCTCCACTGCCGCATCATGTTCCTGGTACAACAAGTACTAGTAGTGCTCTGAATATAAGTGTTGCATGTGTAATTAATAAATGGCAGAAATAACACCTGCTTGGAATCTCCGGTCCCGCACGTGTGATCTGACCGTTGCGTTGGTGTGTGGTTGCAAGACAAGGTGGTGAACCTGTTGTTCGAGAAGAGGCCGAAGTTTTGGCATCAGTGAGGCCGAAGAGGATCTGCAAGGATCTCAGCAGCATCGACGACACTGGTATGCTGAATAACAGTTTCCTGTAAAAGAAATCTGCTGCACTTGTCATCTCTGTTTCTTGTAAAAGAAATATGCTGAATACCGGTTTCTACCAGTCTGACGGCGGCTTGTGTGCGTTGCAGTTACTATCTCTGTCACCAAGGAGGGTGTCAAGTTCTCCACTGCTGGAGACATTAGAACTGCAAACATCGTTCTTGAGCGTAACAAGACCGTTGACAAGGTATCTTGTGTTGCTTCTCCCTGCTTAGTACTGTGAATCTGTTTCCTCTAGGCATTTAGATAGTGTGACTTCTTAGATATACTGCATACTGAAAGTTAAGAACCCCAACTAATTTGTTCTCAATCTGATTGCTTGCTGGTTACTCAGTTTTTATATCTGGACAGTGTTGTAATACACTATTGTGTCCCCATGATGTGAAAGTTATGGTCTGAATAGCTTTATATTAGGATCTGCTTGAGTCTCTATGATGTTCTCTCTTAGTATCATGTCATGAGCTGTGAGTCGTGCATATATAACTGAGCTGTATAAGACCAGCAAGTTTTTTTGCCAATTAGCTTCCCGTGTGCATGCTCTTAATCCCCGTAGCACTAAGAGAGGACCTTACTGATTCCCATATTACTAATTTATGTATCAAACATTATTATTTTGTATCTATGTGCTAGCTCTGTCAAATATAATCAATCTGCCTATGTTCCATTTTGCTATTTGTACTTGGATAGAAAAGCTAAAATCTGTATAGTGCTCTGTGTGTAATACCAAGTTGTTCCTGTTATTTACAAACTGTTGTTCTTATACACTGATCCGCAACACCTTACATTACACATTTGAAATTAATTAAAATACATCTAAACACAGTGCTTCAACACAGATTTATCCTATGATTATACCTGAGACATTAGTTTGTTTTTATGCTTTTGTTTCCCACAGTGCTTCAAGCTTGTTTATTAACTCGATTTGTTGTTATTCTGTTTAACAGGAGACTGCAGCAGAAGCAGAGAAGACGGATGCTACACCAATCCAAGAGTAGCTAGCTTTAACTTGGCAGAGCGTTTTATTTTTCAATCGCAATATTTGTGATTGTGTGGAATATTGTATGGTTATGTACGTGAAGTTTTAAGTTCCTGGGCATGCAATATTTGTAGGTTAAACTGGTTGTTGTGATGTGAACGAGTGTATGGAGTTTCACATGTTCTGTTCTGTACATAATATATTGTAATAAACCTATTTTGGTTGTTATTTGAAGATTTTTCATATTCTTTTCTTCTTTCTGTTTGATATATACTGCTTAAAAAGCGATGTGGATCCACTGCCAGGAAAAATCTGACAATTGGGACCCATCTAAAAACTGGACCACAAAAAACCCTCGAAAATAAAAATGAAATGGACCGCAAAAGGACATGCCTAGAAAATAAAAAGGCCAAATTGTTGGGCCAGGCCCATGTAGCTAGGGAAAATCAGTAGAGAAAATATACAAGAAAAGGTCAATTGTTGGGCTAGGCCCATGTAGAAAACCGAATTGGACCGGGCTGAATCTTGTGCCACATCGACTTGCCACGCTGGATGCCTACGTGGCTGGGGAGGTTGCTAGTGACCAAAACAAACCAAGAGGCATATTTTGGTCAGAATGGCGTCTCTGACCTTCTCACGAGAAGGTCGTTAATTTCAGTTCTGTTGCCAGCTTTTGACCTTCTGTTTTTGTCACAAAAAGGTCGCAAATGAAAAACAATGACCTCTTAGTGACCAATAGTCAAAGTCACAAGTTGACATATTTCTTGTAGTGCTAGACCTTGGACCTCAGCCGCCATGACATTCTCCGCCACAATCTTCACCATGGAAATCGAAACACCGACATGTCCCATGGTGGCAACAGACAGCGAAGCTTCGCGTCACTCCCTCTTGAAGCCGCATGGCCAGAAATATGAGTTCACACGACCGAATCCCATCCGGTCCAGCAATCTATATGCATCAGACGCCCATGGAGATTGCCGACGGAGCCTTCCGGAACTATGCTCATCGGCCAATTCTTTTGAAGGGATACTTTTCCTCGTTGGAGAGTCTCCACCCTTCTTTCACTCCGCCCCAAAGACTAACTATGGGCAAGCTTTACATGTTGTCGATGGGTTCCCGTCTTGAGCAGGGAAATGTCCAAGTGAAGGCTATACACGAGTAATAATCAAGAGAATAAAGCCGAATGTGGAATGGCACGTGCTAGAAGATTTAAAACGCAACAACAAATTCACAGGCAGATGAAGAATAAGGCAACTGAAACCAATAATCTTCACCATGGAAATCGAAACACCGACATGTCCCATGGTGGCAACAGACAGCGAAGCTTCGCGTCACTCCCTCTTGAAGCCGCATGGCCAGAAATATGAGTTCACACGATCAATCCCATCCGTCCAAAGCAATCTATATGCATCGACGCCCATGGAGATTGCCGACGGAGCCTTCCTAACTATGCTCATCGGCCAATTCTTTTCAAGGGATACTTTTCCTCGTTGGAGAGTCTCCACCCTTCTTTCACTCCGCCCCAAAGACTAACTATGGGCAAGCTTTACATGTTGTCAGATGGGTTCCCGTCTTGAGCAGGGAAATGTCCAAGTGAAGGCTATACACGAGTAATAATCAAGAGAATAAAGCCGAATGTGGAATGGCACGTGCTAGAAGATTTAAAACGCAACAACAAATTCACAGGCAGATGAAGAATAAGGCAACTGAAACCAATAATCTTCACCATGGAAATCGAAACACCGACATGTCCCATGGTGGCAACAGACAGCGAAGCTTCGCGTCACTCCCTCTTGAAGCCGCATGGCCAGAAATATGAGTTCACACGACCGAATCCCATCCGGTCCAGCAATCTATATGCATCAGACGCCCATGGAGATTGCCGACGGAGCCTTCCGGAACTATGCTCATCGGCCAATTCTTTTCAAGGGATACTTTTCCTCGTTGGAGAGTCTCCACCCTTCTTTCACTCCGCCCCAAAGACTAACTATGGGCAAGCTTTACATGTTGTCAGATGGGTTCCCGTCTTGAGCAAGGAAATGTCCAAGTGAAGGCTATACACGAGTAATAATCAAGAGAATAAAGCCGAATGTGGAATGGCACGTGCTGGAAGATTTAAAACACAACAACAAATTCACAGGCAGATGAAGAATAAGGCAACTGAAACCAATAAAATGCATACCCCCCCCCCCCCCCTTCTATGAACAATTGTTGCCCATGATCACGGGGTAAATGTTGAACAAGTATCACTGAAATCAACAATGGCTCATCGAGTCGAGCAAGATGTAGACATGCATATCTGAATATAAGATAATCTTTGGTCCATATCAAGCGCACGGCCATCTTCTTTAATTTCTCAAAGGACTTCAATATTTAATTTAAGTAATGAAAAAAAAACAGAGATGCCCGTGAGAAGCGCCCCGAGACCTGGCTACGTAGTACTGTAGGAGTACGTACTGCCGCTGCAACCGATCCATAATCTTCGCAAGGTTAACGCCACAGCTCCATCCACATCACGATGCCACTGCTACCGCCGCCGCCGCCGCCGACGGCGCCTCCGGGGCGCGGGAGGCGGAGACTGGGCAGCCGACGGAGGCGACGATCAAAGAGGAGGAACTGGGCAGAGCTGCCCCTGGACGTGATGCTCTACGTCCTCCACAAGCTGGACCACGTCGAGCTCATGTTCGGCGGCGCGGCCAGGGTATGCCGCTCCTGGCACGACGCCGTGTGCGAGCCCGAGCTGTGGCGCCGCGTCGACATGCGCGGCCGCTCCCGGCGCTTCCGGGAGACGGTCAGCCTCAACAAGGTGACGCAGCTCTCCATTTGGTTCAGCGCCGGGCAGTGCCGAGAATTCTTCGGCCAGCAGGACCTCGACAACGACCTCCTCCTCTTCCTGGCCGACCGGTAAGATTCCTTCCCGTTCGTGATCCCCAAACTCGCACCTGTACTTCTTGGGAACCTGGTTATTTCGTTGTCCGTCCTTCCTTGATTTGGTACAAAACGTATTCTGAAATTACTGCTATGCATTGCTTGGTGTTCATGCAGTAAGTTTTTTCTCACCGCCAAATAGGAGAAGAAACAAAAAAGAGAAAGGATGTGGCTAGATCTCAGCCGACTAGATTTAATCAAGTGACATAACATATTTTTTCGCATAGATCTTCACGTAAAATCTCACGAATATAGCATTGACTAAGACTTGATTAAGTCTCGACTGAGATTTAGCAATCCCGAAAAAAAAACGTGAACTGTGCTTACACAACATCTTTGACATTGTCTAATGACAAAAACGTTTCTCCGGGTTTTACAGATTTAAACCATGTGTCGTAGCGAGTTAGAATTCTCAGAAATTTGGGGCATAACTGCTGAACAAAGTAAATTGATGTGGATAGGAATAATTTGTATAATCAGTATACAGATTGGATTCAGCTTTCCCTCAAATAAGAACTAGAAAAAAACTGAACGCTCCTAATCTTATCGCAAATTACAGTAGTGATTATGAGAAACATTTGCAACATATAACTCTCTTGCATACTCAGAAAGGTCTGTCTCAAAACTTGTAGGTACTCCTTAAGAACGAACTTTAAACAAATAAAATTCTGGAACAGTGATGACATGTTCTCCTTCATCGTCTGAATGTTTCGCTTCTTCCTTTCGTGAATAATCAAAAGGAGAGATTTTGAACAGGTGGAAAATACATGTTACAGGCCACTAAGATCATGTGTTACCCTTGCAGGGCACCCTTACTGAAGAGCCTTCATCTTACCAAGCATTGTGATGTAACCAGTAAAGCATTGGCGGAGGCAATGAAGAAATTCCCTCTGTTGGAGGAGCTCGAGCTTTGTGAATGTGAGAGATATGACACGTGCGTCTTTGAGCTTGTTGCAACGGCTTGTCCACTACTGAAGCACTTCAAACATGTCAACGATCGAGCATATTCGTGGTATTATTGGGAACGGGATCTATACCCCGTCGACAACCGCGAAGCCTTGGCAATTGCAAGGATGCATGAGCTACGGTCCCTGAAGATTTTCCACAGTGGCCTCGACAACCAAGGGTTGACAGCCATCCTTGACGGCTGCCCTCACCTGGAGTCCCTTGACATACGCTACTGCAGCAACATCATCATGGACAGCAGCATGCGAGCAAAGTGTGCCCGTGTTAAGACGAAGAAGGTGTATCCATATGCGCCAACTGATGACTGGGTGCGTCCTCGGTCTGGCATCCATGATGACTCCATCGATGATTCTTCCAAGTATTTCGAGCCTGGCAGCCCTGTTAGTAGATGTCATTCTCCACGGGATAGTTATTGGTGGTTTTGCAGCAATGATGAGGATCCCGACTGTTGGTTTTTCAATGTGGAGCCTTGTGACTCCGAGGACTCTGATCATTCTCGCTTCTTTAGTGGTGCCGAGGAGACCGAGTTTGAGTACTGGAGGATCTGAAGGACTGGTGTACACAACATTTGGATGTTCTGATGGAAGTGCCCCAGCCAGGCCAGGCCATATGCTGCACTCTCCGGTATCCGGTGCTTTCTTGCTCTGATTTTGGCGGCAATCCTGGTTGTGGTTCACCTCTCTGCATGGAGTTTAAATCTTGTTTAATTTCTGCATACAGAATCTATGCAGTTTTAATTTTGAATTGCCCAGAATGTATAGAGCTCAGAGCAATAAAAGAGGTCGGCGATGTTTTACTTGAGTTTGTATGAAACAATCAGAGAAGGTAAGAAAAACACAATGCACTTGCCAAACTTTCGCTTTTGGAATAAGAGCTTTTTACTTACTACTAGGATTAACTTCAGCTGCATTTCAGTGGATGTAAATGTTATGCTTTGTTCGATTTCATCGATCAAATATGTATAGCTTACTAATAATCAGGTAAATATCCATGAAAACTGTCACATACATACATGTTTCTGTCAGGCTGGTTCTGGGGGCGTAACTCTTCTTTCGCAGATTATATATCGAAAAAAGCACAAAGGAAGGGCTCAACGGAACGAAGCTGTATCAAAACCTTATACCCGGCATAGCCTGAATCAGAAATCAAACAGATATGCAGCTGCATTTCTCCTGAGCGACAGCAACATATTGAATCCACAGAAAAAAAAATTGGATGGTATTAAATCCACAGATTTCAAACACACAGTACGGAAACATGATGGTCAATCAGGCAAGACTATTGGAGCACAATAAAACCGAGGAGAACTATTACCATGCAGGCAGTCAGGCAAGACTCTGAATTTACGCCAGCAAGGATATATGTGCCCAGCAGTAAAGCACATCGTCTTTTACTAAAACATGAGGCTGCTGTGGGAAAACCCAGAATGATCTTAGCAACTGTTGAACATCACAGTTCATAATTCAGATCACAAGCGTTCTTATGTGCAAATGTTGTCTGCGCAGATAAATGTTGGGGTCAAAATCAAGCAAAGAAAGCTAAATATGAGATGTCATGCGCTAGAAGATTTAAACACCACGCAACAAATTTGCAGGCAGACCAAGCAACAAATCATTTATTCAGGAGCAAAGAAACACAGCATAACAAAACAGCAGCACAAAGATCGTTCTCACAGAAGCTACTCCCTCCGTTCCAAAATAGATGACCCAACTTTGTACTAAGTTAGTACAAAGTTGGGTCAACTATTTTGGAACGGAGGGAGTAGTAAGTAGCCTCGTTTTTTTTTTGTTCAAGGCAAGCTGCATTTAAAAGAACTCCAAGCTGCCTTAATTCTTACTTGCAAGAACTCAAGGAGATCGACTAAACTAATTCAACATAACTACTTAACCACAATGAAAAAAGACATGAAATCTGTCCACAGTACATCCAAATCAAGTTATATTGGGCCAAGAACAGAGGAACAATCCATGTCATAACAAGAATCAACCACTGCCATAATCTTTTTAGGCATCCAAGTAGCTGCAGGCTTATTTGCTGTTAGGGACAAGATTCAGATGAATCATGAATTCCACACTAGCATATTACAAGTTCTAGCCTAGTCAAAGGTATAAGCATAATTGCGCCATAGATAGATTTCTACTAAACAGACACATCTATGTTAAATCGCATAGTTACTCATCTTCCATATTCACTAACCAACATGTCACAGAATAGAATAGCCCTTTCACAGAAAGCCCATGACATGTTGCAGATCAGAATGTAGCTCAACAAGAATATGCGCAAAAGAGGGTTAAAATTTCTCCACATACAACACAGCAATGAAGTCTATGCTCACAAGCTTTATTCCATTCAGGATTCAGCTCATATACAAAACAAAATGAAATTAAAAAAACAAACAAAAAAGGGCCTCGATGCGAGGCCTGGGTCTTCAGCCGCAGCACAGATCGAGCGGAACCTTGGATTCGATCAGATCCAGAACGGCCAAGAGAGGGGGCGCAAACCAGGCCGGATCAGACGGCGGAAGGCGCGGCGCCGGCGGCCTCGGCCTCGAGGTAGCGGCAGATCCGCTCGACGACCTCCCTCCCCTTGGCGCTGTTCTGCAGGAACCTCTCGGCGCAGCGGGTCTCGACCTTCTCGGCGACGGCGGCGAGCTTGGCGAGCGGGCGGCACCGGATCGTGGTCTCCTGCCTGAACTGCGTCCAGTCGTCGGGGCGGTCCGGGTGGGGGCGGAAGGTGGATCGCTCCTCGACCTCGATGATCCCGCGGAGGCTGACGTTGCGGACGACGATGTCCATGGCGCGGCGTGGGGCGTCGACGACGGAGGTCTCGACGCAGTGGCAGATCGCGGCGCCCGAGGGGGAGGCGGCGGCGGCCGGGAGGAGGCGGCGCAGGATGAAGGGGAGCGGCGGGGAGCGGACGGTGATGGAGCGCGCGGCGTGGAGGCGGCCGGCGTCCGTGTCGACGCGGCGCTGCAGGGTGTGCACGTCGGCGACGTGGGAGAGCGCCGTGCGGGAGGCCGGGTCCGTGAACTTGCGCCACGCCGCCGCCGTCACGCGGTCCCACGGGTGCCGGTAGACGTGCTCCTGCGTGTAGACCACCATGGCCGCGGGTCCGGGTGGGTGGGTGGAGCGGGCGGGCTGGCTCGCGGGGTTTTGGATTTCGCTCCTCGATTTCTTACTTGCGGCGAGGGTTTGATTCGCGCGGTGCGGCGAGGGGAGGTAGGAAAGGGGAAGACGGAGGAGGGGGGCCGGTTCTTGTAGGCCGTGAGGCGAAAGCTGGATTGGAGAGGAAGGCGCACGTCCGTGCCCCGTGTCCGTTGCGTTTTCTCTCATCCTGCCACGTGTCGTGGTAAGCGGCTAGTTTGAAGTCCGCTTTCTTGAACACAAGACGGACTCACACTCCGTGCGCAGACGTGTTCACGGAACGAGATAGGAGAGTCGCCCATCCAATCATATCACTAAACGTTTGTTTTAAGTCCGCAATACTTCAAAATAAAGTATAGTTTAAATTTAAATATTACTCCCTCTGTATCATCATATATGTCATTTTAGTAGCTTAAATTGAACTGCTAAAGCAACCTATTATGATAAGAAGGGAGTACAATTCAAAATGCTTTCTCCACATCCTTTCTAGCCCCTTTTGTCTTTGGGCAAAGCGGGTTATTTTCTCCCCCAACTAACTCAAAGATGGTCTTGACGAAGGTCGCCTACTGAGGATAGATATATATCATAAATCAGATAATAGCCCATGTTGTAGTCATTACCATTAGCAGTATAGTCACACAGAGGAGCTCACCCTTCAGTCAACCTAGCAAACAATGAAGTCCTATGCATCATGTTGATGTCATTGTGAGACTCGGGCATGCCAAGAAAGCATTTCAAATACGTCCCGCGATGCAACTGCTTTAAAAATGATGGTGGGCTTCTTAACATGGCACTGATATTGCCCTTGTAGAGCATATGGGTGATAACCCACAAGTATAGGGGATCAATTGTAGCCTCTTTCGATAAGTAAGAGTGTCAGACCCAACGAGGAGCTAATGGTAGGACAAATATTCCCTCAAGTTCTATCGACCACCGATACAACTCTACGCACGCTTGACGTTTGCTTTACCTAGAACGGGTATGAAACTAGAAGTACTTTGTAGGTGCTTTTGGATAGGTTTGCAAGATAATAAAGAGAGCGTAAATAAAAACTAGGGGCTGTTTAGATGAAGACACAACTAAGTTAGTTTTAGTAGAGAACTTTTTATCACGAGAAAGTTATTTGTCCCTACGCAATCGATAACTAGACCAGTAATCATTATTGCAATTTTATTTGAGGGAGAGGCATAAGCTAACATACTTTCTCTACTTGGATCATATGCACTTATGATTGGAACTCTAGCAAGCATCCGCAACTACTAAAGATCATTAAGGTAAAACCCAACCATAGCATTAAAGCATCAAGTCCTCTTTATTCCATACGCAACAACCCCCTTACTCGGGTTTGTGTTTCAGTCACTCACGCAACCCACTATAAGCGAATCATGAACGTATAGCAACACCCTACAGCGGGATCCCTCACGCTTATGCCGACACGGAGAGCACCATAGGACAGCACCAATAATAAAACATGCAACTCAAACCAATCACGATCATCAAATAATCCATAGGACAAAACGGATCTACTCAAACATCATAGGATAGCCATACATCATTGGGAAATAATATATAGCGTTGAGCACCATGTTTAAGTAGAGAGAGTACAACGGGTAAAGAGGGTTACACCGCTGCATAGAGGGGGAAAGAGTTGGTGATGATGGCGGTGAAGTTGTTGGTGAAGATTGCGGTGATGATGATGGCCCCCGGTGGCACTCCGGCGCCATCGGAAGCGAGGGAGAGAGATCCCCCCTCCTTCTTCTTCTTCCTTGACCTCCTCCCTAGATGGGAGAAGGGTTTCCCCTCTGGTCCTTGGTCTCCATGGCATGGGAGGGGCGAGAGCCCCTCCGAGATTGGATCTGTCTCTCTTTGTTTCTGCGTTCTGGTATTCTGCCCTTTCACCGTTTCGTATATATATGGAGATCCGTAACTCCGATTGGATTGAAACCTTCGCCATGATTTTTTTCCAAAAAATAGCTTTCTTGCGGCCAAAGAAGAGCAGCAACCGCCTTACGGGGGGCCCACGAGGGGGGCAGGCGCGCCCCCTGCCTCGTGCCCCCCTCGGGCACCGTCTCGCGTTGATTCTTCCTCCCATATTCTAAAAATATTCTCCGTCCGTTTTTATCCCGTTTGGATTCCGTTTGATATGGGGTTTCTGCGAAACATAAAACATGCAACAAAGCGAAGCATCCATCAAGCACTTTGGATCAATATGTTAGTCCCAAAAATAGTGTAAAAAGTTGCCAAAAGTATATGAAAGTTGTATAATATTGGCATGGAACAATCAAAAATTATAGATACGACGGAGACGTATCAATGGGCAGTTTTCCATCTCAAGTGTACTCAATCAAGGGATCCGAGCATTACCTGGTCACCCTCTTGTTTCCGGCGTCGCCATGAGTCTTTCGGTGTCTGCAATAGTTGGTTCTCTCAAGTGTTGTCGCCCGAACACCTTAACCACCACAGTGGCAAACCTCACCATGTCAACTTCACATGTGCTTTCAGACATTCAGAGGTACTCGTTCTATAAATCTGCGGTCGTGCTACAGACAAGCATCCTCAATGCAAACATACAATTCTGGTAACCGGAGAATCCATTTTACCGACGACATTCTTCTTCAAGGTGAAGTAGTCATCATAGGCTCGGACACCATCATAAAAGCGTCGGTGAAAACTATCGACGAATAGGGCATCTGGGGCGACTTCGCCCACCAGCATCAAATGCCCACGTGCCCTCTTCCTGATGTCCCTTGATCGATCCAGGACATGCTTCTCCATACGTTCCACATCTGATAGGATTGCCTGCATTATTGTCGTTTCATCTTCATATTCGTCCTCCTCATCGAGGGAGGACAACTCCATGAAGTTGTTGTAGAGTACTCATCATCCAAATCCAGCGTGCGTCCTTCAAAGCAAGAAAAAATGTCAACAACTTGGCTATGACATTTGAAAAAATACATGTCAGACGTGTTGTATGCCATGGATGGTAGTTGCAGGGGCGGTGGGTACCTGGATGGTGGAGGCACGAGGAGGGGTGGACGGTAGCATCGGCAAAGCGAGCCTGGTGCCCGGGTGGAATGGCGGAGGTCCAGCAAGGCCTGGACGGGCGGCCAGGGTGGTAGAGCGGTGGCGTCGGACTGCGAGGGATTGGATATAGAGCCAGTGGGAGGGACGCAGTGCAAAATGCACGAGCTCCGGTTGGGGTGTTGGGTGGGCCTGGGTTTTCGTAATCCTACGTGGTGGAGGTCCATACTCCCACAAACCTCTTCTAACTTTGCATCTAGTTTGCAGGGATTTGGAATCGGACGAGGCCAATAGACGTTTGTGGCACCGTGTTGGATGGCAAAACTGATACGGACGCGCCGTCTAGACGTTTGCAGCCATTTAAAGGCATGACGTGGGATATGCCCTTATTCCAACCTTCAAGCTCCGTGTGGCTTTATTGCTCTGGAGCATGCGACAAATGGATAAACTTTGGGCCATGCAGCTTACCCGGGTGATTCATGCCAAGGATCAGTCGGGTCATCATCTGATTTTTTTCGAACCTTGACACCTAGCGGCTGTCTCCCGCGTTGCAATGAGAAAAAAGAGAGTTGGTCCAGTTTATAGTTGAAATCCGCCCAAGCTTAGTTAATTATGGGATAACGAGCAAAAACTAATAACTCCACGGCGACACTGTTGGGAAATGTAGTAGAAAAGAAAAAAAATCATCCTATGATCACGGTCCAGGAACACTATGAAGATGCATTAGAGGTTTAGATCAGATCGTTACCAACTTCGAGTTACAGCGGAAGAAGAGTTGATGTAGACTGATGGAGTCCCTCGAACCATTCACGAATGATACCTCGAACCGAAGACCAAAAGCACGACATGTCTATGAATTGTAGGTTTATAGGCTTCACGATCCGACACTGCTTCGCCATCCAAAGCTAATCGTCGCCGGAGAATTGGAGGGAGAAGAAGAGAACCGCATAGGGCTTCTCTATTATGAGGATTAGAGATATCTAGGTCTAGCTCTAATTATATCAACTCCAAATTAAAACTATAACTAGAGGAGGTTCCAGAAACTTGTATATACCAAGGGGCAAAAAGCTCTTGTATATATATAGGTTGAGGGGAGAGGAGGTGGCACCACAAGGGGAGGAGGGCTCCTCCCCCTTGCGCCGGCCCTAGGGGTGGAGGAGTACCCCTCCACGTCCAATTCGCCCCCCTTCTAGCTAGTCATACAATCTACGGGGCGCCACATATTGTTATTGGGCCCTAGGGCCCAATAACTCTCCACCACTTGGCTTTTTTATATTTTCTTTGGCCCGTTGATATTAAATTAATTCTAAAAGCATCCTAATCAATATTAGAACCTTTTATTATCCGTTTAACATCTCAAGAAACATTTTCCACCTATATATGTCAATTCCCAATATTATCCGGCAAACTCCAAAACTCTTCGATAACTCTGAAATGCCTCTGATTTCTCTCGAAACAATTTCTAATATTCGCGAAACTCTTTCTTGAATATTTTCTCACAATTGTTACTCTACTAACGCTCAATAGATCGTTATTCCCTTAAGTGTGTGACCTCGTAGGTTCGGTAAAACTTAGACATGAACAAAACACTTCTCGTTCAATGATCAATAGCGGCACCGTGGACATTCATATCGATCCCTATGAATACACGAATGATATTCGAGTGAACTATTGTGTTATCATGTGCTATTCCCTTTGCTTCACGATACTTTACAAAAATCGAGGAGAGATATATTGGTATCGTCTTGAGTCATTCTCATGCTCATTATACCAATCTCCTCTTTACCGTTTTTGTTCTTCTTTCTCGTTGACATGTTCCGGCATCCCTGTGACCTAGTCACCTGTGTCTGTCCATATGATGGTGGATGTCGTCACACCGAGAGGGTCCTAAAAATATCTCTCCATCGTCGGAGGAGCGTCCCACTATTGAGCTATCTAGCCCCTTATCAAACTTTCCAACGAACCTGAAAGTTGTCATTATGATCACTGTTTACACATGATGTTCGAGCAACCCCAAAGTCCATCGCCCGGTAAGAAGAGACTATGATACTCTCATGGTCTAAAGCATACGTTAACTCTATGTGTTATATCGATTGACTAGTGACGATTGTATCTCAAAGTATAAGAAAAAAGTTGGGTTAATTCAATATGATCATTCTTCTAACATCATACTCACTACAAAAAAAATACACTTCCGTGATGATACGTGTTTGTCACAGTAGGTCGCGTTTTTTGTCATGCATGTACATCCATGACAAATTTATGACAAAATCAAGATAGTCATACCTGTCGTCAGAGAAGTGTTCCATGACATTACCAAAATTATCATCACGGAAGTGTCCACTTCCATGACGATAAATCGCGCGTCCGTAAGTGCTTTCGTCAAGGGTGACCGACACGTGGCATCCACCGTAACGGAACGCCGTTAAGCTATCGGGTCGGGTTTTGGATCCGATAACCCGTTAACATCCCCGACCAATGAGGATTTTCCACGTGTAAAATCATCATTGGCTGGAGGAAACACGTGTCGGCTCATTGTTGGGACAGATGCCATCCACTCATTAGACAGAAGGCGCCTATGATACGTCGACACGTGGCACGGCCCAACAGAGGCCCATTCCTATGAAAAGGCCGGCCCGTTTGACTTGGTCAAAAGGTGAGGTGACGGCCCATGGAAAGCCTGTTAATGGCATGTTCGCATATAGCCCATTTATAGCCCGCTAACCCAAGGCCCGTTACGCCCTATCCGAATTAGGCCCGGTAACGTCATATGGGCCATCCAATATGATTCCAAATTGCTTTTCACCGGCCCATGTATGGCCCATGACGCCTTTCGCCCATATGAGGCCCTATGTAACTCTTGGCCTATTAACGGCCGTGGTGAACTGGCCCGCAATGAACAAAGGTATCACTTTAGACCCATTAACGGCCCGTGGTGAAACTGGCCCGTAATGAACAGTGTATCACTTTATACACATTAAGGGCCCGTTATTCAGTTGGGCCGTTTCCAGCCCATGTTATCTTTCGGCCTTCTCACAGCCCATTTATTCTTGGGCTCATTTCGAGCATTCGTTTACTTACGGCCCGTTACTATCATTTTCTGCTTGTGGGCCAAATTCAGCCCGTGGTTACAGTCGGCCTGTTTGTGGTCCGTTAATACATTGGGTCGTTTTCATAGCGTCATCAAATACAGCCTATTAACGATGGCCCATTATGGCCGGCCCATGAACGGACGATTCCAACTCTGCCCGTTTACAGCCATAATGCGGGCCTGTTATTGGCCCATGTTTGGCCAATCGATCATACGGCCCGTATAAGGCCCATTGATGATACGGCCCGTAGAAGGCCCATTGTTTCTATGGCCCGTAGAAGGCCCAATGTTTCTACGGCCCGTAGAAGGCCTCATCGCTTTACGGCCCATATAAGGCCCATCGCTTTCTACGGCCCGTAGAAGGCCCATCGCTTTCTACGGCCCGTAGGAGGCCCACTGTCACTACAGTAAATATTAGCCCATGGTTATTGTGGCCTAGTTTTAAAAAATAGGTTATTCCAGCCACTAGCAAACCGCGGAAAAAGAACTACATTGACTACAAGCAAACAAATAAACAAGACAACAAGGAAATAAATAAGCAAGCAACTTATGATAAGCTATCACGGCTATTACACATATTACATCCACTGGGCATCAAAGTTCACCACCAGTGCAAATATAGGGAACACATCAGCATATAAACGCCATGACAAAACAAGTCCAGAATCAAACCACTTCAAGAGTTCAAGAAACAATATCTTGGGTACCCATAATGTCGCAAGATGCTTAGCAAGCTTATTAACTTTCTCTTGTTTGGCGCTTAAATCCTCCAGCTTCATTTGTTGCACAAGAACGTCTGCATCTGAATTCTGCGAGGACTTCCTCGGTCCTTGACTTCTTCTTAAAGCATAGCCGATCGATGCCTTTCAACTTGTAGCTAAGACCGAAGAAGCGAAGTGATTCAGCAAATGAAGTTCGAAGAGCTTGTGCCAGCGATCGCCAAGAATTTCGAACACTACATCAACACAGGACTGTGGGGTTTTCTCACGCTCTACAAGATCGCTTTTATCACCTTTCTTGGAGACCAACAGGTTGTCTCACTATCTTGAACCTTATCGCATTACTTTCTCTACCATTGCAATAGTGGGGTGCTCTTCTCCAATATTCTGTTTGCATCTTGCAAGAGAAACAAGCAGACACATCACATGTTTAGCTTGTAGTATACCAAACTCATTTTGGTAAACCGTTCAAGAGTAAGGTGGACAGGATAACAAAGATGAAACAAACATATATCTATGTACTATGGTCACCGTATTGTCCATATCATTATAGTTTATGTTCCCTAATCAAGATAGAGACACAGTTCAACTCATATATTTTTAAGACACAACAAAGATAGATGTAATATAAGTGTGAGAAACTACACAGCATTGGCAGCACTTGTAATGTGCATCACATGAGAACATAACTGTTTATACAACTTAAACTGAAATCAACATAGAGCAAGAAGTTAGAACAGTAATCCAGTTAAAGAAATAGGTTTAAAACATACCAGTTGCTCCATTGGAGTTTCAATTGGATCCTTCAAATTGAAAGTAGTTGGTATGAGTAAATACAAAGTGATGCAAATGTAAAAGGAGTATGGACCATAGCTATGGAATCGACACGAGAATGCTTGCTCTTACGCTTTAAACGTGGAGTTTGGGTTAGCTGTGGTGGTCTTCGTGCTTTGGGCACTGCAGTAGCTTTACAAACTGCTCGTGTGAGGGTACTCTGTGGTGGACATGGTGCTTTGTCAACTATAAGTGGGTTCTTGTCCATTGGGGTTGCGGTTAGATGGGTTGTAGCTGGTTCTCTGCCTAACGGTGTAAGTGTGCAATCTGGAAGAGTCTTGATTATGTGTGGTGGGGCTAGTTTGTGGGCCAGTACAACCATGGTTCTATCTGCATCGACGGGTAGCACTGTCTTTTGTGAAGAACGGGTTTTTGCTCCCTTAGATACTGCCATCACTCCCTCCAATTCAAATGGCTGATAAACAAGAAAAGAAATTGAACGTACAGACATTGTATGATAGACAGATGTGGTAATTCACATATATCTTGTCTAACCAAACATGACAGGATGACACAATTTCACATATATGATGCCTAACTAAACAGGATAGCATGACACAGTTTCAGATATATGATGGATAACTTAACAGGATATAATGGCATAATTCAACATATGATGAGTACCTAAACAGGATGACATGACAAAACTATATGATGTCTTTCTAAAATAGGTTGGGATGAAATAATTCACATACATGTTGTCTAAGTATACAGGATGGCATGATATAATTGACATAATTGATTCATATACTAAGCATTTGCACTCGCATGTATGATCTCTAAACTAAGCAGATAGAATTCAATATTGTGCACATGATGTCTAAACTAAGCAATGCAAGACACCATATGCATCATATGAGAAATATAAACATTGCAACTTAGAGCATGCACCTCAGGTGGGATATAGGACTTGTCATCTGTCTCTGAATCCTCCTCTAAGGAGCTCCCTGTAACCATCGAGATATATGCTTCAACAGTACCATTGCACGCTCAAGATCTTGTTTTCACTCCATATTTTTCCATAACCGGCTCAAATGGCTGATACACATGAAGAGTAGTTCAATATACACAGATTGTCGACAAATGGAATACGTAATGAAAAAAAAAGATGGCATGAGATAATTCACATATATGATGCACGGCTCCATGGCGGTGCATAATTCACATATATGATAACTGGTGAAAAGCATCGCATTGCATAATTCACATATCCGATATAGAAAGCAAACATGAGGCATTCACACAAAGCATGTCTAATCTAAGCAGATGGCATGGCAATGCAAGACACCATATGCATGATATGAGCAATATAACCCAGCCAAGTTAGAGCATGCACCTCGGGGGGGGGGGGATACGACTGGTCATCTCTCTATGAATCCTCCTCTGAGGAGCTATCTGTAACCAAAAAGAAAACTGCATCGATGTAGCAATCGATCGCCGTAAGACCTTGTTTTCACTCCAGATTTTCCCATGACAGACTCAAATGGCTGATGCACAGGAAGAGTAGATGAATGTATAAACATTGTTGACAAATGGAATACATTATGGAAAAAAATATGGCACGATACAATTCACATATACGATGACTGGCTAAACAGGATGGCATTGCATGATTCACGTATATGATGCCTGGTTAAAGAAGATGGCATTGCATAATTCCCATATACTCCCTCCGTTCCTAAATATTTGTCTTTTTAGAGATTTCAAATGGACTACCACATGCAGATGTATATAGACATATTTTAGAGTGTAGATTCACTCATTTTGTTCCGTATGTAGTCACTTGTTGAAATCTCTAAAAAGACAAATATTTAGGAATGGTGGGAGTATGATATAGAAACCAAACAGGTGGCATTCACACAAAGCAAATCTAAACTAAGTCGATGACATATAAGATGTATAATGTAAGCAATGCAAGGCGCCATATGCATGATATGACCAACATCAACATGCCAAAGTTAGAGCAAACACCTCGGTGGTAAACAGGCATGGTCGGCTCCTTCGAATCTCCATCTGAACAGTTATCTTCCTCTGGAATACAATCTGGAAATGCAGGAGAGGGGGGGCACTTCGCCCACCATTGAGCAGCGTTTGCATGACATTATATTCGCACGCAACGGTCTTCTCTTTTTCTCTACATGTTCAGTACGATTGTGTACAATATCTGACATGCATAATAAAAAAATAGTTAGATTTTGTAAGGCCTAAGGGGTGCATGCAAAATCAAGACTGATGGTAGCAAACGAGTGGATGGATCCAAAACTAATAATAGCGGTAGATTATAGCTTCAGGTTTAAAAGATAGACAATGGATCATCTATTGTTTGTTGCCGACCCAACATGAACCTCATAGAAGACAACATATGAACCAGATAGTAGACAGAGACTATTCATTGCTGGATCGATATGATTCCCATGGGCTATTCAAATCTCAAGATTGAAAGATAAAGTAGCGGTAATAATAATCGATGTATAATGTAAGCAAACACGAAAAGATCATGACCTCTCTTCCGGAACTGCCTAGTCCTCGTGTTCATCTCGTCACCGATGATGGTAATGCAGTTGGCGTGGCTGCCGGCAACGGGGAAGATGATCTGAGGCGGTGAAAGAAAGTCTGCAGGGGGGATCTCTGCTGCAGTGAACGCTTCTGTCGATGGTGCACCTCAGGTGGGGTGGATGACGGCACGGCAGGAGCAGGACATAACACACAGAGTTTTCTTTGAGGCCAATCTGAAAATGAAGTAAATCTGTAAGGGCTCCTTAGAATTGGAGGATTCTATAAACGCAGGGACAGGAAAAACACAGGAATAGGATAGGAATGCACGTGCAAAATAGAGCATTTGGAAACATAGGATTTCAGTCAACCTGGGTGTTTGGCTCACATGAATTGGAAGAACAGAGGAATGGAGAAACAAAGTGATGAGACGAGTGTACAACCTCTTTGGCATATCCTTGTGGACCTCAGCATCATTGGGTTGGACGTGGAGGATGGTGATGATGCTGGTGTGACTGTCGGAAGCGGGGAAGAAGATCCGAGGCCTCTGGATATGGAGCCGAGGGTATCGCTCATTGTGATGGATGGTTCCGTCGTTGGAGCAGCTCCGATAAGGTGTACAAATGACGAGGTCAAGCATGACAAGACAGACAACTTTAATCTGAAGTGGGACCCTAATATCATCTGCAATAGATGATGTAAAATACATCACCAAAAAGTGCTAGATGTAAAACGCATCAGCCGCGCCACGGCCGCTCCGATAGATGTTGTAAGTACTGTTCACTCTAAACTTAACTGAAGAAAATGAACTTCACAGTCGAAACTGAATTTTACTATCGAAACTGATTGAACTAGTAACAGAGCATTGCAATAGATGTTTAGGGCGTTCGAGCACTAGTAGCAGAGAAGCAGCGATCTAAATCAGCAGACGCCGAAAGCAGGGAACGCACTAGCAGAGAGCAAGTCGTGCAAGAGCACCATGAAGCGAGTGCTAAAGCAAAGAACTCCTATAGTCTGCCGAAGGTCGTAAAGAAGAAAGCAGCAGCGCATAGCGAGAGCAAGAGCAGCAAGCAACACAAACGAAAGCAGGAGCAGCAAAGAAAGCGACCGACAAAGAAGAACAGAGCCGCAACGCGGCGAGAGCCGAGCAGCTGCAGCTAGTGCCGTTAATGAAGTCGCCGCCGAGGAAGCAACGACATGGGGAGAGACGCCGTGGATGATGTGGGTCGGCGACGGCGCTGCCGATGGAGACGCCATGTTCCGCTTTCGGTATCGAGCACCGACAGCCCCGTGAGATCGAATGAAAGATAAAATGCAGCGATGAGTGCAGAACCTCCTTGGTGGCGCCGAGTTGGCCTCGGCTTCATCGAGGAATTGGTGAGGGTGCTGCGGTTACGGTGGGGCAGGTCAAGACGGCGCCTGTGGGGATTGAGGTGGCGCGATAGACGAGGCGAACGTCGGGCAGCTCCTTGGAGGTGGAGGACGGGCGGCTGATCCGGCAGACGACGAGATCGACAACGGATCCTCATCGGTCTGCGATGGATGAGGGACGGCGAAGCTGTTGCGGTGACGGCGTGGTCGGGAAGAGTCTCCGGCTGGGTGGCGGCTGGGAGGCCGACGGAGGAGCGTGGGGTTTCAAGGGTTTTGGCGGCCTGCATGTAATGAATGGGGCGAAGGGGAGGGGAGCCAAGCTTAGGGACGTGCTTGTCTGAAATGTAGGGTAAGTTACCAGCGTACCCCCACCGGTTTTGACACTGCGACGTGGAGCTTCATTTCCGGTGAGGGTAGAAGGGATTTCACGTGTCCGGGCTGCGGAGCGATTACGGATGAGGAGGGAGTTCTCTGGCGTCCATATTGCAGGACAACAAGGCGCGCTGGGTTGAAGAAGCGGGAGTTTCAAAGCGTGAGACAAAAGATACTCGATCTGGAAAATTTTGTGATAACAATGTGCGGATTCCTTGTTCGACATGAAAAACTTAAAGTTTAAAAAAATCATACAAGACACAAGAGAGTCATGTCCACTTTTACTATATTGCTATAGATGCCATTGAAAAACTACAAGAAAAATGTAAAAAAATCGGAGAACAAGATTACCCTTGCAAGACCAAATCGATTCGCACTTCCCTCAACAACAACAATAAACAAATCAATTCCCACCAAAGAAAGAGTAATGTCCCTTTTTATATGATTAGAGATGCCATGATCTCGAATTTCAATTTTTGAATCCACATTATGTTGAATTTGAATATATTATTAGGTGACCTTGCGGTTTATAATTGATGTAGTCGTCATTTTGATCTTCCATCATATATGAACATTTTACTCCACCATGTGAACATATATATTGTCGTCTACCATATGGACTAAATTTGAATCAATATTCCTTATTTGAATACGATTGTTGTCAAGTTATACAATAATTTAAATATTATCTTGATAACAAAAATACATGCATATAGCAGTAATCATATTTCACTATGAACTACATGTACCCGCTCTCCAATTCAAATATTTGTATCCATTTTATGTTGAATTCAAATCATAGTACATTATTGGTCTAGGTAGCGAGATGTTCGGGATAATCTAAACCATGTTTTCATACGTATAATTTTTGGCTGAATTGGGACAAGTTTTGGTATAAGCCTCTTGCAAAACCGGAGATTCTCTCAACAAGCCTCGTGGTTCCGAGAGGGAACGTGTCACCTTTGTGTGCGAAATGATATACGCTGCCTCCCCCCTGATTTTATTTACAGAGGCAACATAGAACTATATGAGTGCCCTGTTAAATTTTGGAATTATTTCAGGTTCATTTGGCCTTTTTATACATTAATTGAGTTTCTGGACTTTTAATGTGCATAATCTAAATATGAATTGCATGCACATGCTCCTGTGCACCAAAGTGGGTTGAAAAATCACATGTGTGTCCTTAGAAGAAATGAGAATGAAATTCAAACATCTGGGCGTCATGACTCTGCCGAGAACATCGAGAAACTTAGATTTTAAATTCATGTAAATCCAAAATTCGGCTGGAAATCATGAAACTTGGCATGGTGTCATGTCATGACACTAACATGTTGTGGTAAAAATTGGGCCGATTTGGAAGCTCGTGGTTCTAAGAGGGAACGTGCCACCTTTGAGTGTGAAACGATATACGCTGCCCCCCCACCCTTGAGTTTCTTAACAAAGGCAACATAGAACTACATTAGTGCCATGTTAAATTTTGGAATTATTCCGGGTTCATTTGTCGTCTTTATACATTAATTGAGTTTCTGGTCATTTAATGTGCATAAGTCAAATTTGAACTACAAGCACATGCTCTCGTGCACCAAAGTTGGCTGAAAAATCACATTTGTGTCCTCGGGTGAATTTCTAGGTCCCATGCAAGAAATGAGAATAAAATTAAAACATCTGGGCATCGTGGCTCGGCCGAGAACATTGAGAAACTTGGTTTTAAAATTCTTGTAAATCCAAAACACGTCTGAAAATCATGAAACTTGGCATGGATGTCATGTCATGGTACTACCATGTTGTGGTAAAAAAATGGCCGAATAGGAACAGATTTTGGTATAAGATTCTTGCAAACCAAAGCTTCTCTCAAGAAGGCTCATGGTTCTGAGAGGTAACGTGACACCTTTGAGTGCGAAACGATATACGTTATCCCCCTTGAGTTTATTTACAAAGGCAACATAGAACTACATGAGTGCCCTGTTAAATTTTGGAATTATTCCGGCTTCGTTTGGCCTTATTTACACATTAATTGATTTTTTGGTCATTTAATGTGCATAATTCAAATTTGAACTACAAGCACGTGCTCCCGTGCACCAAAGTTGGTTGAAAAATCACATTTGTGTCCTAGGGTGAATTTCTACTCCCATGCAAAAAATGAGATTAAGATTCAAACATCTGGGCATCGTGGCTCGGTCGAGAACATTGAGAAACTTGGTTTTAAAATCATGAAACTTTGCATGGTGTCATGTCATGGTAGTACCATGCCGTGGTAAAAAAAATTGGCCGAATAGGAACAAATTTTGGTATATGCTTCTTGTAAATCGGAGCTTCTCTCAAGAAGGCTCGTGGTTCTCGGAGGGAACGTGTCACATTTGTGTGCATAATTCAAATTTGGAATACAAGCACATGTTCCAGTGCACCAAAGTTGGTTGAAAAATCACATGTGTGTCCTCGGGTAAATTTCTAGGTTCCATGCAAGAAATTGGAATGAAATTCAAAATTCTAGGCGTCGTGGCTGGGTTGGAAACATTGAGAAACTTAGTTTTTAATTCATTTAAATCCAAAACACGCATGAAAATAATGAAACTTGGCTTGGTGCCATGACATGGCACCAACATGCTGTGGTAAATTTGCAGTCTGATTTGCGAAGGCGCACACATTAACAATCAACAAAGCCATTTTGGAACAAGTGCTGTCACGTTACAATCGGAAACACAAGTATTATTGAAACCGTGGGCGTTCTACTTACTAGTACCATTTACGTGCCGCCACGTGTCCCCATTTTTTATTAGCTAGGAGGCGCCGTGCAGGGTAGCTATTTGAGTACGAAAGGCGTGCAATCAGACCTCTGCGCGTGCTTATCGGGAGGAGAGCCCTTTGACCTCCATCTGCCGTCCACCTCTCTCCCAAGGTCTCCATTAATGGCGCCCGAGTCTCTGTTTAATGGCGTGGCTATGTCTCACTCGACTGAGATTTAAGAGAGAGAAAAGAAAATCTGAAAGCACGGATCTTGATGTAAGATCCGACGGACCTATATAGCATCTACTGCGACTTATAGCAAGACTGATGAATATATAAGGACGATTTTTACAAAGAAGGGCTTGCCCCTTCCGATTTTTATTCTTGAAAGGCACCACAATTCACAAGAAGTTCAGCACAACTCCAGCCTAACACGAAGGACTAAAAGCTACGTGCAGTTGAAATCGCAACATCCCAAGAGGCCAAAAAAGGCCAAACATCCGCGCTAGAACGCAACATTTCACAACCGATGACACAATCCACATCCTAAACCGATTATTACATCAAAAGAAACCAGGAAACGGAAGGAAGTCCAGTAGCAACTAGAAGAACAGCAACGCCAGGGTCGCCACAGCAAGAGTTTTCTTCATTCCAGCCTCGCAACATTGATCTTCCACGGAAAGATAAGGACGATTAATTGTCTTACATAATTAGAAAGATAATTAAAAAAGCCACATGCGGCTACGCCCGAAATACACAAGGGAAAAAGAAGAAGGAAGACAAGGATCTGGCTCGCTGATCTCTACTTTCTTGATGCGTTGCTGCAGGCCGCGGGAACTAGTCTCCGCGGCGAGCAGCGATGAGCTCTTTCGTGTCCTCAAGACGCTGCTTGAGAACATCCACGGATTCCTCCACCAGCCTTTGGCGCTCGTTGCGGAGCATGTCATTCTCGTCCATAAGTTCCTTGACGATGACGCCGGCCCTCTTCAAAAAGGCACTGGTCTCCTCCTGCTGGTCTGCACTTCAGACGATCTTCTCCCTCAGCAGGTCGCGCTCGGCCCGGAGCCTCTCATTGCCCTCCCTTAGTTGCCGGATGACGCCGGTAGCCTGTTCAAACGCGGCTTTCACCTCGTCCTGCAACCTCGCCAAGCCGGAGATCTGATCCATCTGGCTATGGACGATCGCATGCATGCGCTTGTAATCGTCGCCGCCGCGAGAATTTTCCCGAAGCCGCCCTTGGCGGGACATCTCTGTTGCATTCGTGGCACGGCGGGACATCTCTGCTGCTTCCGCGGCGCGGCCGGACCAGTCTGCTGCATCGACGGCGCGGCGGGACTTCCGTCTTTGCTTCGCGCGACGGGACCTTCTGTCTTTGCTACTTCACATGGCGGGACATGTCGGCTGCTCTTGCAATGAGGCGAGACATTTCTCGTGCTTCCGCTTCCATGCTCGCCTCTCCACGGTGGCAATCTCGACCCGTAACTCACGCTGGCCATGGCGCATTTAAGGGAAGGATGCTGAATGACTTGTTTGTTTTTGTGGATGAGGAGTTGAGGAGGAATGTGCGATCATCTTGGCATACTAGTATTTATAACCGAGTACTAATACGCCTCTGAGTGGGAAACCGTTTAGGTTGTGATCGGTGTGAACAGGTTTGGAATTCAATATAGCATGGTACTAATACGCTCCTAAGTGGGAAACCGTTTAGGTTGTGATCGGTGTGAACAGGTTTGCAATTCAATATAGCGTGGAGTAATTTGGAATGTGACGAGACGCAAGCTCAAAATTTATTGACGGTTCTAGTTTCGTAGTGCGGCACTATTCCCGGATGGAGTATTTCTTTTTCTACTCCCTCCTTTCCGGTTTTATAGGGCTTATCTCAAAATTTTAGTTTTTCCATTTTATAAGGCTCAATTTGGTTGTTCCCCAACACATGTTCAGATTCCAAGGTGCATTAAATCATTGCATGCAAGTATTAAGAGAAAATTGACCAATGCATGTACTCTATGCATGCATGCATTGCAATTAATGCTTTGATAAACATAATTTTTTGAGAAAAACAAGAGCATTAATTAGGTGCTTTTGCAAACTACAAAAAATATTCCACCACTCATCATAAACCGGAAAGGAGGGAGTACTGTTGTGTACGTGCAATAACTGGCACCGTCGTATACATATCTTATGGTTAATGGGGCGTTCGACAGGAATAGCCGCGTGGCGAGCTCTAGGCTAGTCCTTTTTCAGACGCATTAAACTATCTCTCGGGACTTCTCGCACGCACCATCGTGCCACCCGCAAAAACTTGTAGTACTCTGAGTTTAGTAGTACGTTATACGTGAAGAGAAGAGGTGCACGACGCACTCGCCCCTCTCACACACGCGTCTGTTTTTTCTCAAAAAGGAGGATGATGACCCCCGGCCTCTGCATTTGGGAGTCACACACGCATCTGTAGCTACGAATTGTAGTGTTCTCAACCATCCGATTGGCTCTATCATGGATGTACCTGAAAGTGCAACTATCCCTAGGTGGTTTTGGTAATTCATAACAACATATAGCTCATTGAGCTAATACTATTCCAAGATAAATATTTCAGGAAAGCTCAATGAATGGCATGGCATGGGTGATGAAAGTGGATCCCTCAAAATATTAAGGACAAAGGATTGGCTCAAGCTCAAAAGCTCAAGACTCTTCATTTTACTTTTTAGTGATCCAAGATCACATTGAGTCTATAGGAAAAGCCAATACTATCAAGAAGGGACGAGGTGTTGCTTAATGAGCCTTTTGCTCCATGTGCTTAGTGATATGCTCCAAAACCCTCCACTACTTTCTCACATCCACATATGACCTAAACCCAAAGTCAAACTCGACCCTACCGATTCTTTCTATCCGGCGCCACCGAGTTCAGATGCCATAGCCACTGCCACAAACCCTAGGCAAATGGGTTTCACCGATAGGGATCTCGGTCTCACTGAGATGGGATTGTAATCTCTCTGTCTCCCCTTCGTAACTTTTCGATCTCACCGAAAGAGCGAATCGGTCTCACCGAGATTACAATGTAAACTCTCGGTTTCCCTTTTGTAACTTTTCGGTCTCACCGAAAGAGCAAATCGGTCCCACCGAGTTTACCTGACCAACTCTCTGGTTAGCTAATTAGCAAATTCGGTCTCACCGAGTTTGTGTAATCGGTCTCACCGAAATTACGTTATGCCCTAACCCTAACCAAATCGGTCCTACCGAAATGAATGTCGGTCCCACCGAAAACCCTAACGGTCACTAGGTTTACTAAATCGGTCTGACCGAGTTTGATGATTCGGTCTCACCGAGTTTGGTAAATTGTGTGTAACGGTTAGATTTTGTGTGGAGGCTATATATACCCCTCCACCTCCTCTTCATTCGTGAAGAGAGCCATCGTAACAAACCTACACTTCCAACTTACCAGTTCGAGAGAGAACCACCTACTCATGTGTTGAGGCCAAGATATTCCATTCCAACCATATGAATCTTGATCTCTAGCCTTCCCCAAGTTGCTTTCCACTCAAATCTTCTTTCCACGAATCCAATCCTGTGAGAGAGAGTTGAGTGTTGGGAGACTATCATTTGAAGCACAAGAGCAAGGAGTTCATCATCAACACACCATTTGTTACTTCTTGGAGAGTGGTGTCTCCTAGATTGGCTAGGTGTCACTTGGGAGCCTCCGACAAGATTGTGGAGTTGAACCAAGGAGTTTGTAAGGGCAAGGAGATCGCCTACTTCGTGAAGATCTACCGCTAGTGAGGCAAGTCCTTCGTGGGCGACGGCCATGGTGGGATAGACAATGTTGCTACTTCATGGACCCTTCGTGGGTGGAGCCCTCCGTGGACTCGCGCAACCGTTACCCTACATGGGTTGAAGTCTCCACCAACGTGGAAGTACGATAGCACCACCTATCGGAACCACGAGAAAAACATCTATGTCTCCAATTGCGTTTGATTCCTCCAAACCCTTCCCTTTATATTCTTGCAAGTTGCATGCTTTAATTTCCGCTGCCTATATACTCTTTGCATGCTTGCTTGAATTGTGTGAAGATTGCTTGACTTGTTCTAAAATAGCTAAAATCTGCCAAAGTCTAAAATTGAGAAAAGGTTAGGTTTTTATTGGTCAAGTAGTCTAATCACCCCCCCCCTCTAGACATACTTCAAGGTCCTACAAGTGGTATCAGAGCTTTGATCTCCATTTAATTTGATTTTCCATAGCTTTTGGTGGTCATAGCCTTGGTTTCACAACCTAGGAGAGTAATGGCGTCTAGCGAGGGAAATTATCACCATAGAGGTCCTTACTTTGATGGCACTAATTTTGCTAGTTGGAAGCATAAGATGAAAAAGCATATTCTTGGACATAACCCCGCCGTTTGGGCTATTGTGTGTATTGGCTTGCAAGGTGAATTATTTGATGGGAGAGAACCGAATCGTGAAGCTAGTGCGGATGAGTTGAAGATGTTGCAATACAACGCTCAAGATTCCGATATCCTCTTCAATGGATTGTGCCCCGAAGAATTCAACAAAATCAGCCGTCTTGAGAATGCAAAGGAAATTTGGGATACTTTGATTGATATGCACGAAGGTACCGACTCCGTCAAGGAATCCAAGTTGGATGTGCTCCAAAGTCAGCTTGACAAGTTCAAAATGAAGGATGGTTAAGGTGTCGCTGAAATGTACTCTAGGCTTGATCTCATCACAAATGAGATTGCCGGCTTAGGAAGTGAAGAGATGACCGATAGATTCATCATCAAGTAGATCCTCAGAGCATTGGATGGAAAATATGATACCGTGTGCACATTGATCCAAATGATGCCCAATTACAAAGATCTCAAGCCTACAGAAGTCATTGGTTGAATTGTTGCTCGTGAGATGTCACTCAATGATAAGGAGGAACTTCACAACAAGTCGAGTGGTGCTTACAAAGCCTCATGTGAAGCCCCCACATCATCAAGTGAGAAACAAACCTTCAATGAAGAATTGAGCTTAATGGTGAAGAACTTCAACAAATTCTACAAGAGTATAAGCAAAGAAAGAAGCTCTAAGTCAAGGTCCTACAATGACAAAAGATCTTCTAGTGGAGAGCGCAATTGCTACAATTGTGGGAGACCCGGACACTATTCCAATGAGTGTACGGCACCCTGCAAAAGAAGAGAAGATTCTCCCAAGAGAAGAATCACCACCAAGAGAGAGAAGGAGTAGAGATGATCGTTATGAACGAAGACCCTCACGGAGAAGCAAAGATTCGGAAAGGAAGGACGAGTCATCAAAGAACTACACAAAACGAAGACATCAAGCTCATGTTGGTGAATGGGTATCCGGCTCCGACTCTGACCATCACTCCGAGAGAAGCTATCACTCCGACTCCGAATACACTCAAGATGAAGGTGTTGCCGGTCTAGCACTTGTGTCAACCAACTCCTACGACATATTTGAATCACCAAATGAAGGAATTGGTAGATGCTTCATGGCCAAAGGTCCTAAGGTAACACACCCCGAGTATGTTGATGAAGATGACTTGCTAGGTGATGATGATTTACTTGTTGACAACTCTAGTGATGAATACCATGATGAAACGTCAATTAATCATGCTAATCAAGTTGAAACGAATGACAATGATAAGGAGAAAATTGAGCGTCTAACTAAAGAACTAAACACTCTTAAGTTAGCTCATGAAACTATCTTTGAAGATCATCGAGAACTTTTAAGGGCTCATGAGAAGTTACGCTTTGAAAAGCTCAATCTTGAGCAAGAGCATGAGTTCTTAAAGGCAATCAATGATGATCTTCGTAAGAAAAGTTCTTCTTACATTGCCAAGCGTTTACTCTTATCTACTTACATGCCTCAAGACAACTCTAGTAACAAGAACAAGAAAGATTCTTCTTCTAATAGTAACAATAACAATACCAAATACAATATTGTTGCCTCTAGTAGTTCTCTTGATTCCACTAATGATCCTCTTAGCCAAGTTACACTTGATCAAGAAAACAGCTTATTGAAGGGAATTATAGAGAAAGGTGTATACAAGAGTCTTGCCGGGAGTAAGCAATTTGAGGAAATTGTACGCAAGCAAGGAAGGTACCGGAAGAATCAAGGTGTTGGTTTTGAACGAAAGTTCAATGCCAATGGAGTTGAGTGGGAAGAAGATCAATACCCCAAGACGAAGTTTGCTCCTCAACAAGAGAAGTATGATCCTACTTCCTTCAAGGGAACACAAGCTCAAGATGATCTTCCACCACAAGACCACAAGAACAAAGGCAAGGACAAGCTTCAAGAGGAGATTGATGCATTTGAAGAAGCACCTAAGGCCTTGGTCAAGTGGATTCCCAAGACTACGTCAAGTTCTACTTCATCAAGTACAACTACTAGACCAAGGATTCCCATCAAGTTGATGTGGATCCCGAAGAAGAAGAACTAGAGAGTTCTTGAGGGTGAATCCGCCAACATTTTTTCACTCATATCATTATAGCAAGGACAAGTGCAATCAACTTCCATATCTTGCACTAGTTCAAGGAGTCACAAACCCTCATGTTGGTAAGGCAAGGGACAAGGTAACCAAATGTTTTCATGGACATCATTTTGTGTGTGCATCACTCTATGTCTATGGATATCCTTGTTTGTTCCTTGTGGGACTAACCCATGTAGGTATTGAAAGTGCAACTCACTCCAAAGGATTGCTCGAAACGATCTACATCAACATTGAGCATCCACATCTTCAACACCTACATGAAGTCATCATCGACAAAACCCAAGGTTAGTTTATCCCTCTCAGGGGGGATCTCACATCTAGGGGGAGCTTAACTCTAAGAATTGAGTCAAAGAAACTCTAATGATGTGAACACATAAATGCTTAATGTAAAAGTGGTAACCCCACTTGAGCTTAAACGATGAGTATGGCCTATGATCAAATGTTCTCATTTGACTCCTAAGTCAATGTACTCATATATAGATGACCTAGTCATTTCCAATTGTTTGATAGATGCTAGAATTGGTTGTGCATGCTTTGTCACATACTTCATTTGTCATTTTATTGTGTGAGCATGTTGAATGCATATTTTACTCATTCGAGGACATCCACTTGTTGTTTTGATTGTTTGGCTTTTCTTTCTTTGGCCAAGTGGATGGACAAGAATGCCTAAGAACCTTCTCTAGCTATCTATGCTTTTCTCGTCTCAAACTCTATTCATGCTACATCACAAAATTTGATAAGTCAGATTCGAACCACTCTGTGTGAGGAGCACTCGGAGTCCCCGATTCGTCATAGACTTAAACTTCCAAAACTTCTTTGTGATTTTCAGTCCGACCGATTCCTCCATTTCGATCATACAGAGATTACTAAGTCGATCTAGGTTTTCATCTCGGTGCAACTGATTTGTACTTTTCGGTCACACCGAGTTGCAATAACTATTCACAGTTTTGCATCTCGGTGCCACCGAGTTGTACCACTCGGTCACACCGACAGGGTCGGGCTATATATATCGCACGGGCAAAATTGGGAAAACTTGCTCCAAATCCTCTCACCCGCGCATAGCTCGCTCTGCCAACGTGGTCTACGGATCATCGACTTCGTCGCCAGCCGCCTCCAGTCGCTGGTCTCCGCTGCCGTCAACGTAATTCTCCTCCGCCGTTGCCGTGGCGAAGTTTCACGAACTAGGGTATGGACTCGATCACGGTGCTTTCCTCGTCCGATTCTCAGCACATTGTGAACATTATGCATCTTGCCATGATTGAATCACTCCTATCCAGTCATATCAATCCTTAGAATAGTTGCGATTTGAAAATTTAGGGTTAGGTTTCTGCCGAAACCATCTCGGACCCACCGAGTTGAAAAACTCGGTCCCACCGATTTGGCTGATGCAATTGCACTTGTAAGTCTCGGTCTGACCGAGGATTACAAATCGGTGTGACCGATTTCTGAACTTTGTGAAACCCTAGCAGTCTCGGTGCCACCGAACTGTGACTCGGTTTGACCGAGTTCACTAGTTTAGGTTCCAAAACTGCTTCGGTATCGCCGAGTTTGAAAATCGGTAGATCCGAAATGTTTTCAGTGGGAAACTAAAACTAAGTTTTTTCAATCACACTTTTGCAAAAGTCTCTGCATTTTGTGATGCTCATCCACTCTACCTCATCTATAACTATTCACGTGGTCAATAAATATTGGACAAAGATGTCGCATCAGAGTGACAGAACAAATCAAGAGCAGTGTTCAATTGAGCGAGGGCACTAGTCCCTCAAGCAGCTCAGATGAGGGGAGCAGAAGCACTCCAAGCAATTTGCCTAAGGCTGCCACAAGGTCAAGAAAGAAGAAGACCTCAGAGTCTGAGGATGAGGATTACGTGGCAGTTGAGGATGAGGCAAGCTCCAAGAAGAAAGTGCTCAAGAGGGAGGTCAGTTCATCTGCAGTGAAGCCTGGTTTGAAAATCAAAAGGCCAGCAGGCAGACAACCAATGTCCAAAGCTAGAGTGTCTACTCAAGCTCCTTTGGAATCTCAACCCAAAGAGCCTGTTGCTGTAGAGGGAAAGAAAAGGAAAGAAAGGGTCAAGAAGACCATGGCAAGAGTGATAGGAATCCTTCCATGATGGAAGAGGAAGAAGAAGAAGAGGTTGCAGAGCCTGCACCCAAGGCACAAAAGCTGATGGGTGATGCAATCAAGTCAGGGGCTGCAACTTCCAAGCCCAAAGCTGCCTCCAAGCCCAAGAATGCACCCAAGAGGAATACAAGGAGCATTCCAGCAGCTGAAAAGAACAAGGCTCCATTGCCTGAGGTTGAAGCTGAAGAAGAAGAAGAAGAAGAAGGGCAGGTCCTAAGGAAACTCAAACCCAAGATCCCAGACCACAACGATGCTCATCATGTGGCTGAAAACATGAAGATTAGGAGAGATAATGGGTTGAGGCTATGGAGAGAGACAGATCCATATGCCACGAGGAGAAGGACTGTTGTGGATTACAGATTCCACACCAAGGAGCAGCAGGACTTTTATGAGACTGTCTTCTTTGGATAAGAAGCCCATAGTTTGCGATATGAGATGGGTCAACTGGACCTACATGAAGGAGAATGCAGAACACTACCACAGGTTTATGACAACTTCAAGCTTGTGGAGTTGCTGATTTTGTTGGGCAGAAGCTCACCAACTGGAACGATGAACTTATCATGCAATTCTACTCCACAACACATTTCTATCTAGATGGCAGGATAGTGTGGATGTCAGAAGGAACCAGATATCAGTCTACCATAGAGGAATGGGACAAATTGATCAATGCCCCAAAGGAAAGTGAGGATGACCTGGTGAAAGGATCGATATGGTTGACTAGAGGGGGGGGGGTGAATAGGCAACTAACAATTTTTAAGCTTTTCTTTACCAATTTAAAACTTTGCAATAATAAAGGTTGTCTAGATGTGCAACTAGGTGGACAACCTATATGATGAAACAACACTAACACATGAGCAAGCAAGAATAAGACCACAAGAAAGCTTGCACAAGTAAAGGGATGAGATAACCAAAAGTGGAGCCGGTGGAGACGAGGATGTGTTACGAAGTTCCTTCCTTTTGAGGGAAATGCGTCTCCGTTAGAGCGGTGTGGAGGCACAATGCTCCCCAAGAAGCCACTAGGGCCACCAGATTCTCCTCACGCCCTCACACAATGCGAGATGCCGTGATTCCACTATTGGTGCCCTTGAAGGCGGCGACGAACCTTTACAAGCAAGGTTGGGGCAAACTCCACAACAACCGGAGGCTCCCAACAACAACAACAACACCACAAAGCTTCACCACAATGGAGTATGGCTTCGAGGTGACCTCAACCGTCTAGGGTGCTCAACACCCAAGAGTAACAAGATCCGCAAGGGATAAGTGGGGGGAATCAAATTTCTCTTGGTGGAAGTGTAGATCTGGGCCTTCTCAACTAATCCCGAGCAAATCAACGAGTTTGAGTGGCTAGGAGAGAGATCGGCGAAAATGGAGCTTTGAGCAACAATGGAGCTTGGGGAAAAGAGGTAAGTCAACAAGGAGGAAGAAGACCCTTTATATAGTGGGGAACACATCCAACCGTTGCCCCACTATGCAGCTCAAGACAGAGCGGTACTACCGCTTAGGGAAGGGCGGTACTACTCGAGGGCGGTACTACCGCTCCCTACCCAGCGGTACTACCGCGATGAAGAGAAGAGCAGGCCAAAGGCCCCAGAGCGGGCATTACTCATGGGAGCAGAGCGGCATTACCGCTCGAGCGGTACTACACTGCTACGCCGCTAGTGCCGCAAAACCCGACACGAGAAAACATCGTCTCGAATCGAGGCGGTAGTAGGCGCGGAACTACTGAGGTACTACAGCCGAGGCCTGCGAGCGGTACTACCGCTCAACCGAGCGGTACTACCGCTGAGAGCGGTACTACCGCTCTGTGGAGCGGTACTACCGCTGGGAGGCTTCGCGGTACTATCATTGTAGGTCGCGGTACTACACCGCACAGGCGAAGATGAAACGGACTAACGGAGCAGCTCCAAAGAAGCGGCCGGAAGGCGATGGGTGAGAAAAGGATGTGTGCGTGTGATTCCACCCAAGACTTACCAAAGCGGATCCTCTTAATAGTACGGTGACTCCTCTGAAACTAGTCCACCAACAACGAAACGCAGGAGCTACACCGTCTTGAATAAAAACACCGAGGGGAGGAAATCGTCTCGTGCCAATGGATGATCCTCTGAAAGAACTTAACGCACACGATTAGTCCATAACGCATTGTCATCAATCACCAAAACCACTAGGGAATAAATATGCTCTTACAATCTCCCCTTTTGGTGGATTGATGACAATACGGGATTTGCTTAAACATGACATATAGAAGGCATACAATCCCGACGGTCCTAACATGTAGAAGAGCTCCCCCTTGATGTGTGCTATTTTAGATAAGTGCTTTGGACTGCATAGCACACATACTCGGATCAAAGCTCCCCCTACATTTTAGAGACCAATAAACTAAGCATGGTGTATGAGAGCAGCATAGATGATATAACAAGGAAAGCACGCAACTCATGAGCTAGATAGACATAGATAATAATACTGAAAGGGTAAGGTAGCATATGTCTCACACCATATGACTCGAACTTAAGTCTTACACGAACTTAGGTCTCACAGACAAACCAAAGCAAGGCAAACCAACCAAAACACGAACAAGACACACGAAAGAGACAAAAGAGACACAGCTCGCAAATCCCTAAGCTCTCTCCCCCTTTGGCATTGAGACACCAAAAGGAGATGGAGCGCTGCTACGGCCCTAGGTGAGAGCAAAAGAGGGACACACGCATCAGAGCCCAGCAGAATCATCGGCACCACCGTGCTGGCCTGGAAGTGCTCGGCCTCGAGTCGGACCAGGGGCGGTCTTCTTGAATCCACTCCTCCTCCTCAGTAAGGTGATCCTCAGATCCACTGGACTGTAGCACCCAACTGACGCATGAGCTCCTTGTGACGACCTCGAGCCTTCTTTTCAGCCACGTGAGCCATGTACTGACCGTGAGACTCCATGCAAAAAAGCTTCTTTACCTTGGCCTTGAGTTTCTTGGCCCAAGATGGCTCTGTCCCAGAGGGCATGTAGTCATCATCCTCATCCTCGGCACCAAACTCCTCTTGAGACTCCATAGCAGCAGCAGAGGGCGGAACACCAGTCCTAGGGGCTTGAGTGCCCAGTTATCCTTCTTCCTCGGGCGCTTGACATCGTGGAGAAACCAAGTCTCCAAGCTCCAGCGCCTCCTTGGGATAGACATGATCCCGTGCCTTCTCAATGAGCAGCATAATGAACGGACCATAAATCGGGCATTTGCGCCGGAGATGGCGTAAACCAGCTCGCACCACATAACATGAGAGATATCCAAGGTCTCTCCGGTGCTCTCCCCTTCTCCGCCGACAGAAAATAAGCATGTCCACGAGATAAGAGTGAACCTGGTCCAGATTCGATGCGAGGGAAAAGAGTTTCTCTGAAGATACGTTGAAGTATATCCAGATAGGCAGCAGCTCATAGGTCTCCTTCTTTGTCTCGTGGTTGATCTTCGTGAGTACAAGAGGGCCACAGAGCTTGCTTGTGAGTGGCAAGGCTCGAAGGTGGGGCGAAAGCCGACAATGCAGACTCAAGTCCAAGATCTTCTACCCCAATCAACTGCATGAAAGCTTTCCACTTGGATCGACAAAGAACTTGCCATTGGTCATCCATGTCAGAGTCCTGTCCTCATCGGTCCCAAGGTGAACCGTGGCATAGAACTGAGCCACAATATCAGCATCATAGTCCTTGTTGAATTGCATGATCCCGAGAATGTTCAGCTGAGTGCACATCTCAAGAGCTTCACCAAAGTAGTCAGGATCACTCTTCATGTGCTCGATGTCGATGGAGTGCACGTTGACATAGAGATTCTTCTTGGCCTTGAAAACATCAAAAAACGTGGCAAATCGGAACTTGTTCGAGCAGACGGATTGACCAAAGTGGGATCTTGGGCGACCTCATACGGATTCTTGGCCGCCTTGCCCGTAACTCCTTGGGCGGCATTTACAGCACTGTCTTGCCCGGCTTGGACTTGGCCCCTGTGCTTCTTACGCATTTGGGGAGGAGGTGGAGCACTAGAAGATCCTCCGGTAGGCTCGGTGGTCTTGATGGCGCTTGGACGTTACCTGCACCGGGGTTGACACGACGAGCTTGAGGCTCAGGAACCTCATCACCTGGAACCACACACACGAAACACGCAAACAACCAGAAGGAACGAGCATAAGCCACAAAATCGAACAAAGAGGATCAAGGAGAGGTAAGAGTAGGATGGAATTTGGTAGAGGGCGGTAGTACCGTGAACAGGGAGCGGTAGTACCGCTCCAAGCGGTAATGCCGCTCAGGAAATGATAGTACCGCTTCATGGTAGTAATCTGCTTCGGGAAGAGCGGTAGTACCGCTCGAAGCGAAACAGCAGTTTCCTACTACCGTGGTCAGATCCGTACTTCCGTCCTCTGAAATTCAAAACTACTCCAACCAAACACTAATCCAAACTGCCTAGGAGCATTCTTCATCCTACTCAAGCCTAGATTTGGCCAAAAATCTAAGGATGCAACCGCTATTGCCCCTAAGAAGCTAGATTGGAAATCTAGACAAAAACAACAGGAGAACGGGGACAATACCGGCATCCATGGCAAGAGGACGAGGTGGGGATCGTCTCCACCGAAGGGAATGAAGAGGGACGGCCCGGAGAGAGATCCACGAGCCCTCCCGAGGCGCCTTGATTCTTTGAGAGAGAGCAGGCGAGGCGGCGTATGGGTATGGGGAGAAGAAACTCCCCGCCTCAAATAACCCCTCACGCGCCTCCCAGCGGTAGTACCGCTCTGGAGGGCGGTAGTACGCTGGAGCGGTAGTACATTAGCAAGCGGTAGTACCGCTTGGAGCTGTAGTACTGCTTACCGGCCAGCGGTAGTACCGCCAGCAACCAAAGAGGGGCCTCTTAGGCACACAAAACACACGAAAAGAACAGGACGACAAAGACAAGAGAGAGACCAGCAAAACAAAGCACACGAAACACGAATGGGAACCCACTCCTTCAAAGCAAACAACACAAAAGGAGCAAGCTCAGGCCTCTCTCAAGAGAGAGGCGGTGGCGAGCCATCTATGTTTGAGTCAATTGGTATGGCACCATGAAGAATTATCCTTGGGTCCATGACCAAAACTCCTCTTTGAAGCACAAGCTCCATCAACAATGGCTAAAGTGAAAGAGTTGATCGTTTTACGCATAAAGAGGGAGGGAGAGTTCATTAAGAGAACAACACTCCCCTATGTCCATGCCTACACCTAAACTAGACGTCACATTGAGTGTGGTGGGAGTTGCAGGTTCAAGTCACATTGCTCAAATCAATGATATTTAGCTCATGCCTTAACTTCGCAAAATCTTGCTTCATCCAAGGGCTTCGTGAAAATATCTGCAAGGTTATCATGAGTGTTGACATACTTGAGCTCGATCTCCCTCGCCTAATGTGATCCCGGATGAAGTGATACCGAATCTCAATGTGCTTCGTCTTGAAGTGTTGCACCGGGTTGAGGGAAATCTTGATGGCACTTTCATTATCACACCAAAGAGGCACTTTGTCACAATTGACACCGTACTCCTTTAAAGTTTGCCTCATCCATAGGAGTTGAGCACAACAACTACCCCGCCGCCACATACTCCGCTTGATTGGGCGAGAGACACACAACTTTGCTTTTTGGAAGACCAACTTACCAACGAGCAACCAAGAAATTGGCACCCTCCAGAAGTGGACTTCCTATCCACTTTGTCTCCCGCCCAATCGGAATCCGTAAATCCTTCAAGCTTGAAGTTTGCTCCTCTTGGGTACCATAAGCCAAAGTTTGGGGTATGAGCCAAATATCGAAAGATTCGCTTGACCGCCACATAGTGACTCTCCTTTGGTGCGGCTTGAAACCGTGCACACATACCCACACTCAACATGATATCCGGTCTAGATGCACAAAGGTAAAGCAAAGATCCAATCATGGAGCGATATACCTTTTGATCCACCGCTTTACCATTGGGATCAATGTCAAGTTGGCACTTGGTGGGCATTGGTGTAGTAGCCGCTTGACATCACTTAGCTTGAATCTTTTGAGCATGTCTTGAGTGTACTTGGCTTGGTTGATGAAGGTTCCTTCTCTTCTTTGTTTGATATCAAAACCAAGGAAGAACTTCAACTCTCCCATCGAAGACATCTTGAACTTGGAGGTCATGAGAGCGGCAAATTCCTCATTGAAAGCTTTGTTAGGAGAACCAAAGATAATATCATCAACATATAGTTGGCATACAAACAACTCCCCATTGACCTTCTTAGTAAAAAGAGTGGGATCGATTTGCCCCACTTCAAAGCCGTGATCTTGTAGCAACTCGGTAAGGTGGTCATACCACGCACGTGGGGCTTGTTTAAGGCCATAGAGTGCCTTATCGAGTTGATACACATGATCCGAAAGTAGGGGTCCTCGAACCCGGGGTTGCTTGACATAGACCAACTCATTAATGGGACCATTAAGAAAAGCACTTTTCACATCCATTTGTTGCAACTTAAAGTTGTGATGGGAAGCATAAGCAATCAACAAGCGAATGGATTCAAGGCGAGCAACGGGAGCAAAGGTTTCACCGTAGTCGATACCCTCGACTTGGGAGTAGCCTTGTGCTACCAATCTTGCCTTATTGCGAATGATGTTCCCATGAGCATCTTGCTTGTTCTTGAAAATCCACTTGGTTCCAATGACGTTGTGGTTCTCCGATGGCCTTGGCACCAATCTCCACACTTTGTTGTACTCAAAGTTGTTGAGTTCTTCATGCATGGCATTGAGCCAATCCGAGTCTTCAAGCGCCTCATAGACCTTTTGAGGTTCAACACAAGAGACAAACGCGCGATGTTCACAATAGTTTGCCAATTGTCTACGAAGTGCTTACCTTGTCTTAAGCTTCCAACCACATTCTCCATGAGGTGGCCTTTGGTAGTGAGTTTGGAAGCAAACTTGGCGGCACGACGCTCTAATTCCTCCTCGGAGGTGTGATGAGGAGGAGTCACTTGATCATCTTGAGCGCCGTCTTGAGCATGATCTTCATCATGAGCATGCTCGGGGGAGAAAACTTGACCTTGGGCATCATTTAAGGTGATATCATCGTCTTGAGCACGATCTTGCCCTTGGTCATGTTCTAGAGGTTGAGGGCCTTCATTTTGTTCTTCAGAAGCGTGTGGGCGTTGGGTTGGTGATGGCTCCACCGAGTGGAGCATTGTCCTTCTCCTTCGCCACAAGGGGTTCCTCAATGGGTAGGATAAAGCCAACTCCCATTCTTCTTATGGCTTGGGAGGAATTTCATCACCTACATCACAAGTGCCACTTTGCTCCACTTGGGAGCCGTTATTCTCATCAAACTCCACATTACACGTCTCCTCAATAAGTCCCGTGGATTTATTGAGGACCACGGTAAGCATGAGAGTTTGTAGCATAACCAACAAATATGCCCTCATGAGCTCTAGCTTCAAATTTAGACAAACGAACACCTTTCTTGAGAATGAAACACTTACACCCGAACACCCGGAAGTACTTGAGGTTGGGCTTGTTGCCGGTGAGTATCTCATAAGGAGTCTTGTTCAAGCCTTTGCGGAGATAGAGCCGATTGGATGCATGACAAGCGGTGTTGATGGCTTCGGCCCAAAAGTTGTATGGAGACTTGAACTCCGCCATCATGGTCCTTGCCGCATCCATCAACGTCCGGTTCTTTCTCTCCGCCACACCATTTTGTTGAGGGGTATATGGTGCGAGTATTGATGCTTGATTCCCTCATCACTAAGAAACTCATCCAAGGTGTAGTTCTTGAACTCGGTGCCGTTGTCACTTCTTATAGTCAAGATCTTTGCATTATTTTGACGTTGAGCTTCATTTGCAAAGTCGATGACGGTTTGTTGGGTCTCACTCTTCCTCTTGAAGAAATATACCCAAGTGTATCTCGAATAGTCATCCACGATCACCAAGCAATACTTTCTTCCTCCAAGACTATCAAATGATGGTGGCCCAAAGAGATCCATGTGAAGGAGCTCCAAGGGTCTCTTTGAGTATATGATAGTTGTGGGAGGGTGAGCCTTCTCATGAAGCTTTCCTTCAATACAAGCACTGCAAGCACGGTCTTTGGCAAAACTAACATTTGTTAGTCCACGGACATGGTCCCCCTTGAGAAGACTTTGCAAAGATCTCATATTGACATGGGCTAAATGGCGATGCCAAAGCCATCCCACGTCAACTTTAGCCATTAGGCATGTCGCGGTCTTAGTGGGTTGCTCCGAAAAGTTAATCACATAGAGACCGTTTTCGACATGCCCAACAAAGGCTACTTTAAGAGTCTTGCTCCACAAGAGGGCCACTGTATCAATGTCAAAGAAAGTAGCAAAACCCATGACAGCAAGTTGACGAACGGAAAGCAAATTGTATGCAAGGGACTCAACAAGCATGACTTTCTCGATCGTAAGATCATGAGAAATGACAACCTTGCCGATACCCAATACCTTAGAATGTGATGCATCACCCCACTCGACATCGGTGGGCATAGATGGAATTTCTTGTACGTCCACCACCATGTCCTTGCTCCCGGTCATATGATTTGTTGCTCCACTATCAAGCAACCATGATCCCCCAGGAAGCAAACCCCTACAAGAGATCAATGCTTGGTTTTAGGTACCCATTTGGTAATGGGTCCTTTGATGTTAGTAACGAGGGTCTTAGGAACCCAAATAGACCATTCAATGTACTCATAAGAAGAACCAACAAATTTAGCATAAACATGCCCATCACTAGCACGGCACAACACATAAGAAGGGTTAAAGTCACGGCTAAGTTCATGGGTATGACGTTGTCCTTCTTGGCATTGCCACCCTTAGCACGGTTCTTCTTCTTCTTGGAAGCACTCTCTCCTCCCTAACAAAAGTTTGCTTGAGAGGAGGAGGTTGCTTGGTCTTGTCATTCTTCTTCTTCTTGGGCTTGGGCGCGAACCCTATCCCTCCTTGGCCACGACTTCCTTTTGATTACTCAAAAGGTTGTTAAGGTTCTTCTCACCTTGAATGCATGTGACAAGGCCCTTTTCAAGTTGCTCCTTCAACTTAGCATTCTCCTCAACAAGATGCACATGCTCACAACAAGGGTTAGTAGCATTTGCATTATCAACTAATATCATATGAGGAAAGGTGGCTTTCTCCTTGGTTAGCTTCACTTGAAGTTTATCATGAGACTCTTTGAGACTAGCATGAGCACCCTTCAAGACTTTGTGAGCCTTGTCGAGAGTGTCAAAGTCCTCGTTGAGTCTAGCAAGATCAACTCCAAGCTTTGCCTTCTCGGAACTAAGCACACGAGACACGACAAGAGCATGATCAAGGTCTTTCGTTAATTTAGCGTGATCATCGTTGTGTGACTCCTCAAGAGCCAAACGAAGGCCACGCTCTTCCTCAAGAGCATTGGAAAGATCCAAAATCTCATCGGCATAGTCACGACTATGCCCTTCCATCTTAGAGATGGTTTCTTCATGAGTCTCGATCATGACATTGGCTTCACCAAGTTGTTCCAAGAGAGCAAAGTGCTTCTTGGATTTGCCCTTGAGTTTACTCATAAAGATCTCAAATTCATTTTCCTCTACATTAGTCCCCTCATGTTCATCAATGCAATCCGTCAAAGAAGAATGATTGGCGATGGTAGTTTTGATGTTGGGGTTACCTTGTTGGTGGCTTTAGCCATGAGGCACTTGGCGGTGATGTTTTCATTGGGTGAACCAAGAGAGACACCCGAGGAGTCATTGCAATGGCTACGGAGGCCATGGCACCCGGTTCACCATCCTCATCATCATCATCATCCTCATTGTACTCTTCTTGAACCACCAAGGCTTTGTGAGGAGTCTTCTTTGGAAAGTTGTTCTTGTTGGGGAAAGACTTGGCCTTGTCCTTACGGATGAGCTTGCCGCCATTGTCTTCCCTCTTCTCATATGGACATTCCGCAACAAAATGACTCACATTGCCACAATTGAAACACGTCCTCACTCGTTGTTTGCCCTTGGAGCCACTTGAATTGTTCTTGTTGAAGTTGGGCCTTGAGTTCTTCTTGCTCCAAAATTGTCTTGAAGCAAGGGCCATGTGTTCATGATACTCATATTTAGTATCTTCGAGGTTGCTCTCTTCTTCTTCCTCTTCTCCATCTTCTTGACACAAATCTTGGCCTTCAAAGCGAGGTTGGGCTTCTTTGCTCTTTGGGAGCCAAGTATCGCATTGTCGGCGGTCTTGTTCAATATGCTCATAGCCACAAACTCATCCAACACATCACTTGAGGACAAGGTGTGGAAGTCCGGTCGTTGACGGATGACGGAGGACATGGCTTTGTGGTATGGCATCATTGCCTTGAGAAATTTGCGCTTGATCCAGTTGTCATCACTGTCCTTACTTCCATGATCCCGGAGGAGACGGCAAGCTTGGTTACTCTCCGATAGAGCTCACGAGGTTCTTCTTCTTCCTTCATCGCAAACTCATCGGCTTCGTCTTGGACCACTTCATAATTGGGCGTTGAATGCTTGCGCTTCCTCGATACATGGAAACCACCTTGAGCCAAGCATCTTTGGCAAGGGTGTAAGGCCGGAGATGAGGGAGGTCTTCCTAAGGATTGCTTCTTGGATGATGAAGAGAGCATTCTCATTGAATTGATGATCCACGACCTCTCTAGGGGAAAAGTTGCTCGGATCATGCGGATAGAAACCTTCTTCAATGATTCTCCAAAGGTTAGTGTTCACATGATTTAAATGACGCTTAAAACGATAAACCCAAGAATCAAAATCCTCCTTTTTATCAATTTTAGGTGGTGGACCGGCATGATTCAAATGAGTGGAAGGAATAGGTCCACCATAAACGGGAGGTTGCACATGGGCAAATATGCCGGTGCCATTCTTACCACTAGACGAGGGGGATTTCTCACTAATAGCTTCCCCTTATCGGAGTTAGCATCCGCTCCCGTGTTGGCGGGATCACCCACTTTCACGGGTGCGGTGGAAAGTTTAAGCCCTTCTAGGAATTCCTTAAACATGTCCTTGACCTCGCTCGTCATGGAGGTTTTCAATGTGTCCAACGCCACATTGAATTCCTCACGAGAGATCGAGGTACTCCCATCTCCCGTAGATGATGTCGGATTCAAGACCGAGTGCTCCCCCACATCATCTCTGACGTCAACTCATACTCTACGGACGGTAAAGTCCTTAAAAAGAGACGAGGCTCGATACCAATTGAAAGGATCGATATGGTTGACTAGAGGGGTGAATAGGCAACTAACAATTTTTAAGCTTTTCTTTACCAATTTAAAACTTTGCAATAATAAAGGTTGTCTAGATGTGCAACTAGGTGGACAACCTATATGATGCAACAACACTAGCACATGAGCAAGCAAGAATAAGACCACAAGAAAGCTTGCACAAGTAAAGGGATGAGATAACCAAAAGTGGAGCCGGTGGAGACGAGGATGTGTTACCGAAGTTCCTTCCTTTTGAGGGGAAGTACGTCTCCGTTAGAGCGGTGTGGAGGCACAATGCTCCCCAAGAAGCCACTAGGGCCATCGTATTCTCCTCACGCCCTCACACAATGCGAGATGCCGTGATTCCACTATTGGTGCCCTTGAAGGCGGCGACCGAACCTTTACAAGCAAGGTTGGGGCAAACTCCACAACAACCGGAGGCTCCCAACAACAACAACAACACCACGAAGCTTCACCACAATGGAGTATGGCTTCGAGGTGACCTAAACCGCCTAGGGTGCTCAACACCCAAGAGTAACAAGATCCGCCAGTGATAAGTGGGGTGAATCAAATTTCTCTTGGTGGAAGTGTAGATCTGGGCCTTCTCAACTAATCCCGAGCAAATCAACAAGTTTGATTGGCTAGGGAGAGAGATCGGGCGAAAGTGGAGCTTTGAGCAACAATGGAGCTTGGGGAAAAGAGGTAAGTCAACAAGGAGGAAGAAGACCCCTTTATATAGTGGGGAACACATCCAACCGTTGCCCCACTATGCAGCCCTCAAGACAGAGCGGTACTACCGCTAGGGAAGGGCGGTACTACTACCGAGGGCGGTACTACCACTCCTACCCAAAGCGGTACTACCGCCGATGAAGAGAAGAGCAGGCCAGGTCCCAGAGCGGTACTATCATGGAGCAGAGCGCATTACTACCGCTCTGAAGCGGTACTACCGCTGCCATCGCCGCTGCTAGTGCCGCAAAAGCCGACACGAGAAAACATCGTCTCGAATCGAGGCGGTAGTAGGCGCTGAACTCTTGAGGTACTACAGCCGAGGCTGCGGTACTACCGCTCAACCGAAGCAGTACTACCGGAGGCTTCGGCGGTACTATCATTGTAGGTCGCAGTACTACTACCGCACAGGCAAAGATGAAACGGACTAACGGAGCAGCTCCAAAGAAGCGGCAGGAAGACGATGGGTGAGAAAAGGATGTGTACGTGTGATTCCACCCAAGACTTACCAAAGCGGATCCCCTCTTAATAGTACGGTGACTCCTCTGAAACTAGTCCACCAACAACGAAACGCAGGAGCTACACCGTCTTGAATAAAAACACCGAGGGGAGGAAATCGTCTCGTGCCAATGGATGATCCTCTGAAAGAACTTAACGCACACGATTAGTCCGCAAACGCATTGTCATCAATCACCAAAACCACTAGGGAATAAATATGCTCTTACACCTGGACATTTATGGTAAGAAGAAAATGGATCATAACTCAATGGAACACATGTACAAGGAGATCCCAGATGATGCAATTGATACCTTCAAGTTTGGATCAGTCCATTTTCTGCTGTCAGGCCTGCCTACGATCAACTGGATCTTAAGGCATACTCTATTGCCCAAATCAGGTGACCATAACATGATTAGAGGACATGCAATCAATTTGCTTCATGTCTTTGATGTGCCTCGTAAATTCAAGGTCATGAGCCTCATAGTCGAGACAATCAAGAGGACAAAGAGCAGATCGTAAGAGGAGCTGTGGATATGCCCCACAGATTCACGAGTTGATAAACTCGAAGATGGGCACAGGAAAGTATATCTTGGATAAGGAACACATGGTTCTCTATCCTGATTTTGAGGACAATCGAGTTGTCATGACCGAGAATGAACCATCATCGATTGCAAGCTCAGAGAGAAAGGAGAAGGCAAGGAAAGAGAAAGCTGCAAAGATGCCAACTCAAGCAGAGGCATCGACTACTTTCTCAAGAACAAGCGAGGAGCAGCTTGGTTACTTAATAGCATCATCTCTGCGGATTGAGAAGGGTTGGCCACCCTAACTCAAAACCAGGAGAGCACGGAGAGAATCATGGAACAAAATTCTATGATCTTGATGTCAAAGTGATGTAGATTCAACAATTTGTGGAGCAATTACAAGATGATATGCAGGAGAGGAAGGGCAAGACGACAACTGATGCATTTGCCAGAGTGCCTAGAGCTCAGAGGTCAGCTGCAGTACCAACTCCAGACACCAGATCCACTACTTAAGCTCCAGCTACAGCTCCAGCTCCAGCTCCAACTTCTTCAGCTCCTACCACGTCTACTGATGCGTTCATCCTTGGAGTCCTGTCTACACCACCACCAGAAGACCAAGCCTATGAGACGACATAGTACTATGCATTTTCTAGGAACTTTTTGGTAACTTTTTTGCCAAAGGGGGAGAAAAATGTATAGATCATAGGCTTCGAGAGAGAGATTTGCTTTTGTTCTCTCTTGTCTTCTTGGTTGAAACTTTTTTGCGTTTGGTTGCTTGAGATACTATGCATTACCTGTGAGACATTGATGATCATATGTTTGATCATAAGCTACACTTATGCCTTTTATGATATTATCTTATCTATCCTTATATGATCATTCATTGTGCTTGGTGATGAGTGCATGTATTCAATCGTATTATTTTGAGCGCTCCACCAAGATGTATGTGACATGAAAAAGTAACCCATGAGCCTAATTTCTTGTGCATTTGCAGTCCAAAGCAAATCTTAAGATATGCACAAATTTAGGGGGAGCTCTTGCTTATCACATACTTCTCAAAGCGACGATGTTTTTCAATCTTATTATCATTTATCGAAGCTTTGATCTATATGTTGTCATCAATTACCAAAAAGGGGGAGATTGAAAGTGCAACTATCCCTAGGTGGTTTTGGTAATTCATAAAAACATATAGCTCATTGAGCTAATACTATTCCAAGATAAACATTTCAGGAAAGCTCAGTGAATGGCATGGCATGGGTGATGAAAGTGGACCCCTCAAAATATTAATGACAAAGGATTGGCTCAAGCTCAAAAGCTCAAGACTCTTCATTTTACTTTTTAGTGATCCATGATCATATTGAGTCTATAGGAAAAGCCAATACTATCAAGAAAGGATGAGGTGTTGCTTAATGAGCCTTTTCTCCATGTGCTTAGTGATATGCTCCAAAACCCTCCACTACTTTCTCACATACACATATGACCTAAACCCAAAGTCAAACTCGACCCTACCGATTCTTTCTATCCGGCGCCACCGAGTTCAGATGTCATAGCCACTGCCACAAACCCTAGGCAAATCGGTTTCATCGATAGGGATCTTGGTCTCACCGAGATGGGATTGTAATCTCTCTGTTTCCCCTTCAGAACTTTTCGGTCTCACCGAAGAGCGAATTGGTCCCACCGAGATTACTATTTATACTCTATGTTTCCCTTTTGTAACTTTTCGGTCTCACCGAAAGAGCAAATCGGTCCCACCGAGTTTACCTGACCAACTCTCTGGTTAGCTAATTAGCAAATTCGGTCTCACCGAGTTTGTCTAATCGGTCTCACCGAGATTACGTTATGCCCTAACCCTAACCAAATCGGTCCTACCGAAATGCATGTCGGTCCAACCGAAAACCCTAACAGTCACTAGGTTTACTAAATCGGTCTGACCGAGTTTGATGATTCGGTCTCACCGAGTTTGGTAAATTGTGTGTAACGGTTAGATTTTGTGTGGAGGCTATATATGCCCCTCCACCTCCTCTTCATTCGTGAAGAGAGCCATCAGAACAAACCTACACTTCCAACTTACCAGTTCTAAGAGAGAACCACCTACTCATGTGTTGAGGCCAAGATATTCCATTCCAACCATATGAATCTTGATCTCTAGCCTTCCCCAAGTTGCTTTCCACTCAAATCTTCTTTCCACCAAATCCAATCCTGTGAGAGAGTTGAGTGTTGGGGAGACTATCATTTGAAGCACAAGAGCAAGGAGTTCATCATCAACACACCATTTGTTACTTCTTGGAGAGTGGTGTCTCCTAGATTGGCTAGGTATCACTTGGGAGCCTCCGGCGAGGATTGTGGAGTTGAACCAAGGAGTTTGTAAGGGCAAGGAGATCGCCTACTTCGTGAAAAATCTACCGCTAGTGAGGCAAGTCCTTCGTGGGCGGCGGCCATGGTGGGATAGAAAAGGTTGCTACTTGTGGACCCTTCATGGGTGGAGCCCTTCATGGACTCTCACAAGAACCGTTACCCTACGTGGGTTGAAGTCTCCACCAACGTGGAAGTACGATAGCACCACCTATCGGAACCACGAGAAAAACATCCGTGTCTCCAATTGCGTTTGATTCCTCCAAACCCTTCCCTTTATATTCTTGCAAGTTGCATGCTTTAATTTCCGCTGCCTATATACTCTTTGCATGCTTGCTTGAATTGTGTGAAGATTGCTTGACTTGTTCTAAAATAGCTAAAATCTGCCAAAGTCTAAAATTGAGAAAAGTTTCGGTTTTTATTGGTCAAGTAGTTTAATCACCCCCCCTCTAGACATACTTCAAGGTCCTACAGTACCTATATACTAAAACATGTCTAGATACATCTATATTTTGACAAATGGAAGGCATGTATTGTGGAATGGAGGGAGTGCTTGTCATCAAAATGGAAAAAAAGGGACGTATCTAGAACTAAAATACGTCTACATACATCTCCTTTTATCCAGTTTGATGACAAGTAGTACTTCTTACCCAAAGGAACTTTATATTCAACAGACACAAAATATCCGTTCGACTGTTGGAAATTACTGATCTGATGTCGAAGTAATTGCTGCATCATCACCAAAACCCACCATTTCTTAAGCTAATGTAGACCAAGGTAATCCCTATATTAGCATATTACTAAGATAAATGTAAGGCAATCGTCGAAACATTTAGGACGTGAGCTTGTCAATCTGAATGTGGAGGGACGCAAGCTTAGCCCCGACCGCAGCTTGGGCGGAACTGTCAAGAAGGTCAGCTCGCACGCCGACGCCGCCGATCCTTGCTGCTTGTCACCTCCATTTCCACCTTGACGGCGTCGGTCGTGCCTTTGGGCTCCCCGGGTCGTTCGCCCACAGCTTGGCCAAGTAGTGCGGCGTGGGGACGCCCGCTCTGATGCGCATTTAATCGACACGGCGATAGGGCGCCGATGTCGAGCACGCCACCGACCAAGAAAACGCGTTGCGGTCCTCCTCCATGAACAGCAAGAGCCGTGGGTTCGGCTAAAGGCACTTGCGGTGGAGCACCTTGCCGTACTGGATCCTGTGCATGGGCATGGGATGCGCGGTGCTGATGTGGTGGTAGAGCGCCGGCGGCGGGCCTTCGTAGCCGCAGACGGGCACGGGGCATTTGCAGGGCGCGAGCGGACACACGCTCTGGTGATCGGCGAGCTTGTGGTAAGTGACGTAGAGCCCACAGCCTTCGTGCGGGCACTCCACCCTCACCGACGAAAGGACGGAGTCCACCACCGTGTTTCGCACGTCGAAGCCACCGCCGTGCTCGCACTTCTGGCACTGCCGCTGGTTCCCGGGGCGCTCGACGCGGCAGTCCGCGCAGGCCAGGTGCCCTCTCTTGCACTACAGAAATCAATCCAAGAGCACATCAATCAAGAAACCTGCACCTTGCTCAATCAGCCGAACGGACAAGGTGTATTCGAACCTCATACACTGGAGGCGTCAAGGGGCGGAGGCACAAGGGCGATGGAGCACGGTGAGGTCCATCGAGACCTTAGAGAGCTCCATCGTCGGGTCCTGCTCCTGTTCGTCTGCATGATCTCGCCCTCCTCGTGCACAACCATCTCTCGACTTGGGCCGGGTATTACAAAGCTTACCGTCACATATTTTATACTCCTCCGTTCCTAAATGTACTCCCTCCGTTCGGAATTACTTGTCTCGGAAATGGATGTATCTAGAACTAAAATTACTTGTTGTAATTAATGCATCGGTAAACGCAAATTATTGAAATATATCGAGTGCAGTGCTTTGATGTGTCACGTCAACTCGTACATCAACGAGAAGTTTGATTATCCTCTCCTCGCGGACTTAATCGCACTGCCTTTGGCTGTATGACAAAGTTGGCCACACACCTGTTGGGCCCACCTGTCATACACGCAAAGACAGGAGCGCCCCTCCCTGCCCATGAGCGTGGTGGCTGGCAAGAATAGGAGAAGCTGCTACACGCTCTCCCTCCCGCACGCGGTGGACATGCAGTAGTTCAATCGGTCTCAGATGGCCAGAAGCGTACTGTAGTACTCCTCTAGTGTAGTAGTACACCATCATTGTTCGACTTCCCGAAGAGGCGAAGAGCCAAGCGCAGTCCGGACGCTCGTGTGGCAGTTTCATGTGTAGAGTAGTCTAGATAGCGTGTACCGTGCCTGTAAGCTTAAAATCGTTGGGGTCGGCTCCATGCTATGTGGCCGTCTCGAAGTTTTTTTAAAATTAAAATAGTCTTCTGACCCTACCTGACACCCTGGTGATTGTAGTTTGCACACTCATCTGGTCAAGACAAGAATATATATTTTAATTTGTTTTTTTTTCAAAAAGGGGGGACTCCCCGGCCTCTACATCAGAACGATGCATACGGCCACATATATTATAATTTGTGGTGGGTAAATGTTAGAGGTTGTAGCAAATATATTATACACTGCGGGTCTTTCAGCCAAGTTTAGAGGCAAGCATGTGGGGCCAGTGCTATGATGTGTCGCATCAACTCGTAGAACGAGGAGAAGCTTGATTTTACTACACGCCTTCTCCCTCGCCCATGCGCGTTGTTTCTCGCAAACGAGGACATGCTTTTGCTTAGTACTACTTCTACAACAAGCTATCCGTCCCGCTTCGCGGTGGACGGACATGCAGTAATGGATTCGACCTTTGTAGAAGCAGTAGTAGTAACATCATTGTTCGCCTTCTCAAGAGGCGAAGAGCCAAGTGCAAACCGAGCGTTGCGATTCATGTAACATTGGAGCACGATATAGCCAGGCTCTTGCATGAAACAAAATTGCTATGTGAGCCCACTATTGTACTAGTAATGCATAACTACTTGCTAGTATAGCCTCGTAAACCGTAAAGGAGTATTTGCCCTTCTAGAGATTTCAACAAGTGACTAGACTACACCGAGACGGAGTACATACAGAGCAAAATGAGTGAATCTGCACCGTAAATAAATACGTACTAGTTCTATCGTTTTCCTCTCCGAGGTGCACAATATTGAGTATACTGACTAGTCTCTTTTTGACACGCATTTACATTGTTGTTTTTTTTACACAGTACAGACGCAAGCGCTCATATACACGCGCATACACTCACCCCTATGAACGCATACACGCACGGCACTATCATCTTGAAATTTACGAAGTCACCATAGGCACCTCGTCGTCGACGGGTCCATAGGTGCTTGAATGCCAAGGAGGAAGAGGGTAGCGGTTCCGAGACGTTGAACGGTCAATGATGCATCCTCAATTACATGTAGAGGGAATTAATTGGAGAAAGCGAGGCTAGAGCCAGCACGATGTGAATGCAACAGAGTTTGGACTCTCATATAATAAAGGTGCCCCACCACTCCAATCCATCTACTACTTCCAAGTCTCTCCGCAACACTGCTCACTCCAATCCAAGACCAAGTGACCAGAATCCACAAGCACCTATGGAGGCCATGGACGCGAGCGGCAGTCGGCTGTGCCAAATCATCCAAGGCGCCCGCGCCCCGCACCGCATAACGCTTCAGACGATCTTTGGCGACCGCAGGCATCGTAGCCCTCGCCGACGTCGGCTTCGCCTCTCGCATGGACGACATGATGGTCAACTCCATCCGCAAGTTCACCGCCGTGAAGAAGCACGCGGACGACCTTGCCGTACTGCTCCAACCCGCGCGCCCAGGCTCCTCATTGCCTGCCACCCTCATCGGCCAACATGGTGACGAACTCTTTCAAGCCCTGGTGGCCCTGCAGGTGCCGGAGGTCACGACGAAGAATGTGCACCTCGAGGCCGCGCTCGCCGCGCAGCGCCTCGCCATGCAAGAAACCGTCGACCTGCACATCCACGTCTACGAGGAAATCATCTACATAGGCCACTACAAGGCAAGCGAGGACAGAAAGACGTTGGCCTTCTTCCGGGCTGGAATCTTTGGATGCCATTGTTCGACACGTCAACTCGCCATGAAAGCCGCTGCTACTTAGGCGCTGCTCGTGGGCCGGGCGCCTCGAGTCGAGGAGGTGGACGTCGTCGATGGATGCATCTCTTCTTCTTGCCTCCTGTAACCAGCACTACATCGCCTCTTGGCCTTAATGTTTTATTAGTATAGTACTCCCTCCGTTCCCAAATATAAGTCTTTCTAAAGATCCCAGCAAGTGACTACTACATACGGAGCAAGATGAGTGAATCTACACTCTAAACTATGTCTTCATACATCTGTGTGTTGTATTCCATTTGAACTAGTATCTAAGAAGGCTTATATTTATGAACGGACGGAGTATATGGCATTTTTTATTCCAGTCATAACGTTTTCACTGTGAGTTGGGGCCGCAGTTGAGCAAACCCACCCCACCCACCGGGCGTCGGCCGAGTTTAAAATTAGAAGAGAGAAACGAGGGAGGAGAGCTAGCTGTAGCACGGACGCTGTTGTCAGATGGGACTCGTGTTTATAGAATAGGAGTACTGAGCACTCGTGCCTCTTTTTTCTGAGGGAAAAATTAGTCGTATGTCTAGTACCACTAGTTGGGTGCGTGCGACTTATAGTTGTCATCACTTTAGGTCTCCTTTTCAACCATGCTATGCTTCACAAAGACATATTTTTTCACGCACTTATCCTCCTATATGTACTCCTAGGCTATTTCCACGTGCTCCCGTTAAATGCGACATGTGGGACATAGAGCATCTGGGTCATAGTGCATGCACGACTCGGAGCATATGCCGGGGTACTTTACATTTCAGACCTCACGAATTACATGCAAACCCCCCGCAGAAGAATAAATAAATCAATGAATTACTACATGAAACCGGATTATTTTCGTGGAAACCGTAGCACGTTCATTAAATTTTGGACATAACACGTTTATAAAAAATGACCTACCTAAACCATCTAAGGGCCTCTTTGATTTTTCCCCAAAAAGGGCCTCTTTGATTCGCAGGATACCGAAAACACAGGAATGGGGAAAGTATGATGGCGATGAACCGAGACGAGGAGAACTCTAGCTCAGTTAGAGGTTAGAGTTAGATTCTAACTCGAACTAACTATAAACCAAAGAGGTGTATGGATGGCGTGGTTAGATTGACAATGAATGCTCTATCTCAATCATTTGACTACTTTGGACCCTATTTTTAGTCGACTAAAATAAGTCCCTTGGATCCAAGCACGCTCTTGGTGTGGCCGGCTCTTCAGTGGCCTCCTCCCGCTCACAATTGACATAAACGAACCATCTATACAAATCAAGCATGCAAAACATGATAATTTTTACTTTGTCCATACAAATGAGATATCCCACTTAAACATACAAGTCGTCAATCAAGCTTCACAAAATAAAAAACACTTCATGAAACAAAGAATGAGCTAACCCATCATGGAAGTCGTTCATGGTAGGGAGGGAGCCCGAGCCCCTCACGCACCGAGGGAGGAGCTCGCCATCGCCGCCTGGAGGAAGGCTCAGAGAGCCCAAGCCCAGTGAACCTCCCGACGCCTTGCCTTATGCGAGTTGAGGTCGACACCCGGCATGGGTAGCAGGCCGCTGTCACGATCGGGAACTTAATCTTTGGGCCTCTAGAAATAATGAAAGCATGTAACTAAAATACCTAGAAAGGTGAACTGAATCTTTGGGCCTCTAGAAATAATGCAAGCTGAAATGAAATACCTAGAAAGGTGAACTGAATCTTTGGGCCTCTAGAAATAATGCAAGCTGAAACTTAAATACCTAGAAAGGTGAACTGAATTTTGGGCCTCTAGAAATAATGCAAGCTCGAAATGAAATACCTAGAAAGGTGAACTGAATCTTTGAGCCTCTAGAAATAATGCAAGCTCGAATGAAATACCTAGAAAGGTGAACTGAATCTTTGGGCCTCTAGAAATAATGCAAGCTGAAACTTAAATACCTAGAAAGGTGAACTGAATCTTTGGGTCTCTAGAAATAATGCAAGCCTGAAACTGAAATACCTAGAAAGGTGAACTGAATCTTTGGGCCTCTAGAAACAATGCAAGCCTGAAATTGAAATACCTAGAAAGGTCAACTGAATCTTTAGGCCTCTACAAATAATGCAAGCCTGAAATTGAAATACCTAGAAAGGTGACACGAATCTTTGGGCCTCTAGAAAGATTTATTACCTCCTCAAGCAAAGATCAATCAATTCCATGCGTGCACCACAAATCTATAGCAAGTTTGATCAGATCTACTTTTCCAAATCAGAATTAGCGCTAGAGCAAGCAAGATCAATGATATGGCCGTGAGACAGAGAAGGAACGAACAAACTCACCCTCTCGTGGCCTCCTCGGTAGATGCTGCCACAGCACGACAGAGGGAGAAAACGACCGTGAAGGGGAGCGGGCGACCTTCAAGGTCGGAGGGAGAGGGCGGCCGGAGTAGGGCGGCGGAGGCCGAAAGGAGAGGGCGGCGGGAGGAGAGAGAGGGCGAGCGGCGCTTGGGCGGGCGGCCCTATGGGGAATGTAGAGGAGTCGTCAAGGAGAGGGGGAGTGATCTCAAAAGTGCAATTGAGATTTTTAGTTCTCTTTTAGTGGGCCCGAGGATAACTAACCCAATTAGAACCTCTCCATCGGGCTAGTTTTTTATCTGGGTTAGAGCAAACTAGCTCAAACTAACCCCTCTTGTTTCGATAATTTGAGGCCATTTCAACCCAAACTAGCTCTAACCCAGGGATCCAAACACGTAGGAGTGTTCTTTGTACATGCTACAAAGTGTGGACCGTAGCATATTGTTTTTATGGCCATATCACCACATTGTTTTCTCTGCTGGTTCACTTTGGGCTACCGTGGTTCGCACGGTGGTTCCTTTGAAATTTGCCGTGGTTCGCACTCCTCCGACGTGAGTAGTACTCCCTCCGTTCCTAAATATAAGTCTTCGTAGATATTTCACTATGGACCACATACGGATGTATATAGATGCATTTTATATGTAGATTCACTCATTTTTCTCTGTATGTGGTCCATAGTGAAATCTCTCCAAAGACATATACTCCTTACTACTCCATACATGTGGGAGAGTATATATACCGCATCATTCTTTGCTCCTTCTTACTACTCCGACATGTGGGAGAGTCAGCATCCGGGTCGACGTGTCATGCACCAGATTAGAGCGCGGAACGGAAGGGGGGCATCACCCCGGTCGGAGCGCCAGTAATTCATGACTATAGTGAGTGGTCATATCACAAGTCTTTCCAGCAATAACCGATCATCACGTGAGATGGAGTAGTTTTCAATGGTGAACATCACTATGTTGATCATATCTACTATATGATTTACGCTCGACCTTTCGGTCTCCGTGTTCCGAGGCCATATCTGCATATGCTAGGCTCGTCAAGTTTAACCCGAGTATTCTGCGTGTGCAAAACTGGCTTGCACCCGTTGTAGATGGACGTAGAGCTTATCACACCCGATCATCACGTGGTGTCTGGGCACGACGAACTTTGGCAACGATGCATACTCAGGGAGAACACGTCTTGATAATTTTTGTGAGAGATCATCTTAAAATGCTACCGTCAATCAAAGCAGAATAAGATGTATAACAGATAAACATCATATGCAATCAAAATATGTGACATGATATGGCCATCATCATCTTGTGCCTTTGATCTCCATCTCCAAAGCATCATCATGATTTCCATCATCACCGGCATGACACCATGATCTCCATCATCTTGATCTATATCAATGTGTCGTCACATGGTCGTCTCGCCAACTATTGCTCTTGCAACTATTGCTATCGCATAGCGATAAAGTAAAGCAATTATTTGGCGCTTGCATCTTATGCAATAAAGAGACAACCATAAGGCTTACGCGATTGCCGATAACTTCAACAAAACATGATCATCTTATACAACAACTTATATCTCATCACGTCTTGACCATATCACATCACAACATGCCCTGCAAAAACAAGTTAGACGCCCTCTACTTTGTTGTTGCAAATTTTACGTGGCTGCTACGGGCTGAGCAAGAACCGTTCTTACCTACGCATCAAAACCACAACGATAGTTTGTCAAGTTGATGCTGTTTTAACCTTCTCAAGGACCGGGCGTAGCCACACTCGGTTCAACTAAAGTTGGAGAAACTGACACCCGCTAGTCACCTGTGTGCAAAGCACGGCGGTAAAACCAGTCTCGCGTAAGCGTCTGCGTAATGTCGGTCCGGGCCGCTTCATCCAACAATACCGCCAACCAAAGTATGACATCTTTGGTAAGCAGTATGACTTATATCGCCCACAACTCACTTGTGTTCTACTCGTGCAAAACATCAAACCATAAAAACCTAGGCTCGGATGCCACTGTTGGGGAACGTAGTAATTTCAAAAATTTCCCTACGCACACGCAAGATCATGGTGATGCATAGCAACGAGAGGGGAGAGTGTTTTCTCATTACCCTCGTGAGACCCGAGCGGAAGCAATCACAACGTAGAGGAAGTAGTCGACGTTCTCCTCGTGATCCAACCGATCCAAGCACCGTTACTCCGGCACCTCCGAAGTTCTTGGCACACGTACAGCTCGGTGGCGCTCCTCGGGCTCCGATCCAGCAAAGCTCCGGGGAGAGAGAGTTCCACGACGACGGCGTGATGACGATCTTGATGTTCTACCAACGCAGGGCTTCGCCTAAGCAATCGCTACGATTTGACCGAGGTGGAATATGGTGGAGGGGGCACCGCACGGCTAAGGAACGATCTCAAGGATCAACTTGTGTAGCCTGGGTGCCCCCCCTGCCCCGTATATAAAGGAGCAAGGGGAGGGCCGGCCGGCCCTAGGAGGCGCGCCAAGGAGGGGGGAGTCCTCCTCCTAGTGGGAGTAGGACTCCTTTCCTAGTCCAACTAGGAAGGAGGAAGGGGAAGGAAGGAGAGGGAGAGGAAGAGGGAAAGGGGCGCGCCCCTCCTTGTCCAATTCGGACTCCCCATGGGGGTGCGCGCCACCTCTGGCGCAGCCCTCTCTCCCCTCTTGGCCCAATAAGGCCCATTACTTCCCGGGGTTCCGTAACCCTCCCGGCACTCGGTTTTCTCCGGAAACTTCCGGAACCTTTCCGAGTCCGAATATAGCCGTCCAATATATCAATCTTTATGTCTCGATAATTTCGAGACTCCTCGTAATGTCCGTGATCACATCCGGGACTCCGAACTCCTTCGGTACATCAAAATACACAAACTCATAATATAACCGTCATCGAAACCTTAAGCGTGCGGACCCTACGGTTCGAGAACAATGTAGACATGACCGAGATACATCTCCGGTCAATAACCAATAGCGGGACCTGGATGCCCATATTGGTTGCTACATTTTCTGAAGATCTTTATCGGTCAGGACCGCATAACAACATCGTTGTTCCCTTTGTCATCGGTATGTTACTTGCCGAGATTTGATCGTCGGTATCCAATACCTAGTTCAATCTCGTTACTGGCAAGTCTCTTTACTCGTTCCGTAATGCATCATTCTGTAACTAACTCATTAGCTACATTGCTTGCAAGGCTTATAGTGATGTGCATTACCGAGATGGCCCAGAGATACCTCTCCGACAATCGGAGTGACAAATCCTAATCTCGAAATCGCCAACCCAACATCTGCCTTTGGAGACACTTGTAATACTCCTTTATAATCACCCGATTCGTTGTGGCGTTTGGTAGTACCATAGTGTTCCTCCGGCAAACGGGAGTTGCATAATCTCATAGTTATAGGAACATGTATAAGTCATGGATAAAAAGCAATAGCAACATACTAAACGATCGGGTGCTAAGCTAATGGAATGGGTCATGTCAATCAGATCATTCAACCAATGATGTGACCTTGTTAATCAAATGACAACTCCTTTGTCTATGGTCGAAACTTAACCATCTTTGATTAACAAGCTAGTCTAGTAGAGGCATACTAGTGACACTCTGTTTGTCTATGTATTCACACATGTATTATGTTTCGGTTAATACAATTCTAGCATGAACAATAAACATTTATCATGATATAAGGAAATAAATAATAACTTTATTATTGCCTCTAGGGCATATTTCCTTCAGTCTCCCACTTGCACTAGAGTCAATAATCTAGATCACATCACCATGTGATTAACATCGATAGTTCACATCATCATGTGATTAACACCCATAGTTCACATCGCCATGTGACCAACACCCAAAGGGTTTACTAGATTCAGTAATCTAGTTCACATCGCTATGTGATTAACACCCAAAGAGTACTAAGGTGTGATCATGTTTTGCTTGTGAGAGAATCTTAGTCAACGGGTCTTTCATATTCAGATCCGTTATGTATTTTGCAATTTTCTATGTCTACAATGCTCTTGCAGAGCTACTCTAGCTAATTGCTCCCACTTTCAATATGTATCTAGATCGAGACTTAGAGTCATCCAGATCGGTGTCAAAACTTGCATCGACGTAACCCTTTACGACCAGACCTTTTGTCACTTCCATAATCGAGAAACATATCCTTATTCCACTAAGGATAATTTTGACCGCTGTCGATGATCTACTCCTAGATCAATATTGTACTCTCTTGCCAATCTCTATTTATTGTATTCAATAGTTCTGTTACACAGCATGGCATACTTTATAGAACCTATGGCCAAGGCATAGGGAATGACTTTCATTCTCTTTCTATCTTCTGCCGTGGTCGGGTTTTGAGTCTTACTCAATTTCACACCTTGTAACACAGGCAAGAACTCTTTCTTTGACTGTTCCATTTTGAACTACTTCAAAATCTTGTCAAGGTATGTACTCATTGAAAAAACTTATCAAGCGTCTTGATCTATCTCTATAGATCTTGATGCTCAATATGTAAGCAGCTTCACCGAGGTCTTTCTTTGAAAAACTCCTTTCAAACACTCCTTTATGCTTTGCGAATAATTCTACATTATTTCCGATCTACAATATGTCATTCACATATACTTATCGGAAATGTTGTAGTGCTCCCACTCACTTTCTAGTAATTACAGGCTTCACCGCAAGTCTGTATAAAACTATATGCTATGATCAACTTATCAAAGCATGTATTCCAACTCTGAGATGCTTGCACCAGTCCATAGATGGATCACTGGAGCATGCATATTTTGTTAGCACCTTTAGGATTTACAAAACCTTCTGGTTGCATCATATACAACTCTTCTTTAATAAATCCATTAAGGAATGCAGTTTTGTTTATTCATTTGCCAGATTTCATAAAATGCGGCAATTGCTAACATGATTCGGACAGACTTAAGCATAGATACGAGTGAGAAACTCTCATCGTAGTCAACATCTTGAACTTGTCGAAAACCTTTTGCGACAATTCTAGCTTTGTAGATGCAAAGATAACACTACTATCAGCGTTCGTCTTCCTCTTGAAGATCCATTTATTTTCTATGGTTTGCCGATCATCGGGCAAATCCATCAAAGTTCATACTTTGTTCTCATACATGGATCATATCTCAGATTTCATGGCCTCAAACCATTTTGCGGAATCTGGGCTCATCATCGCTTCCTCATAGTTCGTAGGTTCGTCATGGTCAAGTAACCTGACCTCCAGAATGGGATTACCGTACCACTCTGGTGCGGATCTCACTCTGGTTGACCTACGAGGTTCGGTAGTAACTTGATCTGAAGTAGCTTCCTCACTAATTGGGGTAGTAGTCACAGGAACTGATTTCTGTGATAAACTACTTTCCAATAAGGGAGAAGGTACAATTACCTCATCAAGTTCTACTTTCCTCCCACTCACTTCTTTCGGGAGAAACTCCTTCTCTAGAAAGGGTCCATTCTTAACCTTGAATGTCTTGCCTTTCGGATCTGTGATAGAAGGTGTACCCAACATTTTGGGTATCCTATGAAGACGCATTTCTCCGATTTGGGTTCGAGCTTATCGGGATGAAACTTTTTCACATAAGCATCGCAACTCCAAACTTCAAGAAACAACAACTTTGGTTTCTTGCCAAACCACGATTCATACGGTGTCGTCTCAACGGATTTAGATGGTGCCCTTTTTAACGTGAATGCAGCTGTCTCTAATGCATAGCCCCAAAACTATAACGGTAAATCGGTAAGAAACATCATAGTTGCACTATATCCAATAAAGTACGGTTATGATGTTCGGACATACCATTATGTCTGTGGTGTTCGGTGGCATGAATTTGTGAAACTATTTCACATTGTTTTAGTTGAAGACCAAACTTCGTAACTCAAATATTTTACCTCTGCGATCATATCGTAGAAACTTTTATTTTCTTGTTACGATGATTCTCCACTTCACTCTGAAATTCTTTTGAGCTTTTCAAATGTTTCGGACTTATGTTTCATCAAGTAGATATACATATCTGCTCAAAAACATCTGTGAAGATCAAAAAAATAATGATACTTGTCGCGAGCCTTAATATTCATCGGACCACATACATTAGTATGTATGATTTCCAACAAATCTGTTGCTCGCTCCATTGTTCCGGAGAACGGAGTTTTAGTCATCTTGCCCATGAGGCATGGTTTGCAAGCATCAAGTGATTCATAATCAAGTGATTCCAAAAGCCCATCAAGATGGAGTTTCTTTATGCGCTTTACACCAATATGACCTAAGCGGCGATTACCACAAATAAGTTGCACTATCATTATTAACTTTGCATCTTTTGGTTTCAATATTATGAATATGTGTATCACTATGATCGAGATCCAATGAACCATTTTCATTGGGTGTGTAACCATATAAGGTTTTATTCATGTAAACAGAACAACAATTTATTCTCTTACTTAAATGAATAACCGTATTGCAATAAACATGATCAAATCATATTTATGCTCAACACCAAATAACACTTATTTAGGTTCCACACTAATCCCGAAAGTATAGGGAGTGTGCGATGATGATCATATCAATCTTGGAACTACTTCCAACACTCATCGTCACTTCCCCTTCAACTAGTTTCTGTTCATTCTGTAACTCCCGTTTCAAGTTACTACTCTTAGCAACTATACCAGTATCAAATACCGAGGGGTTGCTATGAACACTAGTAAAATACACATCAATAATCTGTATATCAAATATACCTTTGTTCACTTTGCCATCCTTCTTATCCACCAAATATTCAGGGGTAGTTCCGCTTCCGTTGACCAGTTCCATTGCGGCAAAAGTACTTAGTCTCGGGCTTAGGTCCGGACTTGGGCTTCTTCACTCGAAAGCAAAGAACTTGCTTGCCGTTCCTTTTGAAGTTCCCCTTCTTCCCTTTGCCCTTTTCCTTGAGACTAGTGGTCTTGTCAATCATCAACACTTGATGCTCTTTCTTGATTTCTACCTTCGTTAATTTCAACATCACGAAGAGCTCGGGAATCGTTTTCGTCATTCCTTGCATACTATAGTTCATCACGAAGTTCTGGTAACTTAGTGATGGTGACAAGAGAATTCTGTCAATCACTATCTTATCTGGAAGATTAACTCCCACTTGATTCAAGCGATTGAAGTATTCAGACAATCTGAGCACATGCTCACTAGTTGAGCGATTCTCCTCCATCTTTTTGCTATAGAACTTGTTGGAGACTTCATATCTCTCAACTCGGGCATTTGCTTGAAATATTAACTTCAATTCCTGGAACATCTCATATGGTCCATGACGTTCAAAACGTCTTTGAAGTCCCGATTCTAAGCCGTTAAGTATGGTGCACTAAACTATCAAGTAGTCATAATATTGAGCTAGCCAAACGTTCATAACGTGCGCATTTGCTCTGCAATAGGTCCGTCACTTAGCGGTGCATTAAGGACATAATTCTTACGTGCGACAATGAGGATAAACCTCGGATCACGGATCCAATCCGCATCATTGCTACTAACATCTTTCAACACAATTTTCTCTAGGAACATATCAAAATAAACATATGAAAGCAACAACGCAAGCTATTGATCTACACCATAATTTGCAAAATACTACCAGTCTAAGTTCATGATAAATTGAAGTTCAATTAATCATATTACTTAAGAACTCCCACTTAGGCAGACATCTCTCTAGTCATCTAAGTGATCACGTGATCCAAATCAACTAAACCATAACCGATCATCACGTGAGATGGAGTAGTTTTCAATGGTGAACATCACTATGTTGATCATATCTACTATATGATTCACGCTCGACCTCTCGGTCTCCGTGTTCCGAGGCCATATCTGCATATGCTAGGCTCGTCAAGTTTAACCTGAGTATTCTGCGTGTGCAAAACTGGCTTGCACCCGTTGTAGATGGACGTGAAGCTTATCACACCCGATCATCACGTGGTGTATGCAGGCACGACGAACTTTGGCAGCGGTGCATACTCGTGGAGAACACGTCTTGATAATTTTTGTGAGAGATCATCTTAAAATGCTACCGTCGATCAAAGCGAGAATAAGATGTATAATGAGATAAACATCATATGCAATCAAAATATGTGACATGATATGGCCATCATCATCTTGTGCCTTTGATCTCCATCTCCAAAGCATCGTCATGATTTCCATCATCACCGCATGACACCATGATCTCCATCATCTTGATCTATATCAATGTGTCGTCACATGGTCGTCTCGCCAACTATTGCTCTTGCAACTATTGCTATCGCATAGCGATAAAGTAAAAGCAATTATTTGGCGCTTGCATCTTATGCAATAAAGAGACAACCATAAGGCTTACGCGATTGCCCATAACTTCAACAAAACATGATCATCCTATACAACAACTTATATCTCATCACGTCTTGACCATATCACATCACAACATGCCCTGCAAAAACAAGTTAGACGCCCTCTACTTTGTTGTTGCAAATTTTACGTGGCTGCTACGGGCTGAGCAAGAACCGTTCTTACCTACGCATCAAAACCACAATGATAGTTTGTCAAGTTGGTGTTGTTTTAACCTTCTCAAGGACGGGCGTAGCCACACCAGTTCAACTAAAGTTGGAGAAACCGACACCGCTAGTCACCTGTGTGCAAAGCACGGCGGTAAAACCAGTCTCGCGTAAGCGTCTGGCGTAATGTCGGTCCGGCCGCTTCATCCAACAATACCGCCCAGACAAAGTATGACATGCTTTGGTAAGCGGTATGACTTATATCGCCCACAACTCACTTGTGTTCTACTCGTGCAAAACATCAAACCATAAAAACCTAGGCTCGGATGCCACTTTGTTGGGGAACGTAGTAATTTCAAAAAATTCCTACGCACACGCAAGATCATGGTGATGCATAGCAACGAGAGGGAGAGTGTTGTCTACGCATTCTCGTGAACCGAAGCGGAAGCAATCACAACGTAGAGGAAGTAGTCGACGTTCTCCTCGCGATCCAACCGATCCAAGCACCGTTACTCGGCACCTCCGAGTTCTTGGCACACGTGCGTGCTTCGGTGGCGCTCCTCGGGCTCCGATCCAGCAAAGCTCCGTGGAGAGAGTTAAAATCGGCCTGACGGCGTGGTGACGATCTTGATGTTCTACCAGCGAGGGCTTCGCCTAAGCACTGCTTCTGATTTGACCGAGGTGGAATATGGTGGAGGGGCACCGCACGGCTAAGGAACGATCACGAAGATCAACTTGTGTGTTTAGAGGTGCCCCCCTGCCCCTGTATATAAAGGAGCAAGGGGAGGAGGCCGGCCGGCCCTAGGGGCGCGCCAAGGAGGGGGGAGTCCTCCTCCTAGTGGGAGCAGGACTCCCCTTTCCTAGTTCAACTAGGAAGGAGGAAGGGGGAAGGAAAGAGAGGGAGAGGAAGAGGGAAGGGGGCGCGCCCCTCCTTGTCAGTCGGACTCCCCATGGGGGCGCGCGCCACCTCTGGCGCAGCCCTCTCTCTCCCTCTTGGCCCAATAAGGCCCATTACTTCCCCAGGGGTTCCGGTAACCCCTCCGGCACTCCGGTTTTCTCCGAAACTTCCGGAACCTTTCGAGTCCGAATATAGCCGTCAATATATCAATCTTTATGTCTCGATAATTTGAGACTCCTCGTCATGTCCGTGATCACATCCGGGACTCCGAACTCCTTGGTACATCAAAATACACAAACTCATAATATAACCGTCATCGAAACCTTGCGTCACGGACCCTACGGTTCGAGAACAATGTAGACATGACCGAGATACATCTCCGGTCAATAACCAATAGCGGGACCTGGATGCCCATATTGGTTCCTACATTTTCTGAAGATCTTTATCGGTCGAGACCGCATAACAACATACGTTGTTCCCTTTGTCATCGGTATGTTACTTGCAGAGATTCGACCGTCGGTATCCAATACCTAGTTCAATCTAGTTCTTGGCAAGTCTCTTTACTCGTTCGTAATGCATCATTACGTAACTAACTCATTAGCTACATTGCTTGCAAGGCTTATAGTGATGTGCATTACCGAGATGGCCCAGATACCTCTCCGACAATCGGAGTGACAAATCCTAATCTCGAAATACGCCAACCCAACATACGCCTTTGGAGACACTTGTAATACTCCTTTATAATCACCCAGTTACGTTGTGACGTTTGGTAGTACCCAAAGTGTTCCTCCGGCAAGCGGGAGTTGCATAATCTCATAGTTATAGGAACATGTATAAGTCATGGATAAAAGCAATAGCAACATACTAAGCGATCGGGTGCTAAGCTAATGGAATGGGTCATGTCAATCAGATCATTCAACCAATGATGTGACCTTGTTAATCAAATGACAACTCCTTTGTCTATGGTCGTGAAACTTAACCATATTTGATTAACAAGCTAGTCTAGTAGAGGCATACTAGTGACACTCTGTTTGTCTATGTATTCACACATGTATTATGTTTCCGGTTAATACAATTCTAGCATGAACAATAAACATTTATCATGATATAAGGAAATAAATAATAACTTTATTATTGCCTCTAGGGCATATTTCCTTCAATAATATGGTGAAAGTAGTAGAGACCGGATACTCAATAGGTCTCTTGGTTGAAAAGGGAAATAATGGGAAAACGCAGTACAAACTGGATAAGGAACAGATCTATTATTGGTTGAAAAAAGGATAGAAAGTGGCGGTACGGTGGACAAGTCAACAGAGTATGTCCAGGATTAGATTTGCTGCCATCACATAGTAAAAGGTCTCCAGGATTAGATTTGCTGCCCTCACATAGTAAAAGGTATCAGGATTAGATTTGCTGCCCTCACATAGTAAAAGGTCTCAGGATTAGATTTGCTGCCCTCACATAGTAAAAGATCTCAGGATTAGATTTGCTGCACTCACATAGTAAAATGGCTCCAGGATTAGATTTGCTGCCCTCACATAGTAAAAGGTCTCCAGGATTAGGTTTGCTGCCCTCACATAGCGTGAACAAGCTCGGCATCACCACTTTATGCCTCCTTGTAGGTACATTGTCTTTGATCGTCCACTGTCGCATGTCCTTATACCAACCTTTTGCCCTTGTTAATGTAAGGGCGCATGTAAAATGAAGTGATCACACTGTTACCTTAGGGACATGTCTAACCAGTGTTATTGTTAATCTAATGCCTCCAGTGATAAGATGCAATTAAACTGTGTTACAAATGGCACTCCTGCTGTTTTCCCCAGTGTGATAAGTAAGTTGCTCCTTTACGCTGCTGAGTGTCCTGGTGTCCCCACGGTCACATGCCCTTAAACCAACTCTTTAGCTGCTGTTGATTTATCGTGGTCAGTAAACAAGCAATGCCATCATTAAAGTAATCCCATATCTGAGGAATCTCATTGTTGATCGTAATGCTTCTGGTAACATGAAGCATTGCTGACGTTTTAAAATTTCTACTGTCCTTGCGTGATTGCCATGAACATAATTACGATGATTCTTTTCATTTTGTATATGTTTTGTATATTCTTATTGATCAGAATAGCTGTTTACTTTCTATCATTTTGTGCGAGATAGGGATATCCATTTCACCTTGTTGCTATTGTGACCTTTTGGTGAACTGCACAAAACAATTTTTTTGGAATGAGTGTCTTGTGCAGTTCAACTAAAATGTGACGTGGGCAACATCTCTCAATTTTGGTGGAACTGCACAAAATGGTGATTGGAGTTTCCAAAATCTCCGTCAAGTTCTGCTTTGGTAATCTCGTGCAACATTTTATTAGCCTTTGCAAGATGGAGCCATCACTTTGTCACCACAATGGCACTTTATTTTAGTGGAACTGCATAAAAGGATAAAGAAAATTATAGTTGCACCTTACATGAGCCGGACAGCCAACCTTAATGTTCCTCAATTTTAGTGCAACTACTAAAGAAGAACACCTTGACTCACAAGAGCAAGTACTTCTTGCTAGCTGAATGATGCAATCTTTGCTTCATTTCAGGTGAACCGCAGAAAAAGGCGCATGAATTGAATCATGGAACTCCAGGCAGACCTCATCCTAGTGGAGCTGGAGGTTGAGTTCAAGGAGGCCGCTATTAAACCGAAATCATGCTCTCCCATCTCCTTGTTTGTCTTTGTGCAAACATGTTGTGCAAGCAGGAATAATCAACTACAGATGTTGTGACGGTCAAGAGCATTCGCCAAGTTCTTCGATTGTATGACATGGCTAGCCAAGATGGATTTAATCCCGATATTCACTTTATCAAAACGCTCTAATGGGTTGGATCTGAATCTTGCAAGCTGGGAATCAATGAGATGTGTAGGCATCTTTGTTGTACTTATTATTTGAATCTTATTTGTTGGTTCTGAATCTTGCAAGCTGGGAATCAATGAGATGTGTAGGCATCTTTGTTGTACTTATTATTTGGATCATATTTGTTGGTTCTGAATCTTGCAAGCTGGGAATCAATGAGATGTGTATGCATCTTTGTTGTACTTATTATTTGGATCTTATTTGTTGGTTATGAATCTTGCAATTTGGGAAACACGGCATGATGATGCAGAGGACAGCAACCATAACAAACAGTTCAAACTTGGTACTATTATCTTTGTGAAAGTGCGACAAATGTCTTGATCGTAATGCGTCACGAGAATAATAATTCTAATTGTTGTGCATGTTGATCCGTGGCAGCGATAGAAACGAGCCAATGCATTGCTTGTTTTAAGTATAAATTTCTATTGAAGCTAATTAAATTTAAGTAAAGTGACCTCCAACTTACATTATTACGCATTACCAATACAGACCCGCTTCGTGAACCGGCGTGTGGCCGGAGTAGGTTTCTTAATGGAAGCGTTTGAATGCGCCAAGGGTGCATCTTCATCGAGGCGTCAGCGGGACGAGGAGGGTAGTAATGCTTGTTATCGCCTATACACACTCGGCTTACTATTGAATCCGATTCCCCAAGAGCTGAAAAAGCGAACTGCTGCCGCCGCCTACACTCGTTCACTCGAAGAGACTCAATGGCGATCCGAGGGGTGAGCCTGCTTTGGATATGGACTTCAAAGAAGGAGTAAGTTCGCCCGTTCAGTCCTATGGCTGCACCAAGTTGAATGTGATGTACACCAACGATACGGACTCGGTGAAGCTACGCCTCGCCTCGATCCTATGGTTGCACCGAGTTACGGAGCATTACGCCGTTTCATCGGCGGCGCTTATTTGCACCTTCAGCTACGGTGGAGAGAAGGAAGAACGTTGACGATTCGGCCATCTGGTGCAACAAGCTTGTCGACATCCGAAGCAATACAAGATCATCGAACAGGCGGAGAAGGACTCCGTGGTTGACCTTCTTTGAGACCATCATCGACCCCGATACGCCAACATGAAAGAAGATGATCACGAACACATGGGAGGTACCTCTGAATCTAGCCTACATAACCTACATGGCCAAGGGCGACATCGCATGCTACGACATGTACAGCAGATCTTGGACATGAGGGTGTGTCTGCTTCCGATAACCGGCAGTACACGGACGGCCGAATCGTCATGATCAAGCGTGCGGGAAGGTCTAATGTTGTACTTTGTCTGTTTATAAGCATCTTTATCATCTGAGTGTTTCATGCATTAGCCTATGTGTCGTAATTATCTGTTTTGTCCGAAATATTTCTTTTAAGAACCCATTAACCTGATTGCTTTTTTAGTGGCTATTTGCTTATGTATGTAAACTATTTCACTTGTCCGTAAAAAAAACTAGTTCACTCGGCTGTCGTGCTTTGAATCTCCTTCCTCCCAACATATTCCTCTCCTCAGGTGGACCCAACAGGTCTTTGAATTTTCTCCCACTTTCTTTTTCGATGTAAACTGAGTTTTCTCCCGATTTTCCCTAGAACCAACTCAAGCTGTCCACGTCTAGCGTAAAAATTAATAATACCCCGTACTATTAACTCATCAAATTAAAATGATATTTTATTTAAGTAAGTTGAAAGTTCTTACAAAAGAATAATAATAATTGTTTATATATAACTTGCCAAGTTAACTCCTAGTGATTGCGTACATAAGCTTGCAAAGATTTTACTTACATGCAATCATGTGTTTATGTTTTTATAACATTTCTTCGTCTAGCCCAACATGATATTTTCACCCAGCCCAGCAAGTCCATGATTTAGACTAAATATGCAAATGGGATTTAAGCGGGTTGCATAGATGCTACATCATTGTTTCACCCAGCCCACCAAATGGACTAAAAACAAATGGACTGGTGACATGTGGGCCAAGAGGTCGAAGCCTAAGAAGGCGTTGGATTTACATCCAACGGCCGCATTCTTCTTCAATCTCTCGTCTTCTTCCCCCGGTGCCACTGCGGAACCGCTTTGCTCCAGCCTACGGCGTCCAGCGGCGTTGTTTTGTGCTCCTCAGCGAAACGCTACCCCGCCAACGGCCAGGCCATCCCTCCACTCCGCACCTCCTGTTATTCTCTGCCGAGTGTAGGCCCACCCCGCACCCGAACCAGTCAAGTTTCCCACTCCTCTCCGTCTGCGACTCCACTGCCGCGTCTTCCCCATCTCCGGGTCGTTCCAGGTCCTTGCCGTCGTCCACCGCCTCGGTGCGCTCGGCGCGGCGTGGTCAACATCTGAGAGTCATCGGAAGAGGATCAGACGTGGAGAGCTCGGCAGCTAGGACCCACGAGGTCCATGGTCGCACACAAGGAAAGTTCCTCCTTATTACGCACTGTACATGCAGTGTACTACGTGGGAAGGGCTTCTGTATTTCGTGAAAAAAACGTTCCCCCGCTGACAGGTCGGACCCACCAGCTATATCTTCGCATGCAAGGAAGTGCCTCCTTATTACGCACCAAAAAATGAATACCCCCTGCTAGCTGGGACCCACCATAGTGGGTGGCTGACTTGTGGGCCTACTAAGTTGATGAGGATGGAGGGCTTTGTCAACTTAGTCAATATGAACAATTCTAGCTCCAGTGACCGTACGATATCCATCCAACGGTCATAGTGTGTCGTGGTATTCTCACGGGGGGTGCTAGACGACATATGCCACAAGGTGGCTTCGTGTGAGGGCAAGACTGCTGCCGGAATATCCAGGGACGGGTATGCGAGTAGCACACGCTAGTTTACCCGAGTTAGGGCTCTCCGGAGAGATAACACCCTACTCTGCATGTCTGAGTATATATCTAGGGTGTACATCAGGCGGTACAAAGTGCTCTGGATGCATGTCCTGAGATCGATGCCGTGAAGAGCACGATCTCGTATATGCATATGAGCATAGGTGTGTGTGTGGCCGCATGTGCTGAGCATGCATGCGTGAGTGTGTGGAGAGTGAGTCCATCCTGGATGGATGGATGGATGCTCATATATATAGGGGAGTTAGCTTAGGATGTAAGCCATGTAGGCATGGTAGCTAGCTAGCTAGTGGCATGGTGGGTGTCATCCTTGTCCCTGGTCACTTCATAAATAGTGCCATGGGACAAGTGACACCTGTACATGATGGCCGGGTGTCACGTGAACGATGTAAGATGCAGTCGTCACGTCGGTCGCGTCGGTGTAGTTGACTTCGAAGCCGGCTGGTTGGAGCGGTCGGCAGCCAATGATCGGCTGGTGGTCTTGATCGGCAGACCCGGTGGTCGGCCCGGTGATGACCCGGTGATCGGCCGGGTGGGCGGTCGGCACCCGGTGGTCGGCAGCCGGCGGTCGGCGACCCGGTGATCGGCGACCGGCGGTCGGCAATAGCCGGATCGGCTGGTGGAGCGATCGGCAGCCTGCGATCGGCAGACCACCGGTCGGCTGGTGGAAGCGGTCGGCGACTGCGGTCGGCTGGTGGAAGCGATCGGCTGACCAGCGGCCGGCCGGCGGAGTAGTTGGGTGAGGGCTTTGCTAGCCCCGATGTCTTGAATTACTGTCTCGCCGTCTTCGGGGTATCCGTGTCCAATTACTCCGACAGTAGCCCCAAGCCTCCGGGCAACTTGGCAAAGTTGGGCGGAGATTTTTTGGCGAGTGTTCATGGAAATGATCATGAAAAAGACAAAGTTAGTCCACGCAGATATATCAAATGTTTGCTTTCAGCATTGCAAGTTTTATGCGGAGGGTGCCGACTCGGTTTCGTCCGAGCCCCCTTCAATCTTTTTCGTGTTCCCTCCGCTTTTTGGCTTGTGCTCTCGCTCGCCGAACAGCCGCTCTGCGGTCTGTGGCTGAGAATGGGCCGCGAAGTGAAGTGTCTGATGCATCGGACTCGGGGCGGATTTAACCGGTAGATACTCATAAAGGAAGCGGTCGGGTCACCCAAGCATTTTTCTTTCACGGGCGTTTTTCATGTGGGTGGCCTCCGGCGTTCACTCTTACGGTCGGACGGCCCGCTCTGCGATCTGTGGATCGAGAGTGGGCCTTTGGTACCCAGCGCGCTACTAAGCCGTCTGCGGAAACTAACGTTTCAGGCCAAGCGGCCAGCCCCCGGGCCAACTCTGGCTGGCGCCGGGGCGAACAGTGATGCAACTGTAATTAAAATGCGGAGCTTGAGTGATGCAAAAATATGCGGGCGAGGAGCTCACATTGATTTTCGTGTAGTCGCGATCGTCGAATATAGCCGGAGCGACTCGGCGCTCGCGGAGCGCGTCGGTGCACCCGCTGGGTGTAGCCTTCGAGCCCCCGGGTGCTCGAAGGGGGTCCCAGCCGGTCAGGCTCGACCGGCCAGGCAGCGAGGCGTCTTGCAACGCCCTTCTTCTTCCTTTTCTCTTACGCCGTGGCCGTGACAAAACTCTTCTCTTATGCGCAATCTTGGCGGGGTGCACCCGGCTGGTGTAGCCCGAGATTCGGGCCGGCTAGCTGGCGATCGGGCGGATCTCCCGACAACTACTTTGCCTTCTTCTTCTTCACGGGCGTCAACAGACCAGCTGTAGCCCACGATTCGGGCCGATCTGAGCGGCGGTCGGCAGATCTCCATTTCTTTGTCTTCTTCTTTTTCTTCTTGAGTATGCTTGGCCAGGCCGGCTTCGTCGGTCACCCAGTAGGCGGGCAGACGAACCAACCGGCGGCGGCGTCTGGTGGTCGGCAGCGATCGGTTGGACCTGCAATCTGCGATGAGATCCTTCTCTCTTTTTTTCCTTTCTCTCTTTTTTTTGCACTCGGCCCTGACTTTTTTTCTCAGCCGGCTTGGGCAGCCAGACACAGCTCTTCATTTTTTTTCTTTTGGGCTAGCAGCCAGCTATTGACTTTTTTTTCTTTGTCTCCAGCCGGCCCGAGACTGCACGGACAGAGCCGGCAAACGCGCACGCGGGGGTGGGGTGAAGAGCCCGGTGGGCGCCTGCAGGGAGGAGCGGAGGAATGAGGCGGCGAGCAAGCGCAGCCGACCTTGGGGCGGCCGGGTGCGAGGCGGACGCCGGCCGGGAGCGGGCGACCCAGCCAACGGCGTGCGATAGCCGGCCGGCCGGCCGAGCGAGGCGGCGAGCAGGCGTGTCTGCAGTGAGGAGCCGACGCCAGGTAGGCGGAGCCGGCGAGGGCCGCCGCGAGCGCGAGGTGGAGGCCGAACAGCTGGGATGACGAAGCGGCCGGCCTGGCCGCGCGGGAGGCGGGCGGCCGGGTCACGCAGACGCAGCAGAGCGAGATCAGGCAGCCGAAGTCGCTGGAGCCGACGACCGGGTCGCACGCGGGCGGAGGGGAGGGCGGTGCGCGACTCCGGGCGCAAGCGGGTGCCGGAGCTGGCTGGGCGGATTTGACGGGCAACCCACGCAGGCCCGGGTTGGTGCGCGCGGAGGAGTCAGCGGGCGGGCCGCAGGCCGGATCATGGGCGGAGGAGCAACTTGGCGGCAGTCGCCGTTTGACAACAAGAACTGCGGCCGGGTGGCGGAAGCCTGGCCTGCCGGGCCGGGAGTCGGCGGTTGGGTGGCGGAGCTGCCGAGAGGCGACGCCGTGGACGAGCCGCCAGGGAGCGGCCGGCAGGGACTAGGCCGGGTTCGGCGAGCGAGCAATGAGCCGGCCGTGGATGGGGCCGGCGGGTGAGGCGGAGGAGAGCCGAGGGAGGACCCGGCGGAGTTCCTCTGGGAGCCGGATGGCGGCGGTGGGGCGAGCCGGCCGAGCTGCAGAGGTAGTTGGCGGCGAGTTGAAGCCGAATCTGGTGGGGGCGGGCGAGGCGGGGAGGCGTGGGCGGCCGGCGGCAGGCGCAACAGCGAGCCGCCCAGCGGAGCCGTCCGAGGCGCAGCGATGGGAAGCAGGCGGCGTCCGCAGCAGCGTGTACCTTGGTGGAGCAATGACAGCGGGCGGCTGGCGGAAGCAGCGCCTGGTCGAGGCTAGGCGGCGCAGCCGGCGTCACGAGCATTGTCCGTGTGTTGCATCGGGTAAGTATATAGGTACCGTATATGGCTATGGTTTGACCGCTATTGACTTGCATCTAGCTTGCTTGTAGATGGTGTATGGAGGAGCGACCGTGCATTCCGGCCAGAGCTAGGCGCAGCGTGAAGGAGAGCAGACGCGAGCGGCGCGTGGACGGATACGGCCGACCGAAGCGATGCCTCGAGCGCAGGCGCGCGTGGACGGACAGCCAGCGTCGCAACGGTGGCGGTGAGGAAGGCGCAACCGGCGGCGAGGACGCGCCACCCCTCGCGGCCGCTCTGGGGGCGTGTCGGTGTCAAGCCCCGGCGCTACGGAGAGGCAACCGCCGCCCTTGATGATGATAGCGAAGATGGTCCCGCCGGACTGCCGAAACCAGCGACAGCGTGGTAGCATAATACCGCCACGGTGGGCGCCAAATAAATGTGGTATTCTCACGGGGTGCTAGATGACATATGCCACAAGGTGGCTTCGTGTGAGGGCAAGACTGCTGCCGTAATATCTAGGGACGGGTATCACGAGTAGCACGCGCTAGTTTACCCAGGTTCGGGCTCTCCGAGAGATAACACCCCTACTCCTGCATGTCTGAGTATATATCTGGGGTGTACATCAGGCAGTACAAAGTGCTCCTGGAGCTGTATCTGAGATCAGTGCCGTAAGAGCCTGATCTCGTATATGCATATGAGCATAGGTTTGTGTGTGGCCGCATGTGCCTGAGCATGCATGCGTGAGTGTGGGAGAGTGAGTCCATCCTCGATGGATGGATGGATGCTCATATATATAGGGGGAGTTAGCTTAGGATGTAAGCCATGTAGGCATGGTAGCTAGCTAGCTAGTGGGATGGTGGGGTGTCATCCTTGTCCCCTGGGTCACTTCATAAATAGTGCCGGGGACAAGTGACCTTATACATGATAATGGCTGGGGTGTCACGTGAGCAGGTCTAGGAATGCAGTCGTCACGTCGGGTCGTGATGTCAGCTGCGATTGACTTTGGGAAGCCCGGCTGGTTGGAGTAGTCGGCAGCCAGATCGACTGGTGGTGCGATCGTGACCCGATGGTCGGCAACCAATGATCGGCAGCCGGCGATCGGTAGGGTAGAGCGATCGGCAGCGGTGGTCGGCAGCCGGTGGTCGGCAACCGATGGTCGGCAGCCGGTGATCGGCTTGGTGGAAGCGGTCGACAGCCAGCGGTCGGCGATAGCGATCGGCTGGTGGAAGCGATCGGCGACCACCGGTCGGCTGGTGGAAGCGATCGGCTGGTGGAAGCGATCGGCGACTGCTGCGGTCGGCTGGTGGGCGATCGGCGACCGGTAACCCAGGTGGTTGGGTGAGGGCTTTGCTAGCCCTGATGTCTTGAATTATTGTCTCGCCGTCTTCGGGGTATCTGTGTCCAATTACTCCGACATAGTGCTTCTTCAACCTCTGGTCTTCTTGCTCCAGCCGCCCAAAGCAGCGCCGGTCGTGCCGCGTGCTCCTGCCTCTCGTGGCCGGGTGTGATGCCGCGGAGGCCTCACCGCCCCCTACTACTCCCACCACTAGCCCAGGGTATCCCTCTACTCACCCACACCCCATGTTATTCTCACGGGCGGCAAGACCTCACGCCCTTGACCAGAAGGAACCCTCGTACTCCTCTCGCGTGGGCATCCAGCATCGCGTCTTCCCGGCTCGCGTTGTCCCCTTCCTAGGCCTCGCCGTCGTTCACCGCCTTGGTGCTCTCGTGGCGGCGTTGTCAATGTGGTCAACGGCGACTTCCATCGGAAGAATCTTGTCACGATGGAGAGGGCGGCAATTTGGGTCCAAGGCCCACGGCCAGTTTTTTGTGATTTGTCCAAGTAAGTCGCTTTATCGGGCACTGTTGGGCTGCAAATCTTTCAAGACGAGGAGAGCTTCATTCGGCTGGCCAGAAAATAGCCTATCGATAATGAGAAATGGGTTGTACATTTTTAAAACACATCAAACCGACAATTAGTTTCAAATATCTTTTTTCATTTGAGATTTTAAATTACATTAATTTTTATGCATGGAGAATTTGTTGGATTTTATATTGATATACATTTATTTTTAAAATCAATTTGAATGTGAGTCGAAATTTCGGGATTAAAAACAGTTTAGACCGCACCGAAATATGCAAAATTTCGTATAATTTTTTAACCGTGGCGACAATATGGGTTGTAATCTATACCTACTATTAAAAGGAGGTGATATTCTTGGTTTTAAATCCGCTTTGTTTGGTCCCGCTTCAATTAATTTCACGTCGCTATTTGGTTTTGTTACTTGCCACCCGTTTTGGCCCAACGAAGAAAGCCCACCTGGCGGCAAACTGAGGCCCATGTCCGAAGAGCTGGCAAAAAATTAAATTACCGATGGGAGGGTTCGATCTCATAACCTGCCAACCGGCCACACACAGTTTGTCCAACTGACCCAGCTAGAGATCTGAGAGATTTTTTTCTCCCGTTGCAACGCATGGCCTTTTTGCTAGTGCTAACAAAAAGAATACGGGCTCCAAAAAAAACCTTAAGAATTAGCAAATGGGCTGTAAATTATTAGAAATAATGGCAGATGGGTTGTATGTTGTTTTCCACAGTTGAGGCTTTCCTAAAAAAGGTTGGCGACAAGCGGTATTTGTTGGATGTCCATTCAACGGCGTCGTGCTTCATCAATCTCTGCTCTTCCTGTTCCAGCCCGCTCAAACAAGCGCCCGGCGGGACTGCTGCTCCCTCCTCCCATGACCGGCTGTCTTTGCCAGCGCAGGTCTCACCGCCCCACCGTACTCCCATCGCTGGCCTAGCCATCCCTCTATTCACCCACACCTACTATTATTCTCCGGCGACGGCAGACGAACCACTAAACCCTCGTGCAGTCGTACTCCCCTCCGCGTGCGAAACAACTGCCGAGTCTTCCCCGCCTCCATGTCATTCCCTTCCTAGGCCTCACCGTCGTCCACCGCCCTGGTGCTCTTGGCACGACCTGGTCAACGTGGTCAACGACCGACATGCATCTGAAGTGGATCAGTCGTGGAGAGGCCGATACCGGGTCCACGGTCAAGACGCAAGGAAATGCCTCCTTATTACGTGCAAAATAATGATTCCTCCACGACATCGGGACCCACCAAAGGGCCTCTCAGATTTCATGCGAAAAACGTTACCGCCACGGCGACAGCTCGGACCCACAGCTATATCTTCGCACGCAAGGAAGTGCCTCCTTATTACGCACAAAAAATGAATACTCCCCACTGTTAGCTGGGACCGATTATAGTGGCAGGCTGACTTGTGGGCCTACTAAGTTAATGGAGACGGAGGGCTCTGTCAACTTAGTCAATATGCACGATTCTAGCTCCAGTGACCGTACGATGTCCATCCAACGGCCGTAGTGCTTCTTCAACCTCTGGTCTTCTTGCTCTAGCCGCCCAAACCAGCGCCGGTCGTGCCTCATGCTCCTGCCTCCCGTGGCCGGCTGCGATGCGGCAGAGGCCTCACCGCCCCCTACTACTCCCACCGCTGGCCAGGCCATCCCTCTACTCACCCACACCCCTTGTTATTCTGCAGCGACGGCAGCCTCACACCGCAGCGAACCAGTGAACCCTCATACTCCTCTACGCGTGGCCATCCACTGCCGCGTCTTCTCCGGCTCCGCGTCGTCCCCTTCCTAGGCCTCGTCGTCGTCCGCCCCCCTGGTGCTCTCGGCGCGGCGTGGTCAACATGGTCAAGGAATGGCTTCCATCGGACGTGGACTGTACGTGGAGAGGCTGACAGCTGGGTCCACGGCCGCAGCAAGGAAGTGCCTCCTTATTACGCGGAAAATAATTATTCCTCCACCGGCGGGGACCCACCGGTCGGGCCACCGTATTCGTGAAAAAACATTTCCCCACATTCTGGGACCCACCGGCTACATCTTCGCACGCAAGGAAGTGCGTCCAGAGCAAAAAAAGCGATTCGCCCCACATTGCTGGGACCCACCAGCAACATCTTCGCAGCAAGGAAGTGCACTCGGTCGGGACCCACCGGGTCGAAGCGTACGTAGGGTTGTCATTCTGGTCGCGAACGTGTACGTACATACTGGTCGTTGTAGAGGCGTGCACGTGTCGTAGTATAGGCGCGCACGTAGCATGTACACGTACGTACACGGCGAGGATGCAAGAAAGAAAATACGGCCATGTACATACATACGGGCAGGGTCTCGAACACCTACTCGCGCATATGTACATGGCTGGGTCGGAACGGAGAAACAACGTCGTCGTCGTGTTCATGGGGAGCCAACCGGCTGGGTCAGAACGGAATGCGTGGTCGTGTTCATCGGGAGGGCTTGGGCCGAACAGCGATGAAAACGAGGCCTGGCGTACCGCACAACGGAGGAAACGGCCTTGTGTTCGACCGGCCACGTTCGAAACGGGATCCTGTTGATCGGGAGGGGCCTGGCGTACCACACAACGAGGAAATGGACATCCTACGTGTTGGGGAACGTAGTAATTTCAAAAACATTCCTACGCACACGCAAGATCATGGTGATGGCACAGCAACGAGAGGGGAGAGTATTGTCCACGTACCCTCGTAGACCGTAAGCAGAAGCATTATGACAACGCGGTTGATGTAGTCGTACGTCTTCACGATCCGACCGATCCAAGTACCGAACGTACGGCACCTCCGAGTTCAGCACACGTTCAGCTCGATGACGATCCCCGGACTCCGATCCAGCAAAGTGTCGGGATGAGTTCCGGCCAAAGACCTGACGGCGTGGTAGCGATGATGATGCTCTCTGCGCGAGGCTTCGCCTAAACTCCGCGACGATATGACCGAGGTGGAATATGGTGGAGGGGGGCACCGCACACGGCTAAGGAACGATCCGTAGATCAACTTGTGTGTCATGGGGTTCCCCCCTGCCCCCGTATATAAAGGAGGGAGGGGGAGGTGCGGCCGGCCCCCAAAGGGGTGCGCTGAAGGAGTCCTACTCACCGGGAGTAGGACTCCCCTCTTGCCTTGTTGGAGAAGGAAGGGGGAGGGAAAGAGGAAAGGGCGCCCCCTTCCTTGTCCTACTCGGACTAGGGGAGGGGGCGCGGCCTGCCCCCCGGGCCGGCCCTCCTCTTCTCCCTCATGGCCCACTAAGGCCCATTATCCCCGGGAGGTTCCGGTAACCCCGGTATTAGGTAAAATCCGATTTCACCGGAACCATTCCGATATCCAAATATAGGCTTCCAATATATCAATCTTTATGTCTCGACCATTTCGAGACTCCTCGTCATGTCCGTGATCACATCCGGACTCGAACAATCTTGGTACATCAAAACTTATAAACTCATAATAAAACTGTCATCGTAGCGTTAAGCATGCGGACCCTACGGGTTCGAGAACTATGTAGACATGACTTAGAACTATTCTCGGTCGATAACCAATAGCGGAACCTGGATGCTCATATTGGTTCCTACATATTCTACGAAGATCTTTATCGGTCAAACCGCATAACAACATCGTTGTTCCCTTTGTCATCGGTATGTTACTTGCCGAGATTTGATCGTCGGTATCCAATACCTATTTCAATCTCGTTCTTGGCAAGTCTCTTTACTCGTTCGTAATGCATCATTCCATAACTAACTCATTAGCTACATTGCTTGCAAGGCTTATAGTGATGTGCATTACCGAGAGGGCCCAGAGATACCTCTCCAGAGCAATCGGAGTGACAAAACCTAATCTCGAAATACGCCAACCCAACATGTACCTTTGGAGACACCTGTAGTACTCCTTTATAATCACCCGATTACGTTGTGACGTTTGGTAGCACCAAAGTGTTCCTCCCAGCAGGGAGTTGCATAATCTCATAGTTACGAGGAACATGTATAGGTCATGAAGAAAGCAATAGCAATATACTAAACGATCAAGTGCTAGGCTAACGGAATGGGTTCATGTCAATCACATCATTCTCCTAATGATGTGATCCCTTTAATCAAATAACAGCACATGTCTATGGTTAGGAAACATAACCATCTTTGATTAATGAGCTAGTCAAGTAGAGGCATACTAGTGACTATATGTTTGTCTATGTATTCACACATGTATCATGTTTACGGTAAATACAATTCTAGCATGAATAATAAACATTTATCATGATATGAGGAAATAAATAATAACTTTATTATTGCCTCTAGGGCATATTTCCTTGGGCCTCCCACTTGCACTAGAGTCAATAATCTAGATTACACGGTAATGATTCTAACACCCATGGAGTCTTGGTGCTGATCATGTTTTGCTCGTGGAAGAGGCTTAGTCAAAGGGTCTGCAACATTCGAGATCCGTATGTATCTTGCAAATCTCTATGTCTCCCACGGACTTGGTCCCGGATGGAATTGAAGGCGTCTCTTGATGTGCTTGGTCCTCTTGTGAAATCTGGATTCCTTTGCCAAGGCAATTGCACCAAGATTGTCACAAGATCTTCATTGGTCCCGATGCACTAGGTATGACACCTAGATCGGAAATGAACTCTTTCATCCAGACTCCTTCATTTGCTGCTTTAAGCAGCTATGTACTCCGCTTCACATGTAGATCCCGCCACGGCGCTTTGTTTAGAACTGCACCAACTAACAGCTCCACCGTTTAATAAAAACACGTATCCGGTTTGTGATTTAGAATCGTCCGGGATCGGTGTCAAAACTTGCATCGACGTAACCATTTACGACTAGCTCTTTGTCACCTCCATATACGAGAAACATATCCTTAGTCCTTTTCGTGTATTTCAGATGTTCTTGACGCTGTCGATGATCCATTCCTGGATTACTTTGGTACCTTCCTGCCAAGCTTATTGCTAAGCATACGTCAGGTCTGGTACACAGCATTGCATACATGATAGAGCCTATGGCTGAAGCATAGGGAACATCTTTCATTTTCTCTCTATCTTCTGCTGTGGTCGGGCATTGAGTTTGACTCAATTTCATACCTTATGTCTGGTGTAAGAATCATTTCTTTGCCTGATCCATTTTGAACTTTTTCAAAACTTTATCAAGGTATGTGCTTTGTGAAAGTCCAATCAAGCGTCTTGATCTATCTCTAGAGATCTTGATGCCCAATATGTAAGCAGCTTCACCGAGGTCTTTCATTGAAAAACTTTTATTCAAGTATCCTTTTATGCTATCCAGAAATTCTATATCATTTCCAATCAATAATATGTCGTCCACATATAATATCGTGAATGCTACTGAGCTCCCACTCACTTTCTTGTAAATACTGTGCTTCTCCAAAAGTGCAGATAAAACCATATGCTTTGATCACACTATCAAAGCGTTTATTCCAACTCCGAGAGGCTTGCACTGGACCATAAATTGATCATTTGGAGCTTGCACAATTTGTTAGCCCTTTTGGATCAACAAAACCTTACGGTTGCATCATATACAACTCTTCTTCTAGAAATCCATTCAAGAATGCAGTTTTGACATCCATTTGCCAAATTTCATAATCATAAAATGCAGCAATTGCTAACATGATTCGGACAGACTTAAGCATCGCTTCTGGTGAGAAAATCTCATCGTAGTCAACCCCTTGAACTTGTCGAAAACCTTTACGCAACAAGTCGAGCTTTATAGACAGTTATATTACCATCGCCGTCGGTCTTCTTCTTAAAGATCCATTTATTTTCAATGGCTTGCCGATCATTGGGCAAGTCAACCAAAGTCCATACTTTGTTCTCATACATGGATCCCATCTCAGATTTCATGGCTTCTAGCCATTTTGCAGAATCTGGGCTCATCATCGCTTCCTCATAGTTCGTAGGTTCGCCATGGTCAAGTAACATGACTTCCAGAATAGGATTACCGCACCACTCTGGTGCACATCTTACTCTGGTTGACCTACGAAGTTCAGTAGAGACTTGATCTGAAGTTTCATGATCAATATCATTAGCTTCCTCACTAATTGGTGTAGTTGTCACAGGAACCGGTTCTTGTGATGAACTACTTTCCAATAAGGGAGCGAATCTGATTATCTCATCAAGTTCTACTTTCCTCCCACTCACTTCTTTCGAGAGAAACTCTTTTCTAGAAAGGATCTGAATTTAGCAACGAAAATCTTGCCTTCGTGATTCTGTGATAGAAGGTGTACCCAACAGTCTCCTTTGGGTATCCTATGAAGAAACATTTCTCGATTTGGGTTCGAGCTTATCTGGTTGAAGTTTCTTCACATAAGCATCGCAGCCCCAAACTTTAAGAAACGACAACTTTGGTTTCTTGCCAAACCACAGTTCATGAGGCGTTGTCTCAGCGGATTTTGATGGTGCCCTATTTAACGTGAATGCGGCCGTCTCTAAAGCATAACCCCAAAAGCGATAGCGGTAAATCAGTAAGAGACATCATAGATCGCACCATATCTAGTAAAGTACGATTAGACGTTCGGACACACCATTTCGTTATGGTGTTCTGGGTGGCGTGAGTTGCGAAACTATTCCGCATTGTTTCAAATGTAAACCAAACTCGTAACTCAAATATTCTCCTCCACGATCAGATCGTAGAAATTTTATTTTCTTGTCACGATGATTTTCCACTTCACTCTGAAATTCTTTGAACTTTTCAAATGTTTCAGATTTGTGTTTCATTAAGTAGATATACCCATATCTACTCAAATCATCTGTGAAGGTGAGAAAATAACGATACCGCCCATGAGCCTCAACATTCATTGGACCACAAACATCGGTATGTATGATTTCCAACAAATCGGTTGCTGCGCTCCATAGTTAGGAGAACGGTGTTTTAGTCATCTTGCCCATGAGACACGGTTACAAAGTACCAAGTGATTCATAATCAAGTGATTCCAAAAGTCCATCAATATGGAGTTTCTTCATGCGCTTTATACCGACATGACCAAAACGGAAGTGCAACAAATAAGTTGCACTATCATTATCAACTCTGCATCTTTTGGTTTCAACACTATGAATATGTGTATTAATACTATCGAGATTCAATAAAAATAGACCACTCTTCAAGGGTGCATGACCATAAAAGATATTATTCATATAAATAGAACAACCATTATTCTCTGACTTAAATGAATAACCGTATCGCATCAAACAAGATCCAGATATAATGTTCATGCTTATGGCGGCACCAAATAACAATTATTTAGGTCTAAAACTAATCCCGATGGTAGATGTAGAGGTAGCGTGCCGACCGCGATCACATCGACTTTGGAACCATTTCCCACGCGCATCGTCACCTCGTCCTTAGCCAATCTTCGCTTAATCCGTAGTTCTGTTTGAGTTGCAAATATTAGCAATGAGAACCGATTATCAAATACCTGTGTACTCTTGTGAGTATTAGTAAGGTAAACATCAATAACATGTATATCACATATACCTTTGTTTACTTTGCCATCCTTCTTATCCGCCAAATACTTGGGGCAGTTCCGTTTCCGATTGTCGATCGCTTGCGATGAAGCACTCGATCTCGTGTTTAGGTCCGGACTTGGGTTTCTTCTCTTGAGCAGCAACTTGTTTGTCGTTCTTCTTGAAGTTACCCTTCTTCTTCCCTTTGCCCTTTTCTTGAAACCGGTGGTCTTGTTAACCATCAACACTTGATGCTCCTTTTGATTTCTACCTCCGCGGCTTTTAGCATTGCGAAGAGCTCGGGAATAGACTTGTCCATCCCTCGCATATTATAGTTCATCACGAAGCTCTTGTAGCTTGGTGGCGATGATTGAAGAATTACATCAATGACACTATCATCGTGAAGATTAACTCCCGGTTGAATCAAGTGATTATTATACCCAGACATTTTGAGTATGTGTTCACCGACGTAACTATTCTCCTCCATCTTGCAGCTATAGAACTTATTGGAGACTTCATATCTCTCAATCCGCATTTGCTTGGAATATTAACTTCAACTCTGGAACATCTCATATGCTCCATGACGTTCAAAACATCGTTGAAGGTCCGGTTCTAAGCCGTAAAGCATGGCACACTTGAACTATCGAGTAGTCATCAGCTTTGTTACGCCAGACGTTCTTAACGTCGTCGGTTACATCGGCAGCGAGTTCGGCACCCAGCGGTGCTTCGGGGCGTAATTCTTCTGCGTAGCAATGAGGATAATCCTCAGGTTACGGACCCAGTCCGTGTAATTGATACCATCATCTTTCAACTTTGCTTTCTCAAGGAACGCATTAAAATTCAACGGAACAACAACGCGAGCCATCTATCTACAAAGAAACATAGACAAGCAAAAATACTATCAGTACTAAGTTCATGATAAATTTAAGTTCAATTTATCATATTACTTAAGAACTCCCACTTAGATAGACATCCCTCTAATCTTCTAAGTGATTACGTGATCCATATTAACTACACCATGTCCGATCGTCACGTGAGATGGAGTAGTTTCAACGGTGAACATCAATATGTTCATCATATCTACTATATGATTCACGCTCGACCTTTCGGTCTTCGTGTTCCGAGGCCATATCTGTTATATGCTAGGCTCGTCAAGTTTAACTCGAGTATTCGGCGTGCAACTGTTTTGCACCCGTTGTATTTGAACGTAGAGCCTATCACACTGATAATCACGTGGTGTCTCAAAGACGAAGAACTTTCGCAACGGTGCATACTTAGGGAGAACACTTCTTGATAATTTTAGTGAGAGATCATCTTAAAATGCTATCGTCAATCAAAGCAAGATAAGATGCATAAAGGATAAACATCGCATGCAATCAATATAAGTGATATGATATGGCCATCATCATCTTGTGCTTGTGATCTCCATCTCCGAAGCACCGTCGTGATCACCATCGTCACCGGTAGCGACACCTTGATCTCCATCGTAGCATCGTTGTCGTCTCGCCAATCTTATGCTTCTCGACTATCGCTGCCGCTTAGTGATAAAGTAAAGCATTACGGCGTTGCATTTCATACAATAAAGCGACAACCATATGGCTCCCGCCATTGCCGATAACTTCGGTTACAAAACATGATCATCTCATACAATAAAATATAGCATCACGTCTTGACCATATCACATCACAACATGCCTGCAAAAACAAGTTAGACGTCCTCTACTTTGTTGTTGCAAATTTTACGTGGCTACTTACGGGCTGAGCAAGAACCGTTCTTACCTACGCATCAAAACCACAACGATAGTTTGTCAAGTTGGTGCTATTTTAACCTTCGCAAGGACCGGGCGTAGCCATACTCGGTTCAACTAAAGTGAGAGAGACACACCCGGTCACCTTTTAAGCACGAGTGCTACTTAGCAGTGAAACCAGTCTCGGCGTAAGCGTCACGCATAATGTCGGTCCGGGCCGCTTCATCTCACAATACCACTGAACCAAAGTATGACATGCTGGTAAGCGGATGACTTGTATCGCCCACAACTCACTTGTGTTCTACTCATGCATATGACATCTACGCATAAAACCAGGCTCGGATGCCACTGTTGGGGAAACGTAGTAATTTCAAAAATTTCCTCGCACACGCAAGATCATGGTGATGGCATAGCAACGAGAGGGAGAGTATTGTCCACGCATCCTCATAGACCGTAAGCGGGCGTTATGACAACGCGGTTGATGTAGTCGTGCGTCTTCACGATCCGATCGATCCAAGTACCGAACGTCACGGCACCTCCGAGTTCAGCACACGTTCAGCTCGATGGCGATCCCGGACTCGATCCAGCAAAGCGTCGGGGATGAGTTCCGTCAGCACGACGGCATGGTGACGATGATGATGTTCTACCGACGCAGGGCTTCGCCTAAACTCCACGACGATATGACCGAGGTGGAATATGGTGGAGGGGGCACCACACACGGCTAAGGAACGATCCGTAGATCAACTTGTGTGTCATGGGGTGCCCCCCTGCCCCCGTATATAAAGGAGGGAGGAGGTGCGGCGGCCCCCAAAGGGGTGCGCTGGAGGAGTCCTACTCCCACCGGGAGTAGGACTCCCCCTCTTGCCTTGTTGGAGAAGGAAAGGGGAGGGAAAGAGGAAAGGCGCCGCCCCTTCCTTGTCCTATTGGGACTAGGGGGAGGCTGGCAGCGGCCTGCCCCGGCCGCCCTCCTCTTCTCCCTCATGGCCCACTAAGGCCCATTATCCCCGGGAGGTTCCGGTAACCCGGTGTTTCGGTAAAATCCCGATTTCACCCGGAACCATTCCGATATCCAAATATAGGCTTCCAATATATCAATCTTTATGTCTCGACCATTTCGAGACTCCTCGTCATGTCCGTGATCACATCCGCTTCGGTACATCAAAACTTATAAACTCATAATAAAACTGTCATCGTAACGTTAAGCGTGCGGACCCTACGGGTTCGAGAACTATGTAGACATGACTTAGAACTATTCTCGGTCAATAACCAATAGCGGAACCTGGATGCTCATATTGGTTCCTACATATTCTATGACGATCTTTATCGGTCAAACCGCATAACAACGTCGTTGTTCCCTTTGTCATCGGTATGTTACTTGCCCGAGATTTGATCGTCGGTATCCAATACCTAGTTCAATCTAGATTCTTGGCAAGTCTCTTTACTCGTTATGTAATGCATCATTCCGTAACTAACTCATTAGCTACATTGCTTGCAAGGCTTATAGTGATGTGCATTACCAAGAGGGCCCAGAGATACCTTTCCGACAATCGGAGTGACAAAACCTAATCTCGAAATCGCCAACCCAACATGTACCTTTGGAGACACCTGTAGTACTCCTTTATAATCACCCGATTACGTTGTGACGTTTGGTAGCACCAAAGTGTTCCTCCGTAAACGGAGTTGCATAATCTCATAGTTACAGGAACATGTATAGGTCATGAAGAAAGCAATAGCAATATACTAAGCGATCAAGTGCTAGGCTAACGGAATGGGTCATGTCAATCACATCATTCTCCTAATGATGTGATCCCATTAATCAAATAACAACACATGTCTATGGTTAGGAAACATAACCATCTTTGATTAATGAGCTAGTCAAGTAGAGGCATACTAGTGACTATATGTTTGTCTATGTATTCACACATGTATCATGTTTTAGGTTAATACAATTCTAGCATGAATAATAAACATTTATCATGATATGAGGAAATAAATAATAAATTTATTATTGCCTCTAGGGCATATTTCCTTCACTACGGTCGAAACGGGGGTCCTGTTGATCGGGAGGGGTGTGGCGTCTTGCAAAAAGCGAGCAAAAGCAGACTTGTGTTGGAGCGCCTTCTGGTCGGAGCAGGGATCGGGAGGGTGTGGCGTGCCATAAAACCCGATGAAAGCGGACTTGTGTTGGAGCGCTACTTGTCCGAAAGCAGGGGGTCCTGTTCATCGGGAGGTGTGGCGTGCATCGCAAAACGGGACTCCACGAGATCTTGTTCATCTCCACCGTCGACCTCCGGCCTCCACGGGCTACCGTCGACCTCCTCCAGCCTCCACGGGCTCCTGTGCATCCAGCCTCCACCGCGCGCTTACTCCACCGCTCTTGTTCAACCACCCTCCACGGGCACCCCTCCACCGTCTCTGCTCATCCAGCCCTCCACACCACGGGTCCTGTTCAACCACCCTCCACGGCCACCCTCCATCGTCTCATCGCTCATCCAGCCCTCCACACCACGGGGTCCTCGTTCATCCAGAGGCAACGCCACCGCTCCTGTTCATCCACCCCACTTCGCAACGCTCATTGTTCATCCAATCGATCGGCTTGATTAGCGGCGACAGCGAAGGAATTGCTCCATCGGGTTGAGTAACAGCCATCGATCGATCGCTTCGGGTTCGATAGCAGCGTAAGCCTGCGGTCTGTCGCTTTCGGGTTCGATTAGAGCCCAACGCCTCGCTTCGAGTTCGATTAGAGCCAACGCCTCGCACACACGCAGCGTATGTGTACGAGAGAAAGCAGCGCATCGCTTGGCCCCGACCTCCCACCGTGAACTGCAACTCCCGGAATTTTCCTCCCCTCACTTCTACCACGGTTTTTTCCGTCATGGGCGGCCCAAAGAATGTCATGCAGCTACGTCTCCGGCCCGCCCGGGGCGAAAAGCCCATTTTCTGTCATGATTTTTTGTCATAGAAGTAGGAGCCCACCACATCTATGATGATACCGGGTTTTTTTCACAATTATCGTCATAGAAGTGTCATATGTATGACAGAAAAAATTTTGTTTGGCCCAAAATGTCACAGATGTGTCTTTTTTTTGTAGTGACTCTCGATGTTTTTTGGGACTATCATTACACTTAGCGATATCCCAAGATCCATAAAACATGATCAACATACAACCCTTGAGTTAGTCCTAGAGGCGAGACTAGGAATCATATTTTACCATTTATAATTCCTCACGTGCTTACGAGTTTCCCACTGAATCGCATATTCAGAATCATAGTAGTTATAGCATAGAATACAAACTCTTAATTATAAATGAGGAAATAAATAATACAATACTATTGCCTCTATGGCATATTCCCATCAGACTCCCACTTAGAATCAATAATCTAGTTACCTAGCTTCTTTAACATCAACGGCTATTCGACATTACTCATGTTTTGCTCGTGATAGAGGCTTCATCATCGGGTCCGACACATTTAAATCTGTGTGCATCTTGAGCACTTTCACAAAACCTTTCTTGACATGTTGTTAGATGATGTGATACTTGCATTTAATTTGTCAAAGTTTTCATGGGGAACCTTGGTTCCTTTCCTTGAGCAACAACACCGCTATTATCACAATAGAGCGCCATTGGGTTCATCGCACTTGGGACCACACCAATCTCTTCAACAAACTTGTTGATCGAGACTGCCTCCTTCGAAGCTTGAAGCCGCAATATATTCTTCTTCTGTTGTAGAATCCGCAACAATGTTCTGTTCGAAACTCTTCCAAACCACCGCACCACCTTTAAGGGTGAAAACATAGCCCGATTGGCATTTATGCTGTCTATATCAGTCATGAAGCTAGCATCGGTGCCACCATTTACAATAGCATGTTTTTCGATATTCTTCATGGCAAATTTGTTCAAATCTGGTTGGTAGGATGGAGCACGATAATGGACCTTGGTACGACAGATTAAGCGAGGAGTTCTACGAAGGCCATCGTGCTCCGGCCATTGAGAACGGAAGGTAAGAAGCAAGACTTATCAATTTCCGGTGTTTTTCATTTGTGTTTTCACTCATCCGAAAATTACTTTGTTTGCAGCATGTAGTTGCTTTGCGCATGAGGGGTCATGCTGCGACTGACTTTCCTTACGACGTGTGGTACAAGCCGTACATTCATAGTTTGGGTCTTTTCCCATTCGTGTTGCAGTTCCTGTGTAAGCTGGACGCCAGGAAGGTTAGTGTGACCAAAAAAGGTCAGATTCGAAATTCTTTTGCAAACGAGGTCAATTCGTGAATTCGTTAGCACAAAAGGTTAGAATAGAAATTCTGTCCTCATGCGTCGGGGGAAAGAAAAGCGCAGATGCTGTCTCAGGTGATTGGCGATGCCATCTGGGTCGAAGCCATGTGCTTGCGGTTCCCCTTTCATTGTTCCCATGCTTTCTGGGTTATGCATGCTCGTCGGCGTGATTTGAGCTCAACTAAATCTTCCTCCCCTGCTCCTTTGGCATCTATCATGTCTCACAAGAAAAATGTTCCTTGCTACTATTTTCTCCGTGATTCTCTGGCATGGTGTCGATGGTGTATTTTATTTTGATGACATGGCTCCTCTAGGTCCTCTCCTAGCAAATTGACACTTAAGCTTATGCCTGGCTGGCCAGGGTGGCTAGCTCGGTGGAGAATGGATGGTTGTTAGATCGGTGTTTCGGGTTGACCATGTTCGCTTTGATGGTGTGATAGCTTCAGCCGAAAGCCTTGCATGTTTTGTCCGGTGTCGTCGCTAACGACACCATTGGGAGTATTTTTACTCTTTGGAGGCGTTGGCGTGGAGCCTTTGTCCCTGCTCCGCCTTGGTCTTGTGTCTTTGCGTTGGGCAACAACCGCGCTTTGGTGTCGTCCCATCCTTGGAGGCGCTGCTCTTCAGAAATCAATCTATGTTGGTTCTTATGCATCACCTTTCGTCATTATGAATGGTTTTAGTGTGCATGTGAAGACGTTAAGCGGGAGATTTTTTGTCGAAAGAGACCATCTCGCCCAATGTAATTGCCAAAAAGACCCCTCTGGATGGAAGTGACAAAGACCCCTCGACCGTGGCGGCAGTGCGTCTGGGCGACAGCGTGGCACCCGCCGCCACTGCGGCGAGCTAAAGAGCTACCCGCCACCAGCGCCAGCCCGGCAGGCCGGTGATTACGGGAATCGGCACAAGGAACAGAACGAGATGGTAGTATGGCGCCCAGCAGCCTCAGGTGGTGGCGGCACCACTGTAGCAGCAGGCCCGCCGCTTGGAGGGCTGGCAGCAGGCCTGTGCGCTGCATGTCGCCGTTTCCCGTGCTGCTCGTCATTTCCCCCACTGCGTTTAGTTCGTTTCGTTGTGCTCGACGGAGCCAAACAGCAACGGCAGCGCAAGTCCCCGTCCCGCAGATTATCTGCTCCCAATGCATTACTAGCGGTGGTAGCTGCGTGTGCACAACTTTTCCACTTCAGATTTTTGGGTTTGTTTTTGGTTGTTGTGGCGTATCAACTACTTGTAGGCAAGCTATAAGCCGCATGTGCCATTCACTTTTAAAATTCGGTGGCTGCGCCATGTGCTGATGAAGGAAATATGCCCTAGAGGCAATAATAAAGTTATTGTTTATTTCCTTATTTCATGATAAATGTTTATTATTCATGCTAGAATTGTATTAACCGGAAACATGATACATGTGTGAATACATAGACAAACAGAGTGTCACTAGTATGCCTCTACTTGACTAGCTCGTTGATCAAAGATGGTTATGTTTCCTAGCCATAGACATGAGTTGTCATTTGATTAACGGGATCACATCATTAGGATAATGATGTGATTGACTTGACCCATTCCGTTAGCTTAGCACTCGATCGTTTAGTATGTTGCTATTGCTTTCTTCCTGACTTATACATGTTCCTGTGACTCTGAGATTATGCAACTCCGTTTACGGAGAGGAACACTTTGTGTGCTACCAAACGTCTAACGAATCGGGTGATTATAAAGGTACTCATGTGTGTCTCCGAAGGTACATGTTGGGTTGGCGTATTTTCAGATTAGGATTTGTCACTCCGATTGACGGAGAGGTATCTCTGGGCCCTCTCGGTAATGCGCATCACTTAAGCCTTGCAAGCAATGCAACTAATGAGTTAGTTGTAGGATGATGTATCACGGAACGAGTAAAGAGACTTACCGGTAGCGATATTGAACTAGGTATTGAGATACCGACGATCGAATCTCGGGCAAGTAACATACCGATGACAAAGGGAACAACGTATGTTGTTATGCGGTCTGACCGATAAAGATCTTCATAGAATATGTGCGAGCCAATATGAGCATCCGTGTTCGCTATTGGTTATTGACCGAAGACGTGTCTCGGTCATGTCTACATAGTTCTCGAACCCGTAGGGTCCGCACGCTTAACGTTACGATGATAGTTTTATTATGAGTTTATGTGTTTTGATGTACCGAAGGTTGTTCGATGTCACGGATATGATCACGGACATGACGAGGAGTCTCGAAATGATTGAGACATGAAGATTGATATATTGGACGACTATATTCGGACACCAGAAGTGTTCCGGAGAAGTTTCGGATAAAACCGGAGTGCCAGAGGGTTATCGGAAACCCCGGGGGAACTAATGGGCCTCGATGGGCCTTAGTAGAGAGAGAGAGAGGGGCGGCCTAGGGTAGGCTGCGTGCCCCTCCCCCTCTGGTCTGAATTGGGCTAGGAGAGGGGGGCGGCGCCCCCCTTTCCTTCTCCCTCTCCCTCTCCTTCCTTCCCCCTCTCTCCCTTTAGGTGGAAACCTACTAGGACTTGGAGTCCTAGTAGGATTCCCCTCATGGGGGCGCGCCATAGAGGGCTGGCCGGCCTCCCCCTTGCTCCTTTATATACGGGGGCAGGGGGGCACCCCAAAGACACAACAATTGATCGTTTGATCTTTTAGCCGTGTGCGGTGCCCCCCTCCACCATAGTCCACCTCGATAATACTGTAGCGGTGCTTAGGCGAAGCCCTGCGTCAGTAGAACATCAAATCGTCACCATGCCGTCGTGCTAACGAAACTCTCCCACAACACTCAGTTGGATCGGAGTTCGAGGGACGTCATCGGGCTGAACGTGTGCTGAACTCGGAGGTGCCGTATGTTCGGTACTCGATCGGTCGGATCGTGAAGACGTACGACTACATCAACGCGTTGTGCTAACGCTTCCGCTTTCGGTCTACGAGGGTACGTGGACAACACTCTTCCCTCTCGTTGCTATGCATCACCATGATCTTGCGTGTGCGTAGGAAATTTTTCTGAAATTACTACATTCCCCAGCAGTGGCATCCGAGCCTGGTTTTATGCATTGATGTTATATGCACGAGTAGAACACAAGTGAGTTGTGGGCGATATAAGTCATATTGCTTACCAACATGTCATACTTTGGTTCGGCGGTATTGTTGGATGAAGCGGCCCGGACCGACATTACGCGTACGCTTACGCGAGACTGGTTCTACCGACGTGCTTTGCACACAAGTGGCTGGCGGGTGTCAGTTTCTCCAACTTTAGTTGAACCGAGTGTGGCTACGCCCGGTCCTTGCGAAGGTTAAAACAGCACCAACTTGACAAACTATCGTTGTGGTTTTGATGCGTAGGTAAGAACGGTTCTTGCTAAGCCCGATGGCGACCACGTAAAACTTGCAACAACAAAGTAGAGGGCGTCTAACTTGTTTTTGCAGTGGCATGTTGTGATGTGATATGGTCAAGACATGATGTTAAATTTTATTGTATGAGATGATCATGTTTTGTAACCGAGTTATCGGCAGCTGGCGGGAGCCATATGGTTGTCGCTTTATTGTATGCAATGCAATGCATACTGTAATGCTTTACTTTATCACTAAGCGGTAGCGATAGTCATAGAAGCATAAGATTGGCGAGACGACAATGATGCTACGATGGAGATCAATGTGTCGCGCCGGTGATGATGGTGATCATGGCGGTGCTTCGGAGATGGAGATCACAAGCACAATATGATGATGGCCATATCATATCACTTATATTGATTGCATGTGATGTTTATATTTTATGCATCTTATCTTGCTTTGATTGATGGTAGCATTATAAGATGATCTCTCACTAAATTTCAAGATAAAAGTGTTCTCCCTGAGTATGCACCGTTGCCAAAGTTAAATCGTGCCCGGACACCCGCGTGATGATCGGGTGTGATAAGCTCTCGTCCATCTACAACGGGTGCAAGCCAGTTTTGCACACGCAGAATACTCGAGTTAAACTTGACGAGCCTAGCATATGCAGATATGGCCTCGGAACACTGAGACCGAAAGGTCGAGTGTGAATCATATAGTAGATATGATCAACATATTGATGTTCACCATTGAAAGCTACTCCATTTCACGTGATGATCGGTTATGGTTTAGTTGATTTGGATCACGTGATCACTTAGAGGATTAGAGGGATGTCTTTCTAAGTGGGAGTTCTTAAGTAATATGATTAATTGAACTTAAAGAGCTTAGTCCTGGTAGTATTTTGCAAATTATGTTGTAGATCAATAGCTCGCGTTGTTGCTTTCACATGTTTATTTTGATATGTTCCTAGAGAAAAATGTGTTGAAAGATGTTAGTAGCAATGATGCAGATTGGATCCGTGATCTGAGGATTGTCCTCATTGCTGCACAGAAGAATTATGTCCTTGATGCACCGTTAGGTGACGGACCTAATGCGGGAAGCGGTATGAGGCGTTATGAGCGTTTGGCTAGCTCAATATGATGACTACTTGATAGTTTAATGCACCATGCTTAACGGCTTAGAATCGGGACTTCAAAGACGCGTTTGAGCGTCATGGGCCATATGAGATGTTCCAGAGTTGAAGTTAATATTTCAAGCAAATACCGAGTTGAGAAATATGAAGTCTCCAACAAGTTCTATAGCTAAAAGATGGAGGAGAATTTCTCAACTAGTGAGCATGTGCTCAGATTATGCAGGTACTACGATCGCTTGAATCAAGTGGGAGTTAATCTTCCGAGATAAGAAAGTGATTGACAGAGTTCTCTAGTCACCATCACCAAGTTAGTAGAACTTCGTGATGAACTATAGTATGCAAAGGATGACGAACGATTCCCGAGCTCTTCGTGATGTTGAAATCGACGAAGGTAGAAATCAAGAAAGAGCATCAAGTGTTGATGATTGACAAGACCACTAGTTTCAAGAAAAAGGGCAAAGGGAAAGAAAGGGAACTTCAAGTAGAATGACAAGCAAGTTGTCACTCCCACGAAGAAGCCCAAAGCTGGACCAAAGCAAGAAACTGAGTGCTTACTTTGCAAAGGAAATGGTCACTTTGGAAAGCGGAAATGCCACAATATTTGGTGGATAAGAAGGATGGCAAAGTGAACAAGGGTATATTTGATATACTGAGTTATTGATATGTGGCTTACTAGTGTTTATAGTAGCCCACAAGTATTTGATACTTGTTCGGTTGCTAAGATTAGTAACTCAAAGCAGGGAGTTACATAATAAGCAGAGACTAGTTGAGGGAAGTGACGATGAGTGTTGGAAGTAGTTCCAAGATTGATATGATCATCATCACACACTCCCTATACTTTCGGGATTAGTGTTAAACCTAAATAAATGTTATTTGGCGTTTGCGTTGAGCATAAATATGATTTGATCATGTTTGTTGCAATACGGTTATTCATTTAAATTAGAAAATAACTGTTGTTCTGTTTACATGAATAAAACCTTCTATGGTCATACACCCAATAAAATGGTTTGTTGGATCTCGATCGTAGTGATACACATATTCATAATAATGAAGCCAAAAGATGCAAAGTTAATAATGATAGTGCAACTTATTTGTGGCACTGCCATTTAGGTCACATTGGTGTAAAGCGCATAAAGAAACTCCATGTTGATGGGATTTTGGAATCACTTGATTATGAATCACCTGATGCTTGCGAACCATGCCTCTTGGGCAAGATGACTAAAACGCTGTTCTCCTGAACAATGGAGCAAGCAACAGATTTGTTGGAAATCATACATACTGATGTATGTGGTCCGAGGAATATTAAGGCTTGCAGCGGGTATCATTATTTTCTGACATTCACAGATGGTTTGAGTAGATATGGGTATATCTACTTGATGAAACACAAGCCTGAAACATTTGAAAAGTTCAAAGAATTTCAGAGTGAAGTGGAGAATCATCGTCACAAAAATAAAAGTTTCTACGATATGATCGCAGAGGTAAAATATTTGAGTTACGAGTTTGGCCTTCAGTTAAAACAATGTGAAATAGTTTCACTACTCACGCCACCTGGAACACCATAGTGTAATGGTGTGTCCGAACATCATAACCGCACTTTATTGGATATGGTGCGATTTATGATGTATCTTACCGATTTACCACTATTGTTTTGGGGTTATGCATTAGAGACAGCTGCATTCACTTTAAAAAGGGCACCATCAGAATCCCTTGAGACGACGCCTTATGAACTATGGTTTGGCAAGAAACCAAAGTTGTCATTTCTTAAAGTTTGGGACTGCGATGCTTATGTGAAAAAGTTTCAACCTGATAAGCTCGAACCCAAATCGGAGAAATGCGTCTTCATAGAATACCCAAAGGAAACTATTGGGTACACCTTCTATCACAGATCCGAAAGCAAGATATTCGTTGCTAAGATGGATCCTTTCTAGAGAAGGAGTTTCTCTCGAAAGAAGTGACTGGGAGGAAAGTAGAACTTGATGAGGTAACTGTACCTGCTCCCATATTGGAAGGTAGTTCATCGTAGAAATATGTTCCTGTGACTACTACACCAATTAGTGAGGAAGCTAATGATGATGATCATGTAACTTCAGATCAAGTTACTACCGAACCTCGTAGGTAAACCAGAGTGAGATCCGCACCAGAGTGGTACGATAATCCTGTTACGGAGGTCATGTTACTTGACCATGACGAACCTACAAACTATGAGGAAGCGATGATGAGCCCAGATTCCATGAAATGGCTTGAGGCCATGAAATCTGAGATGGGATCCATGTATGAGAACAAAGTGTGGACTTTGGTTGACTTGCCCGATGACCGAAAGCCATAGAAAATAAATGGATCTTCAAGAGGAAGGCAGACGATAGTAGTGTTACTATATACAAAGCTAGAATTGTAGCAAAAGGTTTTCGACAAGTTCAAGGTGTTGACTATGATGAGAGTTTCTCACTCGTATCTATGCTTAAGTCTATCCGAATCATGTTAGCAATTACCGCATTTTATGAAATCTGGCAAATGGATAAACAAAACTGCATTCCTTAATGGATTTATTAAAGAATAGTTGTATATGATGCAACCAGAAGGTTTTGTCAATCCTAAAGGTGCTAACAAAATATGCAAGCTCCAGTGATCCATCTATGGACTGGTGCAAGCATCTCGGAGTTTGAATATACGTTTTGATAAGTTGATCAAAACACATATAGTTTTATACATACTTGCGGTGAAGCCTGTATTTACAAGAAAGTGAGTGGGAGCACTACAACATTTCTGATAAGTATATGTGAATGACATATTATTGATCGGAAATAATGTAGAATTATTATGCAAAGCATAAAGGAGTTTTTCAAAGAAAGACCTCGGTGAAGCTGCTTACATATTGAGCATCAAGATCTATAGAGATAGATCAAGACGCTTGATAAGTTTTTTTCAATGAGTATATACCTTGACAAGATTTTGAAGTAGTTCAAAATAGAACGATCGAAAGAAAGAGTTCTTGCACGTGTTACAAGGTGTGAAATTGAGTAAGACTCAAAGTCCGACCATGGCGGAAGATAGAAAGAGAATGAAAGTCATTCCCTATGCCTCAGCCATAGGTTCTATAAAGTATGCCATCTTGTGTACCAGATCTATTGTATACCCTACACCGATTTTGGCAAGGAGTACAATAGTGATCTAGGAGCGAGATCAACTGGACAGCGGACAAAATTATCCTTAGTGGAATAAGGATATGTTTCTCGATTATGGAGGTGACAAAAGGTTAGGTCAGTAAAGGGTTACATCGATGCAAGTTTTGACACTAATCCGGATGAATCTAAGTCTCAATCTGGATACATATTGAAAGTGGGAGCAATTAGCTAGAGTAGCTCCGTGCGAGCATTGTAGACATAGAATTTTGCAAAATACATATGGATCTGAATTTGGCAGACCTGTTGACTAAATTTCTCTCACAAGCAAAACATGATCACTCTTTGGGTGTTAATCACATAGCGATGTGAACTAGATTATTGACTCTAGTAAGCCCTTTGGGTGTTAGTCACATGGAGATGTGAACTAATCACATAAAGATGTGAACTATTGGTGTTAAATCACATGGTGATGTGAACTAGATTATTGACTCTAGTGCAAGTGGGAGACTGAAGGAAATATGCCCTAGAGGCAATAATAAAGTTATTATTTATTTCCTTACTTCATGATAAATGTTTATTATTCATGCTAGAATTGTATTAACCGGAAACATGATACATGTGTGAATACATAGACAAATAGAGTGTCACTAGTATGCCGCTACTTGACTAGCCCTTTGATCAAAGATGGTTATGTTTCCTAGCCATAGACTTGAGTTGTCATTTGATTAACGAGATCACATCATTAGGAGAATGATGTGATTGACTTGACCCATTCCATTAGCTTAGCACTCGATCGTTTAGGATGTTGCTATTGCTTTCTTCATGACTTATACATGTTCCTGTGACTATGAGATTATGCAACCCCCGTTTACCGGAGGAACACTTTGTGTGCTACCAAATGTCACAACGTAACTGGGTGATTATAAAGGTACTCTACAGGTGTCTCCGAAGGTACATGTTGGGTTGGCGTATTTCGAGATTAGGATTTGTCACTCCGATTGACGGAGAGGTATCTCTAGGCCCTCTCGGTAATGCACATCACTTAAGCCTTGCAAGCAATGCAACTAATGAGTTAGTTGCGGGATGATGTATTATGGAACGAGTAAAGAGACTTACTGGTAACGAGATTGAACTAGGTATTGAGATACCGATGATCGAATCTCGGGCAAGTAACATACCGATGACAAAGAGAACAACGTATGTTGTTATGAGGTCTGACCGATAAAGATCTTCGTAGAATATGTGGGAGCCAATATGAGCATCCAGGTTCCGCTATTGGTTATTGACCGAGGCGTGTCTCGGTCATGTCTACATAGTTCTCGAACCCGTAGGGTCCGCTTGCAACAACGTTACGATGACAGTTTTATTATGAGTTTATGTGTTTTGATGTACCGAAGGTTGTTCGGAGTCACAGATATGATCACGGACATGACGAGGAGTCTCGAAATGGTCGAGACATGAAGATTGATATATTGGACGACTATATTCGGACACCGGAAGTGTTCCGGAGAAGTTTTGGATAAAACCGGAGTGCCGGAGGGTTATCGGAAACCCCGGGGGAACTAATGGGCCTCGATGGGCCTTAGTGGAGAGAGAGAGAGGAGCGGCCTAGGGCAGGCCGCGTGCCCCTTCCCCTCTAGTCCGAATTGGACTAGGAGAGGGGGGGGGGGCGGCGCCCCCCTTTCCTTCTCCCTCTCCCTCTCCTTCCTTCCCCCTTTCACCCTTTAGGTGGAAACCTACTAGGACTTGGAGTCCTAGTAGGATTCCCCTCTTGGGGGCGCGCCATAGAGGGCCGGCCGGCCTCCCCCGTGCTCCTTTATATACAGGGGCAGGGGGGCACCCCAAAGACACAACAATTGATTGTTTGATCTTTTAGCCGTGTGCGGTGCCCCTCCACCATAGTCCACCTCGATAATCAGAAGCGGTGCTTAGGCGAAGCCTGCGTCGGTAGAACATCAACATCATCACCACGCCCGTCGTCTTGTGAAACTCTCCCTCAACACTCGGCTGGATCGGAGTTCGAGGGACGTCATCGAATTTGAGCGATGTCGAACTCGGAGGTGTCGTCGTTGATTACTTGATCGGTCGGATCGTGAAGGCGTCGACTACATCAACCGCGTTGTGTTAACGCTTCCGCTTTTGGTCTACGAGGGTATGTGGACAACACTCTTCCCTCTCGTTGCTATGCATCACCATGATCTTGCGTGTGCGTAGGATTTTTTTTTGAAATTACTATGTTCCCCAGCACCCGACACTTTTAAAATCGATGGACTTTTTCTATGCGTGTGCTAATGTATGACCGCCTGACCCGGGAAAACGACGAGCAGCACGGGAGCGCGCACAGCCTGCCACCCTCCAGCGGCCGGGCTGTCGCTCTGATATTGCCGCCACCACCAGAGGCGGCATGGCCCCACACTGCCATCTCGTTCCATTGCTCACGTCGATTCCCGTAATCACCGGCCTGCCGCCTGGCGCCGTGGCGGCAGGGCTGCCGCCTCGCACCATGGCGGCAGGTGCCATGTGTCGCCCGACGCGCCTGCCGCCACAGCCCAGGGGGTCTTTGTTGGGGAACGTAGCAGAAATTCAAAATTTTCCTACGTGTCACCAAGATCTATCTATGGAGAAAGTAGCAACGAGGGGAAGGAGAGTGCATCTACATACCCTTGTAGATCGCTAAGCGGAAGCGTTCATGAGAACGGGGTTGAAGGAGTCCTACTCGTCGTGATCCAAATCACCGGAGATCCTAGTGCCGAACGGACGGCACCTCCGCGTTCAACACACGTGACAGCCGGTGGCGTCTCCCACACCTTGATCCAGCAAGGAGAGAGGAGAGGTTGAGGAAGACTCCATCCAGCAGCAACATAACGGCATGATGGTGATGGAGGAGCATGGCAATCCCGCAGGCTTCGCCCAAGCACCAAGGGAGAGGAGGAGGAGGAGGCGGGGCTGCACCAAGAGGAGAAGTTCTCATGTGTGTTGGGCAGCCCAAAACCTCAAGTATATATAGGGAAAGGGGCTGCGCCCCTTTAGGGTTTCCACCCCAAGGGGTGCGGCCAGCCTTAGATGGGACTTGGGGGCGGCCAAGAGGGGGAGGAGTGCCTCCCAAGTCAAGTGGAGGCCCTCCCCCTTAGGGTTTCCCCCTTCCCATGCGCATGGGCCTTGGGGGGGCTGGTGCCCTTGGCCCATTATGGCTAGGGCGCCCCCCTACAGCCCATGCTACTGTATTGGACGTGGTGGAACAATTTCCGGACCTCCGGACCCCTCCGGAATCCTCCGGAACCTTCTGGAAGCTTCCGGGTACAATACCGAAAAAACCGTAACTTTTTAGGAACCCGAACAACAACTTTCCATATATAAATCTTTACCTCCGGACCATTCCGGAACTCCTCGTGACGTCCGGGATCTCATCCGGGACTCGAACAACATTCGGTAACCACATACAAACTTCCTTTATAACCCTAAGCGTCGCCATCGAACCTTAAGTGTAGACCCTACGGGTTCGAGACATGTAGACATGACCGAGACGTTCTCCGGTCAATAACCAACAGCGGGATCTGGATACCCATGTTGGCTCCCACATGTTCCACGATGATCTCATCGGATGAACCACGATGTCAAGGACTCAATCGATCTCGTATACAATCCCCTTTGTCTAGCGGTATTGTACTTGCCCGAGATTCGATCGTCGGTATCCGATACCTTGTTCAATCTCGTTCTTGGCAAGTCTCTTTACTCGTTCCGTAACACATCATCCGTGATCAACCCCTTGGTCACATTGTGCACATTATGATGATGTCCTACCGAGTGGGCCCGGAGATACCTCTTCGTTTACGGAGTGACAAATCCCGATCTCGATTCGTACAACCCAATGACACTTTCGGAGATACCTGTAATGCACCTTTATAGCCACCCAGTTATGTTGTGACGTTTGGTACACCCAAAGCATTCCTACGGTATCCGGGAGTTGCACAATCTCATGGTCTAAGGAAAAGATACTTGACATTAGAAAAGCTTTAGAATACGAACTACGATCTTTGTGCTAGGCTTAGTATTGGGTCTTGTCCATCACATCATTCTTCTAATGATGTGATCCCGTTATCAACGACATCCAATGTCCATGGTCAGGAAACCGTAACCATCCTGCTGATCAACGAGCTAGTCAACTAGAGGCTTACTAGGGACATGGTGTTGTCTATGTATCCACACATGTATCCGAGTTTCCTATCAATACAATTATAGCATGGATAATAAACGATTATCATGAACAAGGAAATATAATAATAACTAATTTATTATTGCCTCTAGGGCATATTTCCAACAGTCTTTTTTGTCACTTTCATCCAGAGGGGGTCTTTTTTGGTAATTCTGTTGGGCAGATGGTCTCTTTCGACAAAAAATCTAAGCGGGAATCCCGATGATTGTTGTAGCCTAACCCGGCAATGCACTTGGTTCATTAAAGAAGAAAACATCAAGCATGAACATTTTCTTTTTATATTCATGTACTCCCTCCGTTCGGAATTACTTGTCATAAAAATGGATGTATCTACAACTAAAATACATCTAGATACATTCATTTCTTGGACGAGTAATTCCGAACGGACGGAGTATATGCTTGGTGTAGTCACCCTAATGTATGGGGTGTTGTTTTTTCTCCCTTTTATGAATGATCATTGTAAACTGGTATTCCTAGTGTGTTAGTGCTCTTTGTAAGTTGTTGGTTGTATTAATGATTACTTTGTTAACCCAAAGTCGAGCTCGTCTGCTTAGTGGTTGCTGAGGGCTGAGCACCATTCGCATGTTACTCTTCTCTCGCCGTCATGCCGAATCGTGTATATAATTTCCATGTTTCTATACTTAATGAAAAGATACCAATCTCGCGTATTCGTGAAAAAAAAGACAAGCAAATACTCCCTCTGTTCCGATTTACTCGTCGTGGTTTTAGTTTAAATTTGAACTAAAACCATGACGAGTAAATCAAAACGGAGGGAGTAATGAAACCCTTTAACAGTCGCGGTAAGGGCGCCCCCTCGCTGCATCCACGTCATCATCTACTACTGTGCGTCTTGGCTTTTTTACTGGACCCGCTCGATTGCGTGTTACTAGAGGCCCCACACTTAAGCTTCTGCAATCATGAAAAACAAATGAAGGGACCGGTAGTCAGGTTCCATTAATCCTTCTATAGGTGTTCTCTTTGATGCCTTTCCCCCTTCATTACCAGTACAAAATGATGCTTTCTCTGTTAACCTCTCGGTGGTGTTGGGCGCTGTGCTCTTGACCTTGAAAGTGTATTTGCAACTTTACTCATAATACTTTTGTGTGATAGTAATTCTTTTGTGTGATAGTGAGGCAATTTAGTTGCATGCCTTCAGTTACAAAAAAAAGTAACAAAAGTTGTTGAAAATACGAATGGGTCATCAATGGTAATAGAACAGGACAACAATTTGAATGGGCAATGGAAACATGAGTAAAAGAAGCAGCTAAACGGAGGCCGCTAGCCCAAAGTGTCTCGGAGGAGGATGTCACTGCCGCTGGATTGGCGGATGTCTACATCTTGGTGGCGTATGGATGTCGCACTGTATGGATCTTGAGCTGTAGTTAGATAGTTCCTGACCTCATTCCAAGAGGCTGATTGGAGTCTGGTAATTCACTTTTCTCCTTACTGATAAATGCTCCCATTCATTAATTTGGTAATGCTCATGACATTGCACATGATTTGTTGCGAGCCAAGCGATAGAAAAGTTTGAAACTAATGCCGCAGATGATCTTTCTTTTTTTCTTCTTCTTGACATTTTTTTGTGTTCAACATGTTGATAAGAAACTACTCCCTCTGTTTCCAAATATAAGTCTTTTTAGAGATTTCAATGTGGACTAGATACGGATGTATATAGACGGATTTTAGAGTGAGATTCACCCATTTCCATCGTATGTAGTCCATATTGAAATCTTCTAACAAGACTTATATTTAAAACGGAGGGAGTACTTTGTTTGTAGTCTTTGTACAACCTGCTTTGTTCAGAAGAATATTCTATCAGGCAACCATGTTTGATATGTTCACATGACTTCTTTCATGTCGCCGTTCCTCACATTCCTTTGGTTCCAACTATTCCAGCCAGTTGCAATGAAGTCCTCCATAGAGAAGGGTTTGTAGAAAATGATCTTGGCATCCCAGATAAGCAGGTCAGGGTCAAAGCCAGTGCCGAGGGGGGGTTTCAACGGATCAACAACACGAGAAACTGAAATGGCAGGACCAGAAAAGATGGTCCCAGATCTCACTGCAGCTGGATGTGCAAGAACACATTAATGATCATCTGTGAGACTAACACTGAAATTTTGTCGACGGAGCATTACCTCTGCTATTTAGCTTCTAGAGTACAATGACTTGTACGTACAACTATAACAGCTAGCAGCATGGTTTATCCCCTTCTCGTTCTACTATTTCTCTAGAGTGATGGCATAGGAAGAGCATGTGTATATGTTGAGGTTAGTCTTCTGAAACTAATGCTGCAGATGTTCTTTGTAGACTCAGCATGTGTATTTATTTTATTTTTACTTCTTTATGACATTTGTTGGTTTGGCATGTGGATAAGAACTTTTTTTAGTTTATGACTTCTTTCATGTTAGCATTTTTTTATGCTGACGTGTAGATGTCAAATATTATCGATCCATGCATCTTATTTACTTTTTTGTCGTCAGTTAATCAACTGACAGAGGAGAAGTATACCACACCCAGAAATCAGCATTAGCATAGTCCAATGTACAATTTAGTTCCAATCAAACAGCTTGCATTCTTGAGATTTCAGCCGGCTTTTGCAGTGATTCATTAACCGTTTGTGTCCTTAACGGAATCACAAACTAAAAAGGAAACAAATTACTGGATTGGTGTATGTAGACTGGTGATGGTACGTACTACTCCTTGACTAGACTGGTAGTAGTGCTGCATGCTAGTATAGGACGCTGCCAGAAATTGCTCTCGAGAACCCTCCCTATCCTATCCTTGGCAGGAATAATAGCTTTGCCCCAGGCAGCACCTGCCTCAGCTCGTCGACAATGATGTGCCAAAAGCAGCGGCTTTTGTAGGGCAAAATTGACAAATTTGATCTACAAACGAAATCAAATCACACGTGGAAGGGGAAAAGCAATCGTCAATTGGAAGCAAATCCATACACCAATAAAGTACCCAACTCTCAGAGATTGGACGCCTAGATTAGTACACGGAAAAAAGTACGGGCAACTTAGTACACGCTCAGGTTACACACATTGATTTTGATTTCTAAAGAAGAGCAAATCTCCAAGTATACTCCAAGATACTGAGACAACCAGAGCAGATCAATCTACAAGCAATCTTAAAGCTACCGACCCAACCAGAGCCAAGGAGCCATAAGTATATTCCTTATCCCCTTATACATGATTAATATACACCAACTCTATGATCCATCTCTCCATACAACATCCTTCAATATCCTTACGAATAATGTGGTACCTACCATGCATATACATAAAATTTATCATCAGCAATTTTGAACTTCCGGCAAGTAAAATCAGTTAATTATGAAATGTATCATCATCAATTTTGAACTTCTGGACAAGGAAACAAACAAGAAAAAAAGTACACGCCACACATACACAAAGGAGAAGAAGAAGAAGAAAAGAAGAATAAGACCAGTACAAGCGAGACATACACCAAGAATATTGTCTACATGGCAGTCCTGACCAAATAGGTAATGCAACATTTCAAATTTCAGTTTCTAATTCTACGTTAATATAAAACAAACTTAAGCATTTATGTTACACATTGCATTACTAATTTTCTAAACTTAAATTCACTACTTGGATTCTATACTGTTACTTCGGACCCAGAATTCAGTACTACTTGATTGTCTTGAAGGAGGATGTCTTCATGTACTGAACCGGTTACTCATTCGTGGAAATAGTGTTCCAATTTTTTTAAAAATGTTAACTTTTATTAAAAATAAGAAAAATTACCAAAATTAACCTAATTATCGATGTTTATTTAAATTGCACATAAAAATGATGGACAATGACACATGAAGCAGATTGTGCCCCTTTTTTGCCTGATGCAATGCACAAGCATTTGTACTAGTGAAACCAAAACTTTCATCCCTCTTAAAAAAAGATAAAACAAATATCGTGATGCTAACAACTACTGTTTTTTGCTAACAACTACTGTTTGTTTGCTAACCATCAAGGACTAATGTGTGTGGGCGTATGAAAATGGCCGCACGAGATGCTTCGAGACGCTGCAGCAATACAAGTGCGCACAACTTCGTGTCAAGAGGCGCGCCATGGACGCGCCCCAACCCCTAGTAATTAGGAAAGGGTGCTAGGTGAAAATCGCCATATCATCAAGGAAAGCGGGCTATTTACGCTTTTGCCCTTGACAGGAAAAAAGGGTGTCTTAGCCGCCACCGCGCCGTCGCAGCACAGCGTCTCTCCTCGCACGCTCCGATGGCGATCTCCCACCTCACCCGCCGCCTCCTGAGCCCCTCGACGGCCACCGCCACCGCCAAGCTCTTTCCCGGCACGAGCTTCTCGAATCCCCACGCCTATGCGCGAAACCCCCTCCTCCTACTCGACCCCCACCGCCGCTTCTCCACGAGCCCAAACACCACCCCTAACCCCGCCGCCGCCGCCGCCCCCGCTCCAGAAGCCACTCCCCTGGAGTCGATGAAGCACCAGGAGATCGAGGGCCCCACGGTGGAGCGCGACATGTCGCCGCTCGCCGACGAGGCGCGGGCGGAGCTCGACGCCCTCCGCCGCGCCGCGCAGCGCCTCAGCGCCTCCCTCGCGGTCCTCGGCGGGACGCACCTCGCCGCGGGAGCGTGGATCGCCTCCGGGGCCGCGCCCGTCGGGGTCGAGTCGGCCGCGTTGGTGCAGGGCGTGGCGGCGTTCGCGTTCCCCTTCACGGCCGCACTGGTGCTTCGCCGTGTCATCAAGCCAGTCGCCTTCTTCCAGAAGATGGAGGCCAACGGGAGGCTGCAGGTGCTCACGCTTTGCCTCCAGGCCACGAAGAACGTTAACCTCATGATGCTCCGGACGCGGGTGGTCGCCATCTCTTGCGCCCTCGGAGTGTCGGTCGGATCGGTAGCTACGATCTTGATGCGGTAAGCTTGTGCTAGGCTCTGCTCAGGAAGGATGATTAGTGTCAGTATTCGAGGAATAAGACTAAAACGAGATATGAGATTAGACCTTGGAACTCTGAAAAATTGGGGCTTTTGGATGTTGAAGTGTGCTTAGTTTTGGATCTGTATGGTATTACACGGGTACCAAATGAATCTTTATAGTGGCCGTTCAAACTGTTGCTATTACAGTGATATTCGTCTTCTGTTAGATGGATCAACCAGTTCCTGAATCTTATTATCTTGTATGCTGAACCAGCTCCATTTCTCAGTTGATAACTTGTTTATGAACTAGGTGATTATACCTGCATTTTAGATTCCAGTTGCATAGTGAGTTGCTCTCGTATTGCTAAACTAAGTTTTGGGATCTTCATGATATGGCAACTCGGATAAGATCATCTGACATCAAACAGTTATTTCTTTATGCTGGGGTATGTAGGCGTGAGTGTACTTGCAAGTTGCTTGTCTAGTTATGGCTTCGCAGTTCGTGCCATCTGAAAAATCATGCCTTCAGAGTTCAATTGAAACTTCAAAGCTCAGTTTTGAAAAATAACCAGTTAAGTGTGGTTTGTGAGATGTCGAGGGAGGTTTCATAAGATCTCAAGGAATTTGGGAATAAGAGTGCATCGATAAAAGGTGGTGAAATTGGAGATGTTTGTGGATAATGGCATGCCCACATATATATTAAGTATACATATTTCTCAGTTACATTTGTTGTCTCTGTACTAGTAGTGTCAAAAACGCTCTTATATTATGGGACGGAGGGAGTACATGACAATCTACATTTGTTTCTAGCAGTACCACATTTTTCTTGTTGTTTTCACTTTTGCCATATTTACTCTGTTTCCAAGGATAGTACAATTTGTTTTGCCTTCCTCGTTGACAAGTAAATTTTCAGAAAACCTAGATAGATCAGCTTGGGCCATATATCTTACTCCCTTTGTAAACTATTATAAGAGTGTTTATAGATTACTAAAGTAGTGATCTAAACACTCTTACATTAGTTTACGGAGGGAGTGCTTCTTTAGGTTTAGCTTGCCTTACTGCATGCCCTTAGTGACAAGGTCTGTTGGGGAATTTTAATAATTTCGTGGGTTAGATCCAGCCACACCACACTGAATTGATCTTTGTTGTTTATGAGGTGGTTATTAGAGATGAACTCTGAAGTTCCTGTCTTGTCCACTGTGACCTGGACAATGAAATGCAGGGCTTGACTTAATTCCTAATGTTCCCTATAAGTGCTATTGTATGTGCAACAGCTTGAATTGATTGATAAGTTGTTGATTATGCTTGCCTGTCCACAGCATGAAACTTTGCTGAAATCAATGATTAAGTGTAGGTTCTTGACCTGTAGTGGGATTTAATTTTTGCAGCTTTAGTTGTTTTTAGTATCTCCTAATAAGTACAGTCTAGAGTTGAGGCTTCCCATTCCCCAGTCTTGACCTGATGCATTATGAGGCAGGTTTAGCTTATGTGCTTCAATAATACATCACAGTCTAACCTAATGGTTATCATTTTATCAAGTAAACTGTGTATTTGCTAACACTTCTGAAGAGCGCCATTTCCTTTTGGCCTTGAAGAGCTATAGTTCAAATAGACACAAAGAACACAGTATAGACTATAGATGCCTGAGCAAAGATACTGACTATATTTTACAGACCTGTTGGTACCTGACTACCTGAGAAGTTAAGATGTAATTCAGACATGTGTTCTAATATCTAAAGAAATGGGAAAAAAACTCGGTAAATGTATAACAAGCCATTATAGACATATCTTTGGGAAAATAAAGCTGATGAAGCGATGGAGATACCTGGTCTTTCCTGAAAGTCTATGTGTACACTATGTTGCCCTCTAATTAAGTTGTAGTGTAGTTTAGGTCCAAGTGGCAATGTTTTGTACAGAAGACACATCAGACATCCCTGTTATTTATGTTCTGGGCTGCAATGTTGTTGGTATCATGTAATGACCTGTTCCTTTGGAAAGATAAATATTCACTGGCATTATTGCCACCGATAGACAGGACTTGACAGATTCCAGAAGGCCTAGCGAAATTAGCTCTGCTCTTAGCAGTTAGACAAGCACCGCCATCGCCGCTGCTCTTTCTGTCATTATAAATAGGGATTTGGAATAAACGGAGGCTGCACATCACTCACCTTCAGCTTCCAAGCCCACATAGTTTTTGGATGTTATTATTTAATCTTTCATTCTGTCAGGGCGCTTCTGGAAACCACTGAACCAGAACCCCGAGTTATCAGCAACCCATGTAACCCTTGGGCTCTAGTTTGTTGCTATGCCAGTTGAGCTTAGGATCAAGCATATGGAAGCATTTCCATTTTCTTCTTTCATTGGGATGGGGAAATGCTCATCTTACTGGTTATCATATTTTTCATGTTATCTTATCATATTCTTGACCTTGTAAGGCATGCCTTGGACACTGCTTGAATAAAATTTGGCTGACTGCATTTACCCTAGGCCGCGCTTGGCATTGGTGTATTCAATATAGGAATGTATTTAGTTTACAGGTGTAACTTACCGGGCTAGGAGCGATTTCCGTCCGGAATTGAAACAGCGGACGGAATCCAAACATGGCCTTACGTAAAGACCAATAAGATGATTCTCAGATTACTCCTGGCTAGATGCCAGGTGGTGGTGGCTGGTTCCATGAATTGTACTGTATCTCTTTTGCCGAACCTTGCTCTGATCTGCTATATTTGCTCAAGATGTAGATGAGCCTAGCCCATGAATCCTAGCTAGATCCCGCATTTAGGTTAATCACATCATGGTTACATAATGTGTTGGTTATCAGTGGTTCCGGTTCTATTCCAGCTGGTAAATCAATCATGGTAGACCTGAGACTGAATTAGCATGTACTCCCTCCGTTTAGTGATCTAAACGCTCTTATATTAGTTTACAGAGGGAGTACTCTACTATATTTATTTCTGAATCTTGTTGGTTTTACATGGTAGCCCTCAGCTGTTCTCTAAAGTGAGTTCCATAGATAATTCCTGTGGCCAATCCTCAGTCACATGGTGCGTGCACCCACATAGGAAAGATCGCACACAAATAATCACTAACCAGTGGAGATGATCTGGAGATATGTTTCTTCTTGTCTTTGGTCCGGGACAGTATCCCATCTGCCAGAGTGGAGATGGCCTGGACTACTGTCTGGAACCATGTATCCTGATGCTTCTTCTTGTCTTCGGCTTCAGACAGTATCTCTCTCATTCTTTTATAAAATGTGGTTGGATCCTGACATTTCATCTTGCTGTTCTTTATTTCTTTTTAAAGAAAAATTGGTGTGCACCACTAGTCTTTTATACTGGCATGGTACTGTGAATCGACAGTTCACAATGTTTGTGCAGTTGGAGAATCTAAAGTGCAGCTTTCCATTCCCTCGCCACATATGGAGGACTTTGAAATGTAGGAATGGAGCAAGGATTCCAAAGAGAAACTTCTCTTTCCTCCACATTTTGGAGGATTTTAAGCACAAATCACATACCAATTCCCCATTCGAAAGAAAACAAAATTTGTAATGTGGAACAAATGAATTGCTCTAAATATACCAACCAGTAGGAATCTAATCCCCCTAAAGAAAAGTAGGAATCTAATCTTTCAAGCATTTTTGTGCGGAAGAAGCATATATGATCAAGCCCGATAATCCTAAACACATGGACATCAACGGAGGTTTTACAGACTCCTTCCTCCTAATAACCTCACCGCCCCCCTGATTTTCATGGGGTGGGTCCGCCTTTCTCCCTAATCTCCAATTAGAAAACGCCACCTAATACCAGTCCGTTGAATCCGTTAAAGTCTGTCCGTTGATGTAGCGTTACTCTGCTCAAGCCTGTGTTAGCGTTTTCTGAAGGAGTCTGAGGTGATCTCTCTTGGATAGACGTTTTCCTCCAGAAATTTATCTGTAGTTTCGCCGTGTGAAGCATCGAACGTATGCATGTTGCACCCGCAAAAAATGAAAAGAACGTATGCATGTCTTTATAATGTGCTCGATATTTTATTTCATCATTTTTCTTCCTTCTGTTCCAGGTAGACATTAAATCCCCTTGGAGAATTTCATGACGATATCACGCACTAAACATTCACAAAAATCAAAAGAATACAAAAACGAGGTTACAATTTAATCATTTTCCGATGAAAATGGGTGTGCTCGGCAGATTCATAACTCTATCATACATACACGCGAACCGGTCGTACAAGTAACGTACTGCCTCGATCGAAATCAAGACATGTATAAGTCATTAGGCTTGAACAAATTCAAATTCACGATGTGATTGAATCCAATCTTTAAATTAATTAGGCCAAAGAAATGGCAAATAATAATACAATATCCATCGAGCCCTCTCTCAAAAGGAAGAACAGAATAATAATAAAGCACCAGATGAATCGGACCGGTGCAAATGGATTCGCCAAAAGGAGGAGAAACAAAATAAAATCAAGACATATAAATCAAAGCACGCGCATGCATCGATCAAGACGCACACGCGTGCCTTGAATCAGCGTAGCGTAGAGCCATACATAGCGAATTAGTGATCTTCTTCTTCCTGCCTTCCTCCTCCTCGCAGCGAATCGAGTCGAGCCGGGGCGCGCTTACTGCAGGTAGTAGGCGAAGAAGGAGAGCACGGTGGCCCCGAGCACGGCGCCGACGGCCGGGACGGCTGCAGCGGCGGAGCCGGCGACGGCGGCGCCAGGGGCCGGGGCCATGGCCGGGGCGTCGGCGGCGAGGGCCACGGTGGCGGAGGCGGCGACAAGGACGGCGCAGGCGATCTTCTTCATCTCCATCTCTTCTTGGTCGAGGTGGTGGTCTCGGACGAACGCGCGTACGAGAGCACCGGAGCCGGAGAAGAACGGAGGGGAGGAAGAAGTGCTCCGGCTGATGCTCTGTGGGTTGTCCTTGTTGCTTTGCCTGAGGAAGGACGGGAGGGCGGGGGCCGCCATTTATAGGGCTGATCTTGGGGAGTGGCCGCCATGTGGAGCCGTCTACGTGCGTTCACGTGCATGAGAGGGCGAGGCGGGCGGGCGGCCGGCCGGTAATCACGCGAGGCCGGAGGGAACGCGTCGTCGCGCGCATGGCTCGTTAAATTTGAACGCGTCGTCCTTCTGGCTTGGTAAGCACGCGCGCGCTTGCCCGTTCTGTACACAAGAGAGAGAGAGAGAAAAAGGCGAACGCTACGCTAGGCCCGGTCGACCGGCCCAATTTTCGGCTGGTCGCCGCGCCCGCGCAAGCGTTGGATCCAGCCGCATGTACCGTCAGATCCATGAAAAAAAAAAGAAACATCCCCTTTCCAGCCCCTCGCATTGCATGCGCACAGCCCATAACCTCCCACCACCTCGCTTGCAGCACGGTGGCGGTGGCGTGCTTGCAGTTGCCACTCGCATGCGCCGCTCCTCGGATGCAACACCGGTGCGCGCTGGTCCGCCCTACGCAGCAAAATGTGGTGTCGGTCCCAACAATTTTGGCTGTCGGTTGCAACTTTCGATGTAAGCCATCGCTATGGCCAGTCGTTGTGGTAGCACCCGGTGGCAACCGTTTCAGCACGTGATGCCGTGGATGCAGCATCCGAGTGACGCCGTTGTAGCATCTAGTGACCATGGTTCCAACACGTGGTGGCCGCGGACGTAGCATTCTGGGAGCCGCCTCGTGGTAGCATCTGGTGACCGCCGTTGTCAGTGGTGGAGCCAGAAACTCAACATAGAGGAGGCCAAACTAGTCATATAATATTAGACTGAGCCAAATCAACTAAATCTTGCTAATTTTCTTACATAAAAAGAGGATTAAGACCAGTAATGCTTGTGTTTGTAATCCACCTCACCGCTTCCAGCAAAAATAACATTGCTGCTTCCAACACCTCTGGCGGCGCGTCCCCTCCCCCAGCGCATGTGGATCACAACATCATTGTGGCTGGTTGTACCATTTGTTGTCACCGGTCGCAGCTGTCAACAACTACAGTTGTAGCAATCGACCAGTAGTGGGCATTGCCGCCGCTCGCTGAATGTTGCACGACCCCGTGCCGATTGTAGCATCTCCACGCACCGGTCTCAGCTCCGGGCATATGTGGTTGCAACACCCCCTCCCCTACGCCCCAGCTCCGACAGAGCCGATTCTAGCACAAGTGCGTGCTCGTTCCAGCACGGCCGGCCGCCGGTTGTAGCACCACGATGCCGGTCGTAGCACCGCCTCACCATGGTTATGGCACGCAACATCAACGCCAGTGACAAGGGTCGTGGTTGGAGCGAGCGCCCATGAATCACGTGAGGGGGATGGCCCGAGGAGATGGAGAAACACATGGAAAAAGGGGGATGCAGCTTGTTTTGTAGGGGACGTGTGGGAGTGGCAGATCTTCGCTAGAACTGTGAGATCGGTGAGAGGAGATGAGATCCATGGGAGGTATCTTTTTCTCTTTGAAAAAGAAAGGCGTGAGGGAGATGAGTAGCAAGAGAGACGAGGAAGGAGATAAGGTTAGTGTAGCGAGCAGTATGTGGGGCCAAAAATGTAGTGGACTGCATGACGCGACCGTCACAACATTGGGCCGGCCGCCCGTAGGGAAATGTTTTCCAGAAAACAGCTTCAAAAGGAAAAAAAGAACTTAAAACAACCGCAGAGAAAAAAACTTAGTATAGACTCAAAAAGAAAAACTTAAAACCAGCTGCGGACAACGGACACCGCCAAAAAAACTTTTTGATCTATATTGAGTTATTTTTTGTCTGTAGACAACGAACACCATCAAATCCATGGTGGCAAGCCAAACCATGAAGATGGACCAAGAGACTGAGGAACATCAATTAAGCAATTGCACACGCCTTCCCTATGGCTCTGCTCTTTTTGTCGTCGTTCCTGAGAGAGTTCTCCAATTTCTTGTATTGCCCCTAGTAGTCGTCCTTGTCAGGAGGCATGCAATAGCCTTACCACGCCCAGGGCTAGTCGCCTCCAAGTTGGAGAGCAAGTTGCAAAGCTTTTTCATGAAGAGAGCCTCGGAATTAGGTGCCAACGCACCCACCTCATCAACCTCGTCACCCATATACACCACCTGCCTAATGGTAATGGGCGAGTGAGTGACGACACCATCCAAACATCCACAGTCCGGAGAGTCGATCGACTGGCTGGACTCAAATAATGAGGGTGGCGACCCCATCTCTTTGGAAGCACCATTGAAAGAGGTTATGTTGGCTTCCCACATAGCTCCTGCAGCTCAGACAAAATCTACAGCACATGAGCCATGGCCTCGATAATGACTTCACTCCCAGAGGAGGCAGTATGTACCACAAGCAGCGGCAATGAGCATGATGCAACATGAGGGGAGAAACCTCCATAGAATCCTACTTTGTTCCCATCTGCATGGACCTCGGGAAATAGTGACACTGTTGGGTAACGTAGTAATTTCAAAATTTTCCTACGCACACGCAAGATCATGGTGATGGCATAACAACGAGAGGGGAGAGTGTATGTCCACGTACCCTCGTAGACCGTAAGCGGAAGCGTTATAACAACGCGGTTGATGTAGTCGTACGTCTTCACGATCCGACCGATCCAAGTACCGAGCGCACGACACCTCCGAGTTCGGACACGTTCAGTTCGATGGCGATCCCCGAGCTCCGATCCAAAGAAAGCGTCGGGGATGAGTTCCGTCGACGACGGCATGGTGGCGATGATGATGCTCCACCGGCGGGGCTTCGCCTAAGCTCCATGACGATATGACTTCTGCGCAGGGCTTCGCCTAAGCTCATGACGATATGACCGAAGTGGAATATGATGGAGGGGGGCACCGCACACGGCTAAGGAACGATCCGTAGATCAACTTGTGTGTTGTGGGGTGCCCCCCTGCCCCCGTATATAAAGGAGCAAGGGGGGGGGTGCGGCCGGCCCTAGAGGAGGCGCGCCGGAGGAGTCCTACTCCCATAGGACTCCCCCCCTTTCCTAGTTGGATTAGGACTTGGGGGAGGGGGAAGAGGAAGGCGCGCCCCCTCTCCTTGTCCTATTCGGACTAGGGGGGAGGGCGCGGCCTGCCTGGCCGCCCTCCTCTTCTCCCTTATGGCCCATCAAGGCCCATCGACCCCCGGGAGGGTTCCGGTAACCCGGTGTTCCGGTAAAATCCGATTTCATCCGGAACCTTTCCAAGTCCAAACATAGGCTTCCAATATATCGATCTTTATGTCTCGACCATTTGAGACTCCTCGTCATGTCCGTGATCACATCCGGGATTCGAACATACTTGGTACATCAAAACTTATAAACTCATAATAAACTGTCATCGCCGTAGCGTTAAGCGTGCGGACCCTACGGGTTCGAGAACTATGTAGACATGACCTAGAACTATTCTCGGTCAATAACCAATAAGCGGAACCTGGATGTTCATATTGGTTCCTACATATTCTCTGAAGATCCTTATCGGTCAAACCGCATAACAACATACGTTGTTCCCTTTGTCATCGGTATGTTACTTGCCCGAGATTCGATCGTCGGTATCCAATACCTAGTTCAATCTCGTTACCGGCAAGTCTCTTTACTCGTTCTGTAATACATCATTTCATAACTAACTCATTAGTTACAATGCTTGCAAGGCTTAGGTGATGAGTATTACCGAGAAGGCCGAAGATACCTCTCCAGAGCAATCGGAGTGACAAAACCTAATCTCGAATTATGCCAACTCAACATATACTTTTGGAGACACACCGTAGAGTACCTTTATAATCACCCGATTCGTTGTGACGTTTGGTAGCACACAAAGTGTTCCTCCGATGGCAGGAGTTGCATAATCTCATAGTTGCAGGAACTTTGTATAAGTCATGAAGAAAGCATAAGCAACATACTAAACGATCAAATGCTAAGCTAACGGAATGGGTCAAGTCAATCACATCATTCTCCTAATGATGTGATCCCGTTAATCAAATGACAACTCATGTCTATGGTTAGAAAACATAACCATCTTCGATTAACGAGCTAGTCAAGTAGAGGCATACTAGTGACACTCTGTTTGTCTATGTATTCACACATGTATTATGTTTCGGTTAATACAATTCTAGCATGAATAATAAACATTTATCATGATATAAGGAAATAAATAATAACTTTATTATTGCCTCTAGGGCATATTTCCTTGAGTCTCCCACTTGCACTAGAGTCAATAATCTAGATTACACGATAATGATTCTAACACCCATGGAGTCTTGGTGCTGATCATGTTTTGCTCGTGGAAGAGGCTTAGTAAGCGGGTTACGCAACATTCAGATCCGTATGTATCTTGCAAATCTCTATGTCTCCCACTTGGACTTGGTCCCAAATGGAATTGAAGCGTCTCTTGATATGCTTGGTCCTCTTGTGAAATCTGGATTCCTTTGCCAAGGCAATTGCACGATATTGTCACAGAAGATCTTCATTGGTCCCGATGCACTAGGTATGACACCTAGATCGGAAATGAACTCTTTCATCCAGACTCCTTCATTTCTTTGCTTCCGAAGCAGCTATGTACTCCGCTTCACATGTAGATCCCGCCATACGGCGCTTTGTTTAGAACTGCACCAACCGACAGCTCCACCGTTTAATAAAAACACGTATCCGGTTTGCGATTTAGAATCGTCCGGATCGATGTCAAAACTTACATCGGCGTAACCATTTACGACTAGCTCTTTGTCACCTCCATATCGAGAAACATATCCTTAGTCCTTTTCGTATTTCGGGATGTTCTTGACACGTCCGATGATCCACTCTGGATTACTTTGGTACCTTCTGCCAAGCTTATTGCTAAGCATACGTCGGTCTGGTACACAGCATTGCATACATGATAGAGCCTATGGCTGAAGCATAGGGAACATCTTTCATTTTCTCTCTATCTTCTGCGTGGTGGGGCATTGAGTCGACTCAATTTCACACCTTATGTCTGAGGCAAAAATCCTTTCTTTGCACGATCCATTTTGAACTTTTTCAAAACTTTATCAAGGTATGTGCTTTGTGAAAGTCCAATTAAACGTCTTGATCTATCTCTATAGATCTTGATGCCCAATATGTAAGCAGCTTCACCGAGGTCTTTCATTGAAAAACTTTTATTCAAGTATCCATTTATGTTATCCAGAAATTCTATATCATTTCCAATTAATAATATGTCGTCCACATATAATATCAGAAATGCTACAGAGCTCCCACTCACTTTCTTGTAAATACAGTCTTCTCCAAAAGTCTGTATAAACCATATGCTTTGATCACACTATCAAAGCGTTTATTCCAACTCCGAGAGGCTTGCACCAGACCATAAATTGATCGCTGGAGCTTGCACACTTTGTTAGCACCTTTTGGATCAATAAAACCTTCTGTTGCATCATATACAACTCTTCTTCTAGAAATCCATTCAAGAATGCAGTTTTTACATCCATTTGCCAAATTTCATAATCATAAAATGCAGCAATTGCTAACATGATTGAGACAGACTTAAGCATCGCTTCTGGTGAGAAAGTCTCATTGTAGTCAACCCCTTGAACTTGTCGAAAACCTTTCGCAACAAGTCAAGCTTTATAAACGATTATATTACCATCGCCGTCAGTCTTCTTCTTAAAGATCCATTTATTCTCAATGGCTTGTCGATCATCGGGCAAGTCAACCAAAGTCCATACTTTGTTCTCATACATGGATCCCATCTCAGATTTCATGGCTTCAAGCCATTTTGCGGAATCTGGGCTCACCGTCGCTTCTTCATAGTTCGTAGGTTCACCATGATATAGTAGCATGACTTCCAGAATAGGATTACCGAACCACTGCAGTGCGGATTTTATTCTGGTTGATCTCTGATTCGGTGACAACTTGATCTGAAGTTTCATGATCATTATCATTATCTTCCTCGCTAAGCTGGTGTAGGTGTCCACGAAACCGATTTACGTGATGAACTACTTTCCAATAAGTTAGATGGTAATGTTACCTCATCATGTTCTAATTTCCTCCTATTCACTACTTTCGAGAGAAACTCCTTCTCTAGAAAGGTTCCATTCTTTGCCATGAATATCTTGCCTTCGGATCTGTGATAGAAGGTATACCCAATTGTCTCCTTTGGGTATCCTATGAAGACACATTTTTCCGATTTGGGTTCAAGCTTATCGGGTTGAAGTTTTTTCACATAAGCATCGCAACCCCAAACTTTCAGAAGCGACAACTTTGGTTTCTTGCCAAACCATAGTTCATAAGGTGTCGTCTCAACGGATTTTGGCGGTGTCCTATTTAACGTGAATGCGGCCGTCTCTAAAGCATAACCCCAAAGCGATAGCGGTAAATCGGAAATAGACATCATAGATCGCACCATATCTAGTAAAGTCACGATTCTGACGTTCGGACACACCATTCTGTTGTGGTGTTCCCGGTGGCGTGAGTTGCGAAACTATTCCGCATTGCTTCAAATATAGACCAAACTCGTAACTCAAATATTCTCCTCCACGATCAGATCGTAGAAACTTTATTTTCTTGTTACGATGATTTTCAACTTCACTCTGAAATTCTTTGAACTTTTCAAATGTTTCAGATTTAAGCTTCATTAAGTAGATATACTCGTATCTTCTTAAATCATCTGTAAAGGTGAGAAAATAACGATATCCGCCACGAGCTTCAACATTCATCGGACCACATACATCTGTATGTATGATTTCCAACAAATCTGTTGCTCTCTCCATACAACCGGAGAACGGTGTTTTAGTCATCTTGCCCATGAGGCACGGTTACGCAAGTACCAAGTGATTCATAATCAAGTGATTCCAAAAGTCCATCTGTATGGAGTTTCTTCATGTGTTTTACACCGATATGACCTAAGCGGCGATTGCCACAAATAAGTTGCACTATCATTATCAACTCCGCATCTTTTGGCTTCGACATTATGAATATGTGTATCACTCTGTCGAGATTCAACAAGAATAGACCATTCTTCAAGGGTGCATGACCATAAAAGATATTACTCATATAAATAGAACAACAATTATTCTCTGATTTAAATGAATAACCGTCTCGCATTAAACAAGATCCGGATATAATGTTCATGCTCAACGCTGGCACCAAATAACAATTATTTAGGTCTAAAACTAATCCCGAAGGTAGATGTAGAGGTAGCATGCCGACCGCGATCACATTGACTTTGGAACCGTTTCCCACGCGCATCGTCACCTCGTCCTTTGCCAGTGCTCGTCTATTCCGTAGTCCCTGTTTTGAGTTGCAAATATTAGCAATGTAACCCGGTATCAAATACCCGGTGCTACTACGAGCTCTAGTAAGGTACACATCAATAACATGTATATCACATATACCTTTGTTCACCTTGCCATCCTTCTTATCCGCCAAATACTTGGGGCGATTCGCTTCCGATGTCCGATGCTTTGCGGTAAAAACACTCGATTTCGTGCTTAGGTCCAGACTTGGGTTTCTTCTCTTGAGCAGCAACTTTCTTGCCTGTTCTTTTTGAGTTTCCTTCTTCTTCCCTTTGCCCTTTTTCTTGAAACTAGTGGTCTTGTTGACCATCGACACTTGATGCTCTTTCTTGATTTCTACCTCCATGCTTTTTAGCATTGCGAAGAGCTCGAGGAATTGTCTTAGTCATCCCTTGCATATTATAGTTCATCACGAAGCTCTTGTAGCTTGGTGGCGATGATTGGAGAATTACATCAATGACACTATCATCCGGAAGATTAACTCCCAGTGAATCAAGTGATTATTATACCCATACATTTTGAGTATGTGCTCACTTGTGAACTATTCTCCTCCATCTTGCAGCTATAGAACTTATTGGAGACTTCATATCTCTCAATCCGGGCATTTGCTTGAAATATTAACTTCAACTCTTGGAACATCTCATATGCTCCATGACGTTCAAAACGTCGTTGAAGACCCGGTTCTAAGCCGTAAAGCATGGCACACTGAACTATAGAGTAGTCATCGACTTTGCTTTGCCGGGACGTTCACAACTTCGGCATTGCTCCTGCAGGTCTGGCACCCAGCGGTGCTTCCGGGGCGTAATTCTTACGTGCAGCAATGAGGATAATCCTCAAGTTCTGGACCCGATCCGTGTAATTGCTACCATCATCTTTCAACTTTTCTTTCTCAAGGAACGCATTAAAATTCAACGGAACAACAACACGAGCCATCTATCTACGGTAAACATAGACAAGCAAAATACTATCGTGTACTAAGTTCATGATAAATTTAAGTTCAATTAATCATATTAAAAACTCCCACTTAGACTGACATCTCTCTAGTCATCTAAGTGATTACGTGATCCAAATCAACTAAACCATAACCGATCATCACGTGAGATGGAGTAGTTTTCAATGCTGAACATCACTATGTTGATCATATCTACTATATGATTCAGGCTCGACCTTTTGGTCTCCGTGTTCGAGGCCATATCTGCATATGCTAGGCTCGTCAAGTTTAACTGAGTATTCTGCGTGTGCAAAAGCTGGCTTGCACCCGTTGTAGATGGACGTAGAACTTATCACACCCGATCATCACGTGGTGTCCGGGTACTCTGAACTTTGGCAACGGTGCATACTCAGTGAGAACACTTCTTGATAATTTTTAGTGAGAGATCATCTTATAATGCTACCGTCAATCAAAGCAAGATAAGATGCATAAAGGATAAACATCACATGCAATCAATATAAGTGATATGATATGGCCATCATCATCTTGTGATTGTGATCTCCATCTCGAAGCAAATCATGATCACCATTGTCACCGGTAGCGACACCTTGATCTCCATCGTAGCATCGTTGTCGTCTCGCCAATATTGCTTCTCGACTATCGCTCTTTGCTTAGTGATAAAGTAAAAGCAATTACATGGCTTTGCATTTCATACAATAAGCGACAACCATATGGCTCCTGCCGATTGCCGATAACTTCGGTTACAAAACATGATCATCTCATACAATAAAATATAGCATCACGTCTTGACCATATCATATCACAACATGCCCTGCAAAAACAAGTTAGGCGTCCTCTACTTTGTTGTTGCAAGTTTTACGTGGCTGCTACGGGCTGAGCAAGAACCGTTCTTACCTACGCATCAAAACCACAACGATAGTTTGTCAAGTTGGTGCTGTTTTAACCTTCGCAAGGACGGGCGTAGCCACTCAGTTCAACTAAAGTGAGAGAAGCAGACACCCGTCGGTCACCTTTAAGCAACGAGTGCTCGGCGGTGAAACCGGTCTCGCGTAAGCGTCTGGCGTAATGTCGGTCCGGGCGCTTCATCTCTCACAATACCGCTGAACCAAAGTATGACATCTTTGGTAAGCGGTATGACTTATATCGCCCACAACTCACTTGTGTTCTACTCGTGCATATGACATCAAAGCATAAAACCAGGCTCGGATGCCACTTTGTTGGGTAACGTAGTAATTTCAAAATTTTCCTCGCACACGCAAGATCATGGTGATGGCATAGCAACGAGAGGAGAAGTGTATGTCCACGTACCCTCGTGAGACCGTGGCGGGCGTTATAACAACGCCGGTTGATGTAGTAAATGCGTCTTCACGATCCGACCGATCCAAGTACCGAACGCACGGCACCTCCGAAGTTCAAAGACATCGCTCACTCGATGACGATCCCCGGGCTCCGATCCAAAGAAAGCGTCGGGGATGAGTTCCGTCGACGACGGCATGGTGACGATGATGATGCTCCACCGGCGAGGGCTTCGCTAAGCTCCATGACGATATGACTTTACCGTAGCGAGGCTTCGCCTAAGCTCCGCGACGATATGACAGAAGTGGAATATGGTGGAGGGGGGCACCGCACACGGCTAAGGAACGATCCGTAGATCAACTTGTGTGTTGTGGGGTGCCCCCTGCCCCCGTATATAAAGGAGCAAGGGGGGGTGCGGCCGGCCCTAGGGGAGGCGCGCCTGGAGGAGTCCTACTCCCACCGGGAGTAGGACTCCCCCCCTTTCCTAGTTGGATTAGGACTTGGGGGAGGGGGAAGAGGAAGAGGCGCCCCCCTCTCCTTGTCCTATTCGGACTAGGGGAGGCGCGGCCTGCCCTGGCCGGCCCTCCTCTTCTCCCTTATGGCCCATCAAGGCCCATTGACCCCCCCCCCCCGGGAGGGTTCCGGTAACCCCCCGGTGTTCCGGTAAAATCCCGATTTCATCCGGAACCTTTCTGAAGTCCAAACATAGGCTTCCAATATATCGATCTTTATGTCTCGACCATTTCTAGACTCCTCGTCATGTCCGTGATCACATCTGGGACTCCGAACAAACTTTGGTACATCAAAACTTATAAACTCATAATAAACTGTCATCGTAACGTTAAGCGTGCGGACCCTACGGGTTCGAGAACTATGTAGACATGACCTAGAACTATTCTCGGTCAATAACCAATAGCGGAACACGGATGTTCATATTGGTTCCTACATATTCTCTGAAGATCCTTATCGGTCAAACCGCATAACAACATCGTTGTTCCCTTTGTCATCGGTATGTTACTTGCGAGATTCGATCGTCGGTATCCAATACCTAGTTCAATCTCGTTACCGGCAAGTCTCTTTACTCGATTACGTAATACATCATTTCATAACTAACTCATTAGTTACAATGCTTGCAAGGCTTAGGTGATGAGTATTACCGAGAAGGCCCAGAGATACCTCTCCGACAATCGGAGTGACAAAACCTAATCTCGAATTATGCCAACTCAACATATACTTTTGGAGACACTTGTAGAGTACCTTTATAATCACCCGATTCGTTGTGACGTTTGGTAGCACACAAAGTGTTCCTCCGTAAACGGAGTTGCATAATCTCATAGTTGCAGGAACTTTGTATAAGTCATGAAGAAAGCATAAGCAACATACTAAGCGATCAAGTGCTAAGCTAACGGAATGGGTCAAGTCAATCACATCATTCTCCTAATGATGTGATCCCGTTAATCAAATGACAACTCATGTCTATGGTTAGGAAACATAACCATCTTGATTAACGAGCTAGTCAAGTAGAGGCATACTAGTGACACTCTGTTTGTCTATGTATTCACACATGTATTATGTTTCCGGTTAATACAATTCTAGCATGAATAATAAACATTTATCATGATATAAGGAAATAAATAATAACTTTATTATTGCCTCTAGGGCATATTTCCTTTAGACACAACTGGCACAATGTGGAGTTTACCGAGGGTGGCCTTCGCTCTCGCCCAAACACGTGCTAGGTAGTCGTGAAGCTCAATGTGAAGCAGCTCAGCATGATCGGATCAGCTGCAATGGCACGTCTGCTGGCAGGAGCGGAGCCAGGGTAGCGCTGAGCCCTGGTCTGCGTCATTGCTAGAGTGATCTACATTGTTCAATAGTACGAAAAAACACTACAGTCAACAAAGGCTTCTTGCGCCACGACCCAGACTCCCTAGGCCTAGGGTGTAGCTCCACAATTATGTGATAGGTTGCATCACCGGTCGATGCAGGGGGTGGCAATGCCCCCCTTGGACCAATATGCAAATATATTTTTGGGGAGGCTTGAATTGATTTTGTTTAGACTTTCTGCCCCCAAAACACTTATTTTGTGTTTCACCATTCTCCTTCAAGCAAGTTTTTGTGAAGCTACATGACTCGTGACACATCACAACACAAGATAGACTAACCAGCTGCACTTGCAAGCGTTCCATGGTCGATCGCACAAGTTGCACTAGCGGGTGGCTTCACCCTACTATGTTGTGATACACCACATATTATCGGTTGCCTTGCCAATGATCGTATTAGCCATAGTGACTGTAATGTAGAAGGCCAGACTTAGCTCTATGGGCAAGGTTCTCCGCTTCTCTCATCAACATCGTTAATACGGGAGTTGACGAGTACTCATCTATGAACTCGGAGCAAGAGGTGACTACAGAGAAACACATGGTGAAGATTCAAGTAAAGGACACATTAGCTGTTACGCTGGCCTATCCGATCAGCATCGCCCTCCCGCTTGTCGCAGCTCTTGCACGGTTGACCCGACTCATGGAGGTTTGTGCTACTAGCAGCGCAACGCTAGCGGCACTAGCAGAGGACTATGTGTGTATGGGTGGGTGGGGGTGGGGAAGGGGGGCTTAGATTTGAGTATTTCTTTTTTTACTTTTGCACCCTTGAAAGACTCATATTTGTGTTTTCCCGCTACTGTTGGCAGTCTTTACCGGCCATAATCTTTTCTTCTACATAGTTAGTGCAATGAGAGGTGGTAAGGCAATTACGCGGGAACCAACACGGGGTTGATAAGGCAAGACACACTCTCTACTGGAATTTCGTGAGATTTACTCCCTCTTGGATTGGATAAGTAACATGAAGCAGAGTTAGACTTCCATTTCCCATTTACCGCAAGAGGAAAAAAAGGACTTCCATTTCCCATGATCTGCTTATCTAGACATTTCACTGTACTTCTTACATACTCCCCCGTTTCTAAATATAAGATTCTTTTAGAGATTTCAATACAAACTATATACGAACGTATATAGATGTATTATGAAGTATAGATTTACTTATTTTATTTCATATATAGTCCGCATTGAAATCTCAAAAAAGCTTATACTACAAGCAAAAGCAAAAGAAAACAAGTATTCCGTTGTACTTGTGGTGGTCTGGATGGATGGAACTCTAGCTTTTGTCGTGCGCACCTGCAACACCATGTTTCTAGCTGGCAAAAACAAGTCGACCACTTGCCATCATAGTGACACAAGAACCTCTTCTTTTTGGCTGTGCAAAAGCGTTCAAAAAAGAAGTGCACAGAGCCAATTCAAACCCACAGTGCAACCAGCGGCGCCATGGGGTCCCTTGACTAGCCGAGCGCCGTGCTGTCGTGGGTCCGACGCCACGTTCTCGCCAATGATCTCGCGTTTCCTGCGCCGCTGCCAAAAACACCTGGCAGAAGGGACACCCTGTGTGTTTCCCATCGGATTTCGGTTCATCCGATCATTGGAGTATCTGTCTGTTTATAATTGCGTTGGTTCCATTTCACCCTGTAACATCTGCACTGATTCCAGTCAGGGACTAAGGGTCATGTCATGCAATGCACGTAGTAGGTAGCCGGGCCTCTTTGCCCTGTAATCTTTTTTTTTTTTTGAGAAACCCCTGTAATCTTGATGGGCTTACCCTTTGCTGAAACAAAGTTGTGTTGGCTTCTTGCTATCAATTATTCTTCTTTGTCAGAAAACTTTCCGGAGAAAGAAACTTCTTACATTTTCTTCCCCAAGTACAAAGAGACGAGCCTTTTCTCCGAGCAGATGGCAAGAGCTAGGAGGAGGAGGGCATATCTGCGGGGATATATCGACCGGCCGACAGGGCCTCCCTTAATGCACGGAGAATAATACTTTTTTTGTAGTATTTGACCCCGAAGGAAAGAGTGCATGTCTATCATAGAGGAAGTTGTCTTTTCATCAAGAAGAAAATTTTATAACATAGAAAGTTGGTCATGTTTTGACATGGGTTTGTCGAAACCTTTAGACAAAACGCACAAGGACTACTCTTAAATTTGGATGACATTTCGGGGTTCGGATGGATAGTCATGCTACTCTGGATGATGCGCTCAGTTGCGACGTGGCCTATGTCGATATAGATAATTCTTGCGCTAGTGAAGATGCGGCGGTTCACCGAGATCCACCCAATAGAAATCCGCGGCAGGGGGAATGAAGCGTTTTCTCCTCCCTCCCTCTCTAGTGAAACACTAGGAGCTAGGGTGATGGTGCCGCAAGATCACAACCCCCTATCCCTCCGTCTGCCGCTTCGGCAACGGTAGGGCGCGTGGAACCTGCTCTTTGAGACCGATAGTGGTAGCCTAGTAGGGTGAGAAATTTAGTTTAGATTTGGTCCCCAGTCGTTGGTGGCGAGGCGATGGCGCCGCCGCTGGCATGAAGTAAGTCCTCTCGGACTCGTTCTGGTTATGATGGTGCTTCTTAGTATCGTTGGGAGGCATATGGATAGTAGTGTGTCCCCGGATCTACTTATCCATATTGTTCCTTTTTCTTCTTCTACAGGTTTGTCTCGGTGGCATTGTCATGCAAAGCAGATGGCGCTGATGTGCATCTTGCTCCCCCAATTCCAGTTTCGACCGACGAAGGTTCGTTAGTTTCAACTTCATTGGGGAGCGTGTGAGAGTTGTGTTCACTGACTCTGTCTTGCCGGACTTGGGGCGTTATGCAGGCCCTCTCCGGTGTTTCCTTCTCCGAGGCAACAAATTTCTACATAGTTGTCAACAACATTATATGGTCTACATCGACGACTTCCCGGCTTCTAAAAACTCTTGGGTTAAACAATTTTGCTCCGTTGAGACTAAGACCTAGAATGCCAACAAGTTTTGCTTACATGACATGGTCATGTGTGTTTTTGTATGCAGGATAAGTCATAAGGATAATCTACATTTTGGTTTCGTGTGGGCTTTACAAGTTGTTTACATGAAGAACTTATTAAATTGGGCCACATAGGCGGAGTCGGAGGAGTATTTCCCACCGGTGTTCAGCCAGGCTATGCTGCCCGGTCTCAACTGTCATAGGATCACTGTGATGATAGACGCCAAGTAAATGAAATAATGCACTTGTGCTGATCTGTTTAACTTTTTCACCAGCCGAATCCAATTGCCCTTGTGCAACTCATTGAAAACCGATTTACTCTTACTTGTCGGAATATCGAAGAGTAGCAGGCAACAATATCAAAGAGGGATGCTTCTAAACTAGTTGTCATGCCAAAACAATGACATTTTACTGTCTCCAGTGATGATGGATGTGGATACTCTGAATAGGTTCCATTGCATTGCACGGGGGCTGAGATCCCACCACGGCCTGTCAAGTCAGTTCACTCAAGCCATGGCTATCTTAGCCCAAGATCTCTCCTGAACCGGTGAAGGTCAATGTCGGTGTCAAAACCGGCGGATCTCGCGTAGGGGGTCCCGAACTGTGCGTCTAAGGCGGATGGTAACAGGAGGCGGGGGACACGATGTTTACCCAGGTTCGGGCCCTCTTGATGGAGGTAATACCCTACTTCTGCTTGGTGATATTGATGATATGAGTATTACAAGAGTTGATCTACCACGAGATCGTAGAGGCTAAACCCTAGAAGCTAGCCTATGATTATGATTGTTCTTATCCTACGGACTAAACCCTCCGGTTTATATAGACACCGGAGGGGGCTAGGGTTACACAGAGTCGGTTACACGGGAGGAGATCTACATATCCGAATTGCCAAGCTTGCCTTCCATGCCAAGGAGAGTCCCACCCGGACACGGGACGAAGTCTTCAACCTTGTATCTTCATAGTCCAACAGTCCGGCCAAGGTACATAGTCCGGCTGTCCGAGGACCCCCTAATCCAGGACTCCCTCAGTAGCCCCTGAACCAGGCTTCAATGACGATGAGTCCGGCGCAGATCATCTTCGGCATTGCAAGGCGGGTTCCTCCTCCGAATACTCCATAGAAGATTTTGAACACAAGGATCGTGTCCGGCTCTGCAAAACAAATTCCACATACCACCGTAGAGAGTATAATATTCCACAAATCTAATCTGCTGACAACTTTTCATAACGCGGTATCCTGTCGTGGTCCGGTCATAACGAACCGTTTTCCCAGCCTGCCATTGCACGTGTTGCGAGGTGGTTTTATTGGCACGTCTTGTCGAAGCAGAGATCGTGTTCCCCTTATCACGGGATTCTCATCAATACGGGTGTGGGTAACCCAACCGTGCCATCAATCACGGTGCTTGGGGGATAAGCGAGTTTACCAGGCAAGCGGGGAGGCGCAGAATCCCTGCTGCCTTTATAAGGGGATAAGGACTCCCTTTTGCACCCACACATTCTTCTTCCTGATCCATTCCCCTTCGCCCGAGCTCCAGCGCCCGAGCGTTTGTCTTCTCCGTCCACAAAGGTTTTCGGAAAATGTCTGGATCCGGAGTAGGAGGCAAGTGGATGGCCTCTACCGTCTGGGAGAAGGATATCAAAAAGCTTCGGGAGGCCGGGTACCTGGCCAAGAAAATCATCCACCGTCTCCCGACGGCGGGACAGATCGTCCCTACTCCGGAACCCCACGAGAGGGTTGTGTTCCTCCCTCATTTTGTCCGCGGGCTAGGGTTTCCCCTCCACCCGTTCGTTCGCGGCATCATGTATTATTACGGGATCGATTTTCATGATCTATCGCTCAATTCATTCCTCAATATCTTGACATTCATCGTCGCGTGCGAGGCCTTTCTCCGCATCTCGCCACATTTCGGCTTATGGCTGAAGATCTTTAATGTGAAGCCCAAGGTAGTGAGCGGCGAGCATGCCGAGTGCCGGGGCACTATGGTGAACGTCACATGGCCAACAGGTACTTTTAATGATTCCGTCAAAGAGTGGCAACAACAGTGGTTTTACATCACCGAGCCGCGCGGCATGGAATGGGCCACTACTCCCGAGTTCTGATCCGGAGCCCCTCCGCGGCTTACGTCCTGGCCCAAGAAGGGCCTGAACTGGTCTTCGTCCGACGAACTGTCGGTGCTCCAGACGCGCGTTAAGGATATGGAAGACAAGAACATCAAACTTGTCAATGTAATCCAGGTGATGTTAGTTCGCCGGATCCTGCCTTGTCAACACCGAACTTGCAATCTATGGGAATTCGATCCGGCCAAGCACCAGACCCCGCGTGAGCTCTTTGGCTCCTCGCACAAAGACATCTGGAAGGTGCTTTTCAAGTCCGGCAAATCGTGGCCGGACACAGCCGAGGACCGCGGGTACCAACTGTCCCGCCCTGCAAGCTCGGTAAGTCATCACACGTTTTATCCGCATAACCCAAGGGAAATGCTTAATGTGTGTTCCACAACTCTCCTAGGGCTGGACGAAGAAGGCGGAGCGGATCCACTGTCCAGCTCCGCTGCCCGAAGAATCGGCCGGCCCACTTCTGACGAAGATGCTGGTCCCGGCGCCTTACAAGGCTCCGAAGAAGAAGGCCCAGAAGGAGGCCAAAAAGACCCGGAGCGGCCTTCGTCGCTGCGGCACTTCGGACACAATATCCGAAGGCTCCAATGCCCGTTCTGCCTCCGAAGAGGACGAGGAGGAGGAGGAAGATGAATCCCGATGGGGAAGAAAGAAAAGGGCGGCCTCCATACACTTGCATTGCCGACACGCCACCGCCGATCGGCCCGGAGTGGGATCCCAGGGCCCAGCCCCTGGTGAACTCGTGAGTATCCGAACACGTTTATGCGTCCAGGCTCATCATCGCATAATATTCTAACCTGAGCTATACTTTTTGTAGTCCGGCGAGGTCCCGCACCAAACAATCCTCGTCAGAGGATTTGCTGAGCTCGGATGCTATGGAGAGCGGGACGCCCCCGAGGGCCCCTTCCCCCAAATATGTGAATAACTTCGAGGTTTCGTTCCAAAAGGACCCAAGCCAAGGAGGGGGGGGGGGAGGATCGTGAAGGCGGCGCCTAGAGGCCCAACTTCAGGGGCCGGAGACATGGGGGAGAAGATTCCCATAGGAGTCGATGGCGGGGGCCATTTTGAATTCGGCCCCTAGCCGGACGCAATTCCGGAGACCAATACGGCTCCAGAATCAAGCAGGCGGCCTCCCTCGGCTGGAGGGAGTGTGTCTGTTCCACCGTAAACCTTTGTCCAACCAGAGTTGCCGGATGTTTTGTTGGCGGCGCTGAAGAGCGCTTCCATCGTCGATGAACACCGTGCCCTTATGGGTGCGGTGATTAAGAAAATTCAGTCTGCTGAGAGTGGACTGAATGAAGCCTGTATCGGCCTCATAAGAGGCTTTGAGGTATGTTCTATGAGGTTTCGAAGAGTGTCATGGTATGGATAGTAGCCCCTAATACACTGTTCGGTGAAAGAAAGAACCAGACAGAGGATCAAATTTATGTTCGCAGGAAGACTCTGTTGATGACATCTATCCCTCTTCTTTTATAAGCAGACGTCTGTAGCGGCTACTGCCTTTCATACTGGGAGGTCTCCGGAGTGAATCAAAGTCTGGAGCGGGCCAAAGAAGAACTTGGCCAGTTGAAAAGGCAGTTAGAAGATAAACAAGGTATGCACAAGCCATGTTCGCGTTTATTGCGAACGAATTTCCAGTATGGTAAAATGTGTTCATGATTTGTGCTAGGGACGATGACCGAAGTCGAGACTCTTAAGGAGGCTGTGGCCGAGGCCGAGAAAAAGGCAGCCGTAGAGCAGGCTCTTCGTGAGAAGCACGAGGCCAGGGTTATTGAAGCTGAGCAGGAGCTTCAAGAGGCCGTGAAGAAATGCGACACCTTGGAGCAGAGTTTAACGGAGAAAAACTCCGAACTCACCAGGGCTCATCAGGCCGCGCGTGATGCCCGGGGGAAAACCAAGGCGCCCTGCAGGAGATCCAAGAGGCGAGGAAGATCGCGGCGGGTAAGGCTTTTTTCCATGTAAAGCAAGTATTTGAGGAGAAAAACATGTTTCTAATTTTGAGTTCGGATTTCTCCAGGGGTATTTGCGGAGCTACCTCGCAGCATATCGGATGCCGCCCAATTCTACCGAGCTGAAGAAAGGAGCATTCTGGACGCAGTACTAATCCAGTGCCTTTTGCCGATCAGCTGAAACAGCTGATCGAACTGCATAGGGCGGCCAATCTAGCCATGAAGGATTTGATTATCCGGCTATGGCCCGCTGAGGTGATTCCAAGCAGCTACTTCGGGCTCGTGAAGCGGCTTGTAAGTGCCTGCCCTCGACTTGACGTCATCAAGCGGTCGGTCTGTATAGAGGGTGCTCGAGTGGCCTTCGCCCGCACAAAGGTGCACTGGGGGAAGTTGGATGCTGAAAAGCTGGTGATTGATACGTCTCCGTCGTATCTACTTTTCCAAACACTCTTGCCCTTGTTTTGGACTCTAACTTGTATGATTTGAATGGAACTAACCCGGACTGACGTTGTTTTCATCGAATCGCCATGATGTTGTTTTATGTGCGAGAAAACAAAAGTTCTCGGAATGACACGAAACTCCATGGAATATCTTAGAATAAATAATAAAAATCCTCGCTAAAGATGAAGACCGGGGCCCACACCTGTCCACGAGGGTGGGCCGCCCCCTCTGGCGCGCCCCCTACCTCGTGGGCCCCACAGAGACTTTCCGGCGCCAACTCCAACTCTATATATTGGCTTTCGGGAGAAAAAATCAGAGAGAAGAAATCATCGCGTTTTACGATCACGGAGCCGCCCAAGCCCTAATCTCTCTCGGGAGGCTGATCTGGAGAACGTTCGGGGCTCCGGAGAGGGGATTCGTCATTCGTCATCATCAACCATCCTCCATCACCAATTTCATGATGCTCACCACCGTCGTGAGTAATTCCATCGTGAAGCTTGCTTTGGGCCGGTGATGGGTTGGATGAGATTTATCATATAATCGAGTTAGTTTTGTTAGGGTTTGATCCCTAGTATCCACTATGTTCTGAGATTGATGTTGCTATGACTTTGCTATGCTTAATGCTTGTCACTAGGGGCCCGAGTGCCATGATTTCAGATCTGATCCTATTATGTTTTCATGAATATATGTGAGTTCTTGATCCTATCTTGCAAGTCTATATACACCTACTATGAGTTATGATCCGGCAACCCGGAGTGACAATAATCTGGACCACTACCTGTGATGACAATAGTTTGAGGAGTTCATTTATTCACTATGAGATAAAGATTTGTACCGGTTCTCTAATAAAATGAGGCCTTAATATCCCTTAGTTTCCAATAGGACCCGCTGCCACGGGAGGGTAGGACAAAAGATGTCATGCAAGTTCTTTTCCATAAGCACGTATAACTATATTCGAATAAATGCCTACATTACATTGATGAATTGGAGCTAGTTACGTGTCACCCTATGTTATGGTATTACATGCCCGCATCCGGCATAATTATCCATCAACGATCCGGTGCCTCTGAGCTTTCCATATCTGGTTCTCGCTTATTTACTTTTCCGTTACTCTTTATTACAATCACTACAAAATACCAAAAACATTACTTTTGCTGTCTTTACTTTTGTTACCGTTACCGCCACTATCATATTACTTTGTTACTAAACACTTTGCTGCAGATACTAAGTTTCCAGGTGTGGTTGAATTGACAGCTCAACTGCTAATACTTGAGAATATTGTTTGGCCCCCCTTGTGTCGAATCAATAAATTTGGGTTGAATACTCTACCCTCGAAAGCTGTTGCGATCCCCTATACTTGTGGGTTATCAAGACTAATTTCTTGGCGCCGTTGCCGCGGAGCATAGCTCTATTCTTTGAGTCACTTGGGATTTATATCTGCTGGACACTATGAATAACTTGAAAGACGCTAAGACAACAATTTATCCCTCAACTACGAGGGGAGGTAAGGAACTGCCATCTAGCTCTGCACTTGATTCACCTTACATTATGAGTAAGCTAGCGACACCTAAACCTGCTTCTTCTATTCGCTTGATATATGGCATGTTATTGATGATGCCACTTACGCTATGCATGATACTTATGATGAAACTACTTCTATGTTTGATACTCATCGTGCCCTTGGTGAATTTCTAGATGAACAAATTGCTAGGGCCGGAAAGAAAGAAATTATTGAATCTGAATACGATGATGAAAGTGATGATGAAAATATGCCTGTTATTCCTAAGGGTTATGTTTTTGATATGGAATCTTCTGCAGCTATTTTTGCTTGTAAAGATAGATATGAACTTAAGAGGCTGCTAGTTAAATGGAACAAAGAATCTCTTAGAGACAGAATGAAACCCGACCACCTTTTGCTACTTCACCTATTTGTGTTCTTGATAAGGATTATGAATTTTCTGTTGATCCAGATATAATCACTTTGGTCGAATCTGATCCTTTTTATGGCTATGAATCTGAAACTGTTGTGGCACATCTTACTAAGTTAAATGATATAGCCGCCCTGTTTACTAATGATGAGAGATCGCGCTACTTTTATATACTCAAAATATTTCCGTTCTCATTAAAGGGTGATGCTAAGATATGGTTTAATTCTCTTGATCCTGGTTGTGTGCATAGTCCCCAGGATATGATTTATTACTTCTCTGCTAAATATTTCCCTGCTCATAAGAAACAAGCTGCTTTGAGGGAAATATACAACTTCATGCAAATTAAAGAAGAGAGTCTCCCACAAGCTTGGTGAGGCTTCTCAAGTTACTTAATGCTTTGCCTGATCATCCTCTTAAGAAACCTGAAATACTTGATATCTTTTATAATGGACTAACCTATACTTCCAGAGATTACCTGGATAGTTGTGCTGGTTCTCTTTTCAAGGAAAGAACGCCGGATGAAGCTGAAATTCTATTGAATAATATGTTGACAAATGAAAACAATTGGGCACCTCGTGAGCTAGCCCCAGAGCCAATTACTGAGCCTATTCCTAAACCAACTCCGAAGAAGAGAGGTGTTCTATTTCTCGATCTGAAAGATATGCAAGAGGCAAAGAAATCTATGAAAGAAAAAGGTATTAAAGCTGAAGATGTTAAGAATTTACCTCCTATTGAAGAAATACATGGTCTTAATTTACGCATGTTGAAGAAACTTATGATATTGATCCATTACTTATTGAAGAACCTCCCGATCCCGATATCCCGACACAGGCAAAGGTAAATTCTCTCTCTGAGACATGATAAAGTGAAGTCCCTCCTACTAAAATTGCTAGTCGATTGCTTGGATGAGTTTGATAACTTTATGTTTAAGCAAGATGACTTTAATGCTTATTTTGGTAGACAATTAAAACAAAATACCTTTATGATTAAACGCTTGGGTGATTATATGGCTAATATTAGAGGTGAACTTAAACTTGTTAGCAAACATGCTTCTATGGTTACCACTCAAGTAGAACAAGTACGTAAAGCTCAGAAAGAAGTGCTTGATGAAATGAATAGTAAGAAAAATGATTATGCTGTTAGAGTGGCTACTAGAACTGGTAGAATGACTCAGGAACCTTTATATCCTGAAGGCCACCCTAAGAGAGTCGAGCAAGATTCTCAGAGAAATAATATTGATGTACCTAGTTCTTCTAAAAGGAAGAAAAAGAAAAATGATAGGACTTTGCAAACTTCTAGTGAACCTATTGCTGAACCACCGAGAATCCAAATGATATCTCTATGTCGATCTTTGAAACACAATCGGTAATGAACATGAACCTAGTGAAAAGGTTAATGATGATGTTCATAATGATGCTCAACCTAGTAATGATAATGATGTAGAAATTGAACCTGTTGTTGATCTTGATAACCCACAATCAAAGAATCAACGTTATGATAAAGGAGACTTCGTTGCTAGGAAACATGGTAAAGAAAGGGAACCATGGGTTCAGAAACCCATGCCTTTTCCTCCGAAACCATCCAAGAAAAAGTATGATGAGGATTTTGAGCGCTTTGCTGAAATGATTAGACCCATCTTTTATGTATGCGATTGGTGATATGCTCAAAATGAATCCTTATGCTAAATATATGAAAGATATAGTTACAAATAAAAGAAAGATACCGGAAGCTGAAATTTCCACCATGCTTGCTAATTATACTTTTAAGGGTGGAATACCAAAGAAACTTGGAGATCCAGGAGTACCTACTATACCATGCTCCATTAAGAGAAATTATGTTAAAACTGCTTTATGTGATCTTGGAGCCGGTGTTAGTGTTATGCCTCTCTCTTTATATCGTAGACTTGACTTGAATAAGTTGACACCTACCGAAATATCTTTGCAAATGGCTGATAAATCAACTGCTATACCTGTCGGTATTTGTGAGGATGTGCCTGTTGTGGTTGCAAACGTTACTATTTTAACGGACTTTGTTATTCTTGATATTCCCGAGGATGATAGTATGTCTATTATTCTCGGAAGACCTTTCCTTAATACTGCAGGGGTTGTTATTGATTGCAACAAAGGCAATGTCACTTTTCATGTTAATGGTAATGAGCACACGGTACACTTTCTGAGGAAACAACCTCAAGTTCATAGTATCAATTCTATTGGAAAAATTCCATCGATTATATTTGGAGGTTTTGAATTTCCTCTCCCTACTGTTAAGAAGAAATATGATATACTTATTATTGGGGATGTCCATATCCCGTTGAGGTAACATAGTGTTATTCGAAATTTCTCCGGTTCCATGTTAGTCGGAATGAGTTTGTTAACAAGACCTGATCAACCTTGTTAGTGGATTCCTTTTGATGAGCATGAGATGGATGAAACTAGAAGCACAACCTTCTGTACCCTCTTTATATTTTCTGTTATTTAGTAGATATAAAGTAAAATAGTATTTTTTTTCTGTCTGTCTCCTGACTTATCCGTGCAATATAAAAATATCCGGAAAATAAAAGTCCTCAGAATGCCATGCCAATTTAATATGATTTTTTCGAATATTTGAGGATTTCTTGTGCAAAAATTACCACGGGGAGCTGCCACCGGGCCACGAGGTGGAGGGCGCCCTACCCCTGGGCGCGCCCCGCCTTGTGGGCCCATGGTGGCCCTCCTCCACTTATCCTCGCACCCATCTTCTTCCTGCTCGACACAAACCCGAAAAACCAACTCGAGCACGAGTTCCAAATGCCACTTTTGCTGTGATTTTCGATCTCCTTGCTCAAAGCACCTCTCGCATAACTGCTTGGGGAGATTGTTCCGTGGTATGTGACTCCTCCATTGGTCCAATTAGTTTTTGTTCTAGTGCTTTATTCTTTGCAAATTTGTGCTGCATAGGTGACCATGTTCTTGAGCTTGCATGTCAAATTTATATGGTTCCAAGTAGTTCTAATGCTTGATATAGGCTCTAGGCACTTGTAGGAGTAGCTGCTATCAATTTTATTGAAGTTGGTTCACTTTTGTTTGAAGTTACTAACAATTTCAGAAATTTTTCAAAGGAAACAATATGTTTAGGAAGATGTTCCAAGGTGGTTCTTCAAGGAAGCAAGGCCCCAGGCTTGCAATGCGTGATGCTGACGAGGAACCACCAAGAGACGCTCTTGTGAGGCCCTGTGAATGGCCTTCGGAAAAATTTATGGATCAAGCGGGAATCAAGGAATAATTTAGCGCATATTTGCGTAATGCCGGTCTTGAGGACTTTGAAGCTGACAAATGCCCCCAGTATCATGATCTCACAAGTTCATTTGTGAGGAGGTTTTAGTTTTCATCTTCGCATAATTCTCCTTCAGTCATGTTTGACCTTTATGACAAATCTTATACCATGGACTTAGAGGATTTCACTTTTGCGTGCAAACTTCCATCTTGGGGTAGTGTCAAGAATCCCCCTAAATCTAAATTTAGAGACTTTCTTGCTAGAATAACTGTAGGGGAATCTAGAGATATAACACAAGCCACTATAGGGAGCATTCACTTTCCTGCTATACATTATTTTGCTCTCTTCATAGGTAGATGCATAAATGCTAAGGATGAAGCATGTCACATGTGTGCCCCTGATCTCAGCATTCTCGGAAGTGCTGTGTTAGGAGACCAATCTTATCATATGGGAGCCATTGTAGCTCGTCGTGGGTTGCATCATAATAGACATAACGGAGATTTCTTTGGAGGAATTTATGCAACCCGCTTAGCTAATTTTCTTGAGATAGACATTCGTGAGGGTGATATGGAGTTGCCCCCTACTTATTTAGATTTTGATTTTATGGTTTCCCACCAGTTTGTTGAGAGGACTGAACCACCTCTCCGATGTCGACTAATCTTTAACAAACGGCATGTTGTCCATATTACTCTTCCTGCTCCCGCCTTCTTTGATTCTCGAGACGGAAGGAAGATATATTATTACCAGAGAGGAGGCAGATGAGTACGAGAGGAGAGCGGAGGCGGCTCGACGCCACGCTGCAGCTCAGTAGGCGATAGCCGCTGCATCGCAGTACGACCCCAGCTACACCTACGGGTATCCACCAGGCTATCCCTGGCAATAGACCAACTTAGGCCAAAAGCCTAAACTTGGGGGAGTACGTATTTCTTACCGACATTACATTTATGTTCACACACACTCATTGCTAGATGTCGGTGCTCATACTCTTTCACTGTAATATCCATGCTAGTTTATTTTCTTTTTCCTGCCTTCTTCTTGTGTGTTTAATAAACCTTAAGAAAAAAAACAAAAAAAATAGTAGTAGTTTATTTTTCCTGCTGTAGTAGTAATAATTAAAAAGAGAACCCAAAAATATTTCTCGTTCTTCTTTTGCTTGTTGGGAGCTTTCCCGTGTAAATAGTTTTTATTTCTTTTTCTTTTCTTTGGGGGTCAGTAGGAGAAGACCATGATTAAATTGTTGAAGTGGCTCTTATATGCATCATTGATGATTTAACCAAGAGCCCATATTGCCCTGTCTTCTCCTGTTTATTGAATGCTCGCAGATTCCAGCTTAGTCCAATGCACGTGCACTTTTATTATTATTCACACCGTTCAATCATGCAAGTGAAAGGCAATTATGATGATATATGATGGACTGACTGAGATGGGAAAAGCTGGTATGAACTCGACCTCTTTTGTTTTTGTAAATATGATGAGTTCATCGTTCTTGATTCAGCTTATTATGAATAAACATGTTTGCAATGACAACTAGAGATCATAGTTGCTTGTGCCATGCTTGATTAGCTATGAGTTATAATGGTTTACCTTGCGTGCCAACATGCTATCAAAATAGTTGTGATGTGGTATTATGGGGTGGTATCCTCCTTTGAATGATTTAAGTGACTTGACTTGGCACATGTTCACGCATGTAGTTGAAACAAATCAACATAGCCTTCACGATATTTATGTTCATGGTGGATTATATCCTACTCATGCTTGTATTCAATGTTTATTAATTTTAATGCATGTCCTGACTATTGTCGCTCTCTAGTTGGTCGCTTCCCGCCTTTTGCTAGCCTTCACTTGTACTAAGCGGGAATACTGCTTGTGCATCCAATCCCTTAAACCCCAAAGTTATTCCATATGAGTCCACCATACCTTCCTATATGCGGTATCTACCTGTCGTTCCAAGTAAATTTGTATGTGCCAAACTCTAAACCTTCAAATAAACATTATGTTTTGCATGCTCGAATAGCTCATATATCAACTAGGGCTGCCCTTATCTTCCGTGTTAGGCGGGTTATTCTCAAGAGGAGTGGACTCCGCTCCTCATTCACGAGAAAATGGCTAGTCACCGGGATGCCCAATCCCATGCTTTATGCAAACTAAATCAAAATAATTGCAAACAAAACTCCCCCTGGGACCCGTTGAGTGTTGGAGGCACTCGTTGTTTCGAGCAAGCCATGGATTGATGCTTGTGGAGGAGGGGAGTATAAACTTTACCATTCTGTTTGGGAACCGCCTATAATTTGTTTAGCATGGAAGATATTGTCATCTCTTAGTTGTTATGTTGACAATGAAAGTATGCCACTCAAAATATAATTTATCTCTATTTCAAAACCGAGCTCTGGCACCTCTACAAATCCCTGCTTCCCTCTGCGAAGGGCCTATCAATTTACTTTTATGTTGAGTCATCACCCTCTTATTAAAATGCACTAGCTGGAGAGCACAGCTGTCATTTGCATTCATTACTGTTAATTTATATCGGGTATGACTATGATTGGATCTCTTTTACCATGAATTACAATGTCTAGTCAGTCCTTGATCTTTGAAGGTGCTCTGCATTTATGTTTTGCGGTCTCAGAAAGGGCTAGCAAGATACCATCTTGTTATATCATATTATGATTATTTTAAGAAAGTGTTGTCATCCGAGATTTATTATTATGGCTTGCTAGCTGATTATGTTATTGATATGAGTAAACATGAGACCTAGGAGTTATTACAAATGTGGTTAGTTATGATTTTTGCCGAAAACCTGAATGCTGGCTTGACATAGGTACAACAACAAGAGCAAACAGAGTTTGTAAAAGTTTTTCTTTTTCTCTTTCAGTTTGTCAACTGAATTGCTTGAGGACAAACAAGGGTTTAAGCTTGGGGGAGTTGATACGTCTTTGTCGTATCTACTTTTCCAAACACTTTTGCCCTTGTTTTGGACTCTAACTTGTATGATTTGAATGGAACTAACCGGATCGATGTGTTTTCAGCAGAACTTCCAAGATGTTGTTTTATGCGTAAAACAAAAGTTCTCGGAATGACCTGAAACTCCACGGAATATCTTAGAATAAATAATAAAAATCCTCGCCAAAGATGAAGACCGGGGCCCACACCTGTCCACGAGGGTGGGCGCCCCCCCTCTGGCGCGCCCCCTACCTCGTGGGCCCCTCGAGACTTTGCGGACGCCAACTCCAACTCTATATATTGGCTTTGGGGAGAAAAAAAAATCGGAGAGAAGAAATCATCGCGTTTTACGATCACGGAGCCGCCGCCAAGCCCTAATCTCTCTCGGGAGGGCTGATCTGGAGTCCGTTCGGGGCTCCGGAGAGGGGGATTCGTCATCGTCGTCATCATCAACCATCCTCCATCACCAATTTCATGATGCTCACCACCGTGCGTGAGTAATTCCATGGTAGGCTTGCTGGACGGTGATGGGTTGGATGAGATTTATCATGTAATCGAGTTAGTTTTGTTAGGGTTTGATCCCTAGTATCCACTATGTTCTGAGATTGATGTTGCTATGACTTTGCTATGCTTAATGCTTGTCACTAGGGGCCCGAGTGCCATGATTTCAGATCTGAACCTATTATGTTTTCATGAATATATGTGAGTTCTTGATCCTATCTTGCAAGTCTATAGTCACCTACTATGTGTTATGATCCGGCAACCCCAAGTGACAATAATCGGGACCACTCCGGTGATGACCATAGTTTGAGGAGTTCATGTATTCACTATGTGCTAATGCTTTGTTCGGTTCTCTATTAAAAGGAGGCCTTAATATCCCTTAGTTTCAATAGGACCCGCTGCCACGGGAGGGTAGGACAAAAGATGCCATGCAAGTTCTTTTCCATAAGCACGTATGACTATATTCGGAATACATGCCTACATTACATTGATGAATTGGAGCTAGTTCTGTGTCACCCTATGTTATGACTGTTACATGACGAACCGCATCCGCATAATTATCCATCACTGATCCGATGCCTACGAGTTTTCCATATACTGGTTCTCGCTGATTTACTTTTCCGTTGCTACTGTTACAATCACTACAAAATACCAAAAACATTACTTTTGTTGTCTTTACTTTTGTTACCGTTACCGCCACTACCATATTACTTTGTTACTAAACACTTTGCCGCAGATACTAAGTTTCTAGGTGTGGTTGAATTGACAACTCAGCGGCTAATACTTGAGAATATTCTTTGGCTCCCCTGTGTCGAATCAATAAATTTGGGTTGAATACTCTACCCTCGAAAGCTGTTGTGATCCCCTATACTTGTGGGTTATCAGTGATCGAGGGACCGCCGGAGGGAAAGGAGCACCGCAAGCCTGAGTTATATTATGAAAGTGTCCTGAAAGGATCCTGCCTTGCGGCGGAGCGATGCACCAAGGACATTATATTTCCGTGAGTATAATCATGTTGTCCTTTGTAATGTTGAACAAGGTAATTTCTATTATTTATTGCCTGTTATATAAAAGTTTATCCTCCTGCGCGGCCGTTTTATATATTAATACTGAGAGTTGGCCAGTCGTCTGCTTCTGCCCCCACGTAGAAAGTACGCGGGATAAACCTGATCACTCTTTATCCCAGTTTTGGGTCCTTCAAAGGAGGTGTTCAGCACAACGAACCAGACAATCGGACTATAGGGCTTTATCACTCTCACTTAGCCATAGGAGCTTTAGGAAAGGAAGGTAGGCGCAGCCCCTGGTGTTCGGAAGACTGCACGAGGGGATCTATAAGCACCTGATCGGAAGAAAAACGGATCCATCGCACGTTGCATTGGTTATGGCATTATGCGGAAGAAATCCTTAAAGATTTTATAACCTCTCGAACAGCTGACCAGCTCTCGCCGTATCATGACAGTCAGTTTTCGGCTTTCTCTACTGAGGTGCTCGTCCGGAAGAACCGGGACACAACCGCAGTAGTTCTCCCTCTGCCGCCTTAGCCGATATAGCGGAACGTAAGGCAACCAAACATGGGATCGGGCAAACCCAACATTTGACCCAAGACATGATTCGGAGCTGATGCATATAATGCTATAAGTTCGGTGTGCCGAACTTCCATGAGGGTGTTCGGGCTTTGTTGCCGTATTATGGGTAAAACGAAGCCCCTGGCATATTTAAGCATATCGCGGTGTACGGATGCCACTTGACAAAAGAATTTCAATAAGAAATAACAGCAGCTAAGCGTCATATAGATCCACATGTTGTATTTGAGTAGTACGTCGATGCGTATGAGTACAGGTAATGTGATAAAAAAAGAGATATGACTGTGGAACCTGCTGAGACCAAGGGGGGAAGAAGCTGTGTGCGGATCCGGAGTATAGTCGGATGGTCGTCGCGGGTAATATCTAAGGATTCCCTTGCGCGTTCGAGCTGCTTCCATGTCGCCAGTCCTGCTCTGCGCAAAGGTGAACCTGCAAAGAAAATGCAAGAAATGTTTGTGTGCCGCAGAGCGGTTGAGCCGCGGTATGTGGCCTGTCCTGGCCTTCGCTGGAGTGTTTAATTGAGCTCTGGACGAGCCGGGCTACCCTATCGCGAAGTAGCTCGGACTACTTTGAATGTGTCCGGGAGTTCGGCCATCGACTCGAGATTCGATTGAAAGGTGCCATTCATTGCTTCTGCTGTTAAAGCGTCGGTATGCTCTTTGGTACCGATGGAGGGTTCGGCCTTGCCATTAACTATGATGACGCCGCGCGTACCGGGTATTTTGAGCTTGCGGTAGGCATAATGTGGCACCGCGTTGCATCGGGCGAACGCGGTTCGTCCGAGCAGTGGCTGATGATCACTGCGAAAGGGGACGATGTCGAAGATTAACTCTTCGGCACGGTAATTGTCTGGTGATCCGAAGACTACCTCAAGGGCGATTGAGCCTGTACAGTTGGCCTCCACACCTGGTATAATACCTCTAAAGGTGGCTTTAGTGAGCTTGATTACCGAATGATCGATTCCCATCTTGCGCACTGTGTCCTGGTAAAGCATAGGGGGTATGCGGCGCCTCTGTGCCGGGCTATGTCATGACGCAGTTCATACGAGTCTTGTCTGCTGTATTCTGCCCGACCGGAATTGCTTTTAGTATATCCGGCGTGACGGTCATCGTCACGCGTTGGGGCGCGCCCCCGTGATCCGTAGATCGATCTTGTATGTCCTGCTTTGTTTTCCAATACGTCTCGCAGGTCCTGCGTGTTACCCCGGGCCTTGGTATTTTTGTTTAACTGGCGACGGGGTGCGGGATGGACTTCGGGCTGATATGCCACTTTGTCTCGGCCACGAGGTGGCCGGTCAGCGGCATCATACGCTAAAAGTGTGGGTTTTAATGCTTCCTCCTCGAGTTGGGGTAGCAACCTGCGCTTTGGGTAACTTTTGGTTGGGCGCTCGAGTTCGTATTCCTCGGCCGCCAGGACCTCAGTCCATCTGTCTGCTAGCAGGTCTTGGTCAGCTTGAAGCTGTTGTTGCTTTTTCTTCTGGCTTTTTGTTGTGGCTATAAGCCGGCGCTTGAAGCGCTCCTGCTCGACGGGATCCTCAGGCATGATAAATTCTTCGTTGCCGAGGCTCTCCTCGTCTTCAGAGAGGGGCATGTAATTGCCATCCTCTGATTCTTCATCTGTTGTCTGTTCCTTAGGGCTAGCTTGCCCATCCTCCCGCTCGAAGCCTGGCTGGAGGGGATTGTCTTTGGCACTATCCTCAGCGTTATTGTCTCTTGTGTCGGTATCGCTGCTTTTCTATGGCGGGGCTTAGAGCGGCACCATTGACGCCGGTGCTTAGATTGCTTCCCGAGGGGATTATCTTCCGTTGCCTTATTGCCATCGCTTTCTTTGGTGGTGTCCACCATGTATATATAATATGATGAGGTGGCAGTCCAGCGCCCTGTGGGCGGTGGTTCCTGTTCTTCTCCTGCATCGTCATCCATACCGTCGATGTCTTCGGAGCTGAAATCAAGCATGTCGGTTAAGTCGTCGATAGTGGCTATTAAGTGGGTGGTGGGTGGGGAACGAATTTCTTCGTCATCCGCTTCCCACTCAAGACGGACATAGTTCGGCCAAGGGCCTCCTGACAAGGAGAGAGACCTCAATGAATTTAGCACGTCGCCCAAGGGCAAGTGCTGAAAGATACCCGCAGAGGTAAACTCCATGATCGGTGCCCAATCAGATTTGATAGGCACGGACGCAGGCGGTTCGGAGCCTGTGGCCGGGGACGGATCCGAGGATCCGGCAACACAGGTCTTATAGGAGGTGTCGTGGTTTTGTCACGGAAGATGTCCTCATGAAAGGACTTAGTCGTGGAGCCATCGCTGTGGGTTAGCTTGAAGGGGTTAAAGCGGACACAAGGACGCAAGAGAGTTTATACTAGTTCGGCCCCTTCGATGAAGGTAAAAGCCTACGTCTAGTTGTGATGTAATTGATGGGGGTTTCGATGACTAGGGAGCAAACAAGCTTCGCCTAAGTCTCGAGTTGTTGTCTGTTGTCCTGAATCGCCTCCGGGTCGCCCCCTTATATACATGGGTGGCGCTCGTCGGTTCACAGAGTCCCGACGCCGGTTCATAGACGTATCCGGCTCGGTATCTACTATCCCTAACTTACAATACAAGTTACATACTGACGCCGGTTTACGGCTACAGACCTTAAACTGGCTATGGGCCTTAAGCCCTCATCTGCCTACTTGGGCTTTAACATACTCAACTACTGATGAAGTTAACCCAGCCTGTCCTGGCTGGTTTACGCCCAGTGGTAATATCCCCAACATTAGGCCCCAGATTGATTTGAACAGGTTCATGTCAATCCTTAGCAAAAAACTTCATCTTCAGCATCTTTGTGTAATCAGGTGAACCGCCATGATGTCATCTTCTCTGGTCGTCGTAAACGGGCGTGACGTCACCTGTCATAAAGCTATCCACAATACCTTTTTTTGGTTTAATAGATCTGCGACAATCGAGGCGACAGCTCCGTTTCCAAACTCGCGGCCTCTTGATTTTCGCGCCTGACACATGTCCCTTGCTTTATAAATAAGACCGAAGGGTCATTTCTTTTTCCCCTTCATGCCCCTCTGCTTCGTCTTCCTCGCGCCGCCCAGCTTCGGAGCTCCGCCGCCACAACTTCTGCACCAACCTTGGCCACGCATCACCTCGAGTATACCAGAGCATCACGGCGGTCTTCCGTTTCTTCCTCAGCTCTGGTAAGTCTTCTATCTTTTCACCATAGATCTGTTCTAGGGTTTCCATGTTCTTCAGCGTTCATCACTTGCTTCTTGTTCATATGATAACTCTTAGTCAAGTCTGTAAACCCTTGTTCTGCGTAGCGGTAGTTTACAGCATCCGTTGTCACTTGCGCATCTCAAGGCCATATATCTCCCTGTATCCTTGCTCATTGATTCGGTACCGCTCCATTTTGGACCTTGAATATTTATTTCTTTTCTAAACATGCTCCAGATCCAAAACTGTGAAATAATTTTGTGAAACCTGTTTTCGCACACCCACTCATCTGCAATCTTGATTCTTCAATGTTTCAGACCAGGCGGTTTAATCTTTGCATAAAAATTGATAACCCGGCATATACCATTAGTCCCCTTGTTGAACCGCCAGGATTTCCCAGCTGTGTATTGCCACCTTGCAGAACTCCGGTTTATAAGCAAGTTCTTCCGGTTTATCAATGAATGTATCAATGTATAGCCTTCCAACATATTCTTGAACCGGTATTATTGCTTTGCAGATTGCACCATGGCCAAGCAAATCAGACGAGTGTAATCGGGTCCCTTCCCGTGACTGAAACTCAATCGATAACTTAGTCAAGACCGACGCTTTAGGCAAAAAGACGTCATTCACTGGAGGGTCCTCGCCCGGAAAGTCCTCCGTAACCCAAGGATGGAGAGGTTGTTGTTTTTGTTGACATTTAGCCCGGGCTTCAGTCCGCCCGTTCAAAGTTTTATCGGGATGTCTTGGCCAACTTCCAATCAAGGCCCACAAGATATTGGCCTCAACTCCGTAACCAACATCTGTCACTTTCAAGTGCTCTGTGAGGTATTCTTTCAAGAGGAGCCCACAGTTGAATTATTCAGAGATTGCTTCCATCTAAACCGCCGCACCGAATTTACTGACGGTCCCAACACCGAGTTAGGTGGTATGGCGATTCAAAAGCGGAAAGAGGTCACTTACCCTCACGCCAAACTGCACAGCCACCCCAAAGAGTGGAATTCAACATGGTTTTACTGCAAAGATACCTCTCCCAATAGAGAAAATCCTTTGCCGGGTTACCGTCCGGAGCGGCTAAGCAACACACATCCCTTCCCTCAAAGACTGACTGCTAAGGAGAGAAGCAAATATGCCCCTCAATTATCCAAGCTCCGGGCCTTCATGGCCAACGGGTTGACAGGAGTTGACCTTGCTCGCTGCTGGATATCTTGGAGTATACTTCCCTTAAGCCTGCGCTCCGGTTTGATGTGCAAATACACAGAAGATGTAAAAGACCCTCTACGACATATTGAGATCCAGCTGCCAGACGATGAAGTTATTGAGGCTGTTAAGAGGATGTTAAATGAACCGGAAGCTGCTTGCGCCCAAACCGGCCAGCCTCCCTTTTCTGCCATTAACAAACCGCCAGTCGTAAGACTCATATCTTATGCTTTCATGAAGTCTGACTATGTTTAAGTACTCTTTGTTAATATTAACATCTTTCAAACAGGGTGATGATCCATTTTGGAGCAAGAAGCCTCCACAAGAAAAACCGGAGAAAATAACCCGGCCCAAGACCAGAGTTGTGAAGAAACCGGCCCATAGAAAGAGAACCACTGCCTCCTCCGATCCACCAGCTGACGATGATGTGGGTAATCCGGATCTTGAGGTAGAACTTGACTCACTTGGTTTATTTTTCACACGCCTTATTGATAATGATTATTCCCAGGATGATGCTAAAGTCAGTCACGCTGATGTTGTAGAGGTAATCGCTCTTTCTTCCGATTCAAACCCTTTACCTTCAATAAAAATCCGCCGGGCAAACCGAAAAGTTAAATTTTCTCATCCTCTTGCTTATTTGGACAGAAACTTTCTTATGAAGACACAACAGCATGAAGCTCGTCGCGCAACCCAGCACAGCGGCCAGGTAGTTACCTCCTCCGGTTTACCGAACAGTTCGGTTCAGAAACGCCATTCAGAGGTCTCTAACTGTTTTGTCAATGCTTATCCTAAAGCGGGTTATGCGTCACAACCTCTTAATCCATCTAACTCCCATTATCAGGTGACTTCTCATTCTTCCTCCGGCGAGTCGTCAGCCACCCAACTCCCACCACTCAAGACAGTGCTTGGGTGAGCCATATTCCGGATAATGCTGTTTGATATATCACTTTCAATGTTTATTGGACTGATCCATCTTTTTCCTTTCAGGGCCAAGCCTAGGCCAAGCAAGAAAGCTTGCCTGGACAAAGCAGCAGAAGAAGACGATGCTCCTGAACCAACCAAAATACCAAATCCCGAAGAACACATCCAGGATGATATGCTGAATGACCCACCATTGCAAGATCATGATGTTACTGCTGAAGAGGCACATGTTGATGCCACGGGACCTTTAAATCAACCCACGAGTCCTGTTCAAACTGACAAAACAGCGAGTCCACCAAAGCATACGGATAAACCGGCGACCCCAGTGCGAACCGGCGAAGCCAAGGATGATGATGTTGTTATTACTGGCTTTGGTCATTCCGAGCCAAGCAATCCTGTCGCCTTGTCCAAGCACACTACAAAGGATGAATTTATCGCATTTGGTAAAGGCAAATGGAATGCCGATTTGGCTACTTATGCCGCTTTGAATCCCCAAGATCTTCATTCCGGTTATCTGAATCGGTTATATACCAGCCGTGATTATGAAGCCGATTGGTAAATATGATGAAGGACAAATATGAGGTAAATTCCATATGATTCTCTGCTTGTATATTTCAATCTGTCAACTCTAATAGCCCCCAAGTGACGGTTTTAAGATGTGAACTTAATCCGGGCCGGTTCAACTTAATGTAGTTAAACAGGGACTTCTATACCATAAAATACCCAGTATCCCTCGAGGACAGAGCAAATAGGCATTAGCCCCCAAGTGCCAAGCTGAATACTTGTATTGAGCTTGGGACTTTATATAGAAATTGTAGGATGAAAAGCAAATATGCATTAGCCCCCAAGTACCAAGGGCATAACTTGTTACGGGGTTGGTACTTCAACTCTGCACCTTAATCTTTATCAAATGATTATCTGTATGTAGGCTGATCTGAGCAAGAAAGAAAATCAAATCGCTGATCTTCAAGAAAACCTGAAATCCCAGCAAGCTGAAACCTCCAAAGCAAAGAATGAATTAACCAACGCTTTAAGCGTCATGGAAAAGCTTAAAGAGGGTTTCAACAAGTAGCAGGCAGATTGGGCTACTGAAAAGGCCTCTTTAACTCAACGGGCAGAGAATGCTGAGGCTGCACTCAAACCGGTGGTTGACGAACTGACCAGTGTAAAGCGGCAAGTGCATGCCATGACCGCTGCTGTCTTTGGTAAGTCTTTTTGATTTCTGACGTAATGAGGCCTTCTCATGTAATTTCCGGTTTATTAACCCTTTAAATGATACAGGGACACGTATTGGCCACTTGGGATCAGATGTGCGGAAGAAATTGAAAGCCTCTTATACATTGATAGAGCAATCAGATAATCTTGCGCAGCGGATCATCAACACTGCTTCTCACAAAAACCCGGCACCGACCTTGATCCAGGACACCATTAAAAGGTTGTCAATGCTTCCTGCCCGGGTTGAAGAGTTAAAGAAATCTACTGCTAGAACCGGTGCCATAAACGCCTTAATCTGGGCCAAAGCATGGGTGCCGGGTTTTGATCCTATTGAAGCGGCCCAGGGCTTCCCAAGCTTGAAGGAAGACGGGACAGAATTCAGCGAAGAGGATCTCCAAGGTATAAACCGGGAAGTTTGCCCTTTGGCTTGTCAATTGGCTGAAGAGGCAAATCTGTCTCACTATCAAGCCCAATATGATGGCGAAAATAAACGAGTGCCTGCACCGATTCCTGAAGTGGAGAACCTTATACCTCCAATTCGTAAGCGTACTTACGCGTCATGGCGGTTTTCCGTAATTCTAGGAGATGACGTCATGGCGGGTTACAATGTCTTGTGAGAACAAGTGAAGAAGGATTTTTTTTCGTAAGTGTTGAAGATTGACATGAACAAGTTCAAATCAACCTGGGGCCTAATGTTAGGGATATAACTATTAGGTATGACCCGCCCAGGAGGGGCCGGGTTATACCAACGGCGGTTCATTGTCATGAAGCCCATGAAGGAATCGAAGATGGCGGTTCATGAGGATGACTTATGAGGAGCCCAAGGCCCAAAGGCGGCTTAAGGCCCATAGGTGTAAACCATCATATATGCATGACTTGTATTGTAAGGCAAGTGTAATTAGTCACCAGGCCGGACACGTTTATGAGCCGACCGGGACTCTGTAAGCCGCTGGGCATCAACCTGTGTATATAAAGGGACGACCCGTCGGCGGTTTAGGGAAAGAGACAATAGATCGAATGCTAGGTCAAGCGTATTCGCTCCCTAGTAATCGAGACATAAGCAATACCACCTCAAACTGGATTAGGCTTTTACCTTCACCGCAAGGGGCTGAACCAGTATAAACTCCTATGTCCTTTGTCCCGTTTAACTCCTCTAAGCTAACCTAGTGCGATAGCTCCACGACTAAGTCCTCACACTAGGACATCTGCTATGACAATCCCACGACACCCTCCCTCTCATGTCGTGCATGTTCTGTCGATTCTCCCTAAAATAATGAAACTCCCCCTCTAGGGATTATATTTCATTCTCTAGTCCTGCTTCTTCGTTGCCACAGAGTGGTCCTGTCCACAATTAAGGTCCTTAGACCGAAACCAAGCACTAAGTTCAATGGATCACCGTCTCTCATATTGTCGTCGATCCTCCTAGATATCTCCACATGTCACGTCAGCGACAAATTTCCTAAACAATATGTTTACACTAGATCATTGATGGCACGCGTTGACGTGCCCGTCCATTGATTCAATGTAACGATAGGAACTATGTAGATATATGATCCATGAGGGAGGGCCAATATGCTCCAAATTTAGATGGGTCACCACACAGACCAGCAACTTGATTGGAGACACAACAATATAATAATACAGTCATCTACTCGCAATAGCGCATTGACATGTCATGTATAGTAAATCTAATAACCAATATGTATAACACTCTCTCAGTTCACTATTATAAGATGTTTTGGATATTTGAATATTAACTACATCCGGACTGAAATGAGTGAACAAACACACCAAAATGCGTTTATAAACATCCAATTCAGATTTTTCAAATAGTGAATGGAGGGGGGCAGTGGATTTTTGAAACATGGGTGCATTGGACAACTTTATTTTAAATAGTGTAAGAATCACATTCAAAAGTTCAAAGTTCCTGAAAATAATTCTACATAATCATATGGATGGATATTACACATGTGTAAAGTTTGGTGATGAAATAAGTAAACATGTGAGCTATGCAAAAATGACAATATCTAAATAGTGAATAATAAATGCACGGTTCATCTTTCCAAAATCACGATTTTGTTATTTGTGTGTAACTCACATGCTTATTTATTTCATCATCAGAATTTGCACATGTGTAACATACATACACATAAACATGTGGATTTTACATGTGCAACTATAAAGATGTACTACTACTTTGTTAATACTTGGTCCACCTTACACTCTCACAAAGTTTATTAGAGTCCGCGCTATGGTCGACCCTTAAACTACAGTTCGCTTCTCTTCTCCCTCCTGCAACCCAGCAAAAAATATTTAAATCCTTATTGCGTTATACTTGCACTCACTGGATCATCATAAATGTGTGATATATTTGTAAACTGGACAAATAATAGCATGTTACATAGGATCATTCTCATTGGATTTAATGTAGTCCACCGCATCAATTATTTTTGGGATGGGAACACATCGGTGGATCCCTCGTGCCTGCCATCATATGAGAAATATGTAGCTAGCAGCAGTTGAGATCAAAATGCTTACGGGATGGGAAGTACTCCCTCTTATGCATAATAAGTGTCACAGTTTTGGAGTAAGGTTGAACTAACCTTAGTTCAAAATTGCGACACTTATTTTGGATCTGAGGGAGTAGTAGATAATATGATATCATCATCAGAATCTGCATCATTCAAGTATCTTGATGCAATATGATAAATCTACCAAAGGTAGCTTTTTTTGTTCTGCAATAGATGAAGGAAAACAATCAGTATTCTAAATGTCAAAAAGAAGCAGCACTAAACTTATTTTATACATATAACATGTTGGCGCTCAGTTCTTAAGAGAAGAGAAATTCAACCTAAACATTAATGCATCAACACGTGGTTCATGACCAAATAACTTCACCATTAGGTATATCATGTAAAAATATTCACTACTTAAGAAGAAAAAATCCCATCTTGACCAGTACAGCTTAATAATTCTATCGAACAAACTACAAACGGTATAGAAGACAAGAAGTCATGAATCAATAAAAATATAAGTATATGCTTACATATCATGTACACAATGTAAAGAGTGTAATATCTACATGGAAAATTAGTCACCTTAAATTTCCAAATGTCCATATCAATAAGTATCATCACCAAGATTAACCTCATGTCCTCATTATCGATTTCAGTAGCACTTCCACTTTGGAAGTAGAATGCTCACGACCAGAGGACCGTATCTTGCAAGTTGGGAGTATGGAGCAGAATGGAAATTCAATTACCTGTCGAAGTAAGTGGAAAATTTAAGTTAATCCTTTAAGGACAAAACCTAAGAGGAATGCCCTTTAGATGACATTCATTGGTGCCATGATGTAGTTATATGGAAAGGGGAATTGAGCAAGGTCCATGCATAAAAATGGGAATCAAAATGGGTTGTAGTTATATGAAAAGGGGAAACGAAGTATCGGACAAGGGTGATTACATGATTAGGGGAATCAGGCATGATGCATAATAAACATTGGAATTTAACCCCCAAAATACTAACCAAAACAGATAAACACCAACAAGTGAGGCAGCATACATCCTCAAACACGTTCCCTACACAAACTCTTGCAATGTCTTGACATACAAAATTTACCACGGTGATTTGGTGTCCTCGGTCGTTAGATCGCGCCGTTGGACGCCTGAAATTGGTTGGTCGCTGTACCGAGTATCGCGACACCAATTTTAGGGTCTAGTCGTGCGTCACGACCTGCCAAATTAAAAGGGTTGCTGCTACGAAACTGATCTGGCTGTTCCGTCATCGAACGGGCCGCAAAAAAATGTGTATGAGAGGCCTGGACATGACAATTGAGAATTAACATCTCTTCCAGGCAGGTGGCCACCGTTTTTATGGGCTTCTTTGCATGCTTGTGCCAGGCAGGCTGACATGGAACGACTGTTGTTCCAGAAGCCTACTTTTGTGGCCTTTCTGTTCACTGGACCGGTGCGTGTTTTCTGGTTACTATAACTCACCATTAGCATTGTCCCCTGCAGCTTTGAGCCAGCGAAATTTATGTTGTTCACATTCCATGTTCGCTCACCGCTAATGAAAATTCCCCGCCCCGTCGAATCACTCAGACATGCGACGAGCGACAGAATGATGGTGATGAAGCTTCAGTTCCAGAATCACATTTGAAACAAAGAACAGAGGTGATGGAGAAACTTTCAATTCCGGGACTGCTACACCATCATTCTTGGTCTGCGAATGAAAAAGATATTTCTTATACTATATTCAGATAGTTTGAAGCACTATTTGCGACTTGCTAGATAGTTTGAAGCATTATTCATTTAGATGTCCAATGTATCCATTCATGTAAGAGTTTGGTTCAAAAGCAAAAAATCTAAGACCACTATCCAACCAATGAGCAGCTAACTACTGTTTGGGTAGTGAGTTCAAGGAAGGCCAGAACTCCTAATTATGTACCGACATATATCCTTGGATTAACTAAAGATCTAGAACAAAAAAGGTGACATTTGTATGCGGTTCTTCCAAAAAAATGTTGCCAACATGATGTGTATATGGACTAAATAAGTCACAGGAGACCTTCATTGGGTTTCATTTACTTACTTCATCAGCGGCCTGCCGCCCGCTATCTCATTGCCTCGGTGTCATCTCAGATCAGCATCAGCTAATATATGGCATGCTATGCTCCTATGTCTTGAGCTCTGTGATGACCAAACAGTATTGCAAGGGTTCGCCCGATGTGGCAGTTGCAGCTGCGCGCCATGAAAATCAAATGAACATCCATGGAAATTGGAGCATCCAGAATTCATTTAAATGACAGATCATTCTACACTATGAGCTTAATAGGATGAACCCCTTAATCCTTGAACATTACGGGTGTGGCAAACCCTAATTTATTACCCCAATCTGTAGCACCTCGGCCGGATAAACAGATTGTTTTGGACTTTCGCCGGAAAAACAGATTGTTTAGCACCTCGATTGGTCGAGTTACAAAACCCTAATGCATCGAGGGAGAAGAAACTTACCAGGGGGAGAGCAACGGTGACTGAACGATGTGGAAGGGGGCTAGCGTGATGAGAAGGGCGGCTTCGTTGAAGCAGGATGAGGTGGGCGGCTTGGTGCTGCCGGGTTGACGCGGTGGATCCGAGCACGGCCGGCGAGGTGGCCTCCTGCAACCTGGCGGTCGCGCGCCGCATAGCATCGAGTAAGTCGCCACCTCCGCCGCCAGCATCGCTCATTTCCTGGAGGGCTGAGAGAGCGAGAGGAAGGGGGTCGGGGTTGAATTTTCAGCACGGATAATGGGCCAAACAACCCAATACGAGCCCAATTAATGACGAGGGTCCAAAAAAGCTACCGTAGTAGCTGCCCCTCCCACAGGTAGCCCATCTAGGAAGATCGAATGGCCATGAACGACCAGAACATGAAAATGAACGGTCAAGATGTTGAATACTTGAGAGGGCTGGGAGGGTGCTCAGTTTTAAAGTATCTAAATGTGTAGGTCTTGAGATCATGTTGTCTGGCCCTTAAATTAGACAACACGTACGCATAGAGTTCAGCACAGCATAGCAACGTACTAGATAGATCAAACTACTACAAATGCAAATGACGACATATAGAATAGGCACAAATTAATCTTACCACTCACCTACATCTCCCGCACCTAGGGGGATTACTCACGCATCATAAGAGGGAATCAACTATCACAGAGATAATTCTGATGAAAATCGATAATACCGTGAAGATCCACAATAAGATGAAATGGATAATTCAAATAGTCTTGATCTCCGAACGAGATTGAGTAATATTACAATTGTTCTCCCAATTGAACTTCCCCTTATAATAGTGCAAAGGGTGATGATGATGATGATGATGATGGAGATGAACGAACCAAGGACTAAGAAGATCTTCGAAGGTTCTTCAGATCCTCCTATCTTCTGTTCTGGTGGTGTGGCGGCGGCTACGGTTCTCCTCTCCCCTCGGGCCCTTTACAAAAGTTGCCTGTATAGATGTGGTGGAGCTGATGGCAGTCCATAAGACCGCTCATCGAGCGCTTGCGGTCGTATGGAACGCCGTCTTTTGCTCTGCATCGTCAGATGACTTCAGATTGTTCAGGAAAATTGCTCCATTTGGCTTGATTTGCAGCAATCTTCCTTGGTTTCCTTCCATAGATGATATTTCCTGCCTAACATTGAGGAGGTGGATTTTCTTCTCTTTCGAGGGATTAGCGTTAGAAATATCCGAAGATTAATAAGAGTTTCAGTAAAACCGAGCAAAAATCACTACTAAAACATCACAAATTCTCGAGCCATCAAGAGGCACATACCACCAAGCATCCACAACCAAGTGGCATCCAAAGGGCTCTGAATCTTTTTCTCTAGGGGAACAAAGGGCTCTGAATCTAACACAAGTCTTAACTCAACACTGGTAATGTGCATCACATCTCCACCAAGAGAGTTCAATCAGATAATTACCCCTGCAACAAGAAATGATTAGACACTATCAAGACCGAATAGAAGCACTCAAACCACAACAAAGGGCTTTGAATCTAACACAAGTCTTAACTCAACACTGGTAATGTGCATCACATCTCCACCAAGAGAGTTCAATCAGATAATTACCCCTGCAACAAGAAATGATTAGACACTATCAAGACCGAATAGAAGCACTCAAACCACTTCCATTGGCTGAGCAAAAGGACACATAAGACCCTGTTTTGCATCGTCACCTCAGAAAATCCTCATAATGTGAGGAATGTGCACTCCCATGAGCAAACAAAACTACACAAGTCCATCATGACCCCTGAACAAATGCACACAATAGCTAAGTTCATTGAGGAGAATATATGACATCTTAGAGAAGAACGCCATACCAGTCTCTGAAAAACCGTAGCTTTACAGTTTACAATAGTCATCATCACACTAAATCAGACAAAGTAGATACATCATGAAATGAAAAGCGGCACCGAATGGTTCAAATAGATATATCCATTGTAGAAAAAAGTTCTCTGTTGGAAAAGATAGTTCATACCATTAACATCACACCACACCACTAACACACAGCATAAACCAATACACATGAGTGATGACTCATCCCGTTAAGGCGGTGACACAAAACCAATAAACATACCACCCAACACAACTGACGTTTATGCATCTTTCACATTTATCTGGGGCAAACTGAGATGTACTAACATGTCTTTTTTACACAATATACATACACACATACACTCGGACCTATGAACGCACACACGTGCATCCTCCTGCCCCTATGAGCACCTCGAAGGGACAGAGTCGGCACATCATTTTGAGATTTACGAATTAGCTACAGATGTCCTACCCCTGTGAGCATATGCGAGAGACCGAGCCGACACATCATCTTGAGATTGATGAAGTCGTCACAGACGCCTTCCTAGTCGACAAATACGTCTCCTGCCACTGGACGCAGAACGTTGGAATACCTGAAATAAAACAAGGAAAATGTGAGTACCAATGTCAAGTGTGAGATTTGAACTCTGATAGTTAGAGAATAACACTATTCTCCTAATCATCCAACCAATGTTGTAATAATCGTCACGCGGACGTGCCCACCCATATCTCCGCCCCTAGTCATTGTCTCAAAATCTTTCTTCGTCCACCACCTTTGTTTAGCCCCTTGTCGTTGCCGTCTCGGCATCCACCGTCCACGTCGTCTGTCACTATGCTGGCCGTGATGTCGCACGGCGGCCACCCGCAGCTCCAGACCGCACTCGGCGATCATCCGCGGGGCACGGCCAGCGCAAAATTACGTGACACAGAGCTTTGCTTTGCCTAGGAAAATAAAGCGAATGCAGAACATACACGGGCCGATCACTGAATCAAAAAAAAAGAAAAAAAAAAGGACCGATCTCTGTATTCGGCGCCAGAACCGGTCGACTGCCATGTCCCTTCAAAAAAAAAGGATCCGAGCCGTCCCTCGAAAAAATGGGAATGTGGCAGCTGCCATGTCGACGAACCGCCGAACTGACAGCATTCCTCCCTTCAGCTGAGCACTCTCTTTCGCCGCATCGTGTCCGTCCGTGCAATCAATCGATGGACAGCTGGATACCGCATGTACTCGGCGGCGCCGATCGACTCGGCCCGTTCATACGGTCTCAGATCCTTGCGGCTCCCACCCAGATTCATCGAACAGTTCCGGCCTTGCGTGCGATGCGAGACGGACAGAGCACAAACATTCAGAAAAAATATCATCGCGTATATTCTGCAGATCAGCAACGTGAAGCGGATCGTTACAAAATCACATCTTCGTAGGAAGACACAATTATTCCGCCAGCGAACCGAGCGGCCGGCCGGCAGATGAGCTGCCGTTGGGGCTAACCGTAGAACAAAACGAACGGGACGGACGCCTCCAGGGCCTGCCGGTCTGGTCGGGCTTTAGGTGCACCTAGAAGATTCTTCCAGGGCGATGGCGATGGCGATGCCTACCTCCCCTGGCTGGCTCTTCCAACTGAAGGTTCCTGTTCCACGAATTGAATACAGGTGACGGGCGTGCGCAAAATTTAGTGTTTTGACCCTTTCTGGAAAGTATTTCAGGATCTGACCCCTATTTGAAATTTTTTTAAGATTTGACCATCTTGCCTACCGTCAGGGCCTCTGGCGGTAGGGTTAGATAGCCTACCGCCACGGCCCATGGCGGTAGGAAACTTATCCACGTCAGCGCGCGGAGACGGCGTTGTCCCTCCGTCGCACTCTACCGCCAGGCCTGGCGTAGATCTAACCATACCGCCAGGCCTGGCGGTAGGGTCCGGCAAGTTATTTGCCCGAGCCCCCGCCGCCTTCCCTTCTCCCCACCCTCCCCTCCCCCGGCAGCTTCTTGTTTTTCTCCCAAGTCGCCTCTCTCTCCCACTCTCATCTCCTCCACTCCCCCCTTGGATCTTTACCGATTCTTCACCGTTTTGGCGGATCGAGATGGCCCCGAGGAGAGAACCGTAAGCTCCTCCGATCCCTTCAATTAGTTTTTGCAAACTTGCTACCGATTCGACGCATTATTTGCTTGAAATTCCTCATGTTTTTGAACTAAGATTGATTTTTTTTTCCACCTAAGATTGATTGTAGTTGTAGTTCTTAGTTCTTTAGTAAGTAGTGGTATTGGATATCTACTCTAATCAATAGTTCATATGTTAGTGTGAAGATGAACCCTAGTTCATAATTTTTTGTTAAAAAATTATGATGTAATGTTGATAAAGGGATGAACCCTAGTTTGATGATGCATGTGATATGATGATATGATCTAGTGTGAAGATGAACCCTAGTTTGATGATGCATGTTGATATGATGATATGAAGATGTTGTTTGGAAAATTTTGTTTAAAAATATGAAGCTATGATGTATGTTGGAGGTTTTTTATATGATCCATGTTGATATGATTTGATCCATCATGTGTAGTAGATGTTGTTGGAGGAATATGCTTAAAATTTTATCTTGATATGATTTGAGTTCATTGTTTGTTTATGTATGCTTATGCTTATGGTGCTTTTGTTTATGAAACTCTATTAAGGCGGCCACCTCTTGGGTTCATGGGCATATGGACTACGACGAGCGCTACGCGCCGTTCTTCAAGAGAGCCCGTCTGTTGGGTTTCGTGCTGCAGTTCAAGCATCAGCCGCCGACGCTTGTCCACGCGGCTCTCACAGCTCTGATTGACCGTTGGAGACCGGAGACCCATTCTTTCCATCTGCCATGCGGGGAGATGACGGTGACCCTAGAGGACTGGGGGATGATTACTGCAATGCCGATCGAGGGTCATGCACTCACCGGTCGAGTGGAGAGGGCCAACTGGCAAGAGAGGGTCACCACCCTCATCGGGCGATCGCCTGCAAGCAAGAGTAACCGTACATCCGGTGTGCCGTTGATCTCGCTCTCGAGCACCGGAGGACATGCCCCAAGGCGCAGATGAGGCGATCGTGGAGTTGTACGCGAGGGCCTATCTGTGGTATATTCTCTCGGAGGTCGTGTTTCCAGACAGCTCAGGAACTCACATAGCTGGGCGTGTCTGTTCTTCCTAGCGGACCGGGATGCAGGTACAGTTGGGGGACGACATCTCTCGCCTACCTATACCGTTCGGTAAGAGAGTGTCTAATTGCGTACCTACCTACGAAAGTGTGTCCATGACATTTTCTTATATTTGATCCTCATTTGATGTTTTGCAGCTTGACGACGCAACGCAGAGGACGGGAGACAAGTCCAATATGGGTAGCTTTGTCTGGGCCTTCTCCATTTGGATGTGGGAGCGGCTGCCGGTGGGGCGTCCGGAGAAGTTGCCAAGACGCCCATGGGAAGACTATGGCGAAGAAGGCAACGAGACTCGAAACCCCACCGTAGCTTACGAGTGGGACGTTGTCAAACTCTGCACGGGCCTAAACAAGACTTCGTACAAGACCTACACCAACGAGTTGGACGCTTTGACGACACGCAGTATATGAACTCGCCTAACACCTTTCTCCTTGATTCCGCTATTGACCGAGAGTGCGAACTTACCAAGGTATATGTAATAGGTAATCTGGTGCCCGTATCGACAAGAACGAGTGGGACTTTGATCTGAACGTGATGTGCATAGCGGACCGTGGTCTCTGGCGGTGCATCGTGCCCATGATCTGTGTGTACGCCGTCGAGTGACATTTGCCACAACGCAGCCACGCAGCTTTGGGATTTATCAAGATACCCCACCGGCCAGCCCACCGATACCGGGCGCCACGCCGCTTCCACCTGTGAGCTCTTTTTCTCCGTGAGATTATCATGTTTCTTGTTGCTTATGATGATCTCATTGCGCTTATGATGATTGTTGTTGCTTATGCCTTGCGGATGAGCCGGAAGAATCGATCGATCACTGCATCGGGAGAGGAGCATAAGACTCATGTGACGGAGTGGAACCGACGGAGGTGGCGTAAAGACGTGGAGAGGAGAGTGACTAACTGGGATGATTACCGGGCCGACACATGAGGTGGTACGATGATGGCGAAGCACCGCTTTCGCCTCGTGCCTCGATGGACGGCGGAAGACATCGCGGGCTGGAGTGGGCTGACCCGATGAACAGGCATACCGCATCGCATCGAGACATGCACGGTGGATTTAGGGAGTTTGCACCCTCATCAACAGAGTGGTACGTTTGAACCGACGGTCGTATTTAAAATATTTTATTCGCTAACGTGATCGACTTATGCCGTTGCAGTCCGGTGAGCTGAACAGATGCATCTTTGAAGCCTCAGATGCACTAGGTGATCTTCCCAGGAGCGTACAATCGGAGACCAGATTCAGGGGGACGATGAAGGTACAATTTCAGCCTCCTCGGAACAGATGCATCTTGTTCACTTGCAACCGATCTGATACTTATTATGACCTTGCTTCATTGTGAGTGCAGAAGTTCGTGGCAGCGTTGTCGCAAGCTGGTAGGGCTGCTTGGGTGTCTTTGGGCTGGGTCGATTGAAGCTCATCGACTGTAGCCACCACAGGTATCATCGGCTCATCGAGCCATGCTCCCTCGTCGTCTAGGTTGGTTGGGAAGGAGGAGGAGGAGGAGGAGGAGGAGGAGGAGGAGGAGGAGGCCACATATGAAGAAGGGGAGGAGGAGGAGAAGGAGGAGGCCACATATGAAGAAGGGGAGGAAGAGGATGAGAGCAACGGGAGGAGGAGTACGATGAAGATTATGGACCTCCAGCAACTCAAACGTCTCAAGCATCTCAGCTGCCGAAGAAAAGGAATCCGAAGACGAAGGATTTGCTGAGTCCGAAACCTTTCCAGAGACCGGTTCCTCGACGGCCCAAGAAGAAGACCGAAGAGAATCGTTCAAAGAGTAACGAGGACCGTACCTCCAAGAGGGGAAGGAGCAACTGATTATGCTCTTCGATAGTTGGCTCTTTTAGTTTGGTTGAACTTCGTTTGATTGAACTTTTCTAGTGGTTATGAAGCTACGTGGAACTATGTGTTTGCTATTTGTGGATCTATGTGTTTGCTATTTGTGAAACTATGTGGAACTCCATTTACTAATTAGTTGAAGTTCGTTTGAAATGTTCTATGCACTTCAAATTTGTTAATGTGTATGTGATGTCTAAGTTTAATTGTTTGAGATCTGTAATATTGTTGTCATATTTATGAAACTTGCTATAATATTGTTGTCATATTGAATTTGAAAAGAAGCAAGCAATTGAACTTAAATTCATAAAACACAGGACCCTACCGCCAAGGACCCTGGCGGTAGGGTCAGACAGCCTACCGCCAGAGCACTTCAATTCTTCGTTCTGAGAATCATTACACCGAAAAAACAAGACCCTACCGCCATGGGCTCTGGCGGTAGAGTCGCATACCCTACCGCAAAGGGCCCTTCAATTCTTCGTTACGTAAACATTACATCGAACAGACCCTACCGCCATGGGCTCTGGCGGTAGATGCCTGACTCTGCTGTGGCTCTGGCGGTAGGTGTTTAACCACGTTCAGTAATAACGGTCGCCGCCCCTCCGTCGCACCCCCTACCGTCATGGGTCATGGCGGTAGTTATCTAACCCTACCGCCATAAAGTTCTCGGGCGGCAAAAGGTCAAATCTCAAAAAAAAAATTAAACAGGGGTCAGATCCTAAAATACTATCCAAAAAGGGTCAAAACAAGAAATTCGGCCCCTCAGGGTACTGCACGTTTGGTCGGCCCTCCTCGTCCTCGGTCGCCGTCGAAAAAGATGGAAAATACGTGAGCACGGCCGCGCCATGTTCCGCTAGCGCCTACCTTTGCTTGTAACCATTTGCAAACTGCATGCGACACACAAGTTGGCGGGAAAGTTCGTGGCGTGCGTGCCATCTTCCACCAGGACAAGCGTCTGTGCCGACCTCGCGTGGAAGAACACTGCAAGCTGCCGCACGCAAGTTGGCGGATCGGTCCGTCGGAACGTTCGCCCCGGCCTTGGTCCGGTCGTCGTCGTCCATGCGTTCGGTATAAGTACACGGAGCGGATGCAGGGCGCTTACGCCAAGACTCCCGAGCGTTCAACACGACGCATGTGGTCGTGGCACGTTTCGTAGCGGGGCCGGTACATCTGCATGACCGCACATCGTGCTCCACAGCGACCGCGACGTGCCAACGTAGGCGTAACGTATCGCAGAAAGTCTCAACATACTGAGTGGTTGCCGCAATTATTTTGACAAGAAAAATAACAGTTCAACCGCCATCGATGATAACCATGTGAATTACGGCGGCCGCCACCAGCCTACCGCCATGCGCGAGAGGCAACCCAGCGTACGCAGCTACGCCTCACCACGCACGCACGCCGACCGACCGGTACGATGTCGGCCTTGGCCTAGCTGGTCCGGGAGGCGTGCAGGGAACGCGCGCACAGCGGTTGGTTGCGGCGCCAGCGTCACGCCGGTTGGGCCGTGGGCGTCAGCCCCGAGGGAATCGCGTGCGCGCGCCGAGACTCCGACCGGCCCGCCTCGCGCCACCTCCGCCATCGGCGCCCCCGACGTGTCGCGCGGCGATACCCACGCGTCGCGCGCGCCGGGACCGCGGCCTCCCACCCCATAACGCCGCGCCCGCGCCTCCATATATACCCCTCCCGGTGCCTCCCCCACTCTCACCACAGCTAAAGCGATAAGCAGCCTGCACTCCCCACCTCTCTGATTGACAGACCACCTTAGCAGCCACGCCAGCCTCGCCGTCTCGCATCACAGCAGCAATGGCGTCTCGCGCAGCCGTGGTGGTCGTGGCCGTGACCGCGCTGCTGTTCGCGGCGGCGTCCGCGCAGGAGATGGACGCGAGCATGCCGCCGGCGCCGGCCCCGGTCACGGGCGCGGCCGCCGGGGCCGCCGCGTCGGCGCTGGTCGTCGCCTGCTCCGCCGTGCTGTCCCTTCTCGTCGCGCAGTAGGCGGTGAGCTGCTGGTCGTGGTGGTGGTGGTGCGTCGCCGCTCGTCCGGCCTCCGGCGACGGCGATGGTCACTTGTTGAGTTTAGGGGGAGCAGTAGTAACGAGTAGTGATGGGTTGTGTTGTGTTCATCTGAGTGGGGCGTGACTCCGTTGCTTATTCTTTTGTATCATACATTGCTGCGTGTATTATTTCCGTCTCGTGTGTCGTCGGTTCTTCTATTACTATGAATAAATATTGGATGGTGGTTCTGTTTCTACATCTCCGGTGCCGTGTAATCGGCCTCTTGTGTGCGTGTTCTGTTCATCCTTTCTTCATTCTTTGCATTCGAGTTCTTATTTTCTTTGCTCGACTTGCCCCCATCTGCCTATCTTCATAGGCAACGAACCTGAAGACAGCGACCTGTTACCCGTAGTACGATCTAGGACCAGGGTACTAGGAGTTCCTAATCTTATTGCTCCGCTCGATGTTCTGTTGCTCGTTTAGTCCCGTGCTTATAAATTTGTCTCCGCTGCGAGAATCAAGCTGGGCTGTCTTGCTGTTACGAACCTGAATCAAGCACACATTCTTCCTCACGATCGATCGATTGCACACGTAGAAACATTTGGCATGGAAGAAGGTAGGTAGGTGAGATACAGACGAAAGCAAGGTACGTGCGAGTTCAAGACGCTTTCAGTGTTTTCCCTGTTAGATTTAGACAATTCACATTGATTGATTTCCTCCCAGTAAACTCGTCCACACAAGGCAGTAATGGGGAAATGAACCGAGCTATCCACTTGAAATTCGTGAGCTCCGGATTAACTACTGATATCTCGAACAGCTTACAATGAAAACTAGGAACGAGGAAATGAACTGAAAAGGAGAACGAAGCTCAGGTCAAATTCGTTCCAGCCTTCTTAGGTCCAACAATGCAAAGTTGCACAATTTGTGTAAATATCTAGCAAGTAGATGGGACCTGCACTGCGAGTAGCACCGAGACCTTACAGGTTTCAACCCGTGGGCCAAAGCATAAATTCACGTATACAAGGATCTGCGTTGCACTGTTCTACCTGTATAGCCTTAACAAATTATTTACTCCATGGACGAGAAACGGACAGGATGTACCACTACGAGTATATACAGTGCCTTTCGTACACAGGCAAGGTAACGACGTGAAGTTCTGATGTTCGACAGGATAACTCCTAGCCCAAAGACAACACAATGATTGTTCATGATAAGGAACCCGTGATGGTCTGAGGCATGACATCTACGCTGCCGTTAGGTTTACAGTTGTCTTGTAACTTTTTTTGGAGATTTACGGCGGCAAACTGAAGTTTCTGCATTCAGCAGTGAAGAGTAAGAACCACGAAAGTTTTGACAAGACATGATCAAACGTCAGGAACCCTCTGCTTTTACAGCAGCTGACTACCTGTGGATTATAAGTTGGCAGCAACCACCAGCCGGAGAGAAAGTTATGGCTCCCAAAGTAAGTAAGTACTTCTCTTCTCAACTGCTTCCCTTCTGGATGTTTTGAATGTTCAGTGGAAAACAAAATTCAGAAATGCATGGTCAGAGAATTACAGCCTCAGTTTCTTTATAGAAGAGTGGAATATATGTCTTACCTACAGATGTAACCGGCTGAGCAAGTACGCCAACCTGCATGTTGGAACAGAATTTTCCATCAGATAGCAAGCAGAGGTTACACATCAGAATTTCCCATCAGAAAGCAAGCAGAGGTTGTACATTATATAGAGAAGACTAATATAGAGTACCAACCCGATATTTCTTGCATGCTCCATACTTCCATTGTCGGCATGGAAATGAAGCACTGCCACCGTTGCCGGCTCCTCCAAACGCCCGTCGGTGTAGGCATGCTGGAGAACATACAGTACTGCACGAGTCAAACCAAAGAGGCGAAGAGCGTAGGAAAACAGACAATTGACTATATATAGAAATAAAGGAAAGAGAACCACTATATATGTTACTCCCTCCGGTCCAAATTAATTGACGCGGCCTCTATACAATGTGAAGAGGACATTGTATAGAGGCTGCGTCAATTAATTCGGATAGGAGGGAGTATTTGCATAGTTCATTACATGAGTCGAATTACAATGGTTATATTCCAAGGCCATCTGACAGTCCCTATTTTACAAAGCATGGCTTTGATAAACACACCATTCAGCTTTTTTCGAGAAAACGCAAAAGAGTTGTGTTTCATTGCATTGAACAGGAAGACATCGGGGGTACAACCTCCAGAAAGGAGGGACACACACACGCACACGCACACACACACACAACCGTCCTCACCAAGTGACTACAGCTAGGTGAGGAGGTGCCCTCAACTACGGACACGCAACGACATTAGGCCTCGCCCAGCCTTGCCTCCAGCCAAAATGGCGAAGCACCGAGACTCGGAGCAACAGGGCAGCATTACTGCCATTGCCAGGCACTTCCAGGGACGAATGCAGCTTCAGGACTGCCCAAGCCGACGTACCTCGCACCCATGTGCCTAGAGAGTCGGCGGGTGAAAAGCAGGGCCTGATTGGAACTGGTGTAGCATTCATTGGGGAGCGCCGGCGCAGGCAAACGTTGCGACCTGCTCCTTGTGTAGCAGTCTACGCCAGAGCGATGCATCGCCAACCACCATCTGCCGCATCAAGTACTCCACTTGCAGCCAAAGCAGCGCCATCAAGAGGGGAACGGTGTTGAGACGCCGCCGCTGCCCGGTCCGGGAGGCCGGACCTAGGATTTCTCCCGGTGCTTGAGGAGGAGGTCCAGTCAGGGTCATGCCAACGCCTCCAAGGAGGTGACGGCACCCTCGGGCGTCGCCGTTGACAGCGCAGGCCATTGCCGCCGCGCGGGGATTTCGCCCCGACCCAAGAACGAAGACCTCAGATGCAATGGCAGACCGGGCATGGTAAAGAATCGTCGGAGAAGACCAACACACATGGGGGAAGCCTAGAAACGTTGTCGTCGCAGGAGTGGGCACCAACCAGCGCAGCTCCAGCAGGCCGGCCACCGCCGGGAGCGCGTCCAGCAGGCGGCAGCAGCCACCTGCACCGCGCCGCCGCCGCGCTGGCCTGCAGCCTCCGCGGGGCACAGCGGAGCAGCAACCGTCAGGGTCGCCGCGCGCGTGCTTACTAACCCAGCGGCAACCGCCGGCGGCGGCCGGGAGGGGTGGGAGGAGGGAAAGGGGTGGGTGGGGGCAGAGTGATTGTCGCGGGCCTGGGCGGGCTCGTGCGGCCCAGATCTGGGCGCCCTCAACTCTGCCGCACGCATCAGCGGCCGGCGGCCGCCATGGCAGCGCCACCGCGCACGCAGTCCACGCCATCTCGACCTCCTCGCGAGCAGACGCCCGCCCGCCGCTCCAGCGCGCCTAGCAGCAGCGCCAGCGAGCACGAACGAGGGCCCCGCCGTGCCGCCGCCCACCGGTGAGGGCTTTGCCCGCCGGCATCCTCCGGCGACGGCGAGGGGAGGGAGGGGAGCCTGGGCGGCGGCTAGGGTTTCGCCTCCCGAGTCGCCCCTGGGAGCGACGCGGGGGCTCAGGGGGCGGGGGGGGGGGGGGGGGCGTTCACAACAGCCCCACACACCATGTAGAGGCGCTAGTTCAAAGTTCAAACTATGGTAAATTATTTGCACAACTTATCATCAGCAGTTATGAAGTTACTGCCATTAGAATTTTAGTTAGGCTTCATTCGGAACTGCTGCTGCACATTAAGTATGAGAAGGTAACAACGGGCAAAATATCACTCTGGGGCACTAGTCAAGTTTCAGTTGATAATTCACACATTATATAAGATGTATAAGTGATGATAGATTTAAATCGGAAACGAGATCAGCATATGTATACCTTGTAGAAACATCGACCACCAAAGGGGCAAGTGTCCCTTCCAAAGTCAAAGTACCTACAATCAATCGACCTGCAATAACATATTTGTGGCTTAGACAAATGTAACATGAATCGACATCTACTCTGAAGAACATACAAATGAAATTTTCTCTGAGGTACTAACTTAAAGATCATATAGTGAGATGCATGCAACCACTCGATCTGTTGTTACTAACTTCAGAATTTCCTTATTTCCATCTCAAAATGTAAAAATTCATACTGACCACATAAGGACGGGCATCATGGTAAGACTAAATGAAGAAAAAGGTATCTTACTTGAGCTTGGCCTTGTAACCGTCAATTATATCCTGTTTTTCCTCCTTCGAGGAGTACCATGTAGCACTAGGAATGACATAGTACGAGACTTTGCGGCATATTGGACAAGCCTTGACTGTAGAGTCAATATCCATAGAAGATGTAAGAGAGCTGCTGCGCCACTTCCTAATGCATGTGATACAGAAGGCATGGTCACATTCAGGTAGAAGCCCAAACCTCTTTTCCGCTGCTGTGGGCTTTGAAAGCACACGGTCCAAACACACACTACATTCCATCTCTTCACTTTTTTTCAAGGTCTCAAGACGTTTGTTGTTTCTCTTGCAGAGCTTGATATGAGCCCCACCTTCGCTGGGCCGGTAGGGATGCAAGCACTGTTTTCCACAGGTTGTGCATGGATCCCCATGCATCTGAGGGCACTCTTTCCCATAGGGACAAGTTCCAGCTGCGGCAAAAGAGCATATGGGCAGATGAGCAAGTGGGTGGAGCGCTTGGTTTTGTGCAGTTAGTGCTGATGACAAGCTGTTCCCATCCTCTGGAATGCAATCTTCATCATCAAATCTCCAGGTAGACTGATGCACAGAGCATACCGATAAACTTTTGTGTGTCTGGTTGCTCACATCTATTTCCCCCTCACAAAGAGGACACCAAGACAGATAAGAGTTGGATGGTGCAAGTGCTGCAGTAGTTGATGGTGGGGTGTATTCAGAAGAAACTTCAACATGTTCATATCTGCAACGACTGCCATAAGAGCACACACCGTTCTGGTAAAATGTGCAGACCTGCATGAATAAGCATTACGGTGATGAACACTAGACTGTTATGAATGTGTAGGCTATGAATGCAAATTGACCAGAAGATTAGTAAATACTCCCTCCGTCCGGAAATACTTGTCATCAAAATGAATAAAAGGGGATGTATCTAGATGTATTTTAGTTCTACATACATCCCTTTTTGTCCATTTTGATGACAAGTATTTTCGGACGGAGGGAGTATGTAAGTTAATAATGTTACATCATTTGGTTGATCATTCCAGTCATGGGAGAATTGGCAGTAGTCTCCTTTAAAGCAAGCACCATTCACAAAGAACTTGCAAATGGACCTGATGGACATAGAAAGCAACAAAAAAATCTGTAAGTGATTCCACCGATATTAAAAGATTCTCATCAAAGTAGAAAAAAAAATCAACAAATTAGAAAGGGAACTGCGAAAATGCTAGTTGAAAGCTACACTTTCATAAGCCACGCGGTGCTGATACGCAGTCCTCCTCAATAGACTCCTAAGCCAGATAAGAACATATCACTATACCAGGAATCATGGTGATCAGTTGCTCGCGTATCATCATTCAGACAAGCATAGTCGCTCAAGGTCTCATGTATTCAGGACTTGCATTTGTGTGTCTATTCTTTTTGCTAATACATCATTGTTACCTTGTAATTTTGCTCTCACTTACTTATAAAGAATTCAGACATTAATTGCCAACACCATCATTCCCTTCTGTCAATTGTACGTACCGTGACCACTGTCCTATTTCTACAGAAGTCACCATCCCCTTTGTTTTCGCCAACTAAATTGCAACCAGGTGTTAAATTGTAGGCGCGGTGCCATTGCATTTGTACCAGCACCTGATCGGCAATAAAAACCGAGGCGGTTCAATAGAAAACACAATCAACAAATAGTGATTCACAGTATACCACAACCACAGCCACAACCATATGACATTAGCTATGACCCCTCGGAGTTCAAATCGGCCACTCCAGCGGCCAGAGACTAACTGAAATCTGAAATTGCATGCTCTGTCACGCCAGCGCCAGCTCGATTACCTCAGATCACACCCCCCAAAAAAAGCAGCACCCTCACTCAAATCATGGTCTCCTCCAGGCCTCACTACGAAGGTAGCACAGTAAGCTAAATCCAACCCAAAATCGCCCCGCTCGTCATGGGCACCGATTCCGCCTCGAAGCTCAACGACACCGCCTAAACCAGCTCGAATCATCGGCCACGGGGCACCGGAGCGAGCTAGGGGAGCTGAGAAATCGCGGTACCTGTTCGACATGGCCGCCTCCGGGCCAGGCCCGACGGAATCGAGCCGAGCCGCGCTGCCGACGCGTGCGGAGCCTGCCCGCCGGGGGGTGGTGGCGCCCGCCGTACGCCTAGGGTTTGTACGCTGCCGCGCCGCGCCTCGCTCCCTTGCGTCCCCTTCGCGCTTCCGCAGCTCCGCTTTGCTTTGGGTGGTGGTGCCGCTGCGGCCCAGCGGGGGATGTTTTTCTTTTCCTATAAACGGGAGGGGGAGAGGGACGGGCGGGGCGAGCGGTGACGGTTCTGCCCCTGGAGCGTGGCGGGGAAGGGACCGACGGTTGGGGCAGGATGGTCAAAGCAAGGACGCGGGGAAGCGAGGAGGGCGTGCCGCTACGCTCCCGCCGGATTGCGTGGGCAACCGCTTTTTCCCGGACGCAGCGGCGAACGTGACGTCGTGGGCTGCCCGCGATTAGGAAGCGTGATTATTATAGTGGAATGGAAGGAAACGCGCGCCGTTCTCTCTTGGTGCTTTAAGAAAGAGAAAACGAAGTCAAAAGATTTTCATTAATTACGAAGAACACAGTTGCACTTGATTAACGGAAAATCGAGAGAAAACTGCCACGATCCGTTGAGCGGCACATATAATATAGCCCACACACATCATTGCGAAGAAAAGCCTCGTCGAGGTAGCATATTGGCATCATCTTCATCACTTTTCCCCAACCAAGCATCGTCGCATCCCTTTCCCTCAAGCAAGTGACTCCGATTTTGCCGCAATCGACAATTGAATCAGTCGACACCGAAAAAGGCCGTCAAAGCCAAATGAAGCTCCATGCCAAACACTCAACCACCCACGATTGGGACACCGCAATTCCGATTCTGATGGAGAGCTGCGAAGAAGAACTATGCAAGGTTGGCGTCGCATAAAATACACCACCTCTTTCCTGTAATCGTCACCACCAAGGTCCCGTCGCCGCAACTCCTAGTTCACCGCAACAAACAACCAGAGACAATCCCACAGACACGCTAGAGAAGAGCCGACTACTGCAATCATTGTCGCGACCCCGACATCGCTCACCCCCATAGTCGCTGCCAGATAATCCTCGACACCATCACCATCATCTTCCATTGGTTGCTAACGCGAAAACCCGCAACATCCTCACTCATCCACTGATCCACCAACCAAATGACCACTCCAAGAGTGATGCCCCAAAAGGAAGCATGACGCATAGCACCACCATCGTCCGATCCCGATGAAATATAATGTTTTTCCCAAAGTGGTCCATGCAAAGGCGAGCACCACGCCTCAATGAGGTATCCAAGAAGAAAGTGGTCCTCGAAGGCATCGACGTGGCCAGCCTCGACTAAGAGCCAAAGGCAAAGATTTCACACGGTGCTTCCTCACTCTCCGCCCGTCCAAGCCATGGGACTGGCCGGGCAACCAAACTTCCCTCCACCAACACCACGCAAGGTTCGTCGCCCACGCTAAGCAGCTACCAAGGCTCCTCCCCATCCACCAATAACGTCTTGTCCAAATATGCTTCCCTGGCACACTACCTCTAGATCCACGGCGCGCGTAGTGACACCCTCCACGACCACCGGTCGAACCCCAACCACCTCCGACCATTGGACCACCATGCCAAGCAACCATAGCCAACTCGCCATAGAATTCGGGTGGCTCCCCCAAGATAAGAACCTCAGAGACACTCTGGGTCTATCTTAGGGGTGCGTGAGTGCAAGTTCACCGGGTGTCTATCTAGGGTGCCGGGTGCAGTTTGGGAGAATTCGAGTGTTTCACCGCCTTTAGAGGGATGACCGGTGCAGGGGCAAGCCTAACGGTGGGAGGAGGGCAAGGCGGTCACGGGAGCGCCGTCAGTCGAGGGCGGCAAAGGCGGGCGGTTCGGCGCTGCGGGGAGAATAGTAACTGCCGGAGGAAGGAGGAATAGGAGCTGTTGGAGTGCCATCGGACAATGCTGACAAATCAACTAACCACAAACCGTTTTTCAATCGATTTGCCCCTAGGATCAGCAAACAACTAGTGATCTTAGACCTTGTACAATGCAGGTGCTTAAGATAAGTGCTAGAGAGGAAAAATCATTTTCCTTTGGCACATAAGAGTCACCGGTGCTCTGGAAAGGAGATATGTGCTTGAGTTTGCTTCACTGCTTCCCGAGTGCCTGCAAAAGTGGCCGTCGTTTTTCTTATACAGTGCTTCATGCGGTGTTATTCTGAGTGCTTCTTTTTCCTTTTCATCCACGCATAGCATCTGACCACCGTACACCATTGTGCATTGGATTCCACAGGCGCTTGAGCCAGTGCTAGCAAGACAGTTGCCCCATCTAAGGGCAGAAATCACATATTTGACCTGAGGCAGAAATCAAATCACAAACTGACCTGGTCACGAAAAAATTTCACTTTGCTGACCCTTTGGTGTGGCGCTGACACCGGGCGCCGCACCCCACTGCAGGCAGCGCCCTTCCCTTAGGCGTCAGACGTCTCCGCCGTGGCAGCCCTGGTCCAGCTTATGGCCCCACAGACTGACTGCAGTACTTAAGACTTAGGCGTCACACCAGAATGTGCGCGCCTAGCTCTTGGCTGCCAGACATCAGGTTCCACTTGGCTGGCCCCACCTCTCTCCCCTCACCCCACCCCACACACCCCCACCCCACCCAAACCCTTAGACTTGCGGCCCTCCTCTCTTCCCTCTTCCCCTCTCAAATCCTTCTCAAATCTTGCAAATCCGAGTATTTGACCGTGGATTTCGAAGCCAACCCCTCCCTTAAGGTAATCTCCTCCGATCCCCTCGTTTTCATCCATAGGAATTGTCACATTTGCTCAAATCTTGCTAGCTTGGGGAAACCCTAGTTTTTGCTTGGATTTGCAAATTTGTGTTGAATGATGTTATATTTCTTTGCTAATTTGGGTTGTTTAGGCTTCCATAGTATGCTAGGGTTAGGGTTATGTGTGTTTGATGTTGGTGTTAGGGTTATGTTATGGTTAGGGTTGTGGTAATTGTTATGTGGGGGTTAGGGTTATTAATTCATATATATGGCATATGTGTGCAAATATTTTTCTTAAGTATTTACTTGATATATGTGTGTTTTTTATTATTGTAGGGATGGGGAGAACATGTGTTTATGTTCATCATGTGGATAAAGAGGCCTTTTTGAAAGGCAATGTTGAGACGGACCCGGATGAGCTTGACATGGTGTTTGAGAGTAGTCCTAGCTATGGAGCTTTTGAAACAAGTGAGGAAAGATTTGAATTGGATTGACCCAAGTGACGTTGTTGAGTTCGAGGGAAGGCATAATGTTGGTTTTGGAATGCACATCCGTTGGAAAACAATGCGTGTGAACTCCGAGCAACGTTGGGTTGCATACAAGGAGACGGTTGCCGAATCTCTAGACAAGGCTCTTGAGTTATTTGCCTCCAAGAAGGTTGAGTCTACTTTGAATGTAGACTTGAACCGAACCCCTCCCGTTGGTTGCTAGCACTCCCCACCCATGAACCAAGATCAAATGAGTGAACCTCAATTCACGCAACAAGATTGGCCAACATTGAGCCCGACTCCAAACAACCAAAATGAAGGTTTTGAAGAGGAGAATGATGAGTACGAGGAGGATGACAACGAAGTTGACCTCCATGACAACAATGTGGGTGATCTCGACCAATATCATGTGCAGAGACAATGGACCAATCCATCCCTTTTTCCCGTGCATATGCATCGGACTCGGATGATGATGGTCCCGATGGAGAAGTTGATGAGGAGGGTTCACGCCAAGGAGGCCAAGCATTCAACAGAAGGTATTCAAGGGATCACAAGACCCCATTGTTCAAGGATCTTAGTCTCGCGGATGAAGCCGTTGTGGATGGTGGCAAATGCATATCTCTTGGAGCTAGGCCAAGTTCTCACCGTGATTTGGAAGACGGCAAGAACGGGATATATCCCGGTTGTGAGTTTCAATCCTTCTTGGAATTGAAGATGTGGCTCGACAACTACTCGGTTACACATTATCGTCCACATAAAGTGGCCAACTCGAACGTGAATGTGCATTACACGGTCAAATGTGAAGTGCCAACATGTCCATGGATTGTGCGTGCAAGGCCATGGACAGGAGGTCCCACTTGGCGCATAGTGAGTTGTCTACCAACTCACATGTGCCGCAAGACAAGAGGGCGGATGGCAAGCTTGTGTACCAACAACATGCATAACTCACATCCGAAGTTCATCGCCATGTGCTTTCCAACCAAATATCCACACTTCCAACAATGAGCATCAAGAGTGTCATTGACCTTGTGAAAGCCATCTTTCATTACAAGGTGAAGTACGGCAAGGCATGGAAGGCGAAGCAGGCCGCATTCAAGATGTTGTATGGCAATTGGGAGGAAGCATACAACCGACTCTCTAGGTTGTTGTTAGCTATGGCCGCCACAAACCTGTGCATGGTTCACGTGGTTGAGCCTCATGGGCACCAAACATTGATTCATAACGGGAGGACCGTGCGAGTATTTGGCCGTGCATTTTGGGCCTTTGAGCAATGCGTGAGGGCTTTTGAGCATTGTCGGCCCGTCATCGCCATTGATGGCACGTTCTTGACCGGACAATACAAGGGCACTTTATTGGTTGCAATAGCAAGTGATGCCAATAACCGGATGTTGCCTTTGGCTTTTGCTTTGGTTGAGGTGGAGAACAATGATAACTGGGAGTGGTTCTTGCGTCAACTGAGAACAAGGGTATTACCTGCTGAAAGTGAAATTTGTGTCATATCGGATCGCCATCCTGGAATTCTAAATGCGGTGGTGGTTGACATTCCTGGACATACAAAGTTGCATCATCGATGGTGCATGAGGCACTTTTGTGCAAACTTCTATAGGGCATGTGGTATCAAGGAGTTTGCCGATGATCTTCAGGATTGTTGTCTCGCTTTCACCAACAAGCGGTTTGTCGCATTGTTCAATGCATTGCTCAAACACAAGAAACTTGACCCGCGGTCGAGTTTCTCAATAGGAACATTGCCGAAAGGAATATGTGGGCACGTGCTTTCGATGAAGATGGCCGAGGTACGGTCAAATGACAAGCAATATGGCGTATCGCTTCAATAAGGTGCTCAAGGGTGTACGTGCATTACCCGTGACGGCAATAGTTCAATACACATTTGACAAGATGAATGCATACTTTTAAAGTACTCAATGGAGACCGATAAGCAGATTCTTTGGTGAGAACAAGGATAAGCACAAGTACAATTTCCCACCAAAGGTTGAAGAATGGTTGGAATTTCAATCACGAAAGGCGACTCAAGAAGCTGTACTATATGACGACAACGAGTGGAAGTATGAGGTGAAAGAGCCCGGAGGAACCACAAACGATGGCCGCCAACACGGAGGCCGGGCTTTCAAGGTCTCCCTAACACGGTGTGATTGCAGCTGCACACCTGGACATGGCAGTCCAGAGAGCAACAGAATCATTCCAGAGAGCACCAGGAGCGTTCCAGTAGCTTTTCCACCCCAAAAATTGCTAAGTCAGTGTGCAGCGCCCAAGGGCAAGGCGCCACACTATCTGATCTGGCGCCCAAGGGCAAGCGCCACACTATCTGAGGCAGCGCCCAAAGGATAGGCGCTGCACTTTATAGTGTGGCGCCTTGTCCTTGGGCGCTGCACACTTACTTAGCAATTTTTGGGGTGGAAAAGTTACTGAACGCCTCTGTGCTCTCGACTGAATGTCAGTGTGCAGCGCCTAAGGAAGAGGCGCGCCAGTGTAGTGTGGCGCCTTTCCCTTAGGCGCTGCACACCGACATTTATTAGGTTGCACCAACTCCTCCCACCCATCCCTACCCCACACACCCCACCTCCACACAAACCCGAAGATCGGTGCCTCCCTCCGCCTCCTCTCTCCCCTCTCAAATCCTTCTCAGATCCGGAGTATTTGAACGTGGATTTCAAGCCAACCCTCCCTTAAGGTAATCTCCTCCGATCCCCTCGTTTTCATCCATAGGAATTGTCACATTTGCTCAAATCTTGCTAGTTTGGGGGAAACCCTAGTTTTTGATAGGATTTGGAAATTTGTGTTTCTTTACTAATTTGGTATGGTTAGGCTTTCATAGTATGCTAGGGTTAGGGTTATGTGTGTTTGATGTTGGTGTTAGGGTTATGTTGGTGTTAGGGTTGTGGTTATTGTTAAGTGGGGGTTAGGGTTGACCAATAATTCTCGGTTTTGTAGGCATGGCTTCATCCGGTTCCATGACGAGGCCACCGTGTGCTAACCAAGAAGACATGCCGAACAAGTGGGAGGATGCATCTTTGGACAAGGTGAAGGAGAAAAATGTCAACATCCCGCCATGTTGGTGTGGAGATGTTTGCAAGGTGAAGGTGTCCACCGACCGAAAAGAAAGCATGGACGGAAGGGCGGAGATATTTTGTATGCCGAACTATGCTTATGATCGTGCACTTCCAACTAACGCCTATGACCAACCACCGTAAGCTCGAGAAGTAAAATGTTACTCTCAAATGTGTGTCAACACTAACAACAAATTTTTATGCATTCACCGCCTCCTCTATGCAAGTACTTCACGTGGATAGATCTTGAAGTGCCAGAAGATGTGAAAAAGGACCAATACGCAGATTGTCTTAGGCAGCAACGACGGTTCGAAGAATCGTTTCGAAGAGGCTTGGAGGAAGAGCGTCGTCAGAAGGAGAGGATGGAGCGGAAGAAACGAGAGGAGGAGAGGGCACGCCAAGCGAAACTTGCTCGTGAGGAGGAGGGGGCAAGAAAGCTTGCAAAGGCTCGCGAGGCACAAGAGGAGGACTCGGCACGTGACAAGAAGGGGAAATGGCCTCGCTCTACTCAGTAGGGACTTCGCTTCGGTGCACTCGTCGTCAACTATTTTCTAATGAATGTGTCATGAAGTTGTGAGGGCATGTGAGATGTTGGTGAACTATCTTCTAGGGCAAGCTGCCATTTGTCATTTGTAATGAATGTGTCGTGAACCATGTCGTAGTAATGTTTGAATTGTCTTAAGTTATGAACTCGTCGGCATAAAATTTGTGTTTGTTCAAATTGTTGTGATGCCGCGATCATTGTAAGTATTGTGGATGTGATGCAAGCCAACTGTGGCTCTCTGGATGGTCATGGAAGTAGTGCAGCGCCTAAGGTCAGGGCGCTGCACTATATAGTGCAGCGCCCAAGAGTTGGGCGCCACACAGTACAGTGCAGCGCCTAACTGTTAGGCGCTGCAGTGCTGCTATAAGCAAAACTGCAGAAACAGATGCCATTTTGGCCTCCTGCAGCAGCACTCACATAATAAAAGTACTGTAAACTGCACATGCTAAGCAAAGAGAACTAATAACTTGAACATCATATCATTTAAGACAATTCAACATTACTTCAGGTTCGCAAACACAAATACCACACTAGTAAGAGTTCACCAACATATAACATAACCTCACAAGTTCATCAACCTAATTAAACGGCTACAATTAACATGAACAAGCACTAATTCCTTCCGTGCGTGTTCCTGGTGGCACGCCTGCCGGCAAGCTTCTTCTTCTTAGGAGCACGAGGCTCCTCTTCGTGCACTTCCTCCTCCGCCTCCGCCTCCGCCTCCGCCTCCTCCTCCGCCTCATCATCCAAGCTAGCCATCCGCGAGGTCCCTATGACCACCTTTGGGTTGCCTCTGTTGTCATAGTCGTTGGGCGTGTACCGGCGTCTGGGCTGCCTAGGCTTGAACACATATGCGGACCGAGCTTGAGCGTCCGCCAAAGTCATGTCATCATCAAGCTCATCGCCCTATCACACAACGAAACAATATGGTGAAGGCCGGTGTCGTAATCAAGTGAGAATCACATCTAAAGGATTAGTCATACCTCTTGGGTGATCCCACCCTCATCATCCATATAAGCATATGAGGAACTCACATCGTCCCCCTCATGGTGAGGTGCGGGTCCGATGGTGTACTGCACCTAGAGGCGTATGGTTCATCATATTCGTGATCACGGCAACCGAGAAGGTTCGATAACCGCCTTAACTTCTTGGCAGACGCTGTAACATGAACAAGTGTGTAAGATATCAAACTTCGCAACATAGACTGGCTCTCATAGTGAATGCGATATGTACCTTGAGGAATGCTCAGAGTGAACCATCATCATTGTCGGCCCAACCGTGTCTTCTCCGAATAGACCGGCTCTCATCACCGCTTTCTTGATCTCGATGCGCTGCGGATGAGAAAGAATGAATGTGTTAGCCATTCAAACATGTGTAATACGGTCAACAGGAAAGTAAAGAGGGAACACTTTACGACATAGTTAATCACCGAACAGCAGGGACTCCTTGCCCTTGCACGACATCTATGTTGTACTTCCACTTTGCTAGATCCTCAAAGTTTACGGGTTCTTCAAGAATATCCTCATTATATGTCGGCGGGCATATCTCAACTCGAGTAGTTCCAATAAACCATCGTACGTAGTTATCAAAAGCAATTGGGTTGTGCTCACGAAGCGGGGCGCGTGCAGTGCTTCTAGCTTGCTAGAAACAAAGCTGGAAGAGGGTAACATACGAAGATTGATGATTGGCCCAGTGCTTTTTCTTCCGTTGCCTTCTCTGTCCAACTGCGTGGTATAAAACCAAACATTAGCACAATCAAAAGGAGTCCCGATGATTAGACAATACGCAGACATGCTCTCTTACCTATGAAGTGCTTTATCCGTGTCCACCCAATCCGGCGGGTGAGGCCGAAAAGACCAAATCGACGATACACGCGATGCGGCAAATGAAACTCAACCGCCCAGTTGCATATCAGTGGGCACCGCATAAGCCAGAGATCCTTATGCCGCAAGCACATCGGGTTGAGGCGGAACTCCGCGGTGTACCCCAAGCTCTCACCCGCGCCATATGGCTGCCATTCCACCTATGAAACATGGCAACAATGCAAATTTGATGACTATTTTTCAAGCAAACATGAGAAAGGACTAAAGTAATGACCTCCTTACACCTTTCAGCGTAATCGTGTCCAACTCGGCAATGTACTTTTGGTACATGAGATTGACATCGTCATCATCTCTAAACGATATCCCACTTGTAAGCCCACGTGGGCGCGTAATTAAATCATGTTCATCTCGCATACCAAGGATCAAACCTGGCGCTCTTGAGGCGTCCAACAGCAGACGCTCCCAGCTCCATACGTAAAGTAGAAGCAGATTACCACCAATGCCTGCACTAGGTGTGATCACGCAACACGCATCGTCGACTACATATGAAAGAAAAACAATGTTAACTTGACAGCAAGCTTGCATTGCTAATGAAGAAATGAGTTGATCACAAAATGCACCAACTACATGTCGGTACAAGTAGGCAAGAGTCGCTGAACCCCAACTCCATTTGCTATCGAAGACGGTCAACGCCTTCACCACATCCATGGAGCGTTCTTGCCGGTGGAGTCGTGAAACAAAGTCCTCGACACAATGTACCACATATACACACGAGCATGTGTCCGGATCACATCATCGCGGCATCCGGAGGGCACGCCGCAAAGTTATTTTGAATCCACGTGAAAGCAGCTCCGCTGCTTTCCTTTCCCTCTTCTTCTTCTCTTCTCCTCCTCTACATCATCCTCAGCCTCGGTAGGAGCCATACCGATAAGAGCAATCATCTGCTCGCGCCACCCATCGTAATCGGTGCTCATACGAGAGGCCTCCCGTCGATAGCAAGACCGGTGATCAACGAGACATCCTCGAAGCGTCACGGTCATCTCCCGATCCGAAGATGGAAATCAGGGTCTCTGGCCTCCACCGATCAACAAGAGCGGACACCGGTGGAGCGTTCAGATTCGGGCGTGGACCGGTGACCAACAGAATCCACGGGAGTAGTCTCGCCGCTTGATGTACGGTGTGTACCGCTCATCGTAAGGCATGGCAGGACCAAGGACCCCGTGATACCGAATTTTCAGAGGTTCAAGCTTCTGCAAAAAACAAGTAATGACAAATCTTAGGGCATGTAAATTTTAACTAAAGGCAAATTTGCAAAATATTTAGATTACTCATTATTACCTTATCCTTCTTGCGCATCATGTAGGCCCGGTGTTGCACGTCGTAGACATTGTCCAGAAGCCAAACCATCCTTACAATTTCAAACAATAAACATATAAGAGTTCATCTTCATCTCAAATATCGGTATACACTAAACATATAACATGTGTTCAACTACAAGAATCTCAACATCTCCTTCTCACACAATGAATATGTCATATGTGTTCAAATAAACTAAACATCTAATGTTTCAAATAAACTCAACATCTAATATTTGAAATAAACTCAACATCTAATATATATCTAAACAAACTTCTCATATATGTCTACAAAAATCAACATCTCATAGTTATCTATAAAATAGGCATCTCATACATATCTAAAAAAACTAAATAATATAGGCTTTCACCAACAAGAATCATATATTGTGAACTAATAAATAACACTACGGTACTACCAATATGAATACACATCCTAAATCGAGCAAACCAAACAAATCAAGGGTTCCATCAAATCTTGGACAAATCTCTAGAATGGCAACAAATTTACGGAGCAAAAGAAAGAGAAGGGAAGAGTTTACCTAGTAGGATGGATTGGGGATCGAATCCACGGATCAAATCTTAAGATCTGAGAGGGATGTGGGGGGGATTAGATGGGGGCGCCGCCGCCGCCGCTCTCTGTCGAGAGAGGAGAGATGAAGAGCTGCCTGGTCGGGCTGGGTCGGCCACGCTTGTCATCATGCGGCCCAAGGGCTAGGCGCGCCGACGTCAAAGTGTGGCGCCTAGCCCTTAGGCGCGCCGACAAAGCGCAGGGGTCAAGAATCGACCAGGGCTGCCACGTCAGGACGTGCGACGCCCTAAGGGAAGGGCGCCAGATGAGGGTGCGGCGCCCAGCTGTCGGACGCCACACCAAAGGGTCAGTAAAGTGAAATTTTTTCGTGACCAGGTCAGTTTGTGATTTGATTTCTGCCTCAGGTCAGATATGTGATTTCTGCCCCATCTAAGCACTTGTGTAGACTTGCAATACTATCTCTCCTTGAACACTTGTATCTACCCACAAAACAAAGAACACTTGTATCTAAGCACTCTCCACTGTACAAGACCTTAACCTCCCTTTTCCAGAAGAGAGCTAGGCCTCCCTTCCTCCCAACACTTGCTGAAACGGTTTTAAAGTCCATATGAATCGTCTCCGCAGACACTAGCTGTCGAAAAGCGTTTCTGATATGAACAAAACCTCGGGGTTACACGAATGCTGGACGTCAAGCAAAGCACGGATTGCCGCAGCATTACCCATGCCATGGCAGTTCCAAAATAACAGCTTCATAGATGGCAGTGGTCTCCTCCGCAAGACCCCACCGATCCTGTAAAACTTCCAGATGCAATCGCAAGGAGACCTCATGAACATAACAGGAACCCTAGATGCAGCATCACCCTCCCGCCCGCCGCAAATGCTCCAAGGCTAGGAAGTGGCGCAGCGACCACCCCTTGACAGCCCAAGAACCACGAGCGTCTAGGGAGAGTAAAGCAACATAGTAGAACATCTGCTTTCATTAAATTATTACCATTATAAAGATAAACGCAACATTTCACCTTTGCCGTTTAACTCTCAATCTGCCTAAGACTACGATAGTTACCAACCAAAACAGTCAGTAGTATACCAATTCCCATATGTAATACTTCCTCCATCCCAAAATTCTTGTCTTAAATTTGTCTAAATACGGATGTATCAAGTCATGTTTTAGTATTAGGTACATCCGTATCTAGACAAATTTAGGATCGCGCTAACTGCCACACGTGTGGCAGGAAGGGAAACGCACCACACGTCTCTAATGTAAACAGATTGCCACGTCATCGCATGCATGCATGTAGGAATTTTTTTGGATTTTCAGTTTTTAAAATGTTTTATCTCTTAAACGAAAAATCCGATTGAAAATCCGTTTTCACCATTAAATCCCTCGCGATGAGATCTTCGAAACTAGATCCCATGTTGATATATTTTTGATGAATTTTTTTTTGGATTAAAAGTTGCCATGTCTATTGCATATGAATTGCCATGATGTTTACACTGAAGTTGCCATGATATGTTTCAGCTATTTTCTTCTATATTTAAAAGTAAATTTCGACATTTATAAAACGGGGAATTAAGAAACTAGACTTGTCATGAACCATAAACTAAAATTGCCATGATACATGCACGTAAAATTGCCATGGTTCATACAAAAAATAATTTTCATGGTCAAAATCTTTGGAGTTGCCATCATCAAAATACTAAAATTGCCATGATCTACAAACTAAAATTGCCACATGGCAACTTTAGTTTAAGCCATATGGCAACTGCAGTGTAAACATCGTGGCAACTTTTGGCAAAAAAAAAAATTTCGTTGAAACATATCAACATGGGGTCTAGTTTTGGAGATCTTGTCGAGACGGATTTAATGATGAAAACGGATTTTTAGTTCACTTTTTTATTTAGGAGATACAACATTTTTAAGCCGAAAACCAAAAAAAATTCTGCTGATGTCATCTATTCATACGTGGCAAAATGAATGACGATGAAGGCGTGTGGGCGATGTGTAAACGCCCACACGTGTGGGCGTTAACATTTCCGAGAACTTAAGACAAGAATACTGAGACGGAGGGAGTAGTATAATACGGTAGGAACCAAAGGACTAGCAAACAATTCCCGTACATTCCATCGACCATTACACATGCGGAAATTGAAACTTGAAACAAGCGACTAGAAAACTGCCTGTAAACTTCAGTTAAGATTCTGTTCACAGCTCGCAGAGAATATAAATACGAGAGGCAAGAGACATGGCCAGGTAGAATTCCAGGGGTGAGGCTTCTTCTCCCTTCCGAGGAACACCGGTGATAAGGGCTCTAATATTCTATATGGATGCCATGCTCATCGGTTACCGCCACCGCTGCGGACACCATACCCCCCTCTGCCTCGCCGCTGCTGCTGACCACGCCGCTGCTGGTTAAACTGATGGACATGGGTAGGAGCTTTCGATTGCTGCGGTGGCATGATCCTCATCCGCTGCTGCTTCATCTGTGCAAAGAGCGCATCCATTGTCCTTGGAGGCTCATTCTGCATCTCCTTACCCTAGCAACAGAAAGGAAACATTATTAGCCATGCTAAAAAAAGGTATTAGGTGGACAACAAATGCAATACAAATATGAAATGTTTAGGTAGGGTTTCATGGCTCATGCAACTCAAGAAACGTTCCAACAGGAAAAACACATGAATAAGATATCATATACTCCCTCCGTTCCTAAATATAAGACCTTTTAGAGATTTCAATATGGTACAATATGGACTACATACGGAGCAAAATGAGTGAATCTATACTCTAAAATATGTCCATATACATCCGTATGTACTCCATATTGGAATCTCTAAAAGGTCTTATGTTTAGGAACGGAGGGAGTACTATGGTTTCCTACATGATCTCAAAACATAGGAATTTTGAAGTAGTGTGTTTTGATGGTTCAGAGGAAATAAACACAGGAATTGTGAAGGCATGAGGAGAGTCCATAGAGACACAGAAAGTGGGTTGGACTTCTGAGAGGAAAAGAAAAATGGGGTTTAGCACCATATTAGATTTCCTATGGAATTGCAGGCATAGGATGCATCCCACTGGAATTTGACAGCCAGAATCCTATATCCAAAATTACAAGGGCTGGAACAAACATTTGTGCAAAATACAATACAAAAGGCGCTTAAAATGCTACTCCCTCCGTTCCTACATACAAGTCTTTTTAGACATTCAATTGGACTACAACATACGGATGTATGTAGACATATTTTAGAGTATAGATTCACTCATTTTGCTCCGTATGTAGTCACTTGTTGGAATCTCTAAGAAGACTTACATTTGGGAACGGAGGGAGTAGATGTCACTCTGCAAAGAAGATGCTATTTTTTGATAGTGGAAATGCGTGCAAAACAAACACGCATCAAGAGATGTTACTAGGAGTTTGGTATGAAGTCGTTTTTTAAGCAACTTTCCATGCATGCACAAGAATACCTTCCAACTCCTAACCGTCAAATGAAAAATATTATCATATGCCAATCTAGTTTTAACTACTCATCAGAGAAAGATATGTCTAAATGTGTATTGAAGTCTTCCAAGTAAAAACCAAACCTCATAACTAGCTCCAATACCTAACATAAAAGGCATATAAACATCTATATTTTCCCCCTTAAATAGCCATCCCCGCAGTACTCTTTAGAATAGCACACTGGTGCGATCTCTTCTGTAACCGCATCCCCATCAGTGATCGCTTTTAGCAGGCATATATATGGCCACAGCATACACAGGGAGACAAACAACTTTGCAGGTTTGATATCTGGTAAGTACCTTCAACTAAACATGTGGAGTATTAAATACATCTACTACCAATCAATACTGTTAATACTGGATAACTGATCCAGATCAGCATGGCCTGTTCTGAAACAAGAATAGAATCCTGGTACCACAGTATCCTTTTTTGGAAGTAACGTTTTCTCTTAGCACGACGTTTTCGAAGAAGCATAAAACAAGTGAAAAGGTTGGCATCAAATACCTAGACAATCAGAATGCTAATTAGATAAAAAATAGCTACTAGCTGTTCTACAATGGTGCTCCCATTCCTACAAGGTAGAGAACTGAAGCAAGTGGACAAATAGATCAACAAGGTTTACACTAAATAACAACAAAATTGAAAGGCTTATCCTCAAATATTATAAAGACCAATGATCATGGTTTATATTGCTAAGTCTACTTCCATTTCAAATCAGTTTGTACCTTGCTGTTCTGAAGAGCATCGCTTACAGGCCTCCTCTGTGCTGAGGTAGACGGGCCACTGCATACAGAGCAAAACATTAGTGGCCCACATGAGGAGTTACCTACCAAGAATCGTGCGCAACAGAGAACCAAACAGGTAGTTTTAATGGTCTGTGCTTCATGGCGGTAAAGCACAATCACCACTCTCTTCAAAATAAGAATTTTCTATGCTCTAAATCAGGTGCAGATACCATGTTTTTGAACAAAACAAAGCAATAAAATGATAACTATAACTGATTTCTGATCAAAGACTGCATATATAGATTCCACTTGATCCATAAGGCCTCGACATCCTATACTGTTACATCCACCAAGTAAATGCAGACAATCCAACAACTTTCCCAGTTGACACAATTTTACTGCTTGGTCAGACCGTTAAGCTCATGATAGTAAGTTAGACTGCTGAGACAATCAACCCAAAGGCATGCTAGGAATCAAGGAAAGTGATCACATCAGTTGGCCCCAAAAGGCAGCCTCCATACAGCACGGCATACAGGGATGATTCTTGACAAGAAAAATCATGAGATACCATGATATACTATTACCCAGTTGAACTGCGGAAACGTGGCTAGCTTCTTTGCTGAGAACCAGTGAACAATTGAAAACACAGAGCACTTGCTGATCGAAATCCAAGATAGGCACTGGCAATAATGCACGACACTATGATACAACCAATCAGGGATATGAGAACAGCAGCAAAAATAAATTACTGAGACACAGCATACGACAATTTTGTTGGTGTGAACACACTAACCTACATTCACACTGTTTTCATGAACAAACAAAAGCTTATCGTCTGCACGATTGAGCTAGTGGTCAAAACCACTTTATCTCTGGTCATACAAAGAATATGTGGTGTCCAGTGGGAAGTGGTATCAGATGCTAGAAAGTATCATATCCAGCTCCTACCAAGTCAGCAAATGAGAACAAGGTTGACCGCCCAAACGAATAGTGTTGACCACCCAAAATAGCACCAGTCCAACTGCTAATACATCATAAATAGCCTTGTTGTATGTAAGGCAACACCAGATGTGCATCCAAGGTGTTCCAGCAGCTTCACAAATTTGACCATCAGTCCATTACAGCCAGAATAAAAGTTTTTGATCGAACAGACAGAATAAAAGTAATCCATAGCTTTGTGAGTTTAAGGCCCTTAGATAACCATGCAATCCAATGTGATCTGCTCAGTTTACTGCAACTCTTATTCATCGTGTATTTCTCACACTTCAACCAAAAAGTAGGCCTTGTGCCACAATACTACGAAGTTGGTTGATGTTTATACTTCCATGTGAACCAATGGAATACAGATACCAGCAAAATTAATATGGGTTCAACAGAAACACCAGCACCATAACTTCAGCCAATAGACCCAAAGGTGCAAGTCAAATTATTTAACTGGTCCTTGAATGCCACCTTATCATAAGCAATAAAAGAACCATTGTTTACCTGTTCATAATTTGTTTGTTCAGATAAAGTTGACTAGAGTAACTACAGAAAGACAGATAACATTGTAGTGATTTGTTGATACCTTGGTTTGTTCCATCTGTCAGCCCTACCACGCACAGGCATAGTAGCAGCCTTGTTTGCAGCCTGCTTTGTGATTTGGAACTGATTTGCATCAAGATTTGACCTCCTTTGTGCCAGAACACCCTAACAAACCAAAGCAACACTAAAAAACCAAACATAAGGCAATCTATAAACAGTAACTTTGAGTGGCATAACATACTTGTCGTATAGATGATCTAGACTCATGAAATCGCTGAACCTTGGCCGCCTTCCCTTGATTACTATTACCATTCTGGAAAGGACGCTTTTTTACCTGTGATTACAAAAAGTATGGTAATTATCAGAACTTGGCAGTACATTAACAATGTAAAGGAAGAGGGGCACAACAACAACAACAACAACAACAACAACAACAAAGCCTTTAGTCCCAAACAAGTTGGGGTAGGCTAGAGGTGAAACCCATAAGATCTCGCGACCAACTCATGGTTCTGGCACATGGATAGCAAGCTTCCACGCACCCCTGTCCATGGCGAAGAGGGACACACTCAAATGAATTATAAGGCCTACCTGTTGTCTAGGGGCTTTCTTGCCTGCAGGACCTTTTTTCTTTGACATCTTAATAATATCCTCTGTATAAAGTATAAACACACAAGAAAAACCATGAGCTAAGTTAATCTCCATATGAATCAGCGTCACAGAACAAAGAACAAATAAATAGCATACCCAGAGTCATGTCCATCTTTTTCTCAGTAAAAGCAATAGCTTCAGCAGTGAGTGGCACTGAATCCATATCTGAAATCAATTAGGGAAAGAATAACTAAAATGCACCAAAACGGACAGGTGTACCAGTATCGGGCCGATGCAGATACGTAATTTGCCATTTTGGAAAAGCGCTAATACAGGGATACGTTTTACTGTTTTTTTTAATTCACAAAAAAAAAGTGTATAGAAGCTAGGAACAGCAGATTACCTTGTTTGCTGCTCTCCTGAGGATGCTGAAGCAGCTCCAAGCCTCTCCAATTGACAATGTTGATGCCCTGTTCAAAAGGGATATAATTAGATTCTTAGTAAGGATAGAATTAATATGGAGCAGGAGCAGCAAATCAAATCATTAGGGTGTGATTGGTTCAGCTGAAGATCTTGGAAAAGCTGCTGTGAACTTTGGGAAAGCAGCTGTGACAAAGCTGACAGTTGTTTGGTTGGAACAACAGTGAAACTGAGGATTGAGTTTGAATAGTCCGTAATGCCCCCTAATGACCCTGAAGGAAAATTTTATTTTTATAATGTGAGTTCTAAATTATAGTACTACACATGTTCTTTCAAAGTTGAAGAGGTTTCTGAATTTATGTAATTTTGTTCAAATTCACCAACATATGCAATTCAATTTTTACACAAAATTCATCATATTCATACAAATTCTGCACATTGTTTCATTTCAATCAAATTCGTAGAGATATTTTCACCCCCAAAAAATCAAACTTGTGACATGTACATGGACAGAGATTTAAAACCAAACCATATTCATTCTTCCAAGACGAATACCAAGAAATGATGGCACGAGTATATAACAGAAAGCGATGATCAATACCAACCTTTGATCTTATGTTAAAAAAAGCGGAAAGCGGAAAGCGGACAGAGGAAGGCCACAGCTTAGAGCAGTTGGGCGCTTGATCGTTTTTTTTTCTCGAAATTGGACAGAATTTGGCTGCTTTTGAATAACATTCACAGTAAAATAGGAAACATAGCACATAAATAATTGAAATAGCATGTAAAATGCAGTTCACGCCATTGTAAATACACAACAGGTTCACACAGCAATCAAGATAGCAGGTAAAAGCCTAAATGGAGTTCATTTTCAAACAAACATAGCCTAATAATAAGACAAATAGCATGTTGCCATCAATTGCCAAGCAGCCAAGCAGAAGCATATTTCACCTGTCTAGAACCAGAAACAGTAAAAGAGAACTTGAGGAAACAGACATTGCCCCTTAGTTTTGGATTTAACAACAGGTACTGCATGTTGTGTTTGCATAAATGAGTACATGGGGTAATTATGTGTTGCAGGAAATTTCAACGGTGTGAACCTATCAAAGAATAGTATCAAATGTTGCCATCCACTACCGCAACACCCTCTCCTTTCCCATCCCTTCTACCCCAGCCGAAAACCCAATTTCGGCCCAGCCCTTATTACCCCCATTTTCCCCTCCCACCTAGTCGACTTCAGCTCCAGCCTGATAGATTTCCCAGTAATTTCGCTCGCCTAACCGCGTGCAGCGCACACTAAACCAACGCCTAGCGCTAAATCGCCACTGAAATCCCGCTCAATTTCGCCTAGTATTAAACCATTGCCTAGGGCAGAAGCGAGTCATCACTCAGCGCCTAAGTGCGATTAAGCGTCACTTCAAAACGGTTTCCCAAACAAAGCCAAACGATTGACAACTGCAAACATAGTTCACTGCATCCATCAAGTGTGCATGTCAGGTAACATCATCTCAAGGTACATGAACCACACAAAACCAACCCCTACATAGTAAAACTATCCCATCTAGGACTGCATGGTGCCATCCACATATGCTTCCCCTTGCACTTCATCAAACATGTACAACCAGTACAAGAAAAGCCAGACCAAATGGACACAATCAATTATCCATCATCAAATACAAGCAACCACTACATGGACAAAATTCTGAAACCTATAGCAATTATTCATCACCAATTTCGAATAAAACATTATATTTTATCAAAAGAAATAAACAAAACAAAGTGCACAGTCTAGCAAAATCAAACTAATTCATACTATGGTCTAGGTAAAGTCCAAAGAAAAGCATGGCATTCTGCCGATTTTTGCAAGAGCCAAACAAAACAAAAATCTCCTCTACTCCCCGTGTGTCGACAGAGTAAACGTAAACAAAAATAAATGCATCTCCTCTACTCGCGCTAAACGCAGATCACTCTTCCAAACAGAGGGATTGCATCAGTACATGTACATGTTCAGTTTGGCGCATCTACAATACAACTGAACTAGACATCCTTCTTTAAATAAATAAACAATATAAACGATGTGCGATCTACAATCCAACTGAACCAGCCATCCATCAACAGCAATTCATACAAATACGTGTACAAAGTTTAGAGGAAATAAGAGCATGGCAGGGGAGGGATGGAAGGAGTAGGAGGAGGAGGAGTAAGGAGAGGCGGTTACCTAGTGACGCAGCGCAGCTCCGGACGGCCGGCGCTAGACGAATACCCGCCGGGGCGGATGAAGGTTCGCGCGAGGGAGGGCGGAGCAGGAGGAACGGCCTGCACGAGGCCTGGAGGGGCGCGGGGGGGAAGGGGAGGGGGGTGGCAGGGCGGCGGAGACTCCGGCCGGATGGCGTGTCAGGCTTCGGCGGCGACGCGCAACTACAACGCGGCAGCCGATTGAAGCCCGGAGCACGAGATTAGGTCAGGAGAGCAGAGGGGGAGGAAGAGGTATGGGATGCGTCCGGATCCCCGAGAATTTGCGAAACGGTGAACTTTGCAAAATTTTAAGAGGAACTACGACCGGACACGTCAAATCACCCTTATGCGTTCAGACGGACTGTCCAGTCACTGTTGGTCATGAAATTGCCACCTAATCAGGCCCTCAAGCAGGTCTCAGAGCATCTCCAGCAGATCCCTTATAGATAGAGATCGGCAAAGGTGGTGTTTGTTTTCAGGGACTTTACGATGTATGGACTAAAAAAAATCTTTTTTAAAGACTTTTTAACCAAACAGGAGGGATTACTAGGGACTAAAAGTTGTTTTTTGAACTAAATGAAGAAGACTCTCAAAAGGAGAGTCCTTTTTGGGACTTTTTGAGACTTTTCCAACAATGCCCCTCCCTGCACCCAATGCCTCGCCGTCCTATGATGTTGTTTGATTGTTATTTTTCTGTATACTAGGGTAACATGGTCTTTTACATGTCATTTAATAACCTCTAGGGAGGGACTAAGGGCTTTTTAGTCTCTGGAAACAAACAGGAAGGGACTTTTTAGGAACTAGGGACTTTCTAGTTGGGACTAGAAAAAGTCCTAGGACTTATGAACCAGAAAGGGCCTAATTAACGAGCGCTCCTTTGGCAGCCTCGCAACAATTAGCGTCACTTGGCGCGATCTCAGCCGTCCGCCGCGTGTCGCGCTTTGGACGCTCCCTCCGGATTTTATTTTTTATTTTTCCGCATGATTTTCGGCTTTTTATACATTTTTTCCTGTTCTTTTCGACGTTTCGGTTTTCCATCAGTCTTCCTGAACTTTTGGACCAAAAAAAGTTTTGCGAAAAAACACGTTTTTTTTCTTTCGCGAGAGTCACGGCCGTGCCTCTTGAAAACGAAAAAAAAACGCGTTTTCTGTTTTTATTTTCTTCTGTGAAAGGTACGGTTTTGCTTCCGAGAGAGGCACGGTTGCGCTTTGGCGAGAGTCACAGCCGTGCCTCTCGGAAACGGAAAAACCCCCATAATATAAGAGCGTTTTTGAAACTACATTAGTGTAAAAAACGCTCTTATATTAGTGTAAAAAACGCTCTTATATCATGGGACGGAGGGAGTAGTTTTGAAGATCTTGACACGAGGAATCCAACGGTGAAAACGGTTCGAGATTTGGACGCACGGTTAAAGAGATAAAACATTTTGAATAAACGAATCTACGAAAAAAGAGAAAACTCTCAGGTTGCGACAAATGGCGCACATGCAGCGCGCCACTTGTCGCGACATAGGGAGGTGGGAGTGATCTTTGCAACGAGTACTCCTTAACTAGTGATTTCGTCCCTTATAAGGTCGGCGAACTATGTTTTTTCAACCGTTATACGTGACGGCCCAAAAAATCAGCCCGAGCAGATCCAAAAATGGCCTGACACGTAAACCGCCCTCCAATTATGTATGTATGTCGGCTTCCTTGCGTTTTAGGGTATCCGCCCTCCATTTCCTCTATGCCTCTCTGTCACATCTCATCTACTCCGACGAGAAACCGAGCCCGCTCCGGCAGCATTTCACGGCTAGTTTTCCACCGGTGCGGGACGTGGCGGCAGAGGGGGTTCGGCGACCGCGGCGGCTTCGGGTGCCACAGGGGTTTCGGCGGCCGCGGTGAGTTTGCTGGCCACAAGCCCCGCAACAATGATGAGGCAAGCGGCTCCGCCCTTCGCCCTCTCGTGTCGGACAAGCAAAGGGAGGCGGCGCGCATCCGCGTCGCGAGGTCCCGCGGCGCCGGGTCACGGGCTTGGGATGATTTCCGTCGCGACCGCTTCGATCCGCCCTCCAGCGCCATAGGGTGGCCGAGCGCATGTGGTTTGAGGCAAGCAGGTCGCCGCAGCCGGAGATGCAGGTGAGGCCGCGCGCGTGCCGACGCTTCTGGAGGAGTACCACCCTCTCCAGCACCCTCATCTACCACACGCTCCACGACAACGAGCCACCGCCAGCCCAAGACAGCTCCGCGCGACGAGGACGACTCCGGCTCTAGAGCGTAGAAGCAAGTACCCCCTCCCCCCCCCCCGGTGTAGTATGATGAACTAGTTTAATTTCCGTTTGAACTATGTTTAATTAAGTTTGTATGAACTATGTTTATGTGGAACTCCGGTGATGTTTTATGTCGTGAACTACTCATTTTAAAATCATGTTGAATTTCGGTGATGTATGCGGGATATGATCTTGCTGCGCGCCCACGTCCTGTAAAAATCGTTTATGGGACACTATAAATGATTTATACGGGACGGCGGGTTGCGGGGTCTGCTAGAGATGCTCTTATACCTCCAGGTTGTCTATCACCAAAACTTTGCCCATATTTAGGACAGATGCGACATGGAATGTTTGGTCAGGCTAATGGGAGGGATCCATCCCAAGTCTCTTATAATTGTTTTAGACCTACCCTATTCCTCTCGTCTTTTCTGCCTCATTTGCACAGTCGCCATTGTGGCTTCACCGCCACCCTAGCTATGTCATCGTCCCCAACCAACAGCGCCGCCACCGAAGGCCCCAACCCACAACACCATCGTTTGTGCCGCCATCAGACAAGGTCGCTGCTTGCAGGAGTTGTTGGGATTCCCTCATGTGTGAGGGTGAAGCAGATCGGTAGCAACTATTTCCTTCAGTTAGGGAATCAAGGTTATAAATCCAGTAGGAGTCTCCCGAGCTAACAAGGCCAACAACACATATGCACAGAATACACACACTAGCCTCAAACACGGCAAGAGGATTGTCAATCTCCTTGTCTTGCTAGTTACATGATTAAATTGTCGCTACAAAACGGAGACTATTTTGTGATGCTTCACTTGTGTAACATAAAATCATTTTTCGTCACCAAAAATGATCTGGTAACGTCTTTCGGTCGTCACCCTCACCGTCAGTGAAGTATCGTCATAGAAAATAAAATCTTGGCGGTAGCACTTTTCCGGTCATGTAAGACCGTGTCTTCGGTGACGAACTAGAATTCGTCACTGAAAACTATCTCTGTGACAGTCAAAAAATGTCCCTAGGACTATCATTGTATATCACTTGCCCATCTCTCATCGTATTTTCTGGTGACGATACATCTTTCACCAACAACCGACCCACCATGTTTGACTAGTCAATGTTTCTGACATAGGGGGCGGAAGATGTTGACGTGGCAACTTACAGCTAGGCCCGGTCGAGGTTTTATCACTAACGGTGGTCGTTAGTAACAATCAGATTTGATCGGTCAAAGATCCTGACATGTGGGCCCACTAGATGCTGATGTGGCTGCTTAAATGTGGAGCTAGAAGCTGATGACGGCATGCATTTCCGTCACTATTCCCGTCACACTTTGTTCAGTGTTGCATCCCACAACCGAATTTAAATTTAAATTTAAAAACCAGTAAAATTTCAACAATGAGAATGAAATAATGTTGAAAACAGACATGCTTAAACAACTATAACAGTGATCAACCATTTAAGGAAGTATCATGCACGCCATAAAAGCAAACTGGTGATACGTCTCCATCGTATCTACTTTTCCTAACCTTTTGCTCTTGTTTTTAACTCTATTTTGCATGATTTGAATGAAACTAACCTGGACCAACGTTGTTTTCAGCAGAACTACTATGGTGTTGTTTTTGTGCAGAAATAAAAGTTCTCGAAATTGAACGAAACTTTTTGGAGAATTATTTTGAAATAAATAAAAAAATACTGGAACCAAGACCCACTAGAGGGGGGGCCAGCTGCCCACTAGGCACCAGGGCGCGCCACCCCCCCCCCCTCTGGCACGCCCTGATGGGTAGTAGGGCCCACGAGGCTCCTCCAACTCTATTCTGGATACTATAAACTCATATTCTCCTAGAAAAAAATGAAGGAGAAAGTTTCATCGTGTTTCATGATATGGAGTCGCCGCCACCTCCTGTTCTTCATCGGGACGGCAGATCTGGAGTTTGTTCTAGGCTCCGGAGAGGGGGATCGCCGCCATCGTTATCACCAACCATCCTCCATCACCAATTTCATGATGCTCACCGCCATGAGTGAGTAATTCCTTCATAGGCTTGCTGGACGGTGATGGGTTGGATGGGATTCATCATGTAATCGAGTTAGTTTTGTTAGGGCTTGATCACTAGTATCCACTATGTTCTGAGATTGATGTCGTTATGACTTCGCTATGCTTAATGCTTGTCACTAGGCCCCTGGTGCCGTGATTTCAAATCTGAACCGTTTATGTTTTCATAATTATATCTATGTTCTTGATCCGATCTTGCAAGTCATATGCACCTATTACGTGTTATGATCCGCACACCCCAAGTTGACAATAATTGGGATTCTTTCCGGTGATTATTGTAATTTGAGGAGTTCATGTATTCACTATGTGTTAATGCTTTGGTCCGGTTCTCTATTAAAAGGAGGCCTTAATCTCCCTTAGTTTCCTTATGGACCCCGCTGCCACAGGAAGGTAGGACAAAAGATGTCATGCAAGTTCTTCTCCATAAGCACGTATGAATATATACGGAATACATGCCTACATTACATTGATGAACTGGAGCTAGTTCTGTGTCGCCCTAGGTTATGACTGTTATATGATGAATATCATCCAACGAAATCACCGATCCAATGCCTACGAGTTTCACATATTGTTCTTGCTAAGTTACTACAACCGTTACTATTGTTACAACTGCTACAAAACTGCTATTGTCACCGTTACCGTTACTATTGTTACTGTTACTATTGCTATCAAACTATCATACTATTGTGCTACTGATCACTCTACTGCAGATATTTAGTTCTCCAGGTGTGGTTGAACTGACAACTCAACTGCTTACACTTCCAAAAAAAATTGGCACCGCTTTGTGTCGAATCTATAAATTTTGGTTGAATACTCTACCCTCGAAACTGTTGTGATCTCCTATACTCGTGGGTTATCAAGACCTTTTTCTAGCGCCGTTGTCGGGGAGCATAGTTATATTTGTTGAGTCACTTGGGATTTATATCTGTTGATCATTATGAAGAATCTTAAGGATGATAGAACCAAGATCGTTCCCTCTAAGACGAGGGGAGGTAAGGAATTGTTATCTAGCTCTGCACTTGGTTCACCTTGTGTTTTAAGTAAGCTTGCGACACCACCACCTGTTATTAATTCTGATATGTCGCAAGTAATTGATGATGCCACTTCTGCTATGCATGATGCTATTTATGATTCTAGTACTTTCCTTGATAATATTGTGACACTAGGTGAATTTCTTGATAAACAAATTGCTAAGGCTAAAGAAATTGAAAATGCTAAAACTGATGAAATTACTGAAGTTGATGAAATTATTGAAACTGGAAATTTTGATTCGCCTATTAGAGCTAGTGCTCCTAGATATTAGTTGCCTGATATACCTGAAGGTTATGTTATGGATGGTGAAGTAGCTAGAGACTTTCTTGCTTGTAAGGATAGAGATGATCTTAAGAAATTATTATGCAAGTTGAAAGAAAAATCCTTGAATGCTAGAATGAAATATGATCCCAAGTTTGCTACTTCACCTATCTTTATTACTAATAAGGATTATGAATTCTCTGTCAACCCAAAGTTAATTACTTTGGTTGAATCTGATCCTTTCATGGCCATGAAACTAAAACTGTTGTGGCACATCTTACCAAATTAAATGATATAGCCACCCTGTTTGCTCATGAGGAAAAAAAATCGATATTATTATATTCTTAAGTTGTTTCCTTTCTCTTTAAAGGGTGATGCTAAGACTTGGTATAATACTCTTGCTCCTGATTGTGTGCGTAGTCCCCAGGATATGATCTATTACTTGTGTGGGAAAAAAATCCTGCTCATAAGGAACAACCTGCCTTACAAGAAATATTTAACTTTGTGCAAATTGAAGAAGAGAGTCTCCCACAAGCTTGGGGGAGGCTTCTCCAATTACTTAATGCTTCGCCTGATCATCGTTTTAAGAAAAATGGAATACTTGATATCTTTCATAATGGACTAACCGATGCTTCTAGGGACCACCTAGATAGTTGTGATGGTTGTGTTTTCAGGGTTGAACAAGTTGAGGAATTATTGAATAATATATTAAATAATTTTGATGATTAGAAACTTCCTGAACCACCGCCTAAACCCACTCTGAAGAAGAGGGGTATCTTATATCTCAGTCCCGAAGATATGCAAGAAGCAAAGAAATGTATGAAGGAAAAAGGTATTAAAGCTGAAGATGTCAAAAATTTACCACCTATTGAAGAAATACATGGCCTTGACGTACCACCACCATAGGTGGTAGAGGTAAATTCTCTTTTAAAATTTGATGAAGGTGACATCCCTTATAATAAACATCCTATTCAGTGCTTGTACGAATTTGACAATTACATTAGAAAACAAGATCACTTCAATGCAAATGTTATGAAACAATTGAAACAAAATTCTGATATAATTGCTCGCTTGAGTGACTTGTTATTTAGAATTACAAATGATGTAAGGGGTGTAGGAAAACATGCTTCTATGGTTCAAACTCAGTTAGAACAAGTTGCTAAATCTCAAAGTGAAATGCTTAATGAGATGAAGAGTAATATGAATGATCATGTTGTTAGAGTAATGACTAGAGGAGGTAGAATGACTCAGGAGCCACTTTGTCCTAAGGGACACCCTAAAAGAATTGAACAAGACTCTTAAAGAACTACTATTGATGCACCTAGTCCATCTAAAAGAAAAAGAAAAAGAAAAATGATATGACTGTGCATACTTCTAGTGAACCTGAGGTAGAAGAACCTTCTGAAGATAATAATGATGTCTTTATTTCTGATGCTGAAACTTAATCTGGTAATGAACATTCACCTAGTGATAATGAAAATGATAATGATGATGTTCATGTAGATGCTCAACAAGACAATGATAAAGAACCAGACAATGATGTTGAAATAGAACCAGCTATTGATCTTGATAACCCACCTCCTAGAATAAACATTATGATAAAAGAGACTTTGTTGCAATAAAACATGGTAAAGAAAGAGGAACCCAAGCCTTTTCCACCTAAACCATCTAAGAAAAAGGATGAGAAAGAGTTTGAACGCTTTGCTCAAATGATTAGGCCAGTCTTTTTGCGTACTCATTTGACTGATATTTTGAAGATGGCCCCTTATGCTAAATACATGAAAGATATTATCACTAACAAAAGAAAAATACATGAAGCTGAAATCTCCACCATGCTAGCTAATTATTCTTTTAAGGATGGAGTGCCTAAGAAACTAGGAGATCCTAGAATACCAACTATACCATGCTCCATTAAAAGAAGTTATGTCAAAACTGCTTTGTGTGATTTGGGGGCCGGTGTTAGTGTTATGCCTTTCTCTTTATATAAAAGACTTGATTTGAATAAACTCACACCCACTAAAATATCATTGTAAATGGATGAAAAATCAATTGCCATACCTATTGATGTTTGTGAGGATGTGCTCGTTGTAGTTGCAAATGTTACTATCTTAACATACTTTGTTATACTTGATATGCCCAAGGACGACAACATGTTGATTATCCTTGGTAGAACCTTTATGAATACTGTAGGGGTTGTTATTGATTACAACAAAAGCAAGGTCACCTTTCATATTAATGGCAATGAGCATACGGTGCACTTTCCAAAGAAACAATTTCAAGTGAATGGTATTAATGTTATTGAAAAGACTCTGACAATTACCATTGGAAGCTTCCAACTTCCTCTCCCTACTGCCAAAAAGAAATATGAAATACTTATTGTAGGGGATATGCATATCCCCGTTGAGATAACTTAGTGTTCTATGAAGGTTCTTCGGGTTCATGTTAATTGAAAGTGGTTGTTAATAAGACTTGATCAACCTTATTAATGGATCATTTTCGAGAGGCATGTGGTCGATGAATTTAGTAAGCACAACCTCTGTCCCTACTTTTTGTTTGCCGTTATCTTTAGTTAAATACAATAAAATGCCATGTTTATCCTGTTTTCTGAATTATCCACGCAATAAAAAATGGCCCAAAAAATAAAGTGCTGAGAATTACCTGAAATTTTGACACAATTTTTTCTGAATATTTGAGAATTTATGGTACTGAAAACACCACACGGGGGGGTGCCCCAGGTGCCCACTAGGCACCAGGGCGCACCACACCCATCAGGCGCGCCCTGGTGGGTAGTGGGCCCCATAAAGCCCCACTCACTTATCCCTTTAGCCCACTTCGCCACCTACCTCCAGAAAAAAAAAACAGTCCAGCTCTCTCTCGAGTGTTCTTGCTCTGTAGCACACAAATTTCGATCTCTTTGCTCGGAACTGTGTTTCCAAAACTGTCCTGGGGGATTGCTACTTGGTATGTGCTACTTCTTGAGGTTGCGTTGGTTTTTTCCTTGAAGAGGAAAGGGTGATGCAGCAAAGTAGAGATAAGTATTTCCCTCAGTTTGAGAACCAAGGTATCAATCCAGTAGGAGACAACGCACAAGTCACCGAATACCTGCACAAATAGTCAAACAACTTGCACCCAACGCGATAAAGGGGTTGTCAATCCCCACGGTTACTTGCAAAAGTGAGATCTGATAGAGATAGATAAACACTAAAGTAAATATTTTTGGTATTTTGGTTTATAGAACGGAAAGTAAAAGATTGCAAAATAGTAGATTGGAAAGTAATATGATGGAAAATAGACCCGGGGGCCATATTCACTAGAGGCTTCTCTCAAGATAGCAAATAATACGGTGGTGAACAAATTACTGCCGAGCAATTGATAGAAAAGCGCAAAGTTATGACGATATTTAAGGCAATGATCATGAATATAGGCATCACGTCCGTGTCAAGTAGACCGAAACGATTCTGCATCTACTACTATTACTCCACACATCAGCCGCTATCCAAAGATGCATCTAGAGTATTAAGTTCATAAAGAATGGAGTAATACATTAAGCAAGATGACATGATGTAGAGGAATTAACTCAAACAATATGATGAAAACCCCATCTTTTATCCTCGATGGCAACAATACAATACATGCACGGCTGCCCTAACATCCTTTGGGAAAGGACACCGCGAGATTGAACCCAAAGCTAAGCACTTCTCCCATTGCAAGAAAAACCAATCTAGTTGGCCAAACCAAACCGATAGCTCGAAGAGAATTACAAAGATATCAAATCATGCATATAAGAATTCAGATGAGATTCATATAATACTCATACATAAGCCGATCATAAATCCACAATTCATTGGATCTCGGCAAACACACCGCAAAAAAGTATTACAACGAATAGATCTCCAAGAACATTGAGGAGAACATGGTATTGAGAATCAAAGAGAGAAAATAAGCCATCTAGCTACTAGCTATGGACCCGTAGGTCTGTGGTAAACTACTCACGCTTCATCGGAAGGGCAATAGGGTTGATGTAGAAGCCCTCCTTGATCGAATCCCTCCTACGGGTGCTTAAAAGGTCCCTAGATGGGATCTCACGGGTACAGAAGGTTGCGGCGGTGGAAAAGTGTTTTCGTGGATGCCTCTCTTGGTTTAGGGATATATGGGAATATATAGGCGAAAGAATTAGGTCAGGAGGTGCACCAGGGGCCCACAAGGGTGGGGGGCACGCCCTACCCCCCTGGGCGCGCCTCCGACTTCATCTCCAAGTCTCCTGGTTGTCTTTGAAGGAAATATGCCCTAGAGGCAATAATAAAGTTGTTATTTATATTTCCTTATATCATGATAAATGTTTATTATTATGCTAGAATTGTATTAAACCAGAAACTTAGTACATGTGTGAATATATAGACAAACTAAGTGTCACTAGTATGCCTCTACTTGACTAGCTCTTTGAATCAAATATGGTTAAGTTCCTAGCCATAGACATGAGTTGTCATTTGATTAACGGGATCACATCATTAGAGAATGATGTGATTGACTTGACCCATTCCATTAGCTTAGCACTTGATCGTTTAGTATCTTGCTATTGCGTTTTTCATGACTTGTACATGTTCCTATGACTATGAGATTATGCAACTCCCGAATACTGGAGGAACACTTTGTGTGCTACCAAAGCGTCACAACGTGGCAATCGGGTGATTATAAAGGTGCTCTCAGGTGTCTTCGATGGTACTTGTTGAGTTGGCATAGATCGAGATTAGGATTTGTCACTCCGATTGTCGGAGAGGTATCTCTGGGCCCTCTCGGTAATGCACATCACTATAAGCCTTGCAAGCAATGCAACTAATGAGTTAGTTGCGGGATGATGCATTACAGAACGAGTAACGAGATTGAGCTAGGTATTGAGATGCCGACGATCGAATCTCGGGAAAGTAACATACCGATGACAAAGGGAACAACGTATGTTGTTATGCGGTTTGACCGATAAAGATCTTCGTAGAATATGTAGGAACCAATATGAGCATCCAGGATCCGCTATTGGTTATTGACCGGAGATGTGTCTCGGTCATGTCTACATAGTTCTCGAACCCGTAGGGTCCGCACGCTTAAAGTTCGGTGACAATCGGTATTATGAGTTTATGTGTTTTGATGTACCGAAGGTAGTTCGGAGTCCCAGATGAGATCGGGGACATGACGAGGAGTCTCTAAATGGTCGAGACGTAAAGATCGATATATTGGACGACTATATTCGGACATCGGAAAGGTTCCGAGTGATTCGGGTATTTATCGGAATACCGGAGAGTTACGGGAATTCGTCGGGGAATATATTGGGCCTAATGGGCCCTAGTGGGAGAAGAGGAGGGGCGGCCAGGGCAATCGCGCGCCCCCTCCCCCTCTAGTCTGAATTGGACAAGGATGGGGGGGCGGCGCCCCCCTTTCCTTCTCTCCTTCTCTCCCTTCCTTCTCCTCTCCTACTCCTACTTGGAAGGGGGAGTCCTACTCCTGGTGGGAGTAGGACTCCTCATGAGGCGCGCCATAGGAGGCCTCCCCCCTCCTCCACTACTTTATATACGGGGAGGGGGGCACCCCTTGGAGACACAACAATTGATCATTGATCTCTTAGCCGTGTGCGGTGCCCCCCTCCACCATAATCCACCTCGGTAATATCGTAGCGGTGCTTAGGCGAAGCCCTGCATCGGTAGCATCATCATCACCATCACCATGCCGTCGTGCTGACAAAGCTCTTCCCCGAAGCTCTACTGGATCGTGAGTTCGCGGGACATCACCAAGCTGAACGTGTGCTGAACACGGCGGTGCCGTACGTTCGATACTGAGGATCGGTCGATCATGAAGACGTACGACTACACCAACCACGTTGTTATAACGCTTCCGCTTACGGTCTATGAGGGTACGTAGATGACACTCTCCCCTCTCGTTGCTATGCATCACCATGATCTTGCATGTGCGTAGGATTTTTTTTTGAAATTACTACGTTCCCCAACAGTGGCATCCGAGCCAGGTTTATGCGTAGATGTTATATGCACGAGTAGAACACAAGTGAGTTGTGGGCGATACAAATCATACTACTTACCAGCATGTCATACTTTGGTTCGGCGGTATTGTTGGATGAAGCGTCCCGGACCGACATTACGCATACGTGATACGTCTCCAACGTATCTATAATTTTTTATTGCTCCATACTACTTTATCTATTGTTTTGTACTATAATGGGTTTTATTTTCCACTTTTATATTATTTTTGGGACTAACCTATTAACCGGAGGCCCAGCCCAGAATTGTTGTTTTTTGCCTATTTCAGTGTTTGGAAGAAACGGAATATCAAACGGAGTCCAAACGGAATGAAACCTTCGGGAACGTGATTTTCTCACCGAACGTGATCCAGGAGACTTGGACCCTACTCCAAGGAGCGCCAGAGGCAGTCACGAGGGCGGGTGGCGCGCCCCTCCCCCTGGGCGCGCCCCCTGCCTCGTGGGCCCCCTGACGCTCCACCGGTGTACTCCTTCCTCCTATATATACCTACGTACCCCAATAGATCGTAAAGGAGCCAAAACCTAATTCCACCGCCAGTAACTTCTTGTATCCACGAGATGCCATCTTGGGGCCTGTTAGGAGCTCCACGGAGGGGCATCTACCACGGAGGGCTTCTACATCAACACCATAGCCCCTCCGATGAAGTGTGAGTAGTTTACTTCAGACCTTGGGTCCATAGCTAGTAGCTAGATGGCTTCTTCTCTCTTTTTGGATCTCAATACAATGTTCTCCCCCTCTCTCGTGGAGATCTATTCGATGTAATCTTCTTTTTGCGGTGTGTTTTGTTGAGACCGATGAATTGTGGGTTTATGATCCAGATTATCTATGGAAAATATTTGATTCTTCTCTGAATTCTTTTATGTATGATTAAGTTATCTTTGCAAGTCTCTTCGAATTATCCGTTTGGTTTGGCCAACTAGATTGGTAGTTCTTGCAATGGGAGAAGTGCTTAGCTTTGGGTTCAATCTTGCGGTGACCTTACCCGATGTGAAAGGGTTGCAAGGCACGTATTGTATTGTTGCCATCGAGGATAACAAGATGGGGTATTTATCATATTGCATGAATTTATTCCTCTACATCATGTCATCTTGCTTAAGGCGTTACTCTGTTTTAACTTAATACTCTAGATGCATCTTTGGATAGTGGTCGATGAGTGGAGTAATAGTAGTAGATGCAGAATCATTTCGGTCTACTTGTCACGGACGTGATGCCTATATACATGATCATTGCCTGGATAACCTCATAACTATGCTCAATTCTATCAATTGCTCAACGTTAATTTGTTCACCCACCATAGAATATCTATGCTCTTGAGAGAAGCCACTAGTGAAACCTATGGCCCCCGGGTCTATTCTCATCATATCAATCTCCATCACTTTATTTACTTGCTTTGCTTTTACTTTTTACTTTGCATCTTTATATCAAAAATACCAAAAATATTATCTCTATCAGATCTCACTCTCGTAAGTGACCGTGAAGGGATTGACAACCCCTAACCGCATTGGTTGCAAGTAGCTATCGTTTTGTGCAGGTACGAGGGACTTGCGCGTGGCCTCCTCTTTGGATTGATACCTTGGTTCTCAAAAAGCGAGGGAAATACTTACGCCATCTTGTCTTTGCATCATCCTCTCCTCTTCGGGTAAAACCAACGCAAGCTCAAGACGTAGCAAGAAGGATTTCTGGCGCCGTTGCCGGGGAGGCTTATGCAAAAGTCAACATACCAAGTACCCATCACAATCCCTATCACTCGCATTACATTATTTGCCATTTGCCTCTCGTTTTCCTCTCCCCCACTTCACCCTTGCCGTTTTATTCGCCCTCTCTTTCCCAATCTCCTCCTCTTTTTGCCTTTGCCTTTTGTTTGCTCGTGTGTTAGTTTGCTTGTTCGCCGCGATGGCTCAAGATGCCATCAAATTGTGCGACTTCACCTATACCAATAATAATGATTTCCTTAGCACTCCGATTGCTCCTCTTGCCAATACCGAATCTTGTGAAATCAATACTGCTTTGTTGAATCTTGTTATGAAAGATCAATTTGCCAGCCTTCCTAGTGAAGATGCCGCTACTCATCTGAATGGCTTCGTTGATTTGTGTGATATGCAAAAGAAAAAAGATGTCGATAATGATGTCGTTAAATTGAAGCTATTTCCTTTTTCGCTTAGAGATCGTGATAAAGCGTGGTTTTCATCTTTGCCTAAAAATAGTATTGATTCTTGGAACAAGTGCAAAGATGCTTTTATCTCTAAGTATTTTCCTCCCGCTAAGATTATCTCTCTTAGGAACGATATTATGAATTTTAAGCAACTTGATCATGAACATGTTGCACAAGCTTGGGAGAGAATGAAATTAATGCTACGTAATTGTCCTACTCATGGTTTGAACTTGTGGATGATTATACAAAAATTTATGCCGGATTGAATTTTGCTTCTAGAAATCTTTTAGATTCGGCCGAGGCACTTTTATGGAAATCACTTTAGGAGATGCTACTAAACTCCTAGATAATATTATGGTTAATTATTCTCAATGGCATCTTGAAAGATCTACTAATAAAAACGTGCATGCTATAGAAGAAATCAATGTTTTGAGTGGAAAGATGGATGAACTTATGAATTTATTTGCTAAGAGTGTTTCTTGATCCCAATAATATGCCTTTATCTACCTTGATTGAGAATAATAATGAATCTATGGATGTGAATTTTGTTGGTAGGAATAATTTTGGAAACAACGCAGATAGAGGGAATTTTAATCCTAGGCCTTATCCTAGTAATCCTTCTAATAATTATGGAAATTCCTACAACAACTCTTATGGAAATTTTAATAAGATGCCCTCTGAATTTGAGAGTAGTGTTAGAGAGTTTATGAATTCACAAAAGAATTTTAATGCTTTGCTTGAAGAGAAATTACTTAAAGTTGATGATTTGGCTAGGAACATTGATAGGATTTCCATTGATGAGTGCAAAGAAAGAACCGCTAGGATGCGTGCTTCCAAAGATGCCTTTATTAAAGCGTGTTCTTCTAATTCCTATGAAAATCAAGATGAAGATCTAAAATTTATTGATACGTCCCTATTAAATCTTTGTTTTGCAATATGAATCTTGATGAAACTGAATATGATCTTCCTTTACCTAGAAGGCGTTCTAAGAATTGAGTTTTGGATCTTAATGATGAAATTGATAAAAGTGGGATTGAAAGAAATAAAAATCTAGATGTTGCTAAACCCACTATATTGGATCTCAAGGAATTTAATTATGAAAGTTGCTCTTTAATTGATTGTATTTCCTTGTTGCAATCCGTGTTAAATTCTCCTCATGCTTATAGTCAAAATAAGGCTTTACCGAACACAGTGTTGATGCCTTGATGCAATCTTATGAAGAAAAGCTTGAGTTGAAAATTTCTATCCCTAGGAAACTCCATGATGAGTGGGAACCTACTATCAAAATTAAAATTAAAAATTATGAGTTTCATGCTTTGTGTGATTTGGGTGCTAGTGTCTCTACTATTCCCAAAACTTTGTGTGATTTGCTAGATTTCCGTGATTTTGATGATTGCTCTCTAAACTTGCATCTTGCGGATTCCACTATTAAAAAGCCTATGGGAAGAATTAATGATGTTCTTATTGTTGCAAATAGTAATTATGTGTCCGTAGATTTTATCGTTCTAGATATAGATTGCAATCCTTCATCTCCTATTATTCTTGGTAGACCTTTCCTTAGAACGATTGGTGCAATTATTGATATGAAGGAAGGGAATATTAGATTCCAATTTCCATTAAAGAAAGGCATGGAACACTTTCCTAGAAATAAAATAAAATTACCATATGAATCTATCATGAGAGCCACTTATGGATTGCCTACCAAAGATGGCAATACCTAGATCTATCTTTGTTTTTATGCCTAGCTAGGGGCGTTAAACAATAGCGCTTGTTGGGAGGCAACCCAATTTTATTTTGTGTTTTTTGTTTTTGGTTCTGTTTAGGAATAAAATAATCCATCTAGACTCTGTTTAGATGTGATTTTATCTTTTAATTAGTGTTTGTGCCAAGTTGAACCTATTGGATCTTCTTGGGTGATAGTTATTTGATCTTGCTGTAATTTCCAGAATCTTTGTGCTCAGTGCCCGAATTGTTAAAAATCACCAGAACATGATAAAATAGTGATTCCAATTGATGATGATCAATAAACAAATTGTCCAGGTCGTCTAAGTTTGGTAGAATTTTTTGGGTTCCAGAAGTTTGCGTTAGTTACAGATTACTACAGACTGTTCTGTTTTTGACAGATTCTGTTTTGCGTGTGTTGTTTGCTTATTTTGATGAATCTATGGTTAGTAAAATAGTTTATGATCCATAGAGAAGTTGGAATACAGTAGGTTTAACACCAATATAAATAAAGAATGAGTTCATTACAGTATCTTAAAGTAGTCTTTTGTTTTCTTTCTCTAACGAAGCTCACGAGATTTCTATTGAGTTTTGTGTTGTGAAGTTTTCAAGTTTTGGGTGAATTCTTTTGATGGATTATGGAACAAGGAGTGGCAAGAGCCTAAGCTTGGGGATGCACATGGCACCCCCAAGATAATACAAGGACACCAAAAAGTCAAAGCTTGGGGATGCCCCGGAAGGCATCCCCTCTTTAAATCCACTTCCATCGGTAATTTACTTGGAGCTATATTTTTATTCACCAACATGATATGTGTTTTGCTTGGAGCGTCTTGTATTATTTGAGTCTTTGCTTGTTAGTTTACCACAATCATCCTTGCTGTACACACCTTATGAGAGAGCCATATATGAATTGAAATTTGATAGAATACTCTATGTGCTTCACTTATATCTTTTGAGCTTGATAGTTTGCTCATAGTGCTTCACTTATATCTTTTGAGCGTGATAATTTTTGCTCTAGTGCTTCACTTAGATCTTTTAGAGCACGGTGGTGGATTTGTTTTAAAGAAACTTGATGTCTCATGCTTCACTTAGATTATTTTGAGAGTCGTTAATAGCATGGTAATTTGCTTAATGTTAATATACTTGGTGTTCAAGATATGTGAAACTTTCTTTTGAGTGCGTTGAATACTAAGATAAGTTTTGATGCTTGATAATTGTTTTGAGATACGGAGGTAATAATATCAAAGTCATGCTAGTTGAGTAGTTGTGAATTTAAGAAATACTTGTGTTGAAGTTTGTAAGTCCCGTAGCATGCACGTATGGTTAAAGTTGTGTAACAAATTTGAAGCATGAAGTGTACCTGGCTTGTGCATCCTTATGAGTGGCGGTCGGGGATGAGCGATGGTCTTTTCCTACCAATCTATCCCCCTAGGAGCATGCGAGTAGTGCTTGAATTTTTTATGGCTTCTAAATTTTTGCAATAAGTATATGAGTTCTTTTAACTAATATTGAGTCCATGGATTATACGCACTTTTACCTTTCCGCCATTGCTAGCCTCTTCTGCATCTGCATTGCCCTTTCTCACATTGAGAGTTAGGCGCAAACTTGAAGGTGCATCCAAACCCCGTGATACGATACGCTCTATCACACATAAACCTCCTTATATCTTCCTCAAAACAACCACCATACCTACCTATTATGGCATTTCCATAGCCATTCCGAGATATATTGCCATGCAACTTTCCACCGTTCCGTTCATCATTATCATGACATACTTTACTTTTGTCATATTGCCATTGCATGATCATGTAGTTGACATCGTATTTGTGGCAAAGCCACCATGCATTATTTTTCATACATGTCACTCTTGATTCATTTCACCATCCGGTACATCACGGGAGGCATTCATATAGAGTCATACCTTGTTCTAGTTTCGAGTTGTAATCCTCATGTTCTAATCAATAGAAGTGTGATGATCATCATTATTAGAGCATTGCCCAAATAAAAAAATAGAAAGGCCAAAATAAAAAAAAGGAAAGGCCCAAAAAAAAAGAAAAGAAAAGGGCAATGCTACTATCTCTTTTTCCACACTTGTGCTTCAAAGTAGCACCATGTTCTTCATGTAGTGAGTCTCATATATTGTGCTTCAAAGTAGCACCTCGTTCTTCATGTTGTGAGTCTCATATATTGTGCTTCAAAGTAGCACCATATTTCTCATATAGTGAGTCTCATAAGTTGTCTTTTTCATACTAGTGGGAATTTTTCATTATAGAACTTGGCTTGTATATTCCTACGATGGGCTTCCTCAAATGCCCTAGGTCTTCATGAGCAAGCAAGTTGGATGCACACCCACTAGTTTTCTATTGTTGAGCATTCATAGCTCTAGTGCATCCATTGCATGGCAATCCCTACTCCTCATGTTGACATAAATTGATGGGCATATCCATAGCCCGTTGATTATCCTCGTCAATGTGAGACTTTCTCCTTTTTTGTCTTCTCCACACAATCCCCATCATCATATTCTATTCCACCCATAGTGCTATATCCATGGCTCACGCTCATGTATTGCGTGAAGGTTAAAAAAGTTTGAGATTATTTAAGTATGAAACAATTGCTTGGCTTGTCATCGGGGTATAGAAGTTGGGAACATCTTTGTGTGACGAAAATGAAGCATAGCCTAACTATATGATTTTGTAGGGATGGACTTTCTTTGGCCATGTTATTTTGAGATGACATAATTATTTTGATTAGTATGCTTGAAGTATTATTATTTTTTATGTCAATATGAACTTTTGTCTTGAATCTTTCGGATCTGAATATTCATATCACAATTAAGAAGATTTACATTGAAATTATGCCAAAGTATCACTCCGCATCAAAAATTCTCTTTTTATCATTTACCTACTCGAGGACGAGCAGGAATTAAGCTTGGGGATGCCTGATACGTCTCCAACGTATCTATAATTTTTGATTGCTCCATGCTACTTTATCTATTGTTTTGGACTATAATGGGCTTTATTTTCCACTTTTATATTATTTTTGGGACTAACCTATTAACCGGAGGCCCAACCCAAAATTGTTGTTTTTTGCCTATTTCAGTGTTTCGAAGAAACAGAATATCAAACAGAGTCCAAACGGAATGAAACCTTCGGGAACGTGATTTTCTCACCGAACGTGATCCAGGAGACTTGGACCCTACTCCAAGGAGTGCCAGAGGCGGTCACGAGGGTGGGGCGCGCCCCTCCCCCTGGCGCGCCCCGCCTCGTGGGCCCCCGACGCTCCACCGTACTCCTTCCTCCTATATATACCTCGCACTTCAACAGATCGAGCAGGAGCCAAAACCTAATTCCACCGCCAGTAACTTCCTGTATCCACGAGATGCCATCTTGGGGCCTGTGCTCGAGCTCACGAGGGGGCATCTACCACGGAGGGCTTCTACATCAACACCATAGCCCCTCCGATGAAGTGTGAGTAGTTTACTTCAGACCTTCGGGTCCATAGCTAGTAGCTAGATGGCTTCTTCTCTCTTTTGGATCTCAATACAATGTTCTCCCCGTCTCTCGTGGAGATCTATTCGATGTAATCTTCTTTTTGCGGTGTGTTTGTTGAGACCGATGAATTGTGGGTTTATGATCCAGATTATCTATGGAAAATATTTGATTCTTCTCTGAATTCTTTTATGTATGATTAAGTTATCTTTGCAAGTCTCTTGAATTATCCGTTTGGTTTGGCCAACTAGATTGGTAGTTCTTGCAATGGGAGAAGTGCTTAGCTTTGGGTTCAATCGTGCATGACCTTACCCAGTGAGAGAAGGGTTGCAAGGCACGTATTGTATTGTTGCCATCGAGGATAACAAGATGGGGTATTTATCATATTGCATGAATTTATTCCTCTACATCATGTCATCTTGCTTAAGGCGTTACTCTGTTTTTAACTTAATACTCTAGATACATCTTTGGATAGCGGTCGATGAGTGGAGTAATAGTAGTAGATGCAGAATTGTTTCGGTCTACTTGTCACAGACGTGATGCCTATATACATGATCATTGCCTGGATAACCTCATGACTATGCTCAATTCTATCAATTGCTCAACAGTAATTTGTTCACCCACCGTAGAATATCTATGCTCTTGAGAGAAGCCACTAGTGAAACCTATGGGCCCCGGGTCTATTCTCATCATATCAATCTCCATCACTTTATTTACTTGCTTTGCTTTTACTTTTTACTTTGCATCTTTATATCAAAAATATCAAAAATATTATCTCTATCAGATCTCACTCTCGTAAGTGACCGTGAAGGGATTGAGAACCCCTAATCGCGTTGGTTGCAAGTAGCTATCGTTTTGTGCAGGTACGAGGGACTTGCGCGTGGCCTCCTACTGGATTGATACCTTGGTTCTCAAAAACTGAGGGAAATACTTACGCTACTGTGCTGCATCATCCTCTCCTCTTCGGGGAAAACCAACGCAAGCTCAAGACGTAGCAATACGCTTACACGAGACTGGTTCTACCGACGTGCTTCGCACACAGGTGGCTGGCGGGTGCCAGTTTCTCCAACTTTAGTTGAACCAAGTGTGACTACGCCCGATCCTTGTTGAAGGTTAAAACAACATTAACTTGACGAAATATCGTTGTGGTTTTGATGCGTAGGTAAGAACGGTTCTTGCTCAGCCCGTAGCAGCCATGTAAAACATGCAACAACAAAGTAGAGGACGTCTAACTTGTTTTTGCAGGACATGTTGTGATGTGATATGGTCAAGACATGATACTATATTTTATTGTATGAGATGATCATGTTTTGTAACCGAGTTATCGGCAACTGGAAGGAGCCATATGGTTGTCGCTTTATTGTATGAAATGCAATCGCCATGTAATTGCTTTACTTTATCACTAAGCGGTAGCGATAGTCGTAGAAGCAATAGTTGGCGAGATGACAACGATGCTACGATGGAGATCAAGGTGTCACGCCGGTGACAATGGTGATCATGACGGTGCTTTGGAGATGGAGATCAAAGGCACAAGATGATGATGGCCATATCATATCACTTATATTGATTGCATGTGATGTTTATCCTTTATGCGTCTTATTCTGCTTTGTTTGATGGTGGCATTATAAGATGATCTCTCACTAAAAATTTCAAGGTACAAGTGTTCTCTCTGAGTATGCACCGTTGCCAAAGTTCATCGTGCCGAGACACCACGTGATGATCAGGTGTGATAAGCTCAACATTCTTGTATAACGGGTGCAAGCCAGTTTTGTACATGCAGAATACTCGGGTAAAACTTGACAAGCCTAGCATATGCAGATATGGCCTCGGAACACTGAGACCGAAAGGTCGAACGTGAATCATATAGTAGATATGATCAACATAGTGATGTTCACCATTGAAAACTACTCCATTTCACGTGATGATCGGTTATGGTTTAGTTGATTTGGATCACGTGATCACTTAGATGATAAGAGAGATGTCTATCTAAGTGGGAGTTCTTAAGTAATATGATTAATTGAACCTTAATTTATCATGAACTTAGTTCTCATAGTATTAGCATATCTATGTTGTAGATCAATAGCTCGCGTTTAGCTCCCCTGTTTTATTTTTGATATGTTCCTAGAGAAAAACTACATTGAAAGATGATAATAGCAATGATGCGGACTAGGTCCGTGATCTGAGGATTATCCTCATTGCTGCACAGAAGAATTATGTCCTTGATGCACCGCTAGGTGACGGACCTATTGCAGGAGCAGATGCACACGTTATGAACGTTTGACAAAGCTCGGTATGATGACTACTTAATAGTTTAGTGCACCATGCTTTACGACTTAGAACCGGGATTTCAAAAAAGTTTTGAATGTCACGCAGCATATAAGATGTTCTAAGAGTTGAAATTGGTATTTCATACTCATGCCCGAGTCGAGAGGTATGAGACCTCTAACAGTACTTTGCCTACAAGATGGAGGAGAATTGCTCAGCTAGTGAGCATGTGCTCAGAATGTCTGAGTACTACAATCACTTGAATCAAGTGGGAGTTAATCTTCGAGATAAGATAGTGATTGACAGAGTTCTCTGGTCACTATCACCAAGTTACTAGAACTTCGTGATGAACTATAATATGCAAGGGATAACGGAAACGATTCCCAAGCTCTTCGTGATGCTGAAATCGACGAAGGTAGAAATCAAGAAAATCATCAAGTGTTGATGGTTGACAAGACCACTAGTTTCAATAAAAGGGCAAAGGGAAGAAGGGGAACTTCAAGAAGAACGGCAAGCAAGTTGCTGCTCAAGTGAAGAAGCCCAAGTCTGGACCTAAGCACGAGACTAAGTGCTTCTCTTGCAAAGGGATCGGTCATCCGAAGCGTAATCGCCCAAAGATTTGGCGGATAAGAAGGATGGCAAAGTGAACAAAGGTATATTTGATATACATGTTATTGGTGTGTACTTTACTAGTGCTTATAGCAACCCCTCAAGATTTGATACTAGTTCGGTTGCTAAGATTAGTAACTCGAAACAAGAGTTGCAGAATGAACAGAGACCAGTTAAGGGTGAAGTGACGATGTGTGTTGGAAGTGGTTCCAAGATTGATATGATCATCATCGCACACTCCCTATACTTTTGGGATTAGTGTTGAACCTAAATAAATGTTATTTGGTGCTTGCGTTGAGCATGAATATGATTTGATCATGTTTATTGCAATACGATTATTCATTTAAAGTCAGAGAATAATTGTTATCCTGTTTACATGAATAAAACCTTCGATGGTCATACACCCAATGAAAATAGTTTGTTGGATCTCGATCGTAGTGATACACATATTCATAATATTGAAGCCAAAAGATGCAAAGTTAATAATGATAGTGCAACTTATTTGTGGCACTGTTGTTTAGGTCATATTGGTGTAAAGCACATGAAGAAACTCCATGTTGATGGGATTTTTGGAATCACTTGATTATGAATCACTTGACGCTTGCGAACCATGCCTCATGGGCAAGATGACTAAGACTCCGTTCTCTGGAACAATGGAACAAGCAACTGACTTATTGGAAGTAATACATACTGATGTATGCAGTCCAATAAGTGTTAAGGCTCGTGGCGGGTATCGTTATTTTCTGACCTTCACAGATGATTTGAGCAGATATGGGTATATCTACTTGATGAAACATAAGTCTGAAACATTTGAAAATTTCAAAGAATTCTAGAGTGAAGTAGAAAATCATCGTAACAAGAAAATAAAGTTTCTACGATCTGATCACGGAGACGAATATTTGAGTTACGAGTTTGGTCTTCATTTGAAACAATGTGGAATAGTTTCGCAACTCACGCCATCTGGAACACCACAGCATAATGGTGTGTCCGAACGTCATAACCGTACTTTATTAGATATGGTGCAACCTATGATGTCTCTTACCGAATTACCACTATCATTTTGGGGTTATGCATTAGAGACAGCTACATTCACGTTAAATAGGGAAAGTCTACCACAGATGCTTTTGCCAGAGTGCCCAGAGGACAGAGGTCTGCTGCAGTGCAAGTGACTGACACCAGAGCTACAACATCAGCACCAGCAGCTACAGCTCCAGTTCCACCTCCACCAGCTACTCCACAAGCTCCAGCTACTTCATCAGAAGCTTTCGTTCTTGGAGTTCTTTCTACACCTCCCGAAGATCAAGCCTGAGAGTCGTTTAGCACTATACTTTTTTTGAAATTTTTGGTAATTTGTTGCCAAAGGGGGAGAAAAATATATAGATCATAGGCTTCGAGAGAGAGTGTTGGTTTTTATCTCTCTTTGCACTTATTTGGTTTGGTTTGAAATTTTATTGCGTGCTTGTGTGATACTACTTTGTGTCCTTGTGAGATACTTGTTTGATCATATGCTACCCTTAATGCTTGTTGGATAATGCTATCTTTCATATCCTATTATGATCATTCACTTTGCTTGGTGATGAGTGCATGTTTTTAATCTCTATCATTTTGAGCGCTCCACCAAGATGTATGTGACATGGAAGAGTAACCCATGATCCTAATCGATTGTGCATTTGCATTCAAAAGCAAATCTTAAATAATGCACAAATTTAGGGGGAGCTCGTGCTTATCACATACTTCTCAAAGCGACAATGTTTTTTCAATCTTACTTATCATTTGTCGAAGCTTTGATCTATATGTTGTCATCAATTACAACCCCATGCTGATGGGATTTTTGGAATCACTTGATTATGAATCACTTGATGCTTGCGAACCATGCCTCATGGGCAAGATGACTAAGACTCCGTTCTCTGGAACAATGGAGCAAGCAACTGACTTATTGGAAGTAATACATACTGATGTATGCAGTCCAATAAGTGTTAAGGCTCGCGGCGGGTATCGTTATTTTCTGACCTTCACAGATGATTTGAGCAGATATGGGTATATCTACTTGATGAAACAGAAGTCTGAAACATTTGAAAAGTTCAAAGAATTTTAGAGTGAAATAGAAAATCATCATAATAAGAAAATAAAGTTTCTACGATGTGATCGCGGAGACGAATATTTGAGTTACGAGTTTGGTCTTCATTTGAAACAATGTGGAATAGTTTCGCAACTCACGCCCACCGAACACCACAAACAGTAATGGTGTGTCCGAACGTCATAACCGTACTTTATTAGATATGGTGCAATCTATGATGTCTCTTACCGAATTACCACTATCTTTTGGGGTTATGCATTAGAGAAAACTGCATTCATGTTAAATAGGGCACCGTCTAATCCGTTGAGACGACACCGTATGAACTATGGTTTGGCTAGAAACCTAAGTTGTCGTTTCTTAAAGTTTGGGATTGTGATGCTTATGTGGAAAGGTTTCAACCTCATAAGCTCAAACCCAAATCGGAGAAATGTGTCTTCACAGGATACCCAAAGGAGACTATTGGGTACTGAAAGTGCAACTATCCCTGGGTGGTTTTGGTAATTCCTAACAACATATAGCTCATTGAGCTAATGCTATTCCAAGATAAATATTTCAGGAAAGCTCAATGATTGGCATGGCATGTATTAGAAAGTGGACCCTTCAAAATGCTAAGGACAAAGGATTGGCTCAAGCTCAAATCACAAGACTCTACATTTTCTATTTTAGTGATCCAAGATCACATTGAGTCTATAGGAAAAGCCAATACTATTAAGAAGGGATGAGGTGTTGCTTAATGAGGATCTTGCTCAAAATGCTTAGTGATATGCTCCAAAATCCTCCACTACTTTCTCATATCCACATATGTCCTAATCCAAAAAGTCCAACTCGGCCCCACCGAAATTTCATATCCGGAGCCACCGAGTTCAGTTGTCATAGCCACTGCCAGAAACCCTAATCAATTCGGTCTCACCGATATGGATATTCCCACCGAGATGGGTTTGTAATCTCTCTGTTTCCTTTTCGTAACATTTCAGTCAAACCGAGATGAGCGATCAGTCCCATCGAGATTGCAATGCAAACTCTCTGTTTCCCTTTCGTAACGTTTCGGTCCAACCGAGATGAGCGAATCGGTCCCACCGAGTTTGCCTGACCAACTCTCTATTTGACTATTACCAAAACCGGTCTCACCGAGTTTGTGTAATCGGTCTCACCGAGATTACATTATGCCCTAACCCTAATGACATCGGTCCCGCTGAGTTGATCTAGTCGGTCCCACCGAGAATCCTAACGTTCACATTTTGAACTAAATCGGTCCGACCGAGTTTCATGATTCGGTCCCACCGAGTTTGGTGATTTGTGTGTAACGGTTAGATTTTGTGTGGAGGCTATATATACCCCTCCACCCACTCTTCATTCGTGGAGAGAGCCATCAGAACATGCCTACACTTCCAATACATATTTTATGAGAGAGAACCACCTACACTTGTGTTGAGGTCAAGATATTCCATTCCAACCACATGAATCTTGATCTCTAGCTGAGGGAGTCCTGGATTAGGGGGTGTCCTGATGGCCGGACTATAACCGTTGGCCGTACTCCTGGACTATGAAGATACAAGATTGAAGACTTCGTCCCGTGTCCGGATGGGACTTTCCTTGGCGTGGAAGGCAAGCTTGGCGATACGGATATGTAGATCTCCTCCCATTGTAACCGACTCTATGTAACCCTAACCCTCTCCGGTGTCTATATAAACCGGAGGGTTTTAGTCCGTAGGGATCTAACAATACCATACCATAGGCTAGCTTCTAGGGTTTAGCCTCTCTGATCTCGTGGTAGATCTACTCTTGTACTACCCATATCATCAATATTAATCAAGAAGGAGTAGGGTTTTACCTCCATCGAGAGGGCATGAACCTGGGTAAAAACATCGTGCCCTTGTCTCCTGTTACCATCCGCCTAGACGCACAGTTCGGGACCCCCTACCCGAGATCCGCCGGTTTTGACACCGACATTGGTGCTTTCATTGAGAGTTCCTCTGTGTCGTCACCTTTAGGCCCGATGGCTCCTTCGATCATCAACAACTATGCGGTCCAGGGCGAAACTTTTCTCCCCGGACAGATCTTCGTATTCGGCGGCTTTGCACTGCGGGCCAATTCGCTTGGCCATTTGGAGCAGATCGAAAGCTACGCCCCTGGCCATCAGGTCAGATTTGGGAGTTTGAACTACACGACCGATGTTCGCAGAGACTTGATCTTCGACGGGTTCGAGCCACAGCCAAGCGCACCGCACTGTCACGATGGGCATGATCTAGCTCTGCCGCCGAACAGTGTCCTGGAGGCCGCACCAGTGTCTGCTCCGACCCTTAGCTCGGAGCCGACTGCGCCAATCAAGGACGGGTGGCTGGACACCGCCTTGGGGGCTGCAATCTCTACAGCGATCGAGCCGAACACCATACATGTCCTTTGCAAAGCTCGTGACTCCAAGGTGCGGACTCGAACCTTCCGCCCGCCAATCGAATCCGATTAGCGCCGATCATGGAGTTCACCGCCGCGGACATCTTTCGGCACTCGCTCTCGATGACATTCTGAATTCACTAAAGTCTCTCTCTCTCTGCTCGGAGAGCCACTGGCGGACTATGGTCAGCAAAGTTGGGATGCAGACGACGAAGAAATTCAAAACCCACCCACCACCCACTTCAGTAGCCACCGCCGATGATTTAACCGACATGCTCGACTTCGACTCCGAAGACATCGATGGTATGGACGACGATGTAGGAGACGAACAGGAATCAACGCCTATAGGGCACTGGACAACCACCTCATCCCACGATGTATACATGGTGGACACACCTAAAAAAAATGACGACGAGGAACAAAGGGGCGCAAAGAGGGATCGTTCCCTCGAAAAGCAGTCAAAGCGGCAGCGTAAGCGCCGCTCCAAACCCCACCTCGACAGAGACCCAGCCATAGAGCAGGGCGGACCGGCGGATGACTAACATGCCATCGAGCAACCGTCCGAACAGGTCAACTTGGAGAAACAACCCGTCCCCAGCGAAGATAACAGTCCGGACGACCTCACGCCGGATAGATTGCTGGAGCAGAAGAACCTCCCAAAAAAGGCTCATCGCCACTGCGCGTAGCCTGAAAAAGCATAAACGGAAGCTCAAAACAGCGGAAGATGCACTCAGAATTAGATGGAGCAAAGTAATCAACACCGCAGACAAATACGGCGACAGTCGCCGCACAAAAAGCTATCCGAAGCGAAAATTACTGCCGGAATTTGATGAAGAGGCCTTAGAGCCTCCGGAATCAAAAAATAAGGAAGCCACCCGGTCGGATAAACGACCCCATGGCCAACATAGTGCGGCAAAGGACGCCGCACACAAGCCGGCACGCGATCCGCACAAGGATTCACATCAAAAAGATGGCCCAGCCAGATCTATCTATGGGCCAAGAAAGCAAGCTCTAGAAGCAATGCAACACATCAAATATCCGAACATCACGGTACACCCAGATATAGGGGTGCCGCACACCCCCTATGTTTCACCGATAAGGTGTTGGATCATGAATTTCCAGCGGGATTCAAGCCCGTAAACATAGAGGCATACGACGGAACAACAGACCCTGGAGTCTAGATTGAGGATTACATCCTCCACATACACATGGCTAGAGGAGATGACCTCCACGCCATAAAATACTTACCCCTCAAGTTCAAAGGGCCAGCCCGGCATTGGCTTAAAAGCCTTCCCGAAAACACCATTGGAAGTTGGGAAGAGCTCGAGGATGCTTTTCGGGCAAATTTTCAAGGGACCTATGTCCGACCTCCGGATGCAGATGATTTAAGTCATATAACTCAACAACTTGGGAGAGTCAGCCGGAAACTTCGAACAGATTTCTTACTAAAAGAACCAGATAGTCGATCGTCTGGACGCCAAGCCTTAGTAGCTTTCAAACAAAGCGTTCGAGACGAATGGCTCGCTGAACACCTCGGCCAAGAAAAGCCAAGAACAATGGCCGCATTAACAAGCCTCATGACCCGCTTTTATGCGCGGAGAGGATAGCTGGTTGGCAAGATGTAGTACTAGCGACCCAAGTACATCCGGGTTAGGGATGGAAGCGAAACCATGACGCAGCAATGACCAAATACGACCAAGGAAACAGCCCAAGAGCACGGCAACAACACCGGATTCAAAAGCTCTCGGTAGAATCGAAAAAGCTGCCCCTCAAGGATAACAGGGACGAGCTATCTAACCTAAACAAAATCTTGGACAAGATATGTCAAATCCACAAGTACTCGGGAAGCACGCAAACCATACCCACAGAGATTGTTGGGTCTTCAATCAATCCGGCAAACTCAACGCCGAACACAAGGGGATCGACACACCAAGCGAGGAACAAAAAAGAACCCCACAAGTAGAGCACCGGAAAACAAAAGAATTTCCCACAAGAAGTCAAAACAGTAAATTCACTTCACGTGACAAAAGGGAAGAACATAGTGGTGCCCATAGAGATACGTGCCATACGGCCTATCCCAGAGGAGTCCCGCCACTGGTTGTTAAAACCAATCACCTTCGACCATCAGGATTACTCTAGAAGTATCCGGAATGCAGGTTGGACTGCCTTGGTATTAGATCCGATAATTGGCGGACTCCACTTTACACAAGTCCTAATGGATGGCGGCAGTGATTTAAACCTGCTATATCAGGACACAATCCGCAAAATGGGGATAGACCCAACAGCAATTCGCCATAGCAACACTTCCTTTCAAGGGGTAACGCCAGGCCCAAATGCCCATTATGCGGGCTCTCTCACGCTAGAAGTTATGTTCGCTCACCCGACAACTTCCGCCAAAGCTAACCTTCCACATCGCCCCATTTACAAGTAGCTATCAAGCACTACTGGGACGCGAAGCTTTCGTCCGCTTTAACGCAATACCGCATTATGCATCTCTTATACTTAAAATGCCCGATCCATGAGGCATCATCTCATTAAAGGGAAATATCGAGTGTTCCTCGAGCGCGGAAGATTGTGCGGCTGCCTTAACAGCCACACACTAAACCGGCTTCACTAACCAAAGCACCTAAACAGGTCGTTCAGACCCCGGACATGGCTAGACGAGTCCGGCGTAAACATACAAGGGCTTACTAGCCGCATACCCCCGTTCAAGGGGCTCCTCGCATGTACAAGACAATAAAGCTCAATTTTATTCATTTTTTAAATTGTACTTTGTTTATTTCATATAACGAACATTTTCGCACGATCTTTTTAAACTGAGTTCCTCTCTTTTACAGATGAACACCGTGCTACACCCGTCCAGGATACGGCACAACGGAGACACGGTATGAGCGTGCGATGAGGGACCCGTTCAAGCATTCTTTTCAGATTAAGACCCTGCGTAAACCTTTTTACTGTCTCTTGTTGATACACATCCCCGGTTTCTTGCTATAACCGAGGTGGAGGCTGGCGTCTTGGCATTGGCCACGTCGAGGATTTTATGCGTGTACACGGACACCGGGGCTTATTACTAAGGGCATTGTTCAGCCCGTTTTCATAAAGACCGAATACCTTAGGGAGTGTTCGCGTCATGAGTTTGGCCTTATATGCATCAGCTCCGAATCATGTCTTTGGTCAAATGTTGGGTTTGCCCGGCTCCTGTGTTTTGCTGCCTTACGTTCCGCTCTATCGGCTAAGGCGGCACCGGGAGAACTACTGCGATTGTGCCCCGGTTCGGCCAGGCGAGCACCTCAGTAGAGAAAGCCGAAAACTGACTGTCATGATATAGCGTGAGACTGGTCAACCACTCGATGACCCACCGGAATCTTTAGGATTCCTCCGCATTAACGAAGGGCCATTTTCCGGTCAGGCACACACGCCCGAATTGGCGGCGAAGGTGCCCTAGGGGCTATATAGTAGCCCCACTTTCAAACTCCTATGGCTAAATGAAAATGATAAAGCATTATAGTCCGGTTGCCTAGTTCGCTGCGCCATCACCTCCTTTATAGGACCAAGACGTTGGATCAAGTGTGAAAATCATATACGCAAACACCCCGCATTATATGCGTGAAATTTTCAAAACCGAACTGCCATCTTTCGGGTTATATATACATATACATTAACGGCAGCACAGAGGTATTTTAATTCTTGAAGGCACAAGTATAAAAGCTCTTATATTCCTCAAAACATTGTTTTACAATAATACATGTTATTCGAACATGATATCCTTCGAGGCACTGCGTCTCTATTAAGCGAGCGCCTGCAGAACTTCACGAAAATAGTGCTCGGCGGTACTCGGCTCCCGTCCGAATCTTGGGATGCAACATCGGTGGCCTTCATCTCTGCCAAGATGTCTTGACACGGGCAAGAGCCATCCAGCGCACCCTCTATGCATGCTGACCTCTTCATTGCATTGATATGCGGCACCGCACCAAGGAACCGCTGCACCAAACTAAAAGAACTCTTCGCTCGGGCCTTTCCAGCCACAGATGACTCACGACATCCTTCATGGCGAAGTCCGGATAACCTATTCAGCTCCGCCCATTCGCCAAACGCCGGTTAATGGAAGTGGGCGCTGGATTGTGGAACTGCGACCAAAAAGCTTTTCCACTTCGTGATCCTGTTGATCTCGGAAGTGTTCGGCGCGTCCATGCACTTGCCGCCAAGTCCGGATAAGTATCCGCCGCCTCCACAGCCGGTCCAATCGAGCATATTTAGGATCCCGAACTTCATCCGCAGCATAAAGGGCTTTCCAGCCGCGATATCTCCGACTGACGTAGCTCACCTTCATGGCTCTCATTGCGAGCGAGTGTCCTTGGCCTCGGTAGTGGCCTTTTCCAGTCCTTTTGTTCGCCCGATCTTCTTTTTCAAGAAGCTTGCAGCGCTCGGCAGCATCCTTCAACTTCACAGCCATCTCGGCCATTTCCTTCCTGCTTCGGCAGTGAGTAGCCTGTTCGGCTTTCAGCTCTTCGACCGCCTTTAAGGCAGCCGCATCACTTTTTCTGGCCTGCTCCTTGGCTCGGGCGAGTTCCGCCCGAAGGTTCTCCATGGCAGCGGCACCATCTTCGTCTAGCATACATGTTGTAAGGCACGGGCATCAAGCCCCCTTACCAGGTGTCCGCGGAGAAATTGCATACCTTGTGACTCGTCAAGCCGCTTGTTGACAAGCGCGATGTCGGCAAATTATACCTGGGACTATGATCCTCGGCACGTCAAGTTGCCGCTTTAGCTCGGCAAATTCATCAGTCCGGCTAGCCACCGGACACTTCACCACCTACATAGGAATAGCGACATATTATACCTGGGACTATGATCCTCGGCGCACCGTCATTTTTGACAACGCACCGAGTCTCAGGGGCTACTATCTATACATAGTGCATCTTTTATATGCGGAACTGTCAAAAGGTACATCATTTCGCGTACCTCAAAACCTGTCAGTAAACTCCTGACGGCCTCGTGCAACCCGCTCTCCGCGGATGAAATCCTTTCAATCACCGTGCCCATCAATGCACGGTGTTCTTCTAAGATAGACGCTCGCCCGAGCAGATCCTTCAGCTCCTCCGGCCGTGCACCGGACGGTGCCGAACCCGTCCGATGGCCCTTTTCGAAGGCCGTACACGGAGGGCTTTGGGGGAGCCATACGACTGCTTTCCGGCCCTGCCGGATTCGGAGAAACCCTCCGTGACAACACCTCAGGGTCGCTCGCCTTGCAAGGCGGTACGGCAGGGGAGGCGTTCCGCTCTCCATCATCTCCGGACGAAGATACCCTGAAGATGAGCTCACGAGAAGGGCTGAGATCCGAACTACAAGGTAAAAATTCAGTTATCTTTCTCGTGAATAGAATAGGGATGCCTCTTATTTTAAAACTCCCCTCTCTACTTACGGCTCATTTGGAGGGCTGATCCCCTTGAGGGCACAAGTCTGGCCGAGGCACCTCCCGGCGCAGGACCCTCTGACGAAGATTTCTTCCCCCGCTTTGAGACCATGGTCTCCGGGTCTTCAAAGGTGGTCCTCTTCTTTCCCTGGATGGAGGGATTCTGGATTCCTCCTTTCCTGACAGCCTCCTTCGAGGAGACGGTAGCTTCCTTGTTCCCCCCTTCGCCTTCTACCAAAGGCGCAACCTCCAGCATCCTGGTTAACACGGGATCCGGCGTGGTCTCGGGGAGGGGGGCCGGACACCTGATTAGCTTTGCTTTTGCTATCCACTCCTGTTTAAGGGACATCTCTTTTAAGGGCAATTTTATGATGAATATATGGATAGCGTGTCCTGCATGCAGGCTACTTACTTGAGTATCCAGGCGATTGCAGCTCGGACACTGTGTCCTCGGTCGAGTCCGGACACATTGCTTGTGATCCAAGAACAATTTGTACATCTCCATGGGCGTCGCGCCCAGTAAAGTGTTGGAGAGCTCGTGGTCCCTCTGGATTAAACTCCCACAAAGTGAGGGGGCGGTGTTTGCAGGGCAAGTGCGGCGAATCAACACGACCTGCGTCCACTGACGCCAGGTTGATGTCTCTTTCCGGAGATCTTGAATGCGGCCTGCAACAAGGGCACATCCTTGGGCGGCCCCAGTCGAGGCCTTTCTTGACCCATGACGCCAGCTGCGGGGGAGGACCCGAGCGAAAGGCAGGTGGCGCCACCCACTTGGCGCCCCTGGGAACTGTGATATAAAACCACTCTCGTTGCCATAAGCTGAACTCCTCTTGAAAAGAGCCCTCGGGCCATGGAGCGTCGGCATTCTTGCTTATAACAGCCCCTCAAGACTCCGCTTGCTACCCCTTGATCATCTTCGGCTCCACTTTGAAGGTCTTAAGCCACAATCCGAAGTGAGGGGTAATGCGGAGGAAGGCTTCGCACACGACAATGATAGATGAGATGTGGAGGATGGACTCCGGATCCAAGTCGTGAAATTCCAACCCATAATAAAACATGAGCCCCTCACGAAGGGGTCTGTCGGGAAGCCTAGCCCCCGAAGGAAGTGGGACGTGAACACCACGCTCTCACCAGGCTTGGGAGTGGGAATAAACTGCCCTTGAGCAGGCAGCCTATGCGAAATTTCGCCGGTTAAATACCTGGCATCTCTTAGCTTTAGCACGTCTTCTTCCATTATGGAGGAAGGCATCCACTGGCCTTGAAGGTCGGAACCGGACATCATTGAAGGTCCGAAGCGCCTGAATCTGGAGCTTCAGGTGTTGGAACTCGAGGCGAGGGGCGGATTCGATTGAGATTGAAAGAAAGGAGCAGAGCCTTGGTCTCTTTATAAAGGGGTTGAATACCAAGAGCCTTCCCCGTGACCGTTTGGGACTCGTCTTCGATAGAGGAGACATGCCAACGGGCATGATTGGGTTACCCACGCCCGTATTAATGAGAATCCCGGAATAAGGGGACACGATCTCTGCTTCAACAAGACGTGCCAAGGAAACCGCCTCGCTAAGTGCTCTGAGGTGGGACAGTAAAAATGATTCGAATAAAGGCTTTGCCGTGGTGTGATGTCACGCTGTGAAATACGTCAGCAGATTGGATTTGTGTAAATATTATTCTCTCTACGGTGGTGTGTGGAAATTATTTTGCAGAGCCGGACACTATCCTTGTGTTCAAAATCTTCTATGAAGTATTCGTAGGAGGAACCCGCCTTGCAATGCCGAAGACAATCTGCGCACCGGACTCGTCATCATTGAAGCCTAGTTCAGGGGCTACTGAGGGAGTCCTGGATTAGGGGTGTCCGGATGGCCGGACTATAACCTTTGGCCGGACTCCTGGACTATGAAGATACAAGATTGAAGACTTCGTCCCGTGTCCGGATGGGACTTTCCTTGGCGTGGAAGGCAAGCTTGGCGATACTGATATGTAGATCTCCTCCCATTGTAACCGACTCTATGTAACCCTAACCCTCTCCGGTGTCTATATAAACCGGAGGGTTGTAGTCCGTAGGACGAACAACAATCATACCATAGGCTAGCTTCTAGGGTTTAGCCTCTCTGATCTCATGGTAGATCTACTCTTGTACTACCCATATCATCAATATTAATCAAGCAGGAGTAGGGTTTTACCTCCATCGAGAGGGCCCGAACCTGGGTAAAAACATCGTGTCCCTTGTCTCCTGTTACCATCCGCCTAGATGCATAGTTCGGGACCCCCTACCCGAGATCCGCCGGTTTTGACACCGACACTAGCCTTCCCCAAGTTGCTTTCCCCTCAAATCTTCTTTCCACCAAATCCAAATCCTGTGAGAGAGAGTTGAGTGTTGGGGAGACTATCATTTGAAGCACAAGAGCAAGGAGCTCATCATCAACACACCATTTGTTACCTCTTGGAGAGTGGTGTCTCCTAGATTGGCTAGATGTCACTTGGGAGCCTCCGTCAAGATTGTGGAGTTGAACCAAGGAGTTTGTAAGGGCAAGGAGATCGCCTACTTCATGAAGATCTACCCGAGTGAGGCAAGTCCTTCGTGGGTGATGGCCATGGTGGGATAGACAAGGTTGCTTCTTCATGGACCCTTCGTGGGTGGAGCCCTCCGTGGACTCATGCAACTGCTACCTTTTCGTGGGTTGAAGTCTCCATCAACGTGGATGTACGATAGCACCACACTGCCGGAACCACGGATAAAAAATCTCCGTGTCAACATTATGCGTTTGCTCCTTCAAACTCATCCCTTTACCATCATATGCAATTGTTTTACATTCCGCTGCTATACTCTTAGAATTGCATGTGTAGGTTGATTGATTGACTTGTGCTAAGTTGCTAAAATCTGCCAAGAACTAAAATTGGGAAAATGCTAGATTTTTATTTGGTCGAGTAGTCTAATCACCCCCCTCTAGACATACTTACGAACCTCTGTGTACACCTTCTGTCACAGATCCGAAGGCAAGACATTCGTTGCTAAGAATGGATCCTTTCTAGAGAAGGAGTTTCTCTCAAAAGAAGTGAGTGGGAGGAAAGTAGAACTTGATGAGGTAATTGTACCTGCTCCCTTATTGGAAAGTAGTTCATCACAGAATTCTGTTCCTGTGACTCCTACACCAATTAGTGAGGAAGCTAATGATGATGATCATGTAACTTCAGATCAAGTTACTGCCGAACCTCGTAGGTCAACCAGAGTGAGATCCGCACCAGAATGGTATGGTAATCCTGTTCTGGAGGTCATCTTACTTGACAATGACGAACCTACAAACTATGAGGAAGCGATGATGAGCCCAGATTCTGCGAAATGGCTTGAGGCCATGAAATCTGAGCTCCGGGCCTTCATGGCTAATGGGCTGACCGAAGTTGACCTTGCTCGCTGCTGGATATCTTGGAGTGTACAACCCTTAAGCCGGCGCTCCGGTTTGATGTGTGAATACACAGAAGACTTAAAAGACCCTCTGACTGCTGAAGTCCAAGTCCAAATTGCCGACGATGAAGTCACCGAGGCTGTTAAGAAGATGTTGAATGAACACGAGATCGCTGCACTCAAACCGGCCTGCTTCCTTTCTCTGCCAAGAACAAACCGCCAGCTGTAAGCCTCATATTATATATCTTTATGAAATCTTGCCATGTTTTTAAATACCCTCTATTAACTTTAACGCCTTTCAAACAGGGTGATGATCCATTTTGGAGCAAAAAGACTCCTCAGGAGAAACCGGAGAAGGTAATCCGGCCCAAGACCCGAGTTGTGAAGAAACCGGCCCACTGAAAGAGAACCACTGCCTCCTCCGATCCTCCAGCTGATGACGATGTGGGTAATCTGGACCTTGAGGTAGAACTTGACCCACTTGGTTTACTTTTCACACGCCTTATTGATAATAATTATTGTCGGGATGAAGTCGAGGTCGATCATGCCGACGCTTATAGAGGTAATCACTCTTTCTTCCGATTCAAATCCTTTAGCTTCAGTAAAAACCCGTCGGGCAAACCGGAAAGTTAAATTCTCTCATCCCCTTGCTTACTTGGACCGAAACTTTCTTATGAAGACACAACAGCACGAAGCTCGCCGCACAACCCGGCACAGCGGTCAGGTAGTTACCTCCGCCGGTTTACCGAACAGTCCGGTTCGGAAACGCCGTTCAGAGGTCTCTAACTGTTTCGTCAATGCTTATCCTAAAGCGGGTTGTATTCGGCAACCTCTTAATCCCTCTGACTCCGGTTATCAGGGCACTTCTCCTTCTTCTTCCCATGAAGTCTTTGACACACAGCTCCCACCACTCAAGATTGTGCTTGGGTGAGCCGTTTTACTGATAGTTCTGCTTGATATAGTACTTTCCATATTTACTAGATTCATCCATTTTTTCACTTTCAGGACCAAGCCTAGGCCCAGCAAAAAAGCTCGTCTGGACAAAGCGGCGGAAGAAGATGACACTCCTGAACCGGCGAGCAGCGGTCCGGAAGAACCTATCCATGATGATGTGATGAACGACCCACCTTTGCAAGACCATGATGTTGTTCTTTGAAGAGGTGCATGTTGATACCTCAGGCCCTGTTAATCAACCCACGAGCCCTGTCCAAACTAACAAGACAGCGAGCCCTTCCAAGCGCACCGACAATCCGGCGACCCCAATGCGAACTGGCGAAGCCAAGGATGATCATGTCATTATTACTGGCTTTGGTCATTCTGATCCGGGCAATCCTGTCGTCTTGTCCAAGCACACCGCCAAAGATGAATTTGCAGCCTTTGGTAAAGGCAAATGGAACACAGATTTAGCCACTTTTGCTACTCTGGACCCTCAGGAACTTTATTCCGGCTATCTGAATCGGCTACATACTAGCCGTGATTGTGAAGCTGGTTTGGTAAAAATGATGAAGGATAAATATGAGGTAAATTTCATACGACTCTTCTTGCGTATTTCAATCATCAACTCCAAGAGCCCCCAAGTGACGGTTTGAAGATAGTAATGCGAAACCGGACTTTCCGGCTTGAACCTGTTTTAAATGAAGTTTTACTTTGAGGTCAGAGCCCCCAAGGGCCGGTTTAACTTAAGTAAGCTAAACCGGGACTTTGTACATTAAGAATTCCAGTGCCACCAGAAGGTAGAACAAATACACATTAGCCCCCAAGTGTCAAGTTGAATACTTGTATTGATCTTGGGACTTATATGAAATTTGTAGGATAAAAAGCAAATATGCATTAGCCCCCAAGTACCAAGGGCCTAACTTGTTATGTGGTTGGTACTTCAATTCTGCATCATAATCTTTAATCAATGACACGTGTGCGGTGACCCGAAGCAAGAAAGAAAGCCAAGTTCTTTGATCTTCAAGAAAACCTAAAATCTCAACAGATGAAACCTCAAAAGCCAAAGGCGAGATTAACCGGTAGCTTTAAGCGTCATGGAAAAGCTTAAAGAGGATTTCAACAAGGAATGGGCAGATTGGGCCAATGAAAAGGCCGCTTTACTTCAAAGGGCAGAAAAAGGCTGAAGCTACACTCAAAACGGTGGTAGATGAGCTGACCAGCATAAAGCGTCAAGTGCATGCTATGACCGCTGCCATCTTTGGTAAGCATTTTTATGTTCTGCAGTAACGATGTCTTCTCATATTGTAGCCGGTTTACCAATCCTTTGAATGATTCAGGAACACGTATTGGCCACTTGGGATCAGACGTGCGGAAGAAACTGAAAGCCGCCTATACATTGATAGAACAACTGTATCTGGTAGCGCATAGAACGGATCATCGACCTTGCTTCTCACAACAACCCGGCCCGACCTTGATTGAGGACACCATCAAGAGGTTGTCAATGCTTCCTGCCGGATTGAAGAATTGAAGAAATCTGCTGCCGTAACCGGCGCTTATAAACGCCTTAAGCCGGGCAAAAGCATGGGTTCCAGATTTTGATCCTGTTGAAGCGGCCCAAGGCTTCCCAAGTGTGAAGGAGGACGGGACAGAATTCAGTGAAGGGGACCTCCGAGCTATAAACCGGGAAGTGCGCCCTCTGGCGTGTCAATTGGATGAAGAGGCAAATTTGTCCCACTATCAAGCTCAATATGATGATCAAAATAAACGTGTGGCTGCACCAGTTCCTGAAGCGGAAAATCTTATCCCTCCAATCCGTAAGCATACTTACGCTCCTGACATTGAACCGTCCTTGCTGATTGACGACGAAGCTGTATTTCAAGCATTAATGGGAATCGACTGGACAACTGTTAATTTCCAGCCGCTGGGTAGAGGAGCGTAAGCTGAGCGACGCAGAATGATCCGCAACCATCGAGCAAGTGGCGATAGCGTAAACCGGAAACCGGTTTATATTTGCTGTTTCATTATGATATGATGGAAAACAATTATCTTATCTGGGCACCATGTTGCCGTGTAATAGACTAGCTGCCACACTTGATGCTGATATGCCTTCGTGCATACGTATTGCAACTTATGCTTCCTTTGAATCATCAATGTTAAACCGTTATCTGCAAAAAAAGTCTTAAAACGCCGCTGTGGTTGTACCACCAAACGGGTCATAATATCGATTGTATATGAAATCAAAGAAAACTTCTTAGATTTAAACATATGATCAAACATAACAATATGTGATACCTGCCATTATAGGCCATGAAGTTGGCTGTGCCAATCGTAAACCGGAGTTTTTTAAGAAAACCAACATCACGGAGAACAACTCCTGTGAATATAAGGTCGGGTTACCAAGTAACCGCCCGTTTCATAGAAAAGACTAGCATTACCCCAAAATAGGATGTTAACAGAAAATCAAACCGGGCAAGATGTCTCCAGATTAAGAATAGTCCGTGTTCCGTCAATTGCCAGTCGAACCGGCTTATCAGTCGTTGGTATAAGAACACAACAAAACATATGCAAATAAGAGAAATATAGCCCAAGCAAAGACAAACAGAATTATTTGCAAAAAAGAGGCTATTTGAGCCGATCAAGTGGCATAACCGTGGTCGGACACGACCAAGCCCCCGACAGGCATAACTATGGTTCAAGTCAGCCAAGGTCTCCAAATGATGCAAAGGGCATGACGCCCGATCAAGAGGTGTAGAGATGGTTCAGTTCGACCAAGCCCCAAGTGATTACGTGGCCTTAGGCCGATAAGAGGCGTGTTGGTTCGTAGACATGACCAAGTCCCCAAGTGATCTTGTGGCTTTCGCCGGTCTAAAGGTGTTGCATTGGTTCTGATACGACCAAGCCCCCTAGAGACATGATACAAAGCTTGCTTGAAAAAGCTAACTTAAGGGGTAAACCGGAGGCCGCTTTAAGATAAAAACTCCGTGTAACCACACATGATATAAAAAGAAGCAGATACCCCGCTTTAGCTAGGGCTCCGGTTTATTGTATTGATCATAATATATACATTGTCGTAATATGTACATAAACAGAGCCTATGGCTCATGTATAGTAAGGCCGAAGATGAGCTATGTTCCAGGGCCTGTTGGTCTCCTCCTCTGATGTGCGTGAGTCTTTATGCTCTCGAACATCGATCAGATAGTACGACCCGTTGTGCAGGTTCTTGCTGACCACGAAAGGTCCCTCCCAAGGTGGGGATACCTTGTGCATATCACCTGGTCTTGGATGAGTCGAAGCACCGGATCTCCTTCTTGAAAGGTTACGGTTTTAACTTCGGCGATTGTGATATCGACGAAGATCCTGCGGTAGATCGCCGAGCAGGCGGCGGCGACGTCACGCTCCTCGTCCAACAGGTCCAAAGCGTCTTGCCGTGCTTCCTCGTTATGCCTTCAACATACGCCGCTACACGAGGTGAATCGTGACGGATATCACTGGGGAGGACCGCCTCCGCTCCGTAGACCATGAAGAACGGTGTGTATCATGTTGATCTGTTGGGCGTGGTGTTGATGCTCCATAACACAGATGGTAACTCCTCCACCCAACATCCCGACGTTCGTTGTAAAGGAACCATAAGCCGGGGCTTGATGTCTCGTAAGATCTCTTGGTTAGCCCTCTCAGCTTGGCCATTGGACTGTGGATGAGCTACTGATGATACGTCTGTCGGATGTGCTCACGCTCACAAAACTCCTTCATAGCACCCTTGGACAAGTTGGTACCATTATCGATGAATGATATCTTTGTGCGGAAAGCCAAACCGGAAAATCACCTTTTTAATGAATTGAACCGCCGTGGCTGCATCACACTTGCTCATGGGCTCCGCTTCAACCCACTTTGTAAACTTGTCCACTGCCACCAAAAGGTGGGTCTTCTTGTCTTTGGACCTTTTGAAGGGTCCAACCATATCCAGCCCCCAAGTCGCAAACGGCCAAGTAATTGGAATCATCCTCAATTCTTGAGCCGGCATATGAGCACGCCTTGAAAATTTCTGAGAACCATCACATCGTTTCACCAGGTCCTCCGCATCAAGATGAGCAACAACCAAGAGAAACCGTGATTTAAACGCCTTAGCTACCGGAGACTTTGAAACGACATGGTGACCACAATCCCTTCATGGATTTCACACAAAATTTCACAGCCTTCCTCGGGGACACACAATGAAACGCTCGATCTGCTGCAATGATGCAACTCGCCATTGATAATGGTCATGGACTTGGATCGCCAGACTATCTGCTGGCGAGTCTCGCCCTCCGTAACTCGCCGGTTCATGTACGCAAGATAAGGAACCGTCCAATCTGGTATGACATGTAGGGCTGCCACCAATCGAGCCTCCAGATCGGGAATAGCCAAATCCTCTTCACGGGGAGCTTGGTAGACGGGTTATGCAGGACATCTAAAAAGACGTTAGGCGGGACCGGTTCACGCTGAGAGCCCAGCCGGCTTAAGGCGTCCGCCGCTTCGTTCTTCCGTCTGTCCACATGATCCACCTGGTAACCCTTAAAGTGGCCCGCAACAATATCCACCTCACGACCATAAGCTGCCATGAGCGGATCCTTGGAATCCCAAGTGCCAGAAACTTGTTGAGCCACCAGGTCCGAGTCACCAAAGCATTTAACCCGGCTGAGATTCATCTCCTTTGCCATCCGGAGACCATGAAGCAAAGCTTCATATTCAGCTGCATTGCTAGTACAAGGGAACATTAAGCGGAGGACGTAACAGAACTTATCACCTCGTGGGGAAGTTAATACGACTCACCCCGAGCCCTCCAATTGCCTGGACCCATCAAAATGGATAGTCCAATAAGTGTGATCCGGCTTCTCTTCAGGTGCTTGTAGCTCCGTCCAATCATTGATGAAATCAACAAGTGCTTGAGACTTGACCGCCGTCCGAGGTACATATTGCAAACCGTGCGGCCCAAGCTCTATAGCCCACTTGGCAATCCGGCTAGTCGCCTCCCTGTTCTGAATTATATCTCCCAAAGGAGCAGAGATGACCACTGTGATAGGATGTCCTTGGAATTATTGTTTAAGCTTCCGGCTCACCATGAAAACCCCATACACCAGTTTCTGCCAATGCGGGTACCTTTGCTTGGACTCAATAAGTACCTCGCTGATATAGTAAATCGGACACTGAACCGGATACTCCTTGCCCGCCTCTTTGCGCTCCACCACAATAGCCATGCTGACTGCACGAGCATTAGCCGCTACATATAGTAGTAACGGTTCCTTGTCAACCAGAGCTGCAAGAACGGGTGGATTGGCTAATTGCCGCTTTAAGTCCTCAAATGCTTCATCAGCAGCCGAGCTCCAGACGAATTGGTCCGTCTTCTTCAGCATCTGGTACAAGGGGATTGCCTTCTCATCGAGGCGGCTGATAAACCGGCTTAACGCGGCAATCCGTCCTGCCAAGCGCTGAACGTCGTTGATACACTTCGGTTTAGCCAGGGAGGTGATAGCTGTGATCTTCTCCGGATTAGCTTCAATCCCCTTGTTGGACACAAGAAAACCCAATAGTTTGCCTACCGGTACACCAAAAACGCATTTGGCCGGGTTGAGCATCATCTTGTAAGTTCGTAGGTTATCAAAGGTTTCTTTGAAATCGTCAATCAGCGTCTCCTTCTCTCTTGACTTAACCACAATATCATCCACATAGGCATGCACATTACGGCCGATTTGTTTATGAAGGCAATTCTGTACACACCGTTGATAAGTTGCCTGGGCGCTCTTGAGCCCAAAAGGCATAGATACATAGCAGAAGGCTCCAAAGGGAGTTATGAACATTGTCTTCCCTTGGTCCTTAACTGCCATCTTGATCTGATGATAACCAGAATATGCATCCAAAAAACTCAAACGCTCACATCCCGCAGTGGCATCGATAATCTAGTCAATGCGGGGGAGGGCAATAAGTCTCTTTGGACAGGCTTTGTTAAGGTCTGTGTAATCCACACACATGCGCCAAGTGCCATTTTTCTTAAGAACCAACACCGGATTAGCAAGCCATTCTGGATGGAAGAATTCAACAATAAAACCGGCCGCTAAGAGCCTGGCCACCTCCTCTGCAATAGCTTTGCGCCGTTCCTCGTTAAACCGGCGGAGAAACTGCTTCACCGGTTTGTACTTAGGATCAATATTAAGAGTGTGCTCAGCGAGTTCCCTCGGTACACCTGGCATGTCAGAAGGCTTTCATGCAAAAATTTCCCAATTCTCACGGATGAACTCGATGAGCGCGCTTTCCTATTTCGGGTCCAAGTTGGCACTGATAGTGAACTGCTTGGACGAATCGCCAGGCACGAAGTCAACAAGCTTGGTCTCAGCCGCCGATTTGAAATTCAAATCCGGATCATGCTTTGTAGTTGGCTTCTTCAACGGGGTCATGTCCGCCGGATCAACATTGTCCTTGTAATATTTTAACTCCCCTGTGGCACAAACCGACTCTGCATAGGCCGCATCACCTTCCTCGCATTCCAAAGCAATCTTACGGCTCCCATGAATCGTTATTGTGCCCTTGTGACCCGGCATATTGAGCTGTAAGTAGATATAACAAGGACGTGCCATGAATTTGGCATAAGCCGGCCGCCCAAATAGAGCATGATATGGGCTCCGGATCTTCACCACTTAAAAAGTCAGCGTCTCGGATCAGGAATCATGCTCGTCCCCAAAGGCCACTTCCAGAGCTATCTTGCCAACAGGATATGCTGACTTGCCAGGTACCACACCATGGAATACTGTATTGGACGGTTTAAGATTTTTATCTGTCACCCATACGGCGGAAGGTCTCATAATATAGGATGTTAATGCTGCTCCCTCCATCCATGAGCACCTTGGTGAATTTATAACCTCCCACCTGAGGGGCTACCACCAATGCTAGCTGACCCGGATTGTCAACCTGGAGAGGGTGATCCTCTCTGCTCCATACGATTGGTTGTTCCGACCAACGTAAATAACGTGGTACGGCCGATTCAACGAAATTCACCGCTCGTTTATGGAGTTTCGGTCTCGCTTATCCAAGCTAGTCGTGAAAACTTGATATTGCCCACTATTCAACTGCTTTGGATGGCTCGATAACCCGATCGCTTACTGGTCAGTAACCACCTTGGTTATTCTCGATTATTACGATTGTTATGTCCACCGATTGCCATTGAAGCACGAACCGAAGCTCCTCCATCGTGACCGGCCCATGGAAACCGGATCCTGAACGCCGCTTTGATCCATGATCATAACTGAAAGCATTAGAATTCTTGAACTCCTGCATAATGTAACAGTCCTTCCAAAGGTGGTTGGCCGGCACCTCCTTCGTCCCGTGCTTTGGACAGGGCTGGTTCAACAAATAGTTTAGGCGATCCGGGTTAGGATTCGGAGCTCCACCGCGATTCGCCGCTTTACCTTGCGTCGCTGACCCTTGTCCTGCGTGTTAGTATTAGCCACGAAATCATCCGCTTTACGCTTGTCTTCGTTCCCATGACCTGCCGCGTTGTGTTGCTGACCCTTGGAGTTGCTGTTCTTTTTTCCCTTCCCTGCCTTGTCATCCTCAGACTCGGGATCCTTGGTACTATCAGAATCAACATACTTCACTAAAGCACCCATGAGGGTGCCCATGTCTTTACAAAAACGCTTCATTCGTCCCAATTTTAACTTCAGAGGCGTAAATCGGGCGGTTGCCTTCCGAGTTATAATCGCAGAATCGGCGTTGATACGGTCTGACGAGTGCAAAATTTCCGAGACACGGCGTACCCAATGGGTTGTTGACTCTCCTTCCTCCCGGACACAGCCGCTAAGTCCACTATTGACATGGGCTATTTATAGGTATCCTTAAAATGTTGTATAAACCGGGCTCATGGCCCAGGCCCATGAGCTGATAGAATTAGGCGGCAAGCCTTTTAACCAGTCTGAGCCGTCCCTTCAAGCATCATGGTAAATTACTTTGCACATGCGGCCTCATCCACATCTAGCATCTCCATGGCCATCTCGTAACTCTCTACCCATGCTTCGGAGACAAATCGGCGGTGTAATTTGGTACCTTCTTGGCGGACCCTTGAAGTCTTTAGGTAAGCGCACATTGTGTAGAGCGGGGACGAGATAGGGCACCCCCAAGGAGCTAGAAGTGACTCCTGGCTCGACTGAAATAGTGGGACGAACCGGCGTAAGTTGACGTGGCTCGTCTTGTGCTGCTAATCCAGCCTCCCTGCGTGCCCGGGCCCTGTCTACCACTTCCTGAGCATCGCGAAGACCACCTACCGAGTAATTGCCGCGGGCCGCTTCACGGTTCCGTGCGTTGCTTTATACGACCGGCTCCTCCGCACGCCTGCTGTAGCTCCGGCTCGGACGAGGGGTGGAGTGAATCCGGTCACGGCTGTATGAGTATGCCTCCTGTTGAATCAAAGCGATCGAAGGAGCTCCTTGACCAGCGTGTCTCCACCGCTGGGAATCACCTTCCATCGGGATGGCCTCCAGTCGTGAAGCGGCTGCAACAAGATTGTCCATAGGATTGGAATAATGACCCGGAGGTGTCTGGACCGGCTGAGGTACGATATTGTTCTGCCGAGGTGGTTCCATTAGGCGAGGTTGGACCGGTGCGCCTGGCCCCGGCGCCTCCGCCCGGTTTACCTCTGGCGGATTACTGGTTCCTGCTCCTGGGGTGTGAAAGAGGTTTCTGGCATCGAAAACCAAAGGCAAGCGGGACCTGTGCTTCCGCTTTAAGACCTCATGCGACGCGTTCTGATCCAGCATAAGCTTATAGGCCTGAGCATCTAAAGCGGCCCGCTCTGCGGCCATCCTGTCGTTCTCAGCTGCCAGATTAGCCTTGGCCTGAGCGATCTGCTCTCTCACCTTTGCAATTTCTGTGTTGTGGGCATCCTGATTCGCCGGGTTGGCCTCTGCCATGAGCACAACTAGTGCATCAAACAGATCAGATAAGACTTGAGCCGGCTGGTGCACATGACCTCCTGCCCCAGCCGCCGCCGCCGCCGCTGATGATCCGGAGAACATTGCTGCTGCGGTCGAAGAGTGGATCGCCGCTTGTGTACCGGCCATGAATATTCCAACCCGGTTGGGCAGATCGGAGGGGTCCGAATCATCACCATCGGAACAGCCCCCAATCCGGTCGTCTTGCAATTGATACAGCGATTCGGTTTCTCCGGTTGAGGACTCGTCGCCGGAATAGACGACGGTCTCGCTACCATATCCCGATCCATCCTCATACTCTCCTCCGTGGATGACCCCCACGAAGGCACGCTTCACGGCCAGTTTAACCTGGGCAGATCTCGCACGCTGAGCCGTCTCGACGAGGTCGGTGCAGATGTCCGACTCAGGACCCGGTTCACCAATCTTGCCGATGAAGCCGTGTATGCCCCCAAAGGGGACCCGACACCCGTACTCAATTGAGCCAGCCTCGGGGCCCCATCCTGCGTCGTCGATGTAGAGCTTGCCGCGGCGACTCTTGGTCATCCGGCCCACAGCATAGCCCTTGAGTCCTTCGAACTTGCCCTCCAAGAACATCAATGCAATAGCCCCACGGTGGGCGCCAACTGTCGTGGTTTTGTCATGGCAGATGTCCACGTGAAAGGACTTAGTCGTGGAGCCATCACGACGGGTTAACTTGAAGGGGTTAAAGCGGACACAAGGACACGGGAGTTTATACTAGTTCGGCCCCTTCGATGAAGGTAAAAGCCTACGTCTAGTTGTGATGGAATTGATGGGGTGTCGATGACTAGGGAGCAAACAAGCTTCGCCTAGGCCTCGAGTTGTTGTTGTCTGTCTCAAACCGCTGCCGGGTCGTCCCGTTATATACATGGGTGACGCCCGTCGGTTTACAGAGTCCCAATGCCGGTTCATAGACGTATCCGGCTCGGTCTCTGCTATTCCTAACTTACAACACAAGATACATATTGACGCCGGTTTATAGCTACTGGCGTGAACCGGCTATGGGCCATAGGCCCTCTGCTATCTACTTGGGCTTTAACATGTTCAACTACTGGTGAAGTTAACCCGGCCTGCTCTGGCCGGTTTACCCCTAGTGGTAATATCCCCAATAGGATCCATGTATGAGAACGAAGTGTGGACTTTGGTTGACTTGCCCGATGATCGGCAAGCCATAGAAAATAAATGGATCTTCAAGAGGAAGATGGACGCTGATAGTAGTGTTACTATCTACAAAGCTAGACTTGTCGAAAAAGGTTTTTGACAAAGTTCAAGGCATTGGCTACGATGAGATTTTCTCACTCGTAGCGATGCTTAAGTCTGTCCGAATCATGTTAGCAAATTGCCACATTTTATGAAATCTGGCAAATGGATGTCAAAACTACATTCCTTAATGGATTTCTTAAAGAAGAGTTTTATATGATGCAAACCGTAAGGTTTTGCCGATCCTAAAGGTGCTAACAAAATATGCAAGCTCCAAATGATCCATCTATGGACTGGTGCAAGCATCTCGTAGTTGGAATATACGCTTTGATAAGTTGATCAAAGCATATAGTTTTATACTGAGACTTGCGGTGAAGCACGTATTTAAAAGAAAGTGCGTGGGAGCACTACAACATTTCGATAAGTATATGTGAATGACATATTGTTGATCGGAAATAATGTAGAATTATTCTGCAAAGCATAAAGGAGTGTTTGAAAGGAGTTTTTCAAAGAAAGACCTCGGTGAAGCTGCTTACATATTGAGCATCAAGATCTATAGAGATAGATCAAGACGCTTGATACGTTTTTGCAAGGAGTACATACCTTGACAAGATTTTGAAGTAGTTCAAAATAGAACAGTCAAAGAAAGAGTTCTTTCCTGTGTTACAAGGTGTGAAATTGAGTAAGACTCAAAGCCCGACCATGGCAGAAGATAGAAAGCGAATGAAAGTCATTCCCTATGCCTCAGCCATAGGTTCTATAAAGTATGGCGTGATGTATACCAGATCTATTGTATACCCTACACTGAGTTTGGCAAGGGAGTACAATAGTGATCTAGGAGTAGATCACTGGACAGCGGTCAAAATTATCCTTAGTGGAATAAGGATATGTTTCTCGATTATGGAGGTGACAAAAGGTTCATCGTAAAGGGTTATGTCGATGCAAGTTTTCTCAACCTATCCGGATGACTCTAAGTCTCAATCTGGATACATACTGAAAGTGGGAGCAATTAGCTAGAGTAGCTCCGTGCAGAGTATTGAAGACATAGAATATTTGCAAAATACATACGACTCTGAACGTAACAGACCCGTTGACTAAAACTTCTCTCACAAACAAAACATGATCACACCTTAGTACTCTTCAGGTGTTAATCACATAGCAATGTGAACTAGATTATTGACTCTAGCAAACCCTTTGGGTGTTGGTCACATGACGATGTGAACTATGGGTGTTAATCACATAGTGATGTGAACTATTGGTATTAAATCACATGGCAATGTGAGCTAGATTATTGACTCTAGTGCAAGTGGGAGACTGAAGGAAATATGCCCCGAGGCAATAATAAAGTTGTTATTTATATTTCCTTATATCATGATAAATGTTTATTATTCATGCTAGAATTGTATTAAACCGGAAACTTAGTACATGTGTGAATATATAGACAAACTAAGTGTCACTAGTATGCCTCTACTTGACTAGCTCGTTGAATCAAAGATGGTTAAGTTTCCTAGCCATAGACATGAGTTGTCATTTGATTAATGGGATCACATCATTAGAGAATGATGTGATTGACTTGACCCATTCCGTTATCTTAGCACTTGATCATTTAGTATGTTGCTATTGCTTTCTTCATGACTTATACATGTTCCTATGACTACGAGATTATGCAACTCCGAATCTGGGAGGAACACTTTGTGTGCTATCAAAGCGTCACAACGTAAATGGGTGATTATAAAGGTGCTCTCTGTGTGTCTCCGATGGTACTTGTTGAGTAGGCATAGAGCGAGATAAGGATTGGTCACACCTAGGGTCGGAGAGGTATCTCTGGGCACTATCGGTAATTCACAGCACTATAAGCCTTGCAAGCAATGCAACTAATGAGTTAGTTATGGATGATGCATTCTGAGAACTATTAAAGAGACTTGCTGATAACGAGATTGAGCTAGGTATTGAGATACCGACGATCGAATCTCGGGCAAGTAACATACCGATGACAAAGGGAACAACATATGTTGTTATGCGGTTTGACCGATAAAGATCTTCGTAGAATATGTAGGAACCAATATGAGCATCCGAGGTTCCGCTATTGGTTATTGACGGAGGCGTGTCTCGGTCATGTCTACATAGTTCTCGAACCCGTAGGGTCCGCACGCTTAAAGTTCGGTGACGATCGGTATTATGAGTTTATGTGTTTTGATGTACCGAAGGTAGTTCGGAGTCCCGGATGAGATCGGGGACATGACGAGGAGTCTCTAAATGGCCGAAATGTAAATATCGATATATTAGACGACTATATTTGGACATCGGAAAGGTTCTGAGTGATTCGGGTATTTATCAGTCTGGGAGTTCTGAGGAATTGGCGGGGAGTATATTGGGCCTAATGGGCCTGGTGGGAAGAAGAGGAGGCGGCTAGGGCGGCGCGCCCCTCCCCTCTAGTCCGAATTGGACAAGGAGGGGGCGCCCCTTCCTTCTCTCCTTCTCTCCCTTCCTTCTCCTCTCCCATCATTACTTGGAAGGGGAGTCCTACTCCCGGTGGGAGTAGGACTCCTCATGGGCGCGCCATAGGAGGCGGCCCCTCCCTCCTCCACTCCTTTATATCTTTGGGAGGGGGCACCCCTTGGAGACACAACAATTGATCATTGATTTCTTAGCCGCGTGCGGTGCCCCCCTCCACCATAATCCACCTCGTTAATATCGTAGCGGTGCTTAGGCGAAGCCCTGCGTCGGTAGCATCATCATCACCGTCACCACGCCATCGTGCTAACAAAGCTCTTCCCCGAAGCTCTACTGGATCGTGAGTTCGTGGGACGTCATCGAGCTGAACGCGTGCTGAACGCGGAGGTGCCGTACGTTCGGTACTGAGGATCAGTCGATCGTGAAGACGTACGACTACATCAACCGCATTGTTATAACGCTTCCGCTTACGGTCTATGAGGGTACGTAGACGATACTCTCCCCTCTTGTTGCTATGCATCACCATTATCTTGCGTGTGCTTAGGATTTTTTTTTGAAATTGCTACGTTCCCCAATAGTCTTCTGGTCCAAGAAAAATCATCGCGAAGGTTCATTCCGTTTGGACTCCGTTTGGTATTCCTATTCTGCGAAACTCAAAAACAGGAATTGGCACTGGGCTCTAGGTTAATAGGTTAGTTCCAAAAATAATATAAAATAGCATATAAAACATCCAAAATATATAATATAATAGCATGGAACAATAAAAAACTATAGATATGTTGGGAACGTATCAAGCATCCCCAAGCTTAATTCCTACTCGTCCTCGAGTAGGTAAATGATAAAACAGAATATTTTGTGTGGAATGCAACCTAACATATTTGTCCATGTAATTTCTTTATTGTGGCATGAATGTTCAGATCTGTAAGATTCAAAACAAAAGTTTAATATTGACATAAAAACAATAATACTTCAAGCATACTAACAAGGAAATTATTTCTTCTCAAAATAACATGGCCAAAGAAAGCTTATCCCTGCAAAATCATATAGTCTGGCTATGCTACATCTTCGTCGCACAAAATATTTAAATCATGCACTGTAAGTGCATCTACTGCCCCTTAGTGATTTTGGTGTATTGAAGACTTATAGGTTAAGGGACTAATGTGTTTATGAGTGTACACAGGTCCATAAGTCTATGAGGAGTTTGATATTCTGAGAGAAAGTCGACCCTAAAAATGAAGTTCTTCGATGAAGACTTTGATATCCTGAAGACTTTCTCAAGACTTTGAAAGTGAAGAAATTGGTGTGACCTTGAAGACTTGGTATTCATTTGAGGAACATGAAGCGTGAAGACTTTTGTTTTCGTAGTTTCGCTTTCTCTTTCTTGAGTCATAGGAAACACCGTCTTTGTTAAAGGGGGTCGAGGAAATACTAAGGAAAAATTTCCATGTGATGCTCAACTCAAAATCCTACATCTACCAATACCTTCGAGTGAAGCCTTTGGAAATCTCATACAGTTTGGTCAATTTCTTCAGTGACAGAGACGAAGTTCTTATGGTCACTGAGGAATTTGTTCTGAATGAGGAGTTAGGAATTCGCCGGTCTTGGATTGCCTACGATGAGGAACATGATAGCCACGAGGAATTTGAGAGTCAAATTTCCGACCGCTTCTTTATGCTTTGCGTGCACTGTCCCAAAATATCTTATCCACCTAACGGTCATATCATTGAAGGGCATTTATGTCTTATCATGTCGGGCTGCTCCCTAGGCTATAAATAGCCGCCCCTACAACCACTAGCTGGTTGGCTGCTCGAGAGAACTTGACACTTGGCATTTGAGAGCAACCCATCCTCCGAGGACTTTGAGCGAAAATCATCAAGTGAGGAAAAACCCAAAACCAAACCCCTACAAACCCAAAGTGATTGAGCATCATCAAGAGATTGATCCTGCGTGGATCCGACGCTTGTTACCTTTGAAGACTGTGCTTCTTCCAGACGGTTAGGCGTCATGGTCTAGAGCATCCAAGAGGAATTGTGGATCACCGAATGACCAAGTCTGTGAAGGTTTGGAAGTCGCCTGAAGACTTACCACGAGTGATTGGACGAGGTCATGTGACCTTAGTTCAAGGAGAATACGATGAGGACTTGGTGTCCTGAGCTGCGTGCTCAGCGATCGGGTGTCCGGGGCTGTGTGTCCTCGAGTTTAAATACTCGGCCGCTCCAACCAGACGTACAAGCTGAGACAAAGAGTTGGAACTGGGCTACCAAATCATTGTCTTCACCAACCTAATTGGTTCTATTTCCTCAGCTCTTCCATTTCCTCATTACTGTGTTGAGTGTTCGTTCATATCTGTGTTTGAAGACTTTGACTGAAGACTTTCTCAATTTCCTCAGTTCAATTTCTTCAGTCTGTTTGTCTTCATCTTGTGCTATCCCGTGTTTACACTTTCTGTACTCTTTGATTGTCTTCATTCTCTTATGCTTACTTCGGAGTACTTATTCTGCTGCAAGTAGTTCTTCACTTAGGAATTTCCTCACCGGCAAATTCCTCATTGAAGAATTCATAAAAATTGCCTATTCACACCCCCTCTAGTCGATATAACGCACTTTCAATTGGTATCAGAGCAAGGTACTCCCTTGTTCTGTGTGATTTTGGTTTAACCACCTAGAGTTTTAGTTATGTCGACTGCAGGTATGATCAAGGTCTCAATTTGGGTGTCCTACCTTTGATGGGACGGACTACCCTCTTTGGAAAAACAAGATGCGAATGCATCTTGAGGCAATTGACAACGATCTACGGTATGTTGTGGAAAATGGTGTTCCCTCTGTCTCACCCTCACCGAGCAGCTGCCGATGTGAAGAGATTCAAGCAACTCGATTCTCAAGCGAAGAATATCATATGTGGCCATCTGAGCAAAGGACAGTATGGAAGAGTGAGTGCTTTGGAAACTGCTAAGCTCATCTGGGACAGGTTGTCCAAAGTAAATGAAGGAGTCTCAACTCAGCGTGACTCTCGAGTTGATGTTCTTCGAAATCTCTTCAACCGCTTCAAAAGACTCGACAGTGAAAATGTTCAACAAACCTTTGATCGCCTCACTGACATCTCAAATGAGCTTCAAATGCTTGGTGCCACTGACATCACCGACCATGAGGTGGTGAAGAAATTGTTAAGATCGCTTGATTCCTCATTTGATACTCGCAGCGATGATACAAGAGCGTCTTGACTACAAGTCACTTGATCCGGTGATATCCTCGAGAGGCTAAATACTCATGAGTTCCAAATTCTTTGAAAAGATAGATCTCTATGGTTCTAGCTATGGAAAATCACGTGCCACGAAGGCCAAGGCTGTGCGAATCTGAGTGTGAAGACTCGGTAGTAGCCTTGGAGATCCTGAAGAATTGAGCCAGGAGCTAGCACCTTTGCTGTGAAGAAATTCGTAAGTTTTCAAGACATGGTCGCTTTGGAAAATCCTCAAGGAGCGATGATTCCTCATCAAAGTGACTGTAAGAGAAGACTATGCCACAAATGCAAGAAACCTGGTCACTACATTCAAGATTGTCCTCAGGGGGAAAAGGAATTAAAGAAGAAGAAATACAAGGATTACAGTTCTGATGACGCTAAGAAGAAGAAGAAATCGTCAAAATCTTCCTCATCAAAATCCTCAAAGTCTTCATCTCACAAGAAGAGCAGCTCCAAGAAGGCTCGGGCATTCATTGGCAAGGAAATGGACTCTGAAGCTGAATCTGAGGAACATGAGGAAGAGGAGGCATCAGAAGAATCCGAGTCTGGTGTGGCGAGTCTGGCTCTCGCTACTGCTTTCGTCAGCAAGTCCATCTTCTACTCTGAAGAAAATGACCTCACCAACAAAGCTGATGAAGATAGTGATGACTATGCTCCCACCCATTGCTTCATGGCAAACGGTGCAAAGGTACTCAAATATACCTCCTCTGAATCTAGTGAAAATGAATCTGATGAAGATCTCAAGCCCAGCTACTCTAAACTTGCTAAGATTGCTGTAAAACAACAAAGGGCTTTTGAAAAGGTTCAAAACATGCTAGATAAAAGTGATGATATGTTGGGTGAAGAAATGGATCGCACTAAAGCCCTGATCGAAAATCTTCAGAGACTTGATCTAGGTTTGATAGCCTTCAAGGTCATCATAACACTCTCTTGTCGATCATGAGAAACTTTCTTATGAATTTCTTCAAAGAAAGCAAGATCTTGAGAAGCTAAGAGTGAGTTATGAAGATCTTCGTAAGGAGCGTGATTCATTACTTGCTCAACAAATCAGCGCTTCTCGTGAAGAATTTGTTCCTCCATGCTTAAAGTGCATTGAACGTGAATCTGCTAATTCTTCACCTGAATGTTCAAATGCTTCAACTGTTACAAATTCTTCACCTGCCTCTGCTATCACTAATTCCTCATCTGAGGACATTGCTAGTATCATAACGATGCAGGGCTGAAGGAATTGTACATGACAGACATGTACAAAAGCCTCAAAGGGCATCAGACTCTTTGTGATGTGCTTAAAAAGCAGATCCTCAACAGGAACCCTAGGAAAGAGGGTATTGCCTTTGAGAGGAAACTCAATCTTGATGGAACATATTGGAAGCTCAAGCGGTACCCAAAACCTCATGGGTTGGTGCAAAGGGACCTCCAGTTGATCCATCTAACTTATCTGGCTTTACATGTGAATCTCCTCATTCTTCCGATGAGTCATTTGACTCAACTATAAACTGTTCAAAAATCGTAATGGTGAAGTATTTGCTAGATATGTTGGCACTAAGCTGCGAGGAACGGTTCCCCTATGAAGAAAATCTGGGTTCCCAAGAAGTGCCTTGAAAGTCTTCAGGTGAATGTCCTCATGACACCACCTATGAAGAATAGGAACCCCAGATCAAACTCTTCATATGGATCCAAGTCCTCATACGGACCAAGGTCCTCACGTGGATCAAATTCCTCAAAAGGATCAAAGTCCTCATATGATTATCATCGTTCTAACAACTCTGTTTCGCAGGGTAGAGCTAAGGGCTATGAATATGTGCATTATTCTTCAAATCAATATGTTCATAAGTCCTCGAAGAATTTCTCTGCTTATTCATATGCTTACCCTAACCCCTCTTATGTGAAAGCGAAATGGATTGGCTTCTATGCCACCATTCTCATATGGAGCTCATGAGTGATGAACTCTTTGCCACCCCTTGAGATGTGGGTGGTGAAGAAAAAAGAATTAATCTCTTCTGCGGTCAGGTCTCGGGCGTGCTTTAACGTCTGAAGAATTTCTTTGAGGACACGACAATACTTGCTGAAAGGGCCTTGAGCTAATCATGAAGAAATGAACTTTCATTTCACACGTCCTCATACTGCTTATCTGTTATACTGCCTGATGAAATTCATCTGATGAAATTGATATCATATTCTTCACTGATGAAGTATATGAGATCATAAGTTGCACTAATTCATCTGCAGGATGATCAACCCAAAGCCAATGAGTGGGTCCTCGATAGTGGATGTACAAATCACATGACTGGTGACAAGAATCTATTGATAGATGCTCCCTTATCACCGTCACATCTGAAGCATATCATATTTGCTGACAAAGGCAAAAGTCGGTATTGGGTCTTGGTAAGGTTGCGATCTCTAAGGACATACACATGGACAAAGTCATGCTTGTTGAGTCCTTAGGATACAACCTCATGTCGATCTCAATGCTTTGTGATCTTGATATGGTTGTTGTCTTTGGCAAGTATCGTTGTGTTGTGATCATGGAAGGCGACAATTCCAAAGTCTTGAAGGCTTTAGGAGAGGAGACTTGTATATTGTTGATTTCTCTACAGGACCACAACCAGCCGTGTGTCTACTTGCAAAAGCTTCGTAGGCTGGCTATGGCATCGACGACTTGGTCACGCAGGCATGAGGAATTTGCACTGCGCTTGCGAAGAAGAAGCATGTCATTGGCATTGAGAATGTGAAATTCCTCAAGGATCACTTGTGTGGAGCTTGTGAAGCTGGAAAAATGACCAAGGCCAAGCATCCATTGAAGAGTATCATGACCACTACTCGTCCATTCGAATTGCTTCACATGGACCTCTTTGGTCCTAATCATTACTCAGCAGTCACTAATGATGCATCTCTTTATGGCTTTGTTATTGTTGATGATTACTATCGTTACACATGGGTACACATTGTTACTTACAAACATGAAGTGCAGGAAGTCTTCAAACGATTTTCCTCGAGGGCTTCAACCAACTTTGGTGTGAAGATCAGGCACATCAGGAGTGACAATGGAACTGAGTTCAAGAATTCCGGTCTTGATGACTATCTTGATGAACTTGGTATTACTCATGATTTATCTGCTCCCTATACTCCTCAGCAAAATGGCGTCATGGAGCGCAAGAACAGAACTCTTGTTGAGATGGCTCGCACTATGCTTGATGAATACAAAATGCCTCGTCGTTTTTCGATTGATGCAATTGATACCACGTGCCACATCATCAGCAGAGTATATCTTCACAAATTCTTCAAGAAGACAACCTATGAACTCCTCACTGACAAGAAACCCAATATGAGTTATTTCAAAGTCTTCGGTGCTAAATGCTGGATTAGAGATCCTCATCACAATGCTAAATTTGCACCGAAAGCACATGAAGGTTTTATGCTTGGTTATGGAAAGGACTCAAGACACCTCTGAGTCTTCAACAATGTTCTTTACAAGATTGTTGAAACTGTAGATGTGCGGTTCGATGAAACTAATGGCTCGCAAAGAGAGCTCCTACCTTCTGTGATAGATGAACCAGACCGAGGAATCTATCAAGTTTAAAAGGCGGCGAGGATGTCATTCCCATCAAGAATCTGCTGAAGAATTCATTCCTGTCTGCGAAGAACGTCGGTGATGCACTGAAGATAATCTTTGAAGAAAATGGTCTTTGAAGAAAATGCTGATCAAATTCTCGATGACAACCAGCCCATCCTCGCGTTGCAAAAGAAGTGCAAGTTGACAAGATCATTGATGACATTGAAGCACCGGGACCTCTCACACGCTCAAAAGCTTCACATTTATCTAACTTTTGTGGAACTATGCTTTGTCTCTATCACAGAGCCCACTAAGGTAGATGAAGCATTTACGGAACTGAGTGGATTCAGGCAATGCAAGAAGAATTACATCAGTTCGAGCTCAACAATGTCTGGGAACTGTTCAAACGTCCAGATCCTCGCAAGCATAATATCATTGGCACAAAGTGGATCTACCGCAACAAGCAAGATGAAAACGGCCTTATGGTGAGGAATAAGGCCGCGACTTGTAGCTCAAGGCTACACAGGTTGAAGGAATTGATTTCGATGAAACTTTTGCACTGTTGCTAGACTTGAGGCTATTCAAGATATTACTTGCTTATGCTAACCATCATAATATCACTTTATATCAAATGGATGTGAAAAGTGCATTCCTCAATGGTAAGCTTGAGGAAGAAGTATATGTTGCTCAACCCCTGTGTTTTGAAGATCCAAAGAATCCCGACAAAGTCTTCAGACTCAACAAGGCCCTCTATGGCCTCAAACAGGCCCCCAGGCGTGGTATGATACATTGAAGGAATTCTTCGTGAAGAATGGCTTCACACCGGTTCACTCGACCCTACTCTCTTTACTAAATCATATGATTGTGAATCGTTTGTGTGCCAAATATATGTTGATGACATTATCTTTGGTCATCTTGACCAATGTTATAGTGATGAATTTGCCTATATGATGAGTGAAGAATATCAAATGTCTATGATGGGAGAGTTGAAATTATTTTTATGTCTTCAAATTCGTCAACAACACAATGGCATATTCATATCTCGTGGAGGAATACCGAAAGATGTTACGAAGAAATTCGCATGCAAGATTGCAAAGGCGTCAAAATTCCTATGGCCACAAATGGCCATCTATGCAATCGATGAAAATTGTATTGACTTCGATCACAAGGTATACCGCTCCATGATTGGTTCTCTATTGTACTTATGTGCATCTAGGCCAGATATAATGCTTAGTGTTTGCATGTGTGCCCGATTTCAAGCTACACCGAAGGAATCACACCATTAGGCTATGAAGCATATTCTTCGATATCTAGCTCACACACCAACACTAGGGTTATGGTACCCCAAGGGCTCTACTTTTGATCTCATTGGATATTCTGACTCTGACTATGCTGGTGATCGTGTGGACCGCAAGTCAACATCTGGTACTTGTCATTTCCTCGGACGATCTTTGGTCCGTTGGTCCTCGAAGAAACAGAATCACAGATCACTGTCCACTGCGGAAGCTGAGTACATTGTAGCTGGCTCTTGTTGTGCTCAATTGCTGTGGATGAAGCAAACTCTCAAGGACTACGGCATCAATGTGAAGAATGTGCCTCTCTACTGTGACAATGAGAGTGCCATTAAGATTGCTCACAACCCAATTCAGCACTCGAAGACAAAGCACATTCAGATTCGTTATCATTTTCTTCGTGATCATGTGTTGAAGGGCGACATCTCCATCGAGCATGTGAAGACCAAGAACAGCTAGCCGATATCTTCACAAAGCCCTTGGATGAGAAGAGATTTAGCAAGTTGCGGTGTGAGCTAAATATCTTAGAATCTTCGAATGTTCTTTGAAAAGGACACACATCCTGACAGTAATGCAAAATTGATGACTTAGATGTGCAACACATGAAGAAACGTTTTTCTTCAACCAATGAAGAATAACCCTCTAAGTGTGAAGAAATTAATGAAGAATTTGATTTTCAGAACCCTACGATAATTGTACGCGGTGTCTGAAATCATCATTCTTATACGGTGGGTCACGCCACCACCAAAATTGAAAATCTTCAATTTGAGTTTCTCCTCAGTTTTGAAATTCTTCAGTTTTTCAAAATCTTCAACTTTGCAAAATCTTCATTGTTTCCGTCGTTTTTCTTCATTGGCTATATCAATATATATGGGTTTATGTCCTCTACAACATTCACTTATGGCTATTTCTTCAAGTTGCATTTTCTGCTAAGTGAATGTGATCGGACCCTTCCCCCTCTATGCTATACTCAACCCAATCTATTCACAAATTCTTCATGTGCGTTCTATTTGAAAATCGTTCAAAATCTTCACTGTATCCTTGTCAGCTGAAAAAATTGCGAACGGAACTTTTAACTTATCCTATCCAAAATGTTCGGTTTTGCCGCTCAAACCGTTCCGCTTCCTACGTTAGACTTATCTATTCACCCACGATCTAACACGATCTCCACTTTTCAGTACGTGGGTGACACATGTCAAGCGAATGAGAAGGGTCAGGGGCACGTTCGTCCAAAATCTTCGGGTGATCGGTTTTTCACCGTGGCTATATATACCCCTCTCCCTTCCTCACTTCCTTTACTCCGCTCGACCGCTCTCTCTCTCGCCGAGCTTCTCAAACCCTAAGCGCCGCGCTTCTCCACCGTCGCCCGGTGAGGAAGAGCTTCACCGCCTCGACCTGCGTCGCCGTCATTACTTCAGCGCCGACCATGAAATCTTCACTCCGTCGCCGCCGTAGCTGTCTTCCTCCGCCGAGTTAGGGAGTGGGAGATCTGAACTGACGAACTTCTAATCTACACTTCTCAATTCATCGTGTTCTTCAGTTTGGGTAATTAAAAGTTACTTTTATTACTCGCTTTGATCCTCAAACCTTCCTGAAAATCTTCAAAGGTGTTTATTCTTCAAATCTTCATACATATGAACACCTCAAACGTGATATGCTCTTGATTCGTTTCTCTAAGCATCATTTTTCTTCAAGATTCCTCAATTGTGTGGATCCTCGATCTATACAACTCTGGAACCTAAGACAAAGAACGCTTAGTGAAATTCTTCAAGGCTCATCTGATCAAATTCCTCAAACTTGTTCTTTTGAAAAACCTTACGAGAACGCATATGACCTCTCCAAATTCCTCGCAACTATACTCGCTCACAGGTACTCATGTCCGCCTTTGAATCACAAGGTTCTCAACAACTTAACTCATTTGCGGTGTTCCTCGAAGAAAAGTTGCATACTTCTTGAGAGAATTCGATTGTTCAAATTCCTCACCAAGAATATGGCGTAAGGAAAGAAGCCACAGAAAGGAGGAAAGAGGCCTAAGGTCATGACTGCTTTTGAGATACCTGAGGAAATATACGCTGACTATTGCATACCTGATGAAGCCAAGTTTGGCAAGGAAAACAAAAATCAGCGCAAGGTGCGCATTCAGAGGATCGAAAGGAGATGGGCAAGGGAATGGAGGGAGTACAGGTATGTTACTCCAAAGTACATGAAGAAATTCGCACTGAATCCTCCATGCCCAAGAGCTCCATTGGCACCTGGCCAAGAAGCTGACCCCACCAGCATCAAGCATGGTGAGGACTTTCCTGAAGAATGGGCCAAGCGCCAAGCCAAGTTGGCGAGAGAAGCCAAAGAAGTAGTGAGGAAATTCAATGAAGACTCTGCTACTGCTGCTGCCACTGAGGCCCCTGTTCAGCCCAGAAGATCAATGGCAAAGAAGCCAGCGCACAAGCCAAGTGCTTCACCAACAGTGCCCTCATGGCCAAAATCCTCAGCAATGCCCTCACGGCCAGAATCTTCTATGCCCTCACGGCCAGTTCCTCATGCTGCACCTGCTCCTCCCAAATCCTCATCTCCTTCTCCAATGTCCTCAGCAGCTCCTCCAAAGTCCTCAGCACCTGTGCATCTGGCCACGTGCCAAAGGACTGCCGGCATCTCTATTGCCTCTGGTGTCTCAGCAAGTTCCTCAGCTGCACCAAATTCTTCATCGTGCCCCACTGTCAAGAAAAAGGCAACTGCTGGACGAGGTCCTCGGCCAAGTCCGAAGAAGACACAGGTTGCCTTCCAAGTGCCATCTGATGATGATGAACTTGCAGAAATCATCAGAGACCGACAAGAAAGGGCCGCTAGAGCCAAAGGCACACCTGCTAACGCTTTTGGATCCAAGGGCGATCCTCGAGTACATTGATCTCGCACAAGGATCCAGAGACACCTATGCCTGATTTTCATCCGACTCGTGGGATGAGTCACATGTCAACCCATTTCATCTCTCAAGAGAAATGGAAATTTGAGAAGGCAAGGCGGATCAAGAAGGCTCGATTCAGAAAGAGAAGTTCACGAGGAAAAACGTTGTCGAGAATGACAACCGAGGAACTCCTCAAGATCCAATCTGAAATCAAAGCCCTCGTTGATAACTTTGATGCCTACTATGCTGATTGGCAAGGAGGCAAAGTCAGATTTGTCAATCTGACAAAGAAGTTCACAAATGTTGCAGCCCCAACGCAACAAGAAATTCCTCAGGCTGGAGCCTCTGCTCAGCCTGCAAAAGAACATGCCAGCACCGCTGATGAATTTCAGCCTGCTGAAGACAATGCTAGTTCAAGGGCTGATGTCTCCATTCCAGCCGCTAAAGAAATTGCCAGGGCATCCACTAGTGGTGCGCCTGAAGAAACTGAAGAAGTCAAGGCAATCGCATCGATTCTTTGAGGAAATTCAACAGATTCCTCGGCTCCTCCCGCGCCTACACCAACTCCTATCCTTCCATCTGCATCGGATGTGAAGAAGACCAAGGCTGCAGTGAGCTGCAATGAAGAAAAGGAAAGCATCGGTACTTCAAATTCTTCACCCGAAGAAAATGAAGCCTATGACAAGCTCTTTTGAAAATCCAATCGATGCTGTTCCAATTTCCTCCATTCCTTCAAAGGACCTTGTTCCTTTTGGTGAAGAGTATGAGATCCCAAGCGGATCTGATGAAGAAAATCATTCTGCTGCTTCATCAGAGCAGATTGATGAAGAAATTGAAGTGGATGCATTCCCTTCAACACCAATCATTTCCTCGCCTATGCCTCAGTTCACAGGTGAAGAGGCTGGTGTTGAGGAAATTGAAGACGAAGACGTGGATATTGGATGCACCACGCCTGTGATGAATGATGACTTTTGGGAAAGTTAGCATCCCAATTCTCCACTCTTCACCCCAATCCAACAAATTCCTCAGTCCATTGCACCAACGGTTCAAATGGGCTCTGAAGAAACTCATCCCAACTCATCTGTGCATGAAGAAATTCCAGCCACTAGTCTTTGAAGAACCTGCTACTCTTGATCCTATGAACACGCAGACCTGCATATGAAGAGGAACGAGAAAATCCTCGACTGAAGAACCTGAGATTGCGATTCCCGAGGTCGTGATGCAACTCACCGACACTCCTTTGCCAAAGCCAAAGAATCCATTCTCAACAAAGCAAAAGTTCAAGGTGAAGATTTCTTCATGACATGTATTCTTCACAGACTACAACCCATATGACTCTGCTCGCATAAGGAAGAGGTGTTTCTGGACTGCTAGTCAAGCCAACTTCTATTCCTCTGTGCTATTCAACAAAGACAAAGTCTTCGATCATGCACATATTCCTCACGTGGACATGGAATCTCTACCAGGCTTCGAGCCAGTCCTCAGTGTTCTTCACGATGCTGGATTGCTGAAAATTTCTGCACTGACATCTGTGATTGGAATGAAGAACTCATTCTTCAATTCTATGCGACGTTGCACATCACCGGATATTCTGAAGATGTGAACTCTTGGGTACTGGACTGGATGACGGAAAATACTCACTACAAGGCACCAAAGAATCAATTGCTTCATGCCCTCCCACTCATCCTCCCTTGATGGTGCTCGTTGCATCTACAATGAACCTGAGCTTTCAAATCATTACATGCAAGTGCCGATGAAGCCTTTGAAGCCGGTGCACCTCGAACCAAATTATTCGTCAAGGAATTACTATATGTGCCTCGGACTGTCTATCGCATTCTGACGAAGACAATGAGTCCTATCAAAGGCCACGACTCAAATGATGAAGAAGTCGTTGGCATCATGAAGAATATGCTTTTCAATATCATTCATGGTGTTCCCGTCAACTTCCATGATTTCTTCATGAGGACTCTTGCGAACATTGCTATGCCACCTTTTGAGCTGAAGCCTTATGCACCATGGATTATGAGTTTCATCAGGACAAGGTCTTCACTCAACTATAAGGCTGATAATCTGAACCACTGCAGCTACTTGCCTCCAATTGAAGTCCTCAAACGGACATTTTCCTTAGCTGATGACAAGGGCAAGGCAACTGCTGTGATAGATGAAGGAATTCGTCCATTGGATGGTCAATTTTGCAAAGCTGCATCCTACTCCACCAATGATGACTCTGCCACACATGACTCTGCCGCCAATACCTCAGCCAAGCAAAATCCTCAAGCCACAGCACCGAGGGTGATGACTGATCGTGAGTTACTCCTCAATCTTCATCGGAAGGTTGATCGCAATCATAAATGGGTCAAGCGTCGATTTAGTTCAATTCTTCACAACATGACCTCAACACACAATGCGGTGAAGAAAACCAATACTACCTCCATGAAACCTTCAACCACACTGGGCTGTTCTTTCTAATGTCTACAACGCAGAAGAATCAAGACAATGGGTCTCAAGGAAGAATTTGACTGATGCACCTCCGTAGAAGAAATTCAAGAAGGTCAAGGTTCCTTCCTTGGTGGCCAGCTCCTATTCTTCATCGCGCGACACTGATGAAAATGAAGACTTGGACGACACTGCGGCAGGCCCTACTACAACAACCGACCCCGACAACGCTAGCGCTCCTTCATCAACTTGAAATTCTTTAGGGGCGTTAGTCCTCAGTTTCAATCCTTTTGGTCATTCGATGACAAAGGGGGCGAAATTTGAGTTAGTCTTCAAGTGGGTCTACTATATGGGCGTTCTTTTGCTAAGTTACAACTCTCGTTCTTCTGAAACTTTATTGGATCGAGTTGTAATCTTAAACCCGATGGTGCTCTGATACTTTTGATGTGTTCCTCTGCATGCTTATTCCTTGTTATGTGTTAATACACGCATGTCAAGTACATCACCACCATATTTCATCATGCATTTCAAATTCTTCATATTATATGTCAAATGCGTGTATGAATTACAAGATATAGGGGAGATCTCCATGATTCAACTCTTCAAATGTGCATTGCCTCAAAAGCAAATTCCTCACTATGCACATCTTCGTGGGGAGTTCTTCTATATCTTGCAATCAAATTCCTCAATATCAGTATTTACACTTCATATGTTTATCCTCGTTGAAAACTTAACCTATATTGTCTTCAATCACCAAAGGGGAGATTGTAAGTGCATCTAGTGCCCCTTAGTGATTTTGGTGTATTGAAGACTTATAGGTTAAGGGACTAATGTGTTTATGAGTGTACACAGGTCCATAAGTCTATGAGGAGTTTGATATTTACAGAGAAAGTCAACCCCTAAAAATGAAGTTCTTCGATCAAGACTTTGATATCCTGAAGACTTTCTCAAGACTTTGAAAGTGAAGAAATTGGTGTGACCTTGAAGACTTGGTATTCATTTGAGGAACATGAAGCGTGAAGACTTTTGTTTTCGTAGTTTCGCTTCTCTTTCTTGAGTCATAGGAAACACCGTACTGTTAAAGGGGGTCGAGGAAATACAAAGGAAAAATTTCCATGTGATGCTCAACTCAAAATCCTACATCTACCAATACCTTCGAGTGAAGCCTTTGGAAATCTCATACAGTTCGGTCAATTTCTTCAAAGGATGAGACGAAGTTCTTCCGGTCACCGAGGAATTTGTTCTCGACCGAGGAGTTAGGAATTCGCCGGTGGATTGCCTACGATGAGGAACATGATAGCCCGAGGAATTTGAGAGTCAAATTTCCGACCGTTGTTGTCTTCGTGCGGCTGTCCCAAAATATCTTATCCACCTAACGGTCATATCATTGAAGGGCATTTATGTCTTATCATGTCGGGCTGCTCCCTAGGCTATAAATAGCCGCCCCTACAACCACTAGCTGGTTGGCTGCTCCGAGAGAACTTGACACTTGTCATTTGAGAGCAACCCATCCTCCGAGGACTTTGAGCGAAAATTATCGAGTGAGGAAAAACCCAAAACCAGACCCCTACAAACCCAAAGTGATTGAGCATCACTGAAGAGATTGATCCTACGTGGATCCGACGCTTGTTACCTTTGAAGACTGTGCTTCTTCCAGACGGTTAGGCGTCATGGTCTAGAGCATCCAAGAGGAATTGTGGATCGCCGAGTGACCAAGTCTGTGAAGGTTTGGAAGTCGCTCAAGACTTACCGCGAGTGATTGGACGAGGTGCATGTGACCTTAGTTCAAGGAGAATACGGTGAGGACTTGGTGTCCTGAGGCGTGCTCGGCCGATCGGGTGTCCGGGACTGTGTGTCCTCGAAGTTTCAATACTCAGCCGCTCCAACCAGACGTACAACTGAGACAGCAGTTGGAACTGGTCTACCAAATCATTGTCTTCACCAACCTAACTGGTTCTATTTCCTCAGCTCTTTCATTTCCTCATTACTGTGTTGAGTGTTCGTTCATATCTGTTTTTGAAGACTTTCTCAATTTCCTCAGTTCAATTTCTTCAGTCTATTTGTCTTCATCTTGTGCTGTCCTGTGTTTACGCTTTCTGTACTCTTTGATTGTCTTCATTTCATCATGATGACCATATCCGCATTCTCTTATGCTTACTTCTGAGTACTTATTCCGCTGCAAGTAGTTCTTCACTTAGGAATTTCCTCACCGGCAAATTCCTCATTGAAGAATTCATAAAAATCGCCTATTCACCCCCCTCTAGTCGATATAACACACTTTCATGCACAACCCCGATGACAAGCCAAACTATTGTTTCATACTTTTGATGTTCTCAAACTTTTCCAACTTTCACACAATACATGAGCGTGAGCCATGGACATAACACTATAGGTGGAATAGAAGGTGGTTGTGGAGAAGACAAAAAGGAGATACACTACAGGAATTAGGAACTTTGCCGTCAGCCATGGTGGACGGCAAAGGCACGCCTGGCGGATGGCAAAGGCCTTTGCCGTCCACCAGCAGACGACAACAGGTCCGGGTGAACGAGCTATGACAAAGGCATTTTTGTCGTGTGCTGGAGGACGACAAAGATGAAATGGTCTTTGTCGTCCGCCAGCAGACGACAAAGGACCTGGACGGCAGACGTGTCAGCTACAGACCGTTACTGGGTTAACGGCGTGCTTTGCCGTCTGCTGGCACACGACAAAGACCTTTGCATATTTGCCGTCTGCCAGCGGATGGCATAGTGGTCCACGTGGCAGCACTTGTGGGCCTAGCCTATTTGATTTCTTGACCGTCTGCTGGCTGACGGCAAAGATGCAATGGTCTTTGCCGTCAGCCAGAAGACGGCAAAGCATCCAAATAGCCAGCCTATTGCCCCAGGTTGCACAGGTAGCTGACACGTGGCATGTTTGCTGTCTGTTGGCTAATGGCAAAGCTCTTTGTCGTCCGCCAGCAGATGGTAAAGAGCCTGTATAGCCCCTGTTTTTTCTGTTTTTTCTTGAATTCATTCAATTTCACAGACACACACACACACACACACACACACACACACACACATGAAAATACTTTCAACAAGCATACCAACACATATACATACCAAATCGTATCCCTACCATATGGATATGATCACCCAACACATATACATAGCAAATCAAAAGTCCATATGCAACATATATAGCTAGCCAACATATCCAACTACAAGCATACAATGGTTTCATCCATACATACATATATAGGTAGCAAGTTTGACATTGTTCATCCTACAAAATCAAAACAAGAAGGAAGCATAAAGAGAAGAGTAGACTCCATCAACGCAAGCTTCCTCATCTAAAGCAAATCAAGAAGCGGGAAAGAAGAAAGTTAGAAGAAGAAGAAGAAGATTTTTTTTCTTCTCTTTCTTTTTCTCCTCTCCTCTTCTTTATCTTCTTCTTCTTCTAACTAAGGTAGGTAAAAATGCCATTTTATTGCTAATCTAGGTAAAAATGCTAAGTGTAGGTCATTTTAGAGCTAAGCTAGGTAAATAGGTCATTTTGGAGCTTAGTAAGGTTATTATGTCATATTCGAGAATAACAAAGATTTTATCATGCCATTTTTGTCCTAAGTATGCTAAGTATGTCATAAATGAACTGAAGAAGCTAAGTATAGCTCATTTTTTATCTAACTTAGGTAATTATGCCATTTAGGAGGAAAATAAGCTAATTAACCATTTGTAAAGCAAAACACTACAGAAAACTTACCCTCATCACAACAAATGTGATGAAGATCAAACTAAGGTAACAATTGATCCAGCGGCATAATGATACCAAGCCCCATTATCAATGGCATATTTTCTAATCTTCTTATGCTTCAGGCGCATTGCATCCATCTTCAAGCACATTGCATTCATCTTCATCTTGTGATCATCGACGAGATCGGCAACATACAACTCCAATGTCATCTTCTCTTATTCAATTCTTTTAATTTTTTCTTTCAAATACTCATTTTCTTTTTCAACTAAATTTAACTTCTCGACAAGAGGGTCGGTTTCAAATTCCGGTTCACATACCTCCTAGATTAAAATATATCTATGTCAACTTGATGGCCATAATTGTCATAAATGCGAAATGCAACAAATAATTATGAAAGAGAATTTACCACATTTGAATCATAAAGCGGGCGAGGGCCGACGGGGACGGATATCAAGACCATGGCACTATGTATAAGAAACAATCATACAAAGTAAGAAAATTATACATACCAACTATATAAATCACACAACCATACAAGTAACTATATAAATCAAGTACAACATAAAAAATTGAATACCTAATAATAATCTAGATCATCGGGTTCAATAAATGCTCCGGGATCAATAAATGCATCATCCTCATCACTATCGGTAATGACGTGCTCATCATCATCATCATTAATAAATGCATCATCATGTGGAAGGCCACCTTTACGTAATCGGTCAAGCATTAACAGGTCTCCGCAAAGCAAAGTAACCTCTTCTAGTTCAGGCTCTTCTTGTTCCGGCTCAAGGGTGAAGTCGGGTTCACTGTCGCTGTCTACTTCAATGTTCTGGGGTGAAGTAGAGCGGTTCTTGAAACGGTTTTTGGAAAGACGTGTTTCTTGGAAGAATTCTCCTTCATATGTGTTTGGGTCAATGTGAGGTTCATAATCCTCTTCATTGGGGGGAGGTGGTCTAACACGTGGCGACACTTCATAAACAACATCCCAACCATTGAGATCTAGATCACTTTGACAGGCCCACGTAGATAGAAAATTTGGGTTGCCTGTTGAGCCATAATATAGACATCAGGAACATCCAAATGGGTGCTTTGTTTGATTTCCACTAGCCTAAGTGTTCATGAGTCCTTCTAGTCTCCTTCGGCTGGAACCAATAACATTTGAAGACTACGATGTTTGGTGGGTTTGCACCATAGAATTGAAGTTCATAAATTGCTTCAACTCTTCCATAATACTCGGTATCTCCTTCACGATAGCGTAGACACAACAATTAAATGGTAGACCGATTGACCATAGATAGCTCTTTGCCATAGGTACGAAAGCGATATCCGTTGATGTCGTATTTGTCAAATGAACGGACCTTAAAGTCAAAACCATTAGCGACTTGTCTCAATTTGGCGTCCATTAACTCTGAATTAGCCTACAAGTTTAATACGAAAGGATTGTTGCATTAGCCACAAATTAGACGAAGAAATGAAGTGGTCTAATGGAAATTACTGTTTGTTTGAACCAAGTGATGAAACCGGGATAGCCACCTCCATGCTTTGCCAGAAGCTCATACTCTTCGACGGAATCCTTTTGGATCATCGCTCCATACGAGAATTTGGTGATGTATCGACTGTATCAAATTTATCCAGGAATAAGAGCAGTTCAAAGAATTAGAAGTTGCGAAACAATGTACCGAGAACTTACTCGATGTACAGCCGCACTTCTATTAGGTTGGTGAAGATATACAACAAAATGATCTACCATTCTTCGAAATCCAACGTTAAGGAATTTGAAGCACCGGCTGGTGCGAGATCCCCTTTGAATAGGCTGAGGTTGGATCCACCATTTTTAGGGTCGTCAGCATTGTACCGAGGCTTCATATTATGCAACTGACGATTTTTGCCTTCGTAGTGTGCTGTCACGAAGTTTGCCGCCCCCTCGGTAATGAATGCCTCAGCCATCGATGCTTCAATTCTACATTTATTTCTACATTTTGCTCGTAGCGTCTTCTGCATCCTCTCGGTGGCATATCACCAACGATTTTGCACGCCCCCCCCCCCCCAATCTTGCCTTGGTTGGGATATGCAAAATCAAGTGCTGCATTGGATTAAAGAAGCCCGACGGAAAGATTTTCTCTAACTTGCAGATCAACTCTGGTGCCAACTCTTCCATTTCTTCTAGCAGACCAGGCGATAGTTCTTTCGCACAAAGAACACAGAAGAAATAGCTCAGCTCTGCTAGTACTAGCAATTCATCCTCAGGGATGAAGCCATGCAACATCACCGGCATTACCCGCTCAATCTATATGTGCCAATCATGACTCTTGAGACCAAATATCTTCAATTTATCAAGACTCGCTCCCCTCTTTAGATTCACTGCATGCCCATCGGGGAACTTCAACTGCTATTGCACCAACAAGATAATTTCCCTCATAGCAGAACTTCCAAGATTGAACCATGCCTTTGGCTTTGTCCAGTTCAGCTTTCCTTTCAGTTCTTTCATGTTTTGTAACGACCTATCACATAGCGCCTTGATACGTCTCCAACATATCTATAATTTTTGCTTATTCCATGCTGTTATATTATCAATCTTGGATGTTTTATAATCATTTTATATCATTTTTGGTACTAAACTATTAACATAGTGCCAAGTGCCAGTTGTTGTTTTCTGCATGTTTTATACATTGCACGAAATCAATATCAAATAGAGTCCAAATGCCATGAAACTTTACGAAGAATTTTTATGGGCCAGAAGGAACACAATGGGCCCTGGCTGCGCCTGGGGGGTGCCCCGAGGGAGGCACAACCCACCAGGGCGCGCCAGGAGGCCCAGGCGCGCCCTGGTGGGTTGTGCCCACCTCGGGTGCCCCCCGGACCGCCTCTTTGCTCTATAAATACCCCAACATTTCCAAAACCCTAGGGGAGTCGATAAAATATTCATCCAGTTGCCTCATAGTCTAGAACAACCAGATCCAATCTAGACACCATCTCAGATGGGGTTCACCACCTCCATTGGCGCCTCTCCGATGATGCGTGAGTAGTTCTTTGTAGACCTTCGGGTCCATAGTTAGTAGCTAGATGGCTTCCTCTCTCTCGCTGAATTCTCAATACAATGGTCTCTTGGAGATCCATATGATGTAACTCTTTTGCGATGTGTTTGTTGGGATCGATAAACTTTGAGTTTATGATCAGATCTATCTTTTTATATCCATGAAAGTATTTGAGTTTCTTTGATCTCTTTTATGCATGATCTCTTATAGCCTCGTATTTCCTCTCCGATGTTTGGGTTTTCTTTGGCCAACTTGATCTATTTATCTTGCAATGGAAAGAGGTGCTTTGTAGTGGGTTCGATCTTATGGTGCTTGATCCCACTGACAAAAAGGGAACCGACACGTATGTATCGTTGCTACTAAGGATAAAATTATGGGGTCTATTGTCGCGGGATATCCGCGGCCACCTATGGGACCGGGTGGCCCCTTGCTGGTTCGGCGGGGGGATGTCGCATTGCACAAAGAGCAGATCAACGCACGACAACACGATAGAGAGCACACAAGCAATTTACCTAGGTTCGGGCCGCCGCGAGGCGTAAGACCCTACTCTTGCTTTGGTGGATTGATGGTGGAATGAGTGTGGCAATGCGTAGTACACTTGCCCGGCAAGGTTTGCCGTGGGACCGCAGCAACTACGTGCATGTGGTGGCTTGGGGTTTGTCAACTTTCCAACCCTCTAACCCCTCCTACGAGTGCCATGGGCCTCCTTTAATAGATTAAGGGGTCATCACAGTGGCAAAGTGGTCATTATCCACTGATATGATAGCAAACTGTGCTATCATACCTAACTCTCAAGGGCTGGTTGTGGTGCATTAAATGCACCGCTTAGTGTCACATCACTGGTCGTCCGGCAAGGCCTGTTGGGCTATCTTGCCAGCTCCGCACTTGTTCTCTTGACACGTCGCAGGACGGGTGTCGTCTGTGGGGCTGCCACTTAGTCATCTTGCGGCTTGACACCGCACTGATTGACGGCGTGAGTCGTGGTTGAGTGGTTGGCGGGGTGATTACGCTTCATGAGCCCGGCGAGCTCTGTAGGGAGCCTTGGTCGCTTGCTTCTGGTGGTGGCCTCGCCCCTTGCCGGGCTCGCCTGCCTAGCAAGGGAGGCCTTTCTCTTGACGATGCCTTGCTTCACTAGCTCGGTCTTGGTCTCTCTGAGCTGCATGTTGGTTCTTCAAATCTCTTGGTCTGCTAGTATTCTGGCTTGTCCTTGTGCTTCAATCTTGATCTTGTGCCTGTGCACAGTTGGGCAACAGACCCAGGGTTTGTTGCACCAACAGAAGCCCCCGGGGTAGGCGCTGCTGAGCGTCGTCGGGGTAGGGCCTAATAAGTGCACAGGCAGGATCACTAAAGGGGTTGGCCCCTTGAGGTTTCCATTGCTGCTTCATCAATCCAGATTTCGGGGCGGTTTCCGATTTCCCCGCACGTGGAGTCATGGGAGAACTTGGATCGTGGCCCGCGGAGTCCCCTCGGCCCATGATCATGGGGCAAAAACTGCGATCCCACTCGCCCCTTGTTCCGCATGCACCTCGCCATGTGCTCTGCATGCATTGGGTGTGGTACGTGGTGGATGCCGAGGACGCGGGGAGGAGTGCTATGGTTGAAACTCGAGCGCCGATGGTTGGGGCAGAGGGGCGGGTCCTGCCCTCGAAGTCATAGTGGGTGCAGAGAGGCTACATTGGAGAAGAGGGGCGACCGTTTCCCGTAGGAGGGGCCATCCCCCAGCCCCATTCCCCTATAAAAGGGGCCCGGGGCGGTGATCTCCAGCACACACCTCTCCTTCTCTTTTGTGATCCTTCCTATCTGGCCATGGCGCGAGGGCAAGGGCGAGGGCGAGGTGGAGGTTTGGTTGTGGCGACGAGGGCTTCTTCTCAACAGCGTGCCCCTCCTCCCCCGGAATCTGAAGCAGCGGAGCCGTCCACAAGGAGGGAAGGAAGGGGGCGTGGTCATGGTCGCCGCGGTGCCCAAGGAGGAGGAGGACGGGGTGGTGCCCTGGTGGCGCCTCCGTCGGTGGCTCATGGAAGTCCATGTCGGGGACCAACCTCGAGAGTTCATCATCAGGCTGTACAAGCCTTTGCGCAGACGCCTTCGTCTTCCGACCTTCTTTGTGCGGGAGATGGAGCTCGAGCAACCGCGCGCCTTGAGGTTTCATATGAGGGGTTGTGGGGATGGGAGCGCGAGGGTCGATGTTGATTTCCCCACCCCTCATGTAATGTACCTCCGTCGCGGCTGGAAGACTTTTGCCCATGCCCACAACTTTTCGGAGGGGCACATTCTCCATTTTAAATTAATGGAGAGTGGCCTGCTCTCCGTCAAGATCTTCGGGCGCTCAGGAGGCCGCTTAGGGTGCTGAGTGGAGAGCTCGACCAACAACGAAAGCTCCTCCTCGAGCGAAAGCGACGAGGAGGACAGTGACAACGATGATGACAGTAGCGGGCGGAGAGGCGACGACTCTGACTCTAGCTGATCGTCGCCTGCACCATCTTCATCAGGCGGCAGCACCATCATCTGCATCTGCATCTCCTCCCCGGTAATGAGATTTGCCAAGGAGTTGGATGCAGAGGTGCGAATGGTGCTGCCGGGCTCCTCCAGCAGCCTTCCAGCTGGACCATGGCAGGCTTCCTCTTGGGCTGCAGCTCTGTTAGCCCTGCCGAGTCCTGCTGGCCCTGGTGACAGTGGCTGATGGGGCCGCCTTCCGTCGTGCTCTCTATCGAGGCGTTCCCTCATGCTCCCGCTTCCCCCGGGCTACCTCTCCTGGAGCCCAATGAGAGCGGGCCGGGACTTCGCCTTGGTGCTCCTTTTGCCCTCCCCGCCTTCGACGACTGCACCTAGGAGGAGAGGGACAAGAAAGGGCATCATGGAGCACTTATCTTTTTTCAATCTTAAATCTGTAGGCAATTGCCAAATTTTAATTTAAATAATGTAATCTCTTGAGTCCATGCTTGTACTTGTATTAGCATGTGAATGAAAAATATGAACCTTGCCGGGAACCCGTGCATGTATACGTCCATGCAGAGGTGGAGTACCTCTTTAATGTAAATAAACGAGTTTCCCAGCAGGATATCCTGTCGGCACCCTCCTTTGTCTGCCAGAGAACTCTGTTTGTCGGGGAACAGACAGAGGGGCCAGCCCCCCGCCAACTCCTTCTTACCAAAGGCTACTGCGACCATCCTGACTGAAGCAACGTTCAAGTCATGGATGGGAGCACCTAAGTTTCAAAAAGAGAGGCGAGATTTCCTCATGCAAAGTTATAGCCTTACAGAACACTAATGGACAAGAAGCGAACTTATCTGTTTGGCTCTGCCGGGGATCGCCGTGCCGTGCAATCTTCTCGTCCTTTGTCGAAGTCAAGCTCACGGCAGGAACCTACAACTTCATGTAGATGAGAATGAATGCAGGATGCAATCCTATCTATATGCATATGCAAATGCTCATGAAATGCTTATGCAGTGATTTGGGTGTGCTCGTGCATGCATGAAATCTTAGTTGGGCCCCCCCTACAGCGCTTCTTTATTTTCTCTTGCACGGGGTCATCGCCCCGGCTTGTATAAGGGGTTACATGCAACTTCGGCAAGGCCATGTACAATGGGTGGCTGCTGGGCAGGGCCCGGCAGCCTCTGCGCATTACGGGTAGAACTTATGGAGATGCTCAATATTCCATGAGTTTTGCAACGGTGTGCCATCTCCGGTCTCCAGACGGACTGTGCCAGGTCTGGTGACTCGTACCACCCGGTAAGGGCCTTCCCACTTTGGTGATAGCTTGTTTGTACCCTTGGCGGACTAAACGCGCCTAAGGACAAGGTCACCTTTCTCAAAACACCGGTCATGAACCCTGCGGCTGTGATAGCGACGCAAGGGTTGCTGGTAGCGTGCGGCACGCGTAGCAGCCCGGAGACGGTTCTCCTCAAGTAGCACAGCGTCGTCACGCCGGTGCTGTTCTTGTGCTACTTCATCGTAGGAAAGCACTCGAGGAGACCCGTAAATGAGTTCCATGGGGATAACTGCTTCTACCATGTAGACCAGGGAGAAGGGAGTCTGCCCGGTAGCTCGGTTAGGTGTCGTTCTGAGGGACCAGAGAACTACTGGCAGCTCCTCGATCCACCACCTGTCGTGCTTCTGCAGCGTATCAAAAGTCCTTGTCTTGAGTCCACGAAGCACTTCAGTGTTCGCCCTCTCAGCTTGTCCATTGCTCCGCGGGTGTGCCACAGAAGCGAATGAGATCTTGCATCCGAGGGCATGAATGTATTGCATGAAGGCGTGGCACGTGAACTGGGTGCTGTTGTCAGTGATGATCCTTGCCGGAACTCCTAAATGACACACCAATTCTTTCAAGAACTTGATAGCTGACTAAGCAGTCACCTTTCTCACGGCAGTCACTTTCGGCCACTTTGTAAACTTGTCGATGGCAACGAACAAGAATTCAAAGCCCCCGATATCTTGGGGGAAGGGGCCGAGGATATCGAGCCCCCAGACCGAAAATGGCCATGATAGAGGGATTGTTTGAAGGGCTTGGGCAGGCAGGTGTGTTCTCTTGGAATGGAACTGGCAGGCTTCACATGTCGTGACGAGCTCAACTGCATCTTGGAGGGCTGTGGGCCAATAGAATCCTTGCCGGAATGCTTTCCCAAGTAACGCCGTTGATCCAATGTGTGAGCCGCACATTTCTCTGTGAATCTCAGCCAACAGTTCCTCCCCATCCTCTCGGTAGACACACTTCAATTTCACACCGTTGGGCTTCCTTTTGTATAGAGTGTCATCGACAGTCTGATACATACTGGCCCTCCGGGCTACTTTCTCACCTTCATCTTAGTCGCCGGGAAGTTCTCCGGTTTGGAGGAAGTGGACGATGTGCCTTGCCCAAGTTGGAGCCTAGGGCTCGGCAACGAGGACTAGCGGCACCTCCTCGGCTGCGGGAGCACCAGCCTCGTTCACGGGGTCCATAGGCCCAACTGGAGGGGGTGGTTCGGCAGGCTGTGAGGAGTTGTTTCCGACAGGGTCTCTGTCAGGAGAGGATGGCTCTGCCGGGAGAGGCTTACTGTAGTCCAACTTTCTCCTTTTTCGGGCCATTGTGGCTGGTGATAAGGAGGGTTGAGAGAGATGGAGAACAAAAGTTCTTGGTTCCACAGGAAGCTTCTGCGCGACACACTTCGACAGATGATCAGCTATGCTATTTTCTGCACAGGGTACGTGCTTTGTTTGTAACCCATCAAAGTGCTGCTCCAATCTTGTCACTTCCTCGACGTATGCTTCCATCAATGGACTTTGGTAATCTTTGTTGACTTGTCTCACCAAAAGCTGTGAATCTCCTCGAATGGTCAACTTCTTAATTCCCAACTCTGCTGCAATCCTGAGCCTGGCAAGGAGCCCTTCATACTCAGTTGTATTGTTGGTGGCTTTTTCCCGGGCAAAGTGCATTTGGACGACGTACTTCAAGTGCTCCCCGGAGGGGGCAACAAGAAGCACGCCAGCCCCTGCACCTTGTAGGGAAAAAGCACCATCAAAATATATAATCCATTCTTGGGGCGATTCCTTGCCGGGGAGGGTTGTTTCTGTCACTTCCTCATCAGGGGTTGGCGTCCATTCCGCAATAAACTCTGCCAATGCCCTGCTCTGAATAGTTGAAGTTCTCTCAAACTTTAAACCAAAGCTGTATAACTCCAAAGCCCACTCCACTATTCAGCCAGTAGCCTCAGGGTTTCGGAGTATCCTTTGCAACGGAAAACAGTGACAACCGTAATCTCATGGGCTTGGAAGTAGTGGCGCAGTTTTCCTTGAGGCCATGATGACGCCAAAGATCAACTTTTGCACGCCAGAATACCTTGATCTAGCCCCTTGTAACAGGGAGCTGACAAAGTATACTAGGCGCTGCACCCCTTTCTTCCTTGCCGCATCCTTGGGGCTGCTCTCGTTGTCGTGCTCACTGCTACCTCTTGAGCACTGCGTTGGTTTTCCCTTGAAGAGGAAAGGGTGATGCAGCAAAGTAGCGTAAGTATTTCCCTCAGTTTTTGAGAACCAAGGTATCAATCCAGTAGGAGGCCAATGCACAGTCCCTCGCACCTACACAAACAAATAAATCCTCGCAACCAACGCGATAAGGGGTTGTCAATCCCTACACGGTCACTTACGAGAGTGAGATCTGATAGATATGATAAGATAATATTTTTGGTATTTTTTATGATAAAGATGCAAAGTAAAATAGAAGTCAATAAACATAACTAAGTGTTGGAAGATTAATATGATGGAAAATAGACCCGGGGGCCATAGGTTTCACTAGTGGCTTCTCTCAAGAGCATAAGTATTTACGGTGGGTGAACAAATTACTTTTGAGAAATTGACAGAATTGAGCATAGTTATGAGAATATCTAGGTATGATCATGTATATAGGCATCACGTCCGAGACAAGTAGACCGACTCTTGCCTGCATCTACTACTATTACTCCACACATCGACCGCTATCCAAAGATGCATCTAGAGTATTAAGTTCATAAGAACAGAGTAACGCTTTAAGCAAGATGACATGATGTAGAGGGATAAACTCATGCAATATGATATAAACCCCATCTTGTTATCCTCGATGGCAACAATACAATACGTGCCTTGCTGCCCCTCATCACACTGGGAAAGGACACCGCAAGATTGAACCCAAAGCTAAGCACTTCTCCCATTGCAATAAAGATCAATCTAGTAGGCCAAACCAAACTGATAATTCGAAGAGACTTGCAAAGATAACCAATCATACATGAAGGAATTTAGAGAAGATTCAAATATTGTTCATAGATAAACTTGATCATAAACCCACAATTCCTCGGCCTCAACAAACACACCGCAAAAGAAGATTACATCGAATAGATCTCCATGAGAGAGGGGGAGAACATTGTATTGAGATCCAAAAAGAGAGAAGAAGCCATCTAGCTAATAACTATGGACCCAAGGTCTGAAAGCTAAACTACTCACACATCATCGAGAGGTTATGGTGTTGATGTAGAATCCTCCGTGATCGATGCCCCTCCGTGAGCTACTTAACATGCCCCAAGATGGGATCTCACGGGCATGTAAGGTTGCGGCGGTGGAATTAGGTTTCTGGCTCCATATCTGGTAGTTTGGGGGTACGTAGGTATATATAGGAGGAAGGAGTACGTCGATGGAGCAACAGGGGGCCCACGAGGGTGGATGGTGTGCCCAGGGGGGTAGGCGCGCCCCCTACCTTGTGCCCTCCTGGTTGATGTCTTGACGTAGGGTCCAAGTCCTCTGGATCACGTTCGTTCTGAAAATCACGTTCCCGAAGGTTTCATTCCGTTTGGACTCCGTTTGATATTCTTTTTCTGTGAAAATCCGAAATAGGCAAAAAAACAGCAATTCTGGGCCTCCGGTTAATAGGTTAGTCCCAAAAATAATATAAAAGTGTATAATAAAGCCCAATAATGTCCAAAACAGAATATAATATAGCATGGAACAATAAAAAATTATAGATACGTTGGAGACCAATTGTCGGTGTCAAAACCGGCGGATCTCGGGTAGGGGGTCCCGAATTGTGCGTCTAGGCGGATGGTAACAGGAGACAAGGGACACGATGTTTACCCAGGTTCGGGCCCTCTTGATGGAGGTAAAACCCTCGCCCTGCTTGATTGATATTGATATTGTGGATGTTTACAAGAGTGGATCTACCACGAGATCAAGGAGGCTAAACCCTAGAAGCTAGCCTATGGTATGATTGTAAGGGTTGTTGTGATTGTTGTCCTACGGGCTAAAGCCATCCGGTTTATATAGACACCGGAGAGGGCTAGGGTTACATAGAGTCGGTTACAATGGTAGGAGATCTACATATCCGTATCGCCAAGCTTGCCTTCCACGCCAAGGAAAGTCCCATCCGGACACGGGAAGTCTTCAATCTTGTATCTTCATAGTCTTGGAGTCCGGTCGATGATGATAGTCCCGCAAATGATAGTTCGGCCGATGATGATAGTCCGCTATCCGGACACCCCTAATCCAGGACTCCTCAAGAGCCCTCGAACCAGGCTTCAATGACGATAAGTCCGGCGTGTATATTGCTTGGCATTGCAAGGCGGGTTCCTCCTCCAAATGATAGAAGATTGGGAACACCAGAATAGTGTCCGGCTCTGCAAAATAAATTCCACATTCCACCATAGAGAGAATAATAATATATACACAAGTTCAATCTGCTGACGTTTTCCGTGGCATGACGTCACACCACTACCAAGCCATTACTCGAATTGTTTTTTACTTTACCACCTCAGCGCATTTAGCGAAGCGGTTTCCTTGGCATGTCTTGTCAAGCAGTAGATCGTGCTTCCCTTAATCCGGGATTCTCATCAATACGGGCGTAGTAACCCAACCGCGTCATTGATGGTGACGCTTGGGAGATAAGCGAGTTTTACCAGGCCGGTGGGGGACGCGTAAGACTTCGCCCGCCCATATAAGGGATAAGGATTCACCTTCTCACATATGCCTTCTTCCTCCTTTGCTTACCCATCTCCGCGCACTCGAGCTCCGGCGCCCAAGTTCGCGCATCTCGCCTCGACCTTCTCCGACCATGTCCGGAGCGGGAGGTAAATGGTTGGCCTCCACCGTTAAGGAGGAGCAAATCGCCAATCAAGGACGCCGGATACCTCTCCCAAGAATATCACAAGACCGGGCCGCCCGACGAGGGGCAGCTCATCCCCACCCCTGTGTCCCATGAGAGGGTTGTCTTTCTTTCCCACTTCCTCCGCGGACTGGGCTTTCCACTTCACCCTTTTGTCCGGGGGCTCATGTTCTACTACGGCCTGGATTTCCATGATCTGGCGCCGAACTTCATCCTCAACATCTCGGCGTTCATTGTCGTGTGCGAGGCCTTCCTCTGCATCCAGCCCCACTTCGGCTTGTGGCTCAAGACCTTCAATGTCAAGCTGAAGGTAGTGAAGGGCATTCAAGCGGAGTGCGGAGGCGCCATGTTGGGCAAGATGCCCAACGTCCTTAGGTTCGAAGGGGCCTTCGTGGAATCCGTCAAGGGGTGGCAATCGGGGTGGTTCTACATCACCGAGCCGCGACCCTAAATGGGCGGCGGCCCCGAAGTTTAGATCTGGTATCCCCACGCAGCTCACCTCCTGGAAAGAGAAGGGCTTGCTTTGTGGGGTAGTTTGAAGGAGCCGACGGACTCTGCACAGATCAAGAAGTCGTGAAGAAGCTCAGGCTGGTTAACGTGGTCCAAGTCATGCTCGTCCGCCGGATTCTCCCATGCCAAGAGCGGGCATTCAATCTATGGGAGTTCGATCCGAAACAGCACCAGGCGCTAAACAATCTCTTCGACACAACGTACGAAGGCGCCTGGAAGGTGCTATTCAAGGGCGCCGAAGCCCCCGCATCCGCGACGGAAGATCGCGGATTTCGCTGCAGCCAGTCGACGAGGTAAGTGATTCTACCCTTTACGGGACACTTGTTTTTCATAGTTTGACTCTATGCGGTTTTAATTTCCCCTTTTCCTTTGACAGATTTGGATGAAGAAGGCGGACCAGATTACTGTCCGGCTCCTATGCCGTAAAATCCAAGAGACGCCCGTCTAGCGAGGTTGCTGGTTCCGCACCGCACGTGGTGCCGAGAAGAAGGCCAAGAAGGAGGCCACGGTGCTCGAAAGAGTGCCCGTTTTCAGTGTCCGACGACTCGGGCGGACTCCTCCCGAAAATGAGGAGGGGGAAGAGGACTCTTTCCTGCAGGAGGGAGAGAGGAAGAGGAAGGCTTCCAACCGGGAGGCCGGAGGGTCCAAGAGGGAAGGACTATTCCCGGACAGCTCGCCAACATCAACGTTGGCGAGGAAGAATGGCCTTCAAGGGCCAGCCTCCGCGAGATCGTAAGTATCCGGATTCCTGAATGATTTATAATTTCTTTTCTTGCGCCACATAGTGTCATTCTAACGCCGCATGCTACCCAGTCCGGCCGGTGATGATCTCCCCGCTTCATCGAAGCGGGTCGTTGGCTTCGTCGGATGTAGACTCCATCCCGACCGCCTCCACCCCTCGCGACGCCGAAGACGCCGGGGTGGGATCCCCAGAAGGGACCCATCAGGGGGAGGCTCCGGACAAGGCGCCCTCCCGGACTTTGCGCCGGACTCCACAACGGAACCCGCAGTGGTTCCGGAGTCCGGCAGGCGGCCCCTTCGATCGAAGGGCAAGACCGTGACGCCGGCAGCTTCCGTCCAACCGGAGGCACCGGGCAATTTGTTGGAGGCGCTGCAGAGCGCTTCCATCGAGGAAGAACACCGCACTATTCTGAGTGCGGTGATTCAAAAGTGCAGTCGCCAAAGGCGGGCCGAAGCTCGCAATAGCCTTCTATCAGGCTTTGAGGTAAGAAGTTAGAAATATGCAAAGTAATACCGCATAGATAGTAGCCCCTGATGCTCAGTTTGGTGTTCGGAAAGAAAAGCCGGACTGAGGATCTTAAAAAGTATATACGCAGGGTTGCTAAAAAATTATGTCAATATGGGTTGCAGGCTACGCTGGACCTCTGCCAGACCGATCATGGAGGTCGGTGCGTTGAAGCAGGAGCTTGAGCGGTCCGGGCAAGAGCTCGGCCGCGCCAGGAAGCAGCTCCAAGACAAAGAAGGTGAGTAACACCACTTTGAATTTGTACCTTACAGAAAAGGATTTAGGTTGCGACAAAGAATAACAAGGATAACATGGGAACTGCAGGGGCCACGAACGAGGTGGCGGCCCTGAAGGAGGCCGTGTCCGCGTCCGAACGCAATGCGGCCACGGAACGGGCAGAGCGAGAAAAGCAAGAGGCGAAGGTGGCGGTGGTTCAGCAAGAGCTCCAGGCTCTCATGGAAAAGCATGAGAGTTTGGAGCGTGACTCAAAGACTCGAGAGTCCGAGCTTGCCTCGGCTCTCGAAAGTGTCAAAACCGCCAAGGCCGAGGCCCATAAGGCCCTTCGTGAGGTTGAATTGATGAAGAAGATAGCGGCGGGTAAGGCATTTTTCATGCAAAGCAAGCATGTGAATGTAAATTACGTGATACTTACCCGAATTCGGAGCTCTCCAGGGGCGTTTGCAGATCTGCCTCGCAGCGTGTCTGATGCCGCCGCATTCTACCGAGCCGAGGAGGGAGCTCAACGGAGAAGGTCTTCGGTCTCGATATCGGGGCCGGCCATCTGGTGCCCCTAGCGACCAGTGAAGCAGTACCGTCGAAGCTTCATAAGGTGGCCGAGCAGGCCATGAAGGCTCATAATCCGTCGTGGCTGGAGAGGCCATGCCCGGAGCTACTTCGGCCTCGTCGCGACGGCTGGTGGATGCGTGCCTCGGGTGGAGGTTATCAAGCGCTCACTTTGTATTGAAGGTGCTCGTCGGGCCCTTGCCCGCGCAAAGGTGCATTGGGGCAAGCTGGATGCGGAGAAGCTAATCACTGACGCGCCACCAGCGGGCAAGGAGCATCGTACGCCCGAACTTTACTATAAGGCTGTCCTGAAGGGTGCCCGCAAGATTGCGGATGAGTGCCCCAGGGATGTAATTATTGAGTGAATTCGCAATGTGTTATCCTGTGCGCTGAAAACTTTGTTCATATGCGCTTAAGCAATGCTTGTTTAATTTAAAATATTACCTTCTGTGCGGCCGTTTATTAAATCGAGAGATGGCAAGTCGTCGGCTTCAGCCCCCCATGCCACGAAGTGCCGGGGTGTTCAGATAAACTTGAGCACTCGTGTTCCCATTTTTGGGTCCATCTAGGGAGGCGCCAACACAACGTAACTGTGCAACCGGACTTATAGTGCTTGAACACTCTCACTTAGCCATAGAATTCTATAATTTTAAATTTCGGCGAAGCCCCTAGTATTCGGAAGACCGAATTGGGGCGCTATCCACGCCTTCAACGGACATAATCTGTTACTTCGCTCGAAGAGGCATAGGCCTTTAAGGACCCGAAAGGACCTCTCGAGCAATGACCGGTCTCACGCCTTATCATGCCGGTCAGTTTTAGCTTTCTCCATCGAGGCGTTAACCGGCTCAACCGGGCGCCAATCGCAGTGGTTCTCCCAGTGCTACCTTAGCCGATAGAACGGGAATGTAAGGTGCCAAACATGGGAGCCGGGCAAACCCAACTATTGACCCAAGACATGATTCAGAGCCGATTCATATAATGCTCTAAGTTCGGGGTGCCGCACTTGTGAAAGTGTGCGGACTTTATCACACCATAAAGCGGAGGACATAAGCCCTCGTGTGTTTGGCGTACCAAGATGCACGGGTGCAACATGTCGTAAATGAACATATATATATATATATAAAGAAATGCAATTAAAGGCAAAAAGTGCTGCATTTTATTCGAGAAGATATGCTATCAGTGCGGAATGATACGAATAGTGCGGAAAGCAAGGGATTGGACGAATTAAAGGCGTCTCTCCGTGGGTAGGCATGAATGTTGTATTTTAACAAATTTAATGCTCGTGATGGAGACCACCGAGTGTTCGCCGCGCCTTTGTCCTTCCCCCTGGCTGTTGCATCATGAGTTCGGCCGGTTCGCCACGGACTGAGTTCTGTATAAAAAGAGAAAACAAAACAAAAAGAGCGACACACTTGGGAGCCCCTGGTGTGGTCGAACCGCACTGGGCCTGTTGTGGTTGTGCCCTTCCCCTATGCCCATGGTATCTCCAGGCGTAATTATGTACGCGAGAGTTTGTCTTGCGCTTTTGCGAGGGCCGGGTTGGGGCCGCATTACACGCTGCGTACCTTAACGTGCTGTGGTCTTGGTTGATGTTGCTCGGGCGGCGTTTGGTCGTGTCCGGCCGCTTAACGGCCGGACTCGAGAAGTGCCTTAACAGTTGCTCAGACTTTCGCCGCGAGAGCTGTCAGATGTTCCTCCGCTCGGAGGAGCGCCTGTGTTTCCATTGACCGTGATGACTCCACGAGGGCTTGGCATCTTGAGCTTAAGGTATGCATAATGCGGCACCGCGTTGAACTTTGCAAACGCGGTTCGCCCGAGCAGAGCGTGATAGCCGCTGCGGAACCTGACTATGTCGAAGATTAACTCGCTCGCCGGAAATTATCCGGGATCCAAGACCACTTCCAGTAATCGAGCTCGCATAATTGGCCTCTACACACGGTATGACGCCTTTGAAGGTCGTCGTTGTAGGTTTAATCCTTGAAGGGTCTATGCCCATCTTGCACACCGTATCCCGATAAAGCAGGTTCAGCACGCCGCCGCCCATCGTGACTCTCATGAGGTGAAATCCATCAACGATTGGGTCTAAAACCAATGCAGCGAATCCGCCATGGCAGATACTGGTCGGATGGTCTCTTCGATCGAAAGTGATCGGGCAAGAGGACCATGGGTTAAATTTTGGGGCAACTGGCTCCATCGCGTATACGTCCCTTAGTGCATGCTTCCGCTCCCTCTTGGGAATATGCGTTGCGTATATCATGTTTACCGTCCGAACTTGAGGGGGGAATCCCTTTGTCCTCTCGTTGTTCGGGCGGCCGGTCTCTTCCTCGTCATCGCTGTAGCCCTTGTCATTGTTTTCGGCGATTAATTTGCCTGCCTGCTTGAATACCGAACAATCTCTGTTTGTATGGTTAGCTGGCTTTTCGGGGGTTCCATGTATTTGACAAGAGCGGTCGAGTATTCGGTCCAAATTGGACGGGCCCGGCGTGGTTCTTTTGAATGGCTTCTTCCGTTGACCGGATTTGGAGCCTCGGAATCCGCGCCGACCGCCAGATCCTCATTGCCGCCGCCATAATGCGGCGTTTGTTTTGTTTCGACGCAACCTGCCATTGCGGTCCTTAGTATCCGGACTGCCAGCTTTTTGCCGAGGTTGTTATCGCGAGCGAGCCAGCTATCCTCTCCCGCACAAAAGCAGGTCATGAGGGATGTGAGGGCTGCCATGGATTTCGGCTTCTCCCCGCCCTAGGTGCCGGGCCAGCCGGTCGTCATGATGTTATGTTTGAAGGCAGCGAGTGCCTCTGCGTCCGGACAATCGATGATTTGATTTTTATTTGTTAAGAACCATGTCCAGAATTGCCTGGCCGATTCGTCTGGCTGCTGGATTATGTGGCTTAGGTCATCTGCGTCCGGTGGTCGCATCACGCGTTCTCGAAGTTGTCGAGGAATGCGGCTTCCGTGTCTTCCCAAAGATCCAATTGACTCTGCGGGCAGGCTGTTAAGCCAATGCCGAGCTGGTCCTTTAAGCTTGAGCGAGATATTTGATGGCGTGAAGATTGCCGCCATGCGGGCCATGTGTATATGGAGGAGATAATCCTCAATCCAGACCGCGGGGTCTGTTGTGCCATCGTAGGATTCGATATTAACGGGTTTGAACCCTTCAGGGATTTGATGATCCATTACTTCGTCAGTGAAGCATAGTGGGTGTGCGGCGCCTCTGTATTGAGCAATGTCACGATGTAGCTCGAGAGAGCGTTGTCTGCTGTGTTCGGCCCGGCCGGAGTAGCTGTATCCGGTGCGACGGTATTCGTCATGGGTCGTGGGGCGTCCACGTGATCCATAGATAGATCTGGATTGCCTTGCCTTGTCCTCCAATGTATCTCGCAAGTCCGGCGCGTTCCCCCGTGGCTTCCTGCTTTTAGAGCGATGCCGGGTACGGTTTTGGTGGGGGCTTGCACGCCTCTCTATCACGGCCACGAGGTGGTCGGTCTGCCAGACAGCGCCGGTGATGCTGCCTCCTCTAATCGGGGAGCAACTTGCGTTTTGGGTAACTTTTGGAGGGCGTTCGAAGTTCATACTCTTCGTCATGAGGACCTCTGTCCAAATGTCGGCCAAGATGGGTCTTGATCAGCTTGAAGTCGTTGTTGCTTTTTCTTTAGGTTGTTTGCCGTGTCCATTAGCCTGCGTCTCAAACGCTCTTGTTCGACGGATCCTCGTGCACGACGATTCGTCATCGCCGAGGCTTGCCTCGCCTCCGGAGGGAGGTAAGTAATTGTCATCCTCGACCTCTTTGTCGCCGCCTCTCCCGAGGGCTTGCTTCGCCTCCTCCTGCGCTGGATCGTCTTTGGAGGGAGTTGTCTTCGCACTTTCGGGTGTTATTATCTCCTGTGCGGAATCTCCATTCTTGCCGTGGCGGGATTTAGAGCGGCGCCACGACGCTGGCGCTTGGGCTGTTTCTTTAAGGAATCGGCCTCCGCTGCTTCTTCGCCGTCCCCATCTTTTGGGGTGTCCACCATGTATATGTCGTATGATCGAGGTGGTTTTCCAAAGGTCCTGTAGGCACCGGTTCTTGGTAGTCTCCGCATCGCCGTCCATACCGCCGATATCTTCGGAGTCGTAGTCGAGCACGCTTGTTAAATCGCCGACGGTGGCTACGAAGTGGGTGGTGGTGGGATCTGAATTTCTTCGTCATCCGCGTCCCAACCGCCCCGGCCGTAGTTCGCCAGGCTCTCCTGAGATAGCGAGAGATGCTTTAATGAATTTATGATATCGCCAAAGGGCGAGTGCCGAAGATGTCCGCAGCGGTGAATTCCATGATCGGCGCCCAATCGGATTCGACTGAGGGGCGCAGGAGGTACGGAGTCCGGCACCTCGGAGTCACGGGGTTTATGTGGGACAAGGTAAGTGTTCGGCTCCATCGCCGTAGAAATTGTGGCTCCCGAGGCGGTGTCCAGCCATCCGTCCTTGATTCGAGCGATCGGCTCCGGACTATGAGTCGGAGCGGATCCGGTGCGGCCTCCAAGGTGCCGTCCGGCAGAGTTAGGTCATGCCCATCGTGATACAGCGGCGGCGCTTCGGGCTCAGATCCATCGAGGATCAAGTCCCCGCGGATATCGGCCGTGAAGTTTAGGCTTCCAAACCTGACTTGACGGCCAGGGGCGTAGCTTTCGATCTGCTCCAGATGGCCAAGGGGGTTGGCCCGCAGTATGAAGCCGTCGAATACGAAGATCTGTCCGGGGAGAAAGGTCTCACCAGGACTGCGTCGTTGTTGATTGAAGAGGCCATCAAGCCTATCGGTGACGCATACGCAGGAACTCTCAATGAATTCACCAATGTCGGTGTCAAAACCGGCGGATATCGGTAGGGGGTCCCGAATGCGTCTCGGCGGATGGTAACATGAGACAAGGGACACGATGTTTACCTGTGTTCGGGCCCTCTTGATGGAGGTAAAACCCTACGTCCTGCTTGATTGATATTGATATTGTGGATGTTTACAAGAGTGGATCTACCACGAGATCAAGGAGGCTAAACCCTAGAAGCTAGCCTATGGTATGATTGTAAGGGTTGTTGTGATTGTTGTCCCTACGGACTAAAGCCATCCGGTTTATATAGACATCGGAGAGGGCTAGGGTTACATAGAGTCGGTTACAATGGTAGGAGATCTACATATCCAGATCGCCAAACTTGCCTTCCACGCCAAGGAAAGTCCCATCCGGATACGGGGAGTCTTCAATCTTGTATCTTCATAGTCTTGGAGTCCCATTGATGATGATAGTCCGGCAAATGATAGTTCGGCTGATGATGATAGTCCGGCTATCCGGACACCCCCTAATCCAGGACTCCCTCACCTATGAAGCATCTCCAAGCTTAATTCCTGCTCGCCCTCGAGTAGGTAAATGATAAAAACAGAATTTTTGATGTGGAATGCTACTTGGCATAATTTCAATGTAATTCTTCTTAATTGTGGTATGAATATTCAGATCCGAATGATTCAAGATAAAAGTTCAATATTGACATAAAAATAATAATACTTCAAGCATACTAACTAAGCAATTATGTCCTCTCAAAATAACATGGCCAAAGAAAGTTCATCCCAACAAAATCATATAGTTTAGTCATGCTCCATTTTCGTCACACAAGAATGCTCTCATCAGGCACAACCCCGATGACAAGCCAAGCAATTGTTTCATACTTTAGTAATCTCAAACTTTTTCAACCTTCACGCAATACATGAGCATGAGCCATGGATATAGCACTATGGGTGGAACAGAATATAATGATGCGGGTTATGTGGAGAAGACAAAAAAGGAGAAAGTACGAGGCTAATCAATGGGCTATGAAGATGCCCATCAATTGATGTTAATGCAAGGAGTAGGGATTTCCATGCAACGGATGCACTAGAGCTATAAATATATGAAAGCCAACAAAAGAAACTAAGTGGGTGTGCATCCAACTTGCTTGCTCACGAAGACCTAGGGCATTTGAGGAAGCCCATTGTTGGATTATACAAGCCAAGTTCTATAATGAAAAGTTCCCACTAGTATATGTAAGTGACAAAACAAAGGACTCTCTATCATGAAGATTATGGTGCTACTTTGAAGCACAAGTGTGGTAAAAGGATAGTAACATTGTCCCTTCTCTCTTTTTCTCTCATTTTTTTGGGCCTTCTCTTTTTTATGGCCTTTCTCTTTTTTTCCTAACTTGGGACAATGCACTAGAAAATGATGATCATCACACTTCTATTTATTTACAACTCAATGATTACAACTAGATACTAGAACAAAGTATGACTCTATATGAATGCCTCCAGCACTGTACCAGGATATGCATGAACCAAGAGTGACATGTATGGTGGCTTTGCCACAAATACTATGTCAACTACATGATCATGCAAAGCAATATGATAATGATAAACGTGACATGATAAACGGAAAGGTGGAAAGTTGCATGGCAATATATCTCGGAATGGCTATGGGAGTAACATAATAGGTAGGTATGGTGGCTGTTTTGAGGAAGATATAAGGAGGTTTATGTGTGCAAGAGCGTATCATATCACGGGGTTTGGATGCACCGGCGAAGTTTGCACCAACTCTCAATGTGAGAAAGGGCAATTCACGGTACCAAAGAGGCTAGAAATGATGGAAAGGTGAGAGTGCGTATAATCCATGGACTCAACATTAGTCATAAAGAACTCACATACTTATTGCAAAAATCTACAAGCCATCAAAACCAAGCACTACGCCAAGCATGCTCCTAGGGGATAGATTGGTAGGAAAAGACCATCGCCGTCCCCGACCGCCACTCATAAGGAGGACAATCAAAGAACACCTCATGTTTCAAATTTGTTACATAACGCTTACCATACGTGCATGCTACGGGACTTGCAAACTTCAACACAAGTATTTCTCAAATTCACAACTACTCAACTAGCACAACATTGATATCACTACCTCCATGTCTCAAAACAATCATCAAGCATCAAACTTCTCTTAGTATTCAACACACTCATAAGAAAGTTTTTACTAGTATTGAATACCTAGCACATTAGGATTATTTGAGTAAATTACCATGATATTTAAGACTCTCAAAATAATACAAGTGAAGCATGAGAGAATAATAGTTTCAATAAAACACAACCACCACCGTGCTCTAGAAAATATAAGTGAAGTACTAGAGCAAAAACTATATAACTCAAAAGATATAAGTGAAGCACATAGAGTATTCTAATAATTTATGAATCATGTGTGTCTCTCTCAAAAGGTGTGTACATCAAGGATGACTGTGGTAAACTAAAAATCAAATCATACAAGACGCTCCAAGCAAAACACATATCATGTGGTGAATAAAAATATAGATCCAAGTAAAGTTACCGATGGAAGTAGACGAAAGAGGGGATTCCTTCCGGGGCATCCCCAAGCTTTGGCTTTTATGTGTCCTTAGATTATCTTGGGGTGCCATGGGCATCCCCAAGCTTAGGCTCTTGCCAGTCCTTGTTCCATAATCCATCAAATATTTCACCCAAAACTTGAAAACTTCACAACACAAAACTTAACAGAAAATCTCGTGAGCTCCATTAGCGAAAGAAAACAAAACACCACTTCAAGGTACTGTAATGAACTCATTATTTATTTATTTTGGTGTTAAACCTACTGTATTCCAACTTCTCTATGGTTTATAAACTATTTTACTAGCCATAGATTCATCAAAATAAGCAAACAACACACGAAAAACAGAATCTGTCAAAAACAGAACAGTCTGTAGTAATCTGTAACTAACGAAAACTTATGGAACTCAAAAAATTTAGCCAAAATAGGACCACCTAGAAAATTTGTTTATTGATCAGCAGCAACTGGAATAAATATTTTAGCACGTTCTGGTGATTTTTAACAATTATTTTCGTGAACAGAAAGTTTCTGTAATTTTCAGCAAGATCAAATAACTATCATCCAAGAAGATCCTATAGGTTTAACTTGGCACAAACACTAATTAAAACATAAAAAGATATCTAACCAGAGGCTAGATAAAAGATTTATTCCTAAACAGAAGCAAAAAGCAAATAACTAAAAATAAAATTGGGTTGCCTCCCAACAAGCGCTATTGTTTAACGCCCCTAGCTAGGCATTGAGATTTCGATGATGCTCACATGAAAGACAAGAATTGAAGCACAAAGAGAGCATCATGAAACACGTAACAAACACATCTAAGTCTAACATACTTCCTATGCATAGGCATCTTATAGGCAAACAAATTATCATAGCAAGCAAAAACTAGCATATGCAAGGGAGCGGAAAGAGACGATAGCGATCTCAACATGAAGAGAGGTAATTTAGTAACATGAAAATTTCTACAACCATATTTTCCTCTCTCATAATAATTTCATGTAGGATCATAAGAAAATTCAACAAAATAGCTATCACATAAAATATTTTCAACACGATCCACATACTTGCAAAGTTGATACTCTTCCAAAATAGTGGGATTATCATTAACTAAAGTCATGACCTCTCCAAACCCACTTTTATCAAAAATTTCATAAGATTGAATATTCTCCAAATATGTGGGATCTAAAGTTGACACTCTTCCAAACCCACTTTCAATATTATTGCAAATGGGGATTAAATAAATTTTCAAGATCATAGGAAGAATCACCCCAATCATGATCATTGCAACAAGTTGTAGACATAGCAAAATTAGCATCCCCAAGCTTAGGGTTTTGCATATTATTAGCACAATTGACATCAAGAGAATTTATAGTAAAATCATTGAAATCATGCTTTTCATCGAGGGAACTATCAAGCATGGGTGCAATAGCCAGAATCTCATTCTTAACATAAGGAACTATAGCAAATTCGTCTTCATAAATATTGGCATCATGGCCACAAGAATGGCAAGCATCATGTTCATCAAGGGATATTTCGACCAAATCATCGGAACCATCATTATCTATAGATTCATGCATATCATTATTTTCTTCCAAAGCAACGGTCATTCTTTCATTAAATTCTTGGACATAGACATTATGAGCAAAGTTTTCATTGCAATATTTATGTATGACAGTCAGATTTTTTGAGAGTAAAATCATACTGTTCAATCAAAGAAGCAACTTCATGAGCACCCTTAAAAACGACAAATTCTTCAATTTGTTCGATATCATAGTAACTATAAACACCCTTTGCATAAGAAGATAAGATTTCATTATCATTGAACTCACATAGGTAGGGAAGGTGTTTTTTAGGGTTCTTAGAGCAACAAGTAAAATCACACATTTCACAAAGATTCCAAGCATAGCATAGCAATCTGTTTATTTGATTCCATAAGGGTCTCGTTTTTTCAGACAAACGGTGACGCACAAAATGAGCATGCTCATCTAAAGATTTCCCATCAACTAGGCTAGTTGGGGTTTCAGCACAAGCGCATAAGGATCGAAGATGATCCAAGTAGAACACTTTAAGTGGATCCATATCAATAGATTTTTAGCAAGCAAAGATGCAAGCAAATATAAGGCGCGTGGAAAACACAAACAGAAAGGCATATGGGAAGAAGGAGAATAAAACGACAAGGGTGAAGTGGGGGAGAGGAAAACGAGAGGCAAATGGCAAATAATGTAATGCGGGAGATAAGGGTTTGTGATGGGTACTTTGTATGTTGACTTTTATGAGACCTCCCGACAACGGCGCCAGAAATGGCTCGTTGTCGGGAGTCGAAATCTTGACTTGACCTTGCATAAGCCTCCCCGGCAACTGCGCCAGAAATCCTTCTTGCTACCTCTTGAGCACTGCGTTGGTTTTCCCTTGAAGAGGAAAGGGTGATGCAGAAAAGTAGCGTAAGTATTTTCCTCAGTTTTTGAGAACCAAGGGAACAATCCAGTAGGAGGCCACGCACGAGTCCCTCACACCTACACAAACAAATAAATCCTCGCAACCAACGCGATAAGGGGTTGTCAATCCCTACACGGTCACTTACGAGAGTGAGATCTGATAGATATGATAAGATAATATTTTTGGTATTTTTTATGATAAAGATGCAAAGTAAAATAAAAGGCAATAAAAATAACTAAGTGTTGGAAGATTAACATGATGGAAAATAGACCCGGGGGCCATAGGTTTCACTAGTGGCTTCTCTCAAGAGCATAAGTATTTATGGTGGGTGAACAAATTACTGTTGAGAAATTGACAGAATCGAGCATAGTTATGAGAATATCTAGGTATGATCATGTATATAGGCATCACGTCCGAGACAAGTAGACCGACTCCTGCCTGCATCTACTACTATTTGCTCCACACATCGACCGCTATCCAGCATGCATCTAGAGTATTAAGTTCATAAGAACAGAGTAACGCTTTAAGCAAGATGACATGATGTAGAGGGATAAACTCATGCAATATGATATAAACCCCATCTTGTTATCCTCGATGGCAACAATACAATACGTGCCTTGTTGCCCTCACATCCTTGGGAAAGGACACCGCAAGATTGAACCCAAAGCTAAGCACTTATCCCATTGCAAGAAAGATCAATCTAGTAGGCCAAACCAAAGCGATAATTTGAAGAGACTTGCAAAGATAACCAATCATAAATAAAAGAATTCAAAAGATTCAAATATTGTTCATAGATAAACTTGATCATAAACCCCACAATTCATCGGTCTCAACAAACACACCGCAAAAGAAGATTACATCGAATAGATCTCCACGAGAGAGGGGGAGAACATTGTATTGAGATCCAAAAAGAGAAAAGAAGCCATCTAGCTAATAACTACGGACCCGAAGGTCTGAGCTAAACTACTCACATATCATTGGAGAGGCTATGGTGTTGATGTAGAAGCCCTCCATGATCGATGCCCCCTCCGGCGGAGCTCCGAAACAGGCCCCAAGATGGGATCTCATGAGTATAGAAGGTTGTGGCGGTGGAATTAGGTTTTTGGCTCCGTATCTGGTAGTTTGGGGGTACGTAGGTATATATAGGAGGAAGGAGTACGTCGGTGGAGCAACAGGGGGCCCACGAGGGTGGAGGGAGCGCCCAGGGGGGTAGGCGCGCCCCCCTACCTCGTGCCCTCCTGGTTGATGTCTTGACATAGGGTCCAAGTCCTCTGGATCACGTTCATTCTGAAAATCACGTTCCCGAAGGTTTCATTCCGTTTGGACTCTGTTTGATATTCTTTTTCTGTGAAACTCCGAAATAGGCAAAAAACAGCAATTCTGGGCTGGGCCTCCTGTTAATAGGTTAGTCCCAAAAATAATATAAAAGTGTATAATAAAGCCCAATAATGTCCAAAACAGAATATAATATAGCATGGAACAATAAAAAATTATAGATACATTGGAGACGTATCACTCACTGCTGTCCTGATCCTTTTCTGACTCTGCCGTGGCTTGGCCACTTTCTACCTCATCTAACTCTCGCTGTGCTACCAAGGCTGCACTGACCACTTGGTTGGTTGCCGCCAAGTAAAGCAATAACGGCTCCTGGGGTTTGGGTGCTACCAAGGTAGGCACAGACGGTAGGTAAGCCTTCAATTCTTGCAAAGCTGCATCTGCTTCTGGGGTCCACTTCATAGGCCCTGCTTTCTTCAAAATTTTGAAGAACGACAGGGCACGCTCGACAGACTTGGAAATGAATCTGCTTAGCGCGGCAATGCATCCCATCAAGCGCCTTACATCCTTAACTATCCTTGGCGCTTGGATCTGCTCAATGGCCTTGATCTTGTCGAGGTTGGCTTCGATCCCCCGATGGGACACGAAGAATCCAAGTAGCTTGCCGGAGGGGACACCGAATACACACTTCTCCGGATTGAGCTTCAAGTTGATCTTGCACACATTAGCAAATGTCTCTTCCAAGGCCTTATCCTTGGTTTTGACCATGATATCATCCATATAGGCTTCTATATTTTTATGCAACTGTGGCTCAAGACCAATCTGGACTGCTCTTGCAAAAGTGGACCCGGCACTCTTTAATCCGAAAGGCATGCGGACAAAGCAGTACATACTACAGGGAGTAATGAATGATGTCTTCTCCTCATCTTCTTTGGACATGAAGATCAGGTGGTATCCAGAGTATGCATCCAGGAAGGATAACAAATCACAACCTGAAGTGGAATCCACGATCTGGTCGATGCGCGGCAAGGGGAATGGGCCCTTCGGGCAAGCCTTGTTGAGAACTGTGAAATCAATGCAGAGCCTCCATTTCCCATTCGCCTTCCGGACCACCACCGGATTAGCCAACCACGCAGGGTGTAGTACTCCTCTGACCAAACCAGCTGCCTCTAACTTCTTGATTTCCTCTACAATATTGCCGCTCCAAGGCCTGCTTCCGGACTTTTTGCTTGACGGGTCGGGCGTGTGGGCAGAAAGCAAGGTGGTGCTCGATTACCTCCCTCGGAACACCCGGGATATCAGATGGTTGCCAGGCAAACACATCGATATTCGCCACAGTAAGGCAACGAGCGTGCTTTCCTATTTGTCATCAAGGGTGGCGCTGATAGTGAAAGTACCATCAACGCCAGCAAGCCCTGCCGGGACCTTCTTTACTTGGGGTGCAGCAACCTTGGATCTCTTGCTGCTGGAACACTCCGGAGCGTCGTCAACGGGTGCTGTGCACACGGAGGGGGCTGATACATCTCCAACGTATCAATAATTTTTTATTGTTCCATGCTATACTATATTCTGTTTTGGATGCTTAATGGGCTTTATTATACACTTTTATATTATTTTTGGGACTAACCTATTAACCGGAGGCCCAAATTTCAAATTGCTGTTTTTTTGCCTATTTCAAAGTTTCGCAGAAAAAGAATATCAAACAGAGTCCAAACGGAATGAAACCTTCGGGAACGTGATTTTCGGAACAAACGTGATCCAGAGGACTTAGATTCTACGTAAAGCAATCAACATGGGGAGCACGAAGCAGGGGGCGCGCCTACCCCCCCAGTCGCGCCCTCCACCCTCGTCGGGCCCATGTTGCTCCACCGACGTACTTCTTCCTCCTATATATACCTACGTACCCCCAAACCATCAGAGGCATCCATGAAAATCTAATGCCACCAACGCAACCTTCTGTACCCGTGAGATCCCATCTTGGGGACTTTTCTGGCGCTCCGCCGGAGGGGCATTGATCACGGAGGGCTTCTACATCAACACCATAGCCTCTCCGATGATGTGTGAGTAGTTTACCTCAGACCTTCGGGTCCATAGTTATTAGCTAGATGGCTTCTTCTCTTTCTTTGGATCTCAATACAAAGTTATCCTCGATTCTCTTGGAGATCTATTCGATGTAATCTTCTTTTATGTGTGTTTGTCGGGACCGATTTAATTGTGGGTTTATGATCAAGTTTATCTATGAACAATATTTGAATCTTCTCTGAATTCTTTTATGTATGATTGGTTATCTTTGCAAGTCTCTTCGAATTATCAGTTTGGTTTGGCCTACTAGATTGATCTTTTTTGCAATGGGAGAAGTGCTTAGCTTTGGGTTCCATCTTGCGGTGTCCTTTCCCAGTGACAGCAGGGGCGGCAAGGCACGTATTGTATTGTTGCCATCGAGGATAACAAGATGGGGTTTATATCATATTGCATGAGCTTACACCTCTACATCATGTCATCTTGCTTAAAGCGTTACTCTGTTCTTATGAACTTAATACTCCAGATGCATGCTGGATAGTGGTCGATGTGTGGAGTAATAGTAGTAGATGCAGGCAGGAGTCGGTCTACTTGTCGTGGACGTGATGCCTATATACATGATCATACCAAGATATTCTCATAACTATGCTCAATTCTATCAATTGCTCGACAGTAATTTGTTCACCCACCGTAATACTTATGCTCTTGAGAGAAGCCTTTAGTGAAACCTATGGCCCCCGGATCTATTCTCCATCATATTAATCTTCCAACACTAAGTTATTTTTATTGCCTTTTATTTTACTTTGCATCTTTATCATAAAAATTGCAAAAATATTATCTTATCATATTTATCAGATCTCACTCTCGTAAGTGACCTTGAAGGGATTGATAACCCCTTTATTGCGTTGGCTGCGAGGTTCTTATTTGTTTGTGTAGGTGCGCTGGACTTGAGCGTGGTCTCCTACTGAATTGATACCTTGGTTCTCAAAAACTGAGGGAAATACTTACGCTTACTTTATCGCATCACCCTTTCCTCTTCAAGGGAAAACCAACACAGTGCTCAAGAGGCAGCAAGAAGGATTTCTGGCGCCGTTGCCAGGGAGATTCGCGCCAAGTCAAGTCAAGTCAAGACATACCAAGTACCCATCACAAACTCTTACCCCTCGCATTACATTATTTTCCATTTGCCTCTTGTTTTCCTCACCCCCACTTCACCCTTGCCGTTTTATTTGCCCTCTCTTTCCGTTCGCTTTTTTCGCTCGCTTCTTGTTTGCTCGTGTGTTGGATTGCTTGCTTGTCACTATGGCTCAAGACAATACTAAATTGTGTGACTTTACCAATACCAACAACAATGATTTTCTTAGCACTCCGATTGCTCCTCTTACCGATACTGAATCTTGTGAAATTAATACTGCTTTGTTGAATCTTGTCATGAAAGATCAATTCGCTAGCCTTCCTAGTGAAGATGCCGCTACCCATCTAAATAGCTTTGTTGAGTTGTGTGATATGCAAAAGAAGAAAGATGTGGACAATGATATTGTTAAATTGAAGCTATTTCCTTTTTCGCTTAGAGATCGTGCTAAAGTTTGGTTTTCGCCTTTGCCTAAAAATAGTATTGATTCTTGGAATAAGTGCAAAGATGCTTTTATCTCTAAGTATTTTCCTCCCGCTAAGATCATCTCTCTTAGAAACGATATTATGAATTTTACGCAACTTGATCATGAACATGTTGCACAATTTTGGGAGAGGATGAAATTAATGATACGTAATTGCCCTACTCATGGTTAATTATTCTCAATGGCACACCGAAAGGTCTCTCCTGCGGGAGGCACTTTTATGAAAATCACTTTAGGAGAAGCTACTAAACTCCTAGATAATATTATGGTTAATTATTCTCAATGGCACACCGAAAGGTCTACTAATAAAAAAGTGCATGGGATAGAAGAAATTAATGTTTTGAGTGGAAAGATGGATGAACTTATGAAATTATTTGCCAATAAGAGTGTTTCTTCTGATCCTAATGATATGCCTTTGTCTACTTTGATTGAGAATAATAATGAATCTATGGATGTGAATTTTGTTGGTAGGAATAATTTTGGTAACAACGCATATAGAGGAAACTTTAATCCTAGGCCGTATCCTAGTAATTCCTCTAATAATTATGGTAATTCCTACAACAAATCTTATGGAAATTTTAATAAGATGCCCTCTGAATTTGAGACTAGTGTTAAAGAATTTATGAATTCGCAAAAGAATTTCAATGCTTTGCTTGAAGAAAAGTTGCCTAAGATTGATGAATTGGCTAGGAACGTGGACAGAATTTCTCTTGATGTTGATTCTTTGAAACTTAGATCTATTCCACCTAAGCATGATATCAATGAGTCTCTCAAATCCATGAGAATTTCCATTGATGAGTGCAAAGAAAGAACCGCTAGGATGCGTGCTAAGAAAGATTGCTTTGTGAAAGCGTGTTCTTCTAATTTTTATGAGAATAAAGATGAAGATCTAGAAGTTATTGATGTGTCCCCTATTAAATCTTTGTTTTGCAATATGAATCTTGATAATGATGGGACTGGAGATGATCCCCCTTTTCCTAGAAGGCGTTCAAAAAATTCGGAGTTTTTAGATCTTGATGCAAAAAATGATAAAAGTGGGATTGAAGAAGTCAAAACTTTAGATAGCAATGAACCCACTATTTTGGATTTCAAGGAATTTAATTATGACAATTGCTCTTTGATAGATTGTATTTCTTTGTTGCAATCCGTGCTAAATTCTCCGCATGCTTATAGTCAACATAAAGCTTTTACCAAACATATCGTTGATGCTTTGATGCAATCTTATGAAGAAAAACTTGAGTTGGAAGTTTCTATCCCTAGAAAACTTTATGATGAATGGGAACCTACTATTAAAATTATAATTAAATATCATGAATGCTATGCTTTGTGTGATTTGGGTGCGAGTGTTTCCACGATTCCAAAAACTTTGTGTGATTTGTTAGGTTTCCGCGAATTTGATGATTGCTCTTTAAACTTACACCTTGCGGATTCCACTATCAAGAAACCTATGGGAAGAATTAATGATGTTCTTATTGTTGCAAGTAGGAATTATGTGCCCGTAGATTTTATTGTTCTTGATATAGACTGCAATCCTTCATGTCCCATTATTCTTGGTAGACCTTTCCTTAGAACGATTGGTGCAATCATTGATATGAAGGAAGGGAATATTAGATTCAAATTTCCGTTAAGGAAAGGCATGGAACACTTACCTAGAAAGAAAATTAAATTACCTTATGAATCTATTATGAGAGCCACTTATGGATTGCCTACCAAAGATGGCAATACCTAGATCTATCCTTGCTTTTATGCCTAGCTAGGGGCGTTAAACGATAGCGCTTGTTGGGAGGCAACCCAATTTTATTTTAGTTTTTTGCTTTTTGCTTCTGTTTAGGAATAAATATTTGATCTAGCCTCTGGTTAGATTTTTTTATATTTTAATTAGTGTTTGTGCCAAGTTAAACATATAGGATCTTCTTGGATGATAGTTATTTGATCTTGCTGTAATTTCCAGAAAATTTATGTTCACGAAAACAATTGTTAAAAATTACCAGAATGTGATATAATATTGATTCCAATTGCATCAGATCAATAAAAAAATTATTTAGGTCGTTATATTTTGGCTGAATTTTTAGAGTTCCAGAAGTTTGCGTTAGTTACAGATTACTACAGACTGTTCTGTTTTTGACAGATTCTGTTTTTCGTGTGTTGTTTGCTTATTTTGATGAATCTATGGCTAGTAAAATAGTTTATAAACCATAGAGAAGTTGGAATAAAGTAGGTTTAACACCAAAATAAATAAAGAATGAGTTCATTACAGTACCTTGAAGTGGTGTTTTGTTTTCTTTCGCTAATGGAGCTCACGAGATTTTCTGTTAAGTTTTGTGTTGTGAAGTTTTCAAGTTTTGGGTGAAATATTTGATGGATTATGGAACAAGGACTGGCAAGATCCTAAGCTTGGGGATGCCCATGGCACCCCAAGATAATCTAAGGACACATAAAAGTTAAAGCTTGGGGATGCCCTGGAAGGCATCCCCTCTTTCGCCTACTTCCATCGGTAACTTTACTTGGATCTATATTTTTATTCACCACATGATATGTGTTTTGCTTGGAGCATCTTGTATGATTTGAGTCTTTGATTTTTAGTTTACCACAGTCATCCTTGATGTACAAAATTTTTGAGAGAGACACTTGATTTGGAATTTGTTAGAATACTCTATGTGCTTCACTTATATCTTTTGAGCTATATAGTTTTTGCTCTAGTGCTTCACTTATATCTTTTAGAGCACGGTGGTGGATTTGTTTTATATAAACTATTGTTCTCTCATGCTTCACTTATATTATTTTGAGAGTCCTACAAAACAGCGTGGTAATTTGCTTTAATTATTATAGGCATCCAAGATTAGATTTTTTTTTCTTATGAGTGTGTTGAATACTATGAGAAGTTTTATGCTTGATAATTGTTTTGAGATATGAAGATGGTAATATTAGAGTCATGCTAGTTGAGTGGTTGTGAATTTGAGAAATACTTGTGTTAAAGTTTGTGATTCCCGTAGCATGCACGTATGGTGAACCGTTATGTGATGAAGTCGGAGCATGATTTATTTATTGATTGTCTTCCTTATGAGTGGCGGTCGGGGACGAGCGATGGTCTTTTCCTACCAATCTATCCCCCTAGGAGCATGCGCGTAATACTTTGTTTCGATAACTAATAGACTTTTGCAACAAGTATATGAGTTCTTTATGACTAATGTTGAGTCCATGGATTATACGCACTGTCATCCTTCCACCGTTGCTAGCCTCTCTAATACCGCGCATTTTTCACAGGTATCATAAACCCACCATATACCTTCCTCAAAATAGCCACCATACCTACCTATTATGGCATTTCCATAGCCATTCCGAGATATATCGCCATGCAACTTACCACCATTCCGTTTGCTATGACACGCTTCATCATTGTCATATTGCTTTGCATGATCATGTAGTTGACATCGTATTTGTGGCAAAGCCACCGTTCATAATTTTTTATACATGTCACTCGTGATTCATTGCATATCCTGCATTTCACGGGAGGCATTCACATAGAGTCATATTGTTGTTCTAAGTATTGAGTTGTAATTCTTGAGTTGTAAGTAAATAAAAGTGTGATGATCATCATTATTAGAGCATTGTCCCAAGTGAGAAAAGGATGATGGAGACTATGATTCCCCCATAAGTCGGGATGAGACTCCGGACTAAAAAAAAGGAGGCCATAAAAAAGAGAAGAGAAAAGGCCAAAGAAAAAAAATTGAGAGAAAAAGAGAGAAGGGACAATGCTACTATCCTTTTACCATACTTGTGCTTCAAAGTAGCACCATGATCTTCATGATAGAGAGTCTCTTATGTTGTCACTTTCATATACTAGTGGGAAATTTTCATTATAGAACTTGGCTTGTATATTCCAATGATGGGCTTCCTCAAAATGCCCTAGGTCTTCGTGAGCAAGCGAGTTGGATGCACACCCACTTAGTTTCTTTTGTTGAGCTTTCATATACTTATAGCTCTAGTGCATCCGTAGCATGGCAATCCCTAATCACTCACATTGATATCTATTGATGGGCATCTCCATAGCCCGTTGATACGCCTAGTTGATGTGAGACTATATTCTCCCTTTTTGTCTTCTCCACAACCACCATTCTATTCCACATATAGTGCTATGTCCATGGCTCACGCTCATGTATTGCGTGAAGATTGAAAAAGTTTGAGAACATCAAAAGTATGAAACAATTGCTTGGCTTGTCATCGGGGTTGTGCATGAATTTTTTTGACTATACACAGTATGGCAAAACCCCACTGCAATTTTTATATTATTAAAAAAAAGAGGTCTAGCAGTACAAAAAGGCTTGAGATAAGCCAAAAGCAAAGAAGTAAAATAACTAGTAGCTACTAAATTACATTAAATTACAGGACAAGGCTGTCAAGCCAGAGACATAAAGCTCTAGCATAGCTCTTCTTTATTCTAAACCTCAGCAAATTGATCTCCTCCAAAAAGATGGCTTTCCATCGAATGCTTAGCTGGATGGCTTGAAAAATGAGATTGTTCATAGAGATCCAGATTTCCCAGGATGCTAGGATGATGATTTCCATGAAGAAAGGCACATGAAGTTTTAGTTTTAGATCAGCAAAAGCTTCAAGCACTAATACATTGGCCTGTCTAGAGGGACAAATCAGGTCCCAACACTGAGCAGCAAAAGGACATGTCCAAAAGAGATGTTGAAGTGTTTCCTCCTGCTGGCAATTATTTACAGCACAATTATAGTTGTCCAGCTGAAAAGATTTCCTTCGAAGGAGATTCCTAGTACTGAGCGTATCATGTAGGAACCTCCAAAAGAACACCTTGTGCTTTGGTTGACAAGAGCTATTCCAAATCCAGTTAAATTGTTGGGGCACTATTGTAACTCCCATCATCAGTTTATATGCCTTAGCAACTGAGAATTGATCATTTCCCCAAATGTAGCTCCAGGTATCTGTACATTCCAGATATTCAGAACCCCTCAAAGCTATACAAATGTCCTCCATTGCTTCAAATTCTTGGAATGCTTGCACTGTCAAGGGTAAATGAAATAGATCCTCCAGAAATTCAGTGTGAATAATGGTGTGCACAGTGGAGTTCCTATTCTTCACAAAAGAGAAGAGATGGGGGAACATGTCCTTTAGGCAAGCTGAGTGCCAAAGGTCGCACTGAAAAAGCACTTTTGCCATCTCCAATGTGACATCTGGCCAGAGGTTTGAAATTGTCAATGAGCTTAAGATTTGCCTTCCACCAAAAAGATCCAATCCAACTGTTGCCAGGCAGCAAATCACCACTATAATGTGTCTCCCAGATCAAGTAAGCCCATGGAATGTTGTGTCTGTTGTAAAACTTGTGTGCAGATTCTTAAGTAACAAAGCTTTGTTTTGGACAAAGATGTCCATCACTCCCAAACCTCCTTGGTCTTTTGGTCTACAAAAAGTGCTCCAAGCCACCATGGCAGGCCTATGATCCTCCAAGTCAGGGCCTCTCCAGAGGCAATGCCTCAACAATTTAATAGCTTGAGCTTTAATAGTGACAGGCACATCAAGGCATCCCATGAGGTAAATCAGCAGAGAGTTGAGCACAGATTTTACCAAAGAAGCACCGCCACCATGGCCATGAAGGAAGATAGACCCATAAGTTTCTTCTGCAGCCTTGTGACCAGAGGTAAGCATTGTTCAACAGTTGGTTTATGAATACCTAGAGGTGCACCCAAATATTGAATGGGGAAAAAATTCCCTTTTACATTGAAAAGTATTAGTCAAAAATCTCAACTTTCTCCTCTGACACATTGAGTGGGATGAGGCTTGATTTAGAGTAGTTAAATTTTAGACCAGTAGCATCTGCAAAAGTATTGAGAAGGGCTTTGAGGCAGTGGAGTTGCTTGGCATCTGCTTGGAGAAGGACCAAAGTGTCATCTGCATATTGTACTATTGAAAAATCAGGGCAGGAATTCACTTGCAAAGGTGAAGAAAGTAAACCCAGCTGCATGGCCTTGTTGAGGATTGATTGAAGAAGATCTGCAGCAAGCACAAACAGAAGTGGTGACAGAGGGTCTCCCTGCCTCACTCCTCTCAGACAATAGAATTTTTTACCAGGAATACCATTAAGCAATATGGCAGATGAGGCAGAAGTGAACAGCATTTTGATCAAGTTAATCCATCTATCTCCAAAACCTTTAGCTTTTAGAATGTCCAGAATTGCCTGATGTTCAATGGTGTCAAAAGCTTTTTCAAAATCCAATTTCAGCACAATAATCTCTTCCTTGGATTTATGGCACTGATGCAGATATTCATAGGCCCAGCCCAAGCAGTCATGGATGGATCTCTCTTTGAGGAAGCCATATTGGTTAATGTGGACCAACTTTAAGATAACTCTCTGCAACCTGTTTGCCAACAATTTAGTAACTAGCTTGAGACAACAATTAAGGAGGGAGATTGGCCTGTAATCATTTGCTGTGAGGGGAGTACTTCCTTTTGGGATTAAAGTTATGAAAGAGGTGTTCAAACTTTCCAGAGAGATTTGTCCAGCACGAAAGTCAGAAATGAATTTGAGCACATCTCCTTTAATTATGTCCCAACAAGCTTTAAAAAATTCATTATTGAAGCCATCAGGACCAGGTGATTTGTCCATAGGTAATTATTTTACTACATCATTGATTTCTTCCTCAGTGAAAGGCAATTCCAAGGTATCAAACAATGTGCGATCTTGTCTCTGGCCAAACAATGATTCCAAATCAAAATGCATGGAAGTTTTTTGAGAAGTCCCCATTCTTTTCTTATAAGTATCCAAGAGAAAAGCAGCTTTCCCAGCATGATCAGATATATCAACTTGAGCATCATTTTGCAAGACAGCTATATGATTGTGCCTGTGATTGATAGAAGCCTTGGTATGAAAGAATTTGGTGCTTTCATCCCCAAACTTTACCCCTTTAATTTTCCCCCTCTGTTTCCAATAAATCTTTTGGTTCCTCAGAAGAATTAGTAAATGTTCTTTGAGAAGAATCCTACAATTCCACTCATAAGTGTCCAGTTCTCTGAACTCCTCAAAAAAATCCCAAAGGAAAATGAGCTCATTGATTTTTGCATTTTGAGTTTTAAGGCAAGATAAAGATCTGGCCCACAACTTCAGAGCTCTCCTTAAGTTTTCAAACTTTGCATTCAAACCTTTGACAGAATCAAGATTCCCCACTGCTCCAAGCAGCATTAACCACCTGTTTAAAATCTGAGTGATGCAACCAATAGTTCTCAAATCTAAAAACTCTTGCTTTGGGGATTGAAGTACCAACTTTGATGACACATGGTAAGTGATCTGATATTGGTTTTGCAAGAGGTAGAACCATAGTGTTTGGGAATGTGGTCATCCAAGAAGCAGAAGTATAAAACCAATCAAGCTTGACCAACAGAGGATTTTGCTGCATGTTACTCCGGCTGAATTTCCTTCCATGCAAAGGTAACTCCAGCAAACCTTGATTACTAATTGCTTCATTGAACATAAGCATCTCATTAACATCTCCACCAGGTCTGTTTCTGACTGATGGAGACCTCATGAAATTAAAATCTCCCATAAGAATCCAGTCCACATCATCAGGCATGTGAATATTCAAAAACCACTCAATGAACTCTATTTTGTCATGTGGGTCACATGGACCATAAATATTGGTGAGAATCCAGGACTGATTGGAGAGCAAACTTGTGAACTGAATGAAGAGTGAAAATCTATTTTGAGCAATTACTTCTCCAGCAAATTGAGAGCCATTCCAAGCCACTAGGAGGCCCCCTGATGCTCCAACAGAAGGGAGGAAAGCAAACTTATTGATTCTATTGGGACATAATTTTTTTATGTAAGCAGCATCAAAGTTCTCTCTCTTAGTTTCTTGTAAGCACAAAATATTGCAGTCACTCTCATCTATTTTCTGCCTTAAGGCCAACCATTTATCCTGTGAATTCATCCCTCTAATGTTCCAGTTAAGAATGTTCCAACTTCTATTTGTGCTATTCATGGAGACAAAGATGTATACTGCACCAGAAATCAAGCACCAACACTTGATCCATAATTAATAGTGAGAAAAGATTACCAAGGACCCTGAGTCACAGCACATGACAAAACCAGCAACACATCCAAATGCCATACATCACAGAAGTTCCATTAAGATAGTACATCTCCAGGGGAAATAGTTGCTTAAAGTACCAGTATCCAAGGGTTACATCATAAACAGAACTATCCAAAATAGAACATGAAGATCCAACCAAACTACCCCCCAACCACTATTCCAATTGTGTCTAGCAATCATCATGTGGATGTGGAAGTGTTTTCCTCTCCAGTAGCCAAGGGCACCTTGACCAACTCCTCATCAAGCTTTCTTCTTGGCTTCTTGGCCAGCTTGTCCTCCAGCTCCCCCTCAGAAACCTTACAGAAAGAGGCAGTGAGGTTTCTAACAACTGAATTTTGAATGACAGGAGGAACAGCATGACAAGGTAGGCAACTATTATTTGAGCAGGAGTTTCTTTTATATCCATCATTATCTTTCTTAATTCTATCACTCCTCCTTACCTCTGTTTCCACCAGGGGAGTTTTACCACTCCTTTTCTTCCTGAGGTTGTCAGGGCCAAAAGGCTGCAGTAGAGCCTGGGACTCCATATCTTGCATGTTGGAAGCCACCTCAATATTCTCCTTGTCCTTATCCTTTGCAAGTTGTTCCTCTAGGACAATGGCCTGACAAATAGGAGCGTGTGAAGCAGGACACTTATCAGGTATATGAAACAATATAGCTTGTTCCATGTTCTCCAGAGTAGAGAAAACTTCCCACATTCCAGACTTAAGCATGTTGACAGTCGAATCAAACTTATCAGGAGTCAAGAGAAGGTGGACAATGAAATTAAACCAACTTACAGGAATGTTGGCAGAGAAGGAGTTTTTTGTTATCCACAGACTGCTCTTGAAAGTGTTTCTTCCACAGCAAGAGACCTTCTTCAGATACAATATGATCATTATTAGCAGTTGCAGCAAGCTGAATACATTTCAAACCAAGAAGAGAGGGTGCCATGCTGAAATGCTAATTAATTTGATTTACCCAGTTACCTTGAAGACCAGGCTGAAGATTCTCAATGTTTGTGACTGGCTGAAGCCCTCCTATGGAGGTATTGATATGATCAGGACTGCGCTGAATGGCCTGGTTAGAAGAAACACCAACTTGAGTAGCCAAGCCAGGCTCAGAACCTGGCACAAGATCTCCCTGAGGAAAGACAGGAGCCAAACTAGTCTCCAAAGCAGAACTCATATGCAGCACATTGGATTGAGAGCCCAAAACTTGAGCTTGTAGGCTAGCAGCTACCTCTGCACCCCCAAATGGTTAATATCATCCAATTGTTGCAGCTGGCTTGCAATAACTTGAACAGGAAGGTCTTCAGCATCAATTGCAGCAACCACATTTTTCTCATGCAACACATTGGGCTCCTCATCATCACATTGATATGCCTGAATAATGTTCCGAAGGCCATTTGCAACCACATTGGCAGGAGGAGGCAGAGCAACAGGTTCATTATCTCTGGGAAACACATTCCCAACAAGCACAGGAGGTAGTGATAGGTTTGAATTATCTCCTTCAGAGAAAGACATGTCTGAAGATAAGCTGTTGTTACTAAAAGCAGGCAGTAACTCTTCACCATCTGCCCAAGCCATCTCTTCTTGCTGCACAACATCCAGAATGTCCTCAAGTGGTGCATGCAAGTTGTCCTGTTGTGGAATATTCTAGTTGTCCTCCTGCTCCCAATTGCCCTCATGCTGGACATGCAAATTGTTGTTGTTGGGTGCAGCATTGTGAAAGCCAGCACAAGGCTCAGCATTCTCAGGTAAGGGGTGTGGGTCCATGTTGTCAGGTGGAATCGGGTCTTCATCTATTGGGCCCCCACCAAGAAGCTCACTAGCCAAAACTTTAATCGAAGAGGACCAGCCATCCTATTCAAACTCATCTCCTTCAGACCATCTCATGCTTTTTGGAATGATATCCAGGTTCATAACACGAGCCTTGAGCACAATATGGCCCATGTGGTCATCCTCCTTGTCCCAGGAGATCATGCGACCAAACTTGCTGACAGCACAGGCCAAATCTTCAGTATTGCGAAAATCGAAAGGAACTCCTGTCAGCAGCAACCAAATTGTTCTATTGAAATGCACCCTCCTATGATTCCTGCCCTCATCATGCTTGACAAAAGAGATGAAAACTTCGCCAAATTCGTGCGGGCTATCAAGCACCAGCTTGTCCCTATCTCTAACCCTCGTCAGACGCACATACGCCTCTCCAAACGGGTATCGCTGGATGTCTCTCAGCCCTAACTGCCTATGATCAACAATAAATTCTTCGAGAACATCTCTTACATTGGGGAAAGGTGCATCGGCAGGGAGCGGATGGATAGTAGCAATAGCCCAATCTTCATGGCGACGAGGACGGTGCGGGAGCACGACCCGAGCCACCCCATTGCGGCCCGCAAGCTGCTGGATGGAGAACCCATGGGGCACAAATGGTCGCGGGTCGATCGGAATGTTGGCCATCAGAGAAGCCGCAGAGGCGCACACCGTCACAGGCGAGCTGGAGGTAACAGGAGCAGAGTTTGGGAACTGTGGTGAAGCAGAGGCTGACTGTGGAGAAGTTGAGGAGGCAAGTGCCAATCGAGGTTGGAAATTAGGAAAAGATCCCTTTGAGAGCTTGCTAAAAGAGGAAACCACCGGAGGGTCGCGGGCCGGGCCAACTGACTTAAACCAATCCTGGACCGCGTCCAGGTTCTAGGCCTCATTGGGAGGGCTGGCAAACGAAGCAAACCGGAGAAAAGGGAAAAGCCAGTAGCCGCCAGACGTGACACTCCACGGCAAAGTGGCCCGAGAAACCACACGCCAGAGTAATCAAGCAAGCCATTTGAAAAACCCTAATTGCCGCCCTGAGAAACCTCAGCGTTAACCTCTCCTAAGGTATTAAGATTCTGCATTGAAGACTCATTATTGTCCGAGATCACATTATTGCTAGAGCTCAGAAAATTCGCGAGACGAGCAAAAACCGATGGCTGGAGTTAATCGTCGGATGCATTGGCGGTGGCAGCAGATCGAGCACGTGAACCACTAGTAACCAAGGTCCAAGAAGCTTCTTCTTCACGATAAAAAAGTTGTTGTTCACGCAACCAGTTAGGGCCTCCAAAACCCCAAATATTAAACACCAATTCAAAGTCCTTTTCAACCACGCGGCCATGGTTACAGATCTCAAAACCCACAGCTACTGACGCAACCGAAAACTTGAAGGATCTGTCCTTGAGATGATGTACACGAAACCCTTGTGGATAACGACCAAAGCAAGATTGAAGAGTGATGCTAACCGTGTGACAGTCCAACCGAAATCGAGCACGACAGAAGGAAACCACCAAAGTGAACTCCCGTTGGCGAAAACCAGGAGAGAAAACCACTGGATGACCAAACTTTTCCCGCATAGAACGCTGAAAATCTTTACCTCTTTCAAAGTTGAGAGAAGGAGGATCCATGGCCATCTCCTCGACTCCGGCTCCAAAAACAGAAGAACTAAAGAAGGTGGTGGCTGCCACAGTCGGAGTGGCAAGTGGCAGGGAAGGAGGTGGCCACCGGCGGGAGGGGTGGCCGCAGTGGCCGGAGTGGCCACCTGCGGTGGTCGCCTAGGGAGAGCCTGGGTTGTGCATGATTAAATACTTTGTGTGATGAAGATAGAGCATAGCCAGACTATATGATTTTGTAGAGATAACTTTCTTTGGCCATGTTATTTTGAGAAGACATAATTGCTTAGTTAGTATGCTTGAAGTATTATTATTTTTATGTCAGTATGAACTTTTGTCTTCAATCTTTCGGATCTGAATATTCATACCATGATTAAGAAGATTTACATTGAAATTATGCCAAAGTATTACTCCGCATCAAAAATTCTCTTTTTATCATTTACCTACTCGAGGACGAGCAGGAATTAAGCTTAGATGCCCGACACGTCTCCAACGTATCTATAATTTTTGATTTCTCCATGCTACTTTATCTACTATTTTGGACTATATTGGGCTTTATTTTCCACTTTTATATTATTTTTGGGACTAACCTATTAACCGGAGGCCCAAATTGCAATTGCTGTTTTTTGCCTATTTCAAAGGTTTCAAGAAACGAAATATCAAACGGAGTCCAAACGGAATGAAACCTTCGAACGTGATTTTCTCACCGAACGTGATCCGTGAGACTTGGACCCTACTCCAAGAAGTAACAGAGGCGGTCACGAGGGTGGGGCGCCCCTAGGGCGCACCCCCTTGCCTTGTGGGCCCCCTGTTGCTCCACCGACGTACTCCTTCCTCCTATATATACCTACATACCCCCAAACGGTCAGAACAAGAGCCAAAAACCTAATTCCACCGCCGCAACTTCCTCAGATCCACGAGATCCCATCTTGGGGCCTGTTCGAGCTCACGGAGGGGGCATCCACCATGGAGGGCTTCTACATCATCACCATAGCCCTCCGATGAAGTGTGAGTAGTTTACCTCAGAGCTTGGGTCCATAGCTAGTAGCTAGATGGCTTCTTCTCTTTTTGGATCTCAATACAATGTTCTCCCCCTCTCTCGTGGAGATCTATTCAATGTAATCTTCTTTTTGCGGTGTGTTTGTTGAGACCGCTGAATTGTGGGTTTATGATCCAGCTTATCTATGAATAATATTTGAATCTCCCAAATTGCTGTTTTTTTTGCCTATTTCAGTGTTTCGCAGAAAAAGAATACCAAACGGAGTCCAAATGGAATGAAACCTCCGGGAACGTGATTTTCGGAAAAAACGTGATCCAGAGGACTTGGAGTCTACGTAAAGCAATCAACATGGAGAGCATGAGGCAGGGGGCGTGCCTACCCCCCCCCCCCCAGGCGCACCCTCCACCCTCGTGGGGACCATGTTGCTCCACCGACATACTTCTTCCTCCTATATATACCTACGTACCCCCAAACCATCAGAGGCATCCATGAAACCCTAATTCCACCACCGCAACCTTCTGTACCCGTGAGATCCAATCTTGGGGCCTTTTCTGGCGCTCCGCCGGAGGGGGCATTGATCACGGAGGGCTTCTACATCAACAACATAGCCTCTCCGATGATGTGTGAGTAGTTTACCTCAGACCTTCGGGTCCATAGTTATTAGCTAGATGGCTTCTTCTCTCTCTTTGGATCTCAATACAAAGTTCTTCTCGATTCTCTTGGAGATCTATTCGGTGTAATCTTCTTTTGCGGTGTGTTCGTCGGGACCGATGAATTGTGGGTTTATGATCAAGTTTATCTATGAACAATATTTGAATCTTCTATGAATTCTTTTATGTATGATTGGTTATCTTTGCAAGTCCCTTCGAATTATCAGTTTGGTTTGGCCTACTAGATTGATCTTTCTTGCAATGGGAGAAGTGCTTAGCTTTGGGTTCAATCTTGCGGTGTCCTTTCCCAGTGATAGCAGGGGCAGCAAGGCACGTATTGTATTGTTGCCATCGAGTATAACAAGATGGGGTTTATATCATATTGGATGATTTTATCCCTCTACATCATGTCATCTTGCTTAAAGTGTTACTCCATTCTTATGAACTTAATACTCTAGATGCATGCTGGATAGATGTCGATGTGTGGAGTAATAGTAGTAGATGCAGGCAGGAGTCGGTCTACTTGTCGCGGACGTGATGCCTATATACATGATCATACCTAGATATTCTCATAACTATGCTCAATTCTATCAATTGCTCGACAAGTAATTTGTTCACCCAATCGTAATACTTATGCTCTTGAGAGAAGCCACTAGTGAAACCTATGGCCCCCGGGTCTATTCTCCATCATATTAATCTTCCAACACTTAGTTATTTTTATTGCCTTTTATTTTACTTTGCATCTTTATCATAAAAATACCAAAAATATTATCTTATCATACCTATCAAATCTCACTCTCGTAAGTGACCGTGAAGGGATTGACAACCCCTTTATCGCGTTGGTTGCGAGGTTCTTATTTGTTTGTGTAGGTGCGCGGGACTTGAGCGTGGTCTCCTCTTTGGATTGATACCTTGGTTCTCAAAACTGAGGGAAATACTCACGCTACTTTACTGCATCACCCTTTCCTCTTCAAGGGAAGACCAACGCAGTGCTCAAAAGGTAGCAGGGGCACGCTTCTCGGACTCCTTGCCGGAGGCCCTACAATCCCTCTTCTTTCCTTAGCTTTCCTTGGCAGGAGCTGCTGCCGCCGCAGCCTCTGCCGCAACCGCATCCCGGTACATCTTGTCCACACAGATAATTGCATCCTTCTCATCTGATGTGATGATGATGACTCCCAGTGGCCCAGGCATCTTCAAGGTGTTATAAGCATAGTGAGATGCTGCCATGAACTTAGCTGTACGAGCGTCCGTAATCCCATTGTACGGCAGGGGGAGATCAACCACATAAACACAATCTTCTCAGTCCGATAGTTCAATTCTCCCCCAAACGTCACCGGCAACATAATCTTCCCCTTAGGATGGCTCCTGCCGGGATTGACTCCTTGAGACGTGCCGGTAACCTCTAGCTCTTCTTATCCTATCTGAAGCTTGTTGATGACTGCCGGGGAAATCAAATTCAACCTGGCCCCGCCATCCACTAACATCTTTGTGACCTTGAGGTTGCGAATCGTTGGGGAGACCAACAACGGCAAACACCCTACCGCTGTGGTGCGGCCAGGGTGATCCTCCTCATCAAAGATGATGAGCGGCTTTCGGGCCTCTAGCGCTGGTTCCACAACATTGACCTCTTGTGCCCATCGCTTGAGTTGGCGATGAGAGGTGTGCAAAGATGCACCTCCGTCAATGCATACGGCGTCAGTGGCCTTTTGAAATTCCTGCTCACTGGTCTCCTCTTCATTCCCTCCATCACTCGCATCATCACAGATTCCTTCTCTTGGCCCCTGGCGGTTTTTTCTTGGTTCCGAAAGGGTTTGTCGGGGCGATTTGCTTCACCACCCCGGCCCTTACCACCAGCAGAGTTCTGACCTCTCTCCTTATCGCGCTTATCATACTCTGCCCTCTGTTTCTTGACGAGTTGCTCAACCTGATAACACTCCTGAAGGTCGTGGACTTTGGTCCGGTGGATCTTGCAGTACGGCCAATCACCTTTCCCAGCTTTTTTCGCGGCAGCGGCCTCCCGGCAGGAAGTGCATGCTACCTCTTGAGCACCGCGTTGGATTTCCCCGAAGAGGGGAGGATGATGCAGCAAAGTAGCGTAAGTATTTCCCTCAGTTTTTGAGAACCAAGGTACAATCCAGTAGGAGGCCACGCACAAGTCCCTCGTACCTGCACAAAACAATAGCTCCTCGCAACCAACGCGATTAGGGGTTGTCAATCCCTTCAAGGTCACTTACGAGAGTGAGATCTGATAGAGGTGATAAATAATATTTTTGGTATTTTTTGGTATAGAGATGCAAAGTGAAAAGTAAAAGGCAAAGTAAAAACAAAGCAGGTATTAAAGTAATGGAGATTGATATGATGAGAATAGACCCGTGGGCCATAGGTTTCACTAGTGGCTTCTCTCAAGAGCATAAGTATTCTACGGTGGGTGTACAAATTATTGTTGAGCAATTGACAGAATTGAGCATAGTTATGAGTATATCTAGGTATGATCATGTATATAGGCATCACGTCCGAGAGAAGTAGACCGACTCGCCTCGCATCTACTACTATTACTCCACTCATCGACCGCTATCCAAAGATGCATCTATAGTATTAAGTTAAAACAGTAGTAACGCCTTAAGCAAGATGACATGATGTAGAGGAATAAATTCATGCAATATGATAAATACCCCATCTTGTTATGCTCGATGGCAACAATACAATACGTGCCTTGCAACCCTTTCTCATCCGGGTAAGGACACCGCAAGATTGAACCCAAAGCTAAGAACTTCTCCCATTGCAAGAACTACCAATCTAGTTGGCCAAACCAAACGGATAATTCGAAGAGACTTGCAAAGATAACCAATCATACGTAAAAGAATTCAGAGAAGATTCAAATATTATTCATAGATAATCTGGATCATAAAACCACAATTCATCGGTCTCAACAAACACACCGCAAAAAGAAGATTACATCAAATAGATCTCCACGAGAGAGGGGGAGAACATTGTATTGAGATCCAAGAAGAGAGAATAAGCCATCTAGCTACTAGCTATGGACCAAGGTCAAGTAAACTACTCACACTTCATCTGAGGGGCTATGGTGATGATGTAGAAGCCCTCCATGGTGGATTCCCCCCATGGAGCTCCTAACAGCCCCAAGATGGGATCTCGTGGATACAAGAAGTTGCGCGGTGGAATTAGGTTTTGGCTTTTGTTACGATTGTTTGGGGCATGGTATATATAGGAGGAAGGAGTACGTCGGTGGAGCAACAGGGGCCCACGAGGCAGGCGCGCCCTAGGGGGGCGCCCACCCTCGTGACCGCCTCTTTGTTCCTTGGCGTGAGGGTCCATGTCTCCTGGATCACATTCGTGAGAAAATCACGCTCAAGGTTTCATTCCGTTTGGACTCCGTTTGATATTCCGCTTCTTCAAACACTGAAATAGGCAAAAACAACAATTACGGGCTGGGCCTCGTGTTAATAGGTTAGTCCCAAAAATAATATAAAAGTGGAAAATAAAACCCAAAGTATAGTCCAAAACAGTAGATAAAGTAGCATGGAGCAATCAAAAATTATAGATACGGTGGAGACGATCGTGCATCCCCAAGCTTAATTCATGCTCGTCCTCGAGTAGGTAAATGATAAAAAGAGAATTTTTGATGCAGAGTGATACTTTGGCATAATTTCAATGTAAATCTTCTTAATTGTGATATGAATATTCATATCCGAAAGATTCAAGACAAAAGTTCATATTGACATAAAAATAATAATACTTCAAGCATACTAACTAAGCAATTATGTCTTCTCAAAATAACATGGCCAAAGAAAGTTATCCCTACAAAATCACATAGTCAAGCTATGCTCCATCTTCCCCACACAACATATTTAAATCATGCACAACCCCGATAACAAGCCAAGCAATTGCTTCATACTTTAACATTTTCAAAAAAATTTCAATCTTCCCGCAATACATGAGCGTGAGCCATGGATATAGCACTATATGTGGAATAGAATGGTGGTTGTGGAGAAGACAAAAAGAGGGAAGATAGTCTCACATCAACTAGGCGTATCAACGGGCTATGGAGATACCCATCAATAGATATCAATGTGAGTGAGTAGGGATTGCCATGCAACGGATGCACTAGAGCTATAAGTATATGAAATCTCAACAAAAGAAACTAAGTGGGTGTGCATCCAACTCGCTTGTTTCACGAAGACCTAGGGCATTTGAGGAAGCCCATCATTGGAATATACAAGCCAAGTTCTATAATGAAAGATTCCCACTAGTATATGAAAGTGAAAAAATGAGAGACTCTCTATCATGAAGATCTTGGTGCTACTTTGAAGAACAAGTGTGGTAAAAGGATAGTAGCATTGTCCCTTCTCTCTTTTTCTCTCATTTTTTCTATTTGGGCCTTTTCTCTTTTTTTATGGCCTCTTTTTTTTCATTTTTCTTTTTGTTCTTTTTCGACCGGAGTCTCATCCCGACTTGTGGGGGAATCATGGTCTCCATTATCCTTTCCTCACTTGGGACAATGCTCTAAAAAATGATGATCGTCACACTTTTATTTTTCTTACAACTCAACAATTACAACTGGATTCTTAGAACAAAGTATGACTCTATATGAATGCCTCCGTGTGTACCGGATATGCAATGAAACAAGAGTGACATGTATGAAAGAATTATGAAAGGTGGCTTTGCCACAAATACGATGTCAACTACATGATCATGCAAAGCAATATGACAATGATGGAGCATGTCATAATAAACGGAACGGTGGAAAGTTGCATGGCAATATATCTTGGAATGGCTATGGAAATGCCATGATAGGTAGGTATGGTGGCTGTTTTAGGAAGATATATGGTGGGTGTATGATACCGCTAAAAGTGCGCGGTATTAGAGAGGCTAGCAATGGTGGAAGGATGCGAAAATGTGCGTATAATCCATGGACTCAACATTAGTCATAAAGAACTCATATACTTATTGCAAAAATCTAGAAGTTATCAAAGCAAAGTATTACGCGCATGCTCCTAGGGGGATAGATTGGTAGGAAAAGACCATCGCTCTTTCCCGACCGCCACTCATAAGGAAGACAATCAATAAATAAATCATGCTCCGAGTTCATCACATAACGGTTCACCATACGTGCATGCTACGGGAATCACAAACTTCAAGACAAGTATTCTTTAAATTCACAACTACCCAACTAGCATGACTCTAATATCACCATCTGCATATCTCAAAACAATTATCAAGCATCAAACTTTTCTTAGTATTCAACGCACTCAAAAGAAAGTTCCGCATATCTTGAATACCAAGTATATTAACATTAAGCAAATTACCATGCTATTAACGATTCTCAAAATAATCTAAGTGAAGCATGAGAGATCAATAGTTTCTTTAAAACAAATCCACCACCGTGCTCTAAAAGATCTAAGTGAAGCACTAGAGCAAAAATTATCACGCTCAAAATATATAAGTGAAGCACTATGAACAAAACTATCAAGCTCAAAATATATAAGTGAAGCACATAGAGTGTTCTATCAAATTCCAATTCATGTATGGCTCTCTCAAAAGGTGTGTACAGCAAGGATGATTTTGGTAAACTAACAAGCAAAGACGCAAATAATACAAGACGCTCCAAGCAAAACATATATCATGTGGTGAATAAAAATATAGCTCCAAGTAAATTACCGATGGAAGTAGATTTAAAGAGGATGCCTTCCGGCATCCCCAAGCTTTGACTTTTTGGTGTCCTTGGATTATCTTGGGGTGCCATGGGCATCCCCAAGCTTAGGATCTTGCCACTCCTTGTTCCATAATCCATCAAAAGAATTTACCCAAAACTTGAAAACTTCACAACACAAAACTCAATAGAAATCTCGTGAGCTCTGCTAGAGAAAGAAAACAAAAGACTACTTTAAGGTACTGTATTTAACTCATTCTTTATTTATATTGGTGTTAAACCTACTGTATTCCAACTTCTCTATGGATTATAAACTATTTTACTAGCCATAGATTCATCAAAATAAGCAAACATCACACGAAAAACAGAATCTGTCAAAAACAGAACAGTCTGTAGTAATCTGTAACTAACGCAAACTTCTGGAACTCCAAAAATCTACCAAAATTATACAACCTAGACAACTTGTTTATTGATCAGCAGAAATTGAAATCAGTATTTTATCACGTTCTGGTGATTTTTAATAATTCGGGCACTGAGCGCAAAGTTTATGGAAATTACAACAAGATCAAATAACTATCATCCAAGAAGATCCAATAGGTCTAGCTTGGCACAAACACTAATTAAAACATAAAACCACATCTAAACAGAGGCTAGATGGATTATTTATTACTAAGCAGCAAGGAAAAATATTGGGTTATCTCCCAACAAGCGCTTTTCTTTAAAGCCTTTTAGCTAGGCATTGAGATTTCAATGATGCTCACAAGAAAGACAAGAATTGAGGCACAAAGAGAGCATCATAAAACATGTGACAAACACACTTAAGTCTAACATACTTCCTATGCATAGGCATATTATAGGCAAACAAATTATCGTAGCAAGAAAAAATTAGCATATGCAAGGAAGCAGAAAGGAACAATAGCAATCTCAACATAACGAGAGGTAATTTAGTAACATGAAAATTTATATAACCATATTTTCCTCTCTCAAAATAATTACATGTAGGATCATAAGAAAATTCAACAATATAGCCATCACATAACATATTCTCAACACGATCCACATGCATGCGAAGTTGACACTCTTCCAAAATAGTGGGATTATCATTAACTAAAGTCATGATTTCTCCAAGCCCACTTTTATCAAAAAATTCATAAGATTGAATGTTATCCAAATATGTGGGATCTAAACTTGACACTCTTCCAAACGCACTTTCAATATTATTGCAAACACTATTATCAATCTTATATTCATCATGGGGCTTAAATAGATTTTCAAGACCATAAGATGAATCTCCCCAATCATGACTATTGGACATAGCAAAACTAGCATCCCCAAGCTTAGGGTTTTGCATATTATTAGCACAATTGACATCAAGAGAATTTATAGTAACATCATTGCAATCATGCTTTTTATTCAAAGATCTATCGTGAATCACTTCATAAAGCACTTTATCACAATTTTCAGATTTACTAATTTCGTGCAAAACCTTATAAAGATAATCTAGTGCATCCAAACCACTAGGAATTGGTTCATCATAATTGGATCTCTTAAAAAGATTGGCAAGCGGATGGGGATCCATAGATATTAGCTTCTTTGTTTAGGAATAAATACTCAACTATTTCAACCAAACGAGCAAACGAGCCAAGTAAGACATAAAGGCAAACGAAAAGACGAACGGAAAAGAGAGGGCGAATAAAACGGCAAGGGTGAAGTGGGGGAGAGGAAAACGAGAGGCAAATGCCAAATAATGTAATGCGGGAGATAGGGATTGTGATGGGTACTTGGTATGGTGCTTGACTTGCCCTTGCGTGAGCCTCCCAAGAACGGCGCCTAAATTCTTCTTGCTACCTCTTGAGCACTGCGTTGGATTTCCCGAAGAGGAGAGGATGATGCAACAAAGTAGCGTAAGTATTTCCCTCAGTTTTGAGAACCAAGGTATCAATCCAAAGAGGAGGCCACACACAAGTCCCTCGTACCTGCACAAAACAATAGCTCCTCGCAACCAAAGCGATTAGGGGTTGTCAATCCCTTCACGGTCACTTACAAGAGTGAGATCTGATACAGATGATAAATAATATTTTTGGTATAGAGATGCAAAGTGAAAAGTAAAAGGCAAAGTAAAAACAAAGAAAGTATTAAAGTAATGGAGATTGATATGATGAGAATAGACCCAGGGGCCATAGGTTTCACTAGTGGCTTCTCTCAAGAGCATAAGTATTCTACGGTGGGTGAACAAATTACCGTTGAGCAATTGACAGAACTTAGCATAGTAATGAGTATATCTAGGTATGATCATGTATATAGGCATCACATCCGAGACAAGTAGACCGACTCCTACCTGCATCTACTACTATTACTCCACTCATCGACCGCTATCCAGCATGCATCTAGAGTATTAAGTTAAAAACAGAGTAATGCCTTAAGCAAGATGACATGATGTAGAGGAATAAATTCATGCAATATTATAAATCCCCCATCTTGTTATCCTCGATGGCAACAATACAATACGTGCTTGCAACCCTTTCTGTCACAGGGTAAGGACACCGCAAGATTGAACCCAAAGCTAAGCACTTCTCCCATTGCAAGAACTACCAATCTAGTTGGCCAAACCAAATGGATAATTCGAAGAGACTTGCAAAAATAACCAATCATACATAAAAGAATCCAGAGAAGATTCAAATATTATTCATAGATAATCTGGATCATAAACCCACATTTCATCTGTCTCAAGTAACACACCGCAATTAGAAGATTTCATCGTATAAATCTCCACAAGAGAGGTGGAGATCATTGTATTGAGATCCAAAAATAGAGATGTAGCCTTCTAGCTACTAGCTTTGGACCAAGGTCTGAAGTAAACTACTCACACTTCATCGGAGGGGCTATGGTGATGATGTAGAAGCCCTCCGTGGTGGATGCCTCCTCGGTGGAGCTCCTAATGTGCCCCAAGATGGGATCTCGTGGATACAGGAAGTTGCGGCGGTGAAATTAGGTTTTGGCTCCTGTTACGATCGCTTGAGGGCACGTAAGTATATATAGGAGGAAGGAGTACGTCGGAGCAACAGGGGGCCCACGAGGCAGGGGCGCGCCCTAGGGGGGGCCCACCCTCATGACCGCCTCTTTTGTTCCTTGGCGTAGGGTCCAAGTCTCCTGGATCACGTTCGGTGAGAAAATCACGTTTCCGAAGGTTTCATTCTGTTTGGAATCCGTTTGATATTTCGTTTCTTTGAAACACTGAAATAGGCAAAAACGGTAATTCTGGGCTGGGCCTCCGGTTAATAGGTTAGTCCCAAAAATAATATAAAAGTGGAAAGTAAAGCCCAATATAGTCCAAAACAGTAGATAAAGTAGCATGGAGCAATCAAAAATTATAGATACGTTGGAGACGTATCAGTGCACGCGACAGCTTCCCTGCGGGGGGCCTCATCCTTGGCTTTATTGTCGGTACTAAGTATGCCCGAACCTTCTACATTCATCACTGCCTTATCTCTTGGCTTCTTGCTGCGCTTCTTGCCCTTTCTCTGACTGGTTGATTCATCCTCATGCTCTGAGTCAACATTGATGCAATCCTCCTCACCGGGCAACTTCCTCCCTTCCTCCATCCGAGCACACTTATCCACTGGTGTGTATAGTTCATTCACAGTCTTGGGCAACCGCACATTCATCTTAGGACGAATGCAATGGTTGCGCACATTGGACTGGAAGCTGCTATAACGGCTGCTGGATGGATATTTGGAATATTTCTATGAACTTTACTGAATCTCTGTAAATACTTATGGAGGGTTTCTCCTTCCTTCTGATGGAGAAACTGCAGGTCGCTGGGCCTGCCGGGTTCTTGATGGCCACCGGTGATAGCACCGATGAACTCGTGGCACAGATCTGCCCATGACGGAATGGAGTTCTCCGACAGGTGCATTAGCCAAGACCTCACATTGGACTTGAGAGCCAAAGGGAAGTAGTTGGCGAACACCTTCTCGTCTCACTACTAGGAAAAACCTTATACACAGAATGTTACCAGTACTGGTGTACAAAATCATACGCTACTGCTACTTAGTAGCAAATAGCAGAATAAACCGCGCCATCGCTATGACTTTAGCAAGAGCGCATACTAGTAAAAAGCGTTGCTGCTATGTTTGAACTGCCACACATGGCTAACCCAACCTAGCAAGAGTCTGTGATATCGCCCAACGCTATCAAGCTATTTTCTTTAGTCAGAAAGGCTTACGTGTAAGGCGCCATCGCTAACGGAAATAAAATAAAGTGAAAAACAAGTAGAAAAGTAAATGAAAATGAAAGAAATAGAAAAAGGAGAAAGGAAAAAATAAAATTTAAAGAAAAATAAAAGAAAAAGGAAAAGGAGAAAGGAATAGCGATGGCGGGTTTTAAAAATGCTATCAGAAGCTAACTTAGCTATAGCGCATTTTCGTAAACGCTGTATCGTTACGCTTTCACTTAAACAGCGGTCCCCCCGCGCCCCGGCCACCACACTTCTTCCCCAAATCCCTCGCCCTCGCCGCCATCTCCCCAATTCGCCGTCGCCCCACTTCGCCGCTGTCTCCTGCCGGCGTGGACGCCCGCAACCTCACCGTCTCCCCCCGAGGTCGCCGTCATCCTCACCGCCGCCGCCCGAGGCCGCCCTCGAGGTCACCGTCGGTGCCCTCCACCTCACCGCCGCCCGAGCCCACCCAGGACCGTTGTTGCCCGTGCCCGAGCCCGCCCTCTCCGCCTCTGCCTCACACCGAGCACCTCCCCGCCACCGCCTCCCTCCTCTCTGTAAGTCCCCACCCCTCCCCACTCCTCTCTCTCTGCATTTTAGAGAAAAAATTAGTAGAGCAAAAGTTTGTTTATAGCAAAAATTTAGTTTAGAGCAAAGGATGTTAAGTAGTAGATGTTAGAGCAAAAACTAGTTTATAGAAAAAATTTGGTTTACAACAAAAGTTAGTTAGAGGCGTAGGGTTTAATTAGGGTAGATGTTGCTTGTATAGTATATAGTGATACTAGTAGATGTTAATTAGGTTACGCAATAGTGGTACTAGTAGATGTTAATTAGATGTTTTTCAGCTTAGGGCACTAGAGTTTTGCTAGGTTAATTAGGTTAGTAGTGGCTAGTAGTAGTGGTACAAGAGGGTTAATTAGGTGATGTTAAATGAATAACCTAAATGGATGAAATTAGTAGTTAACTGAATTTTTTTCCTTTCATCATTATAGAGCACTAAAGTTAACTAAATTTTGTTCTATTAGTAGTTAAATGAATTTTCTTCTAAACTTTGTTTTTGAATTAGCTTGTGAAATTTGGACATGTGGTTGCTCGTGTATATTTGGACATGTGTTGCGGTGTCGAAGAGGGATATTTGAACACTGTTTCCTGTGAATGATGTTGAGTGGCCTATGTTTTGCGGAATATTGATTCATTTTTGTTCCAAAGAATTTCAGGTTCTCGATTTGTCCACTTTTTAGCAAAGGTCATACCGAAATTTTCCGTGAATTTCGGCATGACTTGTGCTACAAACTAGGACATATCGAAAATTCGGATTTGCCGCACTGTGAAGGAGTCAACATTTCTGCAAAACAATAGGCCTTTTTATGTCATTATTCATTTTATTAGGTATAGAATTAATTGACTAGATTTAATCATAGGAAACATGGCTAGCAACGATGAAGGACAGGGTTCTGGTGATTGCGACGACGTCTACCGGGCGGCAGAAGAATTCTTTAGCCTTACCGATGATCAACCGATGTTGTTGCTGGGCCCTTCGGTGGCATCGGGGACTGAGACCAACACGCAGACCGATGCTGAGACTGAGACCGGCATTGAGACTCAGACCGGCATCGAGAACGACGCTGAGACTGAGTCCGGTGCTGCATCAGGGAGCGGAGCCGATATAGAACCGAAAGCAAAGAGGCAACATCTTCCTAACAAACTCAGGACTACTAGACTGGTGGTCACGGAGGTGGACGACGGCATTTTTGAGCCAAAGGCGCCCGAGGAAGCGCGTCGATGCTACGGCAATCAAATAGGTTGCATCGTACGGACAACCGCCACCATCAACGATGAGAAACTACAGAAGATAGAAAATATGAGGAGCTCCCTCCTAAAGAAGTTTCACCAGATATTCTTGTTCCCGGGCCGGAATGAGAAGGTTTATGAAGATCCAGACGCGGACCCGGCAATGAAGAAGATAAACAAACACGCCATGACCAAGTTTAGCGACGCGTTGGCCGCCTGGAAAACTCGAGTGAATGCAAGGATCATCGACAAGAAGGAACCCTACTCCGAGATTGTAAAGGATAATCCGACAATCGTGGAAGAGCGATTTCAAATATTCAAGGAGGCTTATGAGGCGAAGCTGCCAAAAAGTCTAAGTACATGAAGGGGCTTCAAGAGAGGAACATTGGGAGCCACCACCTCTAAGCCGTGGTTACGGCGGAAAGAGGTCCAAATGGGCCAAGGAGGACGCGGAAGCCGCGAGTCCGGGCATCCTGCACTTTTGGCGGATTTCACCGTCTCAGCGGGAGCGTGTCGCCCCGAGGGCCCGACACCGCTTGGACCCAGTGAAGAAGGTTTACGAGACAACACCGGTCATTACGGAGTTCATGAGACTGCTGGTAATGTTAGTTTCTGATCAATTCGACTGCACACGTTAGTCATATTTGTAAACGATCCTTGTGCCTTTTGCAGAGAGAGCAGCACCGGATTGCGGCCGAAAGCGACACGCCGTCTGAGGCATTGGCGAGGCCCAAGTGGGACACTCCATTCAAACGGGCGTTGAACATATTGAAACGACAGCCGGTGGATACTCGACCGTCCTATGGACGCGTGCACGGTGTCGGAGACAGCGCCACGTGGAAGAAGTACTACCGTGAGACCACGGAGGAGAGAAAGGAAAGACGGAGGTTAACTGAAGAAAACATCGACAAGAAGGTTGAGAAGAAATCATCTCGCATACCGAATAGCGGTAGCTGCCGCAAAACAGTGGTTGTGGATTTGTCTACTTCCTTGGTTCCGCCGCTTTTCACTTGGACAAGGCAAAATCCAAAAAATGCAGAGGACTTTCCTTGTCGACTTCTTGGGAGCACTGCTCCCGCACCGGACGTGTTTCGGCGGTGCTTCGTCTTTTGAGCTCGACACCCTCATGGTATCTGCTGAACGGCCCCTTCAATATAAATGTATAATCTCTGTTTCGTTGCCTTTCGGATGTCTCACGTCGCAGACTTTTCTTTGCAGTTTATCGAAACCCGTGCACCATATTGTACACCAACGGCGACCAGAAGGTGGACGTGGGGAAGGCGACGATAATGGAGCCGAAGGAACCATTGTTCCACAGCCGACCGATCCCCCCGAACGTCTTCAAGGTTTCCGTGGCCAGTGTCGAACCGGGCCACGAGAATTTGCCTCCTCCAATACTACTGGTGGATGACGAGGAGACACCACGGCGGCTTGGTGATTGTTGCAATGGGTGGGTCCTGTTGTGGCCAAAGATTCTGCTTCGTCTGGAGGCGGTCGGGAGCACACCCACGAGCAGGCAGCCTCAGCAAGGTATGGACATCAACACCCCACCTACCCAATTAGCGTCGGGTGTCGGGTTGGGTGATAGCGGACGGGGTAAGGAGGAGGCTCCACTAGTCCCTGATGACGTCGCCATGGATGAGGATGAGGACGACGGTGGCGCTGAACAAGATGTCTATACCGGGCGCCTCGTGGTTTGAGCGTCATGAGTTGGTGCCTGAATTGCCGTCTCAACGTATTATGGACGACCTTCCGGTAGTAAAGAAGTCTAGGAAGAGAGCAAGGAAAGGCAAAAAAGCTGATTCTATGATCCAGCCGCCTCAACAGCCTCGGCTTCAGGACCGTATAGATATCCCGATGCGGATAAATGGCATATCCCCGGTCAACCAATCCTACCTGCAACAGCGCTAGGGGTCAGATTCGGCGATCTAAGGAGACTTCATGACGATGTGCTGCGAGTAGAGAAAGGCCTCATCGCCTCGACAGATCCAGGATACCCGCTCTACGTGGATAATGTTCCGCGGAAAATGTGTACGTCGACAGCTTCCCCACGGATAAGTTCTTCCTCCGATTCGATTACATATTCGACATGTTTCACATGAAGAAGCTGGATTTTACGTTTGTCTGCCTTTATGCCTTGCACATGAACTACATCATCGGGTTGAGCAGATATCTCATATCTGTGTCGCTGACCCGTACTACATGCACGAGGGCTTCTTAGGAGTCTGCACAGAGCACCGTGTATACGCGAGGGAATACATCGTCAATTTCATGCTCGCCATTAAGGACAAGGGGGCGATTCCCGTGCCTTATCATCCCGTGTAAGTCATCCGCGCTGTTATCCTTCCTTCGATTTCAATCATTCATTTGCACGGTGGAGGCTAATTAATTTGAGGTGTACTTATTTTATGCAATGGCGCGCCGTCCTCATCATCCTATACCCCGATTCTCCCACGCTCTTTACTTGGACTCGTCAAGAACATTCACAAAAGGATTACACCCACATCAAGGATGTTCTCGACGATGCTATGTTTTACTAGCAAGCAAGGGGTGGAGAGGTTAGGGACAAGAAGAGAAGGGGGCGGTGGTCGCCTTCGCCATAAGACCGACTTCCGCTGCATCCAAAGAACCAAACAATTCTCTTAATGATGGATTCTATGTCCTACACCACATGTCGGAGTACGACGAGATCACCGTAACCTTATCATGTCACCTACATCCGGCGATGCCCATATTCTCGCAATGGGCAAAGAACGAGGGAGATATCGAGGATCATCGACTTGAGCAGTTCTATCACATCCAGCGAACTTGCCCAAATCATCATGAAGGAGGTCGTCGGAAAAACAGGGATGTTCTACGAAGAAGGACAAATGTCGCGGGAAGACGTCCGAACATGGGTAGCCGCTCAGCGCCTCGACCTGAAGCCTTTCACTAGGCTCGGGGACTATCTCCCTGACATGGATGGATGGAACGACATGTTGGAGTGATTGTCGATATATGGCAATGTAACATCCCAAATTTCCTATTTGGAATGTTTTGCAATTATAGCTAAGCATCTAATGCATCCTGTTTGAATTTGAATGCCATTTGAAGTTTCAGGAGAATTTTGAGTTTTCATATTTGAATTCAAACTTGGCAAGTGGGAATCATTTCAAAAACTATGCCTGATGAATACTTGATCAAAAGTATGAGAGGAGTAAACATGACACTCCAAAAATATCGAGGAAAACCTTGCCAAGAGTTTTGAATTCAAACTTGAGATTTATTTGAATTTGAAAAAATGGAATTTTATAAAGTTTGGATTTTGCCTTTGGAAAAATGTTCAAACGATAGGAATATTCCCGATCATTTTGGTATATATATGTGCTATATAAAATATTTATAGTTTATGTTTTATATCTGTTTTGTTTTATTTTTAAAAATAAATTTCAAAAAAGGAACTCCCCCCAGCGCCAGCCAGCCCCCTGCCCAGCCTACTCGAGCTGCCCACCAGCGCCTAATCAAGTTAGCCCAATGAGGCCGAGCCGCCTCACCTCCTCGCTCAAACCTTTGGAGCCGGTCGCCCACCGCACCACCTCTCTCTCTCTCACCGATGTGCAGGCCCCACCCCTTCTTCAACCCCCGCCCCACGCCACGCCACCGCCGATCACGGGATCTCAGGAGATCCGGGATGCCGATCCTCCCGATCGCCTCACCACGCCGAGGCCCCCGCCTATATAAGTCGGGCCCCCGCACCCCATTTCCCCCCCTAGCCCCTCGCCGGAACCCCCTCTCCCCTCACACGAGCTCACCGGAGCCCGAGCCGACCACCGCCGCCATTTCCGTCGCCATCGCCGCCCTAGCCCCTCCCGACCCCCACCGACTCCACCAACGCCTCGCCGCCTCAAGACCCGCCGAGCCACTCCACCGACCTCCCGACGACCGGAGAGGCAGCGCACTAAATCACCGCCGCCCGCCGCCCGCCGAAACTCCGATGAAAGTCGGAGTTATCTCCCCGTCTGATGCGTAATCTACTACGTAGATTAGATCACCTCAAGGGGTATTTTTTTAATAAAACTGCTTATTCGACCGGTTTAGTTCCGGTCTATTTTAAGTTAGGTTTTATTTTATTTAGCCGCCCGGCTAGTTTAAACCTAGGGCCGTTTAGTTTATATTACGCCGGTCGTAGTTTAGGCCCATTAGGCCCTTTTTCATTTAAATTGCTTTCTGTTTTAATGTAATAGTTCCTGTTTTGAAAAATTCATATCTTTTATTCTGATTAATATTTTTAGGTGATTCTTTTTTGTTGGTTTGCAAATTTTCTATAGTTTCTGTAGAAAATATATTTAACTATGTTAAAATTAACTAAAATTGCTTTATTTTAGTTTTAGTCAGAATAGTAAATCTGTTATAACATGAGTTAGAAAAATTATTTTTGGATGATTCTTTTTGCCCCAACTTTATTTTGACATTGCCAAACCATAGGATTTAATTCGGGTATTTTAGGATTAATAAAAAAATAGTTTTAAGAAGAATCTTGTTAATCCTAATTAATTAAATAGCTACTATTTTCCTATTATTTTAATTAGTAAATAAATTTATTTTTAACATGTGATTGATTATTCTAGGTTAGTTTGTGTCACTTTACAGGATGAACTTTTATTTATAATAAATAAAAGTTTTATTTTATTTTTCTTAATAGAAATTGAATTAGGCCTAATAGGAGTTTCATAATAGATTTTAAGTTAATTCTTTTGCTCCTAGTTGCTTAATGAAATCTTTTCTGTTAGGTTAACATAAAACCATGATTAGGTTATGTTAAGAAAATTTTTGTTATATAAAACTACTTTTAGTTGTTGTTTGAAGTAGGAAAACTTTGAGTTGGTTTTCTTTGAGTTTTCCCTTTGGGTTTTGCTTTGTAGGTTTTGGTGTGTTACTTTGCTATGCTATTGTGTTATGTGATCCTATGCTATATGCTTATTGTGATTATTGTTTGTCTCGGTAGAGTTTCCGGAGTGCGAAGCTTGCTACTACGAGTCCTTAGCTCACGAAGATCGTCAGCAAGGCAAGTTTTGATCATGTTATTTTCTATACCTATGTTTTTTGAAATTATCACCACCCCACCATGCATGCAGTAGTTGAAATTTTGAAGTTATTAATCTTGAGTAGTATCATGTGGTAGGATGAACCAATCCCCTTGTTACCATGACCCCGGATTTAAGTAGTTTACTTTGCTATGCTCAGAGACGGGTTTTGGGTTGAGTGAATTCATAAGTATGATGTGAGAGTCTATATTGATGACTACCCCATGTACTACTAGGATCATGATGGACTTCAAATTCACTCGGGTGGAGGATTTGGACGGGCACCTGGAGAACCCAAAGTGGTTGGCCGGGATGCATGGAGAAGTGCCATGACATCTTGCGGAAAGCTTCACCCAGCCACGAAGAGACGGATGGATGCCCCAAGACCGAAGCTTACCTATGCAGCCGCAAGCCATTATGGGCTCTCTGGGTCAACCCTAGTAGTGACGCTGGCTGGACGGTACTACGAGATGTAGAAGAACGGTAGGATTGGATGGGTACCGGCAGCTGTAAGAACTCTTTGGAAGACCCTGTTTCATTCATCCCGTCTTCAAACACCATGAAGTGCGAAGACTTAAAAGGAGGGAATGATTCTTGCGGGAAAGTGCGCAAACCTCTGCAGAGTTTAAAGATCTAATCGATTAGCCGTGTCCCGATTCACGGACAAATTGAGCCTCTGGAACTTGGAAGTATTCGGAAATCTCAACACTAAAACTAATGAATTAATTTGAGGGGTTTATGACTTAATAATTTGGGCATGAGATTTTGGTTGGCGGAACCATCTCAATAACTACCAACAATTTGTAGTAATTTGCAAACAAGTCCACTGTAGTAGGATAAAATTTGCTTTTCGCAAAATGATGAAACTTAGAGCTCCACAGCCAAAATGCATATAGTGTTAGTAACTTTATTATTGTTATTCTCTTCATGACTTGCCAGCTTATTCAAAAAGCTGACCTACATGGCTGCAACGCCTTATGTTGCGTAGGTATATTCCGATCAGAGTGAGGCTACGCTCGCGCTTGGCGATTGCCCTTTGAGTCGGATGGACTCGCTTTTATCTTCTACGCTCGCAGCATTAGTAGTTTATTTCTCATGAGTTGGCCTTGAGCTGAATTTATTCTCTTGTAATAAAGACTCTATATGAGAACCGTGTAATAAATTCAGGTGTGATTGCACTTTGATTACTTCATCGATGTACTGTGAGTACCAGCATGATCTTGGGATGGCATGCATACGTAGATTTGACCAATTTTGGGTCAGGTCGCTCTGAGAGATGGTATCGAGCACACGCCGACCGTAGGATCGTAACCCCTAGGATCGGAAAGCCATAGGAAGAGACCATTTACTTTAAATCCTTTTTCATTCCGTAATTCTCCTCGCTCAATTCTCGACTCCTCCAATTTTCAACATTCTAGATGGCCGTCACGAGTTCACCCCAGTTTTGCTACGGAGTTTTGCCACCGATGAGACGATGCCCTTCGGCAGAAGCTGGTCCAGATGGTGAAGAAGCTGAAGATTGCTCGCCCTCGATCACCGGGAAGCCAACCAATGCACTTCCGACGGATATCCGCCATGTGATTGAAGTGCACATTCCAGGGAGAACCTTCGGAGGGCATACAGAGCCAATTGACTTTGAGTTTACAGAGTTCAATTGGATCATCGGAAGAGATATGGCGATCTATCGTGCACTCGGACATCTCCGAGAAGAGTACAGGCCGAGCTCGATCCATCGACCTCGCCATGGTTTCTCGCAGAGCAAGGAATGGAGATATCATCCGCACTGTGGAGGACGACTCCATTCTCTCTTATGTCCAGGACTTGGAGTGTCTCCTCGAGAAGCGGGAGATCCGGACTCGCCAGAACTTCGAAGGAACACAGGAGGCTGTTGTTCCGTGAATTGGAACCGGAGGAGAAAGCACGCAGACTTCCTTGGCCATGAGGAAGAAATCGCGGACTTCATGGAGACAAATGACGACCAAGATGAAGCTTGCCGCAATAGAGGAAAAGATGGACTTGGGAGAGGACCTTTATCCGAGTGGAGATAATGGACCCCTCGTGAGCAATGATCAGGATTTTGAAGGGAGCTCCACCGAGAAAACCACAAGAGGAAGCGCCCACCGGAGGACATCACACCAGAGGATGCAAGGATTATTGATGAAGACATTAGTCGACCACCATGTTATTTTACTTTTTCGTCGATCAGTTAGGCCGATATTTTCGATTAGTCATGAGCTTTTGTAATCGAGATTGAACCATGTTTGAGTGGAATGAATAAATGATTGGTGTGTTTATGATTGTGCATTCATATGGGTAGTGATATTTCTCATAGACCATTGTTCTATTCTAATTCTCTCATCCACTCCAAAACACCAGATGCCTCCGAGACGTGACACGGTTTTCCGCGGAGCTCACCCAGCTACTCCAAAGCAGAATGCACTCATGCGTATACTCATCCGTAATCGTAACAACAACAATCCACCGCCACCACCCTCGTGGACAACTTGACTCGATTCCTGAGGCTGAATCCGCCAGTGTTCTCTAGTAGCACTGAGCCGATTGTGGCTGATGATTGGCTCCGCAAAGTCGGAAGAGAGCTAATCACTGTTGGATGCACCGATGCAGAGAAGGTGCGCTTTGCCGCACATCAGCTTGATGGTCCTGCAGCTTCTTGGTGGGAGAACTACACCGCCACTTATCCCATCGGCACCATCACATGGGATCAGTTCCAGCAGGCCTTCCGCACCGCTCATGTTTCAAATTGGAGCCATGAGTTTGAAGAAGCGTGAGTTCCGCAACTTACGCCAGGGAACCGTACGCGGCACAAGACGTGGACGAAGTTTAGCAAGCTAGCCCGCTATGCCCTCGATGATGTGGCCACAGATGCCGCAGCGTGAGAAGTTCCTTGAGGGACCGAATGATGAATCGGGCATGCAGCTTATGGTGGCTACTTTCACCAACTACCGTGAGCTGGTAGACAAGGCCATCATACTTGAAGGCAAGCAGAAGAGATTGAAAGCCGCATAGCGGAAGTACAGCCAGAAGCACAACTCAGAGCTCAGAAGCCCCGTTATGCCCCATACTCAGGAGGGCATACCCATCACAACCATGGAGGCCATAACCATGGAGGAAATGGGAACAACCGCAACCAGGACAACAAGTCAGGCAATGGCCATGGCAATGGAAACAGTAATGGCAATCAAGATCGCTCGCCCGGCTCAAGGATCTCGAGTCACATCACCGCTTCAAGTGCCGTAAGATAGGCACTATGCCACCGACTGCCCAGAGGCCAAGAAGAGGAATGGGAACGGCAATGGAAGCTCAATAAGAAGCCCAACCCTTTCCCTCGTGCAAGGTGAACCACATTGACGTGGAGGACGTCTATGATCAGCCGCACAATCGTGGTTGGTAAGTTTTATTGAATTCACGTTCAGTTTTGGTACTCTTTGATTACGGTGCAACGCATTCATTCATATCAAGGGTAGTTGTGGAAAAGTACGGGTTGCCCACTAAAACCCTTAGAAGCCCCCTTCGCCGGGCCCGCAGGAGGAGAAATGATGGCGAGCTTAGGCTGTCATGCAACCCTCAACATCGGGAACCATAAGTTTCCGCAGACCTCATAGTGTTGGAAACCCGGACCTTGGATGTAATCCTAGGCATGGATTGGTTGACGGTTCAAGGAAACATAGATCGTGCTCAAGAAGTCTATTCTCGCTCACCACCCCGGGCGTAAGAGGATCAAGTATGTAGCCGTGCATAGCCGGATGAAGAATCAGTGCATTCCCTCACGGGAGTTGTTCAGAAGAAGTGCCGATGGTGCAAGACTTTCCCGATGTGTTTCGAGGAATTACCAGAATGCCACCGGATAGAGACATTGAATTTCTGATAGAGTTATTGCCCGGCACAGCCCCAATATCCAAGAGACCCTATCGGATGCCACCGAATGATTTGAAAGAGATTAAGGATCAAATTAATGAGTTATTGGCGAAAGGATATATTCGGCCAAGCTCATCACCTTGGGGAGCCCCAGTTCTTTTGGTAGAGAAGAAGGATGGAAGCTTGAGGATGGTTGTGGATTATCGTGCATTGAACGAGGTGACCATCAAGAATAAGTACCCTCTGCCGATGATTAATGATCTGTTTGATCAGCTAGTTGGAGCCAAGATATTCTCCAAGATCGATCTTCGATCAGGGTATCATCAGTTAAAGATCTGTGAAAAGGATATACCCAAAACAGCATTCACCACCAGGTATGGTTTATATGAGTATACCGTCATGTCATTTGGATTGACTAATGCTCCTGCATACTTCATGAATTTGATGAACAAGGTGTTTATGGAATATCTGGACAAGTTTGTCGTGGTGTTCATTGATGATATACTGATTTTCTCCAAGAGCGAGGAAGAGCATAAGGAACATTTGCATCTAGTTCTGGAGAAACTTCGAGAACATCAGTTGTATGCCAAGTTCAGCAAATGTGAATTTTGGTGAAGGAAGTTGGATTCCTCGGACATGTTATTTCAGGAGAAGGAATAGCAGTTGATCCCGCCAAGGTTGAATCAGTCACCGATTGGCGATCACCCACCTCGATCAAGGAGATCCGCAGTTTTCTCGGACTCGCAGGATATTATCGGAGGTTTATTGAGAACTTCTCAAGATTGCCAAGCCCATGACTGAATCTGTTGAAGAAGGAAGCCAAGTATGTTTGGACCGAGGAATGTGAAGCCGGTTTTCAGGAATTGAAGAAAGCGGTTGGTTACAGCCCGATGCTGATTTTGCGGACATACACAAGGAATACCAGGTTTATTGTGACGCTTCTCGTCAAGGACTCGGAGGAGTACTAATGCAGGAAGGAAAAGTTGTAGCTTATGCCTCCGCATAGCTACGACCTCATGAGATGAATTATGCCACACATGATTTGGAGTTAGCAGTAGTAGTGCATGCACTCAAGACTGGAGACATTTCCTCATCGGAAACCGTTGCGATGTTTACACAGATCACAAGAGCTTGAAGTATATTTTCACGCAGAAGAGTTGAACCTCGTGCGAGAGGAGATGGCTAGAGTTGATAAAGGACTATGACATGAGATTGCATTACCACCCTGTAAGGCTAATGTTGTAGCAGATGCTTTGAGCCGTAAGAGTTATGTGAATACTCGGCGGCAGGAGGATTACCCTGTGAGTTAGTCGATGACCTCAGAGATCTCCGACTGGAGATAGTTCCGAGAGGATTTGTTGCAACTCTGGAAGTTCAGTCCACTTTGGCCGAAAGGATTCGTGAAGCCCAGAAGTCGGACAAGGAAATTGAGGAAATAAAGCAAAAGATGAATGAAGGGAAAGCTAAAGGGTTCCGTAAGGATGAACACGGAGCTATATGGTTCGAGGATCGTATTTGTGTGCCCAATGATCCCGAACTCAGAAAGCTAATTCTTCAGGAGGCTCATGATTCACCATACTCGATTCACCCCGGTAACACCAAGATGTACCCGGATTTGAAGGAAAGTTTCGTGGGCGGTATGAAGAAGGATATTGCCGAGTACGTAGCAGTATGCGATGTTTGTCAACGAGTAAAGGTAGAACATCAGAAGCCAGCAGGGTTACTTCAACCTTTGCCGATTCCCGAATGGAAATGGGAAAAACTTGGAATGGATTTCATCACAGGATTACCCAGGACCCGTTCAGGTTATGGTTCCATCTGGGTAGTGGTTGATCGTTTGACCAAGGTAGCTCACTTCATTCCCGTGAAGACTACCTATACCGATTGCTAAGTTGGCCAAGATATACATGACCAGGATCGTATGTCCGCATGGAGTTCCGAGGAAAATCGTGTCGGATAGAGGAACGCAGTTTACCTCAAAGTTTTGGAAGCAGATTGCATGAACCTTTGGGTACGAGGCTGGAATTCAAGACAGCTTTTCATCCGCAGATGATGGATGCATCGAGAGAGTCAACCAGATTCTGGAGGACATGTTGAGAGCTTGTGTGCTAGACTATGGGTCTAGCTGGGATGATAATTTGCCATACGCAGAGTTCTCATACAACAACAGTTATCAATCCAGTCTGAAGATGGCTCCTTTCGAAGCTCTATACGGAAGGAGGTGCAGAACACCATTGATGTGGGATAGTGTTGGAGATCGATCACTTTTCGGTTCCGATCTTATCGAGGATTCAAGAGAAAGTCAAGCTGATTCGAGATGACTCAAGATAGCACAAATGAGACGGAAGAGTTATGCCGATAAAGAAGCGCAAGGAAGTGACTTACGAAGCGGGAGACCGAGCATATCTTCGTGTGTCTCACTTCGTGGAATCAAGAGGTTTGGTGTCAAGGGAAAGCTAGCACCCGATTCATTGGCCCTACAAAATCCTCGAGCGTCGTGGAGAAGTTGCTTACAAGTTGGAATTGCCGGAAGGATTGTCCGGAGTTCATGATGTCTTCCATGTTTCTCAGCTGAAGAAGTGTCATGCCGACATGGCCGATATTCCGTTGAGAGACACAGTGCCCCTAGAGGCCATACAGCTTGACAGTGATCTAATCTACAAGGAGAAACCCGTCCGAATTCTCGAGACTGCGAGCAGAGTCACCCGCAGCAAGGTCATCAAGTTTTGTAAGGTGTTCTGGAGTCATCACTCCGAGGAAGAAGCCACCTGGGAGCGCGAAGAAGACCTTCTTCGAGACCACCCGCACCTATTTGCTAGCCAACCCGAATCTCGAGGGCGAGATTCATCTTAAGGTGGGTAGGTTTGTAACATCCCAAATTTCCTATTTGGAATGTTTTACAATTATAGCTAAGCATCTAATGCAACCTGTTTGAATTTGAATGCCATTTGAAGTTTTAGGAGAATTTTGAGTTTTCATATTTGAATTCAAACTTGGCAAGTGGGAATCATTTCAAAAACTATGCCTGATGAATACTTGATCAAAAGTATGAGAGGAGTAAACATGACACTCCAAAAATATCAGAGGAAAACCTTGCCAAGAGTTTTGAATTCAAACTTGAGATTTATTTGAATTTGAAAAAAATGGAATTTTATAAAGTTTGGATTTTGCCTTTGGAAAAATGTTCAAACGATAGGGAATATTCCCCTGATCATTTTGGTATATATATGTGCTATATAAAATATTTATAGTTTATGTTTTATATCTGTTTTTGTTTTATTTTTAAAAAATCAAAAAGGAACTCCCCCAAAGCGCCACCAGCCCCTGCCCAGCCTACCGAGCCGCCCACCAGCGTGCCTAACTGCCAGCCCAATGAGGCCGAGCCGGCCTCACCTCCCTCGCCTCAAACCCTTTGGAGCCGGTCGCCCGACCGCACCACCCCTCTCTCTCTCTCACCGACCGGCAGGCCCCACCCCCTTCTTCAACCCCCGCCCCACGCCACGCCGCGCCGCCGCCGATCGCCGGATCCCGTGAGATCCGGGATGCCGATCCTCCCGATCGCCCCCGTTAACGCCGAGGCCCCGCCTATATAAGCCGGGCCCCGCACCCCATTCCCCCTAGCCCCTCGCCGAACCCCTCTCCTCACACGAAGCTCAACGAGTGGACTCCTTGTTAGTGTCGTCTAGGGAAAGATAGTGATCGGTGCTTACCCCGGTACTTGAAGTACCGCTGGTCGTGGATGACACGGAAGTTCCCGGATCTTGTGGGTAAAGTGTGCAACCTCTGCAGAGTGTAAAACTATTCGAATAGCCGTGTCCACGGTCAAGGACAGTTAGGCGGTGCTGCTTAAACTACGCCCGAGTTTACAACCGTGTGTGTGAGTTGATAAAACTACTTGGGTCAAGTCAAAGGACTTGACATGATTGAGTTGGGTTGGTGCCCACTCTATTTATGTTGATATCTGTAACTTTGTCCTCATGGTTACTTGAATTCTCATGATGCATGTCTTACAAGTTGTTGAACATGTCATTGCACTCAAAACTAGCTTTACGCAAAAATTTACCTATATCATGCATTGTTGTATCTCGAACCAAAACATGGGTTGCTTGCAGTACATTCAAAGTACTCATTGGCTTGCCACTGGTTATTTTATTGGCGGGCATGAAAGAACAGGATATGATGAAGAATACTTGGTGATTTAACATGCGAGCTAGGGCGCCTCAAATGTAATGCCCGTAGGGTTAAGGCGGATGGCATGGGTCCAAGTTATCGACGAAGATTTCATTTGAAATGTTATACTCAAGACTTGACCATAATGGTCCTACTTGTGTAATACGGTATGTATGGATGTAAGACTCTTGTTATTCAGCTTACGTGTGTTCAGTGAGCATTGATCTCTGGGATCATCAGTACACGTGCATTCGGTGATCACGACTTATGAGTCGGGGTCCCCACAGAGCCGGTATCGTGAGCCATCCCGACCGTAGGAAGCCTTAGTTAGCATGGTCGTTAGTTAGGGTAAAACTATTTCCAAAACTATTACAAGTTTTCAAAACTATCTATACTTCTCTTCCCTTCTCGCTTTTCAAAAACTAAGGTATACTTTCCCCATCGATCTCTTCCCTTCAAAACTATTGCAAGCGGTCGCTAGCACCCTCAAGCCCACGACCACGGGATTCCTTGTAATCCTCGTGGATAGCCTAGAAGGAGTACACCTTGCCAAACACTCACCCACCTCTTCTGAACCCAAGATTCGCGACACCACAACAAGACGATGCCAACAGAAGATACGCCTTTGAAGAATGAGGACATGAAGACCAAGAGGATGGTGACACCTTTGAATTTGCCCCAGGATGATTCAACTTTGTCCTATGACGATCAGGGTGTAAGATATGCAAGACCATGATAGACATCGCTAATAGAGCAACCATGTCCTTACCATTGTTGTATCGACAACCACCGGTGGATGAGAACCTTGCCATTTGGTCCGCCTCACTATAGTGAGCAGGAAAACGGTTCTCTTCATCCCCCGCTCTTGGTGTCGATGTTGTCATCAACATAACCGACATGTTGGACCTCTACTATGCCTTGTTAATGTCCATGCATAAAGGATTGCAAACCTAGTACCATCGACGCCTTAGAAGACAAAAAGGGATTGTCATGATTAAGAAGACAACAGAAGACCGAGTCAATGCCTGCTACGAGAAGCCACCTCCACCCCGTCAGCTCATCAGGTGAGAGATTGTCGAAGATTCTTCAGGCCAACCCGGATTGTTTCATCAAACAACTACAAGAGACGTAGCAACACCTGAGGAAAACCTAGGAGACTGCACGAGGCACGGAGCAAAGCACGACTACTGAATCCAAGAACCCCTAGGGTAGGATGAGTCGTGTACCCCCTATGCGCAGTCGAGTCCGTATGATGGTTCGAATTGAACCATGATTGTGTGTTTCTTGCTTTTATTTGTTTGTGTTTTGATATCAGTCGCCCTTTTTGCCCTAGGCAACAAGTACGCAACTATATCACCTGCCTTATTTTGTTGTTTGTGTTTGGCCCTTTTTGGAACTTGTTTCTTTGCACCTGCACTATAGAACCCCCTTTAGGCATCCCCTTTATGCTACTTATCCCTCTCATCTCTCTCCCCAATCAAGACCAGCAAGACAAGATGCACCAAGGAGTCTACTTGGCGACCAACTAGCACTGAAGACTTTTTGTTGCAGCCTCCTCGACCAAGAGCAGCCTAGTAGAGTTATGTTTACCCCACCAGACTAGAAACCCATTCCTAGACCCTTCGAGACTTCATGAGATACCCCAGTCCTTACATGTGCTTAACCCACAGAATTGCAAGAGAACCAGTTAAGTCTCTGTAAACTTGCACAACACTGGGTTCATTATGGAACTAGTGGACATAGTGAACAAGCACATTATCATCCTAATATAGCACCGGGGACTCCGATGCCATAGGGAAGACCAGTTTGAGGATATAGGAATAGAGGACGCATGACTTGATGAGTTTATATGACTTGAGGAATTATATGAGACTATTTGGTGGATTATGAGGCTTTGATGTTGGTAGATGAACTTGGTTGGATCATGACTATAGATTAGCATAGCTTTCATTACCCCTGGAGTAAATTGGATTTTGTGGGACAATTATAATCGCAACATGAAATTCTTGGAAGTATATGGATTTGGTGAGCGAGGATATGATAGAAGATAGTTGACATTACGGAAATGACTTGGGGGAATAGATAGGAATTCTCGTTGGACATGAGATTTGGATTCAATACATTATCCTAGTGGAGTATGTATGTAGAGTAATTCTACATGGTTCGAGTAAATTGGATTTAGACTGATGATCTTGATCATGATACCATGTTTCTTGGAGGACAATAAACTAGGAGATTGGATTAATTGTCGGAGTTGATATAAGCCTGACCTTGGAGTTCACTTGACCATGATAATGGAAATTGGTGGACTGACTATAGTAAGGTAGCCTTCCCAGTATTTGTGGATTATAGGATATTAGAAGATCGTGTGGAACACCATAGAGATTGGATTTGAAGAGCTACTGGATCATGTAATGATTGGTGTAGTTAATGGATTCTTTGGAGTTGACTCATAGGAAGGAAACAAGATCCGGAGTGGCTTACGACGTGTTTCCTTGGGATAGAGATGCTTTATCTTAGACCTTGGAAGAATAGGCTGAGCCCTTGGATTGTCACGTTCAAGCTTAGCGACTTATATGTTCTACCCATGGATTTTTTAGGGGTAGACATACATGTGAGTTTGGAGATTGTAGATATATATGATTTTGTTAGACCTCCTCTCGGGAGCCATGAGGATATGAATCACATGAGCGGTGATTAGAGTTGACCTATACGAAATGATGCTTTCAACGGTATAAGGTGGTCTATTTGGAGGACTAGATAGAACAATTGGCATCTCAGGAATTGTGCTTAAATATAAGATGATAAACGTTCACTCGCACCCTAGAACCCTTGAAACCCTTAAGCCCTACCAAGCTACAACATGGTCGGATCATGACCATGGGTCTTGACTCTAGATCGAGAACACCTTGGACCATACTCAGCCGTGACCACCACCAATACCCCCCATCCTACCTTATGTACCTCATGAACAAATTCTTCATGGAGTGCTTGGACAAGTCAGTTGTCATCTTTCTCTGATGACATACTTGTCTACCCGAACACGAAAGAAGAATCGTTGAGCTGGTCAAGGAACATCTGAAGATCGTCATGTCTAGGGGGAAGAACTACACCAACCACCATCTTCAAGAAGTATACTACCGCGTCAAAGACCATGTGTATCTGCAAGCCACTCCTCTCTAAGGAACCAAGCATTTCCATGACAAGGAGACCCACACCAAGATTCATCAGCCCCCTTTGAGATCACTCCAATATTTAACAACCCCCTCTGAGGTCACTACGAGACAAAGAGAAGACAGTTACCAGCTGGAGTTGCCACCTGAATTACCTGATGTGCACAATGCTTTCCATGCATCACAACCTCGGAAGTGTTTCCAACTTCCTAACTTGCCCGATCTCTACGAGGGCATTAACCACCGAGCCATCGACCCCTAGCCCAATCTAACCTACCGCGAGCTACCCATTAGCAACCTGGATCAAGAAGAGTGTCATACACGAAGCCACACCATCAAGTACTTCAAGGTTCAATGGAGCACCAAATGGAAGCAGAAGCAGTATAAGGACGTGAAGACTACCCCAAATCCAAGTTTTCGTATTCCTTTCCGCGCCTAGTCTGGGAATCTCGGGGACGAGATTCTTGTAAGGGGGTAGGTCTGTCACACCCTGATTTTCATGCCACAACACTTAAGCTAATAAATCATGATAAAATGTGGTTTGACAAAAACTTTTGAGCGTTTTGGACCTTGCCTTGATTGGATTTCGTGTGTTGTTTGCAAGTGCTCTAAAAATCAAATAAATCCCCCAACTCCTATACTTCATCTCCTTGATCCAAAACCTTTTCCCAATGATCATGCCATGTGTATAGAGTAATATAGTATTTTCTTACAAAATAATTTGGCCAAAAAGTATTTTCAAAAATTAGTTTTCCAAAAACCCCTGAATTGAGGTTTGCACTGCAAGTACTTAATTAAGGGCAGTAAAAATCTTTCTAGAAATATTTTTGACTCCTATTAGATATAGGATACCCAGAAACCACAAAAATATAATTTTAAAAGTTAATTTCCTATTTTATTTAAAGGCTTTTTCTTAAGGCCAGAAATGGTCTTTAATAGGTTAAAATTATTTTAAAGCTTTAAAAATATTTGAGGAAAATTAGGGAGACTCAATGGACATATATTTTCCATATATATGAGTTTCAACACATGGTCATGATCAAAATATTGGACAAAACCTCCCAAAACCATTTCTGCCCATTTCAAGGATTTGAAATATTTCTACAGGAAATATTTCTATAAACATCCAAGAAAATTCCAGCATGTCACATATGACATTTTTGATGATCTTGCTAAATACCATGTCATGGAGAACAGCATAACCCCATTAAACCCTCTCAAAACCACTTCTGTCCTTTTTCAAGTTTGAAACAACTTTGCACTGTCAAACATGTCCAAATGCTCTCAAACTTGGTGCACATGCTCAAATGGTGTAATAATGCATCTAGACCAAATGGCACCAGTTGTAGAGAATGTTATCTTGATCAAAGTGCCCCAAAACCCTCTCTGTCCAGAACCAAATTTGAACAAGTTTACATTGGAAACTTTCTCATTTTGATCTGAATTTTTGTAGACCTGTTCAAATCCTCAAATGAGGCCACTACACCAAGTGGTGCATCAAGGAGAAGTGATTTGCTCAACTAGATCTACACAAGTTCATTTCTGCTAATTTCTAGGGTTTACAAAAGTTACATTGTGAACTTTGCCCAAATAAGCTCAAAATGGGTGTAAGGCCCTAATTATATGTGCAAATTCACCCTGTGGAGTCTCCTGCCAAATGGAGTTCATTTGCTTAACCAAACAAGCATCAAACACCTTCTGCCATTTTACTAAAACCCCTGTTTTGACCTCTTCCACTCTACTCCATGGCCTCCACTTTTTACCACAGCCCCTCCTTGACCTCTTCTACCTCCAGTAAGTCTTGCCAGCTCTCAGATCAATCATGGAATAGGGTAAAACCCCACTTTCTCTCTCTGGACGTCACATTTCTCTCTCTCTCAACCCCACCTCTCTCCTAGTGGTTCAACAGGGCATCCAAGGCCAACTCCCCTTTGTTTACTCACCCCACAAAGCACCAGACACTAGTGGACACGCCCCTGGCACATAAACAATGCCATGGCATGCAGAGCTCGCGCTCTGGAGCACGCTACAGTGCTCTCCGGCACTGTAGCACGCCCATTCCAAGGCCTCCCGTCGACCTTGAGCTCCGGAATCGTGTCCCCCGAGGCCGCCTCGGCGGCCACGACACGCAACACTGTCGGCCCCTTCCTCCCTCGCCCTCCTTCTCCCTCCTAGAGCTCACCCAAGCACGGCCTGGACCGCGCCCATGGTGCATCGGTGCCCCCCCTATATAGAGCCGTCTCCCGAGCTCTTCCTCTCCTCTGCTGGACCCCCATCACTCCCGTGAACCTCTCGGACATGCCCAATCTCCCCCTTGTGCCCTCTTCCCACCTCCATGACCGGAGTGCCGCCGCTAGCCTCCACCTCGATTCGGGCAAGGACGAGCTCCTCAGCCTCTCTCCCTTCCCCCTACCCACTCCAGTACTCCTTCAATGAACCGCGAGGGCCTCTACCGCCGCCATTCTCTCCCCCGTACGCTGTGTGCTCGAGGCCGATGCTGGTCGGCGACCTCCTTCGCGGTCACCCAAACCGTCGCGGATACGGCGCTTCCCGGCGCAAGAGGAGCAGGCCAGTGGGTGCGCCCCTCCGCCCTGATCACTCTGATGGCCGGAACACCACCGGGATGGCTCGAGCCCCAGGCCACCGGCCGTCTTGTGCCACGCCCTCCTCTGTCCCGCGTCGCGCGGTAGGAGACGACCAGGGGCAATGAGGAGGCCCTGCAGGTGGACGCCCGCTCGTCGGTGGCCCACCCGGCCACGCGGCCCGGCAAGTGGAGGCGGATCGCTGCCTTCCTCTTCCCAAAGAACGGAGGCGTATCGGCTGGGCGCCTTGACGTCACCCGCTGATCACATGGCGGAGTCAGCTGGGCCGGCGCGCTCGGCACTAAGCCTGGCCTAGTGCGCACTATTACGGCCCCGGATCCAGCCCGTTTAGGTGAATCCTTTCCTTTTTTCTTTTTCTGTAAACTTGTAAAATCTCCCAAATATTCAAATAAGATCCAAATTTGATGATTCAAATTTCTAGTGACTCTATAAATCATGATCTACCTGTTGGTGCAACATGCACATTTTTCTAGAGACCTTTTCTTCACAAACATTTATCAAATCTTGTTTTTCCTATTTACGTGATGAACTTTAGAAAATCACGAGAGCTCAAAATTGATCCAAATGCCATGATTCAAATTCCTAGATGCTTCTAAGTTCATAACTTAGTTTATGAACATTTTTCTTAATACTTTCTGTACCCCACAAAATAATGAGCCATTTCTTCATGTTTGTCAACTTTGCAAATCCATAGAATATTCATTTGAACTCCAAATCCAGTGAAACCAACTCCTAAATGCTTCTAAAATCATGGTTTGCTAAATGGGTGCCTCTGCTCATTTTTCAAAAATATATTTCTGTACACTTCTTGCAAATCCAAAAATCCCTTGATTCCATCATATTGAAATATTCAGAGATATCCATTGATCAAATCCCATTGAAACTACTTTGGTCATACCTCATATGACCAACGGTATCCTAGAAAAGTCCAACTTGCAATTTTAGAGCACTTTTATTTTTGCCTTGTTGTGTTGCTTATTGTGATTGTTTTCGACGTTAGTTGACGAAGTAGATGGAATACTTGGAGAAGGACCCAAGACTTGAAGACTCGATGAACTGTGCAAGCAGCCCTTTGACCATGTCTATGAAACCCTTTTATGCATCTCAGATAGCACTTTATTATTGTTGCATCGGAAACATGATGAGATGGTAGCCACTTTGGTGGGTTGCCTTCATTCTTCCTCATTGATACTTGCATTGTGCATGACCCTACCTTCTTATGAGGGTTATGCGGTGGGAGTAGATAGGATGCTAAGTAGTGCTATGCAAAAGGGACGGAATATGCATAGAGATGGAGACAAAAGTATTTTAAAAGGACTTTTCAAAACCCGTCGGGTGCCACTTATGCCCGAGGGAGATGATGAGTTGGGTAGCCACTTGATGACGGCGCGTCATCGAGGCAAGTGTGTGTGTTGTTTCCGAAAACGGATTAGATTTAAGATTTGTCGACTGTCCCAACCTTACATGTGCAACCACTCTACCCTTATATGGGAAAGGGCATTATTGACTGCTTAGGCCGATACTAGCTTGGAGCCCGCATTACTAGTAACGGGGGAGAGTTGGTGCTCTCTCTCGGACGGGTCGTGCTGTGTAGGGCGGCCATGACTGTTTTCACAGGGCACCGGATACACCGTTGTGTCCCCTCTCGGATGTTACGATCTCGAGTGAGTCTTGTATGATGTACATCGTGAGGATACGGAACAACGAGTGGACTCCTTGTTAGTGTCGTCTAGGGAAAGATAGTGATCGGGTGCTTACCCCGGGTACGTGAAGTACCATGGTCATGGATGACACGGAAGTTCCCCGGATCTTGTGGGTAAAGTGTGCAACCTCTGCAGAGTGTAAAACTATTCGAATAGCCGTGTCCACGGTCAAGGACAGTTGGGCGGTGCTACTTAAACTACGTCCAGAGTTTACAACCGTGTGTGTGAGTTGATAAAACTACTTGGGTCAAGTCAAAGGACTTGACATGATTGAGTTGGGTTGGTGCCCACTCTATTTATGTTGATATTTGTAACATGTCCTCATGGTTACTTGAATTCTCATGATGCATGTCTTACAAGTTGTTGAACATGTCGTTGCACTCAAAACTAGCTTTCTGCAAAAATTTACCTATATCATGCATTGTTGTATCTCGAACCAAAACATGGGTTGCTTAAGTAGTACATTCAAAGTACTCATTGGCTTGCCATGGTTATTTTATTGGCGCATGAAAGAACAGGATATGATGAAGAATACTTGGTGATTTAACATGCGATCTAGGGCGCTTCCCGGTCGAGAATGCCGTAGGGTTAATGCAGATGGCATGGGTCCAAGTTATCGACGAAGATTTCCGCTGAAATGTTATACTCAAGACTTGACCATAATGGTCCTACTTGTGTAATACGGTATGTATGGATGTAAGACTCTTGTTATTCAGCTTCTGTGTGTTCAGTGAGCATTGATCTCTGGGATCACTGTACACGTGCATTCGGTGATCATGACTTATGAGTCGGGGTCCCCACAAATTCCTTCGTAGGCTTGCTGGACGGTGATGGGTTGGATGGGATTCATCATGTAATCGAGTTAGTTTTGTTAGGGCTTGATCCCTAGTATCCACCATGTTCTGAGATTGATGTTGATATGACTTTGCTATGCTTAATGCTTGTCACTAGGGCCCGAGTGCCATGATTTCAAATCTGAATCATTTATGTTTTCACCGTTATATCTATGTTCTTGATCCGATCTTGCAAGTCATATGCACCTATTACGTGTTATGATCGGCATACTCCAAAGTGACAATAATTGGGATTCTTTTCAGTGATTACCGTAATTTGAGGAGTTCATGTATTCACTATGTGTTAATGCTTTGTTTCGTTCTCTATTAAAAGGAGTCCTTAATCTCCCTTAGTTTCCTTGTGGACCCCGCTGCCATGGGAGGGTAGGACAAAAGATGTCATGCAAGATCTTTTCCATTAGCACGTATGACTATACATGTGATACGTGCCTACATTACATTGATGAACTGGAGCTAGTTCTGTGTCGCCCTAGGTTATGACTGTTATATGATGAACATCATCCAATGAAATCACCGACCCAATGCCTACGAGTTTTTCACATATTGTTCTTGCTAAGTTACTACAGCCATTACTATTGTTACAACTGCTACTGTCACCGTTACCATTACTATTGTTACTGTTACTGTTGCTATCAAACTATAATACTACTGTGCTACTAATCACTCTGTTGCAGATATTTAGTTCTCCATGTGTGGTTGAATTGACAACTCAACTGTTAATACTTGCAAATATTCTTTGGCTCCCCTTGTGTCGAATCTATAAATTTGGGTTGAATACTCTCCCCTCGAAAACTGTTGAGATCCCCTATACTTGTGGGTTATCAACTGGCAGAGTACCACACATTACAAAATAGTAGGAAACAACCAAAGTTTCATGGCGTAGAAGACCACCATCTGGGCTGCAACATGTTGTTATTAGAGCCCACCAAACGGGGCTTCGGCATGCTGTTATTAGAGTCGATATGCAATTGCCTTAGTCAAAATTTGTGGTTCTATCAAGGTCATGTAGATTATTTTCCATAGAAGAAGATTTCTCCTCCTGTTCCTTCTTAAGAGCTGCAATTCTTCTAACTGCTTTGTTTTGAGCCGTTCGATTTCTTGTTGCTGCACTGCGATTCTTGCATTCAGCTCTTGTCCATACCTATCAGCTGCTTATCTCACAGCTAGCTCCTAAGTTGCAAGTTTCTCTTCAAACTCTCTCATGCGTTAATGAGAGGTTGTCTTCTACTTAGATGCAGATGACTCTCTCATGTTTGCAAGGAACGTGATTATGCTTGGTAATGTCCTTGAGAACCTCTGCAACAATCTGCACATCTGTTTTTCGCTCTTTACCTTATGATGGAGTTGCGTCTTGCTTTTCCTTCATGTCCTTTTGCAATAGATTGAAGTCACTACTGCAGGAAGGTCCTAACGCGACACATGTATAGAAGACCAATCGACCAAACTGTGTGTGATGCATTAATTGCAAACGACATCATAATAAAACCGTCACCAATGAACCGAAATGTATGCGATTGCGGATCCATCAAGCACGATTCAGATTAGAGTTGCGTGTGCGAATCATGACATACAGTTGATCCATACGAACTATTTGCAATGAGCCAAAACAACAGAAACAGTCGGCCAGATCAAGTTGTGTGCGATAGACGTCATACATGTCACTCAGATGAACTGTTTGCGATGAGCCGAAACAACAGAAACGGCCAGCCATATCAAGGTGTGTGCGATAGACGACATACAGGTCACTCGGATGAACTATTCGCGATGATCCAAAACAACATAAACGGTTAGCCAGATGAAGGTGTGTGCGTAGACGGCACACACATCACTCAGATGAACTGTTTGAGATAGGCCAAAATAAACGCAAATGATTCAGCTTAACAAGACGTGTGTGATACCCGACAAACAGGTCAGTTATCAGAATTGTGTGGGAAGACCAATAATAATGCAGACGATTATTTATACTAATAAGTTCTGTGTGTTGTCGGCAAATGCTTGCTGGTATACAATTGCAGTGGTTGATGAAATTATCACCGACAAGTTCCATAGTTTAGTCCGTGAGCAAATGTGATTTGCTCTGTCTACACAACATTTGTGCTCTGTTTACAGAACAACTACATGCATAATATTTGCACACACCTCAATAAACAATTACATGCATACTAAACTAGGAGAAACGATCATCTAATCATCTACTTCTTGTGATGCTGCCGCCACTACTCTGCTTGTGGCTCGATCCCTCGCTTGGGGCAGGACAAATACACTTCCTCATGTCAAGATTCGCATGTACATCTCGTAGCTTGTGTACGCATCCTTGGTCGCGTACTTGACGTGTTCTTCATCTAGTCTCTACACCCAGGCACTGTACCAGGCGGTCTTGTTCTTCTTGCACTCATCCTTCATGTTCCTATAGTAGGGGTCGATGATGCCCATGGCGAGGTCAACCAGGGAGTCCTTTGTGCTGCCCCAGACCCTATACTGGCCTTGGATGTCGACAAGCTTCTGGCAGGCCAAACCCGAAGTCTCGTTGATTCGTCTCCAACGTATCTATAATTTTTGATTGTTCCATGCTATTATATTATCTGTTTTGGATGTTTTATATGCATTAATATGTTATTTTATATTATTTTTGGGACTAACCTCTTAACCTAGTGCCCAGTGCCAATTTCTGTTTTTTCCTTGTTTTTGGCTTTTACAAAAATGGAATATCAAACAGAGTTCAAACGGAATAAAACTTTATGATGATTTTTCTTGGACCAGAAGACACCTGCGTGGCTTGGAGAGAGGGCCAGAAGAGTCTCGAGGAGGCCACAAGCCTCTAGGGCGCCCCCCAGGCTCGAGGGTCCCTCGGGAGTCCCCTAACCCTAGTTCCACCTCTATATCTTCTCAAATATCCTCAAATATCAGAAGAGTCCAAAAAAATACTTTTCCGCCGCCGCAAGCCTCTTTTACGGCACTCTACTGGAGGGGGATTCGATCACGGAGGGTCTCTACATCAATCTTGCTGCCCTTCCGATGAAGCGTGAGTAGTTTACCATAGACCTACGGGTCCATAGCTAACTTCTTCTCTCTCTTTGATCTTCAATACAATGTTAAACTCAATGTTCTTGGAGATCTATTCGATGTAATCTTCTTTTGCAGTTTGTTGAGATCTGAATTGTGGGTTTATGATCAGATTATCTATGAATATTATTTGAGTCTTCTCTGAACTCTTTTATGCATGAGTAAGATATCTTTGTATTTCTCTTCAAACTATCGGTTTGATTTGGCCAACTAGATTGGTTTTTCTTGCAATGGGAGAGGTGCTTAGTTTTGGGTTCAATCTTACGGTGTCCTCACCCAGTGAAAGAAGGGGTCACGAGGCACGTATTGCATTGTTTCCATAAAGGATAACGAGATGGGGTTTATATCATATTGCTTGAGTTTATCCCTTTACATCATGTCATCTTACTTAAGGCGTTACTCCGTTCTTATGAACTTAATACTCTAGATGCATGCTGGATAGCGGTCGATGTGTGGAGTAATAGTAGTATATGCAGAATCGTTTCGGTCTACTTGTCACAGACGTGATGCCTATATTCATGATCATTGCCTTAGATATCGTCATAACTATGCACTTTTCTATCAATTTCTCAACAATAATTTGTTTACCCACCGTATGCTATCTTCAAGAGTGAAGCCTCTAGTGAAACCTATGGCCCCGCGTCTATTTTCCATCATATATTTTCAATCTATATACCAAAAAACCCAAAAATACCTTGCTGCAATTTATTTATATTTACTTTAGTTTGCTCTTTTATTTATCTTTTATACCTATCTCTATTAGATCTCACTCTTGTTCGTGGCCGTGAAGGGATTGACAACTCCTTTTTTGCGTTGTGTGCAAGTGTTTGTTAGTTTGTGCAGGTGCATATATTGGAGACTTGCTTGTGCCTCCTACTAGATTGATACCTTGGTTCTTACCTAAGGGAAATACTTATCTCTACTTTGCTGCATCACCCTTTCCTCTTCAAGGGAAAAATCAACGCAAGCTCAAGAAGTAGCACTCGTGCACCTTTAGATTGCTGCCGGTGTCCACCGTAGCGAACCTAATGTCTGGGTTGTTGATAGGCGAAACACTCACAATGCCTTGTGGCCAGGGAGTAGTGGTAGACAAGGACGTGACGTCGCATGAACAATTGGGCGACGACAACCTTCTGAACATACCCGGCACAACTGTTGGTGATCTCAAGGTCGAAGACGACCACTCGGTACTTGTCCTCTGCAAGCAACTGCTCCATAGTGTGGATTGGAGCCACTAGATATCCTCTTTGTATGTGTCATCGTGGGTGTGCTTATTGTGTTGTGGGCATGAGAGATTAAGGTAAATGGCCGCAAGAATAAATGGGGTCCGCACGACCTGGATTCTCGGCATGTATCATGGCAATTTTTGCAGCGGGCAATGATATGTCTCCAACGTATCTATAATTTATGAAGTATCCATGCCATGTTTACAATAAATTTATATGGTTTTGGTGCATTTTTATATGATTTAAATGGACCTAACCGGACTGATGGTGTTTTCAGCAGAACTACCATGGTGTTGTTTTTTGTGCAGAAATAAAAGTTCTCGGAATGGGCTAAAAATTTACGGTGTTTTTTAATGGACAAAAAGAGACCCCCAAGTCTGGAGCACAAAGTGTACTACAATCTTGTTTGCCTACAATACATTTTCCATTAAATAATGCGAAGTACTGAAATGCGGGAAAACGAATGCTCTTTATTCTACCTTGCGTCACTCCCCTCATCTCACCATAGCAAAGACTAGTAAAAAATGATTAGTACTCAACCCTTGGTGGTTCGTCAAGCGAACCCCATAATGGGATTTTGTAGTGGTGAGCAAAACTCTCTAGTGATATGGTAAATGAATTTTCATAAATTTTAAATGACACCCTAGACTCACGGGGACGGACTTTAAATCCTTTGACAAATGATTCAGTGAGAGTGTGGTGTTGATTGCACTTATCTGAAATGTAGGGAACGAGACCGGCATTGTGAACATATTGCTCAAATTCCTCCTTAATGCCCACACGCACCATATAATCATCGCATGGCCATAGGCATGTTTTGGTATGGCATCTCGTATGGAACTTTCACTCGGTTGAACATAGGACCGACGAACAGAACTGTCACTAGAAGATGCCTCTGAGGATCTCCTCTTCGAAGACCTCCTTGCAAAGAGGTTCATAATATTCGCATACAATTTTCCAAAAAATTTTGGGTGGCAAAAATTTATCAACAAAACTTTACAAGATTGATAGCAGCTACTCATAGGGATACATAGAGGCCATAGCAAGCATCAAACTTCTTAAAACACTAAGAATTCAACATGCAAGCTCATCTATAGAAACACCAAGAGTAGCTAATTATTCAAAATATAAACTACTAAAGCAAAAACTAGTTGGACAAACGGAGGAGTCACATACCAAGCAACAATCCCCCCCAAACAGTTTCGCAAATGGAGCTTCGAGCAAAGAGATAGAGATCCGTGGGTTTGAGAGCAAGAACACGAGAGAGAGAGAGAGAGAGAGAGAAATGGTGAATTTTTCTGGAGGTAGGTGATGATGTGGTGTGAAGGGATAAGTGAGGGGGCCATGTGGGGACCACAACCCACCAGGGCGCGCCTGGAGGTTCTGGCGCACCCAGGTGGGTTGTGCCCACCTGGTGCACCTCCCTCTGATATTATTTGCACCAAAAATTATTAAATATTTGGAAAAAAAATCATATTAAATTTTCAGAGCATTCTGAGAACTTTTGTTTTGGGTCATTTTTTATTGCACGGAAAATTCAGAAAACAAACAAAACATGGCATTTTATTTTATTTAACTAATAAAGCAGAAAACAAAAAGTAGGGAGAGAAGGTAGTGCTTGCTAAATTCATCAACTTCATACCTCTCAAAAATGATCCATTAATAAGGTTGATCAAGTCTTATTATGTAACATCCCAAATTTCCTATTTGGAATGTTTTACAATTATAGATAAGCATCCTATGCATTCTGTTTGAATTTGATTGTCATTTGAAGTTTCAGAGCAAATTGAGTTTGAATTTGAAACTTTGGCATGTGGGAAACAATTCAAAAACTAAGCCTGATAAATACTTGATCAAAAGTATGAGAGGAGCAAACATGACACTCCAAAATATCAGAGGAAACAATGCCAAAAGTTTTGGAATTCAAATCTGAATTTTATTTGAATTTGAAAAAATGGATTTTCATAAAGTTTGGATTTTGCCTTTGGAAAAATGTTCAAATGAAAGGGAATATTCCCTGATCATTTTGGTATATATATACCCTATATAAATTATTTCTAGATTTGGTTTTATTTTTGTTTTAGTTTTATTAAAAAATAAAAGAAAAACCCCCAGGCGCCAGCCAGCCACCCCAGGCCCAGCCAGACGCCGCACCCTCCCATGACCCGCGCTGGCCCAAGCCAGTAGGCCCACTAGGCCAACAGCCAGCCCATTGACCGGCCTCGCCGCCCGAAAACCCTCCGTCTCGGCCACCCGCTCGACCGCCTCTCTCCCTCTCGTGACCCGTGGGCCCCGCCCTCTTCTTCCCTCGCCACGCTTCGACCTCATGGGAGATCGACCGGATCCCAAGGATCCGGATCCCCGATCGCCTGATCGACCCAAGCAAGGCCCGACCCTGTGCTATAAAATCCGAGCTCGCCGCACCCCATTCCCCGAGACCTCGCCGCACCCCTCTCCTCTCTCTCCCGGCACGCCGAGTCTGAGCTCTCCCTCACGCCAAAGTCGCCCGCCGTCGCCACCCTAGTCCACCCCGACCCCCAACGACCCCACCGAACCACTCCCGACCTCCCTGCATCCTCCCGACGACTCCCAGGCTCCCCGGCCAGAAGCCCAGACGCACTCTCGCCGCCCGCCGCCGCCGTCACGAGTCCGATAGCCACCGGAACCATCCTCCCCGTCCAGATCCTAGATGAGCGGCTAGGATTAGAACCCCCGAAGGGGTAAGTTTTATTTAGAAAACCGGCCGGTTCAATCGGTTTAATTATTAGGTTAGGTTTATTTCTTTTAGGCCCGGTTCGTTTTAGTTAACCCTAGGGCCCATTTAGGCTATTTAACGACAGTATACAAGATAGGCCCATTAGGCCTTTTTCTTTTAATTTGATTTTCTGTTTTAGCGAGAATAGTTCCTGTTTTCAAAATTGATATCTTTTATTCTGTTTATTATTTTTAGTTGATTCTTTTTTTGTTGGATTGCAAATTTTATGTAGTTTCTGTAAAATATATATATTGCTATGTTAAAAATAATTAAAAATGCTTTAATATTGTTTTAGTCAGAATAGCAAATCTGCTATAACTTTAGTTAGAAAAATTATTTTTGCATGATTATTTTTGTCACCACTTTATTTTGACATTGCCAAACCCTAGAAATTAACTTGGGTATTTTAGGATTAATAAATAATTAGTTTTAGACAGAATCCTATTAATCCTAATTAATTAACTAGTTCCTGTTTTCCTAATTAATTAATTAGTAAATTAATTTATTGTTAACTTGTGATTAGTTATTCTAGGTTAGTTTCTGTCATTCTAGTATATGAACTTTTATTTATAATTAATAAAAGTTTTAAATTATTTTTCTTAATAGAAATTGGATTAGGCCTAAAATGAGTTTTATAATAGCTTTTTAATTAATTCTTTTTGCTCCTAATTGCTTAGTGAATCCTTTTCTGTTAAGTTAACCTAAAACCATGATTAGGTTATTTCAAGAAATTTTTGTTATATTAAAACTATTTTTTTTATTTTTTTGTTATTGTTTGGAGTAGGGAAAAACTTTGAATTGGTTTCCTTGAGTTTTTCTTTTGGAATTGGTTTTGATTGCTTTGTTGTGCTATGTTACTATTGTTATCTTGTGTGATCCTCTTGCTTTGTACTTATTGTGTTATTGTTTGTCTCGGTAGAGTTTCCGGAGTGCTGAAGCTTGCTACTACGACTCTTTAGCTTACGAGGATCATCAAGAAGGCAAGTTTTGATCATGTTATTTCTATACCTATGTTTTTGTGCATTAGTAGTTGTCACCACCCCACCATGCATGCAGTAGTGAAATCTTGAAGTCATTAAACTTGAGTAGTATCATGTGGTAGGATGAACCAATCCTTGTTACCATGACCCGGGACGTAGTAGTTATTTTGCTATGCTCAGAGACGGATTTGGTATGAGTGATATTCATAAGCAAGATGTGAGAGTCAATGATGATGATAACCCCATGAACTACAATGATCAAGATGGACTTCGGAAAATCACTACTTTGGGTGGAGGACGGTTGTGGGCACCTGGAGCACCAGTGGTGGCGGGATGCATGGAGAAGCGCCATGACATCCTGCGGAAAGCTTCACCCAGCCACGAAGAGAAGGATGGATGCCCCATGACCGGAAGCTTACTGTGCAGCCGCAAGCCATTATGGGCTCTGCTGGGTTGACCCTAGTAGTGACGCTGGCTGGACGGTACTACGAGAAGTAGACGAACGGTAGGATTGGATGGGTACGGCGGTGGCGGAAGAACTCTTTGGAAGACCTGTTTCATCTGTCTCCGTCTTCAACCACCATGAAGTGCGAAGACTCTAAAGGAGGGAATGATTCTTATGGGGAAAGTGCGCAACCCTCTGCAGAGTTATAACCTAATCGATTAGCCGTGTCCCGATTCACGGACATTTGAGCCTCTGGAACTTGGAAGTATTCGGATATCTCAACACTAAAACTAATGAATTAATTTGAGGGTTTATGACTTAATAATTGGGAACGAGATTTTGGTTGGCGGAACCATCTCAATAACTACCAACAATTTGTAGTAATTTGCAAATAAGTCCAATGTAGTAGGATAAAATTGGCTTTTCGCAAAATGATGAAACTTAGAGCTCCACAGCCAAAATGCATATAGTGTAGTAACTTTATTATTGTTATTCTTCATGACTTGCCGGCTTATTCCAAAAGCTGACCTACATGGCTGCAACGCCTTATGTTGCAGAGGTATATTCCGATCGAGTGAGGCTACGCCCGCGCTTGGCGATTGCCCTTTGGAGTCGGATGGACTCGCTTTACCTCGACGCTTCAAAGCATTAGTAGTTTATTTCTCATGAGTTGGCCTTGAGCCGAATTTATTCCCTTGTAATAAAGACTCTATATGAGAATCGTTTAATGATATTCGGGTGTGATTGAACTTTGATTACTTTATCGATGTATCGTGAGTACCAAAGATGATCTTGGGATGGTATGCATACGTAGACTTGACCGATATTGGGTCAGTCGCCACAGAGAGATGGTATCGAGCACACGACCGTAGGATCGTAACCCCTAGGATCGGAAAGCCATAAGCGAGACCATTTACTTTGAACCCCTTTCATTCTATAATTCTTCCTTGTTCTATTCTCGACTCTTCTCCCTTTGCAACATTCTAGATGGCCGTCGAGTTCACCCCGGTTTGCTACGGAGTTCTGCCACTCGATGAGACGATGCCCTTCGAAGGAAGCTGGTCCAGATGGTGAAGTCAGAAGATTGCTCGCCCTCGATCACCGGGAAACCCACTAATGCACTTCCGACGGACACCCGCCATGTGATTGAGGTGCATATCCTGTGGAGGACCTTTGGAGGACACACGGAGCCTATCAACTTTGAGTTCACCGAGTTCAAGCCGGATCATCGGAAGGGACGTGGCGATCTATCGAGCACTTGGACATCTCCGAGAGGAGTACAGGCCGAGCTCGATCACTCGAGACCTCGCCATGGTTTCTCGCAGGCAAGGAATGGAGATATCATCCGTACCATTGAGGACGATTCCACTCTCTCGTACATCCGGGACTTGGAGTGTCTTCTCGGAAAGCAGGAGATTCAGGCTCGCCGTAACTTGAAGACACACTGAAGCTTTTGTTCCGCGAATCGAACTGGAGGAGAAGGCACGCAGACTTCCTTGGCCATGAGGAAGAAATCACGGACTTCATGGAGATAGTCGACGACCAAGATGAAGCTTGCCGCGATAGAGGAAAAGATGGACTTGGGAGAGGACCTTTACCCGAGTGGAGACGAAGCACCCCTCGTGAGCAATGATCAGGATTTTGAAGGAGTACCATCAAGGAAACCCCAAGAGGAGGCGCCATTGATGAAGACTGTTTAGTCGACCACCATGTTATCTTTTACTTTTTCGTCGATCAGTTTAGGCCGATGTTTTCCTTCGATTAGTCATGAGCTTTTGTAATCGAGTTTGAACCATGTTTGAGTGGAATGAATAAATGATTGGTGTGTTATGATTGTGCATTCATGTGGGTAGTGTTATTCCTTATAGACCATTGTTCTATTCTAATTTTCTCACCCACTCCAAAAACACCAGATGCCTCCGAGACGTGACATCGGTTTCCCCGCCGAGCTCACCCAGCTGCTCCAGCAGCAGAATGCACCGATGCAACTCCTTATTCGTAATCGTAACAACACCGCCAACAATCCACCGCCACCACCCACTGTGGACAACTTGACTCGATTTACGAGGTTGAATCCGCCGGTGTTCTCTAGTAGCACCGAGCCAATTGTGGCTGATGATTGGCTCGCAAAATCGGAAGAGAGCTAGTCACCGTTGGATGCACCGATCTTTGAGAAGGTGCGCTTTGCCGCACATCAACCGGATGGACTCGCAGCTTCTTGGTGGGAGAACTACATCGCCACTTTTCCCATGGGTGGCATCACATGGGACCAATTCCAGCAGTTTTTCGCCTTTGCTCATGTCTCACCGAGCCATGAGTCCGAAGAAGCGTGAGTTCCGCAACTTACGCCAGGGAATCTCACCGTGGCACAAAGACGTGGATGAATTCAAGAAGCTTGCTCGCTATGCCCCGATGATGTGGCCACAGATGCCGCCAAGCGTGAGAAGTTCCTTGAGGGACTCAATGATGAATTGAGCATGCAGCATATTGTGGCTACCTTCAACAACTACCGTGAGCTGGTAGATAAGGCCATCATTCTTGAAGGCAAGCAGCAGCAGATAGAAAGTCGCATAGCGGAAGTACAGCCAAGGGAAGCACAACCCAGAGCTCAGCAGAAGCCCCGCTATGCACCGTGACTCAGGAGGGCACACCCATCATAACCATGGAGGTCATAACCATGGAGGAAATGGGAACAACCGCAGCCAGACAACAAGTCGTGCCATGGCAATGGCAATGGAAATGGCAATGGCAATCAAGACCGTTTACCCGGCTCAAGGATCTCGAGCCACATCACCGCTTCAAGTGCCGTAAGACAGGCACTACGCCACCGACTGCCCGTGAGGCCAAGCAAGAGGAATGGTAATGGCAATGGAGGCTCAGCCAAGAAGCCCAATCCTTTCCCTCGTGCTCAGTGGAACCACATCGACGTGGAGGACGTCTATGATCAGCCGTATTAATCGTGGTTGGTAAGTTTTATTGAATTCACGCTCAGTTTTGGTTCTCTTTGATTACGGTGCAACGCATTCATTCATATCAAGGGTAGTTGTGGATAAGTACGGATTACGCACTAGAACCCTTAGAAGCCCCCTTCGCGTCGGCCTGCAGGAGGAGAAATGATGGCGGTGTAGGCTGTCCCGCAACCCTCAACATCGGGAACCATAAATTTCCCGCAGACCTCATAGTGTTGGAAACCCAGACCTTGGATGAATCAAGAGGTTTGGAGTCAAGGGAAAGTTAGCACCCCGATTCATTGGCCCATACAAAATCCTCGAACGTCGTGGAGAAGTTGCATACAAGTTGGAATTGCCGGAAGGATTGTCCGGAGTTCATGATGTCTTCCACGCTTTCTCGGTGAAGAAGTGCCATGCCGACATGGCCGATGTTCCGTTGAGAGATACAAAGGCCCCTAGAGGCCATACAGCTTGACAAAGGATTTGACTTACAAGGAGAAACCGTCAAAATTCTCGAGACCGCAAGCAGAGTCACCCGCAAAGAAGGTCATCAAGTTTTGCAAGGTGCAGTGGAGTCACCACACCGAGGAAGAAGCCACACGGGAACGCCAAGAAGATCTTCGTCGAGACCATCCGCACTCTATTTGCTAGTTAACCCGAATCTCGAGGGCGTAGATTCATCTTAAGGTGGGTAGGTTTGTAACATCCCAAATTTCCTATTTGGAATGTTTTACAATTATAGATAAGCATCCTATGCATTCTGCTTGAATTTGATTGTCATTTGAAGTTTCAGAGCAAATTGAGTTTGAATTTGAAACTTTGGCATGTGGGAAACAATTCAAAAACTAAGCCCGATAAATACTTGATCAAAAGTATGAGAGGAGCAAACATGACACTCCAAAATATCAGAGGAAACAATGCCAAAAGTTTTGGAATTCAAATCTGAATTTTATTTGAATTTGAAAAATGGATTTTCATAAAGTTTGGATTTTGCCTTTGGAAAAATGTTCAAATGAAAGGGAATATTCCCTGATCATTTTGGTATATATATACCCTATATAAATTATTTCTAGATTTGGTTTTATTTTTGTTTTAGTTTTATTAAAAAATAAAAGAAAAACCCCTGGCGCCAGCCAAACCACCCAGCCCAGCCAGCCGCACCCCCTCCCAGCCCCCGCTGGCCCAAGCCAGCCCGCCCACTAGGCCAACAGCCAGCCTCAGCCTCGACCGGCCTCGCCCCTCGCCCAAAACCCTCCGTCTCGGCCACCCGCTCGACCCGCCCTCTCTCCCTCTCACACCCGTGGGCCCCGCCTCTTCTTCCCCACGCTTGACCTCGCTGGAGATCGACTGATCCTCAAGGATCCGGATCCCCGATCGCCTGATCGACCTCAAGCAAGGCCCACCCCAGCTATAAAAGCCGAGCTCAGACCCCATTCCCCGAGACCTCGCCGCACCTCTCCTCTCTCTCCGGCACGCCAAGCCCAGCTCTCCTCACGCCAAAGTCGCCATTGCCGCCACCCTAGTCCACCCGACCCCAACGACTCCCACCGAACCACTCCCGACCTCCTGCATCCTCCCGACGACTCCCGAGCTCCCCGACGCCAGAAGCCCAGACAAGATTTCGCCCTGGCCGCCGTCGCCGGAGTCCGGTAAGCCACCGGAACCATCCTCCCCCGTCCGATCCTAGATGAGCGGCTAGGATTAGAACCCCCGAAGGGGTAAGTTTTATTTAGAAAACCGGCCGGTTCAATCGGTTTAATTATTAGGTTAGGTTTATTTCTTTTAGGCCCGGTTCGTTTTAGTTAACCCTAGGGCCCATTTAGGCTATTTAACGACAGTATACGATAGGCCCATTAGGCCTTTTCTTTTTAATTTGATTTTCTGCTTTTAGCAGAATAGTTCCTGTTTTCAAAAATTGATATCTTTTATTCTGTTTATTATTTTTAGATGATTCTTTTTTTGTTGGATTGCAAATTTTATGTAGTTTCTGTAAAATATATATATTGCTATGTTAAAAATAATTAAAAATGCTTTAATATTGTTTTAGTCAGAATAGCAAATCTGCTATAACTTTAGTTAGAAAAATTATTTTTGCATGATTCTTTTGTCACCACTTTATTTTGACATTGCCAAACCCTAGAAATTAACTTGGGTATTTTAGGATTAATAAATAATTAGTTTTAGACAGAATCCTATTAATCCTAATTAATTAACTAGTTCCTGCTTTTCCTAATTAATTAATTAGTAAATTAATTTATTGTTAACTTGTGATTAGTTATTCTAGGTTAGTTTCTGTCATTCTAGTAGATGAACTTTTATTTATAATTAATAAAATTTTTAAATTATTTTTCTTAATAGAAATTGGATTAGGCCTAAAATGAGTTTTATAATAGCTTTTTAATTAATTCTTTTTGCTCCTAATTGCTTAGTGAATCCTTTTCTGTTAAGTTAACCTAAAACCATGATTAGGTTATTTCAAGAAATTTTTGTTATACAAAAACTATTTTTTTTATTTTTTTGTTATTGTTTGGAGTAGGGAAAAACTTTGAATTGGTTTCCTTGAGTTTTTCTTTTGGAATTGGTTTTGATTGCTTTGTTGTGCTATGTTACTATTGTTATCTTGTGTGATCCTCTTGCTTTGTACTTATTGTGTTATTGTTTGTCTCGGTAGAGTTTCCGGAGTGCGAAGCTTGCTACTACGACTCTTTAGCTTACGAGGATCATCAGCAAGGCAAGTTTTGATCATGTTATTTCTATACCTATGTTTTTGTGCATTAGTAGTTGTCACCACCCCACCATGCATGCAGTAGTGAAATCTTGAAGTCATTAAACTTGAGTAGTATCATGTGGTAGGATGAACCAATCCCTTGTTACCATGACCCCGGGACGTAGTAGTTATTTTGCTATGCTCAGAGACGGATTTGGTATGAGTGATATTCATAAGCAAGATGTGAGAGTCAATGATGATGATAACCCCATGAACTACAATGATCAAGATGGACTTCGAAAATCACTACTGGGTGGAGGACGGTTGACGGGCACCTGAGCACCCAGTGGTGGCCGGGATGCATGGAGAAGCGCCATGACATCCTCGGAAAGCTTCACCCAGCCACGAAGAGAAGGATGGATGCCCCATGACCGAAGCTTACATGCAGCCGCAAGCCATTATGGGCTCGGGCTGGGTTGACCCTAGTAGTGACGTCATGGACGGGTACTACGAGAAGTAGACGAACGGTAGGATTGGATGGGTACGGCGGTGGCGGAAGAACTCTTTGGAAGACCCTGTTTCATTCGTCCCGCCTTCAACCACCATGAAGTGCTAAGACTCTAAAGGAGGGAATGATTCTTGCGGGAAAGTCGCAACCCTCCGCAGAGTTATAACCTAATCGATTAGCCGTGTCCCCGGTTACGGACATTTGAGCCTCTGGAACTTGGAAGTATTCGGATATCTCAACACTAAAACTAATGAATTAATTTGAGGGTTTATGACTTAATAATTGGGAACGAGATTTTGGTTGGCGGAACCATCTCAATAACTACCAACAATTTGTAGTAATTTGCAAATAAGTCCACTGTAGTAGGATAAAATTGGCTTTTCGCAAAATGATGAAACTTAGAGCTCCACAGTACCAAAATGCATATAGTGTAGTAACTTTATTATTGTTATTCTTCATGACTTGCCAACTTATTCCAAAAGTCGACCTACATGGCTGCAACGTCTTATGTTGCAAGAGGTATATTCCGATCAGAGTGAGGCTACGCTCCGCTTGGCGATTGCCCTTTGGAGTCGGATGGACTCGCTTTACCTCGACGCTCCGCAGCATTAGTAGTTTATTTCTCATGAGTTGGCCTTGAGCCGAATTTATTCCCTTGTAATAAAGACTCTATATGAGAATCGTTTAATGATATTCAGGTGTGATTGAACTTTGATTACTTTATCGATGTACTGTGAGTACCAGCATGATCTTGGGATGGTACAGACACAGAGACTTGACCGATATTGGGTCAGGTCGCTACATATTAACAACCACTTTTGATTAGCATGAAACCGAAGAACTTTCGTAAATCACTAAGTTACCTCAACGGGGATATGAATGTCCCCAACAATAAGCATTTCATATTTATCTTTGGCATTAGGTAGAGGTAGTTGGAAACTTCCAATAGTGATTGTCAGAGATTTTTCAATAACATTAATACCATTCACTTGGAATTGCTTCTTCGGAAAGTGCACCGTATGCTCATTACCATTTATATCAAAAGTGACATTGCTTTTATTGCAATCAATAACAACCCCTGCAGTATTTAGGAAGGGTCTACCAAGGATAATCGACATGTTGTCGTCCTCGGGCATCTCAAGTATAACAAAGTCAGTCAAAATAGTAACATTAGCCACAACAACGGGCACATCCTCACAAATACCGATAGTTATGGCAATTGATTTATTAGTCATTTGCAAAGATATTTCAGTAGGTGCGAGTTTATTCAAATCAAGTCTTTTATATAAAGAGAAAGGCATAACACTAACACCATCTCCTAAATCACATAAAGCAGTTTTCACATAATTTCTTTTGATGGAGCAAGGTATAGTTGGTATTCCCCGGATCTCCAAGTTTTTTAGGTACTCCGTCTTTAGAAGTATAATTAGCAAGCATGGTGGAGATTTCAGCTTCCGGTATTTTTCTCTTATTGGTGATGATGTCTTTCATATACTTTGCATAAGGAGGCATTTTAAGGATATCAGTCAAGCGAGTACGCAAAAAGGCTGGCCTCAGCATTTCAGCAAAGCGTTCAAATTCTTAATCATCTTTCTTTTTAGTTAACTTAGGTGGAAAGGGCGTAGGTTTTTGAACACACGGTTCTCTTTCTTTACCGTGTTTTCTAGCAATAAAGTCCCTTTTATCATATCGTTTATTTTTAGGTTGTGGGTTATCAAGATCAACTGCAGGTTCTATCTCAACATCATTGTCTGGTTCTTTATTATTTGTTTCAGTGTCTTCATGACCCTCATCATTAACCTTTTCATTATCAGAAGGTGAGTGTTCACTACCGCTTGAGTTTCAAAGATCGTAGATAGAGACTTCATTATCATTATCAGGAGGTTTTTCTACTTCAGGTTCACTAGCAGCATGCAAAGTCCTATCATTTTTCTTCTTTTTATTTTTAGAAGGACTACGTGCATCAGAGTTAGATCTTTGAGAGTCTTGTTCAATTCTTTTTGGGTGTTCCTCAGGATAAAGTGGTTCCTGAGTCATTTTACCTCCTCTAGTTGCTACTCTAACAAAGCAAAGTCACATATCATTATTCATTTCATCAAGCAACTCTCTTTGAGATTTAGCAACTTGTTCTAACCGAGTTTGAACCATAGAAGCATGTTTTCCCACACCTCTAACATCATTTGATATTCTAAATAACAAGTCACTCAAGCGAGCAATCATATCAGAATTGTATTTCAATTGTTTCAGAACATTTGCATTGAAGTGATCTTGTTTTCTAATGTAGTTTTCAAACTCATAGAGGCATTGGCCAGGGTGCATATTGTGAGATTGTCATTATCATTGAATTTCATTAAAGAATTTACCTCTACCACCTTAAGCAGTGGTGGTGTATTAAGCCCATGTAATTCTTCAATGGGAGGTAAATTTTTGACATCCTCAACTTTAATACCTTTTTCCTTCATAGATTTCTTTGCGTCTTGCATATCTTCAGGACTGAGATATAATATAACCCTGTTTCTATGAAGTGGGTTTAAGCGGTGGTTCAAGAAGAGTCCAATCATCATAATTTTTCAATATGTTATTCATTAATTATTCAGCCTGCCCAATAGTTCGTTCCCTGAAAACACAACCAGCACAACTATCTAGGAAATCCCTAGAAGCATCGGTTAGTCCATTATAGAAGATATCAAGTATTTCATTTTTCTTAATAGGATGATCAGGCAAAGCATTAAGCAATTGGAAAGCCTCCCCCAAGCTTGTGGGAGACTCTCTTCTTTAATTTGCACAAAGTTAAATATTTCCTGTAAGGCAGCTTGTTTCTTATGAGTAGGGAAATATTTTTCAGAGAAGTAATAAATCATATCCTGGGGACTACGCACACAACCAGGAGCAAGAGTATTGTACCAAGCTTTAGCATCACCCTTTAATGAGAACAAAAAAATAATTGAGAATATTGTAATAGCGATTTTTCTCGTCATGAGTAAAAAGGGTGGCTATGTCATTCAGCTTAGTAAGATGTGCCACAACAGTTTCAGTTTCATAACCATGGAAAGGATCAGATTCAACCAAAGTAATTAACTCTGGGTCGACAGAGAATTCATAACCCTTATCATCAATAAAGATAGGTGAAGTAGCAAACTTATGATCATATTGCATTCTTGCATTCAGAGATTTTTCTTTATACTTGCATAATAATTTCTCTAGGTCATCTCTATCCTTACAAGCAAAAATGTCTCTAGTTGTCTCCTCATTCATAACATAACCTTCCGGTACTTTTGGCAATTCATATCTAGGAGGACTAGTTCTAGTAGGTGTTTCAAGATTTTCAGTTTCAAGCTCATCATTAGTTTCAACAATATCATGTTGTCTTACTCTAGCAATTTGTTCATCAAGAAAATCACCTAGTGGCACATCATTATCATCAAGCAAGGTACTAGCATCATCATAAGTATCATTCATAGCAGAAGTAGCATCATCAACAACTTGCGACATATCAGGATTAATAGCATTTGGTGGTGTTGCAAGTTTACTTATAACAGAAGGTGAATCTGAAGCAAAACTGGATGGTAGTTCCTTACCTCCCCTCGTCTTAGAGGGATAAATCTTAGTCTTAGCATCCTTCAGATTCTTCATAGTGATCAATTGATAATAATCCCAAGTGACTCAACAAATATAGCTATCCTCCCCAGCAACGGCGCTTTTAAAAAGGTCTTGATAACCCACAAGTATAGGGGATCGCAACAGTTTTTGAGGGTAGAGTATTCAACCCAAATTTATAGATTCGACACAAGGGGAGCCAAAGAGTATTTGTAAGTATCAGCAGCTGAGTTGTGAATTCAACCACACCTGAAGATTAATTATCTGCAGCAAAATGATTAGTAGCAAAAAAATATGATAGTTTTGATAGTAGTAGCGACAGCAATAGTAATGGTAACAGTGATAGCAGTAATTTTGTAGCAAGTGTAACAGTAACGATAGTAGTAGTAACTTAGCAAGAAAAATATAGGATAAATTCATAGGCATTGGATCGGTGATTTGTTGGATGATATTCATCATGTGACAGTCATAACCTAGGGCGATACGGCACTAGCTCCAGTTCATAAATATAATGTAGGCATGTATTTGATGACCCACAAGTATAGGGGATCTACCGTAGTCCTTTCGATAAGCAAGAGTGTCGAACCCAACGAGGAGCAGAAGGAAATGACAAGCGGTTTTCAGTAAGGTATTCTCTGCAAGCACTGAAATTATCGGTAACAAGTAGTTTCGTGATAAGGTAATTTGTAATGGGTAACAAGTAATGAAAGTAAACAAGGTGCAGCAAGATGGCCCAATCCTTTTTGTAGCAAAGGACAAGCCTGGACAAACTCTTATATGAAGAAAAACGCTCCCGAGGACACATGGGAATTATCGTCAAGCTAGTTTTCATCACACTTATATGATTCGCGTTCGTTACTTTGATAATTTGGTATGTGGGTGGACTGGTGCTTGGGTGCTGTTCTTTCTTGGACAAGCATCCCACTTATGATTAACCCCTATTGCAAGCATATGCAACTACAAAAGAAGTATCAAGGTAAACCTAACCATAGCATGAAACATATGGATCCAAATCAGCCCCTTATGAAACAACTCATAAACTAGGGTTTAAGCTTCTATCACTGTAGCAACCCATCTACTTATTACTTCCCAATGCCTTCCTCTAGGCCCAAACAATGGTGAAGTGTCATGTAGTCGACGTACACATAACAGCACTAGATTGTCATACTTTAATGAGTGCTCACAATCAACTCTTTAGATTGTCGACGTACCCATCTACTTATACTTTATTTCGGATATAAGAGAACATAACCCATTACGTTGTCTTCCTTGTCCAACATCAACTCTTTAGCATGTCATACTTTAATGAGTGCTCACAATCATAAAAGATGTCCAAGATAGTATATTTATATGTGAAAACCTCTCTTTCTTTATTACTTCCTATTAATTGCAACGATGACAAAAACTATGTTTGTCAACTTTCAACAACTTTCATTCATCATACCCTTTATATGTGAAGTCATTACTCTCCATAAGATCAATATGATCTCTTTAATTCTTTTTATTCTTTCTTTTTCTTTTATTCCCTCACGATCATAGCAAGATAATCAAGCCCTTGACTCAACACTAATCTTCATTATATATAGCTCACGGACTCGATTACGTATAAGGATCATAAAGCAAAACTCAAAACTAAATCATAATAAAACTTTATTCTACTAGAACAAGATATCACCAAAAAGGATCGAACTAAGAAAAACGGTAAATATAGGAGTGTGATGGTGATACGATACGGGGCACCTCCCCCAAGCTTGGCAGTTGCCATGGGGACTGCCCATACCCATGTGATTATATCTCTTTTGCCGGTGAAGGAGATGGAGTTGTTGATGATGTAGGCTTGTCGTCCCTCTTCCCAGGCATAGGATCGCCATCATAGAAGGATGATCGAGTCTCCGGGATCCTTAAATCTGCAGCCAAACTCATCCTCTTGAATCTATATTCATACTCATAGTTTTGGTTTTGCAGGTAATAGATCTAGGCTTGGAGGTGCTCGATTTTCTCATGAAGCTTGAAGATGGCCTCCCCAATGTCCTTAGCGTCCAACTTGTGTTTGTTGGTGAACTCCATGATCATTATGTGATTGGAGTCGAGTCCATGCTCCACCATCTCCTGACACTTGAAAACTTGTTGCTCCATTGCCTCGAGCCTTGCCTCCACGCTTCCGGTCCTCCTTGGTCCCTCAACACCGCGGATGTGCAGCAACCCCTCACGCATCTCAATGGTGAGGATGTTGCAGCACTTCCGCGAGGTAGGTGTTGATGACCTTCTCGAAGAACTTGTCCTTGGGGGCACTTGGAGACGTCATGGTGATCCAGATCTGTCAGAAAAACAGCTCGAAACAAAAACAGAGGATATTTGTGTGGTACGGTGGTCAAAACCTTCGGGAGATTAAATAATGAATTTTTACCAACCAAAAGAAGTATCGTGCAAGAAAACGAGATCCACAGAGCACACGAGGTGCCCACGAGGCAGGGGGCGCGCCCAGGGGGTAGGGCGCGCCCTCCACCCTCGTGGAAGCCTCGTGTCCTTCCCAGACTACTTCTTATTTTCCTATTTTCTTAAATATTCCAAAACGGAGAAAAAATGCCATTAGAACTGTTTTGGAGTCGGTTTACTTACCGTACCACATACCTATTCCTTTTCAGAGTTTGAAACGTTCTGGAAAGTGTCTCTTATGTATTCCTCCGGGGTTACGGTTTCAATAACATTGGTTTCAACATTTATAGGATTAGCTGAGATATAATGTTTGATTCTTTGACCGTTCACCACCTTCGGATTTGTGCCTTCGAAGTTGTTGATTTTTATGGCACCAGAACGATAAACCTCCTCGATAACGTAAGGACCTTCCCATTTAGAGAGAAGTTTTCCTGCAAAAAATCTTAAACGAGAGTTGAATAGCAACACATAATCACCTATATTAAACTCACACTTTTGTATCCTTTTGTCATGCCATCTTTTAACTTTTTCTTTAAACAGTTTGGCATTCTCATAGGCTTGGGTTCTCCATTCATCAAGTCAGCTAATGTCAAATAGCCTCTTCTCACCGGCAAGTTTGGAATCATAATTGAGCTCTTTAATGGCCCAATATGCCTTATGTTCTAGTTCGAGAGGTAAGTGACATGCTTTTCCATAAACCATTTTATACGGAGACATACCCATAGGATTTTTATATGCAGTTCTTTAGGCCCATAATGCATCATCAAGTTTCTTAGACCAATTCTTTCTCGATCTAATGATAGTCTTTTGCAAAATTAATTTGAGCTCTCTGTTACTCAATTCTACTTGACCACTAGACTCTGGGTGATATGGGGATGCAATTCTATGATTAACATCATACTTAGCAAGCATTTTACGAAAAGCACCATGAATAAAATGTGAACCACCATCAGTCATTAAATATCTAGGGACTCCAAACCTTGGAAAAATAACCTATTTAAGCATCTTAATAGAGGTGTTTTGATCAGCACTACTAGTTGGAATAGCTTCTACCCACTTAGTAACGTAATCAACAAAGAACTAAAATATGTGTATACCCATTAGAGGAAGGAAACGGTCCCATGTAATCAAAGCCCCAAACATCAAATGGTTCAATAACAAGTGAATAATTCATAGGCATTTCTTGACATCTACTATTATTACCAATTCTTTGACATTCATCACAAGATAAGACAAACTTACAGGCATCTTTGATAAGAGTAGACCAATAAAAACCCTATTGTAATACCTTATGTGTAGTTCTATCTCCAGCGTGGTGTCCTCCATAAGCCTTGGAGTGACACTTGCGTAGGATCTGTTCATGTTCATGCTCAGGTATACAACGTCTAATAACACCATCTACTCCTTCTTTATAAAGGTGTGGGTCATCCCAGAAGTAATGTCTTAAATCATAGAAAAACTTTTTCTTTTGCTGGTATGTGAAACTAGGTGGTAAAAATTTAGCAACAATATAATTAGCATAATCAGCATACCATGGAGCAGCATGAGAAGCATTTATGACAGCTAATTGTTCATTAGGAAAGCTATCATCAATAGGTAGTGGGTCATCAAGAACATTCTCTAACCTAGACAAGTTGTCTGCAACGGGGTTCTCAGCTCCCTTTCTATCAATAATATGCAAGTCAAATTCTTGTAGCATGAGAACCCATCTAATAAGTCTAGGTTTAGCATCTTTCTTTTCCATAAGATATTTAATAGCAGCATGATCAGTTGTAGCGACCCGACCTCAGACGGTCAAACCATCCTTCACCCAGTAGTGTGTATTGAATTCTTGTCTCGAGTCTTGAAGTCTTGAGGCCTTGAAGATGCAGTCCTTGCAGATTCCATCATGGAGTTGTCGTCATTGACGTAGATCCTCCATTCTCACACCACTCCCGAGCACTCATACCAAACCCGTCTACTATAGCGTAGCATTAAAATAAAATATCGTCCGGGCTTGGTAACAGGGTGATGGGTTCCTACCTCATGCATACTACTCAACTACAAGAATTCAATATCACTACTCGAGGGTTTGTTGCGAAGATGACACTAGATGCAATAAAACACATAGGTATGAAAAACATGGTCAAAGTGAACTTGCTCGGTATTACTTGATGAAGATAATAACGCTCTCAGAATAAAGACTTGGTAGAACTATTCGTCACTCCTTTGAAAATCTATATTACACAGACAATCATATAAGCAATCATCCTAGCAATCATCCTAGCAATCAATTCTATCAATCATAACAATACTCAATCAAAATAAAAGCAACAAGAAAACCAAGTCGAAAACCAAAGGAAAAACTTCGAAAGAAAAATTCAAGAAAAAAAAACTAGTGGTGACCAACTCACACAAATCTTAACATAACATTACTAAATTATTCTAATATTTTTTTCTACAGCAAAGAAAATATAAATCTAATAAAATAAAAGAAAATAAATTACTAATTTACTAACTAACAAAAAGAACTAATATAAAACTACTATAACCATCTAGTGAATACTAGAACAAATATAGCAACTAGCAAAACACTAAGACAACTATAACAGCAAATCATTTATTAAAACACTAATAAAATATACTAAATAAATATAACAACTAATGTGTTCACAAATAACAGAAACAAAAACAATATAACTTGAAGTGGAAAAAAAGAATTACTTTTAAAACTAATAAAACTATCTTTATCCACTATCACTATGAACTAAACAAGCAATTACAAAAAAGTAGCTAAACACTAATAAATAACTACAAAAATTTATCTACTGTAGCTAAACATAAACATATAACAACAAGTGAAAATCTACAAAAGGAATGAACTAAAAATAATTAAAAATAATAATTACATAACTAAAACAACTATATAAGCAAAACAGTACTGTTTTTTCTAAAAATCTAATTTAAAATACTCCAAAATTACCAAACTAAATCCTACAGCTAAAAAATATCATAAGTGACCAGGAGCAAAAAGAATTAATTAAAAACCTATTTTTAAACTCAAGTTATGGCCAAAATACTAATCTGAACAAAATTTATCAAATTCAAATTTAAACTACTCAAATTTGAAATCCAGAGACACTAACAGAAGCTTCCGCAAATTTGTGACATATAGCAATTGGAATCACTCAAAAATACTAAAAACTCTAAAAGATATGAATTTTCTAAGATTGCTATTTTCTGAAAAAATGAATTACGGGATTTCGTGGATCTCACCGGAGTAGTCGTCGGAGTTGGGGAAGAAGATCGGATCCGATGTTGCGGTTGATCCTAGAGGAAAGGAGATCACGGGACGGTGGAGAGGAGATCATATAAACCTCAGGAGAGGACGAGGGCGTGGCGGCGGCACTTGGCGGCGGCGGTGGTGCTGCACTGCTGCTGCTGCCGAGAGGAGAGGAGAGGAGAGGTGTTGGTTTGATGTGTTGGAGGGGGGGTGCTTGGGTATTTATAGTGGGGAGGGGAGGGTTTTGCTTGGGTAGGGGCAAGAAATAGACTAGGATTAGGAATCCTAGGAATAAAAACGGAATAACGAAACGGGATCAAATCCTACTAGGATTTGTAAAAGAATAGGAAACCTTGGCTCCCTGGCTCCCTAGGTGCGTGCGATGGTCTTGGCCTTGGCCGGCCGGCTGGTTGGCGGCTTGGGCCTTTGGCCCAAGGCGCCATGTAATATATATACATATACATATATATATATATATATATAGATATATATATATATATATATATATATATATTTAAACAAACAGAGAGGAAAACAAAATGATAAAAAAATGAAAATATTATATAGGCATATAATATATCAAAATTTTCAGAAAAAAATTTCCTACATGATGAACATTATTCTAGCATTAAATAAAATACACACAAATTTAAATAAAGCAAAGAGTGCTTCTTGTCCAATAAAATCCAACAAAAATTATTTGTAAAATACCAAAATGACTTCAAATTAATTTCTCTCCAATTTTCTGATGTAGGGAATCATGTTACCCTAATTTCCATATATTTTTTTTTGGAGAAAAATATTTTGAATAAAACTCAAATAACTCCAAATTGGAAATAAATTCAAAAGAACTTTGGATTTAATTCTTTTAAAACTCCCAACTCATATTTCATTTAATTTGAAGAAGTCATTTTATCTTCTCTCGTGAAAATCATTGAGTTGCATAAAGTTTTAGAATTGGAAATATTTTTCCAAATGAAATTCAAATATTTTCAACACCCCTTGTCATTTAAATAAATGGAAGAAGTCATGTCATCTTCTCTCCAGGGTTTTGTGATGAAAATAATTTGAATTCATGGAGATCATAAATGCAAGGTGGAAGTTTGGGAAAGTCATTTCATTCCCTCTCATTCAACTTTCAGAAAGTTTCAAATTTCACTCAATTTCACACAAGCAACCACACCACTATCAAACAAACAAGCATAAATATTTATTTAATATAACATTCCAAAATTTAGAATTTTGGGATGTTACATCAGTGTGAACAGTTACTTTAGAATCAACAATATAAGGTCTGAACTTATCACAAGCAAATACAACTGCTAAAAATTCTTTTTCAGTATTAGCATAATTTCTCTGGGCATTGTCTAGAGTTTTACTAGCATATTGAATAACATTTAATTTCTTATCAACTCTTTGCCCTAGAACAACACCTACAGCATAATCACTAGCATCACACATAACTTCAAAGGGTAAATTCCAATCATGTGGCTGAACAATAGGTGCAGAAATCAATGCTTTCTTAAGTATTTCAAATGCTTCAACACAATCATCATCAAAAACAAAAGGAATATCTTTTTGTAAGAGATTAGTCAGAGCCTAGAAATTTTTGAGAAGTCCTTAATGAACCTCCTATAAAAAATGTCATGACCAACGAAACTTCTTATATCTTTAATGTCCTTGGGACACGGCATCTTTTTAATAGCATCAACTTTAGCTTTATCAACTTCAATACCACTTTCAGAAATTTTATGACCCAAGACAATACCTTCATTAACCATAAAGTGGCACTTCTCCCAATTCAAGACAAGGTTAGTTTCTTCACATCTCTGCAAAACTCGATCAAGGTTGCTCAAGCAATCATCAAAATAAGTTCCATATACGGAGAAATCATCCATGAAAACCTCAACAATCTTTTCACAAAAATCAGAGAATATCGCCATCATGCATCTTTGAAAGGTAGCAGGTGCATTACATAAACCAAAAGGCATACGTCTATAAGAAAAGGTACCGAAAGGACAAGTAAAGGTAGTCTTTACCCACTGACTATCAGCAACGGGATAAATTATACCTGCCTCTAGAAGCTTTAGTATTTCTTTCCTTACCACTTCTTTCATCTTAGGATTTAACCGCCGTTGGTGATCAACAACTGGTTTAGCGTCTTTCTCCAATTTTATTTTGTGCTGGCATGGAGTGGGGCTAATGCCCTTAAGATCATCAAGAGTATATCCAATAGCAGCACAATGCTTCTTCAGAGTTTTGAATAATTTCTTTTCTTCATGCTCTGAAAGGTTAGCACTAATAATAACATGATATATCTTCTTTTCATCAAGATAAGCATATTTAAGAGTATCGGGTAATGGTTTAAGCTCGAACACGGGATCACCCATGGGTGGAGGGGGATCCCCTAGTATTTCAACAGGCAAGTTGTGTTTCAAAATAGGTCCTTGTTTAAAGAATACCTCATCTATTTCCCTTCTTTCATTCATAAACATATCATTTTCATGGTCTAGCAAATATTGTTCTAAAGGGTCATTAGGAGGCACGGCAATAGAAGCAATTTCATCTTTACTAGGCAATTCCTCGTCACGGGGTTGTCTACGAAATTTAGCAAATTTAAACTCATGAGACATATCCCCCAAACCAATAGTAACAACATCCTTTTCGCAATCTATCCTAGCAGTATTCAAGAAGGGTCTACCAAATATAATGGGACAAAAGTTATCTTGTGGGGAACCAAGAACAAGAAAACCAGTAGGATATTTAACTTTCCCACACAAGACTTCAACATCTCTAACAATCCCAACTGGTGAAATAGTGTCTCTATTGGCAAGCTTAATTGTAACATTAATTTCTTCTATCTCAAAGAAAGTGCAATATCATGCATAATTTCTTTGTATAAGGAATGAGGTATTGCACTTGCACTAGCACCCATATCACATAAGCCATGATAAAATGATCTCCTATTTTAATGTAAATAACAGGCATGCCTACAACAGTCTATGTTTATTTTTAGTATCGTGTCTAGCAATTCTAGCAGTTTCCTCACAGAAGTAAATAACATGCCCATCAATATTATCAGCCAAGAGATCTTTAACCATAGCAATACTAGGTTCAACTTTAATTTGCTCAGGGGGTTTGGGTGTCTTAATGTTACTTTTATTGACCATAGTTGAAGCTTTAGCATGATCCTTTATTCTAACAGGGAAAGGTGGTTTCTCAATATAAGCAGTAGGAACGACAGGATCATTATAAGTGATCACTACAAAAAAATACACTTCCGTGATGATACGTGTTTGTCATAGTAGGTCGCGTTTTTTGTCATGCATGTACATCCATGACAATTTTATGAAAGAATCAAGATAGTCATACATGTGTTGTCGTAGAAGTGTTCCATGACATTACCAAAATTATCATCACGGAAAGTGTCCACTTCCATGACGATAAATCGTGCGTCACATAAGTGCTTTCGTCAAGGGTGACCGACACGTGGCATCCACCGTAACGGAACGCCGTTAAGCTATCAGGTCGGGTTTTGGATCCGATAACCGTTAACAGCCCCGACCAATGGGGATTTTCCACATGTAAAATCATCATTGGCTAGAGGAAACATGTGTCGGCTCACCGTTCGGACAGATGTCATCCACTCATTGAACAGAAGGCGCCTATGATACGTCGACATGTGGCACAGCCCATCAAGTTTAAATGGGCCGGCCCAACTAAAGGCACACAAGATTTTGTGGACCATAATGGGCCGGCCCAGCTATAGGCCCATGAGATTTTGCGGACTATAATGGGCTGGCCCAGCTAAAGGCCCACAAGATTTCATGGCCATAATGGGCCGGCCAGGTAAAGGCCCACAAAATTCTTGCGGAGCATAATGGGCCGGCCCAGCTAAAGGCCCATGAGATTTCACCGACATTAATGGGTCGGCCCAGTTGTAGGCCCACAAGATTTTGAGGACCCTAGTAGGCCGGCCCATTAACTGGCTGCAATGTTTTGGGCCAAATGCCGGCCCATATTTGATCCGGTCCATCAATGGCCTGCCATGTTCTGGGCCTAATAATGGGCCATATGAGATCCGGCCCATTAAAAGCCTCCCACTTTCTGGGCCAAATCACGGCCCAGATCAGGTCCAGCTCTTTAAGAGGCTTTGGGCTCAATTATCGCCCATATCAGATTCGGTCTGTTAACTGGACGCTATGCTTTTGGGCCCACTTGCTAAAGGCCCATTTAGTAATTTGGCCTGATATTAGTTTCGGCCTGTTAAGGGCCCGTTTAACATTTCAGCCCTATATTAATTTCGACCTATTAAAAGCCCGTCATATAGTTGGGCCTAACTACGGCCCGGTTTAAATCCGGCCTGCTCGCAGCCGATATCTGATTGGGCCAAACAAGGAACGAGACAACTTTGGTCTGTTAAAAGCCCGTGATTTGATTCGCACAATCATGGGCCGGGGTCCATTTCGGCTGCCGCCGCCCGTGAGCTATTCCACGCTTCGTGCCCAACCTACTTCTCGGCCTCCTAAAGCCCATTGAGTTTTCTTGCGAAAAGAGGGTCGGGGTTACTCGGCCTATCAAAGGCCCGAATCTACTAGTGGGCGGTTTTGACGGGCCCATGATGCGGATCATACATCGTGATTGCATGACGGCCCGATTATGTACCGTAATTTTACGGTTTGGCTGGTTTATCACAAGACATGATATATATACAAGAAAATAATTGCAGCATCGTGAATAAGAAAAAACCTAGACTATACAATAAAGAAATTACGGCATATTACATCCATCGGGCATCAAAGTTCGCCACTATGATAATAAAGCACAAGCGGATAGCGGATTACATACATCGGGCATCAAAGATCGCCACCAAAGTGCAAATAAACACGCCGACAAAATAATATACAAAACGACAAAGACTTCAATAGAGTTCAAGAAAGGTTAGCCTCACGGCGAAGCCGCAGAAAGCAAGCACTGAAGCAAGATGATGAGACCGCGCTTGTTCAACACTTATATCTTCCTCACTCTGAAAGATAAACAAGTAGACAGATGATAGGTTTTGCACATAAAAGTATCAGTGCTGACAATTCATCACATTTCTTACAGACGAATAAAGTGACACAGTTTACAATTGCATTAACACAATATGGTATTGTTCAGGTCAAGACATGGCAATTATAGTTCAGGTCAAGACATGGCAGGAAATGACATTGTGAAGGAGTTGGCAGCTGTTGGAAATATGCTCTAGAGGCAATAATAAATTAGTTATTATTATTATATTTCCTTGTTCATGATAATCGTTTATTATCCATGCTATAATTGTATTGATAGGAAACTCATATACATGTGTGGGTACATAGACAACACCATGTCCCTACTAAGCCTCTAGTTGACTAGCTCGTTGATCAATAGATGGTTACGGTTTCCTGACCATGGACATTGGATGTCATTGATAATGGGATCACATCATTAGGAGAATGATGTGATGGACAAGACCCAATCCTAAGCCTAGCACAAAGATCGTGTAGTTCAGATGCTAAAGCTTTTCTAATGTCAAGTATCATTTCCTTAGACCATGAGATTGTGCAACTCCGGATACCATAGGAATGCTTTGGGTGTACCAAACGTCACAACGAATCGGGTGGCTATAAAGGTGCACTACGGGTATCTCCGAAAGTGTCATTCGGGTTGGCATGAATCAAGACTGGATTTGTCACTCCGTGTGACGGAGAGGTATCTCTGGGCCCACTCGGTAGGACATCATCATAAAGTAATGTGACCAAGGAGTTGATCACGGGATGATGTGTTACGGAACGAGTAAAGAGACTTGACGGTAACGAGATTGAACAAGGTATCGAGATACCGATGATCGAATCTCGGGCAAGTACTATACCGGTAGACAAAGGGAATTGAATACAGGATTGATTGAATCCTCGACATCGTGGTTCATCCGATGAGATCATCGTGGAACATGTGGGAGCCAACATGGGTATCCAGATCCCGCTATTGGTTATTGGCCAGAGAGTTGTCTCGGTCATGTCTGCATGGTTCCCGAACCCGTAGGGTCTACACACTTAAGGTTCGGTGACGCTAGGGTTGTAGAGATATTAGTATGCGGTAACCCGAAAGTTGTTCAGAGTCCCGGATGAGATCCCGGATGTCACGAGGAGTTCCGGAATGGTCCGGAGGTAAAGATTTATATATATATATATATATATATATATATATATATATATATATATATATATATATATATATATATATATATAGGAAGTCCAGCTGCCACCGGAAAGTTTCGGGGTCATCAAGATTGTACCGACCACTTAAGGGTCCCGGGGTCCACCGGTGGGGCCACCTATCCTGAGGGCCCCATGGGCTGAAGGGCATGGGAACCAGCCTGGTGGGCTGGTGCGCCCCCCCTTGGGCCTCCCATGCGCCTAGGGTTGGAAACCCTAAGGGGTGGGGGCACCTCCACTTGGCTTGGAGGCCAAGCCACCCCTAGGGCACCTGCCCCCCTCCCTAGATGGGATCTACAAGGGGCCGGCACCCCCCCCTAGGCCCCTATATATAGTGGAGGGGAGGGAGGGCAACCGCACCTGAGTCCCTGGCGCCTCCCTCCCTCCCGTGACACCTCTTCCTCCCCGCTTGCGATTGGCGAAGCCCTGCGGGATCCGCTACTTCCACCACCACGCCGTCGTGCTGCTGGATCTCCATCAACCTCTCCTTCCCTTGCTGGATCAAGAAGGAGGAGATGTCTCTCCCAATCGTATGTGTGTTGAACGCAGAGGTGCCGTCCATTCGGCGCTAGGATCATCGGTGAGTTGGATCACGACGAGTACGACTCCATCAACCCCGTTCACTTGAACGCTTCCGCTTAGCGATCTACAAGGGTATGTAGATGCACTCCCCTTCCCCTCGTTGCTAGATTACTCCATAGATTGATCTTGGTGATGCGTAGAAAATTTTGAATTTCTGCTACATTCCCCAACAAAGGGCATCATGAGCTAGGTCTATGCGTAGTTTCTATGCACGAGTAGAACACAAAGTAGTTGTGGGCGTCGATTTTGTCAATTTACTTGCTGTTACTAGTCTTATCTTGATTCGGCGGCATCATGGGATGAAGCGGCCCGGACCAACCTTACACGTACGCTTACGTGAGACAGGTTCCACCGACTGACATGCACTTGTTGCATAAGGTGGCTAGCGGGTGCCAGTTTCTCCCACTTTAGTCGGATCGGATTCGATGAAAAGGGTCCTTATGAAGGGTAAATAGCAATTGACATATCACGTTGTGGCTTTTGCGTAGGTAAGAAACGTTCTTGCTAGAAACCCATAGCAGCCACGTAAAACATGCAAACAACAATTAGAGGACGTCTAACTTGTTTTTGCAGGGTATGCCATGTGATATGATATGGCCAAAAGAATGTGATGTATGAGATTGATCATGTTCTTGTAATAGGAATCACGACTTGCATGTCGATGAGTATGACAACCGGCAGGAGCCATAGGAGTTGTCTTAATTTATTGTATGACCTGCGTGTCAATGAACAACGCCATGTAATTACTTTACTTTATTGCTAAACCGTTAGCCATAGTAGTAGAAGTAATAGTTGGCAAGACAACTTCATGGAGACATGATGATGGAGATCATGGTGTCATGCCGGTGACGATGATGATCATGGAGCCCCGAAGATGGAGATCAAAAGGAGCAAAATGATATTGGCCATATCATGTCACTTTTTGATTGCATGTGATGTTTATCATGTTTTTGAATCTTATTTGCTTAGAATGACGATAGTAAATATGATGATCCCTCATAATAATTTCAAGAAAAGTGTTCCCCCTAACTGTGCACCGTTGCAAAAGTTCGTTGTTTCGAAGCACCACTTGATGATCGGGTGTGATATATTCTAACGTTCAAATACAACGGGTGTAAGCCAGATTTACACACGCGAAACACTTAGGTTGACTTGACGAGCCTAGCATGTACAGACATGGCCTCGGAACACAAGAGACTGAAAGGTCGAGCATGAGTCGTATGGTAGATAATGATCAACATGAAGATGTTCACCGATGATGACTAGTCCGTCTCACGTGATGATCGGACACGGCCTAGTTGAGTCGGATCATGTAATCACTTAGATGACTAGAGGGATGTCTATCTGAGTGGGAGTTCATAAGATGAACTTAATTATCCTGAACATAGTCAAAAGGTTTTTGCAAATTATGTCATAGCTCGCGCTTTAGTTCTACTGTTTTAGATAAGTTCCTAGAGAAAATTCAGTTGAAAGTTGATAGTAGCAATTATGCGGACTAGGTCCGTAAACTGAGGATTGTCCTCGTTGCTTCGTAGAAGGCTTATGTCCTCAATGCACCGCTCGGTGTCTTTGAACCTCGAGCGTCGTGCATGGATGTTGCGAACATCCGACATACACGCTTTTGATAACTACGTGATAGTTCAAGAATGTTAAACGCGGTTTAGAGTTAAGGCACGAAGACGTTTTCAAACGTCATGAACATATGAGATGTTTCGAGGGCTGAAATTGGGATTTCAGGCTCGTGCCCACGTCAAGAGGTATAAGACCTCCGACGAGTTTCTTAGCCTGCAAACTAAGGGAGAAAAGCTCAATCATTGAGCTTGTACTCAGATTGTTTGGGTACAACAATAACTTGAATCGAGTGGGAGTTAATCTTCCAGATGAGATAGTGATGTTTCTCCAAAGTCATTGCCACCAAACTACTAGAACTTCGTGATGAACTATAACATATCAGGGATAGATATGATGATCCTTGAAATATTCGTGATGTTTGACACCACGAAAGTAGAAATCAAGAAGGAGCATCAATCGTTGATGGTTAGTGAAACCACTAGTTTCAAGAAGGGCAAGGGCAAGAAGGGATACTTCATGAAACGGCAAATCGATTCTTTGCTCTAGTGAAGAAACCCAAAGTTTGAACCCACCCGAGACTAAGTGCTTCTGTAATGAGGGGAACAGTCATTGAAGCAAAACTACCCTAGATACTTGGTAGATGAGAAGGTTGGAAAGGTCGATAGAAGTATATTGGATATACATTATATTAATGTGTACTTTACTAGTACTCCCAGTAGCACCAGGGTATTAGATACCGGCTCGGTTGCTAAGTGTTAGTAACTCGAAATAAAAGCTGCGGAACAAATGGAGACTAGCTAAAGGTGAGATGACGATATGTGTTGGAAGTGTTTCCAAGCTTGATGTGATCAAGCATCGCATACTCCCTCTACCATCGAGATTGGTGTTAGACCTAAATAATTGTTATTTGGTGTTTGCGTTGAGCATAAACATGATTGGATTATGTCTATCGCAATACGGTCATTCATTTAAGGAGAATAATAGTTACTCTATTTATTTGAATAATACCTTCAATGGTCTTACACCTAAAATGAATGGTTTATTGAATCTCGATCGTAGTGATACACATGTTCATGCCAAAAGATATAAGATAGTAATGATATAGTGCCACCTACTTGTGGCACTGCAATTTGAGTCACAATGGTATAAAACGCATGAAGAAGCTCCATGTTGATGGATCTTTGGACTCACTCGTCTTTGAAAAGATTGAGACATGTGAACCATGTCTATTGGTATATATGCATGAATAAACTCCATGCAGATGGACCGTTTGGACTCACTTGATTTTGAATCACTTGAGACATGCAAATCATACCACATGGGCAAGATGACTGAAAGCCTTGTTTTCAGTAAAATGGAACAAGAAAGCAACTTGTTGGAAGTAATACATTTTGATGTGTGCAGTTCAATGAGTGCTGAGGCACACAATGGATATCGTTATGTTCTTACTTCACCGATGATTTGAGTAGATACTGAGTATATTTACTTGATGAAACACAAGTCTGAATTATTGAATGGTTCAAGTAATTTCAGAGTGAAGTTGAAGATCGTCGTGACAAGAGGATAAAATGTCTATGATATGATCATAGAGATGAATATCTGAGTTGCGAGTTTTGGCACGCAATTAAGACATTGTGGAAATTGTTTCACAACTAATACCGCTGGAACACCATAGTGTGATGGTGTGTCCGAACATCACAATCGCACCCTATTGGATATGGTGCATACCATGATGTCTCTTATCGAATTACCACTATAGTTTATGGGTTAGGCATTAGAGACAACCACACTCACTTTAAATAGGGCACCACGCAATTCCGTTTGAGTCGACACCGTGGTTCAGAGAAACCTAAGCTGTCGTTTCTTAAAAGGTTTGGGCTGCGACGCCTATGCGAGAAAGTTTTAGGCTGATAAGCTCGAACCCAAAGCGGATAAATGCATCTTCATAGGACACCCAAAACAGTTGGGTATACCTCCTGTCTCAGATCCGAAAGCAATAGGGATTGTTTCTTGAATCGGGTCCTTTCTCGAGGAAAAGTTTGTCTCGAAAGAATTGAGTGGGAGAATGGTGGAGACTTGATGAGGTTATTGAACCGTCACTTCAACTAGTTTGTAGCAGGGCACAGGGAGTTGTTCCTGTGGCACCTACACCAATTGAAGTGGAAGCTTGTGATAGTGATCATGAAACTTGGTCAAGTCACTACCAAACCTCAGGGGCGACAAGGATGCGTGCTACTTGAGTGGTACGCAATCACATGCAGGAAGTCATGTTGCTAGACAACAATGAACCTACGAGCTATGGAGAAGCGATGGTGGGCCCGGATTCCAAAAATGGCTCGAGGCCATAAAATCCGAGAGGATCCATGTGTAAAAACAAAGTATAGACTTTGGAAGAACTACTTGATGGTCGTAAGGCTGTTGGGTACAGATGGATTTTAAAAGAAAGACGGACAATGATGGTAAATATCACCATTAAGAAAGCTCGACTTGTCGTTAAGATGTTTTCTGACAAGTTCAAGGAGTTGACTACGGTGAGACTTTCTCACCAGAGCGATGCTAAGAGTCCTGTTGGAATTGTATTAGCGCCATCGCATTATTTATGAAATCTTGCAGATAGGATGTCAAAACATTGTTTCCTCAACAATTTTATTGAGGAAAGGTTGTATGTGATACAACCAGAAGGTTTTGTCAATCCTGAAAGATGCTAACAAGTATGCAAAGCTCCAGCAATCCTTATAAGGACTGGAGTAAACATCTCAGAGTTGGAATGTATGCTTTGATGAGATGATCAATGATTTTGGGTCTGTACAAAGTTTATGAGAAACTTGTATTTCCAAAGGAGTGAGTGGGAGCACTATATCATTTCTGATGAGTATATGTTGTTGACTATTGTTGATCAGAAATGATGTAGAGTTTCTGAAAAGCATATAGGGTTATTTGAAAAGTGTTTTTCAATAGAAAACCTGGATTAAGCTGCTTGAACATTGAGCATCAAGATCTATAAGGATAGATCAAAAATGCTTAATGGTACTTTCAAATGAGCACATACCTTGACATGATCTTGAAGGCTTTCAAGATGGATCACCAAAGAAGGAGTTCTTGCCTCGAGTTGTAAGGTATGAAGTTAAGACTTAAAGCTCGACCACGCAGGAAGAAAGAGAAAGGACGAATGTCGTCCCCTATGCCTTAGCCATAGGCTCTATACAGTATGTCATGCTTTGTACCGCACCTGATATGTGCCTTGCCACGTGTCTGGCAAGGGGGTACAAGAGTAATCCAGGAATGGATCATTGGACAGCGGTCAAAATTGTCCTTGGAGTAATAAGGACATGTTTCTCGATTATGGAGGTGATAAAGAGTTCGACGTAAAGGGTTACGTCGATGCAAGCTTTAACACCAATCCGAATGACTCTGAGTAGCAAACCGGATATGTATAGTGGAGCAACCATTTGGAATAGCTCCAAGTGGAGCGTGGAAGCAGCATTTACAATATGACCTAGAGATTTGCGAAGTACATACGGATCTGAATGTTGCGCACCTTTGACTAAAACCTCTCTCACAAGCAAAACATGATCAAACCCCAGAACTCATTGAGTCTTAATCACATGATGATGTGAACTAGTTTATTGACACTAGTAAACTCTTTGGATGTTGGTCACATGCTATGTGACCTGTGAGTGTTAATCACATGGCGATGTGAACTAGATTATTGACTCTAGTGCAAGTGGGAGACTGTTGGAAATATGTTCTAGAGGCAATAATAAATTAGTTATTATTATTATATTTCCTTGTTCATGATAATCGTTTATTATCCATGCTATAATTGTATTGATAGGAAACTCAGATACATGTGTGGGTACATAGACAACACCATGTCCCTAGTAAGCCTCTAGTTGAGTAGCTCGTTGATCAATAGATGGTTACAGTTTCCTGACCATGGACATTGGATGTCGTTGATAACGGGATCACATCATTAGGAGAATGATGTGATGGACAAGACCCAATCCTAAGCCTAGCACAAAGATCGTGTAGTTCGTATGCTAAAGCTTTTCTAATGTCAAGTATCATTTCCTTAGACCATGAGATTGTGCAACTCCCAGATACCGTAGGAATGCTTTGGGTGTACCAAAGCGTCACAACGTAATCGGGTGGCTATAAAGGTGCACTACGGGTATCTCCGAAAGTGTCTGTTGGGTTGGCACGAATCAAGACTAGGATTTGTCACTCCGTGTGACCGAGAGGTATCTCTGGGCCCACTCGGTAGGACATCATCATGTGCGCAATGTGACCAAGGAGTTGATCACGGGATGATGTGTTACGGAACGAGTAAAGAGACTTCCCAGTAATGAGATTGAACAAGGTATCGAGATACCGACGATTGAATCTCGGGCAAGTACTATACCGGTAGACAAAGGGAATTGAATACGGGATTGATTGAATCCTCGACATCGTGGTTCATCCGATGAGATCATCATGGAACATGTGGGAGCCAACATGGGTATCCAGATCACACTGTTGGTTATTGGCCGGAGAGTTGTCTCTGCATTATGTCTGCATGGTTCCCGAACCCGTAGGGTCTACACACTTAAGGTTCGGTGACGCTAGGGTTGTAGAGATATTAGTATGCGGTAACCTGAAAGTTGTTAGGAGTCCCGGATGAGATCCCGGATGTCACGAGGAGTTCCGGAATGGTCCGGAGGTAAAAATTTATATATAGGAAGTCCAGCCGCCACCGGAAAGTTTTGGGGTCATCGGTATTGTAATGGGACCACCGAAGGGTCCCTGAGGTCCACCGGTGGGGCCACCTATCCCGGAGGACCCCATGGGCTGAAGGGCGTGGGAACCAGCCTCGGTGGGCTGGTGCGCCCCTTGGGCCTCCCATGCGCCTAGGGTTGGAAACCCTAAGGGGTGGGGCGCCCACTTGGCTTGGAGGCCAAGCCACCCCTAGGGCAGCCGCCCCCCTCCCTAGATGGGATCTACAAGGGGCCGGCACCCCCCTAGGCCCCTATATATAGTGGAGGGGAGGGAGGGCAGCCGCACCTGAGTCCCTGGCGCCTCCCTCCCTCCCGTGACACCTCTTCTTCCCCGCTTGCGCTTGGCGAAGCCCTGCCGGGATCCCGCTACTTCCACCACCACGCCGTCGTGTTGCTGGATCTCCATCAACCTCTCCTTCCCTTGCTGGATCAAGAAGGAGGAGATGTCTCTCCCAACCGTATGTGTGTTGAATGTGGAGGTGCCGTCCGTTCGGTGCTAGGATCATCGCTGATTTGGATCACGACGAGTACGACTCCATCAACCCCGTTCACTTGAACGCTTCCGCTTAGTGATCTACAAGGGTATGTGGATGCACTCCCCTTCCCCTCGTTGCTAGATTACTCCATAGATTGATCTTGGTGATGCGTAGAAAATTTTGAATTTCTGCTACGTTCCCCAACAGCAGCTTCATGACACCACTGGATTACAGATCAAGAACTCACAAGTATCAAGGGTTAGTGTGCTGTCAATTTATCCCATTTCAGATTGGCAAATAAAGAGACGGTTTAAATAATAGTAGAATGATATGACATTGTTCATAGTTAAGACATTGCAGAATATGACATTGTCGTAGTGGGTAGGTTCACCACACCACCGGATTACGGATAAAGAATGTAGCATACATGAAGTGCAAAAAGAAGATCACTTGCTCAGATAGTTTAATTTACATGGTATGAAGAAGGAACTTGGTTGTACAACTGAAAACTTAAATTGAGAAGGACAAACTTTTGTTTATGAACTACATAATAAACTTTAAACATGCAATTTCATGCAAACATCAAAAATAAACAGTTGTTGCAGTCATGCCTAACCAAACATACACAACAAAGTTTGAAGGTTTGAGAAGGAAAAATTACATTACTGGTGAAGACAGGCTCTATAAAGCCCCTGTCCATGCTCATGGGGGGGGCAATTCAAGAAGTTTAGCACAGAATCTTCTTCATAAGCATTGCCTTTATTCTACATTTTGTTAAGAGTAAATATAGATGTGATAATATGCGAAAAAATGGAGAATATTTAAGATAAGATGAAGAGTGATGCTACATAACCAAGTAGCTATAAATGTATGTGCAACGATACAGGCAAAAGGCACAGCCAAGAGCAATGCACGGCTAAACTTCTTCAGTACCAACCTTATGGTAAGAGTAAATATAGATCTGATGTGTAGAAAATGGAGGGCAAGGGAAAATAAGTTGCAGAATGATGGTACATGAACAACTACCTATAAATATAAGTACACTGATAAAGGACAGCATGTACTTACAAGAACAATGTAGAGCTAAAAAAATTCGTTGGCATTGGATATATTCTACACTAATGTAACCATTCATACAGATCAGATAATTTGGAGCGAACAATTGATAAGCAAGCTATCATGCATACTGCTGTCACATAATGAACTGTATGTATGCAAGTACAGTGATACAGGACATCGTGTACTAACAAGAGCAAAGCAATGAAAGCATATTTGCGATATCCTCGTCGTTCTTTTCAAACAAGAATTCTTCTTCGAGCAGATTTCCTGCAAAAGATCCGTAAGGCACATGTTGAAAAGTAGAAGTTCAAATTGTCATGTGATTTCATAGACAAAGGCCTCATCCTCGAACGAGACCAAGGCATAACAAGGTTTTTCCATTCAATGTCTTCTAAATTCAGCACAAGAGACTTCACCGGAAATTCGTTTATAGACTTGCCATCGAAGTGTGATTTCCTCAGGTAACACCGATACTACTGCAATGCTTCCTTGAAAAGCACAAGCAAGCTTTGCTCGTCATGACTATCCAGGTTGACCCTCGGCTAGTTACAATAATGTAATGTGAATCATTGATGTGTTCAATGAGCAGAAAACAAGAAAATAATAACCATGAATAATAGCACTTGCACATAAGTTGGACAGGAAGATGTGAAAATGGTGTTTGTCTTCACTATAATCTTCCCATGATGGGAATATATGCACGTAGTCCCCAACAACATTGAAAGCATTGTCTTTTAAACTGAGAATAAATGGAATGGCGTTCCAATCTGCAGGAATTGGCCGTCTCTGCAGTTGGGATAGGTCTTCGACCGGTGGACTTGCTGTACTTTTTGTTAGAGTGAGATTTTTCTGTGGTATGGCTGGTGCTATGGCAAATGAAATCGGTATACCTTTTGCTGGAGTGCAGGTCCTGTGTGGTGGGGCTAGTGGTGTGGCCAGTGAAGTATGGGTACAGTCTGTTGGAGTCGGTCCTACGTTTTGTGCCACTGGTTGTACAGCCAATATAAGTGGGCGTTGTTCGATTTCTCCGACACCACCACGCTTTTTCAAGGACTTTGCCGGTGCTCCTTCGTGTTCGCAATCACCCTCTTCCTTTTTGATGTCCGATGCACAAGAACAAAGCATTTGAGTGGAAAAACATGGTATGATGACGATGGAATATGTATTGATAATGGATCGGCATGGCATCTCGAGGTTATATGATGAGTAAACTAAGCGGATGGCGGTGCAACAAAGTAGAAGAAATGCAAGACAACATATGCAAGATACGCCGCAATCAATAAAACCTTGCCAAATTAGAACAGGCACCTTGATGGGTGAACAGACAGGCCATCCGCCTTTGACTCCTCGAGGTTAGAATAGTCATTAGGATGATATTTTGAACAAGAATCAACAGGTGGGGAGCGTACGAGTTTCATTGCTTCCAGAATGGCACTCAATGCCTTGGTGCCAATTTTGTAAGTCATTGCAGTGTTCCACAATATTCTTCTGATGCGCGGATTCTGGTATTCAATGTAATTGCGTATAATATCTGAGAACCATGAAAACATAAATAGTTGTGAGATTGTCTTTGTAATGCAGATGATATTCTAATATAGGGGCGCCCCTGTAAACACTTGTGTGCTATCACTAGATTCTGATGAGAGAGCTCATGTGTGCTGTAATATGGTGTGTGCATTTATATAATCCGGCACAAGTACACAAAAAATAGGCTCTAGAAGTAAGGATAGTGGCGGATGATAGGCTCATAATATATTGTATAGAGAGTTTATTGCCAAACCATGATAACAAGAGCACACAGCAACTAGGCAGATCATAGTGTACATAACAGGGGTACACCATAACCACGATATATAAATCAGGAAAGTGGAACTGGCTTGAAAATACGGTGTTGTATTGTCGCTAGTAATTGAAAGCCTACCGATCACGTACAGGCCAGCTCTATCAGCTGTTGACTGCAGATGTACCTGCGCCCCTTCCTGACAAAGAACATACTGTAAGTACTAAATACAGAATAAACAAAGAGGACATGTTAAAGAACAGAAGAGGAAGCATATTCTTGAGGTTCCGCTTCATTGCATACAATGTTGGTTGCCCACTCATGATGAATCACAACGCCCAAATAAATGCAATTCCATGTTGTCTCTCTATATGTGGCAATTTTGAACAAGAGTCATTAGGATCATATTCTGAACAAGAGTCAATAGGTGGGGAGCGTATGAGTTTCATTGCATCCAGAATGGCACTCAATGCCTTGGTGCCAATTTTGTAAGTCATTGCGGTGTTTAGCTTCAAGAGTGGACTGCTGCTAGTGCGACACAAAGCAGCTACACAGATCATAGTGTAGATATAACGGGAAAACCGTAAGCATCAGAGTAAAATCAGCAAAGTGGAACTTGGTGGAATATATGTGCTAGTATTGTCAGATGCGGCTAGAAAGGCTTTGATACCAACTCTCTTCAAGTGAAGGCACGGTATCTAATATCGATGTAACTCTCAAAGGCGACATGTGTCCCCAGCATTTCCTTACTATTCTTATAGGATTCAAGTGGGCAGGCCACTACAAATCCTATTCCTATGTTTACAAGATCCTCTGAATCAAAGAGGCTCAAAGTGTCCATCACAACCGACCGTGATAGACCTCTACATCGCAAATGTCCCTGCTCATCTTCAAGACAAGGAACATATTGTACTACTATCATACTCCCTCCGTTCCAAAATATAAGTCTTGGTAGAGATTTCCACTATGGATCACATACGATGTATCCAGATACATTTTAGAGTGTAGATTCACTCATTTTGCTCCATATGTAGTCCATGGTGGAATCTATACAAAGACTTGTATTTAGGAACGGAGAGAGTACATATTAAAGAAGAACGGAAGAGGAACATGGTAAAGAAGAGCAAGCAGATTTTGGATAATAAAATGTTGGTTGCAGTTGCCCACACATGATGAACCAGAGCGCATTAAGAATGCAACTCCCATTGTCTCGACCATTTCAAAGCGGTTGGATGAAGATCCTACGCCTCCTAACCCTTCTTCTTCCTCGTCTCGATTCTTCCCATACGGAACACCTTGACGGGTCACGGCCGACCACCGCCCCCACCGCCTGTGTTCCTCTGCCACCGCCACCCCCACCCCACCCCCCGCCTCTAACCCCCACCCACGCCGAAGTTTTCTTTGTTCGACGAGGCCCCACAACCACCTGAGTTCTTCGAGCGCACCGAGAACTCCGTGAGCTCAAAAATCGACCCACCCAATTTTGAAATTTAGTCTAATATGATTTAACTAGTGTGGAATATAAAAGGGGAAAACCATAAGCATTGGGAGTATAGTGTTGAGCGTGCCATGGCGGATCTGAAGGTGCAAACCGGACAAAGGCAACTTCGCAAGAAATCAGAGTAAAGCAGTGGCGATCTATTTTCTTGCTGCGATAAATAAGTTGAGCAGATACGAAAGAGTACCGCCTCTGGTGCGGTGCCGTGTACGCATCTGCTGAGAATTTGACGGTGTTGCGGTAGCGATGGCTATCGGCGGCGTGGAAGCAGATCTAGGAGGGTAGACAGTGGCGGCAGGGCGCGGTGGACGAGACGGTCGTAGGAGCGGCACCGGCAAGGTGGACGACGGCATGGATGAAGCGAGAGGACGTGATGCAAGGATCCCGGTCCGAAGGCATGGATGAGAGAGGTCAATCTCTTGTAAAGGACGGCGGCGTCAGGGTATCAGCTCCGGCATGGTGGAGGAGGACGGCGGTGGATGGGGTGGCAGACGGCAGCGGACGGAGGAGGGTGGGGTGGAGAGGTGTTTTGGCGCCCATGGAGTACGAATGGGGAAAAGGGAGGTAGAGAGGAAGGGGGACAATGTATTCGTATGCCGCTTGTCTCAAATGTGAGGAAATTTACAAACTTAGCCCCTGCTTCAAAATTCTACTACATCACAAAGCAACATTAGTCGGTTGGGGATAGGACGGTAATCTCGCATACACCAAATATTTGCCGACGAGAGTTTGTTTTTGGCGCCCACCGTGTATGAATATGAATCGGGGAGGGAGTCGATTTCGCCGAGGACACACTGTGTTTTGGCGCCCACCGTGTATGAATACGTTTGAGAGGCGGTTACGTCATGTTTGGGTGAAATTACAAACCTACCCCTATCGAAACCTATAGAAATCCAGCAGATAGGCTTTGCATGGCGAGGATAGGCGTAGTAATTTCCATCTCGCACATTTTGGTTTCTAAGGTTATCGCGACTTTCCCCGCTTCGTTCAAATTTTGCAGAGTGCATCGCCACTGTGCCAACTCAATTCGAATCCCATTTGTATTCTATTTTTTTTTTGAGGATCCATTTTCAATTGGAATTACATTCTATATACATCATTTTTTATATATACTTTCAAAAGCACAACACCATTTATACATAAATATGGTTTACAAATGGCATGATCTTAGATTCATAAGGTTGTATCCATCAATTTGGATTTTCAAATATTTGAAACCACTTTATGTTGAAATCCAATGTATGCATTCCTCGCTAACTGTCTCCAATTAATGTGTGTTTCATGCGGGTTTTTTTACTTCTCAAACATGTATAATGTGTTTCACACACGCAACATATAGTGTAATCCCGTTTAGACATTAATTGCATATAAACCATGCATTTTTTGTAATTAAAGAATTTATGGATCACCAATATTGATAAACTATATAACATTACACATGTGCCCAAATTCAAATGAATATGCATGTTTGATACACCAATTTGCGTTATGGTATTATCGATGTCGTGATCTCCAGTTTAAATATTTGGATCCCCTTTAATCCAGATATTCGTCTCATATAGCTATCACTCATGCTTATATAGGACTATCTCTCTGGACCTATACGCGTTCATCGTCTCTCAGGTATCTCTCGTGCTACTTGTATGTCGACAATGATCTTTTATCTTCGTAACACACTGACGGTACTCTCTCCCTCGACCTTCATCACTCTATCTCTCTCTAAGTATATCTCGCTCCATGCTATGTGTCTCTAACTATGATTCTCCATGTGGAATCTCTTTCTCTCACACAAACACAAAACTTTGTCTCCCGGGGTCTCATTTCTCTCTACTATTCCCATGTGTGCCACTCCTTTTGCCATCATCTGAGAGATGTCTTTTGCTCCTTAGATATGAGAACCTACGACTCTTCCTCTTCAATATCTCTTTCTCACACACAAACACAAACTCTGTCTCCTGTGGTCTCATATTTCTCCATTGTTCTCTTGTATGTCGCTCACACACACCCTCTCTCCCTAGAGATATCTTGCGTTCCCTCATATGTCTCTCTAGCTATCACTCTCGTTGTGAACTATCTTTCTCTGTCGCAGACACAAAACTCCGTCTCTGTGGATCTCATTTCTCTCTGATATCTGTTTGTATATGACTCACATGCACCCTCTCTCTATCTCTCTCACACCCACACACATAACTCAGCCTTCTGATCGACTCGACTCCTATCTCTAACGCACACTAGCTAGCATCTTTATCTTTCTATTTATCTGTTTCTCCATCAACCTTCTTTCTCGCCCTCACTCTTGATTCCTATCACGCACACTACATATGTTTCTCTCTACATGCAGTCAAGTGCCCCTCACACACATATATAACTTCACCCTTTGAACCACCCGATGGTCATCTCCAACACCCAAACTAGCGGATGTCCCTCTAGCTAGCATCTCCATCTCTCGTATCTATCTCAGAAGTTTCTCCGTCAACATTTCTTTCTTGCACGGAGTCTTGCTTCCTATCACCCACACTATATATGTCTCCATACATATGCATTTATGGGTTGATCTCTCTTTGCACAATCGCTGCGCCTCACTCCCTCTCGCCGCCATAGATGCATGCTCCAGCCCACGCCACTATCTCTTAAAGACAAAAACACATGCTCAATTGTCGGGCCTTCTTCCCTGCATTCTCACGTGCATGCATATTGTCATACAGATCTGTCTCTCCCATGTCGTTGATCTTATGACTTATGTCTTCTTTCTTTTATCTCGATCATGCGTGCGTGCACACACACACACATCCCACGTATACATGTATACCTCTCACACATGCACGTTCATGGTCTCTATGTCTCCATATGTAGTTAATTACCCTCAATCCTAACGCCACATCGAATTGTTCTCCTCTTTTGTGCACATAACTTCCGCCTGGATGGGTAAAACACACACTCACACTTAACAATCTCCTTCTAGCTACCCCCCGCCGCCTCTCACTCTTCACCTATATCCCCGAAACCAATAAGACCACCCCTTTCTTTAATTCCCGCCTACATGCACCATCGATATATAGTAGTCTTCCTCGGTGTCTCTCGAACAAACACGTTCTCTGGATGTCGACTCCTCTCACGCACACACACCTTCTCTTCCCTCTCTACGGGCATTTTCTCACTCGCACCCCATCGTTGGTGGCCTCTGCCATACACATCACCTCTCTATGATGAAGCCATGCACACTTAAATTACATCCACCACAGAGGACCCCGCGACACACACACACACACACACACACCCCCCCCACACACACACACTAAGACTCCATATCTCTCTCTCTCACACACACACACACACGCACGCACACCCCCCCACACACACATTAAGACTCCATCCCTCTCTCTCTCTCTCTATCACACACACACACAAACTAAGACTCCATCTCTCTCTGTCTCTCCTCTCTCTCTCACACACACACACACATACACACACACACACACCCCACACACACACACTAAGACTCCATCTCACACACACATGCTCTAGGCGGAGCATTTGTTCCTACCACCCTTCATCCAACCTTACCCGTATGATAAACAATCACCTTTATTTACTTGCATAACATGGACAAATTCCACTTTACTTTAGTAGTCAGCAAACTTATCATCTGCCCTTATAAAAAAACGAGTTGGCGATGATGGTGTGCCCGCCATCTTGTAATACAAACCGTATGATCTATATCCTGGATAGAAACCAAACTATGATAATTTTACAAAATATACCCGCACCTCTCTCCACATCATTATCTCCTGCAACCTCATTGCTCAGCAATTAAAAAAGGAATAAGTCTCGAACAATCTAGCATGCATGGTGGCCATTGCCACGGGCGCCGACCATCCCCATGCCTCCGCCCATTCCGACCACCACCACCACCACGCCCACTCCTCCTCGCGTTATCTCTCATCTTTCATTTTTTCGATGACATTCTCGAGATACCAGTTTTCCGATAAAATTCTTGAGATATCATTAGTTTTTACACATGGGATTACTCCTGCATGGGTCAATCACAACAAGTGTTTTGTAAAAAATGCATATTGATGTTCCGTGCAATGCACGAGAATCTTGCTTGTAATTATATAACGCAAATCACGAGCATGAAGTGACATTTTTTTGACACAACCACGTTAACACGGCCACGTAAATCACTAGCTAAAGTAAATACCATTATACTTATATCCTGATGCAAAAGGTTGAGTACATATCCGAAGAGGAGAGTCGCACACATGCACTCTATCTCTTAGAATCTCTCTCTCACACACACACCAGTTACGTGACGCCCACTTAAGCAGACACGTATGTTACAATTTGTGCACCCGCGGGTACACGTGATGTTGCGCATTTATTTAAGCCGGAAGGCGAACCCAAATAGTAGCTGCATTCATTCCCCTCCGCCGCCTCTTCTCTGGTCGCCGCCGCCTGCAGAGCCATGGGCCTACCAAGGTAACAACATACGCCATACTCACCGAGCAACGCTTTAATATGGAAATTTTAGTGGTCATGCATGCATCTTTTGTGCTAGCACTCCTATATAAGGGTTGACGGTCGCTTCCATGACGTCTGCGCAAGCGGTGGAAGAGGAAGGAGAAGGGAAGCGGGTTGTGGAGTAACGTTTTTTACCACAATTTCTTAGGAAACTGAGTTCAATAATTGAGTAGTTTTGCAAACTACCAGTACTACACCTGAAATGGTTCAAAACCTATACTCCCTTGCCAGCGCACGCTTCCCGCATGAAACGGTCAGCGTCGCCTTGGAGCGTCAGTGCCGCATTAATGCCCGGCCAGAGCGGAGGCGACCTCTCACCGGGCGCCCGGCTTTGAAGTGGCGCTGACGGCCGAGAGAGCGCCGCCTTCCGGTGCCTTGACTCCGGCGTCGAGATCGGCCATAGGCCCTATTTGGATCCATGGGTTAGAGTTAGTTTGAGCTAGTTGGGGCTCAAATAGCCCTAAAGTATCCAAGCATGAGGGTTTAAATTGGAGCAAGTTGCACCGGACCCACCAAAAAAAAACTATCCCACCCAAGAGGTGCTAGTGGAGATAGTTCTCATTGGGACCACCGAAAATCACTTTTCTCTCTCCATGAAGTGCATTTATTGTCAATCTAACCCTGTCACAAACACCTCTTTGGCTACAGTTAGTTCAGGGTTAGTCATGAGTTAGTCTAACCTCTAGCTAAGTTAGAGTATAAAACAGGAGCAGTATAGGACATGCAAGTTGCTCAAAGCATACAGGCAAATTCGTACATGAAAGGATTTTTTTTCTTTTTGAAAACGGAACGTGTATTTTTTTAGAATGCTCTTGGCATGTCGCTAACATGTGATAGTTAACCGACCTCAATAGACGGCAGAAACGCCAGCCCGCCGCACTTTGATAGAGACGAGGAGGGAGAAGCGTTACAGGCTGCTGAATTACTAGAGATAGGTGTCGCACGGAAGCCGAGAAATATGGTGATAGCGTGGGTTAGCCATGTACTAGTATGATGTAACTACACCTGGGCTGTCGTGTTTTGTACTCTTCCAAATTAATCGTGGAGATGATTGGTTAATTTTATATCGCTGAATAATATTAAATGAGTGCAGTACACTCCACCACGAGGTTCCTTGCTCCTTCTCACGTCCTAATCTATGTTCTTCCACTCTATTTTTTTACGTGAGCTTTGTTCATCCTTTTGCCAACACGTGAGACATCTAGCATCAAGGTGCACGTGTTATGCAAGGATCGTTCCATATATATGAAGAACACGTGGGATTGGGACTACGAGACGGACATGTACCCGTGGAGTGGACGTCTGAACCCCGAGTAATGTAGCGCAAGAAGTGAAGTAGAAAGGCACAAATGGTATGAACATGTGTGGCATATAGGGTGTGTTTGGTTGCGTTCGCCTCAAAGATAGTTGTTCCCTCTTCATACATGCTCAACTCAACACCCTCTTCATGCATGCTCTCTTCATGCATGCTTCTAGTGTATTTGTGCTAAACTAGTGTGGACTCATGCACCCTCCATACACTCTACCAAACACCCAAAAGTAGGTCGAGAAGGGAACTCTTGGCGCCATTTGTCTCTTACTACGCACTACCACTAAATGTTGTACGTGCAATGCACGATGATGTTATGGAGTACGTGCCTAAGTACTCTACTACTACTATATTAGTTGGAGGCACATATTAACTTTTATATTTGTTTACGTGTATGCCCCGAGACCTTCCAACTAGACGTGTCTTTCTCTCCTGGTCGCACTTTGTATCGTTCATACCACTAAGTACTACTACGTGTGGTCTCCGACCCGTAAGTGGAAGAAGTGGAGACACTCTACCACGCTGTTTTTTATGCTAGGCTCTACCACGCTGTTCATGTCCCACTCCTTTCACGACGTGTGGGACATCCAAAGACGCGTCGTGTTTGGCACCCTTCGTCGTAAGAGTTGAAACGCTAGCATTCATCGTAAATAAAAATAATTATAAATCGACGGTGATACTATTTTTTGCGAACCAATCAGCAGTGATACTATACCATGCAGTTTCCTTGCTCCTCGATACGGAAAGAATACTTCATTCGCCAACATGTGGGACGTCGACCATCCTGGTCCACTTGCCATGCACGCAGAACTCCAAGGAGGGTCACCCAGTCATCGTGCCGCAAAGAACAATGACTAATGAGCCGTCAAATCACAGGCCCACTTCCCACTTTGAAGTTGCTCGGACGAAGGAACCATCATGACTTCGTAGAATTCCGCTTCTTGAAGAAAACTATTGTACCAGCAGTACTGCTAGCTACAGTAGTTACTCCAACAGAGGCCTCCTTTCATTCATAGGATAGGAATATGAAAACCATAGGAAGTGAGATGACATGCATCTCAATTCCTATAGAGAAAGAGATGCCATTTGATGCTTAGGATAGGAATTTTTCCATTTAGTTTAGGCTAATGTACTGGTAATTTGCTCTAAAAACTACAGTAGTAACTAGTAGTACTGGTACATGCTCATACTCAGACACAGACACACACACTAACTACTAGTACTAATACTTCTCACATGTTGGCCAGACGCCGTCGTTCTCCTTCTTGGCTTTGTCGGCGACACCCCACCGTGCTTGGATCTCCGCCGACCTCTCTGCAGCAGCGCGTGCGTCCTTTTCTTTCTTGCGGTGGCGGGCCTCTCTTTTCTTGAGTGCTTTCTGACTTTTCCGCTCCCTCTGTGCGGCATTAGCCGCCTCTTGCTCTACCGCCCATTCGGCCTTGGCATCTTCAAATTCCTCCCACATAGTTGTGAGGTCGCAAGCGGCGATGAACTCGGCACGGCGGGATGCCATCGCTTCCCTACCATTTTGTGTGCGGTCGTGGGCAGCGAGGAACTCAATACAAGGGATGCCATCGTTGCCTTACCGCTTAGTGTGCGGCGCGGTGGCATGAATGACGCTGGTGAGAGCTCTGGGGTGGAGTGGCGGACAACCATATAGTGCATTGGTTTGTCAAGAGCTCAAGGACGTAAGATTTAAGCAAATTGGATTCCCCTTCAATCCTGGTCATTTATTACCGAGTAAAATGCATTGGCGGTCATCGAACTTGTCTCGATAGCTCACTTTGATCATTGTATACGAGATATGGTGATTATACGGTCACTGGCTCGGCGTATAGCTCCGTATTTGTCTGGTTGACCAGTCAAACACTCTGCATGCGCCTCATCAGCTCGTGTTCTTTATCTATCTACACGGGCCTACCTGTCAATGGAGAAAGAAATACTGTAAAAACCAAAATTATGCGTGTGTGGGGAATCAAACCACGGACTCGTCGCTGCAACGCACCCTCGTCGGCCAAATGAAAATGAAATACTTCGCGTCAGACACTCACGCTCACGCTTTCAAAGCATGCTAATGCATGCACATCACCCTCTAAATCAAAGTCCTGCTCATGGCGCAACGCAACGCAAACGGCGAGCCCATCACCGCGGCGCCCGGCGGTGCCTGACATTACTGTTTAGACGTTTGATGGAGGCCTACGCGAACGCCGAGCATGTATTCACCTAGCTCAACACCAATGGTCATACTCGGACCGCCTTGCTCATGTATATAGTCCATCACAACGACAATCTATAAAACAGCCTAAAGCCAGAGAGGGTACTATGGTAGTATGGTACGGAGTATGTACTATCGTGAGCGACCGATCTTAGTGCCACTGCACATCGAAACCCCTTCCATCGCTAGCGCGCGCTTCACCGCCTCAAACGATCACCGCCTCTCCGAATGTCAATGCCGCATTCACCGGACTTAACTGCAGGTGCAATTGGTGTGTCACCGACATGCGGGCTGATGCCCGTTGGGCCCACATGTCAAGAACTTAAACGCATCTGCAGTTAAGTCATCAAGCAAGGCGTCGCATTCACGCCCGACGAACCTACTCCGGCGCCAGTTGTCCGTCCGTCTGCCGCGGCTCATTGCCATTCGCCCGCTATATTAACTTGAGCCCCATCTCCCAACCATAGCCAAAGACCCACACTTATTCTCCTCCGGTCCCTTCCTTCTGTCGGCACCACTTCAACCATGGCCTCCTGGCGCTCCGAAGCTCTCTTGGACGTACTATCGTAGGAGCAGACGAGGGACATCGGCGGCTCCGCTCCGGGCGCGCTCCAAAGCTCTCTTCGACATACTGTCGCAGGAGCAAGCGAAGGAGATCGCCGGCACCCCCCCCCCCCTCGGCCGCCCTCCGCCGCCATGACCATGAATCTGGTGCGCGTGCGCGGGCACAGACGGCAGCGAGGAAGAGTACTACACGGTAGGTCACCGCCGCTCTGGTCCCGGGAAGGCCACCGCTACTCCACTCAATCGACGCCAAGCTTGGTGGGGTAAACATCGGTGGCCGATTAGCCGCTTGATGGTGACGTGGAGGCGGAAATCTTCAGAACCTTGTGCTTCGGAGGAGGAGGTTATCGAGGCGGATGAGGAGGAGGCAAAGGCAATGGCCGGCTTTCTCGGGTTCATGGCCGGACAAGGTGGTCGGTAGCGGCGATCGCTTAGATTAGGTTTACGATAGGTTTTAGTATGGTTCGTATGTAAATATGTAATGAATTTCGTCCAGTTTGTAGGAAAAGTTTTTGAAATGTAATGAATTTCATCCGGTTAATTTGAAATTTGCTTTGTTTGCACGAATTTCGTCCAGTTAGTTCATATAGTTGTCGAAAGGTATGCGGGCAGCATCGGATGGCATCCATCAGTGTCCTCGGACAGATGCCGGTGTAAATTTGTGGGCCATCACTGGAGATGCCCTAACTATCATGCTATAATCGCTAAAAATCCTCCATTATTTGGCAGGGAACAGTTATCCCTCGATCAAAATCAGATCCGCGGTGTTTTGCACTCCTCCTGCGTAGGAGTGTAAACTCTTGCTTACATAAAAATGGAGCAAGTGGACGACATCAGAGCACGTCATATCACTCGAACTAGCCCGCCTAACGAGCGGGAAAGCACCGCCCTCGTCATTTTGTTCTGGATTTCTATCGATCGATCGCGCGAAAATGTTACGCTTCACAAGTTCTAAAGGAAAAGGCGACACACTTATGACTCATACGCGTCGCAACCCCGACAGTCTGGCTCGCACGCCGCTCACCAGAGGGAACACGCGTTGTCTTGCAATTTCACTGACATGTGGGACCGTAATTGAATAAACCGTCGATAGCCGAAATCTAATCGCTCAAGGCCGGGCCGAGAAGAGAGAAATGAGGGAGGGAGAAGAGATCGCCACCACAAGCACGGACTCCAAGAAATATATGGTGATAATGTGAGGTGGGCCATGCTGGAGTCCGGACCGCTTCCGGAGCCCGCTCTCACCGCCCTGGCCCATCAAGACGCCAGCTGCCCGCCGCATGCATGCATAGCAAGTACTCCTTATGTGGAGGAGAAAGAGGCATTGGCGAAGTCAAGGAGTGGGCTCTGCAAGAGCCCGTCTTTACACGTGCTCCTAGGTATAAAAAAATAATTCTAAAAAAGGCATAAAAAACAAGTGTGTCTTAAAAAAAGAAAGGTAAAAAACATTTGAGAGGAAATAGATAGAGAGAAAGTGAGAAAAATCTGTAACCTGGGCATTACATGAGGAAGGAGGGAGTGGTGCACATGCCAAGTTCACTGGGCTGCCGTGTTTCACACTCCTCCGTCGTAATGATGAAGACAATAGCTTTCATAAAAATAAACAATGAATGCTCATTGCTCGTCCTCTATATCGGAAAGAATACTTTCATTCGCCGACATGTGGGACGTCGACCATCCCGTCCACCGCCATGCACAAAATTATCCTGGTCTACCCCGGTCGTATCGCAGGCCCAACCTTTCCCACTGTAAGTTGTTCGGACGAAGGAACCATCATGACTTCGTTGAATTCCGCTTCTTCAAGAAAACTTACTGTACCCGCAATACTGCTACCACACGTGAAGACTGGACGGCACTATACCACGTCATATCATTGAAACCCACTAGGCCAAACTAGCCCGCCTAGGTCATCTATTTTAGAACGGAGGGAGTACGTCTCTGCACTGCTATGATTTTGTGTTGCACGTTCTTTGTACTTTTGCTACGATTTTCCTACCCTATGAACCAAATGAGGCCTGAATGTATGTCGACTATTGTCTGATCGATCGCTAAGCCTACAATTTTAGGAGCTAGGGCTATTGGTCGATCAACAAGGGATAAGTATAAGCGCACTACGAGCTCATCAGCCCCAACGCTTCTCTTCGGTGAGTGTTTTGCAAGTACTATAGCTCGCACAAGAGCTAGCCTACTAACACCAAGAATCATCAAACAAGCCCTACTGATATGATAAACAGTTCAAACTTACATCTAAGCATGCCATATATTACATCAAAAGCTGGTGAGGATACATTTGTTTCCATAACCCAGAGAGGGTTTGCATGATTCATCGCATGATTCACTATCAAACAAAAGTAGCAAGATCCGCCCACACAATACAGTGCACGAGCCCTAAGATGGTTTGATAACACGCATCGCTCGTAATTAAACATAGGGAAATGCAAACTACCCTCAAGGATTAGCGCGACCAACTATTTCTTGTCATCAATCTCTCGGCAATGACCACATCACGGACGGTGACATGGGAATCGATTTACGGGGTGATGTCCACAGGATCGACCATGACATCGGAATCGATCTCGTGGTGATGTCCACAGGATCGGCAATGACATCGAATTGATCTCCGGGGCGATGCCAACAGGACGAGCCACGACATCGGAATCATCAAGGACAACCACCGACACCTGCACAACCCTAACATATTAGCAAGTACATTGCAAATAATCAAAAACAACAACTATGGTAATAAGCCATTATTTTTTACCTTGTGCAGCTCACCGGGGGATCTCATCCCTCCGGGGGGCATCTCCTTGTCCTCGATGGGGGCCACCACCTTGCCAGGGGAATACTGCTTCTCAATGGCGACTATCTCCTCAAACTCGGTCTTGAGCCTCACATAGGTGGCAATCAGAGTTCTTGGGGTAGGCACGGTAAGGCCCTTGCTGTTCTTCCAACTTTCTTTGAGGAGTTCGTCCGCCAACGTCCTCAACTCTTTGGCCAGTGCTTGTTTCTTGGAGTTCTTCATCTCCATGGGTTGGCCCGCCAACATGGTCAACTCGTTGGTCGGTGCTCGCTTCTCGGAGAACGCCGTCTCCAGTGGGTTGTCCGCCGCAACTCTTTGCCTAGTGCTCCGTGATCCATCAATGAACCGACAAACAAAAAGCAATCGAAAGGAAACCACAATCGCAATGAAAACGGGAAAAGAATAGGATGTGAGAATCGGTCGGTGCTTCGCAAAAAGAAGATTATTGGAATGAAAATATAGCAAGATAACTGATTCGCCCACCTTTCCTTCATCGGCATGTAAGAAAAATGGCGTAAGTGAGTAGCCCGGAGTGAGGTATTCTTCAAGAAAGGGAATAAAGGGCTTGAACGAAGGCGTTCGGTGAAATGATGGTTGCTTCGTCCGATCCAACTTGGAAGCCACCTTACCACCGGTAAAGGTGTGGGTTTTGTGATATGACGGGTCCTGACGGCCACACCGGGGTGACAGGTGAGTCTCGACTGTAGCACCTCGTTGTGATTTGGTGGATGGCACGCGGGCCCGGATGCTTTGAAATGTCATGTATGTAGATAGAGCGGCTAGTCATATAGGAGTGCTCAATATTGTGCACCGCGACCAAGGCGGAGAGGAAAACGAGAGAACTACGTAAGTAATGCATGGGTTTAATTAGGGTAGTTTTGTAAAGTACGAGATACATTCCTCCAATCGCAAAATGCCTTGGTTCATGAGATTTGAGATTTGAGCCCTATAAACCGGAAGGGAGGGAGTACTGCACACGGTGTAGTCTAGTCACTTGTTGAAATCTCTAGAAAGGCAAATAGTCATTTCCGGTTTATAGGTCTATACTACTCCCTCCTTCTAGGTGTGTAAGTCATCTTACGAAAACCAAATAGTCCCAAAACACTTAGGCGCGGTGCATTAACTTCTACCTTGTTTCTTGTATCTTGACATATCAACCAATAAGAGATGAGAGGTGTGCATGCTTTTAATGACTTGCAATGGCTAGTTCATTGCATGCAATGCTACTAATTAGCAAATAAACATTGGTGACCCCAGGAGGAAACGGTGCTAAGCGCTGTGGACCTATGCGTAATGAGTATCAACCAATGGATAATGGAGTTTAATTGTTAAACAATACTCCCTCCTTTCCGGTTTATAGGGCTTATCTCAAAATTTTAGGTTTTCCATTTTATAAGGCTCAATTTGGTTGTTTTCCATCACATTTTCAGATTCCAAGGTGCATTAAATCATTGCATGGAAGTATTAAGAGAAAATTGACCAATGCATGTACTTCATGCATGCATGCATTGCAATTAATGCATTGATAAACATAATTTTTTTACGAAAACAAGAGCATTAATTAGGTGCTTTTGCAAAACTACAAACTGTATTCCACCACTCACCCTCTACATTGATTGGTGAGATTTTTGAATTGAGCACTATAAACCGGAAAGGAGGGAGTAGCAATTTTGTCTCATGCAAGAGCTCGGCTAGTATATGCGTGCTCAAGGAACCGCACCACGCGAGCTGCTCGCGAATCGCCACGGCCGGGTTGCGCTTGGCTCTTCGCCTCTTCGAGAAGACAAACAATGATGTTACTCCTACTTCTATAGTATCGAATCCACTGCTGCATGTCCGTCCACCTCGTGCGGGAGGGATAGCGTGTAGCGAAAGCTTCTACTTACTGCTCCTGCCTTTGCCACTATGACAGGTGGGCCCAATAGGTGGTTGGCCCTCCTGTCATGCAGCCAAAGGCAGGTGCAGTTAAGGCACCGGAGCTTAGTCCGCGAGGAAGAGGGCGTTGTAGTAATCAAATTTCTCTCTCTTGTACGAGTTGACGCGACACATCAAAAGCCACTTTTCGATATAAGTCTTTTACACATTTTAAATGGGCTACTTCATTATGTACGACATATTCTCGCTTCGTATGTAGTCACTTGTTGCAATCTCTAAAAGACTTATATTTGGAAACGGAGGAGTACAATGCATGCATGCATGCCGTGACTTTCATTTTTATCCTTGATTGTGTTGATTTGAGGCACCTTGCAAAATTTTGACTAAAAATTTAACTAACCAAATTTTCATGCATGTCACAAAAATTATGGGGCTGTTTGGATTGTGACTATGTTTGTCTTATGTTGCCACATTATTTTTCCCACACTTGCCACACTTGCCTAACCCGAGTTGCTCAAATTGTTAGACACAGTTTGTCTTGCCTAAGGGAATCTTGCCACAATTTTTGTGTTTATGACATGTGGGGTTCATCGCTAATAAAAATTCTTGTCTTAGGTGTGGCTAATAAAAAGACTTATATTTAGGAACGGAGGGAGTAGAAAATATAAATAATAATGCATGTTGGGGCAACCCACGTTTCGCTAATTTTAGTCGTGGGCTTGTTCACAATTTTTACGAGGGGTGGTTGTTCATTTAATGGAGGGACTTGTAGTACCGGACTTGAACGATACAAAGTGCGACTGGCACACCGTAACACCACTTGGAACAAGCGGGTAGCTATGTCAAAAACAATCAACAACTAAAAACACCGCGACCGGCATGTAGTAGTACACAATTTTAAACGATTGTTTTGATGGAGTGAAAAGGAAAACTACCCCATCACAGATATATAGGCCGGAGCCTCCGCACTTGCTCGCTAGGGTTGCTCTATTCACACACTCTCATCCTCTCCAAATCTAAACAAGATAGGGGTAGTAACACTGTCTTTCTCCCTTCAAAAAACACTGGCTTTCTATCCTCACCGCTGGTTACAGATCCGGACGTATCCCCCTCCGCCAGTGAAGGGGAGGAGGGGCAGCGTTTAGGCCATCGTCGACAGCGAAGGAGGAGACCCACTGCCGGCCGCACCGTTATCTCTGGTCGAGCGCCGGCGCGGGAGGTCCTCCGATCCCTTCGTCGTTGCCTGTGGGCGGATCCGGCCTCCCGCCACCCACCTATCCACATCCGACGACCTTCAGGTATATCTTCATTCGAAATCGCCTTAGCTCTACTTCCTCAGCTCGCTACGTCGCTGCATGTGCATCATTTTCTACCTCTCAGCCCCTCTCAATCGGATGGTCCAACGTCACCTATTTTTTTTCTTCTATTGTTAGAGGTAAAGCTACTTTATGGAGTCGAATCTTGTACTCCCTCCGTCCGAAAATACTTGTCATTGAAATGGATGTATCTAGATGTATTTTAGTTCTAGACACATCCATTTTGATGACAAGTAATTCCGGACGGAGGGAGTACTTAGTTCAAACAAGAAATAAAATGGGGGTGGGGAAATTTAGTATGTACATCGGACTTGGTACAAACAGGAAGGAAATGGGGTGAAAGTAGTACAGACTGGTCATCCAACCGGTCTCTTGGTCGAAAAGGGAAATATAGGGGTAACGCTGTACACAGTGGTATGACCAGGACTAGATTTGTTATCCACGCATAGGAGTAGGTGGCTAGAGTGAACAATAATGGGACCAACCCAGATATGTTTCTTGGATGTTTGTTTCTCGGGGCAACAAATTATGAATCACCACTTTATGCCCCTATTTACGTACATGATGTCTTCATTGGTGCACCCACCGTCCCATGCCCTTATACCAAATATTTAGGCTTTGTTCGGAATAAAGGGCGTAAAACATAGGTCTTGATGAAAATAGAGGAATAGGAAAGGAATGTAGGTATAAAACTATGGAACAGCAAACCGGAGGAAACTCTCAAGAGAATGTGTTCGGATGGACTATGAAATGTACAGCTTTGTTTTTTTAGAGTAGCATGCTTGGCAATATGAGATGCTATTTGTTTATTCAGCTGCACAGTGACTACTCTTGTCCTCACCTCACGTACCACACATAGGTTGATATTTTTATTCCGGCAACACAACACAAAGAACCTGTCTAACGCATGGCAACGAAGCGCTTCTCGGGCTTCCGCCCAAAAAATGAGCAACAAGGTGGATGTTTCTAATCCTATGGAACCAGTACTACCAGACCAGCTTTCCTATGAAACACTATTCACCTTTCCCGTGTTCCGAACGGTTGGAAGGGAAAGAATACCGTAGGAATTGTGTTCCTACGAAAATCCCGCACCAAACCTGTGAACCGAATGCAGCCTTAGCTGTTCTTAATATAATGTCCTTGGTAAAAATGAAGCCATGCCATCGTTATAAGCCATGACAAGTCTAGCCAAATGTTTTTGCCTGTAATTGTTTGAGACTACATTTGTTTCCTCTTCAGGCCTTTTTGTGCAAACAGGATATCCAATTCACCGGTTGCTATTGTGACCTTTTTGGTGCATCGCACAAAACTCTTCTTAAAAGAAGTGACTTTTGTGTTGTTTAACTGGAATGTCGTAATGGAACAGCTTGGTTCATTTTGGTGGAACTGCACAAAGGGAGATCTGTGTTCCAATCCTCATCATCCATATTACGCCCATAACCTTCCTTTAGGTAAGTATGATATTTAATGCATGTGTTCATCTCTATTTTCCGACTGCCATGAGAAAATAATGTTGTTTTTTACTACTACACTTGTACTCCCTCACTGAAAAAATAATTCTGAATTAGAAGGCCAATCATGTACTTGGTTTCACCAACTGGTGAGGAGAAAGAGAAACAGAGCATGAAGAGGAAGAAGAAGAAGAATAAACGGTGCCAAGGTGATCTTGCTGAAGCCAGAGGCCTTAGTCGAGGCCATTCAAGGGCTCCGGCAACGACTACCTTACATGTGAGACGATCCTCCAGGGAGCCCTTCCACTTCTGTTGTCTCACTTAATTAATTAGGAGTACTTAAATACCACTAATTTATTACTGCCTAATTTTCCTATTGGAGTTAAACAAATATATAGTAGGACCCTATGCTGAATCATGTACGTGTGTATGTTTGTCTATGGAGGTGAATTATGTGGTGGAGTAGGGAGGGATTATTATTAGTGTCATGACATAATAGTGCTATTGCTTTGCATGTCAATTTATTGCCATTGGTTCAATGAGGCAATGTTTTATGATTGTCCATCATGAATTTGATGCTACCGCTTGAGTAATATGCTAATGTCTTCCTATCCTTTCTCACTAAGCTAATGAAGGTTTAACCTTGTTCCTACTTGTGCAAACAGGGATCATATTGTGCCAATCATACATTTTAGTGGAACTACACAAGACAATACAATGAACTGTATCCCAACCAAAGGCTTTAACTCTGCTTTGGAAGTTCTTAATAATCTTTCGATGTAATCTCAAAGACCGGTAAACAAGAGTGATTTCAACCATACATTTGAAGTGCATAAAATATATACTATTGTGTGATTCCAAAGTGAGTGCTTTATCATCTCTTATGGGACTACATGAAAAGGCTTTTTTCTCAGTTGGTACGGGCCTAAGGCCTTCATCCATATTAGTTTGTCATCATCTCTATTTGTATCATGCTCTTGTCATGAGAAACTCCTTTATCTTTGCACGTTAAAGTTTTGCAACCTATGATAAATGACAATGCTTTGAGTGTTGAGTTGAGCTAATTGGCACTTATTAAATAAACTAATACCTCTCTTTAAGCAAGACTACTATGTTGCTAACTTTACCCATTAAGATAATGAGGGTGCTTCTATTTGTTAGTGTATGTTTCATCAACTAGTCCCACTATTACAGTAATCTCACTCTCTCAATATATGTGCCAACAGGGATGCTCGATTTTGGTGGAACTGCACAAAAACTTTGGGTGCTTCATTGCCTCGATAGCTTCCGTCCTTTCCTGTCAGCCGCTAATCTCCGCTTGCTTTCTTCCTTTGCTGTCAGTCGCTTGGCTTATCTCGGCTTCCAGTCAAAGGAAACAGTAATTGATATGCTACCTCACACAGGTTGGTACTGGTCTTTATCCTGATTATTGTGCCTTTCATATGTATTGGTAATTTGGTATTGTGCTACTGTTTACCGATTTCATAAAGGAGTAATTTGGAGCCTGAACTCGCAGCAAATCATTACATCGGGTGATTTCAGAGAACTGCACAAAATGATCGAGATGGACAGGTACTTATGTCTTTGCTATGTACTCCAAAGTTCACTCGCATAAGCATCGATGTTGATAAGAAGTGCCTATATTCATTCGAGTATCAACCGGCATCAACCAATTGTCAAACTCCAAGTATTAGGAGAGTGAACGCCAAAATATTGCTTGGTGCATAGCCCGGAAAAACGCATGTCCAGTCTTTGGTCCCAACTTGTGCCTTTTGGTTATCGGCACATATGGTAGCGAACTATATGGCATGGAGTCTAAAGATTCCGCAAGTTGGTTGACGCAGATATTCATCTGGCACTTAATCAGTCTACACGCCAAGGATGCTCCATTTCAGTTGAACTGCACAAAAAATTTGGGTGGCTCATTTTCTCAACCGCCTCCTTTCTCGTCTACAATGTAGAATTTTGGCGAGATACAGGACCAAGATGAGCCAAGAACTAGTTGGATGAAAGTAGTGGCCAAGTTGCTCAAACCTCCCTCGACACGAGGCCACTATTTGAGGATAAACCTACAAGCAAAGTTCAGATTGTCTCAGGATGCCTCTTATGTACTCGAAAGTTTACTCGCATAAGAACTAATTTTAGCAAGAAGTAGCTCCGATTGAACACCATTTACCAGTCTGTACCCTAGGTAATTAAAGTTCGTCCATGGATCATATTGGTTGTGATCTCAATCATTTGGATGCATAAACATACCAAACATGTGTATATCTGAATCTTTTTGTGAATTATGTATGAATATTGTCGTGTGATCTATCAATCATTTGGATGCATAGATATGCTTTGAGCTTGTGTATATATGAATCTTTTGAGTTGTTGATAGTGAATGTTGGCTATGAATATGAACGTGTCCCGTGAACCTGAGTTTGATATGAATGTTTACCTTTTCTGTTGTATTTGTGTGTGAACTTGTTAGTATGCCTACTGTGGGGTATAAAACGCAGGTCTCTTATAGAAGTAATGATGTGTCCAATTTATGTTTTCCCTTCTAACATAACATAACATTATATATATAACGAGCCCACCTAATACGTCTATTTCAAGGAAGTGCAAATGAGCTGGGATTTCTTAGAAAATATAAATGGGCCTGATTGACGCAAAATTATTTGTTCACCCAGCCCAAAGAAATGGACTGTACATTCTAGAAAACATGGGTTAAATATATGCCACATTTTTGCAGTGACATGTGGGCCAATAGGTCGAAGCCTCACGCAGGTGTTGTCAACTTGGTCAACAAATGATTGTGTCATCCACAGACATTGGATTTATATCCAACAGCCAAGATGCACCTTCAATCTCTCGTCTTCTTCCTCCAGCCGCCGGACCGCTGGTCCGCCTCCGTGACTAAGCGGCTCTGCTTAGCACGCATCGCTGCGAAGCGCTACCCCACCGCCAGCCAGTCTATCCCTCCACCCCTCGACACCTCTTGTTATTCTCCACAGACTACAGCCCCACGCCGCAACAGAACCAGTTATAACCCTTCTCCTCCTCTCAATCTGCGACTCCACTGCCGCGTTTTCCCATCTCCGAGTCGTTCCCGTCCGGCGGGGCCTCGCCGTCGTCCACCGCCTCGCTGCGCTTGGTGCGGCGTGGTCAACAAACGAGAGTCATCGGAAGAGGACTGTATGTGGAGAGCCTGACGGCTGGGACTCACGAGGTCCATGGTCGCACGCAAGGAAAGTTCCTCCTTATTAAGCTGAAAAAAATGTTTCCTCCACCTGACAGCTGGGACCCACCGGCTGTATCTTCACATGGAAGGAAGTGCCTCCTTGTTTTGCGAAAAAATTATTCATCCCGTTGATACCGGGACTCGTCGGACGGTGATCGACTTGTGGGCTTACTAAGCGGACGTGTACGCATGGCTTTGTCAACTTAATCAACAAATGATTCTAGCAGCTGGACCGTTGGATGTTAATCCAATAGCCATGCTCCTTCTTCAACCTCTGTTCTTGCTCCTGTCTCCCATGGGCGGCACCGCTGCCAGCCGCCAAGACCAAGCAAATGAAGTTTCCCACTCCTCTCCATCTGCGACTCCACCGCCCGTCTTCCCCATCTCCGGTCGTTCCATGCAGGTGCGCTCGACACGGTGTGGTCAACGTGGTCAATAACCGAGAGTCATCGGAAGATGACTGTAGTACGTGGGAGGCTGACAGTGGGGACGCACCACGCCCATGGACGCATGCATGCAACGCAATGCGGCGAGGTCAACGTGGTCAAGGAACGATTTCCATCGGAAGTATACTGTACGTGGAGAGTCTCAGCTGGTTCCACGGCTGCAGCAAGTGCCTCCTTATTACGCAGAAAATAATGATTCCTCCAACTGACAGCAGGGACCCATTGGACGGGCCACCGTATTTTGCGAAAAAAAGGTTTGCCCCCTAACTGCTAGGACCCACCTGACGGGCCACCGTATTACGCAAAAAAAAAACGTTTCCCCCACTCTCAGCTTGGACCCACCGGAAGTGCCTCCTTATTATGCACAAAAAATGAATACTCCCCCGGCTAGCTGGGACCCACCTTGGTGGGAGGCTGACTTGTGGGCCTACTAAGTTGACGGGGACGAAGGGCTTTGTCAACTTAGTCAATATGAACGATTCTAGCTCCAGTGACCGTACAATGTCCATCCAACGGTCGTAGTGCTTCTTCAACCTCTGGTCTTCTTGCTCCAGCCACCCAAAGTAGCGTCGGTCGTGCCGCATGCTCCTGCCTCCCATGGTTGGTTGTGCTGCCGCGGAGGCCTCACCGCCCCTACTATTCTCACCGCTGGCCAGGCCCTGGGGCGACGGCAGCCTCACACCGCAGCCGAACCAGTGAACCCTCGTACTCCTCTCCGCGCGGGGTTCCACTGCCGCATCTTCCCCAGCTCCGCGTCATCCCCTTCCTAGGCCTCGCCGTCGTCCACCGCCGTGGTGCACTCCGTGCGGCGTGGTCAACGTGGTCAAGGAACGACTTTCATCGGAAGAGTACTGTACGTGGAGAGGCTGATAGCTAGGTCCACGGCCACAACCCAGTTTTTTTGTGATTTGCCAAGTAAGTCGCTTTGTCAGGCCTGTTGGGCTGCAAATCTTTCAAGACGAGGAGAGCTTTCATTAATTTGGCCGAGAAAATGGCCCATCAAGAATGAGAAATGGGTTGTCCATTTTAAAACACATCAAACCGACAATTAGTTTCAAATATCTTTTTTATTTCGAGATTTTAAATTACATTAATTTTTATGCGTGGAGAATTTGTTGGATTTTATATTGATATACATTTATTTTTAAAATCAGTTTGAATGTGAGTCGAAATTTCGGGATTAAAAACAGTTTGAACCGCACCGAAATATGCAAAATTTCATATAATTTTTTAACCGTGGCCACAATATGGGATGTAATGCTAACAAAAAGAATATGGGCTAAAAAACCCTTAAGAATTAGCAAATGGGCTGTAAATTATTAGAAATTATGCCAGATGGGTTGTGTGATGTTTTCCACAGATTTGAGGGTTTCGTAAAAAAAAGGTTGACGCACAAGCAGTGACTGTTGGATGTCCATCCAATGGCCATCGTGCTTCTTCAATCTCTGCTCTTCCTGCTCCAGCCGCTCAAACAAGCGCCATGGACTGCCTGCTCCCTCCTCCCTATGACGGGTGTCTTTGCCGCTGCCAGCCTCACCACCCCACCATACTCCCATCGCTGGCCTAGCCATCCCTCTACTCGCACACACCTGCGGTTATTCTCCAATGACGGCAGACGAACCAAGAACCTCGTGCAGTCGTACTCCCCTCAGCGGGAAACAACCGCCAAGTCTTCCCCGCCTCCGTGTCATTCCTTCCTAGGCCTCATTGCCGTCCACCTGGTGCTCTCGGCGCTGCTCGGTCAACGTGGTCAACGACCGACATGCATCTGAAGTGTCTTTGTATGTGGAGAGGCCGACACCGGGTCCACGGCCGCACGCAAGGAAATGCCTCCTTATTACGCGCAAAATAATGATTCCTCCACCTGACATCTGGGACCCACCAAAAGGGCCTCTGTATTTCGCGAAAAAAACGTTACCACCGCTGACAGCTTAGACCCACCAGCTATATCTTCGCACGCAAGGAAGTGCCTCCTTATTACGCAAAAAAATGAATACCCCCCTTCTAGCTGGGACCCAGTATAGTGGCAGGCTGACTTGTGGGCCTACTATGTTGACGGGGACGGAGGGCTTTGTCAACTTAGTCAATACTCCAAAGGACTGCACGATGTCCATCCAACTAAGTAGTGCTTCTTCAACCTCTGGTCTTCGTTCTCCACCGCCCAAAGCAGGCCGATCGTGCCGCATGCTCCCTGCCTCCCGTGGCCGACAGATACCATGGAGGCCTCACCGCCCCTACTACTCCCACCGCTAGCCAGGCCATCCCTCTACTCACCCACACCCTCTGTTATTCTGCGGCGACGGCAGCCTCACACCGCAGCTGAACCAGTGAACCCTCATACTCCTCTTCGCGTGGGCATCCACTGCTGCGTCTTCCCCGGCTCCGCGCCGTCCCCTTCCTAGGCCTCGCCGTCGTCCACCGCCGTGGTGCTCTCGGCCGGCGTGGTCAATGTGGTCAACGACCGACTTCCATCGGAAGAGTACTGTGCGTGGAGAGGCTGACAGCTGGGTCCACGGCAGCCGCAAGGAAGTGCCTCCTTATTACCTGCAAAATAATTATTCCTCCATCTGACAGCTGGGACCCACCGGACGGGCCACCGTATTTCGTGAAAAAAACGTTTCCCCCCTAACTGCTGGGACCCACCAGCTACACCTTCGCACGCAAGGAAGTGCGTCCGGGCCAAAAAAACGGTTCTGCCCCCTGACTGCTAGGACCCACCAGCTACATCTTCGCACGCAAGGAAGTGCATCCGGGCAAAAAAACGATTCGCCCCCCTGACTGCTGGGACCCACCAGCTACATCTTCGCAGGAAAGGAAGTGCCTGGCAGTCAGGACCCACCTGGTCGAAGCGTACGTAGCGTTGTCATTCTGGTCGCGAACGTGTACTTACATATATACTGGTCGATGTAGAGGCGCGCACGTGTCGTAGTAGAGGCATGTACGTGTCGTAGTAGAGGCGCGCATGTAGCATGTACACGTACATACAACGGCCAGGGTGCAAGAAAGAAAATACGGCCAGCAGGGTCTCGAACGCCTACTCGCGCATACGTACGGCGAGGGCCCGTGTACATGGCTGGGTCGGAACAAAGAAACAGTGTCGTCTTCGTGTTCATGGGGAGCCAACCGGCTGGGTCGGAACAGAATGCGTGGTCGTGTTCATCGGGAGGGCTTGGATGGAACTGGCGATGCAAATGAGGCCTGGCGTACCGCAGAACGGAGGAAACGGACCTCCTACGTTCGGAACGGGGTCCTGTTGATCGAGAGGGGTGTGGTGTACCGCAAAACGGAGGAAACGGACCTCCTACGGTCGAAACGGGGGGTCCTGTTGATCGGAAGAGGTGTGGCATATCGCAAAACGGACCTCCTACGGTCAAAACGGGGGTCCTCTTGATCGGGAGGGGTGTGGCGTACCGCAAAACGGACGAAACGGACTTGTGTTGGAGCGCTACGGTCGAAACGGGGGTCCTCTTCATCGGGAGGGGTGTGGCGTATCGCAAAATGGGATTCCAAGGGATACTGTTCATCTCCACCGTCGACCTCCTCTAGCCTCCACGGGTTCCTGTTCATCCAGCCTCCACCGCGCGCTACTCCACCGCCATCGCTCAACCACCCTCCACCGCTTCATCGCTCATCCAGCCCTCCACACCACGGGGTCCTGTTCAACCACCCCTCCACGGGCACCCCTCCACCGTCTACTGTTCATCCAGCCCTCCACACCACGGGGGTACTGTTCATCCAGAGGCAACGGCACCGCTCACTTTTCATCCACCCCCCCCCCCCCCGCAACGCTCACTATTTATCCAATCGATTGGCTTCAATTAGCAGCAGTAGCGAATGAATCGCTCGATCGGGTTCAGTTAACAGCCATCGATCGATCGCTCGAGTTCGATGTAGCCGTAACTGCGGTCTGTCCTTCGGGTTCGATTAGAGCCCAACGCCTCGCTTCAGGTTCGATTAGAGCAACGCCTCGCACACACGCCAGCGTCACGTGTCTGAGAAACGCAGCATCGCTTCGGCCCGGACCTCCCACCGTAACCGGGAACTCCCCGAAATTTTCCTCCCCCTCGCTTCTACCACGGTTTTTTCCGTCATGGACGGCCCAAAGAATGTCATGCAGCTGCGTCTCCGGCCCGCCCAGGACGGAAAGCCCATTTTCTGTCATGACTTTTTGTCATAGAAGTAGGAGCCCACTACATCTATGATGATACCGGGTTTTGTCACAATTATCGTCATAGAAGTGTCATATGTATGACAGAAAAAAATTTCGTTCGGCCCAAAATGTCACGGATGTGTCTTTTTTTGTAGTGGATAGTCTTTTCTTCAACTTTAATAGGTGCAACAACTTTTAATTCAATGGGAGGATTATATATAAACCACTTCTCCTTAGGGAGATCAACATGAGTAGCAAAGGATTCACAGAAAGAAGCTACTATCTCAGAGTCAAGTCCATGTTTAGTGCTAAATTCACGGAAAACATCGGTATCCATAAAAGATTTAACACAATCAAACCTAGGTGTTATACCTGAATCCTTACCTTCGTCGAGGCCCCAATCTTCATAATTGTGTTTAATTCTTTCCAATAAATCCAATTTGAATTCAATAGTCTTCATCATAAAAGATCCAGTACAAGAAGTACCGAGCATGGAGCGATTATTGAGAGAAAGCCGACCATAAAAATTTTAAATAATCATTTCTCTTGAGAGCTCATGATTGGGGCATGAATATAACATTGACTTAAGCCTCCCCCATGCTTGAGCGATGATTTCTCCTTCGCGAGGCCGAAAATTATATATATAATTACGATCATGATGAACAATATGCATAGGATAAAACTTCTGATGTAATTTCAATTTCAATCGGTTGTAGTTCCATGATCCCATATCATCACATAGCCTAAACCATGTCAATGCCTCTCCCTTCAAAGATAAAGGGAAGACCTTCTTCTTGATAACATCCTCGGGCATACCTGCTGATACGTCTCCGTCGTATGTATAATTTTTGATTGTTCCATGCCAAAATTATTCACTTTCATATACTTTTTGGCAACTTTTTATATTATTTTTGGGACTAACATATTGATCCAAAGGCTCAGTGCCGCCTCGTCTGCTGTGCATGTTTTATGTTTCGCAGAATATCCATATAAAACGGAGTCCAAACGGGATAAAAACGGACGGAACTTATTTTTGGAAAATATGGAAAATTCTGAAAGAAAAATCCACGCGAGACAGTGCCCGAGGTGGTCACGAGGTAGGGGCACGCCGACTTCGGGCGCGCCCTACCCACGTGAGCCCAGCGTAAGGCGGTTGATGCTCTTCTTTTGCCGCAAGAAAGCTAATATTCGGAAAAAAAATCACGGCGAAGGTTTCAGGCCAATCGGAATTACAGATCTCCATATATACGCAAAACGGTGAAACAGAGCCAGAACAGAACGCAGAAACAGAGAGATAGATCCAATCTCGGAGGGGCTCTCGCCCCTCACAATCCATGGGAGCCAAGGACCAGAGGGGAAACCCTTCTCCCATCTAGGGATGAGGTCAAGGAAGAAGAAGAAGAAGAAGGGGGGCCTCTCTCCCCCTTGCTTCCGGTGGCCGAGCTACTGCCAGGGGCCATCATCATCACCGCGATCTTCACCAACACTGCCGTCATCTTCACCAACATCTCCATCACCTTCCCCCTTCTATATTCAGCGGTCCACTCTCCCGCAACCCGTTGTACCCTCTACTTGAACATGGTGCTTTATGCTTCGTATTATTTTCCAATGATGTGTTGCCATCCTATGATGTCTGAGTAGATTTCCATTGTCCTATCGGTGATTGATGAATTGCTATGATTGGTTTGAGTTGTATATTTTATTATTGGTGTTGTCCTATTGTGCCCTCCGTGTCGCGCAAGCATGAGGGATTCCCGTTGTAGGGTTTGCAGTATGTTTATGATTTGCTTATGGTGGGTGGCGTGAGTGATGTAAGCACGCATCGAGTAAGTAGGTTGTTTGTGTATGGGATAAAGGGGACTTGATACTTTAATGCTATGGTTGGGTTTTACCTTAATGAATCTTTAGTAGTTGCGGATGCTTGCTAGAGTTCCAATCATAAGTGCATATGATCCAAGTAGAGAAAGTATGTTAGCTTATGTCTCTCCCTCAAATAGAATTGCAATAGTGATTACCGGTCTAGTAATATAGTTAGTTGCCTAGGGACAATTCCACAACTCCTACCACCACTTTTCCACACTCGCCTGAAGGAAATATGCCCTAGAGGCAATAATAAAGTTATTATTTATTTCCTTATATCATGATAAAGGTTTATTATTCATGCTAGAATTGTATTAACCGGAAACATAATACATGTGTGAATATATATACAAACAAAGATGTCACTAGTATGCCTCTACTTGACTAGCTTGTTAATCAAAGATGGTTATGTTTCCTAACCATGAACAAGGAGTTGTTATTTGATTAACAAGGTCACATCATTAGTTGAATGATCTGATTGACATGACCCATTCCGTTAGCTTAACACTTGATCGCTTAGTATGTTAATGCTTTCTTCATGACCCATACATGTTCCTATAACTATGAGATTATGCAACTCCGTTTACGGAGGAACACTTTGGGTACTACCAAACGTCACAACGTAATCGGGTGATTATAAAGGAGTACTACAGGTGTCTCCAAAGGTACTTGTTGGGTTGGCGTATTTCGAGATTAGGTTTTGTCACTCCGATTGTCGGAGAGGTATCTCTAGGCCTTCTCGGTAATACACATCACTTAAGCCTTGCAAGCATTACAACTAATGAGTTAGTTGTGAGATGATGTATTACGGAACGAGTAAAAAGACTTACCGGTAACGAGATTGAACTAGGTATTGGATACCGACGATCGAATCTCGGGTAAGTAACATACCGATGACAAAGGGAACAACGTATGTCGTTATGTGGTTTGACCGATAAAGATCTTCGTAGAATATGTAGGAACCATTATGGGCATCCATGTTCCGCTATTGGTTATTGACCGAGATTGGTTCTAGGTCATGTCTACATAGTTCTCGAACCCGTAGGGTCCGCTCGCTTAACGTTTCGATGACAGTTCATTATGTGTTTATAAGTATTGATGCAATCAAGGTTGTTGAGTCCCGGATGTGATCACGGACATGACGAGGAGTCTCTAAATGGTCGAGACATAAAGATTGATATATTGGAAGCCTACATTTGGACATCGGAAGTGTTCCGGTGAAATCGGGATTTTACGAGTACCGGAGGTTACCGGAACCCCGGGAGGTCCATGGGCCTAATGGGCCATAGGAGAGAAGAGGAAGGGCCAGCCAAGGTGGGCTGCGCGCCTCCCCCTCTAGTCCGAATAGGACAAGGAAGGGGGGCGGCGCCTTCCCTCTTCCCTCCTCCAATCCTAGTCCAACTAGGAGGGGGGAGTCCTACTCCCTGGGAGTAGGACTCCTCCTTGCGCGCCCCCTAGGGCCGGCCACCTCCCCTTGCCTCCTTTATATCTGAGGCGGGGGCACCCCAAGACACACAAGTTGATCTACGGATCTTTCCTTAGCTGCAGCGGTGCCCCTTCCACCATATTCCACTTCGGTCATATCGTCATGAGCTTAGGCGCGAAGCCCTCGCGGAGAAGTCATATCGTCAGCGGAGCTTAGGCGAAGCCCTGCGTCGGTGGAGCATCAACATCGCCACCACGCCGTCGTCTTGACGGAACTCATCCCCGACACTTTCTTTGGATCGGAGTCCGGATCGTCATCGAAATGAGCGGTGCGTAACTTCGGAGGTGCCGTACGTTCGGTGCTTGGATCGGTCGGATCGTGAAGACGCACGACTACATCAACCGCGTTGTTATAACGCTTCCGCTTTCGGTCTCGAGGGTACGTGGGCGGACACTCTTCCCTCTCGTTGCTATGCCATCACCATGGTCTTGCGTGATCGTAGGAAATTTTTGAAATTACTCGTTCCCCAACAAAGGGCATCGAGCCTGGTTTTATGCGTTGATGTCATATGCACGAGTAGAACACAAGTGAGTTGTGGGCGATACAAGTCATACCGCCTACCAAAGATGTCATACTTTGGTTCAGCGGTATTGTGAGATGAAGCGGCCGGACCGACATTACGCGTGACGCTTACGCGAGACTGGTTTCACCGCTCCGAGCACTCGTTGCTTAAAGGTGACCGCGGGTGTCTGCTCTCTCACTTTAGTTGAACTGAGTATGGCTACGCCCGTCCTTGAGAAGGTTAAAACGGAGTCTATTTGACAAACTATCGTTGTGGTTTTGATGCGTAGGTAAGAACGGTTCTTGCTCAGCCCGTAGCAGCCACGTAAAACTTTCAACAACAAAGTAGAGGACGCCTAACTTGTTTTTGCAGGCATGTTGTGATGTGATGTGGTCAAGACGTGATGCTATATTTTATTGTATGAGATGATCATGTTTTGTAACCGAAGTTATCGGCAATCGCGTGAGCCATATGGTTGTCGCTTTATTGTATGAAATGCAACGCCATGTAATTGCTTTTACTTTATCACTAAGGAGTAGCGATAGTCGTAGAAGCAATAGTTGGCGAGACGACAACGATGCTACGATGGAGATCAAGGTGTCGCTACCGGTGACGATGGTGATCATGACGGTGCTTGGCGATGGAGATCACAAGCACAAGATGATGATGACCATATCATATCACTTATATTGATTGCATGTGATGTTTATCCTTTATGCATCTTATCTTGCTTTGATTGACGGTAGCATTATAAGATGATCTCTCACTAAAATTATCAAGAAGTGTTCTCCCGAGTATGCACCGTTGCGAAAGTTCTTCGTCTTTGAGACACCACGTGATGATCGGGTGTGATAGGCTCTACGTTCAAATACAACGGGTGCAAAACAGCTTGCGCACGCCGAATACTCGAGTTAAACTTGACGAGCCTAGCATATAACAGATATGGCCTCGGAACACGGAGACCGAAAGGTCGAGCGTGAATCATATAGTAGATATGATCAACATAGTGATGTTCACCATTGAAACTACTCCATCTCACGTGATGATCGGACATGGTTTAGTTGATATGGATCACGTGATCACTTAGATAACTAGAGAGATGTCTGTCTAAGTGGGAGTTTTTTAATATGATTAATTGAACTTAAATTTATCATGAACTTAGTACCTGATAGTATTTTGCTTGTCTATGTTTCATCGTAGATAGATGGCTCGTCTTTGTTGTTCCGTTGAATTTTAATGCGTTCCTTGAGAAAGCAAAGTTGAAAGATGATGGTAGCAATTACACGGACCGGGTCCGTAATTTGAGGATTATCCTCATTGCTTGCACAGAAAAATTACGCCCGGAAGCACCGCTGGGTGACAGCGAACTGCTGCAGATCTTTGAGCGAAGTTGTGAACGCCCTGCAAAGCGGTAGCCGATGACTACTCAATAGTTCGAGTGCCATGCTTTACGGCTTAGAACCGGGTCTTCAACGACGTTTTGAACGTCATGGAGCATATGAGATGTTCCAGAGTTGAAGTTAATATTTCAAGCAAATGCCCGATTGAGAGATATGAAGTCTCCAATAAGTTCTATAGCTGCAAGATGGAGGAGAATAGCTCTGTCGGTGAGCACATACTCAAAATGTCCGGGTATAACAATCACTTAATTCAGAGGAGTTAATCTTCCTGATGATAGTGTCATTGATGTAATTCTCCAATCATCGCCACCAAGCTACAAGAGCTTCGTGATGAACTATAATATGCAAGGGATGACTAAGACAATTCCTTAGCTCTTCGCGATGCTAAAAGCCGCGAGGTAGAAATCAAGAAAGAGCATCAAGTGTTGATGGTCAACAAGACCACTAGTTTCAAGAAAAAGGGCAAAGGGAAGAAAAGGAAACTTCAAAAAGAACAGCAAGCAAGTTGCCGCTCAGAGAAGAAACCCAAGTCTGGACCTAAGCCCTGAAATCGAAAGTGTTTTTACCGCAAGCAAACTGGACCTTTGGAAGCGGAACTGCCCCAAGTATTTGGCGGATAAAAGGATGGCAAGGTGATCAAAGGTATATGTGATATACATGTTATTGATGTGTACCTTACTAATACTCGCATGAGTACAGGTATTTGATAATCGTTACATTGCTAATATTTGCAACTCGAAACAGAACTACGGATTAAGCGAAGATTGGCTAAGGACGAGGTGACGATGCGGCGTTGGAAATGGTTCCAAAGTCGATGTGATCGCGGTCGGCACGCTTACCTCTACATCTACCTTCGGGATTAGTTTTAGACCTAAATAATTGTTATTTGGTGCCGCGTTGAGCATGAACATTATATCTGGATCTTGTTTAATGCGAGACGGTTATTCATTTAAATCGAGAGAATAATGGTTGTTCTATTTATATGAGTAATATCTTTTATGGTCATGCACCCTTGAAGAATGGTCTATTCTTGTTGAATCTCGACAGTAGTGATACACATATTCATAATGTTGAAGCCAAAAGATGCAGAGTTGATAATGATAGTGCAACTTATTTGTGGCATTGCCGTTTAGGTCATATCGGTGTAAAACGCATGAAGAAACTCCATCTTGATGGGCTTCGAATCACTTGATTATGAATCACTTGGTACTTATGAACCGTGCCTCATGGGCAAGATGACCAAAACGCCGTTCTCCGGAACTATGGAGCGAGCAACCGATTTGTTGGAAATCATACATACCGATGTTTGTGGTCCAATGAATGTTGAGGCACGCCAAGGTATCGTTATTTACTCACCTTCATAGATGATTTGAGCAGATATGGGTATATCTACTTTCTGAAACACAAATCTGATACATTTGTAAAGTTCAAAGAATTTCAGAGTGAAGTGGAAAATCATCGTAACAAGAAAATAAACTTTCTACGATCCGATCGTGGAGGAGAATATTTGAGTTACGAGTTTGGTTTACATTTGAAACAATGTGGAATAGTTTTCAACTCACGCCACCCTAACACCACAGAGAAATGGTGTGTCCGAACGTCGTAATCGTACTTTACTAGATATGGTGCGATCTATGATGTCTATTTCCGATTTACCGCTATCGTTTTGGGGTTATGCTTTAGAGACGGCCGCATTCACGTTGAATAGGACACCGTCAAAATCCGTTGAGACGACGCCTTATGAACTGTGGTTTGGCAAGAAACCAAAGTTGTCGTTTCTTAAAGTTTGGGGCTGCGATGCTTATGTAAAGAAACTTCAACCGGATAAGCTCGAACCCAAATCGGAAAAATGTGTCTTCATAGGATACCCAAAGGAGATCTGTTGGGTACACCTTCTATCACAGATCTGAAGGCAAGATTTTCGTTGCTAAATTCGGATCCTTTCTAGAGAAAGAGTTTCTCTCGAAAGAAGTGAGTGGGAGGAAAGTAGAACTTGATGAGATAATCGTATACGCTCCCTTATCGGAAAGTAGTTCATCACAAGAAATGGTTCTGTGACAACTACACCAATTAGTGAGGAAACTAATGATGATGATCATGAAACTTCAGATCAAGTTACTCTTGAACCTCGTGAGGTCAACCAGAGTAAAATACGCACGAGTGGTACGGTAATCCTATTCGGAAGTCATGTTACTTGACCATGGCGAACCTACAAACTATGAAGAAGCGATGGTGAGCCCAAATTCCGCAAAATGGTGGAAGCCATGAAATCTGAGATGGGATCCATGTATGAGAACAAAGTATGGACTTTGGTTGACTTGCCCGATGATCGGCAAGCCATTGAAAATAAATGGATCTTTAAGAAGAAGACCGACGGCGATGGTAATATAATCGTCTACAAAGCTCGACTTGTTGCGAAAGGTTTTCGACAAGTTCAAGGGGTTGACTACGATGAGACTTTCTCACCAGAAGCGATGCTTAAGTCTGTCTAAATCATGTTAGCAATTGCCGCATTTTATGATTATGAAATTTGGCAAATGGATGTAAAAACTGCATTCTTGAATGGATTTCTAGAAGAAGAGTTGTATATGATGCAACCAGAAGGTTTTGTCGATCCAAAGGGTGCTAACAAAGTGTGCAAGCTCCAACGATCAATTTATGGTCCGTGCAAGCCTCTCGGAGTTGGAATAAACGCTTTGATAGTGTGATCAAAGCATATGGGTTTGTACAGACTTTTGGAGAAGCTCAGATTTACAAGAAAGTGAGTGGGAGCTCAGTAGCATTTACGATATTATATGTGGACGACATATTATTGATTGGAAATGATATAGAATTTCTGGATAGCATAAAAGGATACTTGAATAAAAGTTTTTCAATGAAAGACCTCGGTGAAGCTGCTTACATATTGGGCATCAAGATCTATAGAGATAGATCAAGACGCTTAATTGGACTTTCACAAAGCACATACCTTGATAAAGTTTTGAAAAGTTCAAAATGGATCGAGCAAAGAAAGGTTTTTGCCTGTGTTACAAGGTATAAGATTGAGTCGACTCAATGCCCGACCACACAGAAGATAGAGAAAAAATGAAAGATGTTCCCTATGCTTCACCATAGGCTCTATCATGTATGCAATGCTGTGTACCGGACACGACGTATGCTTAGTCTGTAAGCTTGGCAGGAAGGTACCAAAGTAATCCAGAATGGATCATCGGACAATGATCAAGAACATCCCAAATACGAAAAGGACTAAGGATATGTTTCTCGTATATGGAGGTGACAAAGAGCTAGTCGTAAATGGTTACGTCGATGCAAGCTTTGACAACGATCCCGGACGATTCTAAATCGCAAACCGGATACGTGTTTTTATTAAACGGTGGAGCCGCTGGTTGGTGCGGTTCTAAACCAAGCGTCGTATGGCGGGATCTACATGTGAAGCGGAGTACATAGCTGCTTTGAGCGACAAATGAAGGAGTCTGGATGAAAGAGTTCATTTCCGATCTAGGTGTCATACCTAGTGCATCGGGACCTATGAAGATCTTCTGTGACAATCTTGGTGCAATTGCCTTGGCAAAGGAATCCAGATTTCACAAGAGGACCAAGCATATCAAGAGACGCTTCAATTCCATTCGGGACCAAGTCCAAGTGGGAGACATAGAGATTTGCAAAATACATACGGATCTGAATGTTGCAGACCCGTTGACTAAGCCTCTTCCACGAGCAAAACATGATCAGCACCAAGACTCCATGGGTGTTAGGATCATTACTTTGTAATCTAGATTATTGACTCTAGTGCAAGTGGGAGACTGAAGGAAATATGCCCTAGAGGTAATAATAAAGTTATTATTTATTTCCTTATATCCTTATAAAGGTTTATTATTCATGCTAGAATTGTATTAACCGGAAACATAATACATGTGTGAATATATAGACAAACAGTATGTCACTAGTATGCCTCTACTTGACTAGTTTGTTAATCAAAGATGGTTATGTTTCCTAACCATGAACAAGGAGTTGTTATTTGATTAACAAGGTCACATCATTAGTTGAATGATCTGATTGACATGACCCATTCCGTTAGCTTAACACTTGATCGTTTAGTATGTTAATGCTTTCTTCATGACCCATACATGTTCCTATAACTATGAGATTATGCAACTCCTGCCATCGGAGGAACACTTTGGTACTACCAAACGTCACAACGTAATCGGGTGATTATAAAGGAGTACTACAGGTGTCTCCAAAGGTACTTGTTGGGTTGGCGATTTCGAGATTAGGTTTTGTCACTCCGATTGTCGGAGAGGTATCTCTAGGCCTTCTCGGTAATACACATCACTTAAGCCTTGCAAGCATTACAACTAATGAGTTAGTTGTGAGATGATGTATTACGGAACGAGTAAAGAGACTTACCGTAACGAGATTGAACTAGGTATTGGATACCGACGATCGAATCTCGGGTAAGTAACATACCGATGACAAAGGGAACAACGTATGTCGTTATGCGGTTTGACCGATAAAGATCTTCAGAGAATATGTAGGAACCAATATGGGCATCCGTGTTCCGCTATTGGTTATTGACCGAGAATGGTTCTAGGTCATGTCTACATAGTTCTCGAACCCGTAGGGTCCGCACGCTAACGCTTCGATGACAGTTCATTATGAGTTTATAAGTATTGATGCACCGAAGGTTGTTCGAGTCCGGATGTGATCACGGACATGACGAGGAGTCTCGAAATGGTCGAGACATAAAGATTGATATATTGGAAGCCTACATTTGGACATCGGAAGTGTTCCGTGAAATCGGGATTTTACCGAGATGCAGGAGGTTACCGGAACCCCGGGAGGTCCATGGGCCTAATGGGCCATAGGAGAGAAGAGGAAGGGCCAGCCAAGGTGGGCTGCGCCCCCTCCCCCTCTAGTCCGAATAGGACAAGGAAGGGGGCGGCGCCTTCCCTCTTCCCTCCTCCAATCCTAGTCCAACTAGGAGAGGGGAGTCCTACTCCGGTGGGAGTAGGACTCCTCCTTGCGCGCCTCCCCTAGGGCCGGCCACCTCCCCTTGCCTCCTTTATATCACAGGCGGGGGGCACCCCAAGACACACAAGTTGATCTACGGATCTTTCCTTAGCCGTGCGGTGCCCCTTCCACCATATTCCACTTTGGTCATATCGTCATGAGCTTAGGCGAAGCCTGCGCCGGAGAAGTCATATCGTCATGGAGCTTAGGCGAAGCCTCGCGTCGGTGGAGCATCAACATCGTCCACCACGCCGTCAGGTCGACGGAACTCATCCCGACACTTTCTTTGGATCGAGTCCGGGATCGTCATCGAGTGAGCGTGTGCGTAACTCGGAGGTGCCGACGTTCGGTGCTTGGATCGGTCGGATCGTGAAGACATACGACTACATCAACCGCGTTGTTATAACGCTTCCGCTTTCGGTCTACGAGGGTACGTGGACGGACACTCTTCCCTCTCGTTGCTATGCCATCACCATGGTCTTGCGTGATCGTAGGAAATTTTTTGAAATTACTACGTTCCCCAACATCGCCATATTTACTTCAGTTGTGTTTTTATCTAAACAGCCCCTAGTTTTATTTTTGTGTTCTTTACTTTCTTGCAAGCTTACCCAAAAACACCTACAAAGTACTTCTAGTTTCATTCTTGTTCTAGGTAAAGCGAACGTCAAGCGTGCATAGAGTTGTATCGGTGGTCGATAGAACTTGAGGGAATATTTGTTCTACCTTTAGCTCCTCGTTGGGTTCGACACTCTTACTTATCAAAAACTGTTGCGATCCCCTATACTTGTGGGTTATCAAGACCTTTTTCCGCGCCGCTGTCGGGAGTCATAGCGTGGGGTGAATATTCTCGTGTGCTTGTTTGCTTTATCACTAAGTAATTTTTATTTGTTGTTCTTAGTTGTTCTCTATCTTTAGTTATGGATATGGAACACGAAATACCAAAAAAGTTAGGTGTATTTGCTACTCATGGAGATGAGGAACCTCCTAAAACCCTCGATGCTCAATATGTGAAAAATATTATGTACCACTTTGATAATCCTGAGAAAACCTCATTCAATTTGGTAATGGGAGTAACGTTGGATCAACGTGAATACTTTAGGGATTATCGCTTAACTCAAAAGGAAACTATTATGGGATCAAATTTATATATTGAAGTGGTATGCTAGACAACTATGCTCGAATATGATTAAACTTGTTGCTCTAGGATGAATGCTCCACACCTTCCCTTTTCATGCAAATTTAATGATAATGAAACCTTAGCTTCTTATGCTCTTTGGTATATACGATTACTATGATGTGGAACAAATAGAAGAATTTGTTGCTTTTATGGGTGCTTATGAAATTGAATCCATGTTTAAAGAGTTTGAGGATTTTGATGATGCTTGTTATAGATCTGAAAATTTAGCTATCCTTAAATATTGTTATGAGAATTATGAATATAATGCCTATATTAATGCACTTATTAAGAAAGTCTCCGTTGTCCAAGAAGAGATTAATATTTTGCAGGAATCTATGGAAGAACAAATTGATGAAAATATGAGCTCATTGGATGAAAAAGATGAGGAGGAGAGCGAAGAACAAAAGGAGTGTCGGTGTAAAAACCGACGAATCTCGGGTAGGGGGTCCCGAACTGTGCGTCTAGGCGGATGGTAATAGGAGACAAGGGATACGATGTTTTTACCTAGGTTCGGGCCCTCTCGATGGAGGTAAAACCCTACTCCTGCTTGATTAATATTGATGATATGGGTAGTACAAGAGTGGATCTACCACGAGATCAGAGAGGCTAAACCCTAGAAGCTAGCCTATGGTATGATTGTTGTTCGTCCCTACGGACTAAAACCCTCCAGCTTTATATAGACACTTGATAGGGTTAGGGTTACAGAGTCGGTTACAACGGTAGGAGATCTACATATCCAGATCGCTGTGCTTGCCTTCCACGCCAAGGAAAGTCCCATCCGGACACGGGACGAAGTCTTCAATCTTGTATCTTCATAGTCTAGGAGTCCGGCCAACGGTTATAGTTCGGCTATCCGGACACCCCCTAATCCAGGACTCCCTCAAGGAGGAAGAGCGGATTGATCACCCGTGCCCACCTTCTAATGAGAGTAACTCTTCAACTCATACATTGTTTAATTCCCCTTCATGCTTACCGAAGGACGATTGCTATGATGACTGTTATGATCCCTATGATTTTTTTGAAATATCCCTTTTTGATGATGCTTGCTATGCTTGTGGCCAAGATGCCAATATGAATTATGCTTATGGAGATGAACTTGCTATAGTTCCTTATGTTAAACATGAAATTGTTGCTATTACACCCACGCATGATAGTCCTATTATCTTTTTGAATTCTCCCGACTACACTATATCGGAGAAGTTTGCACTTATTAAGGATTATATTGATGGGTTGCCTTTTACCGTTGCACAAGAAGATTTTGATAGATATAATATGCATGTGCTTGCTGCTCCTACTTGCAATTATTATTATGAGAGAGGAACTATATCTCCACCTCTCTATGTTTCCAATACAATAAAATTGCAAGAAACTGTTTATACTATGCATTGGCCTTTACTATGTGTGCATGATTTGTTCTTTTATGACATGCCGATGCATAGGAAGAGAGTTAGACTTCGTCATTACACGATATATGTTACTTTGTGCTCATTAATAAATTACAAATTATTGTTAATTAAAATTGGCTTTGATATACCTTGGGATCCGGGTGGATTCATTACTTGAGCACTAAATGCCTAGCTTAATGGCTTTAAAGAAAGCGCTTCCAGGGAGACAACCCTGAAGTTTTAAAGAGTCATTTATTTCTATTGAGTGCTTTCATTTAGTTTAAAAACAACAAAAATAAAGAGGGGAATCTAAAAACTTTTCAAAAAGGAAAGTGGAAGTAAGAAAGACAAGCATCGTTGATGTGGGAGAGCTCCTTGAACTTTGTTCATGCTCACGACAACTTTGTGAATCTTGATTACATAAACTTTCCAACAGAAATAATTATCCCCTTGTACAATTCCATTGTATTATAAAAATAATGTGCCAAGGTTTGCCTTTAGGATGTTTACAATGCTTGTTCGTTTGTGCGGTGCAGGAAAGAAACTTTGGCTGTAGTGCGCGAATTTTAATTTTTTACTGGAACGTCGAATGGTTCTGATTATTTTTGAACTGTCTTTATGTACAAATTGTTTATTTTTCCTAATTTTGGCAGAATTTTTCAAGTATCAGTAGTATGGTGAATGTTCATATTGCTACAAACTGTTCTGTTTTAGACAGATTCTATTTTTGATGCATAGTTTGCTTGTTTTGATGAAACTATCAATTTATATCAGTGGATTAAGCCATGAAAAAGTTATACTACAGTATACAAAATGCGAAAACAAAATATGAATTGGTTTGCAACAGTACTTAGAGTAGTGATTTGCTTTATTATACTAACGGATCTTACCGAGTTTTCTGTTGAAGTTTTGTGTGGATGAAGTGTTTAATTGAGAAGGTTTCGATGTGAGAAGAAGGAAGAGAGGCAAGAGCTCAAGCTTGGGGATGCCCGAGGCATCCCAAGTGAATATTCAAGGAGACTCAAGCGTCTGAGCTTGGGGATGCTGGGAAGGCATCCCCTCTTTCTTCAACAAATATCGGTATGTTTTCGGATTCGTTTCATTCATGTGATATGTGCAAATTTGGAGTGTCTTTTGCAATTAGGTTTTTATTTTTCTTTTATGCACCATGCTGGTATGAGATGGTCCTTGGTTGATTTATAGAATGCTATATGCACTTCACTTATATCTTTTGAGTATGGCTTTATAGAATGCTTCATGTGCTTCACTTATATCATTTGAAGTTTGGATTGCCTGTTTCTCTTTACATAGACAACCGCCATTTGTAGAATGCTCTTTGCTTCATTTATATTTGTTAGAGCTTGGGCATATCTTTTGTAGAAAGAATTAAACTCTCTTGCTTCACTTATATCAATTTAGAGAGATGACAGGAATTGGTCATTCACATGGTTAGTCATAAAATCCTACATAAACTTGTAGATCGCTGAATATGATATGTTTGATTCCTTGCAATAGTTTTGCGATATAAAGGTGGTGATATTAGAGTCATGCTAGTCGAGTAATTGTGAAATTGAGAAATACTTGTGTTGAGGTTTGCAAGTCCTGTAGCATGCACGTATGGTGAACTATTATGTAACAAAGTCGGAGCATGAGATGTTTATTGATTGCCTTCCTTATGAGTGGCGGTCGGGGACGAGCGATGGTCTTTTCCTACAAATCTATCCCCCTAGGAGCATGCGCGTAGTACTTTGTTTTGATGACTAATAGATTTTTGCAATAAGTATGTGAGTTCTTTATGACTAATGTTGAGTCCATGGATCATACGCACTCTCACCCTTCCATCATTGCTAGCCTCTTCGGTACCGTGCATTGCCCTTTCTCACCTCGAGAGTTGGTGCAAACTTCACGGTGCATCCAAACCCCGTGATACGATACGCTCTGTCACACATAAGCCTCATTATATCTTCCTCAAAACAGCCACCATACCTACCTATTATGGCATTTCCATAGCCATTCCGAGATATATCGCCATGCAACTTCCATCATCATCATATACATGACTCGAGCATTTATTGTCATATTGCTTTGCATGATCGTAAGATAGCTAACATGATGTTTTCATGGCTTGTCCGTTTTTTGATGTCATTGCTACGCTAGATCATTGCACATCCCAAGACATCACGGAGGCATTCATATAGAGTCATATCTTTGTTCTAGATATCGAGTTGTAATATTGAGTTGTAAGTGAAAAAAGTGTGATGATCATCATTATTAGAGCATTGCCCCAGTGAGGAAAGGATGATGGAGACTATGATTCCCCCACAAGTCGGGATGAGACTCTGGACGAAAAAAAAGAGAAAGGCCCAAAAAAAGAAGAAAAAAGAGAAAACAAAAAAATGAGAGAAAAGGAGAGAAGGGGCAATGTTACTATCCTTTTACCACACTTGTGCTTCAAAGTAGCACCATGTTCTTCATATAGAGAGTCTAAGTTATCACTTTCATATACTAGTGGGAATTTTCATTATAGAACTTGGCTTGTATATTCCAACGATGGGCTTCCTCAAATGCCCTAGGTCTTCATGAGCAAGCAAGTTGGATGCACACCCACTTAGTTTCAGTTTGAGATTTCATACACTTATAGCTCTAGTGCATCTGTTGCATGGCAATCCCTACTCACTCACATTGATATCTATTAATGGGCATCTCCATAGCCCGTTGATACGCCTAGTTGACGTGAGACTTTCTCCTTTTTGTCTTCTCCACACAACCTCCACCATCATATTCTATTCCACCTATAATGTTATGTCCATGGCTCACGCTCATGTATTGCGTGAAAGTTGAAAAGGTTTGAGAACGTCAAAAGTATGAAGCAATTGCTTGGCTTGTCATCGGGGTCGTGCATGATTTGAATATTTTGTGTGGTGAAGATGGAGCATAGCCAGACTATATGATTTTGTAGGGATGAGCTTTCTTTGGCTATGTTATTTCAATAAGACATAATTGCTTGGTTGGTATGCTTGAAGTATTATTGTCTTTATGTCAAAGGATAGACTATTGCTTTGAATCACTCGTGTCTTAATATTCATGCCATGATTAGATACATGATAAAGATTATGCTAGGTAGCATTCCACATCAAAGATTATCTTTTTTATCATTTACCTACTCAAGGACGAGCAGGAATTAAGCTTAGGGATGCTGATACGTCTCCGTCGTATATATAATTTTTTATTGTTCCATGCCAATATTATTCACTTTCATATACTTTTTGGCAACTTTTTATATTATTTTTGTGACTAACATGTTGATCCAGTGCCCAGTGCCAGTTCCTGTCTGTTGCATGTTTTATGTTACGCAGAATATCCATATCAAACGGAGTCCAAACGGGATAAAAACGGACGGAGCTTATTTTTGGAAAATATGGAAAATTCCGGAAGAAAAATCCACGCGAGACGGTGCCCGAGGTGGTCACGAGGTAGGGGCACGCCGACCTTCGGGCGCGCCCTACCCTCGTGAGCCCACCGTAAGGCAGTTGATGCTCTTCTTTTGCCGCAAGAAAGCTAATATTCGGAAAAAAAATCATGGCGAAGGTTTCAGGCCAATCGGAGTTATAGATCTCCATATATACGCGAAACGGTGACACAGAGCCAGAACAGAACGCAGAAACAGAGAGATAGATCCAGTCTCGGAGGGGCTCTCGCCCCTCCCAAGCCATGGGAGCCAAGGACCAGAGGGGCAACCCATCTCCCATCTAGGGATGATGGCCAGGAAGACGAAGAAGGGGGGCTCTCTCCCCTTGCTTCGATGGCGCCGGGCTGTCGGGGGCCATCATCATCACCGCGATCTTCACCAACACCGCCGTCATCTTCACCAACATCTCCATCACCTTCCCCCTTCTATATTCAGCGGTCCACTCTCCCGCAACCCGCTCTACCCTCTACTTGAACATGGTGCTTTATGCTTCATATTATTTTCCAATGATGTGTTGCCATCCTATGATGTCTGAGTAGATTTCCATTGTCCTATCGGTGATTGATGAATTGCTATGATTGGTTTGAGTTGTATATTTTATTATTGCTGCTGTCCTATTGTAACATCCCAAATTTTTAATTTAAAATGTTATACATAGAGCATCATTGCATATCATATTTTTTCGTTGCATTTTGCTCGATCCTAGAAATTCTACACAACTCAAGGACCCTCGGAGAGAGTTGGGGATTTTCGTTATTTTCATATTTGAGTTTTCTCAAATTTTGAAAATAGGATCATTGGTTTTAATTATTTTATCTTCAATTATTTCTATTACAAAAATATGAGAGAGGGAATAAAATGACTTTCCCAAAATAAAGAAATAATGAAGATTTAATAATAAAATCAAATAAGATTTTATTTTGGAGTTTTTCGCCTTTTTATTTGAATTTAGGAAAATGCGCGGTTTTCAAAATTGCATTTAGGCCCCAAATAAATGTTCATTAAATCCGCTTGATTTTAGAAGCCGGGAAAATTTATTTCGGATTTTTGGAGTCCGTTTAGTACTTCTTTTGATTTCTTTTCACGCATAATGTTTATTTAAAAACGCAAGACCGCCTTATCGGGCCGTGCAGCGGGACTCACCGAGGGCGCTTTATAAGCGTGGCCGCCCCGAGCTCCCAGCCCACCCGAGTACCCGAGCCGGCCCGCCCCACGCCCCAAACACTAGCCGCCTCAGCCCGCCGCCGGAGCCGCGCGCCGCCCGTGGTTCGCCGCCGCCTCGATTTCCATGCCGGGTTTTAAAAAAAACGATCGGTTTTTTTTATTTTTTTATTTTTTTTTTCTGTTCGTCGTTTTTTTTATTTTTATCGGATTTAATCCGCGATTTTTCTGATCGCGATTCCAGATCCGATTTTCGTTTTAGTATAACTTTTCGCTCGTTTATCGGAATCAGGCGATTCAAGCGCCTGGAGTTTCGTCTCGAAATCCTCTTTCGGAATAATCTACTTAAACAAGTTTGCTTCTGTAAAATTTGACTTAGATCCAGATTACTAAAACGAAGCTGTTTTCTTCCGCTGTTTGACTTTCGTTGCTTCGTTTGATTTGATTCTTTTTGCAGACCGGAGTTCTTAAGTTGAACTATCTGGTTAGATCTATTTGAGTTTTACCTGTGCATTAGATGAGTACTTATTGTATGCTTGTTTTTTGTCTGCGATAGAATACGGAGTCGCCGCTTGTTACTTGAGTCTCTAGGTTTCACGGATCATCGACAAGGCAAGTAACACTTTGATCATACTTTTCTCATACCCAGTTTATGCATTAGATCTATCCTCAAACACTTGCATGATTAGGATCTAATTAAATTGTGGGATGGGAAGTAGTTGAGGTAGTACCTATTACCTGTTTTATTATCAAACCCTTGGGAGTTACTTCTACGTTTGCTTATTATGACATGATATGCTAGTAAACGTGGATTGGGTGAGTGTATTCCATGACAGATGTGAGATTGTTATTTAATGGTTTATTTAAGGTGGCAACTTAAACACACATCTGGGTGGATTGAGGCACCTGGTTTCTATAAGGACTTGCCTGTATTTCTTCGGACCGCCACCCAGGCTCAAAGGGATCATGAGATTATTCAAACTAGAAACTTCCGTGTGCAGCGACAAGCCATTATGGGCTCTGGCATAGTTGATTAAGTTGTGCGAACTCTTACGGGTAGGCTAGCAGATGTAGGTTGGTACGGTCTACCCACATGTAAGGTGCTAGCGCTTCTGAAAGACTATGTCTCGGTCATCCGTTTCTCAAACACCATGTAGAGCGAGAACCAAACGGAGGCGATCGAGTCTTGTGGGGAAAAGTGTGCAAACCTCTGCAGAGTGTATAAACTAATCATGGTTAGCCGTGTCCCCGGTTATGGACATTTTGAGTATCTAGTACCTGGATATCATGTGAATCTCATCATGTTACTTCTAATTAATACTGTTGGGTTTGTTAATGAGTATTTTTAATTGGGATTGAGGATGCTGTCAACCATTCTCAATGTTTCACAACCACCATGATAGTTAAATAAATTTTATTCCTTTGAAGTAGGGAAAAATTGGCTTTATACAAAACTGTAACCATAGAGCTTTCCACCAGCCATATATGCATGTAGTATAGGCTATTCATTCCATTATTCTCTATGTGTTACATTGCCAGCATATTCCATGTGTTGACCCGTTTTCGGGCTGCAACGTTTCTTGTTGCGAGACTTTTTCACGACGATTAAGGTGCATAGGTCGTGGTTCTATACTCGATGATGCCGTTGGAGTTGATGGACTCACTTATTCTTCCAAGCCTTCCGTTGTTATCGTATTAGATGGCCTTAAGCCATATTTATTTTATTAAGTTCTCTCTTGAGACATTCGATTGTAATAAGTGTGTGATTGCTACTCTGTTATAAATCCTTCGAGTACTGTGTGGTGTCAGCATTACTGATCCAGGGATGACACTGAGCACAGAGATCAGACTGTTTGAGGTCTGGTCGCTACACCTATTGTGCCCTCCGTGTCGCGCAAGCGTGAGGGATTCCCGCTGTAGGGTTTGCAATATGTTTATGATTTGCTTATGGTGGGTGGCGTGGAGTGATGTAAGCACGCACCGAGTAAGTAGGTTGTTTGCGTATGGGATAAAGGGGACTTGATACTTTAATGCTATGGTTGGGTTTTACCTTAATGAATCTTTAGTAGTTGCGGATGCTTGCTAGAGTTCCAATCATAAATGCATATGATCCAAGTAGAGAAAGTATGTTAGCTTATGTCTCTCCCTCAAATAGAATTGCAATAGTGATTACCGGTCTAGTAATATAGTCAGTTGCCTAGGGACAATTCCACAACTCCTACCACCACTTTTCCACACTCGCCATATTTACTTTAGTTGTGTTTTTATCTAAACAGCCCCTAGTTTTATTTTCGTGTTCTTTACTTTCTTGCAAACTTACCCAAAAACACCTACGAAGTACTTCTAGTTTCATTCTTGTTCTAGGTAAAGCGAACGTCAAGCGTGCGTAGAGTTGTATCGGTGGTCGATAGAACTTGAGGGAATATTTGTTCTACCTTTAGCTCCTCGTTGGGTTCGACACTCTTACTTATCGAAAACTGTTGCGATCCCCTATACTTGTGGGTTATCACCTGCAAGCTTAAATAATCCACAAACTTCATCCACATAGATTAGGTGCAAATTGGGATGTAATGTTCCATCTCCTGTAAAAGGATTAGCTAGCAGTTTCTCTATCATACCAAGGAATTTCAAAGTAAACATTTTTAGTAGGTTCAAGAGGTTGAGGAGCAACTCTTTGCTCTCTTGGTCGGGGTGAAGATACCCCGATCAAGCCCCTCAAAGGATTACTTTCCATAGTAACAAGTGACAGTAAATTTCAGCACACTATATAAATTTTTTCTTACCAAATTCCACCTACCAAAGGCGCTTCACTCCCCAGCAACGGCGCCAGAAAAGAGTCTTGACGACCCACACGTAAGGGGATCTATCGTAGTCCTTTCGATAAGTAAAAGTGTCGAACCCGACGAGGAACAGAAGGAAATAACAAGCGGTTTTCAGTAAGGTATTCTCTGCAAGCACTGAAATTATCGGTAACAAGTAGTTTTGTGATAAGGTAATTTGTAACGGGTAACAAGTAATGAAAGTAAACAAGGTGCAGCAAGATGGCCCAATCCTTTTTGTAGCAAAGGACAAGCCTGGACAAACTCTTATATGAAGAAAAACACTCCCGAGGACACATGGGAATTATCATCAAAATAGTTTTCATCACGTTCATATGATTCACGTTCATTACTTTGATAATTTGGTATGTGGGTGGACTGGTACTTGGGTGCTGTCCTTTCTTGGACAAGCATCCCACTTATGATTAACCCCCATTGCAAGCATCTGCAACTACAAAAGAAGTATTAAGGTAAACCTAACCATAGCATGAAACATATGGATTCAAATCAGCCCCTTATGAAGCAACTCATAAACTAGGGTTTAAGCTTCTGTCACTCTAGCACCCCATCATCTACTTAGTACTTCCCAATGCCTTCCTCTAGGCCCAAACAATGGTGAAGTGTCATGAAGTCGACGTTCACATAACACCACTAGAGGAAAGACAACATACATCTCATCAAAATATCGAACGAATACCAAATTCACATGACTACTTATAGCAAGACTTCTCCCATGTCCTCGTGAACAAACATAACTACTCGCAAATCATATTCATGTTCATAATCGAGAGGGTATTAATATGCATAAAGGATCTGAACATATGATATTCCACCAAATAAACCAACTAGCATCAACTACAAGGAGTAATCACCACTACTAGCAACCCACAGGTACCAATCTGAGGCTTTGGGACCAAGATTGGATACAAGAGATGAGCTAGGGTTTGAGAGGAGATGGTGCTGGTGAAGATGTTGATGGAGATTGACCCCCTTCCGATGAGAGGATCGTTGGTGATGACGATGGCGAAGATTTCCCCCTCCCGGAGGGAAGTTTCCCCGGCAGAACAACTCTGCCAGAGCCCTAGATTGGTTCCACCTCGTGGTGGCGGAGTTTCTTCCCGAAAGCTTGCTTATGATTTTTTCCGGGGTAAAAGACTTCATATAGCAGAAGATGGGCACCGAAGGCCTGCCGAGAGGGCCCACGAGGCGCGCGCCAGGGGGTAGGGGCGCCCCCACCCTCGTGGCCAGTGTGCCCCCTCTGGTGGATTCTTTCACAAGATTTTTTATTAATTTCAAAATAACTTCCGTGAAGTTTCAGGACTTTTGAGCTGTGCGAATAGGTCTCTAATATTTGCTCCTTTTCCACTTGTAATTCCAAATTCCGGCATTCTCCCTCTTCATGTAAACCTTGTAAAATAAGAGAGAATAGGCATAAGTATTGTGACATAACGTGCAATAACAGCCCATAATGCAATAAATATCGATATAAAAGCATGATGCAAAATGGACGTATCAGTATTCCGTCAATAGTCATACATGCTTATGGAAAGAACTTGCATGGCATCCTTTGCCCTACCCTCCCGTGGTAGCGGGGTCCAATTAGAAACTAAGGGATATTAAGGCCTCCTTTTAGTAGAGAACCGGAACAAAGCATTAACACACGGTGAATACATGAACTCCTCAAACTACAGTCATCATCGGGAGTGGTCCCGACTATTGTCACTCCGGGGTTGCCGGATCATAACACGTAATAGGTGACTATAACTTGCAAGATCGGATCTAGAACATGGATTTAATGGTGATAACATAAACGGTTCAGATCTGAAATCATGGCACCCGGGCCCAAAGTGACAAGCATTAAGCATGGCAAAGTCATAGCAACATCAATCTCAGAACATAGTGGATACTAGGGATCAGGCCTAACAAAGCTAACTAGATTACACGATGAATCTCATCCAATTCCTCACCGACCAAATGAGCTTATTTAAGGAATTACTCACTCCCGGTGGGGAGCATCATGGAATTGGCGATGGAGAAGGGTTGGTGATGACGAAGAACGAAGATCTCCCTCTCCGGAGCCCCAAACAGACTCCCGATCTGGCCTTCCGATGAAAAACATGAGGTGATGACGGCTCCATCTTGTGGATCGCGATAATTATTTCTCCCCGATTTTTTTTCCTGGAAATGTGATTTTGTAGCGTCGGTTTCAGGGTCTGCGGGGCCACCATGTGGGGACAACCCACCTGGGCGCGCTTGGAGGGAGGGCGCCCTGGTGGGTTGTGCCCACCCAGGTGCCCCCCTCCGGTGGATCTTGGCTCCAGAAATTCTCTTTATTGATACAAAAAATCCTCGCAAAGTTTCGTTCCATTCCGAGAACTTTTATTTCTGCACAAAAACAACAACATGGTAGTTCTGCTGAAAACATCATCAGTCCGGGGTTAGTCCAAAACAAGAGGAAAAGCATTAGGAAAAGTAGTTACATTGGAGACGTATCATGCACCAAGTCCTCAAAAGCCCATGCGGCTAGGAAGGGAAAAAAGGGGAGTTCTAGTAGGAATAGGATTGGACTTGGAGTCTAAGTCCTCTCCCCCTTGGCGCCAACTCCTATTAGGAGTAGGGCTGGACTCCCAGCCCTCCCACGCATATAAATATAGAGGAAGGGGGCGCAACAAGGACCCCCAATACATTGGCCTTGGTTGCTACCCCGTCTCTCCCTCCCGGCATAGTTCTCGTCCACGGTTTTTCGCTTAGCGAAGCTCTGCTGGTATTCTGATTCCACCACCACCATCACCACCATGCCGCCGTGCTGGTTGTGATCCCATCTACTTCCCCGCTTTTCTCTTGCTAGATTAAGGAGGAGGAGACGTCATCGAGCCGCACGCGTGCTAAACCCGGAGGTGTCGTTCGTTCGGCACTAGATCAGTTGGATCGTGAAGAGTACGACTACATCAACCGCGTTATATACGCTTCCGCTTTCGGTCTACGAGGGTACGTAGACACACTCTCCCCTCTCGTTGATATGCTTATCCTACATAGATCTTGGGTGTTCATAGGTTTTCTTTTATTTTCATGCTTTGTTCCCAACAATGGGACCACTTGATCCTTTTCGATACATCTTCTACACTATGTGTGTTGATCAACTTGATTCACACTTTGACTTAGTCTTGATCAACCTTGTATCATGTCTTCTACATGACCAATCTTTGGATAATTCCTTGAATAACACCTTGGTCATCTCATAAACTCTTTGAAACTAATGCATGGGCGTCAAGAAATGCCTATAGACAAATCCTTCAAATATAACTCAAGGCAACCATTAGTCCGTAGAGAATGTCATTAATTACCAAAACCACACATGGGGGCACCATGCTCTTTCAGATTGGTTATTCTCTTTTGATGTGTGAGTACTCCCCCCTGGGTGTGGGAGATGTAGGTGAGTGGTAAGATTCATTTGTGCCCATTCTATATATCGTCATTCGTGTTTGTAGGCTTATGATTTGTCCAGTAAGTTGTTATTTTGCGCGGTGAACTCTATGCGTGTTGGTGCAATAAAAAATTATAGATATATGTGAGATGTATCTTCCTACTCTCGCCGCCACACTACCGCGTCAAGCAAGAGCTCGCGCCGCATCTCCGCCACGTTAAGGCAAATCCGACGCCTTCATGCAATCGTGGACGTCCGAATCAAGCTTACGAGAAGGATGAGCCGCCACCGTTACAGACAAATTACACGGCCGGATCGACGGACCGACGTTGTTGCGGCCAAGAATCGGCATGACAAGGTCGTCGAAGAGGAGCTGCCACCGGGGATCGCGAGGCAAGCAGATGCATCCTCCACTACCTCGTCATCGCAGGTCATCGTGTCAGCTGAGAAGAGGGCTGCCAGAGAGTCGGTGCGCAGCTCCTCGTTCGCCAAGTCCGACGAGGCGCCGACCACGGACCCCAACCTCGTGGAGGCCTGGGCTCGCAACCGATCGACCACCACCGTGGAGATGGCCGCGCGACCCCGCCGCCGCCTCGACGGAGAGTTCGCCAAGATCGACAAGAAGTGGTCGCTCAATGACACCTCCATCGCCGCTGCTAAGGGCACCCTGGCCGGGATCGACATTGGCTGCGGCGACCCTTCGCACGACGCATGAGGAAGCGGCACGGCTCCTTCGCGAGCGCCAGGCGGCGCTGCCACGCCCTTTCACCGCTGGAAGGACTGCTTCAATCACGACACCGACGATATGGCCCGGTACGGATGCAGTGTCCCGCTGACCACATGAACGGTTTCATTGTCCGCTATAAGTTAGCCTCCTAATTATGTAAATTATGGAATATCATCAATTTTATGTAAATTATGTCAGAACTTTAGTGAATTCTGTCATGATTGATTAAATTTGTCTGAGTTATTCAAATTTGTTTTGAAATGGATGTGACTATGGTTGGATAGCCGACTCCGCATCACTGTCCGTGTACATATATCATGTTCGTTTTAATGGTATATATATAGACACCGACACCATTTGTATATCTCTACCTAATAATAAAGCGCGGTGGGTTTCCGTCGTCCGTCACCCCTATTTGCAAAAAAGTCCCTACAGTTTGTTGAAATCAATCCGCAGTCCATCCGTTTTTTAAACTTTTTTAGAAAACCCCCTGAGATTTCAGGTAATCAACCCGCCGTCCATATTTAAGTCATACAAATCGTTTTTTTGTATTTTAACAGAAAACTCCCTAACCTTTCGGTTAATCAATCTGCAGTTTATCTAAAACAAAATTATCCATATCTTTTAAACCGTAACTCCGATTTTAACATATTATATATGAAATTTGATTAGCAAAATGTGTAGAATCTAAATATGCTGTTACTTTTAGCTGTTAAATATTTCTAAACTATTAATTTAAGTGCAAACTTAATCTATAGTGCACAGTCCGTTTTTCTTTCACACCGGCGGCGATCCAAATTGCAAATAAACACACATTAAAACCAGATTGAGTGGGAAACACAACTCTGAAAAACCTCGCGGGAAAAAACAACACTTTTCTCATCTTATTCTGAGCGATTGTGTGCGTGCGAGCGCGCGCGTGTGTGTGTGTGAGACGCCTTAGGACTGACCACATTCAAATGCATTTTCGTTGTGTGAGCAGTGAGACCATCGTCGGGAACACAAATGTGATGCCATTTTAAATAAAGAACGTCTACCTATCAAGGTCTCGAGTCGTGGTCATTGGGTTAAGAGCGTGTATTTTTTCTGTCCCGTTGCAACCGCACGGGCTCTTTTGCTAGTATTTCTAATAAGTTTAGGTGCGTATTAGCGGTCAACACCATAGATTAGCCGCCGAAACAAAACACCGAACGAGCACGTATTTTGCAACGACGGCTCGGACACCAGCCACCCCGCCCGCCACGCAAAAATGCCCTTTGAGGCGAAGAATGGACGGTCGAGACCGGCACCAAAACGACGTGTACACCGATCTAAAAAAGAGAGAGGAAAAGTATACGATTACACTCTCTTCCAAAGAGGAAAAGTAGTACGTATATACTCCACCCTATAAACAATCGATATGATTGAGCTACGCCACGTTGATGCAGCCTAGCTGACCATTCATCCATCCAAGGGCCCCAGAACGCAGAAAGAAGAGGCGATATTCCAATTCTTTCCACAGCCCCACTTGCACGTTCCGCACGCTCCGCGCGAGCCCATGTTCCGCATTTCCCATTCACACACCACCCGGCCCCAACCAACCAGCCCCCTCCCCCGCCCGATCCCATCTGACCGCCCCAAAGTCCAAACACGACGCTTCCGTCGACCCATTTTTTCCTCCAAACAAACGGGCTCCGTCCGTCCAACCACGGCACACCGCACGCACGCCAGCACTGCGCGCCCCCTCCCATTCGCGGAAGCCGCCGTCCGGTGCGCGCCCACCCGCAGCGGATCGAGCGAATCGAAAGACCCGGCACGAGACGAACCTGCCCCCACCACCGGAGACGCCGCCACCCGCGCGGCCCACCGCCGACGATCCACCAACCGTGGACCGATCGACGGCCCAGATCCCGCACCCGCCCCGCGCCGCGCGTACGCACGGGAAATGGCCGGGATCCCTCCCGCACACCGCCAGCCGAGCACGCCCACCGCGCCGTAACGGCCCCCGCGAGAACGACCCGACCCGCCCCGCTCCACGGGAGGGCAGGCGGGCGGGCGAAGATAAAGAGGCCCGCATCCCGCAAACCCTAGCCCCCTCGCATATATTCCCCCGCCCCGCAGCGCCTGGCCACCCCTCTCTCTCTCTCACCGCAAGACCGGAAGGAGCGGAGCCGCCGAGCCGGGAAGAGCCACCACCCCATCTCCTCGCCTCCGCTTCCGAAGGGTGAGTTCCTCCGCGCATGGCCGCCCACTCCCCTCCCTTCCCTCCTCTTCGTTCTCGGTAGTCTATTTCTGGCTTTGTGGCGAGCCGCGGTCGTCCGTGCTCGCGCCGTATATATAGATCTGCCTCCCGGTTGTTTGTATAGATCCATTTTCGTTCGTTCCGTTTCGGTTCAACTCGGTCTGGCGCTAGTCTCGGGTCCTCGGCGATCAGATCCGTGCCTCCTTCCTCTCCGGTAAGGAGGATCTGTTGTTTGGTAACTCGCTGGTTCCTTTGTTCGTCAGATCTCATGCGTAGATTTTTTTTTTTGAAATGAAAGGGGTTTCCCCCCGCCCCAACTTTTAATCTCATGCGTAGATGCCTGTTTTTTCCCGTCGTCTTGCGCGATCTAGTTTGTTGTCATCTGGATCGCGCCGTTTTTTGGATCTCTGGATCCGGAAGTCGTTTGCCCTGTACGTCCAAGTCGGGGCATGCGATAAAAGAGGTCTTGTCTTGGCAATTAGATCCAGTCTTATTTTGTGCTATCTGATCTGTTGACCTGACGCGAGATGCCCCACATAGTGTTAGAGAAATGGTGGTTTTTTACTCGGATGCTGTGGCAATAGAAACAGTTAATGTCAACAGTTCCTGATCTGTTTGTGCGCCTTCCTTTGTTTATTTAGATTCAAGTAGATTTCTGTTGTACATCACATGCACCAGTTGAAAGCTGTGTCTTTGCTCATGATTAGGTAGATCTTTTGATGTTGTAGTGTGGGTTGTAGTCCTCGTGCAGTTGTTTCTGGTAATGACGCACTTTGACTCGGCTGATCCACCTGGATTAAACTTAATTGCAGTTTAGCATTATGTGCTGATTGTGCCTCCCATGTTTTTATATCCCATTTGAGTATTTTCAAGCGGCTCAACTGCTTCCGTCAGCTTGCAATACTACTCTGTTTATTAATTATGTTGCTAGGAGGGATTATCAGTTAATTTCTAAAATGAGTTTGTGACTGCTAATCTTACATATTAGGGCTAACCAAGTTGTAAAGATAGCTGTTCTTTATCATGTTTCTTATAGTTACAAGTTAATGCAAATGTTCGTTAATTACCCCTCTTTCATTCCACTGTGCCCCAAACAATTGTGTGCACCCTTGTTATTATATATCTATATGAGATGGTACGTTTTACCTGATTTACTTGTTATTTCCTGGCCGTATGTTAGTTTATACACCGTTTCATAATTACATCAAGTTTGCTAACTTATACTTCGGTTTGATTGTTGTTGCAGGTTAGAGATGGCCGACCGTGCTAACCACCCGTCTGTCATGCAGAAGTTTGGTGGCCAGTTCCACCTTGGCTCCAGCTTCTCTGAGGGTGTTCGTGCTCGCAACATCTGCCCTTCTGTGCCATCCTATCAGAGGCGCTTCACCACAAGCAGCTACATGACTCAGAACCTTGGCATCAGTGTCCCAATGATGTCATCTTCTCCATTGTTTGCCAATGCACCCCCTGAGAAGAAAGGTGTCAAGAACTTTGCGATTGACTTCCTCATGGGAGGAGTGTCAGCTGCAGTTTCCAAGACTGCTGCAGCTCCTATTGAGCGTGTTAAGCTGCTTATCCAGAACCAGGATGAGATGATCAAGGCTGGCAGGCTCTCTGAGCCATACAAGGGTATTGGTGACTGCTTTGGGCGTACCATCAAGGATGAAGGCTTCGGCTCATTGTGGAGAGGAAACACTGCTAACGTCATCCGTTACTTCCCAACTCAGGTATCCATCTGTTGTTATGCTTATTTTCATTAGCTTTCATGGTCACATGATGGTAATGGTGTATGTTGAATGCCTATTCTCAGTCTTTGAACTTAACATGAAATGTGGCATTTAACAATCTGTCTGTAATGTTATTTGTGATGATGCTCTTGATGGTAGCCTAATAAACATGTATCATCTGTTTGTCTTCTGTTTTTGAATGCTAGTTTTACAGCTGATGCATTTTAGGAGATAGAATTGAATCTCTATTGTATCCAGAAATTGTGGTTCAAATATTTCATTTTCATACAGCGGATGCTAGTTTTATGTACCAGAATTATTCATTTGCTATTGTTTTCTTGTTCTAACTTGATCTAATTCATTTATGTCTTTTTCCTAGGCTTTGAACTTTGCATTCAAGGATTACTTCAAGAGGATGTTCAACTTCAAGAAGGACAAGGATGGTTACTGGAAGTGGTTCGGTGGCAACCTTGCTTCTGGTGGTGCTGCTGGTGCTTCCTCGCTGTTCTTCGTGTACTCCCTTGACTATGCTAGGACAAGGCTGGCCAATGACGCAAAGGCATCCAAGGGTGGAGGTGAGAGGCAATTCAATGGCCTGGTTGATGTCTACCGCAAGACTCTCAAGTCAGATGGTATTGCTGGGCTTTACCGTGGATTCAACATCTCCTGTGTTGGAATCATTGTCTACCGTGGTCTCTACTTTGGACTGTATGACTCTCTGAAGCCAGTTCTCCTCACCGGCACTCTCCAGGTTTGTTCTAGTACCTTGCAACATTCATTCTATTTACAAATTTCTCTTGTTTGTCTGGCGCCACTGACATTCTTGCAAACATTTCACCTGTGTGCAGGACAACTTCTTTGCCAGCTTTGCTCTTGGTTGGTTGATCACCAACGGTGCAGGTCTTGCATCTTACCCCATTGACACCGTCCGCAGAAGGATGATGATGACCTCCGGAGAGGCTGTCAAGTACAAGAGCTCCTTGGATGCTTTCCAGCAGATCCTGGCGAAGGAGGGTGCCAAGTCCCTCTTCAAGGGTGCTGGTGCCAACATCCTCCGTGCCATTGCTGGTGCTGGTGTGCTCTCCGGCTACGATCAGCTCCAGATCCTCTTCTTCGGCAAGAAGTATGGCTCAGGCGGTGCCTAGAGGGGAAGAAATGATGACGAACAAGAGAAGTTTGTTCCCAGTCCTGCCCTTCGAGGATCTGGTGAACTTTTATCATTTTAACGTTGGAAGGCAATAATTTCTGTAGAGGGTGGATTTTCCCAACATTCGTTTTTGGTGGAGGCATCGAACTCCAGAGGTTGTCGTAGGTTGGCGGCAGCGTTCTCAAAACATTTACTATCATAGGGGTTGAGTTTGAGTTCGAGTATGTGCCCTGAATCGTTACCGGGCAATTTTCCTTAAATACATTGTCCTCGAATCCGACTGATATTATGGTCAAGTTTATGTTGTTGGTGTCAACATCCTATTCCTCTTTGCATTGTTTAGTTTGTATATTCTGTTGATTTGCCTGTTAGATTTGATTATTCTTGTTTATAGTTCTGCACCTGTTTTCCCTGTTCCATTGAATCTTTTTTACCAACATAAGGGCTTTGGAATTGCTCTTTGATTCCGCTGCTCAACCTTTTATGTGGACTATCTCTACTCTACAAAAACGGAAACCTTTTTGATCACCTTAGCGGGAAACCTTAGTCTGTGTTCTGTTGTCATGGATTTGAAGGTGGTTTGGCAGGGATTGAAGTGGATTTAATCCCCTACAAGTCAAAATTCCCCCAAATCCCGAAACCTTAGGCTTTGTTCGGTTGACAAGTCAATTCCCCCAAATCCCCAACAACGCCTTAGGGTTTAGGCTCCTTTGATATTTTTAGGATTAATATGTTGTCGTTTGGTTTCATAGGATTGAATAGTTCTAGCTCTTGAAAAAAAAATCCTCTATTTATCATCAGCGCAATCAAACAAAACTGAATTTGGTATGATTAGAAGACATCGGATTGAATAATTTGCATCTTTAGGATTAATATGCGGATTGCTATTTTTCAGCTGACTGATTTTCAATTCGCTTTCATTCAAATTGTTGGCCGCTCGATCTCGCGCTGAGATTTACGCTCGGTCCTGTTGGCTTTGTACTGGTTTTCGGGCTCGTTTTTTTACCGGGCGCGGTTTTCTGCTTCAGCCCGTTTTCCTCGGCCCCGCTCCACCCCGGCCGGGCACCGTAGTTTTTTGTCTTCTTTGAATTTAGGAGCGGGGTGTCGTTCCCCTTTCTCATTTCGGTAAGGCAGAGGGAGAGAGCTCGAGCGGCGGAGGAGGGGGGACGCGATTCCGAGCTCACCCACCGCATGATTTTGATTTCTTCTCCTTTTCTTCTTCGTCCCCCGGCTGCCCTGGTTGGTTGCCCTTGTCTCTCGTGTTTTGCCCGTGCTCTCGTTGCTGTGTAGTTCCAGATCTAGGTGATTTTTGGTTTCGTGGATCAGCGATAGGTGTTTTTTTGGGATCCGCGGCGAGGTGCATGTTGCTGCCGTGGTGTTCTAGTCCGCCATGTTTGTGCGCCTGAGTTTTTTGTAGGAGCTTGCAGCGCGCCATAGTCCTCCATGCCGTGGTCTTGTGTTTTTTGTTGCAGACATAGGCCAAATCCCGTCCGGTTTGGATTCCGTAGGCCATTTCCCTTGGCAGTGTTCTGCTGTTGATGTGGATGTACGCGTAGACGTAAGTTCTCTGCTGTTGATGTGTAGGTAGGCGTATAGGCGTTAGTTTTCAGCGGTGGATCCCGTGGCTTGACTTCTGAAGATCGAGTTCTGGTTGTTCTGTATTGGGTTGTAGTTGTAGTTTTAGCCCCTGATTTTAGTCATGTTTTTGTTCCATGATGTTGTTTTATCCCGCTGGTTACTGAATTTCTCTGTTTCGACGTTCCCTTCTCTGTATCTACCTGAATTTTATGCTTGTTCTTTCAGTGTTCCCCCATAATAGGAGTGTATGTTACACTGAGATTTACCTAGTATTGTATGCAGTTCTGCTGTGCGATTTTTAACCCTATTAGCTGCCCTATAGCTTCATTGTACCTTGTCCTGTGTAGCTTCACTGCAACCTCATGCTTTTCAGTGTTTTTGCCATAGTTTCAGTGTTGATTGCATGAGGATTCCTTTTTCTCGTTGATTATTTGGTCCAGTAGCATTGGACTAGCTCTGAATTTACAGTTGACATTGGTGTCTTAGTAGCATTGGACTAGCTCTGAATTTACTCTGTATTTGTAACTCTGATCTACAATGTAGTTCAACTAGTTCTACTTTTGTTTTTTCTAGTCTGTATCGTGTCTCTGAATTTCACTGCAATGCCCCTGATTATTGCATCTAGTAGATATTCTGGCAGGTTTTTACCACTGTTGTCAATGCTTGCGCCCTAGGTACAGGGATGTTGTTTAGAGATATGGAATGGAGTGCCTCCTTAAGTTTGCTAAAACAGAGGTCCTTCTTACAGTCTTCGGCTTGTCAAATGGATTGCTACTGAATTCGAACTTCTTTGTAACTAAATTTCCTTTCTCAACTTCTTTGGCCTGCTCCATATCTGAATCCAGTGATGTTGTATGTGCCAGTTAGAAGGTAACAACAAATACTCAAATAGTACATTTAGAGTATGTGACTGCTACAATGTTTTCACTTCTCCACCTCTTGGTGTTTGTTCTTTGCTTTACCTTATATATATTACCTCTGAATGTAGGAGTTGTGTGAATGAAAGTGGGCCTATGTTCAGAAATGCATTTTCTTCATTTTCTAGTGATAACCTTAGCTATGTATCATCTGTTGCTCTCTATAAGTGCGCATTTTCGAAAAGAAACATAGGACAATTCACGGTAACAGAGGACAATGTATCATCCGTCAGGTAATAGGTTTCGTTTGTAGAACTCGGTGGTTTTCAGTAATGAAAATCGGAAGGGGCAAGCCCTTCTTTGATTAAAAAAAAATGGTAATAGGTTTCGGGGTTTGTCCATCTAGCGCTCTCTTCAATTTACGGTCAGAGCATTTCAACTGTAAAGACTGTATATCTTACTACTGTAATTCAATTGCAGATTTACAGTGTAAACTCCACTGTAAAACTGTAAATATACTGGTGTAATTCAACTGATTTACACCTGTTTCTACTGTAATTTACACTGTAAATCTTTCACTATTTACACTGTAATTTTGGTGCACTACAGTGTAAAATATCTATTGTTATTACATTGTAACTCTACTCTAAATTACACTGTAAAATTTCACAGTAAACACTGTATTTGTACTGTAATTTTGGTGTAAGTCTACTGTAAATGACATTGTAAAGATATCTATTGTAATAACATTGTAACTCTACTCTAAATTACACTGTAATCTTCACAGTAAATATTGTATTTGCAGTGTAATTTTGGTGTAAGTCTACTGTAAATTACACTGTAAAGAAATTTACCTTAATAGCACTGTAACTCTTCTCTAAATTCTGTAGTTCATTGACAGATTTACACTGCCATTGTGTTGTAATTACATTGTATGGAAACACTATTTAAACTGTAGATTCTACTGTTTTTAACACTGTAACTGTACTACAAAGTTGATGGAGAAGTGACGCCTTTTCACGTCGGTGCCTTTTTTTCGTCTAGGTGTCGTGTACAGTATCGGTGAACTTTTGGGACCTATTTTTTCAATTGTTCTCACGTGTCGTGTTTGTCAGGTGTTTTTTGGGCGTATTGAATCTGTCCTAGCTTTTCGGTCTTTTTTGGTATCGGGTCAGGGAAACCAATTGAATGAGACCCGTTAGCGTACATACAACCGCAACAATTTGATTGGCTTGAAAATTTGACTGAAATTGAATTGATTTTCAGTCGACTGTTAAATAGACAGTCCCTTAATATGTTGTCGTTTGGTTTCATAGGATTGAATAATTTGTTCTACATACATTTTTCATAGAAAATACTTAAGCTCTTGAAAAAAAATCCTCTGCTTTTCATCGGCGCAATCAAACAAAATTGAATCTGGTAGGATTTGAAGACATGCCAATCCAATTCTAATATTTTTTATTCATGTGTAATCAAAGAGGATGTATACAAAAATAGTGTAATCCGCTTTTTCCCGGAGGGAACGCCGCAAAACACTTGCATCGTTTACGAGTGATACAAGGGGGAGGATCATCTACCCTGTTACAAATTAATCGGTTCTCGTAACAATATTTAGCTAACTCACTGGCTTGTGCCATTGGCTTCCCGCTTGCAATGAGTGAAAACGACATTGCCAATCTCCATATAGCAGAGGATTGAAAATCAAAACAGTTCGCAGAAAAAAAAAATCCTCTGTTTTGATTGATTAGTTTGTTCTAAGCCCTTGACATAGTATCCTGGTGGAAAAAAGCGTCCACATTTAACTTCAATTGTCTTGCTGAAGGTTTATTCCATTTCTCTCCGTGTTACCCTGGGAGCAGCTTTGGCAAAATTGTTACACATAGATAGAATTGACAATTTCCAGTTACCTATTGGTGGGGTATTTTCATCATCAGTCACTGTCCTTATCCACCATAGATACCAAACTTACACTGAGATGACTTCCGCCAGCCCCGCTAGTGACAAGCCCGGGAAGTGTCCTACAGAAGCAATCAATTATTTCAGAACAACCGAACCTGATCTGTCTACTGGTAAAGCATTGGCAATGACACCTTCGATATTGAGCATCCTCCATAGTTCACTAGCTGGTTGACACCTAAAAAATATTGTGGTCCATCGTTGTATGTTTGGATTGGTTTCCCCGTTTTGCACTTCGCGTCGTAGCCCTACGCGACGTGCAAGGAATTTAAGCAGACCGAACCAAAGTGTGGTCACTTACTAAACGATGAAAAATGTGCAACCATGCCATGGTAGAGAACATCATATGGAACTAAGTTATGATGGAAACCGATGAAAACCACGTCGAAAAGATGTTTGGAAGTTCTGAAAAATTCTCAAAAGAAATATGGGATGTTAAGAGTGTGATGTTGTACTAGCATGTGAAATTCTCAAGTTCAAACACATTGCCATTTACAAGGTACGGAAAAATAAAATAAAATAAGTATTAAGTAGTGCCAAACAGTAAATATCACTGTTATCGTTCAATTTGTTCTTTTCATAGCTCGTAAATGGTAATGTGCGTGAACTTGACATTTTGGATGACAATTGAAAATTAACCTCTTAACATTTCATAATTATTTTTATATTTTTCGAAACCTTCAAACATGGTTTTCAGAAAGTTTTCTTCGAATTTTGGTTTTCACGTGATACTCCCTCCGTTTCATAATGTAGTGCCTATAGATTTTTACAAAAGTCAAACATTACAAACTTTGACTATGTTTATAGAAAAAAGTAGGCACATCTAAAATACCAAATACACAACATTGGATACATCCAGGGGCGTAGCTACGTACAGCTAGCCGGTGTCCATGGCACCGGGTCCAATCTACACTTGCTTAAGATAATCCATTAATTTAATGTGTAGGTCATTGATTTTTTGATGTGTTCTTCTATATGGACACCGGGTAATTTTCAGTCTGGGTCCGCCCCTGGATACATCGTGAGTTATATTTTCAAAATATACATGTTTGGTATTGTAGATGTAACCAGTTTTCTCTATACACTTCGTCAAAGTTGGCAAAGTTCGATTTTTACAAAAATCTATAAGCACTACATTGTGGAATGGAGCGACCGAGGGAGTATTCTCTCTGCCATGGTATTGTCGCTGGCGCAGGTGTAAGCTGTAATCTGACGAGCGCGGCTTCAGCTGCTACACGATGAGAGGATATCCAACGACCAGCGTGCCAAGAGCCCAACGCCCGCCACACGCTCCCACCCGGACCTCGGCGCCGTCCGGCCGACCCGAATGGCGACTCTCTCCGCCCCCTTGCTCCGTTCCCACCACCGTCACCTCCCCGTCCGCTCCTCGCCGCGCCGCTGCCCTACCGCCGCCGCCTTCTCGCGCGGGTTCGCTCCCCTCGAACCCCTCTCCTCCCGCGCGCCCTCACGCACCGCCGTCCGCTCCGCCTCAACCTCGGCAGCGGCACCGGAGGCCGCCGAGGCAACGGGAGGCGCGGCCCCGAGCGAAACGGCCGCGGAGGAGGAGGTGGTGGAGGCGCGCGTCGTGCTCCCCACCAACGAGTCCTCCGAGAACCTGCTGCGCATCCGCCACACCGTACTGCTCCTGCCCTCCATTTCCCTTCTTCCTCCGTGTTTCAACTGCCATAATTGCAGTTGCTTCAGTCATTCATTTTCTTATCGTTCCATGCGTGTTGCTGACTTGATGTTGGCTGATTTCGTGTTCAGTTAGTCAGCTTTGTTACTGTCCCAACTGTAGCAGTGTTGGTTAATTTCTGTTGCATGGTTGCCCGCTGTTGCAGTGTGCCCATGTCATGGCCATGGCCGTCCAGAAGCTGTTCCCCGACTCCAAAGTGACCATAGGCCCCTGGATAGACAATGGCTTCTACTACGACTTCGACATGGAGCCCCTGACGGATAAGGACCTCAAGAAGATCAAGAAGGAGATGGTGAGCATTTGATCACGGATTGGATTTCTAAGTGTCGGGCGAGGGATTTAACTTGTTTACGTATGTATGTTGGTAGGACCGAATCATTCGACGGAACCTTCCATTGGTGAGGGAGGAGGTGTCCAGGGAAGAGGCTCAAAAGAGGATCCAAGCACTTAACGAGCCATATAAGCTGGAGATTTTGGAGAGAATTAAGGAAGAACCCATCACAATTTATCACATTGGTAAATATTATTGTTCGGTATCAGCTTACTTGTCCGATGCCTGTTATTTGCTATTACTGAATACTGATTGGTGGATTTTATGTACTTACTGCTGAATTTATTGGGTCATGCAGGAGAAGAGTGGTGGGATCTGTGTGCTGGCCCTCATGTTGAGTCTACTGGCAAGATACAGAGAAAGGCTGTTGAGCTCGAGTCTGTTGCTGGTGCTTACTGGAGGGGTGATGAGAATAATCAAATGCTACAAAGGATATATGGGACTGCATGGGAGAGTGAAGATCAATTGAAGGCTTACATCCACTTCAAGGAGGAGGCCAAGCGCAGAGACCATCGGCGACTAGGTCAGGACCTTGATCTGTTCTCTATACAGGTATGATCTTACATTCTTACTTCTAACATTTACTTAAGGAACCATCTGATAGTAATCCCTTAGTAATTGAAGCATGGCCTTAACTTTCCTAGTGTCCGACAGTATCGGACTTCACCATTTTGTTGACCCCTAAAAGTTTGATGCCATCATGCTACCATTCATGCTTGCAAGGAAGTGACCAACAGATCCAACCAAAGTAATTAAATGATATACCACACCATGTGATATGAAGTGATCCCTTCACTCGTTATGGCCTAGCAGTGGTCTTATTTTGACAACACATCTGCATTCACAGATATTTGCTGTCACTGTCAATTCTAACAAAAATTATCAATTTATTACTTTGGCATTGGCATCCAGATCCGACCTTTGTAAATACCTTGCTATCTGTGCGTATGTGGTATTTTGTTTTTGTTAATAGTGATTGTAGCCAATGAACTTTTAACAGGAAGATGCTGGTGTGGGTTTAGTATTCTGGCATCCAAAAGGTGCTATCATCAGACACATTTTAGAAGATTCGTGGAAACAAACTCACCTGCAACGTGGTTATGATCTATTGTACACTCCACATGTTGCGAAGGCTGATCTCTGGAAGATTAGTGGACATATAGATTTCTACAAAGAGAACATGTACAACCAAATGGATGTAGAAGAAGAGCCATATCAACTTCGCCCATGAATTGCCCTTACCACATCTTGGTATACAAGAGAAAGCTACAATCATACCGGATTTACCCATCAGAGTGGCAGAGCTTGGAACTGTCTACAGATATGAGCTTTCTGGTGCTCTGCATGGGCTGTTCCGTGTAAGAGGGTTCACACAGGTATTTCCTTGATTCTGAATTTGATTCTGTCTAAGAGGGTTCACACAGGTATTTCCTTGATTCCGAATTTGATTCTGTCTAATTGCATGACGATGTTTTCCTGTATTCTGCAACCACCAGATAAATATTGAACGTTATGCAAGGTTTTGTGTTTTCTGAGACGGCATATGCTTTGTCGTACTTAGGCATTTGTTCTTTTCTAGAAGCGTTCTGCATTTATTCTTCATTTCTCTGGACTATTTTCCACATTGTTATCTTAACTAGCATGGATGCTTAAGTAAAGCCATTGTTCAGTAATTCCCTAGGTAGACCTTTTCTTTTGTCCTATTAAGAAAACGTGGAGCTCCCGACTCACAGTTATGTATGTTATATGATTTTGTTAAAATTATGCCCACTACTCTGACATTACTAACATGTGCAGCTCTAGGTGTCTGCAACAAGTTTTAGACCATACAAATATCTGTCAAATGTTCATTGTAAAAATATATTAAAATATGTTTATTATGTAGGATGATGCCCACATATTTTGTCTCGAAGACCAGATAAAAGATGAAATTAGAGGAGTTCTTGATTTAACTGAAGAAATACTGGGGCAGTTTGGCTTCCGGAATTATGAGGTAAACCTTTCAACCAGGCCAGAAAAATCTGTTGGCAGTGACGACATATGGGAAAAGGCAACAATTGCTCTGAAAGACGCACTAGATGATAAAGGATGGGGATACACGGTTGATGAAGGGGGAGGTGCTTTCTATGGTCCAAAAATTGATTTGAAAATCGAGGACGCTCTTGGAAGAAAATGGCAATGTTCCACTGTGCAGGTAAGTTATATATTTTGTACAAAGAATAAGCAAATTCATGGATTCTTCGAGGGAAAAGGGCATATAACATCATTCGATTTTCATATATTTTAGGTTGACTTCAATTTGCCTGAACGGTTTGACATCACTTATGTTGACTCACATACTGAGAAGAAACGGCCTATCATGATTCATAGAGCCATCCTTGGGTCTTTGGAGCGCTTTTTTGGCATCCTCATTGAAAACTACGCTGGTGATTTTCCACTTTGGCTTGCTCCAACCCAAGCCCGTATTCTACCTGTCACAAACAATGAGGTTTGCTCCCTTTACCTTGCATTAGTTTCACTTGTTAAACCAATATTTTTACCTTGTACTGTAGTAGATTTGTGCAAAGTAAAGAAGGTACTGTATATGTAGGTGGCCTAGGCAGGACAACAACATCCTTTTATTTGTTATTTGCACGGCACACACATATCAGATGCTCGATTTTTGTTAGCATCACTGACGAATCCATGACATGTTTCAAAATTTCAGTTGCAGTACTGTAATGAGGTGGCTTCGGAGTTGAAATCGAGAGGTATCCGCGCCGAGGTATGCCACGGCGAACGTCTGCCGAAGTTAATCAGAAACGCCGAAACACAAAAGGTGCCGCTCATGGCGGTCGTTGGCCCCAAAGAAGCCGAAGCCAGGACGCTCACCATCAGGTCCAGGCATAGCGGGGAGATGGGCACCATGCCCGTCGACGGTTTCATCAGCAAAATCCAATCTGCTGTTGCTGACAAATCTTCGCTGTAGATATCCCAGTCTGTTAAAACTTCAGTTCATATCGTAGAGCAATAGATCTTCTGCTGCACATACGCCGTACTGCGCCCACCGGAGTGCTGCCGACGAAACTGAGCGACGGAGGTCCAACAATTTTGTGCAGAATTGCCATCACCACACACTTGCAGCTCCTTACACAATCAGCAACAGAAGCCCAGCATTCTTGATTGTACATAGTTTGTGACCACATTCCAGCGCAAGTTTTCAGCTAGACCTTCTTGCAGCTCCTTACACAATCACGTCGAAAATACTATATTACAGAAATGATGCGGCTGCAATCTGCACTGCACCTGCACATCATTGGCATTCCACGAATCTCCAGGCAGCGGTGATCTTGATTAGACCGGCGAAACCCAGCAGGATGGATGCGCGGGCGTATTTGCCGCGACGTTTGCCTGGTCGGCAGACAAACTGTAATGGCCACTTGCTGCTGCAGAGCGAGCAATTGTGTGCGGCGCTGCTGCTGAGTCGTTAAGTCGTGCCGCCGAGATGAATTGGTCTGTCTGCGCCTGTGAGGCGGGGACCCGACCCGACTGATTGGGGCGTCACTCGCTGCGGGTGGGACGGCGTCGTGCGGATCTATGATTGGAGCGTGATGGATGGACCAAATTTTACCGGGCAAGTCGACAACACCTGGGACAAAAACATGCAGGCTGGAGGACACTGGGATAGGTAACTTCTCCACCCCAGTCCCAGATCAGATCTTCACTTACCCCGCGCGACGTCAGTAAAAGATCTAGCAGCAGCATAAAGTGGTGGGACCACGTAGCAGAGGAGCGCATCCTCATACACAACACAAGAAATAAAGCCGTCATCTTCCCGGGCGGAAAGGATGGAGAAACGTGGATTACCCCTAAAGCCTTTGCAGCTATTTGTAATTCGCGATTTATAATTATGAAGCGTGGCACTTCTAATGCCAGGATTGCAATGGGGAAAATTAATTGCGTAAGAAATGGAGTACTATTATTAAATTAAAAGCCCACATCGAATTGAGCAAGTTTGCTGGGTTTGCCAGCTTACAAATTATGCGCGGCATCATTTTTCGGTTGCATTCACAGCAATGTCTTTTTTCTTTGAGAAACACAATAATGATCTGTGAGATACGGAAAAGAAAAAAGGCCCATTAATCTGCACTAACTCGACTACATCTTCTTTTTAGCAGGAACTCGACTCTATCTACGAGCAGGGGTTCTCACACACATGATCATGATCAATCAGCAATAAAACGTCCCAACTAACGCGAGTACAGTTGTACCAGCGCGTGCCGTGCCGCGAGCGGGAGGGCTTCTTCCGTCGTGACCATCACGTCGTCTCCACCACTCCCCTCCCCTGGTCTCCTCCTCCCTCCCTCCACCACCACCCTCGCTCGCGCAGTGGAATTAAAACCTCCTTATCCTCTCTGGCGCGCTGCTGCCATTGCACTGCTAGCTGCCTGGATCCAACCGTCCCGTCCCTCACCCCTTCCCTCTCTCCCTCTGATCCGCGCGCTCTCTTTTTGGAGCCTTGCGCCGAGCCCCTTTCTCCCTGTCCCAATCCGCTTCGACGTTCCTCTACCAGCGTGTTCTCTCCTTTTCGTGCCCCCCAGCGAGCTCTCGGTGCCCGTGCCACCGCCCCTTTTGCCACGCTCTCCTCTTTTTGTCTCCACCTTCTTGGCTAGCCGTTGAGGAAGCCATTGCAGCGGGAGCTGTGAGGTGAGGAGGATGTCGTCGGCGGTGGAAGCCATCTCCTGCTCCAAGGTCGCCGACATCGCGGCCGCCGGGCCGGAGGAGGTCAAGGAGTGCGTGGCGGTGGCAGAGCACGGCAACGGCAACGGCGGGGCCGGGGACGCCGCGGCCGCGGCGACGAACGGGAAGAAGTACGGCTGCGGCGTCGCGGCGCCGCCGCATTGCGGCAAGGGCGAGCTGGAGGAGGACGACGAGGACGGCGAGAAGGTCCCCGAGCACATCGACCTCGGCCCCATCCTCAGCATCAAGGACCAGCTCGAGAAGGACAAGGTAATATGTCAGCATGCGCCGCATTCTCGCACCATCGCGCGCCTGAATTCTTCTAGCTGCCTGCCGTCGACCGATGGATCGATCGATTGATGCATCTCTTTCTTGGTGACATCGTTGCAGGACGACGAGAGCCTGAGGAGGTGGAAGGAGCAGCTGCTCGGCAGCGTGGATTTGAACTCCGTGGGAGGTAAACAACCTCTGCAACCATACAAGAACTTCTCGGCCGGCCAAATCGATAATTGCTCGCGTTCAATTTGCCCCGTCCCCGTGAATCCTGCGTAATGGCGGGCACCACCACCAGTAGCAGTACGTGTACGTAGGACACCGGCACTTGCGCAGTTTGGCATGTGAGCACCGCCGTGTTCCGTCGTCAACACGCACGGCCCCGTGAAACCATCCGTTGCTTTCCGTGCTTAATTATAGAGCGTTTTTACGACTCCGTCTGTGCACCGGCCGGCCGGCCGGCCGTGCGTAGTAGTAGTACTCAGCAGTAGAACTGGAGCGGAGAAAATTTTAAAAGGTGCTGGGCTCCGTTGGCTAGGTCGGCCGGACGGCCTTGTCCTTCCGTGCTAATCATTTCGTAGGAAAAAAACAGACACATGGAGCCCCTCTTTTCTCGAATGCACTTGCCTCGTCGGTCCCCGTACGTTGCCGTGCATGGTTGAACTATTGTGCCTTCGCCATTGACAATATGCGTTCTGAGTTTCAGACTTCAGATACAGGGTAGGGTAGTACTGACATATGAGTAGTGCCTTCTTGCTGCCCTGAAAGTGATGTATCCGGGGAATAATGCATGATTTGTCGTGGTGATAGCCAAGCCTTTGTGACTTTTGGTCCGATTATGCCCAGCACGTCTTGCAGGGCATAACTGAGGGAAGGCAACCTTGTTTTTGTCTAACAGCATAAACCGTTAAGCACGTTCATGTTTTAGGAAGGCATTTCTTCCATCAGAATTTAGAATTCAAAACGATCCGTTATTTGATTGGCGTCACATTTTGATGTGAGATTCGAATGCACGGTGGTTGATTGACTGATTGGTGCAGAGACGCTGGAGCCGGACGTGAAGATTATGAGCCTGTCCATCCAGTCCCCCGGGCGGCCGGACATCTTCCTGCCGCTGCCGGTGGAGCCCAGCAGCGGCAAGGGGGTGTGGTTCACCCTCAAGGAAGGCTCCCCGTACAAGCTCAAGTTCACCTTCTCCGTCAGCAACAACATCGTCTCCGGCCTCCGCTACACCAACACCGTCTGGAAGACCGGCATCAAAGGTGCAGTAGGGAAACCGATCGACGAGTTAACGAATTGTGTGCTGGGTTGCTCATACTGTGATGGTTTGCTGGTGCAGTTGACAGCACAAAGGAGATGCTTGGCACGTTCAGCCCGCAGCCGGAGCCGTACGCGTACGTGACGCCGGAGGAGACCACGCCGTCCGGGATGTTCGCCCGGGGATCCTACTCTGCCAAGACCAAGGTAACTAAACGACGAAACTAATTGCTCAGAGATGCGCATGCTAACTGCTTCAGGATTCAGAGGTCTGACGGTTGAACGTTTCTCTTGATCTTTGGCAGTTCCTGGACGACGACCGGAAGTGCTACCTGCAGATCAATTACACCTTCGACATACGCCGGGAGTGGCCGTCGTCAGGCTGAGTCCGACCTGTGTGGCCGCCGTGTAGAAGTGATACGTGCCTGCCTGGGTTACTACTGTTGCCGTTGAAGCAGATCGGTCTTTGTTTCGCTTGCGTTTTACTACCTGTTTTTCGTGGTTGCCCTTAGGGCTCTTGTTTCCTGTGGTGCGTCCGTGCGTGTAAATTGGTTCGGTTTATGTGTAATGCCAGTGCGTCCCCGTGTCTGTGTGTGTGAGAGAGCGCTTTGCCAGGGTCTGTTTTGAAGAACGAGCTGTAATGTTGAGTTCATGTAATGCACCGGAGCAACGCAGCTGCACGCACTTCGTGTAATGCTCGAGAAAGAAAGGATTATTTGCCACTCACTTTCTCAAGGTTGGAATTCATCTTCTGACCAGCGACTTTTGTTTGTCATGTGTAAGTGGGATTGTTTTGGCTTCGGACTTAGTGGAGTAAGCTGCTAATAGCCTAAGAGCAACTTTAGCAGACCCGCATTTTGCCGACCCGTAAAATATGTTTGCAGGTCGCACAGAGGCGATTATGCAAGCCGAAAATTGTGACGGTAGACTAAAAACCGCAAACGGACCCCTAAATTTCAAAAAAAATTGTTTCGTGCGAGAAATTTAAACAACAGCTCGCCGGAGCTCGCTCACATATATGTTTCTTCTTCGCAAATAAGTTCATACACGCCACATACATACAGAGGTTAGATATGCTAGACATGGCCTACGCTACCGCATCACTGCAACAAAATTGAGCTCATCGGAGCTCCTGCGGTAGCTGCCCACCGATGGCGATCAGTCGGAGTCGGAGGAGTCGGAGCCGAGGTCGACGAAGAGCTTCGCCTGCTCCTCCTTCATCACGCGGCAGGTCGGCCTCCTTCGATGCCTGCGCCTGCGATGCCGTGAGGCCCGAATCGAGGAAGAGCTGCCAGATTTCGAGCTCGCTACCGGATGCGCTCTTCCATCTCCTGCAGCTCCCTTGCCGACCGCTCGAGGACGACGCGCTCGAGGAGCTCCTCCCCGCCCGCGGGAGGTAGTCCTCCCGGTCCGATGACGCCTCGGCGGCGGCGCGCACGGCCTCCTGCGCTCCTCTTCATCAGAACGAGCCGCGAAGCTCGATGCGCCCGCGGATGAGCTCCCCGCGGACCGATGGCGGATGAGCTCCCCGCGACCGATTGCGGAGGAGGCGCGACGGCGACGGGCGCTCGAGCTCGAACTCGTCGAGCTTCGTCTTGGTCGAATGCCACGGCGGTCGGGCACTCTGGTTGAGCCACCGACGCGCTTCGCTATGCTGCGGCGGCGGCGCTCCGCCTCATCCCCTGAGTCGGCCATGGTGGTTCAAGGCTCTCCGACGGCGAGAAATCGAGCGGCACGGTGGGGAATTGGAGGGGAACGCGGCGGCGGGAAGATAGGGTTTCGATTCGCATCTGCCCCGCAAACCCGCAGTTATAGTGGCTCGGGGTTGCGTTTGCGGGCTGCGGCAAAAAATTTTACGGGTCGGACATCGATGCGGGCTCTGGTCTGACAGAAAAATAGGCTGAGCCCGTATAATCACTGGAATTATGCGGGTTTGCACCAGATGCGGGGTCTGCTAGAATTGCTCGAACTTCCACATGGACATGGTGGTGCAAACACCGGGGACCGGCCGGTTTGTGTGCCCGACGGACGCAGTGAACCAAGAGCAACATTATACTGGCCGAGAAATCGCCTACAGCTGAATCGATGGCGCGTCGGGTGTGCTCGCCCATTGGCGCACACATGGATTGATAGCTCCACGAGCCTACTGCGATTTCTGCTCTCTATTGCCTTTCTTTTTCACTAAGTGCGGTTTGAAAAATGTTCACAAAGTAGAAAATTTGTTGGCGAAATAAAAAATTGTTCATGAATTTGAAAAAGGGGTCACAAAGTAATAAATAAAATCATGAATTTTTAAAAAGTTTGTAACGTTAAAAAACAATTGGGTCCGAATCAATGTTCATGAATTTAAAAAACGTTTGTGACATCCAAAAAATGTTCATGAATTGAAAAAATGTTCACGGAATTAAATAATGTTGCCGGATTCAAGAAAATGTTCACATAATCAAAACTTGTTCATAAATATGAAAAATATTCCCGAATACGAAATACATCTAGAGAATTAAAACATTATCGTGAATTCAAAAAAAAGTTTGTGAATATGAAAATTGTTCATGAATTTGGAATTTTTTTCTGGATTCAAGAACATGTTCGTGAATTCAAATTTATTTTTGAAGTCATAAATTCAAAATTAATTCAGGAATAAGAATAATATTCACGAATTCAGAAAACTATTCGCAAATTCAAAAATTATTTAGGTATTTAAAAAATGTTCATATAAATACAAATAATGAAAAAACCAGGAGGAAACCAAAATAAGCTATGAAGAACACAAAAAGAAAAATAAATAGAAAAAAAATCAGTGAAGCACAAAGAAAAATTGAAAATAGAAGTAAGCCGGAAACAACAAATGGAAAAAAGAAGAAGCCCATAAACATAAAGAAAAACGAAAAACCGGTGAAAACACAAAGAACAAAAGAATAAAATACCGGAAAAAACCAGTGTGAAAACACATGGAAGCTTCCCAATATAAGCCTAGAAGGTTCCAAAATTGTTCCTGCATAGAACAAACGCTTCACACTTCCAAATTAAAAACTTATTCAGGAATTAGAAAAAGTTCATGAAAAAATGTTCGCTCATATCATACCCTACGTAACAAGAGAGTGCTATGATACGTATCACTATAAGATATACATATCATTTGTGATTGTTATTTCTCGCTTGCTGCAACACCACTGTTGCAGCACTCGCCTACTCGCTTTTTTGAGTGGGCCGGCCGAACAGGTGTTGGTTGCGAGCGGTTTTTGGCGCACTGGTTTTTAGAACCTTTTGTTTGGATCTGCGATGATTTTGATGGTTTCTTTTTCTTTTTCTCTTTTCTTTGTGTTTTCCTTAAATCATTTTTTCATATTTTTTTCTTTTTTCACCCTTTTGTCTATCCTTTTCAAATTCATGAATTGATTTATTCCTCTCAGTTTTAATGTACGACCATTCTGATACATGTCACGAACACTTTTTAAAAATTGGAGGAAGAAATTATATATTTTCATGAACATTTTTCCAAATGGCACAAGCAATTTAATATATGTAGTATGAATGTTTTATAAAAATTCATCAACTGAAATTTTAAAAATTTATGAGCATTTTAAAAAATATGAACATATTTTTAAACATGTAATGTTTTTAGAAATTCCATGACTTTTTTTGAAAGGAATGAAGACTTTTCGAAATCGTGCGAACATTTTTTACATTTTCATTTTTTCGTAAATATCATGAAAATATTTTAGACGTGTGAACATTTTTCAAATGTCTGGATTTATTTAATGAATTGTACACACACTGTTTCAAAAACAGCTCGAGTAAAATTTTAGGTTCCAAGAACCATTTTTTTATGGACCGATAAACATTTTCTTAATACTCAATAGACGTTTATTTGACATGATAATTTTCTCCTTAATAGACGATGGGCATTTTCACATAAAATTAGTGAGATAAGCAAATATGTATGATGCAATTTTTTTTAAAAAAAATAAGTGTTCTGTGATGACTCTAATCCTAGTTGAGATCCCACCTCCTATTCTACATGGCTTGCCATGCGAACAGTCAAGATCAGTTAAAGTAGTCGACAATAGACGAAGCTATCCCTCATAGGTCAAGCAAGGCTTAATGGTTAACAAGTTAACATAACAAGACCACGTAAAAGAATAAGCCTAAGAGCACGATTGGTTTGATGCCAAAAGTTGATATGCCAATATTTGGCAAATGCCAAATGTTGGCTAGTGATTGGTTGGCTATCAACTTTTTTTCTCAACCTCACAAAAAGTTGACAATATTTGGCAAATTTTGATTTTGCCAAATGTTGGTTTGCCAAATATTGGCAATGCCAATTGTTGGCATCAAACCAATTATGTTCTAAGATAAATGGTAAAGAGCAAAGAGGCCTGAGACTAAGCAGGGAAGCCCCCAAATAGCGTAGGGATTCTTCCCTTACTGGGGCACAACCCACCTCCTAACCCAACTAGGGGCATATGGGCATATGGGTCAATAATAGAAAATTACCTAGTTCTAACCACCCCTAAAAAAACCTAGTTCTACCCTCGCACCAGCTTACGTCAAGGGTAACATTGGTCATTTGTCAAGGACGCCTGGTCTATATACCCCCCTCCCGGCATGTAGATCACTCACTCACACTTGAATAAACTCAAGAGGCGGGTCATTATCCCCTAAAAAAACTCAAGAGGAGGGTCACTCTTCCCTGCTACCTCTCTCAAAAGAGCTGGAAAAGTTGAGATTTAGAGTGTGAGGGACCTTCTAAGGCCCAGACTAGTCGGGAGTCGTGCGACTTCGAACGACGATACTCTAAGCGTTCTACGCGCCAGGCACCACTCTCGACGACCCTTCCATAAGACGTAGTCTGTGCTCCCACAATGCCTGGGTTACTACTATTACTGTTGAAGCAGACCGGTCTTTGTTTCTTTTGCGTTTTACTACTACGTACCTGTTTTTTCATGGTTGCCCTTAGGGTTATGTTTCTTGTGAGTGTGTGTAAATTGGTTCGGTTGATTGTACGTCGTAGAGGCCATTCGTCTGTCCGCGTGTGTGTTTGAGCTTTGTCAGGGTCTGTTTTGAAGAATGAACTGTGATGTTGGGTTCATGTGTAATGCACGAGAGCAACGCAGATGCATGCCTTCGTGTAATGCTCAAGAAAGAAAGATTATCTACCACTCAAATTCTGAAGGTTAGAATTCATCTTCTGACCAGCGACTTTATTTGTCATGTGTAAGTGGGATTGTTTTGGCTTCAAACTTTTGGAGAGGGTATAGGGGAGAGTTAAGAACATAATTGGTTTGATGCCAACAATTGGCATTGCCAATATTTGACAAACCAACATTTGGCAAAATCAAAATTTGCCAAATGTTGGCAACTTTGTGAGGTTGAGAAGAAAAGTTGGTAGCCAACCAATCACTAGCCAACATTTGGCATTTGCCAAATATTGGCATGCCAACTTTTGGCATCAAACCAATCATGCTCTAGATGCACCGACTCACCACTTTCATGTCACGATTAGCGTAAAACCACCACTTTACGATTCGTGGCGTTTTGCATCGAACCGAAAATTTGCCAGTGGCAAAAGCACCGAGCTAAAAACTAAGCTCATTTTGACGTGGTAAAGCGGCCGCGTGGCTAGTGGTGGACGGACCAAGCAGTAATGGCTGTTAACGGCCGTACCGACTGAGTTGGTTAGCCCGTCCCCAAAAACGAAATAGTTCACACTCTCTCATGTCACTCTCACTCTTGCTCACTCTCACTCGCTCCCCTCTGCGCTGCCACTGCCCAGCAGCGCTGCGGGGGTCGTAATGCCTTCTTGGAAAGACGGGGAGGAGAGTAGGGATGATGATGACATGCTGCACTTCGCTGGGGAGGTAATGCCACCGCAACTGTTGTACTTTGTCTGATAGCCTAGGGTTAGGGTTATGGATTTCAGATTGGGGATTTTATTTTTGGTATGATTTGGTCCGGATCCAGTGCATTTGACCACTCAAAATTCCTTTTGAACTCAATCCATCTGCTCCTAACCATAGATGACTCAGACTTTGAAGGCGATATGGTGACAGAGGAGGGGCCAGTTGAGTGCTACCACTGGAAAATAGACAATAAATTTGTAGCATTTGAAGGTGGCATTACTCGAAGGAGGTTTTATGGATGTGGTGAGGAAGTAAGTTGCAATGCATGTCCTACTTTACTAATCTGAAATCCCATGTTAACTCCTCTGTTTCTCTGAGTGTTTGCATTTTGTATTAATTTAGTTATCTCTGTTGTACCATTGTAATGGTTAATGGTCACATTGGTCTGAAAAAGAGCTTAGGCAGAGATATCCTTAATCAAAGATATCCTAAAGATTGTTGTGCTTCTAGAACTAATGAAGGGGTTGATCATGCACATTTAGTGCTTAAGCTTGAAGAGTAGGTTAAGACTGCAAACATACAGTGCAAGAACCTTGTTGCTGATGTTAACAAAATGCTCAAGCAACAAGTGCAAAAGACCTATCAAGGAAATTACAAGAAAATAATGTCAGAGGACAATGAAGGTTTGGAGAAGTAGCTGGACCAGAAGCAGTATGTCATAGAGAATATGAAGGCATTCATAATGCACAAGGAGAACTGATCAGGAACCTAAGGACTGAGCTGCATGAGCTGAGGAAGGATAGGGATATCAATGGACTCAAGAAGGAGATGTATGTGCTGAAGAATGAACTCCAAGACCACAAGAAGGATAAGAAACGGCTAAAGAAGGACAATCATGTATGATGATATTTCCTAGAGAAAAAGAATATGGAGATAGCCATTTTGTTGGAGATATGTCCTAGAGGCAATCATGTATGATGATATTTCGTATGTGTTTATGAATAAAGATAATCCTTGGACATTATCAATGATGTGTATCAACAAGTACGTGACTTGTTTGTGGGACTATGCATTGTATGATGACTGTCTAAAAGGTCCCTAGTCGAAAGGGCTGTGTGGACGCGCAACCGACTAGACTAGCATATGACACGGTCGATGGCTTAGTCTCACTAGGCATGGAGCATTGGATGCTAACCGGATAATATGGACTCGAAAGGAACTGGCCGGATCCGACTATGTTGGATCCGAGTCGAGATAAGGTCCGAGTCGGACAGACCCAACTATGAGACACAACAATAAGTCATCTGTGATTCTCTAGTACAACATATGTTCTATGTCCTAAGACCTGAGCCGGTGCATGTACTCGAGATGGTGATAGACCTACTTTGGGCCGACCAAAGCTACTCCGTGACTGGGTAGTTACAAAGGTAGGTTTCGAGCTTGTCCAGACCCATGCTGCGAGACATGCTTGAGCAAGATGGGATTTGCCCCTCCGACCAAGAGAGATATACATACGTAGTTCCCTTTTTCCGTCGGTATGTTACTTGCCCGGGATTCGATCGTCGGTATCTCCATACCTAGTTCAATCTCGTTACCGGTAAGTCTCTTTACTCGTTCCGTAATACATCACCTTGTAACTAACTCCTTAGTCACTTTGCTTGCAAGCTTCTTGTGATGCTATATTACCGAGAGGGCCCAGAGATACCTCTCCGTCACACGGAGTGACAAATCCCAATCTCGATCCATGCCAACTCAACAGACACCTTCGGAGATACCTGTAGAGCATCTTTATGATCACCCAATTATGTTGTGACGTTTGATAGTACACAAGGTATTCCTCCGGTATCCGGTAGTTGCACGATCTCATGGTCGAAGGAATATGCATTTGACATCAAGAAAGCAGTAGCAATAAACTGAACGATCATATGCTAAGCTAATGGATGGGTTTTGTCCATCACATCATTCTCCTAATGATGTGATCCCTTTATCAAGTGACAGCACATGTTTATGGTTAGGAAACTGAACCATCTTTTGATCAACGAGCTAGTCTAGTAGAGGCATACTAGGGACACAATATTTGTTTATGTATCCACACATGTATTTAAGTTTCCGGTCAATATAATTCTAACATGAATAATAAACCTTTATCATGATTAAGGAAATATAATAATAACCATTTTATTATTGCCTCTAGGGCATATTTCCATCAGTCTCCCACTTGCACAGAGTCAATAATCTAGTTCACATCGACATGTGATTAACACCCAAAGAGTTTACTAGAGTCAATAATATAGTTCTCATCGCCATGTGATTAACACCCAAAGATTTCTAAGGTGTGATCATGTTTTGCTTGTGAGAGGTTTTTAGTCAACGGGTCTGCAACATTCAGATCCGTGTGTACTTTGCAAATATCTATGTCTACAATGCTCTGCATAGAGCTACTCTAGCTAATTGCTCCCACGTTCAATATGTATCCAGGTTGAGACTCAAAGTCATCTGAATCAGTGTCAAAGCTTGCATCGACGTAACCCTTTACGACAAAATCTTTATCACCTCCATAAACGAGAAACATTTCCTTAGTCCTCTTTAGGTACCTAAGGATAATTTTGATCACGTCCGATGATCCACTCTGGATCAACTGTTGTACCACTCCCCAACAAACTTATGGCAAGGCACACATCAGGTCGGGTACACATCATGGCAAACATTATAGAACCCATGGCCGAGGCATAGGGAATGACTTTAATTCTCTCTCTATCTTCTGCCGTGGTCGGGCTTTGAGTCTTACTCAATTTCACACCTTGCAAAACAGGAAAGAACCCCTTCTTGGACTGATCCATTTTGAATTTCTTCAAAATCTTATCAAGGTATGTGCTTTGTGAAAGTCCTATTAAGCGTCTTGATCTATCCCTATAGATCTTGATGCCCAATATATAAGCAGCTTCACCAAGGTCTTTCATTGAAAAATTCTTATTCAAATATCCTTTTATGCTATCTAGAAATTCTATATCGTCTCCAATCAGCAATATGTCATCCACATATAATATTTGAAATGCTACGGAGCTCCCACTCACTTTCTTGTAAATACAGGCTTCACCATAAGTCTGTATAAAACCAAATGCTTTGATCACCTCATCCAATTGTTTATTCCAACTTCGAGATTCTTGCACCAGTCCATAGATGGATCGCTGGAGCTTGCACACTTTTTAGCACCTTTAGGATCGACAAAACCTTCCGTTTGCATCATATACAACTCTTCCTTAAGAAACCCGTTAAGAAATGCAATTTTGACGTCCATTTGCCAAATTTCATAATCATAAAATGCGGTAATTGCTAACATGATTTGGACTGACTTAAGCATCTCTACGGGTGAGAAAGTCTCATCGTAGTCAATGATACGTCTCCAACATATCTATAAATTTTGATTGTTCCATGCTGTTATATTATCATTCTTGGATGTTTTACAATCATTTTATAGTCATTTTATATCATTATTTGGTACTAACCTATTGACATAGTGCCAAGTGCCAGTTGTTATTTTCTGCATGTTTTTTACATCGCAGGAAATCAATACCAAACGGAGTCCAAACGCAGTGAAACTTTTTGTGGACTTTTTTCGACCAGAAGACTTCCAGTGGGCCAAAGAAGTATCGAAGAGGGAGCCCAAGGTGAGCACAAGACACCAGGGCGCGCCTGGAGGCCCAGGCGCGCCCTGGTGGGTTGTGCCCACCTTGGTGGCCTCGCGCACCGCCTCTTTGCTCTATAAATACCCCAATATTCCATAAACCCTAGGGGAATCGACGAAAATCAATTCCAGCCACCACGAGTTCCAGAAACCACAGACCCAATCTAGACACCATCACGGAGGGGTTCATCATGCCCATTGGTGCCTCTCTGATGATGCGTGAGTAGTTCATTGTAGACCTACGGGTCCGTAGTTAGTAGCTAGATGGATTCATCTCTCTCGTTTGATTCTCAATACAGTGGTCTCTTGGAGATCCATATGATGTAACTTTTTTTGCGGTGTATTTGTTGGGATCCGATGAACTTTGAGTTTATGATCAGATCTATCTTTTTATCCATGAAAGTTATTTGAGTCTTCTTTGATCTCTTATATGCATGATTGCTTATAGCCTCGTATTTCTTCTCCGATATTTGGGTTTTGTTTGGCCAACTTAATCTATTTATCTTGCAATGGGAAGAGGTGATTTGTGATGGGTTCGATCTTACGGTGCTTGATCCTAGTGACAGAAGGGGAACCGACATGTATGTATCGTTGCCATTAAGGATAAAAAGATGGGGTCTATTTCTACATAAATAGGTCTTGTCTACATCATGTCATCGTTCTTATTGCATTACTCAGTTTTTCCATGAACTTAATACACTAGATGCATCTTTGGACAAATGATCGATGTGTGGAGTAATAGTAGTAGATGCGCAGTGAGTCACCTACTAATCTTGGACGTGATGCCTATATAATGATCATTGCCTGGATATCGTCATGATTATTTGAAGTTCTATCAATTTCCCAACAGTAATTTGTTCACCCACCATTGGCTATTTTTCTCGAGAGAAGCCACTAGTGAAATCTACGACCCCCGGGTCTCTTCTTTATTATATTTGCATTTGCGATCTATTTTTATTTGCTTATTTTGAGATCTGTTAAATCAAAAATACAAAAATACCTTGCTGCACTTTATTTTATCTAGCGGTCTATCTATCAATTTATTACAACTTTCTCACGTCCATTTGCCAATTTCTGGCGCCGTTGCCCGAAAGGGATTGACAACCCCTTTAATACACCGGATTGCGAGTATTTGTTATTTGTGTGCAGGTGATGTTCACGTAGTGTTGCGTGGTTCTCCTACTGGTTCGATAACCTTGGTCTCATCACTGAGGGAAATACCTACCGTTGCCGTGCTGCATCATCCCTTCCTCTTTGGGGAAATACCGACGTAGTTCTAGCAGACATCAGTCAACCCCTTGAACTTGCCTAAAACATTTTTGCAAGAAGTCGAGCTTTGTAGACAGTGATATTACCATCAACATCTATCTTCCTCTTGAAGATCCATTTATTCTCAACAGCTTGCCGATCGTTGGGCAAGTCCACCGAAATCCATACTTTGTTCTCATACATGGATCCTATCTCAGATTTCATGGCCTCAAGCCATTTATCGGAATTTGGGATCATCATAGCTTCTTCATAGTTCGTAGGTTCGCTGTTGTCTAACAACATGACTTCCATGACAGGATTACCATACCATTCTAGTGCGGTACGTGTTCTGGTCGACCTACGAGGTTCAGTAGTAACTTGATGTGAAGTTTCATGATCATCATCATTAGCTTCCTCTCTAGTTGGTGTAGGCATCACGAGAACAGTTTTGTCTGATGCACTACTTTCCAATTCGAGAGCAGGTACAACTACCTCATCAAGTTCTACTTTCCTCCCACTCACTTCTTTTAAGAGAAACTCCTTATCTACAAATGACCCATTCTTAGCAACAAAGATCTTGCCTTCGGATCTGTGGTAGAAGGTGTACCCAATAGTTTCTTTAGGGTATCGTATGAAGACACACTTCTCCGCTTTGGGTTCGAGCTTATCAAGCTGAAGCCTTTTGACATAAGCATCATCACATCCCCAAACTTTAAGAAATGATAGCTTAGGTTTCTTGCCAAACCATAGTTCATATGGTGTCGTCTCAACGGATTTAGATGGTGCCCTATTTAACGTGAATGCGGCTATCTCTAATGCATAACCCTAAAATGATAAAGGCAAATTGGTAAGAGACATCATAGAATGCACCATATCTAATAAAGTACGGTTACGACGTTCGGACACACCATTACGTTGTGGTGTTCCTGGTGGCGTGAGTTGTGAAACTATTCCACATTGTTTTAAACGAAGGCCAAACTCGTAACTCAAATATTCGCCTCCGCGATCTGATCGTAGAAACTTTATTTCCTTGTTACGATGATTCTCCACTTCACTCTAAAGTTCTTTGAACTTTTCAAATGTTTCAGACTTGTGTTTCATCAAGTAGATATACCCATACCTACTCAAATCATCTGTGAAGGTTAGAAAATAACGATACCCGCCGCGTGCCTCAACACTAATCGGATCGCATACATCGGTATGTATTATTTCCAATAAGTCATTTGATGGGAAACGTTGCATGAAAATAAAAAATTCCTACGAACACCCAAGATCTAATCTAGGAGATGTATAGCAACGAGAGGGGAGTGGTGTCTACATACCCTTGTAGACCGAAAGCGTTAACAATCTAGAGATCATGGTTGGCGTAGTCGTACTCACGTCGCGATCCAATCCGATCCAAGTACCGCACGTGCAACACCTCCGAGTTTAGCACACGTACGGCTCGGTGGCATCCTCTCCTTATTGATCCAGCAACTGAGGGAGAGGAGGTAGATGAGATCTTAACCAACACGACGGCCTGGTAGTGGCAGCGTAACTCCTGTAGGGCTTCGCCAAGTGCGTACTAGTGAAACGTGAAGGAGTTGGGAGAGGTAACGGGCAAGGGTTGAAGGGGGGCTGCCCCCGAACGCCTCCCCACCTTTATATAGGCGTGGAGGGGGCTGGTATCTTGCCCTCCAAGGCCCTAGGGTCGTTGGTCAAAGGGGGAGGAAGGAAATCCCTCAGATCTTGGTGCGCCTAGACCAGGGTTGTGGGGAATTTCCCCACTACCCACGTTCATGTGGGTCCCCAAAGCAGGTGGTCCCTACTCCAGAACCTTCTAGAACCTTCCCGGTACAATACCGAAAAAACTCGAACTTTTTTCGGAACCCCGATAACAACTTTCCATATATGAATCTTTACCTCCGGACCGTTCCAGAGCTCCTCGTGATGTCACGGATCCCATCTGGGACTCCAAACAACCTTCGGACTTTCCACTATTAATATCGCAACACTACCCTAGCGCTACCGAACATTAATCGTGCGACCCTACGGGTTCGAGAATCATGCAGACATGACCGAGAGTTCTCTCTGGTCAATAACCAATAGCGGGACCTGGATGCCCATATTGATTCCTACATATTCAATGAAGATCTTTATAGGTTGAGCAATTAAAAAAGGAAGCCTCTGGAACAAACTGGCCTGGTGGCCGCTGCCGGCGTCGTCCATCCCCTTGCCTCCGCTCAGTCCGACCACCAATCACCACCATGCCCACTCCTCTTCACCCTATCTCCTCTTTCTCGAGATATCATTAGTTTTACACATGGGATTACTCCCGCATGGGTCAATCACAACAAGTGTTTTATAAAAAAACGCATCTTGATGTTCCGTGCAATGCACGGACATCTTGCTATTACTCCTACAAAAGACTAAGTTGGTGATGATGGTGTGTCTGCCATCCGTCATTTCTGACCATTAGATCTACATCTAACGACTGTGAGGTAAGTTGTTGCCTTTTCTCACCAACATCCCACTTATCTACCAATTTGTAGAAAAACCCATAATTAGTATCTTAAAACCAACCACACCCCTCCCTCACCTCACCAAAACAGCCCACGGAATATTTTCTGATTGAAACATAATATATCTCTAGTGATATATGTATATCAAAATTAGAGTGTTTTGTATCAAGTTTGTGAATAAGTATTATTCTAATTATGATCCGTTGCAACGCACGTGAACATTGCTAGTATTTCCAACCATGAAAAAATGCTAGTATTTCCATATTTTCGAGTTTTCCATCAAGATATTAGTCACTCATGGTTGATATTTACTTTCAATCACGGTTACATAGGCACTATGTAACTAGCCTTGCTTATTGGCTTCCAAAGCTTAACTTTCACTCCTACTTATAATATGTAGAGTATTTAACAAAAAACTACCACTTTCAACCAGCCCTAGGAAGAAACTATTGTACAAAAAATAGCAAAAACATTCCCAAAATTTCTTAATCCATGCCAAAAACTACTACCTAGTGCCGATTAGGCTTGTTTAAACCCATTTATGACAGGGTTGGCCCACACGTCTGTGCTGACGAGGCAGCTTAAACCAACACATTTTGTTTGACCGTTGACACGAGGGACCCACATCTGACCTTCTATCCAGTTATATTCCCCCTCAAATCATTATTTTTCCTGAACATTACTTCAAACAGTACTGATGCGTGTTCGCTTGCGGGCGCCGGTGATGAGCGAGTTGGCCGCCGTCCACCGAATGGGCCGGACGCCGCTACCGCCTCCGCACCGGCAGGTTGGCTGGCCCGGCGTGACTCACGCTACGAGCAAGCCGCCGCTACCGCCTTCACTCGAGCCGAGATGGTTGGCCTTAGCGCCAAGGCGTCTTGCGCGAAACAAGCCTGCCGCCGCCGTGCCAATCTAGCTAGCAGACCTTGCGCATAAGCAGCCGGACAGAGCTATCTTGGCTAGCTAGTGGCCGCGAGCCGGATTTGAGCCGGCATCCGTCTTTGCCACAAGATGGGCTCCGCACCGCCGACTGTTTTGACCTCGCCTTCTGCCATGGCGGTAGCTGCGTCCCATGGCCGAGGATGACTAGGTGGACGGGCCGGAGGTAGGAGGTCACTCAGGGATTTTTGTGCAGACTGACATGTAGGTCCCACAAGTCATAACGCCTAACTTGCCGGTCGAATAGAAGGCGTTGACTTAAGGGGCGACATGGGTTGAAACGTGCCTATAATGACACTTTGTAGAGTAGTCGTTTCTTGGTAGGGTTGGTTGGTAAGGGCATGTACAATGGTTGATAAGGTAGTGTTATCTTAAGTCTACCACGTATGCAAGTGGTAGTAGTTTCTTGGCATTATTAGTGGTTTCTTGGCATTATTAGTGGTTTCTTGTAAGGAACAATGTACTACTAGCGACAAAAGGCGATTCTAGGCTACATTGTACTCCAACGAGTACTACTAGTGGTCGCGGGAGTGTATACCTCGTTTTGTGGGTTCGATCCAGGCCGAACGCACGATGGCCTTTTTTTAAATAGTACTCCACAAAATGAGGTAGTTTGAGTTTTGAAGTCGAACGGACGTGTCGCACCACAATCTGGGTGCACTGGATAGCCCAGCCACGTGAACGGGTTTTCCTTCCCATCATCTCGTGGCTCGCTTGCTTGCCTAGCAGCACCTTGCTTGCAGGTTCCTCATCAGCTAGTAGTACCATATTTAAACTAGCGCCTGTGCAATATGGCTCTGTACGTAAAGTGCTAGTACTCTACTACTTGTAGCTTGTGGCGTTGCACGCATGGACTTCACTCCATTATCGGCTCTATAAAATAAATTCCTCTTGACGTGATTTTTTTTGTTTTGAAACGGAGGCAAAAGCTTTGCCTCATCTCATTCATAAAGAAGGAACTACTAACAAAGTTCGACGAGACCCATTACACCTCCACAAATGGAAGCAAAAATCCTAGTCTCGCTGTAGTATCAAATAACTCAAATGTTCTGCCCCCGCAGTAACCATCCCTGATAAACAAGCTACTAGTGTGTGCGTGAGAGGATCGTCTGAGTAGGCCAGCTACGCGCTTGAATAGAGCACCGAGAGTACCCACTATGAAGGTGTACTTTCCCTGCATTGATAGTACAACGATGGTTCTAGAGAACAGTACTACCTTCCACTTCCAACTGTAGCTCCTTGGCCCTGAGATTCAAGAGTTCAAAACTGGTGCACTATACTAGAAGTACAATACTACATCGCACTACTAGTTGAGAAAGTAGTACTAGTACTGCTACAATACGAGTACGTAGTAAATAATAGCCTCACCCCTTCACTAAGGAACAATTGAGGAGCTACAGTTGGAAGGGACGAGGCCCTGCGGTTACTACACTCTTATCTCCTCCTCGCCAGTTCCCCCCCCCCCCGAAGAGAAGGCAGTTCGTCGCTGCTCCCATGGATTCGCCAGGCGGTTCTCCTCCTCGTCGGGGCTGGGAGACCTTGGACGACAATCCTCTGGGAGAAATCGCACGCCGCTCTGACGTCCTCACGCCGCAAGACTCGGTGCTTCCTGCACCAACTTTTTCAAGACGGTGCTTAAACAGGCTTGGGAAAAGGCCATGCTTGTTGGTCTTCCATGCATCCTCGAGGAGAAGGTTCTTCTATGGGACAATCCTTCGAACAGTCCACCACTCCCTGGCCATGGTTGCACGTTGACTCCGCCAGAGTTGCCGACGTTGAGAGGTAGTTGGATTTTGTCCGATGAGCAGGTCAGTCATGGAGTTTGATCATGTAGTACTTAGTTATTCCAGTTCCATCCCGTAATTTCTCTGCTGCCCACCGTCTTATATATAGGTCTGGGTCGGTGCCAACGAAGGTTGGCTTGCATACCTTCGGCCGGATACCACCATCATTTTGCACAACATCCACAAGAAGGCGGCTGCTCCGTGAGACCCCTTATCCACCATTGGGATCGGCCTTCCGGACTGGCTGGGCTTGAATACGTATGATGATGCCAACATGAGATTGAAGAAGATAGCAATTGCAGACCCGCCGACAAAGCGACGCGGCTACGGTGATTACTATCTCATCGCAGTGTTTGACATAAGGATTGCCATCAATACAAGAGGCAGTAACGGCAGACAGGGCAGAGGCTGGCACATGTTGGCTGCGGCAGATTTGTACCCCTACACATTCGAAGACGCCATGTTCCATCTAGGCCGCATCTTCATGGTGACAAGCCAGGGGACTTATTTCATTTGGTTGCCATCCTACGGTACAGGAGATTACAAACGGAATGCACAAACCATCATTTGCATCCCTAATGGTACTCCATTATTTTGCAGGGACCAATCATCCCCCGATCAAAATAAGATCGCCAATCCTGGATGTGCATTTGCATCCGCGATTCAGTCTAACCTGGAACCTTGTAGCTAACTTTGGCATATTGGGATCAACTATCTTAGCAGTCGTTACCCATGGTACCGCTGATGTGCAACATGGTCACACACGCTACCACGATCGGACCATCACCATCTACCTGTATTCCATTTAGTATTATATTTTTAACCCTCTCGCCTTCTCTTTCGTTGTTGTACTACTTACTAGTACTAGTAGGAGTACTTTTTACCTTGGAGGACGCTGTGATAGCTAGCTAGGCCCTTGAAGACTTGAACCCACTAGCTGCCACCATTTTTGTATTTCCATGTCTTACTATCTCATCCATGTAGCCAAGAGTGGCTATATATAATAAGCCGTTATTTTACTTCCTCTATACCGGAGTAGTACTATTTGCTGCAAAGACATCGACCGCCATATTTGAGCACAACATTATTATGCATGGACCTTGACTGTGTACGTCACCATGTTTCCAGATCTTAGATGCCGCATGTACCAGATGAACGGCGCCGAGTTCGACCCCCGTGATGCTACGTGGGTGCTGAGGAACACCCTTGGAGAGTACTCGCTATTCATTGGGGACAGCTACCCCATTGTGAAGCGGATGCCACCTTCCGTGCACGACACCGAAGGCTTGCCGTTCATGAAGCATGGTTGTGTCTTCAGTGCGCACCGCCTAATGAACGACATGCTGGGACACGCTATCCCTGATTTATGCCGCTTTAGCTTGGATGGGTCTCCATCGTGTGGAACCGAACAAGAAAGCTGCGACAATGATTCCCGTTGCCCACCGCTATGGATCGTGCCATCCATGAAGAACACCTGGGACTGGAACCTAGAGGAGGACATGTAGCCCATCTATAACGTGTAAGTGGGGTATGGTAAATTGTGAACTAGAGCGCCTGTGAATATATGTAGACTAGTCGTGCACAAATTTATCACATGAATTGGAGATGAACTTGTGTGGCATAACGACATTTGTCCTTTAGAATTTATTACTAGTAAATGTGTTATGTGTATGCAGTGCAACTTGTGTGGTTGTTGCAGTGCTCCAACACACTCTTTGAGAAAAAGGTGGCACAACTTTGGATATAGGTGACATGGCGGCATCATACAAGAGCATCATTCGCTATAGTTGTAGTATACTTCTACTAGGACGACAACTCCTATAAAACCTTGCGCTTGGCTCTTTGCCTCTTCGGGAGGTTCAACAGTTCATACTCGTGTGAACCTTGCACTTGGCTCTTCGCCTCTTCGGAAGGTCCAACAATGATGATACTACAGTACAATATGCTTCTGGCGATCTGACACCGATTGAACTGCTGCACGTCCACCTCGAGGGCAAGGGCGAACGAGAGGGAGAGGGCGCTGTAGTCAAAACCCTCTCCTCATCCTGCGAGCCACCGCGCGCGTGGGTGAGGGAGAGGCATAGTAAGCAAGCTTCTCCTCGTTCGGCGAGTTGACGGGACACATCAAAGCAGTACTAGTACTAGTCCATACTGCGTCCTTTCCGATTAATATGGCTTAATTTGAAACGAGAAAATACACTGGCGGTCAACGTATGTAACAATACGCTCATTACGGTCACTATATATAGTTTTGCGGTGACTATACAATCACTAGCTCATCGTAGAGCACCGTATTGCACCCTACTGACCGGCCACATAGTCGACGTGGCACTTTGTTGACTAGTTAAATTGTCACCTGGTTTCTGGGTCCCACCCGTCAGTTGGCAGAGCAAAGAAATCAGTTAAACAAAACTTTACGCAGGCGCGACAGGAGTCCAACCCTTGCGCGCGAACCACCTTGGCTGTATGTGAGTGCATGCACGTGTACTCCCTCGGTCTTCCAACAAAGAGTGTACATCGGCTAAAAAACTAAGAGTGTACATCTACACTTCCAATGCATTTGGCCTTTAATCTAAATCGATATTGATTGACTAATGCACCAACTTGTGCTCTAGCTATAGGCTACATGTCTATCCTTAATTACAGCATGCAACAACCTTCATTTAATCTTCTTCTCTCAATGGTCGCATGCACACATAAGTCTGCTTATTTTGGGCGTTAATTATGCCCTAGTCAATGTGTAAATCTCTAAATGTACAGTCTTTCATGGACGTAGGTAGTAGGTTGAGCACTTGAGCGTGAGCGTGTGTGTTGCGTCGTGTGCTGTGTGCCGCATGGGTGCGTGAGTGTTGCATGCGTCCATGTGTACGTGTGAGTGTTGCATGTTGCATGCATGAGGCTTTTACTCCCTCCCATTGACATGTTCATATTTCAAGCTTCCTCTGTTCCCTCCATATGGTGATACTCCCTCTGTTCCCAAACACGGAGTAAAAGCCTCCTTCTGTTCCCAAATACGGAGTATTTGTATTTCTAGAGATTTCAACAAGTGACTACATACGGAGCAAAATGAGTGAATCTACACTCTAAAATATGTCTACATACATTTGTATGTTGTATTCCATTTGAATGTCTAAAAAGACTATATTTAGGAACGGAGGGAGTAGCAAATAAACAATAAGTTCTCTTGTTTTTCCCTCCTTGGTCACGGTGCACAACCAAAGATGACTTATTCACCTGGATGGAGGGAGTAGATGGTCAAAGTTTGACACAAAATTAATGCATTGGTAAACATAAATTTTTGAGGAAAATGAGTGCATTAATTGAGTGTTTTTGCAAACTACAAAAATTATCCCACCACTCATCATATACCTTGGTTGATGAGGTTTTTGAATTGATCCCTATAAACCGGAAATGAGGTAGTACTAGTACTCCTACATTATTGGCGCCGGGTGCCTTGGCCAATGTTTCATCTTGTTGGACAGGATGAGGCTACTTCCAATGCATCGGTGCTTACATGGGGTGCTAAGAGCAAGTACAATAAGCTTATGTCAGCAGGCTATAAGGATTAAAATATTATTTCTCTGCTGACATGGAGGGGAGAGAAGAGGAGAGAGAAGATGAGCCGGCTATAGAATAAGAGCCAGCTGCAACACGCGCTCCTAGGCACTATGTGAGAGTGAGAGGTGGGCCATGTGTTAATGAAGTAGCACATCTTTATATCTTACTATTGTACTTGTTGGCTACAAGGTTGGCTATAGATGACATGACAATATCATATAGCCATCAGCTGGCTGTACTATTAACCATGCTCTAAGCACATTAAAAACTTTAGCAACTAAAGCTCCCAATGCATATGTGTTTAACTTGTTGGTGCTAAGAATACTTTATTTAATGATTTTTTAACTAAAGTTCTTCATGCATTGGTGGGATTCTTCCATTTAAGTCTTTTGTCTAGGTTCTCGCGCTTAGTACTAGGGTCATGCTACGTCTTGAGCTTGCGTTGGTTTTCCCCGAAGAGGAGAGGATGATGCAACAGAGTAGCGTAAGTATTTCCCTCAGTTTTTGAGAACCAAGGTATCAATCTAGTAGGAGGCCACGCGCAAGTCCCTCGTACCTACACAAAATAAATAGCTCAACGCAACCAACGCGATTAGGGGTTGTCAATCCCTTCACGATCACTTACGAAAGTGAGATCTGATAGAGATGATAAATAATATTTTTGGTATTTTTGGTATGAAGATGCAAAGTAAAATAAAAGGCAAAGTATAAAGCAAAGCAATAATAAAACGTAGGAAGATTAATATGATGAGAATAGACCCGGGGGCCATAGATTTCACTAGTGGCTTCTCTCAAGAGCATAAGTATTTTACGGTGGGTGAACGAATTACTGTTAAGCAATTGATAGAATTGAGCATATTATGAGAGTATCTAGGTATGATCATGTATATAGGCATCACGTCCGAAGCAAGTATACCGACTCCTACCTGCATCTACTACTATTACTCCACTCATCGACCGCTATCCAGCATGCATCTAGAGTATTAAGTTAATGAAAACAGAGTAACGCCTTAAGCAAGATGACATGATGTAGAGGATAAATTCATGCAATATGATAAAAACCCCATCTTGTTATCATCGATGGCAACAATACAATACGTGCCTTGCTGCCCCATCACACCGGGAAAGGACACCACAAGATTGAACCCAAAGCTAAGCACTTCTCCCATTGCAAGAACTACCAATCTAGTTGGCCAAACCAAACGGATAATTCAAGAGACTTGCAAAGATAACCAATCATACATAAAAGAATTCAGAGAAGATTCAAATATTGCTCATAGATAATCTTGATCATAAACCCACAATTCATCGGTCTCAACAAACACACCGCAAAAAGAAGATTACATCAAATAGATCTCCACGAGAGAGGGGGAGAACATTGTATTGAGATCCAAGAAGAGAGAATAAGCCATCTAGCTACTAGCTATGGACCCGAAGGTCTGAAGTAAACTACTCACAATTCATCAGAGGGGCTATGATGATGATGTAGAAGCCCTTCGTGGTGGATGCCCCCCCATGGAGCTCCTAACAGGCCCCAAGATGGGATCTCGTGGATACAGAAAGTTGCGGCGGTGGAATTAGGTTTTGGCTCCATATCTGATCTGTTGGGGTACGAGGTATATATAGGAGGAAGGAGTACGCTGCTGGAGCTGGGGCCCACGAGGCGGGGCGCTACCGGGGTGCCTCCACCCTCGTGGCCACCTCCCTCCTTTCTTGACCGAGGGCCCAAGTGTCCTGGATCACGTTCGGTGAGAAAATCACGTTCCCGAAGGTTTCATTCCGTTTGGACTCCGTTTGATATTTTGTTTCTTCAAAACACTGAAATAGGCAAAAAACAACAATTTTGGGCTGGGCCTCCGGTTAATAGGTTAGTCCCAAAAATAATATAGAAGTGGAAAATAAAGCCCAATATGGTCCAAAACAGTAGATAATATAGCATGGAGCAATCAAAAATTATAGATACGTTGGAGACGTATCGACGCATCCCTAAGCTTAATTCCTGCTCGTTCTCGAGTAGGTAAATGATAAAAAAGAATTTTTGATGCGGAGTGCTACTTGGCATAATTTCAATGTAATTCTTCTTAATTGTGGTATGAATATTCAGATCCGAAAGATTCAAGACAAAGGTTTAATATTGACATAAAAATAATAATACTTCAAGCATACTAACAAAGCAATTATGTCTTCTCAAAATAACATGGCCAAAGAAAGTTCATCCCTACAAAATCATATAGTTTAGTCATGCTCCATTTATACACACAAGAATGCTCTCATCATGCACAACCCCGATGACAAGCCAAGCAATTGTTTCATACTTTAGTAATCTCAAACCTATAAACTTTCACGCAATATATGAGTGCGAGCCATGGACATAGCACTATGGGTGGAATAGAATATGATGATGGGGGTTATATGGAGAAGACAAAAAGGAGAAGATCTCACATCAACGAGGCTAATCAATGGGCTATGGAGATGCCCATCGATTGATGTTAATGCAAGGAGTAGGGATTGCCATGCAACGGATGCACTAGAGCTATAAATGTATGAAAGCTCAACAAAAGATAGTAAGTGGGTGTGCATCCAACTTGCTTGCTCACAAAGACCTAGGGCACTTGAGGAGGCCCATTGTTGGAATATACAAGCCAAGTTCTATAATGAAAAATTCCCACTAGTATATGAAAGTGACAAAACAAGAGGCTCTCTATCATGAAGATTATGGTGCTACTTTGAAGCACAAGTGTGGCAAAGGATAGTAGCATTGTCCCTTCTCTCTTTTTCTCTCTTTTTTGTGTGTGGGCTTCTTTGGCCTCTTTTATTTTTGGGCTTCTTTGGCCTCTTCTATTTTTAATAACCTCACATGGGACAATGCTCTGGAAAATGATGATCATCACACTTCTATTTATTTACAACTCAATGATTACAACTCGATACTAGAACAAAGTATGACTCTATATGAATGCCTCAGGCAGTGTACCGGGATATACAATGAATCAAGAGTGACATGTATGCAAGAATTATGAACGGTGGCTTTGCCACAAATACTATGTGAACTACATGATCATGCTAAGCAATATGTCAATGATGAATGTGTCATGATGAACGGAATGGTGGAAAGTTGCATGGCAATATATCTCAGAATGGCTATGGAAATGCCATAATAGGTAGGTATGGTGGCTGTTTTGAGGAAGATATAAGGAGGTTTATGTGTGAAAGAGCGTATCATATCACGGGGTTTGGATGCGCCGCTAAGTTTGCACCAACTCTCAATGTGAGAAAGGGCAATGCACGGCATCAAGAGGCTAGCAATGATGGAAGGGTGAGAGTGCATATAATCCATGGACTCAACATTAGTCATAAAGAACTCACATACTTATTGCAAAAATCTACAAGCCATCAAAAACCAAAGCACTACGCCAGCATGCTCCTAGGGGATAGATTGGTAGGAAAAGACCATCGCTCGTCCCCGACCGCCACTCATAAGGAGGACAATCAAATAACACCTTATGTTTCAGATTTGTTACATAACGTTTACCATACGTGCATGCTACGGGACTTGCAAACTTCAACACAAACATTTCTCAAATTCACAACTACTCAACTCGCACGAGTTTGATATTATCACCTCCATATCTCAAAACAATTATCAAGCATCAAACTTTTCTTAGTATTCAACGCACTCAAAAGAAAGTTTTACAAATCTTGAATACCAAGCATATTAAGATTATTTAAGCAAATTACCATGCTATTTAAGACTCTCAAAATAATCTAAGTGAATCATGAGAGATCAATAGTTTCTTTAAAACAAATCCACCACCGTGCTCTAAAAGATATAAGTGAAGCACTAGAGCAAAACTATATAGCTCAAAAGATATAAGTGAAGCACATAGAGTATTCTAACAAATTCCAATTCATGTATGGCTCTCTAAAAGGTGTGTACAGCAAGGATGATTGTGGTAAACTAAAATAAAAGACTCAAATCATACAAGACGCTCCAAGCAAAACACATATCATGTGGTGAATAAAAATATAGCTCCAAGTAAAGTTACCGATGGAAGTAGACGAAAGAGGGGATGCCTTCCGGGGCATCCCCAAGATTTGACGTTTTGGTGTCCTTAGATTATCTTGGGGGTGCCATGGGCATCCCCAAGCTTAGGCTCTTGCCACTCCTTGTTCCATAATCCATCAAAAGATTTCACCCAAAACTTGAAAACTTCACAACACAAAACTCAACAGAAATCTCGTGAGCTCCGTTAGCGAAAGAAAAAAAAGACCACTTCAAGGTACTGTAATGAATTCATTATTTATTTATATTGGTGTTAAACCTACTTTATTCCAACTTCTCTATGGATTATAAACTATTTTACTAACCATAGATTCATCAAAATAAGCAAACAACACACGAAAAACAGAATCTGTCAAAAACAGAACAGTCTGTAGTAATCTGTAACTAACGCAAACTTATGGAACTCCAAAAATTAAGCCAAAATAAGAGGACCTAGGCAATTTGTTTATTGATCAGCAGCAATTGGAATCACTATTTTATCACGTTCTGGTGATTTTTAACAATTGTTTTAGTGAACCGAAAGTTTCTGGAATTACAGCAAGATCAGATAACTATCATCCAAGAAGATCCTATAGGTTTAACTTGGCACAAACACTAATTGAAACATAAAACCACATCTAAAAATGATTTAGATGGATTATTTATTACTAAGGAGCAAGGAAAAATATTGGGTTGTCTCCCAACAAGCGCTTTTCTTTAAAGCCTTTTTCGCTAGGCATTGAGAATTCAATGATGCTCACAAGAAAGACAAGAATTGAGGCACAAAGAGAGCATCATTGTAACACCCCGGATTCGATGCGCCAGGTGTCTTCCAGTTATTCGCCGTCTTTGCCATGTCATGTGCTTGCGTGTTGCACTTTGCCATGTCATCATCTGCATTTCATTTTGCATGCGTGTACGTCTCATGCATCCGAGCATTTTCCCGCTTGTCCGCTTTGCAATCCAGCACTCCTATGTTTCCGGCGCCCCTTTTACCTCTTTTTCGTAAAGGGTATTAAATTTTCTCGGAATGGCCCGAGGTTTGTCAAGCGGCCTTGGTATAGCACCGGTAGACCGCCTGTCAAGTTTCGTGCCATTTGGAGGTCGTTTGGTACTCCAACGGTTAACCGGGTAACCGCAGAGCCCTCTTTTGTTTGCAGCCCAACACCCTTCCAAAGTGGCCCAAAACCCATCTAACTCCCTCCATGCTCTCGGTCGTTCGATCACGATCGCGGGCCGAAACCGCATCTCATTTGGACTCTCCTAGCTCCCATAAATCTATTTATAGCACCCTCCCCAAATTTCAAGCAGTCCAAACCCTAGCAACTCCTCTCACATGGCGCCGGACATGTCCGCCCGCCAAGTGACGCGTCCATCCCGCTGCCACGTCGCCCGGCCAATGGCGAGGCGACACGTCGCCGCCGCCGCTCCCGGCTAGTGGCGCGCCGCCACCTCGGCCCGGCCGCCTCTCTCTCTCACCTCGCCGCGCGCGACCGCGAGAAGCGGGCCAGAAGCTCACACAGCGCCGCCCGCCCGCCAGCGCGCCCCTCGGCTTCGCCGCCTCTCGCCAGCTCGGCCCCGCCTCGCCGGTTGCCCTCGGCCGTGCTTGCCGCCCGCCGCGCCCGGCAGCCCCGCCGCCCCAGCGCCGCCTCCGCCCGCCATGCCTCCGCCACGGAGCTCCGCCTGTCGCCGTCTTCCTCCGCTGGAGGAAACCCCTCGCCGCTTGTCCTCCGGCCAAGCCACCGCCACGCCTTGCCGCCCTCGTCGCCCGCTTGCCCTGTCCCCGACCTCCCGCCGCTGGACCGGCCGGATCCGCCTCTGGCGCTTCTCCTCTTCTCCGCCACCGCGCCCCGATCCGGCGAGATCCCGGCCGTCCTCGTCGTCCGTGCCCTCGGTTGACTTTCCTCCCCCCTCTGTTTTTCCCTAAGTCCCCGTTTCTGCAGTAGTTTTCATGCATTTTCATCGCATCATAACTCTCTACATATTGCTCCATTTCATGCGTGTAATATGTCAAATTGTTAAACTCGGTGAGTAGATCATTTAATCTCATTGCATCATTTTTATTTGAGCTCATCTTGATGCCCGAAATGCTGTTGGAAGAGGGCTATGTGATGTTAGTTTCAGATTCTTATCAGAACATGCACTTTTGTCATTTTTTCCATGATTGATGTGTGCACCCTATGAACTTAATTCCTACATGTGTTTTGTAATATGCCATGCCGTCCTTACAGGGGTATATGACATGTATTTTTGTGATCTCTGTGGTGACTAGCACAAGCATGCAAACTAGGCTTCATGATGTTGCTGATTTCAGCCCTGTTTTGCTGATATTTTTATGCCATGTTAATTTGATGCTACCGAGAGATCCATACTTATTTTGAGATACTTCAATAAGGATGTTTTGAACATATGGTTATGCTCTATCCATCCATACCCTTGTTTGCAATTATGGAGTGCCATAGCTTGAGTCAATCGAGCTCTACTGTTGCGATAAAATGTTTCCTGGCAGATTGTTTACATGTTATTCAATTTTGCGAAGGTTGTTGTAGTTGATCCGTTTACGCTATGATGTTGTTCTTGTCATTTATAGCTTCTATGCCATGTCTTATTACTGTTAGTTGCCTTTCCATGCCATGTATTGCTTTGTGGTGAGTGGTTCAAGCTCACCAACATGCCTACTTCTTGTTGTTCCTGCCATGTATGAATCTTTAATATAACTTGCCATGTTTACGTGGGTGCCATCATATCTTCTGATCGTTTTTGGCTTATGGTAACTAATGGACTTTTGTTCTATGCATTTAGTAGTATCATGCCATGCCTTTGTTTGCCATGTTAAGTTCCTGTAACATGTTGTTTGATAGCTCTAAACATTGCAACCTGATGTTATTTCTGCTAAAGTCTGAAACTGTTATTATTTGCAATCTTGCCATGTCATTTTGAGCATGTTCTAGTTGTTTATGGAGATAGCTCAGTGTTCATGTTTTGTAAGGCTTTACCTGTACATCATGCCCATGCATTTTGTTTTCTTGTTGAGGTCCTGTAGCATGTTGCTTTGATGCTTTCAATATGCCTAGTTGCTGTTTTGGACAGATTGTTGCTATAACTTATATTGTGTGTATGTGTTGAACCGTTGCTCCGTTTCGAGTGTGCTCTATATGAAACTTGCTTGATTTTGCATGTAGTTTCATATTATCATGTTGCATCCTTGTTTTGAGGTGTTTGCTTGATGTTTGGGTGCATGTCGCATCAATGCCATGTTTAACTTGTTTTGCTCATATCTTCTAGACCGTAGCTCCGAATCTAATGAACTTTATATGTAACTTGACTAGAATTTCGTGTAGATCATCGTGGTGCATATTAACTTGCGGTTTAACAACTTGAACATAAGGTTTATTCAGATCTGGACCAATTTCGAAATTTGTATATGAGGACTTACCGGAATTGTTATATGTTGTTCCCGGCCTCATTTAAACTTGCCTTGATGTGTTGTTCTTGTTTGCATCATCCCTTGCCATGAGTAGCCTCATCTAGTTTTGTCATGCATCATTCTTGTTTGTGCATCATGCCTTGTTCATGTGTGGTGTGTTTACTATGTTGTGTGCTTCTTCTTGTTAGTTCCTGCTTGCTATGATCGTGAGGATTCGCTCGTCTTCGCTTGGTTCGGCTTCATCCGCTCGCCTTCTTCATGGACTCATTCTTCTTCCTTGCGGGATTTCAGGCAAGATGACCGCTACCCTGGATCTCACTACTATCATTGCTATGCTAGTTGCTTCGTTCTGTCGCTATGCTGCGCTACCTATTACCTGTTTATCAAGCCATCCCAAATTGCCATGTCGCCTCTAACCTTTGCACCCTTCCTAGCAAACCGTTGTTTGGCTATGTTACCGCTTTGCTCAGCCCTCTTATAGCGTTGTTAGTTGCAGGTGAAGATGAAGTTTGTTCCTTGTTGGAACATGGAGATGTTGTTCCTTGTTGGAACATGTTTACTTGTTGGGATATCACAATATATCTTATTTAATTAATGCATCTATATACTTGGTAAAGGGTGGAAGGCTCGGCCTTATGCCCTGGTGTTTTGTTCCACTCTTGCCGCCTCTAGTTTCCGCCATATCGGTATTATGTTCCCGGATTTTGCGTCCCTAACGCGGTCGGGTGATTTATGGGACCCCTTGACAGTTCGCTTTGAATAAGACTCCGGCCCAAAGAAGGCCCAACATTGGTTTTACCATTTGCCTCACCACCACCTACTTTTCCCTTGGGAGTCACTCTCGAGGGTCATCTTTATTTAGCCCCTGCCGTTGCTTCTAAGTGCTGGTTCGAACGAGCAGATCAAGGGGCCACCTTGGGGAAACTTGAGGATTGGTTTTACTCGTAGGATGTCTCATCCGTGTTGCCCTCGAGAACGAGATATGTGCAGCTCCTATCGGGTTTGTCGGCGCATCGGGCGGCTTTGTTGGTCTTGTTTTATTGCTGTCACGAATGTCTTGTAGCCGGGATTCCGAGACTGATCGGGTCTTCCCGGGAGAAGGAATATCCTTCGCTGATCACGAGAGCTTATCATGGGCTAAGTTGGGACACCCTGCAGGTATAAACTTTCGAGAGCCGTGCTCATGCGGTTATGTGGCGTATAGGAATTTGTTAATATCCGATTGTAGTAAACTTGAAGCAAACTCTTCTAAAATACACCAACCGTATGCGTAACTGCGTGAGTGTCTCTTTTCGGGTTGATCGAGAGGAGAACACGGTTTCGGGTTATGTCCGATGTAAGTAGGAGTTCGTGATCACTTCTTGATCATTACTAGTTGACGACCGCTCCTTTGTTTCTCTTCTCGCCTCATTTATGTATGTTAGCCACCATATATGCTTAGTCGCTGCCGCAACCTCACCACTTTATCCCTTCCTTTCCTACTTAAGCTTTGCTAGTCTTGATACCCATGGTAATGGGATTGTTGAGTCCTCGTGGCTCACAGATTACAACAACAACAGTTGCAGGTACCAGTTGTGCGATGATCATGACGCGAGGGCGACGAATACTTGTGTTGGAGATCTTCTTCTTCTTCGTCGATCAGGGGATAGGTTCCGGTGTCGGCACTGGGCTAAAGGTGGTGGATATTGCTTGAGTTTCTGTTTATGTTTCATCCGTAGTCGGATGTTGATCTTGTATATGATGTTGATGTATTCTTGTGGCATTTGTGCCTTATGTATGTATCCCTATGCATTATGTAATGTTGATGTAATGATATCCACCTTGCAAAAGCGCTTTCAATATGCGGGTCTATCCTTGGTGGGACCGTCGAGTTCCTTTTGGATAGGGTCGCATATTGGGCGTGATAAGTTGGTATCAGAGCCTCGACCGACCCTAGGAGCCTCCCTTGATTGATCGTGTAGTTTGGCCGTTGTTGAGTCTAGAAGAAAACTATTTTCGGAGTCTAGTTATATCGGAGAGTAGGAATTCTTTTTACTCCTCTGCACCTTCGTCGCTCTGGTAAGGAATCTTGACGTAGGTGTTTTGAATTACTCCTCTTCCCCTTCAAATTTTTTTCTTTAGGATCACGCAGTTGGTTTTCCGATCGTTGGTCCTCAGCTCTTTTCATCCGGTGCTTTTCTCGTCAAGTCGACTCGAACCTCTTTGTCTTTCGCGAGATCAATCCTCGGTTCTTCCTCTGACGTCGTTGTTTTTCCTTGTTCGAAGTTGTCCTTGTTTTTCCCACCCGCCCTCCCTTCTTCCTCTCGGAACCGGAGTCCGTAATCGAGTATCCATCCTACTCGTGCGAAGTCTTTGCTTTCTTTCATCAATTATTTCAACCGGTGTTTCCTCTTGAAGTTATTCGTCGGTTCCCCCTTCCAAGTTGTCTTTGTTTTCCCGCCCTCCCACCCTATTATTCCCGGAGTTCGAGTTTCTTCCGACCATCAATTTCATTCGTACGGAGTCTCTTCAGTCTTCCCTCAATCATTTCAACCGGTGAATTCTCGTCTTGTTCGTCATTCTTCATCCCTTTCTTTTCTGGTGGATTCAATTCAAGTCTTTCGGGTTGATAACATTCTTTTCCTTGGATCAAGTGTTCTCCTTGCTCATTTGCCTCTCGCCATTCAATCATTCCGGAGTTCCAAAGACATCTCATGAGATTCGTCTGTGTTCTAATTAATTCGAGGTTATCACCTCATTCTAATATTTCAATTGTTCCGGTGCTTCATCTATCTGTTCAACAATCCTTTTCAACGGTGCTTTCCTTTAGTGGGCCCTAACCCACAGGTCTTTTCCCAGGATCTTACCTGACTCTTCTAATTCCCCCAGAGTTATTCTCAATTCTTTTCAAGCGTGACGTAAGAATGGATTTCATCAGCCAGATACCATCTCCAAGATCGTTTTCAAATTCTTGTCATTGTTGGCTCAACCTCTTCGCTTTTCGTTCCCCCGGAGTGCCTTAACAATTTTGGTGGTGTTTCTCGTCGTCATTTGAAGACCGAAGAAGAGTTTTCCTTTAAATTTTGTCCGTTCTCTCGAAGATTCGTGGTTCTAGTTTCATGCGATACTCTCGAATTATTCCATTTGTCAGATATTCTTTTCCCATCCGGAGTATGTCAGAAATTGTTTTCCCCTTTCTTTTCATCGGAGGCCATCGTTCCAGAAGAATTCTTCGTCCTCACATTTTAGCTACCGTTATCCAATTATCCCGGTGCTTCGTCAAGTATTCTTTAATCAGCTCATGATCTCTTTGTTCTTTTGCATCTAAATTCCCTCTAGCATATTTGTTCTTCTAATTCTTCCCGGTGATTCATTCTCTTTCGTCAGTCATTTTCGAGTTCTAACGGTGGTTCGTTCAAGATTCTTTTTCCTTGATTATCATTTTAATTCATTCGTTCTTTTCAATCCTACCGGTGATTCATGAAGATTTTCTCAAGTTTTGTGCTATAACCCCTTAATCCTTTTCAAGAAGAATAAGTAGTATGCAAATCCATTGCTTCTCATCAATTTAATTGGTGGAGGATAAGCATAACATAATTCTTATTCTCATTTCATAGTGGTCAAGTTGATTAATTCTTTCTTTGGAGATTGTTCGTGATGAGTGTTTTTTTCTCGGATCTAAGTCGTTCTTCTTTTCTTTTCCGGAGTTCAATTATTTCCTCGGCCATCTCGTCGGAACCTCCATCTAAATCATCGTAAGGCTCATCTTATTCTTTCACCCTTCATTCTATCTCATCATCCTTTTGTCACCAGAGTTCTTCATGGTGGTTCTTCATGTTTTAATTCTTTCTTCAAGAGTTTCATCAATATTTTGGTGAATTCAAATATCTTTTCTTCTTGCATCTCTAAGTGTAATTAATTCTCCGTATTCTTTAGAATTGAAGTTTTGCATTTCCTTGTTCTTCTCAGATATTCAAATCCATTCAATCCTTCCTTCTAAGTTCTTTAAATTTCTATTTCATTCTTCCGGAGGCTTTGCGTTGTTCATCTCATCAAGTGTCATTCCATCTTGTGAAGCTCGTGTTCTTTTCCTTCCATGTTCAGTCAGAGTTCTGCCTAAATCCTTTCAGTCTTATTCGTTTCTTTTCTCATTCTAACCACTCCGGTTAGAACGAGTTGTTTCATAATCTATCTGATTCCGTGAGCCTTCGATTCTTGTCATTCTCGTCGCTTCTCTCTTCTTTTCGTGTGCTCTCGATTCTTTGCCTCTTCTCTCTTGCGTTTCTTGTTCAACCTCATCCCTTTTCCCTACCGTCTCGGTCCTAAGATCTCGGGACGAGATCTCCTGTTAGTGGAGGAGTGCTGTAACGCCCCAGATTCGATGCGCCAGGTGTCTTCCAGTTATTCGCCGTCTTTGCCATGTCATGTGCTTGTGTGTTGCACTTTGCCATGTCATCATCTGCATTTCATTTTGCATGCGTGTACGTCTCATGCATCCGAGCATTTTCCCCGTTGTCCGTTTTGCAATCCGGCACTCCTATGTCTCCCGGCGCCCCCTTTTACCTCTTTTCGTGTGCGGGTATTAAACTTTCTCGGAATGGCCCGAGGTTTGTCAAGCGGCCTTGGTATAGCACCGGTAGACCGCCTGTCAAGTTTCGTGCCATTTGGAGGTCGTTTGGTACTCCAACGGTTAACCGGGTAACCGCAGAGCCCTCTTTTGTGTGCAGCCCAACACCCCTTCCAAAGTGGCCCAAAACCCATCTAACTCCCCTCCATGCTCTCGGTCGTTCGATCACGATCGCGTGGCCGAAAACCGCACCTCATTTGGACTCTCCTAGCTCCCAGAAATCTATTTATAGCACCCCTCCCCCGAAATTTCGCGCAGTCCAAACCCTAGCAAACTCCTCCCTCGCGGACATGTCCGCCCGCCGGACGCGTCCATCCGCTGCCACGTCGCCCGGCCAATGGCGGCGACACGTCGCCCGCCGCCGCTCAGCTAGTGGCGCGCCGCCACCTCGGCCCGCCCGCCTCTCTCTCGCCATGCGCGGCAGGCACATGAGCTTCGCCGCCCGCCGCCGAAGCGCCCTCGGCCGCGCCTCTCCGCCATGGCTCGGCCCGCCTCCGCCCGCTCGGCCCGGGCTTCGCCGCCGCCATAACCCGGCCGCCCACTGCGCCGCCTGTTCCGCCCTCCGCTGGAACTCCGCCCATCGCCGTCTTCCTCGCCGGAGTTTCGCCGCCCTCCTCCGGCTGCCGCCTGCCACGCTTGCGCCTCGTCGCCGCTCGCCGTCCCGACCTCCCGCGCCGGGACTGCCGGATCCGCCTCCCGGCGCTTCTCCCTCTTCTCCGCCACCGCGCCCGATCCGGCGAGATCCCGGCCGTCCTCGTCGTCCGTGCCCTCGGTTGACTTTCCTCCCCCCTCTGTTTTTCCCTAAGTCCCCGTTTCTGCAGTAGTTTTCATGCATTTTCATCGCACCATAACTCTCTGCATATTGCCCCGTTTCGTGCGTGTAATATGTCAAATTGTTCGCCTCGGTGAGTAGATCATTTCATCTCATTGCATCATTTTCATTTGAGCTCATCTTAATGCCCGAAATGCTGTTGGAAGAGGGCTATGTGATGTTAGTTTCAGATTCTTATCAGAACATGCACTTTTGTCATTTTTGCCATGATTGATGTGTGCACCCTATGAACTTGAGTCCTACATGTGTTTTGTAATATGCCATGCCATCTTTACAGGGGTGTATTCCATGTATTTTTGTGATCTCTGTGGTGACTATAACAAGCATGCAAACTAGGTTTCATGATGTTGCTGATTTCAGCCCTGTTTTGCTGATATTTTTATGCCATGTTAACTTGATGCTACCGAGAGATCCATCCTTATTTTGAGATACTTCAGTAAAGATGTTTTGAATATATGGTTATGCTCTATCCATCCATGCCATTGTTTGCAATTATGGAGTGCCATAACTTGAGTCAATCGAGATCTACTTTTGCTATAAAATGTTTCCTGGCAGATTGTTTACATGTTATTCAATTTTGCCAAGGTTGTTGTAGTTGATCCGTGTATGCTATGATGTTGTTCTTGCCATGTATAGCTTCTATGCCATGTATTCTTACTGTTAGTTGCCTTTCCATGCAATGTATTGCTCTGTGGTGAGTGGTTCAAACTCACCAACATGCCTACTTATTGTTGTTCCTGCCATGTATGAATCTGTAATATAACTTGCCATGTTTACGTGGGTGCCATCGTATCTTCTGATCGTTTTTGGCTTATGGTAACTAATGGACTTTTGTTCTATGCATTTAGTAATATCATGCCATGCCTTTGTTTGCCATGTTAAGGTCCTGTAACATGTTGTTTGATAGCTCTAAACATTGCAAGCTGATGTTATTTCTGCTAAAGTCTGAAACTGTTATTATTTTCAATCTTGCCATGTCATTTTGAGCATGTTCTAGTTGTTTATGGAGATAGGTCAGTGTTCATGTTTTGTAATGCTTTACCTTTACATCATGCCCAAGCCTTTTGGTTTCTTGTTGAGGTCCTTTAGCATGTTGTTTTGATGCTTGCAATATGCCTAGTTGCTGTTTTGGACATATTGTTGCTATAACTTATATTGTGTGTATGTGTTGAACCGTTGCTCCGTTTCGAGTGTGCTCTATATGAAACTTGCTTGATTTTGCATGTAGTTTCATATTATCATGTTGCATCCTTGTTTTGAGGTGTTTGCTTGATGATTGGGTGCATGTCGCATCAATGCCATGTTTAACTTGTTTTGCTCATATCTTCTAGACCGTAGCTCCGAATCTAATGAACTTTATATGTAACTTGACTAGAATTTCGTGTAGATCATCGTGGTGCATCTTAACTTGCGGTTTAACAACTTGAACATAAGGTTTATTCAGATCTGGACCAATTTCGAAATTTGCATATGAGGACTTACCGGAATTGTTATATGTTGTTCCCGGCCTCATTTAAAATTGCCTTGATGTGTTGTTCTTGTTTGCATCATCCCTTGCCATGAGTAGCCTCATCTAGTTTTGTCATGCATCATTCTTGTTTGTGCATCATGCCTTGTTCATGTGTGGTGTGTTTACTATGTTGTGTGCTTCTTCTTGTTAGTCCCTATTTCGTTGCGATCGTGAGGATTCGTTCGTCTTCGCTTGGTTCGGCTTCATCCGTTCGTCTTCTTCATGGACTCGTTCTTCTTCCTTATGGATTTCAGGCAAGATGACCGCTACCCTGGATATCACTACTATCATTGCTATGCTAGTTGCTTCGTTTCTATCGCTATGCTGCGCTACCTATTACCTGCTTATCAAGCCATCCCAAATTGCCATGTCGACCTCTAACCTTTGCACCCTTCCTAGCAAACCGTTGTTTGGCTATGTTACCGCTTTGCTCAGCCCCTCTTATAGCGTTGTTAGTTGCAGGTGAAGATGAAGTTTGTTCCTTGTTGGAACATGGAGATGTTGTTCCTTGTTGGAACATGTTTACTTGTTGGGATATCACAATATATCTTATTTAATTAATGCATCTATATACTTGGTAAAGGATGGAAGGCTCGGCCTTATGCCCGGTGTTTTGTTCCACTCTTGCCGCCTCTAGTTTCCGTCATATCGGTATTATGTTCCCGGATTTTGCGTCCCTAACGCGGTCGGGTGATTTATGGGACCCCTTGACAGTTCGCTTTGAATAAGACTCGTCCAAAGAAGGCCCAACATTGGTTTTACCATTTGCCTCACCACCACCTACTTTTCCCTTGGGAGTCGCTCTCTCGAGGGTCATCTTTATTTAGCCCCCGCCGATTGCTTCTCTAAGTGCTGGTTCGAACGAGCAGATCAAGGGGCCACCTTGGGGAAACTTGAGGATTGGTTTTACTCGTAGGATGTCTCATCCGTGTTGCCTCGAGAACGAGATATGTGCAGCTCCTATCGGGTTTGTCGGTGCATCGGGCGGCTTTCTTGGTCTTGTTTTATTGCTGTCGAAATGTCTTGTAGCCGGATTCCGAGACTGATCGGGTCTTCCCGGGAGAAGGAATATCCTTCGTTGATCACGAGAGCTTATCATGGGCTAAGTTGGGACACCCCGCAGGTATAAACTTTCGAGAGCCGTGCCCGCGTTATGTGGCGTATGGGAATTTGTTAATATCCGGTTGTAGTAAACTTGAAGCAAACTCTTCTAAAATACACCAACCGTATGCGTAACCATGTGTGTCTCTTTTCGGGTTGATCGAGAGGAGAACACGGTTTCGGGTTATGTCGATGTAAGTAGGAGTTCAGGATCACTTCTTGATCATTACTAGTTGACGACCGTTCCTTTGTTTCTCTTCTCGCCTCATTTGCGTATGTTAGCCACCATATATGCTTAGTCGCTGCTGCAACCTCACCACTTTATCCCTTCCTTTCCTACTTAAGCTTTGCTAGTCTTGATACCCATGGTAATGGGATTGCTGAGTCCTCGTGGCTCACAGATTACTACAACAACAGTTGCAGGTACCAGTTGTGCGATGATCATGACGCGAGGGCGACGTTTACTTGTGTTGGAGTTCTTCTTCTTCTTCGTCGATCAGGGGATAGGTTCCAGGTCGGCAGCCTGGGCTAGCAGGGTGGATATTGCTTGAGTTTCTGTTTATGTTTCATCCGTAGTCGGATGTTGATCTTGTATATGATGTTGATGTATTCTTGTGGCATTTGTGCCTTATGTATGTATCCCTATGCATTATGTAATGTTGATGTAATGATATCCACCTTGCAAAAGCGTTTCAATATGCGGGTCTATCCTTGGTGGGACCGTCGAGTTCCTTTTGGATAGGGTCGCATATTGGGCGTGATAATCATAAAACATGTGACAAACACACTTAAGTCTAACATACTTCCTATGCATAGGCATATCATAGGCAAATAAATTATCGTAGCAAGCAAAAACTAGCATATGCAAGGAAGTGGAAAGGAACAATAGCAATCTCAACATAACGAGAGGTAATTTAGTAACATGAAAATTTCTATAACCATATTTTCCTCTCTCATAATAATTACATGTAGTATCATAAGAAAATTCAACAATATAGCTATCACATAACATATTCTCAACACGGTCCACATGCATGCGAAGTTGACACTCTTCCAAAATAGTGGGGTTATCATTAACTAAAGTCATGATTTCTCCAAGCCCACTTTTATAAAAAATTTCATAAGATTGAATGTTATCCAAATATGTGGGATCTAAAGTTGACACTCTTCCTAACCCACTTTCAATATTATTGGAAACACTATTATCAATCTTATATTCATCATGGGGCTTAAATAAATTTTCAAGATCATAAGAAGAATCTCCCCAATCATGAATATTGGACATAGCAAAACTAGCATCCCCGAGCTTAGGGTTTTGCATGTTATTAGCATAATTTACATCAATAGAATTTATAATAAAATCATTGCAATCATGCTTTTTATTCAAAGATCTATCGTGAAGCACTTCATCACAATTTTCAGATTTACGGATTTCAGGCAAAAGGTTATAAAGATAATCTAGTGCATCCAAATCACTAGGAATTGGTTCATCATAATTGAATCTCTTAAAAAGATTGGCAAGCGGATCCCTCGTACCTACACAAAACAAATAGCTCAACACAACCAACGCGATTAGGGGTTGTCAATCCCTTCACGGTCACTTACGAAAGTGAGATCTGATAGAGATGATAAATAATATTTTTGCTATTTTTGGTATAAAGATGCAAAGTAAAATAAAAGGCAAAGTATAAAGCAAAGCAATAATAAAGCGTAGGAAGATTAATATGATGAGAATAGACCCGGGGGCCATAGATTTCACTAGTGGCTTCTCTCAAGAGCATAAGTATTTTACGGTGGGTGTTGAGGAAACCTTGATTGAGGATCTAAAGGAAACCTTTGACAACTTGCGGGTGTACAAGATGATGCTCAACCCGGCCAAGTGCGTTTTTGGTGTTCCAAAGCAGTGTTATTGGGTTTTCTCGTGTCCAATAGGGGATCGAAGCTAATCCGAAAAATTACGGCTATCACCTCCTTGGCTAAGCGAAGTGCATCAATGACGCCCAGCGTTTGGCAGTCGGATTGCTGCGCTTAAGCCGGGTTTATCACCGTCTGGCGAGAAGGCCATTCCTTTGTACCAAATGTTAAAGAAAACGGATCAGTTTGTCCGGAGTTCAGCCACCGATGAAGCATTGAGGATTTGAAGCGGCAGTTGGCCAACCCGCGGTTCTAGCCGCCCCATTGACAAAGAGCCGCTGCTGCTATATGTTGTCGCTAATGCCGTGGCGATTAAGCGTGGCTATCGTGGTGGAGCGGAAGGAGGCAGGGAAGGAGTATCCGTTCAACGGCGGTTTATTACATCAACGAGGTCCTCATTGAGTCTAAGCAGATATCCGCATTGGCGTAAGCTGGTATACGGGTTTTATGGCGTTTCGAAGCTAAAGCAATATTTCCAAGGGCACCCCATCACGATGGTCGCCTGGCTCCCTTGGGTGACATCATACATAACTGGAAGCGATCGGCGGATTGCTAAGTGGGCTATAGAACTTGGGCCGCACGGTTTAAGGTATGTGCCTCGGACGGCCAGAAAATCTCGTGCACTTGTGGATTTCATTAATGATTGGACGAAGTTGCAAGCACCTGAAGAGAAGCCGGATCATACCTATTGGACCATCCACTTTGATGGGTCCAGGCAGTTGGAGGGCTCGGGGCTGGAGTCGTTTTAACTTCCCCGCGAGGTGACAAGTTCTGTTATGTTCTCCGCCTAATGTTCCCTTGTACTAACAATGCAGCTGAGTATGAAGCTTTGCTCCATGGTCTCCGGATGGCTAAAGAAATGAATCTCACCGGGTTAAATGCTTTGGTGACTCGGACTTGGTGGCTCAAATAAGTATCGTGTACTTGGGATTCCAAAGATCCACTCATGGCTGCATATCGTCGGGAGGTGGATGTTGTTGCAGGACATTTTAAAGGATATCAGGTGGACCATGTGGATCGTCGGAAGAACGGTGATGCTTTAAGCCGGGCCGGGCTCTCAACATAAACCGTCCCACCCAACGCTTTTCCTTGATGTATCGCATAATCCGCCGCTTAAGCTTCCGATGAAATTGGTTTGGCTATCCTCGATCCGGAGGCTCAATTGGTGGCGGCCCTGCATGTCATTCCGGATTGGACGCTCCCTTATTTGGCATACATGAACCGGGCGAAGTTACCGTAAGATGAGACGTTGGCCCGGCAGATAGTTCGCGGTCTAAGTCTATGACCATTGTTAGTGGCGAAGTTGCACCATTGCAAAGGTGTCGTGGGCATTTTAGCGTTGTGTGTCCCCAAGAGGGCTGTGAGATATTGCGAGAGATCCATGAAGGGGATTGTGGTCACCACGCCGGTTCAAAGTCCTTGGTGGCCAAAGCGTTCCGCCATGGTTTCTATTAGTTGACCGCCCATGCCGATGCGGAGGATCCGTCGACGATGTGATGGTTGCCAAAAGTTCTCCGGCGTGCTCATGTGCCAGCCCAAGAATTGAGGATGATTCCAATTACTTGGCCGCTTATGCATTTGGGGTTGGATATGGTTGGACCTTTCAAAAGGTCCAAGGACAAAAGACCCACCTGTTGGTGGCGGTTGATAAGTTTACTAAGTGGGTTGAGGCAGCTCGTTAGCAAGTGTGATGCGCCACGGTGGTTCAGTTCATCAAAAGGTGATTTTCCGGTTTGGGTTTCCACACAAGATCATCACGGACAATCGCACCACTTTGTCCAAAGCAGCTATTCAGGAACTTTGTGAACGAGAGCACATCCAGCTTGATGTTTCTTCCGTAGCCCACCCGCAATCCAATGGTCAAGGTAACGAGCTAATCAGAGATCTTGAAAGGTATCAAACCCCGACTTATGGTCCCTTTAGAGAGGACGCCGGGTTGTTGGGTGGAAGAGATTCCATCGGTGATATGGAGTATAAATACTACCCCAACCGATCCAATCGGATACACGCCGCTCTTTATGGTCTACGGAGCGGAGGCGGTCCTTCCCAGCGATATCCGTCCACGACTCGCCTCGAGTGGCAGCTTATGTTGAGGCAGATAGCGAGGCAGCACGGCAAGACGATTTGGATCGACCGGATGAAGAGCGCCGATATGGCAGCTGCTCGTTCGGGCGGTTTACCAGCAGGATCTTCGTCGGTATCACAGCCGGGCGGTTAAAACCGTAACCTTTCGTGAAGGAGACTTAGTGCTGCGGCTCATTCAAGACCGTAAAGATATGCACAAGCTATCCCCACCTTGGGAGGGGCCTTTTGTGGTCAAGAAGAATCTATACAATGGGTCCTACTATCCGATTGATGTTCGAGAGCGAAAGGACTCACGACGCCGAGGAGGAGACCAACAGCCGTGGAACATAGCTCATCTTCGCCTTATTATACCCGAGCCATTGGCTCCACTTATGTACATATTAAGACAATGTATATATTATGAATAAAAGCAATAAACCGGATCCTCGGCTAAAGCGGGGTATCTGTTCTGTATCAAAGTCCGGTTTGGGTACATGGAGATGCTGTCGTGAAGCGGCCTCCGGTTTAACCCTTGGCCTTGCTTTTGTGAAATTTTTGTCACTTGGGGGCTTGGTCGTGTCCGAACCAATGCAACACCTCTTGGCAGGCGAAAGCCACCAGATCATTTTGTGGCTAGGTCGAGTCCGAACCAATGCAACACCTCTTGACAAAGTAAAGCCACCGGATCACTTGGGGACATGGTCACGCCTCAACCAACACGCCTCTTGGTCGGCCTAAGGCCATAGAATCACTTGGGGCTTGGTCGAACCCGAACCAATGCAATGCCACTTGATCGGCGTAATGCCACGATGTCGATTGGGGACTGGCTGACTTGAACCATCGCTACACCTTATAGGGAGCTTGGTCCCGTCCGACCATGGTAACGCCATCCGATCAGACTCAATAAAGCCTCTTCTTGCAAACAGTCTTTGTTATTGTTTTTGCTTCCATGTGTTTTTATACATATAATTTGGCTTTTGTTTGTTGTCTTAAACCGACAAACCTTCTTTCAACCGGATTCAAGTTTTCAGAATTTGGTCCATTTTTAATCCGCGATTGATTGTTCCGGATTGATTTTGCTGTTAACATCCCATTATGGAGTAACAGGGGGCTTATCATGCCCGGCACGATTTACACGGTAAATCGGCATTATACACACAGGGATTGTTCTCCTTTGACGGTGATGGTTTATAAAGCCTCCGCTTCAGGATTGGCTAAAGCCACCTGTGTGCCCGGCACTGGTAGGTATGTTTGTATCACAAATTTGTCTTATATAAATATATTGGCATCACACTCCGGCTGGAGGCGCAAGCCGCCATGGCGGGTTAAGAATTTGTGATTGCCGGCAAAATATGTTGAAGGATACACTACTTCAAAACCAAAGCATCCGGCACCGCCATGCAAAAGTTTACAGACTGAGGTTGTAACGACATTGTTCAAAACAAAGTACTGGCTATCCTATTACAAAACCTTTTGAGGCCCAGCGCTTCATGTGGAGTTATGCTTTGAAGCTTTGGAGGCGTCACCCGTTTGACGATTACGCTACTACCGGGTTGACGTGAGGTAGAGGGAGCGCTCGACGCCGGTTCAACTTCTTCTTCTTCCTCACCCAAAGCCCGGAAGTCATTGGTAGACCACCAATCCGGGTTAAGGCCCGAAGATGCTTCTTCACTTATCACTCAGCCGGATCAACGTCGGGCATAAGTGTGCTTACGGATTGGGGAACAAGGCTCGTGCACTTCGTGGATGACAAAATCCACCCGCTTGTTGTTGGCGTCATAAAAGGAGCGGTGAACCGTCAGTTGGCTTCGTCTGCCGCTTGACTCGCCAATGGACGCATTTCCTCCGTGATCCGCTTGTATGCTGTTATCAAAGGCTTCACCATTCTCTTGAGCACTGGGAAACCTTTGGCTATGTCACCGGATCAAGATCTGCTATCCACGCCTTTGGCTGCCGAGCCAAGAAGGTGCCAGCCCGAGCCGGATCACTTCAACTCTTCAAGCTGCCCCGAACCATGGACAACCGGTCCAGGTTTCTCGATCGTGGACGGCGCTGTGTTGTCGTATGATGTAGCATGATGACTCATTGGCGCCGCCGTATACAGCTGCTCAATCAGCGTATAAGCGGCCTTGAGCTTCTTCCGCACATCAGAGCCCATATGTGCAATACGTTTGCCTGCACCGGTTTAAGGCAACTCAGGATAAACCGGCGGAAATATCAAAATTAAGACAGTCATTGCATAGTTTCTTACCAAAGACGGCAGAGGTCATGGCATGCACTTGGCGCTTGAGTCCGTTAAGCTCTTCACCACCGGTTTAAGGGCTGCTTGGCTTCTTCCGCCTGCTTTTTCAAACCGGCCTTCTCGGTGTCCCAGCTTGGCTTGTTCGGATTTATACCACTCCTTCAGTTGTTCCATAGTGGCCAAGGCCGTTCTCAATTCGCCCTTGGCCTTAGTGGTTTCTCGCTTGTCGAGTCTCCGATTGGCTCGCAGTGTCTTTGAGTTGCACGCCTTGTCGCTCTATTTCATTCTCGTAACAAAGGAAGCATGTTAGGTGTCTCATTATCAAGTCCCAAGCTCAATATACATATTCACCTTGGCACTTGGGGCTAATGGCTAATTGATCTCAGTTTGCCATTTGGGTACAGAAATTAAGTTCGGTTTAACTATGCTAAGTTGAACCGACCCTCGAGGGCTACTATACAGCTAAAGTACAGAAAGACATAATTCATTACCTCATAGCGGTCCTTCATCCGGTTTACTGCATCAGCTTCAAGGTCACGGTGGAATAGAGCCGGTTCGTAAAACCCGAGTGCAGTTCTTGGGCGTAGAAGTGGTCGTAAGTCGACAGTGTCTGTTTTTCCTTTATCTTTACTCACGGCGGCCGACTCACCCTTGGCACTATGTTTTGTTAAAGCGATCGTTGGCTAGGAGCAGCGTAGCCGATGCTGTCACAATAACATCGTCATTTTCGGCGGTCTTCTTTGGGCTTGATGTTTGCTTACTCGCTCGGCGGTTCAACTGCTATGCGACTCGCTCTATCGCCGCTTTGGTGGAGCAGGCCGTGAAGTTTCCACTTGGACCTCCGGTTCAGCTTCTCCGCGGATCAGCAGATCGTCTTTGTACAACTCGCCAGAGCTATCTTTGGCGACTTCAGCATTTTCGTGGGTTGGTTCCGGGTCTTTTCCGGATCAGCATCCGCAGAGGGTCAAGGGTTTTCGCTTTCTTACTCAAGCGAGCCTTGGTGCTGCAATATTCAGAATTGATTAAGGCAAATCAACCAAGGCAGTTGTAAATCGAACTAATGGACAGAAGCTACATACCCTGCGGCAACTTTAAGCGGAGGCGCTATGCGTGGTTGATGAACCGCCAGAGGAGTTGGAAGAGGCCCGATAATTCGGGTCGACGGATTGAGAGGACATCGGAAGAAACCTTTAAGGGATAACGTTTTTCGGAGAACAAGTCACCTTCGACGACGCTTCCGGGTTGGTGTATCTGGTCAACGGAAGAGAGAATCTGTTAGCCATCGTGCGGGTTGTGCGGCGCTTTAGCCTCAGTGTCTTCGATAAGCATAGGAATGAGATTTTTTCACTTTCCGAACGGGCGCGACGAATTCTTTGAACCGCACGAGGTCGGGGTCGGAAGAAAGAAGGATTACCTCAAAATGGTCGGCATGGCTGGCTTCGGCATCATCCTGGGAATTAAATTTGTCAGTGACGGGAATGAGAGGGATAAATCATAAGAAGAAATACAAGGAGGAGAGCCGGTTTACGGCGGCTTCGTCGTAAGGATATCAAGTTTTACCTCAGCTTCAGATTCTTCTTCTTCCGGCGGATCAGAAGACCCGGCGGTTTTCTTGCCAGCCTTTTTGGTAGCCTTGGACTTTATACGCGGAGCTCGGGCCGGTTTAGTACGTTTCCAGAAGGAGCTGTCAGCCTGAGAAATAACAAGGATTAATACATATCAACAAAGTTTTAAAGACCCAAGAACGGTGAATAGAGCTTTACCGCCGGGCGGTTTGTTGGCAACATGTAATGGAGCCAGCCGGTTAGGCTGCAAACGGAGATTGGTTCATCAAGCATCTTCTTTACAATCTCCGTAGCTTCAAGTTCGCTTATGGGCAGCTCGTGACGTCTTTGAGGGTCTTTGAGGCTGCCGTGTACTCATGCATCAATCCGGCCGGGCGGCTTAGCGGCAAGACGCCCCAAGAAACCCAACACCGCACAAGGTCCACGCCGGTTAAGCCATTGGCCATTAGAGCCCGGAGCTTGATTATTTGAGGCGCCGAAGTTCTTCCGTTCAGCGGTTAAGCGTGCAGCAGCGGATGCCGGTTGTCGAGCAGTGAGGACGATAACCCGGCAAGGGGTTCTCGTTGGTGGAGCGGTGTTCCGCAAGAGAACCAGGTTTGGTTCCAATCCTTTGGATGACTGTGGTGTTTGGCGTGAGGAAAATCCACCTCCTTCCTCTTTTGATTGAAACGCCGCCCAGCTACGTGTTCGGACCATCGTAAAATTGATGCACGGCGGTTCAAGTGAAAAAATCCGGAACAACTCCACAGATGGTTCTTCCCGAAGGTAGACTTCACGTAAGACTTGGAAGTTGCATATGTTTGACACGTAGTTCGGGCCGATATCCTGCGGATGGAGTTTCAAACTTGCGAGGACGCCCCGGAAAATTTTTGAACCGGGCGGCGTAATCCCGGTCTAAGTGCTGCATAAACACGATTACTTCACCCTCTTGTGGCTCGGAGGAAACTTCGCCATCCGGAACACGCCGATGGAGGACATTTTTTGGCGCCAAACCGCCCGGTGGTGACATAGCCGTTCAGTTGTGTTTCGTGATTTTGGACCGGACCCAATTGCAAGCTGCGAATTGAGGGGCCATTCCTAAGACTAAGCTGCGAAAGAAAGGAAGAGACGGTTTACCATTAAACGGTTCAGGCATATCATACATTGTTAAACCGGTGATTCAGCATCCGGCTTCCTGTTCCGGTTTAACTGAGGACTAATGGAGTGACGGATTAGCTGTCGAAAGTTAAACCGCCGAAAATGGCAGAGTTGAAAAGTCTACTAAGTATGGAATGTAAACAGTTTTCACATATGAATGGAGGTAATCGAGATCTACCGAAGCCCTAGTAAGAAAAACTTTACGACCTATGCAAACCTTCATAAAGAGCAGGAGGGTTCAAATATTCTAAACTCGAGGATCTGAACAAAAGGAAGGGTGCATAAAGAGTTCAATGGACGGCGGAGCAGTCACTTATACGAGATGCACGGTATGGCTGAGGCGTACGGCCGTGGCGGAGCAAGTGAGAAGAAACTGATACGAACTGCGTGATGAACATGATCTACAGATGGGATCTAGGGCTTGAGAGGAACCTTACCTGACGAGCGGAAACCGCGGAGGAGCGCCGAAAAACTCTGATGCGGTCAGGTTGATGCTGCGGCCCGGCGATGAAGCGTCGTTCGAAGGTCGGGCGCGACGGCGGAGCTTCAGGGCTAGAGCGTCGCGAGGAAGGAGAAGAGCGGAAGAAGAAGAAGAAGAAGAGAAAGGGGCGACCGGTCTATTTATAAAGGATCGGAGCAATCAACGGGCGCGAGAATCGAGGAGTCAAGAGCGGCGGACGGCGCAGTGGCCGCCTCGATTTCCGGGATAGCATTAAATGAAGGGAATCTTACTGTTTGGATTTCTTTATTAAAGAGGACGTCAAGGTGCCCTGACATGGAAATCGGAGGATGACGTCACGGCGGTTCAAGCGGATGGCGGTTTACAAAATATGAAAGGAGATCAAGAGTTTCTGAAGGTGTTGAAGATTGACTTGAACCGTTCAGTCAATCTGGGGCCTAATGTTGGGGACACAACTATCGAGTGTGAACCGCCTCGAGGGGCCGGTTTACCCTCGCCCATGATTCAGGCCCACGGAGGAGGCCTCGAGCCCAGAGGCGAATTAAGGTCCATCTATGTAAACCGCCTTAGTATTGTAACTTGTGTTGTAAGTTAAGAAAGGAGAGACCGAGCCGGACGCTTGTATGAGCCGGATCGGGACTCAGAGACCAGCCAAGGCCAACCCGTGTATATAAGGGGACGACCCGGGCGGATTAGGGACAGAGGATTCGAGGCTAAGGCAAAGCTATTGCACCCTAGTCGCCAAATCATATCAATCACATCACAACCGGACGTAGGCTTTACCTTCATCGAAGGGGCCGAACCAGTATAATTCCCGTGTCTTGTGTCCGCTTTAACCCCTCTAGGTTAACCCGTACGATGGCCCTACGACTAAGTCCTTTCATGAGGACATCTGCCGTGACAATTCCACGACAGTGGGTGAACGAATTACTGTTGAGCAATTGACAGAATTGAGCATAGTTATGAGAGTATCTAGGTATGATCATGTATATAGGCATCACGTCCGAAGCAAGTAGACCGACTCCTGCATGCATCTACTACTATTACTCCACTCATCGACCGCTATCCAGCATGCATCTAGAGTATTAAGTTAATGAAAATAGAGTAACGCCTTAAGCAAGATGACATGATGTAGAGGGATAAATTCATGCAATATGATAAAAACCCCATCTTGTTATCCTCGATGCCAACAATACAATACGTGCCTTGCTGCACCTACTGTCACTGGGAAAGGACACCGCAAGATTGGACCCAAAGCTAAGCACTTCTCCATTGCAAGAACTACCAATCTAGTTGGCCAAACCAAAAGGATAATTCGAAGAGACTTGCAAAGATAACCAATCATACATAGAAGAATTCAGAGAAGATTCAAATATTGCTCATAGATAATCTTGATCATAAACCCACAATTCATCGGTCTCAACAAACACACCGTAAAAAGAAGATTACATCAAATAGATCTCCACGAGAGAGGGGGAGAACATTGCATTGAGATCCAAAAAGAGAGAAGAAGCCATCTAGCTATTAACTATGGACCCGAAGGTCTGAAGTAAACTACTCACACTTCATCGGAGAGGCTATGATGATGATGTAGAAGCCCTCCGTGGTGGATTTCCGGCGGAGCTCCGGAACAGGCCCAAGATGGGATCTCGTGGATACAGAAAGTTGCGGCGGTGGAATTAGGTTTTTGGCTCCGTATCTGATCTGTTGGGGGTACGTAGGTATATATAGGAGGAAGGAGTACGTCGGTGGAGCTTCGGGGGGCCCACGAGGCAGGGGGCGCGCCCTAGGGGGGGGGGGCGCCCTCCACCCTCGTGGCCGCCTCCCTCCTTTCTTCACCGAGGGTCCAAGTTCCTGGATCATATCTGATGAGAAAATCACGTTCCCGAAGGTTTCATTCCGTTTGGACTCCGTTTGATATTCCGCTTTTTCAAACACCAAATAGGCAAAACAAAGAATTTGGGCCTGCCGTTAATAGGTTAGTCCCAAAAATAATATAAAAGTGGAAAATAAAGCCCAATATGGTCCAAAACAGTAGATAATTAGCATGGAGCAATAAAAAATTATAGATACGTTGGAGACGTATCAGGTCACCACACTTATCTCTCTCCTCTTAATTACCTTGCCACATCAGACTTTTTGCCTACATGGCACCCTTAGCACCTGTACAAGGCGGAGTATTGGGAGGGGCCTGAGTGTACATGCATAGGGATACTGTAGATAGGAAGTCTTCGCAATCCATTATTCCCCATCTCGGTTAGAGAGAACTATTCAACTAGTCTTCACAGTGAAGTGACAATACACGCTGCAGCAGATGGGACACTTAATTAATAAGCTGAACCAACGTGTTGGTGTTACTAAATCAACCTTACCCAGTACTGCCATCATGTTTGCCAGCGAAGCACGCTTCCGCAAATACGACTACACACCTCTCTCCTCCATTACCTGACATATGGGCCCTCTTGAGGTAGACCCACATGTCATCAGTGTAACTATTTACACTTCGAAGGACGGTATATCCTGGTAGTAGTACTAGTAGAATTGAGATTTAATGCACTTTCTTCCCCGTCTTTCGCTCTTCTTCATCCTCTCTTCCCCATCGTCGGCCGCACACCATTCCTCGCGCTCACCGCTCGCCCGCCCACGCCATCTTCCTTGGTAGCTCGCGCGTACCATATCCCCCCGCTCACTGCTCGGCCACACACGCCATCTTCTTTGCTCGCCCGCCCGAATCCACTTCCCTGCTGGCTCGCAGGCACCAAAAACCCCAGTCACTCAGTGCCCTAAAAACCCTATGGCAGAACCGACTGACACGCAGAGCCGCAATTGGAATTCCCTCCCCGATGTTCTCTTGGAGCAGATCTGTAATCGTATGGACCTGCTTAGCACCGTCCGTATGGCCGCATGCTCGGTGTCTTTGTACCGTCTACTCGTCTGCAACCGGCCGGCTCTTTTCAATACACCCTTCTTGCTGATGCCCGATCCTCGCAGGTGGCCCAGACACCGACTTGACGATCCTTTGGAGGTTGCCGTGGTTCCCCTCGACATGCTACCACTACCCATCCACCTGTCCTTCATGCGCGGCCACTACTGGGCAGGCACGAGGGCCAACTGGATCGTCCTCATCCACCAATCCGGTAGTCCGTGGCGTCTGGTGGATATCTACACCCAGCGAGAGATCACCCTTCCATCGTTGGATACCGCCGCCATTGAGCCTCGCGGCCCACCAGACACTCCTGCCTACTACGCACGAGACGCGTCGAGCTTTTGGCTCGACCTCTGTTTGCTGAAGGTTGTAATCATGGCGCCCACACCATCAGAAGACTACATGGATTACAAGCTCATTGCCATGTTCAACATGGGATTAGTCTATCTAGATTCCGGTCGCCATACATGGTTATGGCTCATCGTCAATCCTCTTCAGCCAACATTTTTGTCTGATGCTATAGTGCACGATGGCATCGTTTACGCGGTCGACGCATAGATTGGCTGCCTATACTAGTGGAATCTATCACCGTGTAATTGTTCTATCTCATCTCATCTTTACCTTATGAATACGACTGCCTATTCATTGTTACAAATTTAGAATATATGGTATGTCTATAACCACATCATTGCTATATGTTCCTCTCATTTCCTAGATTTTTATGAACACATATGTTATTGTTAGAGTTGATATGAAAACAATTGGCATCTAATGATTGTTAGAATAGATATTATGAGTATAACCTCATGATTGCTATATGTTACTCTCATTTCCAGGATTTTTATAACAACACATGTTATTGCTTAGAGTTGATATGAGAACAGTAGTAAGTGCTATGGTAGAATATGAGTAGGCCCTGTCATATCTGTTTTCCTCTCATTGTTACATGATGTTTGAACCATGATATATTGCTAGAATATGAAAGCCATTGGCTTATTTTTTAACTTGGGGTATGATTATGACCACAACATTGCAATTCTCTGTCTATGATATGTGTCACTTTTATAATAATCTTAATTCCACACATACTCTGAACATGATTGTTTATTTTTGTCCTTTTGGTCTCCAATTTGAATTGTTGCAGCAGATGCAAATGCGCTGGCCTTCATGATTCCAGGACCTGGAATCATACCAGCCGATGGGTGGTGGTTTATCGCTTGTTCAGCTGACGGCGGTCATTTGATGCTCATTTGCACGTACCAAATTGACCAAACCATTATATCAAACCACATGCAGTACAATGCCTGGGGCGTACGTAACATTGATGGCTATGGCTGCTTCATGTTCGAGAAAGATCCCAGCTCCATTGGGCCAGGCGTATTCAACTAGAGGCGGGTTTTCAGCCTTGGCGACCACTCCATGTTCCTCGGGCTCAATTATCCGATCATCCAACTAATCATCGATCGTATCACCGACGATGATTACCGTGCTATGCAACTTCCACTCGCCAGGCGGAACTGTGTTTGCACATCATACCATGGGTTTCATGAATCACCATATCTAGAGATTCGTCGACACAACTTGTTGCCAGATAATCTTTAGTGTGTGAACGGCATCAAGCTTCCACGCGATGGATGCCTTTTGCAAACCCGACATGCGGCGATGTGGTTCATGCCAACAACAAATATGCACAACTTGATTCGTACTTATATCTAGACTGAGCCATGTATCCTGCTGCCGTAGCATGACCCTCTTTTGTTGGATATTATGTACTGTTGTTAGTTTGAAGCACTCCTCTGGTTTGAAGATAGATACCTTTCTGGGATCAAGTGCATACTAACTCACCTGCGTAGGATGTACTGATAATGATGATGGAGATGCTGTGCAGAAGCCATATTATTAGGCTTCAAGTGCGTACTTGTTGGTGAAAGTGTTGTCGAATGGGAATTATATTTTGTATTACTCATGTAGCCTACAAAGTCTGTCGCACAGCTTTGTAACTTCTTACTCCATTCCTAAATTTGTACTAGTCCTCTATACCGTATATTGCACTACTCGTACTACTACCTCCCTCCTAGTTTATTGGTCCCCTTCGTAATTTGTGTCAAATTTTGACCATAAATTTCACTAACTAAATGTTAATGCATGTCACAAAAATATATCTTTTTATTAATATTTGAACATAGTTTCCAATGGAATAATTTTCGGTGACATGTATTGACATTTTGTTAGTTAAACCTATGGTTAAAATGTGACACTAAATACGACTAGTAAGTACTCGTACAGTAGCAGTACTAGTATACGTGGTCAAATTATTCATCATGTCCTCACATTGAATTGACGTGACAACACGCTGCGCGTTAGGTGATACAAGAATCCCGGCGGCGTGTTCGGGTATTGTGGACTTCAAATTTGGAGTACTACCACTTATCTGTCGAAATCTTTCATCATTCACTTAAATCAGTCGATTGATCATACATTGAGTACCATATAACTGGAATTAGCCGATGCAACTCCAAGAAGGATTGGCCAGTGCTGTCGGCTGGCACCAAGTTTGATCCCACGGATCAGGAGCTGATCGAGCACCTTGAGGCCAAAGTGAGTGCTTGATGTCTACTACGCAACCTTCTTCTTGTAGACGTTGTTTGGCCTGCAAGTGCACAGGTTTGTAGGACAGTAGCAAATTTCCCTCAAGTGGATGAGCTAAGGTTTATCAATCCACGAGAGGCGTAGGATGAAGATGGTCTCTGTCAAACAACCCTGCAACCAAATAACAAAGAGTCTCTTGTGTCCCCAACACACCAAATACAATGGTAAATTGTATAGGTGCACTAGTTCGGCGAAGAGATGGTGATACAAGTGCAATATGGATGGTAGATAAAGGTATTTGTAAACTGAAAATATAAAAACAGCAAGGTAACAAGTGATAAACGTGAGCGTAAACGGTATTGCAATGATAGGAAACAAGTCCTAGGGTTCATACTTTCGCTAGTGCAAGTTCTCTCAACAATAATAACATAGATAGATCATATAACAATCCCTCAACATGCAACAAAGAGTCACTCCAAAGCCACTAATAGTAGAGAACAAACATAGAGATTATGGTAGGGTACGAAACCACCTCAAAGTTATTCTTTCGGATCAATCTATAAAAGAGTTCGTACTAGAATAACACCTTAAGACACAAATCAACCAAAACCCTAATGTCACCTAGATACTCCATTGTCACCTCAAGTATCCGTGGGCATGATTATACGATATGTATCACACAATCTCAAATTCATCCAACCAACATAAAAGTACTTCAAAGAGTGCCCCAAAGTTTCTACCGGAGAGTCAAGAACGTGTGCCAACCCCTATGCATAGGTTCCCAATGTCACGAAACCCACAAGTTGATCACCAAAACATACATCAAGAGGCACATGATATCCCAATATCACCACAGATAATCACGGCAAGACATACATCAAGTGTTCTCATAAAAGACTCAATCTGATAAGATAACTTCAAAGTGGAAACTCAATTCATCACAAGAGAGTAGAGGGGGAGAAACATCATAAGATCCAACTAAAATAGCAAAGCTCGGGATACATCAAGATCGTGCCATAGAGGAACACGAGAGAGAACACGAGAGAGAGAGAGAGATCAAACACATAGCTACTGGTACATACCCTCAGCCCCGAGGGTGAACTACTCCATCCTCGTCATGGATAGCGCCAGGATGATGAAGCTGGCCACCGGAGATGGATCCCCCCTCCGGCAGGGTACCGGAAAGGGGTCCCGATTGGTTTTTGGTGGCTACACAGGCTTGCGGCGGCGGAACTCCCGATCTATCTTCTGTTCTGGAAGTTTTAGGGTACGACGGTATATATGGGTGAAAGGAGTATGTCGGTGGAGCTACGGGGGCCCCACGAGGCAGGGGGCGCACCCAGGGGGGGGGGGGCGCCCTCCACCCTCGTGACCGCCTCTGGCACTTCTTGGAGTAGGGTCCAAGTCTCCCGGATCACGTTCGTGAGAAGATCACGTTCGAAGGTTTCATTCCGTTTGGACTCCGTTTGATATTCTGCTTTCTTGAAACACCGAAATAGGCAAAAACAACAATTACGGGCTGGGCCTCCGGTTAATAGGTTAGTCCCAAAAGTAATATAAAAGTGGAAAATAAAGCCCAATATAGTCCAAAACAATTGATAAAGTAGCATGGAGCAATAAAAAAATTATAGATACGTTGGAGACGTATCAGGCATCCCCAAGCTTAATTCTGCCGTCCTCGAGTAGGTAAATGATAAAAAGAGAATTTTTGATGCAGAGTGATACTTTGGCATAATTTCAATGTAAATCTTCTTAATCATGGTATGAATATTCAGATCCAAAAGATTCAAGACAAAAGTTCATGTTGACATAAAAATAATAATACTTCAAGCATACTAATCAAAATAATCATGTCTTCTCAAAATAGCATGGCAAAAGAAAGTTCATCCCTACAAAATCATATAGTTAGGCTATGCTTCATTTTCGTCACACAAAGATGTTCCCAACTTCTATACCCCCGATGACAAGCCAAGCATTTGTTTCATATTTAAATAATCTCAAACTTTTTCAACCTTCACGCAATACATGAGCGTGAGCCATGGATATAGCACTATGGGTGGAATATAATATGATGATGGGGATTGTGTGGAGAAGACAAAAAAGGAGAAAGTCTCACATTGACGAGGATAATCAACAGGCTATGGAGATGCCCATCAATTGATGTTAACATGAGGAGTAGGGATTGCCATGCAACGGATGCACTAGATCTATGAATGCTCAATAAAACAAAACTAGTGGGTGTGCATCCAACTTGCTTGCTCATGAAGACCTAGGGCATTTGAGGAAGCCCATCGTAGGAATATACAAGCAAAGTTCTATAATGAAAAATTCCCACTAGTATGAACAAGACAACTTATGAGACTCACTATATGAAAAACATGGTGCTACTTTGAAGCACAATATATGAGACTCACTACATGAAGAACATGGTGCTACTTTGAAGCACAAGTGTGGAAAAAGAGATAGTAGCATTGCCCTTTTTTTGGGCCTTCCCTTTTTTTATTTTGGCCTTTCTCTTTTTTGGGGAACAATGCTCTATTGAATGATGATCATCACACTTCTATTTATTTACAAGTCAATGGTTACAACTCGAAACTAGAACAAGATATGACTCTATATGAATGCCTCCGGCGGTGTACCGGGATGGTGCAATGAATCAAGAGTGACATGTATGAAAAATAATGCATGGTGGCTTTGCCACAAATACGATGTCAACTACATGATCATGCAATGGCAATATGACAAAAGTAAGGTATGTCATGATGATGATGAACGGAACGGTGGAAAGTTGCATGGCATTATATCTCGGAATGGCTATGGAAATGCCATAATAGGTAGGTATGGTGGCTGTTTTGAGGAAGATATAGGGAGGTTTATGTGTGATAGAGCGTATCGTATCACGGGTTTGGATGCACCGTGAAGTTTGCACCAACTCTCAAGGTGAGAAAGGGCAATGCACGGTACCGAAGAGGCTAGCATGGCGGAAAGGTAAAAGTGCGTATAATCCATGGACTCAACATTAGTCAAAAGAACTCATATACTAATTGAAAAAATTTAGAAGTCATCAAAAATCAAGTACTACGCGCATGATCCTAGGGGGATAGATTGGTAGGAAAAGACCATCGCTCGTCCCCGACCGGCACTCATAAGGATGCACAAGCCAGGTACACTTCATGTTTCAAATTTGTTACACAACTTTAACCATACGTGCATGCTACGGGACTTGCTAACTTCAACACAAGCATTTGTCAAATTCACAACTACTCAACTAGCATGACTTTAATATCACCATCTTCATATCTCAAAACAATCATCAAGCATCAAACTTCTCTTAGTATTCAACACACTCATAAGAATTCTTACAAATCTTGTATGCTTAGCATATTAGGATTATTTAAGCAAATTACCATGCTATTTAAGACCCTCAAAATAATATAAGTGAAGCACGAGAGTTCATATATTTCTTCAAAATAAAGCTACCACTATGCTCTAAAATATATAAGTGAAGTACTAGAGAAAATGACAAACTACTCCAAAAAGATATAAGTGAAGATCAATGAGTAATTGGATAATGATGCAATTATGTGAAGATTCTCTCCCAATTAATAATTTAAGATCTTGATACTTTATTCACACAGAAAGCAAAGCTAAAGAAAACTACATTGCAAGGATAGCACAACTCATGTGAAGAAGCAAAACCTTAGGCTCAACCGATACTAACCGATAGTTGTTGAAGAAGAAAGGTGGGATGCCTACCGGGGCATCCCCAAGATTAGATGCTTGAGACTTCTTGAAATATTATCTTGGGGTGCCTTGGGCATACCCAAGCTTGAACTTTTGTGTCTCCTTAATTCCTCTCATATCATGGTTTCTCTTTTTATCAAAAGCTTCATTCACAACAAACTCAACAAGAACTCGTGAGATAGGTTAGTATAAACCAATGCAAAACCTTATCATTTTCTACTGTAAAAAGTCACTAACATTATTATTCAACATTGCATACTAAATGCCTCTGCATATTTAATACTCCTATCCTTAAATAGAATCATTAACCAAGCAAACATATGCAAACAATGCAAACATAACAGCAATCTGCCAAAACAGTACAGTCTGTAAAGAATGCAAGAGTATCAATACTTACCTGACTCAAAAATTATGAACTAAAATTCCCACTGTAATAAATTTATCAGATCTCAATATGCAAAAAGATTCAACATTATACCACTCTCTGACTTTTCTAGAGAATTTTTGCAACAACGGTAAACTTTCTGTTTTCAAACAGCAACATGTATACTAGCAAAATAAACATGGCAAAGGCTATCCTTGACTTTTTTTATTGAAATTAAAGATGCAAAACAATAATCTAACTAACAGCAAGCAAAAAAAAAACAAAATTACATGACGCTCCAAGCAAAACACATATCATGTGGTGAATAAAAATATAGCTCCAAGTAAAGTTACCGATGAACGAAGACGAAAGAGGGGATGCCTTCCGGGGCATCCCCAAGCTTAGGCTCTTGGTTGTACTTGAATATTACCTTGGGGTGCCTTCGGCATCCCCAAGCTTAGGATCTTGCCACTCCTTATTGCATAGTCCATCGAATCTTTACCCAAAACTTGAAAACTTCACAACACAAAACTTAATGAAAACTCGTGAGCTCCGTTAGCGAAAGAAAACAAAACACCACTTCAAGGTACTGTAATGAACTCATTATTTATTTATATTGGTGTTAAACCTACTGTATTACAACTTATCTATGGTTTATAAACTATTTTACTAGCCATATATTCATCAAAATAAGCAGACAACACAATGAAAACAGAATCTGTCAAAAACAGAACAGTCTGTAGTAATCTGTAACTAACGCAAACTTCTGGAACTCAAAAAATTCTAAAATAAATTGGTGGACCTGAGGAATTTGTCTAGTAATCATATGAAAAAATAATCAACTAAATAGCAATCTCCAGTAAAAAGTTCTAGCTAATCTCGTGAGCGCTAAAGTTTCTGTTTTTTACAGCATGATCATAAAGACTTCACCCAAGTCTTCCCAAAGGTTCTACTTGGCACAAACACTAATTAAAACATGAAAACACATCTAACCAGAGGCTAGATGGATTATTTATTACTAAACATAAACAAAAAGCAAGAAACTAAAATAAATTTGGGTTGCCTCCCAACAAGCGCTATCGTTTAACGCCCCTAGCTAGGCATGATGATTTCAACGATGCTCACATAAAAGATAGGAATTGAAACATAAAGAGAGCATCATGAAGAATATGACTAGCACATATAAGTCTAACCCACTTCCTATGCATAGGGATTTTGTGTGAAAACAACTTATGGGAACAATAATCAACTTGCATAGGAAGGTAAAACAAGCATAACTTCAAAACTTTAAGCACATAGAGAGGAAACTTGATATTATTCCAATTCCTACAAGCATATATTCCTCCCTCATAATAATTTTCAGTAGCATCATGAATGAATTCAACAATGTAACCAACACCTAAAGCATTCTTTTCATGATCTACAAGCATAGAAATTTTATTATTCTCCACATAAGCAAATTTCTTCTCATGAATAATAGTGGGAGCAAACTCAACAAAATAACTATCATATGATTGAGAATTAAGATCAAGATGACAAGTTTCATGGTTATCATTATTCTTTAAAGCATACGTGTCATCACAATAATCATCATAGATAGGGGGCATGCTTTCATCATAATAAATTTGCTCAACAAAGCTTGGGGGACAAAAAATATCATCAAACATAGCTTCCCCAAGCTTGTGGCTTTGCATATCATTAGCATCATGGATATTCAAGGAATTCACACTAACAACACTGCAATCATGCTCATCATTCACATATTTCATGCCAAGCATTCTATGTAATTCTTCTTCTAGCACTTCGACACAATTTTCCTTTCCATCATTCTCACGAAAGATATTAAAAAGGTGAAGCGTATGAGACAAGCTTAACTCCATTTTTTTTGTAATTTTCTTTTACAAACTAAACTAGTGATAAAACAAGAAACAAAAAGATTTGATTGCAAGACCTAAAGATATACCTTCACTTACCTAGCCTCCCCGGCAACGGCGCCAGAAAAGAGCTTGATGTCTACTACGCAACCTTCTTCTTGTAGACGTTGTTGGGCCTGCAAGTGCACAGGTTTGTAGGACAGTAGCAAATTTCCCTCAAGGGGATGACCTAAGGTTTATCAATCCGCGAGAGGCGTAGGATGAAGATGGTCTCTCTCAAACAACCCTACAACCAAATAACAAAGAGTCTCTTGTGTCCCCAATAGACCCAATACAATGGTAAATTGTATAGGTGCACTAGTTCGGTGAAGAGATGGTGATACAAGTGCAATATGGATGGTAGATAAAGGTATTTGTAAACTAAAAATATAAAAACAGCAAGGTAACAAGTGATAAACGTGAGCATAAATGGTATTGCAATGATAGGAAACAAGGCCTAGGGTTCATACTTTCGCTAGTGCAAGTTCTCTCAACAATAATAACATAGATAGATCATATAACAATCCCTCAACATGCAACAAAGAGTCACTCCAAAGCCACTAATAGCGGAGAAAAAAAGTAGAGATTATGGTAGGGTATGAAACCACCTCAAAGTTATTCTTTTGGATCAATCTATAAAAGAGTTCGTACTAGAATAACACCTTAAGACACAAATCAACCAAAACCCTAATGTCACCTAGATACTCCATTGTCACCTCAAGTATCCGTGGGCATGATTATACGATATGTATCACAAAATCTCAAATTCATCCAACCAACATAAAAGTACTTCAAAGAGTGCCCCAAAGTTTCTACCGGAGAGTCAAGAACGTGTGCCAACCCCTATGCATAGGTTCCCAATGTCACGAAACCCGCAAGTTGATCACCAAAACATACATCAAGAGGCACATGATATCCCATTGTCACCACAGATAATCACGGCAAGACATACATCAAGTGTTCTCATAAAAGACTCAATCCGATAAGATAACTTCAAAGGGAAACTCAATTCATCACAAGAGAGTAGAGGGGGAGAAACATCATAAGATCCAACTACAATAGCAAAGCTCGGGATACATCAAGATCGTGCCATAGAGGAACATGAGAGAGAACACGAGAGAGAGAGATCAAACACATAGCTACTGGTACATACCCTCAGCCCCGAGGGTGAACTACTCCCTCCTCGTCATGGATAGCGCCGGGATGATGAAGATGGCCACCGGAGATGGATTCCCCCTCCGGCAGGGTACCGGAAAGGGGTCCTGATTGGTTTTTGGTGGCTACAGAGGCTTGCGGTAGCGGAACTCCCGATCTATCTTCTGTTCTGGAAGTTTTAGGGTACGACGGTATATATGGGTGAAAGGAGTACGTCGGTGGAGCTACGGGGGCCCCACGAGGCAGGGGGGCGCGCCCAAGGGGGGGGGGGGGCGCCCTCCACCCTCGTGACCGCCTCTAGCACTTCTTGGAGTAGGGTCCAAGTCTCCCGGATCACGTTCGGTGAGAAGATCACGTTCCCGAAGGTTTCATTCCGTTTGGACTCCGTTTGATATTCCGCTTTCTTGAAACACCTAAATAGGCAAAAAACAGCAATTCTGGGCTAGGCCTCCGGTTAATAGGTTAGTCCCAAAAGTAATATAAAAGTGGAAAATAAAGCCCAATATAGTCCAAAACACTAGATAAAGTAGCATGGAGCAATAAAAAAATTATAGATACATTGGAGACATATCAGTGCTGACAGCGCGAGATCTCACCCTCTCATCGACTTGTTCATACCAACCATCGACAGCGAGCACGACATATGCTACACCCATCATGAGAAACTTCCAGGTAAGGCACTGATCGGCCATCTACTTGCACAAACATATTACTTTGTTTATAGCTCTATGTTTCTTTTTAGACGTAGACCTAGTGAAGCAATTACAATTTGACAGTTAATAAAAGTGAAACAAGTGACTGCAACATGCCAAAGATGTTATGAAAATGCCAACTATGTACACTAAAGCCTGTATTCGACAATACTGCAGGTATCACACTGAGTGGCCTAAGCAAGCATTTCTTCCAGCGCAATTCCAGGGCGTTCAAAAGGGGCACATGGACGCGTTGCAAGATACAGTTGGAGTGCAGCATGCACGCGATGTGGCACAAGACCGACAATTCCTTGCTGATGATGGTCAATGGCTGGCAGACGGGCAGCAAAAAGGTCCTGGTGCTGCACACCAACAAGAACTTCGACCATTCCCGCAAAAAAAGAACTTCGACCAGCAGAGGACCAACTGGGTGATGCACCAGTACCACCTCGGGGACCTGGAGCAAGAGAAGGAGCGGGAGCTGGTCCTTTGCAAGATTTTCTACCAGACGAACACTAGGGCCAGGACTAAAAAGATTATAAGTTAGTTTGGTATTGGTACTTGTTCTACCTTGTTGTCCGCAAGTTGGTATTGTTGTTAACAATCTTTCGGTATGAACTTGGCATTTGCTTCCAACCATCATGCCGAGGGTCGATGTGGATATAAAGCTGAATCATTTGTTTCGAAACGAATTTTTAGGCACCTGATTTTTATTTGATGGGTAGCATAAGAACCTGCCGTTCGAATTCCCAGTTCTCCAAATTTTTCGAAACAAGTGCATGTACTTATTATCACGATGAAAAAACAATATACCTGCTGCATCCCGCTTATCGATGCATTTGCAGAATTCTCTCATTTATTGAGCAGTATATTGTTTTTTCAGTCGGCAAGTTTCAATTGGGCTGTAGACTGCCCAGGCTTGGTTTTGTTTTTAACAGGCCCAACCCATGACGACAACGGGGCATAAAGATCGAGCAGGTATCTACTCTCCTCTAGCCCTCCAGCGTTAGTTATATTTTGTCTTACAACATACGCATGCAATTTTTTTTACTAAATCAAACACACGGCCCAGTTATATTTTCCTCTTAAAACGCCATATCCTACTTCCGTTTTCTAATATCTACCTATAGTTTTACTAGTTCATATACACATATCATTATACTGAAAATCATAAAGTTTGCTTTTCATATTTACATCCTTATTTTTGTTGTTGTTTTCCCTCCCAGCACTGAATTTTTTACCACTGGTTTTCGCTTAAACCAACTCAATTGTCCCACGTCTTGTTTGCTTACAAAAACAAAACGTTTTTTTGGCAAATCAAGAAGTTCTTAAAAAATGTTTATCATTTCGGGACTACAACAGTCCGGACTCCACCTAAATATGCAAAATAAGGTTGAACTTTTTGACCGTGGTCCTGGGCAGAAAATGGGATGTAATAAATTACTTAAGAATTAGCAAATGGGCTGCAAATTATTAAAAAATAGCAAATGGGCTCTATGTTGTCTGCTACAGATTTTGAGGCTGACTTGTTGGCCTACTAAGTTCATGCGTACACAAGGTTTGTCAAAAAAAGAAACTTAGTCAACAATAGACCTCTATCAGCATCAAACCGTTAGAAGTCAATCTAATGACAATCGTGCTTCTTCAGTCGCCAATCTTCCCGCTCCAGCCGCCCAAACCAGCACCGGCGGAACCACCTGCTCCCGCCTCCCGTGGCCGACTGTGCTGCCGGGCAGGCCTCACGACCCCACCATACTCGCATCCCTGGCCTGGCTATCCCTCTACTCACCCACACCTCCTGCTATTTTCCGGCGACGGCAGCCGAACCAGTCAACCCTCGTACTCCCCATCGCGTGGGCAGCCACTGCCGTGTCTTCCCCGGATCTATGTCGTTCCCTTCGCAGGCCTCGCCGTCGTCCACCGCCCTAGTGCTCTCGGCGCGGCATGGTCAACGTGGTCAACGAACGACATCCATCGGAAGTGGACTATACATGGAGAGGCTGACAGCTGGGTCCACGGCCACACACAAGGAAATGCCTCCTTATTACGCGCAAAATAATAATTCATCCACCTGACATCTGGGACCCACCGAAAGGGCCTCTGTATTTCGCGAAAAAACGTTCCCGCCGCTGACATCTCGGACCACCAGCTATATTTTCGCATGCAAGGAAGTGCTTCCTTATTACACAGAAAAAAATGCTGCTAGCTGGGATCCACCATATGGGAGGCTAACTTGTGGGCCTACTAAGTTGACGAGGACGGAGGGCTTTGTCAACTTAGTCAATATGAATGATTCTAGCTCCAGTTATCATACAATGTCCATTCAACGGCCGTAGTGCTTCTTCAACCTCTGGTCTTCTTGCTCCAGCCGCCCAAACCAGCTCCGGTCGTGCCGTGTTCTCCTGCCTCCCGTGGCCGGCTGTGATGCCGCGGAGGCCTCACCGCCCCCTACTACTCCCACCGCTGGCCAGACCATCCCTCTACTCACCACACCCCCTGTTATTCCGCGGCAATGGCAGCCTCACACCGCAGCCGAACCAGTGAACCCTCGTACTCCTCTCCGTGTGGGCATCCACTGCCGCGTCTTCCCCGGCTCCGCGTCGTCCCCTTCCTAGGCCTCGCCGTCGTCCACCGCCCTGGTGCTCTCGGTGCGGCGTGGTCAACATGGTCAAGGAACGACTTCCATCGGAAGAGTACTGTACATGATTATTATTATATTTCCTTGTTCATGATAACTGTCTATTATTCATGCTATAATTGTGTTATCTAGAAATCATAATACATGTGTGAATACACAGGCCATAACATGTCCCTAGTGAGCCTCTAGTTGACTAGCTCGTTGATCAACAGATAGTCATGGTTTCCTGACTATGGACATTTGGATGTCATTGATAACGGGATCACATCATTAGGAGAATGATGTGATGGACAAGACCCAATCCTAAGCATAGCACAAGATCATGTAGTTCGTTTTCCAGAGCTTTTCCAATGTCAAGTATCATTTCCTTAGACCATGAGATCGTGTAACTCCCGGATGCCGTAGGAGTGCTTTGGGTGTACCAAACGTCACAACGTAACTGGATGACTATAAAGGTATACTACAGGTATTCCCGAAAGTATCTGTTGGGCTGACACGGATCGAGACTGGGATTTGTCACTCGTATGACGAAGAGGTATCTCTGGGCCCACTCGGTAATGCATCATCATAATGAGCTCAATGTGACCAAGTGTTTGGTCACGGGATCATGCATTACGGTATGAGTAAAGTGACTTGCCGGTAACGAGATTGAACGAGGTATTGGGATACCGACGATCGAATCTCGGGCAAGTAACGTACCGATTGACAAAGGGAATTGTATACAGGATTACTTGAATCCTTGACATTGTGGTTCATCCGATGATATCATCGAGGAGCATGTGGGAGCCAACATGGGTATCCAGATCCTGCTGTTGGTTATTGGCCAGAGAGTCGTCTCGGTCATGTCTGCGTGTCTCCCAAACCCGTAGGGTCTACACACTTAAGGTTCGGTGACGCTAGGGTTGTAGAGATATTAGTATGCGGTAACCTGAAAGTTGTTCGGAGTCCCGGATGAGATCCCGGACGTCACGAGGAGTTCCGGAATGGTCCGGAGGTGAAGATTTATATATAGGAAGTCCAGTTTCGGCCATCGAGAAAGTTTTGGGGGTCACCGGTATTGTACCGGGACCACCGGAAGGGTCCTGGGGGTCCACCGGGTGGGGCCACCTATCTCGGAGGGCCCCATGGGCTGAAGTGGGGAAGGGAACCAGCCCTTGGTGGGCTGGTACACCCCTGTTGGGCCTCCTCTGCGCCTAGGGTTGGAAACCCTGGGGGTGGGGTGGCGCCCCACTTGACTTGGGGGGCAAGTCCCCCCTTGGCCGCCGCCCCCCTTGAGATGAGATCTCTAGGGTCCGCCCCCCCCCCAGGGCCCCTATATAAAGAGTGGGGGGGGGGGGAGGGAGGGCTGCACACCCCTGCTCCTGGCGCCTCCCTCTCCCTCTGCAACACCTCTCCCTCTCGCTGAGCTTGGCGAAGCCCTGCCGAGATCGCCGCTACTTCCACCACCACGCCGTCGTGCTGCTGGATCTCCATAAACCTCTCCCTCCCCCTTGCTGGATCAAGAAGGAGGAGACGTCTTCCCCAACCGTGCGTGTGTTGAACGCGGAGGTGCCGTCCGTTCGGCACTAGGATCATCGGTGATTTGGATCACGACAAGTACGACTCCCTCAACCCCGTTCTCTTGAACGCTTCCGCGCATGATCTACAAGGGTATGTAGATGCACTCCTCTCTCTCGTTGCTAGATGACTCCATAGATTGATCTTGGTGAAGCATAGAATTTTTTTATTTTCTGCAACATTCCCCAACAGTGGTATCAGAGCTAGGTCTATGCGTAGTTTCTATGCACGAGTAGAACCAATCTTGTTGTGGGCGTAGATATTGTCAATTTTCTTGCCACTACTAGTCTTATCTTGTTTCGGCGGCATCATGGGATGAAGGCCTGGACCGACCTTACACGTACGCTTACGTGAGACAGGTTCCACCGACTAACATGCACTAGTTGCATAAGGTGGCTAGCGGGTGTCTGTTTCTCCCACTTTAGTCGGATCGGATTCGATGAAAAGGGTCCTTATGAAGGGTAAATAGAAATTGGCATATCACATTGTGTTTACGTAGGTAAGAAACGTTCTTGCTAGAAACCTATAGAAGCCACGTAAAAACATGCAACAACAATTAGAGGACGTCTAACTTGTTTTTGCAGCCTATGCCTTGTGATGTGATATGGACAAAAGGATGTGATGAATGAAATATATGTGATGTATGAGATTGATCATGTTCTTGTAATAGGAATCACGACTTGCATGTCGATGAGTATGAAAAACGGCAGCAGCCATAGGAGTTGTCTGTATTTTTTGTATGACCTGCGTGTCATTGAATAACGCCATGTAAATTACTTTACTTTATTGCTAAACACGTTAGCCATAGAAGTAGAAGTAATCGTTGGCGTGACAACTTCACAAATACACGATGATGGAGATCATGATGATGGAGATCATGGTGTCATGCCGGTGACGAAGATGATCATGGTGCCCCGAAGATGGAGATCAAAGGAGCAATATGATATTGGCCATATCATGTCACTATTTGATTGCATGTGATGTTTATCATGTTTTGCTTCTTATTTGCTTAGTACGACGGTAGTAAATAAGATGACCCCTTATAATAATTTCAAGAAAGTGTTTCCCCTAACTGTGCGCCGTTGCGAAAGTTTGTTGTTTCGAAGCACCATGTGATGATCGGGTGTGATAGATTCTAACGTTCACATACAACGGGTGTAAGACAGATTTACACATGCAAAACACTTAGGTTGACTTGACGAGCCTAGCATGTACAGACATGGCCTCGGAACACAAGAGACCAAAAGGTCGAACATGAGTCGTATGGAAGATACGATCAACATGGAGATGTTCACCGATGATGACTAGTCCGTCTCACGTGATGATCGGACAAGGTCTAGTTGAGTCGGATCATGTATCACTTAGATGACTAGAGGGATGTCTAATTTGAGTGGGAGTTCATTAAATAATTTGATTAGATGAACTTAAATTATCATGAACTTAGTCTAAAAACCTTTGCAAAATGTCTAGTAGATCAAATGGCCAACGCTCATGTCAACCTCAACTTCAACGCGTTCCTAGAGAAAACCAAGCTGAAAGATGATGACAGCAACTATCCGGACTGGGTCGGGAACCTGAGGATCATCCTCATAGCTGCCAAGAAAGCATATGTCCTAGAAGGAACGCTAGGTGAAGCACCCATCCCTAATAACCAAGACGTTATGAACGCTTGGCAGTCACGTGCTGATGATTACTCCCTCGTTCAGTGCGGCATGCTTTATAGCTTAGAACCGGGGCTCCAAAACCGTTTTGAGCAACACAGAGCATATGAGATGTTCGAAGAGCTGAAAATGCTTTTCCAAGCTCATGCCCGGGTCAAGAGATATGAGGTCTCCGACAAGTTCTACAGTTGTAAGATGGAGGAAAATAGTTACACGGTGAGCACATACTCAAAATGTCCGGGTTGCACAACCGCTTGTCCCAATGGACATTAACCTCCCGGACGAGGCGGTCATTGATAGAATCCTTCAACGCTCCCACCTAGCTACAAGAGCTTTGTGATGAACTACAATATGCAGAGGATGGTGAAAACTATTCCTGAAGTATTTTCAATGCTGAAATCAGCAGAGGTGGAAATCGAAAAGGAACATCAAGTGTTGATGGTCAATAAAACCACTAGTTTCAAGAAAGGCAAGGGTAAGAAGAACTTCAAGAAGGACGGCAAGGAGTGGCCGCACCCGGTAAGCCAGTTGCCGGGAAGAAGCCAAAGAATGGACCCAAACCTGAGACTGAGTGCTTTTATTGCAAGGGAAAGGGACACTGGAAGCGGAACTGCCCCAAATACTTAGCGGACAAGAAGGCCGACAACACTAAAGGTATATGTGATATACATGTAATTGATGTGTACCTTACCAAGACTGTAGTAGCTCCCCGGTATTTGATACCGTGCGGTTGCTCATATTTGTAACTCAAAACTGGAGCTGCGGAATAAGCGGAGGCTGGCGAAGGCGAGGTGGCGATCTTGGCGTCGGGAATGGTTCCAAGGTCGATGTGATCGCCGGCACGCTGCCTCTACATTTACCTACGGGATTAGTTTTAAACCTCAATAATTGTTATTTAGTGCCGACTTTGAGCATGAACCTTGTATCTGGATCTCGTTTAATACGAGATGGCTACTCATTTAAATCTGAGAATAATGGTTGTTCTATTTATATGAGAGATATGTTTTATGGTCATGCCCGCTGGTCAATGGTTTATTCTTGATGAATCTCGAGCGTGATGTTACACATATTCATAGTGTGAATACGAAAAGATGTAAAGTTGATAACGATAGTCCCACATACTTGTGGCTTTGCCGCCTTGGTCACATTGGTGTCAAGCGCATGAAGAAGCTCCATGTTGATGGACTTTTAGAGTCTCTCGATTACTGAATCATTTGACACATGCGAACCATGCCTCATGGGCAAATGACCAAGACTCCGTTCTCCGGAACAATGGAGCGAGCAACCAACTTATTGGAAATTATACATACCGATGTGTGCGGTCCAATGAGCGTTGAGGCTCATGTGGCTATCGTTATGTTCTCACTCTCACTGATGACTTAAGTAGATATGGGTATGTCTACTTGATGAAACACAAGTCTGAGACCTTTGAAAAGTTCAAGGAATTTCAGAATGAGGTAGAGAATCAACATGACTGAAAGATAAAGTTCTTACGATCAGATCGTGGGGAGAATATTTAAGTCACTTAATTTGGTACGCACTTAAGGAAATGTGGAATCGTTTCACAACTTACGCCGCTGGAACACCTCAACAGAATCGGTGTGTCCGAACGTCATAATCGCACTCTATTGGATATGATGCGATCTATGATGTCACTCACCGATTTACCGCTATCATTTTGGGGATACGCTCTAGAGACAGCTACATTCACTTTAAATAGGGCACCATCTAAATCCTTGAGACGACACTGTGTGAATTATGGTTTGGGAAGAAACCTAAGCTGTCGTTTCTAAAAGTTTGGGGATGCGATGCTTATGTCAAGAAACTTCAACCTGAAAAGCTCGAACCCAAAGTCGGAAAAATGCGTCTTCATAGGATACCCTAAGGAAACCATTGGGTATACCTTCTACCTCAGATCCGAAGGCAAAATCTTTGTTGCCAAGAATGGGTCCTTTCTGGAGAAAGAGTTTCTCTCGAAAGAAGTAAGTGGGAGGAAAGTAGAATTCGATGAAGTACTGCCTCTTGGACCGGAAAGTAGCGCAGCTCAGGAAGATGTTCCTGTGGTGCCTGCACCGAATAGAGAGGAAATTAATGATGATGATCAAGGTACTTCGGATCAAGTTACTACTGAACTTCATAGGTCCACGAGGACACGTTCCACACCAGAGTGGTATGGCAACCCTGTCCTGGAAATCATGTTGTTAGACAATGGTGAACCTTCGAACTATGAAGAAGCAATGGCGGGCCCAGATTCCAACAAATGGCTTGAAGCCATGAAATCCGAGATAGGATCCATGCATGAAAACAAAGTGTGGACTTTGACAGACTTGCCCGATGATCGGTGAGTGATAGAAAACAAATGGATATTTAAGAAGAAGACGGACGCGGATGGAAATGTTACCATCTATAAAGCTCGACTTGTCGCTAAGGGTTATCGACAAGTTCAAGGGGTTGACTACGATGAGACTTTTTCTCCCGTAGCGAAGCTGAAGTCCGTTCGAATCATGTTAGCAATTGCCGCATATTATGATTATGGGATATGGCAAATGGACGTCAAAACGGCATTCCTTAACGGGCATCTTAAGGAAGAACTGTATATGATGCAACCGGAGGGTTTTGTCGATCCTAAGAATGCTAACAAGGTATGCAAGCTCCAGCGCTCCATCTATGGGCTGGTGCAAGCATCTCGGAGTTGGAACATTTGCTTTAATGAAATGATCAAAGCATTTGGGTTTATGCAAACTTATGGAGAAGCCTGCGTTTACAAGAAAGTGAGTGGGAGCTCTGTAGCATTTCTCATATTATATGTGGATGACATACTTTTGATGGGAAATGATATAGAACTTTTGGACAACATTAAGGCCTACTTGAATAAGTGTTTTTCAATGAAGGACCTTGGAGAAGCTGCTTACATATTAGGCATCAAGATCTATAGGGATAGATCGAGACGCCTCATAGGTCTTTCACAAAGCACATACCTTGATAAGATATTGAAGAAGTTCAATATGGATCAGTCCAAGAAGGGGTTCTTGCCTGTGTTGCAAGGTGTGAAATTGAGCTCGGCTAAATGTCCGACCACGGCAGAAGATAGAGAAAAGATGAGTGTCGTCCCCTCTGCCTTGGTCATAGGGTCTATCATGTATGCCATGTTGTGTACCAGACCTGATGTAAACCTTGCCGTAAGTTTGGTAGGAAGGTACCAAAGTAATCCCGGCATGGAACACTGGACAGCGGTCAAGAACATCCTGAAGTACCTGAAAAGGACTAAGGATATGTTTCTCGTATATGGAGGTGACGAAGAGCTCGTCGTAAAGGGTTACGTTGACGCTAGCTTCGACACAGATCTAGATGACTCTAAGTCACAAACCGGATACGTGTATATTTTGAATGGAGGCGATGGCTAGTGCGGTTGCAAGCAAAGCGTCGTGGCAGGATCTACATGTGAAGCGGAGTACATGGCAGCCTCGGAGGCAGCACATGAAGCAATCTGGATGAAGGAGTTCATCACCGACCTAGGAGTCATACCCAATGCGTCAGGGCCAGTCACTCTCTTCTGTGAAAACACTGGAGCTATTGCCCTTGCCAAGGAGCCCAGGTTTCACAAGAAGACCAGGCACATCAAGCGTCGCTTCAACTCCATTCGTGAAAATGTTCAAGATGGAGACATAGATATTTGCAAAGTGCATACAGATCTGAATGTCGCAGATCCGTTGACTAAACCTCTTCCGCATGCTAAACATGATCAACTCCATTTCTCTATGGGTGTTCGATTCATCACAATGTAACTAGATTATTGACTCTAGTGCAAGTGGGAGACTGTTGGAAATATGCCCTAGAGGCAATAATAAAATGATTATTATTATATTTCCTTGTTCATGATAATTGTCTATTATTCATGCTATAATTGTGTTATCCGAAAATCATAATACATGTGTGAATACACATACCATAACATGTCCCTAGTGAGCCTCTAGTTGACTAGCTCGTTGATCAACAGATAGTCATGGTTTCCTGACTATGGACATTTGAATGTCACTGATAACGGGATCACATCATTAGGAGAATGATGTGATGGACAAGACCCAATCCTAAGCATAGCACACGATCATGTAGTTAATTTGCTAGAGCTTTTCCAATGTCAAGTATCATTTCCTTAGACCATGAGATCGTGTAACTCCCGGATGCCATAGGAGTGCTTTGGGTGTACCAAACGTCACAACGTAACTGGGTGACTATAAAGGTATACTACAGGTATCCCCGAAAGTATCTGTTGGGTTGATACGGATCGAGACTGGGATTTGTCACTCCGTATGACGGAGAGGTATGTCTGGGCCCACTCGGCAATGCATCATCATAATGAGATCAATGTGACCAAGTGTTTGGTCACGGGATCATGCATTACGGTACGAGTGAAGTGACTTGCCGGTAACGAGATTGAACGAGGTATTGGGATACCGACGATCGAATCTCGGGCAAGTAACGTACCGATTGACAAAGGGAATTGTATACGGGATTACTTGAATCCTTGACATCGTGGTTCATCCGATGAGATCATCGAGGAGCATGTGGGAGCCAACATGGGTATCCAGATCCTGCTGTCGGTTATTGGCCGGAGAGTCGTCTCGGTCATGTCTGCGTGTCTCCCGAACCCGTAGGGTCTACACACTTAAGGTTCGGTGACGCTAGGGTTGTAGAGATATTAGTATGCGGTAACCCAAAAGTTGTTCGGAGTCCCGGATGAGATCCCGGACGTCACGAGGAGTTCCGAAATGGTCCGGAGGTGAAGATTTATATATAGGAAATCCAGTTTCGGCCATCGGGAAAGTTTCGGGGGTCACCGGTATTGTACTCCTCTCTCTCGTTGCTAGATGACTCCATAGATTGATCTTGGTGAAGCGTAGAATTTTTTTATTTTCTGCAACGTTGCCCAACAGCTGACAGCTGGGTCCACGGCTGCAGCAAGGAAGTGCCTCCTTATTACGCGGAAAATAATGATTCCTCCACCTAACAGCAGGGACCCACCGAGCGGGCCATGGTATTTCGTGAAAAAATGTTTCCCCCTGACTGCTGGGACCCACCAGCTACATCTTCGCACGCAAGGAAGTGCGTCCATATTTCGGGCAAAAAACAATTCACCCCCCTTACTGCTGGGACCCACCAGCTACATCTTCACACACAAGGAAGTGCCTGATAGTCGGGACCCACCTGGTCGAAGTATACGTAGTGTTGTCATTCTGGTCCCGAACTTGTATGTACATATGATTGGTTTGTCTGCAGGCTGCAGTGATGAACCGCAACCGTGTATGAAAGGGCACGTGTCGTAGTAGAGGCACGCACATAGCATCTACACGTACGTATAGCGGCCAGGGTGCAAGAAAGTAAATACGACCACATACGTACATACGGGCGGGGTCTCGAACGCCTACTCGCGCATACGTATGGCCAGGCTCATGTACATGGCTGGGTCGGAACGGAGAAACTGTGTCGTCGTCGTGTTCATGGGGAGGCAACAGAATGCGTCGTGTTCATTGGGAGTCAACGGAATACGTCGTGTTCATCGGGAGCCAACCGACTTCGATGGAACAACGATGGAAACGAGGCCTGGCGTACCGCAGAACGGAGGAAACGGCCTTGTGTTCGACCGGCCACGGTCGAAACGGGATCCTGTTCATCGGGAGGGGTCTGGCGTATCGCAAAACGGAGGAAACGGGCTTCTCCTGGACCTCCCATGGTCGAAACAGGGTCCTGTTGATCGGGAGGGGTGTGGCGTACCGCAAAACGGAGGAAACAGACTTGTGTTGGAGCGCTATGGTCGAAACGGGGGTCCTGTTCATCGGGAGGGGTGTGACGTACCGCAAAACGGGACTCCACGAGATACTGTTCATCTTCGCTATCGACCTCCTCCAGCCTCCACGGGCTACTGCTCATCCACCATGACCTCCTCTAGCCTCCACCAGCGACTGTTCATCCACGGGCTCCTGTTCATCCAGCCTCCACCGCTCCTCCACTGGATACTGTTCAACCAGCCCTCTCCACAGGTTCTTATTCAACCACCCCTCCACGGGCTACTGTTCATCCAGCCCTCCACCGGCTACTGTTCAACCAGCCCTCCACGCATCCTGTTCATCCAGCCCTCCATGGGGTCCTGTTCATCCAGCCCTCTCGATCGATCGGGGTCCTGTTCATCCAGCGGCAACGACCTCTACTACCACGGGGTCATGTTCATCCACCCCCACCAGGAATTGTTCATCCAAGCCCCCAACAACGCTCACTGTTCATCAAGAGGCAGCATGTTCGATCGGCTTCAGTTAGCAGCAATGGCGAAGGAATCGCTCGATCGGGTTCAGTTAACAGCCATCGATCGATTGCTCGGGTTCAGTTACGCGTAGCCTATAGTGCAATCGCTCGGGTTCAGTAGGCGAACATCTTCTCGGGTCCAGTTAGAGCCCAACGCCACGTACCCACGCGCATACGTGTACGAGAGAAACGCGCATCGCTCGGCCCCGACCACCCATCGTAACCGGGAACTCCCCGATATTTTCCTCGCCTTCGCTTCTACCACGGTTTTTTCTGTCATGGACGGCCCAAAGAATGTCATGCAACTGCGTCTCTGGCCCGCCCAGGACGAAAAGCCCATTTTCTGTCATGATTTTTTTGTCATAGAAGTAGGAGCCCACCACATCTATGATGATACCGGGTTTTGTCACAATTATCGTCATAGAAGTGTCATAGGCATGACAGAAAAAATTTCGTTCGGCCCAAAATGTCACGGATGTGTATTTTTTTTGTAGTGACTCCCGGATACCGGAGGAATACCTTGTGTGATATCAAACGTCACAACATAACTGGGTGATCATAAAGATGCTCTACAGGTATCTCCGAAGGTGTTTGTTGAGTTGGCATAGATAGAGATTAGGATTTGTCACTCCGAGTTTCGGAGAGGTATTTCTGGGCCCTCCCGGTAATACACATCATAAGATTGCAAGCAAATGACTAAGGAGTTAGTCACGAGGTGATGTATCACGAAACGAGTAAAGAGACTTGCCGGTAACAAGATTGAACTAGGTATGAAAATACCGATGATCGAATCTCGGGCAAGTAACATACCGATGGACAAAGGGAATTGCGTATGTTGTCATAACGGTTCGACCGATAAAGATCTTTGTAGAATATGTAGGAGCCAATATGGGCATCCAGGTTCCGCTATTGGTTATTTACCGGAGAGGTGTCTCGGTCATGTCTACATAGTTCTCGAACCCGTAGGGTTTGCACGCTTAACGTTCATTGACGATATAGTGTTATATGAGTTATGTGATTTGGTGACCGAGTGTCATTCAAGGAGAAGACAGACGCTGATGGCAATGTCACCATCTACAAAGCTCGACTTGTCGCAAAAGGTTTCCGACAAGTTCAAGGGGTTGACTACGATGAGACTTTCTCACCCGTAGGGATGCTTAAGTGTGCAAACTCTAGCGATCCATCTATGGACTGGTTCAAGCATCTCGGAGTTGGAATAAATGCTTTGATGAGGTGATTAACGCATATGGTTTTATACATACTTTTGGTGATGCCTGTACTTATAAGAAAGTGAGTGGGAGCTCTGTAGCATTTCTGATATTATATGTAGATGACATATTGTTGATTGGAAATGATATAGAATTTCTGGATAGCATAAAAGGATACTTGAATAAGAGTTTTTCAATGAAAGACCTCGGTGAAGCTGCTTATATATTGGGCATCAAGATCTATAGAGATAGATCAAGACGCTTAATAAGACTTTCACAAAGCACATACCTTGATAAAGTTTTGAAGAAGTTCAAAATGGATCAGTCAAAGAAAGGGTTCTTGCCTATGTTACAAGGTGTGAAGTTGTGTCAGACTAAAAGCCCGACCACTGTAGAAGATAGAGAGAAAATGAAAGTCATTCCCTATGCCTCAGCCATAGGTTCTATCATGTATCTATGCTATGTACCAGACTTGATGTGTGCCTTGCCATAAGTTTGGCAAGGAGGTACCAAAGTAATCCAGGAGTGGATCACTGGACAGTGGTCAAGAACATCCTGAAGTACCTGAAAAGGACCAAGGATATGTTTCTTGTTTATGGAGGTGACAAAGAGCTCGTCGTAAATGGTTACGTCGATGCTAGCTTTGGCACTGATTCGGATGACTCTAAGTCACAAACCGGATACGTATTTATATTGAATGGTGTAGCTGTCAGTTGGTGCAGTTCCAAGCAGAGCGTCGTGGCGGGATCTACGTGTGAAGCGGAGTACATAGCTACTTCGGAAGCAACAAATGAAGGAGTCTGGATGAAGGAGTTTATATCCTATCTGGGTGTAATACCTAGTGCATCGGGTCCAATGAAATCTTTTGTGACAACACTAGAGCAATTGCGTTGGCGAAGGAATCCAGGTTTCACAAGAGAACCAAACACATCAAGAGACGCTTCAAATCCATTCGTGAACAAGTCAAGGATGGAGACATAGAAACTTGCAAGATACATATGGATCTGAATGTAGTAGACCCGTCGACTAAGACTCTTCTGCAAGCAAAACATGATCAGCACCAAGACTCCACGGGTGTTAGAATCATTGCAATGTAGTCTAGATTATTGACTCTAGTGCAAGTGGGAGACTGAAGGAAATATGCCCTAGAGGCAATAATAAAGTTGTTATTTTATATTTCCTTATTCATGATAAAGGTTTATTATTCATGATAGAATTGTATTGATCGGAAACTTAAATGCATGTGTGAATGCATAAACAAATACTATGTCCCTAGTAAGCCTCTACTAGACTAGCTCGTTGATCAAAGTTGGTTACGGTTTCCTAACCATGGACATGTGTTGTCATTTGATAACGGGATCACATCATTAGGAGAATGATGTGATGGACAAGACCCATCCATTAGCTCAGCATAATGATCGTTCAATTTTATTGCTATTGCTTTCTTCATGTCAAATACATATTCCCTCGACTATGAGATTATGCAACTCCCGGATACCGGAGGAATACCTTGTGTGCTATAACTGGGTGATCATAAAGATGCTCTATAGGTATCTTCGAAGGTGTTTTTTGAGTTGGCATAGATCGAGATTAGGATTTGTCACTCCGAGTTTCGGAGAGGTATCTCCGGGCCGTCTCGGTAGTACACATCATAAGCTTGCAAGAAAATGACTAAGGAGTTAGTCAATAGGTGATGTATTAAGAAATGAGTAAAGAGACTTGCCGGTAACGAGATCTAACTAGGTATGAAGATACCGACGATCGAATCTCGGGCAAGTAACATACCGATGGACAAAGGGAATTGCGTATGTTGTCATAACGGTTCAACCGAGAAAAATCTTCGTAGAATATGTAGGAGAAAATATGGGCATCCAGGTTCCGCTATTGGTTATTGATTAGAGAGGTGTGAAAGTGCAACTACCCCTAGGTGGTTTTGGTAATTGATAACAACATATAGCTCATTGAGCTAATGCTATTCCAAGACAAATATTTAAAGGAAGCTCAATGAATGGCATGACATGGATGATGAAAGTGGATCCCTCAAAATATTAAGGACAAAGGATAGGCTCAAGCTCAAAAGCTCAAGACTCTACATTTTACATTTTAGTGATCCAAGATCACATTGAGTCTATAGGAAAAGTCAATACTATCAAGGAGGGATGAGGTGTTGCTTAATGAGCCTCTTTCTTCATGTGCTTAGTGATATGCTCCAAAATCCTCCACTACTTTCTCACATCCACATATGACCTAAACCTAAAGTCAAACTCGGCCCCACCTATTCTTTCTATCCGGCGCCACCGAGTTCATATGTCATAGCCACTGCCACAAACCCTAGGCAAATCGGTCTCACCGAGATGAGATTGTAATCTCTCTGTTTCCCTTCGTAACGTTTTGGACTAACCGACGTGAGCGATCGGTCCCACCTAGATTGCAATGTAAACTCTCTGTTTCCCTTTCGTAACTTTTTGATCTCACCGAAAGAGCGAATTGGTCCCACCGAGTTTACCTGACCAACTCTCTGGTTAGCTAATTACCAAAATCGGTCTCACCGAGTTTGTGTAATCGGTCTCACCGAGATTACGTTATGCCCTAACCCTAACCATATCGGTCCTACCGAGTTGCATGCCAGTCCCACCCAAAACCCTAACGGTCACTAGGTTTACTGAATCGGTCCGACCGAGTTTGTTGATTCGGTCCCACCGAGTTTGGTAAATTGTGTGTAATGGTTAGATTTTGTGTGGAGGCTATATATACCCTCCACCTCCTCTTCATTCGTGGAGAGAGCCATCGAACAAACCTACACTTCCAACTTACCGATTCAGAGAGAACCACCTACTCATGTGTTGAGGCCAAGATATTCCATTCCAACCACAAGAATCTTGATCTCTAGCCTTCCCCAAGTTGCTTTCCACTCAAATCTTCTTTCCACCAAATCGAAATCCTGTGAGAGAGTGTTGAGTGTTGGGTGACTATCATTTGAAGCACAAGAGCAATGAGTTCATCATCAACACACCATTTGTTACTTCTTGGAGAGTGGTGTCTCCTAGATTGGCTAGGTGTCACTTGGGAGCCTCCTACAAGATTGTGGAGTTGAACCAAGGAGTTTGTAAGGGCAAGGAGATCGCCTACTTCGTGAAGATCTATCGCTAGTGAGGGAAGTCCTTCGTGGGCGACGACCATGGTGGGATAGACAAGGTTGCTTCTTCGTGGAACCTTCGTGGGTGGAGCCCTCCGTGGACTCGCACAAGAACTGCTACCCTTCGTGGGTTGAAGTCTCCATCAACGTGGATGTACGATAGCACCACCTATCGGAACCACGACAAAAACATCCGTGTCTCCAATTGCGTTTGAATCCTCCAAACCCTTCCCTTTACATTCTTGCAAGTTGCATGCTTTAATTTCTTCTGCCTATATACTCTTTGCATGCTTGCTTGAATTGTGTGAAGATTGCTTGACTTGTGCAAAGATAGCTAAAATCTGCCAAAGTCTAAAATTGGGAAAAGGTTAAGTTTTTAATTGGTCAAATAGTCTAATCAACCCCCCTCTAGACATACTTCAAGGTCCTACAAGTGGTATCAGAGCTTTGATCTCCATTTGCTTTGTTTTCCATAGCTTTTGGTGGTCATAGCCTTGGTTTCACAACCTAGGAGAGTATGGCGTCTAGCGAGGGAAATTATCACCGTAGAGGTCCTTACTTTGATGGCACTAATTTTGCTAGTTGGAAGCATAAGATGAAAATGCATATTCTCGGACATAACCCCGCCGTTTGGGCTATTGTGTGTATTGGCTTGCAAGGTGAATTCTTTGATGGGAGAGAGCCGAACCGTGAAGCTAATGCGGATGAATTGAAGATGCTGCAATACAACGCTCAAGCTTGTGATATCCTCTTCAATGGCTTGTGCCCCGAAGAATTCAACAAAATCAGCCGTCTTGAGAATGCAAAGGAAATTTGAGATACTTTGATTGATATGCATGAAGGTACCGACTCCGTCAAGGAATCCAAGTTGGATGTGCTCCAAAGTCAGCTTGACAAGTTCAAAATGAAGGATGGTGAAGGTGTCATTTGAAATGTACTCTAGGCTTGCTCTTATCACAAATGAGATTGCGGCTTAGGAAGTGAAGAGATGACCGACAGATTCATCATCAATAAAATCCTAAGAGCATTGGATGGAAAATATGATACCGTGTGCACATTGATCCAAATGATGCCAAATTACAAAGATCTCAAGCCAACAGAAGTCACGGGAAGAATTGTTGCTCATGAGATGTAACTCAAGCATAAGGAGGAACTTCACAACAAGTCAAGTGGTGCTTACAAAGCCTCATGTGAAGCCCCCACATCATCAAGTGAGAAACAAACCTTCAATGAAGAATTGATCTTAATGGTGAAGAACTTCAACAAATTCTACAAGAGTATAAGCAAAGAAAGAAGCTCTAAGTCAAGGTTCTACAATGACAAAAGATCTTCTAGTCGAGAGCGCAATTGCTACAATTGTGGGAGACCCGGACACTATTCCAATGAGTGTACAACACCCTACAAAAGAAGAGAAGATTCTCCCAAGAGAAGAAGTAGAAGAGAAGAATCACCACCAAGAGAGAAGGAGTAGAGATGATCGTTATGAGCGAAGACCCTCACGGAGAAGCAAGGATTAGGAAAGGAAGGACAAGTCATCAAAGAGCTACACAAAGCGAAGACATCAAGCTCACGTTGGTGAATGGGTATCCGACTCCGACTCCGACAATCACTCCGAGAGAAGCTATCACTCCGACTCGAATACACTCAAGATGAAGGTGTTGCGGTCTAGCACTTGTGTCAACCAACTCCCTCGACATATTTGATTCACCAAATGAAGGAATTGGAAGATGCTTCATGGACAAAGGACCTAAGGTAACACACCCGAGTATGTTGATTTTAATAGTGATGAAGATGACTTGCTAGGTGATGATGATTTACTTGTTGACAACTCTAGTGATGAATACTATGATGAAACGTCAATTAATCATGCTAATAAAGATGAAAAGAATGAAAATGATAAGGAGAATATTGAGCTTCTAACTAAAGAACTAAACACTCTTAAGTTAGCTCATGAAACTATCTTCGAAGATCATGGAGAACTTTTAAGGGCTCATGAGAAGTTACGCTTTGAAAATCTCAATCTTGAGCAAGAGCATGAGTTCCTAAAAGCAATCAATGATGATCTCCGTAAGAAAAGTTCTTCTTACATTGCCAAGCGTTTACTCTTATCTACTTACATGCCTCAAGTCAAGTCAAGTAACAAGAACAAGAAAGATTCTTCCTCTAGTAGTAACAATAACAATGCTAAATCCAATATTGTTGCTTCTAGTAGTTCTCTTGATTCCACTAATGATCCTCTTAGCCAAGTTACACTTGAGAAAGAAAATAGCTTATTGAAGGGAATTATAGAGAAAGGTGTATACAAGAGCCTTGCCGGGAGTAAGCAATTTGACGAAATTGTACGCAAGCAAGGAAAGCACCGAAGAATCAAGGTTTTGGTTTTTAACGAAAGTTCAATGCCAATGGAGTAGAGTGGGAAGAAGACCAATACCCCAAGCCGAAGTTTGTTCCTCAACAAGAGAAGTATGATCCTACTTCCTTCAAGGGAACACAAGCACAAGATGATCTTCCACCACAAGACCACAAGAACAAAGGCAAGGACAAGCTTCAATAGGAGATTGATGCATTTGAAGAAGCACCTAAGGCCTTAGTCAAGTGGGTTCCCAAGACAACGTCAAGTTCTACTTCATCGAGTACAACTACTACATCAAGGATTTCCATCAAGATGATGTGGATCCCGAAGAAGAAGAACTAGAGAGTTCTTGAGGGTGACTCCGCCAACATTATTCACTCATATCATTATGGCAAGGACAAGTGCAATCATCTTCCATATCTTGCACTAGTTCAAGGAGTCACAAACCCTCATGTTGGTAAGGCAAGGGACAAGGTAACCTAATGTTTTCATGGACATCATTTTGTGTGTGCATCACTCTATGTCTATGGATATTCTTGTTTGTTCCTTGTGGTACTAACCCATGTAGGTATTGAAAGTGCAACTCACTCCAAAGGTTTGCTCCAAAAGATCTACATCAACATTGAGCATCCACATCTTCAATACCTACATGAAGTCATCATCGACAAAACCCAAGGTTAGTTCATCCCTCTAAGGGGGGATCTCACATCTAGGGGGATCTTAACTCTAAGAATTGAGTCAAAGCAACTCTAATGATGTGAACACATAAATGCTTTATGTAAAAGTGGTAACCCCACTTGAGCTTAAACGATGAGTATGACCTATGATGAAATGTTCTCATTTGACTCCTAAGTCAATATACTCATATATAGATGACCTAGTCATTGCCAATTGTTTGATAGATGCTAGAATTGGTTGTGCATGCTTTGTCACATATTTCATTTGTCATTTCATTGTGTGAGCATGTTGGTTGCATATTTTACTCATTCGAGGACATCCACTTGTTGTTTTGATTGATTGGCTTCTTTTTCTTTGGCCAAGTGGATGGACAAGAATGCCTAAGAACCTTCTCTAGCTATCTATGCTTTTCTCATCTCAAACTCTATTCATGCTACATCAAAAAATTTGATCAAGTCAGATTCGAACCACTCTGTGTGAGGAGCACTCTGAGTCCCCGATTCGTCATAGACTTAAAACTTCCAAAACTTCTTTGTGATTTTCGGTCTGACCGATTCATCCATTTCGGTCATACCGATATTACTAAGTCGATCTAGGCTTTCATCTCAGTGCAACCGATTTGAACTTTTCGGTCACACCGAGTTGCTGTAACTGTTAACAGTTATGCATCTCGGTGCCACCGAGTTGTTCCACTCGGTCACACCGATAGTGTCGGGCTATATATCCACACAGGCAAATTTTGGAAAACTTTCTCCAAAACTCCTTGCCCGCGCATAGCTCGCTCTGCTTACTAGGTCTCCGGATCATCGACTTCGTCGCCAGCCGCCTCCTGTCGCTGGTCTCCGCCGCCGTCAACGGGATTCATCACCGCCGTTGCCGCCGTAGCGAGTTCACCGCCGAACTAGGGTATGAACTCGATCACAGTGCTATCCTCGTCTGATTCTCAGCACATTGTGTTCATAATGCTTCTTGCCACGATTGAAACACCTCTATCCAGTCAATACAATCCTTAGAATAGATGCGTTTTGAAAATTTAGGGTTAGGTTTCCATGAAACCATCTCGGACCCACCGAGTTGAAAAACTCGGTCCCACCGATTGGGCTAACGCCATTGCACTAGTAACTCTGGCCCCGACCGAGAATTGCTAATCGGTGTGACCGATTTTAGAACTTTGTGAAACCCTAGCAGTCTCGGTGCCACGAATGTGACTCGGTCTGACCGGGTACACTAGTTTAGGTTCCAAAACTGCTTCGGTATCACCGAGTTTGAAAATCAGTAGATCCGAAATGCTTTCTGTGGAAAACTAAAACTAAGTTTTTTTGAATCATTCTTTTGCAAAATATCTACATTTTGTGATGCTCATCCACTCTACCTCATCTATAACTATTCACAGGGTCAGCAGTCAGTGTGTGTAGCATGTCAGACCAAAGTGACAACCAGAACAAGTCAGAAGAGCAGATTCACATGAGTGAGGGCACTAGTCCCTCTAGCAGCTCAGATGAGGGGAGCAGAAGCACTCCCAACAATTTGCCCAAGGCTGCCACTAGGACAAGGAAGAAGAATACCTCGAGTCCGAGGATGAGGATTATGTGGCAGTTGAGGATGAGGCTAGTTCAAAGAAGAAAGTGCTCAAGAAGGAGTACAACTGAAGCTACTTGATAAAGCCAGGGGATGAAGATCAAAAGGCGGCGGGTAGACAACCAATGTCCAAAGCCAGAGTCTCCACTCAAGCTTCTTTGGAATCCCAACCCAAAGAGCCTGCTGCAGAAGGAAAGAAAAGGAAGGAAAGGGTCAAGAAGACCATGGCCAGAGTAATAGGAAAGCCTTCCATGATGGAAGAAGAAGAAGAAGAAGCGGTTCTTTGCACGGTACCCAAGGCACAAAAGCCGACGGGTGATGCTATCAAGTCAGGGGCTGCAACTTCAAAGCCCAAAGTAGCACCCAAAGCTGCCCCCAAGCCCAAGAGTGCACCTAAGAGGAATACTAGGAGTATACCAGCTGCTGAAAACAACAAGGCCCCAGTGCCTGATGTTGCTGCTGAGGAAGATGATGAAGGGCAAGTCCTAAGGAAGCTCAAACCCAAGATTCCAGACCACAATGATGCTCATCCTGTGGCTGAGAACATGAAGATCAGGAGAGAATTAGGGTTGAGGCTATGGAGAGAGTCAGATCCATATGCCACCAGGAGAAGGACTGCTGTAGATTACATGTTCCACACCAAGGAGCAGCAGGACTTCTATGAGACAATCTTGTTGGATAAGAAGCCCATAGTATGTGATATGAGGTGGGTCGACTGGACCTACATACAGGAAAATGAAGAACACTATCCTGGGTGTATGACAGCTTCAGTGCGTGTGGGGTTGCAGACTTTGTTGGGCAGAAGCTCACAAACTGGAATTATGAGCTCATTATGCAATTCTACTCCACAACACATTTCTATCCAGATGGCATGATAGTTTGGATGTCTAAAGGAACGAGATACCAATCAACCATTGAGGAATGGGCAAGTCTGATCAATGCCCCAAAGGAGAGTGAAGATGACTTGGACGTTTATGCCAAGAAGAAAATGGATCACAACTCTATGTCACAGATGTACAAGGAGATCCCAGATGATGCACTTGAGACTTTCAAGTTTGGATCAGTTCATTTTCTTCTGTCAGGGCTATCAACGATCAACTGGATCCTAAGGCACACTCTGTTGCCCAAATCAGGTGACAACAACATGATCAGAGGGCATGCAATTAATTCGCTTCACATATTTGATGTGCCCCAGAAATTCAAGGTCATGAACCTCATAGTTGAAACTATCAAGAGGACAGCAGCAGACCAAAAGAGGAGCTGTGGATATGCCCCACAGATTCAGGAGTTGATTAACTCAAAGATGGGCACAGGGAAGTATATGTTGGATAAGGAACACTTTATTCTCTATCCTAACTTTGAGGACAATCAAGTTGTCATGACCGAGAATGAACCATCATCAGTACAAGCTCAAGAGAAGAAGGAGAAGGCAAGGAACGAGAAGGCTGCCAAGATGCCAACTCTAGCAGAGGCATCTGAGTAATTTTTGAAGAACAAGCAGGAGCAGCTTGGTTACTTGATAGCATCAACTCTGCGGATTAAGAAGGGGTTGGCCACCCTAACTCAAAACCAGGAGATCCTGGAAAGAATCATGGAACAAAAATTCTATGATCTTGATGTCAAAATGGCGAGATTGATCGGGTTGTGGAGCAGCTATAGGATGACATGCAGGAGAGGAAGGGCAGGACAATAGCTGATGCATTTGCCAGAGTGCCTCGAGCTCACAGATCAGCTACAGAGCCAGTACCAGACACCAGAGTCACTTCATCTGCTCCAGCTCCAGCTCCAACGCAACCAGCTCCAGCACCAACTCCTTCAGCTCCTTCCACATCAACTGAAGTCTTCGTCCAAGGAGCCATCTCTACACCACCAGCAGAAGACCAAGCCTGAGAGACGATATAGTCCTATGCATTTTCTAGGAATTTTCGGTAACTTGTTGCCAAAGGGGGAGAAAAATGTATAGATCATAGGGCTTCGAGAGAGAGAGAGAGTTTGCTTTTGTTCTCTCTTGTCTTCTTGGTTGAACTTTGTTTGCCTTTGATTGCTTGAGATACTATGCTATTTCCTGTGAGAGATTGATGCTCATGTGTTTGATCATAAGCTACACTTATGCTTGTTAGTTGATATTATCTTACTTATCCTTATATGATCATTCACTTTGCTTGGTGATGAGTGCATGTATTCAATCCTTATTATTTTGAGCGCTCCACCAAGATGTATGTGACATGGAAGAGTAACCCATGAGCCTAATTCCTTGTGCATTTGCAGTCCAAAGCAAATCTTAAAACATGCACAAATTTAGGGGAGCTCTTTCTTATCACATACTTCTCAAAGCGATGATGTTTTCAATCTTATTATCATTTGTCGAAGCTTTGATCTATATGTTGTCATCAATTACCAAAAGGGGAGATTGAAAGTGCAACTATCCCTAGGTGGTTTTGGTAATTCATAACAACATATAGCTCATTGAGCTAATGCTATTCCAAGACAAATATTTCAGGGAAGCTCAATGAATGGCATGGCATGGATGATGAAAGTGGATCCCTCAAAATATTAAGGACAAAGGATTGGCTCAAGCTCAAAAGCTCAAGAATCTACATTTTACATTTTAGTGATCCAAGATCACATTGAGTCTATAGGGAAAGCCAATACTATCAAGGAGGGATGAGGTGTTGCTTAATGAGCCTCTTGCTTCATGTGCTTAGTGATATGCTCCAAAACCCTCCACTATTTTCTCACATCCACATATGACCTAAACCTAAAGTCAAACTCGGCCCCACCGATTCTTTCTATTCGGCGCCACCGAGTTCATATGTCATAGCCACTGCCACAAACCCTAGGCAAATCGGTCTTACCAATAGGGATCTCGGTCTCACCGAGATGGGATTGTAATCTCTCTGTTTCCCTTCGTAACGTTTCGGTCTAACCGAAGTGACCGATCGGTCCCACCGAGATTGCAATGTAAACTCTCTGTTTCCCTTTCGTAACTTTTCGGTCTCACCGAAAGAGCGAATCGGTCCCACCGAGTTTACCTGACCAACTCTCTGGTTAGATAATTACCAAAATCGGTCTCACCGAGTTTGTGTAATCGGTCTCACCGAGATTACGTTATGCCCTAACCCTAACCATATCGGTCCTACCGAGTTGCATGCCGATCCACCCAAAACCCTAACGGTCACTAGGTTTACTGAATCGGTCCGACCTAGTTTGTTGATTCGGTCCCACCGAGTTTGGTAAATTGTGTGTAATGGTTATATTTTGTGTGGAGGCTATATATACCCCTCCACCTCCTCTTCATTCGTGGAGAGAGCCATCAGAACAAACCTACACTTCCAACTTACCCGGTTCGAGAGAGAACCACCTACTCATGTGTTGAGGCCAAGATATTCCATTCCAACCACAAGAATCTTGATCTCTAGCCTTCCCCAAGTTGCTTTCCACTCAAATCTTCTTTCCACCAAATCGAAATCCTGTGAGAGAGAGTTGAGTGTTGGGGAGACTATCATTTGAAGCACAAGAGCAAGGAGTTCATCATCAACACACCATTTGTTACTTCTTGGAGAGTGGTGTCTCCTAGATTGGCTAGGTGTCACTTGGGAGCCTCCTACAAGATTGTGGAGTTGAACCAAGGAGTTTGTAAGGGCAAGGAGATCGCCTACTTCGTGAAGATCTATCGCTAGTGAGGGAAGTCCTTCGTGGGCGACGACCATGGTGGGATAGACAAGGTTGCTTCTTCGTGGAACCTTCGTGGGTGGAGCCCTCCGTGGACTCGCGCAACCGTTACCCTTCGTGGGTTGAAGTCTCCATCAACGTGGATGTACGATAGCACCACCTATCGGAACCACGACAAAAACATCCGTGTCTCCAATTGCGTTTGAATCCTCCAAACCCTTCCCTTTACATTCTTGCAAGTTGCATGCTTTAATTTCTTACGCCTATATACTCTTTGCATGCTTGCTTGAATTGTGTGAAGATTGCTTGACTTGTGCAAAGATAGCTAAAATCTGCCAAAGTCTAAAATTGGGAAAAGGTTAAGTTTTTAATTGGTCAAATAGTCTAATCAACCCCCCTCTAGACATACTTCAAGGTCCTACAAGTGGTATCAGAGCTTTGATCTCCATTTGCTTTGTTTTCCATAGCTTTTGGTGGTCATAGCCTTGGTTTCACAACCTAGGAGAGTATGGCGTCTAGCGAGAAATTATCACCGTAGAGGTCCTTACTTTGATGGCACTAATTTTGCTAGTTGGAAGCATAAGATGAAAATGCATATTCTCGGACATAACCCGCCGTTTGGGCTATTGTGTGTATTGGCTTGCAAGGTGAATTCTTTGATGGGAGAGAGCCGAACCGTGAAGCTAATGCGGATGAATTGAAGATGCTGCAATACAACGCTCAAGCTTGTGATATCCTCTTCAATGGCTTGTGCCCCGAAGAATTCAACAAAATCAGCCGTCTTGAGAATGCAAAGGAAATTTGGGATACTTTGATTGATATGCATGAAGGTACCGACTCCGTCAAGGAATCCAAGTTGGATGTGCTCCAAAGTCAGCTTGACAAGTTCAAAATGAAGGATGGTGAAGGTGTCGCTGAAATGTACTCTAGGCTTGCTCTTATCACAAATGAGATTGCCGGCTTAGGAAGTGAAGAGATGACCGACAGATTCATCATCAAGAAAATCCTAAGAGCATTGGATGGAAAATATGATACCGTGTGCACATTGATCCAAATGATGCCAAATTACAAAGATCTCAAGCCAACGGAAGTCACGGGAAGAATTGTTGCTCATGAGATGTAACTCAAGCATAAGGAGGAACTTCACAACAAGTCAAGTGGTGCTTACAAAGCCTCATGTGAAGCCCCCACATCATCAAGTGAGAAACAAACCTTCAATGAAGAATTGATCTTAATGATGAAGAACTTCAACAAATTCTACAAGAGTATAAGCAAAGAAAGAAGCTCTAAGTCAAGGTTCTACAATGACAAAAGATCTTCTAGTCGAGAGCGCAATTGCTACAACTGTGGGAGACCCGGACACTATTCCAATGAGTGTACAACACCCTACAAAAGAAGAGAAGATTCTCCCAAGAGAAGAAGTAGAAGAGAAGAATCACCACCAAGAGAGAGAAGGAGTAGAGATGATCGTTATGAACGAAGACCCTCACGGAGAAGCAAGGATTCGGAAAGGAAGGACAAGTCATCAAAGAGCTACACAAACGAAGACATCAAGCTCACGTTGGTGAATGGGTATCCGCTCCGACTCCGACAATCACTCCGAGAGAAGCTATCACTCCGACTCCGAATACACTCAAGATGAAGGTGTTGCTGGTCTAGCACTTGTGTCAACCAACTCCTACGACATATTTGATTCACCAAATGAAGGAATTGGAAGATGCTTCATGGCCAAAGGACCTAAGGTAACACACCCCGAGTATGTTGATTTTAATAGTGATGAAGATGACTTGCTAGGTGATGATGATTTACTTGTTGACAACTCTAGTGATGAATACTATGATGAAACGTCAATTAATCATGCTAATAAAGATGAAAAGAATGAAAATGATAAGGAGAATATTGAGCTTCTAACTAAAGAACTAAACACTCTTAAGTTAGCTCATGAAACTATCTTCGAAGATCATGGAGAACTTTTAAGGGCTCATGAGAAGTTACGCTTTGAAAAGCTCAATCTTGAGCAAGAGCATGAGTTCCTAAAAGCAATCAATGATGATCTCCGTAAGAAAAGTTCTTCTTACATTGCCAAGCGTTTACTCTTATCTACTTACATGCCTCAAGTCAAGTCAAGTAACAAGAACAAGAAAGATTCTTCCTCTAGTAGTAACAATAACAATGCTAAATCCAATATTGTTGCTTCTAGTAGTTCTCTTGATTCCACTAATGATCCTCTTAGCCAAGTTACACTTGAGCAAGAAAATAGCTTATTGAAGGGAATTATAGAGAAAGGTGTATACAAGAGCCTTGCCGGGAGTAAGCAATTTGACGAAATTGTACGCAAGCAAGGAAAGCACCGGAAGAATCAAGGTGTTGGTTTTGAACGAAAGTTCAATGCCAATGGAGTAGAGTGGGAAGAAGATCAATACCCCAAGACGAAGTTTGTTCCTCAACAAGAGAAGTATGATCCTACTTCCTTCAAGGGAACACAAGCACAAGATGATCTTCCACCACAAGACCACAAGAACAAAGGCAAGGACAAGCTTCAATAGGAGATTGATGCATTTGAAGAAGCACCTAAGGCCTTAGTCAAGTGGGTTCCCAAGACAACGTCAAGTTCTACTTCATCGAGTACAACTACTACATCAAGGATTCCCATCAAGATGATGTGGATCCCGAAGAAGAAGAACTAGAGAGTTCTTGAGGGTGACTCCGCCAACATTATTTACTGACCTACCGAGTTGCATGCCAGTCCCACCCAAAACCCTAACGGTCACTAGGTTTACTGAATCGGTCCGACCGAGTTTGTTGATTCGGTCCCACCGAGTTTGGTAAATTGTGTGTAATGGTTAGATTTTGTGTGGAGGCTATATATACCCCTCCACCTCCTCTTCATTCGTGGAGAGAGCCATCGAACAAACCTACACTTCCAACTTACCAGCCCGAGAGAGAGCCACCTACTCATGTGTTGAGGCCAAGATATTCCATTCCAACCACAAGAATCTTGATCTCTAGCCTTCCCCAAGTTGCTTTCCACTCAAATCTTCTTTCCACCAAATCCAAATCCCATGAGAGAGAGTTGAGTGTTGGGGAGACTATCATTTGAAGCACAAGAGCAAGGATTTCATCATCAACACACCATTTGTTACTTCTTGGAGAGTGGTGTCTCCTAGATTGGCTAGGTGTCACTTGGGAGCCTCCGACAAGATTGTGGAGTTGAACCAAGGAGTTTGTAAGGGCAAGGAGATCGCCTACATCGTGAAGATCTACCGCTAGTGAGGCTAGTCTTTCGTGAGTGACGGCCATGGTGGGATAGACAAGGTTGCTTCTTCGTGGACCCTTCGTGGGTGGAGCCCTCCGTGGACTTGCGCAACCGTTACCCTTCGTGGGTTGAAGTCTCCATCAACGTGGATGTACGATAGCACCACCTATCGGAACCACGACAAAAACATCTGTGTCTCCAATTGTGTTTGAATCCTCCAAACCCTTCCCTTTACATTCTTGCAAGTTGCATGCTTTAATTTCTGCTTCCTATATACTCTTTGCATGCTTGCTTGAATTGTGTGAAGATTGCTTGACTTGTGCAAAGATAGCTAAAATCTGCCAAAGTCTAAAATTGGGAAAAGGTTAAGTTTTTAATTGGTCAAGTAGTCTAATCACCCCCCTCTAGACATACTTCAAGGTCCTACAAGGTGTCTCGGTCATGTCTACATAGTTCTCGAAACCGTAGGGCCCAATCCAGCTGGTCGGGAGACGACGTGGTGAGTACCCCCTAGTCCAGGACACTGTCAATCAGCGAGCCATTAAGAATAAAGGGATCTTTAAGAAGAAGACATATGTTGATGGTAATATCACCATCGACAAAGCTCTACTTATCACAAAAGGTTTTCAACAAGTTCAAGGGGTGGAATACGATGAGACCTTCTCACCCGTAGCGATGCTTACATCTGTCCGAATCATGTTAGCAATTGCCACATTTTATGATTATGAAATCTGGCAAATGGATGTCAAAACTACATTCCTTAATGGATTTCTTAAAGAAGAGTTGTATACGATGCAACCAGAAGGTTTTGTCGATCCTAAAGGTGCTAAGAAAGTGTGCAAACTCCAGCGATCCATCTATGGACTGGTGCAAGCATCTCGGAGTTGGAATATATGCTTTGATGAGGTGATTAAAGCATATGGTTTTATACAGACTTTCGGTGATGCCTGTATTTACAAGAAAGTGAGTGGGAGCTCTGTAGCATTTCTGATATTATATGTAGATGACATATTGTTGATTGGAAATGATATAGAATTTCTGGATAACATAAAAGGATACTTGAATAAGAGTTTTTCAATGAAAGACCTCGGTAAAGCTGCTTATACATTGGGCATCAAGATCTATAGAGATAGATCAAGACGCTTAATAGGACTTTCACAAAGCACATACCTTGATAAGATCTTGAAGAAGTTCAAAATGGATCAGTCCAAGAAGGGGTTCTTGCCTATTTTGCAAGGTATGAAGTTGAGTCAGACTCAAAGCCCGACATCTGCAGAAGATACAGAGAAAATGAAAGACATTCCCTATGCCTCACCCATAGGTTCTATCATGTATGCTATGATGTGTACCAGACCTGATGTGTGCCTTGCCATAAGTTTGGCAGGGAGGTACCAAAGTAATCCAGAAGTGGATCACTGGACTACGGTCAAGAACATCCTGAAGTACCTGAAAAGGACCAAGGATATGTTTCTCGTTTATGGAGGTGACAAAGAGCTCGTCGTAAATGGTTACGTCGATGCTAGCTTTGACACTGATCCAGATGACTCTAAGTCACAAACCGGATACATATTTATATTAATGGTGGAGCTGTCAGTTGGTGCAGTTCCAAGCAGAGCGTCGTGGTGGGATCTATGTGTGAAGTGGAGTACATAGCTGCTTCGGAAGCAGCAAATGAAAGAGTCTGGATGAAGGAGTTTATATCTGATCTGGGTGTAATACATAGTGCATCGGGTCCAATGAAAATATTTTGTGACAACACTGGAGCAATTGCCTTGGCGGAGGAATCCAGGTTTCAAAAGAGAACCAAACACATCAAGAGATGCTTCAACTCCATTCGTGAACAAGTCAAGGATGGAGACATAGAAATTTGCAAGATACATACATATCTAAATGTAGCAGACCCATTGACTAAGCCTCTTTCGCGAGCAAAACATGATCAGCGCTAAGACTCCACGGGTGTTAGAATCATTGCAATGTAATCTAGATTATTGACTCTAATGCAAGTGGGAGACTGGAGGAAATATGCCCTAGAGGCAATAATAAAGTTGTTATTTTATATTTCCTTATTCATGATTAAGGTTTATTATTCATGATGGAATTGTATTGATCGGAAACTTAAATGCATGTGTGAATGCATAAACAAATACTATGTCCCTAATAAGCCTCTACTAGACTAGCTCGTTGATCAAAGATGGTTAAGGTTTCCTAACCATGGACATGTGTTGTCATTTGATAACGGGATCACATTATTAGGAGAATGATGTGATGGACAAGACCCATCCATTAGCTTAGCATAATGATCGATCTGTTTTATTGCTATTGCTTTCTTCATGTGAAATACATATTCCTTCGACTATGAGATTATGCAACTCCCGGATACCGGAGGAATACCTTGTGTGCTATCAAACATCACAACATAACTGGGTGATCATAAAGATGCTCTACAGGTATCTCCGAAGGTGTTTGTTGAGTTAGCATAGATCGAGATTAGGATTTGTCACTCCGGGAGAGGTATCTTTGGGCCCTCTCGGTAATACACATCATAAGCTTGCAAGCAAATGACTAAGGAGTTAGTCATGAGGTGATGTATTACGAAACGAGTAAAGAGACTTGCCGGTAACGAGATTGAACCAGGTATGAAGATACCGATGATCGAATCTCGGGCAAGTAACATACCGATGGACAAAGGGAATTGCGTATGTTGTCATAACGGTTCGACCTATAAAGATCTTCGTAGAATATGTAGGAGCCAATATGGGCATCCAGGTTCTGCTATTGGTTATTGACCGGAGAGGTGTCTCGGTCATGTCTACATAGTTCTCAAACTTGTAGGGTCCGCACGCTTAACGTTTGTTGATGATATAGTGTTATATGAGTTATGTGATTTGGTTACCGAATGTTGTTCGGAGTCCTGATACGTCTCCAATGTATCTATAATTTTGATTGTTCTATGCTATTATATTATCTATTTTGGATGTTTTATATGCATTAATATGATATTTTGTATTATTTTTTGGACTAACCTATTAACCTAGAGCCTAGTGCCAGTTCCTGTTTTTTCCTTGTTTTTGAGTTTCGCAGAAAAGGAATACCAAACAGAATGAAACCTTCAAGATGATTTTTCTTGGACCAGAAGACAACTAGGAGACTTGGAGATGAAGTCAGAGGAGCCACGAGGCGGCCAGAAGGACGGAGGGCGCACCCCCACCCTTGTTCCCCCCGTACCCTCCTGACCTAATTCTTTCGCCTATATATTCCCAAATATCCCCAAACCTCTAGAGGCATCCACGGAAACACTTTTCCGCCGCCGCAACCTTTTGTACCCGTGAGATCCCATATAGGGACCTTTTTTGGCACCCTGCCGGAGGGGGATTCGATCATGGAGGGCTTCTACATCAACTCTATTGCACTTCCGATGAAGCGTGAGTAGTTTACCACAGACCTACGGGTCCATAGCTAGTAGCTAGATGGCTTCTTCTCTCTCCCTCTTTGATTCTCAATACCATGTTCTCCTCGATGTTCTTGGAGATCTATTTGATGTAATGCTTTTTTGCGGTGTGTTTGCCATGATCCGATGAATTGTGGATTTATGATCAGCTTATCTATGAATATTATTTGAATCTTCTTTGAATTCTTTTATGCATGATTTGGTATCTTTGTAATTCTCTTTGAACTATCGGTTTGGTTTGGCCAACTAGATTGGTTTTTCTTGCAATGGGAGAAGTGCTTAGCTTTGGGTTCAATCTTGCGGTGTCCTTTCCCTGTGATAGTAGGGGCAGCAAGGCACGTATTGTATTGTTGCCATCGAGGATAAAAAGATGGGGCTTTCATCATATTGCTAGAGTTAATTCCTCTACATCATGTCATCTTACTTAATGCGTTACTCTGTTCTTCATGAACTTAATACTCTAGATGTAGTGTCGGTGTACTAGAGTAGGGGTACCCTTAGCACCCCGAACTCGTGCACGGGCAGTTGCAGCACCCTGCTGCAGGGCTGGCCTGGCGACCATCAAGATCTTCCGCGGCTCCTTTGGATCCATTCGAGAACAAAGTAATCAAGGCCCCGGCAAGAGGAGCTTGCCGGGAAGAACACTCAAGGCACGAAGGAAACAAGGCCCCGGCAAGAGGAGCTTGCCGGGAAGGCTTGGTGAGCGCCGAGCTCCCAAGCGCGACAAGGGTTCTGCCGCGGCAAGGCGCTTGCCGCGGCAGGCAACCTCTCTTCATCTCCGCTCCAGCTCATCCGCCAACATGTCACCGCGGGGTTTTCCCAGGAACGCGTGTCGACGGGCTGTGCAGCCAGCAGGGAGCAGCGATAAGCGGCGCTGACAAGCTACCATCGTGGCAAACGGAGGCGCACTTGACGGTCCTCGTTACCTTTGTTCAGCGATCGAGACGGGCATTTATGACTCTTGTCCCTTGCCGTCGAGTTAGGTATAGATCATCGTACACTGTACAAAGCGGTGTACCAACCTCTGTTTTTACTATCTTACCCTTGTCTACTTGCCACCTGTGGTGACCCCTTGTGCCTATAAAAGGAGGCCCAAGTGCAACGTAGAGGGGGTTCGGTTCGGCTCCGGCTTAGTTTATTCGACTCATATGAGACCACACTCAGGCTAGGTTTTGTAGCTCCCATTGCTCCCTAGCAAGAACACAATATAGTCCACAAAGAAGCAGTAGGAGTATTATCTCTCCGGAGAGCTCCGAAGCTGGGTAAATCTGCTCGTGTGCATCGCTCCGATCCGCTCTTTGTGCATCCTCCGCTCCCCCTCCGAACCACAAGGGACCAGGTCCCATAGGTGATCGCGGGACACGATCGCCTTCCCGACATCTTTGGCGCGCTGTAGGGGCGTCGAGGCTGTGTGAACCCGATCCGGCGTTCACACGAGCGCTTCTTCATCAACACCTTCGTCAACATGCCACCGAAGAAGAAGGCTTCGGCGTGAGCAGAGCTGCTCATCAAACCCACCACCACCGGAGCTCGCGAGTGGTGGAGAAGACGCTGGAGGAACGGGCGTCGTCGAAGAGCCCACGGCGCTGCCAGATCCAAGGACAAGACGGCGCAAGCTTCGCGTCTGAGTCCGCACCGCCCCTTCTCAAGAGGCGCTGAAAGACAGCGTCATGGTGCTCGCAGCACCATACGCCTGATAGATCAAGGCCAAGCTGGAGGATCCGGGGACCCTCGAGACCCGCATGCACACCAGCATGCCGGTACCAGCGGAGTACGGTCGCTGGGGCGGGACGCTGCTCCTCCTAACTTGGTTAGGAGTCCGAGCACGTCTCGTTCTTCGCTCTGTACGCCATTGCCCCCACCACACCAGCGAAGCCTTGGCAAGAGCTCGCCATTACTTCTAGACTACCCTCCAACGGCCGACAAGATCGGCGAATGGAGGAACACCATCCGTAGCCTCATCGGCTTTGCCAGCAGCGGCGTCCCTGACAACCAAAGCGCCTCGCCGCAGCGGCGTGGCGACAAGGCACAAGCCGATGGCGGCGAGACTTGCGGGGTGCAGCCACCGTACACTCCCTTCGAAGGCCAAGATCGCCGACTCGCCGGATCCACCTCGACAGCGATTCCACAGCGTCGTCAGATCCGCAAGCTCGTCGCGACCAGCGCCAAGTTCTTCGAGAACGGCAAGAAGAAGACGCTCGAACCCGTATCGAGCGCCGAAGAGAAGCCGCGTCAATCCGACCAGCGCCCGGGCCCATCAAGTCGATATGCATGCGCCCAGGGAACCAGGCGACTTGCCGACACAGTAGGTTGCCCTGCGTTCACTCGTGAGCTGCGGCAAGTCCAAAGGGCCCGACAAGAAAAACTTCAAGCCAGATGTGCCAGAGAAATATGATGGCAGGACACACCCATCGGAGTTCCTCAGCATCTACACCATCGTGGTGCAGGCTGCGGGGGGACGAGACGACAAGATCTTCGCCAACTATTTCCCTCTGGTGCTCAAGCCAAACGTCAGGTCTTGGCTCATGCATTTGCCGGATAGCTCTAATTCTTCTTGTGCGGCTATGTGCCACCAGAGTGTCGGCGCCTTCACAGGCGGCCACAAGCCTCATGGCCAAGAGAGTGACCTTCACCTGCTCGCCCAGAAGGAAGGAGAGTCCCTGCGCAAATTCATCCAGAGATTCAGCCGTGTGCATTACAACATCCCAGATGTCCACCCTGCCGCGGTGATCAGTGCATTTCATCAGAATGTGCGAAACCGCAGGATGAGGGAGGAGATGGCGATGTGCAAAGTGAAAGACGTCAACGAGCTCTACGCCCTGGCCGACAAGTGTGCACGCGCTGAAGAAGGAAGAAGACTCCTAGGAGAGAATGTGGGAGTAGAGTCTGACAGTGAGGAGACCTCCCCGGCAAGGAAGAGCCGGCGGCGAAACAACAGAAAGAGGAAAAACCAAGAAGTACTAGTTGTCGAGCAGTCCGGCAAGGATGGTGCCTCCAACAAAGCCAAGGCTGGTGGCTCCAGCAAGGAAGTTGCCGCTGACACCGATCGCCAAGCTGTGGCGGCCGCCGACAAGCATGACAGCTCCAACAAGCAGTACTGCAAAATTCACCGCACCAAGGGCCACGACCTCCAGAGCTGCAAGAAAGTCGAGCAGCTTGTTGAACTGCAGAAGGCAGAATACGAGCGGCGAGACAAGGAGAAGGCCCAGGAAGGTGCTGCTGCGGCAAGTAAGAAGAGACCCGGTCGGGGAGGACGCCGCGGCAAGGCCAAGCAGCGGCAAGGAGACAGACCTCCCCGTGGCCGCGACAAGGACGAAGACGAAGATGAAGACGATGAAGATATGGAAGATGATGAAGCTGACGAGCAAGAGTTTTAGAAGGCAACAGAGATCCTTTGCGTTGATGGTGGTGCTTCTTTGCATACCTCGCATCGCCAACTCAAGCAATGGATGCGTGAGGTTAATGCAGCAGAACCATCCATAGAGTCGCGCAAACCTCTGAAGTGGTCCAGCACGCCCATCGTCTTTGACATTGAGGATCACCCTGATCGCATCACTGCGGTCGGGTGCTTGCCGATGTTGGTATCGCCAACTATCCGCAACCTCAAGGTCACAAAGATGTTGGTTGACGGCGGGCCGGCTCGAACTCGATCTCCTCTGCAGCGCTTCGTAAACTTCAAATCCTCGACAATGAAGCTCGAAGAGACCGGCACATTCCAAGGAATCCACCCAGAAGGAGCAAGCGAAAGGGAAGATCACATTGCCGGTAACATTTGGCGATGAGCTAAACTTCAGAACCGAGAAGGTCACATTCGACGTTGCCGATTTCCCATTGCCCTACAATGGCATACTTGGCCGCCCAAAGACTTGCCAAGTTCATGGCGGCCTCTCATTACGCCTACAATTTACTCAAGATGCCCGGCCCGATAAGCGTCATTTCTGTCCATGGCGACAAGAAGGATGCGCTTATCTGCGCCGACAAAATTTACCGGGATGCGGCAGCCGCGACACATAGCAAACCACTTGCCGCCGAAGCTCCCGGGGGGAAGAAGAAGACCACCAAGTCCGGCAAGAGTTCTGATGCCCACTCCGGCAAGCGCACCTCTTCGGAGTGCTGCGCTGCCGTCGAGGACGCACCATCGAGCTCCACCGGCAAGTGCAAAGATGATGGCAGCTCCGCCAAGACCAAGAAGGTGCTCGCCAAGGAGGACGGCACTTGTGGTACCTTCACCATCGATTGCCACGCTTGACCCTAAATAGGAAGGCGAGCTCGTTGCTTTCCTGCGGGCGAATGTCGATGTGTTTGCATGGCAACCATCCGACATCCCGGTGTTCCTGTGAAAGTAATTGAGCACCACCTAGCTGTCTGTCCTCACGCTGACCCGTCAAGCAAAAAGTTAGGAAACAAAGGCGGAGCGCCAAGAGTTCATAGCGTAAGAAATCAAGAAGTTGGAAGCGGCAGGCCTTGTCGAGGAGTCCTCCATCCCACGTGGTTGGCCAATCCGGTAGTTGTACGCAAGGCAAATGGGAAATGGAGACTTTGTATTGACTTCACAGATGTTAATAAAGCTTGTCCCAAAGACCCATTTCCCTTGCCACGTATTGACCAGATTGTTGACTCCACGGCTGGATGTGATTTGCTTTCATTTCTTGATGCATATTCAGGGTATCATCATATCTTCATGGCAGAAGAGGATGAAGAGAAAACCGCATTCATTACACCATGTGGCACGTACTATTTCATACGGATACCTTTCGGTTTGAAGAATGCTGGTTCAACTTTTGCAAGAGTAGTCCATGATGCTTTTGAGTCACAAATACACAGAAATGTAGAAGCCTACATGGATGACATAGTGGTCAAGAGCAAGGACAAAGCAACTCTAGTTCAGGATTTGGATGAAACATTTGCAAATCTGCGCAAGATCAACCTCAAGCTCAACCCCGAGAAGTGCGTGTTTGGGGTCCCTTCCGGCAAGCTTCTCGGGTTCTTTGTGTCTCAGCGGGGAATTGAAGCCAATCCCGACAAGATCAAGGCCATTGAGCAGATTGAAGCACCAAAGCGCGTCAAGGATGTCAGAAGGCTTGCCGGTTGCATGGCCGCTCTTAGCAGGTTTATCTCTAAGTCAGCTGAGCGCGCCCTGCCATTTTTCAAAATTTTGAAAAAGGCAGGTCCAACGAAATGGACTCCCGAGGCGGAGGCTGCGCTGCAAGACTTGAAGAGGTACCTGTCCTCCGCTCCAATGCTTGTCGCACCTAAGCCACAAGAGAAGTTGCTGCTGTACATAGCAGCAACCAATCAAGTGGTTAGTGCTGCGTTAGTAGCGGAGAGGCAGGCAGATGATGAGCCGACAACCGAGGCAGATGCATCCAGCGACAAGCAGGGGGCTTCGCCGTCAAGCTCTGGTCCCGACAAGGACAGATCAGCGCAGGGTTGCGACAAGATCCAAAAAAGGATGGTGCAGCGCCCAGTCTACTTTTGTCGGGCCTTTTACAGGGGCTAGGTCAAGGTATTCCGGTGCGTAAATTGCTTTTCGGCCTCCTCATGGCCTCAAGAAAGCTGCGCCATTACTTCCAAGCACATGAGATAACAGCTTGTCACTCGCTTTCCGCTGAAGAGGATATTGCAAAATCCGAAGCAACAGGCGTAATTGTCGAGTGGGCACTTTGGGCTATCAAGCTTTGGTCTCAAGTTTGAAAGCACTTCAACTATCCAAAGCGTAGCATTGGCAGAATTCATAGCAGAGTGGACGCCAACGCAAGATGAAGAAATTCCGAGATGAGCATCCCGTCAAGGAGGCAAATAAAGAGTGGCTGATGTACTTTGATGGTGCCTTCATTGTAAGGCGCCCGGTGCGGCGTCTTGCTTATCGCACCCACCGGAGAGCACCTCAAGTACATAGTTCAGATGCACTTTCCCAAGGAACAAGCAACAAACAATACCGCAGAGTATGAAGGTTTGCTTGCGGTCTCGAGATTGCGGTAGACCTTGGGATCAAGAAGCTCATTGTCGGGGACTCGCAACTTGTCGTCCGCCAAGTAAATAAAGATTATCGAGTCCGTTGATGGAAGCCTCACGTCGATGAAGTGAGGAAGCTAGAAGAGCACTTTGAAGGCACGCAAATGGAACACGTTCCAAGAGCTCGTAATGATATTGCCGATGGCTCGCCAAAGTGCGCCGCACTCAAGTTACCGGTGGAACCAGGAATTTTTGTGCTCAAGCTAACTCAACCAACCGTAACACCATCAACAGGATGTAGCAAAAGAGAAAATTGGTTTCCGGCGACTACTTTCCGGCAGAGCTCCCCGGAGCCGCCGCCAAGAAGGGCCCTAAAATCAACGCAAATATCACTGAGGAGCAGTCTGCTCCGACAAACCCTGTGGTTTGTTTCGTTGAAGCAGACGCTCCCGACAAGCTTTGCTCCGGCAAGCTTGCCGGAGATCATCAAGCTCCGGCGGAACCACAGGTTCTTGCCGTGGAAGCTAATGTTCCCGCAGTGGTAGATGAGCCTTTAGTCCTTGTTGTCGAGCCGCAGGCTCCAGCATGGGCGCAGCAAATCGTCCATTTCCTTCAGACAGGAGAACTTCCCAAAGAGCAAGAAGAAGCGGAAAAAGTAGCCCGGCAGTCAAGTATGTATCAGTTTTGTTGACAACATCCTATACAGAAGAAGGCTCAACGGAGTGAAATTGAAGTGTATTTGCCGGGAAGATGGACAGAAGCTGTTGGCAGAGATACATGGAGGCATATGTGGTCACCACATTGGCGCAAGAGCACTTGCCGGCAAAGCTTTCCGCAAGGTTTCTTCCGCCGAAGCCCTCCAGATGCAATCGCACAAGTAACCAAGTGTGAAGCGTGCAGTTCCATTCCAAACAGATACACCAACCAGCTCAAGCTCTCCAAACGATCCCTTTATCCTCGCCCTTTTCGTCCGGGGGCTCGACATCCTCGGCCCCTTCCCCGAAGCCGTCGGGGCTTTGAGTACTTGTACGTCGCAATCGACAAGTTCACAAAGTGGCCGGAAGTGGAACCAGTGAGGAAGGTGACAGACGCGGCAGTCAAGTTCTTCAGGTCAATTGTTTGCCGTCTTGGGATTCCTAACAGGATCATCACCGACAACGACACACAGTTCACAAGCCGCACCTTCATGCAGTACGCCCAAGATCTTGGCGCCAAGATCTGTTTTGCTTCTGTTGCTCATCCGAGAAGCAACGGTCAAGCAGAGAGAGCAAACGCTGAAGTGCTGCGGGGACTCAAGACCGTAACTTTTCGGCTGAAATGCTGCACAAGTGCGAAGAAACCGGATTGAGGAGCTGCCGGTGGTTCTTTGGTCGATCAGACGATGCCAAATCGAGCCACCGCCGCACACCTTTCGCTCTAGTCTACGGAGCAGAGGCAGTTCTCCCCACGGAACTCGTGTACGGATCACCTCGAGTGCTCGCTTATGATGAGCTTGAGCAAGAACAGCTGCGACAAGATGACGCGCTGCACCTCGAGGAGGATCGTCTTCAGTCTTCAGACGAGCTGCTCCTTACCGGCAAGCTTTGCGTCGCTACCATAGCCGCAGTTAATGCCGAAGCTTCTAGGAAGGCGACCTTGTTCTTCGGCGTGTTCAATCCGCCAAGAATTCCAACAAGTTGACGCCGAAGTGGGAAGGCCCTTATCGGGTGAAACGAGTCACTAGGCCAGGCGCTGTCCGCCTTGAGACCAAAGATGGCGTTCCGGTGAGCAATTCCTGGAATATAGAGCATCTTCGCAAGTTTTACCCAGAAGGCGCGGTTGCCGGAACCCGTTCCGGCAACCACCCTTTTGTACAAGTCTTGCCGCTGTTGCAAGTAATCCTTTGTACAAAGCCGGGCGCAGACCCCGTGCATCAGTAAAGCCTATGTGTTGTGCACAACTTGTCAATACATGCTTTCATAATCTTATATGCATGTGTTCTCTAACATTTTGTGCAGCATCCACACCCGGTAAGCGATAACGAGCCACTAGGCTCCATAACTTTATTTTCTCTTCTTTCTTCTCAAACAAGAAGAAGGTTCATCCACCCACCATTTATCCGGGTGGGAATGAGAAGATAATGGTGTGGGCCACCAAGCGTCGCTCGAGGAACCGTCACCTTGCCGGGAAATGGACAACAGAGAAGCTAAGTTGCTAAGTTTAAACAATCAGTTTTAAATTTTTAAGTTATCTTCCTCGAACGATAGTACTTTGTATGGAAAACCTGTGCGCGGAGGAACCGACTCATGACTAGCTTATGCCTTACTTTGTTTCGAGTCCGCTCAACAACTTAAGTGTGCTGCAACTAGTTTGCGACAAGGTTGCTTGTCTGAGGCGGCATCGCCAAAGAAGTCAGTCAAGTTCCGCACTCAGCGCTCGCGGCAAAGGTGTTTGCACCGACAAGTCCCCTAAAAGCGTAGGGCATAAATATACAAGGGAAAAAATCAAGTAAAGGAAATAACATTGCATTCGATTACATAATAACTTGTCGCAGATCTAATAAATTTTTCGCCTAAACATGATCTACAGCGACAAGAGAAAGATAAGCTTGGCGGCCTAGTCCACGCGGTCGCCATCGAGCCTCTTGACTCCGCTCACCCTGTCCATAATGGGTGCGACAAGGGCCTTGAGCGCTTCAACATCAGCAGATGGAGGCAGGGACTTGAGAACTTTGGTGAAATCGACGCCTGGGTTGCGGAATGCCACTTTCACCAGCACCTTCTGGAGGGCCCCGGCGCAAACTTGGCGTGACTCCTCTGCCAGTTGCTTTGGGATTTCCTCCCGGAGCCGCTGGAGACCCGTCAGCACGCCCTTGAAGAATAGACTGAGCTTGACGCTGGGCTGGAGGTTCTCGTCGGTGGAGTACCCAAGATCCACCATTCCTAGCTCCATCAGCTCATTATGGATGCCGGCGGCGGTGTCCACAAGACCTTCTGTCCAGTGCATTATGCTATCTCTGAGATCATTCTGGGCAGTCGCAGCACTCGCCAACAGCTCCTCATTAGCTTTAATCTTCTCCAGCAGGCCCGTTTCCCGCTCCTTGGCGCCGTTCAGCGTCTCTGTCAGGGTGGTCAATTTTAGCTCCAGATCCGCCTTGGAGTCCTTGGCGGCATCGAGCTCTTTGATCTTTTTAGCAAAGCGACCTTGCAACTCGCCGAGGGTGTAGGCTTCCTTCTCGCGCTCGCGCTTCAACCCGGCGACCTCCTCGGCGCTCTTCTGGAGGGTGGACTCCAGCTGAGCCACCCTCGCCTCCAATTCCTTCTTGGCGGCCTCGGCACCGCAATAGCATCCTTTGCCTCCTGAAGTGGCCCGCTAATCGATTGCTCGCGCCGGCGAGATCTTCCTCATAGCTGTCGAGGTTGATCTTCCGCTGCGCCAGCTCACCTTCTTCTTGGCGGAGAGCTTCGCCGGCAAGCCTCTCGCTGCTCCTCGACCTCGGCCTTCTCCAAGATGAAGGCCGTGCGCTCCTCGACAAGCTGCTCCGCGCCTCTGCTATATCCCGTAGAGTTTCTTTGTTGGCGCCACGAGCTCTTCCGCGCGTTTCTCCAAGTCAGCTCCCGCCCTCGCGACAAGCGCCTCCCTGGACTCCAGCTTGGCTTGTCGGGCGCGGTTGAGCGACAACAACCTCCTTAGCAGCTGCTCCTCCTCAGGCTCACCGCTGCTGCTGCTCGGAGCATCGATCAGCGACAGCCCGGCGGAGGCAAGCAGTTCCGCGTCGAAGGTCTCCCCTTCGGCCGGTGCCACTGAGCTTGATGCCCATGGGAGCTTGATAAAGACACCCTCGCCGCCTTGAGATAGGCGCTGGCTGGGGCTCTTCGAGTCCGTGCGGCATCGGTGGCGGGAGGATCGACGGTCGGTGCAGCGCCTGGCGCTCCTGCGGCCTCAGGGCCGTCAGTGCGATCGCCGGATCCCTCCCCAGCCTCTGCGCCAGCAGCCTTGGCGGCCTCCTCACCGGCGGACCCATCGGCGCCGGCCTCCTCCTCCATGTTGGCAGCGTCGACATTGTCGCCACGAGCGTCCTCCTCGCCGGCAGCCTCAGTCTCCATCGGATCTCCGGCGGATGGATCTGATGGTCAGAAAAAGAAAGAACAAGTCAAGCAAATGTTCGAAAGAGAAGAACAGAAGAAAAGAGAATCCAAGGGAGGTTTTCAAACAAGAAAATTACCTGCAATGGGATCTGTTGCCACGGTCTCCACAACCGGAGGGTCGTCGGCGCTGGTCCTTGTCGAGGAAGCTCCCCTTGTCGGAGAGGCCTCCCTTGCCGGAGAGCGCTCCCTTGGTGGAGAGTTCTCCCTTGGCGATGTAGTTGAAGCAAGCAGAACTTCGGGAGTGACCTCCGGTGCTTCCTGATGAGGCTGCTCTGCTCCTACATAATTCAACAAACCAGATATCAGTGACGGAGAAGCACCCAAGCACACCTAACCATGAGAAGTAAACCAAACACTTACGCTTGGGGCTGTGCTGGGGGCTGCTCTGTTGAAGGGTTGCCGGGTCCGGCAAGGGAGTCCCAGACGTGCCCCACAGCCGCCCGCAGGGGAATCATCTGAGACGACAACCACCGGGGTCTTGGCCCTCTTCGACGCCCTCTGAGCTAGCGTCCTGAAGAAGGAGAAGTTTCAGAGTGAAGCCAGTCAGATATAAAATAAAGCAATAAATTGGAGGATTACAAGTAGCTGTGACAAGATCTTACTCTTCCTCTTCTTCCCCGGAGCTGAGGGCGGAGAGATCAAATTCCGCTCCGCCACGACGAATTGGAGGAGAAGATTCCCTCGGACGCTTGGCGGGTGCAGGGGCCGCGACTCCAGAAGACCCCGCTCCCGTCGCCATGGCGGCATGCGGCGCTCCCGCGGCAACGGTGCTTGCCGCGGTAGAGCGCGTCGGGCGGCTGTTGGGCCGTCTGCCGCCCCGCCACTTCTATGGTCTTGCGGAGGCGTCTCCTTGGCGGGGCCGCAGGCTCCTCCTGCGGCAAGCTGCTTGACGGCGGAGGGGAAGCGCCCCCGGCCGGCTCTTCCGGATTGGCGTCGGGCTCGGCCTGTTCCTCCTCACCGGTGAGCTCTTCCCGGTCGGCAAGGCTTGCCGCCTCGGCTGTTTCCGCCTCCTCGACGGTAAACCCAAACACGCCGGCGGCGGCAGCTTCTGCCGCCTCCTCCAACCTTGTATGGCGTCGCGCCATCTCCTGATCGGTGGTGTCGCGGGTGAGCCGTTTCTGCTCGTCGGCGCGGATCGGCACTTCCACCAAGTTGTCGAAGAACTGCTGCACGACATCGTCGGCGGGCTCCTGCCAAGTTGGGACGATTCCATGGGAATCGCACAACGGCATCATCGCGCGAATGCTATCAAGCGACGAGTTGTTGCACAAGGGCACGACTCCCCTCGGCAACATGCACCACTCGGGGTGATCCGCGTCAGGCTTGAACAGCTCCCGCAGCATGCCGTCCAGCTCCAAGACAGTAGAATTCCAGTTCAGACCCGGGCGCAGCCTCATAATGTCCGCCGCATTTTGGAATTCCCAAGCAGGCCTCCTCCTCTCCTGCAAGGGTGCAATGCGGCGGCGAAGGAAGTCCGCGCCAACAGCTCCTACGGTAAGCCCTGCTTGCCGGAGACGCAGAATCCTAGTCACGGCAATCTTCAACTTGTCGCCCTCCGCGCCAAGTTGCTCCAGCCATTGCCGCCAAGACTATGGGAGTTTGGCGCAGGCGGTGAAAGGCTGTGGCTCCTCCTCTAAGATCCAACACCAATCAGCTCTCCACTCCTCCCACTTGTCGCAGCCTCCGTCAAGATATGCTTCCTTCTTGCCGATCCTAGAGACCCATGCAATCCCTCCGGCAAGCGGCTCTCCTCTCTCTACGCGGGGCATGAAGTAATGGTGGAAGAGTGCTACATTTGGGTGGAACCCGACAAAGTTCTCGCAGAGGTGTGCGAAAATGGCTAAGGTGAGGACGGCGCTGGGGGTGAAATCAAGGAGGCGGAGGCCATATGTGTTCATGACATCGCAAAAGAATTCAGAAAAGGGCAGGCAGAGCCCGCAGTGGAAGAAAAGCACGAAGAAAGGGTACCCGATGGAAACTTTCTCGGATGTGACGGCGGAGATGACTCTTGTGCGCGGATGCGCCCGGGTCTCCGTCGACCAGAAAAGATAGTACAGCTCCCGCAGCTCCTTCCTGTCAAGCAGGGGATCGAAGAGGGCCTGCTCCTTCCGCAGCACCGCGAGCCGCTGCGCCTCGGCCAATTTCACGCCTTTTCCCTTGTCGGCCTTCGGAGCCATGGGGAGAGGTGGTGGAGGAGGTCGACGGCGTTGGTGGCACCGGTAGCAATGGAGGGGGCGGAGCGTCACTCTCTTTGGGCTTGAGAAGAAAGGGGAAAGCGACGAGGGTTTCTGATGTGACATCAGTGGCAAGTGGGCGTCCTGCCCCTGTACCCCCTGCTTATAAAGAGGGAGAGGGGGCGGGCGTTCCGATTTTTCCATTAAAGAAAGCCCCACGACCTCCCCCACGACGCCACGTCCGGTGCGTGGCGTTAAATGGGAGGCGTGGTGGGTCCAGAAGCGGTAATGGCGTAATCCGGACCGTGCGTGCCCGTGCACTGTTTTGGGCCTGGCCCAACAGAGCTTGGCGCCGTGTGGCCCAGTTCGGGGCTCTGTCGGTGTACTAGAGTAGGGTACCCTTAGCACCCCGAACTCGTGCGCAGGCGATTCTTGACCTACGGCGAGGCTGGCTGGCGACCAAGATCTTCCGCGGCTCCTTTGGAGACATTCGAGAACAAAGTAATCAAGGCCCCGGCAAGAGGAGCTTGCCGGGAAGAACACTCAAGGCACGAAGGAAACAAGGCCCCGGCAAGAGGAGCTTGCCGGGAAGGCTTGGTGAGCGCCGAGCTCCCAACCGCGATAAGGGTTCTGCCGCGGCAAGGCGCTTGCCGCGGTAGGCAACCTCTCTTCATCTCCGCTCCAGCTCATCCGCCAACGTGTAGTCGCGGGGTTTTCCCAGGAACGCGTGTCGACGGGCTGTGCAGCCAGCGGGGAGCAGCGATAAGCAGCGCTGACAAGCTACCATCGTGGCAAACGAAGGCGCACTTGACGGTCCCTGTTACAGTGTTGAGGCGACTGAGACGGGCATTTATGACTCTTGTCCCTTGTCGTCAGAGTTAGGTATAGATCACTGTACACTGTACAAAGCGGTGTACCAACCTCTGTTTTTACTATCTTACCCTTGTCTACTTGCCACCTGTGGTGACCCCTTGTGCCTATAAAAGGAGGCCCAAGTGCAACGTAGAGGGGGTTCGGTTCGGCTCCGGCTTAGTTCATTCGACTCATACGAGACCACACTCATGCTAGGTTTTATAGCTCCCATTGCTCCCTAGCAAGAACACAATATAATCCACAAAGCAACAGTAGGAGTATTATCTCTCCGGAGAGCTCCGAAGCTGGGTAAATCTGCTCGTGTGCATCGCTCCGATCCTCTCTTTGTGCATCCTCCACTCCCCCTCCGAACCACAAGGGACCAGGTCCCATAGGTGATCGCGGGACACGATCAGCTTCCCCGACATGTAGGCATGAGTCGGTCGATGTGTGGAGTAATAGCAGTAGATGCAGAATCATTTCGGTCTACTTGACACGGACATGATGCATATATTCATGATCATTGCTTTAGATATCGTCATAACTTTGCGCTTTTCTATCAATTGCTCGGCAATAATTTGTTCACCCACCTTATTATTTGCTATCTTGAGAGAAGCCTCTAGTGAAACCTATGGCCCCGGGGTATATTTTCCATCATATTAGTTTCCGATCTACTATTTTGCAATCTTTGACTTTCAGATCTATAAACCAAAAATACCAAAAATATTTACTTTATCGTTTATCTATCTCTATCAGATCTCACTTTTGCAAGTAACCGTGAAGGGATTGACAACCCCTTTATCACGTTGGGTGCAACTTGTTTGATTGTTTGTGCATGTATTCGGTGATTTGTGCGCTGTCTCCTATTGGATTGATACCTTGGTTCTCTAACTGAGGGAAATACTTATCTCTACTTTGCTGCATCACCCTTTCCTCTTCAAGGTAAAAACCAACGCAAGCTCAAGAAGTAGCAAGTCCTGGATGAGATCAAGGACATGAGGAGGAGTCTCTAAATGGTCGAGAGGTAAAGATTGATATATAGGACGATGGTATTCGGACACCAGAAGTGTTATGGAGGGTACCGGGTACTTATTGGGTCACCGGAAAGGAGTTTCGGGCACCCCCGACAAAGATATGGTCCTTATGGGCCAAGTGAGGGAACACACCAGCCCACAAGGGGCTGGCGCCCCCTCTATGGGGCCAGCCCTATGGGGAGGGAAAGGAAACGGGAGGAGGAAAGGAAAGTGTGGAGTTGGACTCCCTCTTCCTTCCCTCTCCCCCCTCTTTCCTTTCCCCCCTTGTTCATACAAGGGAAGGGGGGAGCAGGGCAAGGCAGGGGCCCTAGGGGCCGGCGGCCAGCCCTAGGGCGCGCCTGGCTTCCTGCTCTCCCCTCCCACATATATATATATACATAGGGCTAGACTATTCTGTTACCCATAACAGAATATTATTTTGTTACCCCCCTCCCCTTATAGGCGCGACGCGCACAACACCGTAGGATCCCCCCCGACCCCAACGCGCCTTCTTCCGCCGGAGGCTAGCGTTGTGGGCGAGCGAGCGACGGCGGCAGCCGGAGCGAGGGAGCCCGCGACGCCGTGATTGGCCGGCGACGGATCCGCAGCCGCCTCCTCCTTCCTTCTGTCGCCGGATCCAGCAACGGGGTCGTGATCCCAACCTCCTGCCTCCCTCCGTCGCCGTATTAATCGACAGGTCCGTGATCCCCGTCTCCTGCATCCCTCCATCGCCGGATCCATCATCGGGGTCGTGATCCCCGCCTCCTGTCTCCCTCCGCCACAGGATCCATCGACAGGGCCGTGATCCCCGCCTCCTGCCTCCCTCCGTCGCCGGATCCATCGACGGAGCCGTCATCCCCGCTTAGGGAGTCCTGGATGAGGGGGTATCCGGACAGCCGGACTGTGTACAACGTCCGGACTATTGAAGCGTGAAGATACAAGACTCAAGACTTCGGCCCGTGTCCGGATGGGACTTTCCTTAGCGTGGAAGGCAAGCTTGGCGATCCGGATATTATATTTCCTTCCTTGTAACCGACTCCATGTAAACCCTAGCCATCTCCGGTGCCTATATAAACCGGAGAGGTGGTCCTTAGTAGGCCGATCACAATTACAATCATACCATCATAGGCTAGCTCTTAGGGTTTAACCTCTACGATCTCGTGGTAGATCTACTCTTCTACTACCCATATCATCAATATTAATCAAGCAGGAAGTAGGGTTTTACCTCCATCGAGAGGGCCTGAACCTGGGTAAACATCTGTGTCCCTTGCTTCTTGTTACCATCAGCCTTGACGCACAGATCGGGACCCCCTACCCTAGATCTGCCGGTTTTGACACCGACATTGGTGCTTTCATTGAGAGTTCTGTTGTGTCGTCGCTGTCAGGCTCAATGGCTCCTTAAATGATAATCAACGACACTGTCCAGGGCGAGAGTTTCCTCCCCGGACAGATCTTCATGTTCGGCGGCTTCGCACTGCGTGCCAACTCGCTTGGCCATCTGGAGCAGATCGATAGCTACGCCCCTAGCCACCAGGTCAGGTTCGGAAACCTGAACTACATGGCGGACATCCGCGGAGACTTGATCTTCGATGGATTTGGGCCTATGCCAGGAGCACCGGACAATCACGACGAGCATGGCTTAGACCTGCCGTCAGACGAAGCCCGGGGTATCATCCCCGTACTGTCCCCGGACCTAGATCTGGAGCAGACTACGTCGCCTGAGGGCGGAGGGATGGACCGCGCCCCCAGGTCGCACACTCATTGGTGGTGGAGCCGAACACGGGCCTTACCTCTGCGTTGTCCTGTGACTCCGAATCCCCGGATTCGTATCCGGACGTTGGTTCCAGTCCGCACGCTCCCGAGCCCGTCGGGCCAGGATGGGCTCCGATAATGGAGTTCACCACTGCGGATATCTTCCAGCACTCTCCCTTTGAGGACATGCTGGACTCATTAAAGTCTCTCTCTTTGTCAGGACGCTCTTCGCCGAACTATGTCCGGCTTGAGTGGGAAGCAGGCGACGAAGGAATTTGTTGCCCACCCACCACCCTCTTCATTGCCACGGGCGATGACTTAACCGATGTACTGAACTTCGACTCCGAAGATATCGACGGTATGGACGACGATGCAGGAGAAGAACATGAACCACCGCTCACTGGGCGGTGGACAACCACCTCTTCTTATGATATATATATGGTGGACACTCCGAAGGGAACAAATGGCGATGAGGCAATGGAGGATAAAACCTCAGGTAAAAAAGCAAAGAATGGGCGCCGCTGGTGCCACTCCAAGCCCCGCCACACCAATACCAGCCCAGGAGACGAAAACAATCCGAATGGTGCCGAAGAAGAAGACAACCCTGAACAGCCCGCCTTCAAGCAGGCCGAACAGGAGGATGAGCAGGTCAGCCTAGATGAACAGGCGACGGACGACTACCCGGAGGAGGACAGCTACATGCCCCCCTCCGAAGACGAGATTAGCCTCGGCGACCATGAGTTTGGCGTGCCTGAGGATCTCGTAGAGTAGGAGCGCTTCAAGCGTCGGCTTATAGCCACTGCGAGGAGCCTGAAAAAGAAGCAGCAGCAACTCCAAGCTGATCGAGAGTTGCTCACAGACAGATGGACTGAAGTCCTGGCAGCCGAGGAATACAGACTCGAGAACCACACGGCTGACCAGCCACCTCGTGGCCGGGATAAAGCGGCATACCAGTCCGCATACCAGCCAACACCCCCACGCCAACATACTATGGCCCGGGGCAACAAATCAGGACAGCCAAGATTGATCTACGGATCACGGGGGCGCGCCTCGGTACGCGAAGAAGACCGTCATGCCGGACACACCTTGAACAAGTTCGGCCGGGCCGAATATAACCACCCAGAGCAATTCGACCTGCGTAGCCACATAGCCCGGCACAGAGGCGCCGCGCACCCCCTCTGCTTCACTGATGAAGTAATGGATCATGAATTCCCAGAAGGGTTTAAACCCGTAAACATCGAATCATACGATGGCACAATAGACCCCGCAATATGGATCAAAGATTTCCTTCTCCACATTCACATGGCCCTGAGACGATCTACACGCCATCAAGTATCTCCCCTTAAGCTCAAAGGGCCAGCCCGACATCGGCTAAAAACAGCCCGCCAAAAATTCCATTGGCAGTTGGGAAAACCTAGAAGACGCATTCCTCGACAACTTCCAGGGCACTTATGTGCGACCACCAGACGCCTATGACTTGAGCCACATCACTCAACAACCCGGAGAGTCTTCTAGGAAATTCTGGACTCGGTTCCTAACTAAAAAGAACCAAATAGTTGACTGTCCGGATGCCGAAGCCCTAGCGGCTTTCAAGCATAATATCCGTGACGAGTGGCTCGCCCGACACCTCGGCCAGGAAAAACCCAAGTCCACGACAGCTCTCACAACACTAATGGCCCGCTTTTGCGCGGGCGAGGACAGTTGGTTGGCTCGCTGCAGCACTACGCCATAGTCTAGCACGGATGGCCGTGACAATAACGGCAAGCCACGGCGTAACAGACATAAGCGACGGAACAACGACGACATCACTGAAGACACGGCAGTCAACACCAGATTCAGTGGATCCAAGCCCGGTCAGCGGAAGAAGCCGTTCAAAAGAAACAATCAGGGACCGTCCAGTCTGGACCGCATACTGGAGCGCTCGTGCCAAATTCATGGCACCCCGGACAAGCCAGCCAACCACACCAATAGAGATTGCTGGGTATTCAAACAGGCTAGCAAGATAAACGCCGAAGACAAGGACAAGGGGCTGCACAACAACGATGACGAGGAGCCTCAACGTCCGAACTCGGGGGGACAGAAGAAATTTCCCCCCAGGTGAAAACGATCAACATGATCTACGCCACGCACATCCCCAAGCGGGAACGGAAGCGGGCACTAAGGGACGTCTATGCGATGGAGCCAGTCGCCCCCAAATTCAACCCATGGTCAGCTTGTCCGATCACTTTCGACCGTAGGGATCACCCTACTAGCATCCATCACGACGGCTCGGCCACATTGGTACTAGACCCAATCATTGACGGATTCCACCTCACACGCATCCTTATGGACGGTGGCAGCAGCCTGAACCTGCTTTACCAGGACACAGTGTGCAAAATGGGCATTGACCCTTCAAGGATCAAGCCCACTAAAACCACCTTTAAAGGTGTAATTCCCGGAGTAGAGGCCCGCTGTACGGGCTCTATAACGTTGGAAGTGGTCTTCGGATCTCCGGATAACTTCCGAAGCGAAGAGTTAATCTTCGATATCGTCCCCTTACGCAGTGGTTACCATGCACTACTTGGACGAACCGCATTCGCCAGATTCAATGCGGTACCACACTACGTATATCTCAAGCTCAATATGCCAGGACCACGCGGGGTCATAAAAGTGAACGGAAATATGGACCGCTCCCTACAAACAGAAGAACATACTGCAGCCCTCGCGGCGGAAGTACAATGCGGCCTTCCCCGACAAACCAATCCGGCGACAACAACTTCGAGCACAGTCAAGCGAGTCCGGAGCACCCTGCAACAGGACCATCAGGCACGCCAAGAGCGCGACTAGCAGTCCAGCCTCCGCTTAAGCCCCATCAAAGCAGCATTCGTGCCATGTGCACACAGTTACTCACTTAAAATACCATGGGCATAGGCGGAGGCACATCAACGACTCAGTCAATAGTGCGGGTAACCGCCAAATACTTTCATACTCTTTGCCTCTTACCTTTCAGGACACCGCGTTGGCGCAACATCCTCAAAAGAGCCGAATTGCCGGACTTATAGGGAAGAGACATCCAGGGAGGCAATAGACATTGTGCACAGAAGAAAATACCTAGGTGGAATCTATTTACGATTATCATACCTGCTTTATCTACCTGCACACAGCCTGCCCCTGGATAGGACATGTCAAATAGTCCTATTTTATATTCGCTTAACGCATCCATTGTAAATGTACGCTTAAACATATTTTTTGTCAATGAGAGATTATATATAGCGTCAGCTTATTATTCTCATTCAAGCATTTTTCTCTTATAAATGTTTATTTGATATTGCATCCGTACACCTTGGTGCGGCCAGTTTGCTAGGGGCTTCTTATGGCGCCCCGCTATATGGCAACTAAAGTCCGAACACTTTCAACAGTGCGGCACCCCGAACTTATAGCACTATATGCATTAGCTCCGAATCATGTCTTGGGTCTACAATTGGGATAGCCCGGCTCCCTTGATTTGGTGCCTTACATTCCGTTATATCGGCTAAGGTAGTGCAGGGAGAACTACTGCGATTGTGTCCCGGTTCATCCGAATGAGCACCTCAGTAGAGAAAGCCGAAACTGACCGGCATGATGTGGCGAGAGTTGGTCGCTGTTCGAGAGGTTTTAAAATCCTTAAAGATTTTCCGCTTTAGGCGATAAATTGGCTTCGTCCGATCTAGGCGTGTATAGCGCCCCAATTCGGCCTTCCAGATTCTAGGGGCTTCGCCGAAATTTAAAATTGTAGACTTCTATGGCTAAGTGAAAGTTATAAAGCCGCATAGTCCGATTGCCTTGTTCGCTGCGCCGGACACCTCCTTAAGGGACCAAACATTTGGGTAAAGAGTGTCCGGGTTTTCCATGAACACCCCAGTGCTAGTCACGTGGGGGCGGAAGCCGACAACTGGCCTACTTTCAGGATTTTATAAACAGCCGCACAGAAGGTAATATTTTAAATAACAATAGCGCTACATAGCGCAAGTAACTTCGTCTTTAATTACAAACATGACAGAAGTGAATTCATTCAAATATGGCGTCCTTGGTACATTCATTAGCGACGAGACGAGCAACCTTCATCATGCCATCGAGTACATTTCAGGATGGCGATGCACCTTGCCCTCCGGTGGCCCGTCCTTGACCAGCTTCTCCTCATCCAGCTTGCCCCAATGCACCTTGACGTGGGCAAAAGCTCGGCGGGCACCTTCGATGCAAACAGATCGCTTGATCACTTCAAGCCGTGGGCAGGCATCCACCATCCGCTTGATCGTGCCAAAGTAGCTCACGGGCACTAGCTCACCAGGCCACATCCTGACTATGAAGTCCTTCATAGCCAGTTCGGCCGCCCTGTGGAGTTCGACCAACTGCTTCAGTTGGTCGCTCAGAGGCATCGGATGTTCGGCCCCAGCATACTGGGACCAGAACAGCTTCTCCGTTGAGCTCCCCTCCTGGGCACGGTAGAACTCCGCAGCGTCTGTGGCGCTGTGTGGCAGATCTGCAAATGCCCCTGGAGAGCTCTGTATTCGAGTAAGTAAAAGAAACGCCTCCTCCACATGTTTGCTTTGTATAAAGAATTTCTTACCCGCTGCTATCTTTTTGGCCTCCTTGATCTCCTGCTGTGCTTTCTCAGCTTCGGCCTTGGCATCTTTCAAATTCACAAGGGCCTTCGCAAGCTCGGCCTCCTTCATCTTCAGATTATGCTTCACGGACTCGCACTTCTTGCCGAGGTCCTGGAGCTCCTGCTGTACCTCGCCCACCCTAGCACTTTGCTTTTCGCGCTCCTTACACTCCGAGGCCGCCTTGTCTTCGGCCTCGGACATCGCCTTCTTCAGGGACGCCAATTCGGCGGTGGCCCCTATTACACGGTCACGACACTTAGGTGTTAGACTCGTCAATTCTGCCTATCCTTTAACGCATGAGAGCGGGAATTACTTACCCTTGTTCTCTTCGAGCTGCCTCTTCGTGAGGACGAGCTCTCCCTGCGCTTGCTCCAGGTGCCGCTTCAGTTCGGCAACCTCGGCGTCTGAGCGAAGCAGCAAGCAGCACAGCCTGCTTATTCACAACAATACTTATTATTAGACTCCTGCGGATTATAGTTGACCCTCCGTTTGGCTTTTCTTTCAGAACACCAACAAGAGTATCAGGGGCTACTACCTATCGGGTGGTAATTTCATACATTTTTTACTTACCTCAAAGCCCGTCAGGAGGCTTGAGCAGGCTTCGGTCAGTCCGCTTTTGGCGGACATGACCTTTTGAATCACCGCACTCATAAGAGTATGGTGCTCTTCTTCCATGGAAGCGCCTCGAAGCGCTTCCACCAGACTATCCGGCGCCGTCGATGCGACGGAAGTCTTCGGCACGGGCTGCTCACCCTCCCTAATGAGGGGCTGCCCGCCTAAGTCCGGAACCGTCGAAGGTTCCAGAGCAGTGTTCGGTTGGGAGCCCGCCTTGTTGCGGCTCTCGTTGACGCGATCCGCGGGGATCTTGAACCCCGCATGCCCAACATTCAGAAGTCCGCCTTGGGGCGTCTCCAGTGCCACCTCCCCCTGCTCAGGGAACCTTCGGGACAACACCTCCGTGTTGTTCGCAGGCTGAGGAGTGGTGGCCGTCGGGAGCGGATTTATCGCCGAATCGCTCAGGGACCCGGAGGAGGATTCCTCGGGGTGAGCCCTGGCCGGACTGCATATATGTTCGGCACTATAAGTATAAAAACTATGAAGTGAAAGGATGATAGGATGCCGACACTTACGATCGCACCGGGGGCTTCCCCCGGGGCAGCCACCCCTCCTCGCTGTAAGCGGCCGTGGCGGAATAGTCCGGAAGGGTTACCTTCCCCTTCTTGGACGGCCCAGCCTCCCCCTCCAAGGTGGCTTTTCTCTTCTTCTCCCCCCTAGTGCGGGGCGGTGGTATTTCTTCTTGATTCCCCCCGCCTCCGCGGGAGGAATGTGTCTTGTCGTCATCGGACGACAGAGGAATAACGACCTTGCGCCGAGGGCCTTTTTCGGCCCCCTGGCCCGCTTCACCGGGCCCCTCATCCTCCCCGGATGGGGCGTATTCTTCTTCCTCCTCCCCTTCGTGGGAGGAGTCCGCCTCTTCGTCTTCGGACGAGGCTTCGGACGCAACCTTACGCCGGAGACCCTTCCTGGTCCCCGGGGCCCTCTTTGCGGCCTTCTTCTCCGGCACCTTGTACGGTGCCGGGACTAGCATCTCCGTCAGGAGAGCATCCGCTGGATCTTCCGGCAACGGAGCCAGACAGTCAATCTGCTCCGCCATCTTCACATAATCCTGAGGCAAATATATATAAATACTTAAAACTACCCCATGAATGTATTGGGAAAAAACTAAACCCGGTGGTGGTCCCAAAACTCACCGGATTCGGGGGCCGCGCTGCATGAAGTCCGCGGTCCTCGGATGTGGGAGGAGGTACTCCGAAGGCCTTGAACAACATTTTCCATGCGCCTTTGTGCGTCATGCCGTAGAGCTTTCGGAGCGTCTAGTGTTCGGCCGGGACGAACTCCCACAGATTTACCGCCCGCCTTTGGCAGGGCAGGATCCAGCGAACGAGCATGACCTGGATCACATTGACAAGCTTGATGTTCTTGTCCTTCATGCTTTTGATGCATGTCTGGAGTCCGACCAGCTCCGTGGAATCGCCCCAGGACAGGCCCTTCTCTTCCCAGGAGGTGAGCCGCATAGGGATTCCGGATCGGAACTCGGGGGCCGCCGCCCAGTTGGCGCCGCGCGGCTCGGTGATGTAGAACCACCCCGATTGCCATCCTTTTACGGTCTCCGCAAAGGAGCCGTCCAGCCAGGTGACGTTAGGCATCTTGCCCACCATGGCCCCTCCGCACTCCGCTTGTTAGCCGCGTATAACCTTCGGCTTCACGCAGAAGATTTGCAGCCATAGGCCGAAGTGAGGCCGGATGCGGAGGAAAGCCTCGGAAACGACAATGAACGCCGAGATGTTAAGGACAAAATTCGGGGCTAGATCATGGAAATCTAGCCCATAGTAGTACATGAGCCCGCGGGCGAAGAGATGGAGTGGGAATCCCAGTCCATGGACGAAGTGGGCGACGAACACGACTCTCTCGTGGGGTCCTGGGGTCGGAATGACCTGCCCAGCGTCTGGTAGCTGGTGCGCTATGTCTGCGGCCAAGTATCCGGCCGCTCGAAGATTTGTGATGTGCTTCTCCTCGACGGTGGAAGCCACCCACTTGCCTCCTGCTCCGGACATGTCTAGCTGTGCGGAGGGGACTTGGGCTTGAGCGCTGGAGCTCGAGGGGGCAAGAATGGGCAGAGAGGGAAGAAGGCGTGGGTAAAAATGAGGAAATCTTATCCCTTTACATAGGAGACGAAATAGGTGCGCCTCCCCACTTGACCGATGCAAATCGCTTGCTTCCCAAGCGCCACGATTAATGATATGGTGGGATTGCCCGTACCCGTATTGATGAGAATCCCGTAATGAGGGGGCACGATCTCTGCTTTGACAAGACGTGTCAAGGAAACCACCTCGCAATATGCGCTGTGGCTGGTGGTGGAAAGACGGTTCGAAGAATGACTTGACCGTAGTGACACGTCGCGTTGCCTAAAAAAGTTGTCAGCATATTGCATTTGTGAAACATCATTCTCTCTACGGTGGCATACGAAAATCATCTTGTGGATCCAGACACGGTCTGAGTGTTTGATAATTACCTTGGAGTATTCGAAGGAGGAACCCGCCCTGCAATGCCGAAGACAAGACTGCGCGCCGGACTCATCGTCATTGAAGCCCTGGTTCGAGAGGGCTACTGAGGGAGTCCTGGATTAGGGGGTATCCGGACAGCCGGACTGTGTACAACGTCCGGACTATTGAAGCGTGAAGATACAAGACTCAAGACTTCTGCCCGTGTCCGGATGAGACTTTCCTTGGCGTGGAAGGCAAGCTTGGCAATCCGGATATTATATTTCCTTCCTTGTAACCGACTCCATGTAAACCCTAGCCCTCTCCGGTGCCTATATAAACCGGAGAGGTTGGTCCTTAGTAGGCCGATCACAATTACAATCATACCATCATAGGCTAGCTCTTAGGGTTTAGCCTCTACGATCTGGTGGTAGATCTACTCTTGTACTACCCATATCATCAATATTAATCAAGCGGGAAGTAGGGTTTTACCTCCATCGAGAGGGCCCGAACCTGGGTAAACATCTGTGCCCCTTGCTTCCTGTTACCATCAGCCTTGACACACAGATCGGGACCCCCTACCCAAGATCCGCCGGTTTTGACACCGACACCCGCCTACTGCCTCCCTCCGTCGCCGGGTCTCCTTCTCCGGGGCAGTGATCCCCACAAGGTGCTTCCTCAACGAACCTCTTCGCCAGACGTACACCACAAGCAGGAGCTGCGTCAATGGCGCCACCTCGCAAGAACATGCCAGTAAGACGCCCACGAGAGGTAGAAGAAGAAGACAGTACACTGGAGGTAATGTCTGCTCCCCATGTTTGTGTCACTCCATCAGTTCATCAGTCCTGATATGAAGAAGAACCCGATGGTACATTGCAAATTCTAGCATCAGTTCATTGACACCCCTGCCACTTGATGCACGATTAGGATGTCGAGGTTACTGTCAGTGCATCTAATATGCTATCTTCAGTTCAACTAAAAAAAACTTAAACATGCGTTAGTCCAGGTAGATAGTGACAAGGTTCAACTACCACCGAGAGTTGTATGTTGTTATTTCTAAGAGTACAAGTCATGTAGTTGCATCAGTTCGAACGAGTAACAAAACTGTTACCGAAAAAAATATAAAATTGCTACACAGTAAGTTCAGTGATACATAAGCTAGCAGTACTTGTAATGTAGATGCATTGATGCACGATTAGGATGTCGAGGTTACTGTCAGTGCATCTAATATGCTATCTTCAGTTCAAATACAAGCACAGTCCATACCATGGTGCTGTGACCACCCCATCTAACATTTCCATATAGAAAAAAATACAAGCACAGTCCATACTGCGTCAATACTTTGCTTGCTCGTTCGTTCTGGCTCGGGCCCGCCGGGTTGGGGGAGGGGGGTCCCAACCCCCCCCCCCCCCGGCTCGGCCTCGCGCTAACGCGGCAGTGCGCTCGTTTGATAGGCGCAGTGCGGTTATTGTGTCCCCCCCCCCCATGCACCCACACCCCTAAGATAGATAATGGGGCAAGTCATGTTACGGACTCGCCTCCGCATGCGACACCGCGACACGCCGCGTCGTAAATGCTACACTTTCTGACTCGTTCTGGCTCGGCCTCGCCCGGGATGGGGAGGGGGGTCTCGATCCTCCCCGCTCGGCCTCTCACGCTAACGCCGACAAGGCGCTTGTTTGACAGCGCAAGGCGGTTATTCTGTTTCCCCACGCACTCCACACCCCTAAGATAGATAATGGGGCAAAGTCCATACAACGAAGATGTGTCAAGACAACTATGCCCCTCGATGCAGTGCGGTGAGGGCAAGTCATGTTTCCCCACGCACCCACACCCCTAAGATAGATAATGGGGCAAGTCATGTTACGGACTCGCCCCCGCATGCAACGCCGCGGCACGCCGCGTCGTCGCCTGCTATGACTCGTTCCTGGCTCGGCCTCGCCGGGATGGGGGATGGGGGAGGGGGTCCCGACCCCCCGCCCCCTAGCTCGGCCTCGCCTTCTTGTCAGTCGCTCGTTTGTGACAGCGTAGTGCGGTTATTATGTTCCCCCCCACGCACCCACACCCCTAAGATAGATAATGGGGCAAAGTCCATACAAGGAAGATGTGTCAGTACAACTATGCCCCTCGGTACGGTGCGGTGCGGGGGCAAGTCATGTTACGGACTCACCTCCGCATGCGACGCCGCAACATGCCGTGTCGTCGCCTGCTACGGCTCGTTCCTGGCTCGGCCTCGCGCTAATGCGGCAGTGCGCTCGTTTGGACAGACGCAGTACCAGTCAAAGTTACTAGTGGAGTCAAGTACTATATTCAAACAAACAAAAAAAGAAAAGAAAAAATTGACCGCCCAAGGACAAAAAAGTACTAGTCCAAGTTGCTGGTGTAGTCAAGTACTAGATTCAAACAACAAAAAATGAAAAAATTGACTGCCCAAGGACAGGCGCAGGCCCTGACAATGCTAGATACTTGAACTCGAGCCCGTGGGCGAATCCCTAGTAATCCACACAATCGCAGGGCCTACCGTCTAGGGCCCACAGGTCAAGAGAGAGAGACATCGAGCGCCGTGTATAAGCGCTTTGGTAAGTGTTCAGAGGAGTTCGACTGGTGAGCCTCGGCTGCGCTTATAAACAAGTCTAGAGCCCCCTCGACTAGCGAGGTGGGACTAAACACATAGCTCACGTGCATGCCGTCTTTGCCTGACCCAGCTGAGACGAGCTATCCGGGCCAAAAACAACGACCCAGGCCGATGGCCCAACAAAGTACTTCGCCCCATTACAAAAATCTAGCAGATCACGCACGACAAAAAAAATAAAAAATGCAGATAATTTTAAAAAAACTCACAAGAAAATCAGTTAATAAACAAAAATATTGTAAAAAGTTCAAACACATCTTAATTGTAAGAAGTAAAAAAAATATAAAAATATATAAGACTGTAAATAAAAATTTCAGAAACGAATTTACAAAAAGTTCAACTACTATAATTCATAAGGTTCAAGTACAAAAAAATAGTACTGTGCAGCGAAGATTTTTTTTTTAATTTTATAAAATACCAAAACTATCATTATTCATCTATAAAAAAAATGTGCTCCAAAATTCATTTAAAAAAGTAAGAAAAAATATTATACAACAAACAAATTTGATTGGTAATTGACAACCTAAAATAGATCAGCACTATCATTAATGTAATGTAAGTTCAGCAAACTCAATAACAAAAAGGGGTTCTAATAAAATCATCAGCGTATAGCACCATCTGCGAGTTATGAACATGAAAAATATACCAGTCAAAACAAAGGATGCCCATCAGTTCAACTATAGAAATTGTTCCAGTACTAATATAAAGAATGTATAAATAAAAACAATTATACTTGAGCAAAACAATAGGAAAAACATTACATAACTTGTTCCATACCATTCTTATAATACCATACAATTCAACCATCTCACATGCAAATGTTTTAAAAGAAAAAAATACTGCAACATAATCAACCACACACAAATCTCACAACCGGCGTCATTTGCCACATTTAAACCTACATCACATAAATTACGAGCGTGGGGAGTCGTCTTCTCTCGAGAACATAACCATAACCACATCACCATCCTCAAATCCAGACTCAGCCACAAACTCCTTCCACCCAGTAGTTAGGTTGATGCAACCATCAAAGTCGACATGGTAGGCAACATCCATCAACTGATACCCATTCTTGTTTGAAGTCTCCATCTTCATAACACCGGAACTAGGAGCAACAATCCTGATCCTGGGTGACATTTTCTGCAAATGGGCATGGGAGTACAAAACAAAAATGAACACCTGACATAACTGAATTTTTACACAGATATAGGAACGATTTGCATAACAAACTAAAATGGAAAAAATATGAACCAAAACAATAACACAAAACTAACTAGACATGTGAACTGACTAAACTGAAGAAATATACATATCAATACACCTACAGTAAAAACATCTATTCATAAACATATAAGGGATTATACAAAAATGGATAAAATACTGTTAAGTAATGAACAAATACACACATAAATCCCTAATGTTAAAATCTGACAAAACCAAATTAAAAAAATATAGACAAGCTATTCATAAGACAAAACTGCAGATCCAGTCCATGGGATTCAAACAGAAACCAACAAAAAAGTAGAAAACAAAACGAATAGAAACACATACCCATGATTCCTTCAAGTCACCATCCGTTAGGCGACAAACATAGGGTGTACGAAACCCATGGTTCTTTGTACAACAGACAAGAAAGTTGCCCACGCCTTGAAGTCCGAGTGAGCTCCAAACCGGACTCGTACACAGCGATCGACTATACGCGCCATCTTTGCCAGGCATCCGCATGAACAATCCTCCATGGAACACACAGGAACAGAGAAAAAGGCAACGAAGAGAAGGAGAGGAATCTAGATCTGATTCTGGAAGAAGGAAGAAAAAGGAGGGGGAAGACTTGGCCACACACCACATATAGATGGATAGCGTTTATAGTCAGGGAGACTCGCAGATTATAAAAATAATAAATAGGCAGATGGGCAGCCAGCTGGTACGAAATAGTTATTACACAAGCCATGCAACATTTGACCGCAAATCAGTTCAACTTCAAATAAACAAGCAGTTCAAAGGTGCACATGTCGAACATATGCAGGCAAAACAACACATTCAGAGACAAAAACAGTTGAATTCATTTAGTCATTCAGACATATGCTCCCTCACAACAAAAATCTTAAAAACATAATATTCACTACTTCAGTCATAACGATCAAAGAAACGACGCCATTTTGCCCTGGTGGATGGATGTGGAGCCGTGGCTGCTCTCGTCCTAGCCCAACTAATGATCTGAATATGGTTCCTTCCCCTGCCCTCTGAGAAAAGAAGCTCCAATTCATTGGAGTTGCAAGTATCCATCACCTCACGCGCAAGCCCGTCACTGAACTCGCCTCCGGTTCCTCCTCGGCGACGTCGTGCCATCTGCCCGCGCCTACGCCTGCGCCTCCTCCTCCTCTGCTCCGCTACTGCAGCCCTCACATCTATGGCGTCCCCTCCTCCTCTGTGACCTCTCCCAGCTTAGGATCCATCTCGGTTTTATTTGGTTGCAGCTCGTAGAATGAAACTGACAGAGGGCTCGGGCTTTATAATCAAAGTGCAGAGCCATCGGTGCGGCTCCGATGTCAACACACAGTAATACAACTTTGACAAGCAGCAATCCAACTACACAAACAGCAGCAATTCAAAACAAGACTGAAAAACACGCAACTTAATTACACAGTTTGACCAGATTACAAGAAATCACAGCTTACAGTCAGCCGCCATACACCACCTCCGCCAACGACAAAATAACATGGGAATCCGGGGTAGAAACAACTCAAAGAAGCAAAATTAACAACACAAATCTTTTCATACAATCCTTATATCTCTCCCTGCAACACCAATTCGAAAGTAAAACAACAGAAAAAGAAGAACAAATTTCCATGGCGGGTGTGGAAAATGACCAAGAACACCAAAACTTGTAATCATAAATTACAGATGAAAATAATCTCAAAAAACTCTAACATACCGATAATTCTCACATCAAAAACAACAAACACGACGTAAATTGAGGCCCACGAACACCACAGTAAACACTGACGCCCAAAACATGTCCGCCGCCAAAATGCCCACGCCGTCACCTCCGCTGACTACAGATCACAAAACACATCCAGAAGGCGCGCGTATGGAACCCCTTACATGTCTCCTCTAGCAACGAATGGCCCGCAGCATCGCGCCGGAGAATGACCGGAAGCTCCATGTTGCATTCCCTGTTTCCGTCTGTCGTGCACGCAGGAAGATCAGTTCTGGTTGAAAAACACGTCAGTCCAAACTGTGAACCACGTCAGTACAGAGAGGGTAACAGAATAATATTCTGTTACGCGTAACAGAATAGGAGAGGGGGCGCCACACAAGGTACACAACATTGTCTCAGTCGTGTGCGACACCCCCATCCACCGTTTACTCCCTCGGTCATACTTTTGTAGTGCTTAGGCAAAGCCCTGCAGAGATCACATCACCATCACCGTCACCATGCCGTCGTGCTGCTGGAACTCATCCACTACCTCGCCATGTTGCTAGATCAAGAAGGCGGAGGACGTCACCGAGCTGAACGTGTGTAGAACGCAGAGGTGCGTGCGTTTGCTACAAGATCGGTTGGAGCACGAAGAAAGTTCGACTACATCAACCGCGTTGCGAAACGCTTCCGCTTACGGTCTATGAGGGTACGTAGACATACTCTCCCCCTCTTTTTGCTATGCATCTCCATGGATAGATCTTGCGTGTGCGTATAATTTTTTGTGCAATGTTTTCCAACACTAACAACCATCGGTATTTTACTTGGAGCTATATTTTTATTCGTCACATATCATGAGTTTTTCTTGGAATGTCTTGTATTATATGAGTATTTTCTTGTTTTGCTTTTTTGTTTTGTGTCAAGTATCCTTGCTGAACAGACCTATTTGAGAGAGCCAAAATTATACTATGATTTTTTAGAATTGCTCTATGTGCTTCACTTAAATTCTTCGAGCCATGGAATTGCTCTAGTCTTTTTGAGCACGGTGTGCTTTAATATTTTGAAGAAATGCTCTCATGCTTCACTTGGATTTATTTGAGAGTTAGCAATTTTGAAGAAATTCTCTCATGCTTCACTTATATTATTTTGAGAGATGAAATTTTTTATGCTCATGTGCTTCACTTAAATTTATTTGAGCTATCAAAAGCAACATATAAGCTAGTCTCAAAGTGATAGATATTCAAGAGGGATATAATAAAAAATTTCATGAAGATCATTGGAGAAAATAAACTTGATTCTTTGTAATAGTTTTGAGATATGATGATAGTGATATGTGAGTCATGTTGGTGAGTAATTGTGCTTTAGTAAGAATATTGGTGGTAAGGTTTGTGATTCCCTATGCAAGCACAAAAGTCAATAGTTATGCAATGAAATTACATCCTACTTGTGGTGCATTATTCGGTGTTAGTTATGCTTAATGTTCGCTTCTGTGCATTTTCATTTCTTGGTTGGATGCTTCTCAATCTTTTGCTAGCCTTCACTTGTACTAAGTAGGAATACTACTTGTGCATCCTAAATCCTTAAACCCAGCTTTGCCATATGAGTCCACCATACCTACCTATATGCGGTATTTCCGTGCCGTTCTAAACAAATTTGTATGTGCTATCTCTAACTTTCAAAATAAATTTCCTTTTTGTGTGCTCGTACCACTCATGAAACGGTAGGGGTTGGCTGATATTTTTCCATGCTAGATGTGTTATTCTCAAGATGAGTGTTTATTCACTTGTCATTGCACGAGAGTACGACAAAGGTATTAGGGATGCCCAGTCCTGAAATGAAAAACAAATTTACTTTATGTTGTCAAATAATACATTCCTTGGAAAGTGTTGATATGGACGACAACCGTGGATACGGCTAGCCATGGAATGTGAAAGTATGGTGGAAAAAGGAATAAAATTTATTTGCTATTTGGGAACCACCTATGATATATATAGCATGGAAAGTATTGGGAACTACTCGATCTTTTTCGTTGACAGGAAAAGCATGCCGCCCAAAATGTTTTTATCTGTCTTTTTTGCTTTGAGCTCTGGCACCTCTACAAATCCCTACTTCCCTCTACGAAGGGCCTTTCTATTTACTCTATGCAATTTTTATTTTTATTTGAGTCTCCATCTTCTCTTATAAAGCACCAACTAAGGGGCACTATGATCCTACTTGAGCATTGGGTGTAGCTAATATGCGAGTGTGTTTCATGAATGGATCAATGATTGAGCATAATGGGCTAGGGATAACTTGCTTTAGTGTTGATATTTTGAAAGACATGTTGCTTGTTGATATGCTTGAGTATTAAAATCTTCGTGTCAAAACTAGACTATTGCTTTGAACCATATAAAAGTCCATATGTCCATGCTACAAAAGAAAAGAATATGTGATGAACATGTTAGGCGGCATTCCACATCAAAAATTCTATTTTTATCATTTACCTACTCGAGGACGAGTAGGAATTAAGCTTGGGGATGCTGATACGTCTCCAACGTATCTATAATTTTTCCTAGTTCCATGCTGTTATATTATCATTCTTGGATGTTTCACGATCATTTTATAGCAACGTTATATCAATTTTTTGGACTAACCTATTGACATACTGCCCAGTGCAAGTTGCTGTTTTTGCTTGTTTTTTTACTTCACAGAAAATCAATACCAAACGGAATCCAAACACAGAGGAACTTTTTGGAGAATTTTTTTGGACCAGAAGACACCTGTTGGGACAAAGAAGTACCAGAGGGGGGCTCCGAGGGGAGCACAACCCACCTGGGCGCGCCTAGGGGCCCAGCGTGCACTGGTGGGTTGTGCCCACTTCGGCCACCTCCCGCACCGTCTCTTTGCTCTATAAATACCCCGAAAATCCAAAAAACCTAGGGGAGTCGACAAAACACAATTCCAGCCGCCGCAAGTTCCAGAACCACCAAATCCAATCTAGACACCATCACGGAGGGGTTCAATATCACCATTGGTGCCTCCCCGATGATGCGTGAGTAGTTCATTGTATACCTACGGGTCCGTAGTTAGTAGCTAGATGGCTTCCTTTCTCTCTTTCAATTCTCAATACAATGGTTTCTTGGAGATCTATTTGATGTAACTCTTTTTGCGGTGTGTTTGTGGGGATCCGATGAACTTTGAGTTTATCACAGATCTATTTATCCATGAAAGTTATTTGAGTTTCTTTGGTCTCTTATATGCATGATTACTTATAGCCTCGTATTTCTTTTTCGAATCTTTGGTTTAGTTAGGCCAACTAGCTCAATTTTTCTTGCCATGGGAAGAGGTGCTTTGTGATGGGTTTGGTCGTGCGGTGTTCTTTGCCAGTGATAGAAGGGGCAACAAGACACGTATTGATCGTTGCTATTAAGGATATCAAGATGGGGTCTATTCCTACATGAATATATCTTGTCTACATTATGTCATCGTTCTTATTGTATTACTCCGTTTCTCCATGAACTAAATACACTAGATGCATGCTGGATAGCGGTCGATGTGTGGAGTAAGAGTAGTAGATGCAGGCAGGAGTCGGTCTGTTAATCTTGGACTTGATGCCTATATAATAATCATTGCCTGGATATCGTCATAATTATTTGAAGTTCTATCAATTGCGCAACAATAATTTGTTTACCCACCGTATGCTATTTTTCTAGAGAGAAGCCACTAGTGAAATTTACGGCCCCTCGGTCTATTCTTTATCATATTTGCTTTGAGATCTATTTTTATTCACTTTTGCTTTCCAATCTATTATTCTAAAAAACGAAAAATACCTTGCTACACTTTTTCTTTCTTTATTTTATTTTGCTTTATTACGAGATCTATTTATCCAAAATCATATAAACCAATCTATCTTTTACCCGAGAGGGATTGACAACCCCTCTTACGCGTCGGGTTGCAAGTATTTGTTCTTTGTGTGCAGGTACCGTTTACATAGTGTTGCTTGGTTCTCCTACTGGTTCGATAACCTTGGTTTCATAACTGAAGGAAATACCTACCGAAGTTGTACTGCACCATCCCTTCCTCTTCGGAGAAATACTAACGCGGATACGAGCCATCAGTCTCCCACTTGCACTAGAATCAATAATCTAGTTCACATCGCCATGTGATTAACACCCAATGAGTTCTGGGTTTTGATCATGTTTTGCTTGTGAGAGAGGTTTTAGTCAACGGGTCTGCAACATTCAGATCCGTATGTACTTTGCAAATCTCTATGTCTAGTTGCCTACAATGCTCTGTATGGAGCTACTCTAGTTAACTGCTCCCACATTCAATACGTATCCGGATTGAGACTAGTCATTCGGATCGGTGTCAAAGCTTGCATCGACGTAACCCTTTATGACAATCTCTTTATCACCTCCATAACCGAGAAATATTTCCTTAGTCCTGTTAAGGTACCTAAGGATATTCTTGAGTGTTGTCCAGAGATCTACTCCTGGATCACTTTGGTACCTCCCTGCTAGACTTATGGCAAGGAACACTTGAGGTTTGGTACACAACATGGCATACATTATAGATCCTATGGCTGAGGCATAGAGGATGACTTTCGTCCTTTCTCTTTCTTCTGCCGTGGTCGGGCTTTGAGTCTGACTCAACTTTACACCCTAAAATACAGGCAAGAACTCCTTCTTTGACCGATCCATTTTGAACTCCTTCAAAATCTTGTCAAGGTATGTGCTCTGCGAAAGTCTTATTAAGCGTCTAGATCTATCTCTATATATCTTGATGCCCAATATGTAAGCAGCTTCACCTAGGTTTTCCTTTGAAAAACTCCTTTCAAACAAACCTATACGCTTTCCAGAAATTCTAGATCATTTCCAATCAACAATATATCATCCACATATACTTATCAGAAATGCTATAGAGCTCCCACTCACTTTCTTGCAAATACAAGTTTCTTCATAAACTTTGTATAAATCCAAAAGCCTTGATCACCTCATCAAAGCGTAAATTCCAACTCCGAGATGCTTGCACCAGTCCATAGATGGATCGCTGGAGCTTGCATACTTTGTTAGCATCCTTAGGATCGACAAAACCTTCTGGTTGCATCATATACAACTCTTCCTTAAGGAACTTGTAAAGGAAAGTTGTTTTGACGTCCATCTGCCAGATTTCATAATCATAGTATGCGGCAATTGCTAACATAATTCTAATAGACTTAAGCATCGCTACGGGTGAGAAAGTCTCATCATAGTCAACTCCTTGAATTTGTCGAAAATCTTTTGTGACAAGTCAAGCTTTATAGACGGTGACATTACCATCAACGTCTATCTTTTTTTACAAGATCCATTTATTTTCAATGGCTTGCCGATCATCGGGCAAGTCCACCAAAGTCCATACTTTGTTCTCTGATACGTCTCCAATGTATCTACTTTTCCTAACACTTTTCCTCTTGTATTGGACTCTAATTTGCATGATTTGAATGAAACTAACCCCGGACTGACGCTGTTTTTAGCAAAACTAACATGTTGTTGTTTTTGTGCAGGAATAAAAGTTCTCGGAATGGAACAAAACTCCGCGAGGACTTTTTATATCAATAAAGAGAATTTATGGAGCCATGAACCACCGGAGGGGGACACTTGGGTGGACACAACTGATACATCTCCAACGTATCTATAATTTATGAAGTATTCATGCTGTTTTTTTATCATTCTTGGATGTTTTACAATCATTTTATAGCAACTTTATTGACCCAGTGCCCAATGCCAGTTGCTGTTTTTTGCTTGTTTTTTACACCGCAGGAAATCAATATCAAGCAGAGTCCAAACACCGCGAAACTTTTTGTGGATTTTTTATGGACCAGAAGACCACCAGTGGGCCAAAGCAGCACCTGGGGTGCCCCGAGGGGGGCACAACCCACCAGGGCATGCCTGGGGGCCCATGCATGCCCAAGTGGGTTATGCCCACCTCGGTGGCCTCCCGCACCCCCTCTTTGCCCTATAAAATCCCAAATATTCCAAAAACCCTCGGGGTTAACCTAGATCAGAAGTTCCGCCGCCGCAAGGCTCTGTAGCCACGAGAAAACCAATCTAGACCAAGTTCCGGCACCCTGTCGGATGGGGGAATCATCTCCGGTGGCCATCTTCATCATCCCGTCGGCCACCACGATGGGGAGGGAGTAGTCCACCCTCGGGGCTGAGGGTTTGTACCAGTAGCTATGTGTTTAATCTCTCTCTCTCTCTCTCTTTCGTGTTCTTGAGATGTCACAATCTTGATGTATCGCGGGCTTTGTTAGTATAGTCGGATCGTATGGTGTTTTCCCCACTCTATCTTGTTGTGATGAATTTAGTTTTTCCCTTTGAGATTTCATTGTTATAGGATTTAATACTTTTATGGACTTGAGAGCAATTGATATATGTCTTGCATATGAATACTCGTGGTGACAATGGGGTATCATATTGATTCACTTGATATGTGTTTTGGTATTCAACTCGCGGATTCCTGCTGGGACATTGGGGTAATCTATGCATAAGGGTTGATGCAAGTTCTCGTCTTTTATTTCTCCGGTAGAAATATTGGGCGCTCTTTGGGGTTCTTTGTGTTGGATGGAGTATTATGAATCTGAAATTATTTGGTGTTATTTTAGTACGAACTCTTGGAAAGATCGATCGGAAAGAATAACTTCGAGGTGGTTTCGTACCCTAAAAATAATTTATTCTTATGTTCTCCACTATATAGGAACTTTGGAGTGATTCTTAATCGCACTTTGAGGGGTGGTTATATGATCCAATTATATTAGCATTGTTGGGAGATTGCACTAGCAAAAGTACGGACCCTAGGCCTCATTTTCAAGCATTGCAATACCATTTTTGTGCCTGTTTACCATTTGTTACCTTGCTGTTTTTATTTATTCAGATTATAAAAATATATTTCTATCATCAATATTACACTTTTATCACCATCTCTTCGCCAAACTAGTGCACCTATACAATTTGCCATTATATTGGGTGTGTTGGGGACACAAGAGATTTCTTGTATTTGGTTGCAGGATCGTTTGAGAGAGACTATCTTCATCCTACGCCTCCCACAGATTGATAAACCTTAGATCATCCACTTGAGGGAAAATTGATACTGTCCTACAAAACTCTGCACTTGGAGGCCCAACACGTGTCTACAAGAATGAAGTTGCGTAGTAGACATCAAGCTCTTTTCTGGCGCCGTTACCGGGGAGGCTAGGTAAGCGGCACTCACATCCCGTCAACGAAGCTCTTTTCTGGCGCCATTGCCGAGGAGGTGAGTGCTTGAAGGTATATCTTAGATCTTGCAATCGAATCTTTTAGTTTCTTGTTTATCACTAGTTTGGTTTATAAAAGAAAACTAAATAAAAAATGGAATTGAGGTTGCATCATATTATTGATCATCTTTATAATATCTTTCTTGAAAATGATGGTCCGGAAAATTGTGCTCAATTGTTAGAAGAAGTCAATAAAATGTTTGGCACAAAATATTTGAATGATGAGCATGATTGCAATGTTGTTAGTATGAATTCTTTGAATATCCATGATGCTAATGATATACAAAGCCATAAGCTTGGAGATGCTATATTTGATGAAGATGATATTTTTAGTCCCCCAAGATTTGATGTGCAAATTTGTTATAATGATTGCATGCCTCCTATTTATGATGATTATAATGATGGAAGCGTATTTGGAGAGGTGATGACTTTATTTAGTGATGAACACACCATTTTGGATGAGGCTTCAATTGACTATGATAACAAAGTTGCTATCTATGATGATTATGGTGATGACATGTATGCTTGTAGCGACCCCACCCAAATGGATCGAAGTCTCTGTGCTTACGTGTCATCCCTGGATCGGTATGCTGACACACACAGTACTCGAGTAATTATAACAGAGTTCAATCACACACTTTATTACATCGAGATCCTCAAAAGAGTACTTATTACAATAATATGGCCAAAAGCCATCTAAAACAAAATAACTGCGGAAGCATCGAAGGTAAATGAGTCCATCCAACTCCACGGCAAACTGAGTGCAGAACAACGACCTATCGCACCTTTAATCCTTGTCGGAAAAGTCTGCAACATGAGACGTTGCAGCCGTAGGTCAAAGACATGGAATATGCTGGCAATTTCACACCATAGAATAATAATAAATGAAAATACTATCTCTATATGCAAATTTAGCTGGTGGAGGCTCTAAGTTAATTTTTTTAATAAAGCCAATTTTACCCTACAACAAAGGAATAAATTTTTATTAACTACTAAATTAAAATGCCATTATTGAGAAGGTTCCTCCAACTCAATCCCAAAATTCCCAAGTTATTAGTAACCCAATAAATTGATTAAAAAGAGTGATGAGATCAACCAATAATTCACTTCTAGATACTCAAGTTGTCCATAACCGGGGACACGGCTAATCATGATTAGTTTGTACACTCTGCAGAGGTTTGCGCACTTTTCCCCACAAGACTCGACCACCTCCATGATCGGAAGATCGAGACATAGCCTTTCAGAAGCGTTTGCCCTTAACCCTGGGTAGACCGGTACACCTACTTTCCCCTACATTAGCTAGTCTACCACGGAAAGAGGTCACACAACTTACTCAACTATGCCAGAGCCCATAATGGCTTGTGGCTGCACACAGAAGTTTCTAGGCATGAAATATCTTATGATACCTTGGAGCCTGGGTGGCGGACCTAGGGTAATCCCACGGGTACTCCGGGATTTGCCTTGGGCAAGCACTGGTTTCACCAGGTGCCCCAAACAATCCACCCAGATGTGTATTAAAGTTGCCACCTTAGGTTATCCCAAAATTATTAACTCTACTTAACTTGCATGGATCACACATACCAATACCCGTCTACGAGCATGGCTAAGCAATATATGATATAACGAATATTCCCGGGGTGATCAAAGGTCATAGGTTCCTACCACATAAACTACAAAGCATAACCACATGTTCCCAATCCTACTCATGCAATCTTTGAGGGTGAGGCTAATGCATGGTAAAACTGGGTATTGGAAATTATGATCGAAGTGTGAACTTGCCTTGCTGACGTTAGATTGAACTGTAAAGATTCGTAGTAGCAAGCTTACCTGGATGATCTAGCGTAAGCAAGCAATAACATACATAAGCATACAAGCAAAGATCCAAAAAGAAAACAAATGAAAGACTTCGAAAAAACTCCAAAACATCCAAATAAAGTTTCTGTACAGAACGAAATTTTTATAGTAGCAAAAATATGTGTGTGTGGTTCTAACATAAAGTACACGTTATGAGCTTCGATTTGCAAAAAGAATCACCTAAAAGCAGATTCTGAAGCTCAATATACGGCCTAACGAAGTTTGAATTCAGATCTGTTTGAATTCAAATTTTAAAATTTTCAAAAATATTTTTTAAATGCAGTTCTCTGGATAGAGGGATTTTTATGAACTAGTATAAAAATAATCACCTAATTTTGATCTATAGATTAAAATATACGCTAAAAGAAAAATCTGAGAAATCTAAATTATAAATTTTTACGAAAAAAAACTAATTTAGGAAGGCTACATGTGGCGCTCTCTGGTTGGTTGGTGGTGTTTGCTGCTAGTTTAGGAGAGGGTGGCCGATCCATGAGGGAAAAAAAAACTGAAGCGAACATGGGTTCGTTCAATTCTGAGAAAAACGTCATTACTTTGAGGCGGCTGTGGGCGTGGTGGCGGCGGCTCCGGCGATCGTGGGCGGCAGCGGAGGTGTCTTGGAGATGCGGTGGAGAGTGGTTCGTCCGGTGGTGTTGTCGGTGATGATCGGGGACAACGAACGGCGACGAAACGAAGCGGGAAAGCTCGGTGCTCTGGGTGCTCTGGTGAAGACAACCTTGTCGGGATGGCCTCTGTAGATGGAGAGGAATCAAAAGACCTTGTCAAAACGGTTGTAGGGATCGAGAGAAGTCGGAACACAAAAGGATAAGGCTTGGGACGGCTCACCGGCGTCGGAAACTTGTGATGAACTACAGCTTCTGAGGCGAGATTGGAACGTCGAGTGCGTCTTCTAGAGGTAGTTTTGGCGAGTGATTTTCGACTGAATCGGTCGAGGAGAGTCGTGGCTATTTATAGGACATCTTCCTTGGACGTGAAGTGAGCTGGAGAATTGATGTCCAGGAACTGGAAACCAAGCGACGTCGGGAGGTACGCGTACATTTCTGTTGTCCGTTCATGGGAGGAAGAAGAAGAGGTGGGGTCCAAACGTCAGGGAAGAGAGAGAGTCAATGAGGAAGAGGAAGAGCGAGTGAACGGGAAACATGGGACGTGGGGCGCTGAGAGACTCCCTTTTTTCTATGCACGAGGGCGCTCGCTGGCCTCTGGCCACGCTGGGGCTGGGCAGGTCGAGCGATCGGCCTAGCTGGGGCATGGCCTCGCTAGCGGCTGGCTGGGCCGGTTGGCCTGGCGGCCCTTTAAAAAAAATCATTTTTAACAACAATAAAGCACGAAAAGACATATAAAAATAAGCCTAAATATCCTAAAAAAATTCACATAGTTATATGGTCTTATATATGACATAGTTATATCTGTCCTAAAATGCAAGTTAAAAAAAATAAACATTTTTGCTAAACTAATAAAGTGCAAATAAAACCCAACAAATATATTTTGGTTCCAAATTCAATTTCCAATATTTTTTTCTGTTTTTAAAGAAGTCATTTTATCTTCTCTCTTTATTTTATTTTTGATATAATGGAAATGAATTTTGGTGAAACCAAATTTGATCTAATCTCCCAACTTCGAAAAACAATTCAAAATTGGTTTTTAGGGAAACTTCCAATTCTCTCTTTTGGTCCTTGAGTTGCTCAAAGTTCCTTGGATCAAAAAATCAAATAGAACAAATGGAGGCAAAAATGCATAAATCATGGATGCATATGAATAATCTATTTATAAACATCCAAATTGAAAATTGGGATGTTACAAACCTACCCCCCTTAAGATGAATCTCGCCCTCGAGATTCGTGTTGGCTAGCAAAAAAAGTGTGGGTGGTCCTGTCGGAGGTCTTCTTCTCGTTCCCAGGTGGCTTCTTCCTCAGTATGATGACTCCACTGAACCTTGCAAAACTGGATGACCTTGCTGCGGGTAACCCTGCTTGCAGTCTCGAGAATCTTGACGGGCTTCTCCTCATAGGTCAGATCACTATCCAGCTGTATGGCCTCCAGTGGCACTGTATCTCTTAGAGGAATATCGGCCATCTATACATGGCACTTCTTCAACTGGGAAACGTGAAACACATCATGAACTCCGGACAAGGATTCCGGTAATTCCAACTTGTAGGCAACTTCACCCATGCGTTCTAAAACTCTGTATGGCCCCACAAACCGTGGTGCTAACTTTCCTTTGACTCCAAATCGTTTAACTCCTCGAAGTGGTGACACACGCAGATATGCTCTATATCCGACTTCATAGGTTACCTCCTTGCGTTTAGTATCGGCATAACTCTTACATGCGGATTGGGCTATTTTGAGTGCATCGATCAATTTGACGAATCTCTAATTAAATCTGGTCTGAATAATTTACGGTCTCCAACTTCATCCCACATCAATGGTGTCCTGCACCTCCTTCCGTACAAAGCTTTGAAAGGGGACATTTTCAAACTAGCTTGATAGCTGTTGTTATATGAGAATTCTGCGTATGGCAAATTATCATCCCAACTTGATCCATAATCTAGTGCACAAGCTCTCAACATGTCCTCCAGAATCTGGTTGACTCTCTCGGTCTGCCCATCTGTCTGCGGATGAAAAGCTGTACTGAACTCCAGCCTGGTACCCAAAGTTTCATGTAACTGATGCCAAAACTTTGAGGTAAATTGTGTTCCTCTATCGTCTGATGGTCCTCGGAACTCCATGCAGACATACGATCCTGGTCATGTATATCCTGGCTAACTTAGCACTTGTATATGTGGTTTTCACAGGGATGAAGTGAGCTACCTTAGTCAAGCGGTCAACCACTACCCAAATAGAATCATAGCCTGATCGGGTCCTGGGTAATCCTGTAATGAAGTCCATGCCAAGCTTGTCCCACTTCCAATCTAGTATCGGCAAAGGCTGAAGTAATCCTGCTGGTTTTTGGTGCTCTGCCTTAACCCTCTGACATATGTCACATACTGCAACATACTCGGCAATATCCTTCTTCATACCTGTCCACCAGAAACTTTCCTTCAAGTCCAAATACATCTTGGTGTTGCCTGGGTGTATCGAGTAAGGCGAATCATGAGCCTCCTGAAGAATCAACTTTCTGATCTCTGGATCATTAGGTACATAAATACGCTTCTCAAACCATAAGGTTCCATGTTCATCCTCACGAAATCCTTCTGCCTTTCCTTGGTTCATCCTTCCCTTTATCTCCGCAATGCCTTTGTCTAACTTCTGGGCTTCTCGGATCTTTCCCAACAAAGTGGATTGAATTTCCATTGCGGCAACAAAACCTCGTGGTACTATCTCCAATCGAAGATCTCTGAGATCATCAATTAACTCCTGAGGTAATCCTCCTACCGTGAGGGTATTGACATAGCTCTTGCGGCTCAATGCATCTGCCACAACATTGGCCTTTCCTGGGTGATAGTGCAATTTCATATCATAATCCTTTATGAGCCCCAACCATCTTCTCTGCCTGAGGTTCAACTCCTTCTGCGTGAAGATGTATTTCAAACTCTTGTGATCCGTGTAAACATCACACCTATTTCCAATAAGAAAATGTCTCCAGGTCTTGAGTGCGTGCACTACGGCTGCTAACTCCAAATCATGTGTGGCATAATTCCGCTCATGAGGTCGAAGCTGACGCGAGGCATATGAAACAACTCTTCCTTCTTGCATAAGAACACCTCCAAGTCCCTGACGAGAAGCGTCGCAATATACTTGGAAATCCTTGCGTATATTCGGAAGAATTAGCACTGGGGCTGTGACCAAACGTTTCTTTAGCTCCTGGAAACTGGCCTCACATTCGTCGATCCAAACAAACTTAGTGGCTTTCTTCAATAACTCTGTCATGGGCTTCGCGATCTTGGAGAAATTCTCAATAAACCTCCGGTAATATCCTGCAAGTCCAAGAAAACTACGAATCTCTCCGACTGAGGTGGGTGCCTTCCATTCGGTGATGGCTACAACCTTGGAGGGGTCTACTGCTATTCCTTCTCCTGATATAACATGTCCGAGAAATCCGTGTAACATCCCAAATTTTCAATTTGGAATGTTATACATTAGGTCATCATGCATATCATATTTTCTCGCATTTCTCCGATCCTAGAAAATTTCACGCAACTCAAGGACCCTCGGAGAGAGTTGGAGATTTCATTATTTTCATATTTGGGATTTCCCAAATTTTGAAAATAGGATCATTTGGATTTATTTATTTATCTTCAAAAGTTTTTCCGATAAAAAAAATGAAGAGGGGGAATAATATGACTTTCCCAACATTTAGGAAAAATTAAGATTTAATAAATAAATCAAATTTTGGTTTTTTGAAAGTTTATTTGCTTTAGGCAAAAAATGAGTATTTTAAAAATATGCATATTTGCCCCGTTTTAAAGTTCATTTTGTTCGACTCATTTTTAGGAGTCGGGGAAAATAAATTTTATTTAATTTGGAGTTCGTTTGGTTTTATTTTAAATTCGTTTAGTTTTGTTTAAAAAAAACGCGCCACTTTGGGCCAAGGGCCCGGCCAATTACCGCCCGAGCCGCCCGCCGCCTCCCCTCGCGCGCTCCTTGGAGACTCCCGCCGCCGCCCGCCCGCGAGTCCGGCTCGGCTCGCCGGACCCGCCGCCGTGCCCCCCTCCCAAGGCACCGGAGCCCCCTCCTTTATAAGCCGACCCCCCCTCTCTCCTCATCCCGCCCGCCGCTGCCGCCCCCCAACCCGAGCCGCCGCCGCGCCCAGCCGCCGCGCCGCCTGCCGTCGCCACCGCCGCCGGACGTCGCCACCCCGCCACCCGCCGACCCCGCCGGACCCCGCCGCCGCCCACCGGAGTCCCGGAGCCCGCCGGTGACTCGCCGGAGGTAGCCACCACCACCACCACCCGCGGATCACTTGACTCGTTTCCTTAGACTGAATCCGCCGGTGTATTCCAGTAGCACCGAGCCGATTGTAGCAGATGATTGGCTCCGCAAGATAGGAAGGGACTTGACCACTGCAGGATGCACAGATGGAGAAAGGGTGAAGTTTGCAGCACATCAGCTTGAAGGACCCGCAACAGCATGGTGGGAGAATTTTACAGCCACTTACCCGGTAGACACTGTCACATGGGATCAGTTTCAGCAAGCTTTTCGCACTGCCCATGTTTCAGCAGGAGCTATGGCCATGAAGAAGCGTGAGTTTCGCAACTTACGCCAAGGAGGAAGGACTGTTGGCCAGTACGTAGATGATTTTAGTAAGTTAGCACGTTATGCCCCAGATGACGTTGCTACGAATGACTGCTAAAGCGGAGAAGTTTCTAGAAGGACTGAATGATGAGTTCAGCATGCCGTTGATGGTAGCAAGTTTCAATAACTACCGGAGTTGGTAGACCGAGCCCTCATGATTGAAGGAAAGCAGCAGCAAATTGAGAACCGCAAGAGGAAGTATGGACAGGAAAGTATAACTCCGGAGCCCAATGAAGCCTCGTTATACCCCTAAATCAGAATTCGGTTTGACATACCCATGGAGGAGGTAATTCGCATAACCATAATGGCACTAAGAATGGGAACGGGAATGGAGGAAGCAATGGACAGAATCGCACCACCCCGTCAACACCATCCAAGGTAGACCTGAGTCACATCACTTGTTTTAAGTGCCGCAAGACTGGGCATTATGCAAATGACTGCCCAGAAGGCCAGAATGGAAATGGCAATGGAAGCTCTGGAAAGAAGCCCAACCCTTTCAACAGGGGACAGGTGAACCACATTGATGTGGAGGAGGTTGAAGATCAGCCCGATGCGATGTCGGTAAGTTTTTGGTTAAGTCATTTACCATGATTGTTCTTTTTAAATCTTTGGTGCATCGCATTCATACATATCAAGGGGATTTGTGGATGAGTACAAATTACCGACCCAAGCCCTTAGGTCACCCATGTTAGTAACCTCACCCGGAGCAGAATACATGGCTAGTAAATGGTGTGATCGACTGCCATTACGGATTGGACACTATGTTTTCCCCTCAGACCTAATAGTTCTGGAATCCCAAGGATTTAATGTGATATTAGGCATGGATTGGTTATCAAAGTATGGAGGGAACATAGATTGCACCATAAAGTCAATTTTGCTCACCACACCAGAAGGAAGAAGGATCAAGTATGTATCACGACACGAGCCGAGGAGAGCGCAAGTAAATTGCTTATCAGGAGTGGTGCAGGAAGAAGTACCAGTGGTGAAGGATTTTCCTGATGTATTTCCGGAAGAGTTGCCAGGAATGCCACCGGATAGAGACATTGAGTTTTTGATCGAGCTGTTGCCGGTAACAGGCCCGATATCGAAGCGACCGTCTGAGGATGCCCGCACAGGATTTGGCGGAAATCAAGAAGCAGATTAAGGAACTATTGGATAAAGGTTTTATTCGCCCAAGTTCTTCACCTTGGGGATCACCCGTATTGTTAGTGGAAAAGAAGGATGGATCGTTAACAATGGTTGTTGATTATCGTGGATTGAATGAAGTAACAATCAAGAACAAGTACCCACTACCTATGATAAATGATCTGTTTGACCGTTTGCAAGGAGCTAAAGTGTTTTCCAAGATCGATTCTGATCGTGGTATCATCAGTTGAAGATTCGGGAGCAGGACATACCCAAAACAGCATTTACCACGAGATATGGACTGTATGAGTACACCGTTATGTCTTTTGGACTGACTAACGCACCAGCCTATTTCATGAACCTGGTGAACAAAGTGTTTATGGAGTTTTTGGATAAGTTCGTCGTGGTGTTCATTGATGACATTTTGATTTTCTCTAAGGATGAAGAAGAACATAAGGAACATTTGCGATTGGTTTTGGAGAAACTAAGGGAACACCAGTTATATGCCAAGTTCAGCAAATGTGAGTTCTGGCTAAAGGAGGTTGGATTCCTTGGACATGTTATATCCGGAGAAGGAATAGCAGTTGATCCCACAAAGGATGAAACCGTAACCAAATGGGAAGCACCAACGACAGTTGGAGAGATTCGGAGTTTCCTTGGACTCGCAGGATACTACCGAAGATTCATTGAGAACTTCTCAAGGATTGCAAAGCCCATGACAGAATTGTTGAAGAAGGATAACAAATTCATATGGACTGAGGACTGTGAGGCAAGTTTTCAGGAGTTGAAGAAAAGATTAGTTACCTCATCAGTTTTAATATTGCCGGATCAAACTAAGGATTATGAGGTGTATTGCGACGCTTCACGTCAAGGACTTGGAGCAGTGCTTATGCAGGAAGGAAGAGTTGTCTCGTATGCTTCACGACAACTTAAGCCTCACGAGTTAAATTATGCCACACATGATTTGGAATTAGCAGCCGTTGTGCATGCTTTAAAGACATGGAGACATTTTCTCATTGGAAATCATTGTGAAGTATATACGTATCACAAGAGTTTGAAGTACATCTTCACACGTATGAAATTGAATCTCGCACAAAGGAGATGGTTAGAGCTTATCAAGGATTATGATATGAGATTGCATTATCACCCGGAAAGGCTAATGTCGTGGCGGACGCATTGAGCCGTAAGAGCCACGTCAATACCCTAATGATGGGAGGAATACCAAATGAGTTAGCCGAGGACCTTCGAGAGCTATGTTTGGAAATAGTTCCGAGAGGCTATGTAGCAGCATTGGAGATTCAGTCAACACTGATGGACAAAATCAGAGAAGCTCAAAAGGCAGATAAGGAAGTTGCCTCTATAAAGGAGAAAATGAGCAAAGGAAAAGCTAAAGGATTTCGTGAGGATGAGCACGATACCCTATGGTTCGAAGACCGTGTTTATGTGCCCAATACCCCAGAGATAAGGAAGTTGATTTTGCAAGAAGCACATGATTCACCCTATTCGATTCACCCAGGAAATACCAAGATGTATTTGGATTTGAAGAATACTTTCTGGTGGACCGGAATGAAGAAGGATATTGCGGAGTATGTAGCAGTTTGCGATGTATGTCAGAGAGTAAAGGTAGAACATCAGAAGCCAGCAGGATTGTTACAACCATTGCCGATACCCGAATGGAAGTGGGATAAACTAGGCATGGATTTCATCACAGGATTGCCAAAGACTCGTTCAGGATATGACTCGATTTGGGTTATAGTCGACCGCTTGACGAAGGTAGCTCATTTTATTCCAGTCAAGACTACCTATAGCAGTGCTAAGTTCGCAAAGATATACATGACCAGAATTGTGTGTTTACACGGAGTTCCGAGGAGCATCGTATCAGATAGAGGAACCCAATTTACCTCAAAGTTTTGGAAACAGTTGCACGAAACATTGGGAACCAGACTGGAATTTAGTACAGCTTTCCACCCACAGACCGATGGACAGACTGAGAGAGTCAATCAGATTTTGGAGGATATGCTGAGAGCTTGTGCACTAGATTATGGATCCAGTTGGGATGATAATTTGCCGTATGCAGAATTTTCTTATAACAACAGTTACCAAACCAGCTTGAAGATGGCACCTTTTGAGGCTCTGTATGGAAGAAGATGCAGGACACCGTTGTCATGGGACGAAACTGGAGATCGTCAATTGTTTGGACCAGATTTGATTAAGGAGTCTGAGCAGAAGGTTAAACAAATTCGAGATAGGCTCAAGGTAGCCTAGTCCAGACAAAAGAGCTATGCAGATTCAAAGCGCAAAGCGATTGAGTATGAAGTTGGAGACAGAGTATATCTTAGAGTATCCCCGCTTCGAGGAGTTAAGCGTTTTGGAGTTAAAGGAAAATTAGCCCCACGTTTCGTTGGACCATATAAGATTTTGCAACGCATGGGAGAAGTTGCTTATAAGTTGGAATTGCCAGAAGGACTGTCAGGAGTTCATGATGTATTCCATGTTTCTCGGTGAAGAAATGTCACCCGAGATAGCGGAGATACCGTTAAGAGACACAGTGCCACCGAAGCAATTCAGTTGAAGGATTATTTAACATATGAGGAGAAACCAGTCAAGATTCTCGAATATGCCAGCAGAGTTACTCGCAGCAAGGTTATCAAGTTTTGCAAGGTTCAGTGGAGCCACCACACTGAGGATGAAGCCACCTGGGAAAGAGAAGAAGTTTTGCTCAAGGACCACCCTCACCTATTTTCTAGCCAACCTGAATCTCGAGGGCGAGATTCATCTTAAGGGGGGTAGGTTTGTAACATCCCAAATTTTCAATTTGGAATGTTATACATTAGGTCATCATGCATATCATATTTTCTCGCATTTCTCCGATCCTAGAAAATTTCACGCAACTCAAGGACCCTCGGAGAGAGTTGGAGATTTCATTATTTTCATATTTGGGATTTCCCAAATTTTGAAAATAGGATCATTTGGATTTATTTATTTATCTTCAAAAGTTTTTCCGATAAAAAAAATGAAGAGGGGGAATAATATGACTTTCCCAACATTTAGGAAAAATGAAGATTTAATAAATAAATCAAATTTTGGTTTTCGAAAGTTTATTTGCTTTAGGAAAAAAAATGAGTATTTTAAAAATATGCATACTTGCCCCGTTTTAAAGTTCATTTTGTTCGACTCATTTTTAGGAGTCGGGGAAAATAAATTTTATTTAATTTGGAGTTCGTTTGGTTTTATTTTAAATTCGTTTAGTTTTGTTTAAAAAAAACGCGCCGCCCGCCTGGGCCAAGGGCCCAACCGCCCAACTGCCCAGCCGCCTCCCTCGCCTCCCGCTGGAGGAGACTCACCGCCCGCCCGCCGAAGTCCGGCTCGGCTACTGGACCCGCCGCCGTGCCCCTCCCCAAGGCACCGGAGCCCCCCTCCTTTATAAGCCGACCCCCTCTCTCCTCATCCCGCCCGCCGCTGCCGCCCCAACCCGAGCCGCCGCCCGCCAGGCCGCCCGCCGCTACTGTCGCCACACGCCGCGGACGTCGCCACCGCCACCCGCCGACCCGCTGTCCCGCCGGACGTCGCCACCCGCCACCGCCGACCCGCCGGTCCCGCCGCCCACCGAGTCCCGGAGTCTGCCGACGACGACTTCATGAGGTAGCCACCTCGCCGCGCCCCCCGGTCCGGTTTTTGTTTCAAAAACCCGATCCGGTTTTTCTCGCGTTGTTCGGTTTTTTTAAACCCTAGATTGGTTTTTTTTATATTTTTTTCTTCGGTTTTATTTATTAGTGAACGTTCACCGACCCGTTCATTTCAATGAACATGTTCGTCGGTTAGTTACTGTTAACGAACGTCCATCGTTTTAACCATTCGTCATTTTTTCTTTTAATCGGATTTAATCCGTTATTTTCCGATTTCGATTTCCGATTCAATTTTCAAATCTGTTTATTTTCTCGCTCGTTTATCGGAATCAGGTGATTCAAGCGCCTGGAGTTTCGTTTCGAAACCGCCGTTCCGACTAACCTACTTAAACAAAGTTTTGCTACTGTAAAATTTTGACCTAGTTTCAAATTGCTAAAACCGAGTCGTTCTCTCTTGACTTTCGACTTTCGATGTTTTATTTGATTTGATTCTTTTGCAACCAGGGTTCTTAAGTTGAACTCTCTGGTTAGATCTTTTATTCGAGATTTCCATGTGCATTAGATGAGTACTTACTGTATGCTTGTTGTTTGTCTGCGTTAGATCACCCGGAGTGCGCCGCTTGTTACTTCGAATCTCTAGGTTTCGCGGATCATCAGCAAGGCAAGTAACATTTGATCATACCTTTCTACTACCCAGTTTTATGCATTAGCCCTATTCCTCAAACACTTGCATGTTTAGGATCAACTTAAATTGTGGGATGGGAAGTAGATTGAGGTAGTACCCATTACCTGTTTTACTTATGAAACCTTGGGAGTTACTTCTACGTTTGCTTTTTATGCCATGCCATGCTAGTAGACGTGGATTGGGTGAGTGTATATCCATGACAGATGTGAGATTGTTAAATTAATGGTTTATCTAAGGTGGCAACCTAAACACACATCTGGGTGGATTGAGGCACCTGGTTTCTATCAGGACTTGCCTGTATTTCTTCGGACCGCCACCCAGGCTCTAAGGGATCATAAGATTATTCAAACTGGAAACTTCCGTGTGCAGCCACAAGCCAATATGGGCTCTGGCATAGTTGAGTAAGTTGTGCGAACTCTTACGGGTAGGCTAGCTGATGTAGGGGATGTAGGTTGGTACGGTCTACCCACATGTAAGGTGCTAGTGCTTCTGAAAGACCTGTGTCTCGGTCATCCGCTTCTCAAACACCATGTAGTCACGAGAACCAAGCGGAGGCGATCGAGTCTTGTGGGGAAAAGTGCGCAAACCTCTGCAGAGTGTATAAACTAATCATGATTAGCCGTGTCCCCGGTTATGGACGTTTTGAGTATCTAGTATTTGAATATCATGTGAATCTCAACATGTTACTTCTAATAAATGTTATTGGGTTTTGATGAGTACTTTTAATTGGGATTGAGGATGCTGTCAACCATTCTCAATGTTTAACAACCACCATGATAGTTAAATAAAATTATTCCTTTGTTGTAGGAAAAACTAGCTTTATGCAAAATGTAACCATAGAGCTTTACCACCAGCCATATATGCATGTAGTATAGGCTTATTCCTTCATTGCTCTCTATGTGTTACATTGCGGCATATTCCATGTCTTGACCGTTTTGGGCTGCAACTTTCATGTTGCGCAGACTTTTCGCATTTACGAAGTAAGGTGTTAGGTCGTGGTTCTATACTTTACGATGATGCCGATGGAGTTGATGGACTCACTTATCTTCCAAGCCTTCCGCTGTTATTATTAGATTGGCCTTAAGCCATATTATTGTAATAAGTTCCCTTGTGGACAACGCTGTAATAAGTGTGTGATTGCTACTCTGCTATAAATCCTTGAAATCTTGTGTGGTGTCGACATTCTTGATCCGAGGATGGCACTGAGCACAGAGACTTGATCCATTCGGGTCTGGTCGCTACAATCCGACTTCCTTCAACCAGAATTCGCACTTGCTGAACTTTGCGTATAATTGATGTTCCCTGAGCTTCTCTAGAACCAAGCACAAATGTTCCTTGTGTTCTTCTTCATTCTTTGAGTAAATCAATATGTCATCAATGAATACCACAACAAACATATCCAAGAACTCCATGAATACCTTATTCATCATACTCATAAAATAGGCAGGGGCATTAGTCAAACCAAAAGACATGATCGTATACTCATAAAGCCCATATCTCGTGGTAAAAGCTGTCTTGGGTATATCGTGTTCTCGAAACTTCAGCTGGTGATATCCTGATCGAAGATCGATCTTGGAGAAAACTTTTGCTCCTTGTAGATGGTCAAACAAATCATTGATTATTGGTAGAGGGTACTTGTTCTTAATCGTCACCTCGTTTAGCGCACGATAATCTACAACCATTCTCAAGGTTCCATCCTTCTTCTCAACTAGAAGCACTGGGCTCCCCATGGTGATGAACTCGGTTGAATATAACCTTTCTCCAATAATTCCTTAATATGCTTCTTAATTTCCTCTAGATCATTTGCGGGTATCCAGTACGGTTTAAAGTGGATGAGAAATTAGAATAGAATAAGGGCCTAATGAGATAAATCACTACCCTTATGCTTATGATAGCAAGAAAACTTCAAATCAAGCAATTCACACAAATCACACCACACAAGCAAAACCTACAGGTAAGTTCATATCCACAAGAGATATGATCTCTTCATACTACCGCAATCATTCGTTGGACTCAACTTGGTAGTGGTGGTCTGAACTAAATCTTCTCAAATCAAAGTCGACTCTAGCTTCTTCTTCTTCTTCGTCAATGATGTCTCCATAGATCATGGTCTCCTCGGGCTGAGCAACTTGGTGATGGGGTTCAACAACTATTTTATTGAAGTGGAGAAGAGATAGAAATGAATAGAGATGAGTATAGACCAACGGCTATTGAAGGAAGTCGTAAAATAGAGTTTTCTTCCTATGGCTTTCCATTTCCTAGTAGTCGCGTCCTACAGTCAGCGTGTGCTCTGATACCATCTTGTAGCGACCCGACCCAAATGGATCGAAGTCTCTGTGCTTACGTGTCATCCCTGGATCGGTATGCCGACACACACAGTACTCGAGTAATTATAACAGAGTTCAATCACACACTTTATTACATCAAGATCCTCAAAAGAGTACTTATTACAATAATATGGCCAAAAGCCATCTAAAACAAAATAACTGCGGGAGCATCAAAGGTAAATGACTCCATCCAACTCCACGGCAAACTGAGTGCAGAACAACGACCTATCGCACCTTTAATCCTCGTCGGAAAAGTCTGCAACATGAGACGTTGCAGCCGTGTAGGTCAGCATATGGAATATGCTGGCAATTTCACACCATAGAATAATAATAAATGAAAAGACTATCTCTATATGCAAATTTAGCTGGTGGAGGCTCTAAGTTAAATATTTGCATAAAGCCAATTTTACCCTTCGACAAAGGAATAAATTTTTATTAACTACTAAATTAAAATGCCATTATTGAGAAGGTTCCTCCAACTCAATCCCAAAATTCCCAAGTTATTAGTAACCCAATAAATTGATTAAAAAGAGTGATGAGATCAACCAATAATTCACTTCTAGATACTCAAGTTGTCCATAACCGGGGACACGGCTAATCATGATTAGTTTGTACACTCTGCAGAGGTTTGCGCACTTTTCCCCACAAGACTCGACCACCTGCATGATCGGAAGATCGAGACATAACCTTTCAGAAGCGATTGCCCTTAACCCTGGGTAGACCGGTACACCTACTTTCCCCTACATCAGGTAGTCTACCACGGAAAGAGGTCACACAACTTACTCAACTATGCCAGAGCCCATAATGGCTTGTGGCTGCACACAGAAGTTTCTAGGCATGAAATATCTTATGATCCCTTTGAGCCTGGGTGGCGAACCTAGGGTAATCACACGGGTACTCCGGGATTCCCCTTGGGCAAGCACTGGTTTCTCCAGGTGCCCCAAACAATCCACCCAGATGTGTATTAAAGTTGCCACCTTAAGTTATCCCAACATAATTAACTCTCGTGAACTTGCATGGATCACACATACCAATACCCGCTCTCTGAGCATGGCTAAGCAATATATGATATAACGAATATTCCCGGGGTGATCAAAGGTCATAGGTTCCTACCACATAAACTACATAGCATAACCACATGTTCCCAATCCTACTCATGCAATCTTTGAGGGTGAGGCTAATGCATGGTAAAACTGGGTATTGGAAATTATGATCGAAGTGTGAACTTGCCTTGCTGACGTTCGTTGAACTGTAAAGATTCGTAGTAGCAAGCTTCGCACTCCGGATGATCTAGCGTAAGCAAGCAATAACATACATAAGCATACAAGCAAAGATCAAAAAAGAAAACAAATGAAAGACTTCGAAAAAACTCCAAAACATCCAAATAAAGTTTCTGTACAGAACGAAATTTTTATAGTAGCAAAAATATGTGTGTGTGGTTCTAACATAAAGTACACGTTATGAGCTTCGATTTGCAAAAAGAATCACCTAAAACGGAGTTACGAAGCTCAATATACGGCCTAACGAAGTTTGAATTCAGATCTGTTTGAATTCAAATTTTAAAATTTTCAAAAATATTTTTCGTCTGGTTCTCTGGATAGAGGGGATTTTTATGAACTAGTATAAAAAATAATCACCTAATTTTGATCTATAGATTAAAATATACGCTAAAAGAAAAATCTGACAGAAATCTAAATTATAAATTTTTCTGAAAAAAAACTAATTTCGGAAGGCTACATGTGGCGCTCTCTGGTTGGTTGGGCGGGTGTTTGCTGCTAGTTTAGGAGAGGGTGGCCGATCCGCAAGGGAAAAAAAACTGAAGCGAACATGGGTTCGTTCAATTTACAGAAAAACGTACGTACACTGGGGCGGCTGTGGCGTGGTGGCGGCGGCGGCTCCAGCGATCGTGGGCGGCAGCGGAGGTGTCTTGGAGATGCGGTGGAGAGTGGTTCGTCCGGTGGTGTTGTCGGTGATGATCGGGGACAACGAACGGCGACGAAATGAAGCGGGAAAGCTCGGTGCTCCGGGTGCTCTGGTGAAGACAACCTTGTCGGGATGGCCTCTGTAGATGGAGAGGAATCAAAAGACCTTGTCAAAACGGTTGTAGGGATCGAGAGAAGTCGGAACACAAAAGGATAAGGCTTGGGACGGCTCACCGGCGTCGGAAACTTGTGATGAACTACAGCTTCTGAGGCGAGATTGGAACGTCGAGTGCGTCTTCTAGAGGTAGTTTTGGCGAGTGATTTTCGACTGAATCGGTCGAGGAGAGTCGTGGCTATTTATAGGACATCTTCGTTGGACATGAAGTGAGCTGGAGAATTGATTTCCAGGAACTGGAAACCAAGCGACGTCGGGAGGTACGCGTACATTTCTGTTGTCCGTTCATGGGAGGAAGAAGAAGAGGTGGGGTGGGGTCCAAACGTCAGGGGAGAGAGAGAGTCAACGAGGAAGAGGAAGAGCGAGCGAACGGGAAACATGGGACGTGGGGTGCCGAGCGACTCCCTTTTTTCTATGCACGAGGGCGCTCGCTGGCCTCTGGCCACGCTGGGGCTAGGCAGGTTGTCGGGGAGAGCTGATCGTGTCCCACGAACACCTATGGGACCTGGGTCCCTTGTGGTTCGGAGGGGGGCGGAGATTGCACAAAGAGCGGATCGAGGCGATGCACACGAGCAGATTTACCCAGCTTCGGAGCTCTCCGGAGAGATAATACTCCTACTGCTGCTTTGTGGATTATCTTGTGTTCTTGCTAGGGAGCAATGGGAGCTACAAGACCTAGCCTGAGTGTGGTTTCGTATGAGTATGATGAACTAAGCCCGAGCTGGACCGAAACCAACCGAACCCTTTCTACGTTGCACTTGGGCCTCCTTTTATAGGCACAAGGGGTCACCACATGTGGCAAGTAGACAAGGGTAAGATAGTAAAAACATAGGTTGGTACACCGCTTTGTACAAAGGTACAAGAATCTATACCTAACTCGACGGCAAGGGACAAGAGTCATCAATGCCCGTCTTAGTCGCCTCGACGATTATAACAGGACCGTCTGCCGCCTCCGCTTGCCACGATGGTAGTTTGTCAGCGCCGCTTATCGCTACTCCCCGCTGGCTGCACAGCCCGTCGACACGCGTGCTTGGGAGAGCCCCGTGGTGACACATTGGCGGGTGAGCTGGAGCGGGGATGAAGAGAGGTTGCCCGCCCCGGCAAGCGCCTTGCCGCGGCAGGAATTTTGTCGCGCTTGGGGGCTCGGCGCCCACCAAGCCTTCCCGGCAAGATCCCCTTCCCGGCAAGCTCCTGTTGCCGGGGCCTTGTCACTTCATCTTGAGTTCTCCTCTTGCCGGGGTCTTGTTTTCCGAAGGGCCGCGGAGGGTCTTGGCAGACGCCCGGCAAGGCTTGCCACGGGACGCCGCGATCGCCGTGCAGACAGGTTCGGGGTACTAAGGTACCCCTACTTTAGTACACCGACAGGAGCCCCCGGGTCTGGGCCATACACGGTGCCGAGCGCTGTTGGGCCAGGCCCAAAACAGGGCACGGGCACGCGCGGCCTGGGTCCAAACCAAATCCACTCCGTATCTGCCGCGTTCCCCCGTAACGGCACGCGTCAATTGCGGTGTCGTGGGGGAAGTGGGCAGCGTGCGAGGTCGCCTCATCCGTCACCTCGGTTCTGCATCCCCGCCACGTGGTTCCCATGCTCTTGGGGTCGCGGACGGTGGAAGTGGGAAACTGGGCCGTTGCGAGCAGAGGCAGCAGGTCGGCCCCGATTCCCTGCCCTTCTTATGCCTTGATTCACTGAGCGGGGCGGCCGAGCCCCCACCTTGCTTCTTTTAAGAAGAGCGGAAGGGGAGCGTAGAAGCCCGCACTCTCCCATCTCTTCCTTTCCTCGACACGCTCCCCTTTCTCTCATTCGTCATGGAGAAAGGGAACCTTGGTTCTTCATCGGTGGCGGCGAGGGTCGCCGCTAGACAGCGCACCCCTCCCAACCCCACGCCCGGGGTGGCAGAGCCAGCCACAAGGGGAAGAGGGAGGGGGCGAGGTCGTGGACGAGGTCGAGGCGCTCGGGGAAGAAGTGGACGGGGCGGCGCACCGTCTCCGCCTCCGCCGGCGGTTCCCCTCCCTGCGGCGGTCCATACCGGGGACGACCCTTGCGAAGTTCTTCGTCAGCTGCGCGCCGGGCGCCTCGTCGTCGCCTCCGGCTTCCAGCTCCGTTCGCGAGCGCGATGGAGTCGGATCCGCCCGAGACACTGAGACTGCACATGAGGGGCTGTGAGATCAGCGGCATGCGAGTCCGCGTTGTATTCCCAGCCCCTAATGTGATGTATCTTGATCGTGGGTGGAAGACGTTCACCTGCATCCACAGCCTGATGGCGGGGTTTACCCTCCATTTTAAGTTAATGGAGGGTGATCTCCTCTCCGTCAAGGTCTTCGGGGATCTCGGCTTTTCGGGCGGTTGCTGCGTGGATAGCTCCTCCGACAGCGAAGATTCCCCCTCGAGCGAGAGTGACGAGGAGGAGAGCGACAGCGACGACGAGGGTAGCGGGCCCGATTAGTTGTCGGGCGTCGCTTCGTGCGTCACCGGCGACCCCATCATCCGCGTCGCCGGCTCCCTGAACTCCCCGGGGTCGTCTCCTTGGGCGACTGGCGTAGGGAGGCTGCGGAAGGGGAAGAGGGATGGCGACAAGGCCGTCAAGTCGGAGTACGAGGGCGTAGTGCCCTCGGACAGCGTCTTGACGTCCTGCCGCCCCGTCTTCGAGCCCCGCTTCCGGCACCGCCGTCTCCGTTAAGCCCTCGGAGAGCCCCCGGGATGTTCCCTTGGTGCCTTCTGGCACCTGTAGCTCGCCTAGGTGCTCCTTTTGGCCTTCTCGCCTCCTTGACCTACCTCCTGAAGAGAGGGACATGAAAAGGATTACGGGCATCTTATCTTTTTAATTTGTAAGCCTTCGGGCCTTATCCGCATTTAAAACTTGTAATCCTCTCTTTCATGTTTTTCATTCTCCACGGACTGTATCCGAGTAGAATGTTTTTAATGAAAAAGGGATGCTTGAAAAGGGACGAAAGGCTTATCTGATATCGCAGCCCCCGGCAACTCTGGCTTGCCGCAGCCCCCGGCAACTCTGGCTTGCCGGGGCTTGGGTGCCGGCGCGCCCTTCTTCTCCTCTTCGCTGTTATTTCAGTTCTGAGAACAATTTAGCCAGTGCCGCAATAAGTTATTTTTGTAATATAACTTTATTCTGGGCAGTATTTGCTATGTTACTTCCTTTACTCGACTCTTGGCTTTGTATGTTACTGCCCTGCGCTTTTCAGGGAAACTTGCCGGTGCAGGCACCCTTGCCGCGAGCGCCGAGTGCGGAACTTCAGCAGCCTGTTGGCAGGGCCGCTACCGACAAGCAACCTTGTCGCGGACTAGACGCAGCTCACTTAAGTTGTTGAGCGGACTCGAAACAAAGTAAGGGCGCGACTAGTCACGATTTGGTTCCTTCGCGCACAGGTTTTCCATACAAAGCGCGGTCGTTCAAGGAAAATAACTTTTAAAAAATTGAATGCTCAAACTTTGGCAACTTAGCTTTTCTGTTGTCCATTTCCCGGCAAGACGACAGTTCCTCGAGCGACGCTTGGCGGCCCACACCATTATCTTCTCCCTCCCCCCCGGTTAACTTGTGGGTGGATGAACCTTCTTCTTGTTTTAGAAGAAAGAAGAGAAAATAAAGTTATGGGGCCTAGTGGCTCGTTATTGCTTACCGGGTGTGGATGCTGCACAAAATGTTAGTAAACACATGCATATATGATTATGAGGGCATGTGTTGACAAGTTGTGCGCAACACATAGGCTTTACTGATGCACGGGGTCTGCGCCCGGCTTTGTACAAAGGATTACATGCAACAGCGGCAAGACTTGTATTAGGGTGGTTGCCGGAACAGGTTCCGCAACCGCCACTTTATGGGTAAAACTTGCGAAGATGCTCTATATTCTATGAATTGCTCACTGGAACGCCATCTTCGGTCTCGATGCGGAAAGCGCCGGGCCTAGTGACTCGTTTCACCCGATAAGGGCCTTCCCACTTAGTCGTCAACTTGTTTGAATTCTTGGCGGATTGAACGCACCGAAGAACAAGGTCGCCTTCCTCGAAGCTTCGCATTTACTTTGCGGCTATGGTAGCGACGCAAAGCTTGTCGGGTAAAGAGCAGCTCGTCTGCAGCCTGAAGACGATCTTCCTCGAGGAGCAAGCGTCATCTTGTCGCAGCTGCTCTTGCTCAAGCTCATCATAAGCGAGCACTCGAGGTGACCCGTACCACGAGTTCCGTGGGAGAACTGCCTCTGCTCCGTAGACTAGAGCAAAAGGTGTCTGGCCAGTGGCTCGATTTGGCGTCGTCCTGATCGACCAAAGAACCACCGGTAGCTCCTCGATCCAGTTCCTTCCGCACTTGCGCAGCCTGTCGAAAGTTCTGGTCTTGAGTCCTCGCAACACTTCAGCGTTTGCTCTCTCTGCTTGACCGTTGCTTCTCGGATGAGCAATGAAGCAAAGCAGATCTTGGCGCCAAGATCTTGGGCGTACGCATGAAGGTGCGGCTCGTGAACTGTGGTGCCGTTGTCGGTGATGATCCGGTTAGGAATCCCAAAACGGCAAACAATTGACCAAGAACTTGACGGCCGATCGTGGCTGTCACCTTCCTCACTGGTTCCACTTCCGGCCACTTTGTGAACTTGTCGATTGCGACGCATAAGTATTCAAAGCCCCGACAGCTCGGGGAAGGGGCCGAGATGTCGAGCCCCTGCACCGAAAAGGGCCAGGATAAAGGGATCGTCTGGAGAGCTTGAGCTGGTTTGTGTATCTGCTTGGAATGGAACTGCACGCTTCACACTTGGTTACTTGTGCAGTTGCATCACGGAGGGCTTCGCAAGAAGAAACCTTGCCGAAAGCCTTGCCGCAAGTGCTCTTCTTGCGCCGATGTGGTGACCACATATGCCTCCAGTATCTCTCGCCAACAGCTTCATCCATCTTCCCGGCAAATACACTTCAATTTCACACCGTTGAGCCTTCTTCTGTATAGGATGTTGTCAACAAACTGGTACATACTTGACTGCCGGGCTACTTTTTCCTCTTCTTCTTGCTCTTCGGGAAGTTCTCCTGTTTGAAGGAAATGGACGATTTGCTGTGCCCATGCTGGAGCTTATGGCTCGACAACAAGGACTAAAGGCTCTTCTATCACTGCGGGAACATCAGCTTCTACGGCAAGAACCTGTGGGTCCGCCGGAGCTTGATGATCCCCGACAAGTTTGCCGGAGCGAAACTTGTCGGGAGCGTTTGCTTCAACGATACAAACTGCATGGTTTGTCGGAGCAGATCGCCTCAAAGTGATATTTGCGTTGATTTTAGGGACCTTCTTGGCGGCGGCTTGTGGAGCTCTGCCGGAAAGTAGTCGCCGGAAACCAGTTTTCTTTTCCTGCTGCCTGTTGATGGTGTTACGGTTGGTCGAGTCAGCTTGAGCACAAAAATTCCGGGTTCCACAGGTAACTTAAGTGCGGCACATTTGGAGAGGCCATCAGCTATATCATTCTGAGCTCTTGGAACGTGTTCCATTTGCAGGCCTTTAAAGTGCTCTTCTAGCTTTCTCACTTCATCAACGTAGGCTTCCATCAACGGACTCTGATAATCTTTATTCACTTGGCGGACGACAAGTTGCGAGTCCCCCCTGACAATGAACTTCTTGATCCCAAGGTCTACCGCAATCCTGAGGCCGGCAAGCAAACCTTCATACTCTGCAGTATTGTTTGTTGCTTGTTCCTTGGGAAAGTGCATCCGACTATGTACTTGAGGTGCTCTCCGGTGGGTGCGATAAGCAGCACGCCGGCACCGGCGCCTTGCAGCGAGAAGGCACCATCAAAGTACATTAGCCACTCTTTATTTGCCTCCTTGACGGGGATGCTCGTCTCCGGAATTTCTTCATCTTGCGTTGGCGTCCACTCAGCTATGAATTCTGCCAATGCTCTGCTTTGGATAGTTGAAGTGCTTTCGAACTTAAGACCAAAGCTTGACAATTCCAGTGCCCACTCGACAATTCTTCCTGTTGCTTCTGGGTTTTGCAATATCCTCTTCAGCGGAAAGCGAGTGACGACTGTTATCTCATGTGCTTGGAAGTAATGGCGCAGCTTTCTCGAGGCCATGAGGAGGCCGAAAAGCAACTTCTGCACACCAGAGTACCTTGATCTAGCCCCCTGCAGAAGGGAACTGACAAAGTAGATCAGCTGCACCATCTTTTTTCTCAGATCTTGTCGCAACCTCGCTGATCTGTTCTTGTCGGGACCAGAGCTTGACGGCGATGCCCACCTTGTCATTTGGATGCGCTTTGCCTCGGTTGCCGGCTCATCACCTATCTCCCTCTCTGCTACTAATGTAGCACTAACCACTTGATTGGTTGCCGCTATATACAGCAACAACTTCTCTTGTGGCCTAGGTGCGACAAGTATTGGAGCGGAAGACAGGTATCTCTTCAAGTCCTACAGCGCAGCCTCCGCTTCGGGAGTCCATTTCATTGGACCTGCCTTTTTCAAAATCTTGAAAAACGGCAGTATGCTGCTCAAGCAGACTTAGAGATGAACCTGCCGAGAGCAGCCACACAACCGCAAGTCTCCGACATCCTTGACGCGCTTTGGTGCTTCGATCTGCTCAATGGCCTTGATCTTGTCGGGATTGGCTTCAATTCCCACCGAGACACAAAGAACCCGAGAAGCTTGCCGGAAGGGACTCCAAACACGCACTTCTCGGGGTTGAGCTTGAGGTTGATCTTGCGCAGATTTGCAAATGTTTCATCCAAATCCTGAACCAGAGTTGCTTTGTCCTTGCTTTTGACCACTATGTCATCCATGTAGGCTTCTACATTTCTGTGTATCTGCAGCTCAAAGGCATCATGGACTACTCTTGCAAAAGTTGAACCAACATTCTTTAAACCGAAAGGCATCCGTATGAAGCGACGCGTGCCACATGGTGTAATGAATGCAGTTTCTCTTCATCCTCTTACGCCATGAAGATCCGATGATATCCTGAATATGCATCAAGAAACGAAGCAGATCACATCCAGCCGTGGAGTCAACAATCTGGTCGATACGCTGCAAGGGAAATGGGTCTTTGGGACAAGCTTTATTAACATCGGTGAAGTCAATACAAAGTCTCCATTTCCCATTAGCCTTATGCATAACTACCGGATTGGCCAACCACGTGGGGTGGAGGACTCCTCGACAAGCCCTGCTGCTTCTAACTTCTTGATTTCTTCTGCTATGGACTCTTGGCGCTCCACTGCCTGTTTCCTAACTTTTTGCTTGACGGGCCGCGCGTGAGGACAGACAGCTAGGTGGTGCTCAATTACTTTCCTAGGAACACCGGGGATGTCAGATGGTTGCCATGCAAACACATCGACATTCGCCCGCAGGAAAGCAACGAGCTCACCTTCCTATTTAGGATCAAGCGTGGCACTGATGGTGAAGGTACCACCAGTGCCGTCCTCCTTGGCGGGTACCTTCTTGGTCTTCGGCGGAGCTGCCATCGTCTTCTTGTACTTGCCGGTGGAGCTCGATGGTGCGTCCTCGACGGTAGCGCAACACTCCGAAGAGGTGCGCTTGCCGCAGTGGGCATCAGAGCTCTTGCCGGACTTGGTGGTTTTCTTCTTCCCCCCGGGAGCTTCAGCGGCAAGTGGTTTGCTATCTGTGGCGGCTGCTGCATCCCAGTAAATCTTGTCGGCGCAGATAAGGGCATCCTTCTTGTCGCCATGGACAGAAATGACGCTTATTGGGCCGTGCATCTTAAGTAGGTTGTAAGCATAATGAGAGGCGGCCATGAACTTGGCGAGTGCTGGACGGCCAAGTATGCCATTGTAGGGCAATGGGAAATCGGCGACGTCAAATGTGACCCTCTCAGTTCTGAAGTTGAGCTCGCTGCCGAATGTTACCGGTAACGTGATCTTCCCTTTGGGCTTGCTCCTTCCTGGGTTGATTCCTTGGAATGTACCAGTTTCTTCGAGCTCGCTGTCAGGGATTTGAAGTTTCTGAAGCACCGCAGAGGAGATCAAATTCAGGCCGGCCCGCCGTCATCAAGATCTTTGTGACCTTGAGGTTGCGGATGGTTGGTGAGACCAACATCGGCAAGCACCCGACCGCAGTGATGCGATCAGGGTGATCCTCAATGTCAAAGATGATGGGCATGCTGGACCACTTCAGAGGTTTGCATGACTCAATGGATGGTTCTGCTGCATTGACCTCACGCATCCATTGCTTGAGTTGGCGGTGCAAGGTATGCAGAGAAGCACCACCGTCAACGCAAAGGACCTCTGTTGCCTTTTGAAACTCTTGCTCGTCTGCTTCATCGTCTTCCACGTCTTCGTCATCTTCATCTTCGTCTTCTTCCTTGTCACGGCCGCGGGGAGGTCCGTCTCCTTGCCGCTGCTTGGCCTTGCCGCGACGTCCTCCCCGACCGGGTCTCTTCTTACTTGCTGCAGCTGCACCTTCTTGGGCTTTCTCCTTGTCTCGCCGCTCGTATTCAGCTCTCTGTAGCTCAACAAGCTGCTCGACTTTCTTGCAGCTCTGGAGATCGTGGCCCTTGGTGCGGTGGATTTTGCAGTACTGCTTGTTGGAGCTGTCAGGCTTGTCGATGGCCGCCACAGCTTGGCGGTCGGCGTCAATGGCAACCTCCTTGCCGGAGCCACCAGCCTTGGCTTTGTTGGCGGCACCATCCTTGCCGGACTGCTCGACAACTAGTACTTCTTGGTTTTTCTTCCTCCTGTTGTTTCGCCGCCGGCTCTTTCTTGCCAGGGCGATCTCCTCACTGTCAGATTCTGCTCTCACATTCTCTCCTGGGAGTCTTCTTCCTTCTTCAGCGCGTGCACACTTGTCGGCCAGGGCGTAAAGCTCGCTGACGTCCTTCACTTTGCACATCGCCATCTCCTCCCTCATCCTGCGGTTTCGCACATTCTGATGGAATGCACTGATCACCGCGGCAGGGTGGACGTCTGGAATGTTGTAGTGCACTCGATCAATCTTCTGGATGAATTTGCGCAGGGACTCTCCTTCCTTCTGGGCGAGTAGGTGAAGGTCACTCTCCTGGCCATGAGGTTTGTGGCCGCCTGTGAAGGCGCCAACAAACTGGTGGCACAAATCTGCCCAAGAAGAAATAGAGCCATCCGGCAAGTGCATGAGCCAAGATCTGACGTTTGGCTTGAGCACCAGGGGAAAGTAGTTGGCGAGGATCTTGTCGTCTCGTCCCCCCGCGGCCTGCACCGCGATGGTGTAGATGCTGAGGAACTCCGATGGGTGTGTCCTGCCATCATACTTTTCTGGCACATCTGGTTTGAAGTTTTTCTTGTCGGGCCACCGGACTTGCCGCAGCTCGTGAGTGAACGCAGGACAACCTACCGCGTACGGCAAGTCGCCTGGTTCCCCTGGCGCATGCATATCGACAGTGGGCCCGGCGCGCTGGTCGGATTGACGGCGCGCTTCTCTTCGGCGCTCGATACGGGTTCGAGCGTCTTCTTCTTGCCGTTCTCGGAGAACTTGGCGCTGGTCGCGACGAGCTCGCGGATTCGACGATGCTGTGGAGTCGCTGTCGGGGTGGATCCGGCGGGTCGGCGATCTTGGCCTTCGGGAAGGGGAGTGCACGGTGGCTGCACCCCCGCAAGTCTCGTCGCCATCAGCTTGCGCCTTGTCGCCTTGCCGCGGCTGCGAGGCACTCGGTTGCCGCGGGACATCGCCGTTGGCGAAGCCGATGAGACTCTGAATTGTGGCCCTCCATTCGTCGACCTTGTCGGCCGTTGGAGGATAGTCTAGAAGTAACTGAGCTCTTGCCAAGGCTTCCGCTAGTGTGGTGGGTGGCAATGGCGTACGTAGCGAGGAACAGGAGGTGCTCGGACTCCTAACCAAGTTAGGAGGAGCAGCATCCCGCCCAAGCGACCGTACTCCACTTGTACCGGCATGCTGAGGTGCATGCGGGTCTCGAGGGCCTCGGGATCCTCCAGCTTGGCCTTGATCCAACGGGCGTATGGTGGCGCGAGCATCATGACGCTGTCGGTCCCGCGCCTCCTGCGAAGGACGAGGTGCAGACTCAGACGCCGACGCCTATGCCGCCTTGTCCTTGGATCTGGCGGCATTGTGGGCTCTCTCGACGACGCCGGTTCCTCCGCCAGCGTTTCCCCCCCACCACCTGACGGCTCCGGTGGTGGTGGGTTCGACGCGGACGGCTCTGCTGCTGCCGAAGACCCATGTTGACGAAGATGTTGATGAAGTTGCTCGTGTGACCGCCGGATCGGGTTCACACAGCCTCGACGCCCCCTACCTGGCGCGCCAAAGATGTCGGGGAGAGCTGATCGTGTCCCACGAACACCTATGGGACCTGGGTCCCTTGTGGTTCGGAGGGGGGCGGAGATTGCACAAAGAGCGGATCAAAGCGATGCACACGAGCGGATTTACCCAGCTTCGAGCTCTCCGGAGAGATAATACTCCTACTGCTGCTTTGTGGATTATCTTGTGTTCTTGCTAGGGAGCAATGGGAGCTACAAGACCTAGCCTGAGTGTGGTTTCGTATGAGTATGATGAACTAAGCCCGAGCTGGACCGAAACCAACCGAACCCTTTCTACGTTGCACTTGGGCCTCCTTTTATAGGCACAAGGGGTCACCACATGTGGCAAGTAGACAAGGGTAAGATAGTAAAAACATAGGTTGGTACACCGCTTTATGTACGGTACAGTAATCTATACCTAACTCTGACGGCAAGGGACAAGAGTCATCAATGCCCGTCTTAGTCGCCCGAACAGTGTAACAGGGACCGTCAAGCGCGCCTCCGTTTGCCATGATGGTAGTTTGTCAGCGCCGCTTATCGCTACTCCCCGCTGGTTGCACAGCCCGTCGACACGCGTGCTTGGGAGAGCCCCGTGGTGACATGTTGGCGGGTGAGCTGGAGCGGGGATGAAGAGAGGTTGCCCGCCCCGGCAAGCGCCTTGCCGCGGCAGGAATTTTGTCGCGCTTGGGGGCTCGGCGCCCACCAAGCCTTCCCGGCAAGATCCCCTTCCCGGCAAGCTCCTCTTGCCGGGGCCTTGTCTCTTCATCTTGAGTTCTCCTCTTGCCGGGGTCTTGTTTTCCGAAGGGCCGCGGAGGGTCTTGGCAGAGGCCCGACAAGGCTTGCCACGGGGACGCTGCGACTGCCCGCGCACAGGTTCGGGGTACTAAGGTACCCCTACTTTAGTACACCGACACAGGTCGAGCGATCGGCCTTGCTGGGTCATGGCCTCGCTAGCGGCTGGCTGGGCCGGTTGGTCTGGCGGCCCTTAAAAAAATCATTTTTAACAACAATAAATCACGAAAAGACATATAAAAATAAGCCTAAATATCCTAAAAAAATTCACATAGTTATATGGTCTTATATATGACCTAGTGAACTTTTATCTGTCCTAAAATGCAAGTTAAAAAAATAAACATCTTTGCGAAACTAATAAAGTGCAAATAAAACCCAACACATATATTTTGGTTCCAAATTCAATTTCCAATATTTTCTTTCTGTTTTTGAAGAAGTCATTTTATCTTCTCTCTTTATTTTATTTTTGATATAATGGAAATGAATTTTGGTGAAACCAAATTTGATCCAATCTCCCAACTTCGAAAAAAATTCAAAATTGGTTTTTAGGGAAACTTCCAACTCTCTCTTTTGGTCCTTGAGTGCTCAAAGTTCCTTGGATCAAAAAATCAAATAAAACAAATGGAGGCAAAAATGTATAAATCATGGATGCATATGAATAATCTATTTATAATCATCCAAATTGAAAATTGGGATGTTACAATGCTATAAAGAATAATGATAACCATGAAACTTGTCATCATGATTTTAATTTTCACTCTCATCATAGTTACTTTGTTGAGTTTGCTCCCATTACTATTGATGAGAAGAAATTTGCTTATGTGGAGAGTAATAAGTATTCTATGCTTGTGGATCATGAAAAGAATGCTTCATGTGATGGTTATATTGTTGAATTCATTCATGATGCTACTAAAAGTTATAATGAGAGAGGAACATATGCTTCTACATATCTCACTAATATCAAGTTTCCTCTCTATGTGTTGAAAGTCTTGAAGTTGTGTTGTTTTGCCTTCCTATGCTAGTTGATTCTTGTCCCCATAAAATATTTGCTCACAAAATCCCTATGCATAGGAAGTGGGTTAGACTTAAATGTGCTTTTCATATGCTTCATGATGCTCTCTTCATGTTTCAATTCTTATCTTCTACATGAGCATCATTGAAATCATCATGCCTAGCTAAAAAGGCATTAAAGAAAAGCGCTTGTTGGGAGACAACCCAACACTTTTACCTACTATTTTTGTGTGTTCACATGATTATGCTACTTTATTAACAAAGTTTTATAGCTTTTGTTTCAATAAAATACCAAGTAAAGCCTTTGGGATAGTGTGGATGATAGTTGACTTGAATCTGTGCAAAAACAGAAACTTTTGCGCTCAGTCCAGGAATTTTGAAAATACACTAGAACGTGCTTTTGATCTGAATTTTTAACAGGTGATAGATATGGAAATTACCCAGGTTTTACTATTTTTTCAGAATTTTTGGAGTAGCAGAAGTTTGGTAGTTATCCAGATCATTATAGACTGTTCTGTTTTTGACAGATTCTGTTTTCAATGCATAGCTTGCTTTCTAGTTTCTATGGCTTATATTGCTCAATATAAATTGTGGAAATGATATGCTATAGTAGGCATTGTGTGGAAACAATTATGAATATTGTCTTTGACAATACCAAAGTGAAATGGTTTGTTTTTATCATACTAACCTATTTCACGAAGTTCCATTAAGTTTTGTGTGATTGAAGTTTTCAAGTTTTGGGTGAGATCTCGATATGAGGAGAATAAGGAGTGACAAGACCCTAAGCTTGGGGATGCCCAAGGCACCCCAAGGTAATATTCAAAGAGGATCCAAGCAACTAAGCTTGGGGATGCCCGGAAGGCATCCCTTGTTTCGTCTCCGACATTATCGGTAACCTCACTTGGAGCTATGTTTTCATTCGTCACATGATATGTGTTTTGCTTGGAGCGTCAATTTATTTCGTTAGGATTTGCTGGCTGTTATTTAGAATAATGTTTTTCATCTTTTATTTCAATAAAAGTGGGTTTGATAGCCTTTACTATGTTTATTTTGCAAGTCGACATGTTGCTGTTTCAAAACAGGAAGTTTATCGATGTTGCAAAAATTCCCTAGAAAAATAAGCTCTGATAAATTTTCTACACTGTGGTGAAATTTTCATAATTTTTGGAGTTTAATAAGTATTGATACTCTTGCATTCTTTATAGTCTGTACTGTTTTGGCAGATTGCTGTTATGGTTGCATTGTTTGCATATGTTTGCTTGTTTAATGATTCTATTTGCGGATAGGAGTATTAAATATGCAGAGGAATTTAGTATGCAATGTTGAACAATAATTTTAGTGATTTGCTACAGTAGAGAATGATAAGGTTTTTGCATTGGTTTATACTAACTTATCTCACGAGTTCTTGTTGAGTTTTGTGTGGATGAAGCTTTTGAGATTTAGGAAAACCGTGATATGAGAGGAATTAAGGAGACACAAAAGCTCAAGCTTGGGGATGCCTACTGGGGCATCCCCAAGCTTAGGGGCACCCCAAGCATGTAAGCTTGGGGATGCCCCGGTAGGCATCCCACCTTTGTTCACCAACAATTATCGGTTACTATCGGTTGATCCTAAGTTTTTGCTTCTTCACATGATGTGTGCTATTGTTGGAATGTCATTTTATTTTGTTTTGCTTGCTGTTTTAATTTAAAAAAAAATCTTGGATCTGAAAGTTTTTTGATAAGAGAGAGTCCTCAAATAGCTACCTATTTACTTAACTACTCGCTTGATCTTCACTTATATCTTTTTGGAGTAGCTTGTCATTTACTCTTGTGCTTCACTTATATCCTATGAGTAAAATTGTTGAATGAATTGAATATCATGAAGTTGAAATTACATCATGCCTAGTGGTAGCTTCACATTGGGTTTAGAAAGTGAAATCTTTTGAAGCTTTACAATCACTATATTGGTCACACAAGAAATTCACGAATAACTAGTATAAGGAAGAGAACTTTCACATGCAAATACACTATCTTGGAAATCTTTTGTGATTGCGAGCCCCCATCAAAATATTATATGCCAAAATTGTTGACGTTGGACAACGAAGACAACGTAATGGTTTATGTTTGTTCATATTCACATAGAAGTTACGTTGTCATAGATCCTTCAACATGTGGTGCTTGCCCCCCATCTTTGCTAGCCAACAATTCCGCACCAAGTAGAGATACTACTTGTGCATCCAAAAACCCTTAAACCCAAATCTTATCTTCAAGATTCCATCATACCTACCCAAGGATTGAGCAAGATCCTTCAAGTAAGTTTTCATCGATGCAATAAGGCAATAAAAATTGCTTCTAAAAGTGTGAGATCATTTAGTGTAAGAGAAAATTGAGCATTGTACGAACTTGTGATGGTGAAGAATAAAAGCGACAGACTACATAATAAAGGTGGCCATCACAAGGGGCAATACAACGTGACGTTCTTTTGCACTAAGGGGTTAAGCATACAAATAAATAAGAGCATGGCAACCTCTGCTTCCCTCTGTGAAGGGCCTATATTTTACTTTTATGTATTTACTTTTATGCAAAGAGTCAAAGATTTTCTCTCTATTGCTGTTTATTTTTCTCTTTTGGCAAGCATCCTGTGGTGAGGAAAGATCTAGGCACATATATTTGATGGCTACTACGCAAATTTATTCTTGTAGACACGTGTTGGGTCTCCAAGCGCAGAGTTTTTTAGGACAGTAGCAATTTTCCCTCAAGTGGGTGACCTAAGGTTTATCAATCTGTGAGAGGTGTAGGATGAAGATGGTATCTCTCAAACGACCCTGCAACCAAATACAAGAAATCTCTTGTGTCCCCAACACACCCAATACAATGGCAAATTGTATAGGTGCATTAGTTCAGCAAAGAGATTGTGATAAAAGTGTAGTAATGATAGTAGATATTGATTTTTGTAGTAGGAACAATGAAAAAACAGCAAGGTAGCAAGTAACAAAAGTGAGCACAAACGGTATTGCAATGCTTAAAAATGAGGCCTAGGGTCCATACTTTCGCTAGTGCAACCTCTCAACAATGCTAACATAGTTGGATCATATGATTATCCCTCAAAGTGCAATAAAGAATCACTCCCGAGTTCCTATTAGCGGAGAACAAAAGATAGGAATTGTTTGTAGGGCATGAAACCACCTCAAATGTATTCTTTCCATTTGATCTATTCAAGAGTTCGTACTAATATAACACAAAGCTATTTTTCCGTTCGATCTATCCTAGAGTTCGTACTAGAATAACACCAAAGCAAATTCATATTCATAATACTCAATCCACACAAAGAACTATACGTAGACCCCAAAGTTTCCATCGGAGAAAAGATAGTAAAAATGTGCATCAATCCATATGCATAGATTACCCCAATATCACCGCGGGAACCCTTGAGTTGAATGCCATAACACATATCAAGTGAATCAATAGGATACCTCATTGTCACCTCAAGTATTCATATTGCAAGACATATATCATGTGTTCTCATCTCTGAATATTAATCCGACAAGAAAAAACTTTGAAGGGTAAAGATTCAATTCATCATAACAATAGTATAGAGGGGAGAAACATCATATGATCCGGCTATATTAACGAAGCCCATGATATAGATCACGAGAGAGAGAGAGATCAAACACATAGCTATTGGTACAAACCCTCAGCCCCAAGGGTGGACTACTCCCTCCTCATCGTGGTGGCCGCCGGGATGATGAAGATGGCCACCGGAGATGATTCCCCCCTCCGGCAGGGTGCCGGAACAGGCTCTCGATTGGTTTTCGGTGGATACAGAGGCTTGCGGGGGTGGAACTTCCGATCTAGGGTTATTTCTGATGGTTTCTCTATTTATAGGATTTTTGCGCGTCGGTTTCGCGGTAAGATGGGCCTCGAGGTGAGCACAACCCACCGGTGCACGGACTGTCCACCAGGTGCGGCCTGGTGGGTTGTGCCCTCCTCGTGGCTCTTCTGACCTTCCCACAAAGCTTAGGGGGTATCTTTTGTTCCAAAAAAATTGTCAAAAAGTTTCGTCCAATTCCGAGAACTTTTATTTCTGCACAAAAAACAACACCATAGTAGTTCTGCTGAAAGCAGCGTCAGTCCGGGTTAGTTCCATGCAAATTATAACAAAACCATATAAAATTGCTGTAAACATGGCATGAATACTTCATAAATTATAGATACGTTGGAGACGTATCAGCATCCCCAAGCTTAATTCCTACTCGTCCTCGAGTAGGTAAATGATAAAAGAAATAATTTATGAAGTGTGAATGCTAGCAAAGTGCATAAGTTTGATCAATGATAATTTCAATCAGTTTTCCTAGCATCATTACAACAATTCTTTCTTATAAAATGTCACATCCCTAGCCTTACCTTGCACTAGGCTAGCACTTTTCTGTTGCATCATGTTTAAATTCTTTTGAAACTTGAAATGGGGATTGCCTAAACCCTAGCATCAAAGGAATTCACTAGGTTCAACTAAAATGTTTTCAGTGAATCCAAATGGCTTTAAAAATGTTCATCATTTCTGGAAAATGCTAGAATCATAACCAGAGGTGTTGCACATTTTTCCATGACATATTTGGGCTCTAAATTAAATCATATAGTATTTGCATTTGGGCATTTAAATGCTAGTAAATATTTTAAATGTCCAAATAATCCCAAACCCAAATGTTCCATGTTGGATATATTCTAAACATTGGGCATGCATAGTTTGGTGATTTTTGAAAGTGCCTAGATATTTTTAGTAATGACACAAACTTACAGAACAAAAGAAAAATAGAAATAAAAGAGAGAGAGAGAGAGAGAGAGAGAGAGAATTACCTGGCGCCTACCTGTGCGGCCTGCTGCTGAAGCGGGCCCAGCCCAACCACCTCCCCTGCCAGTTGTCTTCCTCCTCTTGCCAGAAGGCAGCGGGGAAGTAGTGCATGGCGCTCGCACGCGCGGGCACGCAGCTGCCTGCCTAGCCCCTCCCTGGCCAGCGCGATGCTGTGATCGTCTCCCCGTGGCCTCCACAACCCATCGATCCCTCGCTCACTCTTTCCCCCTCGCCCCCTCGCTCTCTTGACGCCATGGCCGACGCACGCCCAAGCTCGTCGCCGCCGTAGTCGTTCCCACAGCCGCCCTCGAGCCTCTCCGACCTATCCCCGAGCTCCGCCTCGTCCGCCTCGTCCTCTCCACCGAGCTGTACGACGCCGGAAGCCCCTGGACGCCGCCAGCATCGCCGTTTCCCTCGTCGGCCACCAAAGATCGTCGCCGTCGATTCGCCGCCCCGAGCGCCTCCCCGAGCCCACGGAGCTGCTCTTCGACCTCACCGTGAGCCCCTGCTCCAAACCCCTCTTCCTCCCCTTGCGTTTGTGCACTCTAGCCCCATCCCCCCGCCGCGCCCGAGAGCTCCTGCCACCGGCCATGCCGCCGCCGCCATGCTAGTCACTGGAGCTCGTTTCCAAGCACTCCATCGTGCTCAGCACGCTCCAATAGCACATATCACGCCACGGCCGCCCTCCCCGTGCACCACAACGCGATCCCGCATGCAACCGAACTCCGGCCACCGCCGCGAGCTCCATTCCGACGAACACCGGCCAACCCAGCTCCAGCCTTTACCACGAGTGGATGCGGGCGAGTTCCAGCTCCGCGTAGATGCCCTCAGCGCACCCAGCCGCTGCCTGTAGCTCAACTCCAGCGAGCCTCCGCCGTTTGTTTGGTCGTCGCCGGCCGAACTCCGGCGACTGATGACGTGGTCGTCATTAGGCACTAATGACCCAGCTAAGTGTAACATCCCAAAATTCTAAATTTTGGAATGTTATATTAAATAAATATTTATGCTTGTTTGTTTGATAGTGGTGTGGTTGCTTGTGTGAAATTGAGTGAAATTTGAAACTTTCTGGAAGTTGAATGAGAGGGAATGAAATGACTTTCCCAAACTTCCACCTTGCATTTATGAACTCCATGAATTCAAATTCTTTTCATCACAAAATCCTGGAGAGAAGATGACATGACTTCTTCCATTTATTTAAATGACAAGGGGTGTTGAAAATATTTGAATTTCGTTTGGAAAATATTTCCAATTCTGAAACTTTATGCAACTCAATGATTTTCACGAGAGAAGATAAAATGACTTCTTCAAATTAAATAAAATATGAGTTGGGAGTTTTAAAAGAATTAAATCCAAAGTTCTTTTGAATTTATTTCCAATTTGGAGTTATTTGAGTTTTATTCAAAATATTTTTCTCCAAAAACAAAATATATGGAAATTAGGGTAACATGATTCCCTACATCAGAAAATTGGAGAGAAATTAATTTGAAGTCATTTTGGTATTTTAAAAATAACTTTTGTTGGATTTTATTGGACTAGAAGCACTCTTTGCTTTGTTTAAATTTGTGTGTATTTTATTTAACGCTAGAATAATGTTCATCATGTAGGAAATCTTTTTCTGAAAATTTTGATATATTATATGCCTATATAATATTTTCATTTTATTTTGTTTTATCATTTTGTTTTCCTCTCTGTTTGTTTAAAAAAATAAATAATAAATAAATATTTGCAGCGCCTTGGGCCAAAGGCCCAAGCCGCCAACCAGCCGGCCGGCCAAGGCCAAGGCCATCGCACGCACGCACCTAGGGAGCCAGGGAGCCAAGGTTTCCTATTCTTTTACAAATCCTAGTAGGATTTGATCCCGTTTCGTTATTCCGTTTTTATTCCTAGGATTCCTAATCCTACTCTAATTCTTGTCCCCTACTCCAAGAAAAAACCCTCCCCTCCCCACTATAAATACCCAAGCACCCCCCCCTCCAACACATCAAACCAACACCTCTCCTCTCCTCTCCAAGCAGAAGCGGCACCACCGCCCGCCGCCAAGTGCCGCCCGCGCCTCGACCTCTCCTGAGGTTTATATGATCTCCTCTCCACCGTCCCGTGATCTCCTTTCCTCTAGGATCAACCGCAACATCGGATCCGATCTTCTTCCCCAACTCCGACGACTACTCCGGTGAGATCCACGAAATTCCGTATTTTTTTTTCCAGAAAATAGCAATCTTAGAAAATTCATATCTTTTAGAGTTTTTAGTATTTTTGAGTGATTCCAATTGCTATGTGTCACAAATTTGCTGAAGATTCTGTTAGTGTCTCTGGATTTCAAATTTGAGTAGCTTAAATTTGAATTTGATAAATTTTGTTCAGATTAGTATTTTGGCCATAACTTGAGTTTAAAAATAGGTTTTTAATTAATTCTTTTTGCTCCTGGTCACTTGTGATATTTTTTTAGCTGTAGGATTTAGTTTGGTAATTTTGGAGTATTTTAAATTAGATTTTTAGTAAAAACAGTACTGTTTTGCTTATATAGTTGTTTTAGCTATGTAATTATTGTTTTTAATTATTTTTAGTTCATTCCTTTTGTAGATTTTCACTTGTTGTTATATGTTTATGTTTAGCTACAGTAGATAAATTCTTGTAGTTATTTATTAGTGGTTAGCTACTGTTTTTGTAATTGCTTGTTTAGTTCATAGTGATAGTGGATAAAAATAGTTTCATTAGTTTTAAAAGTAATTCTTTTTCCACTTCAAGTTATATTGTTTTTGTTTCTGTTATTTGTGAACACATTAGTTGTTATGTTTATTTAGTATAGTTTATTAATGTTTTAATAAATGATTTGCTGTTATAGTTGTCTTAGTGTTTTGCTAGTTGCTATATTTGTTCTAGTATTCACTAGATGGTTATAGTAGTTTTATATTAGTTCTTTTGTTAGTTAGTAAATTAGTAATTTATTTTCTGTTATTTTATTAGATTTATATTTTATTTGCTGTAGAAAAAATATTAGAATAATTTAGTAATGTTATGTTAAGATTTGTGTGAGTTGGTCACCACTAGTTTTTCCTTGAATTTTTCTTTCGAAGTTTTTCCTTTGGTTTTCGACTTGGTTTTCTTGTTGCTTTCGTTTTGATTGAGTATTGTTATGATTGATAGAATTGATTGCTAGGATGATTGCTTATATGATTGTCTGTTTAATATAGATTTTCAACGGAGTGACGATTAGTTCTACCAAGTCATTTTGTGACAGCGTTGTTATCTTCATCAAGTATTACCAGGCAAGTTCACTTTGACCATGTTCTTCATACCTATGTGTTTTATTGCATCTAGTGTCATCTTCGCAACAATCCCTCCAGTAGTGACATTGAATCCTTGTAGTTGAGTAGTATGCATGAGGTAGGAACCCATCACCCTGTTACCGAGCCCGGGACGTTATTTATTTTTGCTACGCTATAGTAGACGGGGTTGGTATGAGTGCTCGGAGTGGTGTGAGAATGGAGGATCTACGTCAATGACGACAACTCCATGATGGAATCTGCAAGGACTGCATCTTCAAGGCCTCAAGACTTCAAGACTCGAGACAAGAATTCAATACACACCTCTTTGGGTGAAGGATGGTTGTGGGCACCTGGAGAATCCAGTGGTTGGCGGGATGCATGGAGAAGCGCCATGACATCTTGCGGAAAGCTTCACCCAGACTCAAAGAGACGGAAGAATACTTCATGCCCGAAGCTTACCCGTGCAACCGCAAGTCACTATGGGCTCGCTTGGTTGACCTTAATGGTGAATCTGGCTGGGACGGTGCTAGCGAGATGTAGAACTATGGTAGGATTGGATGAGCACCGACGGTCGGGAACTCTTCTGAAGACCATGTTTGGTCATCTTGTTCTCAAACACCACAAGTGCGAGAACGTAAAGAGAGGGATCGAATCTTGCGGGTAAAGTGTACAAACCTCTGAGAGGGTTTAAACCTAATCGATTAACCCGTGTCCCCGGTTACGGACAATTTGAGCCTCTGGACTTGGATCTATCTCGGAACTCTCAACACCGGACTGATAACTTAATTGTGGGCAACTTATGATGAATTTGGGCTATGAGACATCGGTTGGCGGAACCATGTCATGATAGAAAAATCTATAGTACAGACTTCATTTATTCCTTTGATGTAGGGAAAATAAAACCAGCTTTTACGCAAACAAAACTCGGAATCTGAGCCACAAAGCCATACCGCATATAGTATAGTTTATCATCTGTTTTCTCTTATTGTGATCTTGCCGGTACATTCAATGTATCGACCTACACGGCTGCAACGTATCATGTTGCGTATATTTCCTCGACGAGTAAGAGTTACGATACAGGTTACGGTCTACACTCAACCTGCCGATGGCGTTGATGGGACTCCACACCCGATTACTTGTTTCACCGAGACTTATGAGGTATATATTAGTTTTACGTTAATTATACATGTGATTGGACTTTGATATATACATTGATGTACTGTGTGTGCCAAAGATCTTGATCCGAGGATGGCACAAAGAACACGTAGGCTTGACCGTCTGAGGTCGGGTCGCTACACTAAGCCACCCCTAGAGCCACTGCCATGTGGGCCCCAGTTCCTAAACTAATTAGTTTTATTTCTCTGTTAGATTAGCACTAACCACAGTGGGCCCCGCTTGTCAACGTTGACTTGGCCACGTCAGCTTTGACCGGGTCCCACATGTCAGTCTCTGTAGCTGACTCTGTGTCACTGACCAGTAGGCCCCACTGGTCATGTTTGACCTGGGCCGTCCGTTGACCTGCTGACGTCACTAATACGTCATGTTGACGCAGTAAATACTTTCTGGGATTTAAATAAAAAATGATTTATTTATTTCAGAAAATATCCAAAACTTATAAAATTCATAGAAATTAAACCATAACTCCAAATGAAATAATTTATATATGAAAAATTATCAGAAAAATCCAAAGAATCTGTTTATGGCATTTTCATGCATGTTTGAACAAGTTAAGCTCAATGAATAGGACAATTCATGATTATGGAATAAATGGTAATTAGTTTTGGAGTTGGAATTTGCTATAGGTTTGAATTCCAGTTCAATGAATATGACTAACTGTTGCACTAGGTCAATTCAGTACTTTAATATGACATATCATCCATATGCATGTGCATTGCATCGATTGTGGATCCTTTTATGTTTGCCGGTGGTTGTTCCCTCTTAGTAGACGATGTTTCCGACGACGTGATCGATGACACCGATGAAGAAATATACTATCTTCAGAAGTGCCAGGCAAGCAAAACCCCCTTGTTCATTCCGATACAATCCCACTCTCTCGCTCCTGCTCTCTTTTACTGCATTAGGACAACAAAGATTCAACTGCTATTCTGCGGTAGTTGAACCCCTTATCCTCTGCATGACCTGTCATTGCCACAAGAAATAGATGAAACCCACTAGCATGAGTAGGAGTTATTTGAGCCCCTGTGCCTACTCATTCATGCTTGTTTGTCATGCCTGCTACTTCTTAGAGTTGAGTCAGGTCTGATTCATCGGGGATGAATTGGAATGTGGTGAACATGTCCTACTTCTGAGAGCTAAGTGTGTGAACACGATTTGGTAAAGGTAGCGGTGAGAGGCCATGTAGGAGTACATGGTGGGTTGTCTCATTGCAGCCGTCCTCAGGAATTGAGTTCTGTGTTTGTGATCCATGAACAGTTACTACCACACATTGGAATGCTTAAGTGCCCCTCTTGACTTATTAATCAACCTGATCTCTGTCCAGGAGTTGCAACTAGTTTCTGGTGTTTGTAGGTAGTGTTAGTAGTCTACCAAGTGGCACCCGGTACAGGTGGTCTTGGGACAGACTAGGCACAGTGGCACGGTGTACCAAGTGGCACCCGGATGGTGGGCTTGGGAACCCTGCTCACATCGTTTGGGGCCGTGAGCGACACCTCGGCCGGATCTCCTTGCGGATGGAACACGAATAGGCGATAAACCTGGACGAGAGACTTGTGTGGTTAGTCAGGTCGTGGCCGACTCCCTCGCCAGGCTTCCGCTTGAAGGTTGCCGAGATACACGATGTGTACATGGTGGTAAGTGGCGAGAGCGTGTGTGAAGAAGTACACCCCTGCGGGGTTAATATGATCTATTCGAATAGCCGTGTCCGCGGAAAAGGACTTCTGGGTTGCCTGTACAGTTCATAGACAAGTGAAAGTGGATACTCTAAAATGCGGAAGATAAGTGTGAGTGCTATGGATGGCGTTCTCATAGGGAGACGGGAGCGGATCCATAGTGGTGTATTGATATGGTGAATACGTGGACTCGTGTGCGCCACCTCAAAAGAGTTACTTGCAGTCGTAGTTCAGGTTAGCCACTGAGTCAAAGTCGGCTTGCTGCAGTTAAACTCCACCACCCCCTTTATTGATACCGATGCATATGTAGATAGTTCTGATGTAAGTCTTGCTGGGTACATTTGTACTCACGTTTGCCTATTTTATGTTTTGCATAGAGACGTCAGTCTCGCTAGTAGTTCCATGTGGACTTCGACGTTTAGCTTGATACCTCAGCTACGATCTTGTGCCCTCGGCAGGATCTGGTAGATAGTCAGGCTTCTCAGCCTTCTTCATTTGTAGTTGTCTGTACTCAGACAAGTTAAGCTTCCGCATGTGCTTGTTGCTTGTATGCTCTGTATGTTGGGTCATGAGACCCATGTTTGTAATATCTCGCTCCTCGGAGCCTAATGAATAAATACTTGAGTCGTAGAGTTATGTTGTGATGCCATGTTGTATTTACACATATTGAGCATATTGTGTGTATGATTGAAATGCTTGGTATGTGTGGGATCCGACAACCTAGTTGTTTATCCTTGGTAGCCTCTCTTATGGGGAAATTTAGTCTTGTGCTTCCATGAGCCATAGTAGTCCGCTACAGCCCGGTTCACCGGAGTCCTGCTAGCCCAGCACTACTGCTTCGGAACACTTGACTGGCCGGCATGTGATGCACTTCGTTCACTCGTGGTTCTGTCCCTTCGGGGAAATGTCACGCGGTGACATCCGGAGTCCTGCCTAGCCTGCTACAGCCCGGGTTCCCAGAGTCCTGTTAGCCCAGTGCTACAGCCCGGATTTGCACGCTGCGGACCGACATGCTCGATGTTGATTCATGTATGCCTGTCCCCGTAAGTTAGTGTCACTTTGGGTTCACGACTAGTCATGTCGGCCCGTATTCTCTGTCATATGGATGCTAGCGACACTATCATATACGTGAGCCAAAAGGCGCAAACGGTCCCGGGCAATGGTAAGGCGACACCCGTGGGAATACCGTGCGTGAGGCCGCAAAGTGATAGGAGATGTTACAGGCTAGATCGGTGTGACTTAGAATCGGGGTCCTGACATAAAACTTCTCATGTTATAGTAGCAAACAGTTCACATGTTAAGGTTAAAATAATGAATTCTCTTGAAACTCAACAACCTATGTTATCAATCACCAAGCAATTGTAATTCAACTTATTCAACAGAGTTTAAGTAAGAGCTCCACATACTCAACCATCATATAGTCTTCTATGATTGCTAACACTCACCGCATACACATGAGCAAAACGTTTCAATCGGACACATAGAAAGATAGGGGCTTATTGTTTTTCCTCCCAACGTATTCACCTCAAGGGTGATGTCAACAATAATAACTCATTCTACCCATATCCAGCTGGATATATGTGCCTAGATCTTTCCTCACCACATGATGCTTGCCAAAAGAGAAAAATAAAAAGGAATAGAGAGAAAAACTTTGACTCTTTGCATAAAAGTAAATACTGAAAAGTAAAAGATAGGCCCTTTGCAGAGGGAAGCAGAGGTTGCCATGCGCTTATTTGTTTGTATGCTCGACCCCTTAGTGCAAAAGAATGTCACGTTATATTGCCCCTTATGATAGCAACCTTTATTATGCAGCCTATCACTTTTATTCTTTTCCATCACAAGTTTGTACAACACTCAATTTTCTCTTACACTAAATGATCTAACACTTTTAGAAGCAATTTTTATTGCCTTATTGCACCGATGACAACTTACTTGAAGGATCTTGCTCAATCCTTAGGTAGGTATGGTGGACTCTTGAAAATAATATTTGGCTTTAAGGGTTTTTGGATGCACAAGTAGTATCTCTACTTGGTGCATAATTTTTGGCTATCAAAGATGGGGTCAAGCACCACATGTTGAAGGATCTATGACAATATAACTTCTATGTGAATATGAACAAACATAAATCATTATGTTGTCTTCCTTGTCCAACGTCAACAATTTTGGCATATAATATTTTGATGGGGGATCACAATCACAAAATATTTCCAAGATAGTGTATTTACATGTGAAAGTTCTCTTCCTTATACTAATTATTCGTGAATTGCTTGTATGACCAATATTGTGATTATCAAGCCTCAAAAGATTTCACTTTCTAACCCAATGTGAAGCTACCACTAGGCATGTATGATTTCAACTTCATGACATTCAATTTATTCAACAATTTACTCATAGGATATATGTGAAGCACAAGAGTAAATGACAAGCTACTCCAAAAAATATAAGTGAAGATCATGAGCATAATATTTCTTTTTATAAAATTAATTTAAGTGAAGCAAGAGAGAGTTTCTTCAAAAATACTAAAGCACACGATGCTAAAAAAGATATAAGTGAAGCACTAGAGCAATTCCATAGAAAAGAGCTTCGTTGACGGGATGTGCGTGCTGCTTACCTAGCCTCCCTGGCAACTATTTGAGGAATCTATTATATTTAAAAACTCTCATATCTAAGTACTTTATTAAAACAGCAAGCAAAACAAAATAAATTCAAAGGATAGCACATATCATGTGAAGAAGCAAAAACTTAGGATCAACCGATACTAACCGATAATTGTTGGTGAAGAAAGGTGGGATGCCTACCGGGGCATTCCCAAGCTTAGATGCTTGAGAATTCTTGAAATATTCTCTTGGGATGCCTTGGGCATCCCCATGCTTGAGCTTTTGTGTCTCCTTAATTCCTTTTATATCATGGTTTCCCTAAATCTTGAAAACTTCATCCACACAAAACTCAACAAGAACTCGTGAGATAAGTTAGTATAAACTAATGCAAAAACCTTATCATTCTCTACTGTAGTGAATCACTAAATTATTATTCAACATTGCATACTAAATGCCTCTGCATATTTAATACTCCCATCCTCAAATAGAATCATTAAACAAGCAAACATATGCAAACAATGCAAACATAATAGCAATCTGCCAAAACAGTACAGTCTGTAAAGAATGCAAGAGAATCAATACTTATTCAACTCCAAACATTATGAAATTATACCGCACTGTATAAAATTTATCATATCTTATTATGCCAAAAGTTTCAACACTTCATCACATTCTGACTTTTCTAGGGAATTTTTGCAACAACGGTAAACTTTCTGTTTTCAAACAGCAACATGTAGACTTGCAAAATAAGCATAGTAAAGGCTATCAATGCCACTTTTATTGAAATAAAAGATGCAAAACATTATTCTAAATAACAGCAAGCAAATAATCACAAAATAAATTGACACTCCAAGCAAAACACATATCATGTGACGAATGAAAACATAGCTCCAAGTGAGGTTACTGATAATGTTGGAGACGAAACAGGGGATGCCTTCCGGGGCATCCCCAAGCTTAGTTGCTTGGATCTTCCTTGAATATCACCTTGGGGTGCCTTGGGCATCCCCAAGCTTAGGGTCTTGTCACTCCTTATTCTCCTCATATCGACATCTCACCCAAAACTTGAAAACTTCAATCACACAAAACTTAACGGAACTTTGCGAGATAGGTTAGTATGATAAAGAGCAAACCATTTCACTTTGGTACTGTTAAAGACAAGATTCATAATTTTTCCACACAATTACTACTGTATCATAATATTTCCACAATTTATATTGAGCAATATAAGCCATAGAAACTAGAAAACAAGCAAACTATGCATTGAAAACATAATCTATCAAAAACAGAACAGTCTGTAATGATCTGGATAACTACCTTACTTATGCTACTCAAACAATTATGAAAAAATAAGGAGAAAGTGACAAATTTGTATATTAAACTTATGCAAAAAGAATCAACTCAAAAGCGCTCTTCTGTTAAAAATGAGAATTATTTTCGTGAGCACAAAAGTTTATATTTTTCAGCAAGATCAAATCAACTATCACCCAACATGATCCCAAAGGCTTTACTTGGCACTTTATTGAAAAAAAGGAATAAAACATGATTAATAAAGTAGCTTAATCATGTGAGCACACAAAAACAGTACATAAAAGTGTTGGGTTGTCTCCCAACAAGCGCGTTTCTTTTATGCCATTTAAGCTAGGCATGATGATTTCAATGATGTTCGCATAAAAGATAAAAATTGAAACATAACAAGAGCATCATGAATCACATGGCAAGCACATTTAAGTCTAACCCACTTCCTATGCATAGGGATTTTGTGATCAAACAACTTATGAGAACAAGAATCAACTAGCATAGGAAGGCAAAACAAGCATAACTTCAAAACTTTAAACACATAGAGAGGGAACTTGATATTATTGCAACATGTAAAAGCATATGTTCCTCTCTCATAGTAATTTTTTGTAGCATCATCAATGAATTCATCAATATAACTATCACATAAAGCATTCTTTTCATGATGCATAAGCATAGAAATTTTATTACTCTCCACGTAAGCAAATTTATTCTCATGAATAGTAGTGGGTGCAAACTCAACAAAACAACTACCATGGGATTGAAAATTAAAATCATGATGACAAGTTTCATGGTTATCATTATTCAATATAGCATACATGTCATCACCGTAATCATCATAGATAGCAACTTTGTTATCATAGTCAAATGAAACCTCTTCCAAGATAGTGGAATCATCATTAAATAAGGTCATGGCCTCTCCAAATCCACTTTCATCAATATAATAATCATAAATAGGAGGCATGCATTCATCATAACAAATTTTCTCATCAAAACTTGGGGGACTAAAAATATCATCTTCATCAAACATAGCATCCCCAAACTTATGGCTTTGCATATCATTAGCATCATGGATATTCAAAGAATCCATACCAACACCATTGCAATCATGCTCATCATTCAAATATTTTGTGCCAAACATTTTATTGTCTTCTTCTTCTAACAATTGAGCACAATTTTCCGATCCATCATTTTCAAGAAAGATATTATAAAGATGATCAATAATATGATGCAACCTCAGTTCCATTTTTTGTAGTTTTCTTTTTCTAAACCAAACTAGTGATAAAACAAGAAACTAAAAGATTCAATTGCAAGATCTAAAGATATACCTTCATGCACTCACCTCCCCGGCAACGGCGCCAGAAAAGAGCTTGATGTCTACTACACAACTTTATTCTCGTAGACACGTGTTGGGCCTCCAAGTGCAGAGTTTTGTAGGACAGTAGCAATCTTCCCTCAAGTGGATGACCTAAGGTTCATCAATCCGTGAGAGGTGTAGGATGAAGATGGTCTCTCTCAAACGACCATGCAACCAAATACAAAAAATCTCTTGTGTCCCCAACACACCCAATACAATGGTAGATTGTATAGGTGCACTAATTCGGCAAAGAGATGGTGATAAAAGTTTAGTAATGATAGTAGATATTGATTTTTGTAGTAGGAACAATAAAAAAACAGCAAGGTAACAAGTAACAAAAGTGAGCACAAACGGTATTGCAATGCTTAAAAATGAGGCCTTGGGTTCGTACTTTCGCTAGTGCAACCTCTCAGCAATGCTAACATAGTTGGATCATATGATTATCCCTCAAAGTGCAATAAATAATCACTCCCGAGTTCCTATTAGCGGAGAACAAAAGATAGGAATTCTTTGTAGGGCATGAAACCACCTCAAAGCTATTCTTTCCGTTCGATCTATTAAAGAGTTCGTACTAATATAACACAAAGCTATTTTTTCCGTTCGATCTATCCTAGAGGTCGTACTAGAATAACACCAAAGAAAATTCATATTCATAATACTCAATCCACACAAAGAACTATAAGGAGACCCCAAAGTTTCTGCCGGAAAAAAGATAGTAAAAACGTGCATCAACCCATATGCATAGGTTACCCCAATATCACCGCGGGAATCCGCGAGTTGAATGCCATAACACATATCAAGTGAATCAATAGGATACCTCATTGTCACCTCAAGTATTCATATTGCAAGACATAAATCATGTGTTCTCATCTCTGAATATTCAACCCGACAAGACAAAACTTTGACTGGTAAAGATTCAATTCACCATAACAAGAGTATAGAGGGGAGAAACATCATACGATCCGACTATATTAACAAATCCCATGATATAGATCACGAGAGAGAGGGAGAGAGATCAAACACATAGCTACTAGTACAAATCCTCAACCCCGAGGGTGGACTACTCCCTCCACATCGTGGTGGCCGCCGGGATGATGAAGATGGCCACCGGAGATGATTCCCCCCTCCGGCAGGGTGCCGGAACGGGATCCCGATTGGTTTTCGGTGGCTACAGAGGCTTGCGGCGGTGGAACTTCTGATCTAGGGTTATTTTTGATGGTTTTTCTATTTATAGGATTTTTGGGCATTGGTTTCACGGTAAGATGGGCCTCGAGGTGAGCACAACCCACCAGGCGCGCCCTGGTGGGTTGTCCCCTCCTCGTGGCTCTTCTTACCTGCCCACAAAGCTTAGGGGGTCTATTTTGTTCCAAAAAAATCATCAAAAAGTTTCGTCCAATTCTGAGAACTTTTATTTCTGCACAAAAACACCACCACGGTAGTTCCGCTGAAAACAGTGTCAGTCCAGGTTAGTTCCATGCAAATCATAACAAAACCATATAAAATTGTTGTAAACATGGCATGAATACTTCATAAAATATAGATACGTTGGCGACGTATCAATATCCAGTTGGATATGGGTAGCATGAGTTATTATTGTTGACATCACCCTTGAAGTGAATACGTTGGGAGGCGAAATTATAAGCCCCCATCTTTCTATGTGTCTGGTTGAAATGTTTTGCTCATGTGTATGCGGTGAGTGTTAGTAATCATAGAATACTATATGATGGTTGAGTATGTGGACTTGCCTAAAGGCTCCGATACGTGACCCTTCCTGAAAAGATGATGAATTGTAGTTGCAAATTTGACTGAGTACATAGTTTGTTGGTTTCTAATAGATTTTATGCTTTATACTTCGATAATGTGATGAATTGCTACTTATTCATGAGAATTATATGATAAAAGTTCTATGATAAAAGTTTTATGTTAAAGTTTGTTGTTGTTATAATATTCACATGATGCTTCTATGTCTGTTTTTTTATCATCGGGAGGCCAGATCTGGAGTCCGTTTGGGGATCCCGAGAGGGGGATCTTCGTTCTTTGTCATCACCAACCCTTCTCCATCGCCAACTCCATGATGCTCCCCACCGGGAGTGAGTAATTTCTTCGTAGGCTTGCTGGTCGGTGAGGAGTTGGATGAGATTCATCATGTAATCGAGTTAGTTTTGTTAGGGCTTGATCCCTAGTATCCATTATGTTCAGAGTTTGATGTTGCTATGACTTTTCCATGCTTAATGCTTGTCACTTTGGGCCCAGGTGCCATGATTTCACATCTGAACCGTTTATGTTATCACCATTATATCTATGTTCTAGATCCGATCTTGCAAGTTATAGTCTGTAACATCCCAAATTTTATATTTGGAATGTTTTACATTTATAGCTAAGCATCTATGCATTCTGTTTGAATTTGAGTGGCATTTGAAGTTTCAGAAGATTTTGAGTTTTGGATTCAAACTTTGGCAAGTGGGAATCATTTCAAAAACTATGTCTGATAAATACTTGAGCAAAAGTATGAGAGGAGTAAACATGACACTCCAAAAATATCAGAGGAAAACATTGCCAAAAGTTTTGAATTCAAACTTGAGTTTTATTTGAATTTGAAAAAATGAATTTTTATAAAGTTTGGATTTTTTCTTTGGAAAAATGTTCAAATGATAGGGAATATTCCCCTGATCATTTTGGTATATATATGTCCTATATAAAATATTTATAGTTCATATTTTATCTCTGTTTTTGTTTTTCAAAAAAAAATAAAAATTTGAAAAAAGAAAATGCCAGCACCAGCCAGCCGACCGCCCAGCCAGCACTGGCCACCGCTCACCTCACCAGCGCCACCACGAGCCAGGCCCAGGCAAAGCGCCACCGAGGCGGCCCAGCGAGCCAGCCGACGGCCCGGCCACCTCCCCGCGCCCGAATCGCTTGGACGGTCGGCCGACCGCGCGCGCCTCCCTCTCACCGACAAAGGGCCCCCACCTCCCTCAACCCCTCGCCCACGCCACCTCGCCGCGCCGCCGCCCACCGGATCCCGAAGGATCCGGGATCTCACCGGATCTCTCCGATTCGCCCCCTCGCGCAAGAAGCCGCCCCCGCCCTATATAAATCCCCTCCCCGCACCCCATTTCCCCCCTCGCCCCCTCGCCGGATCTTTATCCCCCCTCACACACGCTCGCCGGACTTGCCGAACCCCGCCGCCGCCATTCACCTTGCCGCCGTCGCCCTAGCCCACCCCGAGCTCCGTGGACTCCACCAGACGCACCCCCGAGCCCGTCCACACCCGCCGGAGCACTCCGCCGACGCCCCCGACCACCGGAGACGTCGGGACACTCGCTGCCCGAGCCGCCGCCGCCGTTGAAGTCCGGTGAGCCACCGGAGCTCCTCTCCCCCGTCCGATCTAATATCTACGGTGTAGATTAGAACCCCGAAGGGGTATGTTTCTTTTAATAAAAACCTGGTTCGGCCCGGTTTAGTTCCGGTTTAATTTTAAGTTAGGTTTTATTTTCAGTACCGGCCCGATTCGTTTAACCCTAGGCCGTTTTAGTTATATTACGCGCAGTGCGTTAGTTAGGCCCATTAGCCCATTTTTTCTTTATTTTTCATTTTCTGTTTTAGCAGAATAGTTTCAGATTTGAAAAATTCATAACTTGTATTCTACTTAATATTTTTTAGTGATTATTTTTTTGTTGGTTTATAAATTTTCTATAGTTTCTGTAGAAAATATATTTAGCTATGTTAAAATTATTTATAATTGCTTTATTTTAGTTTTAGCCATAATAGTAAATCTGTCATAAAATGAGCTAGGAAAATTATTTTTCAATGATTCTTTTTGTCCCAATTTGTTTTAACATTGCCTAACCGTAGGAATTAATTTGGGCATTTTAGGATTAATAAAAAAATAGTTTAATCAGAATCTTGTTATTCTTAATTAATTAACTAGCTACTGTTTTCCTATTAATTTAATTGGCAAATAAATTTATTTTTCACATGTGATTGATTATTCTAGGTTAGTTTCAGTCACCTTAGAGGATGAACTTTTATTTATAATAAATAAAACTTTTATTTTATTTTTCTTAATAGAATTTGAATTAGGCCTAATAGGAGTTTAATAATAGCTTTTAAATTGATTCTTTTTGCTCCTAGTTGCTTAATGCATTCTTTTCTGTTAAGTTAACAAAAACCCATGATTAGGTTATGTTGAGAAATTTTTTGTTATGTAAAACTATTTCCAGTTGTTGCTTGAAGTAGGAAAAACTTTGAGTGGGATTTCTTCGAGTTTTCCTTTGGGTTTTGATTCGTTTGTTTTGGTGTGTTATGTTACTATGCTATTGTGTTAAGTGATCATATGCTATATGCTTATTGTGATTATTGTTTGCCTCGGTAGAATTTCCGGAGTGCAAAGCTTGCTACTACGAGTCTTTAGCTTACGAGGATCATCAGCAACGCAAGTCTTGATCATGTTATTTTCAATACCTATGATTTTGTGCATTAGAAGTTATACCACCCCACCATGCATGCAGTAGTTGAAATTTTGAAGTTATGTTCTTGAGTAGTATCATGTGGTAGGTTGAACCAACCCCCCTTGTTACCATGACCCCGGGACGAAGTAGTTTATTTTGCTATGCTCGTAGACGGGTTTGGTTGAGTGAAATTCATAAGCAAGATGTGAGAGTCAATGATGATGACAACCCCATGAACTACAATGATCAAGATGGACTTCGAAATTCACTCATCGGGTGGAGGATTTGATCGGGCACCACAGAGAACCCAGTGGTTGGCGGGATGCATGGAGAAGTGCCATGACATCTTGCGGAAAGCTTCACCCACCCACGAAGAGACGGATGGATGCCCCATTGACCGGAAGCTTACCGTCGCAGCCGCAAGCCATTATGGGCTCATGCAGGTCAACCCTAGTTGTGACGCTGGCTGGGCGGTACTACGAGATGTAGAAGAACGGTAGGATTGGATGGGTACCGCGGTAGCTGTAAGAACTCTTTGGAAGACCCTGTTTCATTCATCCCGTCTTCAAACACCATGAAGTGTGAAGACTTAAAAGGAGGGAATGATTCTTGCGGGTAAAGTGCGCAAACCTCTGCATAGTTTAAAGATCTAATCGATTAGCCGTGTCCCCGGTTACGGACAATTTGAGCCTCTGGAACTTGGAAGTATTCGGAAATCTCAACACTAAAACTAATAATTTAATTTGAGGGGTTATGACTTAATAATTTTGGAATGAGACATTGGTTGGCGGAACCATCTCAATAACTACCAACAATTTGTAGTAATTTGCAAGTAAGTCCACTATAGTAGGGAAAAACTGGCTTTTCACAAAATGATGAAACTTAGAGCCCCACAGCCAAAATGCATATAGTGTTAGTAATTTTATTATCGTTATTCTCTTCATGACTTGCCAGCTTATTCAAAAAAGCTGACCTACATGGCTGCAACGTCTTATGTTGCAGAGATTTATTCCGATCAGGAGTGAGGCTACGCTCCGCGCTTGGCGATTGCCCTTTGGAGTCGGATGGACTCACTATTCTTCTACGCTTCCGCAGCTTTAGTAGTTTATTTTCTCATGAGTTGGCCTTTGGCCAAATTTATTCTATTGTAATAAAGACTCTATATGAGAAACGTGTAATAAATTCAGGTGTGATTGAACTTTGATTTTTTTCATCGATGTACTGTGAGTACCAGCATGATCTTGGGATGGTACAGACACAGATATTTGACCAATTTTGGGTCAGGTGGCTACATAGTCACCTACTACGTGTTATGATCCGCCAACTCCGGAGTGACAATAGTCAGGACCACTCCCGGTGATGGCCGTAGTTTGAAGAGTTCATGTATTCACCGTGTGTTAATGCTTTGTTCCGGTTCTCTATTAAAAGGAAGCCTTAATATCCCTTAGTTTCCAATAGGACCCCGCTGCCACGGGAGGGTAGGACAAAAGATGTCATGCAAGTTCTTTCCATAAGCACGTATGACTATTTACGGAATACATGCCTACATTAAATTTATGAACTGGAGCTAGTGCCGTATCACCCTAGGATATGACTGTCACATGATGAATATCATCCAACAAATTACTGATCCAATGCCTGTGAATTTATCTTATATTGTTCTTGCTAAGTTACTACTGCTATCGTTACTGTTGCACTTGCTACAAAATCACTGCTATCACTGTTACCGTTACTGTTGCTGCTGCTACTATTATCAAAACTATCATACTACTTTGCTACTGATCACTTTGCTACAGATAATTAATCTCCAGGTGTGGTTGAATTGACAACTCAGCTGCTAATACTTACAAATATTCTTTGGCTCCCCTTGTGTCGAATCTATAAATTTGGGTTGAATACTCTACCCTCGAAAACTGTTGCGATCCCCTATACTTGTGGGTTATCAAGACCTTTTTCTGGCGCCGTTGACGGGGAGCATAGCTATATTTTTTGAGTCACTTGGGATTATTATCAATTATTCACTATGAAGAATCTGAAGGATGCTAAGACTACGATTTTTCCCTCTAAGACGAGGGGAGGTAAGGAACTGCCATCTAGCTCTGCTTTAGATTCACCTTCTGTTATAAGTAAACTTGCAACACCACCACATGCTATTAATCCTGATATGTCACAATTTATTGATGATGCCACTTCTGCTATGAATGATGCTTATGATGATGCTAGTGCCTTGCTTGATGATAATGTGCCACTAGGTGAATTTCTTGATGAACAAATTGCTAGAGTAAGACGACATGATATTGTTGAAACTGATGACGAGCTTGGAACTGAAAATCTTGAAACACCTGCTAGAACTAGCCTTCCTAGATATGAATTGCCTAAGGTACCAGAAGGTTATGTTATGAATAAGGAGACAACTAGAGATATTCTTGCTTGTAAGGATAGAGATGATCTAGAGAAATTATTATGCAAGTATAAAGAAAAATCTCTGAATGCTAGAATGCAATATGATCCTAAGTTTGCTACCTCACCTATCTTTATTGATGATAAGGATTATGAATTCTATGTCGACCCAGAGTTAATTACTTTGGTTGAATCTGATACTTTCCATGGTTATGAAACTGAAACTGTTGTGGCACATCTTATTAAGCTGAATGACATAGCCACCCTTTTTACTCATGATGAGAAAACTTGCTATTACTATATTCTCAAATTATTTCCGTTCTCATCAAAGGGTGATGCTAAATCTTGGTACAATACTCTTGCTCCTGGTTGTGTGCGTAGTCCCCAGGATATGATTTATTACTTCTCTGAAAAATATTTTCCTGCTCATGAAAAACAAGTTGTCTTACAGGAAATATTTAACTTTTTGCAAATTGAAGAAGGGAGTCTCCCACAAGCTTGGGGGAGGCATCTCCAATTGCTTAATGCTTTGCCTGATCATCCTCTTAAGAAAAATGAAATACTTGATATCTTCTATAATGGACTAACTGATGCTTCTAGGGACTTCCTAGATAGTTGTGCTGGTTGTGTTTTCAGGGAACGAACTATTGGGCAAGCTGAAGAATTATTGCATAACACTAAAAAATTATGATGATTGGACTCTTCATGAACCACCGCCTAAACCCACTCTAAAGAAGAGGGGTATATTATATCCCAGTCCTGAAGATATGCAAGAGGCAAAGAAATCTATGAAGGAAAAAGGTATTAAAGCTGAGGATGTTAAAAACTTACCTCCTATTGAAGAAATACACGGGCTTGATACACCACCACTGCCTAAGGTGGTAGAGGTAAATCCTCACTATATGCACCCTAGCCAATGCCTTTATGAGTTTAAGAATTACATTAGAAAGCAAGATCATGCAAATGTTATGAAACTATTGAAATATGATTCTGATATTATTGCTCGCTTGAGTGACTTGTTATTTAGAATCTCAAATGATGTTAGAGGTGTGGGGAAGCATGCTTCTATGGTACAAACTCAATTAGAACAAGTTACTAAATCTCAAAGAGAATTGCTTGATGAAAATGAATAACAACATACATTACTTTGCTCTTAGAGTTGCAACTAGAGGAGGTAAATGACTCAGGAACCACTTTATCTTGAGGGACACCCAAAAATAATTGAACAGGATTCACAAAGGAACAATACCACTGCACCTAGTCCTTCTAAAAAGAAGAAGAAAAGAAAAAATGATAGGAATTTGCCTACTGCTAGTGAACCTGAATAGAAAAACCTCCTGATCACGATAATGATGTTTCTATTTCTGATGCTGAAACTCAATCTGGTAATGAACAACCCAAGAATACACGATATGATAAAAGAGACTTTATTGCTAGAAAACACGGTAAAGAAAGAGAACCATGGGTTCAAAAACCTATGCCTTTTCCACCCAAGACAACTAAAAAGAAAGATGATGAAGAATTTGAATGATTTGCTGAAATGCTGAGGCCAGTCTTTTTGCGTGCTCGCTTGACTGATATCCTTAAAATGCCTTCTTATGCAAAGTACATGAAAGACATCATCACTAATAAGAGAAAAATACCGGAAGCTGAAATCTCCACCATGCTTGCTAATTATACTTTTAAAGATGGAGTACCTAAAAAACTTGGAGATCCGGGAATACCAACTATACCTTGCTCCATGAAAAGAAATTATGTGAAAACTGCATTATGTGATTTAGGAGCTGGTGTTACTGTTATGCCTTTCTCTTTATATAAAATACTTGACTTGAATAAACTCACACCTACTGAAATATCTTTGCAAATGGCTGACAAATCAACTACCATATCTATCGGTATTTATGAGGATGTGCCTGTTGTTGTTGCTAATGTTACTATTTTGACTGACTTTGTTATACTTGAGATGCCCGAGGATGACAACATGTCGATTATCCTTGGTAGAACTTTCTTGAATACTGCATGGGTTGTTATTGATTGCAATAAAAGCAAAGTCACTTTTCATATCAATGGTAATGAGCATACGGTGCACTTTCCGAAGAAACAATTCCAAGTGAATGGCATTAATGTTATTGAAAAATCTCCGACAATCACTATTGGAAGTTTTCAACTACCTCTACCTACTGCTAAAAAGAAATATGAAATGCTTATTGTTGGGGACATTCATATCCCCGTTGAGGTAACTTAGTGATTTACGAAAGTTCTTCGGTTTCATGCTAATCGAAAGTGGTTGTTAATAAGACCTGATCAACCTTATTAATGGATCATTTTTGAGACGTATGAAGTTGATGAATTTAGTGAGCACTACCTTCTATCCCTACCTTTTATTTTCTGTTCTTATTAGTTAAATAAAATAAAATGCCATGTCTTGTCTATTTTCTGAATTTCCTGTGCAATAAAAAATGACCCAAAAATAAAAGTTCTTAGAATGCTCTAAAAATTTAATACGATTTTTTCTGAATATTTAAGAATTTTTGGTGCAAATAATATCAGAGGGAGGTGCACCAGGTGGGCACAACCCACCTGGGCGCGCCAGGACCCCCAGGCGCGCCCTGGTGGGTTGTGGTCCCCACGTGGGCCCCCCGCTTATCTCTTCATCCCACATCACCACCTACCTCCAGAAAAAAATCACCATTGCTCTCACTATCGTGTTCTTGCTCTCAAACCCGCGGATTTCGATCTCTTTGCTCGAAGCTCCATTTCCGAAACTGTTTCAGGAGATTGTTGCTTGGTATGTGACTCCTCCATTTGTCCAATTAGTTTTTACTTTAGTTGTTTATATTTTGAATAATTAGCTACTCTTGGTGCTGCTGTAGATGAGGTTGCATGTTGAATTCTTAGAGTTCTAAGTAGTTTGAATGCTTTCTATGGCCTCTATGCATCCCAATGAGTAGTTGCTATCAATCTTGTAAAGTTTTATTGAGAAAAAAATGTGGACTGAAAAATTCAGAATTTTGTTCATAGGAAAAAGATGAGTATCTTTAGGAAGTTTGCTTCCAAGAATAAATCCAAGGGAGTGATTGGGGAGTCATCTGATAGTGATCTCCGCACCCGGAGATTGGCGGAGCTACGGGCGTGCGAATGGCCGCATACAAGTTCATGGAAGGGGTTGGAATCCTTCAAGAGTTTGAACAATATGCTGCTAATGCCGGCCTCACCGACTTCATTGTAGCTGAATGTGAAGAATATCATCTCCTCACAAACACCTTTGTGCAAAGTTTTAATTTCCTTCCTAGGAAGAATCCTCCTGAAGTGTAGTTTAATTTATATGCTGAACCCCATCAGATACCGCTTACTGAATTTTGTGAAATATGCTTCCTTCCTTTTGATGGTAGTTTGGTAGAGCCTAGACCTGCAGAGCTTGAAAGCTTTTATCATACCCTGATAGTAGGTGATGAGAGAGGGGTGTCGAGTATCACTGCCGCTGGCTTGTATTTTCCCGCTGTTCATTATTTTACTCTTTTCATTGCAAAATGCTTGCTTGCTAGAGAGAAGGTGGGTGCACTCAGTTCCCCAGACCTTGTTGTTTTAGGTCGTGCACTTGAAGGCGACAACACTTATAGCTTGGGAGCTATTGTGGCACGTCGCCTTCACATTAATAAGTCCAAGGTATTTACGCCACTCATTTGGCGGCTCGCTTTAATGTTCAGATACGCCTGCATGATTATCGTTTGCCCAAGGTTTACCTAGATCAAGCGACACTTGATTACCACCATTTTACTACCGTAGATTATCCTAACATTCCTATTCCATATAACCTGGTTTTTAGTGTGAGGACTTGTTGTGGAATTGTCACGGCAGATGTCCTAGTGTGAGGACTTAGTCGTGAGGCCAACGCATCTATGTGATAGCTTGAGAGGGGTTGAGCGGAATCGAGAGACGCGAGGCAATCAACACACAAGACAAGGATTTAGACAGCTTCGGGCCCGGGAAACATCATCCGGTAACAACCCTACATGTTGTTTGAGGCTAGGTCTCATTATCATCACGAGGGAGTCGCCGTAAACCGGCTCTCCCAGTTATGTCTAGCCCTAAGATTATTTCTCCTTGCTTGTCCCTCTTTGGGGAGCCCTGCCCCTCCTTATATAAGTTAGAGGGACGGTTTACATGTGGAGTCCTATTAGGATTAGGACTAGTCTACCTTCTAATACAAACCGGATACAAGTCCGGGTCTTGACTCCTTGTAAGGGAAATAACTTCCGCGCCTTTCCTCTTAAACTGGCCCACCATTAACATAAACCGGCCTTCCGGGCCTTGGGCCTTGTCATCCGTCTGTCCCGCCCGCCGGGTTACCAGTGAGTCATAATGTCCAGGCGGGTTGCTTGTAAACCGTCTGGTCAGGGCAGGTCGCCAGTGAATCACCAAGTGTCAACCGGGTTATATTTCCGGTCGGGTCATACCGCGGGGTATATCCCCGACATTAGCCCCCAGCTTAGTTTGGATTTATCTATGTTAAACTGATCCTGTAAAACAAACACAAGAACAAATTTGACAGATTATGCTCCGGGTTAAGAATTCTTGTAAACCAGCACCTGATCATCCTTAATTCCTTGTCATTTCCTTCTTCTAGAAAACCCGGGTCAATAAGCTAGCTTCATACTCAATTTGCCAACATTGATTTCTCACAGAGAAATATTGTGAAGAATAATCCACTTGAGTCAGCTTCCAAAGCGCCGGCTTAAGAAATATTGGTCTTGAAATACTCATCTGATATTCAACCGGTTTGAAGATGTAGAACTTGCCATTTTAATATTACCAAAATTGCTGGTTTGTAAATATTGATGGCACCGAGTCATAATTTTTACCGACGCCGGGTCATAATTGTTGCAGACACCAGGTCAATCTGGTTTGCTCAGAACTGAGAATTTGAAGATTTTTCTCCCTTATATCCATATTACCTATAGCCCCCAAGTCTTGAGCAGAACAAAGTGATGGCTTAAGACTTGCTTCAATATAAATACTGCCACTTTTGAAGAAATCCATGTTGTTCATCCCAGTCACTAGTAAAAACTTAATACTCCATATTATGTAGCCCCCAAGTGCCGGGTTGTCATGTTTGCAAACACAGGACTTGTAATTGCCTCGATGCTCAAAAAACTTCAACCAAGTAGCCCCCAAGGGCCGGGTCATTATGCAATAATGATCAGGGACTTTATAAATATGATCATGCTTCATTGAAAATAACATCATATGATGTAACTCCACCATGGGCTTTGAACCCACGTCCACAAGGTTAAGAGCTTTGTGCTTTACCAACTGAGCAATGGACCTTTCAATATAATGGTTTTAAGACTTGTGTACCTTGAATTGTTGACAGGAGCAATTGGTAGCCCCCAAGGGCCGGCTCATTATAATGTGATGAGTCGGGTCTTCAATAAGATGAGCAAAAAATGACTTTGCATTAGCCCCCAAGTGTCATGGTGCATGCTTGCAGTGACATGAGACTTGCAAATTTGATGTAATCTCAACTTGAATAATGTTGCCCCCAAGTGCCGGGTCGTAAGCCTGCAGCGACTCGGGACTATTCCTTCAATTGTAGAATAAATCATATCCATTGATAATATGATAGCCATTGCGCTAAAGCGACTTTGAAAACTTTGATCATAATACTGCTTATTGATAACCATAACAAAATCCAGCCATGTTGGATATTTGAAGATTTGAATAATATAATCCAATGATTTATGAGCGCATGATTCCAATGGCGCAATCCAAATATATACTGGCGACTTATATTCCCAAGCCAGGCCGGGTTAATAAACACCAGATAATTTATCATCATACTGGCGACTTATAGTCCAAAGCCAGGCCAGATCAATAAATGCCGGTTTATCATAAGATATTATAAATCTCATCAAAGGAGAAAAAACTTGACAAATAAAAGCATAAAAAGAACATACGAGGCTTTTCATGGGCTGCCAGGCCACTGAGTTAAACCATTTTACGAAGCCTTTTAAGATGGAAATCACATTAACCAATCGTCGTTTTAACTTTGACAAGTTCAGGGTCTATGAGATTGACTTGTCAAACGTTAATGGGTCATACCAGGATTACACGGACGGAGTGGCTTACTTAAAAAGGCAGGATAACCGGGGTTTTAGGTGAATACACCTGGCTTCCAAGCCTGGCGTGATAGTGTATTACAAGGGTGTAGACTCTTTGTTCTTTGAGAAGCAAAGAGCCCCCGAGCAATATTTTGAGCTGTGCTCAGTGGGTGCCTATGTTTGAGTTGTGCTTTTGCAACACTCTCTTTGGCCCCCAAATGATTTCCCTGGTGGCCTTACTGTAGCGACCAGACCTCAAACAGTCTGATCTCTGTGCATCAGTGTCATCCCTGGATCGGTAATGCTGACATGCACAATACTTGAGGATTTATAACAGAGTAGCAATCACACACTTATTACATCGAATGTCTCAAAAGATAACTTATTACAGTAAATATGGCTTAAGGCCATCTAAAACAATAACAACGGAAGGCTTGGAAGATAAAGTGAGTCCATCAACTCCAACGGCATCACTGAGTGAAAGACAACGACCTATGGCTCCTTACTCGTCGTCTGAAAAGTCTGCAACATGAACGTTGCAGCCCGAAACGGGTCAGCACATGGAATATGATGGCAATGTAACACATAAAGAGCAATGGATAGAATAAATGCTATCACTACATGCATATATGGCTGGTGGTAAGCTCTATGGTTACAGTTTTGCATAAAGCCAATTTTTTCCTACAACAAAGGAATAAATTTTATTAAACTATCATGGTGGTTGTTAAACATTGAGAAGGTTCCTCCAACTCAATCCCAATTAAGCATCATCATTAAACCCAATCAAATTATATTAAGAGTGATGAGATCCACATGATAATCCAAGAACTCGATACTCAAGATGTCCATAACCGGGGACACGACTAACCATGATTAGTTTGTACACTCTGCAGAGGTTTGCGCACTTTTCCCCACAAGACTCGAATACACCCATGGTAGGAGATTCGAGACACAGTCTTTCTGAAGCATTAGCTCTCTACTCTGGATAGACAGTACCACCTACAACCCACTACATCTGTTAGTCTACCTCTTCAAGAGCTTCACACAACTTACTCAACTATGCCAGAGCCCATAATGGCTTGTGGCAGCACACGGAAGTTTCTAGCATGAATAATCTTATGATCCCTTTGAGCCTAGGTGGCGGGCTGTAGGATGATCACACGGGTCCTCCGGGATATCCTAGGACAACACTGGATTCTCCAGGTGCCCACAAGCAATCCACCCAGATGTGTATTTAAGTTGCCACCCTAAGTTGAACCATTAATTAACAAACTCACATCTGTCACGAATACACTCAAACCCAATCCATGTCTACAAGCATAGCATAACAATATAAGCAACGTAGATGTAACTCCCATAGGTTTGAAAATAATCAGGTGAATAGGTACTACCTCATCTACTTCCCAAAACCCACAAGTTAATCAAATCCTAACCATGCAATTGTTTGAGGATTGATCTAATGCAATAAAACTGGGTATTAAAGAGGTATGATCAAAGTGTTACTTGCCTTGCTGATGATCCGTGAAACCTAGAGACTCGTAGTAGCACGCTTCATACTCTGGGTACTCTATCGCAAACAAACAAGCATACAATAAGCACTCAACTAGAAGCACGGGTAAAACTCAAATAAGAGATCTAACCAGAAAGTTCAACTTAAGAACTCCGGCTTGCAAAAAGATTCAAATCAAACGAAGCAACAAAACTCAAACTGCGAAAGAAACAAGATTCGATTACTAATCTGGACTAAAGTCAAATTTTACAGTATCAAAATCTTGTTCAAGTTGGTTAAACGGAAAGAGGGCTTCGAGACAAAGATCTAGGCACTTGAATCGCCTGATTCCGATAAACGAGTGAAAAGTTATACTAGAACAAAAATCGGGTCAGAAATCGCGATCGAAAATAATCGTGGAAAACCCTGGAAAAGCAAAAAACTGACGAACAGGCTAATGAACAAACGTTCGCTGTCTGCGGTTAATAGGTAAAAACCGTTTGTTAAAACAAACGTACGAACGAGCGTTCGTTAAATAACTAAACCGGAAAAAACCGAACCGATCTAGGGTTTCAAAAAAACCGATTGGTTTTCCGACAAAAACCGGCAGCGGTGGCGGCTACCTCGTCGGCGGCGGGGTTGGTGGCGGAGGCGGCAAGCGGCTCTGGTGGCGGGGTCGGTGGCGGTGGGCGGCGGCACCGCAAGCCTTGGCGCGGCGGCGGGAGCGGCGGCGGCGGCTCGGGCCTTCGACTTATAAAGCCGCCCGGGCGCAATGTCCAGGTCGGACACGGCCCGGTAAGTCGGTTGACTTTAAAAAAAAATAATTCCGCATAGAAAAACGAAGAAAAGAAATACTAAACAGACTCCAAAAATCCTGAAATAAATTTTCCCCATCCTCTAAATATCTACCGGACAAGGTGAACATTTATTTGGGCCTCTAATACAATTTTGGAAAACGCATATTTTTCCCAATTCAAGTAAAATAGCAACAAAAACTCTGAATAAAATCTTATTTGATTTCAATATTAAATCTCCAATATTTCTTTATTTTGGGGAAGTCATTTTATCCCCTCTCTTTTATTTTCATAAAAGAAATATTCAAAGAGAAAATAATTAAAATCAAACGATCCTCTTTTCAAAATTTGAGAAAAACTCAAATATGAAAATAACGAAATCCCCAACTCTCTCCGTGGGTCCTTGAGTTGCGTAGAATTTCTAGGATCAAGCCAAAATGCAATAAAATATGAGATGCAATGATGATCTAGTGCATAACATTCCAAATTGGAAATTTGGGATGTTACAAACCTACCCCCCTTAAGATGAATCTCGCCCTCGAGATTCGGGTTGGCTAGAAAATAGGTGAGGGTGATCCTTCCGTTGGTCTTCCTCTCGTTCCCTGGTGGCTTCATCCTCGGTATGGTGGCTCCACTGAACTTTGCAAAACTTGATAACCTTACTGCGTGTGACTCGGCTGGCAAACTCAAGAATCTTGACTAGTTTCTCCTCGTAGGTCAAATTGGTATCCAACTGAATCGCTTCCAGTGGCACTGTATCTCTCAGAGGAATATCAACCATCTCTGCGTGGCACTTCTTCAACTAAGAAACATGGAACACATCATGAACTCTTGACAATCCTTCGGGCAATTCCAACTTTTAAGCAACTTGTCCCATACGTTCCAAAACCTTGTATGGTCCCACAAAACGTGGTGCTAATTTTCCCTTAACTCCAAAACGCTTCACTCCTCGAAGTGGTGATACACAAAGATACACTCTGTCTCGGACTTTGTAAACTGTCTCCTTGTGTTTAGAATCTGCATAACTCTTCTGCCTGGACTGGGCTACCTTGAGTCTATCGTGTATCAGTTTAACCTTCTCTTCAGACTCTTTAATCAAATCTGGTCCAAACAACTGACGGTCTCCAACTTCATCCCACAACAACAGTGTCCTACACCTCCTTCCGTACAATGCTTCGAAAGGGGCCATCTTCAAACTGGCTTGATAGATGTTGTTGTAAGAGAACTCTGCATAAGGCAAGTTGTCGTCCCAACTAGATCCATAGTCTAGCGCACAAGCTCTCAACATGTCCTCCAGAATCTGATTGACTCTCTCATTCTGTCCATCTGTCTGCGGGTGAAAGGCCATACTGAACTCTAGCCTGGTTCCCAAAGTCTCATGCAACTGATTCCAAAACTTTGAGGTAAACTGGGTTCCTCTTTCTGATACAATGGTCCTCGGAACTCCATGCAGATATATGATCCTGGTCATGTATATCTTTGCCAACTTAGCACTGGTGTAGGTTGTCTTCACTGGGATGAAATGAGCTACCTTCGTCCAACGATCGACTACAACTCATATCGAGTCATAGCCTGAACGAGTCCTGGGCAATCCCGTGATGAAATCCATTCCTAGTTTATCCCACTTCCATTCGGGTATCGGCAATGGTTGTAGCAATCCAGCTGGCTTCTGATGTTCTGCCTTCACTCTCTGACATACATCACAAACTGCTACATACTCCGCAATATCCTTCTTCATTCCGGTCCACCAGAAGCTATCCTTCAAATCCAGATACATCTTGGTATTTCCTGGGTGAATCGAATATGGCGAATCATGGGCCTCTTGCAAAATCAACTTCCTGGTGTCCGGATCATTTGGCACATATACGCGATCCTCAAACCATAGGGTATCGTGCTCATCCTCACGAAATCCCTTAGCTTTTCCTTTGCTCATCCTCTCTTTTATCTCGGCAATCTCCTTGTCCGTTTTCTGAGCTTCCCTGATCTTATCCATAAAGTAGACTGAATCTCCAATGCTGCTACATAACCCCTCGGAACTATTTCCAAACATAGCTCACGAAGATCCTCTGCAAACTCCTTGGGTAACTCTCCGGTCATGAGTGTATTGACATGACTCTTGCGGCTCAACGCGTCGGCTACTACGTTAGCCTTTCCGGGATGATAATGCAACTTCATATCATAACCCTTATTGAGCTCCAACCATCTCCTCTTCCTGAGATTCAACTCCTTCTGCGTGAAGATATACTTCAAACTCTTGTGATCCGTGTACACCTCACAATGGTTTCCGATGAGAAAATGTCTCCATGTCTTCAACGCATGCACTACGACTGCTAACTCCAAATCATGGGTAGCATAATTCAACTCATGGGGTTTAAGCTGTTGTGAGGCATATGAAACAACTCTCCCCTCCTGCATAAGCACTGCTCCAAGTCCTCGACGAGAAGCGTCGCAATACACCTGGTAATCCTTGCGTTGATCTGGGAGAATCAACACTGGGGTGGTAACCAAAAGTTACTTCAACTCTTGAAAACTGGACTCACATTCCTCAGTCCATTTGAACTTGGTGTCCTTCTTCAACAACTCCATCATGGGCTTTGCAATCTTCGAGAAATTCTCAATGAACCTCCTGTATTATCCTGCGAGTCCAAGAAAACTCCGGATCTCTCCAACGGACGTGGGTGCTTCCCAATTTATCATAGTGACAACCTTGGTAGGGTCTACTACTATTCCTTCTCCGGATATAACATGTCCGAGGAATCCAACTTCCTTCAACCAAAACTCACACTTGTTGAACTTGGCATATAACTGGTGTTCTCGGAGCTTCCCAAGTACCAGATGCAAATGCTCTTTTTGCTCCTCTTCATTCTTTGAGTAGACTAGAATATCATCAATGAACACCACGACGAATTTATCCAAAAACTCCATAAACACCTTGTTTTCATAAAATAGGCAGGTGCGTTAGTCAGACCAAATGACATAACGGTATACTCATATAGCCCGTACCTCGTGGTAAAAGTTGTCTTAGGTATATCCTGCTCTGGAATCTTCAGCTGGTGGTACCCTGATCGCAGATCGATCTTGGGAAACACCTTAGCTCCCTGCAGCTGGTCAAACAAATCATTTATCATCGGCAGTGGGTACTTGTTCTTGATTGTTACTTCATTCAACCCTCGATAATCAACAACCATCCTCAATGGTCCATCCTTCTTCTCCACTAGAAGCACTGGTGATCCCCAAGGTGACGAGCTTGGGCGAATATAGCCTTTATTCAGTAACTCCTCAATCTGCTTCTTAATTTCCTCTAAATCCTTAGCGGGCATCATGTACGGTCTCTTAGATATTGGCCCTGTGCATGGCAAAAGCTCGATCAAAAACTCAATGTCTCCATCAGGTGGCATGCCTGGCAACTCTTCTGGAAATACATCCGGGAAATCCTTCACCACTGGTACTTCCTCCTGTACAACTCCTGATAAGGAATTCACTTGAGTCCTATTCGGCACATGCCGGGATACATACTTGATCCTTCTTCCTTCTGGGGTGGTAAGAAAAATCGACTTACTGGCGCAGTCAGTGTTCCCTTCATACTTCGATAACCAATCCATGCCTAATATCACATCCAGTCCTTGTGACTCCAATACTATTAGGTCTGAGGGGGACAGGTAGTTACCAATCCTTAATGGTAACCGATCACACCATAGGCTAGCCATATACTCGTCTCCTGGCGAGGTTACTAACATGTGTGACCTAAGGGCTTGGGTTGGCAGTTTAAACTTATCCACAAATCCCCTTGATATGTATGATTGCGATGCACCAAGATCAAAAAGAACGATTGCGATAAATGACTTAACCAAAAACTTACCTATTCTTTGCATCAAAGTTGCGCTTCAACCTCCTCCACGCTAACGTGGTTCACTTGTCCCCTGTTGAAAGGGTTGGGCTTCTTCCCAGAGCTTCCATTGCCATTGCCATTCTTTGCTTCAGAACATTCCGTGGCATAATGTCCATTCTTCCCGCACTTGAAACAAGTAATGTGACTTAGATCCTTCTTGGCGGGCATTGCTGGGTTGGAACGGTTCTGACCGTTGATTCCTCCATTACCATTCCAGTTCTTGGGGCCACTATGATTATGCGAACTCCCTCCATTGTGATTGTGACTTCCATGGTTATGTTGAAGGGGTCCTCTCGAGTTTGGAGTAAAACAGGGTCTCTGCTGAGCTCCAGAATTGTACTTCCCTTGTCCATACTTCCTCTTGCGGTTTTCAATCTGCTGCTGCTTCCCTTCAATCATGAGAGCTCTATCTACCAACTCCTAGTAGTTATTGAAGGTTGCCACCATCAACTGCATGCTCAGCTCATCATTCAGTCCTTCCAGAAACTTCTCCTGTTTAGCTACATCCGTAGCAATGTCATCTGGGGCATAACATGCTAGCTTACTAAAGACATCCACATACTGGCCAACGGTGCATCCTCCTTGGCGTAAGTTGCGAAACTCGCACTTCTTCATGGCCATAGCTCCTGCTGATACATGGGCAGTGCGAAAAGCCTGTTGAAACTGGTCCCATGTAACAGTGTCAATGGGGTAAGTGGTTGTGTAATTCTCCCACCATGATGCCGCGGGTCCATCAAGCTGATGTGCGGCAAAACACACTCTCTCCGCATCTGTGCATCCTGTAGTGGTCAACTCCCTTCCAATCTTGCGAAGCCAATCATCTGCAACTATCGGCTCGGTGCTACTGGAGAACACTGGCGGATTCAGCCTTAGAAACGGGCTAAGTGATCAACAGGTGGTGGTGGTGGTGGGTTGTTGTTGTTGTTGTTGTTGTTCCCCTAATTCTGATTCTGGACTAGTATCTGCATCAATGCATTCTGCTGCTGGATCAACTGAGTGAGCTCCGACGGGAAAGCAAATCCATTGTCGCGTCTCGGAGGCATCTGCTGGGTTTAGAAAAGGTGAGAAAACAGAATAGAATGAGGTCTAGGAGGAAAACACTACCCATATGCACATGAGACAAACACAATCATATCACTTCAATCAATTCAAACAAGGGCATACAATCGGTCTAACTATCATTACAAAAGTGCTCGGACTATACTTTATACATGGGGGAAATTTCTACTACTGATATGGTGGTCGACTAGAAAAATTGATAGGTGGAAGATTCCATAATATATTCTCCAGCTTCATCAACAAGTCATCATCGCTATCGTCGGGGTCTGAGTTAGTGTCGTCGATGATGATGTAGTTCTCCGGGCAAGTGGAGCATGTTCTTCTCCTCCTGGCGCGGGGTCTCCCATGACTACACCTAGCTTCCTTGTCAGATCGTCATTCTTCTCCACGAGTATCATCATTTACTCTTCGTATCCATCGCGTGTAGACTTGAGTTCTTCCTCCCGCTCCGTGATCCTGGTCATTGCCTTCTTCAGATCTATCATGCCTGCGCACATCTGGTTCTCCTGGCGACGAATGTGCTGGTTTAACTCCTGGATGAAAGTTGCAATGGACCTATCCTTTCTGGTGCTGATCATCTCCCATTGCTCATCTCGGCGCCCACAAATCTGGTAAATAGTATCCTGGAGATCCTTGTGGTACACTTCTCCAATGCGTCCCATGGCAATGTGGGCTGCCATGCTCTTTCCTAGACTCCAGGTGGGTGCATCAAAGGAAAAATCTATGGGCTCAGTAACTGGCGTGAACGTTCTTCCTAGAACTTGAACTTGAATCATCCAGCGCTCTTCTTCTGGTAAAGTGGCGTTGTAGGTCCCGGTGAAGCTTGGTATTCCGATGTTCAGGTACCTAGTGACTTCCTTCAAGTGTCGTCCAAAGGGTGTGTCTTCATCCGGTTGAGCAAACTTGTTCCTCGAGTCCGCCATCCTAAAGAGTAGTAAATGGAGAGGAGTTAGAAATGAGAAGGGAGTAATGATCTAGGGTTTTAGCTTAGTGGTCGTGTCCTATAGTCAGGGTGTGCTCCGATACCATCTTGTAGCGACCAGACCTCAAACAGTCTGATCTCTGTGCATCAGTGTCATCCCTGGATCGGTAATGTCGACACGCAAGATTTGAGGATTTATAACAGAGTAGCAATCACACACTTATTACATCGAATGTCTCAAAAGAGAACTTATTACAATAAATATGGCTTAAGGCCATCTAAAATCGATAACAGCGGAAGGCTTGGAAGATAAAGTGAGTCCATCAACTCCAACGGCATCACTGAGTGAAAGACAACGACCTATGGCTCCTTACTCGTCGTCTGAAAAGTCTGCAACATGAACGTTGCAGCCCGAAATGGGTCAGCACATGGAATATGCTGGCAATGTAACACATAAAGAGTAATGGACAGAATAAATGCTATCACTACATGCATATATGGCTGGTGGTAAGCTCTATGGTTACAGTTTTGCATAAAGCCAATTTTTTCCTACAACAAAGGAATAAATTTTATTTAACTATCATGGTGGTTGTTAAACATTGAGAAGGTTCCTCCAACTCAATCCCAATTAAGAATCATCATTAAACCCAATCAAATTATATTAAGAGTGATGAGATCCACATGATAATCCAAGAACTCGATACTCAAGATGTCCATAACCGGGGACACGGCTAACCATGATTAGTTTGTACACTCTGCAGAGGTTTGCGCACTTTTCCCCACAAGACACGAATACATCCATGGTCGGAGATTCGAGACACAGTATTTCTAAAGCATTAACTCTCTACTCTGGATAGACAGTACCACCTACAACCCACTACATCTGCTAGTCTACCTCTTCAAGAGCTTCACGCAACTTACTCAACTATGCCAGAGCCCATAATGGCTTGTGGCTGCACACGGAAGTTTCTAGCATGAATAATCTTATGATCCCTTTGAGCACAGGTGGCGGGCCGTGGGATGATCACACGGGTCCTCCGGATATCCTAGGACAACCTTTGGATTCTCCAGTGCCCACAAGCAATCCACCCGGATGTGTATTTAAGTTGCCACCTTAAGTTGAACCATTAATTAACAAACTCACATCTGTCATGAATACACTCAAACCCAATCCACGTCTACGAGCATAGCATAGCAATATAAGCAACGTAGATGTAACTCCCATAGGTTTGAAAATAAACAGGTGAATAGGTACTACCTCATCTACTTCCCAAAACCCACAAGTTAATCAAATCCTAACCATGCAATTGTTTAAGGATTGATCTAATGCAATAAAACTGGGTAGTAAAGAGGTATGATCAAAGTGTTACTTGTCTTGCTGATGATCCGTGAAACCTAGAGATTCGTAGTAGCACGCTTCGCACTCCGGGTACTCTATCGCAAACAAACAAGCATACAATAAGCACTCAACTAGAAGCATGGGTAAAACTCAAATAAGAGATCTAACCAGAAAGTTCAACTTAAGAACTCCGGTTTGCAAAAAGATTCAAATCAAACGAAGCAACAAAACTCAAACTGTGAAAGAAACAAGATTTGATTACTAATCTGGACTAAAGTCAAATTTTACAGTAGCGAAATCTTGTTCAAAATGGTTAAACAGAAAGTGGGCTTCGAGACAAAGATCTAGGCGCTTGAATCACCTGATTCCGATAAACGAGTGAAAAGTTATACTAGAACGAAAATCGGGTCAGAAATCGCGATCGAAAATAATCGCGGAAAAACCCTGGAAAAACAAGAACTGACGAACAGGCTAACGAACGAACGTTCGCTGTTTGCGGTTAATGGGTAAAAACCGTTCGTTAAGACGAACGTACGGACGGCTTTCGTTAAATAATTAAACCAGAAAAAAACCGAACCGATCTAGATCTAGGGTTTCAAAAAACCCGATCGGTTTTCCGACAAAAACCGGCGACGGTGGCGGCTACCTCGTCGGCGGCGGGGTTGGTGGCGGCGGTGGGGAGCGGCTCCGGTGGCGGGGTCAGTGGCGGTGGGCGGCGGCTCCGTGGCGAGGCGGGCGGCTGGCCAGCGGATGGCGGCGGCGGCGGCGGCTGCGGCTCGGGCCTTCGGCTTATAAAGGCCGCCCGGGTGCAGTGTCCAGGTCTGACACGGCCCGGTAAGTCGGTTGACTTTCTTTTAAAATAATTCCGCGCAGAGATATAAAGAAAAGAAATATTAAGCGGACTCCAAAAATCCTGAATAAATTTTCCACGTCCTCTAAAAATCTACCGGACAAGGTGAACATTTATTTGGGCCTCTAATGCAATTTTGGGAAACGCATATTTTCTCCAATTCAAATAAAATAGCAATAAAAACTCCGAATAAAATCTTATTTGATTTTAATATTAAATATCCAATATTTCTTTATTTTGGGGAATTCATTTTATCCCCTCTCTTTTATTTTCATAAAAGAAATATTCGAAGAGAAAATAATTAAAATCAAACGATCCTCTTTTCAAAATTTGAAAAAAACTCAAATATGAAAATAACGAAATCCCCAACTCTCTCCGTGGGTCATTGAGTTGCGTAGAATTTCTAGGATCAAGCCAAGATGCAATAAAATATGATATGCAATGATGATATAATGCATAACATTCCAAATTGGAAATTTGGGATGTTACACTTACGCCGATCAAGAGGTGTAGCTATGGTTCGAATACGACCAAGCCCCCAAGTGATTTCCCTGGTGGCCTTACGCCGATCAAGAGGTGTAGCTATGGTTTGAATACGACCAAGCCCCCAAGTGATTTTTTTATATGGTTTTGAGCCGGATCAATGGGCAATCATAACTTTGCTCTATAAAGCAGAAGCCCCCATGTGATCAATAATATGATAAGCCAATAAGGCAGGATACCCATGTTTGAACCGCACATCATGGCAACATGTCCTCTTCGGCAACCTTTAACTTTTTGCAAGAGATAAATTCTTCTTGAACCGGGATTTTTGAATCGGATATTGACAGCGTCAGAGCTTTGCAAGAGATAGTTTCCTCTTAAACCGGATTTGAACCAGATACTAAGGGCTTCAGCGCTGTGTGGGAGACGTGATTTCCCTTAAACCGGGCTATAAACTGGAAGCATCATTGTGAGCCAGAATATCTGACGGCCTTTAAATTTTCATCAATATAACAGTAGCCTCCGGGACCGGGTTATCTTTCCCTCCATCGTCCTGGGGTTCTTAAATTCACTGAAAACCGGCAACATTTGCTGATTCGTATCATCATAGCCCCCGAGTCTCAAGGCTTATCGAGGAGTTGGCTTGAGATTCTCCATGTTTGACCGTGATATAAACCGGCATAAGTTGTATATCATTGGTGTTGATAGCACGATGTGAATCCACAGAAGGTTAAGGTGACTGTGGCGGGTTATAAATGATCCCGTATGAGCCGTGCCAACAACTCGGCTAATGGTTCCTTCCAACTAGCGATTTGAAGTTAACCAAACTGTAGTGGCGGCGACTTGTGCGCCCGCCCATTGAGCCACCCAGTGCAGACGGCGGTTGCTAGTATATGATAATTTGCCTCCATTTTGTTGAAAGAAAACCGGGCTACCCAACTGTGACTTGCTCATACTCAATAAACAGCTCATGCGTGAGCCCCACGGTGGGCGCCACCTGTCGTGGAATTGTCACGGCAGATGTGCTAGTGTGAGGACTTAGTCGTGAGGCCAACGCATCTATGTGATAGCTTGAGAGGGGTTGAGCGGAATCGAGAGACACGAGGGAATCAACACACAAGACAAGGATTTAGACAGCTTCGGGCCCCGGGAAACATCATCCGATAACACCCCTACATGTTGTTTGAGGCTAGGTCTCATTATCATCACGAGGGAGTCGCCGTAAACCGGATCTCCTAGTTATGTCTAGCCCTAAGATTATTTCTCCTTGCCTGACCCTCTTTGGGGAGCCCTGCCCCTCCTTATATAAGTTAGAGGGGCGGGTTACATGTGGAGTCCTATTAGGATTAGGACTAGTCTACCTACTAATACAAACCGGATACAAGTCCGGGTCTTGACTCCTTGTAAGGGAAATAACTTCCGCGCCTTTCCTCTTAAACCGGCCCACCATTAACATAAACCGGCCTTTTGGGCCTTGGGCCTTGTCATCCGTCTGTCCCGCCCGCCGGGTTACCAGTGAGTCATAATGTTCAGGCGGGTTGCTTGTAAACCGTCTGAGTCGTATGGTCGCCGATGGATCGCCAAGTGTCAACCGGTTATATTTACGGCGGGTCATACCATGATATATCCCGACAGACTCGTGATGTTATTCCATTGCACATGCCTGCTTTGTTTGATCCTATTGCGGCGGATACAGGATTATGCCTGCAAATATCATCGCCTACCGGAACAACCAGGCTGCAGCAGAGGAGGAGCCTCAGCAGTGGGAGCCACAGGTGCCTGCTCCTCAGTAGTTCGACATGGGACCCCATGGCTTCTTTGACTACTGACTGATTACCAAGTTAGGCAAAAAGCCTAAGCTTGGGGGATTATGTATTCCCACCGACATTACATTCATGTTCACACATTTCATTCAAGTTGTCGGTGTCCACACTATTTCATTGTATTATCTATGCTAAATTTATTTTCTCGCTTTCTTCTTGTGTGTTTGAAAAACTTGAGAAAATACAAAATATTTCCAGCTTCTTTTTGATTTTCTTTCCAGAGTAGTTAGCTGTGGCACTAAGAAGAAAAACCAAAAATAATTCCTTGTTCTTCTTTTGCTTGTTGGGAGCTTTCGCGTGTAAATAGTTTTTCTCGTTTTTGATTTTCCCTTTTATTTGCTTGTTCTAGAAAATCAAAAACTCTAAAAATATTTCAGTGTGTTTCTCTGAATTTCTTTTCTGTTTATTGAGTCGTACCGAGGAGAGGACCACGATGAAAATGTTGAGTGGCTCTCTTATGCATTATTGTTAATCTAACAAAGAGCCTATATTACCTTGTCTTCTCCTGTCAAATAAAATGATTGCAGATTCCATCTTAGTCCACGACACTCTTGCACTATTATTATTTTCACATTGGTCGGTCGTGCAAGTGAAAGGCAATAATGACGATATTTGATGAACTGGTCGTGGCAGAGAGAAACGAGTATGAACTCGACTTGTTCTATTTTTTGTAAATATGTTAAACCTAGTATCCACGATTCAACTCATTATGATTAAACATGTTTGCAATGAAATTTAGAGATTATAGTTTCTCATGCCATGGATAAGTAGCTAGGGGTGGATGATGTCTACTATGCAACCTTCTTCCTGTAGACGTTGTTGGGCCTCCAAGTGCAGAGGTTTCTAGGACAATAGCAAATTTCCCTCAAGTGGATGACCTAAGGTTTATCAATCCGTGGGAGGCGTAGGATGAAGATGGTCTCTCTCAAGCAACCCTGCAACCAAATAACAAAGAGTCTCTTGTGTCCCCAACACACCCAATACAATGCTAAAGCGTATAGGTGCACTAGTTCATGAAGGGATGGTGATACAAGTGCAATATGGATGTTAGATATGGGTATTTGTAATCTGAAAATATAAAAACATCAAGGTAACTAATGATAAAAGTGAGCACAAACGGTATTGAAATGCTAGGAAACAAGGCCTAGGGTTCATACTTTCACTAGTGCAAGTTCTCTCAACAATAATAACATAATTGGATCATATAACTATCCCACAACATGCAACAAAGAGTCACTCCAAAGTCACAAATAGCGGAAAACAAACGAAGAGATTATGGTAGGGTACGAAACCACCTCAAAGTTATTCTTTCCAATCAATCTGTTGGGCTATTCCTATAAGTGTCACAAACAACCCTAGAGTTCGTACTAGAATAACACCTTAAGATACAAATCAACCAAAACCCTAATGTCACCTCAAGTATCCGTAGGCATGATTATACGATACGCATCACACAATGTCAATTCATCTATTCAAACCAACACATAGAACCTCAAAGAGTGCCCCAAAGTTTCTACCGGAGAATCACGACGAAAACGTGTGCCAACCCCTATGCATAGGTTCATGGACGGAACCCGCAAGTTGATCACCAAAACATACATCAAGTGAATCACGTGATATCCATTGTCACCACAGATACGCACGGCAAGACATACATCAAGTGTTCTCAAATCTTTAAAGACTAAATCCGATAAGATTACTTCAAAGGGGAAACTCAATCCATTACAAGAGAGAAGAGGGGGAGAAGAAACATAAGATCCAACTATATTAGCAAAGCTCGCGATACATCAAGATCATGCCAAATCAAGAACACGAGAGAGAGATATCAAACACATAGCTACTGGTACATACCCTCAGCCCCGAGGGTGAACTACTCCCTCCTCGTCATGGAGAGCGCCGGGATGATGAAGATGGCCATCGGTGAGGGTTCCCCCCTCCGTGAGGTCTTGGAACAGGTCCCGATTGGTTTTGGTGGCTCTGGAGGTTTCTGGCGCGGAACTCCTGATCTAATCTCTGTTCTGGAAGTTTTAGGGTACGTGGAGTTATATAGGCGGAAGAAGCACGTCAGGGGAGCCACGAGGGCCCCACGAGGCAGGGGTCGCGCCCTAGGGGGTGGGCGCCCCCCCACCCTTGTGGCTTCCTCGTTCCTTCCTTGACGTGGGGTCCGAGTCCATCGGGTAGCTTTTGTTCCAGAAATAACTTCTCTAGTTGATTTCGTTCCGTTTTGACTCCGTCTGATATTCCTTTTCTTCAAAACACCGAAATAGGCAAAAAACAGCAAATCTGGGCTGGGCCTCCGGTTAATAGGTTAGTCCCAAAAGTAATATAGAAGTGGAAAATAAAGCCCAACATTGCCCAAAACAGTAGATAATATAGCATGGAGCAATCAAAAATTATAGATACGTTGGAGACGTATCAAGCATCCTGAAGCTTAATTCCCGCTCGTCCTCGAGTAGGTAAATGCTAAAAAGATAATTTTTGATGTGGAATGCTAGTTTGCATAATTTAAATGTAATTCTTCTTAATTGTGATATGAACATTCAGATCCGAAAGATTCAAGACAAAATTTCATATTGACATAAAAATAATAATACTTCAAGCATACTAACTAAGCAATTATGTTTCTCAAAATAACATGGCCAAAGAAAGTTCATCCCTACAAAATCATATAGTTTAGTCATGCTCCATTTTCATCACACAAGAATGCTCTCATCATGCACAACCCCGATGACAAGCCAAGCAATTGTTTCATACTTTAGTAATCTCAAACTTATAAACCTTCACGCAATACATGAGCGTGAGCCATGGATATAGTACTATGGGTGGAATAGAATATGATGATGGGGGTTATGTGTAGAAGACAAAAAAGGAGAAGGTCTCACATCAACGAGGCTAATCAATAGGCTATGGAAATGCCCATCAATTGATGTTAATGCAAGGAGTAGGGATTGCCATGCAACAGATGCACTAGAGCTATAAATGTATGAAAGCTCAACAAAAGAAACTAAGTGGGTGTGCATCCAACTTGCTTGCTCACGAAGACCTAGGGCACTTGAGGAGGCCCATTGTTGGAATATACAAGCCAAGTTCTATAATGAAAAATTCCCACTAGTATATGAAAGTGACAAAACAAGAGACTCTCTCTATCATGAAGATTATGGTGCTACTTTGAAGCACAAGTGTGGAAAAAAAGGATAGTAGCATTGCCCCTTTTTATTTTATTTTTTATTTTTATTTTATTTTTTGGGCCTTTTTTTGGCCTTTCTATTTTTTTCTCTTTTTCGTTGGGACAATGCTCTATTAAATGATGATCATCACACTTCTATTTATTTACAACTCAATGATTACAACTCGATACTAGAACAAAGTATGACTCTATATAAATGCCTCCGGCGGTGTACTGGGATATGCAATGAATCAAGAGTGACATGTATGAAAGGATTATGAACGGCGGCTTTGCCACAAATACAATGTCAACTACATGATCATGCTAAGCAATATGACAATGATGAATGTGTCATGATGAGCGAAATGGTGGAAAGTTGCATGGCAATATATCTCGGAATGGCTATGGAAATGCCATAATAGGTAGGTATAGTGGCTGTTTTGAGTAAGATATAAGGAGGTTTATGTGTGAAAGAGCGTATCATATCATGGGGTTTGGATGCACCGGCGAAATTTGCACCAACTCTCAATGTGAGAAAGGGCAATGCACGGTACCGAAGAGGCTAGCAATGATGGAAGGGTGAGAGTGCGTATAATCCATGGACTCAACATTAGTCATAAAGAACTCACATACTTATTGCAAAAATCTACAAGCCATCAAAAACCAAAGCACTACGCGCATGCTCCTAGGGGGATAGATTGGTAGGAAAAGACCATCGCTCGTCCCCGACCGCCACTCATAAGGAGGACAATCAAAGAACACCTCATGTTTCAAATTTGGTACATAACGTTTACCATACGTGCATGCTATGGGACTTGCAAACTTCAACACAAGCATTTCTCAAATTCACAACTACTCAACTAGAACGACTTTGATATTATCACCTCCATATCTCAAAACAATCATCAAGCATCAAACTTTTCTTAGTATTCAACACACTCATAAGAAAGTTTTTACTATTCTTGAATACCTAGCATATTAGGATTATTTAAGAAAATTACCATGCTATTTAAGACTCTCAAAATAATCTAAGTGAAGCATGAGAGTTCATCTATTTCTTCAAAATAAAACCACCATTGTGCTCTAAAAGATATAAGTGAAGCACTAGAGCAAACAACAAACTACTCCAAAGATATAAGTGAAGATCAATGAGTAGTCGAATAATTATGTAACTATGTGAAGACTCTCTAACATTTAAGAATTTCAGATCTTGATACTTTATTCAAACAGCAAGCAAAACAAAAGAAAATAAAATGACGCTCCAAGCAAAACACATATCATGTGGTGAATAAAAATATAGCTCCAAGTAAAGTTACCGATGAATGAAGGCGAAGAGAGGATGCCATCCGGCATCCCCAAGCTTAGACGCTTGGTTATCCTTGAATATTACCTTGGGGTGCCTTGGGCATCCCCAAGCTTAGGCTCTTGCCACTCCTTATTCCATAGTCCATCGAATCTTTACCCAAAACTTGAAAACTTCACAACACAAAACTTAACAGAAAACTCGTAAGCTACGTCAGCGAAAGAAAACAAAACACCACTTCAAGTTACTGTAATTAACTCATTATTTATTTATATTGGCGTTAAACCTACTGTATTACAACTTCTCTATGGTTTATAAACTATTTTACTAGCCATAGAGTCATCAAAATAAGCAAACAACACACGAAAAACAGAATCTGTCAAAAACAGAACAGTCTGTTGTAATCTGTAACTAACGCAAACTTCTGGAACTCCAAAAATTCTAAAATAAATTAGTGGACATGAGGGATTTGTCTAGTAATCATCTGCAAAAATAATTAACTAAATATCACTTTCCAGTAAAAAGTTCTAGCTAATCTCGAGAGCGCTAAAGTTTCTGTTTTTTACAGCATGACCATAAAGACTTCACCCAAGTCTTCCCAAAGGTTCCACTTGGCATAAACACTAATTAAAACATAAAACCACATATAAACAGAGGCTAGATGTATTATTACACTAAACAGAACCAAAAAGTAAGAAACTAAAATAAAATTGGGTTGCCTCCCAACAAGCGCTATCGTTTAACGCCCCTAGCTAGGCATGATGATTTCAATGATGCTCACATAAAAGATAAGAATTGAAACATAAAAAGAGCATCATGAAGAATATGACTAGCACATTTAAGTCTAACCCATTTACTATGCATAGGGATTTTGTGAGCAAACAACTTATGGGAACAATAATCAACTTGCATAGGAAGGTAAAACAAGCATAACTTCAAAACCTTAAGCACATAGAGAGGAAACTTGATATTATTGCAATTCCTACAAGAATATATTCCTCCCTCATAATAAATTTCAGCAGCATCATGAATGAATTCAACAATATAACCAGCACCTAAAGCATTCTTTTTATGATCTACTTGCATAGAAAATTTATTACTCTCCACATAAGCAAATTTATTCTCATCAATAGTAGTGGGAGCAAACTCAACAAAATAACTATCATGTGATTGAAATTTTAGATCAAGATGACAAGTTTCATGGTTATCATTATTCTTTAAAGCATATGTGTCATCACAATAATCATCATAGATAGGTGGCATGTTTTCATCATAGTAAATTTTCTCATCGAAGCTTGGGGGACAAAAAATATCATCCTCATCAAACATAGCTTCCCCAAGCTTGTGGCTTTGCATATCATTAGCATCATGGATATTCAAGGAATTCATACTAACAACATTGCAATCGTGCTCATCATTCAAATATTTAGTGCCAAACATTCTATGTAATTCTTCTTCTAGCACTTTGGCACAATTTTCCTTTCCATCATACTAACGGAAGATATTAAAAAGATGAAGCGTATGAGACAAACTCAATTCCATTTTTTTGTAGGTTTCTTTTATAAACTAAACTAGAGCTAAAACAAGAAACAAAAAGATTCGATTGCAAGATCTAAAGATATACCTTCAAGCACTCACCTCCCTGGCAACGGCGCCAGAAAAGAGCTTGATATCTACTACGCAACCTTCTTCTTGTAGACGTTGTTGGGCCTCCAAGTGTAGAGGTTTGTAGGACAGTAGCAAATTTCCCTCAAGTGGATGACCTAAGGTTTATCAATCCGTGGGAGGCGTAGGATGAAGATGGTCTCTCTCAAGCAACCCTGCAACCAAATAACAAAGAGTCTCTTGTGTCCCCAACACACCCAATACAATGCTAAATTGTATAGGTGCACTAGTTCGGCGAAGAGATGGTGATACAAGTTCAATATGGACGGTAGATATGGGTATTTGTAATCTGAAAATATAAAAACTGCAAGGTGAGCAGAAACGGTATTGCAATGCTAGGAAACAAGGCCTAGGGTTTATACTTTCACTAGTGCAAGTTCTCTCAACAATAATAACATAATTGGATCATATAACTATCCCTCAACATGCAACAAAGAGTCACTCGAAAGTCACTAATAGCGGAAAACAAACGAAGAGATTATGGTAGGGTACGAAACCACCTCAAAGTTATTCTTTCCAATCAATCTGTTGGGCTATTCCTATAAGTGTCACAAACAACCCTAGAGTTCGTACTAGAATAACACCTTAAGATACAAATCAACCAAAACCCTAATGTCACCTAGATACTCCAATGTCACCTCAAGTATCCGTGGGCATGATTATACGATATGCATCACACAATCTCAATTCATCTATTCAAGCGAACACATCGAAGGTTTGCGGCGGCGGAACTCCCGATCTAATCTCTGTTCTGGAAGTTTTAGGGTACGTGGAGTTATTTAGGCGGAAGAAGCACGTCAGGGGAGCCACGTGGGCCCCACGAGGCAGGGGGCGCGCCCTAGGGGGGTGGGCGCGCCCCCACCCTCGTGGCTTCCTCGTTCCTTCCTTGACGTGGGGTCCAAGTCCATCGGGTAGCTTTCGTTCCAAAAATAACTTCTCTAGTTTATTTCGTTCCGTTTTGACTCCGTCTGATATTCCTTTTCTTCAAAACACTGAAATAGGCAAAAAAACAGCAAATCTGGGCTGGGCCTCCGGTTAATAGGTTAGTCCCAAAAGTAATATAAAAGTGGAAAATAGAGCCCAATATTGCCCAAAACAGTAGATAATATAGCATGGAGCAATAAAAAATTATAGATACGTTGGAGACGTATCAGTGGATAATGATTTACCTTGGATATCAACATTGCATTAAAAGGATGGTGATGTAGTATGATGATATGGTATCCTCCTCTGAATGTTCGAGTGGCTTGACTTAGCACATGTTCATGCATGTAGTTGAATCAAAACCAACATAGCCTCTATGATATTTATGTTCATGGTGTTCATATCCTACTGATGCTAGTGTCCAATGTTACTTATGCATAATACATGTTCATGACCGTTGTTTGCTCTCTAGCTGACCGCTTCTCAACCTATTTGCTAGCCTTCGCCTGTACTAAGTGGGAATTATGCTTGTACATCAAACACCTTGAACCCAAGTTATTCCGGATGAGTCCACCATACCTACCTATATGTGGTATTACCCTGCCGTCCTAAGTAAATTTGCATGTGCCATCTCTTAAAACTTCAAATAAATATCCTTTTTGTGTGCCTGGATCATTCATGGAACGAAATGAGGTAGTTGGTATCTTCCATGCTAAGCGGGTTATTCTCAAGTTGAGTGTTTATTCACTCGCCATTGCACGACAAAAGGGCGATAATAGGGATGCCTGATACGTCTCCAACGTATCTATAATTTTTGATTGTTCCATACTGTTATATTATCATTCTTGGATGTTTTATAATCATTTTATAGTCATTTTATATCATTTTTGGTACTAACCTATTTACATAGTGCCAAGTGCCAGTTGTTGTTTTCTGCATGTTGTTTACATCGCAGGAAATCAATACCAAACGGAGTCCAAACGCAGTGAAACTTTTTGTGGATTTTTTTGGACCAGAAGACATCCAGTGGGCAGGAGAAGCGCCTGGGGGTGCCCCGAGGGGAGCCAACCCACTAGGGCGCGCCTGGAGGCCCAGGCGTGACCTGGTGGGTTGTTCCCACCTCGGGTGCCCCATGAACCAACTCTTTGCTCTATAAATACCCCAATATTCCAGAAACCCTAGGGGAGTCGACGAAAATCAATTCCAGCAGCCGCAGAGTCGAGAACCACCATATCCAATCTAGACACCATCACGGAGGGGTTCACCACTTCGATTGGTGCCTCTCCGATGATGCATGAGTAGTTCTTTGTAGACCTATGGGTCTGTAGTTAGTAGCTAGATGGCTTCCTCTCTCTTATTTGATTCTCAATACAATGGTCTCTTGGAGATCCATATGAGGTAACTCTTTTTGCGGTGTGTTTGTTGGGATCCGATGAACTTTGAGTTTATGATCAGATCTGTCTTTTTATCCATGAGAGTTATTTGAGTCTTCTTTGATCTCTTATATGCATGATTGCTTATAGCCTCGTATTTCTTCTCCGATATTTGGGTTTTGTTTGGCCAACTTGATCTATTTATCTTGCAATGGGAAGATGTGCTTTGTAGTGGGTTCGATCTTACGGTGCTTGATCCCGATGTATGGGGAACCGACACGTATGTATCGTTGCTACTAAGGATAAAATGATGGGGTCTATTTCTACATAAATAGATCCTGTCTACATCATGTCATCGTTCTTATTGCATTACTCCGTTTCTCCATGAACTTAATACACTAGATGCATGCTGGATAGCGGTCGATGTGTGGAGTAATAGTAGTAGATGCAGGCATGAGTCGATCTACTAATCTTGGACGTGATGCCTATATAATGATCATTGCCTGGATATCGTCATGATTATTTGAAGTTCTATCAATTGCCCAACAGTAATTTGTTCACCCACCGTTTGCTATTTTTCTTGAGAGAAGCCACTAGTGAAATCTACGGTCCCCGGGTCTCTTCTTTAATATATTTGCCTTTGCGATCTATTTTCCTTTGCTTTTATTTTCAGATCTAGTAAACCAAAAATACAAAAAATACCTTGCTGCACTTTATTTTATTTGGCGTTCGATCTATCAATATTTACTAGTCTCTCACGTCCGTTTGCCAATTTCTGGCACCATTGCCCGAAAGGGATTGACAACCCCTTTTACACGTCGGGTTGCGAGTATTTGTTATTTGTGAGCAGGTGCTGTTTACGTAGTATTGCTTGGTTCTCCTACTGGTTCGATAACCTTGGTCCCATCACTGAGGGAAATACCTACCGCCGCTGTGCTGCATCATCCCTTCCTCTTTGGGGAAATACCGACGTAGCTTCAAGCCGCATCAAAAGGAATTTCTAGCGCCATTGCTGGGGAGGATCTTCAACATATACCAGGTTCCTAATCACAAATCTCATATCCTTGAAATTTATATTATTTGCCATTTCCCTATCGTTTTCCTCTCCCCCACTTCACAAAAATTTGCAGTTTTATTCGCCCTCTTTTTCATTCGCCATTTTCTCGTCAGATCTATCCTTTGCTTGCAATCATGAGTGATTTCGGCATGGCACCAACAGACGATGGCCTAACTCCTAAGATTGGACGTGCGGGTAATCTGGATGCTAAAATTTTTATATTGGGGCAAGGGACTGTTATGGGAAAAGAACGTATCCAAGAATTTTTCAATTGTGTTGGGAATCTAAGTCTTGATGATGCTCCTATACTTAGAACTACTAGATCTTATGCGAATGCTATTTCAGCACTAATTCAGAAACTTGAAAGTAAATTTATCCGTACTCATCCTACTTTGCGAAGATTGTTTTTTGAGCTTCCCGTTATAAAGAATCCTAGGGCTAAAAAGTTGGCCACCCTTGTCCTTATGAATGAATTTGCTTACATAATTCGGGAAGCTAGGGAAATCTTTGATTTTTATGGTATGAATCGTGAAAAACCTGTGATAGATGAAATTCTTTACAATAGTGATTATGCGCTAAGGCATTTGCTTGGGGATAATAAAATCTTTGATGAGAATCTTAAAAAGGAAGTCCCCGTTTTAGATATAATCCAACAAGTTGTGACGCCCGGATAATCAAGCTACAATAACCCTCACCTAATGATGCCACATCACCTCGATTACTGTTGTTACTCTTGCATAGTTCAAAACCGATTCGAAATTCAAATTTAAAATGAAGTTAAACTAGAAAAGTTTTTAAATGTCAAAACTAAAAAGTACAAACGGTGAAAAATAATGCATAGGTAATTATGGTGAAGAAACCACATTTTTATAAATTGTTTAAATGCTCTAATATAAATAAAATAGTAGCAAACATAATTATTTAAATGCCTTTACTAATTAATAAAATATCAAACTAAATTATTTGGGGACTAGACTTTTGGTGGCAGTGCAACTTATTGCATAATATTTATATGTCAAGGCTCCACTTTTTACAAAAGTCATTTGGTTCAAGTTTTAAATGGAAAACAAAAGCTAATTAAAAGAAACAGAAAAGAAAAGGGAAACAAAAAAAAGGGAAGAAAGAAACCTAACTAATGTACACTTAAGGCCCAAAAGGCCAGTAGCTAGCCCAGCCCACTAGGAGGTTTCCTCCTACCTCCTGTTCACAGGAGAGGCGCTGGACGCGCCCGCGGCGTCCATGGCCGGATCGGCCACATGCTGGCCATCCAGCTCTTCCCCGTCGCCTACAAGTCCTCCCCGACCACCCAGTGGCAAACCCTAGCAACCCCACTCTCCCCCTCTCGCCCCAGATCCTCCTCCAAGCACACACCCAAACACCCTCGCCGCCATGGTCTCCGTCGATCCCGCGGCCACCGAGCCCCGTTCGCCTCCCCGACGTGCTCACCGGCTTCCTCGTCGTCTTCCACATCACCTACGCCATCGGGGTCGAGCCTAGCGCCTCTCCTCCAACCGGAACGCGCTCGTCTTCAACCTTCGGATCACCGGTGTTCGTCGCCGATTCCGGCTACCTCGCACCCTCCACAGGCTCGCTGCCACTCCCCTCTGACTTATTTGTGAGCCCTCGCTCCTCCTAGTCCTACTCTTACTCCTTCCCATACCATGTAGGCTAGTCCCCATATAGCACCGCCTTCATCGCCGTCAGACGTCATCGTCCCGTTCACTTCTGCCCGTCCTAGCTCGTGTCTGTGCCATCTACGGATGCAGTGCGGTGCCCTCGTTCGAATGGCTCGAACTGCTGCTCGTTTTGGTCCCTGTAGAATACCATCCCGTGCGTCGTCGCCGCTCCAAGATCGTCGCCCGGCTGCGTGCAGCGGTTAAATGCGGCTGCATCCCGCCGCCTTCTGTTGGCGTCCTCACCCCAACGACCACCTGCCCGTCCACTGCTGCCGCTGCGTCGCGCGCCCGTCTTGCTGCAGCGCCGCTCCCTTCTTTGTTGTTGTTCCTCTGCTGCTGCCGCGCTCGGCCGCTCCTGTCCCCAGCGTTGCCGCTGCTATCGCATCCTGCCGCTACTACTCGCTACTGATGGCAGATATTCTTGTAGCGAGCTAGCTTTTACTACGATTACACTGACTACCCCTCTGTACTGCAGCAAAACAACAACAAAACGACTTTTAATGTGGGTAAAGATAATACGCCTGGAAAGTACACTTGACAAACTCCATTTTATCCCATTGGTCCAAATTCAAAATACGTAAGATTTAATCCTATGAAAATCATAAAATCCCATGTTCGTATATTTTAACAGTTTCTGGAATTAACTTCAAGTGGCACTTTTCAAATACAGCTCCGATCAAGCAACTGAACTCTAACATGGATTTCAATGACACTATCATGTAGATCACAGAAAGACGATAAAAATTGGTAAAAGGCACTAATTCATAGGATGTACAGAACACAAGCTATAGCCTATAGAAAACAGGTAAGTGATGTTCAAAAATTGAACAATTCTGAGACGACCAATTTTCAGGAATTTCCATAATATTGATTAAAACTTCAAAAATTAATACAAAATAATCCGTAACTCAGATGAAAATACTTTGTACATGAAAGTTGCTCAGAACGACGAGACGAATCCGAATATGCAGCTCGTTCGTCCGCCACATGCCCCTAGCATAGTGAACATGCAACTTTCCCCCTCCGGTCCAGTTGTCCGAAAACGCAAAACCCCGGGAATACTTTCCCGGATGTTTCCCCCCTTCGCCGATATCACCTATCTACCGCGTTAGGGCACAACTAGCACCTCTCATTGTCATGTCATGCATCGTTATGCATATGTTTCCATTTATTTATTGTTTCTTCCCCCTCTTCTCTCCGGTAGACTACGAGACAGACGTCGTTGCTGCCCCGGTCGACTACGTTGTTGACGACCCCTCCTTATTAGAGCAACCAGGCAAGCCCCCTCCCTTGATCACCAGATATCGCCTATTCCTTCTCTCTACAGCTTGCATTAGAGTAGTGTAGCATGTTACTGCTTTCGGTTAATCATATTCTGCTGCATAGCCTGTCATTGTTGCTATAGTTGTTACCCTTACCTGCAATCCTAAATGCTTAGTATATGATGTTAGTATTCCATCAGTGGCCCTACATTCTTGTCCGTCTGCCATGCTATACTACCGGGCCGTGATCACACGGGAGGTGATCACATGTATATACTTATATACATAATACATGATACATGTGGTGACTAAAGTCGGGTCGGCTCGTTGAGTACCCGCAGTTGATTCACGGATTTGGGGCTGAAAGGACATATTTTCCCGACGGCCCTCTGTGTGGATCTTTGTGGTGGAGCGACAGGGCAGGTTGAGACCACTTAGGTGAGAGGTGGGCCTGGCCCTGGTTGGCGTCTGCGGTTACATCAATTAACATGCTTAACGGAATCTTGGTATTTGATCTGAGTTGGGTCGTTGACCTTATACGCACTAACCACCACGTGGGACAAGATATGGGCAACCGGCGTCGTGGTATTAGCCGAAGTTCTTTTTGACGTCAACGACTGAGCGGCGCACGCCGGATTGGACCGTAAGCCTGCGCTTGTACTAAGGGGGCTAGGTCTGCTTCCGGCCGCGTACGCAACGTGCAGGTGTGCAATGGGCGATGGGCCCAGACCCCTGTGCGCTTAGGATTTAGACCGGCGTGCTGACCTCTCTGTTAAGTCTAGGTGGGGCTGCGACGTATTGATCTCCCGAGGCCAGACATGACCTAGGAGAGTGTGCCCGGCCAGAGGGATCGAGCGTGTCGGGTAATGTGGTGCACTCTTGCAGTGAAGTTGATCTATTCGAATAGCCATGTCCACGGTAACAGGCGACCGGGAGTTGTACTTCGACCTTATGACAACTAGAACCGGATACTTAATAAAACACACCCTTTCAAGTGCCAGATACAACCGGTGACCGCTCTCTCACAGGACGACGAGGAGAGGATCGCTGGGTAGGATTATGCTATGCGATGATACTTGGTGAACTTACCATCTACTCTCTTCTATATGCTGCAAGATGGAGGCTGCCAGAAGCGTAGTCTTTGACAGGACAAGCTATCCCCCTCTTTTTCTGGCATTCTGCAGTTCAGTCCACTGATATTGCCCCTTTGCACAGATACCGATGCATATGTAGTGTAGATCCTTGCTTGCGAGTACTTTGGATGAGTACTCACGGTTGCTTTGTTCCCTATTTCCCCCTTTTCCTCTTCTTCTCGGATGTCGCAACCAGATGTTGGAGCCCAGGAGCCAGACGCCACCGTCGACGACGACCCCTACTACACCGAGGGTGCCTACTACTACGTTCAGGCCGCCGACGACCAGGAGTAGTTTAGGAGGATCCCAGGCAGGAGGCCTACGCCTCTTTCGATCTATATCCCAGTTTGTGCTAGCCATATTATGGCAACTTGTTTAACTTATGTCTATACTCAGATATTGTTGCTTCCGCTGACTCGTCTATGATCGGGCACTTGAATTCGAGCCCTCGAGGCCCCTGGCTTGTATTATGATGCTTGTATGACTTATTTTATTTTAGAGTTGTGTTGTGATATCTTTCCCTGAGTCCCTGATCTTGATCGTACACGTTTGCGTGTATGATTAGTTTATGATTGAATCGGGGGCGTCACACAAGTTTACAATAATGTTAATCAACATCACTCCTGGATTGTTGCTGGAAATCAAATGGAATATGATGAAAACCAACTCAGGAATGCTAAGGTTTCTATGGATAATATGTTTTATGTTGTCTTTACAAATTCTCCTGACAAGGATATCCCTAAGGAAATTAAGAGGAAAGATGACAACACTTAGATCCTTGCTTTATGCCTAGCTAGGGGCGTAAAACAATAGCGCTTGTTGGGAGGCAACCCAATGAATAAAATTTATTTTTGCTTTCTGTTCTTGAGTGTTTGCACAATTATGCTACTGTTATGATTGTGTTTTTTGTGTTTTAATTAGTGTTTGTGCCAAGAAAAGCCTTTAGGATCTTCTTGGGACATAGTTGATTTGATCTTGTTGAAAAATAGAAACTTTTGCGCTCAGAAAAATAATTTTCAAAAATCACAGAAACATGCTTTTGCTCTGAATTGTTTAAACAAGATTGATATACAAATTGCCCGAGACGTCCTAATTTCTCAGGATTTTTGGAGTTGCAGAAGTATTCGAGTTATTCAGATTGCTACAGGCTGTTCTGTTTTTGACAGATCCTGTTTTCTTTGCGTTGTGTGCTTGTTTTGATGATTCTATGGTTTCCTTTCATGAGTTTTTGCCATGGAAATGTTGGAATACAGTAGATATAATGCAAAAATAAAATATGAATTGGTTTGATACAATACTTATAGTAGTGTTTTGTTCTCTTATACTAACGGATCTCACAAAGGTTTTGTTGAGTTTTCTGTGATTGAAGTTTTCAAGTTTTGGGTTATCTGGCGATGGATGCAGGAATAAGGAGTAAGAAGAGCCTAAGCTTGGGGATGCCCATGGCATCCCAAGCTATTATCCAAAGAGACGCAAGCAACTAAGCTTTGGGATGCCCCGAGTGGCGTCCCCTCTTTCTTCTAACGACCATCGGTATTTTACTCAAAGCTATATTTTTATTCGTCACATACTATGAGTTTTGCTTGGAGCGTCTTGTGTGATATGAGTCTTTGATTGATTTTCTTTGTGTTTTAAGTCTTGAATCCTTGCTGGACACACCTATTTGAGAGAGCCAAAATTATGCCATGACTTTTTAGAATTGCTCTCTATGCTTCACTTAAATTTTTATGAGCTATGGATTTGCTCTAGTGCTTCACTTATATCTTTTTGAGCATGGTGTGCTTAGTTATTTTTGAAGAAATGCTCTCTTGCTTCACTTAGATTTATTTGAGAGTTAGTATTTTTTTGAAGAAATTCTCTCTTGCTTCACTTAAATTTATTTGAGAGAAAGAAATATTATGCTCATGATCTTCACTTATATTTGTTTGAGCTTATCAAAAGCAACACATGAAAATTAGTTCCAAAGTGATAGATATCCAATAAGGATATAATTAAAACTTTCATGAGGATCATTGGACAAAATAAACTTGATTCCTTGTAACAGTTTTCAGATATGATGATGTGATATGTGAATCATGTTGATGAGTAATTCTGCTTTAGTACGAATATTGGTGTTAAGATTTGTGATTCCCTATGCAAGCACGAAATTCAATAGTCATGCAATGAAATTATATCCTACTTGTGGTGCATTATTCGGTGTTAATTATGCTTAATGATTGCTTATGATATTATTCGTTTCTTGGTTGGTCGCTTCTCAATCTTTTGCTAGACTTCATTTTGCACCAAGTATGATCACTACTTGTGCATCCAAAAACCTTTAAACCAGTTTTGCCACATGAGTCCGGTATATCTACCTATATGCAGTATTCTTTTGCCGCTCTAAGCAAATTTGTATGTTCCATCACTAATCTTCAAAATAAACTTCTCTTTTGTGTGTTCGTACCGCTCGCGAGGCGGCGAGGGGTGGCTAATATTTTCCATGCTAGACGTGTTATTCTCACGATGAGTGTTTATTCACTTGTCATTGCACGAGAGTAAGGCAAAGGTATTAGGGATGCCTAATCCCGAAATGAAAAATGAATTTACTTTATGTTGCCAAATAATAAATTCCTTGGAAAGTGTTGGTATGGAGGGCACCCGTGGATACTATTAGCCATGGAAAGTGAAAGTATGGTGGAAAAAGGAATAAACTTTATTTTCTGTTTGGGAACTGCCTATGATATATCTAGCATGAAAAGTTTTGGGAACTCTAAGTCATTTTCGTTTGTGGGAAAAGCAGACCTCCCAATTTTTTTTTATCTCTAAGTTTTTCGCTTTGAGCTCTGGCACCTCTACAAATCCCTACTTCCTTATGCGAAGGGCCTTTCTTTACTTTCTACAATGTTTATTTTCAATTTGAGTCTCCATGTTCTCTTATAAAGCACCAACTAGGAGGCACTATTATCGTACTTGAGCATTGGGTGTAGTTAATATGCGAGTGTGTTTCATGAATGGATCAATGATTGAGCATGATGGGCTAGGGATAACTTATTTTAGCGTTGATATTTTGAAAGACATGATTGCTTATTGATATGCGTGAGTATTTAAATCATCATGTCAAAACTAGACTATTGCTTTGATTCATATAAAAGTCCAAATGTCCATGTTATAAAGAAAAGAATATGAGATGACATGTTAGGCAGCATTCCACATCAAAAATTCTGTTTTTATCATTTAGCTACTCTAGGACGAGCAGGAATAAAGCTTGGGGATGCTGATACGTCTCCAATGTATCTATAATTTTGATTGTTCCATGCTGTTATATTATCATTATTGGATGTTTTATAATCATTTTATATCATTTTTGGTACTAACCTATTGACATAGTGCCAAGTGCCAGTTGTTGTTTTCTGCATGTTTTTTACATCGCAGGAAATCAATACCAAACGGAGTCCAAATGCAGCGAAATTTTTTGTGGATTTTTTGACCAGAAGACATCCAGTGGGCCGAAGAAGCGCCTGGGGGTGCTCCAAGGAGAGCACAACCCACCTGGGCACGCCTGGAGACCCAGGCGCGCCCAGGTGGGTTGTGCCCACCTCGGGTGCCCCCTGAACCAACTCTTTTCTCTATAAATACCCCAATATTCCAGAAACCCTAGGGGAGTCAACGAAAATCAATTCCAGCCGCCGCAGAGTCTAGAACCACCATCCAATCTAGACACCACGGAGGGGTTCACCACTTCCATCGCGCTTCTCCGATGATGCGTGAGTAGTTCTTTGTAGACCTACGGGTCCGTAGTTAGTTGCTAGATGGCTTCCTCTCTCTCCTTTGATTCTCTATACAATGGTCTCTTGGAGATCCATATGATGTAACTCTTTTTGCGGTGTGTTTGTTAGGATCCGATGAACTTTGAGTTTATGATCAGATCTATCTTTTTATCCATGAAAGTTATTTTAGTCTTCTTTGATCTCTTATATGCATGATTTCTTATAGCCCTGTATTTCTTGTCTGATATTTGGGTTTTGTTTGGCTAACTTGATCTATTTATCTTGCAATGGGAAGAGGTGCTTTGTAGTGGGTTCGATCTTACGGTGCTTGATCCCAGTGACAGAAGGGGAACTGACACGTATGTATCATTGCTACTAAGGATAAAACGATGTGGTCTATTTCAACATAAATAGATCTTGTCTATATCATGTCATCATTCTTATTTCATTACTCCGTTTCTCCATGAACTTAATTAAGGAAATATGCCCTAGAGGCAATAATAAAGTTGTTATTTATATTTCCTTATATCATGATAAATGTTTATTATTCATGCTAGAATTGTATTAACCAGAAACTTAGTACATGTGTGAATACATAGACAAACAGAGTGTCACTAGTATGCCTCTACTTGACTAGCTCGTTGAATCAATGATGGTTAAGTTTCCTAGACATAGACATGAGTTGTCATTTTATTAATGGGATCACATCATTAGAGAGTGATGCGATTGACTTGACCCATTCCGTTAACTTAGCACTTGATTGTTTAGTATATTTCTATTGCTTTCTTCATGACTTATACATGTTCCTATGACTATGAGATTATGCAACTCCCGAATGCCGGAGGAACACTTTGTGTGCTACCAAACGTCACAACATAACTGGGTGATTATAAAGGTGCTCTACAGGTGTCTCCAATGGTACTTGTTGAGTTGGCATAGATCGAGATTAGGATTTGTCACTCCGATTGTCGGAGAGTTATCTCTGGGCCCTCTCGGTAATGCACATCACTATAAGCCTTGCAAGCAATGTGACTAATGAGTTAGTTGTGGGATGATGCATTACGGAACGAGTAAAGAGACTTGCCGGTAACAAGATTGAACTAGGTATTGAGATACCGACGATCGAATCTCGGGCAAGTAACATACCGATGACAAAGGGAACAATGTATATCATTATGCGGTTTGACCGTTATAGATCTTCGTAGAATATGTGGGAGCCAATATGAACATCTAGGTTCCGCTATTGGTTATTGGCCGGAGACGTGTCTCGGTCATGTCTACATAGTTCTCGAACCCGTAGGGTCCGCACGCTTAACATTCGGTGACGATCGGTATTACGACTTTATGTGTTTTGATGTACCGAAGGTAGTTCGGAGTCCCAGATGTGATAACGGACATGACGAGGAGTCTCGAAATGGTCGATACCATAAAGATTGATATATTGTACGGCTATATTCGGACACCGGAAGTGTTCCAGGTGGTTTCGAAGAAAACCGGAGTGCCGGAGGGTTACCGGCCCCCCCCCCCCCCCCCCCCCCCGGGGAAAGTTGAGCCTACACGGGCCATAGGGAAGAGGGGAGGCAGTCCACAAGGGGCAGCCACGCCCCCTCCCTATAGGGAGTCCGAATTGGACTAGGGAGGGGAGCGCCCCTGAGGGAGTCCTGGATTAGGGGGTATCCGGACAGCCGGACTGTATACAACGTCCGGACTATTGAAGCGTGAAGATACAAGACTCAAGACTTCGGCCCGTGTCTGGAAGGGACTTTCCTTGGCGTGGAATGCAAGCTTGGCGATCCGGATATTATATTTCTTTCCTTGTAACTGACTCCATGTAAACCCTAGCCCTCTCCGGTGTCTATATAAACCGGAGATGTTGGTCCTTCGGAGGCCGATCACAATTACAATCATACCATCATAGGCTAGCTCTTAGGGTTTAGCCTCTACGATCTCGTGGTAGATCTACTCTTGTACTACCCATATCATCAATATTAATCAAGCAAGAAGTAGGGGTTTTACCTCCATCGAGAGGGCCCGAACCTGGGTAAACATCTGTGTCCCTTGCTTCCTGTTACCATCAGCCTTGACGCACAGATCGGGACCCCCTACCCGAGATCCGCCGGTTTTGACACCGACATTGGTGCTTTCATTGAGAGTTCCTCTGTGGCGTCACTCCAGGGCTTGATGGCTCCTCCAGTCATCGTCGACAACACGATCCCGGGTGAGAACTTTCTCCCCGCACAGATCTTTGTGTTCGGCGGCTTCGCTCTACGGGCCAACTCGCTTGGCCATCTGGAGCAGATCGACAGCTACGCCCCTGGTCACCAGACCAGGTTCAGAAACCTGAACTACACGGTGGACATCCGCGAAGACTTGATCTTCGATGGATTTGGGCCTATGCCAGGAGCACCGGATAGTCACGATGAGCACGGCTTAGACCTGCCGTCGGACGAAGCTCGGGGTATCACCCCCGTAGTATCCCCGGACCTAGATCCGGAGCAGGCTACGCTGCCTAAGGACAAAGGGATGGACCCCGCCCCACAGGTCGCACACTCATCGGCTGGAGCCGAACACGGGTCTTACCTCTGCGGTGGCCTGTGACTCCGAACCCCCGGATTCGTATCCAGACGTTGGTTCCAGTCCGCGCACTCCCGAGCCCGTCGGGCCAGGATGGGCTCCGGTAATGGAGTTCACCACTGCGGATATCTTCCAGCACTCGCCCTTTGGCGACATGCTGGACTCATTAAAGTCTCTCTCTTTGTCAGGAGGCTCTTCGCTGAACTATGTCCGGCTCGAGTGGGAGGCAGGCGACGAAGGAATTCGTTGCCCACCCACCACCCACTTCATTGTCACGGTCGATGATTTAACCGAGGTACTGACCTTCGACTCCGAAGACATTGACGGTATGGACGACGATGTAGGATAAGAACATGAACCGCCTCTCACTGGGCGGTGGACATCCACCTCTTCTTATGATATATATATGGTGGACACCCCGAAGGAAACAAATGGCGATGAGGCAACGGAGGATAAAACCTCAGGGAAAAAAGTAAAAGAATGGGCATCGTCGGCGCCACTCCAAGCCCCACCACAGCAATACCAGCCCAGGAGACGAAAACAATCTGAATGGTGCCGAAGAAGAATACAACCCTGATCAGCCCGCCTTCGAGCAGGCCGAACAGGAGGATGAGCAGGTCAGCCCAGAAGAACAGGCGACAGACAAATACCCGGAGGAGGACAGCTACATGCCCCCTCCGAAGACAAGATTAGCCTCGGCGACGATGAGTTCGGCATGCCTGAGGATCCCGTAGAGCAGGAGCGCTTCAAGCGTCGGCTTATAGCCACTGCGAGGAGCCTAAAAAAGATGCAGCAGCAACTCCAAGCTGATCAAGACCTGCTCACATACAGATGGACTGAAGTCCTGACAGCCGAGGAATACGGACTCGAGCACCACACCGCTGACCGGCCACCTCGTGGCCGGGATAAAACAGCATACCAGTCCGCATACCAGCCAACACCCCCACGCCAACATACTACGGCCCGGGGCAACAAAACAGGACAACCAAGATCGATCTACGGATCGCGAAGCGCCTCGACGCGGCCCGGCGGCAAATCACGCCGGATACACCTTCAACAAGTCCGGCCGGACCGAATATAGCCACACAGAGCAATTCGACCTGCGTAGCCACATAGCTCGGCACAGTGGCGCCGTGCACCCCCTCTGCTTCACTGACGAAGTACTGGAACATGAATTCCCAGAAGGGTTCAAACCCGTAAACATCGAATCATACGATGGCACAACAGACCCCGCAGTATGGATCGAAGATTTTCTTCTCCACATTCACATGGCCCGCGGAGACGATCTACACGCCATCAAGTATCTTCCCCATAAGCTCAAAGCACCAGCCCGGCACTGGCTAAACAGCCTGCCAGCAAATTCCATTGGAAGTTGGGAAAAACTGGAAGACGCATTCCTCGACAACTTCCAGGCCACATATGTGCGACCACCTGACGCCGATGACTTGAGACACATTACTCAACAGCCTGGAGAGTCAGCCAGGAAATTCTGGACTCGGTTCCTAACTAAAAAGAACCAAATAGTTGACTGTCCGGACGCCGAAGCCCTGTCGGCTTTTAACATAATATCCGTGACGAGTGGCTCGCTCGACACCTCGGCCAGGAAAAACCCAAGTCCATGGAAGCTCTCACAACACTAATGACCCGCTTTTGCGCGGGCGAGGACAGTTGGTTGGCTCGCAACAGCACTACGCCACATTCTGGCAATTCGGATGGCCGCGACAATAACGGCAAGCCACGGCGTAACAGACATAAGCGACGGAACAACGGCGACAACACTGAAGACACGACAGTCAACGCCGGATTCAGCGGATCCAAGCCCGGTCAGCGGAAGAAGCCGTTCAAAAGAAATAATCAGGGACCGTCCAGTCTGGACCGCATACTGGAGCGCTCGTGCCAAATTCATGGCACCCCGGACAAGCCAGCCAACCACACCAATAGAGATTGCTGGGTATTCAAACAGGCCGGCAAGATAAACGCCGAAGACAAGGACAAGGGGCTGCACAGCGACGATGACAAGGAGCCCCGACGTCCGAACACGGGGGGACAGAAGAAATCCCCCCCCCCTCAAGGTGAAAACGGTCAACATGATCTACGCCATGCACATCCCCAAGAGGGAACGGAAGTGGGCACTAAGGGACGTCTATGCGATGGAGCCAGTCTGTCAGGACCCCGATCCTAGTCACACTGATCTAGCATGTAACACATCATATCACTTTGCGGCCTCACGCACGGTATTCCCACGGGTGTCGCCTTACCATGGCCCGGGACCGTTTGCGCCTTTTGGCTCACGTATATGATAGTGTCGCTAGCATCCATATGACAAAGAACCGGGCCGACATGGCTAGTCGTGAACCCAAAGCGGCGCTAACCCATGGGGAGACAGGCATACATGAATCACATCGAGCATGTCGGTCATCAACGTATAAATTGGGCTGTAGCACGGCTATGAGGACTCCGGTAACCCGGGCTGTAGCAGGCTAAGCGGGACTCGAATAACACCGTGACATTTCCCGAAGGGACGAGACATAGGAACGAAGTGAAACACATGCCGCCAGTCAAGTGTCCGAGCAGTAGTCTTTGGGCTAGCGAGGACTCCGGTGAACCGGGCTGTAGCGGACTACTATCGCTCGTAAGCACGAGACTACATTTCCCCATATGAGAGGCTGCCAAGGATAAACAACTAGTTTGTCGGATCCCACACATACCAAGCATTTCAAACATACACACAATATGCTCAATATGTGTAGATACAACATGGCATCACAACATAAATCTACGACTCAAATATTTATTCAATAGGCTCCGAGGAGCGAGATAGTACAAACATGGGTCTCATGACCCAACACTCGAAACATACAAGTCACGGCCTGGCGGAAGCTAAACATGTCTGAAAGTACGCATAACTAAAAATGAAGAAGGCTGAGAAGCCTAACTATCTACCAGATCCTGCCGAGGGCACAAGATCGTAGCTGAGGTAACAAGCTAAACGTCGAAGTTCACGTGGAACTACTAGAGAGAACGAAGTCTCTCTGCAAAACATAAAATAAGCAAACGTGAGTACAAGCGTACTCAAGCAAGACTTACATCGTAACTATCTACATATGCATCATTATCAAAGGGGTGGTGGGGTTTTTTGACTGCAAGCCAGCTTTGACTCATTAACTATCCCGAACTACATTTGCAAGTAACTCTTTTGAGGTGGCGCTTTACGAGTCCACATAATCACCATATCAATACACCACTATGGACCCGCTCCCGTCTCCCTACGAGAACGCCATCCATAGCACTCACGCTTATCTTGCGCATTTTAGAGTATCCACTTTCACTTGTCTATGAACTGATATAGGCAACCCGGAAGTCCTTCTCCGTGGACACGGCTATTCGAATAGATCATATTAACCCTGCAGGGGTGTACTTCTTCACACACGCTCTCACCACTTACCGCCGTTTACGACATGTACTCGGCAACCTTCAGCGGAAGCCCAACGTGGGTGTCGGCCACGACCTACCTAAACACACAAGTCCCAAGTCCAGGTTTATCGCCTATTCGGGTTCCATCCGCAGGAGTCCGCCGAGGTTTCCCATACAGCCCCGAGCGATGTGTGCAGGGTTCCCGAGACACCAAAGCAGGCGAATCGGTACACAGACCCACGGTGCCTACCGCAACACAACCCACCCCTATGGTCAGCGTTGCGTGCGGCCCACAGCATACTACAAACACCAGAAACTACTTGCAACTCCCTGACTGAGGACAAGGGTGGTTAAGAAGCCGAGAGGGTCAATTAAGGATCCCAATGCGTGGTAGTAACTGTTTCATGGATCGAAACAGAACTCAGTTCACGAGGACGGCTGCAATGAGACAACCCACCATGTACTCCTACATGGCCTCTCACCGCTACCTTTACCAAATCGTGTTCACACACTTAGCTCACACACGATGGGACATGTTCACACAACCATTCCAATTCATTCCCGATGAATCGGACTGACTCAACTCTAAGCGATGGCAGGCATGACAACAAGCATGAATGAGTAGGCACAACATGGCTCAAACAACTCCTACTCATGCTAGTGGGTTTCATCTAATTCTTGTGGAATGACAGTCATCACGAGAGGATAAAGGGGTTCAGCTACATGACAAGTAACACATGAGTCGTTGTTGTCCTAATGCAATAAAATAGAGCAGGAGGCGAGAGTGGGATTATATCGGAATGAACAAGGGGGTTTTGCTTGCCTGGCACTTCTGAAGATAATATAGTTCTTCATCGGTGTCATCGAACAATCGTCGAAACGTCGTCTACTGAGAGGGGACAATTACCGGCAACTGAGAAAGAACACAATCAATGCAATGCACATTCACATGAATGACATGTCATGTTTAAGGTACTGAATTCACCTAATGCAATGTCTAGCCAAGTTAATTGAAGGGGAATTCAAACAAGGTTGAACTCCAACTCCAAATGCTATTTCATAAATTACCCTAATCATGATTCATCCTATTCAGTGAGGTTAACTTGCTCAAACATGCATGAAAGTGCCATAAACGGATTCTTCATATTTTTCTGATCATTTTTCATATATAAATTATTTCAATCTGAGCTACGGTTGAATTACTATGAATTTTAGAAGTTTGGGGTATTTTCTGAAATTCCCTGAATTATTATAAATCCAGAAAATGATTATGGCGTCAGCACCACGTCAGTGTGACGTCATCAAGTCAACTGGGGCTGTCCAGGTCAAACCTGACAGTGGGTCCCGCATGTCAGGGTAATTAACTTAATTAAATTTTAATTAAAACTAACCTATTTAGTTAGCTGGGCCCCATCTGTCGATGACTGTCGGGTCAACGAGGGCCCGCAGTGGTCAACGTCCACGTCGGCTGCACCGGCGACTAGCCGCCGGCGACCCCGACACGGCGGAGGGAGTGTGTTTGGCGATTTCGGCGACCAAACGAGTCGCGGAAGGTAGCTACGGGTAGCTAGGAGCAACCCGCGACTACTGGTGGAGTCAGTTGGGGTCGGGGTGGCCGGAGTTGGCGCCGGCGACGAGCTAGGCGGCCGCCGGGGTTCGGCCAACGACGGGCTTGGGGTTAGAGGGCTCGGTGAGGTGCGGGGAGTACATGGTAGACCCCTTGGAGTGCGGTGAGTGCAACGGACACCATGGGGTGGCGGAGAGTGACCGGGAGCACGTCGTGACGAGCTCCACGGCGGCAGTGCGGGTGAACGTGGCTCGGTTGCTACGTTGCTCGAGGGCGAGAGAGAGGAAGGGAGTTAGGTAGGCTCACGGGCGACGTGTAGAAGCCCTCGTCGAGGTCGAGGATGAACCGGAGCGACGGCGGCGACGAAAGGGATCTCCGCGACAGCGAGCTCGGTTGAGGTCGGTGGGATGGATTCGATTGCACTAGAACAGCGGGACTCGGCTGGCTAGGGGTAGTGGAGTCTTGGCGGAGCTCCTGGACATGATGAGGAGGAGCATGGACGGCGGGGAGCACGACTACGGCGGTGGTCTGTGGCGGCAGCGTTAGCCAAGATGGGGAGAGCGAGAGAAGCGAGCCGGGAGGAGAGGGAGTGTCCGGGGGTTCGGAGAGAGGGGAGGTCGGTCCTCGTCGGCATTTGGCGGAGGGAGCGGCGAGGCGACCAGTGCGTGGCACCCATGCGGTGCCGGGCCGAAAGCATTGCTGCTGGCAAGCAGCTAAGCTGGCAGCTCTTGGCTGGGCCGGCAGTGGGCCGTGGAGTGCGTCGAGTAAGTTTCTGTTTTTTTTAATCTTTTCTAATTTCCTGCAACTTTGTGGGGTTTTCTAAAATACCAAAACAGTTTTAAAAATCACCAAAATGCTCCTGGTCCCTTGTTGGAATATTTCCAACATGAAACATTTTGGTTTGGAAATTTTTGGACATTTAAAATATTTTGTATAATTTGAATGCTCAAATTCAAAACTTGTGAATTAATCCAAGGACGTTTGGATGACCTAGAAAATGTTGCACCACCTTTGACATAGGTTACGAACCAAAGCAAAGATGATGAGCATTTTGAAGGGCATTTCGAGTTCATTGAAAAATATTTCTTAGTTGAACCTATTTGAATTGTTTTTGGTGCTAGGGCTTGGTCATCCCCATTTCAAATTTAAAAGAAATTTAGACATGATGCATGGATGCAATGCCACTAGTTACAAGCAAGCTCTAGGGCTGATGCAGGGCTGTGACAGCTCACCCCACTAAACAAGAATCTCGCCCGAGATTCAAGGCGTGAGGTAAGAGGAAGAGGGAAATCACAAAACTATCACAATCTTCATGATCCATTTGCACTTCTCGAAGATGTTGATTCACTCCATCATCTTTGTCTTGACGCCTTTGCTTTTGAGATCTTCACTCGACACGACAACAGAAAGAAGGGGGAAACCCTACAGGATTTAATCTTCTTGAAGATCGAGCAACTCAAGATCAGTTCATGGAGAGACGTAAGAACAACTCTTGAGTTGAGACACCAAACACACATTAGTAATGATGGAGAAGCAATGGATGACGAAGGTTCAAATTGGTAGGCAACCATTCCACGCTTAAGTAAAATGGTGCATGTTTCAAAGTAACAAGGAGATGATTGCCATGATTCCATAACGGGACACCTTAGGAAAGGTGACGCAAAGAACTATTCCCTTAAGTGGCAAAAAGAATTACTTTTGATATAACATCATTGAAACTCTTTATACCAGCCTAAGGCAATTTACAACGATCGTTTGGTGGAGTGCAAAGGAATGGTACACCCGGACTAGAATGGATGATGTGGACTACCTTGTTGAAGACAACGCAATGGATAATTTTTGCTTATCATCGGAGGTGGAGGGGACCCATGGTAAGTCCACTTTTGAGGATGATCCTGGACAAGAATTACTAAGAAGGCAGCCTATAGTGAAATGGTACAAGGGACGGTGCAAGCTGGGAATGAAATACAACTGTTGGAATGTTCCAACCATCATATCTGCCTGAGATTCAGATCCGATTGGTGATAGGATACTTCAGACTCAACATGTCTGAAAAGAAAGTTTGCAACACAAATCGACGAGATGACGTTGCGAGATTCTCGGGATATGAACTACGGTAGTGAGCTCCAAAACATGAGCGGGTTCTGCTACAAACATGTGAACATATTGTCCAAGACAAGAATGACCACATAGTAGTCTTATCATGAAACACTACCGAGTTCAGGTGGGGAACCATCATCGAGGATAACGAAATCCTTGTATAAGCCGCGGTCTTAAGAAGGAACTTCTTCTCCTTGAACAAATCAATCAGTGGCTTGGTGTGCTATGGAATTCATATGGAATGAAGATGATCAGTCTATCAGACCATAGAATACTTCGCACGTGCATGACTGACTTGGAATGATTCCAAAGGAAACAAAACAAACCTTTCTCGAACTCATGGCGGCAACTTACACCTAAAGCACATGAATTCGAGGAAGTCACTACTTCCATCCAAACATATGCTTCATGAACGAAACACGAAGACATTGCTTATAAAGTTTCCAACACTAGATTGATGTTCAACATGACTCATGGGGAGACAAAATGCTCTTGATGGGCTCAAGCAACTCATCGAATTTCCATAGCACTGGACTTCCACCATCATGTGAACACGGTGATAGCATTGGTCGCACCAAAGGATGTAATGGGGTATGCTCGAGGATCAACCACGAGTAAGACAACATTACGAACATCGTTGGTTCTGATTTGACTTAATAATAGCCCATACTCAAGTCAAAGGATTGATAAGACAATAGGTCCAGCAATCGATCACAGAGACCAATCGATGAAGATATCATCTTTCTTCAACACACACTACACAAGAATATCCCTTTGGAACGAACTAACTTAGGCAAACTTTTATCTTCCAACTCTCCAAGTTGTTGTCTAGCTCAACCAACTAGTTCAGGGATATCCAACACAGATTCTTGGAGAAGGGTGGTTCACAAGTAACCAACTTGATCACGAGCTCAACATAACAGTCAGGGGACAACCTGGTAATACTTCCGAGAAGATATTCGGAAAATCACAAACCACCGATATGTTACTAAGCTCGAGAACAACCTTGCTTTTGAGGGCAAGGCGATATGATCAAATGAGTGAGGACTTGATATAATCCTAACTCATCAATCGAGGTGTGCACCAGAAATAAGGACTAGGTAGCACGATCAATCTTAGGATGATGATTTAATAACCAACACGCTAAGAATGAGGATATTGTCCATTAGCTGCCAAACAGCGGGTTGCTCGGAGTATTGATTTCACACACCACAATTCACTTGTCGGCATTCCGGTTTCAACAACTCGGAACCAAAGAATGGATAATGATGGCGAGAAGTATCAATGCATCGAGAATTCATAAGAGAAGGTGCAATTCTCATGATGTTCCTGACATAACGATGGTAACACTCCAAGGTAGAACAGAACAAAAGCTGAATTGACATTTTGATCTGCGGAATACAACTACTTTGACCCAATCCTAGAAATAGATGAGGTACTGGAGTTTGTTTCTCCTAGTCATTCCGGAATAGAATGGCTTGTCGGACCACAAGAATAATAGGCATCGATAAACACGATCGCACACATACTCTTGGCTATCAATTGATAGAGGATGGTCGGGATACAACTAAAGAGAGCAACTCAAAGGAACATATAATTTTCTGAGTTGTGGATGCATAGATTAGTATGTCGAACAAGGCTCAACATTTCTCCCGAATAACCCATGCAGAAAGTAGAATTGGCAGATTCACAATATGGAATGGAGAACTCCTCAAGAGCACTCTTATTGTGATCTTTTGGTTCAACGAACTTCTGCCATAACTAGTTCATGATATTTGGAAGAAGGAAATACCACAAACCTCGAGGACTATCACAAAGTTACTAATATCCTAAAGGAACTAGCAATTACTAACAACATGAAGTAGGGTGAATCTCGGGTTCAGAAACCCAGGAGTAGAATGCCTACTAACTAATAACATCACGGGATGCTTTCAAGAATAATGGTCGAAACATCACCTTTGGGGATACAAAAGCATTGCTAAATTGCTAGGTGACTCCCTAAACACCTAGGGTCATAATAATAGCTCCAACATCTACGCCGAGGCAACAGAATACCTCAACGTACCGATTAGTGTGCTTATTCTGACCAAAAAGGACATCGGGAACAGAAGAAAAGGATTTGCAAATGCATCAGACTATTTAGAGAGGGATGACTCGGACAGCATAACGGCTGTAAATGCTCAAAATGATTTGAGACATCCTGCAAAAATGGTGGCATAACCACTCAACATCACAATATCAAGGTTCCGAGATCAACAGTTATCATACAGAAATAGTAGGAACTGAACTGAGGCTTAAAACCAACAATCTTAAAGTCTACGGATTAGTAACACGTCATCCTGATAGATAGATGAGAAGCCTAGTTCTTAACCCCGTAGAAGAGAAGAGGATGACTCAGATCAGAAGGCCATGAGGTATAAGGAGTAAAAAGAGCCTTACGTTCCCTTCCACAATCAATTCCCTTACATAGCTAAAGCATTTCTAGACACAACTTCGACCAGTTTGGCTTGGTAATCCTACAGGCAGTCAGGCTCTGATACCAACGCTGTCAGGACCCCGATCCTAGTCACACCGATCTAGCATGTAACACATCATATCACTTTGCGGCCTCACGACGGTATTCCCAATGTCGCCTTACCATGGCCCGGGACCGTTTAGCCTTTTGGCTCACGTATATGATAGTGTCGCTAGCATCCATATGACAAAGAACCCGGGCCGACATGGCTAGTCGTGAACCCAAAGCGGCGCTAACCCATGGGGACAGGCATACATGAATCACATCGAGCATGTCGGTCATCAACGTATAAATTCGGGCTGTAACCTTTGGGCTAATAGGAGTCCGTAACCCGGGCTGTAGCAGGCTAAGCAGGACTCCGAATAACACCGCTGTGACATTTCCCGAAGGACGGACATAAGAGGAAGTGAAACACATGCCGGCAGTCAAGTGTCCGAGTAGTAGTCTTTGGGCTAGCAGGACTCCGGTGAACCGGCTGTAGCGGACTACTATCGCTCGTAAGCACGAGACTACATTTCCCCATATGAGAGGCTGCCAAGGATAAACAACTAGTTTGTCGGATCCCACACATACCAAGCATTTCAAACATACACACAATATGCTCAATATGTGTAGATACAACATGGCATCACAACATAAATCTACGACTCAAATATTTATTCAATAGGCTCCGAGGAGCGAGATTGTACAAACATGGGTCTCATGACCCAACACTCAGAACATACAAGTCAAAGCACAAGCGGAAGCTAAACATGTCTGAGTACAGACAACTATAAATGAAGAAGGCTGAGAAGCCTGACTATCTACCAGATCCTGCCGAGGGCACAAGATCGTAGCTGAGGTAACAAGCTAAACGTCGAAGTTCACGTGGAACTACTAGCGAGAACGAAGTCTCTCTGCAAAACATAAAATAAGCAAACGTGAGTACAAACGTACTCAGCAAGACTTACATCAGAACTATCTACATATGCATCATTATCAAAGGGGGTGGTGGGGTTTTGACTGCAGCAAGCCAGCTTTGACTCGGTAAGCTATCTGAACTACGATTGCAAGTAACTCTTTTGAGGTGGCGCTACGAGTCCACATATTCACCATATCAATACACCACTATGGACCCGCTCCCGTCTCCCTACGAGAACGCCATCCATAGCACTCACGCTTATCTTGCGCATTTTAGAGTATCCACTTTCACTTGTCTATGAACCGATATAGGCAACCCAGAAGTCCTTCTCCGTGGACACGGCTATTCGAATAGATCATATTAAACCCTGCGGTGTACTTCTTCACACACGCTCTCACCACTTACCGCCGTTTACACGACATGTACTCGGCAACCTTCAAGCGGAAGCCCAACGTGGGTGTCGGCCACGACCTACCTAAACACACAAGTCCCAAGTCCGGGTTTATCGCCTATTCGGGTTCCATCCATGAGGAGTCCGGCGGAGGTTTCCCATACAGCCCGAACGATGTGTGCAGGGTTCCCGAGACACCAAGCAGGCGAATCGGTACAGACCCGCGGTGCCTACCGCAACACAACCCACCCCTATGGTCAGCGTTGCGTGCGGCCCCAAAGATACTACAAACACCGAAACTACTTGCAACTCCCGGATGAGGACAAGGGTGGTTAAGAAGCCGAGAGGGTCAATTAAGGATCCCAATGCGTGGTAGTAACTGTTTCATGGATCACAAACACAGAACTCAGTTCACGAGGGCGGCTGCAATGAGACAACCCACCATGTACTCCTACATGGCCTCTCACCGCTACCTTTACCAAATCGTGTTCACACACTTAGCTCACACACAGTGAGGACATGTTCACACAACCATTCCAATTCATTCCCGATGAATCGGACTGACTCAACTCTAAGCGAGTGAGCATGACAACAAGCATGAATGAGTAGGCACAACATGGCTCAAACAACTCCTACTCATGCTAGTGGGTTTCATCTATTTACTGTGGAATGACAGGTCATGCAGAGGATAAAGGGGTTCAGCTACCGCAACAAGTAACACATGATTGGTTGTTGTACTTATGCAATATAATAGAGCATGAGCGAGAGTGTGTGATTATATCGTAATGAACAAGGGGTTTTGCTTGCACAGCACTTCAAGATAATATAGTTCTTCATCGGTGTCATCGAACAATCGTCTGAACGTCTTCTATCGAGAGGGGTCAATTACCGGCAACTGAGAAAGAACACAATCAATGCAATGCACATTCACATGAATGACATGTCATGTTTAAGGTACTGAATTCACCTAATGCAATGTCTAGCCAAGTTAATTGAAGGGGAATTCAAACAAGGTTGAACTCCAACTCCAAATGCTATTTCATAAATTACCCTAATCATGATTCATCCTATTCAGTGAGGTTAACTTGCTCAAACATGCATGAAAGTGCCATAAACAGATTCTTCATATTTTTCTGATCATTTTTCATATATAAATTATTTCAATCTAAGCTACGGTTGAATTACTATGAATTTTAGAAGTTTGGGGTATTTTCTGAAATTCCCTGAATTATTATAAATCCAGAAAATGATTATGGCGTCAGCACCACGTCGATGTGGCGTCATCAAGTCAACTGAGGCGGTCCAGGTCAAACCCCGATGGGTCCCGCATGTCGTGGTAATTAACTTAATTAAAGTTTAATTAAAACTAACCTATTTAGTTAGCGTGGCTGGGCCCCATCTGCCGCTGACCTGTCGGGTCAACGAGGGCCCGCAGTGGTCAACGCCCACGTCGGCTGCACCGCGACTAGCCGCCGCGAGCCCGACACGGCGGAGGGAGTGTGTTTGGCGATTCCGCGACCAAGCGAAGTCATGAAGGTAGCTACGGTAGCTAGGAGCAACCCGCGACCTCTTGGTGGAGTCGGTTGGGGTCGGGGTGGCGGAGTTGGCGCCCGGCGACGAGCTAAGCGGCCGGGGGTTCGCCAACGACGGGCTTGGGGTTAGAGGGCTCGGTGAGGTGCGGGAGTACATGGTAGACCCCTCGGAGTGCGGTGAGTGCAACGGACACCATGGGGTGGCGGAGAGTGACCGGAGCACGTCGCGACGAGCTCCACGCGGCGGAGTGCGGGTGAATGTGGCTCGGTTGCTACGTTGCTCGGTAGCGAGAGAGGGAAGGGAGTTAGGTAGGCTCACGGGCGGCGTGTAGAAGCCCTCGTCGAGGTCGAGGGATGAACCGGAGCGACGGCGGCGAAGGGATCTCCGGCGACAGCCGAGCTCGGTTGAGGTCGGTGGGATGGATTCGGTGCACTAGAACGAGCGGGACTCGGCTGGCTAGGGGTAGTGGAGTCTGGCGGAGCTCCTGGACATGATGAGGAGGAGCATGGACGGCGGGGAGCACGACTACTGGCGGTGGTCTTGGCGGCAGCGTCGGCCAAGATGGGGAGAGCGAGAGAAGCGAGCCGGGAGGAGAGGGAGTGTCCAGGGGTTCGGAGAGAGGGAGGTCGGTCCTCGTCGGCGGTGGCGGAGGGAGGCGGCCGACCAGTGCGTGCCACCCATGCAGTGCCCTTGCCCGAGCACTGGCTGCTGCTGGCGCCAAGCAAGCTCATTGGCCTTGTCTTTGGGCGGCAGTGGGCCGTGGGTGCGTCGAAGTAAGTTTCTGTTTTTAATCTTTTCTAATTTCCTGCAACTTTGTGGGGTTTTCTAAAATACCAAAACAGTTTTAAAATCACCAAAATGCTCCTGGTCCCTTGTTGGAATATTTCCAACATGAAACATTTAGTTTGGCAATTTTGGACATTTAAAATATTTTGTATAATTTGAATGCTCAAATTCAAAACTTGTGAATTAATCCAAGGACCTTTGGATGACCTAGAAAATGTTGCACCACCTTTGACATAGGTTACGAACCAAAGCAAAGATGATGAGCATTTTGAAGGGCATTTCAGGTTCATTGAAAAATATTTCTTAGTTGAACCTATTTGAATTGTTTTTGGTGCTAGGGCTTGGTCATCCCCATTTCAAATTTAAAAGAAATTTAGACATGATGCATGGATGCAATGCCACTAGTTACAAGCAAGCTCTAGGGCTGATCTGGGTCAGGATACTCACCCCACTAAACAAGAATCTACCCGAGATTCAAGACGTGAGGTAAGAGGAAGAGGGAAATCACAAAACTATCACAATCTTCATGATCCATTTGCCCTTCTCGAAGATGTTGATTCACTCCAGCATCTTGGTCTTGACGTCTTTGCTTTCGAGATCTTCACTCGACACGACAACAGAAATAAGGGGGAAACCCTACAGGATTTAATCTTCTTGAAGATCGAGCAACTCAAGATCAGTTCATGGAGAGACGTAAGAACAACTCTTGAGTTGAGACACCAAACACACATTAGTAATGATGGAGAAGCAATGGATGACGAAGGTTCAAATTGGTAGGCAACCATTCCACGCTTAAGTAAAATGGTGCATGTTTCAAAGTAACAAGGAGATGATTGCCATGATTCCATAACGGGACACCTTAGGAAAGGTGACGCAAGAACTATTCCTTAAGTGGCAAAAAGAATTACTTTTGATATAACATCATTGAAACTCTTTATACCAGCCTAAGGCAATTTACAACGATCGCTTGGTGGAGTGCAAAGGAATGGTACACCGGACTAGAATGGATGATGTGGACTACCTTGTTGAAGACAACGCAATGGATAATTTTTGCTTATCATCGGAGGTGGAGGGGACCCATGGTAAGTCCACTTTTGAGGATGATCCTGGACAAGAATTACTAAGAAGGCAGCCTATAGTGAAATGGTACAAGGACGGTGCAAGCTGGGAATGAAATACAACTGTTGGAATGTTCCAACCATCATATCTGCACGAGATTCAGATCCGATTGGTGATAGGATACTTCAGACTCAACATGTCCGAAAAGAAAGTTTGCAACACAAATCGACGAGATGACGTTATGAGATTCTCGGATATGAACTACGGTAGTGAGCTCCAAAACATGAGCGGGTTCTGCTACAAACATGTGAACATATTGTCCAAGACAAGAATGACCACATAGTAGTCTTATCATGAAACACTACCGAGTTCAGGTGGGGAACCATCATCGAGGATAACGAAGTCCTTGTATAAGCCGCGGTCTTAAGAAGGAACTTCTTCTCCTTGAACAAATCAATCGCTGGCTTGGTGTGCTATGGAATTCATATGGAATGAAGATGATCAGTCTATCGCACCATAGAATACTTCATGCGTGCATGACTGACTTGGAATGATTCCAAAGAAAACAAAACAAACCTTTCTCGAACTCATGGCAGCAACTTACACCTAAAGCACATGAATTCGAGGAAGTCACTACTTCCATCCAAACATATGCTTCATGAACGAAACACGAAGACATTGCTTATAAAGTTTCCAACACTAGATTGATGTTCAACATGACTCATGGGGGGAGACAAAATGCTATTGATGGGCTCAACAGCAACTCATCGGAATTTCCATATCACTGGACTTCCACCATCATGTGAACACGGTGATAGCATTGGTCAGACCAAAGGATGTAATGGGGTATGCTCGAGGGATCAACCACGAGTAAGACAACATTACGAACATCGTTGGTTCTGATTTGACTTAATAATAGCCCATACTCAAGTCAAAGGATTGATAAGACAATAGGTCCAGCAACTGATCACAGAGACCAATCGATGAAGATATCATCTTTCTTCAACACACACTACACAAGAATATCCCTTTGGAACGAACTAACTTAGGCAAACTTTTATCTTCCAACTCTCCAAGTTGTTGTCTAGCTCAACCAACTAGTTCAGGATATCCAACACAGATTCTTGGAGAAGGGTGGTTCACAAGTAACCAACTTGATCACGAGCTCAACATAACAGTCGGGGGACAACTGGTAATACTTCCGAGAAGATATTCGAAAATCACAAACCACCGATATGTTACTAAGCTCGAGAACAACCTTGCTTTTGAGGGCAAGACGATATGATCAAATGAGTGAGGACTTGATATAATCCTAACTCATCAATCGAGGTGTGCACCAGAAATAAGGACTAGGTAGCACGATCAATCTTAGGATGATGATTTAATAACCAACACGCTAAGAATGAGGATATTGTCCATTAGCTGTCAAGCAACGGGTTGCTCGGAGTATTGATTTCACACACCACAATTCACTTGTCGGCATTCCGGTTTCAACAACTCGGAACCGAAGAATGGATAATGATGGCGAGAAGTATCACTGCATCGAGAATTCATAAGAGAAGGTGCAATTCTCATGATGTTCCTGACATAACGATGGTAACACTCCAAGGTAGAAACAGAACAAAAGCTGAATTGACATTTTGATCTGCGGAATACAACTACTTTGACCCAATCCTAGAAGTAGATGAGGTACTGGAGTTTGTTTCTCCTAGTCATTCCGGAATAGAATGGCTTGTCGGACCACAAGAATAATAGGCATCGATAAACACGATCGCACACATACTCTTGGCTATCAATTGATAGAGGATGGTCGGGATACAACTAAAGAGAGCAACTCAAAGGAACATATAATTTTCTGAGTTGTGGATGCATAGATTAGTATGTCGAACAAGGCTCAACATTTCTCCCGAATAACCCATGCAGAAAGTAGAATTGGCAGATTCACAATATGGAATGGAGAACTCCTCAAGAGCACTCTTATTGTGATCTTTTGGTTCAACGAACTTCTGCCATAACTAGTTCATGATATTTGGAAGAAGGAAATACCACAAACCTCGAGGACTATCACAAAGTTACTAATATCCTAAAGGAACTAGCAATTACTAACAACATGAAGTAGGGTGAATCTCGGGTTCAGAAACCCAGAGTAGAATGCCTACTAACTAATAACATCACGGGATGCTTTCAAGAATAATGGTCGTAAACATCACACCGGGGATACAAAAGCATTGCTAAATTGCTAGGTGACTCCTAAACACCTAGGGTCATAATAATAGCTCCAACATCTACGCCGAGGCAAATGTATCACCTCAACGTGCCGATTAGTGTGCTTATTCTGACCAAAAGGACATCGGGAATGTAAGAAAAGGATTTGCAAATGCATCAGACTATTTAGAGAGGGATGACTCGGACAGCATAACGGCTGTAAATGCTCAAAATGATTTGAGACATCCTGCATTGGTGGCATAACCACTCAACATCACAATATCAAGGTTCCGAGATCAACAGTTATCATACAGAAATAGTAGGAACTGAACTGAGGCTTAAAACCAACAATCTTAAAGTCTACGGATTAGTAACACGTCATCCTCGATAGATAGATGAGAAGCCTAGTTCTTAACCCCGTAGAAGAGAAGAGGATGACCTGCATCAAGGCCATGAGGTATAAGGAGTAAAAAGAGCCTTACGTTCCTTCCACAATCAATTCCCTTACATAGCTAAAGCATTTCTAGACACAACTTCGACCGGTTTGGCTTGGTAATCCTCTGACAGCAGTCAGTTCGATACCAACGCTGTCGGGACCCCGATCCTAGTCACACCGATCTAGCATGTAACACATCATATCACTTTTGCGGCCTCACGCACGGTATTCCCACGGGTGTCGCCTTACCATGGCCGGGACCGTTTAAGCCTTTTGGCTCACGTATATGATAGTGTCGCTAGCATCCATATGACAAAGAACCCGGGCCGACATGGCTAGTCGTGAACCCAAAGCGGCGCTAACCCATGGGGACAGGCATACATGAATCACATCGAGCATGTCGGTCATCAACGTATAAATTCGGGCTATAGCACCTATGAGGACTCCGGTAACCCGGCTGTAGCAGTGCTAAAGGCAGGACTCCGAATAACACCGCGTGACATTTCCCGAAGGACAGACATAAGGAAGTGAAACACATGCCCGGCGATCAAGTGTCCAGCAGTAGTCTTTGGGCTAGCGGGACTCCGGTGAACCGGCAGAAGCGGACTACTATCGCCGTAAGCACGAGACTACATTTCCCCATATGAGAGGCTGCCAAGGATAAACAACTAGTTTGTTGATCCCACACATACCAAGCATTTCAAACATACACACAATATGCTCAATATGTGTAGATACAACATGGCATCACAACATAACTCTACGACTCAAATATTTATTCAATAGGCTCCGAGGAGCGAGATAGTACAAACATGGGTCTCATGACCCAACACTCAGAGCATACAAGTCACAGCACAAGCGGAAGCTAAACATGTCTGAGTACAGACAACTAAAAATGAAGAAGGCTGAGAAGCCTAACTATCTACCAGATCTGCCGAGGGCACAAGATCGTAGCTGAGGTAACAAGCTAAGCGTCGAAGTTCACGTGGAACTACTAGCGAGCGAAGTCTCTCTCGCAAAACATAAAATAAGCAAGCGTGAGTACAGGCATTACTCGGAAGACTTACATCAGAACTATCTACATATGCATCATTATCAAAGGGGGTGGTGGGGTTTTGACTGCAGCAAGCCAGCTTTGACTCAGTGGCTATCCTGAACTACGACTGCAAGTAACTCTTTTGAGGTGGCGCACACGAGTCCACATATTCACCATATCAATACACCACTATGGACCCGCTCCCGTCTCCCTACGAGAACGCCATCCATAACACTCACGCTTATCTTGCGCATTTTAGAGTATCCACTTTCACTTGTCTATGAACTGATATAGGCAACCCAGAAGTCCTTCAACGTGGACACGTCTATTCCAATAGATCATATTAAAACCTGCACGGGTGTACTTCTTCACACACGCTCTCACCACTTACCGCCGTTTACACGACATGTACTCGGCAACCTTCAAGCGGAAGCCCAACGTGGGTGTCGGCCACGACCTACCTAAACACACAAGTCCCAAGTCCAGGTTTATCGCCTATTCGGGTTCCATCCATGAGAGTCCGCCGAGGTTTCCCATACAGCCCCGAACGATGTGTGCAGGGTTCCGAGACACCAAGCACGGGCGAATCGGTACACTGGCCACGGTGCCTACCACAACACAACCCACCCCTATGTTCAGCGTTGCGTGCGGCCCCCAACATACTACAAACACCAGAAACTACTTGCAACTCCCGGACTGAGGACAAGGGTGGTTAAGAAGCCGAGAGGGTCAATTAAGGATCCCAATGCGTGGTAGTAACTGTTTCATGGATCACAAACACAGAACTCAGTTCACGAGGGCGGCTGCAATGAGACAACCCACCATGTACTCCTACATGGCCTCTCACCGCTACCTTTACCAAATCGTGTTCACACACTTAGCTCACACACAGTAGGACATGTTCACACAACCATTCCAATTCATTCCCGCTGAATCGCACTGAGTCAACTCTAAGCAGTAAGGCATGACAACAAGCATGAATGAGTAGGCACAACATGGCTCAAACAACTCCTACTCATGCTAGTGGGTTTCATCTAATTCGTGGAATGACGGGTCATGCAGAGGATAAAGGGGTTCAGCTACCGCAACAAGTAACACATGAGTCCTTGTTGTCCTAATGCAGTAAAATAGAGCAGGAGCGAGAGAGTGGGATTATATCGGAATGAACAAGGGGGTTTTGCTTGCCTGGCACTTCTGAAGATAATATAGTTCTTCATCGGTGTCATCGAACAATCGTCGGAACATCGTCTACTGAGAGGGGACAATTACCGGCAACTAAGAAAGAACACAATCAATGCAATGCACATTCACATGAATGACATGTCATGTTTAAGGTACTGAATTCACCTAATGCAATGTCTAGCCAAGTTAATTGAAGGGGAATTCAAACAAGGTTGAACTCCAACTCCAAATGCTATTTCATAAATTACCCTAATCATGATTCATCCTATTCAGTGAGGTTAACTTGCTCAAACATGCATGAAAGTGCCATAAACAGATTCTTCATATTTTTCTGATCATTTTCATATATAAATTATTTCAATCTGAGCTACGGTTGAATTACTATGAATTTTAGAAGTTTGGGGTATTTTACGAAATTCCCGAATTATTATAAATCCAGAAAATGATTATGGCGTCGACCACGCCGTCGATGTGACGTCATCAAGTCAACTGGGCGGTCAGGTCAAACTCGACAGTGGGTCCCGCATGTCGTGGTAATTAACTTAATTAAAGTTTAATTAAAACTAACCTATTTAGTTAGCGTGGCTGGGCCCCATATGTCGCTGACCGTCAGTCAACGAGGGCCCGCAGTGGTCAACGCCCACGCCGGCTGCACGGCGACTAGCAGTCAGCGAGCCCGACACGGCGGAGGGAGTGTGTTTGGCGATTCCGCGACCAAACGAAGTCGCGGAAGGTAGCTACGGGTAGCTAGGAGCAACCCGCGACTCTGGTGGAGTCGATTGGGGTCGGGGTGGCGGAGTTGGCGCCCGGCGACGAGCTAAGCGGCCGCCGGGTTCGCCAACGATGGGCTTGGGGTTAGAGGGCTCGGTGAGGTGCGGGAGTACATGGTAGACCCCTCGAGTGCGGTGAGTGCAACGGACACCATGGGGTGGCCGGAGAGTGACCGGGAGCACGTCGTGACGAGCTCCACGGGCGGCGGGTGCGGGTGAACGTGGCTCGGTTGCTACGTTGCTCGAGGGCGCGAGAGAGGGAAGGGAGTTAGGTAGGCTCACGGGCGACGTGTAGAAGCCCTCGTCGAGGTCGGGATGAACCGGAGCGACGGCGGCGACGAAAGGATCTCCGCGACGGAGAGCTCGGTTGAGGTCGGTGGGATGGATTCGATTGCACTAGAACGAGCGGGACTCGGTGGCTAGGGGTAGTGGAGGCTTGGCGAGCTCCTGGACATGATGAGGAGGAGCATGGACGGCGGGGAGCACGACTACGGCGGTGGTGCGGCGGCGACGGCGTCGGCCAAGATGGGGGAGAGCGAGAGAAGCGAGCCGGGGAGGAGAGGGAGTGTCCAGGGGGTTCGGGAGAGAGGGGGAGGTCGGTCCTCGTCGGCAGCTGGCGGAGGGAGCGGCGGCGACCAGGTGCGTGGCACCATGCGGTGCCGCCGCCCGAAAGCACTGGCTGCCTGCTGGCCGAGCCAAGCAGCTGTTGGCCGGGCCTGGGCCGAGTGGGCTTGGGTGCGTCAGGTAAGTTTCTATTTTTTTTTTAATCTTTTCTAATTTCCGGCAACTTTGTGGGGTTTTCTAAAATACCAAAATAGTTTTAAAAATCACCAAAATGCTCCTGGTCCCTTGTTGGAATATTTCCAACATGAAACATTTTGGTTTGGCAATTTTTGGACATTTAAAATATTTTGTATAATTTGAATGCTCAAATTCAAAACTTGTGAATTAATCCAAGGACCTTTGGATGACCTAGAAAATGTTGCACCACCTTTGACATAGGTTCTGAACCAAAGCAAAGATGATGAGCATTTTGAAGGGCATTTCGGGTTCATTGAAAAATATTTCTTAGTTGAACCTATTTGAATTGTTTTTGGTGCTAGGGCTTGGTCATCCCCATTTCAAATTTAAAAGAAATTTAGACATGATGCATGGATGCAATGCCACTAGTTACAAGCAAGCTCTAGGGCTGATCTGGGGCTGTGACACAGTCACCCCCAAATTCAACCCATGGTCAGCTTGTCTGATCACCTTTGATCGTAGGGATCACCCTACTAGCATCCGTCACGGCGGCTCGGCCGCATTGGTCCTAGACCCAATCATTGTGGATTCCACCTCACGCCGTCCTTATGGGCCGGTGGCAGCAACCTGAACCTGCTTTATCAAGACACGGTCATAAAATGGGCATTGACCCTTCAAGGATCAAGCCCACTAAAACCACCTTTAAAGGTGTAATTCCTGGAGTAGAGGCCCGCTATACGGGCTCTATAACACTGGAAGTGGTCTTCGGATCCCCGGACAACTTCCAGAGCGAAGAGTTAATCTTCGACATCGTCCCTTTCCGCAGTGGTTACCATGCACTTCTCGGACGAACCGCATTCGCAAGATTCAATGCGGTACCACATTATGCATACCTCAAGCTCAAGATGCCAGGACCGCGTGGGGTCATCACTGTCAACGGAAATATGGACTGCTCCCTGCGAACAGAAGAGCATACAGCAGCCCTCGCGGCAGAAGTACAATGCGGCCTACTCCGACAAACCGATCCGGCGACAACTTCGAGCACAGTCAAGCGAGTCCGGAGCACACCGCAACAGGGTCATCAGGAACGCCAAGAGCTTGATTAGCAGTCCGGCCTTCGCTCAAGCCCCTCCAAAGCCGCATTCGCGCCACGAGCACACAATTACGCACTCAAATACCATGGGCATAGGCGGAGGCGCATCAATGACTCAGTAAATAGTGCGTGTAACCGCCAAATACCTTCATACTCTTTCCCTCTTACCTTTCAGGACACCGCGTTGGTGCAGCATCCTCAAAAGAGCCGAATTTCCGGACTTATAGGGGAGAGACATCCAAGGAGGCAACAGACGTTGTGCACAGAAGGAAATACCCAGGTGGAATCTATTTACGATCATTATACCTGCTTTATCTATCTGATCACAGCCTGCCCCTGGATAGGACATGTCAAATAGTCCTATTTTATCTCTCTTAACACATCCATTGTAAACGTACGCTTAAACGTATTTTTCGTCAATCGGAGATTATATATAGCGTCAGCTTATTATTCTTATTTGAGCATTTTTTCTCTTATAAATGTTTATTTGATATTGCATCCATTACACCTTGGTGCGGTCGGTTTGCTGAGGGCTTCTCATGGCGCCCATAATATGGCAAATAAAGTCCGAATACTTTCAACAGTCGGCACCCCGAACTTATAGCACTATATGCATCAGCTCCGAATCATGTCTTGGGTCTACAGTTGGGATAGCCCGGCTCCCTTGTTTTGGTGCCTTACGTTCCGTTATATCGGCTAAGGTAGCGCAGGGAGAACTACTGCGATTGTGTCCCGGTTCTTCCGGACGAGCACCTCAGTAGAGAAAGCCGAAAACTGACCGGCATGATGTGGCGAGAGCTGGTCGCTGTTCGAGAGGTTCTAAAATCCTTAAAGATTTTCTGCTTTAGGCGATAAATCGGCTTCGTCCGATCTAGGCGTGTATAGCGCCCCGATTCGGCCTTTCGGATTCTAGGGGCTTCGCCGAAATTTAAAATTGTAGACTTCTATGGCTAAGTGAAAGTTAAAAAGCCGCATAGTCCGATTGCCTTGTTCGTTGCGCCGGACACCTCCTTAAGGGACCAAACATTTGGATAATGAGTGTTCGGGTTTTCCACGAACACCCCAGTACTAGTTACATGGGGGAGGAAGCCACGACCGCCTACTTTCAGAATTTTATAAACAGCCGCACAGAAGGTAATATTTTAAATAACAAAAGCGCTACATAGCGCAAGTAACTTCGTCTTTAATTACAAACATGACAGAAGTGAATTCATTCCAAAATGGCGTCCTTGGTACACTCATCGGCGACGAGACGAGCACCCTTCATCACTCCATCGTAGTACATCTCGGGATGGCGATGCGCCTTGCCCTCCGGCGGCCCGTCCTTGACTAGCTTCTCCGCATCCAGCTTGCCCCAATGCACCTTGACACGGGCAAAGGCTCGGCGGGCACCTTCGATGCAAACGGATCACTTGATCACTTCAAGTCGTGGGCAGGCATCCACCATCCGCTTGATCAGGCCAAAGTAGCTACTGGGCAGGAGCTCACCAGGCCACATCCTGACTATGAAGTCCTTCATAGCCAGTTCGGCCGCCCTTTGGAGTTCGATCAACTGCTTCAGCTTGGTCGCTCACAGTATCGGATGATCGGCCCCAAAGATACTGGGACCGAACAGCTTCTCCATTGAGCTCCCCTCCCGGCACGGTAGAACTCCGCAGCGTGCGAGATGCTGCGTGGCAGATCTGCAAATGCCCCGGAGAGCTCCGACCCGAGTAAGTAAAAGAAACGCCTCCTCCACATGTTTGCTTTGCATAAATAATTTCTTACCCGCCGCTATCTTTTTGGCCTCCTGGATCTCCTGCTGTGCTTTCTCGGCTTCGGCCTTGGCATCTTTCAAATTTACAAGGGCCTTCGCAAGCTCGGCCTCCTTCATCTTCAGATCATGCTCCATGGACTCGCACTTCTTGCCGAGGTCCTGGAGCTCTTGTTGTACCTCGCCCACTCTAGCACTTTGCTTTTCACGCTCCTTGCATTCCAAGGCCGCTTTGTCTTCAGCCTCGGACAGCGCTTTCTTCAGGGACGCCACTTCGGCAGTGGCCCCTGTTACACAGTCACGACGCTCTGGCGTTAGACTGACAAATTTTGCCTATCTTTAAATACATACGAACGGGGAATCGCTTACCTTTATTCTCCTCGAGCTGCCTCTTCGTGAGGCCGAGCTCTCCTCGCTACCGCTCCAGATCCCGCTTGGGCCGCAACTTCGGCAAGATAAGGCAGCAGCAAGCAAAGACAACCTGCTTATGCACATGAATATTTATTGTTAGACCCTTGCGGATTATAACTGACCCTCCGTTTGGTTTTTCTTTCCGAACACCAAACACAGTATCACGGGCTACTACCTATCGGGTGGTAATTTTACACATATTTATTACTTACCTCAAAGCCTGTCAAAAGGCTGGTGCAAGCTTCGGTCAGTCCGCTCTTGGCGGACGAAACCTTCCGAATCACCGAACTCATAAGAGTACGGTGCTCCTCATCTATGGAAGTGCCGCGAAGCGCTTCCACCAGATAATCCGGCGCCTCGGGCGCACCGGAAGTCCTCGACGCAGACGGCTCGCCCTCCCTGACGAGGAGCTGTCCGCCTGAGTTCAAAACCATTGAAGGTTCCGGGACAGTGTTCGGCTGAGAGCCCGGCCTATTGTGGCTCTCATCGACACGATCCACGGGGACCTTGAACCCCGCGTGTCCGACGTCTGGGACCCCGTCTTGGGGCGTCTCCAGAGTCACCTCCCCCTGCTCGGGGAGCCTGTGGGACAACACCTCCGTGTCATCCGCGGGTTGAGGACTAGTGGCTGTCGGAAGCGAATTGATCTCCGAATCACTCAGGGATCCGGAGGAAGACACTTCGGGGTAAGCCCTGGCCGGACTGCACATATGTTCGGCGTTAAACAAAAGCTATAGAATGAAGTTATGATGGAGTGCGGACACTTACGATCGCACCGGGGGCTTCCCCCTGGGCAGCCACCCTTCCTCACTATGAGCGGCCATGGCGGAGTAGTCCGGAAGGGGTACCTTCCCCTTCTTGGGCCGCCTCCCCCTCCGGGGCGGCTTTTCTCTTCTTCTCCCCTCCAGTGCGGGGAGGTGGAATTTCTTCTTGATTCCCCCCGCCTCCGTGGGAGGAATTTGTCTCGTCGTCATCGGACGACGGGGGTATAACGGCCTTGCGCCGAGGGCCTTTTTCGGCCCCCTGGACCGCCTCTCCGGGCCCCTCATCCTTTCCGGATGGGGCGTCTTCTTCTTCTTCTTCCTCCCCTTCGTGGGAGGAGTCTGCCTCGTTGTCTTCGGACGAGGCTTTCGGGTCCCCGGGGCCTTCTTCTCCGGCACCTTGTACGGTGCCGGGACCAGCATCTCCGTCAGGAGAGCGTCAGCTGGGCCCTCTGGCAGCGGAGCCGGACAGTAAACCTGCTCCGCTGTCTCCACATAATCCTGAGGCAAATATGTATAACTACTTAAGTATCTCCCATGAATATATTGGGGAAAAACCGAGTCCAGTGGTAGTCTGAGAACTCACCTGACTAGGAGCCCGCGCGCGTGAAGCCCGCAGTCCTCGGATGTAAGAGGAGGCACTTCAGAGGCCTTGAACAGCACCTTCCATGCGCCTTTGTGCTTCATGTCATAGAGCTTTCCGAGCGTCTGGTGTTCGACCGGGACGAACTCCCATAGATTGACTGCCCGCCTTTGACAGGGCAGGATCCGGCGAACAAGCATGACCTGGATCATGTTGACAAGCTTGATGTTCTTGTCCTTCATGCTTTTGATGCATGTCTGGAGTCTGGTCAGCTCCGTAGAATTGCCCCAGGACAGGCCCTTCCTTTCTCAGGAGGTGAGCCGCATGGGGGCTCCGGACCTAAATTCGGGGGCTGCCGCCCGGTTGGCGCTGCGCGGTTCGGTGATGTAGAACCACCCCGATTGCCATCCTTTTACGGTCTCCGCAAAGGAGCCGTCCAGCCAGGTGACATTAGGCATCTTGCCCACCATGGCTCCTCTGCACTCCTCTTGCTGGCCGCTTGCAATCTTCGGCTTCACGCAGAAGGTTTGCAGCCATAGGCCGAAATGAGGTCAAATGCGGAGGAAGGCCTCGCACACGACGATGAACGCCAAGATGTTGAGGATGAAATTTGGGGCTAGATCATGGAAATCTAGTCCGTAGTAGAACATGAGCCCGCGGACAAAGGGATGGAGTGGAAATCCCAGTCCACGGACGAAGTGGGCAACGAATACGACCCTCTCGTGGGGTCCTGGGGTTGGAATGACCTACCCGTCGTCCGATAGCCGGTGCGCTATGTCTGCGGCCAAGTATCCGGCCGCCCGAAGGTTTGTGATGTGCTTCTCCTTGACGGTGGAAGCCACCCACATGCCTCCTGCTCCGGACATGTTTAGCTGTGCGGAGGAGACGTGGGATTGGACGCTGGAGCTCGAGGGGGCAAGAGTGGGCGAAGGAGGAGGAAGGCGTGGGTAAAAATGAGGCTATCTTATCCCTTTATAGAGGCGCCGAAAGCGGTACGCCTCCCCACTTGCCCGTTGGGAATCTCTTGCTTCCCAAGCGCCACGCTTGATGGCGTGGTGGGATTACCCATACCCGTATCGATGAGACTCCCATGATAAGGGGACAGGATCTCTGCTTCGACAAGACGTGTCAAGGAAACCGCCTCGTAATATGCACTGTAGCTGGTTGTGGGAAAACGGTTCGAATAATGACCCGACCGTAATGACACGTCGTGCTGCCTAAAAAGTTGTCAGCAGATTACATTTGTGAAACATCATTCTCTCTACGGTGGCATGCGAATATCATCTTGTGGATCCGGACACGGTTCAAGTGTTCGATTATTACCTTGGAGTATTCGGAGGAGGAACCCGCCCTGCAATGCCGAAGACAAGACTGCGCGCCGGACTCATCGTCATTGAAGCCTGGTTCAGGGGCTACTAAGGGAGTCCTGGATTAGGGGGTATCCGGATAGCCGGACTGTATACAACATCCGGACTATTGAAGCGTGAAGATACAAGACTCAAGACTTCGTCCCTTGTCCGGAAGGGACTTTCCTTGGCGTGGAAGGCAAGCTTGGCGATCCGGATATTATATTTTCTTCCTTGTAACCGACTCCATGTAAACCCTAGCCCTCTCCGGTGTCTATATAAACCAGAGAGGTTGGTCCTTAGAAGCCCGATCACAATTACAATCATACCATCTTAGGCTAGCTCTTAGGGTTTAGCCTCTACGATCTCGTGGTAGATCTACTCTTGTACTACCCATATCATCAATATTAATCAAGCAGGAAGTAGGGTTTTACCTCCATCGAGAGGGCCCGAACCTGGGTAAACATCTGTGTACCTTGCTTCCTATTACCATCAGCCTTGACGCACAGATCGGGACCCCCTACCCGAGATCCGCCGGTTTTGACACCGATAGCCCCCCTTTCCTTCTCCTCTTCCTCTTCCTTCCTTTCCCCTTCCTCCTTCTAGTTGGACTAGGAAAGGGGGAGTCCTACTCCCTACTAGGAGGAGGACTTCTCCCCTCCTTGGCGCGCCCCAAGGGTCGGCCGGCCTCCCCCCTTGCTCCTTTATATACGGGAGCAGGGGGCACCCTAGAACACACAAGTTCATCATTGATATCTTAGCCGTGTGCGGTGCCCCCCTCCACCATAATCCACCTCGGTCATGTCGTTGCAGTGCTTAGGCCAAGCCCTGCGCCGGTAGCATCATCATCACCGTCATCATGCGGTCGTGCTGACGGAGCCCTCCCTTGACACTCTGCTGGATCGTGAGTTCGTGGGACGTCACCGAGCTTGTCGGCGTTCTGGGAACGCGGGTACCCAGACTTGCCTGCCTGCGGCCTGTGGCGTGGATCAAGGGGTGGCCCAGTACGGCCCATCTTCATCAACACAAGCTCAAGACCCTCGCGAGGGGCCAAGCCTCGCGGTGCGGATGACAGGAAGCTTCCTCAGGCACGACCTCATCAGGCAGGCTCGCGAGGAGGCGGAGAGGTCAAGGCGGGGTACCTCGCGAGGTGCCCATGACGCAAGCCATGACGACCGAGGGCGCCAGGCGGGCGCCAGCCCACGCAGTGTCCTCGTTTCCCCTTTGGTGCAAGGGAGGCAAGCGCAGGCCAAGAGTATCAAGCAAAGGCAACCATTTCGGTGCAACAAGACCAAGACCAGCAGAACGACAGGAAGGAGGTCATCGTGGAGCCCAAGCCAAGGTCACCGTCGGTGGCCTTTGGTAGGCGAGGACCGACTTTAGTCGGGATAAGTGTACTAGATGTTCCCCTTCAAAATGGCCAATTGTTGGCGCCTTCCCGCTCAATATTTGGGAAGAGGCCCAGGGCCTCTGCCTATAAATAGGACTAGCCACCCACAGGGTAGAGGCATCTTAGAGAGAGAGAGAGAAGCGACTGAACTCCCCCTAGCAGTTCATCGCACCGGCCAAGAATAGACCCTCGCGAAGTTGTTCTTCCTTGTACTGTTCATCATCAGCCCCTGAGGCAATCCACCACACCACACACTTGAGTAGGGTATTACACCGCAATGGTGGCCCGAACCAGTATAAACCTTGTGTCCCTTGTGTTGCTCTTTGTGAGTTTAGATCCTTGCGAGGCGACGAGGTGTAGGTAGGTTGGAGGTGTGATCTCCGCGTGCATCCCAGAGTTCGAACCTAGAGGGTCAGCCGGAACCCAAAATCCGACATTTGGCACGCCAGGTAGGGGTGCACCGGAATCCGCCTTCCGCCGCCCTGCTCTTCGCCGCCCCTCGCGTCCATGTCAGACGCTTGTCGGGCCCGCGCTGAGCGCCGGGCCGCTCTCGCTACTCGCGTCACCCAGACAGCCCCCGTCGGCGGCCGCCCCCGCCGTTCCCCGTCGCCTGCCGTCAACGCCACCACCGGCCCGGCAGGGAACGAGCAGCAGGCGTCGTCCCATCATCCTTCCGTGAGGCGAGACAACCGCACCGCTACTCCTTCGCTCGCCCCAGCTGGTTCTTCGTCCCGCGCGCTCCGCGCACCCATGGAGGCTCAAGCCGTGCTCATCGCGGCAAACGAACTCCTGCGCTACCGCCCCGTCGACGACGTCTACGAGGAGTGGCTCGACCGCATTGCCGAGCTCGTCCGCGCCGCGGGGGGCTCCCCCGCGCCGTCCTTCTCACTTCACCGCGCCCCGCCTTGCACAGGCGATGAAGCTCTGGGGCGCCTCAGCCGCCTCCCCCTCAAGAAGGCGCCTTGGCCCCAAAGCGCGTGGCCCCTGGGCGGAACCCACTCTGTCCGGCACCAACGCAGCAAGAGCAGAGCTGCCAAGTGGTCCCTCGCCCCCAAGAAGCTGCCCGAGTGCTCCCTGCACCGCCCGTCACGACTGCGTGCTCTGTTCCAAAGATGCCAAGATCCCGCGCTGCTCCCAGCGGTAGCGCACGGGGACCCGCAAGATCAAGCCATCCGTCACCAAAGGCCTCCCGTGGCCACTGCAGGCTGTCGCGCCTTCACCACCGAGCTACACAGCGTCGCATGGCCCGGCAAGTTCAAGCCAGACCTGCTTCCTCGCTACGACGGCACGACCGACCCTACGGAGTTCCTCCAGCTCTATGAGCTGGGCATCGAAGCCGCCAACGGGGACGAGAAGGTCATGGCGAACTGGTTTCCCATGGCGCTCAAGGACGGTGCCCACACTGCTCTCGAACACGGCTCCCGGCACGATCTCCTCCTGGGACGAGATGCGCACCCGCTTCATCGCCAACTTCCAAGGCACTCGTGACCGGCCTCCTGCCGTCAGAGACATGCGCCGCATCAAGCAACAGCCAGGAGAGACCCTGCAGAAGTACATCCAGAGCTTCAACAACGCACGCCTCAAGATTCCCAAGGTGACCGAGGAGGCCATCATCTCAGCCTTCTCCGACGGTGTGCGTGACGTCAGGATGAAGGAGGAGCTGGCGATGCATGAAGACCTGTGCACATCCTCGAGCTGTTCAACTTGGCGACCAAGTGCGCCAGGGCTGAGGAAGGACGCCTCTCCCTCCTCGAGCTGCCGGCTGCCGACCCAGAAGAGAAGAAGCCCAAGTTCAAGGACGTGAAGCACAAGGGGGCTGCCGTGCTCGCGGCAGAACGAGACACCAAGCGAGGCAGGGATCAGCCCGAGTCTTCCAAGGGCAGCTGGTACTGCGTGTACCACGACCTCCACACCCACAACACCAACGAATGCCAAGAGCTCAGGGCCGTGCGAGAAGGGCGAATCGGTCGACGCCCCGACCGTAGTGATCGAGGCTACGGCCGAGGAGGAGGAAGAAGCACAGGACGTTGGGAAGACCGTGGCCCTCGCCAAGGGTGGCATGACCGACCTCGCGAGGACTGCTGGCAGGATCAGCCTTACGAGGGAGGTTGGAGGGACCCCCCTCGCGAGGGTGGCTGGAGGGATCAGCCTCGCGAGGATCGCCCACAAGGCGACGCAGGCCTCCCTCCTCTGCCACCGGAGCCAAGGAGAAATGAAGACCATCATCAGGACGAGGGGGCTGGGGGCTTCAGAGCCGCTGGCCGCAATCGCTTGCATCCTGGGCGGAGCTCAAGTCCCAGCCTCTCAACGCATCTTCAATCAGTTCGCCCGCGAAGTGAACACAGTCCTCCCCAAGCTCGAAGCCACGCGCCCTCTCAGGTGGTCAGTGTGCGCGATCACGTTCAGCTCGGCGGATCAGCTCAAGTGTGCAGCCACAGCCGGAGTCCTCCCGATGCTTTGTTCCCCAATCATCAGCAACGTGCAAGTCACCAGGACCCTCATCGATGGCGGAGCAGGGCTCAATGTCCTGTCCGTCGAGACATTCAACAATCTCCAAGTGCCATACAATCAGCTTCAGCCAACCAAGCCTTTCTCCGGAGTCACTGATGGCTCCACAGTTCCGATTGGGCAGGTCCGCCTCCCTGTCACCTTCGGGACGCGCGACAACTACCGCATAGAGCTCATTGACTTTGACGTCGCCCACATTCGCCTGCCATACAATGCCATCCTCGGGTACCTAGCTCTGGCCAAATTCATGGCCGTGACTCATCACAGCTACAATGTCCTCAAGATGCCAGGAAGCGGTGGAGTCATCACGGTGCCTTGTGAAGAAAGAGACGCAGTGTGTTCTCTGGAGCGTGCTTTCCAAGCCGCATCAATTGAAGACCCAGATCACAGGAGCGGGAGGCCCCCCGAGGCTGCTCCTAAGAAGAAGAAGACATCACCTGGCCCGACCCCTCGGGAGGCAGGCCCCTCAGGGCCCGCGCCTGTTCAAGGGGCACCTCCTCCTGTCGCATAGGAAGGCGCGCCTGGCGCCCTCCTCGAGCAAGGCTCGGGGGCTCTCTCCTGGAGGGCCACCGACTTTGCTAAGATCACGAGGGAGGCGCTCGGGCACCACTTGGAGGCGTGTTTCAAAGCACGTTTCCCTCAGGAAGGAGCAAGGCAAGGAGGGCCGAACCCTCGGAGTTCGTCGGCCAAGGCCATTCAGGAGCTGCAGGAGTCAAGAGTCATGAGTGGTAGCCGCCGCTTACCCACCGTAGCTCCCCATCCAGGCAAAGATGGTGGGCTGTGCGTCTGCATCGACATACCAAGGCTCAACCGAGCCGCCTCTCAAGAGCGCCTCTGGCCCCTCACGCTGGGCGCCAGAAGGTCCACCCCACAGCTACGTTCGCATGCCTTACAGCTTGCCGAACGCGGCTGCCACGCGCCAGCGCCTCACGAGGAGCATCCTGGAGGCTCAAGTGGACAGGCGTTCCGCAGTCCTGGCGGAGATGGAGATGGTCCGCGAGGAGCCACCAGCGCCTCCGGAGCCTCCCGAGGCTCTGGGCACAGGGGCTCGTGAAGATCGGCTTCCGCAAGACGACGCCCGCTACTTCAAAGATCCTGCATCTTCAACATTATCAGGTGACGTCCTTCGAGTTTCATTTTCAGCTGGGAGCGCCCCCTAGGGCTGCATCATTCCCAGGCCGCGTGGGTCCGTCCCTGCGGCATGTATCCCTCTTGATTCATGTTTCTAGTTTACTTTGTTGGGGGCGCCCCTCGGGCTGCGTCATCCCCAAGTCGCTCGGGCCCAACCCAGCGATGTCCGCCTTCTCTGCACCTATCTAAATGGACTTGCTCCTTCGTGATTAACGTGATTTGACCTAGTCGCCCGCTCGATTGACACCAACTGATGGAGCTGCTCCCTAGCGGCACGACGCTTGCGCATGGGTCCGTCCCTGCAACACCGACAAACCTGAATGGCTGAGCTCTGGCTGCGACAGCCCCGCATGGCGCCACCTCGTCAAGCCTTTAGTGCCTCGTCACCCCTCCAGAGCAACCAACGGCTGGCTGGCGATTGTCATGGCGAACTCTTGCTCTTCTTGTGATGAGCCCGCAGGATCTCTTCAAGGAGCAGTGTCAGGCGAGGCCTTCACGGTGTCTCCTTCACTCTCGTCCGTGCGAACCGCTTGCACGTTAAAGGGGGGGGGGGTACCTGAGCATCGCGACTCATGGGCTCCTACTGGCTCTCCAGCCCTCACCCTCTGGCCTTGTCCACGGCATCGCGACCTGGCATACCAGCGACGGCTGAGCTCGCTCGAGGGCCGGGACCCAAGGACGTAGCAGAAAGGGGAGTAAAGTCGAGAGGGAAGAGGCACGCGGGGACCTTGCCAGGCAACTCCTCGTCTGCCGATGCGCGGACCTAACGCTGCATCTAGAAGCGGTTCCTGACTCCCGAGATAAGTCATCCCCCGGAAATACTAGTTATCGCACCACCGACCTCGCACCTAAAGCAATCCCGTGTTAGCAACGTCGCGCTCCTTTCTCACAGAACATGGCTGCTTGAGTGCTAAAGGGGACCTCCTGAGCATCGCGACTCAGGGGCTCTTACTGGACCCCGGGCCGCTCACCTCCTGGCCTTGACCACGACATCGCGACCTGGCATACCAGCGACAGCTGAAGCCTGCCTTGGGACCGGGACCTGTCGGCGCAGAGCGTCAAGCCCTCGCGAGGTTCGAAAGGAGGAACTAAGCTAAGATGGGATGAGCATCTCGCACCACTTCACGACAATGATCATATTAACAAACGGAACCGCAGGCACCTTACAAGCCCCCACGGGGCGTGTTTTTCGATTCCTCGCAGGGAACAAAGGGAGCAGATCCTAAAGAACGCTAACTACACGCGCCTCTGCAAAAGACGCCATCATCAACAGTGGGCCGTCAGGCACCGGCGCCAACCCCATCCAGATCAGTGGCGGCGGCGGCCTGATGAGCCCGCCCCGCTTCGAGAGCGACGCAAGCTCGGGGGATCGTAGCTGTCGTCGCTCGTCTCCGGAGTCGCGAAGAGCTTGGTGGAGTCGCTGGATCCTCCATCGCCTGAGGAGCTGCTGGGGGAGCGGTTGGCGAGCCTAGTCCTCGCCGCGGCAGGGCCCCGACCACCTCTCTCAGGGCAGCACTCCAGCCGGCGTCCTTCCGCGTCGAAGACCTTGAAGAACATCACGGAAGCGCCATCGTACTCCAGGTGGATCACGAGGGCGCCCCTCGTCCTGCAGACTCGGGCGGTCTCGCCCCAGCCTCGAGTCATGAAGACCTTGCCTGGAGCGACGACCGCAACTCCGCTCCGGTTGGAAGGGTGCTGCAGCCGGCGTGTTGCAACCAGAGCTCTAGAGATCCCCTCTGCGGAATCACGAAGGTGAAGGAGGGAGGAAGGCGAATCCAAGACTGAGGAGGCATGGCGGCGTGGAGCACAAACTCTCGGGAGGAGCCATCGGCATGGACTCCGGAAGGAACAACGCGCACCGCCGTGACCCACCGGCGCCGACGGCGGCGTTGTCCGTGGCGCTCGGCGTCAACTCCTTCAAGGCCCTCAATGCGGGCGTACAAGGGAAGCGAGAACCCTGGCGGTGGCCGCTCGTACCAGGGCCTCGACACCTCCTGCCGGGCACCCTCATCTCGGCGGTAGAGGGCTAGCCGTTTCTTCGGCGGAAGCGGATCGGGACCCTATCGGGGGGCCTTTCCTTTCTCTTCTGCGGAGAACCGGCGGATCGGAGCCATTGCCGCAATGCGGAGCAAGGGCAAGGATGGAGAAAAGGAGAAGCAAGAAGAGATGGACTGGAAGGGCACGCGCCGTTCCGTACTTATAGCCGGAGAAGGCCAACCGTCGACCTCCACGATTACAGGTAATCATGACCCGCTTTGCATGCAGGGACTTGGCAATTCGTGCAGTTGCCGAGGCGTCGTGGGGAAGTGGGGACGCCTATGTCCAATCAACCGCCACATGGCGCCCAAGGCCTCAGGCTGTTAGGGCCTGCGGCACTTCGCACTTGCCCCTTCGCTTCTCTGCTAAGCCAAGTCCAGGCACGCCTTGGGCCCAGGGGCTACTGTCGAAGTTCTGGGAACGGGGGTACCCAGACTTGCCTGCCTGCGGCGTGGCTCAAGGGGTGGCCTAGTACGTCCCATCTTCAGCAACACAAGCTCAAGACCCTCGCGGGGGGCCAAGCCTCATGAGGCGGGGCAGGAAGCTTCCTCAGGCACGACCTCGTCAGGCTGGTTCACGAGGAGGCGGAGAGATCAAGGCGGGGTACCTCGCGAGGTGCCCATGACGCAAGCCATGACGACCGAGGGCGCCAGGCAAGCGCCAGCCCGCGCAGTGTCCTCGTTTCCCCTTTGGTGCAAGGGAGGCAAGCGTAGGCCAAGAGTATCAAGCAAAGGCAACCATTTCGGTGCAACAAGACCAAGACCAGCAGAACGGCAGGAAGGAGGTCATCGTGGAGCCCAAGCCGGCGTCACCGTCGGAGCCTTTGGCAGGCGAGGACCGACTTTAGTCAGGATAAGTGTACTAGATGTTCCCCTTCAAAATGGCCAATTGTTGGCGCCCTTCCCGCTCAATATTTGGGAAGAGGCCTAGGGCCTCTGCCTATAAATAGGACTAGCCACCCACAGGGTAGAGGGATCTTAGAGAGAGAGAGAAGCGGCCGAACTCCCCTAGCAGTTCATCGCACTGCCAAGAAATGCACCCTCGCGAGACTGTTCTTCCTTGTCTTGTTCATCATCAGCCCCCGAGGCAATCCACCACACCACACACCTTTGGAGTAGGGTATTACACCGCAATGGTGGCCCGAACCAAAGATAAACCTTGTGTCCCTTGTGTTGCTCTTTGTGTAGTTTAGATCCTTGCGAGGCGATGAGGTGTAGGTAGGTTGGAGGTGTGACCTCCGCGTGCACCCCAGAGTTCGAACCTATAGGGTCTGCCGGAACACGAAATCCGAGAGAGCTGAACATGCGCAGATCGCGGAGGTGTCGTACTTTCAGTACTAGGATCGGTCGATCATCAAGACGTACGACTACATCAACCGCGTTGTCATAACGCTTCCGCTTACGGTCAACGAGGGTACGTGGACAACACTCTCCCCTCTCGTTGCTATGCATCACCATGATCTTGCGTGTGCGTAGGATTTTTTTTTGAAATTACTACGTTCCCCAACAGTGGCATCTAAGCCAGGTTTATGCGTAGATGTTATATGTACGATTAGAACACAAGTGAGTTGTGGGCGATAATAGTCATACTACTTACCAGCATGTCATACTTTGATTTGGCAGTATTGGATGAAGCGGCCCGGACCGACATTACGCGTACGCTTACGCGAGACTGGTTCTACCGACGTGCTTCGCACATAGGTGGCTGGTGGGTGTCAGTTTCTCCAACTTTAGTTGAATCGAGTGTGGCTACGCCCGGTCCTTGTTGAAGGTTAAAATAGCACATACTTGACGAAAAATCGTTGTGGTTATGATGCATAGGTAAGAACGGTTCTTGCTCAGCCCGTAGCAGCCACGTAAAACTTGCAACAACAAAGTAGAGGACGTCTAACTTGTTTTAGCAGGGCATGTTGTGATGTGATATGGTCAAGACATGATGCTAAATTTTATTGTATGAGATGATCAGGTTTTGTAACGGAGTTATCGGCAACTGGCAGAAGCTATATGGCTGTCGCTTTATTGTATGAAATGCAATAGCCATGTAATTGTTTTACTTTATCACTAAGCGGTAGCGATAGTCGTAGAAGCAATAGTTGGCGAGACGACAACGATGCTACGATGGAGATCAAGGTATCGCGCCAGTGACGATGGTGATCATGACGGTGCTTTGGAGATGGAGATCAAAGGCACAAGATGATGATGGCCATATCATATCACTTGTATTGATTGCATGTGATGTTTATCCTTTATGCATCTTATTTTGCTTAGTTCGACGGTAGCATTATAAGATGATCTCTAACTAAATTTCAAGGTATAAGTGTTCTCCCTGAGTATGCACCGTTGCGAAAGTTCCTCATGCCGAGACACCACGTGATGATCGGGTGTGATAAGCTCTACATTCACATACAACGGGTGCAAGCCAGTTTTGCACACGCAGAATACTCGGGTTAAACTTGACGAGCCTAGCATATGCAGATATGGCTTCGGAACACTGAGACCGAAAGGTCAAGCGTGAATCATATAGTAGATATGATCAACATAGTGATGTTCACCATTGAAAACTACTCCATCTCATGTGATGATCGGACATGGTTTGGTTGATTTGGATCATGTGATCACTTAGATGATTAGAGGGATGTCTATCTAAGTGGGAGTTCTTAAATAATTTGATTAATTGAACTTTAATTTATCATGAACTTAGTACCTAATAGTATTTTGCATGTCTATGTTGTTGTAGATAGATGGTCGTGCTGTTGTTCCGTTGAATTTTAATGCGTTCCTAGAGAAAGCTAAGTTGAAAGATGATGGTAGCAACTACACGGACTGGGTCCATAAGTTGAGGATTATCCTCATTGCTGCACAGAAGAATTACATCCTGGGAGCACCACTAGGTGCCAAACCCGCTGCAGGAGCAACGCCAGATGTTATGAACGTCTGGCAGAGCAAAGCTGATGACTACTCGATAGTTCAGTGTGCCATGCTTTATGGCTTAGAACCGGGACTTCAATGAGGTTTTGAACGTCATGGAGCATATGAGATGTTCCAGGAGTTGATTTTAATATTTCAAGAAAATGCCCGGATTGAGAGATATGAAGACTCCAATAAGTTCTACAGCTGCAAAATGGAGGAGAATAGTTCTGTCAGTGAGCATATACTCTAAATGTCTGGGTATAACAATCACTTGATTCAACTTGGAGTTAATCTTCCTGATGATAGTGTCATTGACAAAATTCTTCAATCCCTGCCACCAAGCTACAAGAGCTTCGTGATGAACTATAACATGCAAGGGATGGATAATACAATTCCCGAGCTCTTCGCAATGCTAAAGGCTGCGGAGGTAGAAATCAAGAAGGAGCATCAAGTGTTGATGGTCAACAAGACCGTCAGTTTCAAGAAAAGAAGGGTAAAGGGAAGAAGGGGGACTTCAAGAAGAATGGCAAGCAAGTTGCTGCTCAAGTGAAGAAGCCCAAGTCTGGACCTAAGCCTGAGACTGAGTGCTTCTACTGCAAAGGGACTGGTCACTAGAAATGGAACTGCCCCAAGTATTTGGCGGATAAGAAGGATGGCAAGGTGAACAAAGGTATATGTGATATACATGTTATTGATGTGTACCTTACTAATGCTCGAAGTAGCACCTGGGTTTGATACTGGTTCCGTTGCTTATATTTGCAACACAAAACAGGGACTATGGATTAAGCAAAGATTGGCTAAGGACGAGGTGATGACACGCGTGGGAAATGGTTCCAAAGTCGATGTAATCGCGGTCGGCACACTACCTCTACATCTACCTTCGGGATTAGTTTTAGACATGAATAATTGTTATTTGGTGCCAGCGTTGAGCATGAACATTATATCTGGATCTTGCTTGATACGAGACAATTATTCATTTAAATGAGAGAATAATGGTTGTTCTATTTATATAAGTAATATCTTTTATGGTCATGCACCCTTGAAGAGTGGTCTATTTTTATTGAATCTCGATAGTAGTGACACACATATTCATAATATTGAAGCCAAAAGATGCAGTGTTGATAATGATAGTGCAACTTATTTGTGACCAGTGTTCATAATATTGGTGCCGTTTGGGTCATATTGGTGTAAAGCGCATGAAGAAACTCCATTCTAATGGACTTTTGGAATCACTTGATTATGAATCACTTGGTGCTTGCGAACCATGCCTTATGGGCAAGACGACTAAAACTCCGTTCTCCGGAACAATGGAGCCAGCAACAAATTTGTTGGAAATCATACATACTGATGTATGTGGTCCGATGAATGTTGAGGCTCGCGGCGGGTATCATTATTTTCTCACCTTCACAAATGATTTGAGCAGATATGGGTATATCTACTTGATGAAACATAAGTCTGAAACATTGGAAAAGTTCAAAGAATTTTAGAGTGAAGTGGAAAATCGTCATAACAAGAAAATAAAGTTTCTGCAATCTCATCGTGGAGGAGAATATTTGAGTTACGAGTTTGGTCTTCATTTGAAACAATGCGGAATATTTTCGCAACTAACGCCACCCGGAACACCACAGCGTAACGGTGTGTTCGAACGTCGTAATTGTACTTTACTAGATATGGTGCGATCTATGATGTCTCTTACCGATTTACCGCTATCATTTTGAGGTTATGCTTTAGAGACAGCTGCATTCACATTAAATAGGGCACCATCTAAATCCGTTGAGACGACACCTTATGAACTGTGGTTTGGCAAGAAACCAAAGTTGTCGCTTCTTAAAGTTTGGGGCTGCGATGCTTATGTGAAAAAGCTTCAACCTGATAAGATAGAACCCAAATCGGAGAAATGTGTCTTCATAGGATACCCAAAGGAGACTGTTGGGTACACCTTCTAACACAGATCTGTAGGCAAGACATTCGTTGCTAAGAATGGATCTTTTCTAGAGAAGGAGTTTCTCTCAAAAGAAGCGAGTGGGAGGAAAGTAGAACTTGATGAGGTAACTGTACCTGCTCCCTTATTGGAAAGTAGTTCATCACAAAAATTTGTTCCTATGACTCCTACACCAATTAGTGAGGAAGATAATGATGATGATCATGTAACTTCAGATCAAGTTACTACTGAACCTCATAGGTCAAACAGAGTAAGATCCGCACCAGAGTGGTACGGCAATCCTGTTCTGGAGGTCATGTTACTTGACCATGACGAACCTACGAACTATGAGGAAGCGATGATGAGCCCAGATTCCACGAAACGGCCTGAGGCCATGAAATCTGAGATGGCATCCATGTATGAGAACAAAGTGTGGACTTTGGTTGACTTGCCTGTTGATCGGCAAGCCATCGAGAATAAATGGATCTTCAAGAAGAAGACATACCCTGACGGTAATGTTACTGTCTACAAAGATCGACTTGTTGCGAAAGGTTTTCGAGAGTTCAAAGAGTTGACTACGATGAGACCTTCTCACCCATAGCGATGCTTACGTCCGTCCGAATCATGTTAGCAATTGCTGCATTTTATGATTATGAAATTTGGCAAATGGATGTAAATACTGCATTCCTGAATGGATTTCTGGAAGAAGAGTTGTATATGATGCAACCTGAAGGTTTTATCGATCCAAAGGATGCTAAAAAGTGTGCAAGCTCCATCGATCCATTTATGGACTGGTGCAAGCATCTCGGAGTTGGAATAAACGTTTTGATAGTGTGATCAAAGCATATGGTTTTATCTGCACTTTTGGAGAAGCCTGTATTTACAAGAAAGTGAGTGGGAGCTCTATAGCATTTCTAATATTATATGTGGATGGCATATTGTTGATTGGAAATGATATAGAATTTCTGGATAGCATAAAAGGATACTTGAACACGAGTTTTTCAATGAAAGACCTCGGTGAAGCTGCTTATATATTGGGCATCAAGATCTATAGAGATGGATCAAGACGCTTAATTGGACTTTCACAAAGCACATACCTTGATAAAGTTTTGAAAAATTTCAAAATGGTTCAAGCAAAGAAAGGGTTCTTGCCTGTGTTACAAGGTGTGAAGTTGAGTCAGACTCAATGCCCGACCACTGCAGAAGATAGAGAGAAAATGAAAGGTGTTCCCTATGCTTCAGCCATAGGCTCTATCATGTATGCAATGTTGTGTACCAGACCTGATGTGTGCCTTGCTATCAATTTAGTAGGGAGGTACCAAAGTAATCCAGGAATGGATCACTAGACAGCGATCAAGAACATCCTGAAATACCTGAAAAGGACTAACGATATGTTTCTCGTTTATGGAGGTGACAAAGAGCTTGTCGTAAATGGTTATGTCAATGCAAGCTTTGACACTGATCCGGATGACTCTAAGTCACAAACCGGATACGTGCTTATATTGAACGGTGGAGCTGTAAGTTGGTGCAGTTCTAAGCAAAGAATCATGGTGGGATCTACGTGTGAAACAGAGTACATAGCTACTTTAGAAGCAGCAAATGAAGGAGTCTGGATGAAGGAGTTCATATCCGATCTAGGTGTCATACCTAGTGCATCGGGTCCAATGAAAATATTTTGTGACAATACTGGTGCAATTGCCTTGGCAAAGGAATCCAGATTTCACAAGAGAAGCAAGAACATCAAGAGACGCTTCAATTCCATCATCGATCAAGTCAAGGAGGGAGACATAGAGAATTGCAAGATACATACGGATCTGAATGTTGCAGACCCGTTGACTAAGCCTCTCTCACGAGCAAAACCTAATCAACACAAAGACTCCATGGGTGTTAAATCATCACTGTGTAATCTAGATTATTGACTCTAGTGCAAGTGGGAGACTGAAGGAAATATGCCGAGAGGCAATAATAAAGTTGTTATTTATATTTCCTTATATCATGATAAATGTTTATTATTCATGCTAGAATTGTATTAACTGGAAACTTAGTACATGTGTGAATACATAGACAAACAGAGTGTCACTAGTATGCCTCTACTTGACTAGCTCGTTGAATCAAATATGGTTAACTTTCCTAGCGATAGACATGAGTTGTCATTTGATTAACGGGATCACATCATTAGAGACTGATGTGATTGACTTGACCCATTCTATTATCTTAGCACTTGATCGTTTAGTATATTGCTATTGCTTTCTTCATGACTTATACATGTTTTGATGACTATGAGATTATGCAACTCCAGAATACCGGAGGAACACTTTGTGTGCTACCAAACGTCACAACGTAACTGGGTGATTATAAATGTGCTCTACAGGTGTCTCCGATGGTACTTGTTGAGTTAGCATAGATCGAGATTATGATTTGTCACTCCGCTTGTTGGAGAGGTATCTCTGGGCCCTCTCGGTAATGCACATCACTATAAGCCTTGCAAGAAATGTGACTAATGAGTTAGTTGTGGGATGGTGCATTACGGAACGAGTAAAAGGACTTGCCGGTAATGAGATTGAACTAGGTATTGAGATACCGACGATCGAATCTCGGGTAAGTAACATACCGATGACAAAGGGAACAACGTATATCATTATGCGGTTTGACTGATAAAGATCTTCATAGAATATGTGGGAGCCAATATGAACATCCAGGTTCCGCTATTGGTTATTGATCGGAGACGTGTCTCGGTCATGTCTACATAGTGCTCGAACCCGTAGGGTCCGCACGCTTAACGTTCGGTGATGATCTGTATTACGAGTTTATGTGCATTGATGTACCGAAGGTAGTTCGGAGTCCTGGATGTGATCACGGACATGATGAGGAGTCTCGAAATGGTCGAGACATAAATATTGATATATTGGACGGCTATATTCGGACACCGGAAGTGTTCCGGGTGGTTTTGGAGAAAACCGGAGGGTTCCCGGAACCCCCCCTCCCCCCCGGGGAAAGTTGTGCCTACATCGGCCATAGGGAAGAGCGTAGGCTGCCCACAAGGGGCAGCCGCACCGTCCGAATTGGACTAGGGAGGGGGGCGCGCCCCCCCTTTCCTTCTCCTCTTCCTCTTCCTTCCTTTCCCCTTCCTCCTCCTAGTTGGACTAGGAAAGGGGGAGTCCTACTCCTACTAGGAGGAGGACTCCTCCCCTCCTTGGCATGCCCCAAGGGCCGGCCGGCCTCCCCACTTTCTCTTTTATATACAGGGGCAGGGGGCATCCTAGAACACACAAGTTGATCATTGATCTCTTAGACGTGTGCGGTGCCTCCCTCCACCATAATCTCCTCGGTCATATCGTTGCAGTGCTTAGGCGAAGCCCTGCGCCGGTAGCATCATCATCACCGTCATCACGCCATCGTGCTGACGAAGCTCTCCCTCGACACTCCGCTGGATCATGAGTTCGTCGAACGTCACCGAGCTGAACGTGTGCAGATCGCGGAGGTGCCGTACTTTCGGTACTAGGATCGGTCGATCGTGAAGACGTACGACTACATCAACTGTGTTGTCATAACGCTTCCGCTTACAGTCTACGAAGTTACGTGGACAACACTCTCCCCTTTCATTTCTATGCATCACCATGATCTTGCGTGTGCGTAGGATTTCTGAAATTACTACATTTCCCAACACTTAATACACTAGATGCATGCTGGATAGCGATCGATGTGTGGAGTAATAGTAGTAGATGCAGGCAGGAGTCGGTCTACTAATCTTGGACGTGATGCCTATATAATGATCATTGCCTGGATATCGTCATGATTATTCGAAGTTCTATCAATTGCCCAACAGTAATTTGTTCATCCACCGTTTGCTATTTTTCTCGAGAGAAGCGACTAGTGAAACCTACGGCCCCCGGGTCTTTTCTTTAATATATTTGCCTTTGCGATCTATTTTCCTTTGCTTTTATTTTCAGATCTATTAAACAAAAAATACAAAAAAATACCTTGCTGCACTTTATTTTATTTGGCATTCGATCTATCAATATTTACTACTCTCTCATGTCCGTTTGCCAATTTCTGGCACCGTTTCCCCAAAGGGATTGACAACCCCTTTTACACGTTGGGTTGCGAGTATTTGTTATTTGTGTGCAGGTGTTGTTTACGTAGTGTTGCTTGGTTCTCCTACTGGTTCGATAACCTTGGTCTCATCACTAAGGGAAATCCCTACCGCCGTTGTGCTGCATCATCGCTTCCTCTTTGGGGAAATACCGACGTAGCTTCAAGCCGCATCAATGCCCAGTCCCAAACTGCAAACAAAAAAGAGCTTACAAATAATCGAACAAAAACTCCAACGGAGTCATAACCTTTACTTTATCGCTTGGGAACCGCCACTAGCGTGTTTAGCATGGAATATATTGATAACTGATGGTCGTGAGGTAAACAAGAAGGGTGCATGTCTCAAAATATCATTTACCTTTGGTTTAAAAACTTGAGCTCTGGCACCTCTGAAATCACTACTTCCCTCTGCGAAGGGACTATCTATTTACTTTTATGTTGTGTCATCACCTTCTAAAATAAGCGCCAGAACCTGAGAGCACTGCTGTCATGATGATGCATTGTGTGTAGCTAATGTTGGGTGCATCATGGCTGGATCTTTTCTACCATGAATTACAATGTTTAGTCGCTGCTTGAACTTTAGAGGTGCTCTGCATTTATGTTTTGCGGTCTCGGAAAGGGCTAGCAAGATACCACTATTGTCATATTATATCATGGTTGTATTTATAACATGTTGACGTTTGAGATATCTTATTGTTGCTCTCTAGCTGATTATGACATTGATATGAGTTAATATATTTTTTAAGAGTTATTGTCGACATGGTTAGTTATAATATTGGCTGAAAACCTGGGTGTTGTTTAAGCTTATTTATGCAAACAAGAGCAAAAGAGTTCGTAAAAGTTTTTCTTTTTCACTTTCAGTTTATCAACTGAATTGCTTGAGGACAAGCAAAGGTTTAAGCTTGGGGGAGTTGATACGTCTCCAACGTATCTACTTTTCCTAACACTTTTCCTCTTGTTTTGGACTCTAACTTGCATGATTTGAATGAAACTAACCCCGGACTAACGCTGCTTTTAGCGGAACTACCATGGTGTTGTTGTGCAAAAATAAAAGTTCTTGGAATGGAACGAAACTTTGCAAGGATTTTTTATATCAATAAAGAGAATTTCTGGAGCCAAGAACCACCGAAGGGGGGCACCTGGGTTGGCACAACCCACCAGGGCGCCCCCCTCCAGGCGCGCCCAGGTGAGTTGTCCCCACCTGGTGGCTCCGCAGACCCTGAAACCTATGCTATAAAATCACATATTTCCAGAAAAAAATCAAGGAGAAAGAATTATCGCGTTCCACGAGACGGAGCCGCCGTCACCTCCTGTTCTTCATTGGGAGGCCAGATCTGGAGTCTGTTTGGGGCTCCGGAGAGGGGGATCTTTGTAACATCCCAAAATTCTAAATTTTGGAATGTTATAATAAATAAATAGTTTTGATTGATTGATTGTTTGTTGTGTGATTTATTGTGTGAAATTGAGTGAAATTTGAAACTTTCTGAAAGTTGATTGAGAGGGAATGAAATGACTTTCCCAAACTTCCACCTTGCATTTATGATCTCCATGAATTCAAATTCTTTTCATCACAAAACCCTGGAGAGAAGATGGCATGACTTCTTCCATTTATTTAAATGACAAGGGGTGTTGAAAATATTTGAATTTCATTTGGAAAATATTTCCAATTCTGAAACTTTATGCAACTCAATGATTTTCACGAGAGAAGATAAAATGACTTCTCCAAATTAAATGAAATATGAGTTGGGAGTTTTAAAAGAATTAAATTCAAAGTTCTTTTGAATTTATTTCTAATTTGGAGTTATTTGAGTTTTATTCAAATTATTTTTCTCCAAAAACAAAATATATAGAAAATAGGGTAACATGATTCCCTACATCGTAAAATTGGAGAGAAATTAATTTGAAGTCATTTTGGTATTTTAAAAATGATTTTTATTGGATTTTATTGGACCGGTAGCACTGTGTGAATTATTAAAATTTGTGTGTATTTTATTTGAAGCTAAAATAGTGTTCATGTTGTAGAAAATCTTTTTCTAAAAATTTTGATATATTATATGCCTATATAAAATTTTTATTTATTTCTGTTTTGTTGTCTCTCTCAAAAAAATTTGTTGCGCTTGGGCCAAGGGCCAAGGCCCAAGGTTGCCAATGGCCGTCGCCAAGGCCATCCACCGCACGCACCTAGGGAGCCAGGGAGCCAAGGTTTCCTATTCGTTTACAAATCCTAGTAGGATTTGATCCCGTTTCGTTATTCCGTTTATTCCGTTTTGTTTCTAGATCTTTTCCCTTTTGTTTCCTAATCCTAGTCTATTTCTTGTCCCCTACCCAAGCAAAGCCCTCCCTTCCCTACTATAAATACCCAAGCACCCCCCCCCCTCCAACACATCAAACCAACACCTCTCCTCTCCTCTCCTATCCGCTCCTCTCCGCAGCAGCAGCAGTGCAACACCACCGCCGCCGCCAAGTGCCGCCGCCGCGCCCTCGACCTCTCCTGAGGTTTATATGATCTCCTTTCCACCGTCCCGTGATCTCCTTTCCTCTAGGAGCAACCACAACATCGGATCCGATCTTCTGCCCCAACTCCGACGACTACTCCGGTGAGATCCACGAAATCCCGTAATTCACTTTTTTCCAAAAAATAGCAATCTTAGAAAATTCATATCTTTTAGAGTTTTTAGTATTTTTGAGTGATTCCAATTGCTATGTGTCACAAATTTGCTGAAGTTTCTGTTAGTGTCTCTGGATTTCAAATTTGAGTAGTTTAAATTTGAATTTGATAAATTTTGTTCAGATTAGTATTTTGGCCATAACTTGAGTTTGAAAATAGGTTCCTGGTCTCTAGGACCTTTGTTTATCCAGTAGTATTTAGTATTTTATTTCTAGGTTAATTTAAATTAGGTTTTTAGCAAAACAGTACTGTTTTATTATTAGTTCTGTTTTAGCTTTTTCTTTATTGTTTTTATTAGTTTTAAATTATTTCTTTTTGTCACTTTTGACAAAATTAGTTGTGTTTCTGTTAGACAACAGGAAAAAATTTATTTTTATTTTAAAAAATTTATTTTCCTTAGTTTTGTATGAAACCTTCTATAGGTCATAGTTAGAGTTTTATAAAAGCTTTTTATTTGTTTCCTTTTGCAAATAAAATTTTATTGAAAAAAATACTTTCTGTTAAATTAGTTATTTTACATTTTATTTTCTGTTAATTTATTAGTTTAGTATTTTAATTGTTGTTAAGTTTTTACTTACGGCAAAACTATATTAGATGTTTGTAGCAAAGTCATAGATCTTCGTTAGTAGTTTTTCTTTGTAGTTTTATTTGAAGTTTCTTTTGATTTTGTTTGAGTTTTATTATCGATTTTCCTTGCTGTTTTGATTGTTATTTCGAAGTGCTAAAATTGTTTGCTAGGATGTTTGCTTATGTGAATGCTATGTTTGACTATATAGATTTTCAACGGAGTGACGATTAGTTCTACCAAGTCATTTTCTGACAGCGTTGTTATCTTCATCAAGTATTACCTGGCAAGTTCACTTTGACCATGTTTTTCATACCTATTTATTTTATTGCATCTAGTGTCATCTTCGCAACAATCCCTCCAAAGTAGTGATATTGAATCCTTGTAGTTGAGTAGTATGCATGAGGTAGGAACCCATCACCCTGTTACCAAGCCCGGACGTTATTTATTTTAATGCTACGCTATAGTAGACGGGGTTGGTATGAGTGCTCGGAGTGGTGTGAGAATGGAGGCTCTACGTCAATGACGACAACTCCATGATGGAATCTGCAAGGACTGCATCTTCAAGGCCTCAAGACTTCAAGACTCGAGACAAGAATTCAATACACACCACTGGGTGAAGGATGGTTGACGGGCACCTGGAGAAACCAAAGGTTGGCGGGATGCATGGAGAAGCGCCATGACATCTTGCGGAAGGCTTCACCCAGACTCAAAGAGACGGAAGAATACTTCATGCCCGGAAGCTTACCTGTGCAACCGCAAGTCATTATGGGCTCTGGCTTGGTTGACCTTAGTGGTGACTCTGGCTGGGACGGTGCTAGCAGATGTAGAACTACGGTAGGATGGGATGAGCACCGGACAGTGGTCAGAGGAACTCTTCGGAAGACCATGTTTCGGTCATCTTGTTCTCAAACACCCGAAGTGCGAGAACGTAAAATGTAGAGGATCGAATCTTGTGGGTAAAGTGTACAAACCTCTGCAGAGGGTTTAAACCTAATCGATTAGCCGTGTCCCGATTACGGACAATTTGAGCATCTGGACTTGGATCTATCTCGGAACTCTCAACACCGGATGATAACTTAATTGTGGGCAACTTATGATGATTTGGGCTATGAGACATCGGTTGGCGGAACCATGTCATGATAGAAAACTCCATAGTACAGCTCCAATTATTCCTTTGTTGTAGGAAAATAAAACCAGCTTTTATGCAAAACAAAACTCGATTACGAGCCACAAAGCCATATTGCATATAGTATAGTTTTATTATCTGTTCTCTCATGTTGTGATCTTGCGGTACATTCAATGTAATCGATTTGACACGGCTGCAACGTATCATGTTGCAGATATTTCCTCGACGAGTAAGAGTACGATATAGGGTTACGGTCTACACTCAACCTGCCGATGGCGTTGATGGGACTCCACACCCGTTTGATTGTTTCCGCTGAGTATTATGAGGTATATATCATTTTACGTTATTTATACATGTGATTGCACTTTGATATATACATCGATGTACTGTGTGTGCCAGCATACTGATCCAGGGATGGCACAGTAACACAGAGGCTTGACCGTCTGAGGTCGGGTCGCTACAGATATGGTATCAGAGCACATGTTGACTGTAAGACGTGACCCTAGAAATCGGAAAGCCCCTTGGACAGGAAATTTCTAAAACTTTATTTTCAAAAAGACTCTTACTTCTCATCTTTTCAGATTTTATCAAATAGACACTCTCACCTCAAATAGTTAGAATATACACCTTTCCTTTTGACCACACGGAAGATCAACTGAAGTCACTCCAAGAATTAAAGATATCGGACAACTGATGGCCATTTCAGAGTAAAGAGGATTTCACCATGTGTTGGAAGAATTGCAGCTGCAACAATTGAAGACTCTGAAGACTTGAAGAATTTGAAGTTCCTGAAGAATTATTTGACCTTTAGAGACCAAACCCCTGTTATACACCTACGTTAGATGCGATGATTTGTGAGCTGTCATTTGTTTGATGTTTTCCGACAGCCCCAAAATAAAACACGTTTCTTCAAAACTATTGTTTGTATTGTGTGTATCTCTCCCTCCCCACCTCTCTCATATCTCATCCCAAAACTTTTGGACCCAGTAGATGATGAATGAAGTTGGACCGGTATTCTCTGGACCGAAAACCCAGCCGGAGGCAGAGCTATGGATTCGTAACATGGAGAGTCACTTCGGGAGCAATTTGGTTTCAAGGAAGAATGAAGTATCGTCGCTCTTCAAGATTTTGAAGGAAGTGCTGCAACATGGTGGCAGATGCATCAAGCTATACAGGATGGAATGGAGCAAAGACTTGGGAAGCATTCAAGAAGACTCGACAAGATCTCGTCTTATCCGGAAGCACCATGATACACCAAGAAATAAACCTTGTGCCTGCAAGATTTGCGGAGAAATAGGACACACCTGTGAGGAACACAAGGATGGATGCCCTCATTGTGAGGAGAAACACCCAGTGAGGAATGCCCAACTAGTCGGGTGACTTGTTTCTTGTGTGAAGGAACCACCCACTACCCGACTCAGTGTCACATTTACCCCATGGTGCAACAAACTATTCAGGAGCAGGAAGAAGGAATGAAGGAAGCCCTTCGAGAATTTATGAAAGAACCTGTGATGAAGGAATGTGTTGAAGACCCTGATGGAGAAGGCCTCAACAGATTTTACTCCAATGCCTGCTATTCATGTGGAGAAGAAGGACATTTTTCACAGTATTGCACCAAGGAAAGAAAAGAGTGTCTGGGATACTTCGGCGGAAGCAATAGAGTTTGATCCACAGGAATAGAAGGTTTGATCGAACGAAGAAACCTGTGAAGAGAAAACAAACACACCCTCGTAACAACGCAATTTCTGCAAAGAGGGACAAGAGTCAGACACTGTTTTGAATGTAAGGACGTCGGGCATTATGCCAATCATTGTCTTGAAAGGAAGCAAGGAACTCAAGGAGCAGGCACCATCTCCAAGAAGCCCAAAGACTTATCGAAAGTTATGTGTTTTCATTGCAAGGAAGCAGGACATTATGCTACTAAATGTTCCTACAAGAAGGAAGTCGAGTTGAGTAGTTGGAATTTTGATATGGATAATAAGAGTGGTAGAAACCAATTTTTTTCATGAGTACAATAAGTTGAGTTATGTAATGGGTGCTCAGAGTTTGTAATGGATTCATGAAATCAATAAAGTTAAGGTGACATGTTTTCATATGTTTAATTGTATGAGTTGTTACTCTATGAACACGGATTTTGACCATTTTCGAGGATATGAGAAATATGGTCTATGGATGGATTTGTGAATTTCATTTTAAGGATGATAGTACCCTATGAAGAACACTAGACCAATGGAAATGGAAATGTGTCCCACAGGTTGGAGTTTGGAAAAAAATGAGTTGAAGTTTTATCTTTGATATGATGGTATTAAGAAATGAAATGTTATTGGATTTAAAGTGGTGTAATGTTGGAAAATGGAGCAATTGTAACTCCAAGGATGAGTGAAATTGGTACAAGTGTTGAAGTGGGCTCATAACCCACAGGCCCAGGATTTTGAAAAGGAACAGATGTACCCTTGATGAAGGAAGAAATTTGGAAGAATCAGTAATCCAATCAGCATACGTTTCGTAGGAGGTTACGCAAAAACCTGAGAGTGGTGAAGTAACGATAGATGTTTTGTTTGGCTTGCAGAAAACCATGGATTTACTCGAAACCAGTTCGAGAACAAGAGAAATTCTGCAATGCTTGTGAGTATGCCCAAGTGTTAAAAATACGTGATTCGATATTTACATATGTGGTAATGATTCAAATGCAGGATGGATTGGCCCCCATACCGGAGACTTCTATCATGAACTATCATATGTTGATGAAAAATCAGAGAGCCTTGAAAACCTTAGAAGAGTGTCGACACGATAAGCCATAAAACCATAGAATGGTAGTACGATGGAACCCTTTACAGGCAACCGTTGCCAATCGTAGGTTATACGGTAAGGTTCAACCCAGACCCGTTTTCTGTAGGAGAAACCATAAATTGTAGCCCACCATGAGTATTTCGATAGTTGTCTAGAATGGACACAGACCTATCAGCTAAGAAGATCCAGTCTCGGACGAACTTCAACGTTGACGAACCGACCCAAGATTTTGAGGAAAACTCTATGCTTCTGACAGAAGAGCGTTAATGAAGGAACTATTGTAAGATATGTGAAGAGACATACATTGTCGGCATTCCAGAGGAAGTATCTGAGTTTATTGGAGCCGTAACCTTGCTTTTAAGTGTGGTAGCACACTAGACCATTCCGATCGACGGATTTGCTGGAAGACCCCCAAACCCTAACCTTTTCTTGCTGCCTCTTCGAATCTCGAGGACGAGATTCATTTTAAGTGTGGTAGGTTTGTAACATCCCAAAATTCTAAATTTTGGAATGTTATAATAAATAAATAGTTTTGATTGATTGATTGTTTGTTGTGTGTTTTCTGGTGTGAACTTGAGTGAAATTTGAAACTTTACGAAAGTTGAATGAGAGGGAATGAAATGACTTTCCCAAACTTCCACCTTGCATTTATGATCTCCATGAATTCAAATTATTTTCATCACAAAACCCTGGAGAGAAGATGACATGACTTCTTCCATTTATTTAAATGACAAGGGGTGTTGAAAATATTTGAATTTCATTTGGAAAATATTTCCAATTCTGAAACTTTATGCAACTCAATGATTTTCACGAGAGAAGATAAAATGACTTCTTCAAATTAAATGAAATATGAGTTGGGAGTTTTAAAAGAATTAAATTCAAAGTTCTTTTGAATTTATTTCCAATTTGGAGTTATTTGAGTTTTATTCAAATTATTTTTCTCCAAAAACTAAATATATAGGAAATAGGGTAACATGATTCCCTACATCAGAAAATTGGAGAGAAATTAATTTGAAGTCATTTTGGTATTTTAAAAATGATTTTTGTTGGATTTTATTGGACCGGTAGCACTGTGTGAATTATTAAAATTTGTGTGTATTTTATTTGAAGCTAAAATAGTGTTCATGTTGTAGAAAATCTTTTTCTGAAAATTTTGATATATTATATGCCTATATAAATTTTTTATTTATTTCTGTTTTGTTGTCTCTGTCAAAAAAAAAAATTTGCTGCGCCCCGCCGGGCCAAGGGCCAAGGCCCAAGGCCAAGCCAGCGGCCGGCCGGCCAAGGCCATCCACCGCACGCACCTAGGGAGCCAGGGAGCCAAGGTTTCCTATTCTTTTACAAATCCTAGTAGGATTTGATCCCGTTTCGTTATTCCGTTTATTCCGATTTGTTTCTAGATCTTTTCCCTTTTGTTTCCTAATCCTAGTCTATTTCTTGTCCCCTACCCAAGCAAAGCCCTCCCCTCCCCACTATAAATACTCAAGCACCCCCCCCTCCAACACATCAAACCAACACCTCTCCTCTCCTCTCCTATCCGCTCCTCTCCGCAGCAGCAGCAGTGCAACACCACCGCCGCCGCCAAGTGCCGCCGCCGCGCCCACGACCTCTCCAGAGGTTTATATGATCTCCACACCACCGTCCCCTGATCTCCTTTCCTCCCGGAGCAAGCGCAACCTCGCATCCGATCTTCTTCCCCAACTCCGACGACGACTACGGTGAGATCCACGAAATCCCGTAATTCATTTTTTTCAAAAAATAGCAATCTTAGAAAATTCATATCTTTTAGAGTTTTTAGTATTTTTGAGTGATTCCAATTGCTATGTGTCACAAATTTGCTGAAGTTTCTGTTAGTCTCTATGGATTTCAAATTTGAGTAGTTTAAATTTGAATTTGATAAATTTTGTTCAGATTAGTATTTTGGCCATAACTTGAGTTTAAAAATAGGTTTTTAATTAATTCTTTTTGCTCCTGGTCTCTAGGACCTTTGTTTATCCAGTAGTATTTAGTATTTTATTTCTAGGTTAATTTAAATTAGGTTTTTAGCAAAACAGTACTGTTTTATTATTAGTTCTGTTTTAGCTTTTTCTTTATTGTTTTTATTAGTTTTAAATTATTATTTTTGTCACTTTTGACAAAATTAGTTGTGTTTCTGTTAGACAACAGGAAAAAATTTATTTTTATTTTAAAAATTTATTTTCCTTAGTTTTGTATGAAACCTTCTATAGGTCATAGTTAGAGTTTTATAAAAGCTTTTTATTTGTTTCTTTTTGCAAATAAAATTTTATGGAAAAAATACTTTCTGTTAAATTAGTTATTTTACATTTTATTTTCTGTTAATTTATTAGTTTAGTATTTTAATTGTTGTTAAGTTTTTACTTACGGCAAAACTATATTAGATGTTTGTAGCAAAGTCATAGATCTTCGTTAGTAGTTTTTCTTTGTAGTTTTATTTGAAGTTTCTTTTGATTTTGTTTGAGTTTTATTATCGATTTTCCTTGCTGTTTTGATTGTTATTTCGAGTGCTAAAATTGTTTGCTAGGATGTTTTCTTATGTGAATGCTATGTTTGACTATATAGATTTTCAACGGAGTGACGATTAGTTCTACCAAGTCATTTTCTGACAGCGTTGTTATCTTCATCAAGTATTACCAGGCAAGTTCACTTTGACCATGTTTTTCATACCTATGTATTTTATTGCCTCTAGTGTCATCTACGCAACAATCCCTCCAGTAGTGATATTGAATCCTTGTAGTTGAGTAGTATGCATGAGGTAGGAACCCATCACCCTGTTGCCAAGCCCGGGACGTTATTTATTTTAATGCTACGCTATAGTAGACGGGCTTGGTATGAGTGCTCGGGAGTGGTGTGAGAATGGAGGCTCTACGTCAATGACGACAACTCCATGATGGAATCTGCAAGGACTGCATCTTCGAGGCCTCAAGACTTCAAGACTCGAGACAAGAATTCAATACACACTACTGGGTGAAGGATGGTTGTGGGCACCTGGAGAAACCAGTGGTTGGCCGGGATGCATGGAGAAGCGCCATGACATCTTGCGGAAAGCTTCACCCAGACTCAAAGAGACGGAAGAATACTTCATGCCCGGAAGCTTACCTGTGCAACCGCAAGTTATTATGGGCTCTTGCTTGGTTGACCTTAGTGGTGACTCTGGCTGGGACGGTGCTAGCAGATGTAGAACTACGGTAGGATGGGATGAGCACCGGACAGTGGTCAGAGGAACTCTTCGGAAGACCATGTTTCGGTCATCTTGTTCTCAAACACCCTGAAGTGCGAGAACGTAAAAAGAGGGATCGGATCTTGCGGGTAAAGTGTACAAACCTCTGCAGAGGGTTTAAACCTAATCGATTAGCCGTGTCCCGATTCACGGACAATTTGAGCATCCGGACTTGGATCTATCTCGGAACTCTCAACACCGGATGATAACTTAATTGTGGGCAACTTATGATGATTTGGGCTATGAGACATCGGTTGGCGGAACCATGTCATGATAGAAAACTCCATAGTACAGCTCCAATTATTCCTTTGTTGTAGGGAAAATAAAACCAGCTTTTATGCAAAACAAAACTCAGACACAGAGCCACAAAGCCATATTGCATATAGTATAGTTTTATTATCTGTTCTCTCATGTTGTGATCTTGCCGGTACATTCAATGTATCGATTTACACGGCTGCAACGTATCATGTTGCAGATATTTCCTCGACGAGTAAGAGTACGATATGTGGTTACGGTCTACACTCAACCTGCCGATGGCGTTGATGGGACTCCACACCCGTTTGATTGTTTCCGCTGAGTATTATGAGGTATATATCATTTTACGTTATTTATACATGTGATTGCACTTTGATATATACATTGATGTACCGTGTGTGCCAAAGATACCTTGATCCGAGGATGGCATGAAACACAGAGGCTTGACCGTCTGAGGTCGGGTCGCTACAATCTTCGATCATCATCATCACTAACCCTTCTCCATCGCCAATTCCATGATGCTCCCCACCGAGAGTGAGTAATTCCTTTGTAGGCTTGCTCGTTGGTGAGGAGTTGGATGAGATTCATCATGTAATTGAGTTGGTTTTGTTAGGGCTTGACCCCTAGTATCCATTATGTTCTGAGATTGATGTTGCTATGACTTTGCCATGCTTAATGCTTGTCACGTTGGGCCCGGGTGCCATGATTTCAGATCTGAACCGTTTATGTTATCATCATTATATCTATGTTCTAGATCCGATCTTGCAAGTTATAGTCACCATTATATCTATGTTCTAGATCCGATCTTGCAAGTTATACTTGTGGGTTAAAATTCTCATACATGGATCCTATCTCAGATTTCATGGCCTCAAGGCTCACCATTGTCGATGTCAAAACTGACAGATCTCGGGTAGGGGGTCTCAAACTATGTGTCTGAGGATCAATGTAACAAGGGACGATGGGGACATGATGTTTACCCAGGTTTGGGCCCTCTTAAAGGAGGTAAAACTGAAAGTGCATTATATCGACTAGAGGGGGGGGGGGGGGTGAATAGGCTATTTTTATGAATTCTTCACTGAGGTATTTGCCGGTGAGGAAATTCCTTAGCGAAGAACTTCTTGCAATGGATTTAGTACTCAGTAGTAAACATACCAGAACACTAGCATGGTCATCATGATGAAATGAAGACAAGCACAGAGTCTGTAAAGCGTAAACACATGATAACACATGATGAAGACAAACAGACTGAAGAAATTGAACTGAGGAAATTGAGAAAGTCTTCAGTCAAAGTCTTCAAGCACAGATATGAACAAGCGCACAACACAGTCATGAGGAAATGAAAGAGTTGAGGAAAAAAACCAGTAAGCTTGGTGAAGACAATTATTTGGTAGACCAGTTCCAACTGCTGACTCAGGTGTACGTCTGGTTGGAGCGGCTAGGTATTTAAACCTGAGGACACACAGTCCTGGACACACAGTCCTCACCGTATTCTCCTTGAGCTAAGGTCACACAGACCTCAAGAATCACTCGTGGTAAGTCTTCAGGTGACTTCCAAACCTTCACAAACTCGGTCACTCGGCGATCCAGAATTCCTCTTGGATGCTCTAGACCATGACGCCTAACCGTCTGGAAGAAGCATAGTCTTCAAAGGTAACAAGCGTCGGTTCCACGCAGGCTCAATCTCTTAAGTGATGCTCAATCACTTTGGGTTTGTAGGTGTTTGGGTTTGGGTTTTCTTCACTCGATGATTTTTGCTCAAAGTCCTCGGAGGATGGGATGCTCTCAAATGACAAGTGTCAGTTTCTCTCGGAGCAGCCAACCAGCTAGTGGTTGTAGGGGGCGACTATATAGACTAGGGAGCAGCTCGACATGATAAGACATAAATGCCCTTCAATGATATGACCGTTAGGTGGGTAGATATTTTGGGACAGCTGGCGCATAGCACAACAACGGTCGGAAATTTGAGTATCAAATTCCTCAGGGCTATGATGTTCCTCACTGTGTAGGCAATCCATACTGGCGAATTCCTAACTCCTTAGTCAGAACAAATTCCTCGGCGATCAGAAGAACTTCGTCTCTGTCACTGAAGAAATTGACTAAACTGTATGAGATTTCCAATGGCTTCACTCGAAGGGATTGGTTGGTGTAGGATTTTGAGTTGAGCATCACTTGGAAATTTTTACTTAGTATTTCCTCGACCCCCTTTAACAGTACGGTGTTTCCTATGACTCAAGAAAGAGAAAATGAAACTACAAAAACAAAAGTCTTCACGCTTCATGTTCCTCAAATGAATACCAAGTCTTCAAGGTCACACCAATTTCTTCACTTTCAAAGTCTTGAAAGTCTTCAAATCCAAAGTCTTCGGTTGAAGAACTTCATTTTTAGGGTCGACTTTCTCTCAGAATATCAAACTCCTCATAGACTTATAGACCTGTGTACACTCATAAACACATTAGTCCCTTAACCTATAAGTCTTCAATACACTAAAATCACTAAGGGGCACTAGATGCACTTACAATCTCCCCCTTTTTGGTGATTAATGATAATATAGGTTAAGTTTTCAACGGGGATAAACATATGAAGTGTAAATACTGATATTGAGGAATTTGATTGCAAGATATAGAAGAACTCCCCACGAAGATGTGCATAGTGAGGAATTTGCTTTTGAAGCAATGCACACTTGAAGAGTTGAATCATGGAGATCTCCCCCTATATCTTGTAATTCATACACGCATTTGACATAGTGTATGAAGAATTTGAAATGCATGATGAAATATGGTGACTGATGTAATTCAACATGCGTGCATAAACATTAATGAGGAATAAGCATGCAGAAAAACTACAGCAAAAGTATCAGGTCACCATAGAGTTTAAGTTTACAACTCGATCCAGCAAAGTCATCAGAAGAACGAGAGTTGTAACACAAGAAAAAAACGCCCATATAAGATAGACCCGCTTGAAGACTAACACAAATTTCTCCCCCTTTGTCATCGAATGACCAAAAGGATCGAAAATGAGGACTAACGCCCCTGAAGAATATCAAGCTGATGAAGGAGCGCCAGCGTTGTTGGGGTCGTTCGTTGATGTAGGGCCTGCCGCAGTATCGTCCAAGTCTTCATGCTCATCGGTGTTGCGCGATAAAGAATAGGAGCTGGCCACCAAGGAAGGAACCTTGACCTTCTTGTATTTCTTCGGTGGAGGTGCAGACTAGTCAAAGTCCTCCTTGAGACCCATTTTCTTCAGATCTTCTTCACCATATACATGTGATAGAATAGCCTAGGTGCGACCGAAGACTTCATGGAGGTAGTAATGATTTTCTTCACTGCATTATGTGTAGCAGTCATGTTGTGAAGAATTGAACCAAACTGACGCTTAACCCATTTATGGTTTCGATCCACCTTCTGGTGAAGACTTAGCGTAAGCTCACGGTCACCATCACACGAGGAGCAAAGTGGCTTGAGGATTTGGCTTGGAGGCATGGGCAGCTGAATCATGAGTGGCGAGTCATCATTGGTGGAATAAGATGCAGCTTTGAATCGACCATCCAATGGGACGAATGCCTTCATCAATAACAGCTGGTGCCTTGCCCTTTTCATCACCGAGGAATAGGTCCGCATGAGGACTTCAATCGGGGGCAAGTAGCTGAGGTGATTCTGAAAATCAGCCTTGTAGTTGAGTGAAGACCTTGTCGTGAGGAATCTCATAATCCAAGGTGCATAAGGCTTCAGCTTAAATGGAGAAAGTGCAACATTTGCCAGAGTCCTCATGAAGAAATCATGATAGTTGACGGGTATGCCATGAATGATGTTGAATACCAAATTCTTCATGATGCCAACAATTTCCTCATCAGATGAGTCGTGGCCTTTGATTGGACTCATAGTCTTCGTCAGAATGCGATAGAGTGTCCTTGGTAAATACTGCAATTCCTTCACGAGGAATTTTGTCCTTGAGGCTTGACCAGGTTTCAATGGCTTCATCAGCACTTGCATATAGTGATATGTAAGCTTAGGCTCTTGGTACATGCAACGAGCTCCTTCAGATGGAGGACTGATGGGCAGGGCATGAAGTAATTCAGAGGCCGGTGCTTTGTAGTGAGTGTTTTCGGTCATCCGTCCAAAACCCAGGAGTTCACATCACAAGATCTCCTGTGATGTGCGGTGTTATGAGAATTGAAGAATGAGCTCTTCATTCCAATCAACTATGTTTGTGCAAAAGTTGAGGAGGCCTGTGTCATGAAGCACACTGAGGATAGGTGTGAAGCATGGCAGTGATTCCATGTCCACATGAGGAATATGCTCGTGGTCGAAGACTTTGTCCTTATTGAAGAGGAGTGAAGAATAGAAGTTGGCCTGGTTGGCTGTCCAGAAGCGCTTCCTTCTAAGACGAGCAGAATCATATGGATTGTAGTCAGTGAAGAACACGTGCTCACCGAAGAAATCATCAGCCTTGAATTTCTGCTTATTTGAGAATGTATCCTTTGGTTTGGGCTGAGGAGTGTCAGTCAATTGCATTAGTACCTCAGGAATCGCAATCTCAGGCTCCACAGGCTGAGGAATTTCAGTTTCTTCTTCAGTGACAACCTGGGTCTTTAATTCTTCATTAACATTTTCTTCAGCACTAGTGGCTGGAATCTCTTCATGGATAGACGAGGTTGCACGTGGTTCTTCAGATCCCATTTGTACTTGATGATGAGGGGACTGAGGAATTTGTTGCAGTGGTGTGAACAGAGGAGAGTTGGGGTGCTGACTTTCCCAAAAGTCATCATTCATCACCGGTGTTGTACACCCAATGTCCACATCTTCATCTTCACTCTTTTCCTCAACGCTGGCCTCTTCAGCAGTGAACTAAAGCATGGGTGATGAGACTGTTGGGGCTGAAGGGATTGCATCCGCTTCAATTTCTTCATCCAACTGCTCTGACGAAGCAGCAGAAGGATTCTCTTCATCTGATTCACTTGGAATCACATATTCTTCATCAAAAGGAACAAGGTCCTTTGATTGCATGGATGAGACTGGAATAGCATCAATTGGATTTGTAAAAGAGCTGGTCAATGGCTTCATCTTCTTTGGAGCTGAAGAATCTGATGAAGTTGATGCTTTCCTTTTCTTCACTGCTGCATGCTCTACAGCCTTGGTTTTCTTCACATCTGATGTAGACGGAAGGATCGGAGTTGGGGTAGGTGCAGGAGGAGCAGAGGAATTTGGTTCAATTACTTCAGGCACAACTGATGCAGTTGCCCTGACTTCTTCAGTTTCTTCAGGCGCAACACTAGTGGTTGCCCTGGCAATTTCTTCAGCGGCTGGAATGCAGTCATCATCCCTGGAACTCACATTTACTTCAGCAGCCTGAATGTCATCAGCGGTGCTGGCATGTTCTTCAGTCGGCTGAGCAGATGCTTCAGCCTGAGGAATTTCTAGTTGCGATGGAGCTGCAACATTTGGAGTGAACTTTTCTGTCAACTTCACAAAAGCGGACTTTGGCTCCAAGCCGGTCAATATGTATACGTCAAATTCATCACTGATTTTCTTGATCTCAGATTGAATATTGACAAGTTCTTCAGTTGTCATAGAGACAACGTGTTTCTTCAGAAAACGCTCCTTCTTGTACTGCGCTTTCTTGATCTGCCTGGCCTTTTCAAATCTCCATTTCTCTTCTTGTATGAAGGTAGTTAGCATATGACTTTGGCCAGCAGTCAACTTGAAACTAGGCATAGGAGTGTTTGGGTCCTTGTGCCAGAGATCAATGTAGTTGAGGATCAACTTTGGATCCAAAAGCAGAGGCACATTTGTGCCTTGGCTCTAGCGGCCCTGACCTACTTGTCTCTGATGATTTCAGCAAGTTCCTCATCATCAGCTTCGTCTTCATCAAACAACACTTGGAAGGCGACCTGCTTCTTGTGAGGACTTGAGCGAGAACCTCGTCCAGCAGTGGCCTTTGTCTTAAGCAGAGAGGGGCCAGTTGAAGAATTCCGTGCAACTGAGGAACTAGCAGAAGCTCCTGAGGCAATAGAGATGCCTGTAGTCCTTTCGCACGTGGCAAGATGAACAGGTGCAAAGGATTTGGTCGGAGCAGCTGAGGACTTGAGCAGAGGAGCTGAGGATTTTGGAGGAGCAGGATTAGCGTGAGGAATTGGCCGTGAGGGCTTTGAGAATTCTGGCCGTGAGGGCATAGCTGAGGAACTCAGCCGTGAGGGCATTGAAGAAGAAGCGATTGGCTTGTGAGCAGACTTCTTTGACATGGCCTTCTTCGGTTTTATAGAGGCCTCAGCAGCAGCAGAGTCTTCGTTGAATTTCCTCACTGCTTCTCTGGCTTGTCTAGCCAACTTGGCCTGGCGCTTGGCCGATTCATCAGGATAATCCTCGCTTGAGGCTAGTGGATCTGCTTCTTGGCCAGGTGCCAATGAAGGTCTTGGGCATGGAGGATTGAGTGCGAATTTCTTCATGTATTTGGGAGTAACATATCTGTACTCCCTCCACTCTCTTGCCCATCTCCTCTCTATCCTTTGTATTCGCACCTTGTGCTGATTCTTGTCCTCCTTACCAAACTCGGCCTCATCAGGAGTGCAATAGTCTTTGTATATGTCATCAAGGATCTCAAAGGCAGTATTGATTTCAGGCCTCTTTCCTCCTTTCTGTGGCTTCTTTACATCAGCCATTTTCTTCAGCTGAGGAATTTTAACAATGGAATTCTCTGAAGATGTATGCAACTTTTCTTCGAGGGACACTGCAAATGAGTTAACTTGATGAGAACCTAGTGATTCAGCAGCGGACACGAGTACCTGTGAACAGAGTATAGTTGCGAGGAATTTGGAGAGGTCATATGCGTTCTCAGAAGGTTTTGTAAAAAGAACAAGTTTGAGGAATTTGACCAGATGAGTCTTGAAGAATTTCACTAAGCGTTCTTTGTCTTAGGTTCCAGAGTTGTACAGATCAGAAATCCACACAATTGAGGAATCTTGAAGAAAAATATAACTTAGAGAAATGAATCAAGAATGATGACATGTGAGGTGTTTAGTGTGTGAAGATTTGAAGAAAAACACCTTTGAGGATTTTGTAGAAATCATTTGAATCAAAGAGGGCAGTAAAAGTAACTTTTAATTACCCTGGACGAAGAACACTACGAACTGGGATGTGGAGATGTGAAGTTCGTCAGCGCATATCTTCCATGCCCTAACTCGGCAGAGGAAGACAACTACGGCGGTGGTGGGGTGAAGAAATCCACGGCCGGTGAGGGAGTCATAGATTAGGGGGTATCTGGACAGCCGGACTATATGCTTTGTCCGGACTATTGGAGCGTGAAGATACAAGACTCAAGACTCCGTCCCGTGTCCGGATGGGACTCTTCTTTGGTGGAAGACAAGCTTGGCGATCTAGATAATATATTTCCTTCCTTGTAACCGACTCCATGTAAACCCTAGCCCTCTCCGGTGTCTATATAAACCGGAGAGGTTGGTCCTAAGAAGGCCGATCACAATCACAATCATAATCATCATAGGCTAGCTTCTAGGGTTTAGCCTCTACGATCTCGTGGTAGATATACTCTTGTACTACTCATATCATCAATATTAATCAAGCAGGAAGTAGGGTTTTACCTCCATCGAGAGGGCCCGAACTCAGGTAAAAATTGTGTCCCTTGCTTTACATTACCATCAGCCTAAGACGCATGATCGGGACCCCCTACCCGAGATCCGCCCGGTTTGACACCGACATTGGTGCTTTCATTGAGAGTTCCTCCGTCGTCAGCTGCAAGGCTCGATGGCTCCTTCAATCGTCAACAACACGGTCCAGGTGAGACTTTTCTCCCGGACAGATCTTCGTGTTCGGGCCAGCGGCCAATTCGCTTGGCCAACTGGAGCAGATCGACAGCTACGACCCTGGCCACCAGGTCAGGTTCGAAAACCTGAACTACACGGCCGATATCCGCGGAGACTTGATCTTTGACGGAATCAGGCCTGTGCCAGGAGCGCCGGACAGTCACGATGAGCACGGCTTAGACTTGCTGTCAGACAATGCTCGGGAAATCACCCCTGCAGTAGCCCCGGACCTAAATCCGAAGCAGACTGCGTGGCCCAAGGAAGGGTGGATAGACCCCGCCCCACAGGCCGCACACTCATCGACGGTAGAGCCGAACCCAGGCCTTACCTCTAAGGTAGCCTACAACATCGAACCCCCGGACTCGTATCCGGCTGTAGGTTCCAGTCTGCGCGCTCCCGAGCGCGCCAAGCCTGGTTGGGCTCCGGTAATGGAGTTTACCGCCGCGGATATCTTCCAGCACTCGCCCTTCGGCATGATGCTGAACTCATTAAAATCTCTATCTTCGACAGGAGACTCTCGGCCGAACTATGTCCGGCTCGAGCGGGAAGCAGGCGACGAAGGAATTCGTCGCCCACCCACCACCCACTTCATTGCCACGGTCGATGAATTAACCGACGTGCTTGACTTCGACTCCGAAGACATCGACGGTATGGACGACGATGCAGGAGAAGAATAGGAACCACCGCTCACTGGGCAGTGGACAGTCACCCCGTCATATGATATATACATGGTGGATACGCCTAAGGAGGACGACGGTGAAAATCCGGAAGATAAAACCTCTGGGCAAAAACCAAAACGACGGCGCAGACCCGCTCCAAGTCCAGCAACAGTAAAAATAGCGACAAGAGCGCCAGAAAGATCGACACCCCAGCCAACCCCGAAGGCAGCAACGACCATACGGACCCAACGATGGAGTTGGATGAGCCAGGTCATGCTGAACACAGCTCGGAGCAGACGCCCGACCACAATGATCTCGAGGGACGAGTTCATCAAACCGCCCCAGGACAAGAACAAAGTCCAGACGATGATGCATTCATCGTCCCGGAAACACGCGAGGAACAAGATAACCTCCACAGAAGGCTTATGGCCACCGTGAGAAGTCTGAAGAAGCAGAAGCAAAGGCTAAAGGCCACACCGGAAATGCTCAATCGTAGATGGAATAAAGTGCTAGACACTGAAGAAAGATACGGCGACGATCGCCATACAAAGAGCTATCCAAAACGCAAGCTGCTGCCAGAATTCGAAAACGAGGCCATTCCACCAAAGAACAACACGACCAGGAGGCCGGACGAACCACTTCATAACCGCGACAGAGCAGCTACCGACACCACGCACGATCTACGTGAGCACCTGGATAAGAAAGCCGACACGACTAGGTCCATCTACGGATCTAAAGGACACATCCCGGCGCTGGACTATGGTCACCAAAACGATCATACCGATCGGATACCAGTTCGGAACAAACACCGGACACAACAACAACCGACGGCATGCCACAATACATCCAGATACAGAGGGGCTTCTCACCCCCTGTGCTTCACCGAGGAAGTACTGGACCATGAATTTCCACAGGGTTTTAAACCTGTGAACATAGAGGCATACGACGGAACGACAGACCCAAGGGTCTGGATCGAGGATTTTATCCTGCATATACACATGGCTCGTGGGGATGACCTCCACGCCATCAAATACCTTCCCCTCAAGCTGAAGGGACCAGCTCGACACTGGTTGAAGAGCCTCCCCGAAAATTCAATTGGGAGTTGGGAGGAACTTGAGGACGCTTTCAGGGCCAATTTTCAAGGGACTTATGTCCGGCCTCCGGATGCGGACGGTTTAAGTCACATAATCCAACAGCCCGGAGAGTCCGCTCGCAAGCTATGGAACAGATTCCTCACTAAGAAGAATCAAACTGTCGATTGTCCGGACGCCGAAGTCTTAGCGGCATTCAAGCACAACATCCGCGACGAGTGGCTCACCAGACACCTCGACCAAGAAAAGCCAAGGACAATGGCAGCCTTAACAAGCCTTATGACCCGCTTTTGCGCGGGTGAAGATAGCTGGTTGGCCCGTAAAGGCACCAGCGACCCAAGCACATCCGAAATAAGGGATGGCAACGGGAAACCATGGCATAATAAAAACAAACGTCAAAACAAGGAAGAGAGCCCGGACAACACAACGGTCAACGCCAGATTCAGGGGCCCTTGACCTGATCAGCAAAAGAAGCCATTTAAAGGCAGTAAAGAGGGACCGTCCAGTCTGAACAGAGTCCTGGACAGACTGTGCCAAATTCATGGCACCCCCCACAAACCCGCGAACCACACTCACAGAGAGTGCTGGGTCTTCAAGTAGGCTGGCAAATCAAATACTGAACACAAGGGAAGGGAAACACCAAGTGAAGACGAGGATGAACCTCGCGAGCCGAACACTGGGGGACAGAAAAAATTCCCACCAGAGGTTAAAACAGTAAAAATGATCCACGCGACTCACACATCCACGAGAAGGCACGAACGCGCGCTCAGAGACGTGTACGCTATAGAGCCCATCGTAACCACACCTAACTACTGGGTGACTTGTCCGATCACCTTCGATCACACGGACTGCCTGACTAGTATTCGGCGTGGAGGATCAGAGGCCTTGGTGCTTGATCCAATAATCGACGGATACCATCTTACCCACGTCCTCATGGACGGTGGCAGTAGTCTCAATTTAATATACCAGGACACTATCCGCAGGATGGGGATAGATCCATCCAGAATTATCCAAAGCAACACCACCTTTGAAGGGGTAATACCAGGCATTGAAGCGTACGGTAGGGGCTCCATCGTACTGGAGGTAACATTCGCTCCCCAGCAACCTCGAGCGAAGAACTACTCTTCACCATCGCACCCTTCCAAAGCGGCTACCACGCATTGCTTGGAAGAACAGCCTTTGCCCGCTTCAATGCAGTACCGCACTATGCCTACCTTACACTCAAGATGCCCAGTCCACGTGGCGCCATCACCATTAACGGAAAGACAGAGCGCTCTTCACGCATGGAGGAATACGCGACGGCTCTAGCGGCCGGATACTAAGCGGCCTCCAATACCAAAAAGCATGACTGGTCGTTAAGACCACGGACATGGTTAGACGAGTCCGACAGTCCGGATGAAACTGATCCAGGGCGCCATGTACATAATCCCATAGAGGACACCAGGGGCTATAGATATTTAATACAGCCCCACCCTTGGCTCAACCTTATTGGCAGGCCAATGTTTTACATTTCTACTATCAATCGCATGCTTACACGAGTTTTCTTTTTACAGACAACATACGTGCGATACCCTTCCAGGACACGGCACAATAGAGACAAAGGCGCAGACGTGCAGCAGGGCCCCGCTCAAAGGTTTCTCTTTAGATTAAGCTCCTGTGTAAACCTTTTCTATTGCCTCTTGTTGTTTACACATCCCATGGGTGCTATACCCACAGAGGACACAGCCGTTATTGGCATTTCGCCACGAAAGACTAATGCACGTACCTGGAAATATAGGGTTTATAACGAAAGGGCATTCTTCAGCCTATTTTCTGTCATAAAGTCCGAATACCTTCGGGAGTGTTCGGCGTCACGAGTTTGGCCTTATATGCATCAGCTCCGAATCATGTCTTTGGTCAAATGTTGGGTTTGCCCGGCTCCTGGGTTTGCCGCCTTATGTTCCGTTCTTATCGGCTAAGGCGGCCAAAGGGGAACTACTACGATTGTGCCCTGGTTATTCCGGATGAGCACCTCTGTAGAGAAAGCCGAAAACTGAGTGTCCTGATACAGCGAGAGACTGTTCAACCACTCGAAGACTTACCGGAATCTTTAGGATTCCTCCGCATTAACGAAGGACCGTTTCCCGGTCATGTACACACGCGCCCGTATTCGGATGCACGCAAAAGTACTAGGGGCTGCATAGTAGCCCCACCGTCAAACTCTTATGGCTAAGTGAAAATGTTACAACTATATAGTCCGGTTGCCTAGTTCGACGTGCGATCACCTCCTTAATGGACCAAGATGTTGGGTCAAGTGTGATTATGCATATTTTTTGCGAACACCCCCGCATTGTATGCGTGGGGCCTGAAGCCAACGACTGCTAACTTTCAGAATTACATTTATACATAAAAACGGCCGCACAGGAGGTACAAATAATACTTTCGGGCACAAAGTATAAATATAGCCTCATAATCAAAATAACATTGTTTTTACAATGACACGATTTGTCACTCGAACATGACATTCTTCGAGCACTGAGCCTCTATTAAGCGAGCACCTTCTGTTACCTGCTCCAAGTAGTGCTCGGCCGGATCCTGGCCTCCCGCCGGATTCTGGGTCGCAATGAGGGTGGCCTCCATATCTGTCCAATATGCTTTAACACAGGTAAGTGCCAACTGTGCACCCTCTATACACGCCGACCTCCTCATGGCATCGATCTGAGATACGGCACCGAGGAATTGTTGCACCAAACCAAAATAACTATCCGGCCTAGGCCCCTTTGGCCAAAGATGGTCTATTATAGACCGCATGGCAAGCCCGGACAACCTATGAAGCTCCGCCAAAGCAGACATCTTCTCATTCAACGGCAATGGACGCGCGGGAGCATTGAATTGGGACCAGAATAGTCTCTCCACTTCTTTATCACCTTGATCCTCGAAAAACTTGGCGGCATCAGCGGTACTCTTCGCCAGAAATGCGCATAAGCGTCTGCAGGACACCAAATCGATCCAGTAGAGCATACTTCGGATCCAAGAACTTCATCCGCAACAAGTAGGGACTCCCAGCCGCGATTTTTCCGGCCTGTCGAAGCTCCTCCCACGCATCCCTAACCTCGGTCCGCATCTCCTTGGCCGCATTAAGCGCCTTGTTCAGGTCAGCCGAATTAACCTGATTCTCCTTCTCAAGGAGATCATACCGGTCGGCGGCATTTTTCAACTCCACAGCCATTTCAGCTATCTTGTCTTCGCTTCGGCGATGAGCAACCTGTTCGGCTCTCAATTCTTCGGCCGCCTTTAGGGCAGCCACATCGCTAGCCCGAGCTTGTTCTTTGGCTGGGCAAGTTCCTCCCTCAGGGCTTCCACGGCAGAAGCACCGTCTGCCGTCCAAGCATGTCGCATTAATATTATGCCCGTCTCATATATTCCTATACAACATAATAAGGAAAGCAGAGCACATACCTTGTGACTCGTTCAGCCGTTCGTTCACCAGCGTGATATCGGCATCAATAGATCCAATTTGCCTCCTTAGTTCGGCAACTTCAACGGACTGTTCGGTGGCCGGATCCTTAGTTACCTGCGCATATGTACAACATAATCTGTACTTACACAATATGATCCTCCGTTTGCCGCCTAGGGCGGGCAACCAAAGTCTCAGGGGCTACTATCCATATGGAGCACACCTAGCGCGTGCCTCACAACCAAAAAATTGTGTATTTCTCACTACATACCTCAAAGCCTTTGAGCAGGCTCGTAAATGCTTCATTCAAACCGCTTGTGGCGGATGAAATCTTCTTGAGAACCGTGCTCATTAATGAGCAGTGCTCCTCCGAGAGCGCAGCTTGCTTCAGAAGGCTCGTCAGTATGTCCGGCCGGATACCGAACTGTGCCGGACCCTTCTCATCGCCCCCCGTGGGAGCCGAGCGCTCCGGGCTCAGGGCGGCGGACGGATTAGCCTCAGCTTCGCAAATACGGACTCCTCCGTGATGACACCTCGGTGTCGCCCGCCTCAGGAGACGGAGAGGCTGGTGGGGTCTCACTCTCCATCATCTCCGGAGGAAGATCCCCCGAAGATGAACTCTGTTGAGAAGAGCTGCTAGTCGGACTGCAAAGAATGGATCCTGGTTAGTGTACTCGGAGAAAGGTAGTACCTTTGAATTTACGGTTAACTCACAGCTCGTTGGAGGGCTGGCCCGTTGGCGGGCATGACGCGGTGAGGGTGCCCGTCGGGGAAGAGCCCCCTGGTGATACCCTTTTCCCTTGCTTGGGCATCTCCGTCTCCAAGTCTTTGGAGGCGGCCCTCTTCTTCCCGCGCGGGGAGGAGGCTTTAGACTCCCCTTCCCGACTATCCTCCTTAGGGGAGGTAGCAATTCCCCCGGTTTGGATGCGCAGTGTGTGAAGTTCGGCTTCTCTGTTCTTCCCTTCGTCTTTCCCTGAGGGCATTTTGCTGAGCACCCGGCCAAGCATCTTGGCAATGGTTGGGCTAGGCGAGCCTTCGGGAAGTGGCGCCGGACACCTGATTCTCTCCGCCTTGCTGAGCCATTCCTGGCCACGGAGGATTTTCAGAATAATGACTATCACAAATATGAATGATGTGTCCGGTTTCAAGGTTACTTACTTGGGTATCTAGGCGATTGCAACTTAGGCCCGCATCCTCGGTGGTATCCGGACACTTTACTTGTGGTCCGAAGAATAATTTACACATCCCTTCGAGCTTCAGGCCGAATAAGTGCTTAATAGTCCGCGAACCCTCCGGATTGAACTCCCACATCCGGAGAGGCCGGTGTTTGCACGGCAACATCCGTCGGATTAGCATTACTTGAATTATGATGACAAGGTTAATGTCCTTCTCAAGAAGCTCCCGGATACGGCTCTACAGTATTGGTACATCACTAGCGGGCCCCCAATTCCGTCCTACGTCGGTCCACGACGCCAATTGTGAAGGAGGGCCCGAGCGGAACTCGGGGGCGGCCACCCACTTTGTGCCTCTGGGAGCCGTGACTTAAAACCACCTCCGCTTCCATACATCGGATACTTCTGGGAAAGAACCCTCTGGCCATGGGGCGTCGGCGTTCCTGCTTATTATGGCACCTCCGCACTCCGCATGTCGCCCCTCGATCATCTTCGGCGTCACATTGAAGGTCGTGAGCCATAAGCCGAAGTGTGGAGTGACGTGGAGAAAAGCCTCGCACACAATGATGAACGACGAGATATGGAGGATAGCATCCGGGGCTAGATCATGAAAATCTAACCCGTAATAGAACATGAGCCCCCTTACAAAGGGATCAAGGGTGAGGCCCAGACTGCGGAGGAAGTGAGGAATAAATACGACGCTCTGGGCTCGGGTGTAGGGATGACCTGCCCTGGAGCGGGAAGCCTGTGCTGGATGTCGGCAGTCAGATATCCGACCTCCCTAGGCCTCGCAATGTCCTCCTCTTTGATCGAGGAGGCCACCCACCGGCCCTGAGAGTTGGATCCGGACATACTGGAGGATCTGGGGCGTTCGAGTTTGGGTCTCGGGCGCTAGAACTCGAGATGCGGAAGGGCGCAGGGGTGGTGGAAAAGAGGTATAGGCGTCGGCCCCTTTATAAGGGGGGTGAATATCAAGAGTCCTCAGCGTGACCACTTGAGACTTATCTAAAAAACACTCGGAGTCATACCAACAGTCGTCGTGGGGTGGCGCACACCCGTATTGATGGGAGATCCCGTAATAAGGGAAACACGATCTCTGCTTTGGCGGGGCGTGCCAATAAAACCGCCTCGCAACGCGAGTTGAGGTGGGCCAAGAAACGCCAGTCCGTGTTGGGCCGGGCCATGATGCAGGGGCACGATGTACAAAAATTGCCAGCAGATTAGATTTATGTTATGCCCCCTACAATGGCGTGTCAAGATCCTTTTGCAGATCCGGACACGATTCCAGTGTTCGATAATTACTTTGGAGTATTCGGAGATGGAACCCGCCTTGCAATGCCGAAGACAAGACTGCGCGTCGGACTCATCGTCATTGAAGCCTGGTTCAGGGGCTACTGAGGGAGTCCTAGATTAGGGGGTATCCGGACAGCCGGACTATATGCTTTGTCCGGACTGTTGGAGCGTGAAGATACAAGACTCAAGACTCCGTCCCGTGTCCGGAAGGGACTCTCCTTTGCGTGGAAGACAAGCTTGGAGATCTAGATAATATATTTCCTTCCTCGTAACCGACTCCATGTAAACCCTAGCCCTCTCCGGTGTCTATATAAACCGGAGAGGCTGGTCCTTAGAAGGCCGATCACAATCACAATCATAATCATCATAGGCTAGCTTCTAGGGTTTAGCCTCTACGATCTCGTGGTAGATCTACTCTTGTACTACTCATATCATCAATATTAATCAAGAAGGAAGTAGGGTTTTACGTCCATCGAGAGGGCCCGAACCTGGGTAAACATTGTGTCCCTTGCTTTCTGTTACCATCAGCCTAAGACGCATAGATCGGGACCCCCTACCCGAGATCCGCCGGTTTTGACACCGACAGCCGGCGCGAGTACGACTGCGACGAGGTCGATGCAGTGAAGCTCTTCCTCACCGGCAACGATGAAGTAGCGGCGGCGCTAGGGTTTGAGAAGCTCGAGCGGGAGTGAGATCGAGCGGAGTAAAAAAGAAGTGAGGAAGGGGAGGGGGTATTTATAGCCACGGTGAAAAACTGTTCGCCTGAAGAATTTGGACGAACTTGCCCCTGACCCTTCTCATTCGCTTGACATGTGTCACCCAAGTACTGAGAAGTGGAGATCGTTGGCGAATAGATAAGTATTTCGTGGGATGCGGAACGGTTTGAGCAGCAAAGCCGAAATTTTGGATACGATAAGTTAAAAGTTCCGTTCGCAAATTCTTCAGCTGACAAGGACACAGTGAAGATTTTGAACGAGTTTCAAATAGAACGCACATGAAGAATTTGTGAATAGAATGGGTTGAGTTTAGCATAGAGGGGGAAGGGTCCGATCACATTCACTTAGCAGAAAAACCAACTTGAAAAATTAGCCATAAGTGAATGCTGTAGAGGACATAAACTCATATATATATATATATCCAATTAAGAAAAACAACGGAAACAGTGAAGACAATGCAAAGTTGAAGAAAATGAACAACTGAGGAATTTCAAAACTGAGGAAAAACTCAAATTGAAGATTTTCAACTTTTGGTGGTGGCGTGACCCACCGTATAAGAATGATGATTTCAGATACCGCGTACAATTGTCGTAGGGTTCTGAGAATCAAATTCTTTGTTAATTTATTCACACTTAGAGTTTTATTCTTCATTGATTGAAGAAAAATGTTTCTTCATGTGTTGCACATCTAAGTCATCAATTTTGCATAAGTGTTAGGATGAGTGTCCTTTACAAAGAACATTCAAAGACTCTAAGATATTTAGCTCACATCGCAACTTGCTAAATATCTTCTCATCCAAGGGCTTTGTGAAGATATCGGCTAGCTGTTCTTCAGTCTTCACATGCTCAATAGAAATGTCGCCCTTCAACACATGATCATGAAGAAAATGATGACGAATCTGAATGTGCTTTGTCTTCGAGTGCTGAACTGGGTTGTGAGCAATCTTGATGGCACTCTCATTGTCACAGAAGAGAGGCACATTCTTCATGTTGACGCCGTAGTCCTTAAGAGTTTACTTCATCCACAGCAATTGAGCACAGCAAGAACCAGCAGCAATGTACTCAGCTTCAGCAGTAGACAGTGATACGCAATTCTGTTTCTTTGAGGACCAATAGACCAAAGATCGTCCGAGGAAATGACATGTACCAGATGTTGACTTGCGGTCCACACGATCACCAGCATAGTCAGAGTCAGAATATCCAATGAGATCAAAAGCCGAGCCCTTGGGGTACCATAATCCAAGTGTTGGTGTGTGAGCTAGATATCGAAGAATATGCTTCACAGCCTTATGATGTGATTCCTTCGAAGTAGCTTGAAATTGGGCACACATGCAAACACTAAGCATAATATCTGGCCTAGATGCACATAAGTACAATAAAGAACCAATCATGGAGCGGTATACCTTTTGATCGAAGTCAATACCATTTTCATCAGTGCATAGATGGACATTTGTGGGCATTGGAATTTTGACGCCTTTGCAATCTTGCATGCCGAATTTCCTCGAAGACATCCTTGAGGTATTTCTCTGAGATATGAATATGCCATTCTTGTTGTTAATTTGAAGACCTAAGAAGAATTTCAATTCTCCCATCATAGACATTTGATATTATTCACTCATCATATAGGCAAATTCATCACCATAACGTTGGTCAGTATAGCCAAAGATAATATCATCAACATACATTTGGCACACAAACAATTCACCATCATAAGATTTAGTGAAAATAGTAGGGTCGAGTGAACCGGGTTTGAAGCCTTTCTTCATGAGGAATTCCTTCAAAGTATCATACCACGCCCGAGGGGCCTGCTTGAGGCCATAGAGGGCCTTATTGAGTCTGAAGACTTTGTCAGGATTCTTTGGATCTTCAAAACCTGGGGGTTGAGCTACATATACTTCTTCCTCAAGCTTACCATTGAGGAATGCACTTTTCACATCCATTTGATATAAAGTGATATCATGATGGTTAGCATAAGCAAGTAATATGCGAATAGCCTCAAGTCTAGCAACATGTGCAAAAGTTTCATCGAAATCAATTCCTTCAACCTGTGTGTAGCCTTGAGCTACTAGCCGTGCCTTATTCGTCACCACAAGGCCATTTTCATCTTGCTTGTTGCGGTAGATCCACTTTGTGCCAATGATATTGTGCTTGCGAGGATCTGGACGTTTGACCAGTTCCCAGACATTGTTGATCTTGAATTTATGTAATTCTTCTTGCATGGCCTGAATCCACTCAAGCTCCATAAATGCTTCATCTACCTTAGTGGGCTCTGTAATAGAGACAAAAGCATAGTGCCCACAAAAGTTAGATAAATGTGAAGCTCTTGAGCGTGTGAGAGGACACAGTGCTTCATGTCATCGATGATCTTTTCAACTTGCACTTCTTTTGCAACGCGAGGATCAGCTGGTTGTCGTCGAGGAATTTGATCAAGCATTTTCTTCAAAGCACCATTTTCTTCAAAGATTTTCTTGGTGCATTATCTTGACGTTCTTCACGTTACGGAATGAATTCTTCAAAGCAGATTCTTCGGTAGGAATGATATCCTCGGTAGCCTTGAACTTGATAGATTCCTCGATTGCTGGTTCATCTATCACGAAGGTAGGTGCTCTCTTTGCGAGCCATTAGTTTCATCGAATCAAGCACATCTACAGTTTCAACAACCTTGTGAAGAATGTTGTTGAAGACTCTGTAGGTGTAGTCCTTTCCGTAACCAAGCATGAAACCTTCATGTGCTTTCGGTGCAAATTTAGAGTTGTGATGAGGATCTCTAATCTAGCATTTAGCACCGAAGACTTTGAAATAACTCACATTGGGTTTCTTGTCAATGAGGAGTTCATAGGCAGTCTTCTTGAAGAATTTGTGAAGATATACTCTGTTTATGATGTGGCATGCAGTATCAATTGTCTCAATCCAGAAACGACGAGACATCTTGTATTCATCAAGCATAGTGCGAGCCATCTCAACAAGAGTCCTGTTCTTGCGCTCCACGATGCCATTTTGCTGAGGATAAGGAGTAGATAACTCATGAGTAATACCGAGTTCATCAAGATAGTCATCATGACCAGAATTCTTGAACTCAGTTCCATTGTCACTTCTGATGTGCTTGATATTCACACCAAAGTTGGTTGAAGCCCTCGAGGAAAATCGTTTGAAGACTTCCTGCACTTCACGTTTCTAAGTAACAATGTGTACCCATGTGTATCAAGAGTAATCATCAACAATAACAAAGCCATATTAAGATGCTTCATTTGAAACTGCAGAATAATGGTTAGGACTGAAGAGATCCATGTGAAGCAATTCAAATGGTCGAGTAGTGGTCATGATAGTCCTCGCTGGATGCTTAGCCTTTGTCATCTTTCCAGCTTCACAGGCTCCGCATAAGTGATCCTTGAGGAATTTTACATTGTCAATGCTAATGACATGCTTCTTCTTCGCGAGTGTGTGCAGATTCCTCATGCCAGCATGACCAAGTCGTCGATGCCATAGCCAGCCTTCTAAAGCTTTTGCAAGTAGACATACAACTGGTAGAGGTCCTGTAGAGAAATCAACAATATACAAGTCTCCTCTCCTAAAGCCTTCGAAGACTTTGGAATTGTCAGCTTCCATGATCACAACACAATGATACTTGCCTAAGATAACAACCATATCTAGATCACAAAGCATTGAGACAGACATGAGGTTGTATCCTAAGGACTCGACAAGCATGATTTTGTCCATGTGTCGATCCTTTGAGATCGCAACCTTACCTAGACCCAATACCTGACTTTTGCCTTTGTCAGCGAAAATGATATGCTTCAGATGCGATGGAGATAAGGGAACATCCATCAATAGATTCTTGTCACCAGTCATGTGATTTGTACATCCACTATCGAGGACCCACTCATTGGCTTTGGGTTGATCATCATGCAGATGAATTAGTGCATCTTACGAACTCATATACTTCATTAGTGAAGAATATGACATCAATTCATCATATCAATTTCATCAACCAATAGAACAGATAAAACAATATGAGGACGTGAGAAATGAGGGTTCATTTCTTCATGATTAGCCTGCGTCCTTTCAGGCATTTTCAGGTCTCCAGCAAATTCTTCAGACGTTTAAGCACGTCTGGAGACCTGACCCTGCAGAAGAAATTAGTTCTTTTTCTTCACCACCCACATCTGAAGGGGTGGCAAAGAGTTCATCACTCTGCGAGCTCCATACGAGAAGGGTGGCATAGAAGCCAGTCCATTTTGTTTCACATAAGAGGAGTTAGGATAAGCATATGAATAAGCAGAAAATTCTTCGAGGACTTATGAACATAATGGTTAGAAGAATAATGCTCATATTCATAGTCCTTAGCTCTTCCCTGCGAAACAGAGTTGTTAGCACGATGATATTCATATGAGGACTTTGATCCTGTTGAGGAATTTGATCCACGTGAGGAATTTGGTCCGTATGAGGACTTGGATCCATATGAAGAATTTGGTCCATATGAAGAATTTGATCTAGGGTTCCTATTCTTCACATGTGGTTTCATGAGGACATTCACCTGAAGACTTCCAAGGCACCTTTTGGGAACCCAGATTTTCTTCATAGGGGAACCGTTCCTGCAGTTAGTGCCAACATATCTAGCAAATACATCACCATTCTGATTTTTGAACAGTTTATAGTTGGAGTCAAATGACTCATTAGAAGAATGAGAAGATTCACATGTAAATCCAGATAGATTAGATGGATCAACTGGAGGTCCCTCTGAAGCAACCCATGAGGTTTTGGGGTACTGCTCAGGCTTCCAATATGTACCATCAGCATTGAGTTTCCTCTCAAAGGCTATACCCTCTTTCCTAGGGTTCCTGTTGAGGATCTTCTTTTTAATCACATCACAAAGAGTCTGATGCCCTTTGAGGCTTTTGTACATTCCTGTCATGTACAATTCCTTCAGCCCTGCATCATTAGTGATACTAGCAATGTCCTCAGATGAGGAATTAGTGATAGTAGAGAGAGTTGAAGAATTTGTAGCATTAGAAGCATTTGAACATTCAGGTGAAGAATTAGCAGATTCACGTTCAATGCATTTCAAGCATGGAGGAACAAATTCTTCCTGAGAAGCGCTGATTTGTTGAGCAAGTATTGAATCGCACTCCTTTTTAAGATCTTCATAACTTACTATTAGCTTTTCAAGATCTTGCTTTATTTGAATGAATTCATAAGAAAGCTTCTCATGATCAGATAAGAGAGTGTTATGATGACCTTGAAGGTTGTCAAACCTAGACTGAAGTCTCTGAAGATTTTCAGTCAAGGTTTTAGTGCGATTCAGTTCTTCACCCAACATATCATCACTTTTATCTAGCATGTTTTGAACCATTTCAAAAGCCTTTTGTTGATTTCACAGCAATCTTAGCAAGTTTAGAATAGCTGGGCTTGAGGTTTTCATCAGATTCATTCTCACTTGATTCAGAGGAGGTATATTTGAGTACCTTGGCACCCTTTGCCATGAAGCAATAGGTGGGACCATAGTCATCATTGCCTTCATCAGCCTTGTTGGTGAAGCCATTTTCTTCAGGGTTGAAGGTAGACTTTCTGACGAATGCGGTAGCGAGAGCTAGACTGGCCACACCAGACTCGGACTCCTCGGATGCCTCCTCTTCCTCATGTTCCTCAGATTCAGCCTCATAGTCCATTTCCCTGCCAATGAATGCCCGAGCCTTCTTGGAGCTACTCTTCTTGTGAGATGAAGACTTTGAGGATTTTGATGATGAAGACTTTGAGGATTTCTTCTTCTTTGCATCATCAGAACTGTAATCCTTGTATTTCTTCTTCTTTGATTCCTTTTCCCACTGAGGACAATCCTGAATGTAGTGACCAGGTTTCCATTTGTGGCAACGCCTCTTCTTGTAGTCACTGGATGAGGAATCATTGCTCCTTGAGGTTTTGCAAAGCGACCACGTCTTGAGAACTTCTGAAATTTCTTCACGAGCAGTGCTAGTTCATGGCTCAGTTCTTCAGGATCACTAAGGCTGCTGCCAGAATCTTCATCTTCAGATTCAGACACTACCTTGGCCTTCAGGGCACGTGATCTGCCATAGCTCGAACCATAGAGATCTCTCTTTTCAGCATGCTGGAACTCATGAGTATTTAGCCTCTCGAGGATATCAGCGGGATCAAGTGACTTGTAGTCAGCACGCTCTTGTATCATCAGTGCCAGAGTATCAAATGAGGAATCAAGCGATCTCAGCAATTTCTTCACCACCTCATGGTCGGTGATGTCAGTGGCACCAAGTGCTTGAAGCTCATTTGAGATGTCAGTGAGGCGATCGAAGGTTTTTGAACATTTTCATTGTCGAGTCTTTTGAAGCGGTTGAAGAGATTGCGAAGAACATCAACTCGAGAGTCATGCTGCGTTGAGACTCCTTCATTGACTTTGTACAACCTATCCCAGATAATCTTAGCAGTTTCAAAAGCACTCACTCTTCCGAATTGTCCTTTGCTCAGATGGCCACAAATGATATTCTTCGCTTGAGAATCGAGTTGCTTGAATCTCTTCACATCAGCAGCATTCAGAGAAGGTGTGACTGAGGGAACACCATTTTCCACAACATACCAGAGATCGTTATCAATTGCCTCAAGATGCATTCGCATCTTATTCTTCCAGTAGGGGTAGTCCATCCCATCGAAGGTAGGACACCCAACAGAGACCTTGATCATACCTGCGGTCAACATAACTAAAACTCCAGGTGGTTAGACCAAAATCACACAGAACAAGGGAGTACCTTGCTCTGATACCAATTGAAAGTGCGTTATATCGACTAGAGGGGGGGGTGAATAGGCGATTTTTATGAATTCTTCACTGAGGAATTTGCAGGTGAGGAAATTCCTTAGTGAAGAACTACTTCAATGAATAAGTACTCAAAAGTAAACATAGCAGAACACAATCATGGTCATCATGATGAAATGAAGACAAGCACAGAGTACAGAAAGCGTAAACATAGGATAACACAGGATGAAGACAAACAGACTGAAGAAATTGAACTGAGAAAATTGAGGAAGTCTTCAGTGAAAGTCTTCAAACACAGATATGAACAAGTGCACAACACAGTTATGCGGAAATGAAAGAGTTGAGGAAATAGAACCAGTAAGCTTGGTGCAGAAAATTATTTGGTAGACCAGTTCCAACTGCTGTCTCAGTTTTGCGTCTGGTTGGAGCGGACACATAGTCCTCACCGTATTCTCCTTGAGCTAAGGTCACACGGACCTCGCCCAATCACTCGTGGTAAGTCTTCAGGTGACTTCCAAAACTTCACAAACTCGGTCACTCGGCGATCCACAATTCCTCTTGGATGCTCTAGACCATGACGCCTAACCGTCTGGAAGAAGCACTGTCTTCAAAGGTAACAAGCGTCGGATCCACTCAGGATCAATCTCTTTAGTGATGCTCAATCAATTTGGGTTTGTAGGTGTTTGGGTTTTCCTCACTCGATGATTTTCGCTCAAAGTCATCGAAGGATGGGATGCTCTCAAATGACAAGTGCCAGTTTCTCTCGGAGCAGCCAACCAGCTAGTGGTTGTAGGGGGCGTCTATTTATAGCCTAGGGAGCAGCCTGACATGATAAGACATAAATGCCCTTCAATGATATGACCGTTACGTGGGTAGTTATTTTGGGACAGCTGGCGCATAGCACAGCAACGGTCGGAAATTTGAGTATCAAATTCCTCAGGGCTAGTGAAAGATCGTGGATGTCGCCTAGAGGGGGGGGGGGTGAATAGGCGCTTTAAAAAATTTACAGTTGAGGCTTGAACAAATGCGGAAGAAACCTAGCGGTTAATTTGTCAAGCACAAAACCTACAACAACTAGGCTCACCTATGTGCACCAACAACTTATGTTAAGCAAGAAAAACTACTTAGGTGGTAATAGCAAGATATATGACAAGAAACAATATGGCTATCATAAAGTAAAGTGCATAAGTAAAGGGCTCGGGTAAGAGATAACCGAGGCACGCAGAGATGACGATGTATCCCGAAGTTCACACCCTTGCGGATGCTAATCTCCGTTTGGAGCAGTGTGGAGGCACAATGCTCCCCAAGAAGCCACTAGGGCCACCGTAATCTCCTCACGCCCTCGCACAATTCAAGATGCCGTGATTCCACTAAGGGACCCTTGAGGGCGGTCACCGAACCCGTACAAATGGCAACCCTTGGGGGCGGTCACCGAACCCGTACACTTTGGCAACCCTTGGGGGCGGTCACAGGTACCCGTCAAATTGCTCGGGGCGATCTCCACAACCTAATTGGAGACCCCGGCGCTTGCAGAGCTTTACACCACAATGATTGAGCTCCGAACACCACCAACCGTCTAGGACGCCCAAGCACCCAAGAGGAACATGCTCAACGGCACCAAGCACCCAAGAGTAATAAGCTTCTCAACTTGTAACTTCCACGTATCACCGTGGAGAACTCAAACCGATGCACCAAATGCAATAGCAAGGGCACACGGAGTGCCCAAGTCCTTCTCTCTCAAATCCCACCGAAGCAACTAATGCTAGGGAAGAAAATGAGAGGAAGAACAAGAAGGAGAACACCAAGAACTCCAAGATCTAGATCCAAGGGGTTCCCTCACTTAGAGGAGAAAGTGATTGGTGGAAACGTGGATCTAGATCTCCTCTCTCTTTTCCCTCAAGAACTAGCAAGAATCATTGGAGGGATTGAGAGTTAGCAAGCTCAAGAAGGTCAACAATGGGGAAGAACACGAGCTCAAAGGATAAGGTTCAATGGGGAAGAAGACCCCTTTATAGGTGGGGAAAAATCCAACCGTTATGCTCACAGCCCGCACTGAGCGGTAGTACCGCTCGGCATCACAAGATTACTGCTAGGGGTAGCGGTACTCGCTAAGGGTAGCGGTACGATCGCTATGAAGCGGTACTAAAAATTACATCCGTGCCTACCACCGCTGGACTTGTGACGAAGTTTTTGGTCCCGGCCGGAAGTAGCATGTAGTACTGCTCCAAGCGGTAGTACCGCTCCCAAGAGTGGTAGTACCGCTCCCAAGGGCGGTAGTAAAAAATTACTTCCGCTCCTACCCGCGGTAGTACCGCTGCAACCTTTTCAGAACACCAAAACTACCATACCTTTTGCATTCGGACTCGAATTCGTGAAACCAAGTTTGTTGGAAAGCTAGGGACAAGGGCTAACACAATCTTGAGAGAAATACCAATAATAAGCAAATGAGAAAAGGCCCAAAAGAAAATGGTGAGAACCCTTCCTCGGAAAAGACCGGTAAAACCTCCAACACTGAAAACATCATAGAAGACGCATGCAAACTCCGTTTTCGATGAACTCAAGCTTGTCATAAAGATGACCATAAGCTCTAAGACTCACAAAGAGAACCAAACAAGAACCAAGAAACATGATGCAAGGATGCAATGGTTTGAGATCTCGACGAGCGATACGATCAAGCTACTCACTTGAGAGCCCCCTTGATAGTACGGCTATCGATCCTATAACCCGGTCTCCCAACTACGACCATGAGACCGGTAAAATAGAAAACCTATCAAGGGAAAACCTTTGCCTTGCACATGATCCACTTGAGCTAGATGATGACGATCTTGTCCTCCTCAAGATGGACCACCTTTCTTGATTGTGTTGAGTCGATGGAGACTAGATGATTGCTCCCCCATACTCCACTATGGGTGAGCCACTCTTCGGCACATCTTCACAAGTCCATTGACACCACAATGGATGGCAAGCATCAAGCACTTGATCTCTTCGTGATGCTCCGCTTGAACTTGCACACGGCAATCTTGATGACGATCACCACTTGATGTCATCCTTTCCATGGGTTGTATGATATCTTCCTCTTGACGCAAGCCCATGGACACGTACCTAACCCACATAGACTCTCACATAGACCATGGATTAGTACACAAAGTGCAATGAATAATGCTTACCATACCATGGGATCACTTGATCCCTCTCGGTACATCTTCTACGCTTTGTGAGTTGATCAACTTGATTCACTCTTGACTTAGTCTTGATCAACCTTGAATCTTTCCAACTCTATTCGCTTGGATGATGTCTTGAAGGTAAACATGAATGATCACACAATCTTCTTCTTCAAGACATGCTTGCTATAAGCTCAACACTCACATGACCAATCTTTGGATAATTCCTTAATAGCACCTTGGTCAACACATAAACTCCTTGAAACCAACACATGGACTTCAAGAAATGCCTATGGACAAATCATGACCAATCTTTGGATAATTCCTTAATAGCACCTTGGTCAACACATAAACTCCTTGAAACCAACACATGGACTTCAAGAAATGCCTATGGACAAATCCTTCAAATATAACTCAATGCAACCATTAGTCCATAGAGAATGTCATCAATTACCAAAACAACACATGGGGGCACCGCATGTCCTTTCAGCTAGCATGTTCCTCACTGTGTAGGCAATCCGTACTGGCGAATTCCTAACTCCTCAGTCAGAACAAATTCCTCAGCGCCCAGAAGAACTTCGTCTCATCCTTTGAAGAAATTGACTGAACTGTATGAGATTTCCAATGGCTTCACTCAAGGGATTGGTAGGTGTACGATTTTGAGTTGAGCATCACTTGGAAATTTTTCCTTAGTATTTCCTCGACCCCTTTAACGATGCGGTGTTTCCTATGACTCAAGAAAGAGAAAATGAAACTACGAAAACAAAAGTATTCACGCTTCATGTTCCTCAAATGAATACCAAGTCTTCAAGGTCACACCAATTTCTTCACTTTCAAAGTCTTCAGAAATCCAAAGTCTTCAGTCGAAGAACTTCATTTTTAGGGGCCGACTTTCTCTGTAAATATCAAACTCCTCATAGACTTATAGACCCGTACACTCATAAACACATTAGTCCCTTAACCTATAAGTCTTCAATACACCAAAATCACTAAGGGGCACTAGATGCACTTACAAAAACCCTACGTCATGCTTGATTATGTTTGATGAATATAGGGGTTACAAGAGTTGATCTACCTCGAGATCGTAATGGCTAAACCCTAGTTGTCTACCCTATGAGAATTCTGATGATCTCTACGGAAAAAACCCTCCGGTTTATATACACACCGGAGGGGACAAGGGTTATACAGAGTCAGCTTGCGAGGGAAGGAAACAACATATCCAGACATCAAACTTGCCATCCACGCATATAAGAGTCGTGCCCGGACATGGGGGAAAAGTCTTCTACTTGTATATCCACGGCCCATCAGTCCAACCCATATCAAATAGTCCGGACACCCGAGGACCCCCCTAATCCAGGACTCCCTCAATGATTTCTTCTTCATAGTTCGTAGGTTCGTCGTTGTCTAACAACAGGACTTTCAGGACAGGATTACCGTACCACTCTGGTGCGGAACGTCTCCCGGTCAACCTACGAAGTTTGATAGTAACTTGATCTGAAGTTTCATGATCATCATCATTAGCTTCCTCTCCGGTTGGTGTAGGCATCACTGGAACTGCTTTCTGTGATGTGCTACTCTCTAGTTCGAGAGAAGGTACAATTAATTCATCAAGTTCTACTTTCCTCCCACTCACATCTGTCGAGAGAAACTCCTTCTCTAGAAAGGACCCATTCTTGGCAACAAAGATCTTTCCCTCGGATCTGTGATAGAAGGTATACCCAATGGTATCCTTAGGGTATCCTATGAAAACACACTTTTCCTCTTTGGGTTCGAGCTTATCAGGCTCAAGCCTTTTGACATAAATGTCGCATCCCCAAACTTTAAGAAACGACAACTTAGGTTTCTTGCCAAAGCATAACTCATACAGTGTCGTCTCAACGGATTTAGACGGTGCACTATTTTAGAGTGAATGCGGCTGTCTCTAATTCATAACCCCAAACCGATAGTGTAAAATCGGTAAGAGACATCATAGAATGCACCATATCCAATAAAGTACGGTTATGACGTTCAGACACACCATTACGCTGTGGTGTTCCAGGTGGCGTGAGCTTTGAAACAGTTCTACATTGTCTTAAATGCATACCAAACTTGTAACTCAAATATTCACCTCCACGATCAGATCGTAGAAATTTAATTTTCTTGTTACAATGATTCTCTACTTAATTCTGAAATTCTTTGAACTTTTTAATCGTCTCAGACTTGTGTTTCATCAAGTAAATATACACGTATCTACTTAAATCATCCATGAAGGCAAGAAGATAATGATACCCATCACGTGCTTCAACACTCATCGGACCGCATACATCAGTATGTATTATTTCCAACAAGTCACTAGCCAGCTCCATTGTTCCAAAAAAGGGGTCTTAGTCATCTTGCCCATGAGGCATGGTTCACATGTCTCAAATGATTCAAAATCAAGTGATTCCAAAAGTCCATCAGCATGGACTTTCTTGATGCGCTTTACACCAATCTGACCTAAGCGGCAGTGCCACAAGTATGTGGAACTATCATCATTAACTTTACGTCTTTTGGCATCAATATTGTGAATATGTGTATCAATACGATCGAGATTCAACAAGAACAAACCATTCACTAGTGGTGCATGACCATAAAAGGTATTATCCATATAAATAGAACAACCATTATTCTCTGACTTAAATGATTAACCGTCTTGCAATAAACGATATCCAGATATAATGTTTTATGCTCAACGCAAGCACCAAATAACCATTATTTTGGTTTAATACTATTCTCGAAGGTATTACGAGTGTATCGATGGTGATCATGCCAACTTTGGACACATCCAACATTCATTGTCACCTCACCCTCAGCTAGTCTCCGTTACTCCGCAGCTCTTGCTTCGAGTTTGTAACGCCCCGGACACACCTGCCGGTGGTCGTTACTCCTGGCGGGATCTAGACTGGCCCCACAGATCAATACTAGTCTTTTGTGCGCACTTTGTCCTCACTCGTGCGCACCCGGGAGCAACTTCCCGGTCGGTCACCCATCCTGACACTACTCCAAGCTGAGCACGCTTAACTTTGGAGTTCTGTCCGAATGAGCTCCCGGAAAAGAAGGAATTCCTTATTGATATGAGTAGTCTATCATCCCTAATAAGCCAGGCTATCACATACACCCCCACTCAGAGGAACCGACGTCCTCGTCGGGCCACAGGAACGTTCCCTCTTGGCACAAATGTCTGTGCTTCCAGTCCGGGACATGTGCCATGTCGGGTGCCACGACGGGTCACAAACGTCATGAACAACATGACCACGCACCTGTCTGCAACCATCCGTGTAACGGCGAGGGTCGGCTCTGATACCAACTTGTAACGCCCTCGATGCGGCTATATCTCCCACGTGTCGAAGCACGACTTAGAGGCATAACCGCATTGAAAGCAATGTCGCAAGTGAGGTAATCTTCACACAACCCATGTAATACATAGGGAAAGAGATACATAGTTGGCTTACAATCGCCACTTCACACAATACATGAATAAAACATTACATCATACAGATACAATCAAGGTCCGACTACGGAACCAAAATAAAAGAAGACTACCCCAAATGCTACACAGATCCCCGATCGTCCCAACTGGGCTCCACTACTGATCAACTGAAACGAAACAACACAATGAACAGGATCTTCATCGAGCTCCTCCTTGAGCTCGGGTGCGTCACCTGCACGGTTTCATCGGCACCTGCAAACTGGTTTTGGAAGTATCTGTGAGTCACAGGGACTCAGCAATCTCACACCCGCGAGATCAAGACTATTTAAGCTTAGAGGTAGGACAGGGTAGTGAGGTGGAGCTGTAGCAAGCGGCTAGCATATATGGTGGCTACATTCGCAAAAGAGAGCGAGAAGAGAAGCAAGGCACGGTCGTGAAGCTAGTAGCGATCAAGAAGTGATCCTGAAACTACTTACGTCAAACATAACTCCAACACCGTGTTCACTTCCCGGACTCCCGAGAAGAGACCATCACGGTTACACACACGGTTGGTGTATTTTAATTAAGATCGACTTGGGTTTTCTACAACCGGACATTAACAAATTCCCATCTGCCTCATAACCGCGGGCACGACTTTCGAAGATAATACCCTGCAGGGTGTCCCAACTTAGCCCATGATAAGCTCTCGCGGTCAACGAAGGATATTCCTTCTCCCGGGAAGACCCGATCAGTCTCGGAATCCGGCTACAAGACATTTCGACAAAGCAATAAAACAAGACCAGCAAAGCCGCCGGATGTGCCGACAAATCCTGATAGGAGCTGCACATATCTCGGTCTCGAGGCACCGGATAGGTCAGCCTACGAGTAAAACCAGCCCTCAAGTTGCCCCGTGGTGGCCCCGCAGTCTGCCCGTTTTGGGCCAGCACTCGAAGGAGCACTGGTCCGGGGGGGTTAAAATAAAGATGACCCTTGAGTCTGCAGAACCCAAGGGAAAAAGGCTTAGGTGGCAAATGTTAAAACCAATGTTGGGCCTTCCTGGAGGAGTCTTATTGAAAGCGAACTGTCAAGGGGGTCCCATAAATCACCCAACCGCGTTAGGGACGCAAAATCCGGGAACATAATACCGATATGACGGAAACTAGGGCGGCAAGAGTGGAACAAAACACCAGGCATAAGGCAGAGCCTTCCACCCTTTACCAAATATATAGATGCATTAATTAAATAAGATATATTGTGATATCCTAACAAGTAAACATGTTCCAACAGGGAACAACATCTCCATGTTCCAACAAGGAACAAACTTCATCTTCACCTGCAACTAATAACGCTATAAGAGGGGCTAAGCCAAGCGGTAACATAGCCAAACAATGGTTTGCTAGGAAAGGATGGTTAGAGGCTTGACATGGCAACATGGGAGGCTTGATATAGCAAGTGGTAGGCATCATAGCATAGGCATAGCAAAAGAGCGAGCATCTAGCAAGCAAAGATAGAAGTGATTTCGAGGGTATGGTCATCTTGCCTGAAATCCCGCAAGGAAGAAGAACGAATCCATGAAGACAACAAAAGGATGTAGTCGAACGAATCCTCACAACTCCGGAACGAAACCGAAGCTAACGAGAGAAGCAACCCGGAAAGAAACAAACAACATAGTAAACACACAATCATAAACATGGCATGATGCACAATCAAGTATGATGCATGTCCGGTTTAATGATTCATGGCATGGCAATATGCACAAACAACACTACAAGTTAAGTGGAGCTCAATATGCAACGAGTTGCATATTGACGAAACACCACATCCATTATTTAGTTCTCTCTCGGTTATGTACCCAACAATATTAAATATTATTAAACATGGCAAGGGGTGAAGCATAATAAAAACTATACCATCTAAACAATTTAAATGGGGCCGGACATAAAAACAACAAATCCGGTAAATCCCCATATGCATTTAGCAATTTAATGCAACAACAATTTTAAACATTTAAATGTTGTTATCATGATGCGGATGACATGTGCAAGTTTTAAGCAATTTTTATGAAAATGTTGACATGAGCATGTTATGAAGCATTTGTCGTCGTGGCGGAAACGAAAAAGGGTGCCACGGCAACGACAACTGAAATGGTGCCACGGCAACATTCCGGTTCCGATAGCTCATGGAGATACCGGTGCAAAAGTAAGCGTGGATGTGCAGAACATGCAAAAGATGGTGGGGTGATCCCGGATCTTTGGGTGTCCCCACGGCGGTGGCATGGCAAACGAGGAACGTGCAAAGACAATTCGATCACGGTGCAAAACTCGAGCATCTCATCAACATGCATTCGTTCACGGCGGTCGTCTCGGGGTTATACCTTCGAAGCATGCATTTTCGGAGCGGTTCGAGTCGTCGAGGGAAGTAGTGGTACTCGTGGGTCGTAGTGGAAGTAGTTGTTCTCGCGACGGTAGTGGAAGTAGATGTTCACGGGTCGTCGTGGGAAGTAGTCGTACACGGCGTCGGTAGAGGTACTCGCGATCTTGGCGACGGTAGTGGTACATCTCATTGTGGAAGTAGTGGTACACGTTTCATAGAGGAACTTGACGCCCACGGGGTCGATGGTAGAGGTACTCGCGACAGTAGTGGTACACATTTCGTGGATGTTCTGAGTCATCGATAGCGGTACTTGATGAATCAATCCCGAAACGGACTTGGCGTCTTCGCGCGTAGGGGTACTTGGCGTTTCCGGTTCGGTGGTCGTCGGGTCGTCATGTAGCCGTACATGTTCGTCGTGGTACACGGGTCGTAGTGGTACTTGGGATCTTCTGAACTTGCCGGTATTGACGAAACGAAGGGGTACTTGGCGCGTCACCGAGTAGTCGAACTTGGCGGTCTTGAGGAACCGTAGTGGTACTGGGCGAGATACACGGCCACGGTAGTCTTCGGACTTGGTTGACCCGTGCATGACTCCACGGGTCCTGGGGTAACTCAGCGATGGCCTTGGCAAAGAGGCGGCAGCATCAGTCAAAAGAAGCGACAGCGGCACCTTGGCCCGAAGACGACGGGCGATGGGGGCGTCGTCCCTGATTCAAGCAAAGGCGAGGCATCGGCCTCGGCGACTCTCATCGGCAAGAACGATGACGGGATCGCAGCACCATGGGGATGGAGGTGCTCGTGAGCAGCTGAAGAAGGAGGATGTCGGCGCAGGATCTCGAGGCCATGGGGATGGCCGGTAGAAGGAGGCGCGGGCGAGGCAAGTCGACGGGGAGGCACGATCCACGAGATGGAGGGCGCGGGACTGCAGGATCCGGCCGAAGGCATGGTTGACGGCGCGACTTGGAGCAGATCGGGCGCAGGCGCTTGGGCACGGCGCACCTAGATGGCGCGAACGACAGAGGAGGAGGCCGCATGTGGCCGGGTGCGGAGGCGGTGGTGCTGGCCATGGAGCTTGACGGCGGGGACTCCGGGCTCCTGGTGGTCGCCACCAACGGAGGAGGCGGCAAGGGGCGAGGGGACCGGGCGCAGGGAGCACCACTCCCTGGCTCGGTGCAGAGGAGGCGACGGCGCGGGCCTGCGGGGCTGGCTGGCACCATGGACGAAGGAGCATGAGCTCGGGGAGGAGGCCGAGCGCTGGCGAGGAGGCGGTGGAGGCCGGCTCCGAGGCGGACGGGCGCGGGTCAACGGCGACGGGGTGGAGGAGGCCGAGGGGGTCGAGCGAGGGAGATGGCGGCGCGAAGGAGGAGATGGGGATCGGGCAGGAGGCTCTCCCCTGCGCTAGGGTTAGAGGGGGCGCGGCTGGGCCTTGGGCCTCACGGGGATTGGTGGGTGGCATGCGGTTGATGGGCTTCTTCTCTCCCTTCTTCAGATCTCTTCCCAGAACAGAAAAGCAAAGAAAGAAAAGGGAGAGAAAATAAATGAGTGGGAAAGAATTTGGACATGGGGATAATTTTCCCGGACTCACAAAAATGTGAGGAATTTGACAAAAATAGACTGAGGATTTTTAGAGGGAGTAAAATCCACACTTGTTGGATTTAACTCAGACAAGTTTGAATTTCAAAACCCCTTCGAATGAACTCCAAATGGGTTGAAATTATAGGGGGTGACCCTACACACCAGATGTGATTTATGGGCAGATTTGGAACATTTATGGAGAAGTAAAATTGCAACTCAATTTTACTAAAAGGTCGAAAAGGAAGGATAGAAAGTTGAGTCGGATAAAAGTAGAGTTGACAAATAATGCAAATGTGTTATGGGTGATTTCCAGCTAATGGAATATTTATTATAGCTCCCTAATAATATTGGGAGTATATGTTATAAAGAGAAATCACAAGTGAATTCCCTCGATTTAAATGGATCAAAGATCCATGCCATTTATTTAGTTGAGTTTTTAAAATGGGTTGCATAATGACATGATGCAATGCACAAGAACCAAAGATGAATGCAAAGAACCAAACAAAACACACGACGAAACCCGGAAACCCTGGAAGGCAACTGAAGCTCCGGTCTTGGGGCGTTACAGAGTTACTAATATTAGCAACTGAATCGGTATCAAATACACAGACGCTACTACGAGCACTAGTGAGGTACACATCAATAACACGTATATCACATATACCTTTGTTGATGTCGCCAACCTTCTTATCTACTAAGTACTTGGGGCAGTTTCGCTTCCAATGAGCATTCCCTTGCAATAGAAGCACTCAGTCTCAGGTTTGGGTCCAACCTTGGATTTCTTCATGGGAGCGGCAACTGGTTTGCCATTCTTCTTGAAGTTCCCTTTATTTCCCTTGCCTTTCTTCTTGAAACTGGTGGTCTTATTGGCCATCAACACTTGATGCTCTTTCTTGATTTCTACCTCCGCGGCCTTTTAAGCATCGCGAATAGCTCAGGGATCATCTTTTCCATCCCTTTCTTGTTATAGTTCATCACGAAGCCTTTGTAGCTTAGTGGAAGGGACTGAAGAACTTTGTCAATCACTACTTCATCCGGAAGATTAACTCCCAATTGATTCAAGCGATTGTAGTATCCAGACATGTTGAGTACGTGCTCACTAACGGAGCTGTTCTCCTCCATCTTGCAACTAAATAACTTGTTGGAGGCGTCAAACCTCTCAACCCAGGCGTGAGCCTGAAATACCTATTTCAGCTCCTGGAACATCTCATATGCTCCGTGGTGCTCAAAACGTCTTTGGAGCCCCGGTTCTAAGCCGTAAAGCACGGCTCACTGAACTACCAAGTAGTCATCAGAACGTGACTGCCAGACATTCACAACATCCACAGACGACGCTAGAGGAGTTGGCACACCGAGCGGTGCATCAAGGACATAAGCCTTCTGTGCAGCAGTGAGGATAATCCTTAGACTACGGACTTAGTCCACATAATTGCTTACAATATCTTTCAACTTAGTATTTCTCTACGAACATATTAAAACATGGAGCTATAGCGCGAGCTATTGATCTACAACATAATTTGCAAATACTTTAGACTATGTTCATGATAATTAGTTCAGCTAATCAAATCACTAATGAACTCCCACTTAAATCACCATCCCTCAAGTTGTCTAAGTGTTCAAACGATCCATACCAACCAACCCATGTTCGATCATCATGTGAGATGGGTTGTTCATCAATGGTGAACATCTCCATGTTCATCATATTAACTATATGACCCATGTTCGAACTTTCGGTCTCCTGTGTTCTGAGGCCATGTTTGTACATGCTAGGCTCATCAAGTTTAACACAAGTATACCACATGTGTAAAATTGGCTTGCACCCATTGTATGTGAACGTAGAGTCTATCACACCCGATCATCACAAGGTGTCTCGAAATGATTGATGTCTACTACACAACCTTATTCTTGTAGACGTTGTTGGGCCTCCAAGTGCACAGGTTTGTAGGACAGTAGCAAATTTCCCTCAAGTGAATGACCTAAGGTTTATCAATCCGTGGGAGGCGTTGGATGAAGATGGTCTCTCTCAAGCAACCCTGCAACCAAATAACAAAGAGTCTCTTGTATCCCCAACACACCCAATAAAATGGTAAATTGTATAGGTACACTAGTTCGGCGAAGAGATGGTGATACAAGTGCAATATGGATCGTAGATGTAGGTTTTTGTAATCTGAAAATATAAAAACAGCAATGTAGCAAGTGATAAAAGTGAGCGTAAACGGTATTGCAATTGTCGGAGTAATTGGCCACGGATACCCCGAAGACGGCGAGACAATAATTCAAGACATCAGGGCTAGCAAAGCCCCTCAGTCCAACTGCCCGGATGCTTCTGCCAACTCCCCGTCCGATCGCTTCTGCCTGTAGGTCAGCCGATCCGGCCAGCCAAATTTGCCGACTGCAGCCCGACCTGACACCGACAATACACCGATGAGACGGCCGTACCGCGACGTCATCTACAGTGTACCGTGTCCCTGGGCATTGATTTATAAAGCGCCCCAGGCGACAAGCATGACATGCACCATGCCTAGCCCATGCCACCACATAGCTTGGTTTGTAAGCTACCCAAGGTAGCTTACAACCAACACCACTACCACCCATGCCTACTCCTATATAAGCTAGCCATCCATCCATCCATCCACAAGCACACTCACGCATGGACACACATGCTCTCACGGGCATGCATGCCATGAGACTAGCCAGCCACAAGGCACCCCGGCCATACATATATACGAGATCAGATGCACTTGGCACTGTTCTCGGATACAGCTCCAGGAGCACTCTGTACCAGATATACCAGATATACTCAGACATGCAGGAGTAGGGGTGTTATCTCTCCGGAGAGCCCCGAACCTGGGTAAACTAGCGCGTGCTATTTGCATACCTGTCCCTGGATATTTCGTCAACAGTTTTGCCCACCATGATATGCCATCCATTGGCATATGTTGCACCCAACTCCCGACATTTGGCGCCCACTGTGGGGCGGTACTATGCTACCGTGCTGCTGCTAGTTTTGTAGTCTGGGCGGGACCATTTTCGTCATCACCGTGGCGTCACCGTCGTCTCTCCGGTGGCGCTCGGGGGCACGACATCGACATGCCCCTGGAATGACCGCGAGGGGCCGCACGTCCTCACCGACGGCCGCGCCTTCATCGCCACCGCCGCGACGCAGACCGCCTGTCGTGGCTCCCGCATCGCTCCGGCGCTGTTGCGCCCTTCGCTCGACCGCGCCGGCATCGCCGCGCCTCCTCCGCATCCCGCTGCTCCGTTGTCGGCAAGCATGCCGCCGTCCTCTGCTCTGGGCAGTAGTTGGATGCTTATGGCTGCTGTCCACTTTCCAGTCAATCTCTCTCTCTCTCTTGTTCTTCTCTTGGGCACTAGCGCATACAGAAAACAAAAGTCAAGGTTCTGGGTAAGAACAAAAACACCCCTCGTGTCCCTCGTCACTGTGCAGCTCCACACACGCCCACAGCCTTGCCACCACCTACTATGCATACACTACTCGTACAGTGTTAGCCGCCGGCCATGCAGTGCTCGTACGTCCCTCGTACAATGGCTGGACACAAAAAGGACAGCCCGCGCCGCCCACATGTCCGCGCCCAGACGCGTCCACGTGTTTCTTGTGCTCCGCATCCCGTGCCGTCCAGCTTGCCACTGCCGTCTCCTAAGCGCCGGCTCTATGGTTCGGCCATGCTCTCAGCAGCGCCCCGGGCCTCCGCGCCCCCGCTGCCTGTGCCGCGTCCAGCCCGACTGCCGGGTGCTCCGCTCGCTGGCAGGCTCCCTGCCGCACGGCCCCTGTCCGCAGCTGCCTCCACTGAGCCCGCGTGCTCCGCCGGCTTCCCCAGCATGTCTGCCGACTCGTCGCACCCGGCCGCCTCCTTGCACGCGTGCCGGCCCGTCGGCTGCTCGCTGGTCGGCTCTTGGTGCTCCGGCTACGCCTCCTCGCGCCCGCAACTGCACCGCGGCCGTCCGCCTCAGCCTTCCCGCCGTGGTGGCGCGCCCTCGCATGCCTCCTCCGCCATGCACCCGCTGGCCCACCGCGCCGTCTTGCTCCGGCCGGCCGCTCCGCTCCGTGCGCCGCTCCATCGCGGCCGCGCCCACTCACCGGCCGGCTACTCCGCTGCCGGCTCGCCCGATGCTGGCCGACTCTTGCCAGCGTCCGCTCGCCGCCCTCGCCTCGCCCGGCTCCGCGTCCGCCTCCCCGCGCCGGCTCTAGCCCACCGGCCGGGCGTGCCAGCCGGCCGCCTCCACGTCTCGCCCGGCTGCTGAGCGCGCCAGTCGGTCGCCTCCGTGTCCCTCTCGTCGCTCCTGTCGGCTCCGCAAGCGAGAGAAAGAAAGAAACAGAGAGGAAAGAAGAAAGAAAAAGTGGATGTACATGCGTGTGGTACGTGCGTGTGGTACGTGCATGTGGTCACATGCATGTCTGGCCGCCTGCATGGCCTGGCCGACCGCATTGGATACGCATACCTGGCCGGCTTCCACCTGACCTACTGTCCGGTCGGCTGGGAAAAAGGGCCGACTGCTGGCATGATCCATCCGGCTGCAGCCCGCCAGCCTGCCTTGCGCCCCAGTCGAGTCACGCCCCAGCCGGCTATTCGAGAAAAGTCAACATACGGCTGAAAAAGTCCAAGACCGGGTGAGATGGCCGGCTGCGCGAGGGTGGCTCGAATAAAAGAAAGAAAAAAGAGAGAGAAGCCGGCTAAAAAAGCCAAGGGCCGACTGCCCATAGCTAACTGGTGGCGTCCGGCTGCTCACATGCAGTCGGACAAAAAAAAGAGGGAGGATCCGACTACGTAGACTCCTGCCCAGCCGACTGCTCTGGTTAACCGCCCGCGTCGCCGTTTGGCCGGTTGGTTCGTCTGCCCACTTTGCTGCCTGGCCGACCGACGAGCCGGTCCGGCTCCGCACAGCCCCGCGAAGAAGAAGACATAGTAGTTGCCGGAAGATCCGGCCCGACTGCTTAGAAGTCGGCCCGAATCTCGGGGGCTACACCCAGTGGGTGCGCTGGTGCGCCCCCATGGAAGATTGCAAACAAGAGAAGAGTTTTTGTCCGGCACCCAGCAGCCGGGAGAAGAGAAAAAAGAAGAAAAAGGGCGCTGCAAGACACCTCGCCGCCAGGCCGGTCAAGCCTGACCGGCGCCTTCCTTCGCGCCACCGGGACCCCCCTTCAAGCACCCGGGGGCTCGAAGGCTACACCCAGTGGGTGCACTGGCGCGTCCCGCAAGCGCCGAGCCGCGCCAGCTGTCTTCGACAACCTCTGCCGCGACTACACGAAAATCAATGTGAGCTCCTCACCCGCATATTTTTGCACCACGCAAGCACGGATAACCTCAAGCGACGCTCGGGGAGCCATCTCCACATTTTATTATAGTTGCATCAGTGTTCGCCCCCGTGCCAGCCAGAGTTGGCCCGGGGGCTGGCCGCTTGGCCTGAGACGTTAGTTCCCGCAGACGGCTTAGTAGCGTGTGCAGTACCAAAAGCCCACCTCTCAGCCATAGACCACAGAGCGGCTGTCCGGCTAGCGAGAGCAAAAGCTGCAGGTCACCCCACGTGAAAAATGTCCGGGAAGAGAAACGGTTCGGGCAACCCGTCCGTTTCCTTTACGAGTATCTGCTCGGTTAAATCCACTCCCAGAGTGTGATTACTGTACACTCCGCTTCACGGCCCACTCGCAGCCACAGACCGCAGAGCGGCTGTCCGGCGAGCGAGAGCACAAGCCAAAAAGCGAAGGGAACACGAAAAAGATTGAAGGGGGCTCGGACGAAACCGAGTCGGCACCCTCTGCATAAAACTTGCAATGCCAAAAGTAATCATTTGATATATCTACATGGACTAAGTTTGTATTTTGCATGATCATTTCCATGAACACCCGCCAAAAAACCTCCGCCCAACTTTACCAAGTTGCCCGGAGGCTTGGGGGCTACTGTCGGAGTAATTGGCCACGGATACCCTGAAGACGGCGAGACAATAATTCAAGACATCAGGGCTAGCAAAGCCCCTCAGTCCGACTGCCCGGATGCTTCTGCCGGCTCACCGTCCGACTGCTCTGCCCGGCTGGCTGCCGGCTTCCGACTACGCCGACCAGCCGGCTGCCGACTGCAGCCCGACCTAACACCGACAATACACCGACGAGACGGCCGTACCGCGACGTCATCTACAGTGTACCATGTCCCCTGGGCATTGATTTATAAAGTGCCCCAGGGGACAAGCATGACATGCACCATGCCTAGCCCATGCCACCACATAGCTTGGTTTGTAAGCTACCCAAGGTAGCTTACAACCAACGCCACTACCACCCATGCCTACTCCTATATAAGCTAGCCATCCATCCATCCATCCACAAGCACACTCACGCATGGACACACATGCTCTCACGGGCATGCATGCCATGAGACTAGCCGGCCACAAGGCACCCCGACCATACATATATACGAGATCAGATGCACTTGGCACTGTTCTCGAGAATCTGACTCGAGAGCACTCTGTACCAGATATACCAGATATACTCAGACATGCAGGAGTAGGGGTGTTATCTCTCCAGAGAGCCCCGAACCTGGGTAAACTAGCGCGTGCTACTCGCATACCCGTCCCTGGATATTCCGGCAGCAGTCTTGCCCACCATGATAAGCCATCCATTAGCATATGTCGCACCCAACCCCCGACAACCATGCTAGGAAACAAGGCCTAGGGTTCATACTTTCACTAGTGCAAGTTCTCTCAACAATAATAACATAATTGGATCATATAACTATCCCTCAACATGCAACAAAGAGTCATTCCAAAGTCACTAATAGCGGAGAACAAATGAAGAGATTATGGTAGGGTACGAAACCACCTCAAACTTATTCTTTCCAATCAATCCATTGGGCTATTCCTATAAGTGTCACAAACAACCCTAGAGTTCGTACTAGAATAACACCTTAAGAAACAAATCAACCAAAACCCTAATGTCACCTGGATACTCAAATGAAACCTCAAGTATCCTTGGGTATGATTATACGATATGCATCACACAATCTCAGATTCATCTATTCAACCAACACATAGAACCTCAAAGAGTGCCCCAAACTTTCTACTGGAGAATCAAGACGAAAACGTGTGCCAACCCCTATGCATTAGTTCATGGGCGGAACCCGCAAGTTGATCACCAAAACATACATCAAGTGAATCACGTGATATCCCATTGTCACCATAGATACGCACAGCAAGACATACATCAAGTGTTCTCAAATCATTAAAGACTCAATCCGATAAGATTACTTCAAAGGGAAAACTCAATCCATTACAAGAGAGTAGAGGGGGAGAAGCAACATAAGATCCAACTATAATAGCAAAGCTCGCGATACATCAATATCGTGCCAAATCAAGAACACGAGAGAGAGAGAGAGAGAGAGAGAGAGAGAGATCAAACACATAGCTACTGGTACATACCCTCAGCCCCGAGGGTGAACTACTCCCTCCTTGTCATGGAGAGCGCCGGCATGATGAAGATGGCCACCGGTGAGGGTGCCCCCATGTACATACCCTCAGCCAGAACAGGGTCCCGATTGGGTTTTGGTGGCTACAGAGGCTTGCGGCAGCGGAACTCCCGATCTATTCTGCTTTCTGGAAGTTTCAGTATTTATAGGATTTTTTGGCATAGGTCTCACGTAAGGGGGGGGGTCTCCGGGTTGTCCACGAGGAAGGGGCCCACGCCCAGGAGGGTGGGCGCGCCCTCCACCCTCGTGGGCAGCCCGGGACTCTCCTGGCCCAACTCTTTTACTCTAGGGGCTTCTTTTGGTCCAGAAAAATCATCAAAAATTGGCACGTCAATTGGACTCCGTTTGGTATTCCTTTTCTGTAAAACTCAAAAACATCGAAAAAACAGAAACTGGCACTGGGCTCTAGGTTAATAGATTAGTCCCAAAAATAATATAAAAGTGCATAGTAAAGCCCATTAAACATCCAAGATGTATAATATAATATCATGAATACTTCATAAATTATAGATATGTTGGAGACGTATCAGCATCCCAAGCTTAAGTCATGCTCGTCTTTGAGTAGGTAAATGATAAAAGAAAGAATTTATGAAGTGTGAATGCTAGCAGGTGCACAAGTTTGATCAATGATAATTTCAATCACCTTTTCTAGCATCATTATATGTCATAACAGTAGCTCATATCATAAAACTTTGCATGATCAAGTAACAAACTATTCACATGTTAAAGTATAGATCATAAACTTCCTTGAAAACTAACAAACCGTGTTATTAGTCATCAAACAATTACAATACATCTTATTTTTCAGGAAGAGTCTATGTCAGAGCTTTGATTCCGCAAACTTCACATACTCAACTATCATTTAGTCTTCCATGATTGCTACCACTCAAAGCATATTTTTAGAACAAATAGTATTCATCGAACACAGAGAAAGATAGGGGCTTAATGTTTCACCTCCCAACCTTTTACCTCAAGGGTAATGTCAACAATAATAATTCATGCTCAAATATATTTGAATGGCCATATATGCTTAGGTCTTTCCATCACATGATGCTTTCCAACTAAAGAGTGGGTTGGAATGAGAAGGAATACTACTGACTCTAGCATAAAAGTAAAAGATAGGCCCTTCGCAGAGGGAAGCAGGGATTTGCAGAGGTGCCAGAGCTCGAAGCAAAAATAAAGATGCAAATAATTTTGAGAGGTATGCTTTCATTGTCAACATAACGACCAAGAGTTCCCAATATCTTCCATACTACATACATTATAGGCGGTTCCCAAACAGAAAGGTAAATTTGTTTACTCCCCCTCCACCAACAATCATCAATCTATGGCTTGCCCGAAACAACGGGTGCCTCCAACTAACATCAAACCTGGGGGAGTTTTGTTTGCAATTATATTTTATTTGATTTTGATCTTTTGATCATGGGACTGGGCATCCCAGTTACCAGCCATTTTCTCATGAATGATGAGCGGAGTCCACCCATCGTGAGAATAACCCACCTAGCATGGAAGATACTACTAACCTATAGTCGCTACATGAGCGATTCGGGCATACAAAACAGATTATTATTCGAAGGTTTATAGTTTGGCACATGCAAATTTACTTGGAACTGCAGGTAAATACCACATATAGGTAGATATGGTGGACACTCATGGAAGAAACTTGGTTCAAGGAATTTGGATGCACAAGCAGTATTCCCGCTTAGTATAGATATTTTGTCTAGCAAAGGATTCTAAATAGCAAGCACCACATGTTAGAGGATCCAAAATAATATAACTTATACAAATATACCCAAGCATAACTCATTATGTTGTCTTCCTTGTCCAATTTCAACTAATTTGCTTAGGTTTGAAAATAATTAATGGGGCTCACAATCATAGAAGATGTCCAAGATAGTATATTTATATGTGAAATCTCTCTTCCTTCATGTAACATCCCAAATTTTCAATTTGGAATGTTATACATAGAGCATCATTGCATATCATAATTTTTCATTGCATTTTCCTCGATCCTAGAAATTCTACACAACTCAAGGACCCACGGAGAGAGCAGGGGATTTTCGTTATTTTCATATTTGAGTTTTCTCAAATTTTGAAAATAGGATCATTACATTTTAATTATTTTATCTTCAATTATTTCTATTACAAAAATATGAGAGAGGGAATAAAATGAATTTCCCAAAATAAAGAAATAATGAAGATTTAATAATAAAATCAAATAAGATTTTATTTTTGAGTTTTCCGCCTTTTTATTTGAATTTAGGAAAAATACGCGTTTTTCAAAATTAAATTTAGGCCCCAAATAAATGTTCATTAAATCCGGCTTGATTTTAGAAGCCGGGGAAAATTTATTTCGGGATTTTTGGAGTACGTTTAGTACTTCTTTTTATTTTTTCTGCGCGTTATAATTTAAAAAACGCAGCGCCTTTATCGGGCCGTGCAGCGGGACTCGCTCAGGCGCCTATAAGCGCCACGCCCGAGCCGCCAGCCCACCCGAGCACCCGGCCCGCCCAAAACCCTAGCCGCCGCCCCGCCGCCGCCGCCGGAGCCGCACGCCTCCCGAGGTTCGCCGCCGCCTCATTTTCCGTGCCGGTTTTTTTCGTTTTTATTTTATTTTTTTATTTTTATTTTATTATGTATTTTCTTTTTTCGGTTTCGGTTAATTAACGAACGTCCGTTCGTTAACCCGTTCGTCGTTTTTCTTTTTCTCGGATTTAATCCGTGATTTTTCTGATCGCGATTCCAGATCCGATTTTCGTTTTAGTATAGCTGTTTTCTTCCGCCGTTTGACTTTCGTTGCTTCGTTTGATTTGATTCTTTTTGCAAACCGGAGTTCTTAAGTTGAACTATCTGGTTAGATCTATTTGAGTTTTACATGCATTAGATGAGTATTTATTGTATGCTTGTTTGTTTGTCTGCGATAGATTACCCGGAGTGCCCTTTGTTACTTGAGTCTCTAGGTTTCGCGGATCATCAGCAAGGCAAGTAACACTTTGATCATACCTTTTCTCATACCCAGTTTTTATGCATTAGATCTATCCTCCAGTTGCATGATTAGGATCTAATTAAATTGTGGGTTTTGGGAAGTAGATGAGGTAGTACCTATTACCTGTTTTATTATCTAACCCTTGGGAGTTACTTCTACGTTTGCTTATTATGCCATGCTATGCTAGTAGACGTGGATTGGGTGAGTGTATCCATGACAAATGTGAGATTGTTATTTAATAGTTTATTTAAGGTGGCAACTTAAACACACATCTGGGTGGATTGAGGCACCTGGTTTCTATCGGGACTTGCCTGTATTTCTTCGGACCGCCACCCAGGCTCAAAGGGATCATGAAATTATTCAAACTAGAAACTTCCGTGTGCAGCCACAAGCCATTATGGGCTCTAGCGTAGTTGACTAAGTTGTGCGAACTCTTACGGGTAGACTAGCGATGTAGGGAAAGTAGGTGTACCGGTCTACCCACAAGTATGGTGCTAGTGCTTCGAAAGACTATGTCTCGGTCATCCGTTTCTCAAACATCATGTAGTCTTGAGAAATCCAACGCAATCGATCGAGTCTTGTGGGGAAAAGTCATAAACCTCTACAGAGTGTATAAACTAATCATGGTTAGCCGTGTCCCCGGTTATGGACATCTTGAGTATCTAGTACCTAGATATCATGTGAATCTCATCATGTTACTTCTAAATTAATATTGTTGGGTTTTGTTTATGAGTACTTTTAATTGGGATTGAGAATGCTGTCAACCATTCTCAATGTTTCACAACCACCATGATAGTTAAATAAATTTATTCCTTTGCAGTAGGGAAAAATTGGCTTTATGCAAAACTGTAACCATAGAGCTTTCCACCAGCCATATATGCATGTAGTATAGGCTTATTCTTCCATTATTCTCAATGTGTTACATTGCCAGCATATTCCATGTGCTGACCTGTTTTCAGGCTGCAACGTTTCATGTTGCAGACTTTTCAGACGACGAGTAAGGTGCATAGGTCGTGGTTCTATATTCAGTGATGCCGTTGGAGTTGATGGACTCGCTTATTCTTCCAAGCCTTCCGCTGTTATCGTTATTAGATGGCCTTAAGCCATATTTATTTTATTAAGTTCTCTCTTGAGACATTCAATTGTAATAAGTGTGTGATTGCTACTCTGTTATAAATCCTTCGAGTACTCTGTGGTGTCAGCATTACTGATCCAGGGATGACACTAAGCGCAGAGATCAGACTGTTTGAGGTCTGGTCGCTACACTTCAATATTCTTTCATGAATTGTTCAAGTGACCAATACAATGTTTGCTAACCTTCAATAAATTTACCACCTCTACTTTTATATGTGAAGGCATTACTCCCCATGGGAAAGGAATATGAAACATATATAATTTCAGATTTATGACATTCAAATCATTCAACCATTTACTCATAGGATATAAGTGAAGCACACGAGTAAATGACAAACTACTCCGAAAGATATAAGTGAAGATCAATGAGCAGTTGAATAATTATGCAACTATGTGAAGACTCTCCCATTTAATAATTTCATATATTGATATTTTATTCAAACATCAAGAAAAACAAAAGAAAATAAAATGACGCTCCAAGCAAAACACATATCATGTGGTGAATAAAAATATAGCTCCAAGCAAAGTTACCGAAGAACAGAGACGAAAGAGGGGATGCCTTCCGGGGCATCCCCAAGCTTAGGCTATTGTTTATCCTTGAATATTACCTTGGGGTGCCTTGTTCATCCCCAAGCTTTGGCACTTGCCACTCCTTATTCCGTAGTCCATCGAATCTTTACCGAAAACTTGAAAACTTCACAACACAAAACTTAACAGAAAATCTCGTAAGCTCCGTTAGTATAAGAAAATAAATCACCACTTAGGTACTATTGTCAACTCATTATAAATTCATATTGGTGTAATATCTAATGTATTCCAACTTATCTATGGTTCATACCCTCCTATACTACTCATATATTCATCAAAATAAGCAAACAACACATAGAAAACAGAATCTGTCAAAAACAGAACAGTCTGTAGTAATCTGTATCAAACGTATACTTCCGGAACTCCAAAAATTATAAAATAAATTGGTGGACCTGAGAAATTTGTCTAGTAATCATCTTAAAAAAGAATCAACTAAATAGCACTCTCCAGTAAAAAGTTTTAGCTAATCTCGTGAGCGCTAAAGTTTCTGTTTTTTTACAACATGGTCATAAAGATTTCACCCAAGTCTTCCCAAAGGTTCTACTTGGCACAAACACTAATTAAAACACAAAACCACATCTAAACATAATCTAGATGGATTATTTATTCCTAAACAGAACCAAAAGCAAGAAACTAAAATAAAATTGGGTTGCCTCCCAACAAGCGCTAACGTTTAACGCCCCTAGCTAGGCATGATGATTTCAATGATGCTCACATAAAAGATAAGAATTGAAACATAAAGAGAGCATCATGAAGAATATGACTAGAAAATTTAAGCCTAACCCACTTCCTATGCATAGGGATTTTGAGCAAACAACTTATGGGAACAAGAATCAACTTGCATAGGAAGGTAAAACAAGCATAACTTCAAGATTTTCAACACATAGAGAGGAAACTTGATATTATTGCAATTCCTACAAGCATATGTTCCTCCCTCAAAATAATTTTCAGTAGCATCATGAATGAATTCAACCATATAACCAGCACATAAAGCATTATTTTCATGATCTACAAGCATAGAATTTTTATTACTCTCCACATAAGCAAAATTCTTCTCTTTCGGAATAGTGGGAGTATATAAATTGTTTCCACATTAAAAGAGTAATGTTCAGAAAAAGGTAATCATAATCATGACAGGTTTTATAAATATAATCATCACTACTTTTTATAGCATAAGTTTCATCACAATAATCATCATAAGTAGCAACTTCGTTCTCATCATAATCGATTGAAACCTCTTCCAAGATAGTGGAATCATCACTAAATAAAGTCATGACCTCTCCAAATACACTTTCATAAATATTATAAGATTCAACATCCTCCAAAGTAGTGGGATCACTACTTACTAAAGTTGACACTCTTCCAAACCCACTTTCATCAATATAATCATCATAAGTAGGAGGCATGCTATCATAATTATAAATTTGCAAATCAAAACTTGGGAGACTAAAAATATCATCCTCATTAAACGTAGCATCCCCAAGCTTGGGACAAACATTAATTGCAGCAAATATATTCTCAAAAACCTCATCTTCATCAAACATAGCATCCCCAAGCTTGGGCCTTTTCATATCATAAGCATAATCACTCTCATCATTAATAGTATGGATAGCACCAATATTATAGCAATTATCATATTCTTCCAAGCAAGTGCCAAAAAGATTTTCAAGATCATAAGAAGTATCATTATGTTCAAAATCGTAATCATCAGAACAAGCAATAGGCATAACAAGTTCATCATCAAGTGCATCATCTTCCACAATTATTTTTGATTCATTTTCATGAGGCACAACAATAATAGGAGCAACATTATTTGGGGGAGATATCTTTTTACCTCTCTTCCTTTTTCTTTTCTTCTTCTTCATCACATTATGTGTGGGTTCAATCCTCCTTTTGATGAACTTGGGAGACTAAAAATATCATCCTCATTAAACGTAGCATCCCCAAGCTTGGGACAAACATTAATTGCAGCAAATATATTCTCAAAAACCTCATCTTCATCAAACATAGCATCCCCAAGCTTGGGCCTTTTCATATCATAAGCATAATCACTCTCATCATTAATAGTATGGATAGCACCAATATTATAGCAATTATCATATTCTTCCAAGCAAGTGCCAAAAAGATTTTCAAGATCATAAGAAGTATCATTATGTTCAAAATCATAATCATCAGAACAAGCAATAGGCATAACAAGTTCATCATCAAGTGCATCATCTTCCACAATTATTTTTGATTCATTTTCATGAGGCACAACAATAATAGGAGCAACATTATTTGGGGGAGATATCTTTTTACCTCTCTTCCTTTTTCTTTTCTTATTCTTCATCACATTATGTGTGGGTTCAATCCTCCTTTTGGAGCTCCTTATTAATGAGATTGGTTTAATAGAAGGCTCCTCCTCGTTACCTGATGCATCATAAGAAATAATAGGAGGATATTGGGAAGTCTGTTCCCTTTCATTAGTATTCTCTTCATCTTCTATTTCTTTTCTTTTCTTTTGTAGTTGGCAATATAAGGATTTTCAATGCAATTCACCGCGCAATACATATAAATTTCCTCTAGATCAAAATGAAGAACTATATCAAGGGCAAATTCCGGAATATCCTTAGTTATACGTTTCATTTCTTCATAACCCAAGAGTAAACTAAGTTCATTATGATGTGCAAGGGAAATCAAGTCATCACAATTTTTGGACACGATACAATCATGAAACAATTTGCATTGGGTACTGAAATGATCACGTTCATTGCAAAGTTCACAAGTATGGCTAATAAAGTTTAAATTTTCAGCACACATCTAGCCTTTCTTGCAACCATTTAGTTTCTAAATGCTTATGCCTCTTGCAATATCTATCTTCCCTATTTGGTGTGTACTATGAAACCCAATGTACTCCACAAAAATTGACATGTTTATAGGAGACATATTCATCATAACTAGTGCAATCATCATTAGTACCATGGATATTCAAGGAGTTCATACTAACAACATTGCAATCATGCTCATCATTCAAAGATTTAGTGCCAAACATTTTAATGCATTCTTCTTCTAACACTTTGGCACAATTTTCCTTTCCATCATACTCACGAAAGATATTAAAAAGGTGAAGCATATGAGACAAACTCAATTCCTTTTTTTGGTAGTTTTCTTTTATAAACAAAACAAGTGCTAAAACAAGAAACAAAAAGATTCGATTGCAAGATCTAAAGATATACCTTGAAGCACTCACCTCCTCGGCAACGTCGCCAGAAACTAGCTTAGTTGACAGGGTGTGAGTGTCGCTTACCTAGCCTCCCCGGCAATGGCGCCAGAAAAGAGCTTGATGTCTACTACACAACCTTCTTCTTGTAGACGTTGTTGGGCCTCCAAGTGCAGAGGTTTGTAGGACAGTAGCAAATTTCCCTCAAGTGGATGACCTAAGGTTTATCAATCTGTGGGAGGCGTAGGATGAAGATGGTCTCTCTCAAGCAACCCTTCAACCAAATAACAAAGAGTCTCTTATGTCCCCAACACACCCAATACAATGGTAAATTGTATAGGTGCACTAGTTCGGCGAAGAGATGGTGATACAAGTGCAATATGGATGGTAGATATAGGTTTTTGTAATATGAAAAATATAAAAACAGCAATGTAGCAAGTGATAAAAGTGAGCATAAACGGTATTGCAATGCTAGGAAAAAAGGCCTAGGGTTCATACTTTCACTAGTGCAAGTTCTCTCGACAATAATAACATAATTGGATCATATAACTATCACTCAACATGCAACAAAGAGTCACTCCAAAATCACTAATAGCGGACAACAAACGAAGAGATTATGGTAGGGTATGAAACCACCTCAAAGTTATTCTTTCCAATCTATCCATTGGGCTATTCCTATAAGTGTCACAAACAGCCCTAGAGTTCGTACGAGAATAACACCTTAAGAAACAAATCAACCAAAACCCTAATGTCACATAGATACTCCAATGTCACCTCAAGTATCCGTGGGTATTATTATAAGATATGCATCACACAATCTCAGATTCATCTATTCAACCAACACACAGAACCTCAAAGAGTGCCCCAAACTTTCTACCAAAGAATCAAGACGAAAACGTGTGCCAACCCCTATGCATAAGTTCATGGGCGGAACCCATAAGTTGATCACCAAAACATACATCAAGTGAATCACGTGATATCCCATTGTCACCACAGATAAGCACAACAAGACATACATCAAGTGTTCTCAAATCATTAAAGACTCAATCCGATAAGATTACTTCAAAGGGAAAACTCAATCCATTAAAAGAGAGTAGAGGGGGAGAAGCAACATAAGATCCAACTATAATAGCAAAGCTCGCGATACATCAAGATCGTGCCAAATCAAGAACATGAGAGAGAGAGATCAAACACATAGCTACTGGTACATACCCTCAGCCCTGAGGGTGAACTACTCCCTCCTCGTCTTGGAGAGCGCCGGGATGATGAAGATGGCCACCGGTGAGGGTTCCCCCTCTCCGGCTGGGTGCCAGAATAGGGTCCCGATTGGGTTTTGGTGGCTACAGAGGCTTGCGGCAGCAGAACTCCCGGTCTATTCTGCTTTCTGGCAGTTTCAGTATTTATAGGATTTTTTGGCGTAGGTCTCACGTCAGGGGGATCTGCGGGTTGTCCACGAGGCAGGGGCCCATGCCCAGGGGGGTGGGCGCGCCCCCCACCCTCGTGGGCAGCCCGGGACTCTTCTGGCCCAACTCTTTTAATCCGGGGGCTTCTTTTGGTCCAGAAAAATCATCAAAAATTGGAACGTCAATTGGACTCCGTTTGGTATTCCTTTTCTGTAAAACTCAAAAAAAAGGAAAAAACAGAAACTGGCACTGGGCTCTAGGTTAATAGGTTAGTCCCAAAAATAATATAAAAGTGCATAGCAAAGCCCATTAAACATCCAAGATGGATAATATAATATCATGAATACTTCATAAATTATAGATACGTTGGAGACGTATCAGCATCCCAAGCTTAATTCTTGCTCGTCTTCGAGTAGGTAAATGATAAAAGAAAGAATTTATGAAGTGGGAATGCTAGCAGGTGCACAAGTTTGATCAATGATAATTTCAATCACCTTTTCTAGCATCATTATATGTCATAACAGTAGCTCATATCATAAAACTTTGCATGATCAAGTAAAAAACTATTCACATGTTAAAGTATAGATCATAAACTTTCTTGAAAACTAACAAACCGTGTTATTAGTCATCAAACAATTACAATACATCTGATTTTCAGGAAGAGTCTATGTCAGAGCTTTGATTCCGCAAACTTCACATACTCAACTATCATTTAGTCTTCCATGATTGCTACCACTCAAAGCATATTTTTAGAACAAATAGTATTCATCGAACACAGAGAAAGATAGGGGCTTAATGCTTCGCCTCCCAACCATTTACCTCAAGGGTAATGTCAACAATAATAATTCATGCTCAAATATATTTGGATGGCCATATATGCTTAGATCTTTCCATCACATGATGCTTGCCAACTAAAGAGTGGGTTGGAATGAGAAGGAATACTACCGACTCTTGCATAAAAGTAAAAGATAGGCCCTTCGCAGAGGGAAGCGAGGATTTGCAGAGGTGCCAGAGCTCGAAGCAAAAATAGAGATGAAAATAATTTTGAGAGGTATGCTTTCATTGTCAACATAACGACCAAGAGTTCCCAATATCTTCCATACTACATACATTATAGGCGGTTCCCAAACAGAAAGGTAAATTTGTTTACTCCCCCTCCACTAACAATCATCAATCCATGGCTTTCCCGAAACAACGGGTGCCTCCAACTAACATCCAACCAGGGGGAGTTTTGTTTGCAATTAATTTTTATTTGATTTTGATCTTTTGATCATGGGACTGGGCGTCCCAGTTACCAGCCATTTTCTCATGAATGATGAGCGGAGTCCACCCATCGTGAGAATAACCCACCTAGCATGGAAGAAACTGCTAACCTATAGTCGCTACATGAGTGATTCGGGCATACAAAACAGATTATTATTTGAAGGTTTAGAGTTTGGCACATGCAAATTTACTTGGAACGGCAGGTAAATACCACATATAGGTAGATATGGTGGACACTCATGGAAGAAACTTGGTTCAAGGAATTTGGATGCACAAGCAGTATTCCCGCTTAGTACAGATATTTTGTCTAGCAAAGGATTCTAAATAGCAAGCACCACATGTTAGAGGAACCAAAACAATATAACTTATACAAATATACCCAAACATAACTCATTATGTTGTCTTCCTTGTCCAACTTCAACTAATTTTCTCAGGTTTGAAAATAATTAATGGGGCTCACATTCATAGAAGGTGTCCAAGATAGTATATTTATATGTGAAATCTCTCTTCAATATTCTTTCATGAATTGTTCAAGTGACCAATACAATGTTTGCTAACCTTCAATAAATTTACCACCTCTACTTTTATATGTGAAGGCATTACTCCCCATGGGAAAGGCATATGAAACATATATAATTTCAGATTTATGACATTCAAATCATTCAACCATTTACTCATAGGATATAAGTGAAGCACACGAGTAAATGACAAACTACTCCGAAAGATATAAGTGAAGATCAATGAGCAGTTGAATAATTATGCAACTATGTGAAGACTCTCCCATTTAATAATTTCATATATTGATATTTTATTCAAACAGAAAGCAAAACAAAAGAAAATAAAATGACGCTCCAAGCAAAACACATATCATGTGGTGAATAAAAATATAGCTCCAAGTAAAGTTACCAAAGAACGAAGACGAAATAGGGGATGCCTTCCGGGGCATCCCCAAGCTTAGGCTCTTGGTTATCCTTGAATATTACCTTGGGGTGCCATGTGCATCCCCAAGGTTTGGCTCTTGCCACTCCTTATTCCATAGTCCATCGAATCTTTACCGAAAACTTGAAAACTTCACAACACAAAACTTAACAGAAAATCTCGTAAGCTCCGTTAGTATAAGAAAATAAATCACCACTTAGGTACTATTGTGAACTCATTATAAATTCATATTGGTGTAATATATAATGTATTACAACTTATCTATGGTTCATACCCTCTGATACTACTCATATATTCATCAGAATAAGCAAACAACACATAGAAAACAGAATCTATCAAAAACAGAACAGTCTGTAGTAATCTGTATCGAACGTATACTTCTGGAACTCCAAAAATTATAAAAGAAACTGGTGGACCTGAGGAATTTGTCTAGTAAGCATCTTTAAAAAGAATCAACTAAATAGCACTCTCCAGTAAAAAGTTTTAGCTAATCTCGTGAGCGCTAAAGTTTCTGTTTTTTTACAGCATGGTCATAAAGATTTCACCCAAGTCTTCCCAAAGGTTCTACTTGGCACAAACACTAACTAAAACACAAAACCACATCTAAACAGAAGCTATATGTATTATTTATTCCTAAACAGAACCCAAGAGCAAGAAACTAAAATAAAATTGGGTTGCCTCCCAACAAGCGCTAACGTTTAACGCCCCTAGCTAGGCATGATGATTTCAATGATGCTCACATAAAAGATAAGAATTGAAACATAAAGAGAGCATCTTGAAGAATATGACTAGAACATTTAAGCCTAACCCACTTCCTATGCATAGGGATTTTGTGAGCAAACAACTTATGGGAACAAGAATCAACTTGCATAGGAAGGTAAAACAAGCATAACTTCAAGATTTTCAACACATAGAGAGGAAACTTGATATTATTGCAATTCCTAAAAGCATATGTTCCTCCCTCATAATAATTTTCAGTAGCATCATGAATGAATTCAACCATATAACCATCACATAAAGCATTCTTTTCATGATCTACAAGCATAGAATTTTTATTACTCTCCACATAAGCAAAATTCTTCTCTTTCGGAATAGTCGGAGTATATAAATTGTTTCCACATTAAAAGAGCAATGTTCAGAAAAAGGTAATCATAATCATGACAAGTTTTATAAATATAATCATCACTACTTTTTACAGCATAAGTTTCATCACAATAATCATCATAAGTAGCAACTTCGTTCTCATCATAATCGATTGAAACCTCTTCCAAGATAGTGGAATCATCACTAAATAAAGTCATGACCTCTCCAAATCCACTTTCATAAATATTATAAGATTCAACATCCTCCAAAATAGTGGGATCACTACTTACTAAAGTTGACACTCTTCCAAACCCACTTTCATCAATATAATCATCATAAGTAGGAGGCATGCTATCATCATTATAACTTTGCATATCAAAACTTGGGACACTAAAAATATCATCCTCATTAAACGTAACATCCCCAAGCTTGGGACAAACATTAATTGCAGCAAATATATTCTCAAAAACCTCATCTTCATTAAACATAGCATCCCCAAGCTTGGGCCTTTTCATATCATAAGCATAATCACTCTCATCATTAATAGTATGGATAGCACAAATAGTATAGCAATTATCATATTCTTAAAAGCAAGTGCCAAAAAGACTTTAAAGATCATAATAAGTATCATTATCTTCCCAATCATAATCATCAGAACAAGCAATAGGCATAACAAGTTCATCATCAAGTGCATCATCTTCCACAATTATTTTTTGATTCATTTTCATGAGGCACAACAATAATAGGAGCAACATTATTTGGGAGAGATATCTTTTTACCTCTCTTACTTTTTATTTTCTTCTTCTTCATCACATTATGTTTGGGTTCAATCCTCTTTTTGGAGCTCCTTATTAATGAGATTGGTTTAATAGAAGGCTCCTCCTCGTTACCTGATTCATCATAAGAAATAATAGGAGGATATTGAGAAGTTTGTTCCCTTTCATTAGTATTCTCTTCATCTTCTATTTCTTTTCTTTTCTTTTGTAGTTGGCAATATAAGGATTTTCAATGCAATTCACCGCGCAATACATATAAATTTCCTCTAGATCAAAATGAAGAACTCTATCAAGGGCAAATTCTGGAATATCCTTAGTTATACGTTTCATTTCTTCATAACCCAAGAGTAAACTATGTTCATTATGATGTGCAAGGGAAATCAAGTCATCACAATTTTTTGGACACGATACGATCATGAAACAATTTGCATTGGGTACTGAAATGATCACGTTCATTGCAAAGTTCACAAGTATGGCTAATAAAGTTTAAATTTTCAGCACACGCATCTAGCCTTTCTTGCAACCATTTATTTTCTAAATGCTTATGCCTCTTGCAATATCTATCTTCCCTATTTGGTGTGTACTCGCAAACCCAATGTACTCCACAAAAATTGACATGTTTATAGGAGACATATTCATCATAACTAGTGCAATCATCATTAGTACCATGCATATTCAAGGAGTTCATACTAACAACATTGCAATCATGCTCATCATTCAAAGATTTAGTGCCGAACATTTTAATGCATTCTTCTTCTAACACTTTGGCACAATTTTCCTTTCCATCATACTCACGAAAGATATTAGAAAGGTGAAGCATATGAGACAAACTCAGTTCCTTTTTTTTGGTAGTTTTCTTTTATAAACAAAACTAGTGCTAAAACAAGAAACAAAAAGATTCGATTGCAAGATCTAAAGATACCTTCAAGCACTCACCTCCCCGGCAATGGCGCCAGAAACTAGCTTAGTTGATAGGTGTGAGTGTCGCTTACCTAGCCTCCCCGGCAACGGCGACAGAAAAGAGCTTGATGTCTACTACACAACCTTCTTCTTGTAGATGTAGTTGGGCCTCCAAGTGCAGAGGTTTGTAGGACAGTAGAAAATTTCCCTCAAGTGGATGACCTAAGGTTTATCAATGTGTGGGAGGCGTCGGATGAAGATGGTCTCTCTCAAGCAACCCTTCAACCAAATAACAAAGAGTCTCTTGTGTCCCCAACACACCCAATACAAAGGTAAATTGTATAGGTGCACTAGTTCGGCGAAGAGATGGTGATACAAGTGCAATATGGATGGTAGATATAGGTTTTTGTAATATGAAAATATAAAAACAGCAAGGTTGCAAGTGATAAAAGTGAGCGTAAACGGTATTGCAATGCTAGGAAACAAGGCCTAGGGTTCATACTTTCACTAGTGCAAGTTCTCTCAACAATAATAACATAATTGGATCATATAACTATCACTCAACATGCAACAAAGAGTCACTCCAAAGTCACTAATAGCGGACAACAAACGAAGATATTATGGTAGGGTACGAAACCACCTCAAAGTTATTCTTTCCAATCAATCCATTGGCCTATTCCTATAAGTGTCACAAACAGCCCTAGAGTTCGTACTAGAACAACACCTTAAGAAACAAATCAACCAAAACCCTAATGTCACCTAGATACTCCAATGTCACCTCAAGTATCCGTGGGTATGATTATACGATATGCATCAAACAATCTCAGATTCATCTATTCAACCAACACATAGAACCTCAAAGAGTGCCCCAAACTTTCTACCAAAGAATCAAGACGAAAACGTGTGCCAACCCCTATGCATAAGTTCATGGGCGGAACCTGCAAGTTGATCACCAAAACATACATCAAGTGAATCACGTGATACCCCATTGTCACCACAGATACGCACGGCAAGACATACATCAAGTGTTCTCAAATCATTAAAGACTCAATCCGATAAGATTACTTCAAAGGGAAAACTCAATCCAATACAAGAGAGTAGAGGGGGAGAAGCAACATAAGATCCAACTATAATAGCAAAGCTCGCGATACATCAAGATCGTGCCAAATCAAGAACATGAGAGAGAGAGAGATCAAACACATATCTACTGGTACATACCCTCGTCCCTGAGGGAGAACTACTCCCTCCTCGTCATGGAGAGGGCTGGGATGATGAAGATGGGCACCGGTGAGGGTTCCCCCTCTCCGGCAGGGTGCCAGAACAGGGTCCTGATTGGGTTTTGGTGGCTACAGAGGCTTGCGGCAGCGGAACTCCCGATCTATTCTGCTTTCTGGAAGTTTCAGTATTTATAGGATTTTTTGGCGTAGGTCTCACGTCAGGGGGGTCTCCGGGTTGTCCACGAGGCAGGGGCCCACGCCCAGGGGGTGGGCGCGCCCCCCCACCCTCGTAGGCAGCCCGAGACTCTCCTGGCCCAACTCTTTTACTCCGGGGGCTTCTTTTGTCCAGAAAAATCATCAAAAATTGGCACGTCAATTGGACTACGTTTGGTATTCCTTTTATGTAAAACTCAAAAACAAGGAAAAAACATAAACTGGCACTGGGCTCTAGGTTAATAGGTTAGTCCCAAAAATAATATAAAAGTGCATAGTAAAGCCCATTAAACATCCAAGATGGATAATATAGTATCATGAATACTTCGTAAATTATAGATACGTTGGAGACGTATCAGCATCCCAAGCTTAATTCCTGCTCGTCTTCGAGTAGGTAAATGATAAAAGAAAGAATTTATGAAGTGTGAATGCTAGCAGGTGCACAAGTTTGATCAATGATAATTTCAATCACCTTTTCTAGCATCATTATATGTCATAACAGTAGCTCATATCATAAAACTTTGCATGATCAAGTAACAAACTATTCAGATGTTAAAGTATAGATCATAAACTTTCTTGAAAACTAACAAACCGTGTTATTATTCATCAAACAATTACAATACATCTTATTTTCAGGAAGAGTCTATGTCAGAGCTTTGATTCCGCAAACTTCACATACTCAACTATCATTTAGTCTTCCATGATTGCTACCACTCAAAGCATATTTTTAGAACAAATAGTATTCATCGAACACAGAGAAAGATAGGGGCTTAATGTTTCGCCTCCCAACCTTTTACCTCAAGGGTAATGTCAACAATAATAATTCATGCTCAAATATATTTGAATGGCCATATATGCTTAGTTCATTCCATCACATGATGCTTGCCAACTAAAGAGTGGGTTGGAATGAGAAGGAATACTACTGACTCTTGCATAAAAGTAAAAGATAGGCCCTTCGCAGAGGGAAGCAGGGATTTGCAGAGGTGCCAGAGCTCGAAGCAAGAATAGAGATGAAAATCATTTTGAGAGGTATGCTTTCATTGTCAACATAACGACCAAGAGTTCCCAATATCTTCCATACTACATACATTACAGGCGGTTCCCAAACAGAAAGGTAAATTTGTTTACTCCCCCTCCACCAACAATCATCAATCCATGGCTTGCCCGAAACAATGGGTGCCTCCAACTAACATCAAACCTGGGGGCGTTTTGTTCACAATTATATTTTATTTGATTTTGATCTTTTGATCATGGGACTGGGCATCCAAGTTACCAGCCATTTTCTCGTGAATGATGAGCGGAGTCCACTCATCGTGAGAATAACCCACCTAGCATGGAAGATACTGCTAACCTATGGTTGCTACATGAGCGATTCGGGCATACAAAACCGATTATTATTTGAAGGTTTAGAGTTTGGCACATGCAAATTTACTTGGAACGGCAGGTAAATACCACATATAGGTCGATATGGTGGACACTCATGGAAGAAACTTGGTTCAAGGAATTTGGATGCACAAGCAGTATTCCCGCTTAGTACAGATATTTTGGCTAGCAAAGGATTCTAAATAGCAAGCACCACATGTTAGAGGATCCTAAACAATATAACTTATACAAATATACCCAAACATAACTCATTAGATTGTCTTCCTTGTCCAACTTCAACTAATTTGCTTAGGTTTGAAAATAATTAATGGGGCTCACAATCATAGAAGGTGTCCAAGATAGTATATTTATATGTGAAATCTCTCTTCCTTCAATATTCTTTCATGAATTGTTCAAGTGACCAATACAATGTTTGCTAACCTTCAATAAATTTACCACCTCTACTTTCATATGTGAAGGCATTACTCCCCATGGGAAAGGCATATGAAACATATATAATTTCAGATTTATGACATTCAAATCATTCAACCATTTACTCATAGGATATAAGTGAAGCACACGAGTAAATGAAGAACTACTCCGAAATATATAAGTGAAGATGAATGAGCAGTTGAATAATTATGCAACTATGTGAAGACTACCCATTTAATAATTTCATATATTTATATTTTATTCAAACAGCAATCAAAACAAAAGAAAATAAAATGACGCTCCAAGCAAAACACATATCATGTGGTGAATAAAAATATAGCTCCAAGTAAAGTTACCGAAGAACGAAGACGGAAGAGGGGATGCCTTCTGGGGCATCCCCAAGCTTAGGCTCTTGGTTATCCTTGAATATTACCTTGGGGTGAATTTTGCATCCCCAAGCTTTGGCTCTTGCCACTCCTTATTCCGTAGTCCATCGAATCTTTACCGAAAACTTGAAAACTTCACAACACAAAAGTTAACAGAAAATCTCGTAAGCTCCTTTAGTATAAGAAAATAAATCACCACTTAGGTACTATTGTGAACTCATTATAAATTCATATTGGTGTAATATCTAATGTATTCCAACTTATCTATGGTTCATACCCTCCAATACTACTCATATATTCATCAAAATAAGCAAACAACACATAGAAAACAGAATCTGTCTAAAACAGAACAGTCTGTAGTAATCTGTATCAAACGTATACTTCTGGAACTCCAAAAATTATAAAATAAATTGGTGGACCTGAGGAATTTGTCTAGTAATAATATTAAAAAATAATCAACTAAATAGTACTCTCCAGTAAAAAGTTCTAGCTAATCTCGTGAGCGCTAAAGTTTCTGTTTTTTTACAGCATGGTCATAAAGATTTCACCCAAGTCTTCCCAAAGGTTCTACTTGGCACAAACACCAATTAAAACACAATACCACATATAAACAGAAGCTAGATGGATTATTTATTCCTAAACAGAACCAAAAAGCAAGAAACTAAAATAAAATTGGGTTTCCTCCCAACAAGCGCTAACGTTTAACGCCCCTAGCTAGGCATGATGATTTCAATGATGCTCACATAAAAGATAAGAACTGAAACGTAAAGAGAGAATCATGAAGAATATGACTAGCACATTTAAGCCTAATCCACTTCCTATGCATAGGTATTTTGTGAGCAAACAACTTATGGGAACAAGAATCAACTTGCATAGGAAGGTAAAACAAGCATAACTTCAAGATTTTCAACACATAGAGAGGAAACTTGATATTATTGCAATTCCTACAAGCATATGTTCCTCCCTCAAAATAATTTTCAGTAGCATCATGAATGAATTCAACCATATAACCAGCACATAAAGCATTATTTTCATGATCTACAAGCATAGAATTTTTATTACTCTCCACATAAGCAAAATTCTTCTCTTTCAGAATAGTGGGAGTATATAAATTGTTTCCACATTAAAAGAGTAATGTTCAGAAAAAGGTAATCATAATCATGAAAAGTTTTATAAATATAATCATCACTACTTTTTATAGCATAAGTTTCATCACAATAATCATCATAAGTAGCAACTTTGTTCTCATCATAATCGATTGAAACCTCTTCCAAGATAGTGGAATCATCACTAAATAAAGTCATGACCTCTCCATAGTCACTAAATACAAGTTGCATGTCAAACAGTGGAACCGGTATCGTGTGCGAGTACATGTAAGGTTTGTCCGAGCCGCTTCATCCCACAATACCGCTGAATCCAAATAAGACAAGGGAAGTAAGCAATCTGAACATCAACGCCCACAACAACTTTGTGTTCTACTCGTGCAAATACATCAACCCATAGACCTAGCTCTGATACCACTGATGGGGAACGTTGCATGAAAATAAAAAATTCCTACGAACACCAAAGATCTAATCTAGGAGATGTATAGAAACGAGAGGGGAGTGCACTAGTACACGTCGGTGCTATACAAACGGTTTTTAACCCCTTTCCATGACGGCATTTGGAACCGTCGTCTAGTGAATGACGGCGATAGGGGGGTCCTTCCCACACGACCCAGAAACCATCGGGGAAAGGGACCTTACAGTACTCCTACTCGTTTTTGCTTGCATTGCCATCGCAGTCGGTATTCTGTGGTGCTACGTTTATGATGCGTGGCCCATCACAAACGATTCACTATTATAGAACGTGTATGATGTGCGGCCCATCACAAACGGTTCACTATTAAGAAAATTAGATAATCGTCGTACGAGTGTCGGACAGGATTATGAAACGTCGTACTGTCGTAACATCGTCGTGCTTCTTTCAGAAAAGTGTACTTCCTAGAAAACTGCCAATATTAGCTACTAGTATTTGGTTAGAGGATTTGCTGCCGAGAAAGATCCGTCCACGGAGAGCGCCACACATCCCACTGGTGGTGGTGGATGCCAATGCGTGCATGCAGCATGGTTGGTGTCAGTAATTTTTACTTGGCACACCTACTTTTCTGCATATATGCCGGTTCCATACGTACATTTGTGCAGTTCCACCAAAATGCAGCTGAATAACCCTATTTGCACAGATAATGAAAAAGCGTGATTACATTATAACGGCACTAGTTGATGAAACACACAAAATAAATAGAAGAAAATATTGCGATAGTATCATAGTATGCCATGCTGCGAGGGCGAGATGGGCCCTACGACGCCTCATACGGTACGCCTCATCTTGGACATCGTCCCAAGTCTTCCAGATACACCTTACGCCGGTGATGAACATCGATGTACAGCGGTAGTACAAGGAGGCGCCTTGAGACATTCAAATCTCTATTTTTGTACATATCAACTAAAATTAAGCACCCTAGTTTGCAGAAATGCTTAAACATTAACAATGGGACTAGTTGATGAAACATACTTTAACAAAGAGAAGCACTTTCTTTATCTACATTGGGAATGAGCTGATAGAGATGACACTCGCTCTATGTCGGAGTAAATGACCATGGGTAGCCTAGCCGGCTCCCCCCGACTCTTCAGAAAAATTGCAGGCCGATCGGGCCTTCGAACATCTAAGGCATGGGGCCGCCTTCCCTTGGCCGGCTACCTCTCAAGCCGGCTACTGGGAGGCGGCCTGACCCTAAAACCACAGGAGGAAAGCCGTCAGAGGGCCGACTCCTAGAAACCGGCCACAAGAAGGCCGACTCCAAGAAAGCCGGCCACGAGAAGGCCGACTCCAAGAACCCGGCCTCCCAGTAGGCGGCCAGGATCGTACCCTCAATCTCTGCACCCACATAACGGCGATGAGACGGGGCGTGGCTACAGTGAAGCCTGCCACCCCCGAATCCCGGGCCAGCGCATAGCCACGATGCGCCGTCTTGAGTGGCCATCACCCGTCCGTGGCAACCTTGTTGCCATGTTGACCATGACGTCACCCACGACGAGCTGTCAGAACGGCCCACGGGCAGTGGGCCCCTTCGGACAGAGAGATGCCCGAAGGCGGCCTGGCCTCCCAAGTCGGCCTGAGACAAGGCCGGCTCCCAACAGCCGGCTAGCTCCCTCCCTCGAAGGAGGCGCCTCATTAAGGAGACAAGACGAGGTAAGGCTACAGTGATCGCCGCCAAGTGGCGGCACTGTAGCCATGCTTACCTCGACAAAGCCTTCGTCATCAGGAGCGAGGCAACAGTAACCAACCCCCGACAAGACCCCCGAGCGGTGGGACCTGCCTGTCGACCAGGAAGCCGGCAGCCGGCGGGACCCACCTCTCGGTGGGCCCCAGCAGCCAGCGGAGAAGCCGGCGAACTTAGACACTGACGGCTCGGGCCCGCGCCCAGCCGGATTACCGTTGTACCCCTGGGGGGTAGGCCTATATAAATACCCCAGGGCACCCATGCAAAGGGTTGATCTCTTAAAGTTTTAGTCACCACGTAGACGAAGAGGAGAGCTAGCCTTGCCCTTCTTCTTCTTCTTGCCAAACAGCTCAAGGAGCCTCTTGTAGCTACTTGTTCACTTAGTGATCATGCGGAGACCCCGCAGAGCAGCAGTAGGGGTGTTATCTCCACGGAGAGCCCCGAAGCTGGGTAAGATTCGCCGGCGTGCATGTCTTCGCCTTATCCCGTTTCCAGGCACCGGCGAGTCTTATTGGCTCCCACAATGATAAGCCACCCGTTGGCATATGTCGCACCTACCACCCGACATTTGGCGCCCACCATGGGGCGGTGCACCGTCGTCCGGAGACCTGTTGCGGGCGGAAACCTCTTCCTTCCCCGCGAGCGTAGCCAGCCCGGCACGCACGATGGCGCTTGCCCTGACGCGCTGCACGGCGTCGCTAACGCCTGCGCGGCGAGCTGCCTCGACGATCTTCTTGGCGAGGCTCGCATCTCCTACGAGCCCGCATCCGACGCGGGCACAGGCTGCCTCGAGAGCCACCTCGTCAGCCTCCTCGACCAACTCCACGTCTCCAGCGAGCCTGCTGCGGATTTGGAGTCGGTTGGATCCACCGACCCGATGCTTGTCGACTCCGACACGGCATCGCTCGACGCCTTCCCCACCAACGTTGTGATCTTCAACGACCCGCTCCCTCGAGCCGACAGCTGTGGCAGCGCCATCACCGAGGTGCTGGTCATCAGCCACGGCATTGCCTCTAGCGAGAACGCCCACGACGCCCTGCAAGCGGCACTGCACGACCTGTCCGCCCCCCTTCCGGCCGACGCCGACGCTGAGACGCTGGAGGCACGCCGCCTTGCCCTCATCGTGGAGGGCCAGAAGATAGCCTCCATGAGACGCCTCACTGAGGCTCACCACCGCGAAGTCGATCGCACCGCCTTCGGCACGCCGCCCCCTGACGGGCCAAGCCGAATAGGCGTCATCAAGAAGCATGGCGCAGCCATCGCCGACATGCTGGGAGCGGACCGCCCAGTCTATGCCACGCCCCTCGAGAACCTATGCGCCGCCCAGGCGGCCGTAGACAAGCTGAATGGACTGGGGGCCGACGAGCTCCCTACATGACCAGACGCGTCGAGCAGCTAACCAACGCGGCCGCAGAATGGCATGAAGCCGGGGCCCGCCCTGAAAGTCCTCCCCCGCGCCGAGAGCACGGCGCAACGTCACGAACGCCGACTGCGGGCAACACCTGCGCCAGGCACGAAAAGGAGCCGGCTGCCAGCCGTAGCCGGACTCGAATCTCCATCGTGCGCAACGCAGAAGGCCGCCCTCGAGCCGTGGAGCGACGAGGCAATCCGCCTCCTCCTCCGCCTCATGGGGAGAGATACCCCACCCCGCCGCCTGTCACGCATCCGACTCTCAACGGCCGACTAGGCCGCCATGAAGGAGTCGACGAGAACGACGCCCGCCATCGGATCGACCGCCTAGCGCGATCCCTGGCGCTAGAAGAAGAAGACGATGTCGGCCCTCCTTGCTTCGGCCCCCGCATCCACAACGAGCCCTTCCCCAAAGGGTTCTCGCTCCCAAGAGACACGCCCAAGTACAACGGCTCTGTGAAGCCGGAAGATTGGTTGATCGACAGGCGCGTTGCCGTGAAGTATGTCCCCCTCATGCTCCAAGGCACGGCGCGTACCTGGCTCAACAGCCTCAAGCCTTACAGCGTCAACAGCTGGCTAGACTTCATAGAAGCCTTCATCCGCAACTTCACCAGCACCTGCAAGCAGGCTCCCAAGCACCGTCAGCTCTCCTTGTGTGTTCAAGGGCCCACTGAATCGACTCGCGACTACCTCACGCGTTGGGCCGAGCTCCGCAATTCCTGCGAGGGGGTGCACGAGGTTCAAGCCATAGAGTACTTCACCACCGGGTGCCGAGAAGGCACCCTCCTCAAGCAAAAACTCCTCTGTGGTGAGCCGACTACCCTCGACGAGCTGCTGGTCATAGCAGACAAGTACGCCACGGCCGACTCTTCGATGAAGACCGAGCTTCAGGTAGATGCCTCTGGCAAGGTGCTCAATCCGGCTCCCAAGACGCCGGCTGGGGACTCGGCCGGCGCCCGTACAGAAGCGACAACAAGCGCAAGGACCCTATGCCGCCTTCAACCCGGTCGGCGGTGGCCACGATCGAAGATGAACAACCCGAAGGCGGCCCGCGCCAAGAAGTAGAAGGCGGCGAGCTTGGCAGCCGGCTTTATCCTACGAGCAAGCCCTCGATGCCCCTTGCAAGTTCCACAGCGGCGCGAAGCCGTCCAATCACACGACCCGGAAATGCCACTCGCTCACCCGAATCTCCAAAGGCGAAGGGCTGATGCCGCCTCCGCCTGTTGGTCAGCCGCCTCCGGCTCCTCAACAGCCGGCCGCTCGACCAGCAGTCGGAGCTGTTCAAGACGTGTTCCCCGACGAGCATGCCGCCTACGTCGTCTTTACAAGCCAGACCAAAGACCGGCGCAGCCGGTGCCGACAGCACCAAGAAGTCAACGCGGTCGCCTCCAACAACCTTGAGTACATGCACTAGTCAGAAAGGCCTATCAGCTGGAGCCGGGCTGACCACCCAGAGGTGATGCCGTCCCCCGGCTCTTACATGTTGGTTTTGGATGCCACCTTAGCAACAGACAGGCGTGCCGCCCGTTTCTCCCGCGTGCTGATAGATGGCGGGAGCAGCATCAACATATCTTGTGCGTGACACCATGGAGAAGCTGAACATCAAGATGAAGCAACTCATGCCTAGTCGGACCGTGTTCCATGGCATCATACCCGGCCTGTCCTGCTCGCCAATCGGCAAGATCAAGATATATGTTCTCTATGGAGACAAGGATCACTTCCGCCGAGAAGCAGTTTGGTTTGAGGTAGTGGATTTGGAGAGCCCCTACCACGCGTTGCTTGGCCTACCCGCTCTGGCCAAGTTCATGGCTGTACCCCACTACGCCTACCTCAAGATGAAGATACCGAGTTCCAAGGGCATCATCACCATAGCCGGCGACTACAAGAAATCCTCCGAGTGTGCAGCAACTAGTAGCCGGCTGGCCGAGTCCCTCGTGATCGCCAAAGAGAAGAAGATGCTGGATCGGGTCGTGGCCACGGCGGGCAAGCAGCCGGCCCTGTCCCCTGACCCCAAGGAGAGTGATGCCCAAGGTTCTTTCCAGCCGGCCAAAGAAACAAAGAAGATACCTCTGGACCCAGAGCACCCAGAAAGGCTTGCCATCATTGGGGCAAATCTGGACAGCAAATAGGAAGGCGAGCTCGTCGATTTCCTCCGTGAGAATCGGGACATATTTACATGGTCTCCCAAGGACATGCCGGGTGTTCCGAAGGAATTCGCCGAGCACAAGCTACACGTCCGAGCAGATGCAAAACCAGTCAAGCAGCCCCTCCGCTGATTGTCGGAGGAGAAAAGAAGGATTGTAGGAGAAGAGATAGCCTGGCTTCTGGCAGCTGGCTTCATTATGGAGGTATTCTTTCCGGAATGGCTTGCCAACCCGGTCCTCGTGCTGAAGAAGAATAACAAGTGGCGCATGTGTATAGACTACACTAGCCTCAACAAAGCCTGCGCCAAAGATCCTTTCGCCCTGCCAAGGATTGATCGAGTCATAGACTCCACGGCGGATCTTGTTGTTGAGTTTCTTGGATGCTTACTCAGGATACCACCGGATAAAGTTGGATCCAGGTGACCGCTGAAGACCGCCTTCATCACACCATTCGAGACTTTACGCTGCGACTACGACATTCGGCTTGAGAAATGCCGGTGCCACTTTTCAGCATTGCATGCAGAAATGCCTCCTCAATCAACTCGGCAGAAATGCCCACGTCTATGTAGACGATATTGTGGTGAAGACGGAGAAGCGCGGCACCCTGCTAGAAGACCTCAAAGAGACGTTTGAAAACTTGCGCCGATTTCAGATAAAGCTCAACCCCGAGAAATGCGTGTTCGGAGTACCAGCCGGCCAGCTTCTAGGCTTCCTGGTCTCCGAACGCGGCATCGAATGCAACCCAGTGAAGATCAAGGCCATAGAGAGAATGGAGATCCCCACCAAGCTATGAGACGTCCAAAAGTTTACCGGATGCCTGGCCTCCCTGAATCGCTTTATCAGCCGGCTCGGAGAGAAAGCTCTCCCCCTCTACCAACTCATGAAGAAGACCACTCACTTCGAGTGGAATGACCAAGCCGACCAAGCTTTCCACGAACTGAAGAAGATGCTGGCCACGCCGCCTATCCTGGCGGCGCCGACTGAGAAAGAGCCCATGCTCCTTTACATTGCCGCCACCAGCCGGGTGGTCAATAGTGCAAGGTAACAAGCGATAAAAGTGAGCGTAAACGGTATTGCAATGATAGGAAACAAGGCCTAAGGTTCATACTTTCACTAGTGCAAGTTCTCTCAACAATAATAACATACATAGATCATATAACAAGCCCTCAACATGCAACAAAGAGTCACTCCAAAGCCACTAATAGCGGAGAACAAACGTAGAGATTATGGTAGGGTACGAAACCACCTCAAAGTTATTCTTTCGGATCGATCTATAAAAGAGTTCGTACTAGAATAACACCTTAAGACACAAATCAACCAAAACCCTAATGTCACCTAGATACTCCATTGTAACCTCAAGTATCCGTGGGCATGATTATACGATATGCATCACACAACATCAGATTTATCCAACCAACATAAAAGTACTTCAAAGAGTGCCCCAAAGTTTCTATCGGAGAGTCAAGAACGTGTGCCAACCCCTATGCATAGGTTCCCAATGTCCACGAAACCCATAAGTTGATCACCAAAACATACATCAAGTGGCACATGATATCCCATTGTCACCACGGATAATCACGGCAAGACATACATCAAGTGTTCTCATAAAGACTCAATCCGATAAGATAACTTCAAAGGGGAAACTCAATTCATCACAAGAGAGTAGAGGGGGAGAAACATCATAAGATCCAACTACAATAGCAAAGCTCGGGATACATCAAGATCGTGCCATAGAGGAACACGAGAGAGAACATGAGAGAGAGAGAGAGATTGATCAAACACATAGCTACTGGTACATACCCTCAGCCCCGAGGGTGAACTACTCCCTCCTCGTCATGGATAGCGTCGGGATGATGAAGATGGCCACCGGTGATGGGATCCCTCTCCGACAGGGTGCCGGAACAGGGTCACGATTGGTTTTTCGTGGCTCTGGAGGCTTGCGGTGGCGAAACTCCTGATCTAACTCTGTTCTGGAAGTTTTAGGGTACGTAGGTATATATGGGTGAAAGGAGTACGTCGGTGGAGCTACGGGGGCCCCACGAGGCAGGGGGCGCGCCCAGGGGGTGGGCGCCCCCACCCTTGTGAGCACCTCCCTTATCTTCTGACGTGGGGTCCAAGTCCATCAGGTGGGTTTACTTCCAAAAATAACTTCTCCAGTTGATTTCGTTCCATTTTGACTCGTCGATATTCCTTTTCCTCGAAACCTTTGAAATAGGCATAAAACAGCAAATCTGGGCTGGGCCTCCGGTTAATAGGTTAGTCCCAAAATAATATAAAAGTGGATAATAAAGCCCAATATTGCCTAAAATAGTAGATAATATAGCATGGAGCAATCAAAAATTATAGATACGTTGGAGATGTATCACCTCGCCGGGCCAGAGGGCGGCCAACACTTGCGCCCCGGCACGCTGAAGACGGCAGAGCACGCGGTGAGCCGGCTGCAGACGGGCCTGGATCGCCAGAAGCTGCTCCTCAAGTGTCCGGCTAGCATCTGGCGCGATCTTGACCCCTGCCTGCCGGCGGGCTTCGCGGTGGGCCTCGATGGCTTGGGTGGCGGCAACGGAATAGCCAGGGAAGTAATCTGCACAAAGAAGAAAGAAGTGGCGCAAGGTCAGAAGACGAATCAAAAGACAAAGGGCAAGCAAAGGGCCGAAGAGGAGGGCGGCCTACCGTCGATCAAATCCTCAACCCGTCCGTAGCCTTCGCTCAGCGCCTGCTTCGCCTCAGCCCAGCCCGCCGCCTCGGTCTCATATTCGGCTTTGAGGGCGGCCTCGTTGTCCTATGCCGTCTTCAGGGCCGTCTTATGGCTCTCCTCCTGGTCGGCCAATTTCTTGGCCAGACGGTCACGTTCCTGGGCCAGGGCGGCGCACTCGGCTTCCTTGGCACGAAGGGCGGTTTGGACCCCGCCTAGCTGTCCTCTCAAGTTGGCATTGGCCCCTGTAGATATGAAGAAAAAGGAAAAAGCAATAAGGAAGAAGTCGTCGGGAAAGATCCGACCCGACTGCTCAGCAGTCGGCCCGAATCTCGGGGACTACACCTAGTGGGTGCGCTGACGCGCCCCCACGTGAGATAAAAAACGAAGCACTCACTCCGGCTGTCAGTGAGATCAGCGGTCTTCTGGTTCAGCTCCCGGGCCTGGGAGTTGAAAGCAGCCGCGCGGAGATTATGATATTCCTGGAAATAGGACGGAGGTGCGAATAAGAACAAGACAACAATCGAAGCCTACTAGAAGTTCCAAGCCGCTGCTTTCGGCCGACTCGAACTTCGGGGACTACACCAGTGGAGTGCTGGCCGCCCCCATGGAAGAAATCAAGAAAGCAATCGACCAAAGCAGGAGGACTCACCCGAATGACTGTCCACGTCGTGAGGAACTCCTGGGTGTACTGCTTCAACGAGGCCGCCTGGGCCTGAAGCCGGCTACGGACCTCCTGCGCCGCCACGTTCAGCTCGGCAGTCCCGCCGCCGGTGTCCACTTTCAGACGTCGTCTTTGGCGCCTCGAATCTGAGCCGAGCTGGTGCCCGCGTTTTTTTGCGGCTCCGGCGCCGAAGTCGCCGCCCCCGCGCGCCGAAGAGGCGGCGACTGAACCACGAGATCCGCCCCCACAGCCGGCTCGCCTCCAGCCGTCTGCTCGGGAGGCACGTCAGTCCGGCCACCTTGGCCCGTTCCAGTCGGCGCCGACGGCGCCGCCTCTCCCTCCAGGACGATCACGTCGCCCTCCTCCCTCTCCATCGCCGGCCGGTCGCGGCCGGCTTCCTCCGACGGGGGCACTGGGATGTCGGGGGCCACGGTGCGTAGGGGGATGACGAGCTGCGGAGGATGGTTACGCCTGGCCTCCGCCGCCTTCTCCGCGGCCTCTACCTCCGCCTGAGCCTTAGCCGCCGCGTCGGCTTGCGCCTCCGCCGACTTATCCCTCGTTTCCTGGGCCTCCCTCCGCTCCTTCGCCTCCCGCTCCTCCTGCACCTCCCGCGTGTTCCGCTTCGTCGCCTCTAGAAGATCGGCGCAGGGATCCACGCGGCGGGAGCTTGTAGACCCTCCTGTCGTTCCGACTATGGAGGCGGCAGGGACCCGCTCGAGAGAGAGCGGGGCCCTGTTTGACAAAGTCAAGAACAAGGCTTAGAAGAACATTAACCAAAGAGAAAAAAGAAGGGCGTGAGAAAATTGACACTTACGCCGAAACCGCCTGCGGCTGCTTCACCACCTTGCGGAAGCGAGCCGCCTTCGCGGCTGCCTCGTCCCGCTTGGTCGCCCCGCGGTGCCCCTGGGCATTTTCTGCCGACTGCCAAAGAGAGTCGGCGTGGCCCGGAGTTTCTGCACACCGCCCCGGGCAGCCAGCGCGGCAGACGGGCCCGTACCCTAACGATCGGGCGCCGGCTGACGACGCGGAATGACGTCGGCCTCGTCGTCATCCGGCCAGTCCCCGAAGCTGGCTCCGATCTCGGGGCCGCCCATCTCACCGCCTCCTCCTACGACGGCGTCGTCCATGGCGGCCGCCCAAAAGTCTGGATCGTCAACGTCGTCAACCACGCGGTCGGGCAGGAACTGGCGCTCCAGCCCTGCGGCCCCGGCCGCTGGTCGAAGAAGGGGGCTCTGCTAAAAACAAGTCGGCTGGTCAAGAGTCGACCGTTATGAACCCGGCAACAAGAGAAGAAGAAAAGAAGGGAAACTTACCATGGACGGAGGATCGGCTCGAGAATACGGCTCCTTGCCGTACCGCCATTCCTCGGTGAGCTTGCAGTTGGAGATGTAGTTCACCATGTAAGATACCTCATCGTGAGGCATCTCCTTGGTGCTCAGCCGGCTTGGGTCGAAGCGACCGCTCATCTGGCAGATCATATGTGGTCGGCCTTGGAGCGGGAGCACCCGGCGCTCCACGTAGGCGGCCACCAGGTCGGCCCGACCGAACCTTCCGACCGACCACCACGGGCCGGGCGACGGCAGCAGCCCTAGCCGGAGATAGCGTCCTGGCTCGGTAGGACCATGAAGGCTGCCTCCCAGCCGGCGTGCCGGCAACATAAGCCGGCAGATTGACGAAGTCGCCTTGCGGGGCGACGTTCTTCACGTAGAAGTAGGATTGCTGCCAGAGCTTCACCGACTGGATCAGCAGGATGGGCGGAAATGGGTTGTTGTCGCTCGACCTCTGCATGGCGATGAAGGCGCCACATGGGGCGGGCACGCTCGCGGTGACGGTGCCGAGCTTGCACTAAAAGAACTCCCCCCAGAGCTCAAGGGTGGGGAGGACGCCAAGAAAGCCTTCGCACAGAGTGACGAAGGCCGACAGCAGCATCACCGTGTTGGGGGTGAGGTGATGCGGCTCGAGATGGTAAAACTTGAGGAAGGCGCGGAAGAACCCGCTGTTGGCGGTGAGGCAGCAGCGGGCGATCTGGCGGAAGATTACCCGCTCGTCCTCCTCCAGCGCCGGCGAGACCTCAGTCTCCAGCGCGAGGCGGGTCCGCACATAACCCGCGCCCGGCAGCCAACGCGTCTTGCAGAGCCAGTCAGTATGGTCCTCATGGACATTGGAGCCATCCCAAGAGCTGGACAGTGCCATGAGGATGAGGAAGCAACGGGAAAGGCGCGGCGGCGGAGGATGCGCGACCCAACTACGGCAGAGCTGCGGCGAGCCAATAAGGTTGGCGGAAGGGCAGCGCGGCGACGGGGCGCTGCGGCGACGGAGAAGAAGAAGGAGAAGAAGAAAGGATGGAGCGAGGGCGGGCGTGCGAGCGTCTGCCGCTCCCCCTCCTCCCCCTACTTATAGCCTCGCGCGGCGAAGGCGAAGAGGCGAGGCGTGGGGGGACGTGGGATTAACTGCGTCCACTCCCCCACGTCCCGCGATTATCGTTCCCTAAAGGCGTGCAGAAACTGCCGCTGGAAGTTGAGCAGTCTGTTCGGGCCGCAGAAGATCTGCTCTTGGGCCGAGGCCTAGGAGTGGCAGGCCCCGGCCTGCGGCGACGTCCCGTCACGCGTGTGGGATGGCAGGCCTTTTTCCTGCTGACGGCTGCCATGCGGCGTGCGAGTGGCAGGCGGTCAGCGCGCAACTCGGCTCGCGTGCCATCTGGTTCCCGCCTTCAAGCTGCGAAGCCTCGCAAGGACGGTGCAACTACTCAAAGCCGGCACCTAGTTGCCGGCTCTTCAGGATAGGAAGCTGATCGAGCTTCTCGTCCCCTCTTCAGCCTCGAAGCCTAACCAGCTTCGGGGACTACTGTCAGAGTAAATGACCACGGGTAGCCTAGCCGGCTCCCCCGGCTCTTCAGAAAAATTGCAGGCCGATCGGGCCTTCGGACATCCAAGGCATGGGGCCGCCTTCCCTTGGTCGGCTACCTCTCAAGCCGGCTACAGGGAGGCGGCCCGACCCTAAAACCACAGGAGGAAAGCCGTCAGAGGGCCGACTCCTAGAAACCGGCCACAAGAAGACCGACTCCAAGAAAGCCGGCCACGAGAAGGCCGAAACCAAGAACCCGGCCTCCCGGTAGGCGGCCAGGATCGTACCCTCAATCTCTGCACCCACATAACGGCGATGAAACGGGGCGTGGCTACAGTGAAGCGTGCCACCCCTGAATCCCGGAGCACGCATGGCCACAGTGCGCCGTACGGGGCGGCCATCACTCATCCGGCGCGGCACTGTTGCCATGTTGACCATGATGTCACCCACGACGAGCTGTCAAAACGGCCCACAGGCGGCGGGCCCCTTCCATATCCATGGCGTCCCAAATCTCCCCGATCGGCGGAGAGTAAAAGGTTAGAACCATCACCGGCGATGAGTTCGATGTCATCTACACTCGTTCTTCCGTGACAGTGAAAGGATGCCTTTCTCGCTTCAGACGCATGTTCGAAGACTCAGACGATGAGTGGGTTGCTGGGCTAGATGTTGAGTACACCACAGTCCTGGGACGAGAGAAGGATCTAAAGGACGAAGAGAGGAAGAAGCCCGTCAAGATCCAGGTTTGCGTGCATGACTTATGCTTGGTCTACCACATATGCCATGCCGACGTTGAGTGCCAGGATTTTAAGGACTTCCTCGAGAGCAACCTAGTCAAATTCGTTACCGTAGACTTTGGTAACGACAAAGAAGTCCTGCGTCGGATAGGCCTCGTTGTAGGCAACACCTTCGACCTCCAAAAGAATCGGTGGTGTCCTCTCGTCACCTTCACGCTGACCCTGGCAGGAGCCACGGTTCATCCTTCGTATGGTAAACTGGAGAAACCTCCATACACGTTTCATCGTCATGCATGGCAGCGGAATGTACTAGATATAGACCACATCCACTACACTACAATGGATGGCTACCTTTGTTTCAATATCTACAAGGGTTGGCTGAAGAGCAACAGCCAAGTTGGCGGTTCAAGCAAAGAAGTATCGGCCAAGAGGAAGAAGGACAAGGACGAAGTCGAGGATGTGGACGAGGACTCCGAGTAAGGTGGCAGTGTCGTTGCTCATGGTGGTTCTAATGCAGTGTCTACCGGGATAGTTGCAAACTTTAATTTCAGGTGTGCTTAATTTAATTTGAGGGGTGTGTTGTCCAGCCCCAATGAGAACTATGTTATGTTTCTTCTTGTTACTTTAACTCTTCAGTACGTACATACTAGTATTTCTTACATTTCACCTTTTAGTTGGTATAGTACTACCACTCGTTTCTTCACATTATATACGTACAATATATATGGCCAACATCATATAGCCAGCAGTTTAGTTGTCAAAGAATTTCAGGGTGCTTAGTTTTTTCAAAGAATTCCAGGGTGCTTAGTTTTATTTGAGGGGTGGGTTGTGCTGGACACCATTATTGTGACTAGCCTTTTTAATAGTACTATATGCATAATTTGGCGACCAGCGCTCTCTATATGTACCACCTTTTTTTAATTTCAAGTTTTGCTCCATGGCGCAATCCATCGATACTACTGTTGTACAAAAGTATACATTTTTTAAAAGGCTAGAGGGCGGGGCAGTCTAGCTTGGTCGGTTTCACGAGAGGCGAGGGCCTTTGTGATTTGACGGCTCATTACTGCTGGAAGGCGGGGCCTTGTGATTTGACTGCTCATATAAATGCGCCGACGACCTGATCGAGGAGGAGCAAAGAACCGTGCGGTATACTCAAGTTTTCCACTGGAGTAGTACTGCGACGGAGGAGCACGAAACACGGCAGCCCAGTGCCATATGGCGATAAAAATGTTCTAATTTGCTAGTCATCTCATTGTTAGCATTGTTCTATTCATTCCCTAAAAAAATCATTATACTATTCATGCCTCGCAGAGAACGTGACACGTGCGGCGAAACACCCGAAGCAAAAGATGAAACACAGCAGTAAAAGAAGAAGGAAGATTATCACCCCAAATGATCTAATTCGCGCGGAGTCGTAACTGCTTCTTCATCGCCTCCACGACCTCCATCTCCTTGCGCATCTCCTCCGCCATCTTCTTCATTCTGTCCATGATGCGGGATTTCTCGACGCGAGCCTTCATCATCTGTTCCACGGCCGCATTACGTACCTTGACAGCAGCCGGGTGCTTGATGTGGAGCTTCGCCAACTCCTTCTGTTCCATGACGAGGGCCTGCAACATCTTCATCGAGGAACTACTATTCTCATGCAGCTTCTTCCAGCCAGCGTTCTTCTCCTTCAACAGGTCGATCTTGTGGCAGAGCTTCGCCTTGTCCTCCTGAAGTCGCAGGATTTCGCCGGTCGCCTTCTTCTCCGAGGCAATGCTCTTCTTCAGCAGCATCACCAAGCCGGCAGTCAACTCCCCCTGCTGATTGAGCTCAGTGGGCATGTCGTCGAGGCTCTCCTTCAACAACTCCATCAAGCCTTGGATGAACTCCTTCTGCTTATTGAGGTGCTTATTGAGCTGAACGGGCATGCCGTCGAGGGATAACGACTCCAGCTCCGCCGACTCGGCATGTTCGCCTCCGCGGCTAGGGCGCTCCTGGGAGCCATCGCCTGCCCGTGAGAGATTTTTCGAGGTCTCTGCATGGCGGCGAGCCCTCTTTTTTTTCGCAGACTTGGTTGCCGCTTCTTTGTTACGAGTAGTTCTCGAATTAGAGCTCTGCTCACCGGCCATGGCAACGACGGACAAAGAAGAAGCACTTATGAGGAGGAAAGGTAGAGTAATTTTCGGTTAGGTAGTTCCCTTTTTTATAACCTAAGTACTAGCACTAGTACTAATACCTGCATAGTGGAAACACATTCAGGTTTGGAACGTACTAGTAGGTGTGAGCAGGTTTTTGAATGTGATGGGAACAAGGTAAAGATTAATTGATGGTTTTGGTTTCGATGCCCGAAACGGCTCCCGACGAGTTTAGCGGAACATAAATTTCAAGTACTACACTGCTCAAATGCGTAAATATTATGTTACTGTCAAAAATTGGCACAAAATACGAAGGAGACCAATGGAAGTATTACTTAGCAACCCATGATTTAACTACTCGCATGCGCGCAGTGGAGTAATAATGTCTTTCTTCCGCCCTCACGTCCACTCAATTTGCATGCGCTGTATTAATTGACCATCAATGAAGTGAACGATTTTACACGCGTCAAATTATCACATGGGGTGGATCTTGGTACAAAATTACGTCCGCCCGTATACCCGCGTGTGCGTGCGAGGGAATGAGTGCGTGCGTGGCGTGCGTGCACATCTTCGCTTCGTGCATGTACCGCCAGTATGGCTCAGGGAGGACGAGTACATTCTTCTGGAACCAGCAGCACGTCACTGTGATCAATCCACGCAAGGAGGTCGCGACAACGCCTCCACATGTGCCACGTGGCTTCATGAACTGTAAGAGAGACACTGTGTAGCGTGCCATTGGTATTCTAATTTACGTGTTTTGCACATACTCGAAGTACTAGTAAGGTATACGTGCATTGCACGCATCAGATTTTGCAACCAAATTATGAATAAACTAGTCATCATCCCGTGCATGCTGCACGGGCTAGTTTCTTGTATATGTATTATGTAAAACAGTGACACCGACTAAAAATGTGGAAAATAGAAATTATATTTCTTTTATTAGTGCCCGGTCTTTGTGGCATTTTGTGGAAACCATGTTATTTCCGCCTCATAATCATTGAAGTATCACTTGCTCCACCTTGTCCTCTACATCTAAGATCCTACAATTGGGGCAACTTGAGGCACGCCTCCGTTTATGCATCCTGGGATGCCGCACCAAGCAACAAAAGCCAGCCGGTACTTGTACACTCCAAGGAACAAACATGTCAAAAATACATAAGCAAACATTATGGGGAATTTGCACAAAAAAGTTTCAATCAACCAATATGTATATTCATCACTATAATCAATATGCTACCATCAATAGAGTGACAACAACAGTGAAATCCTGAAGATTAGAAATAGTCTCTTACTCGAGAAGCATGCCCAAGCTTTTTATTCAAAATTGAGATTAGAACTAATTTGTCCAATAGCTTTTGAGTCCACCAAAAATAACTCGTCATATGTGATAATTTAAAAAATGTAAATTCCATTTTACGGACTAAAGGTAAGATGCACTAAATGGAAGAGTATAGTTAATCTTTTCTATAACATAGTGTGGGAATTTGTGTTTTATTCGGTTTATTTGAATAAAAACAAAGTGACAGAAGAATCACAGTTTCAAAAGCATCTTGTCACAACACATTAGAAAGGGGTAAACTTAGTAGTTATTGTTTCTGCCAAGAGCCCAAGACACAATTATCAGTGAGAAAACTTTGTACTGGTGTCTATGGACCACAAATTAGGAGAGACGTGGATTAGTGGCTTACTCACGATAGTCAAAAGAAGATATTTCTGTGGCATTTGAAGACTCATTTCGACCATGACAACTGTTAAGCAAGTGAAATGCTTTTCATTGAGCTCAACTTTAACACCCACATGAACGAAGTTTCATTTCTAAATTCCCTTATAATAGTCGCAATACAATGTTTTCCCTCATCTACATCGAGAAAGAAGCATACTTTAGCACATATTCAAACTACAAATTAGGTTTATGTGTTATAAACCTCCAATAACAATTGTAGTTACCAATCTAAGATCATTGTAACCCTTAATGTTTAAGTACTAAGTACAAAACCATAAAAAGTTGTACGATAGACATTTAGCAGGTGCCATGTGTGGTTGATTTGTTTGCCCTGTTCGACCCGTTTTCATTTGGAAATTATTTACAAAAATGCCAAATGGAGATTGAGCTCCATGGAGGCCTTAACTTGAGAACTTCAAAAATCGCATTTCTAGTTTTAAAAAAATCTGAAAATAAATACACATATACTTGGAGATATAATGTACATGTGTATAAATTTTCAGGTTAAATTCGTTAAAATGAGAGATACAAAAAAAGACAAATCTGTGACTTTTCAGCATATATGTATTGTTCATCTTCAAAGTCCATGATTTTTTTTTGTGCAGCTCGCAATTCAAGGTATTTCTTCCTGCAATTTTACACAATAATACACATTACATACTTCTATATGTGTGTAATTGTTTTCAAAAAAATTGAAACTGGAAACTTTGAATTTTGAATTTTCAAAATTAAGAACTCCATTGAGCTTGGTCTCCAAAATGCCCTAATATTATAATATATATGTATATATAAGTTTTGACTTCCATAGTAGACTTCAATATGTGGATAGTATTGCGTTCTCTACAGGAAACCACACACGACCATACAGAGTCTAAGGTAAGACATGTGCAATCCTTTGTTGTACCGCATAGCTTCAGCAAAAGACCGACGTAATTACATAATTGTTTCAGGCAATATGAAAGAATCCGTACAAAATGCAAACAATTACGCAAGACTCCTTGTTAGACATGATCACATGAAACCCATATGCGGAAAACTTTTGTTTAGAATCTACGACACTTGACATAGTAATCTTTAGGATAACAATCTATAAAGAAATTCCCAAATGCAGTGTGAATGTATATGTTTATTCTCTTTATGTACTCCACTTTTGTTTCAAAATCATATGCAGTATTATAATTATAATTACCTTGAAAGGTCAAAGAATATCCCTTCTAGTAGGAAAGTTTTGTCTATTGGTAAGGGAACTTCCTTTTGGATTTACTCGTATGATAACTTAATAATGAAAATTAAATTGATGCCCGCCAATACTTCTCTTTGAAGTGTGAGAGTAAACGTGGAAGTTTATGGAATATTAATTTGCGGCAAAAATTTAACTTTAAGTAATTTGATGCTGCGAAGTATGTGGTATATATTTTACATACATGCAGGCTTCATGCAATGTTGACTAAGTTTCAGCTTGGGTTAGAAAGTACAGCCAATGGGAAAAGAATAACAGATTTGATAATACATAAAATCCAAGAGAAGGTACTGTTACTCACTTGGCTGATACAAAGTAGGACCCATGCCAACATAATCTGTAGATATTAGTTACCCGGAATTGGCAGAAGCAAAAGCACTTGTCCATCCTCAACCCATATATTTATCGGGATGCAAAAGGCGACAATAGCTGATATACTCATTACAATCATGCCACTATGAGAATATGTCACCTTCTTCACATACAGACTGGATATTTAGTTGTATATTTAGCACCAACAAAACCATAAAGCTTACTGTAGTCTCCATAGAAGATTAGATGATGTTTCTTTGTACACGCACAAAGGAGAGCACCTTAGATGTCCGGAATATAATATTCACTCGTTCCAGTTAAGTTACGTGCACCGTTTCATCTCCGACCAAGTCCTCCAATTGGAAATTAACTAAATGTTTAAGTGGAAATAGCGAACCTTTTTATGATCTGATTCATACACATCATACTCTGAACATAAAGTGCATGCAATCCCAGGACTTGAAGCACAACCATCTAACTAATGGAAACACTCAGCATAACCGATGTAATTCTGTAATAGTACTTACAATTTGCTCCAGCCGTAGGTCTTCCTGCAACCTTGGAAATATATATGTCCATCTCCTCAAGCGCCATATAGAGTTAACCATTATTCATGCTTCACTGCTCCTGACAACTTTTATGCTAATTTGTACATACAATGCTTGGTCTTCTTGTGTAACTGTCGTAAGCCAATCAGTGAATTAACTGACTGTTATGTTATCGAAATATGCAACTCTGAGCCTCGAGCGCCTCTCTAGAACTGTGAAGGGATGAATATATATTATTCTTAGTTTGAGTGCAACAAAATTATCAGTGAAGGGAACATCCAACAATGAACTTTAAACAACAGATTTGTCTGAGGTTCTCATGTGAAAATAACTAAGTCGTATCCATACATAAGAATATCTCAAAATATTGTCCTTGTATTGTATGAGCCTACTTGTCAATAATATCTGTTGAGTTTTAGACAAAGGGAAATCTACCAATGGATGCAAGAGATGTACCTACAAAATAAGAATTATGTTACTTCTTCCCAGAAAGTTTTAGCATGCAGGCATATTAGTATGGAAGCTAGTCCAGTACTGTGGGAGTGATTCATGTTTGATCTTTCAAAAGTCTACAGCTGTTAGTCTCAACTCCTAGACTGGCGCTGACGCCATTGGTGAGGAAATTATAAGATAGAAAAAATCATCAAAAGCTTCCTCAAAAAAGCCCATGAGGTAGTTTGTGTAGACAACCATATCGATCTGATGAAAAAAATTGACAAATTATTCTTTAGGAAGGGAGGGACAGGGAGAGGTATGTACTGGTGTGAGGCGAAGTAGAAAATCTATGTCGTTCAGTTGATGTGAGCAACCAATCGTGGGACTGCAGAGAGGGGGGGCCTGTCTGGGAGAGGAGGTCACGATGAAACCTTGGAGAAACTTCAGACGCCAGTTGATGGGAGGTGTGATGTGGTCGCTCGAGCCTTGAGAAGGGTGGACAGGCGAGGTCGTCTTCATCTGTCACGATGATCCGACGATCCATCGTTCTCTTCGGCTGGCTGCATCCAGAGAGGTGGAAGCACCTGGGAAGGAGGCGCCGGAGACCTCCGCCAGGACGATGGCCAACGAACTGGCTAGGCGGCGGCGAATTCTGCAAGGAGTAAACGAACGTGAAAACAGGAGTAGGGTAGAAATCACGTCCATTAGCCAGGACGTACAGCCCATGTAGTTAGGTCGTACGGCCCAATGTTTCCTTTCAAACCCGTGAATTTTTTTCTCTCAATGAAGGTATGAGTGGGACATCACGCATGGACTCTTTTTTGACATCTAACGGGTGTTAATAATTATTAAAGGAGATCCAACGAACAATAATCTTAATCTTACGGATTAACGTGGAGTCTTTTTTGGTGCTTCCAATTAGTAAATATATAAGATACCACACTATAGCATGTAAGCTCTGAGTCATATATGCCTGATGTAGCCCTTCGTTTAATTCTTATAGTTCATCTCATTCAAAATTAATTAGAGGGTGCTTGGATACGTTTTAGTCCCATGACTAAAAGTAGTGAGATTAAAATATGCTAGCCTCATCCATTCTTGGATCCAAATACTAAGGAGACTAAAATCAAGTTAATGAGTATTTATTATCCTCCAAACCCTCCAATCCAGAACTCGCCCGTGTTAAAGGAGAGGAGTTAAATGAGGAAAGAGAGGTCTAATCCACATGTTAGTAGGGGTACCCCTGACTAAAAAAATTTAGTCTCAAGACTAGTTTTAGCCCCTCTTTAGTCAGGGGTGCTTGGGACTTTAGTCTCTTAAAGAGACTATTTTTAATCAGACTAAAATAAGTCCCTTGGATCCAAGCGCCCTCTTAGTTTTTATAAAAAAAGCTAAGAACGCGGGAATTGGAAAACCATGGGATTATAGTGGAATGTCGTCTTGAATCCTACAGGATTGTACGAGTGTTTGATTGTGCATGGAAAAAACGCAGAATTCTTTCAAAAAGGTTTGAGTGGATGGGATGTTTCCTATGAAATCTAGTGCAAATAAATCATATGGAAAAATTCCTATGGTTTACAATCCTACGAATGAAACATCCAAGATTGGAAAAATTCCTAATGATTAGAATCCTCCAAAATTCCTTTGAGAATCCTTGAATCAAAGAAGCCCTTAATCTATTTTATGATTCATGGAATTGTGCGCTGTAAAGCATAAAGTAAAAACAAATAATGGCAATTCAACTAGAAAAAAAGTTTGGGCAGTTATGATACGGAAGATTCTAGAACAAAAGAGAACCACTGTTGTTTTGAGGTTTGTGCATTATGCTTAAGTTCAACCGTGGAGTCTGCTAGATTGTACATGTGGCAAAATCCGTTGGGGGGCTAGAAGATGGTGCGAGGGGCCAAGTGGAGGGAGACTATGAAGGAATGCACAAGTGCGAGATCGATATTTAGAGAGAGGGGGCGAACACGTGCTGTTGTTGCCTGTGATGGCGGAGCCATGAAAAATAAATGAGCTAGGGGGCCAAGCATTGCTAATCCTTTACAAGGAGGGTCAATTCATGAAATTAAACCTTTTTTAGTAGCAATTGTCTAATGATCACATTCATATTAGCCTCGATACAAAGTGATGTTGGGAAGGGGGGGGGGGGGCAGGGCCCTTACTGCCCCCTGTCTTCGCCATTGTGCACGCGTCTGAGAGATGAAGCGGAAGGCATGGATGATGAGAAAGGGACGTTGGATATATAATTAATGTGGGTGTATTAGCTACATATGTTAATCCTATATAGAGAGGTATAGATTGATCGATGTGGACGTGGGAAAGAGGGTGAGACCTCACTGGATATATCGATTGATCGGTTTGTCTAGAAAACTATGAAATACCTAGCTATATACACACATACATAGAGGAACATCGATCGTTGCGCATGCACGCGTGAGAGATAAAGAATGCCCGATATGATGGAGAGGGGGATGTGTGTGGGTGTGTGCCTTCATGGGAGACCGACCTGAAGAAAAAGATTGCATGCGTGCGATGGATAATGCCAACTGGTAGTGTGTGTGCATGCATGCACGAGAGAAAGTTAGTGGTACGATTATAAAGAGAAGACTACTGTGTGGGTGCAAAAGAATAGGTGGGGTCATAATCAATGTAAAGTTAAATTCAAATATTTGAATAAGAGATCCTGATGTTTGAAACCCATGCATGCGTGAATATAATGGAGATCTGCGCGGTGTGGTTTGGAAATGAGCATGTTGTAATGTATACACATTGAACAATGTCAGACTGATTTGAATTTGAGATACCGATGGCAGACATCATTTGACCACGTCGCATCCGTGCATGGACACACTATTCTAATTGGAGATGATGGGCGGCTTTCGCATCACATATCTATAACTATACCCCTATATATATTATATTTTTTATTTTTTATATTGTGTGTGGGTAACTTTAACTTTGAAAGATGGTCGTTGGATGAGGCGAATCCGGTGGTCCAAACTTGGCAAATTTGAGCACTATTGGCCGTTGGATATCATCTAGATTCCACCAGATTTCGCCACATGTATAATCTAGAAGACTCCATGGTTGAACTTAAGCATAATGCACAAACATCAAAACACAAGCACTTCTTATTTGTTCTAGAATCTTCCATATCATAATTGCCCAAATGTTTTTCTACATGATTTGCCATTATTTGTTTTTACTTTATGTCTTACAACGCACAATTCCATGAATCTTAAAATAGATTAGCTTTCTTATAAAAACTAGATGCTTTTGAATGAAATGAACTATAAGAATTAAACGAACATCTACATCATGGATATATGACTCGAAGCTTGCATGCTATAATGTGGTATTTATTCATAATTTGGTTGCCAAATCTCATGCGTGCAATGCACGTGTACCTTACTCTAGTCTAAATGATGTTTGTGTGTGTGTTGTGCGTGTTGAGGTGCAAATTGTCTTTTTTTTTTGTACAAGTTAAGCTTGTTCTTCCGAAATTTCAAGCCGCGCCTTGTTATGCCGAAAATTCAAGCTAGTGTCTCTGTCTATCATGCTGCAAAACTCCCACCTCTTCAACCCACGCCTTGTTAGCCCGAAATATTTAAGATATATCTTTGTCTCATTGTGCTCTGACAACTCCCTCCATCTTAACCTGCGCCTTGCTATTCCGAAATTACAACGCGCGCGAAAACTCCCACCTCCTGTGAAATCCCGACACGCGAAATGCCCGTGGTACCCCTAAACCGAAAGAACCGCCTCAAATCGGTGGGGGGGGTACTTTCATAACTTACCCCACATTTCGGACAAGCGCGTCTCTAAGCCATGGTTCCCCACTGCCATCCCATCCGCCCACCCATTCGTACACCGAGGCCGCGAAAACCCGTGACGAAACCCCACACACTGCTCCGTCCGCCACCCAGCCGGAGCCTCTTCCCCGACGACGTCGTCCACAGCAACACCTCAACGTCCCTCGTCCACCATACCGGATGAGGATCCGTCGTCGATCTCATCGTCCCGCCGGTTCAGCCACCACGTCCTCCACCTCCAAGGAGCTGCCCTGACGTTCCCCTCATCTTTCGCGCCACCTCCATTCCAACACCACCGTCTTCACCTGCACCACTGGAAGAGCATCATCATCACCGTTTCCACGGATGAAGCTGCGGCCTAATCAGCGCCACCAAAGAGGTTGTACACTAATCGCCGCATTTTCTTCTTGATTCGATCTCACGGTGCTGCCGGCGCTCGGTCTCGAGCCGACACGGCGCGGCTCCATCCACGGCGGCGTCGCCGGCCACTTCCTCCACGGCGTCGCTCCCTCGGCGGCGACGTCCACATCAGTAGGAGCTGCTGCTGCTTTAGCTCTCGCTCGCGCTGCTACTCTGCTCTTGCTCTCGGTCCCCTGCCTGATCTGCTCTTGCTATTGCTCTTGCTTTCATGCTGCTCTCGCTCTTGCTCTTGCTTGCGATGCTGCTCTGATTTAGCTTCACTTGATCGAATCGACTTTTGGGTCGATCGATTTTCAGGAGGTGGGAGGGGGCTCGCCGGGTGAAGGAAGAACCAGCCACAAGGGAGGGGGGGCTCACGGAGAGGTACCCCACTATCTATCTTAGGGTTCAGGATGGGGGCGGTGGTCGCTGACGGTGGTGGTGCGTTGGCGGGGCGGTGGCGTGGGGATCGCCGGAGAAAAAGCTCGGCACGGGGGGGAGGGGGGGCTAGAGGGATGGCCAGGGCGGTGGCGGATCGGCGGTGGGGAGTGTTTTCGGGGTGGGCGGGGCAGCGCACCGGCGGCCGCAGGCGGCCGGGGGCTGCTGTTTGGCCGGTGGTGGCTGGCGGCTCAGGGGGGTGGAGGTTGAAGATGAACCGCATGCCCTTGATTTCGTATCCAACGACTGCAAAATCGACTGACCAGAGATGAAAAAGTCAGTCGACCGACGTGTAGCCTCACCTTGCTGGTGCGTTCAGTTTCGACAGCAAAATTCAGTTTCGACAGTTAAGTTCAGTTTCGACTGTTAAGTTCAGTTTCGACAGTTAAGTTCAGTTTTGACAATTAAGTTCAGAGATGAGCGGCGGATGTATTTTACATATAGCACTTTGTGGTTATGTATTTTACGTCATGTATTGGAGATGCTATTAGAATTCCACTCAGGTTAACGTTGTTCATTGTCTCTCTTGTCCTCCTTCAGCCTCGGCGTCGTCCAACTCACCGGAGCTGCTCCAACGACGAAACCCTCCATCACAGAGGAGCAGTACCTCGGGCTCCATCTCCAGACACCTAAGATCTTCTTCCCCTCCTCCGACAGCAAAGTCAGCCGGAGCATCCTCACCGGCCAACCCAATCACGCTGAGATCGACATCACTTCGCCAAAGAGGTTGTACACTTGTTGCATCTCTTTTTTACTCTACATGTTTTATATATTGTCCACTGAGCACTCGTAGTAACAGGAAATACGATTATTGTATCCTACTATATGACAAGCAGTGAGGTACCAGGCTACTTAGCTATCCGTGATGGACTCTCTTGAACGCCATCATTATTTATCTCTGCGTGTTTGAGCTGTACATTTGTCGATGGGCCTGGGAGTTGAGCTAGTACGGCAGTGGCCTGCGTCCAAAGTAATAGAAGTAGCACAAAAACATTTTTTTAGTGTAGGATTTTCCTTGCTCAAGCTTGCCTACTAGAATCGCTAGTGCTTGAAAGGAAAAGTGAATAAAAAACATAGGAATTGGAAAGTTTCCTATGGTACTACTTTTCATGAATTTGGTGCAAAGGAATGGAGCAAAGGAAAACTGTAGGATTTGTTCCTTTAGTGTCTCCTTGAAAGAAAAACCGTAGGAATTCTAATTTCCACTTCTCCTCCTTTTTATATTCCTATTCACCAAGCACAAGACTAAGAGATAGTAGCATAATAGCATTATAACCATACATTTTCTTCTGGTTTGACTTAATCTCACCATGCTTTTTTGCATCCTGTGATCTTCCAATTGTTGTGAATCAAACATGGCAGAAATCCTGTGTTTTTAAATTATTTGTTTTGCACATGCATTCCTATCCTATTCCTGTCTATTTCCTATCCCTGCATTGTTAGAATCCTCAAATTCAAACAAGCCCTTACTCAATTACTTCTGTTACAGATATGTGTCAAAGAAAACCTTGTGTGGTTTGTCCTGCTCCTGCGACGCTGTGTTCCACCCCAGCTCAGCTGCTCCAACGACGGAAGGGTTCACCACAGCAGGGATCTGCTTTCCAGACTGTCTTTCGCCGCCTCAGATCTTCTTCCCTGCCGCCGGCAGCCACGAAAACTGCATTACCATCATCAACTGAGCAGATGACCTCATCAACTGAGCAGATGACCTTGAGGACTACACGGGTCCGCAGGAGAGGTCGCACTCTTCCGTGTCTGCTTATGTTATGCGTCGCTTAATATGATGACATGCTACATTATCGTCGTGTTCACCTATTAGACTCCGAGTCGGGTCCAAACTAATGCTGAAACTTGAGTTTTTAAATGGTTGTGGGGTACATATTGGGGCAGCAATCAGTACTATTTGTCTACTATCTGGTTAATCTCTGGTGTCTACTATGATTTTCATGTTGGTTGCAAACAAACATTAAAGGAGCCATTATCTGTATTTTTTAACTAAAGCTATTATCTGCCTGCTATCATTGGTTTTGGGTCTATCACAGTTTGCTACCATCACTCTGGATTTGTGCATGCACTCCTTACATAATCTCACTATGTTTTATTCCTATGCATGCCAGTTATTGTACACAATGGAACTGATCATGTAGAGCAAAAGAGACGAGCCTTGCGTGGCAATAAAATTTCATGCAGACGTCGTTCCATGGTGGGCGCAAAGGCAGCCCCCCCTCCACCCATTTCAGATCGTAATCAAGAGGAAGATAACTGTTCTGAGGGGGATTCAGAAGGAGAAGACCACTCCTATTTACCCCATGAGGTCTTCTCTCTAACTTGGCATGCTGATGTTGGTAATATCATGCATATGGTGCCTTGCATTGCTTACTGTATACATTAAAGATGTCATCTGCTTAGTTTAGACATGCTTTGTGTCAATGCCAGCTGTTTAGTTTCTTTATCGTATATGTGAATCATGTAATGCCATCTTGTCTAGCCAGGCATCATATATGTGAATTTTTCAATGCCACCCTGGTTAGCCAGTCATCTTATATGTGGATTATATCATGCCATCATTTTTTTATTACGTGTTAAATTTGTCAACAATTTTAGTACATTCAATTACTCTTCCTGTGCATCAGCCATTCGGCACGGTCATGGAAAAATCTGGAGTGGAAACAAGATCTTCAGAGCAGACAATGTTATCTGACGAAGCGCATGTCTTGCTGGTTACCTTTAGCTCCTCAGAAGAGGATTCAGAGACAGATGACCAGTCATATTTGTAACGCCCCGGATTCGATGCGCCAGGTGTTTGCCAGTTATTCGTCGTTGTTGCCATGACATTTTCTTGCGTGTTGCACTTTGCCATGTCATCATCTGCATTTCATATCATGTCATCATGTGCATTTCATTTTGCATACATGTTCATCTCTTGCATCCGAGCATTTTCCCCGTTGTCCGTTTTGCGATACGGCACTCCTATATCTCCCGGCGCCCCCTTTTACCTCTTTTCATGTGCGGGTGTTAAACGGTCTCGGAATGGCCCGAGGTTTGCCAAGTGGCATTGATATACCACCGGTAGACCGCCTGTCAAGTTTCGTGCCATTTGGAGGTCGTTTGATACTCCAACGGTTAACCGGGTAACCGTAAAAGCCTCTTTTGTGTGCAGCCCAACACCCCTTCCAAAGTGGCCCAAAACCTAGCAAACTCCCCTCTATGATCTCGGTCGTTCGACCACGATCGCGTGGCCGAAAACCGCACCTCATTTGGACTCTCCTAGCTCCCAGAAACTATAAATATGCCCTCCCCGTCCAAATTCGCGGATGAAAATCCCCCCTAACCCTAGCTTCTTCCTCCTCCCGCCGACGGACACGTCCACCCGCCGCCCGGACGTGTCCGCCCGTCCCCGCGCCGCCTCCCCGCGCCCGATGTCGCCCGCCACGTGGCCTCTTGCCGCCCGCCCATTCTTGTGACCCTTGAGCCATCAGGCCAGCCCGCCGCCCTTTGCGTCTGCCCATGGCATGCGTCGCCCGGGCCGCCTACGCCCGTAGCGCCGCTCCATGGCCGCCTCCCGGCCTGCAGCGCCCGCGCCAGCCTCCCTCCGACCTCTGGCCGCCTCCTCCGACCTTCCTCGGCCGCTCTCCGGCGAGAACTCCGGCCGCCTCGGTTCCCGTGCCCGGCCCGATCCAAATCTGGAGGTTGACCCGAAATTCCTCCAAGTCCCTGTGATTTCAGTATTTTGCTCATGTTCATCATGCCATAACTCTCTGCATATTGCTCTGTTTCGTGCGTGTAATATGTCAAATTGTTCGCCTCGACGAGTAAATCATTTCATCTCATTGCATCATTTACATTTGAGCTCATCTTGATGCCCGAAATGCTGTTAGAAGAGGGCTATGTGATGTTAGTTTCAGTTTCTTATCAGAACATGCACTTTTGTCATTTTTGCCATGATTGATGTGTGCACCCTATGAACTTGAGTCCTACATGTGTTTTGTAATATGCCATGCCATTTTTAAAGGGGTGTACGCCATGTATTTTTGTGATCTCTGTGGTGACTAGCACAAGCATGCAAATTAGGCTTCATGATGTTGCTGATTTTAGTCCCTGTTCTGCTGATATTTTTATGCCATGTAAACTTGATGCTACCGAGAGATCCATGCTTATTTTGAGATTCTTCAGCAAGGATGTTTTGAACATATGGTTATGCTATATCCATCCATGCCCTTGTTTGCAATTATGGAGTAGTCTAGCTTGAGTCAATAGAGCTCTACTTTTGCTATAAAATGTTTCCTGGCAGGTTGTTTACATGTTATTCAATTTTGCCAAGGTTGTTTTAGTTGATCCGTGTATGCTATGATGTTGTTCTTGCTATGTATAGCTTCTATGCCATGTCTTCTTACTGTGAGTTGCCTTGCCATGCCATTTATTGCTCTGTGGTGAGTGGTTCAAGCTCACCAACATGCCTACTTGTTATCTGTTTATGCCATGCTCCAGTTTTGCACTAAGTCTGAATCTGTTTATGTTTTTGCTATATTCACATGCTTGCAAATGTATTTTATGATCCCTTTTGGCTTATGGTCACTAAGGGATTTTTGTTATATGCTTTGAGTAGATTCATGTCTTGCTCTGTTTTGACTTGATAAGTTCCTGTAGCATGTTGTTTGATAGCTCTAAACATTGCAACCTGATGTTATTTCCTGATAAGTCTGAAACTGTTATTATTTGCAATCTTTCCATGTGTGTTTGAGCATTTTCTAGTGATTTCTGGAGTTAGCTCACTGTTTATGTTTTGTCCTGCTTTACCTGTACATCATGCCCATGCTTTTTTCTATTACGTTGAGATGCTGTAGCATAGAGTTTTGATGCTTGCAATGTGCCTAGTTGCTGTTTTGGTCAGATTGTTGTCATGACTTGTATTGTGTGTATGTGTTGCACCGTTGCTCCGATTTGAGTGTGCTCCATATGAAACTTTCTTGATTTTGCATGTAGTTTCATATTATCATGTCGCATCCTTGTTTTGAGGTGTTTGCTTGATGTTTGGATGCATTTTGCATCAGTGCCATGCTTATCTTGTTTTGCTCATATCTTCTTGGCCGTAGCTCCGAATTAAATGAACTTTATATGTAACTTGACTAGAATTTCGTGTAGATCATCTTGGTGCCTCTTAACTTGCTGTTTAACAACTTGAACTTAAGGTTTATTTAGATCTGGAACAATTTCGAAATTTGCATATGAGGACTTACCAGAATTGTTATATGTTGTTCCCGGCCTCATTTAAACTTGCTTTGATGTGTTGCTCTTGTTTGCATCATCTCTTGACATGAGTAGCTTCATCTAGATTTGTCATGCATCATGTTTGTTGTGCATCTTGTCATGTTCATGTGTGGTGTGTTTACCTATGTTGTGTGCTTCTTCTTGTTAGTTCCTGTTTCGTTGCGATCGTGAGGATTCGTTCGTCTACGCTTGGTTCGGCTTCATCCATTCATCTTCTTCATGGACTCGTTCTTCTTCCTTGCAGGATTTCAGGCAAGATGACCGTCACCTTGGATCTCATTACTATCATTGCTATGCTAGTTGCTTCGTTCTTTCGCTATGCTGCGCTACCTATCATTTGCTCTTCAAGCCTCCCAATTTGCCATGTCGACCTCTAACCTTTGCACCCTTCCTAGCAAACCGTTGTTTGGCTATGTTACCGCTTTGCTCAGCCCCTCTTATAGCGTTGCTAGTTGCAGGTGAAGTTGAAGATTGCTCCATGGTGGACAGGATTTTGGTTGGGATATCACAATATCTCTTATATTATTAATGCATCTATATACTTGGTAAAGGGTGGAAGGCTCGGCCTTATGCCTGGTGTTTTGTTCCACTCTTGCCGCCCTAGTTTCCGTCATATCGGTATTATGTTCCTGGATTTTGCGTCCCTAACGCGGTCGGGTGATTTATGGGACCCCCTTGACAGTTCACTTTGAATAAGACTCTTCCAGCAAGGCCCAACCTTGGTTTTACCATTTGCCTCACCACCACCTACTTTTCCCTTGGGAGTCGCTCTCTCGAGGGTCATCTTTAGTTAGCCCCGGGCCGTGCTTCTCTAAGTGCGGTCCGAACCAGCTTACTGTGGGCCACCTTGAGGCAACAGAGGGCTGGTTTTACTCGTAGCTAGTCTCATCCGGTGTTGCCACGAGAACGAGATATGTGCAGCTCCTATCGGGATTGTCGACGCATCAAAGGCTTTCTTTGGTCTTGTTTTATTCTTGTTGAAATGTCTTGTAGCCGGGATTCCGAGACCGATCGGGTCTTCCCGGGAGAAGGAATATCCTTCGTTGATCGCGAGAGCTTATCATGGGCTAAGTTGGGACACCCTGCAGGTATAAACTTTCGAGAGCCGTGCACTGCGGTTATGTGGCGATGGGAATTTGTTAATATCCGGTTGTAGTAAACTTGAAGCAAACTCTTCTAAAATACACCAACCGTGCGTAACTGCGGAGTGTCTCTTTTCGGGGTTAATCGAGAGGAGAACACGGTTTCTTGGGTTATGTCTGACGTAAGTAGGAGTTCAGGATCACTTCTTGATCATTATTAGTTGACGACCGTTCCTTTGTTTCTCTTCTCGCTCTGATTTGCGTATGTTAGCCACCATATATGCTTAGCCGCTGCTGCAACCTCGCCACTTTACTCCTTCCTTACCCATTAAGCTTTGCTAGTCTTGATACCCATGGTAATGGGATTGCTGAGTCCTCGTGGCTCACAGATTACTACACCAACAGTTGCAGGTACAGATTATGCGATGATCATGACGCGAGAGCGATGTTTGCTTGTGTTGGAGTTCTTCTTCTGCTTCTTCTTCGATCAGGGGATAGGTTCCAGGTCGGCAGCCTGGGCTAGCAGGGTGGATGTCGTTTGAGTTTCTGTTTATGTTTCATCCGTAGTCGGATGTTGATCTTGTATATGATGTTGATGTATTCTTGTGGCATTTGTGCCTTATGTATGTATCCCCATCTATTATGTAATGTTGATGTAATGATATCCACCTTGCAAAAGCGTTTCAATATGCAGGTCTATCCTTGGTGGGACCGTCGAGTTCCTTTGGATAGGGTCGCATATTGGGCGTGACAAGTTGGTATCAGAGCCTCGACCGACCCTAGGAGCCCCCCTTGATTGATCGTGTAGTTTGGCTGTTGTTGAGTCTAGAAGAAAACTATTTTCGGAGTCTAGTTATATCGGAGAGTAGGATTTCTTTTTACTCCTCAGCCCCTTAAATGCTTCTGGTGAGGAATCTTGACGTAGGTGTTTTGAATTACTTCTCTTCCCTTCAAATTTTTCTTTAGGATCACGCAGTTGGTTTTGATCGTTGGTTCTCATCTCTTTTCATCCGGTGCATTTCTCGTCAAGCCGACTCGAGTCTCTTCATCTTTGCCAAGTTCAATCCTCAGTTCTTCCTCCGACGTCGTTGTTATTCCTTGTCCGAAGTTGTCCTTGTTTTTCCCACCCGCCCACTCTTCTTCTTCTCGAAACCGGAGTCTGTAATCGAGTATCCATCCTACTCGTGCGAAGTCTTTGCCTTTCTTTCCTCAATGATTTCAACCGGTGTTGTCTCTTCAAGATATTCGTCGGTTTCCCCTTCCAAGTTGTCTTTGTTTTCCGCCCTCCACCCTATTATTCCCGGAGTTCGAGTTTCTTCCGACCATCAATTCCATTCGTGTGGAGCCTCTTGATCTTACCTCAATTATTTCAACCGTGAATTCTCGTCTTGTTCGTCATTTTTCATCCCTTTCTTTTCCGGTGCACTCAATTCAAGTTTTTCGGTGTTGATCATATTCTTTCCTTGGATCAAGTGTTCTCCTTGCTCATTTGCCTCTCGCCATTCAATCATTCCGGAGTTCCGAAGACATCTCAGGAGATTCGTTTGTGTTCCAATTAATTCGAGGCTGTCACCTCAGTCAAATATTTCAGTTCTTCCGGTGCATCATCTATCTGTTCAACATCCCTTTCCAACGGTGTTTTCTTTTAGTGGACCCTAACCCACAGGTCTTTCTTAGGATCTTACCTGACTCTTTTAATTTCCCCGGAGCTATTCCCAATTCTTTTCAAGTGTGACGTAAGAATGGATTCCATCAGTCACATGCCTTTTCCAAGATCAATTTCAAATCATTTCATTGTTGGCTCAACCTCTCTGTTTTTCTTTCTTCCGGAGTATCTCATTAATTTTGGTGGTGTTTCTCCTCATCATTTGAAGATTGAAGAGAATTTTTCCTCTAAACCTTGTCCGTCCTCCCGAAGATTCGTGGTTCTAGCTTCATATCATCCTCTCGAATTATTCCATTTGTCAGATATTCTTTTTCTCAACCATCCGGAGTTTGTCAGCAGTTGTTTTCCGGAGGCCATCGTTCCAGAAGAATTCTTCGCCCTCATCATTCCAGCTATCGTCCTCTAATTATCTTGGTGCTTTGTTCAAGTATTCTTCAATCAGTTCGCGATCTCTTCGCTCTTTTGCATCTAAATACCCTCTAGCATTTGGTTTTTCTAATTCTTCCCGGCGATTCATTCTCTTTCATCAGTCATTTCCAAATTCTTACGGTGTTCGTTCAAGATTCTTTTCTTTGATGATCATATTAATCCATTCGTTTTTTTTTCAATCCTACCGGTGGTTCATGAAGACCTTTCTCAAGTTTTGTGCTATATTCCCCTTAATTCTTTTTCAAGAAGAATAATGTCGGGGAAGCTGATCGTGGCCCACGGACACCTATGGGACTGGGTCCCTTGTGGGTCGGAGGGGGGCGGAGAGTGCACGAAGAGCAGATCGAGGCGATGCACACGAGCAGATTTACCCAGCTTCGGAGCTCTCCGGAGAGATAATACTCCTACTGCTGCTTGTCTGATTATTTGTGTTCTTGCTAGGGAGCAATGAGGGCTACAAAACCTAGCCTGAGTGAGTGTAGTCTCGAGTGAGTCGAATGAACTGACCGGAGCCGAACCCTTTCTACGTTGCACATGGGCCTCCTTTTATAGGCTCAAGGGGTCACCACAGGTGGCAAGTAGATAAGGGTAAAATAGGAAAAACAGTGGTTGGTACACCGCTTTGTACAGTGTACAGTGATCTATACCTAACTCTGACGGCAAGGGACAAGAGTAATAAATGTCCGTCCCTGTCGCCTGAACAGTGCAATAGGGACCGTCAAGTGCGCCTCCGTTTGCCACGATGGTGGCTTGTCAGCGCCGCTTATCGCTGCTCCCCGCTGGCTGCACAGCCCTTTGACACGCGTGCCTGGAGTAGCCCCACGGCGACACGTTGGCGGATGAGCTGGAGCGGAGATGAAGAGAGGTTGCCTGCCGCGGCAAGTACCTTGCCGCGGCTGAATCCTTGTCGCGCTCGGGAGCTTGTCGCTCACCAAGCCTTCCCGGCAAGCTCCTCTTGCCGGGGCCTTGTTTCCTTCGTGCCTTGAGTGGCCTTCCCGGCAAGCTCCTCTTGCCGGGGCCTTGAGTACTTTGTTCTTGAATGGCTCCAAAGGAGCCGCGGAGGACCTTGGCGGTCACCAGGCCAGCCCTGCCACGGAGTGCTGCAACTGCCCGTGCACGAGTTGGGGATACTAGAGTACCCCTACTCTAGTACACCGACAGGAGCCCGGGCACAGGCCACCTGCAGCGCCGAAGCTCTGGGCCAGGCCCAAAAGCAGTCTGCAGACGCACGCGGCCCTAGATTGGCGCAGATTATTCGCCTCGGACCCACCACGTCCCCCACGAACGACACGTAACGGACATGGCGTTGTGGGAGAGATCGTGGGGGCTTTCTTTAATGGGAAAATCGGAACGGCCGCCCCCTCTCCCCCCTTATAAGCAGGGGAAACAGGGGCAGGACGTCCACTTGCCATTGCTGTCACATCAAAAACCACCGCCGCACCTCCCCTTCTTCTCGAGTCCAAAGAGAGCGACGCTCCGCCCCCTCCCCATTGCCACCGGCGCCACCAACGCCGTCGGATTCCTCCACCACCTCCGCCATGGCTCCGAAAGCCGACAAGGGCAAAGGGGTGAAGTCGGCCCGGCGCTGACTCGCATGGCGCCTGCGGAAGGAGCGGGCCCTCTTCGACCCCACCTTTCGTGCCAAGGAGCTGTGAGAGCTGTATTACCTCTTACGGTTGACGGAGACGCAGGCGCACCCAAGACGCAGGGTGATCTCCGCCGCCACATCTGAGAAAGTTTCCGTCGGGTACCCTTTCTTCGCGCTTTTCTTCTACTGCGGGCTCTGCCCGCCCTTTTCCTAATTCTTTTGCGACGTCATGAACACATATGGCCTCCGCCTCCTTGACTTTACCCCCAACGCCGTTCTCACCATGGCAGTTTTCGCACACCTCTGCAAGAACTTTGTCGGGGTCAACCCAAATGTAGCACTTTTCCGCCATTACTTCATGCCCCGTGTAGAGAGAGGAGAGCCGCTTGCCAGAGGAATTGCATGGGCCTCTAGGATCGGCAAGAAGGAAGCATATCTTGACGGAGAGCTGCGCAGCAAATGGGAGGAGTGGAGAGCCGATTGGTGCTGGATTATAGAGGAGGAGCCACAGCCTTTTACTGCCCTGCGCCAAACTCCCATAGTGCGCGGCAATGATTGGAGCAACTTGGCGCCGGAGGACGACAAGTTGAAGATTGCCGTGACCCGGATCTTGCGCCTCTGGCAAGCAGGGCTTACCGTAGGAGCAGTTGGCGCGGACTTCCTTCGCCGCCGCATTGCGCCCTTGCAGGAGAGGAGGAGGCCTGCTTGGGAATTCCAAAACGTGGCGGACATCATGAGGCTGCGTCCGGGCCTCAACTGGAACTTTACTGTCTTGGAGCTGGATGGCATGCTGCGGGAGCTGTTCAAGCCTGATGCAGATCACCCCGAGTGGTTCATGTTGCCGAGGGGAGTCGTGCCCTTGTGCAACAACTCGTCGCTTGACCGCATCCGCGCGATGATGCCGTTGTGCGATTCCCATGGAATCGTTCCAACTTGGCAGGAGCCCGCCGACGACGTCGTGCAGCAGTTCTTCGACAACTTGGCAGAAGTGCCGATCCGTGCCGACAAGCAGAAGTGGCTCACCCGCGACACCACCGAGCAAGAGATGGCGCGCACCGCCACAAGGTTGGAGGAGGCGGCAGAAGCTGCTGCCGCCGGCGTGTTTGGGTTCACTGTCGAGGAGGCAGAGGCAACCGAGGAGCTTGTCGGCGCGGAGGAGCAGGCCGAGCCTGACGCTGAGCCGAACGAGCCTGTCGGGGGCGCCTCCCCTCCACCTTCAGATGACTTGCAATGGGAGGAGCCTGCGGCCCCGCCAAGAAGGCGCCTCCGCAAGACCGAGGAAGTGGCGGGGCGGCAGACGGGCCAACAGTTGCCTGCCAGCGGCAGCCTCCACCGCGACAACCTCTGTTGCCTTGAGGCGCCTCCGCTGCCACAGCAACCGGAGCGGGGCCTTCTGGGACCACGGCTTTCGCACCCGCCAAGCATCCAAGGGAGCCCACCCTTCCAGCTCGTCGTACCGGAGGTGGAGCGGAATTCGACTTCTCCGCTCTCAGCTCCGAGGAGGAGGAAGAAGAGTAAGATCTTGTCGTTGTACTTGTAATTCTTCAATTTGCTGCTTTGTCTTGTATCTAACTTGCTTCACTCTGAACCTTTTCCTTCTTCAGGGCGTTGGCTCAAAGGGCGTCGAAGAGAGCCAAGACGCCGGTGGTGGTCATCGAAGACGATCCCCCCGTGGCAACAGGAGGAGCGCCTGAGACTTCCTTGCCGGACCCGGCAACCTTTCCTCTGAGCAACCCCCAGCACAGCCCCCAGGGTAAGTATTTGATCCACTTGTTACTATAGGGCGTGCATGGGTGTTTCTTCTATGCTGATACCTGACTTGTTGAATTGTGCAGGAGCAGAGCAGCCTCATCAGGGGGCCCCGGAGGTCACTCCTGAAGTTCTGCTTGCTTCAACTACGCCGCCAAGGGAGAAATCTCCGCCAAGGGAGTGCTCTCCGGCAAGGAAGGCCTCTCCGACAAGGGGAGCTTCTCCAACAAGGGGCAGCGCCGGCGATCCTCCAGTGGTGGAGACCGCGGCTACAGATCCCACTACAGGTAATCTTCTTACTTGAAAATTTCCCTTGGGTCTTTTCTCTTCTGTTATTCTTTTCGAACGTCTGCTTGACTGTTCTTTCTTTCTCTGATCATCAGATCCATCTGCCGGAGAGCCGATGGAGACTGAGGTTGCCGGCGAGGAGGACGCTCGCGGCAACAATGACGACGCCGCCAACATGGAGGAGGAGGCCGGCGCCGATGGGTCCGCCGGCGAGGAGGCCGCCAAGGCTGCTGGCGCAGAGGCTGGGGAGGGGTCTGGTGATCGTACTGACGACCCCGAGGCCGCAGGAGCGCCAGGCGTTACACCGACCGCCGATCCCTCCGCCACCGATGCAGCACCAGGCTCCGAAGAGCCCCAGCCCGGCGCCTATCTGAAGGCCGGCGACGGTGTCTTCATCAAGCTTCCATGGGCGTGAAGCTCCAGGGCACCGGTCGAGGGAGAGACCTTCGACGAGGAGCTGTTCGCCTCCATTGGGCTGTCGCTAGTTGACGCGCCAAGCAGCAGCAGTGGCGAGTCCGAGGAGGAGCAGCTGCTGAGGAAGCTATTGTCGCTCTACCGCGCCCGACAAGCTAAGCTGGAGTCGCGGGAGGCACTTGTCGCAAAGGGCGGGAGCTGACATGGAGAAGCGCGCAGAAGAGCTCCGGCGCGCCAACAAGGAAACTCTCGGGGCGTAGCGAGCGCTGGAGCAGCTTCTTTGAGGCGCATGGCCTTCATCTTGGAGAAGACCGAGGTCGAGGAGCAGCAAAGGCTTGCCGGCGAAAAGCTCTGCGCAAGAAGGTGGTGGCGCGAAGATCAACCTCGGCGACTACGAGGAAGATCTTTCACAGCGAGCAATCAATTGGCGGAGCACTCAAGGAGGCAAAGGACGCTGCCGCGGCCGCCGAGGCCGCCAAGAAGGAATTAGAGACGAGGGTGACCCAGCTAGAGGCCACCCTCCAGAAGAGCGGCGAGGAGGTCACCGCGCTGAAGCATGAGCGCGAGAAGGACGCCTACACTCTTGGTGAGTTGCAGGGCCGTCTCGCTGAGAAGATCAAGGAGATCGACGCCGCCAAGGATGTCAAGGCGGATCTTGAGCTGAAGCTGTCCACCCTGACGGAGACGCTAGACGGAGCCAAGGAGCGAGAAGTGGGTTTGCTGGAGAAGATGAAGGCCAGCGAGGAGCTGCTGCCTCTGTTGGAAAAGGCAGTGCCTAGGAGGCGCTTAGGCACGCCTAGGCGCTAGGCAATGGCCAAACGCCTCGCCTAGGGCATAAGCAGAAGTCTAGGCAGAGTAAGTAATAATTTTTCTACACAAGCGAGAAATCATGCCATATTGCATTGATATGCCAAAAGGGCCATATTCCAATGGTAGTAGCTGGTAGGTAACATACTTATATGCTCTAAATTAATAAAATATAGATATAATAATCACATATACACCCTGATAGTAAAAAGTATTTAACCACCTAGGCTGCGCCTAGAGCGCTTAAGCACCGCCTAGGCACTAGGCGAAGGCCAACCGCCTCGCTTACGCCTACCGCTTTTTCCAACCTTGCCTGCTGGCGACCGCCAAGAATGCCCACAGCACCTTCAAGGAGAACGTGATGATCTGGACCGAGGGCCTTGTGGATACTGCCGCCGCCATCAACAATGAGCTGATGGAGCTGGGGATGGTGGATCTCGGGTACCCCACCGACGAGCATCTCCAACCCAGCGCCAAGCTTAGTCTGTTCTTCAAGAGCGTGTTGGCGGCTCTCCAGCGGCTCCGGGAGGAGATCCCAAAGCAGCTGGCCGACGAGTCGCGCCAAGTCTGTGCCGGGGCTCTTCAGAAGGTCTTGATGAAGGTGGCCTTCCGCAATCCAGGCGTCAGCTTCGCCAACGTCCTCAAGTCCCTGCCGCCAACTGTTGACGTCGAAGCACTCAAGGCCCTTGTCGCACCCATCGTGGATAGGGTGAGCGGAGTCAAGAGGCTCGATGGTGACCGCGTAGACTAGGCCGCCAAGTTTATCTTTCCCTTGTCGCTGCAGACCATCTTCAGGAGAACAATTTATTAGATCTGCGACAAGTCATTTTGTAATATACTCTATCTTAGGCAATCGAATGCAATGTTATTTCCTTTATTCGATTCCTTCCTTTGTATGTTTGTGCCCTACGCTTTTAGGGAAACTTGCGGTCTGGGCACCTTACCTTGTGTTGAGTGCGGAACGTCGGCAACTTCTTTGGCGGTGCCGCCTCCGACAAGCAACCTTGTTGCAACTGGTTGCAGCTCACTTAAGTTGTTGAGCGGACTCGAAACAAAGTAAGGGCGCAAAACAGCCGCGAGTTGGTTCCTCCGCGCACAGGTTTTCCATACAAAGTACTATCGTTCGGGGAAGATAACTTAAAAATTTAAAAGAAACTGATTGCTCAAACTTTGGCAACTTAGCTTTTCTGTTTTTTTTTGCTTCCCGGCAAGGCAATACTTCCTCGAGCGACGCTTGGCGGTCCACACCATTATCTTCTCCTCCCCCGCGGTTAACTTGTGGGTGGATGAACCTTCCTTTCTTTTGAGAAAAAAGAACATAAAATAAAGTTATGGAGCCTAGTGGCTCGTTATTGCTTACCGGGTGTTGACGCTGCACAAAATGTCAGATAATACATGCGAATAAGTTATGATAGCATGAAATTGACAAGTTGTGCGCAACACATGAGCTTTACTGATGCACGGGGTCTGCACCCGGCTTTGTACAAAGGATTACATGCAACAGCGGCAAGACTTGTACAAAAGGGTGGTTGCGAACAGGTTCCGACAACGCGCCCTATGGGTAAAACTTACGAAGATGCTCTATATTCCAGGAATTGCTCACCGGAACGCCATCTTCGGTCTCAAGGCGGACAGCGCCAGGCCTAGTGACTCGTTTTACCCGAGAAGGGCCTTCCCACTTCGGCGTCAACTTGTTGGAATTCTTGGCGGAGTGAACGCACCGAAGAACAAGGTCGACTTCCTCGAAGCTTCTGGCGTTAACTTTGCGGCTATGGTAGCGGCGCAAAGCTTGCTGATAACGAGCAGCTCGTCAGGCTGAAAGGCGATCCTCCTCAAGGAGCAGCGTGTCATCTTGTCGCAGCTGCTCTTGCTCAAACTCATCATAGCGAGCACTCGAGGTGACCCGTATACGAGTTCCGTGGGGAGAACTGCCTCTGCTCCATAGACTAGAGCGAAAGGTGTTTGGCCAGTGGCTCGATTTGGCGTCGTCCTGATCGACCAAAGAACCACCGGCAGCTCCTCAATCCAGTTTCTTCCGCACTTGTGCAGCCTGTCGAAAGTTCTGGTCTTGAGTCCTCGTAGCACTTCAGCGTTTGCCCTCTCTGCTTGACCGTTGCTCCTTGGATGAGCAACAGAAGCAAAGCAGACCTTGGCGCCAAGATCTTGGACGTACTGCATGAAGGTGCGACTCGTGAACTGTGTGCCGTTGTCGGTGATGATCCTGTTAGGAATCCCAAAACGGCAAACAATTGACCTGAAGAACTTGACTGCTGACTGTGCTGTCACCTTCCTCACTGCTTCCACTTCCGGCCACTTTGTGAACTTGTCGATTGCGACGTACAAGTACTCAAAGCCCCCGATAGCTCGGGGGAAGGGGCCGAGGATGTCGAGCCCCCAGACCGAAAAGGGCCAGGATAAAGGGATCGTCTGGAGAGCTTGAGCTGGCTGGTGTATCTGTTTTGAATGGAAATGGCACGCTTCACACTTGGTTACTTGTGCAGTTGCATCCTGGAGGGCTTCTGGCCAGAAGAAACCTTGCCGGAAAGCTTTCACGGCAAGTGCCCTTGCGCCAATATGGTGACCACATATGCCTCCATGTATCTCTGCCAACAACTTCTGTCCATCTTCCCGGCAAATGCACTTCAATTTCACACCGTTGAGTCTTCTTACATGCAGGATGTTGTCAACAAACTGGTACATACTTGACCGCCGCCTACTTTTTCCGCTTCTTCTTGCTCTTCGGAAGTTCTCCCGTGTCAAGGAAATGGACGATCTGTTGTTCCCATGCTGGAGCTTGCGGCTCGACAACAAGGACCAAAGGCACATCTGCTGCTGCGGGAACATCAGCTTCTACGGCAAGAACCAGCGGCTCAGCCGGAGCTTGATGATCCCCGGCAAGCTTGCCGGAGCAAAACTTGTCGGGAGCATCTGCTTCAACGAAACAAACCTTGGGGCTTGTTGGAGCAGACTGCTCCTCAGCGATATTTGCGTTGATTTTGGGGACCTTCTTGGCGGCGGCTTCAGGGAGCTCTGCCGGAAAGTAGTCACCAGAAACCAACTTCCTCTTCTTGTTCTGCCCAGTTGATGGTGTTACGGTTGGTTGAGTCAGCTTGAGCACAAAACTTCCTGGTTCCACAGGTAACTTGAGTGCAACACACTTTGACAGGCCATCAGCAATATCATTCTGAGCTCTCGGAACATGTTCCATTTGCAGGCCTTCAAAGTGTTCTTCTAGCTTTCTCACTTCATCAACATAAGCTTCCATCAACGGGCTCTGATAATCTTTGTTTACTTGGCGGACGACAAGTTGCGAGTCCCCCGACAATGAGCTTCTTGATCCCAAGGTCTACATGATCCTGAGACCGGCAAGCAAACCTTCATACTCTGCAGTATTGTTTGTTGCTTGTTCCTTGGGAAAGTGCATCTGGACTATGTACTTGAGGTGCTCTCCGGTGGGTGTGATAAGCAGCACGCCGGCACCGGCGCCTTGCAGCGAGAAGGCACCATCAAAGTACATCAGCCACTCTTTACTTGCTTCCTTGACGGGGATGCTTGTCTCTGGAATTTCTTCATCTTGCGTTGGCGTCCATTCTGCTATGAATTCTGCCAATGCTCTGCTTTGGATAGTTGAAGTGCTTTCAAACTTAAGGCCAAAGCTTGACAGTTCTAGTGCCCATTCGACAATCCTGCCTGTTGCTTCTGGGTTTTGCAATATTCTCTTCAGCGGAAAGCGAGTGACAACTGTTATCTCATGTGCTTGGAAGTAATGGCGCAGCTTTCTCGAGGCCATGAGGAGGCCTTGTCAGAGGAGTGCTCCATCCCACCTGGTTGGCCAATCCGATAGTTGTACGCAAGGCTAATGGGAAATGGAGACTTTGTATTGACTTCGGATGTTAATAAAGCTTGTCCCAAAGACCCATTTCCCTTGCCACGTATCGACCAGATTGTTGACTCCACGGCTGGATGTGATTTGATTTCATTTCTTGATGCATATTCAGGATATCATCAAATCTTCATGGCAGAAGAGGATGAAGAGAAAACTGCATTCATTACACCATGTGGCACTTAGTGTTTCATACGGATGCCTTTGGGTTTGAAGAATGCTGGTTCAACGTTCGCAAGAGTGGTCCACGACGCTTTTGAGCCCCAAATGCACAGAAATGTAGAAGCCTACATGGATGACATAGTGGTCAAGAGCAAGGACAAAGCAACTCTAGTTCAAGATTTGGATGAGACCTTTGCAAATCTGCGCAAGATCAACCTCAAGCTCAACCCCGAGAAGTGCGTGTTTGGAGTCCCTTCCGGCAAGCTTCTCGAGTTCTTTGTGTCTCAGCGGGGAATTGAAGCCAATCCCGACAAGATCAAGGCCATTGAGCAGATTGAAGCACCGAAGCGCGTCAAGGATGTACGACGACTTGCCGGTTGCGTGGCTGCTCTCAGCAAGTTTATCTCTAAGTCTGCTGAGCGCGCCCTGCCATTTTTCAAGATTTTGAAAAAGACAGGTCCAATGAAATGGACTCGAAGCGGAGGCTGCGCTGCGAGGACTTGAAGAGGTACATCCTCCACTCCAATACTTGTCGCACCTAAGCCACAAGAGAAGTTGCTGCTATATATAGCGGCAACCAATCAAATGGTTAGTGCAGCGTTAATGTAGCGGAGAGGGAGGCGGATGATGAGCCGACAGCAAAGGCGGGTGCATCCAGCGACAAGCGAGGGGCTTCGCCGTCAAGCTCTAGTCCCGACAAGGACAGGTCTGCGCAGGATTGCGAGAAGATTCAGAAAAGGATGGTGCAGCGTCCAGTATACTTTGTCAGTTCCCTTCTGCAGGGGGTTAGGTCAAGATACCCTGGTGTGCAGAAACTGCTTTTCGGCCTCCTCATGGCCTCGAGAAAGCTGCGAAATTACTTCCAAGCACATGAGATAACAGTTGTCACTCGCTTTCCGCTGAAGAGAATATTGCAAAACCTAGAAGCAACAGGCAGGATTGTCGAGTGGGCACTGGAACTGTCAAGCTTTGGCCTCAAGTTGGAAAGCACTTCAACTATCCAAAGCAGAGCATTGGCAGAATTCATAGCAGAATGGGCGTAGCATAAGATGAAGAAATTCGAGACAAGCATCCACGTCAAGGAAGCAAGTAAAGAGTGGCTAATGTACTTTGATGGTGCCTTCTCGCTGCAAAGGCGCCCGGTCTTGCGGCGTCTGCTTATCACACCCACCGGAGAGCACCTCAAGTACATAGTCCGGATGCACTTTCCCAAGGAACAAGCAACAAACAATCTGCAGAGTATGAAGGTTTGCTTGCCGGTCTCGAGATCGCGGTAGACCTTGGGATCAAGAAGCTCATTGTCGGGGGACTCGCAACTTGTCGTCCGCGAAGTAAACAAAGATTATCAGAGCCCGTTGATGGAAGCCTATGTTGATGAAGTGAGAAAGCTAGAAGAACACTTTGAAGGCCTGCAAATGGAACATGTTCCGAGAGCTCAGAATGATATTGGTGATGGCCTGTCAAAGTGTGTTGCACTGAAGTTACCTGTGGAACCAGGAAGTTTTGTGCTCAAGCTGACTCAACCAACCGTAACACCATCAATGGGCGAGAACAAGAAGGAAGTTGGTTCTGGTGACTACTTTCGGCGAGCTCCTGAAGCCGCCGCCAAGAAGGTCCCCAAAATCAACGCATAAATATCGCTGAGAGCGATCTGCTCCAACAAGCCCCAAGGTTTGTTTCGTTGAAGCGGATGCTCCCGACAAGTTTTGCTCGGCAAGCTTGCGGGATCATCAAGCTCCGGCTGAGCCGCTGGTTCTTGCCGTAGAAGCTGATGTTCCCGCAGCAGCAGATGTGCCTTTGGTCCTTGTTGTCGAGCCGCAAGCTCCAGCATGGGCACAGCAGATCGTCCATTTCCTTCCGACAGGAGAACTTCCCGAAGAGCAAGAAGAAGCGGAAAAAGTAGCCCGACAGTCAAGTATGTACCAGTTTGTTGACAACATCCTGTACAGAAGAAGACTCAACGGTGTGAAATTGAAGTGCATTTGCCGAAGATGGAATGACTGTTGGCAGAGATACATGGAGGCATATGTGGTCACCATATTGGTGCAAGGGCACTTGCCAAAGCTTTCCGCAAGGTTTCTTCTGGCCGAAGCCCTCCGGGATGCAAATCGCACAAGTAACCAAGTGTGAAGCGTGCAGCCCATTCAAAACAGATACACCAGCCAGCTCAAGCTCTCCGACGATCCCTTTATCCTGGCCCTTTTCGTCAGGGGTTGACATCCTCGGCCCCTTCCCCGAAGCTATCGGGGCTTTGAGTACTTGTACGTCGCAATCGACAAGTTCACAAAGTGGCCGGAAGTGGAAGCGATGAGGAAGGTGACAAGACACCAGCAGTCAAGTTCTTGGTCAATTGTTTGCCGCTTTGGGATTCCTAACAGATCATCACCGACAACGGCACACAGTTCACGAAGTCGCACCTTCATGCAAGATCGTCCAAGATCTTGGCGCCAAGGTTCTGCTTCATTGCTCATCCAAGGAGCAACGGTCAAGCGAGAGGGCAAACGCTGAAGTGCTGCGATGACTCAAGACCAGAACTTTTGACAGGCTGCACAAGTGCGGAAGAAATCGATTGAGGAGCTGCGGTGGTTCTTTGGTCGATCGTGACGACGCCAAATCGAGCCACCGCCAAACACCTTTCGCTCTAGTCTATGGAGCGGGCAGTTCTCCCCACGGAACTCATATACGGGTCACCTCGAGTGCTCGCTTATGATGAGCTTGAGCAAGAGAAGCTGCGACAAGATGACGCTACGCTCCTTGAGGAGGATCGTCTTCAGCCGTACGAGCTGCTCGTTATCGCCAGCTTTTGCGCCGCTACCATAGCCGCAGTTAACGCCGGAAAGCTTCGAGGAAGGCGACCTTGTTCTTCGCGTTCACTCCGCCAAGAATTCCAACAAGTTGACGCTTGGGAAGGCCCTTATCGGGTAAAACGAGTCACTAGGCCCGGCGCTGTCTGGCCTTGAGACCGAAGATGGCGTTCGGTGAGCAATTCCGGAATATAGAGCATCTTCGTAAGTTTTACCCATAGAGGCGCGGTTGCGGAACCTGTTCCAAGAACCACCCTTTGTACAAGTCTTGCCGCTGTTGCATGTAATCCTTTGTACAAAGCCGGGTGCAGACCCGATGCATCAAGAAGCTCATGTGTTGCGCACAACTTGTCAATTTCATGCTATCATAACTTATTCGCATGTATTATCTGACATTTTGTGCAGCGTCAACACCCGGTAAACAATAACGAGCCACTAGGCTCCATAACTTTATTTTCTCTTCTTTTTTCTCAAAAGAAAGGAAGGTTCATCCACCCACAAGTTAACCGGGGAGGGGGGGGGGGGAGAAGAAAATGGTGTGGACCGCCAAGCATCGCTCGAGGAAGTATTTCCTTGCCGGGAAGCAAAAAAACAGAAAAGCTAAGTTGCCAAAGTTTGAGCAATCAGTTTCTTTTAAAATTTTAAGTTATCTTCCTCGAACGATAGTACTTTGTATGGAAAACCTGTGCGCGGAGGAACCAACTTCATGCTGTTTTATGCCCTTACTTTGTTTCGAGTCCGCTCAACAACTTAAGTGAGCTGCTGCAACCAGTTGCGACAAGGTTGCTTGTCGGAGGCGGCACCGCCAGCAGGCTGCTGACGTTCCGCACTCAGCGCTCGCGGCAAGGGTGCCCGCACCGGCAAGTTTCCCTAAAAGCGTAGGGCACAAATATACAAAGGAAGGAATCGAATAAAGGAAATAACATTGCATTCGATTGCCTAAGATAGAGTATATTACAAAATGACTTGTCGCAGATCTAATAAATTGTTCTCCCGAACATGGTCTGCAGCGACAAGGGAAAGATAAACTTGGCGGCCTAGTCTACGCGGTCGCCATCGAGCCTCTTGACTCCGCTCACCCTGTCCACGATGGGTGCGACAAGGGCCTTGAGTGCTTCGACGTCAGCAGTCGGCGGCAGGGACTTGAGGACGTTGGCGAAGTTGACGCCTGGATTGCGGAAGGCCACCTTCATCAAGACCTTCTGAAGAGCCCCGACACAGACTTGGCGCGACTCGTCGGCCAGCTGCTTTGGGATCTCCTCCCGGAGCTGCTGGAGAGCCGCCAACACGCTCTTGAAGAACAGACTAAGCTGGCGCTGGGTTGGAGATGCTCGTCGGTGGGGTACCCGAGATCCACCATCCCCAGCTCCATCAGCTCATTGTTGATGGCGGCGGCAGTATCCACAAGGCCCTCGGTCCAGATCATCACGTTCTCCTTGAAGGTGTTGTGGGCATTCGTGGCGGTCGCCAGCAGCTCCTCGCTGGCCTTGATCTTCTCCAGCAAACCCACTTCTCGCTCCTTGGAGCCATCTAGCGTCTCCGTCAGGGTGGACAGCTTCAGCTCAAGATCTGCCTTGACATCCTTGGCGGCGTCGATCTCCTTGATCTTCTCAGCGAGACGGCCCGGCAACTCGCCAAGAGTGTAGGCGTCCTTCTCGCGCTCGTGCTTCAGCGCGGTGACCTCCTCGCCGCTCTTCTGGAGGGTGGCCTCCAGCTGGGTCACCCGCGTCTCTAATTCCTTCTTGGGGGCCTCGGCGGCCGCGGCAGCATCCTTTGCCTCCTTGAGTGCTCCGCCAATTGATTGCTCGCGCGCGGCAAGATCTTCCTCGTAGCTATCGAGGTTGATCTTCCGCTGCGCCAGCTCACCTTCTTGCGTAGAGAGCTTTTCGCCGGCAAGCCTTTGCTGCTCCTCAACCTCGGCCTTCTCCAAGATAAAGGCCGTGCGCTCCTCAGCAAGTTGCTCCCGCGCCTCAGCTACGTCCCGGAGAGTTTCCTTGTTGGCGCGCCGGAGCTCTTCTGCGCGCTTCTCCATGTCAGCTCCTGCTCTCGCGACAAGTGCTTCCCTGGACTCCAGCTTAGCTTGTCGGGCGCGGTAGAGCGACAACAGCTTCTTCAAGGCTGCTCCTCCTCGGACTTCGCTGCTGCTTGGCGCGTCAACTAGCAACAGCCAATGAGGCGAGCAGCTCCTCGTCGAAGGTCTCTCTCCTCGACCGGTGCCACAGAGCTCGACGCCCATGGAAGCTTGATGAAGACACCGTCGCCGGCCTTCAGATAGGCGCCGGGCTGGGGCTCTTCGGAGCCTGGTGCTGCATCGGTGGCGGAGGGATCGGCGGTCGGCATAGCGCCTGGCGCTCCTGCGGCCTCAGGGCCGTCAGTACGATCACCAGGCCCCTCCCCAGCCTCTGCACCAGCAGCCTTGGCGGCCTCCTCGCCGGCAGACCCAGCAGCACCGACCTCCTCCTCCATGTTGGCGGCATCGTCATTGTTGCCGCGAGCGTCCTCCTCGCCGGTAACCTCAGTCTCCATCGGCTCTCCGGCAGATGGATCTGATGATCAGAAAAAGAAAAGAACAAGTCAAGCAAATGTTCGAAAAGAAGAACAGAAGAAAAAGAACCCAAGGGAAATTCTCAAGCAAGAAGATTACCTGCAATGGGATCTGTAGCCGCGGTCTCCACCACCGGCGGGTCGTCGGCGCTGCCCTTTGTCGAAGAAGCTCCCCTTGTCGGAGAGGCCTCCCTTGCCGGAGAGTGCTCCCTTGGCGGAGAGTTCTCCCTTGGCGGTGTAGTTGAAGCAAGCAGAACTTCGGGAGTGACTTCCGGGGCCTCCTGAAGAAGCTGCTCTGCTCCTACGCAATTCAACAAATCAGATATCAGTAAAGAAGGAGCACCCAGGCACACCTAACCGTAAGAAATAAATCAAACACTTACGCTCGGGGCTGTGCTGGGGGCTGCTCTGATGAAGGGTCGCGGGTCCGGCAAGGTAGTCTCAGACGCCCCCAGCCATGCCAGGGGATCGTCTTCGATGGCGACCACCGAGTCTTGGCCCTCTTCGGCGCCCTTTGAGCCAACGTCACGAAGGAAAAGGTTCAGAGTGAAGCAAGTTAGATACAAGACAAAGCAGCAAATTGAAGAATTACAAGTACAGCGACAAGATCTTACTCTTCTTCCTCCTCCTCGGAGCTGGGAGCGGAGAAGTCGAATTCCGCTCCACCTCCGGTGCGACGAGATGGAAGGGTGGGCTCCCATGGACGCTTGACGGGTGCGGAAGCCGTGGTCCCAGAAGGCCCCGCTCCGGTTGCTGTGGCAGCGTGAGGCGCTCCCGCGGCAACAGAGGTTGCCGCGGTGGAGCGCGTCGCGCGGCGAGACGGCTGTTGGCCCGTCTGCCGCCCCGCCACTTCCTCGGTCTTGCGGAGGCGCCTTCTTGGCGGGGCCGCAGGCTCCTCCCACTGCAAGTCATCTGAAGGTGGAGGGGAGGCGCCCCCGGCAGGCTCGTTCGGCTCAGCGTCAGGCTCGGCCTGCTCCTCCGCGCCGACAAGCTCCTCGGCTGCCTCTGCCTCCTCGACAGTGAACCCAAACACGCCGGCGGCAGCAGCTTCTGCCGCCTCCTCCAACCTTGTGGCGATGCGCGCCATCTCTTGCTCGGTGGTGTCGCGGGTGAGCCACTTCTGCTCGTCGGCACGGATCGGCACTTCTGCCAAGTTGTCGAAGAACTGCTACACGACGTCGTCGGCGGGCTCCTGCCAAGTTGGAATGATTCCATGGGAATAGCACTGGCAGCATCATCGGCAGCGGATCTTGGTCAGCGGCGAGTTGTTGCACAAGGCACGACTCCCCTCGGCAACATGAACCACTCGGGGTGATCTGCATCAGGCTTGAACAGCTCCCGCAGCATGCCATCCAGCTCCAAGACAGTAAAGTTCCAGTTGAGACCCGGACGCAGCCTCATGATGTCCGCCGTGTTCATGACGTCGCAAAAGAATTTGGAAAAGGGCGGGCAGAGCCCGCAGTAGAAGAACAGCGCGAAGAAAGGGTACCCGACGGAAACTTTCTCAGATGTGGCGGCGGAGATCACCCTCGTGCGCGGGTGCGCCCGCGTCTCCGTCGACCAGAAGAGGTAATACAGCTCTCGCAGCTCCTTCGCGTCGGCGAAGGGGTCGAAGAGGGCCCGCTCCTTCCATGGCGCCCGAGCAGCTGCGCCTCGGCGACTTCACCCCTTTGCCCTTGTCGGCTTTCGGAGCCATGGCGGAGGTGGTGGAGGAATCCGACGGCGTTGGTGGCGCCGGTGGCAATGGGGAGGGGGCGGAGCGTCGCTCTCTTTGGACTCGAGAAGAAGGGGAGGTGCGGCGGTGGTTTTTGATGTGACAGCAATGGCAAGTGGACGTCCTGCCCCTGTTTCCCCTGCTTATAAGGGGGGAGAGGGGGCGGGCGTTCCGATTTTCCCATTAAAGAAAGCCCCCACGATCTCTCCCACAACGCCACGTCCGGTACGTGCCGTTCGTGGGGGACGTGGTGGGTCCGAGGCGAATAACTGCGCAATCTAGGCCGCGGGTGCCCGTGCACTGTTTTGGGCCTGGCCCAACAGAGCTCGGTGCCGTGTGTGGCCCAGGCCCGGGGGCTCCTGTCGTTGTACTAGAGTAGGGGTACTCTAGTATCCCCAACTCGTGCACGGGCAGTTGCAGCACTTCGTGGCAGGGCTGGCCTGGTGACCGCCAAGGTCCTCCGCGGCTCCTTTGGAGCCATTCAAGAACAAAGTATTGAAGACCCCGGCAAGAGGAGCTTGCCGGGAAGGCCACTCAAGGCACGAAGGAAACAAGGCGCCGGCAAGAGGAGCTTCTTGCGGAAGGCTTGGTGACGACAAGCTCCCAAAGCGGCGGCAAGATACTTGCCGCGGCAGCAACCTCTCTCTTCATCTGCGCTCCACTCATCCGCCAATGTGTCGCCGTGGGGCTATTCCGAACGCAGCGTGTCAAGGAGCTGTGCAGCCAGCGAGGAGAGCAGCGATAAGCGGCGCTGACAAGTCACCATCGTGGCAAATGGAGGCGCACTTGATGGTCCCTGTTGCACTGTTTAGGCGACAGGGACGGGCATTTATTACTTTTGTCCCTTGCCGTCAGAGTTAGGTATATGCACTATACACTGTACAAAGCGGTGTACCAACTACTGTTTTTCCATTTGTACCCTCATCTACGTTGCCACCTGTCGGTGACCCCTTGAGCCTATATAAGGAGGCCCGAGTGCAACGTAGAAAGGGTTCGGCTCCGCTCAGTTCATTCGACTCACTCGAGACTACACTCACTCAGGCTAGGTTTTGTAGCCCTCATTGCTCCCTAGCAAGAACACAAATAATCAGACAAGCAGTAGTAGGAGTATTATCTTTCCGGAGAGCTCCGAAGCTGGGTAAATCTGCTCGTGTGCATCGCCTCGATCTGCTCTTCGTGCACTCTCCGCCCCCCTCCGAACCACAAGGGACCCAGTCCCATAGGTGTCCGTGGGCCACGATCAGCTTCCCCGACATCTTTTACCATCAGTGCCACTCTAGACCCTAAATAGGAAGGCGAGCTCGTTGCTTTCCTGCGGGCGAATGTCGATGTGTTTGCATGGCAACCATCTGACATCCCCGGTGTTCCCAGGAAAGTAATTGAGCACCACCTAGCTGTCTGTCCTCACGTGCGGCCCGTCAAGCAAAACGTCAGGAAACAGGCAGTGCAGCGCCAAGAGTTCATTGCAGAAGAGATCAAGAAGTTGGAAGCAGCAGGCCTTGTCAGAGGAGTGCTCCATTCCACCTGGTTGGCCAATCCGGTAGTTGTATGCAAGGCTAATGGGAAATGGAGACTTTGTATTGACTTCACGGATGTTAATAAAGCTTGTCCCAAAGACCCATTTCCCTTGCCACGTATCGACCAGATTGTTGACTCCACGGCTGGATGTGATTTGCTTTCATTTCTTGATGCATATTCAGGATATCATCAAATCTTCATGGCAGAAGAGGATGAAGAGAAAAACCGCATTCATTACACCATGTGGCACTTACTGTTTCATACGGATGCCTTTCGGTTTGAAGAATGCTGGTTCAACATTCGCAAGAGTGGTCCACGACGCTTTTGAGCCCCAAGTGCACAGAAATGTAGAAGCCTACATGGATGATATAGTGGTCAAGAGCAAGGACAAAGCAACTCTAGTTCAAGATTTGGATGAGACCTTTGCAAATCTGCGCAAGATCAACCTCAAGCTCAACCCCGAGAAGTGCGTGTTTGGAGTCCCTTCCGCAAGCTTCTCGGGTTCTTTGTGTCTCGGCGGGGAATTGAAGCCAATCCCGACAAGATCAAGGCCATTGAGCAGATTGAAGCACCGGGCGCGTCAAGGATGTACGAAGACTTGCGGTTGCGTGGCTGCTCTCGGCGAGTTTATCTCTAAGTCTGCTGGCGCGCCTGCCATTTTTCAAGATTTTGAAAAAGGCAGGTCCAATGAAATGGACTCGAAGCGTGAAGCTGCGCTGCATGACTTGAAGAGGTACTGTCCTCCACTCCAATACTTGTCGCACCTAAGCCACAAGAGAAGTTGCGCTATATATAGCGGCAACCAATCAAGTGGTTAGTGCCGCGTTAGTAGCGGAGAGGGAGGCGGATGATGAGCCGGCAACCGAGGCAGGTGCATCCAGCGACAAGCAGGGGGCTTCGCCGTCAAGCTCTAGTCCCGACAAGGACAGGTCTGCGCAGGATTGCGAGAAGATTCAGAAAAGGATGGTGCAGCGTCCAGTATACTTTGTCAGTTCCCTTCTGCAGGGGGCTAGGTCAAGATACTCTGGCGCGCCAAAGATGTCGGGGAAGCTGATCGTGGCCCACGGACACCAATGGGACTGGGTCCCTTGTGGTTCGGAGGGGGGCGAAGAGTGCACGAAGAGCAGATCGAGGCGATGCACACGAGCAGATTTACCCAGCTTCGGAGCTCTCCGGAGAGATAATACTCCTGCTGCTGCTTGTCTGATTATTTGTGTTCTTGCTAGGGAGCAATGAGGGCTACAAAACCTAGCCTGAGTGAGTGTAGTCTCGAGTGAGTCGAATGAACTGACCGGAGCCGAACCCTTTCTACGTTGCACATGGGCCTCCTTTTATAGGCTCAAGGGGTCACCACAGGTGGCAAGTAGATAAGGGTAAAATAGGAAAAACAGTCGTTGGTACACCGCTTTGTACAGTGTACAGTGATCTATACCTAACTCTGACGGAAAGGGACAAGAGTAATAAATGTCCGTCCCTGTCGCCTGAACAGCGCAATAGGGACCGACAGGTGCGCCTCCGTTTGCCACGATGGTGGCTCGTCAGCGCCGCTTATCGCTGCTCCCCGCTGGCTGCACAGCCCTTTGACACGCGTGCCTGGAGTAGCCCCACGGCGACACGTTGGCGGATGAGCTGGAGCGGAGATGAAGAGAGGTTGCCTGCCGCGGAAAGTACCTTGCCGCGGCTGAATCCTTGTCGCGCTCGGGAGCTTGTCGCTCACCAAGCCTTCCCGGCAAGTTCCTCTTGTCGGGGCCTTGTTTCCTTCGTGCCTTGAGTGGCCTTCCCGGCAAGCTCCTCTTGCCGGGGCCTCGAGTAGTTTGTTCTTGAATGGCTCCAAAGGAGCCGCGGAGGACCTTGGCGGTCACCAGGCCAGCCCTGCCACGGAGTGCTGCAACTGCCCGTGCACGAGTTGGGGATACTAGAGTACCCCTACTCTAGTACACCGACAAATAAGTATTATGCAAAATCCACTGCTTGTCATCAATTTAATTTGATGAAGGATAAGCATACATAAATCTTATTCTTATTTCATCAAAATGATTAATCTTTTTCTTCGGAGTTTGTTCTTGAGGAATAAATTCTACTTCCAAGTGTTTTCATCTTTTCTTTTCCGAAGTTCAAATTTCCTCGGCCATTTCGTCGGAACCTCCATCTAAATCACCGCAAGACTTAATCCTTATTCTTTCCATCCTCCAATTGTATCTCATCATCCTTTTTTTACCGGAGTTCTTCACGGTGGTTCTTCATGATTTAATTCATTCTTCAAGAGGTCATCAAGATTCTTGTTGGTGGAGTTCAAGTATCTTTCTTCTCGAGTCTCGAAGTGCAATTAAATCTCTGTATTCTTTTGAAGCGTAGTTTTGCTTTTCTTTGTTCTCCTCAGCTATTTAATCTTTTCTGCTTGTGGTTGGTTATCACCTCATAATTTTGAGAGGTTATCCATAAGTCCACAACAAGCTTATTCTTTCGTTGTTCATTTTCTCAACAACTTCGTTCAATCATTCCTTCTAAATTCTTTTCATTCCATTATTTCAATTCTTTCGGGAGGTTTTTGTGTCTTGTCTTCATCAAGTTTCATTCCATCTTCTTAAGTTCGTGCTCTATTCCTCCATGTTTTAGCCGGAGGTCTGCCTAAATCCTTTCAGTCTTATCCGTTTCTTTTCTCATTCTACCCCTCCGGTTAGAACGAGTGGTTTCATAGTCTATCTGATTCCGTGAGCTTTCGATTCTCGTCATTCTCGTCGTTCCTCTCTTCTTCTCGAGTGCTCTCGATTCTTGGCTTCTTCTCTTGAATTCTTGTTTCACATAATCCTTTTTCCCTTCCGTCTCGGTCCTAAGATCTCGGTCCTAGTGGAGGAGTGTTGTAACGCCCCGGATTCGATGCGCCAGGTGTTTGCCAGTTATTCGTCGTTGTTGCCATGACATTTGCTTGCGTGTTGCACTTTGCCATGTCATCATCTGCATTTCATATCATGTCATCATGTGCATTTCATTTTGCATACGTGTTCATCTCTTGCATCCGAGCATTTTCCCCGTTGTCCGTTTTGCAATCCGGCACTCCTATGTCTCCCGGCGCCCCCTTTTACCTCTTTTTCGTGTATGCGGGTGTTAAACGGTCTCGGAATGGCCGAGGTTTGCCAAGTGGCCTTGGTATACCACCGTGAACCGCCTGTCAAGTTTCGTGCCATTTGGAGGTCGTTTGATACTCCAACGGTTAACCGGGTAACCATAAAAGCCTCTTTTGTGTGCGCCCAACACCCCTTCCAAAGTGGCCCAAAACCCAGCAAACTCCCCTCTATGTTCTCGGTCGTTCGATCACGATCGCGTGGCCGAAAACCGCACCTAATTTGGACTCTCCTAGCTCCCAGAAACTATAAATATGCCCTCCCCGTCCAAATTCGCGGATGAAAATCCCCCTAACCCTAGCTTCTTCCTCCTCCCGCCGACGGACACGTCCACCCGCCGCCCGGACGTGTCCACCCGTCCCCGCGCCGCCGCCCCGCGCCAGTGGCCGCCCGCCACGTGGCCTGCGCCGCCGCCCTCGGCAGCGCCTTGTGCATCGCCAGCCTTGAGCCAGCAGCCCCATACCCGCCCGTCTGCCGCCCATGCCCGTCGCCCGGAAGCCTACGCCCATGGCCTTGCCTCCCGCCGCCGCCGCCTCCCGACCGCGCGCCGCGCCCGGCCTCCCCTCCGACCTCCGGCCGCCTCCTCCGACCTTCCCCGGCCGCTCTTCGGCGAGAACTCCGGCCGCCTCGGTTCCCGTGCCCGGCCCGATCCAAATCTGGAGGTTGACCCGAAATTCCTCCAAGTCCCTGTGATTTCAGTATTTTGCTCATGTTCATCATGCCATAACTCTCTGCACATTGCTCCATTTCGTGCGTGTAATATGTCAAATTGTTCGCCTCGACGAGTATATCATTTCGTCTCATTGCATCATTTACACTTGAGCTCATCTTGATGCCCGAAATTCTGTTAGAAGAGGGCCATGTGATGTTAGTTTCAGTTTCTTATCAGAACATGCACTTTTGTCATTTTTGCCATGATTGATGTGTGCACCCTATGAACTTGAGTCCTACATGTGTTTTGTATTATGCCATTCCATCTTTACATGGGTGTATTCCATGTATTTTTGTGATCTCTGTGGTGACTAGCACAAGCATGCAAACTAGGCTTCATGATGTTGCTGATTTTAGTCCCTGTTCTACTGATATTTTTATGCAATGTAAACTTGATGCTACCGAGAGATCCATGCTTATTTTGAGATACTTAAGTAAGGATGTTTTGAACATATGGTTATTATATATCCATCCATCCCCTTGTTTGCAATTATGGAGTAGTCTAGCTTGAGTCAATAGAGCTCTACTTTTGCTATAAAATGTTTCCTGGCAGGTTGTTTACATGTTATTCAATTTTGCAAAGGTTGTTGTAGTTGTTCCGTGTATGCTATGATGTTGTTCTTGCCATTTATAGCTTCTATGTCATGTCTTCTTACTGTGAGTTGCCTTACCATGCCATGTATTGCTCCGTGGTGAGTGGTTCAAGCTCACCAACATGCCTACTTGTTATCTGTTTATGCCATGCTCCACTTTTGCACTGTCTGAATCTGTTTGTTTTTGCTATATTCACATGCTTGCAACTGTATTTTATGATCCCTTTTGGCTTATGGTCACTAAGGGATTTTTGTTATATGCTTTGAGTAGATTCATGCCATGCTCTAGTTTGACTTGATAAGTTCCTGTAGCATGTTGTGTGATAGCTCTAAACATTGCAACCTGATGTTATTTCTTGATAAGTCTGAAACTGTTATTATTTGCAATCTTGCCATGTGTGTTTGAGCATGTTCTAGTGATTTCTGGAGTTAGCTCACTGTTCATGTTTTGTCATGCTTTACCTGTACATCATGCCCATGCCTTTTGCTATTACGTTGAGATGCGGTAGCATAGTGTTTTGATGCTTGCAATATGCCTAGTTGCTGTTTTGGTCAGATTGTTGTCATGACTTGTATTGTGTGTATGTGTTGCACCGTTGCTCCGATTTGAGTGTGCTCCATACGAAACTTGCTTGATTTTGCATGTAGTTTCATATTATCATGTCGCATCCTTGTTTTGAGGTGTTTGCTTGATGTTTGGATGCATTTTGCATCAATGCCATGCTTATCTTGTTTTGCTCATATCTTCTAGGCCGTAGCTCCGAATTAAATGAACTTTATATGTAACTTGACTAGAATTTCGTGTAGATCATCTTGGTGCCTCTTAACTTGCTGTTTAACAACTTGAACTTAAGGTTTATTCAGATCTGGAACAATTTCGAAATTTGCATATGAGGACTTACCGGAATTGTTATATGTTGTTCCCGGCCTCATTTAAACTTGCTTTGATGTGTTGCTCTTGTTTACATCATCTCTTGCCATGAGTAGCTTCATCTAGATTTGTCATGCATCATGTTTGTTGTGCATCTTGTCATGTTCATGTGTGGTGTGTTTACCTATGTTGTGTGCTTCTTCTTGTTAGTTCATGTTTCGTTGCGATCGTGAGGATTCGTTCGTCTACGCTTGGTTCGGCTTCATCCGTTCATCTTCTTCATGGACTCGTTCTTCTTCCTTGCGGGATTTCAGGCAAGATGACCGTCACCTTGGATCTTATTACTATCATTGCTATGCTAGCTGCTTCGTTCTTTCGCTATGCTGCGCTACCTATCATTTGCTCTTCAAGCCTCCCAATTTGCCATGTCAGCCTCTAACCTTTGCACCGTTCCTAGCAAACCGTTGTTTGGCTATGTTACCGCTTTGCTCAACCCCTCTTATAGCGTTGCTAGTTGCAGGTGAAGTTGAAGATTGCTCCATGGTGGACAGGATTTTGGTTGGGATATCACAATATCTCTTATATTATTAATGCATCTATATACTTGGTAAAGGGTGGAAGGCTCGGCCTTATGCCCGGTGTTTTGTTCCACTCTTGCCGCCCTAGTTTCCGTCATATCGGTATTATGTTCCCTGATTTTGCGTCCCTAACGCGGTCGGGTGATTTATGGGACCCCCTTGACAGTTTGCTTTGAATAAGACTCTTCCAGCAAGGCCCAACCTTGGTTTTACCATTTGCCTCACCACCACCTACTTTTCCCTTGGGAGTCGCTCTCTCGAGGGTCATCTTTATTTTAGCCCCCCCGGGCCAGTGCTTCTCTAAGTGTTGGTCCGAACCGAGCTACTGCAGAATACCTTGACGCAACCTGAGGGCTGGTTTTACTCGTATCTTGTCTCATCCGGTGTTGCCCTGAGAACGAGATATGTGCAGCTCCTATCGGGATTTTCGGCGCATCGGGCGGCTTTGCTGGTCTTGTTTTATTACTGTCGAAATGTCTTGTAGCCGGGATTCCGAGACTGATCGGGTCTTCCCGGGGAGAAGGAATATCCTTCGTTGATCGCGAGAGCTTATCATGGGCTAAGTTGGGACACCCCTGCAGGGTATAAACTTTCGAGAGCCGTGCCAGCGGTTATCTGGCAGATGGGAATTTGTTAATATCCGGTTGTAGTAAACTTGAAGCAAACTCTTCTAAAATACACCAACCATGTGCGTAACCGTGAGTGTCTCTTTTCGGGGTTAATCGAGAGGAGAACACGGTTTCTTGGGTTATGTCTGACGTAAGTAGGAGTTCAGGATCAATTCTTGATCATTACTAGTTGACGACCGTTCCTTTGTTTCTCTTCTAGCTCTCATTTGCGTATGTTAGACACCATATATGCTTAGCCGCTGCTGCAACCTCACCACTTTACTCCTTCCTTACCCATTAAGCTTTGCTAGTCTTGATACCCATGGTAATGGGATTGCCGAGTCCTCGTGGCTCCTGATTACTACACCAACAGTTGCGGTACAGATTATGCGATGATCATGGCGTGAGAGCGATGTTTGCTTGTGTTGGAGTTCTTCTTCTGCTTCTTCTTGATCGGGGATAGGTTCCAGGTCGGCAGCCTGGGCTAGCAGGGTGGATGTCATTTGAGTTTCTGTTTATGTTTTATCCGTAGTCGGATGTTGATCTTGTATATGATGTTGATGTATTCTTCTGGCATTTGTGCCTTATGTATGTATCCCCATCTATTATGTAATGTTGATGTAATGATATCCACCTTGCAAAAGCGTTTCAATATGCGGGTCTATCCTTGGTGGGACCGTCGAGTTCCTTTTGGATAGGGTCGCATATTGGGCGTGACAATATCCCGCCCCCCCCCCCCCCGAGGTGCATGCCCTAACTTGGCAGGGTTATGTTGCTCATATCGTGCGTATGGTATCTTGCATTGCTATGCCATTTGCTTAGTTTAGACATGCTTTGTGTGAATGCCACCTGTTTAGTGTCTAATTACCATATATGTGAATTATGCAATGCCATCTTGTTGCAAGACATTATATATGTGAATTATGCAATGTTATCTTGTTGCAAGGCATTATGTATGTGAATTATGCAATGCCATGCTGTTTAGGCAAGCGTCATATATGTGAATTATATCATGCCGTCCTTTTTTGTATTTCTCATTGCTTTTTGTCGACAATGTTTGTATATTCAACTGCTCTTCCTGCATCAGCCATTTGAATTGGTGATGGAGAAATCTGGAGTGAAAACAAGGTCTTCAGTGCAGACAATGCTACCTGCTGAAGCAGATATCTTGCTGGTTACAGATAGCTCTTCATAGGAGGATTGAGAGGCAGATGACCAGTCCTATTATCCCCCTGAGGTGTATTGAGGGAGTTCCGGATTAGGGGGTGTCCGGATAGCCGAACTATCATCATCGGCCGGACTCCAAGACTATGAAGATACAAGATTGAAGATCTCCTACCATTGTAACCGACTCTGTGTAACCCTAACAATATCCGGTGTCTATATAAACCGGAGGGTTTTAGTTCGTAGGACGAACAACAATCATACCATAGGCTAGCTTCTAGGGTTTAGCCTCTTTGATCTCATGGTAGATCCACTCTTGTAACACACATCATCAATATTAATCAAGCAGGACGTAGGGTTTTACCTCCATCAAGAGGGCCCGAACCTGGGTAAAACATCGTGTCCCTTGTCTCTGTTACCATCCGCCTAGACGCACGTTCGGGACCCCCTACCGAGATCCGCCGGTTTGACACCGACATTGGTGCTTTCATTGAGAGTTCCTCTGTGTCGCCACCGATAGGCTCGATGGCTCCTTCGATCATCAACCACAACGTGGTCCAGGGTGAGACTTTTCTCCCCGGACAGATCTTCGTGTTCGGCGCCTTTGCACTGCGGGCCAATTCGCTCGGCCATCTGGAGCAGATCGAAAGCTACGCCCCTGGCCGTCAGGTAAGATTTGGAAGTCTAAACTATACGGCCGATATCCGCGGAGACTTGATCTTCGACGGATTCGAGCCCCAGCCAAGCGCGTCACACTGTCTCGATGGGCATGATCTAGCTCTGCAGCCGAACAGTGCCACGAGGCCGCACGAGAATCCGCTCCGACCCTTAATCCGGAGCGGATTCTGTCGAGGACGAGTGGTTGGACACCACCTCGGGGGCTTTAATCTCTACGGCGATCGAGCCGAACTCCATCCCTGTCCTTTGTGAAGACCTCAACTCCAGGGTGCCGGACTCCTCTCCGGACTCCGAACCCTCCGCGCCCTTGCCAATCGAATCCGATTGGGCGCCCGTTATGGAGTTCACTACCGCGGACATCTTTCAGCACTCGCCCTTTGGCGAGATCCTGAATTCACTAAAGTCTCTCTCTTTATCCGGAGAGCCACGGCGGATCAAGCGGTCAGACGGTTGGGATGCGGACGACGAAGAAATTCAAAGCCCACCCACCGCCAACTTTGTAGCCGCTGTCGACGATCTAACCGACATGCTAGACTACGGCTCCGAAGACATCGACGGTATGGACGATGATGCCGGAGACGAACAAGAACCAGCGCCTATCGGGCACTGGAAGGCCACCTCATCATAGGACATATACATGGTGGACATCCCAAAAGATGGGAACGGCGATGGAACAACGGAGGATGACCCCTCCAGGAAACAGCCCAAGCGCCGGCGTCAGCGGCGCCGCTCTAAATCCCGCCACAGCAAGAATGAAGATTCCGGCACCGGAGATAACAATACACCGGACGGTGCAAGACAATCCACTCCGGAAGATCCAAAGGGGAGGATGGAGACGCCAGCCCTCACGAGAGAGCGGCAGAAGAAGAGGTAGAGGATTATATGCCTCCCTCCAAAGATGAAGCAAGCCTCGACGACAATGAATTCGTCGTGCGTGAGGATCCCGTCGAACAAGAGCGTTTTAGGTGCAGGCTTATGGCCACAGCGAACAGCCTCAAGAAAAAGCAGCAACAGCTTAGAGCTGATCAGGATCTGCTAGCCGACAGATGGACTGAAGTGCTCGCGGCCGAAGAGCATGAGCTCGAACGCCCCTCCAAAAGCTACCCTAAACGCAAGGATCTCCCCCGATTAGAGGAGGAGGCTTACGAACCCGCATCACCAGGAGACAATACGGCTGACCGACCACCCCGTGGTCGCGACAGAGAGGCCTCTAGGCCCTTCGCTAGAACCGTACCCCGGCATCGCTCAAAAGCACCACGGCCACGCGAGGCGCTCCGGACCTGCGAGATATATTGGAGGACAAGGCAAGACAATCAAGATCGATCTATGGATCGCGTGGGCTCCCCACGATGCGTGGCGACAACCGTCGCGCGGACCTGATAAGCCCAGCCGGGCCGAACAAAACAGACAAAGCTCTTTTGAGCTCCGTCGTGATATCGCCCAGTATAGAGGCGCCGCACACCCACAATGCTTCACATACGAAGTAATGGATCATCAAATCCCCGAAGGGTTTAAACCCGTTAATATTGAATCCTATGATGGCACAACAGACCCCGCGGTTTGGATCGAAGACTATCTCCTTCACATCCACATGGCCCGCGGTGACGATCTTCACGCCATCAAATACCTCCCCCTCAAGCTTAAAGGACCAGCCCGGCATTGGCTCAACAGCTTGCCAGCAGAGTCAATTGGGAGCTGGGAGGAACGAAGCCGCATTCCTCGATAACTTCCGAGCACTTATGTGCGACCACCGAACGATGACCTAAGCCACATAATTCAGCGGCCAGACGAATCGGCCGGAACAATTACGGACACGGTTCTTAACCAAGAAAAACCAAATCGTCATTTGTCCGGGATGCGGAGGCCCTCGCGGCCTTCAAGCATAACATCCATGACGAGTGGCTTGCCCGGCACCTAGGACAGGAAAAGGCGCAATCCATGGCAGCCCTCACATCACTCATGACCCGCTTCTGCGCGGGTGAGGACATCTGGCTAGCACGCAGCAACAACCTCAGCAAAAATTCTGGCAGTCCGGACTTCAAGGACCGAAATGGCAGGCCGCGTCGTAACAAAAACAAACGACGGCGACAATATTGAGGATACGGCAGTCAATGCCGGATTCAGAGGCTCTAAACCCGGTCAGCGGAAGAAGCCATTCAAAAGAACTACTCCAGGTCCATCCAATTTGGACCGAATACTCGACCGCTTCTGCCAGATACACGACACCCCCGAAAAGCCAGCTAACCACACCAACAGGGACTGTTGGGTATTCAAGCAGGCAGACAAGTTAATCGCCGAAAACAATGACAAGGGGCTGCATAGCGATGACGAGGACGTGACCCAACCGCCGAACAATAGAGGACAGAAGGGTTTCCCCCCACAGGTGCGGACGGTGAACATGATATACGCAGAGCACATACCCAAAAGCGAGCGGAAGCGTGCACTCAGGGATGTCTATGCGATGGAGCCAGTGCCCAGTTCAATCCATGGTCCTCCTGCCCGATCACTTTTGACCGAAGGACCACCCCACCGACATCCGCCACGGCGGATTCACCGCACTGGTCTTAGACCCAATCATCGATGGATTTCACCTAACCAGAGCCACGATGGGCCGGCGGCGGCTGAACCTGCTTTACCAAGATACGGTCGCCAAAATGGGCATAGACCCTCAAGGATTAAACCTACCAAAGCGACCTTTAAAGGCGTCATACCAGGTGTAGAAGCCAATTGTACAGGCTCAATTACATCGAAGTGGTCTTCGGATCCCGGATAACTTCCGGCGAGGAATTAATCTTCGACATAGTCCCGTTCATGGCGGCTATCATGCCTTGCTCGCACGCACGCGTTTGCAAAGTTCAACGCGGTGCCGCACTATGCATACCTCAAGCTCAAGATGCCAGCCCTCGAGGAGTCATCACGATCAGCGGAAACACCGAACGTTCTCTCGCCGCGGAGGAACATACAGCTGACTCTCATGGCGAAGTGATATGCAGCCTCTTAAGGCAATTCTCGAGTCCGCCCGTTAAGCGGCCGGACACACAAGCGCGCCGGAGTAACTTCAAACAAGGCCACACAGCACGTTCCGAGCATCGCAGCGTAGCGATGCGGCTAACCCAGCCCAGCGTGAAGCGTCAAAGCAGGTCGCCGTACACCATTACTCTTTGAAGATACCATGGGCATGGGGAGAGGGCACGACCACGATAAACCCAGACTGCAGCTCAACCACACGGGGGCTCTCAAGTGTGTCGTTCCTTTTTCTTTTCTTTTTAGCTTTTACTTTTTACCCACAGGACTCCGTTTGTCGGAGGCCTGTCCGTGACAGACCTGCCGAACTCATGATGCAACAGCCGGGGAAGGATAAAGGCTACAACGAATATACTGGTGGTCTCCATTCACGAGAATTTTTATACACCAATCTGCAGCCTACCCACGGAGAGGACATGTTTAACAGTCCCATACCTTGCTTATCGCACTATTTGTATCGTTACGCATTCGTAGCAACACTTATTGAATAAAACAATGCAGCACCTTTTTGCTTATAATTGCATTTCTTTTTCATACATATGTTCATTCATGGCATGTTGCATCCGTACACTTTGGTACGGCTAATATACACCAGGGGCTTATGTTCCCCGCATTATGGTATAATAAGTCCGAGCACTTTCACAAGTGCGGCACCCCGAACTTATAGCACTATATGCATCGGCTCCGAATCATGTCTTGGGTCAAGAGTTTGGTTTTCCCGGCTCCCATGTTTTGGTACCTTACGTTCCGTTATATCGGCTAAGGTAGCACTGGGAGAACCACTGTGATTCCGCCCCAGTTGAGCTGGGTTAACGCCTCAGTGGAGAAAGCTAAAACTGACCGTCATGATGAGGCGAGAGACCGGTCGCTGTTCGAGAGGTTTTTTGCGAGTCCTTAAAGACTTATGCCGCTTAGAGCGAGGAGTCGGATACTGTCCGGCCAAGGCGTGGATAGCGCCCCAAATTCGGCCTTCCGAAGACTAGGGGCTTCGCCGAAATTTAGAATTATAGAATTCTATGGCTAAGTGAGAGTGTTCAAGCATTATAAGTCCGGTTGCCTTGTTCGCTATGTTGAGCGCCTCCCTAGATGGACCCAAAAATGGGAACAAGAGCGCTCAAGTTTATCCCGAACACCCCAGCACTCGTGGCATGGGGGCTGAAGCCGACGACTTGCCATCTCTCAGATTTGATAAACAGCCGCACTGAAGGTAATATTTTAAATTCACAAGCGTTGCTTAGCGCATATGAACTAAGTTTTCAGTGCAGTGATAACAAAATGCGAGTCTACTCAAATATTACATCTTTGGAGCACTCACCGCAATAATGCAGCGCCCTTGACACACTCTTATAATACATCTCGGGCGTGTGATGCTCCTTGCCCTCTGGTGGCGGGTCCGTCACGAGCTTCTGGGCATCCATCTTGCCCCAGTGCACCTTTGCGCAGGCAAGGGCCCGACAGGCACCCTCAATACAAGTGGAATGCTTGATAACTTCAACCCATGCGCACGCATCCACCAGCCGCCGCACCAGGCCGAAGTAGCTCCCAGGCATGGCCTCCTTAGGCCACAGCCGAACTATGAGGCCCTTCATGGCCCGGTAGAATGCGGCAGCATCGGACACGCTGCGAGGAAGATCTGCGAACGCTCCTGGAGAGCTCCGAATTCGGGTAAGCAACAGGTAATTAACACTCACATGCTTACTTTGCATGAAAAATGCCTTACCCGCTGCTATTTTCTTCACCGCCTCAACCTCCTGGAGGGCATTGTAGGCTTCGTCCTTAGCGGCTTTGGCACTCTCAAGAGCCGTTGCAAGCTCAGACTCTCGAGTCTTCGAGTCACGCTCCAAGATCCAAGATCTTGCTGTACCTCCGCCACCCGCGCCTCCTGCTTCTCTCGCTCCGCGGCCGCATTGCGTTCGGCCGCAGCCACCGCCTCCTTCAGGGTCGCCACCTCGTTAGTGGCCCCTACAATACCCACATTATCCTTGTCATTTTTCTTGCAACCAAATCCTTTTCTGTAAGGTACAATTTTCATAAGGTATTACTCACCTTCTTTTTCCTCCAGCTGCTTCTTGGCATGGCCGACCTCGTTCTCGGACCGCTCGAGGTTTTCCTTCAAAATATTGACCTCCGCAGTCAGTGCGGCGGAGGTCAGCAGCACAGCCTGCAATCCCATATTGACATATTTTTATGACTCCTGCGTTTATCTTTCTAAAGATCCTCAGTCCGGCTTTTCTTTCCAAACACCGAACCGAGCATCATGGGCTACTGTCTATGCGGTAGCATTTTACATATATTGAAATTCTTACCTCAAAGCACATTAGAAGGCTGCTGCGAGCTTCAGTCAGCCCGCTCTTGGCGAGCTAAACCTTGAATCACCGCACTCATAGCAGTGTAGTGTTCCTCTTTGATGGAGGCGCCGTTGGCGCCTCCGGCCAATTATCCGGCACCTCCGGTTGGGCCGGAGGCAGCCGGCGTCATGATCTTGCCCTTCTTCTGAAGGGTCGCCCGCCCGGACTCTGGAGCCACTGTGGCCTCCGGGGGCTGAGTCAGTGCAAAGTCCGGGAGGGTGTCTGTGACACCTCAGGGCCTCCTCCTCCTGGTGGGTCCCTCAGGATCCCACCTCGGCGTCGTCCATGGCACGGGGTGGAGGCAGTCGGAAGGAATCCATATCCGGCGCACCCAAGGACCCGCTCGGCAAGCAGGAAGATCATCCTTGGGCGGACTGCAGGGTTGTATGCGGCATTAGAAAGACATTATGTGGCAAAAAGAAAAAACCTTGAAGTTATTCGGGAGTCCGGATACTTACGATCTCGCCAAGGGCTTGGCCCTTGTAGGCCAATCCTCCTCATCGTCATCGACGTTGGCGGAGAAGTCCGGAGGAAGGGTTCTTCCCTTCTTGGACCCTCCGGCCTCCCCAGTTGGGGCGGCCTTCCTTTTCCTCTCCTCCCCCGCTGGGGGAGAAGCTTCTTCTTCCTCCTCGTCTTCAGCAGAAGATTACGCTTGAAATCCGGCGGCACTGGCGTCGGGAGCTCCTTCGAGTTCCAAAGTGGCCTCCTTCTTGGCCTTCCTCTCCGGCACCACATGGGGTGCGGAGCCCGCTACACCGTCAATCAGGCGTCCGGGAATCTTCAGGTGAAGGAGCCGGACGGTTAAACTGTCTGGACGTCTTCAACCAGTCTGTCAAAGAATAGGGAGATTTTTAGATCCCACGTAGAGTCAATCTATGAAAAAGAGTCCCGTAAAGGGTAAAATAACTTACCTCGCCCGGCTTGACATCGCGAAGCTGTATCCGCGATCTTTGTTAGCGGATGCGGGGCTTCAGCGCCCTTGAACAGCACCTTCCGGGCATCTTCGTGCGTAGTGTTGAAGAGCCGGCTCAAGGTTCGATCTTTGTGCGGTCGAACTCCCACAAATTGAAGGCCCGTTGTTGGCATGGGAGAATCCGGCAGATGAGCATCACCTGGATTACGTCGACAAGCCTGAGATTCTTGTCCACCAGGTAGCTCGTCCGAATAGCTCGTCCGGATAGCTCGTCCGAATCCCCCCACTTCAGGCCCGTCTCTTTCCATGACGAGAGCCGTGTGGGGGATCCAGATCTGAATTAAGGGGCCGCTGCCCAATCAGGGTCACGCGGCTCGGTGATGTAGAACCACCCCGATTCCCACCCCTTGATGGTTTCCACGAAAGTGCCCTCCAGCCACGTAACGTGGGACATCCTACCCACCATGGCGCCTCCGCACTCCGCTTGGCTTCCCTTCACAACCTTCGGCCTAACATTAAAGGTCTTGAGCCACAAGCCGAAGTGGGGCTGGATGCAGAGGAAGGCCTCGCACACGACGATAAATACCGAGATGTTGAGGATGAAATTCGGGGCCAGATCATGGAAATCTAGGCCGTAGTAGAACATGAGCCCCCGGACAAAGGGATGAAGCGGGAAGCCTAGTCCGTGGATGAAATGGGGAAGAAGTACTACCCTCTCATGGGGCATGGGGTTGGGAACGAGCTCTCCCTCGTCGGGGAGCCGATGCGCAATGTTGCTGGACAAATATCCGGCGTCGCGCAGCTTCTGGATCTGCCCCTCCATGACGGAGGAGGCCATCCACTTGCCTCCCGCTCCGGACATAGTTGGAGAAGGTTGAGGTAAGAAGTGCGGACTTGGGCGCTGGAGCTCGAGTTCGCGGAGATGGATAAGCCAAGGAGGAAGAAGGCGCAGGTAAAAGGGTTGGATCTTTATCCCCTTATATGGGCGGACAAAAACATGTGTCCCCGCTGGCCTGGTAAAACTCGCTTATCCCCCAAGCGTCACAATCAATGGCGCGGTTGGGTTACCCACGTCCGTATTGATGGGAATCCCGGAATAAGGGGAACACGATATCTGCTTCCGACAAGGCGTGCCAAGGAAACCGCTTACGCTAAAACACGCCGAGGTGGAACAATAAAAACAATTTGAGTAAAGGCTTGGATGTGGTGCGGCGTCACGCCCACGTAGAATCGTCGTGATTGATCTTGTGTAATATTATTCTCTCTACGGTGGTATGTGGAATTTATTTTTGTAGAGCCGGACACTATCACGGTGTTCACAATCTTCTATAAATTATTCGGAGGAAGAACCCGCCTTGCAATGTCTGAAGACAACATGCGCGCCGGACTCGTCATTGAAGCCTGGTTCAGGAGACTACCGAGGGAGTTACGGACTAGGGGGTGTCCGGATAGCCGAACTATCATCATCGGCCGGACTCCAAGACTATGAAGATACAAGATTGAAGACTTCGTCCGTGTCCGGATGGGACTTTCCTTGGCGTGGAATGCAAGCTTGGCAATACGGATATGTAGATCTCCTACCATTGTAACCGATTCTGTGTAACCCTAACCCTATCCGGTGTCTATATAAACCGGAGGGTTTTAGTCCGTAGGACGAACAACAATCATACCATAGGCTAGCGTCTAGGGTTTAGCCTCTTTGATCTCGTGGTAGATCCACTCTTGTAACACACATCATCAATATTAATCAAGCAGGACGTAGGGTTTTACCTCCATCAAGAGGGCCTGAACCTGGGTAAAACATCGTGTCCGTTGTCTCCTGTTACCATCCGCCTAGACGCACAGTTCGGGACCCCCTACCCGAGATCCGCCGGTTTTGACACCGACATGTATGCTCAAACTTGGCAGGGTTATATTACTCATATAATGCATATGTTGTATTGCAATGCTTAGTTTTTACATCATATACACAATATTGAATGCCATCTCCTTAGTTGACACATCATATATGTGATTGCCCTCTGCTCACTTCCTTAGTATATAAATCATATATTTGAATTATGTCATGCCATGATGTTTACATAGACAGCATGTATCCAATTATGGCATGCCAACCCATTTTCTAAAGACATAATATAGTTATATCATCTCATCATGTTTACATAGTCATCATATTTTAAATTATGTCATTCTATCCATGAATTATATCATGCCATCATGTTTCCATCGACGGCATGTTTGTGATTTATGGAATGCCAACTACTTTAATAGACACATCGTATAGTTATATCATGTCATCCTATTTACATAGTCATCATATTTTGAAATATGTCATTCTATCCTGTTTAGTTAGCCATCATACATGTGAAATTGTGTCATGCTATCCTGTTTAATTAGCCATCATATATGTGAAATTATGTCCTGCTATTCTGTTTGCTCACACAACATAAATGTGAATTATTTCATGCCCTGTTTTCTTCCCTACTATTCATTGCACCGGTCTATCTTACAATGTCTATACATTCAATTACTTTTCTTGTTTATCAGCCATTTCAATTGGAGGGAGTGATGGCGATTCTGTGGGAGTAAAAACACGGTCTTCAGAAAAGATCGTGCTACATAACGATGCAGATAGAACCACAGTTGTACTTGCCCAAGAACCAGCCCCACCACACATAACCCACACTCATGCAGATTGTACCCCTACCCAGTTGGACAGAGAACCAGCTACACCCCTTCTAACCCCAACCCCAGCAGATAGACACCCAGTTCCTGTCGACACAACACCGTCTCCACCACAGAGCACCCAAACACGAGCAGTTAGTAAGGCAACTGCAGTGCCCAAATCACGAGGACCACCAATCCGAACCCGAAGTCAACGCTTAAAGCAGAAGAAGAATTGTTCTCGTGTCGGGTTCCGTAGCTATGGTTCATACTACTTTTCTCTTGCATCACTTTGTATTTCGATACCAACCAATTTCAAATTTGAAGGATGCAATTGAAACTCCAATGGCGCAATGTATGTTTTAAACCTGTTTCTTCAACGTGTTTGGTTGTTTGCTGTTTTAACTTGCTCTATGTTGATTTCAGTTTCAATTGAATAAATAGTTATGTTCTCATGCCATGCACATTACAAGTGTTGTTATTGTTGTGTAGTTCCCGACACTTATATTCTGTCTATGCTGCTTTGTCTTAAATAGATATGATTCGAACTATATCTATCTTGATTTGGCAACATAAACTAGAATGATATAGACCATACAGTGACCATACTAGATATATGTTTGTTTCATGCTGTTATCCTGTCCACCTTACTACGGAACTGGTTTACCAAAATGAGTTTCATATACTAGATTGTAAACCTGAGATGTGTTTGTTTGTTTCTCTTTTAGAACGCGGATAAAATATTGGAGAAGAGTACCCTGTTATGCAATGGTAAAGGAAGTAATGCAGATAAGGTTCAAGATAGTGAGACATCCCTGTTAGTCTCCAAGAAAGCTGATAAAAACTATATTGAAGACACTAAGACAACCCCAAAGTCCTGTCTTGATATAGTATTCGATTCTTGGCTACCATCACTGGCACCAACTCTTGAACTCGTTGTTCGAATCAGTTCGGATTCTTGAGTCTCCACTTCAAGTTGAAAGACATCGTTCAGATGTTATGCGACATGAAGCCGAAGGACTGTGGAAGTCCCTGCAGAATTCAGATGCATACTTTTACGGTGCAACAAGAAGTTACTGGAGGACTTAAGCACCAAACAAGAGAAAGTTAATAAGCTTGCTAAGCATCTTGCCCGACATTATGGGTACCAGGATATTGTTTCTTGAGCTCTTGAAGTGGTTTCAGTTACGGACTTGTTTTGCTGCGCGTTTATATGCGTTGTGTTCCCTATATTTGCACTGGTGGCGAACTTTGATGCCCAGTGGATGTAATATGTGTAATAGCCGTGAAAGCCTAGTGTAAGTTGCTTGCTTATTTATTTCCTTGTTGTCTTGTTTATTTGTTTGCTTGTAGTCAGTGCAGTTCTTTTTCTGCGGTTTGCTAGTGGCTGCAATAACCTATTTTTTAAAACTAGGCCACAATAAACGCCATACAGTGGTGACCTTTGGGCCTACCGTAGTAGAAAGCGATGGGCCTTCTACGGGCCGTAGAAAGCGATGGGCCTTCTACGGGCCGTAGAAACAATGGGCCTTCTACGGGCCGTAAAAACAATGGGCCTTCTACAGGCCGTATCATCAATGGGCCTTCTACGGGCTGTATCATCAATGGGCCTTATACGGGCCGTATGATCGATTGGCCAAACATGGGCCAAACAGACCGCATTCTGGCGATGGCGTGCTAGAGTTGGAATCGTCCGTTCATGGGCCGACCATAACGGGCCATCGTTAATAGGCCGTGTTGATGACACTATGAAAAGCCCAACGTATTAACGGACGACAAGCGGGCCGATTGTAACCACGGGCTGAATTTGGCCCTGGCGTAAAATAGCGATAACAGGCCGTAAGTAAACGAATGCTGGAAATGAGCCCAAGAATAAATGGGCTTTGAGAAGGCCGAAAGATAACATGGGCTGGAAACGGCCCAACGGAATAACGGGTCGTTAATGGGTATAAAGTGATACACTGTTCTATACGGGCCATTTTCACCATGGGCCGTTAATGGGTGTAAAGTGATACAATGTTCATTACGGGCCAGTATCACCACGGGCCGTTAATAGGCCAAGAGTTACATAGGGCCTCATATGGCCCGAAAGACGTCATGGGCCATACATGGGCCAGAAGTGAAAACGGGCTGGAAGATGGTGCAGATGACGCTACTGGGCCTAATTCGAATAGGGCGTAACGGGCTTTGGGTTAGCGGGTTGTAAATGGGCTATATGCGAACAGGCCATTAACAGGCTTTCCATGGGCCTGCCCGCCACCTTTTGACCAAGTTAAACGGGCCGGCCTTTTCACAGCAATGGACCTCTGTTGGGCCGTGCCACGTGTCGACGTATCATAGGCGCCTTCTGTCCAATGAGTGGATGACATCTGTCCCAGCGGTGAGCCGACACGTGTTTCCTCCAGCCAATGATGATTTTACACGTGGAAAATCCCCATTGGTCGAGGTTGTTAACGGGTTATCGGATCCAAAACCCGACCCGATAGCTTAACAGTGTTCCGTTACGGTGGATGCCACGTGTCGGTCACCCTTGACGAAAGCACTTTTGTGACGCACGATTTATCGTCATGGAAGTGGACACTTCCATGATGATAATTTTCGTAATGTCATGGAACACTTCTACGATAGCACAGGTATGACTATCTTGATTCTGTCATAAATTTGTCATGGATGTACATGCATGACAAAAAACGCGACCTACTGTGACAAACACGTATTATCACGGAAGTGTATTTTTTTTGTAGTGCTAGCTAAGTTGAGTATCAAAACAAGGATGTGTTGTTGTTGTTGCTGCTGCTCTTCTACATATATCTAGACATCATTAGAACATTAATGTAACACTCTTCCTTGTTGATATGTACCCTAGGATTGCATATTTAGACATTAAGTACAGTGCATGTTGCTATGTAGCCTCAGATATATTACATATGGCCCTAGTTAACCTAACGATAAATGGGTTGCAGATATATTCAGTTAAAAGTCCGATTCACCGATTAGTCCCTTATTAGCCCCCGTCCTCTATGGTACCAGCTACCGATATCCTGAATAGTGAGCAGAAATAAGCGATGGGATGAAACTAACCTCGATGGAAAACAATAGTCGTTCCCAAAATTGTCCTGTGTAGGTACATCGAGATGCATGTTAAGCACAACAGGCTAAACATCAACCAAAATTATCCATGGCGGACAAAATAATCTCCAAAACATAGCTTTAGTGTGCAGGTTTAAGCACGCTAGTAAAGAAAAACAAGTGGAAAGGTGTGTTAACTACAACAGGCCTAATATTTAACAACAAGCAAACATAGTCATTCAAACTGGTATTGTCCCGGTCTAAGTACACTGGTTATTGTTATATAAAAATGGAAAGGCGTGTTAACTACAAGATGCACCAACCAAATGTAGTCATTCATAGTGGTATTGTTGAAACTGGTACTGATGAAATTGAACTGCACTGCTCATACTTGCACATATAGAACATAACGTTGTGAATAACTGGAATAAGGAGGTGTTTGTTTTCAGGGACTTTTTAATGTAGGGACTAGAAAAAGTCCCTCTTAGATACTTTTTAACCAAACAGGAGGGACTACTAGGGACTAAAAGTTGCTTTTTGGGACTAAATGAAGAAGACTGTCAAGGAGAGTCTTTTTTGGGCCTTTTTGGGACTTTTCCAACAATGCCCCTCCCTGCACCCATTGCCCCGCCACCCAATGATGTTGTTTGGTTGTTATTTTTCTGTATACTAGGGGTAACATGGTCTTTTACATGTCATTTAGTAACCTCTAGGGAGGGACTAGGGACTTTTTAGTCCCTGGAAACAAACAGGTAGGGACTTTTTAGTTGGGACTAGAAAAAGTCTTAGGACTTATGAACCAAACAGATCCTAAACAAGGCATACTATGAACAACCAAAGATAGCATTTGAAACTGGACATATGCTAACTACAAACAATCGAACAATCAAAAAACTTTAAAGAGGCATATGCTAGCTATAATAGGCTTAACAGCTAGCAAATATATGCATTCCTATCGGTATGTTTAAAACTGGATTGATGAAATGTACTGCACAGTAAATAATTGCACACATAGAGCATCACATTGTGAACAACTGAATGAACAAGGCATAATGCAAACAACCAGATATAGCAATTAAAATCGAACATATTCTCACTACACCGCAAAAGGGACTCGACAAAACAAATCTTCGGTATCCCACTGTAAAGAGGCATGGCAAAACAAATCATGGGTTTCCTCACTTGTCACAGATGGGCTCGTTCCCATGGGAAGAGCATGGACCCTGGATGCGCTCCATGTTGTCGCAGATGGGCTTCTTCCCTTGGAAGAGCACGACTGTAGGGTGCCCTCCCTGATGTCGCAGACGGGCACTTTCCCCTTGGAAGAGCAGATGGGCTCTTTCCCCTTGGAAGAGCCGTAGAGGGTGCCCTCCTCGTGGTCGCCGTTGATGAGGTCTGACTTGGAAGCTGTGGATTGATACGTCTCCAACGTATCTATAATTTTTTTATTGCTCCATGCTACTTTATCTACTGTTTTAGGCAATATTGGGCTTTATTATCCACTTTTATATTATTTTTGGGACTAACCTATTAACCGGAGGCCCAGCCCAGATTTGTTGTTTTATGCCTATTTCAATGTTGCGAGGAACAGGAATATCAGACGGAGTCAAACGGAACGTAAATCGATTTGGAGAAGTTGTTTTTGGAAGGAAACCCACCGATGAACTTGGACCCCACGTCGGAAGATACGGAGGTGCTCACGAGGGTGGGGCGCGCCCACCCCACAGGCGCGCCCCGCCTCGTGGGGCCCCGTAGCTCCACCGACGCATTCTTTCACCCATATATACCGTCGTGCACCTAAAACTTCTAGAACAGAAGATAGATCGGGAGTTCCGCCGCCGCAAGCCTCTGTAGCCACCAAAAACCAATCGGGACCCTGTTCTGGCACCCTGTCGAAGGGGGATCCCATCACCGGAGGCCATCTTCATCATCCCGGCGCTATCCATGACGAGGAGGGAGTAGTTCACCCTCGGGCTGAGGGTATGTACCAGTAGCTATGTGTTTTGATCTCTCTCTCTCGTGTTCTCTCTCGTGTTCCCTCTATGGCACGATCTTGATGTATCCCGAGCTTCGCTATTGTAGTTGGATCTTATGATGTTTCTCCCCATCTACTCTCTTGTGATCAATTGAGTTTCCCCTTTGAAGTTATCTTATCGGATTGAGTCTTTTGAGAACACTTGATGTATGTCTTGCCATGTTTATCCGTGGTGACAATGGGATATCATGTGCCACTTGATGTATGTTTTGGTGACCAACTTGCGGGTTCCGCCCATGAACCTATCCATAGGGGTTGGCACACGTTCTTGATTCTCCGGTAGAAACTTTGGGGCACTCTTTGAAGTAATTTGTGTTGGTTGGATAAATCTGAGATTGTGTGATGCATATCGTATAATCATGTCCATGGATACTTGAGGTGACATTGGAGTATCTAGTGAGATTAGAGTTTTGGTTGATTTGTATCTTAAGGTGTTATTCTAGTACGAACTCTAGGGCTGTTTGTGACAGTTATAGGAATAGCCCAACTGATTGATTGGAAAGAATAACTTTGAGGTGGTTCCGTACCCTACCATAATCTCTACGTTTGTTCTCCGCTATTAGTGGCTTTGGAGTGACTCTTTGTTGCATGTTGAGGGCTTGTTATATGATCTATCTATGTTATTATTGTTGAGAGGGCTTGCACTAGTGAAAGTATGAACCCTAGGCCTTGTTTCCTATCATTGCAATACCGTTTACGCTCACGTTTATCACTTGTTACCTTGCTGTTTTTATATTTTCAGTTTACAGAAACCTATATCTACCATCCATATTGCACTTGTATCACCATCTCTTCGCCGAACTAGTGCACCTATACAATTTACCATTGTATTGGGTGTGTTGGGGACACAAGAGACTCTTTGTTATTTGGTTGCAGGGTTGCTTGAGAGAGACCATCTTCATCCTACGCCTCCCACGGATTGATAAACCTTAGGTCATCCACTTGAGGGAAATTTGCTACTGTCCAACAAACCTGTGCACTTGCAGGCCCAACAACGTCTACAAGAAGAAGGTTGTGTAGTAGACATCAAGCTCTTTTAAAGCGCCGTTGTCGGGGAGGCTAGGTAAGTGAAGGTATATCTTTAGATCTTGCAATCGAATCTTTTTGTTTCTTGTTTTAGCACTAGTTAGTCTATAAAATAAAACTACAAAAAAATGGAATTGAGTTTGTCTCATACGCTTCGTCTTTTTAATATCTTTCGTGAGTATGATGGAAAGGAAAATTGTGCCAAAGTGCTAGAAGAAGAATTACATAGAATACTTGGCATGAAATATGTGAATGATGAGCATGATTGCAATGTTGTTAGTATGAATTCTTGAATATCCATGATGCTAATGATATGCAAAGCCACAAGCTTGGGGAAGCTATGGTTGATGAAGCTTATGATGAAAGCATGCCTCCTATCTATGATGATTATTGTGATGACACCTATGCTTTAAAGAATAATGATAACCATGAAACTTGTCATCTTGATCTTAATTTTCAATCACATGATAGTTATTTTGTTGAGTTTGCTCCCACTACTATTGATGAGAATAAATTTTCTTACGTGGAGAGTAGGAAAATTTCTATTCTTGTAGATCATGAAAAGAATGCTTTAGGTGCTGGTTATATTGTTGAATTCATTCATGATGCTACTGAAAATTATTATGAGAGAGGATCATATGCTACTACATATTACAATAATATCAAGTTTCCTCTCTATGTGCTTAAAATCTTGAAGTTATGCTTGTTTTACCTTCCTATGCAAGTTGATTCTTGTTCCCATAAGTTGTTTGCTCACAAAATCCCTATGCATAGGAAGTGGGTTAGACTTAAATGTGCTAGTCATATTCTTCATGATGCTCTCTTTATGTTTCAATTCCTATCTTTTATCTGAGCATCATTGAAATCATCATGCCTAGCTAGGGGCGTTAAACGATAGCGCTTGTTGGGAGGCAACCCAATTTTATTTTAGTTTCTTGTTTTTTGGTTCTGTTTAGGAATAAATAATCCATCTAGCTTCTGTTTAGATGTGGTTTTTTGTGTTAATTAGTGTTTGTGCCAAGTAGAACCTTTGGGAAGACTTGGGTGAAGTCTTTATGATCATGCTGTAAAAAACAGAAACTTTAGCACTCACGAGAATAGCTAGAACGTTTTACTGGAGAGTGCTATTTAGTTGATTCTTTTTGCAGATAATTACTAGACAAATTCCTCAGGTCCACCAATTTAGTTTAGAATTTTTGGAGTTCCATAAGTTTGCGTTAGTTGAAGATTACTACAGACTGTTCTGTTTTTGACAGATTCTGTTTTCGTTGTGTTGTTTGCTTATTTTGATGAATCTATGACTAGTAAAATAGTTTATAATCCATAGAGAAGTTGGAATAGAGTAGGTTTAACACCGATATAAATAAATAATGAGTTCATTACAGTACCTTGAAGTGGTCTTTTGTTTTCTTTCGCTAACGGAGCTCACGAGCTTTCTGTTAAGTTTTGTGTTGTGAAGTTTTCAAGTTTTGGGTAAAGATTCGATGGACTATGGAATAAGGAGTGGCAAGAGACTAAGCTTGGGTATGCCCAAGGCACCCCAAGGTAATATTCAAGGATAACGAAGAGCCTAAGCGTGGGTATGCCCCAGAAGGCATCCCCTCTTTCGTCTTCGTTCATCGGTAACTTTACTTGGAGCTATATTTTTATTCACCACATGATATGTGTTTTGCTTGGAGCGTCATTTTATTTTGTTAGTTTTTTCTTGCGGTTAGTTAGAATAATGTTTTGCATCTTTAGTTTCAATAAAAAGGTCAAGGATAGCTTTTGCCATGCTTATTTTGCTACTATACATGTTGCTGTTTGAAAACAGAAAGTTTACCACTGTTGCAAAAAATCCTTAGAAACGTCAGAGAGTGGTATAATGTTGAATCTTTTTGCATACTGAGCTCTGATAAATTTATTACAGTGGGAATTTTAGTTCATAATTTTTGGATTTAGGGATGTATGATGAATCTTGCATTCTTTACAGACTATACTGTTTTGGTAGATTGCTGTTATGTTTGCATATGTTTGCTTGTTTAATGATTCTATTTAAGGATAGGAGTATTAAATATGCAGAGGCATTTAGTATGCAATGTTGAATAATAATGTTAGTGATTTGTTACATTAGAAAATGATAAGGTTTTGCATTGGTCTATACTAACCTATCTCACGAGTTCTTGTTGAGTTTGGTGTGTATGAAGCTTTTGATAAAAAGAGAAACCATGATATGAGAAGAATTAAGGAGACACAAAAGTTCAAGCTTGGGGATGCCCAAGGCACCCCAAGATATTATTTCAAGAAGTCTCAAGCATCTAAGCTTGGGGATGCCCCCGTTGGCATCCCACCTTTCTTCTTCAACAACTATCGGTTAGTATCGGTTGAGCCTAAGTTTTTGCTTCTTCACATGAGTTGTGCTAGCTTTGCAATGTCATTTTATTTTGTTTTGCTTGCTGTTTGGATACAATAACAAGATCTGAAATTATTAAATGGGAGAGTCTTCACATAGTTGCACAATTATTCGAATACTCATTGATCTTCACTTATATCTTTTGAGCATGATAATTTTTGGTCTAGTGCTTCACTTAGATCTTTTAGAGCACGGTGGTGGATTTGTTTTAAAGAAACTTGATCTCTCATGCTTCTTAGATTATTTTGAGAGTCGTTAATAGCATGGTAATCTGCTTAATGTTAATATACTTGGTATTCAAGATATGTGAAACTTTCTTTTGAGTGAATTGAATACTAAGATAAATTTAATGCTTGATAATTGTTTTGAGATATGGAGGTAATAATATCAAAGTCGTGCTAGTTGATAATTGTGAATTTGAGAAATACTTATGTTGAAGTTTGCAAGTCCCGTAGCATGCACATATGGTTAAATTTGTGTAACAAATTTGAAACATGAAGTGTACCTAGCTTGTGCATCCTTATGAGTGGCGGTCGGGGGACGGCGATGGTCTTTCCTACCAATATATCCTCCTAGGAGCATTGCGCGTAGTTCTTGATTTTTGATGGCTTCTAAATTTTTGCAATAAGTATATGAGTACTTTTGACTAATGTTGAGTCCATGGATTATACGCACTTTTACCTTTCCGCCTTTGCTAGCCTCTTGATTGCAGTGCATTGCCCTTTCTCACCTTGAGAGTTGGTGCAAACTTCGCCGGTGCATCCAAACCCCGTGACATGATACGCTCTTTCACACATAAACCTCCTTATATCTTCCTCAAAACATCCACCATACCTACCTATCATGGCATTTCCATAGCCATTCCGAGATATATTGCCATGCAACTTCCATCATCATTATTATGACATACATTACTTTTGTCATATTGCCATTGCATGATCATGTAGTTGACATCGTATTTGTGGCAAAGCAACCATGCATTATTTTCCATACATGTCACTCTTGATTCATTGCACCATCCCGGTACACCGCCGGAGGCATTCATATATAGTCATATTTTGTTCTAAGTTTCGAGTTGTAATTGTTGAGTTGTAAGAAAAATAAAAGTGTGATTATCATCATTATTAGAGCATTGTCCAAAGTGAGGAAAGGATGAGGGAGACTATGATTCCCCCATAAGTCGGGATGAGACTCCGGACGAAAAAAAAGCAAGGCCAAAAAAAAAGAAGGCCCAAAAAAATGAGAGAAAAAGAGAGAAGGGACAATGCTACTATCCTTTTACCACACTTGTGCTTCAAAGTAGCACCTTGTTCTTAATGTAGTGAGTCTCATATATTGTGCTTCAAAGTAGCACTAAGATCTTCATGATAGAGAGTCTCTCATTTTGTCATTTTCATATGCTAGTGGGAATTTTTCATTATAGAACTTGGCTTGTATATTCCAATGATGGGCTTCCTCAAAGTGCCCTAGGTCTTCGTGAGCAAGAAAGTTGGATGCACACCCACTAGTTTTCTTTTGTAGAGCTTTCATATACTTATAGCTCTAGTGCATCCGTTGCATGGCAATCCCTACTCCTCATGTTGACATCAATTGATGGGCATCTCCATAGCCCGTTGATTATCCTCGTCAATATGAGACTTTCTTTTTTTTGTCTTCTCCACACAATCCCCATCATCATATTCTATTCCACCCACAGTGCTATATCCATGGCTCGCGCTCATGTATGGCGTAAAAGTTGAAAAAGTTTGAGATTATTTGAGTATGAAACAATTGATTGGCTTGTCTTCGGGGGTGTCGGTGTCAAAACCGGCAGATCTCGGGTAGGGGGTCCCGAACTGTGCGTCTAGGCGGATTGTAACAGGAGACAAGGGACACGATGTTTTTAGCCAGGTTCGGGCCCTCTTGATGGAGGTAATACCCTACTCCTGCTTGATTAATATTGATGATATGGGTAGTACAAGAGTAGATCTACCACGAGATCAAGGAGGCTAAACCCTAGAAGCTAGCCTATGGAATGACTGTAGTTCGTCCTACGGACTAAAACCCTCCGGTTTATATAGACACCGGATAGGTTAGGGTTACACAGAGTCGGTTACAATGGTAGAAGATCTACATATCCGTATCGCCAAGCTTGCCTTCCACGCCAAGGAAAGTCCCATCCGGACACGGGACGAAGTCTTCAATCTTGTATCTTCATAGTCTTGGAGTCCGGCCGTGATGATAGTTCGGCTATCCGGACACCCCTAGTCCGGGACTCCCTTAGTAGCCCCTGAACCAGGCTTCAATGACGATGAGTCCGGCGCGTTGATTGTCTTCGGCATTGCGAGGCAGGTTCCTCCTCCGAATACTTCATAGAAGGTTTTGAACACACGGATAGTGTCCGGCTCTGCAAAACAAGTTCCACATAACTCCGTAGAGAGAATAATTTTTGCGCAGATCTGCTGACGTATTCCGCGGCGTGACATCACACCATGGCCATGCCTTTATATGAACCGTTTTTTACCGTTCCACCTTAGCGTGTTTAGCAAGGCGGTTTCCTTGGCACGTCTTATCAAAGCATAGATCGTGCCCCCTTATTCCGGGATTCTCATCAATACAGACGTGGGTAACCCATCTGCGCCATTGATTACGGCGCTTGGGAGATAAGCGAGTTTTACCAGGCTGGTGGGGGACGCATAGCTTCACCCGTTCATATAAGGGGATAAGGATCCACCTTTTCACCTACGCCTTCTTCCTCCTTTGCTCAGCCATTTCCGCGCACTCGAGCTCTAGCACCCAAGTCTGCACATTCCTCCTCAACCTTCTCCAACCATGTCAGGAGCGGGAGGCAGATGGATGGCCTCCTCCGTCACGGAGGGGCACATCACAAGATCTGGAGGCCGGATACTTGTCCGCGATATCAGCGCCAGGCTGCCCGACGCTGGGCAGCTTATTCCAACCCCTGTGCCCCATGAGAGGGTGGTGTTTCTCCCCCACTTCCTCCACGGACTAGGTTTTCCACTTCACCCATTTGTCCGGGGGCTCATGTTCTACTACGGCCTGGACTTCCACGACCTGGCCCCGAATTTCATCCTCAACATCTCGGCGTTTATCGTCGTGTGCGAGGCCTTCCTCTACATCCAGCCCCACTTCGGCCTATGGCTGAAGAACTTTAGTGTCAGGCCGAAGGTTGTGGGCGGCCATCAAGCGGAGTGTGCGGAGGCGCCATGGTCGGCAAGATGGCCAAAGTCCTATGGCTCGAGGGCTCCTTTGTGGAGACAATACAGGGGTGGCAATCGGGGTGGTTCTACATCACCGAGCCACGCGACCCTGAATGGGTGGCGGCCCCCGAATTCAGATCTGGATTCCCCACACGGCTCTCGTCATGGAAAGAGACGGGCCTGAAGTGGGGGAATTCGGAAGAGCTATCCGGACTCCAAACATGCGTCCGAAACCTGGTGGACAAGAATATCAGGCTTGTCGACGTAATCCAGGTGATTCTCATCCGCCGGATTCTCCCATGCCAACAACGGGCCTTCAATTTGTGGGAGTTTGATCCGCACAAGACCGAACCTTGAGCGGCTATTCGATACTACGTGCGAAGATGCCGGAAGGTGCTGTTCAAAAGGCGCCAAGCCCCGCATCCGCTAACAAAGATCGCGAGATACAGCTCGCGGCGTCAAGCCGGCGAGGTAAGTTATTTTACCCTTTACGGACTCTTTTTTCATAGATTGACTCTCGTGGGATCTAAAACTCCCTATTCTTTGACAGACTGGTTGAAGACGTCCGGACAGATTAACTGTCCGGCTCCTTTGCCAAGTCCCAGTGGACGCCTGCTGATTTGGGAGTTGGCTCCGGCGCCCCATGTGGTGCCGGAGAAGAAGGCCAAGAAGGAGGCCACGGGAACTCGAAGGAGCTCCCGACGCCAGGTGCTGTCAGATTCTGAAGCAGAATCTTCTCCAGAAGATGAGGAGGAGAAAGAAGAAGCCTCTCCCCCAGCGGGGGAGGAGAGGAAAAGGAAGGCCGCCTCAACTGGGGAGGCCGGAGGGTCCAAGAAGGGAAGAACCCTTCCTCCGGACTTCTCCACCAACGTCAACGACGACGAGGAGGATTGGCCTACAAGGGCCAAGCCCCTGGCGAGATCGTAAGTGTCCGGATACCCATGGCTTTTTATTATTGCAGAGTGTTCTCTAATGTCGAACAATCGTGCAGCCCGCCCAAGGACAAGTTCGCCGATTCATCGAGCGGGTCCCTGGGCTCGTCAGAAATGGAGAGTACTTCGCTTCCGACCGCCTCCTCGCCTCACGCTGCTGACGACGCCGCGGTGGGGCCCCAAGGCGGGCTTGGTCAAGAGGAGGTGGCGCAGGAGGTGCCACAAGGCAACCTCCCGGACTCCAGGCGCGTGGGGGGCAAGACCCCCAGGGGCTCTAAGCCCGACCCTTGTCCGGACTCCATGCCCGAACCTTCAGCGGTTCTGGAGTCCGGCAAGCGGTCCCTTCGCAAGAAGGGTAAGACGCCGGTGTCCTCCATCCAACCGGAGGCACCGGATAGCTTACTGGAGGCGCTCAACGGCGTCTCCATCGAGGAGGAGCACCGCACTGTTATGAGTAAGGTGACCCGAAAAGTTCAGTCCGCCAAGAGCGGGCTGACCGAAGCCTGTACCAGCCTTCTAACAGGCTTTGAGGTAAGTTTAGAATATGTAAAAATATTACCGCATAGACAGTAGCCCCCGATGCTTAGTTCGGAGTTCAAAAGAAAAGCCGGACTAAGGATCTAAACAGATATACGCAGGAGTCTAACATAAGTATGTCAATATGGGAATGCAGGCTGCGCTGCTGACCTCTGCCGCACTGACTGCGGAGGTCGATGCGTTAAAGCAGAGCCTCGAGCGGTCCAAGAATGAGCTCGGCCAAGCCAAGAAGCAGCTCGAGGACAAGGAAGGTAGGTAGTACCTTATTAAAGAAATACCATATAGAAAGGTTTCGGTTGCAAAAGATAACAGGAATAACATGGGTACTGCATGGGCCACGAATGACGTGGCGACCCTGAAGGAAGCGGTGTCCGTGGCCGAAAACAAAGCGGCTGCGGAACGCACCGAGCGAGAGAAGGGGGGGGGGGCGCAGCTGGCTAAGGTACGACCAGAGCTCCAAGCTCTCGTGGAAAAACAAGAGAGTTTGGAGCATGACTCGAAGACTCGAGAGTCCGAGCTCGCCTCTACTCTTAAGAGTGCCAAAGCTGCTAAGGCCGGGGCCCAAAAAGCCCTCCAAGAAATTGAGTCGTTAAAGAAGATAGTGGCGGGTAAGGCATTCTTTATGCAAAGCAAGCATGTGAAAGTGAATTACCTATTACTTACCCGGATTCGGAGCTCTCCAGGAGCATTCGCAGATTTGCCCGTAGTGTGTCCGATGCTGCCGCATTCTACCGCGCCAAGGAGGGAGCTCGACGGAAAAGGTGTTACGGTCTCGGTATGCCGAGGCCGAACATCCCAGTGCCTGAGCGACCAGCTGAATCAGCTGGTCGAGCTCCACAAGGTCGCCGAACAGGCCATGAAGGGCCTTATAGCGCGGATGTGGCCATTGGAGGCCATTCCCGGGAGCTACTTCGGCTTGGTGCAGGGGCTGGTGGATGCCTGTCCACGGATTGAAGTCATCAAGCGCTCCGTCTGCATTGAAGGTGTCCGTCGGGCCCTTGCCCGTGCTAAAGTGCACTGGGGCAAGCTGGATGCCCTAAATGTACTATGAGGGCCTCCTGAAGGGTGCCCGCCGAATAGCGGATGAGTGCTCCAAAGAAGGGCCATGAGAAGCTTGTGACGGACGGGCCACCGAAGGGCCATGAGCATCGCACGCCCTAAATGTACTATGAGGGCCTCCTGAAGGGTGCCCGCCGAATAGCGGATGAGTGCTCCAAAGATGTAATTTTTGAATAGGCTCGCATTTTTTATCCTGTACGCTGAAAACTTGTTCATATGCGCTAAGCAACGCTTGTTAATTTAAAATATTACCTTCTTTGCGGCCGTTTATCAAATTTGAGAGATGGCAAGTCGTTGGCTTCAGCCCCCATGCCACAGTCTTTGGGGTGTCTGGGATAAACTTGAGCACTCTTGTTCCCATTCTTGGGTCCATCTAGGGAGGCGCTCAACACAACGAACAAGGCAACCGGACTTATAATGCTTGAACACTCTCACTTAGCCATAAAATTCTATAATTTTAAATTTAGGCGAAGCCCCTAGTATTCGGAAGACCGAGTTCGGGGCGCTATCCACGCCTTGGCTGGACAATTCCAGTTCCTCGCTCTAAGCGGCATAAGTCTTTAGGGACCCGAAAAAACCTCTCGAACAGCGACCGGCTCTCGCCCTATCATGACGGTCAGTTTTAGCTTTCTCCACTGAGGTGCTCGACCCAGCTCAACTGGGGCACAATCGCAATGGTTCTCCCGGTGCTACCTTAGCCGATATAACGGAACGTAAGGTACCAAAACACGGGAGCCGGGCAAACCCAACTATTGACCCAAGACATGATTCGGAGCCGATTCATATAATGCTATAAGTTCGGGGTGCCACACTTGTGAAAGTGTTCGGACTTATCACACCATAATTTTGGGATACTTAAGCCCCTGGTGTATTGGCCGTACCAAAGTGTACGGTTGCAACATGTCGTAGAATGAACATATGTATAGATAAAGGAAGTAGAGCAATAATAAGCTAAAGCTATGTATTGTTTATTCAAAAAGGTACTGCAATGAAAGCAGAACGATACAAATAGTGCGATAAGCAAGGGATGGGACTATCTAACATGTCCCCTCCGAGGTAAGTCATGGATGGTATGTAAAACTGGTATAATGCTCGTAATAGAGACCACTGAACACTTCGACGTGGCTTACTGCTTCCATGGCTGTTGCATCGTGAGTTCGGGCGATTCTAGTGCCGGACAGACTTCAAAGACGGAGTCCTGAAAGTAAGGAAAAGGAAAAAAAGGAAAAAAAGGAAAAGAATGACACAATCGGGAGCCCCTGGTGCGGTCGAGCCGCATTCTTGGCGTGCCATGGTCTTTCCCATCCCCATATGCCCATGGTATCTCCAGAGCGTACTTATGTACGTGTAACACTAGCTTCGCAAATTCGTGAGGGCTGGGGTTGGGGGCTGGATTGCTACGCGTGCTTGAATCGTGCCAGGCGGTCTTGTTTTAGGTTACTCCGGGCGCGCTTGACAGTGTCCGGACGCTTAATGGCTGGACTCGAGAGTTGTTGTGAGAGGCTGCTATGTACCTCCGCCGCGAGGGCCGCCGTGTGCTCCTCCGTTCGGAGAGAGCGTTCGGTGTTTCCATTGACCGTGATTACTCCTCGAGGGCCTGGCATCTTGAGCTTGAGGTATGCGTAGTGCGGCACGGCATTGAATTTTGCAATGCGGTTCATCCGGCAGTGCATGATAGCCGCTGCGGAATGGGACGATGTCGAAGATTAACTCTTCGCCGGAAGTTATCCGGGATCCGAAGACCACTTCGAGTGTAACCGAGCCCGCATAACCGGCCTCTACACCGGTATGACGCCTTTAAAGGTCGTCTTTGTAGGTTTAATCCTTGAGGGTCTATGCCCATTTTGGCGACCGTATCCTCGATAAAGCAGGTTCAGTTGCTACCGCCGGCCCATCGGGACTCGTTAGGTGAAATCCGTCGATAATTGGGTCAAGAACCAATGCGATGAAACCGCCGTGACGGATGCTAGTGGGGTGGTCCTTCGATCGAAGGTGATCGGGCAGGAAGACCATAGGTTGAACTTGGGCGGTGGCTCCATCGCATATACGTCCCTTAGTGCACGCTTCCGCTCCCTTTTGGGTATGTGGGTTGCGTATATCATGTTCACCGTCCGCACTTGCGTGGGAAAACCCTTCTGTCCTCTATTGTTCGGCGGCCGGGGCTGTTCCTCGTCATCGCTATGTAGCCCCTTGTCATTGAGTTCGGCACTTAACTTGCCTGCTTGCTTGAACACCCAACAGTCCCTGTTGGTGTGATTTTCTGGTTTTTCGGGGGTAACATGTATCTGGCACAAGCAATCGAGTATTCGGTCCAGGTTGGACGGGCCCTGGGTATTTCTTTTGAATGGCTTCTTCCGCTGACCGGGTTTAGAGCCTCTGAATCCGGCATTGACGGCCGTATCTTGTTGTTATCGCCCGTTAATGTGGCGCTTTGTTCTTGTTGCGCGCGCGACCTGCCATTGCTGTCCTTGGTATCCGAACTATCATGATGTTTGGCCAAGTTGTTGCTTCGAGCTAGCCAGCTGTCCTCTCCCGCACAAAAGCGGGTCATGAGTGTTGTGAGGGCTGCCATGGATTTTGGCTTTTCCTGTCCTAGGTGCCGGGCAAGCCACTCGTCGCGGATGTTATGTTTGAAGGCTGCAAGGGCCTCTGCATCCGGACAGTCAACGGTTTGATTTTTCTTTGTTAGGAACCGTGTCCAGAATTGTCTCGGCGATTCTTCCGCTGCCGGATTATGTGGCTAAGGTCATCGGCGTCTGGTGGTCGCACATATGTGCCCTGGAAGTTATCAAGGAATGCAGCTTCCAAGTCCTCCCAACAACCAATTGATTCTGCTGGCAAGCTGTTGAGCCAATGCCGAGCTGGTCCTTTAAGCTTGAGTGAGAGGTATTTGATGGCATGTAGATCATCACCGCGGGCCATGTGGATATGGAGGAGATAGTCCTCGATCCAGACCGCAGGATCTGTGGTACAATCGTATGATTCGGCGTTCTGGGTTTGAAGCCCTCGTGGATTTGATGATCTATTACTTCATCCGTGAAGCATAGTGGGTGTGCACCGCCTCAGATTGGGCTATATCACGGCGTAGCTCATATGAGCTTTGTCTCATCGTGGTTCGCCCGGCCGGGTTTGTCAGATCCGCGCGACGGTAATCATCCCGCGTCGTTGGGCGCCACGCGATCCGTGGATCGATATTGTATGTTTTGCCTTATCCTCCAATATAACTCGCAAGTACGGCGCGTTTTCCATGCCTTGGTACTTATTTAGCGGCGTCGGGGTGTGGCTTGAGCGGAGGGCCGAGAGGCTTCTCTCGTCAGCGCACGGGTGGCCGGTCTGCCATGTCGTGCGCTGGTAACTTGGGTGCTTCCTCCTCTGATCGAGGCAACGGCCTGCGTTTGGGGTAGCTTTTGGAGGGGTGTTCGAGTTCATACTCTTCGGCTGCAAGGACTTCAGTCAATCTGTCAGCTAGCAGGTCTTGGTCAGCTCTAAGCTATTGCTGCTTTTTCTTGAGGCTGTTTGCCGTGGCCATAAGCCTGCATTTGAAACGCTCCTGTTCAGGATCCTCAGGCACGACAAATTCGTCGTCGTCGAGGCTTGCCTCATCTTCGGAGGGAGGCGCGTAATTATCGTCCTCGACCTCTCTTTCTGCCGCACTGTCGTGCGGACTTGCTTCTCCCTCCTCCTGCGCTGAGTCCTGCTGGAGGGGTTGTCTTCTGTCTTGTCCGGTGTTATTATCTCCCGTGCGGAATCACCGTTTTCTTTGTGGCGGGATTTAGAGCGGCGCGCGACGCCGGTGCTTCGTTGCTTTTGGAGGGTCATCCTCCGTTGTTCCATCACTGTTCCCATCTTTTGGGATATCCACCATGTATATGTCGTATGACGAGGTGGCCTTCCAAAGGCCCTCGTAGGCGCTGGGTCTTGGTCGCCTCCGCATCGTCATCCATACCGTCGATGTCTTCGGAGTCGAAGTCTAGCATGTCGGTTAAATCATCGACAGTGGCTACAAAGTGGGTGGTGGGTGGGCGTTGAATTTCTTTGTCGTCCGCATCCCAACCTTCCTGTCCGTAGTCCGGCCAGGGCTCTCGGATCAAGAGAGAGAGACTTTAGTGAATTCAGGATGTCGCCAAAAGGGCGAGTGCTGAAAGATGTCCGCGGCAGTGAACTCCATGACCAGCGCCCGATCGGATTCGATTGGCAAGGGCGCGGAGGGGTCGGAGTCCGGAGAGGAGTCCGGCATCCTGGAGTCGAGGTCTTCGCAAAGGACAGGGATGGAGTTCGGCTCAATCGCCGTAGAGATGGTAGCCCCCAAGGCGGTGTCCAACCACTCGCCCTCGATCGGGGAATCCGGCTCCGGATTAAGGGTCGGAGCGGAAGCGGGTGCGGCCTCCAGGGCACTGTTCGACTGCAGAGCTAGATCATGCCCATCGAGATAGTGCGGCACGCTTGGCTGCGGCTCGAATCCGTCGAAGATCAAGTCTCCGCGGATATCGGCCATATAGTTCAAACTTCCAAATCTGACCTGATGGCCAGGGGCATAGCTTTCGATCTGCTCCAGATGGCCAAGCGAATTGGCCCGCAGTGCAAAGCCGCCGAATACAAAGATCTATCCGGGGAAAAAGTCTCACCCTCGACCGCGTCGTTGTTGATAATCGAAGGAGCCATCGGGCCTATCGGTGACGACACAGAGGAACTCTCAATGAAAGCATCAATGTCGGTGTCAAAACCGGCGGATCTCGGGTAGGGGGTCCCGAACTGTGCGTCTAGGCGGATGGTAAGAGGAGACAAGGGACACGATGTTTTTACCCAGGTTCGGGCCCTCTCGATGGAGGTAATACCCTACTCCTGCTTGATTAATATTGATGATATGGGTAGTACAAGAGTAGATCTACCACGCGATCAAGGAGGCTAAACCCTAGAAGCTAGCCTATGGTATGATTGTTGTTCGTCCTACGGACTAAAACCCTCCGGTTTATATAGACACCGGATAGGTTAGGGTTACACAGAGTCGGTTACAATGGTAGAAGATCTACATATCCGTATCGCCAAGCTTGCCTTCCACGCCAAGGAAAGTCCCATCCGGACACGGGACGAAGTCTTCAATCTTGTATCTTCATAGTCTTGGAGTTCGGCCGTGATGGTAGTTCGGCTATCCGGACACCCCCTAGTCTGGGACTCCCTCAGGGGGTATAGAAGTTGGGAACATCTTTGTGTGATGAAAATGAAGCATATCCTAACTATATGATTTTGTAGGGATGAACTTTCTTTGGCCATGTTATTTTGAGAAGACATGATTACTTTGATTAGTATGCTTGAAGTATTATTATTTTTATGTCAATATAAGCTTTTGTCTTGAATCTTTTGGATCTGAATATTCATATCACAAGTAAGAATAATTACATTAAAATTATGCCAAGTAGCACTCCGCATCAAAAATTCTTTTTTATCATTTACCTACTCGAGGACGAGCTGGAATTAAGCTTGGGGATGCTTGATACGTGTCCAACGTATCTATAATTTTTGATTGCTCCATGCTACTTTATCTACTGTTTTAGGCAATATTGGGCTTTATTACCCACTTTTATATTATTTTTGGGACTAATCTATTAACCGGAGGCCCAGCCCAGATTTGCTGTTTTATGCCTATTTTAGTGTTTCGAGGAAAAGGAATACAAGACGGAGTCAAAACGGAACGAAATCAACTGGAGAAGTTGTTTTTGGAAGGAAACCCACCTGATGGACTTGGACCCCACGTCAGTAGATACGGGAGGTGCTCCCGAGGGTGGGGGGTGCGCCCACCCCCCTGGGCGCGCCCCCCTACCTCGTGGGGCCCCCGTAGCTCCACTAACGTACTCCTTTCACCCATATATACCGTCGTACCCTAAAAATTCCAGAACAGAAGATAGATCGGGAGTTCCGCCGCCGCAAGCCTCTGTAGCCACCAAAAACCAATCGGGACCCTGTTCCGTCACCCTGCCAGAGGGGGATCCCATCACCGGTGGCCAACTTCATCATCCCGGCGCTATCCCTGACGAGGAGGGAGTAGTTCACCCTCGGGGCTGAGGGTATGTACCAGTAGCTATGTGTTTTGATCTCTCTCTCTCGTGTTCTCTCTCGTGTTCCCTCTATGGCACGATCTTGATGTATCCCGAGCTTTGCTATTGTAGTTGGATCTTATGATGTTTCTCCCCCTCTACTCTCTTGTGATGAATTGAGTTTCCCCTTTTAAGTTATCTTATCGGATTGAGTCTTTTGAGAACACTTGATGTATGTCTTGCCGTGTTTATCCGTGGTGACAATGGGATATCATGTGCCAGTTGATGTATGTTTTGGTGACCAACTTGCGGGTTCCGCCCATGAACCTATGCATAGGGGTTGGCACACGTTCTTGATTCTCCGGTAGAAACTTTGGGGCACTCTTTGAAGTACTTTGTGTTGGTTGGATAAATCTGAGATTGTGTGATGCATATCGTATAATCATGCCCACGGATACTTGAGGTGACATTGGAGTATCTAGGTGACATTAGGGTTTTGGTTGATTTGTATCTTAAGGTGTTATTCTAGTACGAACTCTAGGGCTGTTTGTGACACTTATAGGAATAGCCCAACTGATTGATTGGAAAGAATAACTTTGAGGTGGTTCCGTACCCTACCATGATCTCTACGTTTGTTCTCCGCTATTAGTGGCTTTGGATTGACTCTTTGTTGCATGTTGAGGGCTTGTTATATGATCTATCTATGTTATTATTGTTGAGAGAACTTGCAGTAGTGAAAGTATGAACCCTAGGCCTTGTTTCCTATCATTGCAATACCGTTTACGCTCACGTTTATCACTTGTCACCTTGCTGTTTTTATATTTTCAGTTTACAAAAACCTATATCTACCATCCATATTGCACTTGTATCACCATCTCTTTGCCGAACTAGTGCACCTATACAATTTACCATTGTATTGGGTGTGTTGGGGAAACAAGAGACTTTGTTATTTGGTTGCAGGGTTGCTTGAGAGAGACCATCTTCATCCTACGCCTCCCACGGATTGATAAACCTTAGGTCATCCACTTGAGGGAAATTTGCTACTGTCCTATGCACTTGCAGGCCCAACAACGTCTACAAGAAGAAGGTTGTGTAGTAGACATCATGGATCCCAAGACAGCGTCACAGAACGTGTCCTTCAAAAATGACAAAAGGGGCTTGATGGCGATGTAGGATGGAAAATTGTTGACAGCAAGCCAGAGGAGATCAGCGGCGGGGCCATGGATGAGATCGCTGGCGGTTGAACCCGAGGGGTTGGGGGTGGGCCACTTAACCTGTGACATAGCCCGCCTCGGGCCGTCGCTGTCGATGACCTCGATGTCGTAGCCGGCGGCCGAGACATGCCCGCATACTCTAGCCCGCTACTTGAGTGCCTGCCGCCAGTAATGGTCGTCAGCTTCCTCGGCGATGTCGGGCGAGGAGACCGTGATACACCTCTTTTGGGCCAGTCGCTCCTCGAACTCCATGGGAAGCATAGCCGGGCTTAGGCTACGACGCTCTGGAGTGGGGGATGGGGATCTGTGGGAAAGGGGGCGTTTGGCAGGTATCGTCTAAGAAACCCAGGGCATCCTAGGTATGGAGATCGGTGGGTAAGCTGCACGGTCAAACCGGTAGATGTTGACAATGGATGCCTTACGGCGGCGGCGGCGGCTGCAGCGGCGATGAGGACCTTGCTAGGGTTTTGAGCGAGGGAGGGTGTGTGTACGTGTGCGCACGCCCGAGGAGGTTTTGGTGTGTGTGTGTGTGTGTGTGTGTGTGTGGAGGGGGCGCGGGGTGTTTGAGGAAATGACACGGGTACTGAAAATTTTACTACGCGGAAGTCAAACGCGGGAGAGAAATGCCGGTCTATTGAAAATTTTGATGATAGTGCATCGCACACGGTCCAGAGATAACAACCGTGTGTTATGAAACACAAAACCCTCGAGGCGGGCAGATATTTTCTAGGGATGCAGGCGGGATTGGGAACAAGAAACATCGCACACAGTCCGGAGATGACAACCATGTGTTATGAAACAGAAAAACCCTCGAGGTGGGTATATATTTTCTAGGGATGCAGGCGGGATTGGGAACAAGAAACATCACACACGGTCCGGAGATAACAACCGTGTGTTATGAAACAGAAAAACCCTCTAGGCAGGCAGATATTTTTGAGAGGGGGAGCCTCGTGGAGCCCAATGTACTGTGCAGAAGTGTGCGTGATAGGGGCACCGGTGTGGCGCAGGGTTAGTTTGAGTGAACCATGTCTGTTGCGTCATCCGACTTGTCTAATGTTCATAAATTTGGCAAAAAATGACACGGGAGAGGGTCAGAACACGAACACACTTGCATGTGGACTAAATTTATGTATAAAAGGGCGGTTTGAATTTCAAATACCAAATGCAACTTTGATGTGAATCCTAAGCTATGAATGCAAGCCCCCTCCCCACAAACCGAGGTTCACCTAGCAAAGTGCGAAGTAGCTAGCAGCCCCCCTCCACCCTCGTGTCGGCACGAAGGGAATCCTAAGCTATGAATGCATGCCCCCCAACCGAGGTTCACCCTAGCAAAGTGCAAAGTAGCTAGCAGCCCCCCTCCCTCGTGTCGGCATGAATAGAATCCTAAGCTATGAATGCATGACCCCCCCCCCCCCCCAATCGAGGTTCACCTAGCAAAGTGCGGTAGCTAGCAGCCCTCCTCCCTCGTGTCGGCACGAGGGAATCCTATGCTATGAATGCATGCCCCCCAACCGAGGTTCACGTAGCAAAGCGCGTAGTAGCTAGCAGCCACCCCCTCCCTCGTGTCGGCATGAAGGGAATCCTAAGATATGAATGCATGCCCCCCCCCAACCGAGGTTTACCTAGCAAAGTGTGAAGTAGCTAGCAGCCCCCTCGTGTCGCCACGAAGGGAATCCTAAGCAATGAATGGATGCCCCCCAACCGAGGTTCACCTAGCAAAGTGCGGTAGTGACCCCCCACACACACACACACTTTCAACAAGGGCCGAGAGGCATATCTCAACAAGATGGATCGTAAAAACGGACCAAGAATAATCCACCTTGGTCGTACAACCTCTCTCTTGTTGTTGGTCAAAGTGATGGCCGTCCATGCGACCCCGGAGATGGGCTAGCTCGCCAATAATCACGCAAGTAGCTAGTCCCCGAAGACAACCTCTGCATGCGTGTGGCCCAAACATATGTATGGAGAGGTGTGTTTTTGAGTAACAATGGAACAACTTTTATGTGGCACCGTGATTTCGAACTAGAAATCACCACACTAAGTGAGAGTTAGGTTGACGATGCAATATGTATGTTACACCACACTTCAAGCCAACGGCGGGAATTCATGCATGCATGCGTGCATAGTATATACGCTCAAACTTAAGGTGTGAATCTCACCATGACCTATATTGCGATAACACGAACCAAATGAAGAATCTGCCATGGTAACCTATCTTGTTGTTGGCCAAGGTGATCATGGATGTCCACGCGGGCCCACGAATATATAGGCTTGTCACTGATAACCACGCGAGGGAGTGTACCGTTTGAAGGCAACCACTACATGCATATGTATGGAGGTGATGCGTGCATGCATGTTTGAATACCATTTTCACAACATTGATGTGGCGCGTGCATCAAAAATCATACACTAGCTCCCCACACAGAGCGAGATCGGTTCATGACGTGTCGTTGTACTAGCCACTTCAACTCGATGGGAGGGATTCATGCGTACACATGCATGTGTGTGTGCTCAAACTATATCATGCATCCCAGAGCATGACCTACTAAGTCAAATTAACCTCTCTTGTTGTCAGGCAAAAAGTAGTGATGGACCAAGCGGGCCCACAGATGGAAAGCATCGATATCGCTGATAACCGCTTAAGTGGGCCCATAGATGGAAGTGTCACACGTGAGTGTCCTAGCTAGGATAACCACCGCTTGCATGCATGTGGTCCAAAAAGGTGTTGTGCGATGTTTGAATAGACAATTTCACAATTTTGATGTGGCATGTGCCTCGGAAACCATAAAGTCCCGACACTGAGTGAGGTGTACTTGTTCATGGATGCGTACATATAGTATATATGCTAGTCCCCTTCCACCTCTTCGACGTGTACTATATACCACCATAACACAAACAAAAAAGATTCTACCTTGCTGGTCAAATTAACCTCACTGCCGGTTGTACGTCAAAGTTATGGAAGACGACCTCGCGGGCCCACAGAAAGCGTCACACGCGAGTATCAAGTGTTGTGTAGGACCACCATCGACTGCATGTGGCCAAAACATGTATGTATGAAAGGTTAATTTTTTAAATAACGATTTCACGACTCTGATGTGGCACCGGCCTGCCTAACAAATGGCCAACCCACACGATGGTTGACAACTCATAGTCTACTGCGAGCCGCCCGCCACCCCCAGACGCACTCACCCACACTCACACCGCGAATCCACCGCAACTACGATGCATTTTAAATTAATTATCCCGCGGTGAGCATATGTTACCAAAGGAGGGACGTTTTAATTTCGAAAAAATCACAAAGATCATTAAGATGTTTTAGTACATTAATTGATTGATTTTCTACGGGTATAATGTGCAAAAATGATATTTGAGCTACATGCACACGTGACAGTACACCTAAATGGATTGCACAAACACATGTGTCTCACTGAGTGCATGTTTACTCCCCGTGCAACAAATTTCAAACATTGAGAATCTTGATTTTTAAATTCTAGTACATCCAAAACTTATTTGAAGTTCACGAAACTTATCGTGTTGTCATATGGACACCAATACAAAGTGGCATTGTACTTTTTTTGTCAAATTTGAGACTAGTTTTGATGTAATCTTTAAGTAATTACAAACGGCAGATTATTAATAATTGGGAACCAATATCCCAAACAGATTATGTATTCGACCCGTGAGCGTTAGACCAACGATGGATACTTGCCATGCTTCAGTTAAGCAATAAAGAGGCAGCATTAATCATCCAAATAGAAAACAATATACGTGCCGCCACTTGTGCTCCGTGTGTCGTCTGGCGGCGTGAGTTAACCGGGACACATGCGAGCAGTCCGGCGCGCAGGCAGACATGGAGGCGTGCGTGCAGGTGTGTGAGTTGACGGAGGCGTTCTTGCTGCGTAGTGTCATTGGGAGGGGTGCGAGTAAATGTGTGAAACTTTGGTAGGCATGCCAACAGTCTGGTGCGCAGGCTCACTGGGAGGCGAGACATCAGTTTGACCACCGCCCGCCTCTCTCCCATAACTCCCACTACTCCATATTAATGGTGCGCCCGAGCGGCTGCACCCCCATCCCCGCCACACACACACAATCCTCTCTCTCCGCTTGCATCCTCGACGCCGCTCTCAGTCCTCCAAGCCGTCAGTGTCTGAGGATGCCGCCGAACCGCCCCATCGGAGGGAGTGGCGACGTCGGGGCTGCTAAAGCACTGGAGCATGGTGTGGAGATGGAGATAGAGGTTGCCGTCACCGCCGGCGAGTTATCGTTGAAACCTGACGTCGTCGAGTTTCCACGGTCGGAGGCGGAGTTCCACACCGACTCTAGTGACGACCCCGCAGTCGACTCCGACGACGACGGACAGCTGGTTAGTCATTTATACCCATTTATGTGTCAAATAGATCATAGGGTTTCTCTGGTTACTCCTGCCTCCCCCTTTTTGGAATAAAAATCCTATGGTTATGTTCTCTGAATCCATGAAATCTGAGTAAGTTTTGTTAGATCCGTGTAGTGTATAGATTGTTTGAATGGCACAAGTGATAAGTGATTAGTTGTTTCATATGTGCAAATGATTTCTGCTAGTAATCCGACTAGGGTTAGTGTTCGTGCTAATAATTCCTACCCAGGACTTGACAATTGATTTTGAATGACCTACATATGTTTGTGCCATTATTTTCTTCAAGATTGGTCTGTACATAGACGACTGTTCTTAAAAATCAAACCATAATGTCCAAATATGTATAAATAAATTGCCATAAATTCCTAATCATACTTCACGGCATGTAATCATTGATCTGATGCCAAATTTGTTTTACTATTTGTATAGGTGTAGTCTGACGATGTCGACAACGAAGATGAATATGGCCAGAGGAGGTACAAGAGGCAAATCCTGAGGGAGCTTTATGCGGGAATGCATAACAGGCGTATTAGGACCGGGAACGGCGGCTATCGATTCACATTTTACAACCACAAGCTTAATGACGCGTATCTAAGTGTTCTGGCGCGTGCAAGAGGACGGGCCGTTGGCTCCTTCAAGCAGAAGTATTCTTGCAAGGTGGCGCACGGCGCGTATGCCGAGTACCTGGAGAAGATTCAGGATCGTGCCGGCATGTGAGATGAGATGTGGGACGGATCAAGCTATGTACGCTTGAGTATGCTTAATGACGATTGAACTATGTACTTATGGTTGAACTATGCTTATGTACGTGTACCCTTATTATCTATGTCTGAGTATGTTAAATATTTGGTCAAAATTTGGTAAAAATTACAAAGGGGGCCAATAAACCAGGACGGAGGTAGTACGTCAATCACACACGGTTCCCAAAATTGGAACCATGTGCAATGAATTTCATTTTGCCTGTTGCGTCAATCACACACGGTTCTCTCTAGCAAACCGTCGCCTCCAAAATTATTTGTGGGACAGAAAACCCTCACAACCAAATTCAAAAACGAAAAAAGAAAACCCTCACCATCCCCATGTCACAAAAATCCTCACCCCGCCCGCCACCCCATCCGGTCCCCATTCACACCTGCACAAGCTCCTCCGCTCTATGCCATGGCACCGCCTATCATGGCGGTAAACACTGAGCTCGACGCCTGCCGCCGCCTCCAGGCCGCTGGGTAAGCCCACCGCATTTCGCCACTTCCACTTGCCGCCACCTATCGCCGTCGACTTTCTCGATGCTGCTCGTGGTCGACCCAGCTCCGCTCGGTTGGGGAATCTGCCTTACTAAGGGTTCTTTCTCATTGGCGACAAGGTAACTAATTTAATGAGATATTATCTCATCTCTTATCCAAGTTCATCTGCCTCCTTTAATCACCCGGCAGAAATCACCGTGAATTCATTTTTATTCCAGCTGATTTGAGGGTTTTCTTTCATCCATAGAATGTAAAGTGCGCCTACACATCAGGACTTTGCGACCTCCGCCAGAGATTCCATCTCACTGTACCAGATCACTTGAGGACGCGCGCGGTATGTTCAATCTCACCCTAAATCGGTTGGCATGGCCTACTTTCCTGAACATATTCTAAATATTGCTATATTTGGATAAAAGGTGCCACATGCACCATATACGTCAAAGGGGATTTTTCCCCTCTTCTTGCTATATTAGGCAAATTAATGATGTATTGTTCTGTTTAATTATAGATTTTTTTCCTTCGATTTCAACTGCTGTTCAGTTCTTTCAATTTGGGCCCATATTTGCATGTTACCATATTTTCTTTAACAATCCAACCATTTTCTGCAGCGCATCCCTTGCTATGCAATAGATTATGTAGTGCACAATCTTTCCCTTTACATAGATCAAGACTGCACGGATGTCATACTGCACACAAACCATGGATTTTCAATCGTTGCTACTGTAAGACTTGATGAACGTGGTGCTCCTATTTTGGCACTGGCTTTTGGAAAGAAATTTCTAAGTTTTATGTCTTTGAAAGTCGGCACTAAAATTACCTTTGCACATAAAAGGGCCTGGTCATGAGATATATGCTAACTTCCCCAACAAAATCATCCGTCCAGACTTTGTTCGAAGTAAGTTTTATTTTCAACTACCTGCATGTTGACTTACCCAGCAATGTCAAATGAATTGTGTAGTATTTAAGCAACCAATTGTTATTCCCTTTTCTTACTATATTCCTACCTAATAACTTCTAGTTACCAATACACTTTTCTATCACCCTGTTTTAACTAAATATTCCATGTACTCCCATTTCTATCAGAAAGCGTCGCTGACAAGGACACTCCGGAGGTGGAGAACAGGGCTGCCAACAAACAGAGGCGGGGCGATCTAGAACCGCAATTGACTCCGGCAGGCCTAGACTTCATCAGTAGCCTCCCCGATGATATGTTGAAAGTCATCATCTCCCTCCTCCCGATCAAATATGGGGTGCGGACAACCGTCCTTTCCCGGCGCTGGCGCTCCCTATGGAACTCTAGCCCTCTCGACCTCATCGACACCCACGAGCTCTGCCATGGCTATCGCAAAAGCTTGGATGCGTTCTCCAAGATCCTCGACAGTCACCTTGGCCTAACCAGGGGCCTTAGAATGGGCAAGTTCCGTTCCAATAGTAAGGACTGAGCCAAGCTTGGTGACTGGTTTCGATCCCCCGCCCTAGATAAGCTCGAGGAGCTCACTTTTGATGATGGGCATATGCGGTCGCTGCCAACGTCCGCACTCCGCCTTGCGCCCACGCTGCATGTCGCCAAGTTCAGGAACTGCCATTCCCCCCTTTAATGACGTGACCGCTCTTATTCTACCACGACTGAAGCACCTCGAGGTCGTCGCCTTCTGCCTCTCAAACAGTGACATGGAGTGCCTGCTCCGTGGCTGTACTGCACTTGAGTACCTTCGTCTTTAGGCGATCAATGGGTTGAGTACCTTCTACATCACCTCCATGACTCTCCGGACTATTTATGTATGTTGCTGGTGCTGCAGGTAAACATCACAAGATGTGTACCACGGTATGGTCATTGAGGACACACCTGCACTTGAGAGATTACTTGTAGTTGATCAAGAAGGTCCAACAAGAATCAATGTCATTTCTGCGCCAAAATTGACAGTGGTGGGCTACTCGTCTGACAAATACTCCGAACTTGTTATTGGATCCACACCCGTTCAGGTACAACAGCCGCCTTCTACCTCTCCTACAAATTAACATTATTTCTAATTTTGAAGATGTTTGTTCATCTGTAATTCACAAAATGATTCCGACAAGCTTGACCCCGAAACTGCGCACATTGAAGGTCTTGGCACTAGAATCTATCGGCCCCAACCTGGAGCAAGTTATCAGTTTCTTGAGATGTTTTCCGTGCCTGGAGAAGCTATATATCAAGGTGATGTTCCTTTCCTGTTAAATATTACCCATAAGGGAGTTCAATTTGTGACACCTTTTTCCAAGTTTACAATTGTTGGGGAACATAGTAATAATTCAAAAAAATCCTTCGTGTCACCAAGATCAATCTAGGAGATACTAGCAACGAGAGAGAGGGAGTGCATATTCATACCCTTGAAGATCGCTAAGCGGAAGCGTTACAAACGCAGTTGATGGAGTCATACTCGCGGCAATTCAAATCGAGGAAGATCCGATCCAAGTGCTGAACGGACGGCGCCTTCGCGTTCAACACACATACAACCCGGGGTCTCCTCCTTCGTGATCCAGCAAGGTGAAAGGTGTCGGTGGAAACGACACCTATGGAATCACTGGGATTCCTTCTACGGTTGGCGGGCGCGAGGTTGTGCAAAGAGCGGGTCTGAAAGGAAGCACACGGATCGTTTACCCGGGTTCAGGCAGCGAAGATGCGTAATACCCTAGTCCTGCTTTGGTGGATGTATTAGAGTGTTCTTGTGATCTTGAGCTATCTACGGGGTGTAACTTGCCCAAAAGATCCGAATCCTCCTCCTGGTCGCCTCGGGCCTCCTTTTATAGGGAAAAGGGGTTGCCACAGTGGCACACAGGAGGAGGAAAGGTCTACAGTCGATAAGCCTATCCTCTGGGATCGTCGGACAAACGTATTTAGTGCGCTACCGACGTGTCCCTCTCGCTTTATCGAGGACGGCAAGGAAGCACGTCCCAGCTGTTGCCGCCTCGCCTGGCTTTGACACGCGCCCGAGCTGACGAGGACTTGCGGCGCCACGTTGGCTGGCTGCTGGGCTGGAGCGGTGGTGGAGCCTTCACGAAGGGTCGCATGCCACCACGCAGGTGCTTGCTGAGTCGGTGTAGAGGCCGCCCGTCGCCACGCAGGTGCCTGCCCAGCTGGTTGAGCTAGCAGCTGCTTGGGGACGGCGGTGGAGTCTTGGCAGGCGCGGGCCTGGCTGTGGCCCCGCTAGTGCCCTCGGCAAGGGTCTTGTCGTGGCGTTGCAGTTGTCCCCGGCAAGGCGCTTGCCGGGGGTCTTGTGGATTTCCTCGGCTAGGATCTCGCTGAGGGTCGTCATTTTCTGATCCTCATCTGATCTTGTGTGTTCATGATCTTGACGAAGATTTGCATGCCACCACACAGGCGCCTGCCGAGCCTTGGTTCCAATGTAGTTGGTTGGTGGTGTTGGAACCCACGGGCTCAAGGGTGGCCTGCTCTGCTGGCATCGGGCAAGTTGCCCCGGCAAGGCTCTTGCCGGGGCCGCGGAGGCTGCCCAGGCAAGGGTTTTTCCGGGGGAGTCCACCCCGCCCCCTTGCTCTTTTGTGTTCTCTAGTCTTGGCGTTGCTTCTAGTCGCATTGTGCTTCGGCTTCTCTCCGGCTTCCCTCCTCTGCCCTGCTAAGTGTGGCCTTGGGCAAGGCTCGACTGCCCGTCTTGAAGTAAAGGGGTCAAAAGGAGAGCCCCTACTTTTGTACACTGACAGGAGCCCCCGGGTCTGGGCCACGCATAAGCGCGACGCGTTGTTGGGCCACGCACAGAACGGTGCGCGGGCAGGTGGGGCGGATTTTTACCATAGTAGTTGTTTCGTCCGCTGCGCTTCCCCACGACCCGCGTTGAACGCGCGACGTGGAGGATCGTGTGTGACATGGGGGTCATGCATGGGGCGGTTCCCGCACGCATGTGTCACATCGCAGTTAATGGGAAAGGAGGCGGCCCGCGCCTTCTCCGTAAAAAGGAATAACCACAGGCACGCTGCTCATTTATTCCCTGCGTCTTCTTCGATCTCGGAACCGCCGTCCCCTTCTCCTTTCTTCCCAAGCTTTCGCCTTTGCTCTCCGCCACTGCGTCTTCGCTGTCCTCCGTCCCTCGCCTCTCGCAGCCGCCATGGCCCCCAAATCCACCAAGTGCAAGGGACTAGCCAAGGACGTCGGGGCATCGGAGCCGTCGGAGAGCGAGTTGGCGGCACGGCGGATGCAGCTCGCCTACTACCCCTTGGCAGTCGATGTGTTCGAACTCCGGTACTGCTTCAGGCCCCTGTGGGGGTGCTAGATGGGGGGGAGGAAGACGACGGGGCATCCAGCCACGCGTGTCATCCCCGCCAATTGCGCCGAGGCCACCCCAAATCGGTACCCGTTCATCGTTGATTACTTTTCTTGCAGCCTTTGCCCCCTTCCTCTGATTTCTTTTACGATGTCATGCACACATTTGGCTTCCACCTCCTGGATTTTACTCCAAACACCGTGGCGTGCATGGGTCTATTCGCCCATCTCTGTGAGGGCTTCGCCGGAGTTCTTCCCAACACGGCGCCCTTCCGCCATTATTTTTACCCTCACATCCAGAAGGGAGGCGCCATTTCTGGTTGCGTCGCCTGGATCCCAAGGTCCAAAGGGATGTACCCGGAGGGCGCCCAGAAGGAGAGGTGGGAAGAATGGTGGGGCCGGTGGTGCTGGATTGAGGAGGACGACCCACAGGAGTTCTGCCGGGTCCGCCAGGCGCTGCCGGTACGTAGGAACGACTGGGGCGACGTCGACGCCCAGGATGACAAGCTCAAGATTGCCACCACTAGGATCCACTACCTCACCGTTGTCGGTCTTACCCTAGAGATGATTGGGGCGGATTTCCTCCGCCGCCGAGTCGCTCCTCTGCACAACAAGGGGAGGCCGGCCTGGCTCTTCCAGAATGCGGCTGACATCATGAGGCTTCGCCCTGGCCTCAATCACAACTTCACGGTGATGGGGCACGCTCACTTCTGCCAGCGGATCTTTCAGCTCGACGTGAACCGCGATGGCAGGGCCGAGAGGTCCGGCAAGGCTGCGAAGGCCGGCAAGGTCGTCAAGGGGCCCTTGTTTGGGTTGCCGGCGGGGTGGTCCCGCTGAGCAACAACTCATGCCAGACCGACATCATCGCCATGATGCCGGACTGCAACGTGCACGGTCCCATTCCAAACTAGGCCGCGCCGCTGGAGGAGCAAGTGCAGGAGTTTTTTGCAACGAGCCGCTGCTCATCTAGGACACCACTCAGGCAAAGCTGGACTATATCACCGCCAGGGCGGCGGAGGCGGAGCTCGCTAGCCAGGTCGGCAGCGCTAGCAGCATGAAGGACGAAGTCGCAGCAGCCGCGGAGGACAAGGAGCTAGCCTAGTCGGTGGAATCTACTGGAGAGGCCAACAGCGCCGGCACTGGGGCCCCTCTCATTGAAGATGTGTCCGACAAGTCATCGTTGGAGGAGGAGGAGGCCGAGGCCGTCGACCCTCTGGCCACGGGGAGAGGGCGAGCCCTGCGGTGGGCCAGCTCCGGCAAGCCGGTCCGACCTGGCATTGCAGCACAGCCGCAGAAGGTCCAGGAGGGGTCCGCACTCCAGACAAGGGCTGCGGCGGCGAGGAAGCTGGTGAAGGCCACGGTGAAGAAGAAAGCAACTGCCTCCTCTTCATCCAAGCGGGGCCAGACCCCACCTTCTCCCCCCCTCCGGCGGACGTTGACGCGGAGGTCGTCTTCGACATCGGGTCCCTCAGCCCAAGGAGGAAGAGGAAAGCGACAGAAGAGGAGGTGGAGGACGAGTAAGTGTCTTATTCCCTTTTTTCATCTCCATCTCCTCAAACTTTGCTGCTTATCTTGAATCATTTTCATCTTTACAGGGACGCGGAGACGCTGGCCCAGAGGGTGAAGAGGGCCAGGACTTCGACGGGCGGCCAGCCCCCGGCAGGTGCCTCCGGCACACCGCTGGTGGTGTTAAGCAGCCCCCGGCACAGCCCCCAGTGTAAGCTCGCCACTTGCTCCCCCTCAACGCATGCTGACCTTGCCGTGGATGTAGGAGGTGGACGGCAGCAGGAGGAGCCACTGGGGGCCACCCCCAACGCGCCGCCCCCATCAACTACGCCACCTCGAGGGGCGTCCCCGGCAAGGGCGCCAAGCGTCGAGCCCATGTACACGGAGGAGGAGGAGGAGGTAAACTTGGGCGCTGGTGGCCCCGCCTCGGCACCACATGTTGGCGGGGAGGGGGCTTCTTCTTCCCGGCCCGGCACGGGTAAGTTACTCGCCCTCCATCCATGTACTTTTTTTCTTTTTTTTTGAATCTTAGTCTTGGCTTCGCCTCATCCCCTTCTCAATATCTAGATCCTCCCTTGGCGGACCAGGAGGACGTAGACACCGTCATCGAGGATGTCGCCAAGGCCGCCGCGGCGGAGGCCGAGAAGATCGCCACCGAGGAGGCCGCCAAGGGCGCTGCTGAGGACGCCACCAAGGGGTCTGCCGGGGAGCCCGGCAGGGCTTCTGCCGAGGAGGAGGTGGTTGACGACCAACCTTCCTCCTCCGCTGCCTCTGGCTCGGGCAGGTACCTGAGGGTGAGCGATGACCTATTCGTCCGCCTCCCAGGGGCGGCGAGCACCGGGGCGCCCGCCGAGGGGGAGGTGTTCGACAACGAAGTGCTCGCCGCCGTCGGGCTTGAGGTGGTTGCCGAGCCGAGCGCCGGTGGCGGTGGCTCCCAAGAAGAGCGGCTCCTCCAGGCCATGGGCGCCAACTTCCAGAAGCTCTAGGCGCTTCACCGCGCCCGCCTGGACAAAGCCAAGTCCAGGATGGCAGTGGTGGACAAGGCAGAGGCGGATCTCGAGTAGCGCATCGTCGAGGCGCAGGCTTGGTTCCGCCGGGACCACAAGGACTTGAAGGCCGCCCAAGACGCGCTGGCCAAGCGTGACCTGGCGCTTGTCATGAAGCAAGCTGATATCGAGAAGGCCCAGGAGCTGGCGAAGCAGGAGGCTACCCAGGCCGAGGCGGTTCGGCACTAGCAGCAGGTCGCGCTGAACTCCCAGGAGGAGGACCTTGCCGCGCGTGAGGAGAAGCTTGCTGCAACGCTCCACGGCAAGGATGAGGAGGTGGAGAACCTCGTCGTGCAGCGGACCCACGAGCTTGGGCAGAAGCACAAGGAGGCACTCGATGCCCAGGCTCTGGTTCGTGCCAACAGGGTGAAGGAGCTGGAAGTGGAGCGGGATAGGCTGAAGGACCAGGTCCTGAAGCTGTCCAAAGAGAAGGATACGTTGAACGGCGCTCTGGTTGAGGCGCAGGGTGCGGTCCTCAGCTGGGCTGGGCAGCTTTCCAAGGCCAACAACTCCATCAAAGACCTCAAGCTGAAGCTGGAGAGTCTCGAGGGGATGCTGTCAGAGGCCAAAACCCAGGAGGAGACCCTGACCAAGGATCTGGAGGCCGAGAAGCAGCTGCGGAAGAACGAGACCGCCAACCACAAAGACTTTGTGGAGGGCGGGAATCGCTGGATCAGGCGCCTCGAAGGCGTTGCCGGCAGGATCACCATGCTGCTGGCTACCATGGGGATGCCCAATGTGAGGTACAACCCGGAGCGCAACGTGAGCCCCAACGCCAAGCTGACCCTATTCTTCGAGGGTGTCTTCAGAGCCCTGGAGCAGCTCCACTCCAATCGGGCGGCCTACCTGGCCGATGAGGCCTGGAGGCTTTGCCAGGGTACTATGACCAAGGTCCTCACCAGGATGGTGTACCAGAATCCCGACCTCGACTTCAACGGCACGCTGGATAGCTTGCCGGAGGATGCGGACCTCGCGGCGCTCAAGGAGCGTATCAAGCCCATCATCAACTGCATCGATGGAATTCAGAGGGTAGAGGGCCAGCGCCGGGATTAGGCCCCTGTCTCTCACTGCCTCTGCAAGTTCATGACCAAGAAAATTTCTATTTAGTTAGAACCGCACCAACACTTGATGTAATATAACTCTGCAGTACTTTTGATATTATGCATGTTATCTTCCTGTTCGATCTTCCTTTATATGTTCACCCTACGTTAATCGGGTAAGCTTGCCGGCGCGTAAACCCAGGGCGGCACCTTGAGGACGGATATCCAATGGCCTCCCGGGTGTGCTTGCTGCCGGGCGGACCACCTTACTGCTCTCAACGCAGCCGCTCGAACTATCGAGCTGAACTCGAGTCAGAGTCAAGAGCGTTGCCAATTGCGGAAGGCCACCCTGCCGCTCTCGACGAGGCCGCTTGAGCTGTTGAGGGGACTCGAAACAGAACAAGGGCATTGCCAATTGCCGAAGGGATCCTCTGCGTGCAGGTTTTCCATACATAGGGCAGGACCTTCGAGGATAATAACCTTATATATATAAAGAGAAATAGCTCAAAGTTTCACATGACTTGGCTTTTCTATCGTTGCGAGGACTCCCACCGCATCTGCAGATGGTGCCATCGGGCTTTGTCGTCTTCTTCCTTGGGAGCCATGGCGATGAAGAACTGCTAGGCTAACTGCTGGACCAGATTCTCACAACTGCGCCCCCTACCTGGCGCGCCAAATATGTCAGTGGAAACGACACCTATGGAATCACTTTGATTCCTTCTATGGTTGGCGGGCGCGAGGTTGTGCAAAGAGCAGGTTTGACAGGAAGCACACGGATCGTTTACCCAGGTTCGGGCCACGAAGATGCGTAATACCCTAGTCCTGCTTTGGTGGATGTATTAGAGTGTTCTTGTGTTCTTGAGCTAGCTACCGGGTGTAACTTTCCCAAAAGATCCGAATCCTCCGCCTGATAGCCTCGGGCCTCCTTTTATAGGGAAAAGGGGTTGCCACAGTGGCACACGGGAGGTGGAAAGGTCTACAGTCGATAATCCTATCCTATGGGATCGTCAGATAAACGTATTTAATGCACTACCGACATGTCCCTCTTGCTTTATCGGGGATGGCAAGGAAGCATGTCCCAGCTGTCGCCGCCTCGCCTGGCTTTGACACGCCCCGAGCTGACAAGGCCTTGCGGCGCCACGTTGGCTGGCTGCTGGGCTGGCGCGGTGGTGGAGCCTTCACTAAGGGTCGCATGCCACCACACAGGTGCTTGCTGAGTTGGTGTAGAGGCCGCCTGTCGCCACGCAGGTGCCTTCCCAGCTGGTTGAGCTAGCAGCTGCTTGGGGACGGCGGTGGAGCTTTGGCAGGCGTTGTCCTGGGTGTGGCCCCACTGATACCCTCGGCAAGCGTCTTGTAGAGGTCCCGGCAAGGGTCTCGTCGTGGCGTTGCAGTCGTCCCCGGCAAGGCACTTGCCGGGGGTCTTGTGGATTTCCTCGGCTAGGATCCCGCCGAGGGTCGTCGTCTTCTGATCCTCATCTGATCTTATGTGTTCATGATCTTGACGAAGATTTGCATACCACCACAGAGGTGCCTCCCAAGCCTTGGTTCCAATGTAGTTGGTTGGTGGTGTTGGAACCCATGGGCTCAAGGGTGGCATGCTCTGCTGGCATCGGGCAAGTTGCCCGGCAAGGCTCTTGCGGGGGCCAGGGAGACTGCCCCGGCAAGGGTCTTGCCGGGGGAGTCCACCCCACCCCCTTGCTCTTTTGTGTTCTCTGGTCTTGGTGTTGCTTCTACTCACCTTGTGCTTCGGCTTCTCTCCGGCTTCCCTCCTCTACCCTGCTAAGTGTGGCCATGGCGCATGGCTCTGATTGCCCGTGCACAAGTAAAGGGGTCAAAAGGAGAGCCCCTAATTTTGTACACTGACAGGAGAAGTTGAGGGAGAACTTTGGCAGCACGATGGCGTGGTGGTGGTGGAGTTCGTGGTTCTCGGGCAGCGCTTCGCCAAGCACTACGGAGGAGGAGGAGGGGGGAGGGCTGCGCCAGGGGAAGGGTGCAGCCCCCATGCACCTCCCCACTATATATAGGGGTGGAGGGGGCTGGTTTCTTGCCTTCCAAGTCCATTGGGGCATTGGCAAAGGTGGGAGGAAAGAAATCCCATCCTTTCCCTTCCCCACCGATTGTTATCCCCCCTTTTTAGGGATCTTGATCTTATCCCTTCGGGATATGATCTTATCCCTTCGGGACTCCGAACAACCTTCGGTAACCACATACAATTCCCCATTACAACTCTAGCGTCACTGAACCTTAAGTGTGTAGACCCTACGGGTTCGGGAACCATGCAGACATGACCGAGACATCTCTCCGGCCAATAACCAATAGCGGGATCTGGATACCCATATTGGCTCCCACATGTTCCACGATGATCTCATCGAATGAACCACGTTGTCGGGGATTCAATCAATCCCGTATAAAGTTCCCTTTGTTCATCGGTATGTTACTTGCCCGAGATTCGATCGTCGGTATCCCCATACCTCGTTCATCTCGTTACCAGTAAGTCTCTTTACTCGTTCCGTAATACATGATCCCGTGGCTAACTCCTTAGTCACATTGAGCTCATTATGATGATGCATTACCGAGTGGGCCCAGAGATACCTCTCCGTCATACGGAGTGACAAATCCTAGTCTTGATTCGTGTCAACCCAACAGACACTTTCGGACATACCTGTAGTGCACCTTTATAGTCACCCAGTTACGTTGTGACGTTTGATATACCCAAAGCATTCCTACAGCATCCGAGAGTTGCACAATCTCATGGTCCAAGGAAATGATACTTAACATTAGAAAAGCTCTAGCAAACGAACTACACGATCTTGTGCTATGCTTAGGATTGGGTCTTGTCCATCACATTATTCTCCCAATGATGTGATCCCGTTATCAACGACAACCAATGTCCATGGTCAGGAAACCATAACCATCTATTGATCAATGAGCTAGTCAACTAGAGGCTCACTAGGGACATGTTGTGGTCTATGTATTCACACATGTATTACGGTTTCCGGTTAGTACAATTATAGCATGAACAATAGACAATTATCATGAACAAGGAAATATAATAATAACCATTTTATTATTGCCTCTAGGGCATAATTCCAACAGTCTCCCACTTGCACTAGAGTCAATAATCTAGTTAGATTTTGATGGATTGAACACCCATAGAGTTCTGGTGCTGATCATGTTTTGCTCGTGGAAGAGGTTTAGTCAACGGATCTGCGAAATTGAGATCCATATGTACTTTACAAATATCACATGTAGATGCCCCCACGACGCTTTTCTTGCAACTGCACTAGCTGACTTCCCCACCATTAAAAATATACACGTATCCGGTTTGTGACTTGGAGTCATCCAGATCTATGCCAAAGCTAGCGTCGACGTAACCCTTTACGACGAGCTCTTCGGCACCTCCATAAACGAGAAACATATCCTTAGTCCTTTTCAGGTACTTCAGGATATTCTTGACTGATGTCCAGTGTTCCATACCGGGATCACTTTTGTACCTCCCTACCAAACTTATGGCAAGGTTCACATCAGGTCTGGTACACAGCATGGCATTCGTAATAGAGCCTATGGCAGAGGCATAGGGGATGACACTCATCTTTTCTCTTTCAGCTGCCGAGGTCGGGCGTTGAGTTGTGCTCAGTCTCACACCTTGCAATATAGGCAAGAACCCCTTCTTGGACTGAGCCATATTGAACTTCTTCAATATCTTGTCAAGGTATGTGCTTTGTGAAAGACCAATGAGGCGTCTCGATCTATCTCTATAGATCTTGATGCCTAATATGTAAGCAGCTTCTCCAAGGCCCTTCATTGAAAAACACTTATTCAAGTAGGCCTTTATGCTTTCCAAAAGTTCTATATCATTTCCCATCAACAGTATGTCATCCACATATAATATGAGAAATGCTACAGAGATCCCACTCACTTTCTTGTAAATACAGGCTTCTCCATAAATCTGTATAAACCCAAATGCTTTGATCATTTCATCAAAGAGAATGTTCCAACTCCAAGATGCTTGCACCAGCCCATAGATGGAGCGCTGGAGCTTGCATACCTTGTTAGCATTCTTAGGATCGACTAAACCTTCCAGCTGCATCATATACAATTCTTCTTTAAGGAAACCGTTAAGGAATGCCGTTTTGACGTCCATTTGCGATATCTCATAATCATAGAATGTTGCAATTGTTAACATGATTCATACGGACTTCAGCTTTGCTACGGGTGAGAAGGTCTCATCGTAGTCAACTCCTTGAAGTTGTCGATAACCCTTAGCGACAAGCCAAGCCTTATAGATGCTCATATTACCATCCGCGTCAGTCTTCTTCTTAAAGATCCACTTATTATCTATGGCTCGCCGATCATCGGGCAAGTCCACCAAAGTCCATACTTTGTTCTCATACATGGATCCTATCTCAGATTTCATGGCTTCAAGCCATTTGTTGGAATTTGTTCTCATACATGGATCCTATCTCAGATTTCATGGCTTCAAGCCATTTGTTGGAATCCGGGCCTGCCATCCCTTCTTCATAGTTTGAAGGTTCACCGTTGTCTAACAACATGATTTCCCGGACAGGATTGCCGTACCACTCTGGTGTGGAACTTGTCCTTGTGGACCTATGAAGTTCAGTAGCAACTTGATCTGAAGTATCATGATCATCATCATTAACTTCCTCTCTAGTCGGTGCAGGCACCACATAAACATATTTTTGTGTTGTGCTACTCTCCGGTTCAAGAGGGGGTACCTCATCAAGTTCTACTTTCCTCCCACCTACTTCTTTCAAGAGAAACTCTTTGTCCAGAAAGGATCCATTCTTGGCAACAAAGATCTTGCCTTCGGATCTTAGGTAGAAGGTATACCCAATAGTTTCCTTAGGGTATCCTATGAAGACGCATTTTTTTGATTTGGGTTCGATCTTTTCAGGTTGAAGTTTCTTGACATAAGCATCACATCCCCAAACTTTCAGAAACGAGAGCTTAGGTTTCTTACCAAACCATAATTCATACAGTGTCGTCTCAACGGCTTTCGATGGTGCCCTATTTAAAGTGAATGCGGCAGTCTCTAAAGCATAACCCCAAAATGATAGCGGTAGATCGGTAAGAGACATCATAGATCGCACCAAATCCAATAGACTTTGATTACGATGTTCGGACACACCATTACGCTGAGGTGTTCCAGGCGGCGTGAGTTGTGAAACAATTCCATATTTCCTTAAGTGCGTGCCAAACTCATGACTCAAGTATTCTCCTCCATGATCTGATCGTGAGAACTTTATTTTCCTGTCACGTTGATTCTCTGCCTTGATTTGAAATTCCTTGAACTTTTCAAACGTCTCAGACTTGTGTTTCATTAAGTAGACATACCCATATCTACTCAAGTCATCAGTGAGGGTGAGAACATAACAATAGCCACCGCGAGCCTCAACGCTCATTGGACCGCATACATCAGTATGTATTATTTCCAACGAGTTGGTTGCTCGCTCCATTGTTCCGGATAATGGAGTCTTGGTCATTTTACCCATGAGTCATGGTTCACACGTGTCAAATGATTCATAATCAAGAGACTCCAAAAGTCCATCTGCATGGAGTTTCTTCATGCATTTGACACCAATGTGACCAAGGCGGCAGTGCCACAAGTATGTGGGACTATCATTATCAACCTTACATATTTTGGCATTCACACTATGAATAAGTGTAACATCGCGTTCGAGATTCAATAAAAATAAACCATTGACCAGCGGGGCATGACCATAAAACATATCTCTCATAATAAATAGAACAACCATTATTCTCAGATTTAAATGAGTAGCCATCTCGCATTAAACGAGATCCAGATACAATGTTCTTGCTCAAAGCTGGCACTAAATAACAATTATTGAGGTTTAAAACTAATCCCGAAGGTAAATGTAGAGGTAGTGTGCCGACGGCGGTCACATCGACCTTGGAACCATTCCCGACGCGCATCGTCACCTCGCCCTTCGCGGGTCTCTGCTTATTCCGCAGCTCCTGTTTTGAGTTACAGATATGAGCAACCGCACTGGTATCAAATACCAAGGAGCTACTACGAGCGCTGGTAAGGTACACATCAATAACATGTATATCATATATACCTTTGGCGTTGCCGGCCTTCTTATCCGCTAAGTACTTGGGGCAGTTCCGCATCCAGTTATCATTTCCCTTGCAATAAAAGCACTCAGGCTTGGGTCCATTCTTTGGCTTCTTCCTGGCAACTGACTTACCGGGTGCGGCAACTCCCTTGCCGTCCTTCTTGAAGTTCTTCTAACCCCTGCCTTTCTTGAAACTAGTGGTCTTATTCACCATCAACACTTGATGCTCCTTTTTGATCTCCACCTCCGTTGATTTCAGCATCGAATATAACTCAGGAATGGACTTCTCCATCCCTTGCATATTGTAGTTCATCACAAAGCTCTTGTATCTAGGTGGAAGCGACTGGAGGATTCTATCAATGACCAAGTCATCTGGAAGATTAACTGCGAGCTGAGAGCATCTCCAATAGATGGTCCAAATGTAAAAGTACCTAACTTTTGGACCATCTGGGGCAAAAAACGCTGGTCCAACCGATGGTCCATATGCAAAAAAAATTGGACCGCGGCCTCCTCGTGATGTAAAATACAACATCTCGTGGTGCAAATTTACATCACGAGGTGCATCTGGTCCAAAACCAGCCGCCGTCCATGAACGCCCAACCGCCACTTCCTTTCCTTTCCCGCCCGCGCCCGTCCGCCCGCTCGAAGACCAGCCGGCCAGAATCCGCCACCGCGACCGACCAAAACCTCATCGTCGGCGCCGCCACCACCCCACATCCCCGCTGCTGCCCTCCGCCGCCGTCGCCCCCGTCGCATCCCATGCCGGTAGCCGGCTCGCAGCCGCCCGGACGCCGCCTGATACGTCCATTTTGCATCATGCTTTTATATCAATATTTATTGCATTTTGGGTTGTTATTACACATTATGTCACAATACTTATGCCTATTCTCTCTTATTTTACAAGGTTTACATAAGGAGGGAGAATGCGGCAATGGAATTACAATTTGGAAAAGGAGCAAATATTAGAGACATATTCTGCACAACTCCAGAGGTCCTAAAACTCCACGAAAGTTATTTTTGGAAATAATAAAAATAGTGAGTGGAAGAAATACCAGAGGGGGCCCACACCCTGGCCATGAGGGTGGGGGCGCGCCCTACCCCCTGTGTGCGGCCCCTGCCTTGTGGGCCCCCTGTTGGACCTCCGGTGCCCATCTTATGCTATATGAAGTCTTTCGTCCGAAGAAAAATCATAAGCAAGCTTTCGGGACAAGACTCTGCCGCCACGAGGCAGAACCAATCTAGGGCTCCGGCGGGGCTGTTCTGCTGGGAACACTTCCCTCCGGGAGGGGGAAATCATCACCATCATCATCACCAATGCTCCTCTCATCAGGAGAGGTTCAACCTCCATCAACATCTTCACCAGCACCATCTCCTCTCAAACCCTAGTTCATCTCTTGTATCCAATTCTTGTCTCTAAGTCTGGGATTGGTACCTGTAGGTTGCTAGTAGTGTTGATTACTCCTTGTAGTTGACGCTATTTGGTTTATTTGGTGGAAGATCATATGTTCAGATCCTATATGTATATCAATACTCCTCTGATTATGAACATGAATATGCTTTGTGAGTAGTTACGCTTGTTACCGAGGACATGGGAGAAATCTTGCTATTAGTAGTCATGTGAATTTGGTATTCATTCGATATTTTGATGAGATGTATGTTGTCTATCCTCTAGTGGTGTTATGTGAATGTCGACTACATGACACTTCACCATTGTTTGTGCCTAGAGGAAGGCATTGGGAAGTAATAAGTAGATGGTGGGTTGCTAGAGTGACAGAAGCTTAAACCCAAGTTTATGCGTTGCTTCGTAAGGGGCTGATTTGGATCCACATGTTTCATGCTATGGTTAGGTTTACCTTAATACTTCTTTTGTAGTTGCAGATGCTTGCAATAGGGGGTTAATCATAAGTTGGATGCTTGTCCAAGTAAGGGCAGCACATGTCGTTGTTCTGGGAACGGGGGTACCCAGACTTGCACTGCTCACTGCTGGCGCGACTCAAGGGTGGCCCAAGACGGCCCATCTTCATCAAGACAAGCTCAAGACCCTTGCGAGGCCAAGCCTCATGAGGCGGGGACAGAAGCCTCCTCAGGCACGGCCTCGTCAGGCTGGCTCGCGAGGAGGCGGAGAGATCAAGGCGGGGTACCTCACGAGATGCCCATGACGCAATCCATGACGACCAAGGGTGCCAGGCGGGCGCCAGCCCGTGCAGGGCCCTCGCTTCCTCTTTGGTGCAAAGGAGGCAAGAGCAGGCGAGAGCATCAAGCAAAGGCAGCCATTTCGGTGCAACAAGACCAAGAGCAGCACAACGGCAGGAAGGAGGTCATCGTGGAGCCCAAGCCGGCGTCATCGTCAGAGCCTTTGGCAGGCGAGGACCAACTTTAGTCAGAATAAGTGTACTAGATGTTCCCCTTCAAATTGGCTAATTGTTGGCGCCCTTCCCGCTCAATATTTGGGAAGAGGCTCGGGGCCTTTGCCTATATATAGGACTAGCCTCCCACAGGGTAGAGGCATCTTGGATCCAGGGTCCGGAATCCAGAGAAAGCAGAGAGAGAGAGAGAGAGAGAGAGAGAGAGAGAGAGAGAGCGATCGAACTCCCCCTAGCAGTTCATCGCACCAGCCAAGAACAGACCCTCGCGAGGATGTTCTTCCCTGTATTGTTCATCATCAGCCCCTGAGGCAATCCACCACACCACACCTTTGGGTAGGGTATTACACCACAATGGTGGCCCGAACCAGTATGAACATTGTGTCCCTTTTGTTGCTCTTTATGTAGTTTAGATCCTTGCGAGGCGACGAGGTGCAGGTAGGTAGGGGGTGAGATCTCCGCGCGCACCCCAGAGTTCGAACCTAGAGGGTCTGCCGGAACCCGAAACCTGACATTTGGCGCGCCAGGTAGGGGTGCACCGAAATCCGTCTTCCGCTGCCCTGTTCTTCGCCGCCCATCGCATCCATGTCAGACGCTCGTCGGGCCCGCGCCGAGCGCCAGGCCGCTCTCGCTACTCGCTTCGCCCAGACGGCCCCCGTCGGCCGCCGCCCCCGCCATTCCCCGTTGCCTGCCGTCAACGCAGCCACCGGCCCAGCGGGGAACGAGCAGCAAGCATTCTCCCAACATCCATCCATGAGGTGAGACGGCCGTACCGCTACTCCTTCGCTCGCCCCAGCTGGTTCTTCGTCTCGCGCGCTCCGCGCGCCCATGGAGGCTCGATCCGCGCTCATCGCGGCAAATGAGCTCCTGCGCTACCGCCCTGTTGATGACGTCTACGAGGAGTGGCTCGACCGCGTCGCCGAGCTCGTCCGCGCCGCAGGGGGCTCCCCCGCGCTGTCCTTCTCAGTGCACCGCGCCCCGCCTTGCGTAGGAGACGAAGCTCCGGGGGCACCTCAGCCGCCTCCCCCTCAAGAAGGCGCCTTGGCCCCAAGGCGCGTGGCCCCTGGGCGGAACCCACTCCGCTCGGCGCCAGCGCAGCAAGAGCAGAGATGTCAATAGGTTCCTCGCCCCCAAGAAGCTGCCCGAGTGCTCCCTGCACCAGCCCGTCACGACCGCGCTCCTGCTCCAGCACGCCAAGACCCCACGCTGCTCCCAGCGGCAGCGCACGGGGACCCGCAAGACCAGGCCCTTCGTCACCAAAGGCCTCCTGTGGTCACTGCAGGCTGTCGCGCCTTCACCGCCGAGCTATGAGGCGTCGCGTGGCCCGGCAAGTTCAAGCCAGACCTGCCTCCTCGCTACGACGGCACGGCCGACCCTGTGGAGTTCCTCCAGCTCTACGAGCTGGGCATCAAAGCCGCCAACGGGGACGAGAAGGTCATGGCAAACTGGTTTCCCATGGCGCTCAAAGACGGTGCCCGCACCTGGCTCTGAACTGGCTCCTGGCACGATCTCCTCCTGGGACGAGATGCGCACCCGCTTCATCGCCAACTTCCAAGGCACTCGCAACCGGCCTCCTGCCATGAGCGACATGCGCCACATCAAGCAGCAGCCAGGAGAAACCCTGCAGAAGTACATCCAGCGCTTCAACAATGCGCGCCTCAAGATTCCCAAGGTGACCAAGGAGGCCATCATCTCAACCTTCTCCGACGGTGTGCATGACGTCAAGATGAAGGAGGAGCTGGCGATGCATGAAGACCTGTGCACATCCACAGGCTGTTCAACTTGGCGACCAAGTGTGCCAGGGCTGAGGAAGGACGCCTTTCCCTCCTCGAGCTGCCGGCTGCTGACCCAGAAGAGAAGAAGCCCAAGGTCAAGGACGTGAAGCACAAGGGGGCTGCCGTGCTCGCGGCAGAACCGAATACCAAGCGAGGCCGGGATTAGCCCGAGTCTTCCAAGGGCAGCCGGTACTGTGTGTACCACGACCTCCACACCCACAACACCAACAAATGTCAAGAGCTCAGAGCCGTGCGAGAAGGGCGAATCGGTCGACGCCTCGACCGCAATGATCAAGGCTACGGCAGAGGAGGAGGAAGAAACACAGGACGTTGGGAAGACCATGGCCCTCGCCAAGGGTGGCGTGACTGACCTCACGAGGACCGCTGGCAGGATCAGCCTCGCGAGAGAGGTTGGAGGGACCCGCCTCGCGAGGGAGGCTGGAGAGATCAGCCTCGCGAAGATCGCCCGCAAGGCAACGCAGGACTCCCTCCACTACCACCGTAGCCAAGGAGAAATGAAGACCATCACCAGGACGAGGGGGCTGGGGGCTTCCAGGAGCATGCGATCGCTGCATCCTGGGCGAGCTCAAGCCCCAGCCTCTCAACGCATCTTCAAGCAGTTCGCCCGCGAAGTGAATGTAGTCCTCCCCAAGCTCGAAGCCACGCGCCCTCTCAGGTGGTCAGCGTGCGCCATCACGTTCAGCTCAGCGGATCAGCTCAAGTGCGCAGCCACAGCCGGAGTCCTCCCGATGCTCTGCTCCCCAATCATCAGCAACGTGCAAGTCACCAGGACCCTCATCGATGGCGGAGCGGGGCTCAATGTCACATGCATGCCGAGACATTCAACAATCTCCAAGTGCCGTACAATCAGCTTCAGCCAACCAAGCCTTTCTCCGGGGTCACCGATGGCTCCATAGTTCCGATTGGGTAGGTCCGCCTGAGGGAGTCCCGGATTAGGGGGTGTCTGGATAGCCGAACTATCACCGTTGGCCGGACTCCTGGACTATGAAGATACAAGATTGAAGACTTCGTCCCGTGTCCGGATGGACTTTCCTTGGCGTGGATGGCAAGCTTGGCGATACGGATATGTAGATCTCAAACATTTGTAAGCGACTCTGTGTAACCCTAACCTATCCGGTGTCTATATAAACTGGAGGGTTTTAGTCCATAGGAAAAACAACAATCATACCATAGGCTAGCTTCTAGGGTTTAGCCTCCTTGATCTTGTGGTAGATCTACTCTTGTACTACCCATATCATCAATATTAATCAAGCAGGAGTAAGTTATTACCTCCATCGAGAGGGCCCGAACACAGGTAAAAACATCGTGTCCCTCGTCTCCTGTTACCATCCGCCTAGGCGCACAGTTCGGGACCCCCTACCGAGATCCGCCGGTTTGACACCGACATTGGTGCTTTCATTGAGAGTTCCTCTGTCGTCGCCGCCATCGGGAAGGATGCGTCATCTCGTCTTTAAAGACGATACTATCGCCAAAGAAGCCTTGGCCCTTTGGTCGAACTCTTGACTGGGTGGTTTTCTCATGACTGCCAGTTCGGCCGCCGCGCCGACGATGACTTCTCGAGCCATCGAAACCAATCTTCATGTTAATTCCGAACTTGCCGAACAGTTAGATGCGATCGAGCTCTCCTCCGTAAACGAGCTCTTGGATCGCATCGCCGCCTTGGGAGTCGCTACAGACTACGAACGGATCGGGCCTAAAACCGACCTGAGAGAAATCAACTCTCCACAGGCTACCCATCATGTTGCTGTGATAGAGGAGCAATGCAGCGATTCTTCTTCTATATTAAGGACTAGCTACATCCGGATTCCCGACCCCTCCATGCCGGATTCCCGCAAAGGGACGGATGTCGATCAAGCCCTGAACTTAAAGTCAGGCGGCGGGTTGGATTCATTAGATAGCACTCAAAAATCTAAACTTCCGAGTTCGGAAACTTCTCGGCCCCTGAGTCCTAAATTGGACGGGGTTCCGGATCTAGTTCCACCCGCCCACCCAAACATTAGCGATCTATCCCGAATTACGCAAGAGCCTGCTGAAACAGTACATCATTACTGGGCCAGATTCCTCCTGCTTATGGACAGGATAAAGGATTACCGAGAGGAGGACGCAATCTCACTTTTTTGCAACAATTGCACGGACAAGGGAATCCTAAACGCCATAAGTTGCCGCGAAATTACACGCTTTGCTGACTTGGTGACCATAGTACAAAAGAAATCTTGTCACGATGGAGAGTGCTTGGAAAACCGAAAGTAAATTTTGGGATAATCTGACCCCGAATACATCCCTAGTCCGAAATAAAAGGGTGCATCATCACCAAGCACCAGGTTAAACACCAAAAACCAAAACCCCCTAAAGGATCTGGAACCGTCTTTGGAGGGTCGGCTAAACGGACCACCTGCAAAATTCATAAACAGAGGCGCCACTCCAACTCATAGCCTTCGTGCATGTTGGATACTCCGGCAGGTGGCCAAAAGTGGCGAAGAGCTTCTAGCTTCAGAATCCCAGCCCAGCAACACCAGTACGGTGTTAATATTCCTCGAGACTTTCGCATCAAATAACATGCGGAAACGAACACTCCGCATTCTTGCCGAAGTCTACCAAGTAGCAACAATAAATCCATGGAGTGACACGGCTATTACCTTTAATGCCAGTGACGAACCCAAATTCGAACAGCCCGAGCACCGGCCGCATTGGTCCACAGGTCCAATAGTGGGCGACATCAAGCTCAATCCGGAAAAATGCGTCTTGGCGTTCAGCGGAAAACTCACAGGCTTCATTGTGTCTGGTAGAGGAATTGAAGCAAACCCAGCCAAGATCCGAGCTCTGTCACAATTGGATATTCCAAAAGACCTCAAACAAATACAAAAATTATTTGGATGCGTAACGGCTCTAAGCCGCTTTATTTCCGTTTGGGAGAAAAGGCGTTACCCTTTACCGCATCCTCCGCCACACGAACACTTGAGTGGGCCGGATGCCGCACGGCCGGACTCGAAGAGATAAAAGCCATATTGGCAACAAACCCGGTCTGGTTAAGCCCAACATGGGCGAACCAATGCTATTATATATCGCGCAACACATCAAGTTGTCGGTAGCGGTGCTCGTTGTCGAACGAGAAACGGACGGAGACCGGTTCCCTTTTCAAAGACCGGTTTATTATGTGTCCACTGTCCTCACTCCATGCAAGTCCCGTTACCCACATTATCAAAAGATAGCATACACGGTGTTCATGGCATCCCGGAAGCAGCGACACTACTTTCAAGAGTGTTCGATAACGGTAGCCTCCGAAGTACCTCTTAACGACATTATAAACAACGCGTAGCTGACGGGCGGATTGCTAAATGGGCCATAGAGCTCCTTCCATTCGACATAACCTATAAGCCACGACGAGCTATCAAGTCGCAGGTTTTGGCCGACTTCATGGCCGAATGGACCGAATCCGAACTCCCTAAAGAGTACGACACATACTCCAATTGGATCATGCACTTTGACGGCTCCAAAATGTTGGCCGGCTTGGGGGAGGCGTCATCCTGACGTCCCCAACCGGGGACACAGTCCAATACGTTCTTCAGATAATGTATACGGACTCCAACAACGCAGCCGAATACGAGGCCCTTCTGCACGGCCTCCGGATGGCAGTCTCCATGGGCATTAAACGCCTAGAGGTGCGCGGGGATTCGAACCTCGCAATATCTCAAATAAACGGAGACTTTGATGCCAAATATCCGAAAATGGCAGCATATCGCAATGCGGTCCTAAAAATGTTAGCACGGTTCGAAGGGCTCGAATTTCATCATATAGCCCGGGATAACAACCGGTAGCGGACATATTAGCGCACGCGCCGGTGCAAAAGCAGCGATGCCGTCCTGCCCAACAACTTTCTGGAACGGCTGTTCAAGCCATCCTTACTATGGGAAGGGGAGTCCGGCAATAACAATCCGGACCCAACCGCACTGCCTGACGCCAAACACTCTAACACAATCAGAGGCTCTGCCACCGAGATAACACCCTCCGCCCACGAAATAATGGCGGTTATCGCCCCGTGGACGGAACCATTCCTAGCCTACCTAACTAGACAAGAACTCCTCGAAGACCAAAATGAGGCTCGCTGCATAGTACGGCGATCTAAAGCCTATAAAGTCCATGAGGGAGAGCTTTATAAGAAAAGCACTACCGGAGTCCTTCAAAGGTGCATCTCCGAAGAGGAAGGGCGAAACCTCCTGGCTGAAATTCATGCGGACTGGGTGGGCACCACGCCGCAGCCCGGGCCCTTGTAGGCAAGGCCTTCCGTACAGGATTTTATTGGCCGACGGCCGGCGAGATCTGCAGGATTCAGTCCAATGATGCGTCGGTTGCCAGCTTTTTGCTAACCAAAGCCACATGCCACCCACCGCCCTCAAAACTATACCCATCACCTGGCCGTTCGCGGTCTGGGGGCTTGACATGGTTGGAACCCTCAAGGGAGGAACCCACAAGCAAAAATACCTATTGGTCATGGTGGATAAATTCACCAAATGGATAGAGGCCAAGCCTGTTAAAGCGGCGAATCCGGACCGGTGATAGACTTCATATCGGGGTAGTGCACCGTTACGGTGTCCCCACGGTATCATCGCGATAACGGCACCAACTTCACGGCCGATGAGGTCAAATTATGGTGCAAAAACATGGGCATCAAGCTCGATTACGCCTCGGTCTATCACCCTCAAACCAACGGTCAAGTCGAGCAAGCAAAGCGGTCTAATCATGAGCGGAATTAAACCCGGACTAGTGCGGTCCCTCAAGGAATCTAATACGCCTTTGGGTTGAGGAGCTTCGACTCCGTACTACGGGGGCGCGGACCACGCCAAATCGTACTACGGATTCACACCATTTTTATGGTGTATGCGGCGCGAGGCGGTCTTGCCTGCGACATAATACATGACTCACCTCGCGTGCGCATGTATGAAGAAAGAAGAAGCCGAGCTTCGATCGGCGTGATAGTTTGGACGCATTGGAGGAGGAGCGGCGTGGCAAAAGCTTCGTTCCACATTCTATCAACAGCAGGCTCGAAGATATCAAAGCAGGGAAATGCGGGCCAAAGCTTATAACATTGGCGAACTAGTTCTCGCCTGCGGACAAGAAAAAGGACAAACTCAAGCCCAAATGGGAAGGTCCCTTCATCGCCGACCATGTCACGACCGGCGGAGCATACCGTCTGAAACGCGCCGGATAACCGACTGGAGCCGAACCCATGGAACGCAGCCCGTCTACGAAGATTCTACGCCTAAGCGCCGGACTCGAAGTTCGTCTCCTTCCTCCGTCCACATTTTCTATTTTTGCTGTCTTTTATTTCTCTCCTTCCTCCTCCTTCTTCCTAAAGCCTTTAGTGGCCCGTTTGCGCTTTGTTCGCACATATTTGACGCGTTGTACGCGCACATTATACCTGGGGGCTTCTTTACCAGAAGCTTATTTATATGGGCTTCAAGCCCAACACATGCGTCAAACTTCCGCATGTACCTTTTATTCACCATTATATCCATCGATATGACTTAAGTTTTGGCCAAGCTGGGTTGCCTGGCTCCTGTGCTTACCCCTACATTCCCGATTGTTCGGCTAGGTGGTAAAGGGAGCACCTCTGCAATTATTCTTGCCGGGTGAGCCGGATGTGTACCTCGGGGGGTGAAGTCGGCTAAGCGTTCTTAAGGGAATATTCGGTCGGTCAACTGAAAGATGATTTTTAACTATTTATCCATCTGCCTCCAGATGATTTTCTACTTTCTTAGCAGTTCGTACATGCACTTTAGGGGATGCCTCCCAGCGAAAGGAACCCTTAACGGAACTATTCTCCCTGGAAGATGTTTCTTACTATCCATGTAATATTACATAACTAGTTGGGCACTTGTCCGATACAGCAATAATGACCCCTACGCCTTGTCTCCACGCATGCCCCGGTTCTTATATAACCGCAAGGGTATTCAGACACACTCTGGATTGTTGGGTCCCAAGGTCGAAGCGAAAAGGTCCGCTATGACAAACGATCTACAATCCGGCTAGAAGACATTTTTATGTCATATTCAATTACATAGTTAACTCGACTCATTGTATTCCTCCTCAATGCCATCTAATAGGCTATCTAATTTACAATCTTGCTGGGAATACTTGGCGGCCAATTATACTTGGCCGTCTGATGGCTTTCTGAGGATCTCCTTCCCATCAGGCCCCACAGGTCCGACCTCGGCCATGTGGTTTGGGTCAGCCTTCGTGTACCGCGTATTTACCATGGCCCAGGCCTCCCTGGCGCCTTGACGGCAGGCCGATATCTTCCATAGTCGGAAGCGGATATCTTCCATAGTCGGAAGCGCCGCCGTGCTCCTTGAAGCCGCTCTGCCAGCTCCCCAATGCCTTCGGGCAGGGAGATAGATGGCCACAAGGCCTGGCCGACGCCTTTCATCACTTACCGAACTCTTTCGTGCAGCTGACGCAGTTCGGGAAGAATATCACCCGAAGAACTGGGCATCTCCTCCTCAGGAAGACCTGTGAGCAAACCTACATACATGTTTATGTTAGTCGCCTTCCTCGCCGAACTCTTTCAAAGTTCGCTCAAGCACTTACAGAAAATGCCGCGACGAAGCCGTCGATTCTCCTTTACGGAGTGAGACAACTGGGCACGAACATCCTTTAGTTCCTCACCCAGTTTGGTGTTGGCATCTTGGAGATTATTTTTCTCCTACCGCACCCTCGTAAGCACGCTCTCGCCGGCCTTTAGCTGGCGCAAGAGCTGTTGCTTGTCTGGATCTAGTCCGGCGCAATCTGCAATATTTTTTGTCAGATTTACACACCCACCGCACTTCATAACCTATTTATCTTTTGAAGCATATATTACCAGAGGTGGTCTCTGTGGCTCGCCCTGTAGCGGCTAGTGCGGCCTCAAGTTGGGCCTTGCATTCTTCAAGCTCACAGGACGATCGGGTATTCTTTTTGTAAGATCCTGCATAACAAGTGATCCTTAAATCAGTTATTCTAACTATTTTAAGTCTCGAGGGCTACTGGCATATATAACTGTCAAATTTCCTTACCTGTATGTCCTTTACATACTGCTCCGTGGCTCTGGCTAGACAATCTTGAGCGGCACGGAGGTGCGCATCTCCCGAATTGAAGGCATTCAAGGCCTCTTGGGAGAAACAAGCGTCACGAAGAACTGTCCGGCGGCGCCTGTGATTCATGGAGCTCTCCACCTCGGAGTTGGTGGCGGACAATTTGTCGGCATTCTCTGTCGGAGGAGCATCCGACGCACGCCTTGTGCTCGCCTCCGCTTCCGGACCCGGCTTTGGAGCCTGGCCGGCGGAGGCTCAATGGGCAACCTCTCCGCACTCAGTCCGGCGAGCGCTCTTTTTCCTGAAAAAAGCACCAGCGTTAGTACACCTTCCAAGAATCAATCCTGGGAATATGGTGACGCGCCATACCGTTGCGGTGGAGTTTCGATCCGGACCGCACTTCTTTTTAGCCTGCGGGGCCGTCTTGCCTTGTTGGCCGGCCGCTGAGCTCGGTCTCCTGCCTCGAAGGCGCCCCCTGTGAAACACCATTGGTATACGGTGATCAAGAAATTAGCATGGATGGGTCATTATCAGAGTATTGGGACATCGGTCTAGGTACCTGCGAGGCTGGAAGTATTCCAGGGTAGTCGGCCGTAATGGTAACCAAAGCATTGTCGATGCTAAGTTGGTGGAACACCCCGCCGATCAACTCCACCTTTATATCCTGATCCTCTTCGGAGGCCGGATCGAGGGACCATTCCGGATCCTCGGGTTGTGGGGGCGGGCTGTGTATCTTCTCCACGGCCGGCGCGATTCTGCGCAAAAACCATTAAATGAGATATTTAATCACGGGAACATGGATCGGACAGGCCACAAAGATGTTTGCTTACCCAACCGAGGATTATTCAAGAAAACTCGCTCGATGGGCTGGCGGCGGAGAAATCTTCCTCCTCCCTTTATACATAGTAGACAAGGTCTTCACCGGTTCGATGACCGATCCGGCCCTTTGCGGCCATGGCGGGTAACATCGTCCTCCCGTTGAAGTCCCACATGGGGTGGCCCCTATATTGGAGCGGTTGCACTCCCCTCATAATGCAGATTGCCATGACTCCAATCATGGTCAATCCGGCATGAGCCGGTAATCTTATTCGGCTCATCAAGTAAAGGACATCCGGTCATTTTCCCTCTGGGGGCTCCATGACGCCCGGCTTAAGCGCTTCTTCGGAGGGCGTTGCTAAACTCCGGAAGGCCGATCCGAGCAGGATCCGGCGGCGGGGCGTCCTCCATGTAAAACCATTCCGAAGGCCGGTCTTGACGCCTTCTTCGGGGTTCCGGATAGATATCCGGTCCCAGCGATGCGCCATAGTCCGGCTCCGCCCACTTGATATATTGACCCCTCATGAGAACGGGGTACTAGGCAGAATAATCTCTTCCACAGCGCAAAATGAGCCTCGATGCCCAAGAACAGTTCGCAAAGGGCCACGAAGCCCGCGATGTGCAAAATGGAGGCAGGTGTAAGGTGGTGCAGTTGGAGGCCGTAGAAGTCCAAGAGCCCCCGGAGAAACGGATGGATTGGAAATCTGAGTCCTCTTACTAGATAAGAGATAAAGCACACCCGCTCTCCTTTAGAGGATCGGGACACTCTCAGCTTGGTTTGCGCCCTTGTTGGTGGCTTGTCCGGCTTGGACCGGAACCATGTAGGCTTGGGGAAGAAATCCGTTGGTTTGGAGTTTAACTAGTTCGCTATGCGGGACTGAGCATCTCTCACAATTTCAGTGAGGGCTGGGGCGCGAGAGGAGGAGCCGTGTCATTTGTCCATGATGGAATGGGCTTTGGTCGAGGCGCTCAGATGAAAGCTTCCTTGAAGGGGATGGTGTGACTCAGATCTAGATCCTCGCCCCTTTTCTAGGCAGCTCATTTGCGCAGCCAGGGGTAAGTGTAAAATACCTGGCTTTTTGCATTCATTCAAACACGTGGAAGATGGCCATTATTGGGCGTAGAAGCCAAGGGCGCAGAATTTATCGAAGCGGACACTATTCGACAAGTATATGGAATTTGGAGAAGAACCCGCCTCGAAATGCGAAGACAATCAACACGCGGACTCATCGTCATTGAAGCCTGGTTAGGGGCTCTTGAGGGAGTCCCGGATTAGGGGTGTCCGGATAGCGAACTATCACCGTTGGCCGGACTCCTGGACTATGAAGATACAACATTGAAGACTTTGTCCCGTGTCCGGATGGACTTTCCTTGGCGTGGAAGGCAAGCTTGGCCATACGGATATGTAGATCTCCTACCATTGTAACCGACTCTGTGTAACCCTAACCTATCCGGTGTCTATATAAACCGGAGGGTTTTAGTACGTAGGAAAAACAACAATCATACCATAGGCTAGCTTCTAGGGTTTAGTCTCCTTGATATCGTGGTAGATCTACTCTTGTACTACCCATATCATCAATATTAATCAAGCAGGAGTAGGGTATTACCTCCATCGAGAGGGCCCGAACCTGGGTAAAAACATCGTGTCCCTCATCTCCTGTTACCATCCGCCTAGACGCACAGTTCGGGACCCCCTACCCGAGATCCGCCGGTTTTGACACCGACACCGCCTCCCTGTCACCTTCGGGGTGCGCGACAACTACCGCACCGAGCTCATCGACTTCGACGTCGCCCACATTCGCCTGCCATACAATGCCATCCTCGGGTACCAGCCAGCAGCCAAATTCATGGCCGTGACCCATCACGGCTACAATGTCCTCAAGATGCCAGGAAGTGGTGGAGTCATCACGGTGCCTTGTGAAGAGAGAGACGAGTGTGTTCCCTGGAGCGTGCTTTTCAAGCTGCATCACTTGAAGACCCAGATCACTGGAGCGGGAGGCTCCCCGAGGCTATTCCCAAGAAGAAGAAGACATCGCCTGGCCCGACCCCTCGGGAGGCAGGCCCCTCAGGGTCCGCGCCTGTTCAGGGGGCGCCTCCTTCTGTCGCGTAGGAAGACGCGGCCGGCGCCCTCCTCGAGCAAGGCTCGGGGGCTCTCTCTTGGAGGGCCACCGACTTTGCTAAGATCACAAGGGAGGCGCTTGGGCACCACTTGGAGGCGTGTTTCAAAGCATGTTTCCCTCAGGAAGGAGCGAGGCAAGGAGGGCCAAACCCTTAGGAGTTCGTCAGCCAGATCATTCAGGAGCTGCAGGAGTCAAGATTCGTGAGCGGCACCCGCCGCTTACCCGCCGTAGCTCCCCATACAGGCGAAGATGGTGGGCTGCGCGTCTGCATCGACATACCAGGGCTCAACCGAGCCGCCTCTCAGGAGCACCTCTGGCCCTCGCGCGGGGGGCGTTGTGAAGGTCCACCCCACAGCTACGTTCGCATGCCTTACGGTTTACCGAACGCGGTTGCCACGCGCCAACGCCTCATGAGGAGCATCCTGGAGGCTCAAGAGGCCAGGCGTTCCGCAGTCCTGGCAGAGATGGAGATGGTCCGCGAGGAGCCACCAGCACCTCCGTAGCCTCCCGAGGCTCCTGGGCCTGGGGGCTTGTGAAGATCGGCTTCCGCAGCACACGACGTCCGTTAGTTCAGCATCCCTTCGTATTCAACTTTACCAGGTGATATCCTTCGAGTTTCATTTTCAGCTGGGAGCGCCCCCCAGGTCTGCATCATTCCCAGGCCGCGTGGGTCCGTCCCTGCGGTGTGTATCCCTTTTGCTTCATGTTCCTAGATTACTTTATTTGGGGCGCCCCTCGGGCTGCATCATCCCCAAGTCGCTCGGCCCAGACCCAGTGATGTCTGCCTTCCCTACACCTATCTAAATGAACTTGCTCCTTCGTGATTAACATGTATGGCCTAGTCGCCCGCCCGATTGACACCAACTGATGGAGCTGCCCCCCAACGGCACGACGCTTGCGCATGGGTCCGTCCCTGCAACGCCGACAAACCTGAAATAGCTGAGCTCTGGCCGCGGCAGCCCCGCATAGCGCCACCTCGCCAAGCCTTCAGTGCCTCGTCACCCCTCCAGAGCAACCAACGGCTGACTGTCGATTGTCATGGCGAACTCTTGTTCTTTTTGTAATGACCCTGCAGGATCTCTTCAGGGAGCAGCGCCACGCGAGGCCCCCACGGCGTCTTCTTCACTCTCGTCCGCGCGAACCACTTGCACATTAAAGGGGGGGTACCTGAGCATCGCGACTCATGGGCTCCTACTAGCTCTCCAGCCCTCACCCTCTGGCCTTGTCCACGGCATCGCGACCTGGCATACCAGCGACGGCTGAGCCCCGCTCGAGATCCGGGACCCGAGGACGTAGAGCAGAAAGGGGAGTAAGGGCGAAAGGGAAGAGGCACGTGGCGACCTTGCCAGGCGACTCCTCATCTGCCGATGCACGGACCTAACGCCGCACCAGGAAGCGGTTTCTGACTCCCGAGATAAGTCATCCTCCGGAAACACCAGCCATCGCAGCACCGACCTCGCACCGAAGGCAATCCCGTGCTAGCAACGTCACGCTCCTTTCTCACCAAACAATGGCTACTTGAGCGCTAAAGGGGACCTCCTGAGCATCGCGACTCACGGGCTCTTACTGGACCCCGGGCCGCTCACCTCCTGGCCTTGACCATGGCATCGCGACCTGGCATACCAGCGACGGCTGAAGCCTGCCTTGGGACTAGGACCTGCCGGCGCAGAGCATCAAGCCCTCGTGAGGTTCGAAAGGAGAAAGTAAGCTAGGATGGGATGAGCATCTCGCAATACTTCATGACAAGGATCATATTAACAAACAGAACCATAGGCACCTTACAAGCCCCCACGGGGCGCGTTTTTCGATTCCTCCTAGGGAACAAAGGGAGCAGATCCGAAAGAATGCTAACTATACGCGCCTCCACAAGAGACGCCATCATAAACAGTGGGCCGTCAGGCACCGGCGCCAACCCCATCTAGATCAGAGACGGCAGCGGCCTGACGAGCCCGCCCTGTTCCGAGAGCGGCGCAAGCTCGGGGACTCATAGCTGTTGTCGCTCGTCTCCGGAGTCGCGAAGAGCTCGGCGGAGTCGCTGGATCCTCCGAAGCCTCCGCCGCCTGAGGAGCTGCCGAGGGAGCGGTCGGCAAGCCTAGTCCTCGCCGCGGCAGGGCCCCGACCACCCCTCTCAGGGCAGCAATCCAGCCGGCGTCCTTCCGCGTCGAAGACCTTGAAGAGCATCACAGAAGCGTCGTCGTACTCCAGGTGGATCGCGAGGGCGCCCCTCGTCCTGCAGACCCGGGCGATCTCGCCCCGACCTCGAGTCATGAAGACCTTGCACGGAGCGGCGACCGCGACCTCCGCTTCGATCGCCAAGGGTGCTGCGGTCGGCGTCTTTGCAACGTAGCTCTAGAGGTCCCCTCTGCGGAATCACGAAGGCGAAGGAGGGAGGAAGGCGAATCCAAGACTGAGGAGGCATGGCGGCGTGGAGCACAAACTCTCGGGAGGAGCCCTCGGCGTGGACTCCAGGGGGAACAACGCGCACCGCCATGACCCGCCGGCGCCGACAGCAGCGACGTCCATGGCGCTCGGCGTCAACTCCTTCAGGGCCCTCAATGCAGGCGTACAAGGGCAGCGGGAACCCTGGCGGCGGCCGCTCGTACCAGGGCCTCGACACCTCCTGTCGGGCGCCCTAGTCTCGACGGCAGAGGGCTAGCCGTTTCTTCGGCGGAAGCGGGTCGGGACCCTCTCGGGGAGCCTTTCCTTTCTCTTCCGCGAAGAACCGGCGGATCGGAGCCATTGCCGCAAAGTGGAGCAAGGGATGGAGAAGAGGGAGAAGCAAGAAGAGATGGACCAGAAGGGCACGCGCCGTTCCGTACTTATAGCCGGGGGAGGCCAACCGACGACCTCCACGATCACAGGTAATCATGACCCGCTTTGCATGTAGGGACTTGTCAATTCGTGCAGTCGCCGAGGCGTCGTGGGGAAGCAGAGACGCCCACGTCCACTCAACCGCCACGCGGCACCCTAGGCCGCAGGCTGTAAGGGCCCGCGGCGCTTCGCTCTTGCCCCTTCGCTTCTCTGCTTAGCCAAGTCCATGTGTGCCTTGGGCCCGGGGGCTACTGTCGGCGTTACGGGCAGGGTACCCAGACTTGTTGCACACTGCGGCCTGCGGCGCTGACTCAAGGAGTGGCCCGGCCGACCCATCTTCATCGGCACAAGCTTAAGACCCTCGCGAGGGCCAAGCCTCATGAGGCGGATGACAGAAGCCTCCTCGAGCACGGCCTCGTCAGTGGCTTGCGAGGAGGCGGAGAGATCAAGGCGGGGTACCTCACGAGGTGCCCATGACGCAAGCCATGACGACCAAGGGTGCCAGGCGGGCGCCAGCCCGCGCAGTGTCCTCGTTTCCTCTTTGATGCAAAGGATTCAAGCGCAGGCGAGAGCATCAAGCAAAGGCAGCCATTTCGGTGCAACAAGACCAAGACCAGCACAACGGTAGGAAGGAGGTCATCGTGGAGCCCAAGCCGGCGTCATCGTCAGAGCCTTTGGCAGGCGAGGACCAACTTTAGTCAGGATAAGTGTACTAGATGTTCCCCTTCAAATTGGCCAATTGTTGGCGCCCTTCCCGCTCAATATTTCCGAAGAGGCCCGGGGCCTTTGCCTATAAAAAGGACTAGCCTCCCACAGGGTAGAGGCATCTTGGATCCAGGGTCCGAAATCCAGAGAAAGAGAGAGAGAGAGAGAGAGCGGTCGAACTCCCCCTAGCAGTTCATCGCACCGGCCGAGAACAGACCCTCGCGAGGCTGTTCTTCCCTGTATTGTTCATCATCAGCCCCTGAGGCAATCCACCACACCACACACTAGAGTAGGGTATTACACCACAATGGTGGCCCGAACCAGTATAAACATTGTGTCCCTTGTGTTGCTCTTTATGTAGTTTCGATCCTTGCGAGGCGACGAGGTGCAGGTAGGGGGTGAGATCTCCGCGCGCACCCCAGAGTTAGAACCTAGAGGGTCTGCTGGAACCCGAAACCCGACAGCACCCAAGAACCGGTCCACCCACATATCAAATTATCAAAGTACCGAACGCGAATCATTTGAACGTGATGAAACTAGCTTGACAATAATTCCCATGTGTCCTCGGGAGCGCTTTTCTCTATATAAGAGTTTGTCCAGGCTTATCCTTTGCTACAAAACGGATTGGGCCACCTTTCTGCACTTTATTTACTTTTGTTACTTGTTGCTCGTTACAAATTATCTTATCACGAAACTATCTGTTACCTATTAATTCAGTGCTTGCAGAGAATACCTTGCTGAAAACCGCTTATCATTTCTTTCTGCTCCTCGTTGCGTTGGACACTCTTACTTATCGAAAGGACTACGATAGATACCCTATACTTGTGGGTCATCAAGACTCTTTTCTGGCGCCGTTGCCGGGGAGTGAATCGCCTTTGGTAGGTGGAATTTAGTAAGAAAAAAAAATTATATAGTGTGCTGAAATTTACTATCACTTGTTACTATGGAAGTAATCCTCTGAGGAGCTTGTTCGGGGTATCTTCACCCCGACCAGTAGAGCAAAGAGTTGCTCCTCAACCTACTCAACCTACTGAACCTACTGAAAATGAAAATGTCTACTTTGAAATTCCTTCGGGTATGATAGAAAAACTGCTAGCTAATCCTTTTGCAGGAGACGGAACAATGCATCCTGATGAGCACCTAATATATGTGGATGAAGTTTGTGGATTATTTAAGCTTGCAGGTGTGCCCGATGATGTTATTAAGAAGAAGGTCTTCCCTTTATCTTTGAAGGGAGATGCATTGACATGGTATAGGCTATGTGATGATATGGGATCATGGAACTACAAACGATTGAAATTGGAATTTCATCAGAAGTTTTATCCTATGCATCTTGTTCATCGTGATCACAGTTATATATATAATTTTTGGCCTCACGAAGGAGAAAGCATCGCTCGAGCTTGGGGGAGGCTTAAATCAATGTTATATTCATGCCCCAATCAAGAGCTCCCAAGAGAAATAATTATTCAAAAAAATTATGCTCGGCTTTCGGATAACAATCGCACCATGCTCGATACTTCTTGTGTTGGCTCTTTTATGATGAAGACTATAGAATTCAAATGGGATTTATTGGAAAGAATTAAACGCAACTCTGAAGATTGGGACCTCGACGAAGGTAAGGAGTCAGGTATGACACCTAAGTTTGATTGTGTTAAATCTTTTATGGATACCGATGTTTTCCATAAATTTAGCACTAAATATGGACTTGACTCTGAGATAATAGCTTCTTTTTGTGAATCCTTTGCTACTCATGTTGATCTCCCTAAGGAAAAGTGGTTTAAATATCATCCTCCCATAGAATTAAAAGTAGCTGCACCTATTAAAGTTGAAGAAAAGACTATCACTTATAATGATCCTATTGTTCCTACTGCGTACGTTGAAAAACCACCTTTCCCTGTTAGAATAAAGGATCATGCTAAAGTTTCAACTGTGGTTCGTAAAAGCAATACTAGAACTTATACACCTCCTGAGCAAGTTAAGGTTGAACCTAATATTGCTATCATTAAAGATCTCTTGTCTGATAATATTCATGGGCATGTTATTCATTTCTGTAATGAGACTGCTAGAATTTCCAAACCTTTTGCTAAAGATAAACATAGACCTGTGGTAGGCATGCCTGTTATTTCTGTTAAAATAGGAGATCATTGTTATCATGGCTTATGTGATATGGGTGCTAGTGTTAGTGCAATACCTCATGACTTATACAAAGAAACTATGCATGATATTGCACCTGCCGAGTTAGAAGATATTGATGTCACAATTAAACTTGCTAATAGAGATACTATATCACCAATTGGAATTGTTAGAGATGTTGAAGTCTTGTGTGGGAAAACTAAGTATCCTGTTGATTTTCTTGTTCTCGGTTCCCCACAAGATAGCTTTTGCCCCATTATATTTGGTAGACCCTTCTTGAACACTGTTAATGCTAAGATAGACTGCGAAAAGGATGTTGTTACTATTGGTTTGGGTGATATGTCTCATGAGTTTAATTCCTCTAAATTTCGTAGACAACACCGTGAAGAGGAATTGCCTAGTAAGGATGAAATTATTGGTCTTGCTTCTATTGTCGTACCTCCTAGTGATCCTTTAGAACAATATTTGCTAGACCATGAAAATGATATGTTTATGAATGAAAGAAGGGAAACAGATGAAGTATTCTTTAAACAGGAACCCATCCTGAAACAAATTTTGCCTGTTGAAATCCTAGGGGATCCTCCTCCACCCAAGGGTGATCCCGTGTTTGAGCTTAAACCATTGCCTGATACCCTTAAATATGCTTATCTTGATGAGGAAAAGATATATTCTGATATTATTAGTGCTAACCTTTCAGAGCATGAAGAAGAGAGATTATTGAAAACTCTAAAGAACCACCGCGCTGCTATTGGATATACTCTTGATGATCTTAAGGGCATTAGTCCCACTCTATGTCAACATAAAATAAATTTGGAGAAAGATGCCAAACCAGTTCATGATCACCAACGACGGCTGAATCCTAAAATGAAAGAAGTGGTAAGAAAGGAAATACTAAAGCTCCTTGAGGTAGGTATAATTTATCCCGTTCTTTGATAGTGGGTGGGTAAGTCCTGTCCATTGTGTTCCTAAGAAGGGAGGTATTACCGTCATTCCTAATGATAAAGATGAATTGATTCCGCAAAGAATTATTATAGGTTATAGGATGGTAATTGATTTCCGCAAATTAAATAAGGCTACTAAAAAGGATCATTACCCCTTACCTTTTATCGATCAAATGATAGAAAGATTATCCAAACATACACATTTTTGCTTTCTAGATGGTTATTCTGGTTTCTCTCAAATACCTGTGTCAGCTGATGATCAATCAAAGACCACTTTTACTTGCCCTTTCGGTACTTTTACTTATAGATGTATGCCTTTTGGTTTATGTAATGCACATGCTACCTTTCAAAGATGCATGATGGCTATATTCTCTGACTTTTGTGAAAAGATATGTGAGGTTTTCATGGATGATTTCTCCATTTATGGATCCTCTTTTGATGATTGCTTGAGCAACCTAGATCGATTTTATAGAGATGTGAAGAAACTAATCTTGTCTTGAATTGGGAAAAGTGCCACTTTATGGTTAATGAAGGTATTGTCTTGGGGCATAAAATTTCTGAAAGAGGTGTTGAAGTTGATAAAGCCAAGGTTGATGCTATTGAAAAGATGCCATGTCCCAAGGACATCAAAGGTATAAGAAGTTTCCTTGGTCATGCCGGTTTTTATAGGAGGTTCATTAAGGACTTCTCAAAAATTTCTCGGCCTCTGACTAATTTGATACAAAAAGATATACCATTTGTCTTTGATGATGGTTGCATAGAAGCATTTGAAATACTTAAGAAAGCATTGAGCTCTGCACCTATTGTTCAGCCACCTGATTGGAATTTACCCTTTGAAAGTATGTGCGATGCTAGTGATTATGCTGTAGGTGCTGTTCTAGGGCAAAGAGTTGATCAGAAATTAAATGCTATTCAATATGCTAGTAAAACTCTAGACAATGCTCAGAGAAATTATGCTACTACTGAAAAAGAATTCTTAGCAGTTGTATTTGCTTGTGATAAGTTCAGACCTTATATTGTTGATTCTAAAGTAACTATTCACACTTGATCATGCTGCTATTAAATATCTTATGGAAAAGAAAGATGCTAAACCTAGACTTATTAGATGGGTTCTCTTGCTACAAGAATTTGATTTGCATATTATTGATAGGAAGGGAGCTGAGAACCCCGTTGCAGAAAATGTTCTTGATGACCCACTACCTATTGATGATAGCTTTCCCGATGAACAATTAAATGTCATAAATGCTTCTCATCTTTGCTCCATGGTATGCTGATTATGCTAATTACATTGTTGCTAAATTTATACCACCTAGTTTCACATACCAGCAAAAGAAAAAGTTCTTCTATGATTTGAGACATTACTTTTGGGATGACCCACATCTTTATAAAGAAGGAGTAGATGGAGTTATTAGACGTTGTGTACCTGATCATGAACAGGAACAAATCTTACGCAAGTGTCACTCTGAGGCTTATGGAGGACACCACGCTGGAGATAGAACTGCACATAAGGTATTGCAATCCGGTTTTTATTGGCCTACTCTCTTCAAGGATGCCCGTAAGTTTGTCTTATCTTGTGATGAATTTCAAAGAATTAGTAATATCAGTAGACGTCAAGAAATGCCTATGAATTACTCACTTGTTATTGAACCATTTGATGTTAGGGGCTTTGATTATATGGGACCTTTTCCTACCTCTAACGGGTATACACATATTTTAGTCGTTGTTGATTACGTTACTAAGTGGGTAGATGCTATTCCAACTAGTAGTGCTGATCATAACACCTCTATTAAGATTCTTAAAGAAGTTATTTTTCCGAGGTTTGGATTCCCTAGATATTTAATGACTGATGGTGGTTCACATTTTATTCATGGTGCTTTCCGTAAAATGCTTGCTAAGTATGATGTTAATCATACAATTGCATCTCCTTATCAACCACAGTCTAGTGGTCAAGTAGAATTGAGCAATAGAGAGCTCAAATTAATTTTGCAAAAGACTGTTAATAGATCTAGAAAGAATTGGTCCAAGAAACTTGATGATGCATTATGGGCCTATAGAACTGCATATAAAAATCCTATGGGTATGTCTCCGTATAAAATGGTTTATGGAAAAGCATGTCACTTACCTCTCGAACTAGAACATAAGGCTTATTGGGCTATTAAAGAACTCAGTTATGATTTCAGACTTGCCGGTGAGAAGAGGTTATTTGACATTAGCTCACTTGATGAATGGAGAACCCAAGCCTATGAAAATGCCAAGTTGTTTAAAGAAAAAGTTAAAAGATGGCATGACAAAAGAATACAAAACCGTGAGTTTAATGTAGGTGATTATGTATTGCTATACAACTCTCGTTTAAGATTTTTTTTGCAGGAAAACTTCTCTTTAAATGGAAGGCCCTTACGTTATCAAGGAGGTCTATCGTTCCGGTGCCATAAAAATCAACAACTTCGAAGGCACAAATCCGAAGGTGGTGAACGGTCAAAGAATTAAACATTATATCTCAGGTAATCCCATAAATGTTGAAACCAATGTTATTGAAACCGTAACCCCGGAGGAATACATAAGGGACACTTTCCGGAACGCTTCAGACTCCGAAAAGGAATAGGTATGTGGTAAGGTAAGTAAACCGACTCCAAAATAGTTCTAAAGGCAATTTTTCTCCGTTTTGGAATATTTAGAAAAATAAAAAAATAAGAAGCAGTCCGGGAAGGACACGAGGCCTCCACGAGGGTGGAGGGTGCGCCCTACCCCCTGGGCGCGCCCCCCTGCCTCGTGGGCACCTCATGCGCCCTCCGGACTCCGTTTTCTTGCACGATACATATTAAAATTCATTATATAATCTCCCAAAGGGCTTGACTCCTGCATCACGCAAATATCCTCTGTTCTTGTTTCGAGCTGTTTTTTTGACAGATCTAGATCATCATGACGTCTCCAAGTGCCCCCAAGGACAAGTTCTTCTAGAAGGTCATCAATCCCTACCTCGCAGAGGTGCTGCAAAACCCTCAAACCATTGAGATGCATGAGGGGGTGCTGCACATCCGCGATGTTGAGGGACCGAAGAAGACCGGAAGCGTGGAGACAAGGCTTGAGGCAATGGAGCAACAAGTTTTCAAGTGCCAGGAGATGGTGGAGCATGGACTTGATTCCACCACAAGCTGGATGCCAAGGACATTGGGGAGGCCATCTTCAAGCTCCACGAGAAAATCGAGCACCTCCAAGCCCAAATCTATGACCTGCAAAACCAAAACTGTGAGTATGAATATAGATTCAAGAGAATGAGTTTGGCTGCAGATTTGAGGATCCTGGAGACTCGATCATCCTTCTATGATAGTGAGCCCATGCCTTGGAAGATGGACGACAAGCCTACTTCATCAACAACCCCATCACCACCACTTATGAGGAAGGAGACATAACCACATGGGTATGGGCACTCCCATTGGCAACTGCCAAGCTTGGGGGAGGTGCCCCGGTATCGTATCACCATCACACTCCTATCTTTTCCGTTTTTCTTAGTTCGACCCTTTTTAGTATTATCTTGATCTAGTAGAATAAATTTTTTGTATTATCTAGTTTTCAGTTTTGCTTTATGATCCCTCTTTGTAACCGAGTCCGTGAGCTATATAATAAAGATTAGTGTTGAGTCAAGGGCTTGATTATTTTGCCATGATCTTGAGGGAATAAAAGAAAAGAAAAGAATAAAAAGAAACAAAGAGATCATATTGATCTTATGGAGAGTAATGACTTCACATAGAAAGAGTATGATGATTAAAAATTGTTGGGAGTTGGCAAACATAGCTTTGGTCATCGTTGCAATTAATAGGAATGTCTGAGAAAGAGAGGTTTCACATATAAATATACTATCTTGGACATCTTTTATGATTGGGAGCACTCATTAAAATAGACATGCTAAAGAGTTGATATTGGACAAGGAAGGCAACGTAATGGGTTATGTTTTCTTATATCTGAGATAAAGTATATTGTCATGGATCATCCGACATGTTGAGCTTGCCTTTCCCCCTCATGCTAGCCAAATTCTTTACACCAAGTAGAGATACTACTTGTGCTTCCAAAAACCGTTAAACCAGTTTTGCCATGAGAGTCCACCATACTACCTATGGATTGAGTAAGATCCTTCAAGTAAGTTGTCATCGGTGTAAGTAATAAACATTACTCTCTAAATATGTATGATTGATTGGTGTGGACGAAATAAGCTTTATACGATCTTGTGATGTGGAAGAAATAAAAGCGACAGACTATATAATAAAGGTCTATGTCACAAGTGGCAATATAAAGTGATGTTCTTTCGCATTAAGATTTTGTGCATCCAACCCTGAAAGCGCATGGCAACCTCTGCTTCCCACTGCGAAGGGCCTATCTTTTATTATTACCTTCTACCTTATGCAAGAGCCATGGTGATCTTCACCTTTCCTTTTTATATTTTATCCTTTGGCAAGAACAGGATGTTGGAAAGATCCTGATATATATATATATATATATATATATATATCTAATGGGATGTGGGTTAGCATGAATTATTATTGTTGACATTGCCCTTGAGGTAAAAGGTTGGGAGGCAAAACTATAAGCCCCTATCTTTCTCTGTGTTCGATTAAAACTCTGTAACCACAAGTATTGCGTGAGTGTTAGCAATTATGAAAGACTAAATGATAGTTGAGTATGTGGACTTGCTAGAAAGCTCTGACATAGACTCTTTCTGATGTTATGATAAATTGCAATTGCCTCAATGACTGAGATTATAGTTTGTTAGTTCTCAATAAAGTTTCTGATTCATACTTCGCATTGTGAATAGATTATTACTTGAGCATAAGAAATCATATGAGAATATCCATATATGTTGCTGTTATGAGAATAATCATGATTCCCTCATGTCCGCATTTTATTTTATCGACACCTCTACCTCTAAACATGTGGACATATTTATCGTTATCGGCTTCCGCTTGAGGACAAGCGAGGTCTAAGCTTGGGGGAGTTGATACGTCCATTTTGCATCATGCTTTTATATCGATATTTATTGCATTTTGGGATGTTATTACACATTATGTCACAATACTTATGCCTATTCTCTCTAATTTTACAAGGTTTACATAAGGAGGGAGAATGCCGGCAGCTGGAATTCTGGGCTGGAAAAGGAGCAAATATTAGAGACTTATTCTGCACAACTCCAAAAGTCCTAAAACTCCACAAAATTATTTTTGAAATAATAAAAAATACTGAGCGGAAGAAATACCAGAGGGGGCCCACACCCTGGCCACGAGGGTGGGAGGCACGCCCTACCCCCTGTTGGCCCTCCGGTGCCGGTATTCTGCTATATCAAGTCTTTCGTGCGAAGAAAATTCATAAGGAAGCTTTCGGGATGAGACTCCGCCACCACGAGGCGGAACCTTGGCGGAACTAATCTAGGGCTCCGGCAGAGCTATTCTGCCGGGGACACTTCCCTCCGAGAGGGGTAAATCATCGCCATCGTCATCACCAACGCTCCTCTTACTCGGGAGAGGGTCAACCTCCATCAACATCTTTACTAGCACCATCTCCTCTCAAACCCTAGTTCATCTCTTGTATCCAATTCTTGTCTCTAAGTCTGGGATTGGTACCTGTAGGTTGCTAGTAGTGTTGATTACTCCTTGTAGTTGATGCTATTTGGTTTATTTGGTGGAAGATCATATGTTCAGATCCTATATGCATATTAATACTCCTCTGATTAAGAACATTAATATGCTTTGTGAGTAGTTACGCTTGTTCCTAAGGACATGGGCGAAGTCTTGCTATTAGTAGTCATGTGAACTTGGTACTCGTTCGATATTTTGATGAGATGTATGTTGTCTATCCTCTAGTGGTGTTATGCGAACGTCGACTACATGACACTTCACCATTGTTTGGGCCTAGAGGAAGGCTTTGGGAAGTAATAAGTAGATGATGGGTTGCTAGAGTGAAAGAAGCTTAAACCCTAGTTTATGCGTTGCTTCATATGGGGCTGATTTGGATCCACATGTTTCATGCTATGGTTAGGTTTACCTTAATACTTCTTTTGTAGTTGCGGATGCTTGCAATAGGGGTTAATCATCAGTGGGATGCTTGTCCAAGTAAGGGAAGCACCCGAGAACCGGTCCACCCACATATCAAATTATCAAAGTACCGAACGCAAATCATATGAACGTGATGAAAACTAGCTTGACGATAATTCACATGTGTCCTCGGGAGCGCTTTTCTCTATATAAGAGTTTGTCCAGGCTTGTCCTTTGCTACTAAAAGGATTGGGCCACCTTGCTGCACTTTATTTACTTTTGTTACTTGTTGCTCGTTACAAATTATCTTATCACAAAACTATCTGTTACCTATTATTTCAGTGCTTGCAGAGAATACCTTGCTGAAAACCGCTTATCATTTCTTTCTGCTCCTCGTTGGGTTCGACAATCTTACTTATCGAAAGGACTATGATAGATCCCCTATACTTGTGGGTCATCACCGCCGAATCGGGAGGCAGCCGGCGCAGGATTCGGCACCTCCGGCGGTCCGGCTGCCGCGGTAGGCCTCCGCCGGGTCTTAGGCTGCAGTCGACCTCCTTCCGTCGGCCGTGATCCTGTCCACGGCCGTTGCGCCGGCCGCACGACCGCCGCACCAAGCCCTCCGCCCGGTTGCCGAACCATTCTTCGCCGCCCACCGAGCTCCTCTTGGCTGGCCTCCAAGCTCATTTCTTATCACCGCCGCCGTCCAGAGCCGACCGCAGCCATCCGCAGCTGTCAGCAGCAGCCAATCCAACCGGCGGCCATCTTCTTCCACCATGCGCACAAGGTGTTCGACAGAATTCCCCAAGGCTGCTGGCCGGTTTTGGACCATGAATTTGGACCATCTATTAGAGTTGCTCTTTTGGACCATGAATTTGGACCATCTATTGGAGTTGGCCTTTTTTCGGAGCTCCAAAACACACTTTTTGGCGGTCCAAATTTTACATCTCGGTTTTGGACCGTCAAAATTTGGACCATCTATTGGAGATGCTCTGAGACAAGCGGTTTTGCAACCCAGACATTTTGAGTATATGTTTGCTAACAGAACTGTTTTCCTCCATCTTACAACTGTAGAACTTGTCGGAGACTTCATATCTCTCGACCCAGGCATGAGCTTCGAAAACCATTTTCAGCTCCTGGAACATCTCATATGCTCCGTGTTGCTCAAAATGCTTTTGGAGCCCCAATTCTAAGGTGTAAAGCATGCCGCACTGAACCAGGAGTAATCATCACTACGCGTTTGCCAGACGTTCATAACGTCTTGAGTTGCGGGGAAAATGGGTGTGTCACCTAGCGGTGTTTCAAGGACATAAGCTTTCTTGGCAGCTATGAGGATGATCCTCAAGTTACGGACCCAGTCCGTATAGTTGCTACCATCGTCTTTCAGCTTGGTTGAACGCATTAAGTTGAGAGCAACATTAGCGTGGGCCATTGGGTCTACAAGATAGATTGTAAAGACAATTTTTTATATTAAGTTCATGATAATTAAGTTCATCCAATCAAATTATTTAATGAACTCCCACTCAGATAGACATCCCTCCAGTCATCTAAGTGATACATGATCCGAATCGACTAGGCCGTGTCCGATCATCACATGAGACGGACTAGTCATCAACGATGAACATCTCCATGTTGATTGCATCTACTACACGACTCATGTTCGACCTTTCGGCCTCTCGTGTTCCGAAGCCATGTTTGTACATGCTAGGCTTGTCAAGTCAACCTACGTGTTTCGCATGTGTAAATCTGGCTTACACCCATTGTATGCGAACGGTAGAATCTATCACACCCGATCATCACGTGGTGCTTCGAAACAAAAAACCTTCGCAACGGTGCACACTTAGGGGGAACACATTTCTTGAAATTTTAGCGAGGGATCATCTTATTTATTTATCCTAACATCATTCTAAGCAAATAAGATGTAAACATGACAAAATCACATGCAAATCATAAAGTGACATGATATGGCCAATATCATCTTGCGCTTTGATCTCCATCTTCGAGGCGCGGCATGATCACCATCGTCACCAGCATGACACGATGATCTCCATCATCGTGTCTTCATGAAGTTGTCTCACCAACTATTACTTCTACTACTAAGGCTAACAGTTAGCAATAAAGTAAAGTAATTACATGGCGCTTCTATTGACTCGCAGGTCATACGATAAATTAAGACAACTCCTATGGCTCCTGCCGGTTGTCATACTCATCGAGATGCAAGTCGTGATTCCTATTACAAGAACATGAACAATCTCATATATCACATATATAATTCATCACATCCTTTTGGCCATATCACATCACATAGCATACCCTGCAAAAACAAGTTAGACGTCCTCTAATTGTTGTTGCATGTTTTACGTGGCTGCTATGGGTTTCTAGCAAGAACATTTCTTACCTACGCAAAAGCCACAATGGTGATATTCCAATTGCTATTTACCCTTCATAAGGACCCTCTTCATTGAATCCGATCCGACTAAAGTGGGAGAGACAAACACCCGCTACCCACCTTATGCAACAAGTGCATGTCAGTCGGAGGAACCTGTCTCACGTAAGCGTACGTGTAAGGTCGGTCCGGGCCGCTTCATCCCACAATGCCGCCGAATAAAGATAGGACTAGTAACGGTAAGCAAATTGACCAAATCATCGCCCACAACTACGTGTGTTCTACTCGTGCATAGAATCTACGCATAGACCTAGCTCTGATACCACTATTGGGGAACATAGTAATAATTCAAAAAAATCCTACGTGTCACCAAGATGAATCTAGGAGATACTAGCAACGAGAGAGAGGGAGTGCATCTTCATACCCTTGAAGACTGCTAAGCGGAAGCGTTACGAGAACGCGGTTGGTGGAGTCGTACTCGCGGCGATTCAAATCGTGAAAGATCCTATCCAAGCACCGAACGGACGTCTCCAAGATCCAATTCAAATCGCGAAACACTGTTGGGGACGTCTCCTCCTTCTTGATCTAGCAAGGGGGGAGGAGAAGTTGAGCGAGAACTTCAGCAGCATGACGGCGTGGTGGTGGTGGAGCTTGTGGTTCTTCGGCAGGGTCTCGCCAAGCACTAAGGAGGAGGAGGAGGAGGTGTAGGAGGGGCGAGGGCTGCGCCAGGGGAAGGGTGCAGCTCCCATGCACCTCCCCACTATATATAGGGGTGGAGGGGGTTGGTTTCTTGCCCTCCAAGTCCATTGGGGCGTTGGCAAAGGTGGGAGGAAAGAAATCCCATCCTTTCCCTTCCCCACCGATTGTTATCCCCCCTTTTTAGGGATCTTGACCATATCCCTTCGGGATATGATCTTATTCCTTCTAAGGGGAGATCTTGGTGCACCTTGACCAGGGGTGTGGGCCTTGCCCCCACTACCCACGTTCATGTGGGCCCCCCATGCAGGTGGGCCCCACTCCGGAACCTTCTAGAACCTTCCCGGTACAATACCGAAAAATCCCGAACATTTTCTGGTGGCCATAATAGGACTTCCCATATATAAATCTTCACCTCCGGACCATTCTAGAACAACTCGTGACGTCCAGGATCTCATCCAAGACTCTGAACAACCTTCGGTAACCACATACAATTTCCCATTACAATCTAGCGTCACCGAACCTTAAGTGTGTAGACCCTACGGGTTCGGGAACCATGCAGACATGAACGAGACATCTCTCCGGCCAATAACCAATAGCGGGATCTGGATACCCATATTGGCTCCCACATGTTCCATGATGGTCTCATCGGATGAACCACGAAGTCAGGGATTCAATCTATCCCGTATAAAATTCCCTTTGTCCATCGGTATGTTACTTGCCCGAGATTCGATCGTAGGTATCCCCATACCTCGTTCAATCTCGTTACCAGCAAGTCTCTTTACTTGTTCCGTAACACATGATCCCGTGGCTAACTCCTTAGTCACATTGAGATCATTCTGATGATGCATTACCGAGTGGGCCCAGAGATACCTCTCCGTCATACGGAGTGACAAATCCCAGTCTCGATTCGTGCCAACCCAACAGACACTTTCGGAGATATCGGTAGCGCACAATTATAGTCACCCAGTTACGTTGTGACGTTTGATACACCCAAAGCATTCCTACGGCATCCAGGAGTTGCACAATCGCATGGTCTAAAGAAATGATACTTGACATTAGAAAAGCTCTAGCAAACGAACTACACGATCTTGTGCTATGCTTAGGATTGGGTCTTGTCCATCACATCATTCTCCCAACGACATCCAATGTCCATGGTCAGGAAACCATAACCATCTATTGATCAATGAGCTAGTCAACTAGAGGCTCACTAGGGACATGATGTGGTCTATGTATTCACACATGTATTACGGTTTCCGGTTAATACAATTATAGCATGAACAATTGACAATTATCATGAACAAGGAAATGTAATAATAACCATTTTATTATTGCCTCTAGGGCATATTTCCAACAACAATGACAACATACTACGATTTCTGAAGGATTCTTTTGGAGGATTTCAGTACATACATGCCCCCCCCCCATATTTCTTGCTTGATCCATATGGTTACAATCAATAAGCATTTCTCCTTTGGATTCATCTGTACTAGTTTTCTTAGGGAACTTTTCATCCACTCCAACCTCTTGTGAAGAAGGCTACATTTTTCTAGAATGTAATCAAATGGCCTTGTTAATCATGTCAGATCAAAAATGGCATGTTAGTGCATTTTACAAATCCTGCAAGCCAAATAGGCCTGTAGTAATGTTCAAAACTGCATGTAGGCACTAACACATTTTATTCTTTTGCAGATAAGATTAGGCCTAGTGGTGGATAATGTGATACAATATAACAATCACGTCGAATGCCTAGATCCGCATCTCTCAGAAATTACTTTGAACTCCTACCGAGGGACCTTACCTGAGATTTATTCGCCAGGTTCTTTGTTCTTAGAGCAAGGGTGCTGAAGGAAATGAGATTTGCCCTACATTTATTTCGCAAAAATGAATGGTTTATTGATCAGCGCCGGCGCCTGCGGCAGAATGGAATAGGCTCCAAAAATGTTGAATTTCATTTTGGAACTTCAGATGATAGAGTAATCGGAAGTCATCGTGTCAACCCCATACATGACTTTTTAGTGGCTGGCCCCTTTGCAAAAATTGTGAGGTTTTGAAACCAGACCATTGAATTTGAGTCATATAACTCTGGAATTTGAACCTTGTAATATTTCGAGCTTTTGTGGTACAATCATTGAAATGGCATCGTATGAGACTCGTATATTGGTAGCACTATTTTGACCTTAATATGCAATGGTCTTAGATTTTATTAACCATTCTCGAATTTCTTTACCTTGTCGATCTCACAGCAAATGATCTGTATAGCTAACTTCAGTGCAATCTTCGACATTATGGCACACAGTTCGTTTCTTCCACCGTGTGCCATGTAGAGCGCATAATTAATTATCACACTCGAGTGTCCACCATCACCCTTCTGTGTAACTTTTAACTTATCACCCACGGGTAAACTTTCCACACACTTCGTTTTTACAAAGCTTTTTGCGAATAAACGCCCACGATTTGTCCCTCTTCTAGCCGACGCGTGGCCAAACTAGCCGGGCGGGAACCTTGCGCGGTAAAGTGCGCGGTAGCGCAGGAACAGGCTCACAGACGATACATTTGGTGCCTCTTCGAGCCCACGCATGCGGTGCACTGTTGTCAAGCATGCACTGGAATCCTATGCTATGAACGCACAAGACGTGACGATTACAGGCCGGTCGACCCCCATTTATTACAGCGGCCAACCTTTCGATCGTGCCCCACCATTGCAAGAAGCACACCCACCATGAGAAATTCTTAGAGGGTATCCTGCGCGGCTCCAATGGCGCTCCGAGCGGCTACCGGCGACAAGCAGCAGTTCACCATGCGTGTCGTGGTGGACACCCACAGAAGGTTCATGGACCTCTCGGTGGTGTACACCAACGACCCGGTCTGGGTGGAGCACTCCATCCACATCATGGAGCTGTTGCTTGCCGAGGAGAAGTACAAGGTGGTCAGGTTCGACCTCGAGTACACCCGCGCTCATGTCGGGTCTCCTCCCAAGGTCGTCGTCGCCCAGATGTGCGTTCGCCACCACGTCCTCATCTACCACTACTGCCTGGCCACAAGGCCTTGTGAGCGTTTCGCCAGGTTTGTCAACAGCCCCCACTACATGTTCGATACGGTGGACATCACCAACAATGTAAAGGCGCCCAAGAATTCGGGCATCGCCTGCCAGAATCTTGTCGAAATCCAGGGCCAATACAAGATCTGGGGCAGCAAGGAGCATGAGAAGGACTCATTGGTTCACCTCGCCGAGGCCATCATCGACCCCTACTATAGAGACATGAAGGATTCGTGCAACAAGGACAAGCGTGCCCGGCACTCGGCCTGGATGGGGAAACTCGACAAAGCTCACGTCGTGTACGCGGCCAAGGAGGCGTACACGAGCTACGACATGTACAGGCGGATCGTTGACATGAGTAAGTGCCTCCTTCCACAAAACAGCCAAGGATCCAGCCGGAAGCATAGCAATGCCAAGCGTCGTTGCAACAATAAGTAGATGATTATATCCTTGTTTCTCCTACTTTAGTATGCAAGTAATTGCTTACTTTGTCGTGTGGAAATGTTATGTGTGTAGTCACTTGTGTAATTGTATGCTTAATTTGGTTATGCAATGCTGTCTTTTTAAGTATATATGTTGATCCACTGTAGACAGAGCGTAGATGTTGTGCAGATAAAGAATATCACATCGCATACGGACTAAAGAATGGAACCCGTCGGTGATGTTTTCATCAATCACTCACAATTGTATACCAGCAATCGTTTGCTCACAACACACACAGCTTGTTAGAAGTAATCGTCTGTGTTGTTATCGGTCTTCGCACACGTTTCCGATTACAGACCTGTTTGCCGCGTACCACACACATCTTGTTAAGTTGAACCATTTTTGTTCTCATTCTCAACGCAAACAGTTCATCTGAGTGAACCGCATGCCGTATATCGCACACACCTTGATCTGGCTGACCGTTTCTTTTGCGTTGCCTAATCACAAACAGTTCATCCGAGTAAACCGTATGCTGTATATCACACACACCTTCTTTTGGCTGCTCGTTTCTTTTGTTCCCCCTCATCGCAAACAGTTAATTGAGCTGAACAGTATGCCCTGCATCGCACACGCAACTAATATCTGAACCATGTATGATGCATCCTCCATCGCAAACATTTTGCACCTTTTTGACGGGTTTTTTACACCACCTTTTGTGATTATGGCATCGCATACAGTTTCGTCGAAGGGTCTCTGATCGTAGTGTCGCGTTAGCAGCATCCTGCAGTAGTGGTGGTGTCTACATACCCTTCTAGACCGAAAGCGTTAACAATCTAGAGATCATGGTTGGCATAGTCGTACTCGTGTCGCGATCCAAACGATCCAATTACCGCACGTGCAGCACCTCCGAGTTTAGCACACGTACGGCTCAGCAGCATCCTCTCCTTCTTGATCCAGCAAGTGAGGGATAGGAGGTAGATGAGATCTTAACCAACATGACGGCGTGGTGGTGGCAGCGGAACTCCAGCAGGGCTTTGCCAAGCGCGTACCGATGAAACGTGGAAGGAGTTGGGAGAGGTAACGGGCAAGGATCGAAGGGGGCTGACCCCAACGCCTCCCCACCTTTATATAGGCGTGGAGGGAGCTGGTAGCTTGCCCTCCAAGGCCCTAGGGTCGTTGGTCAAAGGGGGAGGAAGGAAATCCCTCGGATCTTGGTGCGCCTAGACCAGGGTTGTGGGGACTTTCCCCACTACCCACGTTCATCTGGATCCCCCAACGCAGGTTGGCCGTACTCCAGAACCATCTAGAACCTTCCCGGTACAATACCGAAAAAACTTGAACTTTTTTCGGAACCCCGATAACAACTTTCCATATATGAATCCTTACCTCCAGACCATTCCAGAGCTCCTCGTGATGTCCCGGATCCCATCCGGGACTCTGAACAACCTTCGGACTTTCCACTATTAATATCTCAACACTACCCTAGCACTACCGAACATTAAGCGTGCGACCCTACGGGTTCGAGAATCATGCAGACATGACCGAGACTTCTCTCCCGTCAATAACCAATAGCGGAAGCTGGATGCCCATATTGATTCCTACATATTCAACGAAGATTGAGGGAGTCCTGGATTAGGGTGTCCTCAGACAGCCGGACTGTTGGACTATGAAGATACAAGATTGAAGACTTCGTCCCGTGTCCGGATGGGACTCTCCTTGGCGTGGAAGGCAAGCTTGGCAATACGGATATGTAGATCTCCTCCCTTGTAACCGACTCTGTGTAACCCTAGCCCCTCAAGTGTCTATATAAACCGGAGGGTTTAGTCCGTAGGACAACAACAATCATACTGTAGGCTAGCTTCTAGGGTTTTAGTCTCTACGATCTCGTGGTAGATCAACTCTTGTAATACTCATATCATCAAGACCAATCAAGCAGGAAGTAGGGTATTACCTCCATCGAGAGGACCCGAACCTGGGTAAACATCGTGTCCCCCGCCTCCTGTTACCATCCACCTTAGACGCACAGTTCGGGACCCCCTACCCGAGGTCCGCCGTTTTTGACACCGACATTGGTTCTTTCATTGAGAGCTCCACTGTGCCGTCACCGTAAGGCTTGATGGCTCCTTCAATCATGGGCAACGATGTGATCCAGGGTGAGGTTTTCCTCCCCGGACAGATCTTCATATTCGGCGGCTTCATACTGCGGGCCAATTCGCTTGGCCATCCGGAGCAGATCGAAAGCTATGCCCCGCCATCGTGTCGGTTGGAAACTTGAACTATGCTGCCGACATCCGCGAAGACTTGATCTTCGACGGATTCGAACCCATGTCAGGTGCGCCGCAAAATCACAATGGGCATGACTTAGCTCTGTCGTCGGACAGTGGTCAGGAGATCACACCTGCAACTACTCCGGCCCTTAATCCGGAACAAATTGCGCCATCGGAGGACGGGTGGATAGACCCCGCCACGAAGGCCGCACTCTCAATGGCGATAGAGCCGAATACTGACTTGACCTCCCACGAGAGCCGTGTTGCCGAACCGTCGGGTTCATCCCCGGCCACAGGCTCCAAGCCGCTTACATCTGTGCCTATCGAATCCGATCGGGCACCAATCATGGAGTTTACCTCCGCGGATATCTTTCAGCACTCGCCTTTCGGCGACGTGCTAAATTCATTAAGATTCCTCTCCTTGTAAGGAGGCCCTTGGCCGAACTATGTCCTGCTAGAATGGGAAGCGGACGACAAAGAAATCCGCGCCCCACCCACCACCCACTTAGTAGCCACTGTCGACAATTTAACCGACATGCTCGATTTCGACTCCGAAGACATCGACGGTATGGACGACGATAAAGGAGACGATCAGGAACCACCGCCTAGAGGGCGCTGGACAGCCACCTCAACACACGATATATATATATGGTCGATACACCCAAAGAAGACAACGACAAGGAATGGAAGGATGCAGCGATGGATAGCTCCCTTGAGAAGCAACCAAAGCAATGACGTAGGCGCTGCTCCAAATCCCGCCTCGGCAAAAACAGCGATAACAGCGCAAGAGAAAATAACACCCCAGCCGACTCAAGAGGAGACGACAACATTGACCCAGCGATAGAGCAGGATGAACCAGCGAACGGCGAACATAGTACAGAGCAGCTGTCCGAACACGTCGACGCCGAAGATAAAACTCATCAACCTCTCTCCGGAGAGGAAAACAGTCCGGACGACGACGCACACGTCATCCTGGAAAGACACACGGAACAAGAGAGCCTCCATAGAAGGCTCATTGCCACCGCGAGGAGTCTGAAGAAGCAGAAGCAAAGTCTTAAGGCCGCGCAGAATACACTCAACAGTAGATGGAACAAAGTGCTCGACACTAAAGAAAAGTATGGTGGTAGCCGCCATACAAAGAGCTATCCAAAGCGCAAGTTGTTGCCTGAGTTCGACGACGAGGCTGTAGAGCCTATATAGCCGAAGAATAAAACGGTCGATCAGCCAGATCGACCACCTCGTGGCCGCGGTAGGGCGGCTAACGGGGCCGCACATAAGTCGGCACACGATTTACGTGAGGACTTGTGCCAAAAATCCGGTATGACTAGGTCCATCTATGGATCTAGGAAGCGCACTCCGGCACAAAATCAAAACCGAATACAACAACCGCCCGAACACCGCGATACATCCAAATACAGGGGTGCCGCACACCCCCTATGCTTCACCGACGAGGTACTGGATCATGAATTCCCAGAGGGATTCAAGCCCGTGAACATAGAGGCGTACGACGGAACGATAGACCGTGGGTGCGGATTGAGACTTCATTCTCCATATCCATATGGCTCACGGAGACGATCTCCACGCCATTAAATACCTGCCCCTCAAGCTGAAAGGACCATCTCGGCACTGGCTGAAGAGCCTCCCCGAAAATTCAATAGGAAGTTGGGAGGATCTTGAGGATACTTTTAGGGCCAATTTCAAGGGACTTATGTCCGACCTCCGGACGCAGACGATTTAAGTCATATAATTCAACAGCCCGGAGAGTCAGCCCGAAAGCTTTGGAACATATTTCTCACTAAGAAAAACCAAATCGTCGACTGCCCGGACGCCGAAGCCTTAGCAGCTTTCAAACACAACGTTCGCGACGAACGGCTTGCCAGAAACCTCGGCCAGGAGAAACCAAGGACAATGGTAGCCTTAACAAGCCTTATGACCCGCTTTTGCACGGGCGAAGATAGCTGGCTAGCCCGTAGTAGCACCAGCGACCCAGGCCCATCCGAAGTCAGGGATGGCAATGGAAAACCACGGCGCAATAAAAGCAAGCGTCAAAATAACGAAGACAGCCCAGCCAACACGGTGATGGCGCCGGATTCAGGGGCTCTCTACCCGGTCAGCGGAAGAAGCCTTTCAAAGGCAACAGAGATGGACCGTCCAACCTCAACAAGATTCTAGACAAATTATGTCAGATTCACGGCACCTCCGACAAACCTGTGAATCACACCCACAGAGAATGCTGGGTCTTCAAGCAGGCCAGCTAGCTAAATGCCAAACACAAGGGGAGGGAGACACCAAGTGAAGACGAGGATGAGCCTCGTCAGCAAAGCACTGGGGGACAGAAAAAATTCCCACCAGAGGTCAAAATAGTGAACATGATTCACGTAACAGAAAGAAAGGGAAAACATGCACTCAAAGACACATGCGCCGTAGAGCCCGACACCCCGAAGTTCAACCCTTGGTCGGCCCGCCCAATCACCTTTGATTGCAGGGATCACCTGACAAAGTATCCGGCATGGAGGATTGGCTGCCTTGGTGCTAGACCCAATTATCAACGGATACCATCTCACCCAAGTCCTTATGGACGGCGGCAGTAGCCTGAATCTGATATATCAGGACACAGTCCGCAAACTGGGGATGGACCCAACAAGAATCTGCCAAAGTACTACTACCTTTAAAGGGGTAGTACCAGGCCCAGAGGCCTGCTGTATGGGCTCTCTAGTACTAGAGGTTGTATTCGGTTCACCCGACAACTTCCGAAGTGAAATGTTAACCTTCGAAATCGCTCCATTCCGAAGCGGCTATCAAGCACTACTCGGAAGAATAGCTTTCGCTCATTTTAATGCAGTACCGCATTACGCTTCTCTTAAGCTTAAGATGCCCGGTCCACGTGGCACCATCATAGTTAGTGGAAATATTGAGTGTTCCTTACGCGCGGAAGAACGTGCGGAGGCTTTAACAGCCGAACACTGGACGGCCTCCCCAACCAAAATAAATGATCGGTCGTCAAGACCGCGGACACGGCTAGACGAGTCCGGCGCATCACTAGCTGTAACAGCCTAGATATACCTGAGATTGGTTTGCCGACTATACTCCCATAGGCGGTACCAGGGGCTTCCCGCGTGTGAAAAGGACTAGTTCGGCTCCACTTTACTTACCTTGAATTTTAGTGGTTTATTGAGAATACCCAATTTTGCGCACGACAACTTTCACCTAAGTTCTTCTCTTTTACAGATGACAATCGTGCTACACCCTTCCAGGATACGGCACAACGGAGACACAGGCGCAGACGTGCAGCAGGGACCCGCTCAAAGGTTTCTTTTTAGATTAAGACCCTGTGTAAACCTTTCTCACTGTATTTTGTTGCTTCAAATCCTCTAGACACTCAGTATAGCCGAGAAGGATGCTGACGTTATTGGCATTTGGCCACGTCAGAATAATCCACGTACCTCGACATTCGGGGTTCATTATCAAGGGCATTGCTCAGCCCGGTACATGTTATAAAGACCGAATACCTTAGGGAGTGTTCGGCGTCGCGAGTTTGTCCTTATATGCATCAGCTCTGAATCATGTCTTTGGTCAAATATTGGGTTTGCCCGGCTCCCGTGTTTCGCTATCTTACGTTCCGCTCTATCGGCTAAGGTGGCACCGGGAGAACTACTGCGATTGTGCCCTGGTTCATCCGGACGAGCACCTCAGTAGAGAAAGCCGAAAACTGACTGTCATGATAAGCGTGAGACTAGTCAACCACTCAATGACTTAGCGGAATCTTTGGGATTCTCCGCATTAACGAAGGGCCGGTTTTCCCGGTCATGTACGTACGCGCCCCGAATTCGGATGAGTGTGGAAATACCAGGGGCTACATAGTAGCCCCACGGTCAAACTCCTATGGTCAAGTGAAAGTGTTAAAGCAATATAGTATGATTGCCTCGTTCGCCGTGCTACCACCTCCTTAATGGACCAAGACGTTGGATCAAGTGTGAAGACGTGCTTTTGCGGACACCCCCGCAATATATGTGTGGGGGCTGAAGCCGATGACTCCAAACATATATATATATATACATATATATATATATATATATATATATATATATATATATATACATAAACGACCGCACAGGAGGCATAATAATACTTTCAGGCAAAAGTATAAACACAGCCTTTACAATTCAAATAACATTGTTCTTACAATGGGGATACATGTCACTAGAACATAACATTTTTCGAGCACTGAGCCTCTATTAAACGAGCGTCTTCAAGGACCTCTTCAAAGTAGTGCTTTCGGTCGATACTCGACCTCTACGGCCGAACTCTGGTTGCGATGGCGATGGCCTCCATCTCTGCCCAGTATGTCTTGACACGGGCAAGGGCCATCCGCACACCCTCTATGCACGCCGACCTCTTCATAGCGTCGATATGCGGCACGGCACCAAGGAATCATTGCACTAAGCCAAAATAACTATTCGGCCTTGGTCCTTCCGGCCAAAGATGATCCACAACAGACCTCATGGCAAGCCCGGACAACCTATGGAGCTCGGCCCACTCAGTCATTCGCTCATTTAACAGCAGTGGCCGCACCAGAACATAGAACTGCGACTAGAACAGCTTTTCCACTTCACGATCTTTTTGATATTTGAAAAACTCAGCCGCATCAGCAGCACTCGCTGCCAAATCCACGTATGCATCCGTAGAACTCCATAATTGATCGAGAAGGGCATACTTCGGATCTCCGAACTTCGTCCGCAACAAAAAGGGCTTCCCAGCCGCGATATCTCCAGCTTGACGCAGCTCCTCCTTCGCCGCTCTGATTTTAGAGCGGGCTTCCTTGGCTGCTACCATGGCCTTCTCCAGGTCCGTCACCTTCGCTCGGCTTTCCTTTTCAAGAGCTCGTAGCGATCGGCGGCATCTTTCAACTCAACGGCCATCTTGGCTATTTTATCCTTGCTTTGGCAATGCGCAGCCTGTTCGGCTCTCAGCTATTCGACCGCCTTTAGAGCGGCCGCATCACTCTTCCTGGCTTGTTCATTGGCTCGAGCAAGTTCCACCCGAAGGGTCTCCACAGCGGCAGCTCCATCTGCAGTCGCAACATATTAAAAATACTAGCATCATGCTCCTCTTATTATGTGTTGATCACCGGAGAAATCACATACCCTGTGCCTCGTCAAGCCGCTTGTTTACAAGCACGATGTCAGCATCTGCCGCATCAAGTTGCCGCTTCAGCTCGGCAAACTCACCAGTCCGGCTAGCCACCGGACAACCAGCCACCTACACATGAAGGCGGCATGATTATTACCTGGGACTATGATCCTCTGTTTGCTGCCGTTTTCAACAGCAACCAAAGTGTAGCGACCCGACCTCAGATGGTCTAGTCTCTGTGCTTTCGTATCATCCCTGGATCGGTAATGCTGACACACACAGTACTCGAAGGATTTATAACAGAGTAGCAATCACACACTTATTACATCGAATGTCTCAAAAGAGAACTTATTACAATAATATGGCTTAAGGCCATCTAATGCGATAACAGCGGAAGGCTTGGAAGATAAAGTGAGTCCATCAACTCCAACGGCATAATCGAGCTGCATGGCAGCGACCTATCGAACTTTACTCCTCGTCTGAAAAGTCTGCAACATAATATGTTGCAGCCAACGGGTCAGCACATGGAATATGCGGCAATGTAACACATAGAGAGTAATGAAAGAATAAGCTATACTACATGCATATATGGCTGGTGGAAAGCTCTATGGTTACAGTTGTGCAAAAAGCCAATTTTTTCCTACATCAAAGGAATAAATTTTAATTTAACTATCATGGTGGTTGAAACATCATTGAGAAGGTATAACCCCAACTCAATCCCAATTAAGGTAATTAACAACCCATCAATATTAATTTAGAGTGATGAGATACATGTGAAAACTCAAGTACTAGATACTCAGAATTGTCCATAACCGGGGACACGGCTAACCATGATTAGTTTGTACACTCTGCAGAGGTTTGCGCACTTTTCCCCACAAGACTCGGTCGCCTCCGTTGGTTTCTCGCACTACATGGTGTTTGAGAAACGGATGACCGAGACACAGTCTTTCATAAACATTAACTCTCTACTCCGGATAGATCATACCAAACCTATAAAACCCACTACCTGCTGATCTACCTCTTCGAGAGCTTCACGTAACTTACTCAACTATTCTAGAGCCCATAATAGCTTGTGGCTGCACACAGAAGTTTCTAGCATGAATAATCTCAGATCCTTTGAGCACAGGTGGCGTTCCATATGAAGATCACACGGGTGCCCCGGGATTTCAAAAAAAAAATAGACAACACTGGGTTCCCCAGGTGCCTCAATCCACCCAGATGTGTATTTAAGTTGCCACCTTAAAGTAAACTATTAATTTACAATCTCACATCTGTCATGAATATCTCTCAACCCAAACCACGTCTACGAGCATAACATAGCAATATAAGCAACACGTAGAAGTAACTCCCAAGGGTTTGATGGTAACAGGGCAATAAGTTCCTACCTCATCATCTACTTCCCAACCCACAAATTAATGACATCCTAATCATGCAATGTTTGAGGATCGAGCTAATGCATAAAAACTAGGTATGAAAAGGTATGATCAAGTGTTACTTGCCTTGCTGACGATCCGTGAATCCTAGAGACTCGTAGTAACACGCTTCGCACTCCGGGAATTCTATCGCAAGCAAACAATACATACATAAGCAACAAACAAGATGCACAAACGAAACTTCAACTGAAAGAGGTTGACCGGAGAGTTCAACTTAAGAACTCCAGTTTGCAAAAAGAATCGAACGAAACGGAGCAACGAAACTCAAACGGCGAGAAAAATAAGATCCGTTTACTAATCTGAACTAGGGTCAAATTTTACAGAGGCAAAAACTGATTTAAGTTGGCTATTCGGAAAGAGGGTTTCGAGATGAAACTCCGGTAGCGCTTGAATCGCCTGATTCCGATAAACGAGCGAAAAGTTATACTAATTTGAACATCGGTTCGTAAATCGCGATCGGAATATTCGCGGAATAAAACTGATAAAAGAAAGCGACGAATGGCTAAGCGAGCGAACGTTCGTTAGCAGAAACTAAATAATGACGAACGGTTCAGTAAAAAGGAAACGAACGGGTGAACGTTCTCAAAATAAATAAACCAGAAAAAAAAAACAACACCGGCTAGGGTTTTCTGAAAAACCGAAGGGTTATTTAAAAAAAACCGGCGACGAGTGCTACCTCTGGCGAGGTCGTCTGGTAGGGGCGGGTGGCTCCGTGAGGTCCGGCGAGGGGGCGGCGAGGGGCGGGCGGGCGGCGGCGACGCTGGAGGCGGCGACGGCGGCGGTGGCGGCGCTGGCTCGGCTGCCTGGTCGGGTCCGAGGCGGGCGGCGGCGGCGACGGGGGTGGCGGGTTAGCGGGGAGAGGGGGGCGGTATTTAAAGGGGGGGGTGGTGGCTTGGAGGAGGGGGCAAGGCGGCGGGGAGGGGAGTCCGGCTCGGACTCTGTCCGGCGCGGCGGCGACTTGGGCCGGCCTGCTCGGCTGGGCCTTTGGCCCAGTCGGGCGCGGTTCTTTTTTTTAAACATTCCGCCGAAAATTGTAAAAACCCTAGAAAAATAAATAAAAATCTAAAAATGCCAAAACAAGTTTTCTTTGCCTAAATAAAATATTTAGAACAAGATGAACTTTTCTTGGCCCCTAAAATGCAATTTTAAACATATGCAAAAAAATTTCTCTAGGCAAACAAAATTTCAAATAAACAAAATAAAATTCCAAATAATGATTTTAACATGTTTCCTCCAGTATTTCAATTATTTTTGGAGAAGTCATATTATCTCCTCTCGTTTATTATTAAACATGAAATATTTTCCGGAGAGAAAAATAATAAAATCCAAAATCCTCGTCTTCATTATTTGATAAAATTCAAATATGAAAATCGGAAAATCCCCAACTCTCTCCGAGGGTCCTTGAGTTGCTTAGGATGTCGAGGATGGCAACAAGAATGCAATAAAATATGATATGCATGGATGACCTATGTATAACATGCCAAATTGAAATTTGGGATGTTACAAACCTACCCCCCCCCCCCCTTAAGATGAACCTCGCCCTCGAGATTCGGGTTGGCTAGAAAATAGGTGCAGATGGTCCTTGCGAATATCATCTTCTCGCTCCCAGGTGGCTTCCTCCTCGGTATGGTGGCTCCACTGAACTTTACAAAACTTGATAACTTTTCTGCGAGTGACTCGGCTGTCGAAATCCAAAATCTTCACTGGCTTCTCCTCATAAGTCAAATTACTATCCAACTGTATCGCCTCTAGGGGCCTTTGTATCCTTTAACGGTATGTCGGCCATCTCAGCGTGGCACTTCTTCAGTTGTGATACGTGAAACACATCGTGAACTCCTGACAATCCTTCAGGTAACTCCAGCTTGTAGGCAACTTCTCCCATCCGTTCCAAAACACGATATAGTCCTACAAATCTTGGGGCTAACTTTCCCTTTACTCCAAAACGTTTCACTCCTCTCAGGGGTGATACTCGCAGATAGGCTTTGTCTCCAGTTTCATAGGTTACTTCCTTGCGTTTCGAATCTGCGTAACTCTTCTGTCTAGACTGAGCAATCTTTAGTCTGTCTCTGATCAGTTTAACCTTCTCCTCTGAGTCTTTGATCAGATCTGGTCCAAACAATTGACGGTCTCCAACCTCATCCCACATCAAGGGTGTTCTACATCTGCGTCCATATAGAGCTTGAGCGGTGCCATCTTCAAAGCGGCACGGTAGCTGTTGTTATATGAGAATTCTGCGTCTGACAAATTGTCATCCCAACTAGATCCGTAATCTAAGCGCCGCAGCTCTTAACATATCCTCCGGGATCTGGTTAACTCTCTCCTGTCCATCCGTCTGCATGGGTGGAATGCGGTACTAAACTCCAATCTGGTACCCAAAGTCCGTGTAGCTGATGCCAAAACTTTGAAGTAAATTGTGTTCCTCTATCTCGACACGATGCTCCTCGGAACTCCGTGCAAACATACGATCCTGGTCATATATATTTTGGCCAACTTGGCACTTGTATAAGTTGTTTTCACTGGGATGAAGTGAGCTACTTTGGTCAAACGATACACAACTACCCATATTGAATCATATCCTGCTTTGGTTCTGGGTAGTCCGGTGATAAAATCCATGCCAAGTTTGTCCCACTTCATTCGGGTATTGGCATAGGCTGTAACAGTCCTGCTGGCTTTTGGTGCTCTTCCTTCACTCTCTGACATACATCGCAAACGGCTACATACTCGGCAATATCCTTCTTCATACCAGTCCACTAGAAACGTTCCTTCAGGTCCAAATACATCTTGGTGTTTCCGGGGTGAATCGAGTATGGGGAGTCATGGGCCTCTTGAAGTATTAACTTCCTGATCTCCGAATTGTTGTGCACATAAATCCGGTCCTCAAACCACAAGGTATCGTGTTCATCCTCGCGAAAACCTTTGGCTTTTCCTTTGCCCGTCTTTTCTTTTATCTCGGCAATCTCTTTATCCTCCTTCTGAGCTTCTCGAATCTTGTCTAACAATGTCGACAGGACCTCCATTGTTGCAAGAAAACCTCTTGGAACAATCTCCAACCGAAGTTACATAATATCCTCTGCTAACTCCTTTGGCAGTCCTCTACTTTCAAGGATATTGGCATAACTCTTCCGACTCAAAGCGTGCTCTGACGTTGGCCTTTCGGATGGTAGTGTACCTTCATATCGTAATCCTTTATAAGCTCCAGTCATCTCCTCCGTGCGAGGTTCAACTCCATACGTGTGAAAATGTACTTCAAACTTTTATGATCCGTGTACACATCACAACGGTTTCCAATGAGATAATATCTCCAGGTCTTCAACGCATGTACTACAGCTGCTAACTCCAAATCATGCGTGGCATAGTTCAACTCATGTGGCTTCAGTTGTCGTGAGGCATACGAAACAACTTTTCCATCCTGCATAAGAACACATCCAAGTCCCAAACGAGAGGCATCACAATACACTTGAAACTCCTTATGTATATCTGGCAATGCCAGTACTGGGGCTGTAGTCAACCATTTCTTCAACTCTTGAAAGCTTGTCTCGCAATCCTCAGTCCATTTGAACTTCGTATCCTTCTTTAGCAATTCTGTCATTGGTTTAGCAATCTTGGTAAAATTCTCAATGAATCTCCGGTAATATCCTCCCAGTCCAAGGAAACTGCGAATCTCGCTGGCTGACGTGGGTGCCAACCATTCGATGGATCGACTGAATTTTCTTTGGGATCTCTTGCTATACCCTCTCCTAATATAACATTCCCAAGAAATCCAACTTCCTTCAACCAAAACTCGCACTTGCTGAATTTGGCGTATAAGCGGTGTTCCCCAGGTTTCTCAAGAACCAAACGTAGGTGTTCTGCGTGCTCCTCTTTGTTCTTCGAGTAAACCATAATATCATCAATAAATACCACAACAAACTTATCCAAATACTCCATGAACACTTTATTCATCATACTCATGAAATAGGCAGGGGCGTTAGTAAGTCCAAACGACATGACCGTATACTCATATAATCCATATCGAGTGGTGAACGCTGTCTTGGGTATATCCTTCTCTCGAATCTTCAACTGATGGTATCCCGATCGTAGATCAATCTTTGAAAACACCTTAGCTCCTTGCAACTGATCAAACAGATCATTGATCATCGGTAATGGATACTTTTTCTTTATCGTTACTTCATTCAGAGCTCGGTAATCAACAACCATCCTTAGGGATTTATCCTTCTTCTCATCCAAAAGTTGTGGGGCTACCCAAGGTGTTGAGCTTCTTCGTATGTATCCTTTCTCCAATAGCTCCTTGATCTGCTTCTTAATTTCCTCCGGATCATTTGCGGGCATCCGATAGGGTCTCTTTGATATTGGCCCTGCACGGCATTAGTTCTATCGAAACTTCGATGTCTCGATCCGGTGGCATGCACAGTAACTCTTTCCGAAAACATCTGGATAATCCTTCACTACAGGTACTTCCTCTTGTACAACTCCCGTGAGGGTATTCACTTGGCTCTTCCTAGGCACATGCCTAGATACATACTTAATCATTTTTCCCTCTGGGGTGGTAAGATAAATTGACTTGCTAGCACAGTCAATACTTCCTCCAAACTTTGACATCCAGTCCATACCTAATATCACATCCAATCCTTGCGACTCCAATATAATTAGGTCAGACGGAAAAACATGCGTGCCAATGATTAGAGGTATCTGGGTGCACCATTTGCTAGCCATGTACTCAGCTCCGGGTGAGCTTACTAAAAGAGGTGTCCTAAGTGTATGCAGGTTGGTAACTTAAACTTATCCACAAATCCCTTGATATGTATGAATCACGATGCACCAGTATCGAAAGGAACAATAAGCGGTAAATGACTGAACCAAAAACTTACCTATTACCGCTGGCCCGTTGCTCTTCAACTTCCTCCACGTTAACGTGGTTCACTTGTCCTTTGTTGAATGGATTGGGCTTCTTCCCGGCGCTTCCATTTCCGCTTCCATTCTTTCCTTCAGGGCAGTCATTGGCATAATGCCCTGTCTTCCCGCACTTAAAGCAAATAACTTGGCTTAAGTCCCTCTTGGCGGGTGAGGGAGTCCTGGATTAGGGGGTGTCCGGATAGCCGGACTACCATCATCAGCCGAACTATCATTGGCCGGACTATCAACATCGACCGGACTCCAAGACTATGAAGATACAAGATTGAAGACTTCCCGTGTCCGGATGGGACTTTCCTTGGCGTGGAAGGCAAGCTTGGCGATACGGATATGTAGATCTCCTACCATTGTAACCGACTCTATGTAACCCTAGCCCTCTCCGGTGTCTATATAAACCGGATGGCTCTGGTCCGTAGGACAGAACAACAACCCTTCCAATCATACCATAGGCTAGCTTCTAGGGTTTAGCCTCCTTGATCTCGTGGTAGATCCACTCTTGTAAACATCCACAATATCAACATCAATCAAGCAGGACGTAGGGTTTTACCTCCATCAAGAGTGCCCGAACACAGGTAAAACATCGTGTCCCTTGTCTCCTGTTACCATCCGCCTAGATGCACAGTTCGGGACCCCCTACCCGAGATCCGCCGGTTTTGACAATCGACATTGGTGCTTTCATTGAGAGTTCCTCCGTATTTGTCACCGATAGGCTTGATGGCATCTTCAATCAACAACGACGCAGTCCTGGGTGAGACATTTCTCCCGCATGTATCTTCAGATTCGCGGCTTCGCCTTTGTGGGCCAACTCACTTGGCCATCTGGAGCAGATCGAAAGCTACGCCCCTGGCCGTCAGGTCAGGTTTGGAAGCCCAAACTTCACGACCAATATCCGCGGCGACTTGATCTTTGATGGATCTGAGCCGCAGCCGAGCGTGCCGTGCTATCACGATGGGCATGACCTAACTCTGTTGCCGGACAGCGCCTTGGAGGCCGCACACAAATCCGCTCCGACCCATAGTCCGGAGCTGATCGCTCGGATCGAGGACGGATGGCTGGACACCGCCTCGGGAGCCGCAACTCCTACGGCGATGGAGCCGAACACTTACCTTGTCCCGCATAAAGCTCATAACTCCGAGGTGCCGGACTCTCTGCCGGACTCCGAACCTCCTGCACCCACCCCTTCCAGTCGAATCCGATTGGGCGCCGATCATGGAATTCATCGATGCGGACATCTTTCAGCACTCGCCCTTCGGCGATATCGTAAATTCACTGAAGCATCTCTCGCTATCCGGAGAGCCCTGGCCGAACTATGGCCAGGATGGTTGAAAGCGCCAGACTGCACGAACAAATTCGAGCCCACCACCACCCACTTCAGCAGCCACCGTCGACGATTTAACCGACGTGCTCGACTACGACTCAAGACATCGACGGTATGGACGGCGATGCAGGAGACTACTAAGAACCAGTGCCTACAGGACACTGGAAGACCACCCCGTCACATGACATACATATGGTGGACACCCCAAAGGGAAGCAATAACAAGAAACAACGGGACGCGGCAGAGGATAATCCCGCCGATAAACAACCAAAACAGCGACGTAGACGCAGCCCTAAGTCCAGCCTCGATCAAAGCAGCATTCCTAACGACCCAGCGATAGAGCAGGGCAAACCAGCGGACAACGAACAGGACGAGCCGGATAATCAACCCCTTCACGGAGCAATCAACAGTCCGGACACAACACCGGAGCATAATAACATACACAAAAGACTCGTCGCCACTGCAAGAAGTTTGAAGAAGGAAAAACGAAAGCTCAAAACAGCAGAAGACACGCTCAGAATGAAGTGGAGCAAGTATTCAAGACTGCAGACAAATATGGCAATGGCCATCAAACAAAGAGCTACCCGAAGCACAAGTTGCTGCCAAAATTTGACGAGGAAGCCATAGAGCCCTCACAGTCAAAAAATAAAGAGGCCGCCTGGCCGGATAGACGGCCGATGATGTGCCAAAAGCGACAAGTGGGGCCGCACACAAGCCGACTTATAATCCGGGGAAAACGGACGGCCCAACTAGGTCCATCTACGGGTCAAAAAAGAGGGCCCCAGGAAGTAACACAACACGACAAGTGTTCGAAGACAGCGGCACACCCAAATACAGGGGCGCCGCACACCCGCTATGCTTTACCGATGAGGTGCTGGATCATGAATTTCCAGCAGGGTTCAAACCCATAAACATAGAGGCATACGACGGCACAACAGACCCCGGAGTCTAGATAGAAGATTACATACTACACATACACATGGCTAGAGGAGATGATCTCCACGCCATAAAATACCTACCCCTCAAGCTCAAAGGGCTAGCTCGGCATTGGCTCAAAAGCCTCCCAGAAAATACTGTTGGAAGTTGGGAAGAGCTTGAGGACGCGTTTAGAGCAAATTTTCAAGGGACTTATGTCCGCCCTCCGGATGCAGACGATCCGAGTCATATAACCCAACAGCCCGGAGAATCAGCGTGCAATTTCTGGAACAGGTTCCTTACCAAAAAGAACCAAATAGTCGATCGTCTGACGCAGGCCTTAGCAGCTTTCAAATACAACGTCCGAGACGAATGGCTCGCTGCACACCTCGGCCAAGAGAAGCCAAGAACAATGGCCGCTAACAAGCCTCATGACACGCTTTTATGCTAGAGAAGACAGCTGGCTAGCAAGATGCAGCACCAGCGACCCGAGTACATCCGAGATCAGAGATGGAAACGGAAAGCCACGGTGCAGGAAGATCAGCGCCGGAATAAAGAAAAAAGCCCAAAGGGCACGGCGGTCAACGCCGGATTCAAAAGCTCGCGGCCAAACAACAAAACACGGCCTCTTAAGGACAACAGAGACGGGCTATCAAATTTAACAAAAATTTAGATCGGATATGTCAAATCCACAGTACCCCCGGAAGGCCTGCAAACCATACCAACTGAAATTGTTGGGTTTTTAAACAGTCTGGCAGACTCAACGCCGGACACAAGGGGCTCGATGCGCCAAGCGAGGACGATGACGAACCCCACCAAAGAAAGCACCAGAAGTCAAAAGACTTCCCACAAGAAGTCAAAACAGTAAACTTCGCTTCATGTGATAGTATGGAAAACCAACACGGCACCCGCTAAGACAAGTGTTGCACGGTCCACCCCAGTGGAACACCGAGATTGGATGTCAAAACCAATCACTTTCGAACATCTGGATTAGTCCAGAAGTATCCGGAACGCAGGATAGACTGCCCTGATATTGGATCCCATAATAGACGGACTGCAATTCACGCAGGTTTTGATGAACGGCGGCAGTGACTTAAACCTGCTATATCCGGACACAATCTGCAAGTTGGGATAGACCCTACTACAATTCGGCATAGCCGCACTCCCTTCAAAGGAGTGGCGCCAGGCCCTTACGCCAGGTGCATAGTTTCATTATTACTAGAAGTTGTTTTAGGGTCACCTGACAACTTCCGACGAGAAAAGCTAACCTTTCATGTCGCCCCATTTAAAAGTAGCTATCAAGCATCACTGGGACGGGAAGCTTTCGTCCGCTTCAACGCAATACCACATTACGCGTCTCTTACGCTTAAAATGCCCGTCCACGTGGCATCATTTCATTAAAAGGTCGCCTGAGACCCCGGACATGGCTGGACGTATCCGGAATAAATAAGCTAGGGGCTACCTAGCCGCACACCCCTTCACAAGGGTTTGTGCATATAAGCCATAATGAGCTAGCATAGGCTCAGCTTTATTAATCTATATTTCAATTTTTTATGCACTTTCATACGATTTCCTTTCCAACTAAGTTCCTCTCTTTTTACGGATGAACAACATGCACACCCGTCCCGGATACGGCACAACGGAGACACATGCGCAGATGTGCGGTAGGGACCCGCTGCAAGGACTCTTTTCGGACTAAGACCCTACGTAAACCTTTCTTCTTGTCTCTTGTTGCTATAATCCCCTGGTTTATCATTATAACCAGAGTGGCGATCATGGCGTTTTGGCATCGGCCGCGCCGGAAAGAACCTGCCTGCACTGACACAAGGGGCTTAGGGCTTTGTTTTGCCCGCTATTGTAAAGACCGAACACCTTCGGGAGTGTTCCGCGTCTCGAGTTAGGCCTTATATGCATCAGCTCGAATCATGTCTTTGGTCCAATGTTGGGTTTGCCCGGCTCCTGTGTTTTGCTGCCTTACGCTCCGTATCATCGGCTAACGCGGCACCAGGAGAACTATCGCGATTGTGCCCCGATTCGGGGCGAGCACCTCAGTAGAGAAAGCCGAAAACTGACTGTCATGATACAACGAGAGACTGGTCAACCACTCGATCGACCATGGGAATGTTTAGGATTCCTCCGATTAGACGAAGGGCCGTTTCCCGGCCAGGCACATACGCGCCCCAAATTCGGAGAGCGCGGTGCCCCCAGGGGCTATGTCGTAGCCCCACCCTCGAACTCCATGGCTAAGTGAAAGTGATAAAGCATTATAGTCCGGTTGCCTCGTTTGCTACGCTACCACCTCCTTTACGTAACCGAGACGCCGGATTAAGTGTGAAAACGCGCTATTTTTATGCGAACACCCCGCACCTTTGTGCGTGGGGCTGAAGCCGACGCATCATCTTTCAGGTTATACACACGTATACATGAACGGCCGCATAGGAGATATTCTATTACTTGAACGCACAAGTATAAAAGGCGCTTACATCATAAATATTGTTTTACATCATACAACCGTTCATTTGAACGTTACATTTTTTGAGCACTGCGACTCTATTACACGAGCACCACGCAACACTTCGCCAAAATAGTGCTCGGCGGGTAACGGGTTATCATCCGAACCCAGAGTCACAACAGCGGTGGCATCCATCTCTGTCCAATGTGTCTTCACACGGGCGAGTGCCATCCGCGCACCCTCTATGCAGGCCGACCGCTTCATCGCCTTGATATGCGGCACCGCCCCAAGAAATTGCTGCAATAAGCCAAAGTAACTCTTGACTTGGGCCTATCCGCCACATATGGGTCACTATATCCGCTATAGCAAGCCCGGACAACCTATTTAGCTCAGCCCACTCGCCAAACGGTCGGTCAGCGGAAGTGAACGCTCCGGACTATGGAATTGAGACCAAAACAGCTCTTCCGGCCTCGTGATCCTTCCGCTTCGAATGCACAACGGCATCCGCCGCACTCGCTGCTAAGTCCATATAAGGGTCCTCTGGACCCCACAGTTGGCCCAGCTGAGCATACTTTGGATCCGTAAACCTTCGGTCGGTAGCATCTTTTAACTCCAAGGCTATTTCTGCCATCTCTTCCCTGCTCCGGCAGTGTGCGACCCTTTCGGCCGCTAACTCCTCGGCCGCCCTCGAGGCCGCCGCATTACTCCTTTTTGCCTGCTCCTTGGCTTGAGCAAGTTCGGCCCGAAGGCTCTCCCACAATGAGCGGCACTATCTGCATTTCACGAACATGTTGTAAGGAGCTGGCTTCGGCTCCCTTTACCAAGTGACCGCACAAGAATGACTTACCTTGCGACTCATCAAGTCGCTTTGTTGACCAGCGTGATGTCCGCATCCGCAAATGAAGTTGCCGCTTTAGTTCAGCAACTTCGTCGATCCGTCTGCCCTCGGACAACCCGCCACCTGCATCGGCATGGCGGAAATTTAAACCTGCGATTTGATCCTCGTACGCGGCTGTCGATTTCGACAACCTACCGAGTCTCGTGGGCTACTATCCATACAGGCGCATTCTATATGCAAAACTGTTAAAAGGTGTGTTATTTTTACGCACTCAAACCCCGCCAAAGAAACTCTTGACGGCACTGTGCAACCCGTCTTCGGCGGACGAAATCCTTTCAATCACCATGCTCATCAATGCGTGGTGATCTTCTGAGATAGACGCCTTCTCAAGAAGATCCTTCAGCCGTACACCAGTTGGCGCCGAACTATCTGGCTTTGCCAAACCCGGGGCCTCCCTCCGTGACGACACTTCAGGCTCATCCGCCCTATTCGACGGCGCCCCGGACGGAGGCGTCTCGCTCTCCATCATCTCCGGATGAAGGTCCCCCAAAGACGAGCTCATTTGCGAAGGACGGAGATCCGAACTACAAGGTAAAAACTTTAGTTATCCTCAGAACCACAAATAGGGATGTCCCTTATTATAAAACTCCTTTCTTTCTACTTACGGCTCGTTGGAGGGCTGACTCTTTAAGGGAGATTGTGCGGCCGGGGCCTTCCCGGACGCAGGACCCTCTGGCGAAGATTTCTTCCCCGCTTAGGGCTTTTGCCCCGGTCCTTGGAGGCAGTCCTCTTCTCCCCTTGGAGGAGGGATTCTCGATCCCCCTCTTTCAAGAGCCTCCTTAGGCGAGGCAAGAGCTTCCTGCTTTCCCTTCGTCTTCCTCTGAAGGCGCAACCTCAAGCATCCGGACCAGCACGGGACTCGGCGCTGTCTCGGGGAGGGGGGTCGGACACCGTATCAATTTTTGCTTCCGCTATCCACTCCTGTGTAGAAGGAAATTGGTCATAAGGCGAATCATCGAAAGGCAAACAAACAGTATGTCTGGACTCGGAACTACTTACTTGAGTATCCGGGCGATTGCAGCTTAGGCCAGCATCCTCGGTCAATTCCGGAGGCACCTCTTGCGATCCGAAGAATAATTTGTACATCTCTAGGGGTGTCATACCCATGAAGTGTTGAAGAATCCGTGGACCCTCCGGATTGAACTCCCATAGCCGGAGGGGGCGAAGTTTGCAGGGCGGGAGACGCCTAATCAGCATAACCTGCATCACCACCACCAAATCGACCTCCCTCGTTTGGAGATCCCGAAACCGGCCCTGCAGTAGGGGCACGTCCTTTGATGGCCCCCAGTTGAGCCCTTGGTTGACCCACGACATCAACCGTCGTGGAGGTCCCGGGCGGAATAGGGGCGGCGGCTTTTGTCTGCGGCCCCTCGGAACGGTAATATAGAACCACTCTTGCTGCCACGGGCCGAGCTCCTCTTGGAAGGAGCAGCGGGCCACGGGCATCGCCCTCCTACTTATGGCCGCCCGCCACACTCCGCTTGACGCCCCGATCATCTTGGCGCCACATTGAAGGTCTTCACCACAGGCGAAGTCGGGGTGACGCGGAGGAAGGCTTCGCATACGACGATAAATGCGGAAATATGGAGGATGGACTCCGGAGCCAAGTCGTGGAATTCCAACCCATAATAAAACATGAGCCCTCTCACAAAACGATCCATCAGGAAGCCTAAACCCCGACGAAGGTGGGATACAAAAACGACATACTCGCCGGGCTCGGGGTGGGGATGGCCTGCCCTTCGGCAGGCAACCTGTGCGAAATCTCGTAAGCTGTGTACTTGGCCTCCGCAGCTTTAGCACGCCCTCCTCCGTGATGGAGGAGGGCATCCACCGGCCCTGGAGGTCGGAACCGGACATCGTTGAAGGTCTGAAGCGCTCGAATCTGGAGCTCTAGGTGCTGGAATTTGGAGCGGGGAGAGGATTTGATGGAGGATTGAAGAAAAGAAACGAGCCTTGGTCCCGTTATAAAGAGGGAGAATACCAAGAGCCGTCTTCGTGACCGTTTGGGACTCACCTTCGATAGAGGGGGCGTGGCGACGGGCGCGGTTGGGTTGCCCACGTCCGTATTGATGAGAATCCCGGATTAAGGGGGAACACGATCTCTGCTTCGACAAGACGTGCCAAGGAAACCGCTTCGCTCAATGCTACCGAGGTGGTATAGTAAAAACGATTTAAATGATGGCTTGGTAGTAGCGTGACGTCATGCCGCAGAAACGCCGCAGATTGAACTTGTGTATATATTATTCTCTCTACGGTGGAATGTGGAATTTATTTTGCAGAGCCGGACACTATCCTGGTGTTCACAATCTTCTATCATTCGGAGGAGGAACCCGCCTTGCAATGCCAAGCAATATACGCGCCGGACTTATCATCATTGAAGCCTGGTTCAGGGGCTACTGAGGGAGTCCTAATTAGGGGGTGTCCAGATAGCCGGACTACCATCATCAGCCGAACTATCATTGGCCGGACTATCATCATCGACCGGACTCCAAGACTATGAAGATACAAGATTGAAGACTTCCCTCCGTATCCGGATGGGACTTTCCATGGCGTGGAAGGCAAGCTTGGCGATACGGATATGTAGATCTCCTACCATTGTAACCGACTCTATGTAACCACTAGCCCTCTCCGGTGTCTATATAAACCGGATGGCTCTAGTCCGTAGGACAGAACAACAACCCTTCCAATCATACCATAGGCTAGCTTCTAGGGTTTAGCCTCCTTGATCTCGGGGTGGTAGATCCACTCTTGTAAACATCCACAATATCAATATCAATCAAGCAGGACGTAGGGTTTTACCTCCATCAAGAGGGCCCGAACCTGGGTAAAACATCGTGTCCCTTGTCTCCTGTTACCATCCGCCTAGATGCACAGTTCGGGACCCCCTACCCGAGATCCGCCGGTTTTGACACCGACAGCGGGTGTAGCTGGGTTTGAGCGATTCTGATTATTGTTGACTCCATTCCCATTCCCATTCTTCGCACCATTATGCGATCCTCCTCCAGTATGGTTATGTCCTCCATGGTTATGAACAAGTCCTCCCAAGTTCGGGGTTAAACGAGGCTTCTGGTGAGCTCCTGAGTTATACTTCCCTTGTCCATACTTTCTCTTACGACTCTCGATTTGCTGCTGCTTTCCTTCAATCATTAGCGCCTTATCTACCAACTACCGGTAGTTGTTGAAAGTTGCCACCATCAACTGCATACTCATCTCATCATTCAGCCCTTCCATAAACTTCTCTTGCTTCATGCATCCGTGGCTACATCATCGTGGGCATAGCGTGATAACCGGCTAAACTCATCCACGTCTTTGAGCCACAAGATGCGGTTCCCCTGGCGTAAGTTGCGGAACTCACGCTTCTTTATCTGCATGGCTCCAGTTGAAACATGGGTCGTGCGAAAAGCTTGTTGGAACTGGTCCCAAGTGACATTAGCTATAGGAAAAGTAGCCGTGTAATTCTCCCACCATGCAGCTGCTGGTCCATCCAATTGATGTGCGGCAAAGCGCACTCTTTCAGCATCCGTGCATCCTGCGGTGGTTAACTCCCTTCCAATATGGCGTAACCAGTCATCTGCAACTATTGGCTCGGTGCTCTTGGAAAACACCGGCGGTTGTAACCTCGAGAAAACGGGCTAAATTGTCCATCGGGCGGCGGGTTGTTGTTGTTGTTGGCATTGCCTCGGTTACGAACTAGCAATTGCATCAAGCCATTCTGCTATTGGATCAACTGAGTGAGCTCCGGTGGGAAAACAAAACCGGGGTCACGTCTCGAAGGCATATGAAGGTTTAGATGGGAGAGATTAGAATAGAAAGAGGTCTAGCGAGAAAACACTACCCATATGCACATGAGGCAAACACACATTCATTCAATCAAGCAAGCAAGGGCATACAAAACGGTCTAGGACTATCGCATAAGTGCTCAAGTATTACTAGTTACATGGGGGAAATACTACTGTTATATGGTGGTCATCTAGAAATTTTGATCGGCGGAAGACTCCATGATGTCTCGCTTCCAAATTCGTCTTCATAGTCATCATCACTTGGATCTGAGTCGGGTGTAAATGCGATGATGATGTAGTTGTCTGGACAAGCGGGATCTTCTTCCTCTTCTTGCTCCTCTTCCTTGGGTGCTGGTCCTCCCATGAAGACTCTGATCTTCTTGACTAGGTCATTGTTCTTCTCCAGTAGTATTTTGATTTCTTCCTCATATCCATCGCGTGTAGACTTGAGTTCTTCCTCCAGCTCGATGATCTTAGTTTTCGCCTTCTTCAAGTCCATCATCATGTCTCACGCACATCCGTTCTCTTGATGCTGAATGTGCTGGTTTAGCTCCTGGATGTAAGCTGCAATGGATCTATCCTTCTTGGTGCTGATTACTTCCCATTGCTCGTCTCGGCGCCGACATATTTGGTATATGGTGTCTTTAAGCTCCTTATTGTAGACTTCTCCAATGCGTCCCATGGTAATGTGAGCTGCCATACTCTTTCCTAAACTCCATGTTGGTGCATTGAAAACACACACTATGGGCTCCGTGCTTGGCATAAACGTCCTTCCGGGAACTAGAGCTTGAATCTTCCAGCATTCTTCTTCTGGTAAGGTGGCGTTGTATGTCCCGGTGAAGCTTGGTATTCCAATATTCAGGTACCTAGTGACTCCCTTCAAGTGGCATCCAAAAGGTGTGTCTTCATCCGGTTGTGCAAACTTGTACTTCATCTCCGTCATCCTAAAGAGTGGGAAAATGGAGAGGGGTCAGAAATGAGTAGAGAGGAGTGACCTATGGTTTTTTTCTAGAACTGCGATTCCGCCCCAGTTCGGCTGGGTTAACGCCTCAGTGGAGAAAGCTAAAACTGACCGTCATGATGAGGCGAGAGACCGGTCGCTGTTCGAGAGGTTTTCTGTGAGTCCTTAAAGACTTATGCCGCTTAGAGCGAGGAGTCGGATACTGTCCGGCCAAGGCGTGGATAGCACCCCAAATTCGACCTTCCGAAGACTAGGGGCTTACCGAAATTTAAAATTATAGAATTCTATGGCTAAGTGAGAGTGTTCAAGCATTATAAGTCCGGTTGCCTTGTTCGTTGTGTTGAGCGCCTACCAAGATGGACCCAAAATGGGAACAAGAGCGCTCAAGTTTATCCCTAACACCCCAAAGACTGTGGCATGGGGTCAAGCCAACGACTTTCCATCTCTCTCGATTTGATAAACAGCCATTATAAGGTAATATTTTAAATTAACAAGCGTTGCTTAGCGCATATGAACTAAGTTTTCAGCGCAAAGGATAACAAAATGCGAGTCTACTCAAATATTACATCTTTGGAGCACTCACCGCAATAGTTGCGGGCGCCCTTGACACACTCTTATAATACATCTCGGGCGTGCGATGCTCCACGCCCTCACAGTGGCAGGTCCGTCCACGAGCTTCGGGCATCCATCTTGCCCTAGTGCACCTTTCTTGCAGGCAAGGGCCCAGCAGGCACCCTCGATACAAGCAGAATGCTTGATAACTTCAACCCACGGGCACGCATCCACCACCACGCACCAGGCGAAGTAGCTCCTGTGCATGGCCTCCTTAGGCCACAGCCGAACTATGAGGCCCTTCATGGCCTGTTCGGCCGCCTTGTGGAGCTCGACCAGCTACTTCACCTGGTCGCTAAGGCACTGATGTCCGGCCTCGACATATCGAGACCGTAAGACCTTCTCCGCTGAGCTCCCTCCTCGGCCCGGTAGAATGCGGCAACATCGGACACGCTGCGTGAAGCTCTGCGAACGCCCTGTAGAGCTCCGAATTCGGGTAAGCAACAGGTAATTAACACTCACATGCTTACTCGCATGAAAAATGCCTTACCTGCTGCTATTTTCTTCACCGCCTCAATCTCTGGAGGGCCTTGTAGGCTTCGGCCTTAGCGGTTTTGGCACTCTCAAGAGTCAAGCAAGCTCGTACTCTCGAAGTCTTGAGTCACGCCTCCAAGTTCTCATGTTTTTCACGAGATCCTGGAGCTCTTGCTGTACCTCCGCCACCCGCGCCTCCTGCTTCTCTCGCTCGGTGCGTTCAGCGTCAGATTACGCTCGGCCGCTGCCACCGCCTCCTTCAGGGTCGCCACCAAGTTAGCGGCCCCTACAATACCCACGTTATCCTTGTCATTTTCTTGCAACCAAATCCTTTTCTCAGAAGGTACAATTTTCATAAGGTATTACTCACCTTCTTTTTCCTCGAGCTGCTTCCTGGCATGGCCGAGCTTCGTTCTCGGACCGCCGAGGTTTTCCTTCAAAGTATTGACCTCCAGTCAAGACGGGCGGAGGTCAGAAGACAACTGCAATCCCATATTGACATATTTTTATGACTCTGTGTTTATCTTTCTAAAGATCCTCATCCGCTTTTCTTTACGAACACCGAACCGAGCATCGAGGGCTCTTGTCTATCTTGTACCATTTTACATATATTGAAATTTCTTACCTCAAAGCCCGATAGAAGGCCGATGCAGGCTTAGTCAGCCAGCTCTTGGCGGATCGAACTGTCCGGATCACCGCACTCATAATAAAGGCGGTGCCTCTCCTCGATGGAGGCGCCGTTGAGCGCCTCCAAGAAGCTATCCGGTGCCTCCGGTTGGGACGAAGGACACCGGGCGTCTTACCCTTCTTGCGAAGGGATCGCTTAGGACTCCGGAACCACCAAGGTTCCGGCATGAAGCCCGGACAAGGGTCGGGCTTAGAGCCCCCGGGGTCTTGCCCCCAATGCGCCTGGAGTCCGGAGGTTGCCTTGTGGCACCTCCTGCGCCACCTCCTCGTGATCAAGCCCCTTTGGAGCCCCCGCCAGCTTGTCCGCGCATGAGGCGAGGAGGCGGTCGGAAGCGGCACTCTCCATTTCCGACGAGCCCAGGACACGCCGATGAATCGACAAACTTCGCCTTTGGGCGGGCTGCACGATTGTTCGACATTAGAGAACACTCTGCGATAATAAAAAGCCACGGGTATCCGGACACTTACGATCTCGCCAGGGGCTTGGCCCTCGTAGGCCGATCCCCCTCGTTGTCGTCGACGTTGGTGGAGAAGTCCGGAGGAAGGGTTCTTTCCTTCTTGGACCCTCCAGCCTCCCCAGTTGGGGCGGCCTTCCTTTTCCTCTCCTCCCCCGCTGGGGGAGAAGCTTCTTCTTCTTCCTCCTCGTCTTCAGGAGAAGATTCTGCTTCAGAATCCGACAAGACTCGCATCGGGTGCTCCTTTGAGTTCCCGTAGCCTCCTTCTTGGCCTTCTTCTCCGGGCACTACGTGGTGCCGGAGCCAGCAGCCCCACAATCGGGCGTCCGGCTGGGTCTTCGGCAAAGGAGCCGACAAATCTGTCTCGACGTCTTCAAAGACTCACAAAGAATAGGAGTTTTCAGATCCCACGAGAGTCAATCTATGGAAAATGAGTCCCGTAAAGGGTAAAATAACTTACCTCGCTGGCTTGACGCCGCGAGCTGTATCCGCGATCTTTGTTAGCGGATGCGGGGGCTTCAGCGCCCTTGAACAGCACCTTCCAGGCATCTTCATACGTGGTAATGAAGAGCCGGCTCAAGGTTCGGTGCTGTGCCGGATCGAACTCCCAAAAATTGAAGTCCCGTTGTTGGCATGGGAGAATCCGGCGGATGAGCATCACCTGGATTACGTCGACAAGCCTACGATTCTTGTCCACCAGGTTCCGGACGCGTGTTTGGAGTCCGGATAGCTCGTCCGAATCCCCCCACTTCAGGCCCGTCTCTTTCCATGACGAGAGCCGTGTGGGGAATCCAGATCTGAATTCGGGGGCCGCCACCCATTCAGGGTCGCGTGGCTCGGTGATGTAGAACCACCCCGATTGCCACCCCTTTATTGTCTCCACAAAGGAGCCCTCGAGCCATAGGACTTTGGCCATCTTGTCGACCATGGCGCCTCCGACTCCGCTTGGCTGCCCTTCACAACCTTCGCTTGACATCAAGGTCTTGAGCCACAAGCCGTGGGGCTGGATGCGTACGAAGGCCTTGCACACGATAAACGCCCGAGGACGTTGAGGACGAAATTGGGGCCAGGTCATGGAAGTCCAGGCCGTAGTAGAACATGAGCCCCGGACAAATGGGTGAAGTGGAAAACCTAGTCCATGGAGGAAGTGGGGAGAAATACCACACTCTCATGGGGACTGGGTTGGAATAAGCTGCCCCGTCAGGCAGCTGTCAGGCGCCGATATCGCCGGACAAGTATCCGGCCTCCCGCAGTCTTGTGATGTGCCCCTCCGTGACGGAGGAGGCCATCCATCTGCCTCCCGATCCTGACATGGTTGGAGAAGGTTGAGGAGGAAAGTGCGGACTTCAGCGCTAGAGCTCGAGTGCACGGGAATGGATGAGCAAAGGAGGAAGAAGGCGTAGGTGAAAGGGTGGATCCTTATCCCCTTATATGGGCGGACAAAAACATGTGTCCCGACCGGCCTGGTAAAACTCGCTTATCTCCCAAGCGCCGCTATCAATGGCGCGGTTGGGTTACCCACGTCCGTATTGATGGGAATCCCGGAATAAGGGGAACACGATCTCTGCCTCGACAAGACGTGCCAAGGAAACCGCTTCGCTAAAATGCGCTGAGGTGGAGCAGTAAAAACAATTTGAATAAAGGCTTGGTAGTGGTGCGACGTCACACCACAAAATATGTCAGCAGATTGATCTTGTGTAATATTATTCTCTCTACGGTGGTATGTGGAATTTATTTTTGCAGAGCCGGACACTATCCTGGTGTTCACAATCTTCTATAAATTATTCGGAGGAAGAACCCGCCTTGCAATGCCGAAGACAATATGCGCGCCAGACTCATCGTCATTGAAGCCTGGTTCAGGGGCTACTGAGGGAGTTCCGGATTAGGGGTTGTCCGGATAGCCGAACTATCATCATCGGCCGGACTCCAAGACTATGAAGATACAAGATTGAAGACTTCGTCCCGTGTCCGGATGGGACTTTCCTTGGCGTGGAAGGCAAGCTTGGTGATAAGGATATGTAGATCTCCTACCATTGTAACCGACTCTATGTAACCCTAACCCTATCTGGTGTCTATATAAACCGGAGGGTTTTAGTCCGTAGGACGAACAACAATCATACCATAGGCTAGCTTCTAGGGTTTAGCCTCTTTGATCTCGTGGTAGATCCACTCTTGTAACACACATCATCAATATTAATCTAGCAGACGTAGGGTTTTACCTCCATCAAGAGGGCCCAAACCTGGGTAAAACATCGTGTCCCTTGTCTCCTGTTACCATCCGCCTAGACGCACAGTTCGGGACCCCCTACCCGAGATCCGCCGGTTTTGACACCGACAATGAGCGAGGCCCACTTTCAGCCTCTTTATTCCCCCCTTTATCTTCCCCTGAGGGCGCTTGATAAGGCGCAAGCTCAAGCATTCTGGCCAGTACTGGATCTGCTGAGCCTTCGGGAAGGGGTGCCGAACACCTGATCATCTTCGCCTTTTTTACCCACTCCTGGTCAAAGTGCGACTTTTCAAAATGATGTTGTGATAAATAAAGAGATAGCGTGTTCGGCCGAAGGACTACTTACTTGGGTATCTGGACGATTGCAGCTCAGACCCGCATCCTCGGTGGTGTCCAGACACCTTATCTGTGGTTCGAAGAACAATTTGTACATCTCTTCGAGCGTCATGCCGAGGAAATGCTGAATAGCTCGCGGTCCTTCCGAGTTGAACTCCCACATACGGAGGGGTCGATGTTTGCAAGGCGGGACTCGACGAACTAGCATGACTTGCATTACCATGACCAGGCTGACATCTCTCTCGAGGAGATCTCGGATGCGACTCTGCAATATTGGCATATCATTTACTGGCCCCCAGTCCATCCCCTTGTTGATCCATGACGTCAGTTGTGGCGGGGGGCCTGAGCGAAAGGCAAGGAGGCCACCCACTTAGTATCGCGGGGGGCTGTGATGTAAAACCACTCCCGTTGCCAGAAGCTGGATACCTCCGGGAAGGAACCCTTTGGCCATGGAACATCGGCGCCTTTGCTTATTATGGCTCCTCCGCATTCTGCGTATCGTGCATTGATCGTCTTCGGCTCTACACTAATGGTCTTAAGCCACAAGCCGAAGTGCTGGCTGACATGGAGGAAGGCCTCACACACGACGATGAACGATGAGATGTGAAGGATGGAATCCGGGGCTAGGTCATGGAAATCCTGCCCGTAATAGAACATGAGCCCCCTAACAAAGGGATCTAGGACAAGGCCTAGCCCTCAGAGGAAGTGAGAGATGAATACGACGCTCTCCCCGGGTTCGGGAGTAGGAATGACCTGCCCTCGAGCAGGTAGCCTGTGCGAGATTTCGGCGGTCAGATACCCAGCCTCTCTTAGCTTCTTGATGTCTTCCTCTGTGACAGAGGAGGGCATCCACCGACCTTGAAGGTTGGATCCGGACATGGTTGAAAGGTCCGAAGCGCCTGACCTGAGCCTTGGGTGTTGGAACTCGAGGTGGGGGAAGGATTCGATTGAGTGCGAGAAGAAAAAGGACGGGCCTTGGCCTCTTTATAAAGAGGGTGAATATCAAGCGTCCTCCGGGTGGCCGTTTGGGACTTGCCTAAAATCGAGGAGTCATACCAACAGGCACGATTGGGTTACCCACACTCGTATTGATGAGAATTCCGTGATAAGGGGCGACGATCTCTGCTTCGACAAGACGTGCCAAGGAAACGGCCTCACGATATGTGCCGTGGCTGGTTGTGAAAAACGGTTCGAACAATGACCGGGTCGTGGTGTGATGTCATGCTGCAAAAGGCATCAGCAGATTAGATTTGTGGAAATATTATTCTCTCTACGGTAGTATGTGGAACTTGTTTTGCAGAGCCGGACACTATCCTTGTGTTCAAAATCTTCTATGGAGTATTCGGAGGAGGAACCCGCCTTCCAATGCCGAAGACAATCTGCGCGCCGGACTCATCGTCATTGAAGCCTGGTTCCGGGGCTACTGAGGGAGTCCTGGATTAGGGGGTCCTCGGACAGCCGGACTATATCCTTTGGCCGGACTGTTGGACTATGAAGATACAAGATTGTAGACTTCGTCCCGTGTCCGTATGGGACTCTCCTTGGCGTGGAAGGCAAGCTTGGCAATACGGATATGTAGATCTCCTCCCTTGTAACCGACTCTGTGTAACCCTAGCCCCTCCAGTGTCTATATAAACCGGAGGGTTTAGTCCATAGGACAACAACAATCATACTGTAGGCTAGCTTCTAGGGTTTTAGTCTCTACAATCTCGTGGTAGATCAACTCTTGTAATACTCATATCTTCAAGATCATTCAAGCAGGAAGTTGGGTATTACCTCCATCGAGAGGGCCCGAACCTGGGTAAAAATTGTGTCCCCCGCCTCCTGTTACCATCCACCTTAGACGCACAGTTTGGGACCCCCTACCCGAGATCCGCCGGTTTTGACACCGACAAAGATCTTTATTGGTTGAACCACGACATCAAGGATTCAGTCAATCCCGTATGCAATTCCCTTTGTCCAGCGATATGTTACTTGCCCGCGATTCGATCGTTGGTATCTTCATACTTAGTTTAAGCTCGTTACCCGCAAGTCTCTTTACTCGTTCCGTAATACAAGATCTCATGACTAAAATCATTAGGCACATGAAGCTTCTTATGATGTTGTATTACCAAGAGGGCCCAGAGATATGTATCCATCACACGGAGTGACAAATCCCAGTCTCGATCCACACAACCTAACAAACACCTTCGGAGATACCTATAGAGCACCTTTATGATCACCCAGTTATGAAGTGATGTTTGATAGCACACAACGCATTCCTCCGATATCCGAGAGTAGCATGATCTCATGGTCGAAGGAACATATACTTGACATGAAGAAAGCTATAGCAAATAACTAAACGATGCGATGCTAAGCTTACGGTTGGGTCTGTCCATCACATCATTCTCCTAATGATGTGATCCCGTTATCAAATGATAACTCATGTCCATGGTTAGGAAAGCTTAACCATCTTTGATCAACGAGCTAGTCTAGTAGAGGCTTACTAGGGACACGGTGCTGTCTATGTATTCACACATGTATTTAAATTTCCGGTCAATACAATTCTAGCATGAATAATAAACATTTATCACAGGTGTAGAGATGTGCTATACAAACGGTTTTTACCCCCTTTCCATGACGGAGTTTTAAACCGTCGCCTAGCGAGTGTGTACGATAGGGGGTCCTTCCCACACGACCCAGAAACCGTCGGGTATAGGCCCTCCGGCCACACAGGCAGGGGCAAAATGAGCTCGTGTGCGATCGGGCGAGGCATCGAAACCTAATCATTTTTGTTCGCATGTACATCCCACACGGTGAATCCTAGAAAAACATTTCCATTCGTATGTATATCACACACAGTTTTTTGTGTGGAAACATTTGTGCAAGGTGGCCTAACGCAAACAGTTCTCTGCCGGAAGTCGTGTGTGACTGTTAGTTGATCCAACACGCCTACTTTCTAGAAACCGTGTGGATTGTTTGAGTTCATCGCCCACGGTGTTGTCTGAGTAACCGTCTACAACAAAAAAAACCCAATAAGCAGGGTAATTAGCCTATTATTTATAATCCATGTAGTAATCAAATTGACATTTATTATAAAAACACACCAGATATTTCATATCCATATAACGGCAACCAGGATTTCATAATCGAGTGACATCAGATAGCTTCAACACTCAGTTACACCATTACACAACAGTACCAAGTTTCACATGCAACATTGAAAACCTTTGAAAAGTAGCATCATACATGGAAAATAGACAGATGAATCTCATCTAGGAAACTACAGAAGCAAAAGGCAAATATTGAGCCTTCAGTGATGTTGAATGTCCTTGCAACTTTAGGCCAGTGGCTATGGATAATTGCCCTCCCAACCTTCATCCTCTTCAAGAAGACTTCAATATTGCACCATGGGTGTTGAATGAATACCTTCCTCTCCTCTTGACCATGCAGGTGGTTTGAGAGGTAATCATCCGTGAACTGCTTTGAAATGTACTGAAAACAAAGATATGCATAAAATCGTTGTTATAAATATTGAAATGGCGCAAGGGGTAAAAACAAGGTAAAAGAGTTAGTACCATCCTATAGTTGACTGATGTCTTCTTCATTCTTGTAGTTATTCGTCGCAAGTTTCTTCATCCTAACAATCTTTCTGAGTTTCTTGACTTGACTGATATTCATGGACATCTCATTTCCCCATATGCAAAATGGGTCGAACAGTGGGTCTAAGCCTCTGACAGCATGACCTATATGTGAAAGACCAAATTGTAAGAAACCTAAATATTAGAATGATTCCTGCAACTGCACAATAATGTGCTATTAGCGAAAGGACCATGCATGAGCAAACCCCGATGGTAAACCGCAGTGTATCCCATTGTTTCCCTGCAACACATATAAGGAAGATCTTCATCAGTTTAACTGAGAGTTGCCATACTATCAGTAGAATATGTATTAAGTACAGCCAAATTCGATTTGTTTCTCACATGCATAACAATACAAAATTGTACCCACATCAAATGAGAATCAAATTGCATAATCGAACCAAACAGTTAAATGGACAGCAGACCAAGTGGACCAAAACAGTTAATTGAGCATGACATTGCAGAATAGAAACATGTACTAGAAGATAAGAAAGTTAACAAAACAAAGAATGCTCGAGAATAGTACTACAAAATGTAGCAATTGTTGGACCAAACTATTAACTGAACATTACATTTCAGAGGACCAAACTGTTTACTGAACATCAGATTGCATATTAACATTACAGAGGACAAATCACTAGAAGGCACTGGCAGTGGCCTCGAGAAAATAGCATGAAATGTATTTTAAAGTAGACAAACGTGTCGCGGTGTCGATGGTGGCATCAAAGACGAGGTACTCCTCCAAGATCTGGTGGTCGGCACACATGGCAACCATAGCAACCTCGTGCGCGCATGCGGCCACGATTTGCTTCTCCGCTGCTATATGCTACTGAGCTCCACGTTATACTGCGTGCAAAATGGTTGTGGGCGGCGCTTAATTGCAGGGCGGGGCCAGTGATTTCGGTGGAAGGTGTCGCGCCGTCGGTCGGGGCTTGTGGGACAGGGAAGGAGGAGGATGGTGTGCGTGGGTGATACTTCTCCAACATATCTATAATTTTTTATTGTTCCATGTTGTTATATTATCATTCTTAGATGTTTTACATGCATTTTACAATCATTTTATATCATTTTTTTGGACTAACCTATTGACTTAGTGCCAAGTGCCAGTTGATGTTTTCTACTAGTTTTTTACATCGCAGAAAATCAATATCAAACGGAGTCCAAATGCAACAAAACATTTTGGAGAATTTTTATGGACCAGAACACGCAGGATGGGCCAGAGCAGCACCTGGGGGTACCCCGGGGGGGCACAACCCACCAGGGCGCGCATGGGCCCCCAGGCGTGCCCAGGCAGGTTGTGCCCACCTCGATGGCGTCCTGCACCCCCTCTTTGCCATATAAAATCCCAAATATTCGAAAACCCTTCGGGGTAGACCTAGATAAGAAGTTCCGCTGCCGCAAGGCTCTGTAGCCACAAGAAACCAATCTAGACCCTATTCCGCCACCCTGCCGAAGGGGGGAATCATCTCCGATGGCCATCTTCATTATCCTGGAGGCCACCACGATGAGGAGGGAGTAGTCCGCCCTTGGGGCTGAGGGTTTGTACCAGTAGCTATGTGTTAAATCTCTCTCTCTCTCTCTCTCTCTCTCTCTCTCTCTCTCTCTCTCTCTCGTGTTCTTGAGATGTCACAATCTTGATGTATCGCGGGCTTTGTTAATATAGTCGGATCATATGGTGTTTTACCCTCTCTATCTTGTTGTGATGAATTGAGTTTTCCCTTTGAGATTTCATTGTTATTAGATTGAATACTTTTTTGGATTTGAGAACACTTGATATATGTCTTGCAATTGAATACTCGTGGTGGCAATGGGGTACCATATTGATTCACTTGATATATGTTTTGGCACTCAACTCGTGGATTCCCCAAGTGACATTGGGTTAATCTATGCATAGGTATTGATGCACGTTCTTGTCTTTGTTTCTCTGGTTGAGACCTTGGGACACTCTTTGAAGTTCTTTGTGTTGTATTGAGTATTATGAATATGAATTTGCTTTGGTGTTAATTTAGTACGAACTCTAGGATAGATAAAATGAAAAGAATAGCTTTGTGTTATTTTAGTATGAACTCTTGAATAGATCGAACAGAAAGAATAGCTTTGAGGTGGTTTCGTACCCTACAAACAATTTATTCTTATGTTCTCTGCTAGATAGGAACTTTGGAGTGATTCTTCATCGCACTTTGAGTGGTGGTTATATGATCCAATTATATTAGCACGGTTGAGAGGTTGCACTAGCAAAAGTAAGGACCCTAGGCCTTATTTTCAAGCATTGAAATACCGTTTTTGTGCCCATTTACTATTTGCTACCTTGTTGTTTTTAATTATTCAGATTATAAAAATATATTTCTGCCATATTACACTTCTATCACCATCTCTTCGCTGAACTAGTACACCTATACAATTTGCCATTGTATTGGGTGTGTTGGGGACACAAGAGATTTCTTGTATTTGGTTGCAGGGTTGTTAGAGAGATACCATCTTCATCCTACACCTCCCACAGATTGATAAACCTTAGGTCATCCACTTGAGGGAAAACTGCTACTGTCCTACAAAACTTTGCGCTTGGAGGCCCAACACGAGTCTACAAGAATAAAGTTGTGTAGTAGACATCAAGCTCTTTTCTGGCGCCGTTGCCGGGGAGGTGAGTGCTTGAAGGTATATATTTAGATCTTGCAATCTAATCTTTTAGTTTCTTGTTTTATCACTAGTTTGGTTTATAAAAGAAAACACAAAAAATGGAATTGAGGTTGCATCATATTATTCATCTTTATATTGTATTTCGTGAAAATGATGGAAAGGAAAATTGTGCTCAATTGATAGAAGAAGAATTCAATAGAATGTTTGGTATAAATGATGAGCATGACTGCAATGTTGTTAGTATGAATTCTTTGAATATCCATGATGCTAATGATATGCAAAGCCATAAGCTTGGGGTGCTATATTTGATGTGGGTGATATGTTTAGTCCCCCAAGATTTGATGAGAAAATGTATTATGATGATTGCATGCCTCCTATTTATGACGATTATATTGATGAAAGTGGATTTGGAGAGGTCATGACTTTATTTAGTGACGAGTCACTATTTCGAAAGAGGTTTCCATTGACTATGACAACAAATTTTCTATCTATGATGCTTATGGTGATTACATGTATGCTATAAAGAATTATGATAACCATGAAATTTTTCATCATGATTTTAATTTTCAATCACATGATAGTTATTTTGTTGAGTTTGCTCCCACCACTATTATGGATGAGAAGAAATTTGCTTATGTGGAGAGTAACAAAAATTTTATGCATGTGTATCATGAAAAGAATTCTCTATGTGATAGCTATATTGTTGAGTTCATTCATGATGCTACTGAAAATTATTATGAGGGAGGAACGTATTCTTGTAGGTATTGCAATAATATCAAGTTCCCTCTCTATGTGTTGAAAATCTTGAAGGTATACTTGTTTTGCCTTCCTATGCTAGTTGATTCTTGCTCACAAAATCCCTATGCATAGGAAATGGGCTAGGCTTAAATGTGCTAGTCATATGCTTCATGATGCACCCGTTACGTTTCAATTCTTATCTTTATGCGAGCATCATTGAAATCATTATGCCTGGCTTAAATGCATGAAAGAAAAGCGCTTATTGGGAGACAACCCAACACTTTTACCTAGTGTTTTTGTGTGTTCACATGATTAAGCTACTGTAGTAATCATGTTTTATTGCTTTCGTTTTAATGAAGTGCCAAGTAAGACCTTTGGGATGGCTTACGGTGATAGTTGATTTGATCTTGATGAAAAACAGAAACTTTTGCCCTCAGGAAAACAATTCTCATTTTTAAGAGAAGCATGATAAAATGCTGATTCTTTTTGCAGAAGATTAATAGATAAATTTCCCAGGATTTCCTAATGTTTCAGAATTTTTGGAGTAGCAGAAGTATGGTTGGAGTACAGATTACTACAGACTGTTATGTTTTTGACAGATTCTGTTTTCAATAAATAGTTTGCTTCTTTTCTTGTTTCCATGGCTTATATTGCTCAATATAAATTGTGGAAATGGTATGCTACAGTAGGCATTGTGTGGAAACAATTATGAATCTTGTCTTTGATAGTACCAGAGTGAAATGGTTTGCTCTTTACCATACTAACCCATCTCACGAAGTTCCGTTAAGTTTTGTGTGATTGAAGTTTTCAAGTTTTGGGTGAGATATCGATATGAAGAGAATAAGGAGTGACAAGACCCTAAGCTTGGGGATGCCCAAGGCACCCCAAGGTAATATTCAAGGAAGATCCAAGTAACTAAGCTTGGGGATGCCCCGGAAGGCATCCCCTCTTTCGTCTCCAACATTATAGGTGACCTTACTTGAGGCTATATTTCTATTCATCACATGATGTCTGTTTTGCTTGGAGCATCATTTTATTTTGTTAGGATTTGATTGCTGTTATTTATAATAACGTTTTTCATCTTTCTTTTAAATAAAAATGTCAAGGATAGCCTTTACCATGCTTATTTTGCAAGTATACATGTTGCTGTTTCAGAACAGAAATTTTAGTGTTGTTGCAAAAATTCCCTAGAAAAGTCAAAATGTGATAAAATGTTGAAACTTTTTGAACAATATGCTATGACAAATTTTCTCCAATGTGGTAAATTTTCATAATTTTTGGAGTTAAGGAAGTATGATGAATCTTGCATTCTTTACAGACTGTACGGTTTTGGCAAATTGTTGTTATGTTTGCATATGTTTGCTTGTTTAATGATTCTATTTGAGGATAGGAGTACTAAATATGCAGAGGCATCTAGTATGCAATGTTAAATAATAATTTTAGTGATTTGCTACAGTAGAGAATGATAAGGTTTTTCCATTGGTTTATACTAACTTATCTCACGAGTTCTTGTTGAGTTTTGTGTGGATGAAGTTTTCACTATTAGGTAAACCGTGATATGAGAGGAATTAAGGAGACACAAAATCTCAAGCTTGGTGTAGCGACCCGACCCAAAATCGGTCAAGTCTCTGTGTCTGTACCATCCCAAGATCATGCTGGCACTCACTGTACATTGATGAAATAATCAAAGTTCAATCACACCTGAATTTATTACACGGTTCTCATATCGATTCTTTATTACAATAGTATAAATTCGGCCGAAGGCCAACTCATGAGAAATAAACTAAGTAAAGCTGCGGAAGCGTAGAAGAATAGCGAGTCCATCCGACTCCATAGGGCATTCGCCAAGCGCGGATCGTAGCCTCACTCCTGATCGGAATAATCCTCTGCAACATAAGACGTTGCAGCCGTGTAGGTCAGCATTTTGAATATGCTGGCAAGTCATGAAGGGAGAATAACAATAATGAAATTTCTAACACTATATGCAATTTGGCTGTGGGGCTCTAAGTTTCATCATTTTGCGAAAAGCCAGTTTTTCCCTACAATATGGACTTGTTTGCAAAAACTACAAAATTGTTGGTAGTTATTGAGATGGTTCCGCCAACCAATGTCTCATCCACAATTATTAAATAATAACCCCTCAATTAATTTATTAAGTTCAGTGTTGAGATTTCCGAATACTTCCAAGTTCCAGAGGCTCAAATTGTCCGTAACCGGGGACACGGCTAATCGATTAGATCTTTTCTCTGCAGAGGTTTGCGCACTTTACCCGCAAGAATCGTTCCCTCCTTTTAAGTCTTCGCACTTCATGGTGTTTGAAGACGGACGAACGTAAACAGGGTCTTCCGAAGAGTTCTTCGCCACCGCCGGTACCCATCCAATCCTACCGTTCTTCTACATCTCGTAGCACCGTCCGCCAGAGTCACAACTAGGGTTGACCAAGCCAGAGCCCATAATGGCTTGCGGCTGTACAGAGTAAGCTTCCGGTCAATGGGGTATACATCCGCCTCTTCGTGGCTGGGTGAAGCTTTCGCAAGATGGCATGGCGCTTCTCCATGCATCCCGCCAACCACCGGGTTCTCCAGGTGCCCACAACCGTCCTCCACCCAGTAATGAATTTTGAAGTCCATCTTGAGCTTGAAGTTCATGGGGTTGTCATCATCTTGACTCTCGCATCTCCCTTATGAATTCACTCAACCAACCCCGTCTACGAGCATAGCAGAAATAAAACTACTTCTTCCCGGGTCATGGTAACAAGGGGAATTGGTTCATCCTACCTCATGATACTACTCAAGAACATAACTTCAAAATTTCAACTACTTCATGCATGGTGGGGAGGTATAATTCTAATGCAATATAAATCATAGGTATTGTAAAGAACATGATCAATGACTTGCCTTGCTGACGATATTCAAAAGCTAGGGACTCGTGGTAGCAAGCTTCGCACTCCGGAAATTCTACCGAGGCAAACAACAATCATAATAAGCATACAAACATATGATCACTTACATAACAGCATAGTAACATAACACACACAACAATTGAATCAAAACCCAAAGGAAACTCAAAGAAATCCAACTCAAAGTTTTCACCATATCCAACAACAGTCTAGAAATAGTTTTGTACTACAAAATTTTTTCTTAACAGAACCTAAGCATGGGTTTTTGCTAATTAACCGAAAAGAAATCATCAAGCAACTAGTAGCAAAAAGAATCACCTTAAAAGCTATTATAAAACTTCTATTAGGCCTAAAACAATCCTAGCAAGAGAAAATAAAATAAAAGTTTTATTTATTATAAATAAAAGTTCATGCTCTAAAGTTACAGAAACTAACCTAGAATAAACTATCTCTCATGAAAAATAAATTTATTTCCTAAGTAAAACAACAGGAAAACAGTAGCTAGTTAAATAATTAAGAATAACATGATTCTGATTAAAACTACTTTTTTGTTAATTTCTAAAATACCCAAATAAATTCCTACGGTTAGGCAATGTCAAAACAAAGTTGTGACAAAAAGAATCATTAAAAAAATAATATTCCTAACTCATTTTATAGCAGAATTACTATTCTGCCTAAATCTAAAATAAATCAATTTTAAATAATTTTTACATGACTAATTATATTTTCTACAGAAACTACAAGAAATTTTCAAACCAACAAAAAAAGAATCACTTAAAAATATTAAGTAGATTAAAAGATATAAATTTTACAAAACTGAAACTATTCTATTAAAAACAGAAACAAAAAAAATATTACTAAAAAGAAAAACGGGCTAATGGGCCTATCTAGCGCCCTGGGCGTAATTTAACTAAAAAGCGCACATGGTTGTAAACCGAGTCGGCCGGTCCAACTTAACCCTAACTAAAACCGGAACTAACTGGTTTATTTGAAATAAACCTACCCCTTCGGGGGGATCTAATCTACAGCGTCGAAATCAGATCGGACAGCGGAGGAGTCCGGCGACTCACCGTGGCGGCGACGGCGACGGAAGCTCGGGCGGCGACGGTTCCGGTGGCTCCGGTGGTCGGGGACGACGGCGGAGAGGTCCAGGAGTGCGGCGTGGCGAGGAACTCGGGGTGGAGTTGGACGAGCCTGGGTGGTGGCAGGCGGTCGGTGCGGTGGCAATGGCTGGCGGCGGCTCGGTACTCCGAGGGTTTGGCGAGAGGAGGGTCGTCGAGGGGCGAGGGGAGAAACGGGTCGAGGGGGTATTTATAAGGGGGCACGACTTGGGCGAAGGCGAGCGGAGAGGATCGGGATGAGATCCCGGGATCTCGGGGTTTCATGAGCGGCCGGGTGACTTGGGCGCGGGGAAGAAGGTGGGGGGGGGCCCGGGTGTCGGCGGGTGAGGGGAGAGGGGGATCGGGCGGGCGACCGGTCGGAAAGGGTTTCGGGCGAGGGGAGGCTCGGCTGGGCCGCGGCCGGGCTGGCCGGGTTGCTCGGCTCGCGCCTGGTGCGCTGGTGGGCCGCCAGTCTTTGGCCAATGGTCGGCCGGCGCCTGGGCCTCCTTTCTTTTTTTTTGAATTTAGAGAGAGAGGGAAAAACATAGTAAATATAAATATTTTATATAGGACATATATATATATATCAAAATGATCAGGGGAATATTCCCTATAATTTGAACATTTTTCCAGGGGCAAAATCCAAACTTTATAAAAAATCATTTTTCTAAAATTCCAAATAAAACTCAAATTTGAATTCAAACTTTTTGGCAATGTTTTCTTCTGACATTTTTGGAGTGTCATGTTGGCTCCTCTCATACTTTGTCTCAAGTATTGTCAGGCATTGGTTTGAAATAAATTTCAACTGCCAAACTTTGAATTCAAATTCCAACAATCTCCAAAACTTCTGAAACTTCAAATGCCACTCAAATTCAAACAAAATGCATGGATGCTTAGCTATAATTGTAAAACATTCCAAATAGGAAATTTGGGATGTTACACTTGGGGATGCCCAAGGCATCCCAAGATAATATTTCAAGAATTCTCAAGCATCTAAGCTTGGGGATGCCCCGGTAGGCATCCCACCTTTCTTCATCAACAATTATCGGTTAGTATCGGTTGAGCCTAAGTTTTTGCTTCTTCACATGAGCTGTGCTATTCTTGGAGTGTCATTTTGTTTTGTTTTGCTTGCTATTTTAATAAAATGCTTAGATCTGATATTTTTTGAATAAAATAGAGTCCTCAAATAGTTGCCAGAGAGGCTAGGTAAGCAACACTTACATCCGGTCAACGAAGCTCTTTTCCATGGAATTGCTCTAGCGCTTCACTTATATCTTTTTGGGAACAATGTGCTTTAGTATTTTTTAATAAATTCTCTCTTTCTTCACTTAAATTGATTTGATATAAAAAAATATTATACTCATGATCTTCACTTATATTTGTTTGAGCTTACCAAAAGCAACATATGAAAATTAGTTCCAAAGTGATAGATATCCAAGAAGGATATAATAAAAACTTTCATGAAGACCATTGGACAAAATAAACTTGATTCTTTGTTATAGTTTTGAGATATGATTATGTGATATGTGAGTCATGTTGATGAGTAATTATGCTTTAGTAAAAATATTGGTGTTAAGATTTGTGATTCCCTATGCAAGCACGAAAGTCAATAGTCATGCAATGAAATTACATCCTACTTGTGGTTCATTATTCGGTGTTAATGCTTAATGCTCGCTTATGAGATTATTTGTTTCTTGGTTGGTCACTTCTCAATCTTTTGCTAGCCTTTATTTTGCACTAAGTATGATCACTACTTGTGCATCCAAAATCCTTTAAACCAGTTTTGCCACATGAGTCCACTATATCTACCTATATCCGGTATTCTTTTGCCGTTCTAAGCAAATTTGTATGTGCCATCTCTAATTTTCAAAATAAAATTCTCTTTTGTGTGCTCGTACCGCTTGTGAGGCGGTGAGGGGTGGCCGATATTTTCCATGTTAGATGTGTTATTCTCACGATGAGTGTTTATTCACTTGTCATTGCACGAGAGTAAGGCAAAGGTATTAGGGATGCCCAGTCTCGAAATGAAAAATGAATTTACTTTATGTTGTCAAATAATAAATTCCTTGGAAAGTCTTGGTATGGAGGGCACCCGTGGATACGATTAGCCATGGAAAGTGAAAGTATGGTGGAAAAAGGAATAAACTTTATTTTCTGTTTGGGAACCGCCTATAACATATCTAGCATGGAAAGTGTTGGGACTTCTAAGTCATTTTCGTTGGTGGGAAAAGCACACCTCTCAGAATGTTTTATCTCCAAGTTTTTCGCTTTGAGCTCTGGCACCTTTACAAATCCCTACTTCCTTCTGTGAAGGGCCTTTCTTTTACTTTATGAAAATTTTCATTTGAGTCTCCATCTTCTCTTATAAAGCACCAACTAGGAGGCACTACCATCGTACTTGAGCATTGGGTGTAGCTAATATGCGAGTGTGTTTCATGAATGGATCAATAATTGACCATGATGGGCTAGGGATAACTTATTTTAGCGTTGATATTTTGAAAGACATGGTTGCTTGTTGATATGCTTGAGTATTTAAGTCTCATGTCAAAACTAGACTATTCCTTTGAACCATATAAAATTCCAAATGTCCATGCTATAAAGAAATATTATATGACATGTTAGGAAGCATTCCACATCAAAAATCTGTTTTTCATCATTTACCTACTCGAGGACGAGCAGGAATTAAGCTTGGGGGATGCTGATACGTCTCCAACGTATCTATAATTTTTTATTGTTCCATGCTGTTATATTATCATTCTTGGATGTTTTACAAGCATTTTACAATCATTTTATATCATTTTTTGGGACTAACCTATTGACATAGTGCCAAGTGCCAGTTGATGTTTTCTAGTTGTTTTTTACATCGCAGAAAAATCAATATCAAACGGAGTCCAAATGCAGCAAAACTTTTTGGAGAATTTTTATGGACCAAAACACCCAGGATGGGCCAGAGCAGCACCTGGGGGGTGCCCTGAGGGGGGCACAACCCACCACGGCGCGCCTAGGCCCCTAGGCATGCCCAGGTGGGTTGTGCCCACCTCGGTGGCCTCCCGCACCCCCTATTTGCCCTATAAATCCCAAATATTACAAAACCCTTCAGGGTAGACCTAGATCAGAAGTTCCGCCGCCGCAAGGCTCTGTAGCCATGAGAAACCAATCTAGACCCCGTTCCGGCACCCTGCCGGAGGGGGTAATCATCTCAGGTGGCCATCTTCATCATCCCAGCGGCCACCACGACGAGGAGGGAGTAGTCCACCCTCGGGGCTAAGGGTTTGTACCAGTAGCTATGTGTTTAATCTCTCTCTCTCTCTCTCTCTCTCTCTCTCTCTCTCTCTCTCTCTCTCGTTTTCTTGAGATGTAACGATCTTGATGTATCGTCGGCTTTCTTTATATAGTCGGATCATATGGTGTTTTCCCCTCTCTATCTTGTTGTGATGAATTGAGTTTTCCCTTTTAGATTTCGTTGTTGTCGGATTGAATACTTTTATGGATTTGAGAACACTTGATGTATGTCTTGCAATTGACTACTCGTGGTGACAATGGGGTATCGTATTGATTCACTTGATATATATTTTGGCACTCAACTCACGGATTCGCAAGGTGACATTGGGGTAATCTATACATAGGGGTTGATGCACGTTCTTATCTTTGTTTCTCTGGTAGAAATCTTGGGGCACTCTTTGAAGTTCTTTGTGTTGGATTGAGTATTATGAATATGAATTTTCTTTGGTGTTATTTTAGTACGAACTCTAGGATAGATCGAAGGGAAAGAATTGATTTGTGTTATCTTAGTATGAACTCTTGAATAGATCGAACAGAAAGAATAGCTTTGAGGTGGTTTCGTACCCTACAAACAATTTATTCTTATGTTCTCCGCTAGATAGGAACTTTGGAGTGATTCTTCATCGCACTTTGAGGGGTCGTTATATGATCCAATTATATTAGCACTGTTGAGAGGTTGCACTAGCGAAAGTGCGGACCCTAGGCCTCATTTTCAAGCATTGCAATACCGTTTTTGTGCCCATTTACTATTTGCTACATTGTTGTTTTTATTTATTCAGATTATAAAAATATATTTCTGCCATATTACACTTCTATCACCATCTCTTCGCCGAACTAGTACACCTATACAATTTGCCATTGTATTGGGTGTGTTGGGGACAAAAGAGATTTCTTGTATTTGGTTGCAGGGTTGTTAGAGAGATACCATCTTCATCCTACACCTCCCACGGATTGATAAACCTTAGGTCATCCACTTGAGGGAAAACTGCTACTGTCCTACAAAACTCTGCGCTTGGAGGCCCAATACGAGTCTACAAGAATAAAGTTGTGTAGTAGGCATCAGTGGGGTGTGGATTACCTGATCATATCGACAAGGCCGCGCAGCAAGAAGAAGGGTCGGCGAAGAGGAGGCCACGCATCAAGAAGAAGGGTCGGCGGCGAGGAGGCAGCGCTGCTAGAAGAAGGGTCAGCGGCGAGGAGGCGGCACTGAGAGAACAAGGGTCACCGGCGAGGATGCTGCGTTGTAAGAAGAAGGGTCACCGGCGAAGAGACGTCGCTGCAAGAAGAAGGGTCGCCAGCGACGAGGCTAGCTGCCAGTAAGCAGCAATGAAGGTATGAACTTGGAAAGCATGGAGGAACGGTGGAAATGTGGATTTTGGTGGGAGAAACTGGTGCACAAGTGTGGTTCAAGCGCGGGCGGTGGACTGTAGACGACGAATCTTCCTGCGTAAGCCAGACAAGACGGTGCGCCAAGATATTTTATATCGCATCCCACACGATTCTTGCTAGTAAACTCTTTGTGGTATACCTGATTTTTTTCATTATATTTTAAAAGACAAAATGGTGTTACGGAGGGAAAGGATGGTGTTTGAATTTCTAGAACATTTATGTACAATGAACATTTAACTACATGAGTGTCGTGTTTAAATTTGGAATTATTCCGGGTTCATTTGGCATTTTTATGCATTAATTGAGGTTCTAGGCATTTAATGTGAATAATTCAAATTTAAACTACAAGCACATGCTCCAGTGCACCAAAGTTTGTGGAAAATTCACATGTGTGTCTTTGGGTGAATTTATAGGTCCCATGTAAGAATGGGAATGAAATTCAAACATCTGGGCGTCGTGGCTCGGCCGGGAACATTGAGAAACTTGGTTTTTAAATTCCTGTAAATTCAAAACTCGCCTGAAAATTATGAAACTTGGCATGGTGTCATTTCATGGCACCAAAATGTTCTGGTAAAAAAATTGGCCGCATTTGGATGAGTTTTGGTACAAGGTTCTTGCAAACCGGAGCTTCTCTCGAGAAGACTCGTGGTTCCCGAGGGGGAACGTGTCACCTTTGTGTGCGAAATGATATACGCTGCCTACCCCCCCCTTGATTTTTTATAGAGGAAACATAGAACTATATGAGTGTCATTTTAAAATTTGGAATTATTCAAGGTTCGTTTGGCCTTTTGTATACATTAATTGAATTTCTGGGCATTTAATGTGCATAATTCAAATTTGAACTACAAGCACATGCTCCAGTGCACCAAAGTTGGTTGAAAAATCACATGTGTGTGCTTGGGTGAATTTCTAGGTCCCATGCAAGAAAATGGAATGAAATTCAAAAATCTGGGCATCGTGGCTCGGCCAGAAATATTGAGAAACTTGGTTTTTTAATTCCTGTAAATCCAAAACACACCTGAAAATCATGAAAGTTGGCATGATGTCATGACATGGCACTAACATGTTGTGGTAATTTCTTTGGCCGAATTGGGACAAGCTTTGGTATAAGTTCTTGCAAACCGGTGCTTCTCTCAAGAAGGCTCGTTGTTCCGAGAGGGAACATGTCACCTCCGTGTGCGAAACGACATACACTGCCTTCTCCCGCCTTAATTTTTTTTACACGGGCAGCATAGACCAAATAGGAGTTTTGTGCTAAATTTCGGAATTATTTTGGGTTCGTTTGGCCTTTTTATACATTAATTGAATTTCTGGGCATTTAATGTGCATAATTCAAATTTGAACTACAAGCACATGCTCCAGTGCACCAAAGTTGGTTAAAAAATCACATGTGTGTCCTTGGGTGAATTTCTAGGTCCCATGCAAGAAATGGGAATGGAATTCAAACATCTGGGCGTCGTGGCTCAGCCGGAAATATTAAGAACTTGGTTTCTTAATTCCTCTAAATCCAAAACACGCCTGAAAATCATGAAACTTGGCATGGTGTCATGACATGGCACCAACATGTTGTGATAATTTTTTTTGGCCGAATTGGGACAAGCTTTGGTATAAGCTTCTTGCAAACCGGAGCTTCTCTCAAGAAGGCTCGTGGTTCCGAGAGGGAACGTGTCACCTTCGTGTGCGAAACGACATACACTGCCTTCTCCCGCCTTGATTTTTTTACACAAGCAGCTTAGACAAAATAGGAGTTTCGTGCTAAATTTTGGAATTATTCCAGGTTCGTTTGGCCTTTCTTATACATTAGTTGATTTTACAAGAATTTAATGCACATAATTCAAATTTTAAGTACAAGTGCATGCTCCAGTGCGCAAAAGTTAGTTGGAGAATCATTTATGTGTACTTGGGCGAATTTCTAGGTCCCATGCAAGAAGTGGGAATGGAATTCAAACATCTGGCGTCTTGGCTCGGCGGGAAATATCGAGAAACTTGGTTTTAAAATTCTTGTAAATCCAAAACTCTCTGAAAATCATGAAACTTGGCATGGTGTGATGACATGGCACCAACATGTTGTGGTAAAGTTTTTGTCCGATTTGCGAAGGCACATACATTAACAATCAACAAAGTCATTTTGGAACAAGTGTTGTCACATGATACGTCCATTTTGCATCAGATTTTCCTACTGTTATTTATGATGTTTTTATGCATAATAATGCTTTTTCGAGTAATTCTAATGCCTTTTATCTCATAATTTGCAAGGTACACACAAAGAGCAAGAATTCCGGCAGCTAGAAATATGGACCTGGAAAAGCTACATCAGGCTACCTATTCTGCACAACTCCAAACTAGCTGAAACTTCATAGAGAATTTTTATGGAATTTATGATGAATATTGGAGCAAATAAGTACCAAAGGGGGGCCACTAGGTGGGCATAACCCACCTGGGCGCGCCAGGGACACTACTGCAGGATGCTGCTAACGCGACACTATGATCGGAGACCCTTTGACAAAACTGTGTGCGATGCCATAATCGCAATCGGTGGTGTATAATAACCGTCAAAAAAGGTGCAAAACATTTGCGATGGAGGATGCATCAAGCACCGTTCAGATTTTAGTTCCGTATGCGATGCAGGGCATATGGTTCAGCTCAATTAACTGTTTGCGATGAGGAGGAACAAAAGAAACGGGCAGCCAGATGAAGGTGTGTGCGATGTACAGCATACAGTTCACTCGGATGAACTGTTTGTGTTTAGGAAACACAAAAGAAACGGTCAGCAAGATCAAACATGTGTGCGATATACGGCACACGGTTTACTCGGATGAACTGTTTGCGTTGAGACATGAGAACAGAAACGGTTCAAATGAACAAGATGTGTGTGATACGAGGCAAACAGGTCTGTAATCAGAAACATGTGCGAAGACCGATAAGAACACAGACGATTCCTGCTAACAAGCCGTGTGTGTTGTGAGCAAACGATTGCTGCTATACAATTGTGAGTGACTGATGCAAACATCACCGACGGGTTCCATTGTTTAGTCCGTGTGTGATGTGATTTTCTTTGTCTGCACACCATCTACGCTCTGTCTACATAGCATCAACATATATACTTAAAAAGACAACATTGCATAACCAAATTAAGCATACAATTACACAAGTGACTACACATATAACATTTGCACACACCAAAGTAAGCAATTACATGCATACTAAAGTAGGAGAAACGAGGATCTAATCATCTACTTATTGTTGCGATGACGCTTCCCATTGCTCTGTTTCCGGCTGGATCCCTGGCCGTTTTGGGGAAGGAGGCACTTCCTCGTGTCAACGATCCGCCTGTACATGTCGTAGCTCGTGTACGCCTCCTTGGCCGCGTACACGACGTGAGCTTTGTCGAGTTTCTCCATCCAGACCAAGTGCCAGGCATGCTTGTCATTGTTGCATGAATCGTTCATGTCTCTGTAGTAGGGATTGATGATGTCCTCGGCGAGGTGAACCACTGAGTCCTTCTCATGCTCCGTGCTTCCCCACATCTTGTATTGGCCCTGGATGTCGACAAGATTCTGGCAGGCGATGCCCGAACTCTCGAGCGCCTTTACATCATTGGTGATGTCCACCGTAGCGAACATGTAGTGGGGGTTGTTGACAAACCTGGCGAAACGCTCGCAAGGCCTTGTGGCTAGGCAGTAGTGGTAGACGAGGACAGGGTGGCCCACGCACATCTAGGCGACGGCGACCTTGGGACGAGACCCGACACGAGCGCGGGTGTACTCGAGGTCGAACCCGACCACCTTGTACTTCTCCTCGGCAAGCAACAGCTCCATGATGTGGATGGAGTGCTCCACCCAGACCGGATCGTTGGTGTACACCACCGATAGGTCCATGAATCTTCTGTGGGTGTCCACCATGGCACGCATGGTGAATTTCTGCTCGTCGTCAGCAGCCGCTCGGAGCGCCATTGGAGCCGCGCAGGATACCCTCTAAGAATTTCTCGTGGTGGGTGTGCTTCTTGCAATGGTGGGGCGCGATCGAAAGATTGAAGAGACACAAGGGTAGGTTAAATGGCCGCTGTAATAAATGGGGGCCGGCCAGCCTGTAATCGTCACGTCTTGTCACGACATTCATATCAAAGGATTCCAGAATCCAGTGCACGCTTGACAACACCGCACCCCAGGCGTGGGCTCGAAGAGGCGCCAAATGTATCGTCAGTGAGCCTGTTCCTGCGCTACCGCGCTGTTTACCGCGCAAGCTTCCCACCCTGCTAGTTTGGCCACGCGTCGGCTAGAAGAGGGACAAATCGTGGGCGTTTATTGGCAAAAAGCTTTGTAAAAACGAAGTGTGTGGAATGACTTCGGTCATAAGTTTACCCTTGGGTGATGAGGTCAAAGTTATACAGAAGGGTGATGATGGACACTCAAGTGCGATAATTAATTCTGCGCTCTATAGTACACACGGTGGAAGAAACCAACTGTGTGCAATAATATCGACGATCGCAGTCGAGTTAGCTATACAGATCGTGTGTTGTGAGATCGACAAGGTAAACTGATTCGAGAATGGTTAGTAAAATCTAAGACCATTTCATATTAAGGTCAAAATAGTGCTAGCAATATACGAGTCTCATACGATGCCATTTGTGACACCCCAAAAAAAATTGACCTTGTTTTATTAATTAAAATTTTGCCAGGAAATTAAAACTTTTATTTTCTGGGCTCCCTTTTGTTTTTTTTTATTTTCCTTCCTTTTTATCATGGAGTTATTTCCTTCAGTGAAAACTTTTCAAATATGTTATTGGACTTGTTTATCCTCTCAATAAAAACCTTTTCTTTTCATCAGAGGAATTAATTATATAATAATCTCCATAATCTTTATTTTCTTGAAAAATGGTTTCCCATGGTTTTATGGTCCTTTTTGAACTACAACCCTTTTATAAATTCTTTCAAAAATTCCACCAAAAATTGGGGATGTCCTGTGATGTCACCAAACCACTTTTATGCAAATAAATATTTCATTCCTTGGACATTTTGAGCTCTACACCCAATTTTATTCTCCGGTCCAGTGGGCAATTTTGCACTACAACTCATTTAAATGCTTCTTTCTAGCCTCCACCAAAATTATGGGATGCTGGTAGTAGCTTATGATTCAACTTTATGCAAAAACCCAGTGATGTTATTTGAAAATTTTGAGTGAATCAACCTCATCTTCATTCTGGTCCAACATGATGGTTTGTACAGCATCCCTATTCTTGCTTGCTCTTTGGCCCTTGATTCTTTCCCCTGCTTGTAGACCACCCTACAAAACCCCTAAGTCCAGGAGCATGCAACCATTGGAATACTTTTGGTTCATGAGATGATGCCATTTACCTCCTGTCCAGCATTGAAGTTTTACAAAACTTGCACTAACAAGTTTGTGCTTTTCACAAACTAACCTCACCACCCTCTTGTGCATCTAAAGAGACTAGGATCTGGAAGATTTGGCCACACCAAGAAGAGCCTAGGTGCCTGTGGCATTTTGTCAAACACCTGGAGTGCATCGACAGATTTGGCATGAGTTTTGGTTTGCATTGTGGACCTGATCCTTTGACCCAACATGCATGTCCACTAGCATCCCAACTACCCCTAGACTAGACCTGCTAATCCCCAGCTCCAACCAAGCCGCCTAGCAGGCCATGGCATTTCGTCGAGCAGATGGTGGGCGTGCACTAGGCGCGCCCAGAGCGCGAGCGGAGCACGCGTTTTGCACGTGCCAAGGCCGAGCCGCCGCGTCTCGCCCCGCACTCACTCTGGTTCGTGGCCGACCGCAGCCAGCACGCCACGCCCCCCTGCTGCTCCCCACGAGCACCACAGCCCTCGCTGCGTCTCCGGCAGGCCAACAGCAAGCCGCCAATGCCGCCCGACAGCCCCTGCAATGGCCAGCGACGCCCGAGCAACGCCCGCTCGCCAGCTCGCCCTTGGAGCAGTACCCACTCATCTGCTAGCTCCTGCCGCCATCCCCAGCCTCGCCACGATGCCTGCAAGCTACAGAACGTCGGTCGCCGACGAGCTCATCCACTGCCGCCGCGAACCGACGTGGGAGCGCTATAAAAGGAAGCCCCTCGAGCCCTCCGAGCACGGAAGCAGCCTCAAAATCACCCCCTCGTTTCCCCGTGGCAGCCAGTCGACCCGGGGAGGTTTTCTTCCCCGTCTCCGGCAACTCCTGCCGCCGCCATAGCCCCGGCCATTCCGGCGCCACCAGGACCTCCCCCTCTCCACGCTCTCCACCAGAAGCTCTCTCTTCCTCCCGTGAACCTTCCCCCCTGCTCGATTTTGATCGGGAACCACCGCAGCCCTAAAACCAATTTGCTCCCGAGGTCTCCTCCACCGCGAAGCTCACCGTCGGTGACTCCCTCCACCCCCGCCGACCCAACGACCACCGGGAGGACCGCCCTGGTCTTGCGGATCCATCCCGACCCTCTGGAGCCCGCGGGGAGCAGCCATTCGCCGGCGTTGATCGCCGTCGCCTCGCCGCCATTCGGGCAGAGGAAGAGGAGGGAGAGATGGACTGGTCAAACCTGACCAGTGGGCCCCCTGGACCCACTGTCAGTGACCCCGCCCCTGTCCACGTGGGTTAAGTGGAAGCGTATCTCCGGAGTACGTCTTCGACGTGTTCATATTCGAACCGTTTTCTTTTTCTATTTTTATTTTAAATAACAGAGTATTGACTAAACTTTGACAGTTGTATCTTTTAAATAAAACTCCAAATGAGTTGATTCTTTTTCCTATATCTCTCAAATTCTGTCTAGTTTATTTTAAGATTTATTTGAAAAAAATTCAAACAACTTTTTGTGCTGTTTTGAATTTGTGTGTTAATTCCAATATTTTCAAAATAGGATTTGTTGGAGAGAGGAGAAAACTTTCAAAAGTTTTGGAGAGCACCCCACCTCTCCACACCTTGAAGGCAAGCATCCTAAACCATGGCATAATATCTTTCGTGTGTTAGTTGACGCGGTTATAACACCACCTTGCATCGGAAAAGCTCGTTATTTCATGTGGTGATGTGATCTTTTGCATGAATGCATATTAGTGATTTTTCCTTGCTGTTGGAAATGAATATACTTTTGATGGTAATCATCCTCATGTGCCTTACATGCATGCCGAAAAGGAATCCGGGAAGGCCTCTGCCTTGGGTAGGCGTGAGCTTGTCGCTGGTCTCCGTTGGGACTGTTATGTCCGGTATGGCATAGTAAGGTATAATGAGCGGTGATCCTGTTGATTGAAATATATTTGTTATGCTAATCATGCAGGGAATGCTTAAACCTCCTGAGTCGACCATAGATCGAGTCTTGTTCCAGTAACCCCCATACTTGTTTCGTACTACCACTTGTCCCTGCCATACGTGGGGTACGATTCAGTAAGTTGTCAACCCCTTTCTTAGCACACACCGCATGTGAGAGGCCATGATGGAAGATACCGGAGGCATCCGGTAGGCATGCCATCCGACCCGGGGCATGGGTGTTTCGGTTGTAGCCAAGGGGTAGCTCCCCTAGTTTCTTGCGGTATAAATTTTGTGATCCCATGCTACGCCGAGGTTCTAGCCTCCCCACTTAGAGTTTTGCTTGACAGGTGTCGTGGGTGATTCCAAAAACCGGTGAGTTAAGCTGGTGTGTGCAAGTCAGGCGTGTTTTTGACTAAAAGACCGTAGACGGAATTAGTCCCGATGGACTAAAGAAATCCGTCACTCGTGGGTAAAGAGTACACCCTCTACAGAGATATTAAACCTATTCTAATAGCCGTGTCCATGGTTAAGGACTACAGTCTGGGTCAGGTCAAGTGTCGGTCTTAGTGTCGGTCTTCGGAGGAGAAACTGCTAAACCAGAACATGGATCATGATTTGTGACTTGTGTTGATTATGATGATTATGATTATTTTTATCATGGACTAACTATTGCTGTTACTTGATTTATTGAGTATCCCTGGGACGGTTCTACCTCCTGGATATTCACTATGAATGTATTTGCTCCATAAGCCCTTTATGTGGTGTCGCTCAGACGCCCGACTGTGGCATTACTTGTTATTTATTTCCCTTATAAGCCCTTTATGTGGTGTCGCTCAGACGCCCGACTGTGGTATTACTTGTTATTTATTTCCCTTATAAGCCCTTTATGTGGTGTCGCTCAGACGCCCGATTGTGGCATTACTTGTTATTTATTTCCCTTATAATCCCTTTATGTGGTGTCGCTCACACGCCCGACTGTGGCGTTACTTGTTATTTATTTCCCTTATAAGCCCTTTATGTGGTGTCGCTCGACGCCTCGATCGTGGCATTACTTGTTATTTATTTGCCTTATAAGCCCTTTATGTGGTGTCGCTCAGACGTCCGACTGTGGCATTACTTGTTATTTATTTCCCTTATAAGCCCTTTATGTGGTGTCGCTCAGACGCCTGATTGTGGCATTACTTGTTATTTATTTCCCTTATAAGCCCTTTATGTGGTGTCGCTCAGACGCCCGACTGTGGCATTACTTGTTATTTATTTCCCTTATAAGCCCTTTATGTGGCGTCGCTTAGACGCCCGACTGAGGCATGCTTGTTATTTACCATCATTTGAAGACGTCGCTTTAGACATCTGAATGGTGCATTTAATTTCCTCCTCTGTCATTTCATATTCTTGTTACATATAAATAACCTGTTTGCATGCATCAGAGATTTTTTTTAATGACTGACAATGTGATCATAGAATATTTTCGTGCATGATTATCATTTATATTATACCCGTGTTCATAATGTTTGCGAGTACATTCAAAGTACTCACTGGCTTGTCCCTGGCTATTGTCTTGGCCAGATTTCTTGCATGGAGAGGGGCGTTGCGATGACCGCCCCGGAACCTAAGCAACGGAGACCGCAGCCTCGTGAAGATAGGAGTTATCCTGGTCAGCTGTTCCTGTGGGAAATGGAGTCCCATAGACACTGATGATCCACAAACTGCTTCCGCCATGAACCACTAGAAACCATTTGTTGTACTCCCAGGCTAGAATGGTCTTGTACTACATATATTTTGTAGTTTGCTTGGAGTTTCTGTATCAAGTTGGTGCCTCATCAGCTAATAGTAATCATGGGGCTGGTGAGCACAACGGCCATTTTCTGGAAATTAATACCCGGAAAACCGGTCGCCACAAACTTGGTATCAGAGCCAGGCTGACCATTGGCTAATCCTATCTTAGCCGGGTCAATAAACCTAGGTAAGCCAAACCACCAGACTTTAACCAAAACCCAGCCAAGCTTCTCGTGCAAGATAGCCACACAGTGACCCCGACACTTTTGGCAGTCGGTGCCCAACCTATCATCCTACCCTGTCGATCACACGTCAGTGACCGATGCCTATAATGTCTTATTCGCAAGCGTGCGAAGGAAGACTCCGTTCCCTTTTTCTATAAAAAGGGCACGCTCGCCTCAACCCAGCCCAGCACAGCCGCTACCCCAAATCGAGCCTTAATGCCTGGTCCCGTCGTGCACAATGAGACCACGGCAACCAACCTTGGAGGTTTTGTGACCATACTCGCAAACCTCACCCGTCGTGCCTATGCGTTAGAAGAGCCTCCCGAATATGTTGTGTACCAAGGGTCCATGAGCGGCGAGAGCCGTCAATTCTGGGCCACGGTGCACGTCTATGGTAGGGGTCTGTCGCCAGAACGCCCCTACAGGTTCACCGGAAGGACAACTTCCTTCGAGCCACAAGCCATCCAACTAGCTGCTCGAGAAGCTATAGTTCAACCGGCATTTGTCGCCCGAGTTAAATGTCGCCGCTCGCTACTACCCCAGCCGTGAAGGGTATGGTAGACCACCCCAAGTTGCCAACGGAGATCATGAGACGGACCCTGCATTGTTGCATCTGGTGCGCTATGTAAATGCACTAGAAGGACTATTCGATCAAAACACCATTGATCTGATCGTAGCTCGTGGAGAGCTGATTCGCCGAGCCCCGGCAAGAAGAGAAGATGAGCCCGACGCCGACAACCCAGTCGTGCTGTTCAGACAACGAATCGACTCCTTGAGGTCCGCCCCAGCCATCGACCAAAATACCTTGATGACCCCAGAAGTGCTTCGTCGCCTTTTGGGAACACACTCCAGCGGGATTGTGGCCAACAATCCCCGTGATGGTCATCATAGCTACCCCGACCCTGCAGTCCCTCAACCCCCTCCAGCTAATCCTGACGGTGAGAACCGTGGAGAAACCCCGACGTCCGCAAGGCAAGCCCGCTTAGATATTAACGAGGTAGACTGAGTCACCCGAGCAGTACCGAGTCTTAGTAGGTCCTCGCCTTGTAACTGTGTGATCCTGTATCACCGTAATTAAAAATTGTTTGCCTGTGCACCCCTATTTTTGTTATAGCCATGCATGAGTTTGTAGATGTGCGATTGCGTTTTTAATCCCAAGCGTAGCTGCCATAGACCAACCTCGACAACGCAAAGTTTGTGCTATGAATAAACATTTTTGCTTTCAGCTAACAAGAATGATATTTTCAAAACAACCCTTAACAAATCTCGAGGACGAGATTTTCTTTTAAGGGGGGTAGTGTTGTGACACCCCCAAAAAAATTGACCTTGTTTTATTAATTAAAATTTTGCCAGGAAATTAAAACTTTTATTTTCTAGGCCCCCTTTTGATTTTTTAACTTTTCCTTCCTTTTTATCATGGAGTTATTTCCTTCAGTGAAAACTTTTCAAATATGTTATTGGACTTGTTTATCCTCTCAATAAAAATCTTTTCTTTTCATTAGAGGAATTAATTATATAATAATCTCCATAATCTTTATTTTCTTGAAAAATGGTTTCCCATGGTTTTATGGTCCTTTTTGAACTACAACACTTTTATAAATTCTTTCAAAAATTCCACCAAAATTTGGGGATGTCCTGTGATGTCATGTAACACCCCGGATGCAATTTTCCATATTCGTAACTCCAACTCTTGCCTTTTCTGGAGATGCGTTATACTATTTACTCCGTGGTTGGGTTTTTGTCTTTTGTTTTGCATTTTGTTCATGTCATGCATTTCATCATCGCATCATCCGCATTGCATCCGCGTGTTTTCATAAAACCTCGTAGCCGTTAGTTGTTGCCGCTTCTTTCTCGCCTCCGTTGACCTTTCTTAGACCAACCGTACTTTTGTTGCCTGACCGTTTGACCCCTTTGCACAGTGCAGACCCCCTCGCCCGTGTCCGAACCCGACCCGCTCAATCATCACCATTGGGTCCGGATCATCCCCAAATATCTATAAAATATCTTCGGTTTCTTATTTGGACTTCCCAAGCCTATTTTATCTCCACCATCTAATTTTGATCGGATGCTCCAAACTTCGCTCTTTTCCATATATATAGTCCATCCTAGCCTATTTTGGACAACCCTAAAAATCCTCCCCATGTCCCATCCATCCCATTCCTCCCGCCGCCACCCGACCAACTCCGTTCGCCCTCGGGATCCTCCCGATCCAAATCGACCCGAGCGCCTTCACCTTGCTTTCAGCTCCGTCCAACCAGATCGCAGCCCCCTTCTCCTTCACCAGCAGCCGTGCGCCTCCTCCCTCATCCCAGCGGAGCCTCGTCCTCCCTGCGCCTGACCCGTGCGCCCGGCGCGACACCGGCAAGCAGCAGCTGCAACCAGGTCACGCCATCGCTCCCCATGTCTTCTCTCTTTTCCCCATTGCTCCTCTTGAACCTTCCCCGCCGTGGCCGCCTGTCTGCAGGTCGCCGACGCACCCGACGGAATCAAGCCGCTGGAGTTCCTGCACCAGCCCTTGCGTCCCCTTCCCCTGCGTCGTTCCCGGACGGCCACCTCGCCAGCATCCCAGGGTCTGAGCTCCGCCGCGCCATGCCTGCCTCACTCTGCCTCCTGTTTCTGTGCATCGAAGCAGTGCAGAGGAGGGCAAGCTCGTCGACCCCGCTTCTCCTGCCCGGTGACCGCGCCGTCGGAGCCCTGCATCGCGCCACGCATCGCCGGCGCCCCCAAGTCCCGCCGCCCGGATCCGTTTCCCGAGCGTCGAGGACCCCGTCGTCGGACCAGCAGGTCCACTCGCCCCTTGCCCCTTTCCTTTTCCCCTGTTTCTCCTTCTCCTCTAACCATCTCTCTTCTGTTCATGAACCTAAATACTTTGCTGCCCTCTCGTTCGTCTTCCTGCGAGACACCGCCCAAGCTGTCTCCGTCGCCCAAACCAGCAGCAGTTCGCCAAGCCCGACAACCGCTCCTCCTCTGTGCACCCGTCGCCGCCGTGCAGCCGCTCCTCGCCCACAGCTCCGCCCAGCCGCCGCCATCTTCTTCCTGGAGGTCCGCCGACGCCGCAAGTCCCGCTGCTGCCTGCTTCCTCTCGTCAGAGACGAACGAGCACTCGCCGTAAGGCGTTGACCGCGCCAACGTGGACCATGAGGCCTCGATCGCCTCCAGCCAAGCCTCCAAGGCCCAGCGCTCCCTGCCCGGCCTCCTCCTCACCGACTGGGCTAAGCCCATGGTGAGAACCCTAGCCCAGTTCGCCTCAGATTCAGCCTGTTCTGTTTTTTTTTCCTTTCCAGCGATTTTAGCTATTTATCCAGAAAACTGCATGTTTACAGAAAAGTCCCTCTAGATCATGCATTTAATAACTCACAAACAGTGCATCGGATTAAAATGATTTTAGTATGTAAAATGATTAGATTTTCATCTAGTTTCATAATATTCCACTTTCATCTATGTTAAAAATGTTTAACTTGTTGTTTGTTTAATATTGCTTAAATGCCATGCTAAAATGATTTATTTCATAACTAAATAACCGTAGCTCCATTTTAAATAAACTTTATATGTAAATGGGGTAGAAAAATGCCTAGTTTAACTTAGTGCACTTACTTTGCATGTTTAACAACATTAAAATTGTGTTTAGGGCAAAACAGTACCAAATTCATAAATTGCGTATGAGGATCTTCCGGAATTGTTGCTTGTTGTTCCGGACTCATTTAAATTTGCCTAAATAATTAGTTTACTTATGCTTCACCCCTTGCCATGTTTAACAACATTTAACATTGTTTGGTAGCTTAAACGAGATTAAACTAAATATGTCTATGTGGTGTTTTGTCAATATGCAATTCGTTGCATATCGAGCTGCACTTAACTTGTAGCATTGTTTGTTGCACTTTGCCATGCCATGCCTCATTAAACCGGACATGCATCATACTTGATTGTGCATCATGCCATGTTTATGCTTGTGCATTTACCATGTTGTTTGTTTCTTTCCGGTGTTGCTTCTTAGTTCCGGTAATATTGCGATTGTGAGGATTCGTTCGACTACTCCTGTTCATCTTCTTCATGGACTCGTTCTTCTTCCTAGCAGGATTTCAGGCAAGATGACCGTCACCTTGGATCTCATTACTATCATTGCTATGCTAGTTGCTTCGTTCTATCGCTATGCTGCGTTACCTACCACTTGCTTTTCAAGCCTCCCATATTGCCATGAACCTCTAACCTTTGACACCCTTCCTAGCAAACCGTTGCTTGGCTATGTTACCGCTTTGCTCAGCCCCTCTTATAGCGTTGTTAGTTGCAGGTGAAGTTGAAGATTGCTCCATGGTGGACAGGATTATGTTGGGATATCACAGTATCTCTTATTTAATTAATGCATCTATATACTTGGTAAAGGGTGGAAGGCTCGACCTTATGCCTGGTGTTTTGTTCCACTCTTGCCGCCCTAGTTTCCGTCATATCGGTATTATGTTCCCGGATTTTGCGTCCCTAACGCGGTTGGGTGCTTTATGGGACCCCCTTGACAGTTCGCTTTGAATAAAACTCCTCCAAAGAAGGCCCAACATTGGTTTTACCATTTGCCTACCACCTATACCTTTCCCTTGGGAGTAATTAACCCAAGGGTCCTCTTTATTTTAGCGCCCCCCCCCAGGGCCAATGCTTGTCTAAGTGTTGGTCCGAACTAGAGCTCCTTGGCGCCTCCTCGGGAAACTTCGAGGCCTGGTTTTAGTTATGCGGACTGCTCATCCGGTCGTGGCACGAGGCGAGATACTGTGCGGCTACTATCGTGGTGTCGGCACGCCGGGAGGTCTTGCTGGTCTTGTTTTACCATTGTCAAAATGTCTTGTAAACCGGGATTCCGAGACTGATCGGGTCTTCCCGGGAGAAGGAATATCCTTCGTTGATCGCGAGAGCTTATCATGGGCTAAGTTGGGACACCCCTGCAGGGTATAAACTTTCAAGAGCCGTGCCCGCGGTTATGTGGCAGATGGGAATTTGTTAATATCCGTTGTAGTAAACATGAAGTAAACTCTTCTAAAATACACCAACCGTGTGCGTAACCGTGAGTGTCTCTTTTCGGGGTTGATTGTGAAGTGAACACGGTTTTGGGTTATGTTTGACGTAAGTAGGAGTTGAGGATCACTTCTTGATCATTACTAGTTGACGCCCGTTCCTTTTGCTTCTCTTCTCGCTCTTATTTGTGTATGTTAGCCACCATATCATGCTTAGTCGCTGCTGCAACCTCACCACCTTACCCCTTCCTTACCATTAAGCTTTGCTAGTCTTGATACCCATGGTAATGGGATTGTTGAGTCCTCGTGGCTCACAGATTACTACAACCACAGTTGCAGGTACAGGTTATGCGATGATCATGACGTGAGAGCGATGTTTTCTTGATTTGGAGTTCTTCTTCTGCTTCTTCTTCGATCAGGGGATAGGTTCCAGGTCGGCAGCCTGGGCTAGCAGGGTGGATGTCATTTGAGCTTCTGTTTGTGTTTCATTCGTAGTCGGATGTTGATCTTATGTATGTTGTATTGATGTTGTATTCGTGTGGCATTGTATGCCTTTTGTATGTATCCCCATCTATTATGTAATGTTGATGCAATGATATCCACCTTGCAAAAGCGTTTCAATATGCGGTTCTGTCCTTGGTGGGACCTTCGAGTCTCACTAGGATAGTGTTGCATATTGAGCGTGACAAGTTGGTATCAGAGCCTCGACCGACCATAGGAACCCCTTCTTTATTGGCCGTTGTTGAGTCTAGAAGAAAACTATTTTGAGTCTTAGGATTATATATATCAGAGAGTAGGATTGTTTTTACTCCTCAGTCCCTTCATCGCTCTGGTGAGGCCTCCTGACGTAGATGTTTTGTCTTTCCTCTCCTCTAATTTCACGAAAAAATTTAGGATCACGCGAGTATCTTGTGATCGTTCCGATAGTCTTGTGACGAGAACATTGTTCTTGGTGCCTCCTGACATTAGGGGTTGTGGCAGTGTCCCGGGGAGTTGAGCTCCGAGGTGTTGTCGTCACAATTTTATCGTTGCAGTTCTGGAATACCTGAGTTTTGCCGACATCGAAAATCTCTTTTATGCAGTTGTTGGTGAGATAACCTCGACGCCACCCAGTACTGGGGAGTTCGGGAGTATTGCCATAGCTCGTATAACGGATGCTTTTCGAAGGTTGAGGTACATAATTTCCGGAGTTTTCTTGGTTATGTGTTGAAGGATGGATACATGGATCTAGGTATTGTTAGTTTGGGTGATATATTTTGTGTCCCCTGTATCCCCAACACCAGATTGCATAACGAGAAAGTTTCGGGAGTTTATAGGTGGGAATTCAAGTAGCTCCTAGAATATCTTTCCGACAGATGCCTGATATGGGATTGGGTAAATCTCTATCATATGTATTTGTTCCGGCTTATTCTGCAAGCCAAATCCTTTGTTTTGTTTTATTTGTGGTATTCGAGTTGCTTCGATGTCAAATGTTTGATCCATACCTTTCATAAACGGTGTTCTCATATTGCTATGTGAATACTAATCCTTCTTGATCATCGAGGTTGTCATGTTAATTCTTTTCCCAACCGGCGTGCTTCTCTTCAAGTGGATCCGATCATTTCAACATCTGTGAGATCAATTCTAAGTTTTCTCAACGGTATCCGTTTCATCCGTCCCCAAGTTTCCTTTGTTTTCCTGCCCTCCCACCCTTTTTCTTCAAGGACTCAGATTTCTTAATCATGTATCCTTTTATTTGTGGGAAGTCTCTTCATTCTTTTCTTTCAATGTTCTTATCCGGTGATTTCCCATGAAGATGCTCAACAGTTTCAAGTTCATCATCCTTCATTGTTGTTTCTTCTCCGGTGGATCCAATTCAAGCTTTCGATATTCATCATATTCCTTTCCTCATTTCTAATGATTTCTCAAGCCGATGCACCTCTTAATCATTCACTTCTTCCTATTCATTTGTTCTAGAGTGCTGAAAATATCTCACAAGACTTGTGTTTCCATTCTCAATCCGCTCAAGATATTTCAAGGTTGTTATCCCATTCAAGCCATTTAACTCAACCGGTGCAATCCCCTTTCTATCAATTGTTCAACGGTGTTTTCTTTTGAGTGGGCCCTAACCCACAGGTCTTTTCCCAGGATCTTACCTGACTCTTCTAATTATCCCGAAGTTATTCTCAAATTCTTTTCAAGTGTGTCGTAACAATGGATCCCATCAGTCACACGCCTTCTCCAAGGTCGCTTTCAAACTCTTTTCATCTTTGGCTCAACCTTTCCTCTTTTAATCCTTCCGGAGTTTCTCAACAATTCATGGTGATGTTTCTCATCGTCATTCTCAACATTTGAAGACCGAAGAAGAGTTTCTCTTAAATCTTGCTCCATTCTCTTCAAGATTCATGGTTCTAGCTTGATGCCATCCTCTCATAATTGTTTTCAATTGTGAGAATTCTTTTCACCCATCCGGAGCATTTCATGAGTCGTTTCCATTTCTTTCCTCCGAAGGCCATCATGTCATAATTCTTCATTCTCAGCGTGTAGCTACCGTTCTCCAAATCTTACCGGTGAATCGTTCAAATATCCTCTAATCAGTTCATGATCTCTTCATTCTCTTGTATCTAAATCCCGTCAAGTATCTTCATTCGTTTTCCAATTCTTCCCAGTGAATTGTGCCTTTGCTACTTTCTTTATCAATTTTTACGGTGGTTCGTTCAAGATTCCTCTTCCTTTATTACCGTATCATTTCATTCGTCCTTTCCAATCCTCTCGGTGATTCATCGAAGACTTATTCAAGTTGGCGCTATATCTCTCTTCAATCCTTGCAAAAGAATAAGTAGTGCGCCAAATTCGTTGCTTATCATCAATTTAAATTGGTGAAGGATACGCATAACATAATTCTTATTCTTGTTTCATCCAAGTGATTAATCCTTTCCTTCAGAGTTTGTTCATGAGGAATAAATTATCGGTTCTAAGATGTTCATTTTTTCTTTCCGGAGTTCCAAGTTTTCTTGGATGTCTCGTCACGAAGCTCCACCTAAATTATTGCAAGGTTTCACCTTGTGTTTTCAACTTCTCTTTCTCTCTATCATCCTTTTATTACCGGAGTTCTTCATGGAGGCTCTACATGATGGTTCATCAAGGATTCTTTTCATTCTTTAATTGTTCTTCAAGATTTCTCTCGGAGTTAAGATCCGCCAAGCTATACTCTTAAATAAACATGTTGTTCAACACATGTTTTGTTTTGAGGAGTTCAAGCATTCTTCATCTTGCATTCCGAAATGCAATTCATTCTACCTTATCATTTGAGGTGGTTTTATGTCATTCTGGACAATTTGAGTTCGTGTTTCATGATTCACATGTTGTCAAGAATGAGATATTTTAAATCCACCAATCTCTTCGTTGGAGTCATCTTGTGTCATGTTTCACCTAAAGCCTTCCCTAAGGAATGTTGCTATTGTGGTGCTTATCAATGATCCAAGTTATCTCTCTATCCTCTCGTGAAAAGAAGTTTTTTCATCTCTTCTTTGATCTCAAACAAACAATTGTTTTTCGTTAGTGGCAGAATTTCACCTCAAGTTTTGAGATGTTCTCCATAAGCCCACAACAAGCTTGTGCTTTCGTTGTTGGTTTTCCAACAACTCCGTTCTAACCTTCTTGGAAGGGTGCTTTCCAAGATTATTTGTGGCAAAAGTTGGCATTTTCTTCTCCATTCTATTATTCCAATGACCTATCTCCTATTCTTTATTCCGGAGGCATGGAGATGTTGCTCTCTTCACTCATCATCTTGAATCGTGAGGATCATGTTCTTTTCATGATTACCCGTTTAACAGGAGTGTTGTGTCATCCCTTCAAGTTCTTTTCATCTTATCAAGTTTTCCTTCTTCATTCAGTCGGAGCGCTGCCCAAATTATATCAATCTTATTCCTTCTCTATCTAGTTTTAACCGGAGTGGTTTCAATATCTATCTTATCACTAAAACTCTTGGTTCTCATCGTATCCCTTGTTCCTCTTTTCTAACGGAGTGTTTTCAACTATGCTCATCTTCGTTGTTTTCTTTCTTTCATTTTGCTCAACATCTCAAGGTTCATGGTTTCACTCGTTTGTCGAAGAAGCAACTTAGTTTTACCGCTTATCTTCCTCTTTCTTTTCCCTCCGGTGCTATCCTAGATCTCGGGACGAGATCCTCTCATAGTGGTGGAGTGTTGTAACACCCCGGATGCAATTTTCCATATTCGTAACTCCAACTCTTGCCTTTTCCGGAGATGTGTTATATTATTTACTCCGTGGTTGGGTTTTTGTCTTTTGTTTTGCATTTTGTTCATGTCATGCATTTCATCATCGCATCATCCGCATTGCATCCGCGTGTTTTCATAAAACCTCGTAGCCGTTAGTTGTTGCCGCTTCTTTCTCGCCTCCGTTGACCTTTCTTAGACCAACCGTCCTTTTTTTGCCTGACCGTTTGACCCCTTTGCACAAGGTCAGACCCTCGCCCACGTCCGAACCCGACCCGCTCAATCATCACCATTGGGTCCGGATCATCCCCAAATATCTATAAAATATCTTCGGTTTCTTATTTGGACTTCCCAAGCCTATTTTATCTCCACCGTCTAATTTTGATTGGATGGTCCAAACTTCGCTCTTTTCCATATATATAGTCCACCCTTGCCTATTTTGGACAACCCTAAAAATCCTCCCCATGTCCCATCCATCCCATTCCTCCCGCCGCCACCCGACCAACTCCCTTCGCCCTCGGGATCCTCCCGATCCAAATCGACCCGAGCGCCTTCACCTTGCTTTCAGCGCCGTCCAACCAGATCACAGCCCCCTTCTCCTCCACCAGCAGCCGTGCGCCTCCTCCCTCATCCTAGCGGAGCCCCCTCCTCCACGTGCCTGACCAGGCCGTGCGACGCCGGCAAGCAAGAACCAGAACTGTGTCACGCCTGTCGCTCCCCATGTCTTCTCTCTTTTCCCCGTTGCTCCTCTTGAACCTTCACCCTTGGGGTCACTGTCTGCGGGTCGCCGACGCACCCGACGGAATCAAGCCGCTGGAGTTCCTGCACCAGCCCTTGCGTCCCCTTCCCCCGCGTCATTCCCAGACGGCCACCTCGCCAGCATCCCAGGGCCTGAGCTCCGCCGCGCCATGCCCGCCTCGCTCTGCCTCCTGTTTCTCTGCATCGAAGCAGTGCAGAGGAGGGCAAGCTCGTCGACCCCGCCTCTCCTGCCCGTTGACCGCGCCGCCGGAGCCCTGCATCGCGCCAAGCGTCGCCGGCGCCCCCAAGTCCCGCCGCCCGGATCCGTCTCCCGAGCGCCGAGGACCCCGTCGTCGGACCAGCAGGTCCACTCGCCCCTTGCCCCTTTCCTTTTCCCCTGGTTCTCCTTCTCCTCTAACCATCTCTCTTCTGTTCATGAACCCTCGTCGCCCGCTGCCCTCTCGTTGGTCTTCCTGCGAGACACCGCACAAACTATCTTCGTCGCCTGAACCAGCAGCAGTTCGCCAAGCCCGACAACCGCTCCTCCTCTGTGCACCCGTCGCCGCCGCGCAGCCGCTCCTCGCCCACAGCTCCGCCCAGCCACCGCCATCTTCTTCCCGGAGGTCCGCCGATGCTGCAAGTCCCGCTGCCGCATGCTTCCTCTCGTCAGAGACGAACGAGCGCTCGCCCACGTGCGTTGATCGCGCCCGCGTGGACCATGAGGCCTCGATCGCCTCCAGCCAAGCCTCCAAGGCCCAGCGCTCCTTGCCCGACCTCCTCCTCACCGACTGGGCTAAGCCCATGGTGAGAACCCCAGCCCAGTTCGCCTCAGATTTAGCCTGTTCTATTTTTTTCCTTTCCAGCGATTTTAGCTATTTATCCAGAAAACTGCATGTTTACAGAAAAGTCCCTCTAGATCATGCATTTAATAACTCACAAACGGTGCATCGGATTAAAATGATTTTAATATGTAAAATGCTTAGATTTTCATCTAGTTTCATAATATTCCACTTTAATCTATGTTAAAAATGTTTAACTTGTTTTTTGTTTAATTTTGCTTAAATGCCATGCTAAAATGATTTATTTCATAACTAAATAACTGTAGCTCCATTTTAAATAAACTTTATATGTAAATGGGGTAGAAAAATGCCTAGTTTAACTTATTGCACTTACTTTGCATGTTTAACAACATGAAAATTGTGTTTACGGCAGAACAGTACCAAATTCATAAATTGCGTATGAGGATCTCCCGGCCTTGTTGCTTGTTGTTCCGGCCTCATTTAAATTTGCCTAAATAATTAGTTTACTTATGCTTCACCCCTTTCCATGTTTAACAACATTTAACATTGTTTGGTAGCTTAAACGAGATTAAACTAAATATGTCTATGTGGTGTTTTGTCAATATGCAACTCGTTGCATATCGAGCTCCACTTAACTTGTAGCATTGTTTGTTGCACTTTGCCATGCTATGCCTCATTAAACCGGACATGCATCATACTTGATTGTGCATCATGCCATGTTTATGCTTGTGCATTTACCATGTTGTTTGTTTCTTTCCGGTGTTGCTTCTTAGTTCCGGTAATGTTGCGATTGTGAGGATTCGTTCGACTACTCCCGTTCATCTTCTTCATGGACTCATTCTTCTTCCTAGCGGGATTTCAGGCAAGATGACCGTCACCTTGGATCTCATTACTATCATTGCTATGCTAGTTGCTTCGTTCTATCGCTATGATGCGTTACCTACACTTGCTTTTCAAGCTTCCCATATTGCCATGAACCTCTAACCTTTGACACCCTTCCTAGCAAACCGTTGCTTGGCTATGTTACTGCTTTGCTCAACCCCTATTATAGCGTTGTTAGTTGCAGGTGAAGTTGAAGATTACTCCATGGTGGACAGGATTATGTTGGGATATCACAATATCGCTTATTTAATTAATGCATCTATATACTTGGTAAAGGGTGGAAGGCTCGGCCTTATGCCTGGTGTTTTGTTCCACTCTTGCCGCCCTAGTTTCCGTCATATCGGTATTATGTTCCTGGATTTAGCGTCCCTAACGCGGTTGGGTGATTTATGGGACCCCCTTGACAGTATGCTTTGAATCATACTCCTCCAAAGAAGGCCCAACATTGGTTTTACCATTTGCCTACCACCTATACCTTTCCCTTGGGAGTAATTAACCCAAGGGTCATCTTTATTTTAGCCCCCCGGGCCAATGCTTGTCTAAGTGTTGGTCCGAACTAGAGCCCTTTGCAGCGCCTCCTCGGGGAAACTCGAGGCTTGGTTTTAGTTGTACGGACTGCTCATCCGGTCGTGGCCTGAGACGAGATACGCGCGGCTACTATCAGGGTCTCGGCACGCCGGGAGGTCTTGCTGGTCTTGTTTTACCATTGTCGAAATGTCTTGTAAACCGGGATTCCGATACTGATCGGGTCTTCCCGGGAGAAGGAATATCCTTCGTTGATTGGGAGAGCTTATCATGGGCTAAGTTGGGACACCCCTGCAGGGTATAAACTTTCGAGAGCCGTGCCCGCGGTTATGTGGCAGATGGGAATTTGTTAATATCCGGTTGTAGTAAACTTGAAGTAAACTCTTCTAAAATACACCAACCGTGTGCGTAATCGTGAGTGTCTCTTTTCGGGGTTGATCGAGAAGTGAACACGGTTTTGGGTTATGTTTGACGTAAGTAGGAGTTGAGGATCACTTCTTGATCATTACTAGTTGACGACCATTCCTTTTGCTTCTCTTCTCACTCTTATTTGCGTATGTTAGCCACCATATCATGCTTAGTCGTTGCTGCAACCTCACCACCTTACCCCTTCCTTACCCATTAAGCTTTGCTAGTCTTGATACCCATGGTAATGGGATTGCTGAGTCCTCGTGGCTCACAGATTACTACAACTACAGTTGCAGGTACAGGTTATGCGATGATCATGACGTGAGAGCGATGTTTGCTTGTTTTGGAGTTCTTCTTCTGCTTCTTCTTCGATCAGGGGATAGGTTCCAGGTCGGCAGCCTGGGCTAGCAGGGTGGATGTCGTTTGAGCTTATGTTTGTGTTTCATCCGTAGTCGGATGTTGATCTTATGTATGTTGTATTGATGTTGTATTCGTGCGGCATTGTATGCCTTTTGTGTAATGTTGTTGTAATGATATCCACCTTGCAAAAGCGTTTCAATATGCGGTTCTATCCTTGGTGGGACCTTCGAGTCTCTTTTGGATAGTATCGCATATTGGGCGTGACATGTCACCAAACCACTTTTATGTAAAAAGATATTTCATTCCCTAGACATTTTGAGCTCTACACCCAATTTTCTTCTCTGGTCGAGTGGGAAATTTTGCACTACAACTCAATTAAATGCTTCTTTCTAGCCTCCACCAAAATTATGGGATGCTGGTAGTAGCTTATGATTCAACTTTATGCAAAAACCCAGTGATGTTATTTGAAAAATTTGAGTGAATCAACCTCATCTTCATTCTGGTCCAACATGATGGTTTGTACAGCATCCCTATTCTTGCTTGCTCTTTGGCCCTTGATTCTTTCCCCTGCTTGTAGACCACCCTACAAAACCCCTAAGTCCAGGAGCATGCAACCATTGGAATACTTTTGGTTCATGAGATGATGCCATTTACCTCATCCCAGCATTGAAGTTTTACAAAACTTGCACTAACAAGTTTGTTCTTTTCACAAACTAACCTCACCACCCTCTTGTGCATCTAAAGAGACTAGGATCTGGAAGATTTGGCCACTCCAAGAAGAGCCTAGGTGCCTGTGGCATTTTGTCAAACACCTGGAGTGCATCGACAGATTTGGCATGAGTTTTGGTTTGCATTGTGGACCTGATCCTCTGACCCAACAGGCATGTCCACTAGCATCCCAGCTACCCCTAGACTAGACCTGCTAATCCCCAGCTCCAACCAAGCCGCCTAGCAGGCCATGGCATTTCGTCGAGCAGATGGTGGGCGTGCACTGGGCGCGCCCAGAGCGCGAGCGGAGCACGCGTTTTGCACCTGCCAAGGCCGAGCCGCCGCGTCTCGCCCCGCACTCACTCTGGTTCATGGCCGACCGCAGCCAGCACGCCACGTCCCCTGCTGCTCCCCACGAGCACCACAGCCCTCGCCACGTCTCCGGTGGGCCAACAGCTAGCCGCCAATGCCGCCCGACAGCCCCTGCAATGGCCAGCGCCGCCCGAGCCACGCCCGCTCGCCAGCTCGCCCTTGGAGCAGTACCCACTCATCCGCTAGCTCCTGCCGCCATCCCCAGCCTCGCCACGATGCCTGCAAGCTACAGAACGTCGGTCGCCGACGAGCTCATCCACTGCCGCCGCGAACCGACGAGGGAGCGCTATAAAAGGAAGCCCCTCGAGCCCTCCAAGCACGGAAGCAGCCCCAAAATCACCCCCCTCGTTTCCCCGTGGCAGCCAGTCGACCCGGGAAGGTTTTCTTCCCCGTCTCCGGCAACTCCTGCCGCCGCCACAGCCCCGCCATTCCGCGCCACCAGGACCTCCCCTCTCCACTCTCTCCACCGAGCTCTCTCTTCCTCCCGTGAACCTTTCCCCCTGCTCGATTTTGATCGGGAACCACCGCAGCCCCAAAACCACTTTGATCCCGAGGTCTCCTCCGCCGCGAAGCTCACCGTCGGCGACTCCCTCCACCCCCGCCGACCCAACGACCACCGGGAGGACCACCCCGGTCTTGCGGATCCATCCCGACCATCTGGAGCCCGCGGGGAGCAGCCATTCGCCGGCGTTGATCTCCGTCGCCTCGCCGCCGTTCGGGCAGAGGAAGAGGAGGGAGAGATGGACTGGTCAAACCTGACCAGTGGGCCCCCTGGACCCACTGTCAGTGACCCCGCCCTGTCCACGTGGGTTAAGTGGGAGCGTATCTCCGGAGTACGTCTTCGACGTGTTCATATTCGAACCGTTTTCTTTTCCTATTTTTATTTTAAATAATATAGTATTGACTAAACTTTGACAGGCTGTATCTTTTTAAATAAAACTCCAAATGAGTTGATTCTTTTTCCTACATCTCTCAAATTCTGTCTAGTTTATTTTAAGATTTATTTGAAAAAAATTCAAACAACTTTTTGTGCTGTTTTGAATTTGTGTGTTAATTCCAATATTTTCAAAATAGGATTTGTTGGAGAGAGGAGAAAACTTTCAAAAGTTTTGGAGAGCACCCCACCTCTCCACACCTTGAAGGCAAGCATCCTGAACCATGGCATAATATCTTTGGTGTGTTAGTTGATGCGGTTATAACACCACCTTGCATCGGAAAAGCTCGTTATTTCATGTGGTGATGTGATCTTTTGCATGAATGCATATTAGTGATTTTTCCATGCTGTTGGAAATGAATATACTTGTGATGGTAATCATCCTCATGTGCCTTAGATGCATGCCGGAAAGGAATCTGGGAAGGCCTCTGCCTTGGGTAGGCGTGAGCTTGTCGCCGGTCTCCGTTGGGAAGGTTATGTCGGGTTATGCATAGTAAGGTATAATGAGCGGTGATCCTGTTGATTGAAATATATTTGTTATGCTAATCATGCAGGGAATGCTTAAACATCCTGAGTCGACCATAGATCGAGTCTTGTTCCAGTAACCCCCATACTTGTTTCAGACTACCACTTGTCCCTGCCATACGTGGGTAATGCGGTTCAAGAAGTTGTCAACCCTTTCCTAGCACACACCATACATAGAGGCCATGATGGAAGATACCGAGGCATCCGGTAGGCATGCCATCGACCGAGGCATGGGTGTTTGCTTTGTAGCCGAAGGGGTAGCTCCCCTAGTTTGCGCGCGGTATAAATTTTGTGATCCCATGCTACGTCGAGGTTGTAGCCTCCCCACTTAGAGTTTTTCTTGACAGGTGTCGTGGGTGATTCCAGACACCGATGAGTTAAGCTGGTGTGTGCAAGTCAGGCGTGTTTTTCACTAAAAGACCGTAGACGGAATTAGTCCCGATGGACTAAAGAAATCCGTCACTTGTGGGTAAAGAGTACACCCTCTGAAGAGATATTAAACCTATTCGAATAGCCGTGTCCATGGTTAAGGACTACAATGCAGGTCAGGTCAAGTGTCGGTCTTAGTGTCGGTCTTGGAGGAGAAACTGCTAAACCGAACATGGATCATGATTTGTGACTTGTGTTGATTATGATGATTATGATTATTTTTATCATGGACTAACTATTGCCGTTACTTGATTTATTGAGTATCCCTGGGACGGTTCTACCTCCTGGATATTCACTATGAATGTATTTGCTCCATAAGCCCTTTATGTGGTGTCGCTCAGACGCCCGACTGTGGCATTACTTGTTATTTATTTCCCTTATAAGCCCTTTATGTGGTGTCGCTCAGACGCCCGAACGTGGCATTACTTGTTATTTATTTCCCTTATAAGCCCTTTATGTGGTGTCGCCGACGCCTCGACCGTGGCATTACTTGCTATTTATTTCCCTTATAAGCCCTTTATGTGGTGTCGCTCGACGCCGATCGTGGCATTACTTGTTATTTATTTCCCTTATAAGCCCTTTATGTGGTGTCGCTCGACGCCTTCGATCGTGGCATTACTTGTTATTTATTTCCCTTATAAGCCCTTTATGTGGTGTCGCTCGACGCCCATTGTGACATTACTTGTTATTTATTTCCTTCTAAGCCCTTTATGTGGTGTCGCTCGGACGCCTTGCATTTGTGGCATTACTTGTTATTTATTTCCCTTATAAGCCCTTTATGTGGCGTCGCTCAGACGCCCGACTGAGGCATGCTTGTTATTTACCATCATTTCGAGACGTCGCTTCAGACATCCGAATGGTGCATTTTATTTCCTCCTCTGTCATTTGATATTCTTGTTACATATAAATAACCTGTTTGCATGCATCAGAAAAAAAAATTATGACTGACAATCTGATCATAGAATATTTCCATGCATGATTATCATTTATATTATACCCGTGTTCATAATGTTTGCGAGTACATTCAAAGTACTCACTGGCTTGTCCCTGGCTATTGTCTTGGCCAGATTTCTTGCATGGAGAGGGGCGTTGCGATGACCGCCCCGGAACCTAAGCAACGGAGACCGTAGCCTCGTGAAGATAGGAGTTATCCTGGTCAGCTGTTCACATGGGAAATGGAGTCCCATAGACACTGATGATCCACAAACCACTTCCGCCATCAACCACTAGAAACCATTTGTTGTACTCCCAGGCCAGAATGGTCTTGTACTACATATATTTTGTAGTTTGCTTGGAGTTTCTCTATCAAGTTGGTGCCTCATCAGCTAACAGTAATCCTGGGGCTGGTGAGCACAACGGCCATTTTCTGGAAATTAATGCCCAGAAAACCGGTCGCCACACCATTTCAACGATTGTACCACAAAAGCTTGAAATGTTACAAGGTTCAAATTCCAGAGTTATATGGCTCAAATTCGAAGATTACAAGGTTCAAACTGATATTAGAAATGAAATTCAGCTCATCACCGGAACGCCGCTCATGATCGTTGAACATGGATATCAGAGAGGTTCAAACTAATATCACCACTTCTAAGTCTGGCTTTGAAACCTCACAATTTTTGCAAAGGGGTCAGCCACTGAGAAGTCATGTATGGGGTTGACCCGATGACTTCCGATTACTCTGTGATCTGAAGTTCCAAAATGAAATTCAGCATTTTTGGAGCCTACTCCATTCTGTCGCAGGCGCCAGTGCTGATCAACAGACCATTCATTTTTGCGAAATAAATGTAGGGCAAACCCAATTTACTTCAGCACCCTTGCTCTGAGAACAAAGAACCTGGCGAATATAATCTCCAGTAAGGTCCCTCGGTAGGAGTTCAAAGTAATTTCTAAGAGATTCAGATCTAGGCATTCGACGTGATTGTTATATTGTATCACATTATCCACCACTGGTCCTAATCTTATCTGCAAAAGAAGAAAATGTGTTAGTGCCTACATGCAGTTTTGAACATTAGTACAAGCCTAGCTATTTGGTTTGCAGGATTTCTAAAATGCACTGACATGCCATCTTCGATCTGACATGATTAACATGGGCATTTGATTACATTCTAGAAAAATGTAGCCTTCTTCACAAGAGGTTGGAGTGGATGAAAAGTTCCCTAAGAAAACTAGTACAGATGAATCCAAAGGAGAAATTCTTATTGATTGTAACCGTATGGATCAAGCAACCAATATGGGGAGCATGTATGTATTGAAATCCTCCAAAAGAACCTTCAGAAATCGTAGTACATTGTCATTGTAAACTTGGAAAAAGGTGTCACAAATTGAACTCTAGTGTGGTTAACATTTAACAGGAAAGGAACATCACCTCGATATATAGCTTCTCCAGGCACGGAAAGCATCTCAGGAAACTGACAACTTGCTCCAGGTCGGGCCCGATAGATTCTAGTGCCAAGACCTTCACTGTGCGCAGTTTCAAAGTCAAGCTTGTCGGAATCATTTTCTGAATGACAAACGAACAGACATCTTCAAAATTAGAAATAATGTCAATTTGTAGAAGGAGAGGTAGAAGGCGGCTATTGTACCTGAACGGGTGTGGATCCAATAACAAGTTCGGAGTATTTGTCAGACGAGTAGCCCACCACTGTCAATTTTGGCGCAGAAATGACATTGATTCTTGTTGGACCTTCTTGATCAACTACAAGTAATCTCTCAAGTGCAGGTGTGTCCTGGATGACCATACCGTGGTCCACCTTTTGTGATGTCTTCCTGACGCACCAGCAACACACATCTATAGTCCGGAGAGTCATGGAGGTGATGTGGAAGGTACTCAACCCATTGATCGCCTAAAGACGAAGGTACTCGAGTGCAGTACAGCCACGGAGCAGGCGCTCCATGTCACCCTTTGAGAGGCAGACGGCGACGAGCTCGAGGTGCTTCAGTCGTGGTAGAATAAGAGTGGGCGTGTCATTAAGGGGCGGGAAATGGCAGCTCCTGAACTTGGCGATGCGCAGCGTGGGCGCGAGGCAGAGTGCGAACGTTGGCAGCGATCGCATATGCCTGTCGGGTGGTAGGTGTGACATATGCCAATGGGTGGCTTATCATTGTGGGAGCCAATAAGACGTCGCCGGTGCCTGGAAACGGGATGAGGCGAAGACATGCACGCCGACGAATCTTACCCAGCTTCGGGGCTCTCCGTGGAGATAACACCCCTACTGCTGCTCTGCGGGGTCTCCGCATGATCACTAGATGAACAAGTGGCTACAAGGTGCTCCTTGAGCTGTTCGGTGAGGGGAAGAAGAAGGGCACGGCTCTCTCTCCTCTTCCCTCTATGTGGTGTCTAAAACTCTAAGAGATCAACCCTTTGCATGGGTCCCCTGGGGGGTTTTATATAGGCCTACCCCCAGGGGTACAATGGTAATCCGGCTGGGCGCGGGCCCTAGTCGTCAGTGTCTACGCTCGCCGGCTTCTCCGCCGGCCGCTGGGGCCCGCCGACTGGTGGGTCCCGCCGGCTACCGGCTTCTTGGTCGACAAGCTGGCCCCACCGTTGAGGGCCTTGTCCGGGGCTGGTTATTGTTGCCTCAATCCACGATGGCGAGGGCTTTGTCGGGTAAGCATGGCTATAGTGCCTCCGCCTTGGCGGCGATCACTGTAGTCTCACCTCGTCTTGTCTCCTTAATGAGGCGCTTCCTTCGAGGGAGGGAACAAGCCGGCTATGGGAAGCCGGCTATATCTCAGGCCGACTGGGGGAGGCCGAGCCGCCTTCGGGCATCTCTCTAACCAGAGGGGCCCGCCGCCTGTGGGTCATACTGACAGCGTTTCGTGGGTGACGTCATGGTCGACACGGTAATAGTGCCGCGCCGGACGGGTGATGGCCGCCCCGTACGGCGCACGGTAGCCACGCGTGCTCCGGGATGCGGGGGTGGCAGGCTTCACTATAGCCACGCCCCGTCTCATCACCGTTATGTGGATGCAGATTCTGAGGGTGCGGCCTTGGCCGCTTGCTGGGGGGGCCGGCTTCTTGGAGTCGGCCTTCTCGTGGCCGGCTTCGCGGAGTCGGCCCTCTGGTGGCTGGCTCCTTGGGAGCCGGCCATCTCGTGGCCTTCTTCCTGTAGGTTTTGGGGCCGGGCCGCCTCCTGACAGCCGGCCTGAGGGGCCGCCGGCCGGGGGAAGGCGGCCCTGCGTCTTGGATGTTGGATGGCGTGATTGGCTTGTGATTTTTTCAGAAGTCCCAGGGAGAGCCGGCTAGGCTACCCGTGGTCATTTACTCCAACAGTAGTCCCCGAAGCTGACTGAGCTTCGAGGCTGAAGGGAGGACGAGAAGCTCGGTCAGCTTCCTATCTTGAGGAGCCGGCAGCTAGGAGCCGGCCTTGAGCGGGTGTGCCGTCTTCGGGAAGTTCCGCAGCCACAAGGTGAGAACGCGAGCCGAATCGCGCGTTGACCGCGCGCCACCCTGCGCACCACGTGGCCAGAAAGGCTTGTCAGCCAACGCGTGCGACGGGACGTCGCCGCAGGCTGGAGCCCACCATACCTAGGCCTCGGCCCATGTGCGGATCCTCTACGGCCCGAACGGACCGCTCGCCTTCCCGCGGCGGTTTCAGCACGCCTTCGGGGTGCAATAATCGCGGGACGTGGGGGAAGTGGGCGCAGTTAATCCCACGTTCCCCCACACCTCGCCTCCTCGGCTCCGCCGCACGAGCCTATAAGTAGGGGGAGGAGGGGGAGCTGCAGACGCTCGCACGGTCGCCCTCGCTCCACCCTTTCCCCTACCTCCTTCTCCTTTCTTCCGCCGCCGCAGCGCCCTCACCACCACGCCGTTCCGCTGTTGACCCTCTTGGTCTGACGCGGCTCCACCGCAGCGTGGCTGTGCTCTCCGCCGCGGCGCCTCTCTCGCTTCCTCTTGTTCCCATGGCACTGTCTAGCTTGTGGGATGGCTCCAACGTCCATGAGGACCATATCGATTGGCTTCGCAAGACGCGGCGGTTGCCGGGCGAGGACCTCGTGAAGAACCGCCTCGCACTGGAGGCGGAGGTTTCGCCGGCGCGGAGGAGGGCGAGCGGGTCATCTTCCGCTCGCACTGCCTGCGCGGCCTCGGCCTGCCGGCGAGCGGGTTCTTCCGCTCCTTCCTTGAGTTCCACCACCTCCAGCCGCATCATCTCACCCCCAACACGGTGATGCTGCTGTCGGCCTTCGTCACCCTGTGCGAAGGTTTTCTTGGCGTTCTACCCACCCTTGAGCTCTTCGGGGAGTTCTTCCAGTGCAAGCTTGGCACCGTCTCCGCGGGTGTGCCCGCTCCCTGTGGCGCCTTTATCGCCATGCGGAGGACAGCCGAAAACAACCCCTTTCCTCCTATCCCGCTGATGCAGTCGGTGAAGCTCTGGTAGCAATCATACTTCTTACATAGCCGGCCCGCCGGCTGGGAGGCAGCCGTCTTGGTCCTTCCAAGCCCGGTCGCTCTCCCTGGCCGGGAACACCGCCATCACCCGGCTCCGGGTGATGATCCAATCAGAGGGCTTGGTCGGGGCCGACCTGGTCGCCGCCTTCGTGGAGCGTCGGGTGCTCGCGCTCCAAGGCCAGCCGCACATGATCTGCCAGATGAGCGGCCGCTTCGACCCATGCCGGTTGAGCACCAGGGAGATGCCCCGTGGCGAGGTGTCTTATATGGTGAAATACATCTCCAACTGCAAGCTCACCGAGGAGTGGCAGTATGGCAAGGCGCCGTATTATCGGGCTGATCCCCCGCCTGTGGTGAGTTTTCCTTCTTTTCTTCTTCTTTTGTTGCAGGGTTCGTGACGGTCGACTTTTGACTAGTTGGCTTGTCTTTGAGCAGAACCCCCTTCTTTTACCGGCGGTAGGGGCCGAGGGCACCAGTTTATGGCCGACCGCGACGGTGGGCGACCCGGCGACCAATATCTGGGGCGGCCGCCATGGACGACGCCATAGGCGGAGTCAAGGAGAGGCAGCGGCCCGAGCTCACGGCCGGCTTCGAGGATCGGCCGACGATGACGAAGCGAGGCCATCCTATGCCGCCAGCCAGCGTCGATCGTCAAGCGTGGGACCTTCGCGCGCCCGGCCGCTTCGGGTGGCGCGCAAAAGCGTCGGGCCGGGCCGGGTCTCTTTGGCAGCCGGCCGAAGAAACCCAAGGGCTCTACGGCGGCGACCAAGCGGGACGAGGCAGCCACGAAAGCGGCCCACTTCCGCAAGGTGGTGAAGCAGCCACAGGCGGTCTCGACGTAAGTGTTGGATGTCTCGTACTTTTTTGTTGTCTTCTTTGTTTGAGGCTCACCTAAGCCGTCTTCTTGATTTGCTGAACAGGGGGCCACTTTCCCTCAAACGGGTTGATGCCGCCTCCATAGTCGGACCGACGCGAGGGTCTTCGAGCTCCCGCCGCGTGGATCCCCGCGCCGACCTCATGGAGGCAACGAAGCGTAACGCGCGGGAGGCGCGGGAGGCGCGGGAGGAGCGGGAAGCGGGAAGCGGAAGAGCGGAGGGCTATCCAGGAGGCGACGGAGAAGTCGGCCGAAGCGCAAGCCGACGCAGCGGCCAAGGCCCAGGCGAAGGCTCTGCGTAATCAGCCTCCGCGGCTCGTTATTCCTCTTCGCACCATGGCTCCCAACATCCCCGTGCCCCCGTCAGACGAAGCCGACCGCGACCAGTCGGTGATGGAGAGGAGGGAGGATGACGTGACCATCCTGGGGAGGCGCCACGATCGGCGCCGACCGAACGGGCCAAGGCGGCCGACTGCTGCGGCGCTGAGCAGCCGGCCGAGGCGGTCGGCGGCGGGTCGCGGATCTTGTGGTGCGATCGCCGCCCTCGCCCGGCCAGCGGGAGAAGGCAGCCTCGGCGCCGGAGCAGAAGGCTGCGAGCGCCATTTCGACGGCTCAGACTGGACACAGGCGGCAGTGCCAGCCGCGTCCAGTGGAGGCCCAAGCGGTGGTATGACCGAAGCTGAGCGTGGCGGCGCCAGGAGGTCCGACGCGGCCAGACTCCAGCCGCAACCGCTGCAATGGTACACCCAGGAGTTTCTTGCCACGCGGCGGTCATCCGGGTGAGTCTTCGGCCTTGGTCGATTTCTTTCTTGATTTCTTCCGTAAGGCGGCGTCACCCACTGCTGAGTGTAATCACCGAGTTTCGAGTCGGCTGAAGCGGACTTGGAACTTTTAGCGAACCTTGGCGGAAATCTTATTCTTATTCGCACTCCGTCTGATTTTCAGGAATATCACAATCTTCGCGCGGCTGCCTTCAACTCCCAGGCCCAGGAGCTGAGCCAAAAGGCCGCCGACCTGACTAATAGCCGGAGTGAGTGCTTTTTATCTCATGTGGGGGCGCGTCAGCGCACCCACTGGGTGTAGTCCCCGAGATTCGGGCCGACTGCTGAGCAGTCGGGTCGGATCTTCCCTGACGACTTCTTCCTTATTGCTTCTTTCTTTTTTCTCCACGCTTGTAGAGGCTAATGCTGACTTGAGGGAGTAGCTAGGCGGGGCCCAGACCGCCCTTCGCACCAAGGAGGCTGAGTGCAGCGCCTTGGCCCAGGAACGCGACCGCCTGGCCAAGAGACTAGCCGACCAGGAGGAGAGCCATAAGGCGGCCCTGAAGAAGGCGCATGACAGCGAGGCCGCCCTTAAGACCGAGTTCGAGACCGAGGCGGCGGGCTGGGCTGAAGCGAGGCAGGCGCTGAGCGAGGCCTATGGATGGGTTGAGGATCTGATCAACGGTAAGCCGCCTTCCTTTTCATCCCTTTGCTTGCCCCTTGCCCTCTTGTTTATCTTCTGATTTTTGTGTTGTTTCTTTGTTCTTCACGCAGATTACTTCCCCGGTTACTCCGTCGCTGCCAGCCAAGCCATCGAGGCCCACCGCAAGGCACGCCAAGCAGGGGTTGAGATCGCGCCGGATGCCAGCCGGACGCTTGAGGAGCAACTTTTGGCGATCCAGGCCCGGCTGCAGCCGGCTCACCGCATGCTCCGCCGTCTTCAGCGTGCCGGGGCGCAAGTGCTGGCCGCCCTCTGGCCTGGCGAGGCGATTCCCCGTACCCCCAGTCGGACTGCCGACTGGCTGGAGGTTGCGGTTGGCCGCTTCGAGGCCTGGAAGGCTTCCGCTGCTCGGTCCGGCGCCAGGCGGGCGCTGGAGTTCGTACGAGCCTGGTATCCTGGGCTGAGCTTGCGCCAGCTGAGCACCTAGAGGCAAGAGGCCGACGAGGAGCTGGTGGCGGTGCGGCTGGCTATCATTCAGCGTGCCTCGGCTATCGCTGAATACACCGACACCAGCATTTTTGCTCCTGAAGTGAATGACAACGACGTCGCCCAGCCGGAGGAGTGGTTCGGGCTGAACCCGGCGGAAGGTGAGGACTCGGCGGAGGAGATCGCTTCCAGCGACGAAGGCGAAGATGAAGAAGGGGAGGGCGGCGAAGACGTCGTGCCCCATGGCGAAGCGACCAGCCAGCCTCAGCCTGATCGTGCCTCCAGCAACAAGGCACGCGCGAGCGCGCCGTCTGCCAGGGGTGATGATTAGGTCGAGACCCGTCAGCCGGCCACTCCTCCAGCCAGCATTGCCGCCTCCGCCGACCTGCCCGACTCGCCTATCGCTCCCTTGGCCTGATCTGCCGCTCTTGCTTTCCTGCTGTTACTCTTTGAACAACTTTTTATTAAACTTGCGCAGTTCCACCCACTGGGGGTGTATTCAAACTATGATGAATGTCGGCCTTTCGAAGGCTTTTGTGTAAATATAATTATGCATGTGTTTGGCTTCCATTCAAATTTGATTTTTTATCCTTAGGTTGTTTCCTTTGCCGCCTTCCCTTGGTCGCTGCCTTCCCAGCCCGAACAATGCTTTCTGCGATCTGTAGCTAGGGAGGAACAGCCATTTGTGGGAAGGCAAGTATGAGCTTTCTTGGATTGTGGCAAGGTGGAATGGGAAGCCGGCCGGCCGGCTACTCTCGTAGCCGGTCGGCGATGGGAGGAAGCCGGCTTTTGTTATACGAGTTCGTTAGTCCTTAGCCGGTTTTCGTGTAGGCATCCTTTCCTGCCTTTGACTCTTGCCAGCCGGACAGTCGGTTCTTCGAGCTGCGACTTTTTGACAAGAGAGGGCTTGGGTGCCGGCACACTACTTGTCTAACTGCAGGTGGAACTTGAATATAACTCAAGTCGGCCAGTCCCCGGGCCGACTAGTCGAACCCGGTGCCGGACGAGGGGGAAGAGTGTAATGACAAAAACATAAGCATAGTACTCGTCATTCATAGATAAAAGGTGGCAATCCCCGAGTGCTCCTTGGGGGGCCCATTGTCTCATACTTAGTACAAAAGGTAGTGTGATACATACTGCATTTTAAATGTAAAATCTTCGGAGGAGGTTGGCGTTCCATGGTCGTTCCGACTCCTTGCCGACATCATCTCTCTTTCGTGCCTTCGGCTTCTGTGCGTCGATTAGGTAGTAGGAGTTGTTCCCCAATGCTCTGCTGATGACGAAGGGGCCTTCCCAAGGGGCCGAGAGCTTGTGTTGGCCGGCTGTTCGCTGGATCAGCCGGAGCACAAGGTCACCTTCTTCAAAGGATCTTGGGTTGACCTTCTGGCTGTGGTAGCAGAGCAAACCCTGCTGGTAGATGGCGGACCGGCTGAGGGCTAATAGCCGACTTTCTTCCAGCAGGTCGACGCTATCTTCTCGTGCTTCTTTGGCCTCTACTTCCGTGTACATGGTCACCCGAGGCGAGTCGAACTCGATGTCAGATGGGATGACAGCCTCGGCACCATATACAAGGAAGAAAGGGGTGAAGCTGGTTGACTTGTTCGGGGTAGTGCGCAGACTCGAGGACGGCGGCAGCTCGTCGAGCCAACAGCCGGCCGAGCGCTCCAAAGGGCTTGCGACCGGTCGGGGCTTGATGCGAAAGGATGAGGCCGTTGGCTCGCTCAACTTAGCCGTTGATTGCGGGTGGGCAACGGACGCTAGGTCGGTCGGATGCCTGCGTCAGCAAAAAGCGTGCCAATGATCCCTTGGCAAAATTAGGTATGCGTTGTCGGTGATGATGCTGTGTGGCACGCCATACCGAGTTGTAATATCTGCGACGAATGTCACGGCAGTCGGCCCATTCAGCTTCTTAATCGGCTTTGCTTCGATCCACTTGGTAAATTTATACACGGCGACGAGCAAATGTGTTATGCCATCGCGCGCCGTCTTGAACGGGCCCACCATGTCCTGTCCCCAGACGGCGAAAGGCCAGGTGAGGGGAATGGTCTTGAGTGCCGAAGCCGGCAGGTGTTGCTTGGAGCTGAAGATTTGGCACCCTTTGCAATGTTTGACCAACTCCTTGGCGCCGTCCAAAGCAGTCGGCCAAAAGAATCCATGGCGGAAAGCTTTGGCAACAAGGGATCTTGAGGCTACGTGGTGGCCGCATTCGCCTTGGTGAATGTCCTTGAGGATTGCTATGCCCTTCTCTGGCTCGACAAAGCGCTGGAAGACTCCAGTGACACTACGTCTGACGAGCTCTCTGTTAGCAATTGTATATGCTCCAGCTCGGCGTTGGACTTGTCTTGCCGCGATCTCGTCAGCCGGCAGTTCTCTGTTTACCAGGAAGTTGAGGATGGGCTGAGCCCATGATGGAGCTGTGACTTCTTCTATGGCCAACATGGCTACTACAACCAGGGCGGGTGGGCTGGGTGGTGAAGGGTTGGAGTTGGCCACCGCCTGTGGTGTTGATGCAGTCCCCGGGCCGACTACCGTAGTCCCCGGGCCGGGTGCGACTATGGCAGTCCCCGAGCCTCCTATCGAAGTCCCCGGGCCGCCTGCTTGGTTCCCCAAGCCGGATCCGGCTGCGTCGGGGTTAAGCGGCACGAAGATGGAATCGGATTTTGGAGATGGCTTGATAGACGGCTTGAGGAGACGTTGGAGAGAGACGCCGGTTGGTATAGCTTGTCGAGTGGAGCCTATTCGTGCCAGGGCATCTGCTTGCTCGTTGTCGGCCCGTGGTACGTGGAGGAACTCGCAACCTTCAAAATACCCGCTGATTTGCTGAACGAGGAAGCGGTAGCTCGCCATGTTTGCGTCCTTGGCGTCCCAGTCACCAGATGACTGCTGGACCACCAAATCCGAGTCGCCATAGCACAGGATCCGGCGGATGCCGAGCTCTTTGGCTAGCCGGAGTCCGTGTATGAGCGCCTCGTACTCGGCCACATTGTTGGAGGCGGCAAAGTGAATTTGCAACGTGTATCTGAGTTTTTCGCCTTTGGGAGAGGTGAGGATGATGCCGGCTCCCAAGCCGGTGCGCATCTTGGACCCATCAAAGTGCATCCGCCAATGAGTGGAGTCGGGAGCCGGCGGCAAGTACTTGAGTCTCGGCCCGGTCGAGGAAGTCGGCCAATGCTTGGGACTTGATGGCGGTGCGAGGCTGGTAGAAGATCGTGTAAGGGGCCAGCTCAATGGCCCATTTTGCCACCCGGCGGATGCGTCGGCTGCCTATGATCTCGGTGGTGGGCGGTGCATACGACCGTGACGGTGCTCTGAAAGTAGGGCTTCAGCTTCTTGGCGGCGAAGTACACGCCATAGCACATCTTCTGGTAGTGCGGGTAGTTACGCCGAGGTGGACGATACTTCACTTAAGTAATACACCGGTCTCTCTACCGGCTGAGCTTGGCCTTCTTCGGGTGCCGGACCACGATGGCCAGTGCGACCACCCGGCTGGTGGCGGCAATATAAAGGAGCATGGGCTCTTTCTCAGTCGGCGCCGCCAAGACAGGCGGCGTGGCCAGCATCTTCTTTAACTCATGGAAAGCTTGGCTGGCTTGGTCGTTGGTTTTCTTCATGAGTCGGTAGAGGGGGAGAGCCTTTTCTCCATGCCGGCTGATGGAGCGGTTCAGGGATGCCAGGCACCCGGTAAACTTCTGGACATCTCGCAGCTTGGTGGGAATCTCCATTCTCACAATGGCCTTGATCTTTACTGGGTTGCATTCAATGCCGCGTTCGGAGACCAGGAAGCCTAGAAGCTGGCTGGTTGGCACTCCGAACACGCATTTCTCGGGGTTGAGCTTGATCTGAAACCGGCGCAGGTTCTCAAATGTTTCCTTGAGGTCTTCTAGCAAGGTGCCGCGCTTCTCCATCTTCACCACGATATCATCTACATAGACGTGGGCATTTCTGTCGACTTTCTTGAGGAGGCATTTCTGCATGCAACGGTGAAAAGTGGCACCGGCATTTCTCAAGCCGAATGTCATAGTCAGGTAATAGAAAGCTCTGAATGGCGTGATGAAGGCGGTCTTCAGGCGGTCGGCTGGGTCCAACTTTATCTGGTGGTAGCCCGAGTACCATCCAAGAAACTTAGCAGCTCGCATCCGGCTGTGGAGTCTATCACTTGATCAATCCTTGGCAGGGCGAAGGGATCTTTGGGGCAGGCTTTGTTGAGGCTTGTGTAGTCTATACACATGCGCCACTTGTAATTCTTCCTTAGCACGAGGACCGGGTTGGCAAGCCACTCCAGAAAGAACACCTCCATTATGAAGCCGGCCGCCAGGAGCCGGGCTATCTCTTCTCCCACAATCCTTCTCTTCTCCTCCGACAGTCGGCGGAGGGGCTGCTTGACTGGTTTTGCATCAGCTCAGAAGTGTAGCTTGTGCTCGATGAATTCCTTCGGAACACCCGGCATGTCCTTGGGGGACCATGCAAAGATGTCTCGATTCTCACGGAGGAAATCGACGAGCTCGCCTTCCTATTTGCTGTCCAGGTTTGCCCCAATGACGGCAAACCTTTCTGGGTGCTCTGGGTCCAGAGGTATCTTCTTTGTTTCCTTGGCCGGCTGGAAAGAACCTTGGGCATCACATTCCTTGGGGTCGGGGGACAGGGTTGGGTGCTTGCCGGCTGTCGGTGTCACAACCGGCGGATCTCGGGTAGGGGGTCCCGAACTGTGCGTCTAGGCGGATGGTAACAGGAGACAAGGGGCACGATGTTTTTACCCAGGTTCGGGCCCTCTCGATGGAGGTAATACCCTACTCCTGCTTGATTAATATTGATGATATGGGTAGTACAAGAGTAGATCTACCACACGAGATCAAGGAGGCGAAACCCTAGAAGCTAGCCTATGGTATGATTGTTGTTAGATCCTCTGGGACTAAAACCCTCCGGTTTATATAGACACCGGATAGGGTTAGGGTTACACAGTCGGTTACAATGGTAGGAGATCTACATATCCGTATCGCCAAGCTTGCCTTCCACGCCAAGGAAAGTCCTATCCGGACAAGGGACGAAGTCTTCAATCTTGTATCTTCATAGTCTTGGAGTCCGGCCAAAGATGATAGTTCGGCTATCCGGACACCCCCTAGTCCAGGACTCTCTCAGTAGCCCCTGAACCAGGCTTCAATGACGACGAGTCCGGCGTGCATATTGTCTTCGGCATTGCAAGGCTGGTTCCTCCTCCGAATACTTCACAGAAGATTTTGAACACAAGGACAGTGTCCGGCTCTGCAAAAAAAGTTCCACATACCACCGTAGAGAGAGAATAATTTTGCCAGATCTGTTTGGCGTATACATGCGGCATGACATCACACCACGGACAGGCCTTTATACGAATCGTTTTTACTGTTCCACCTCAGCGCGTTTAGCGAGGCGGTTTCCTTGGCACGTCTTATCAAAGCGGAGATCGTGCCCCCTTATTACGGGATTCCCATCAATACGAACGTGGGTGACCAATCCGCGCCATTGATTACGGCGCTTGGGAGATAAGCGAGTTTTACCAGGCTGGCGGGGGACGCATAGCTTCGTCCGTCCATATAAGGGGATAAGGATCGACCTTTTCACCTACGCCTTCTTCCTCCTTTGCTCATCCATTTCCGCGCACTCGAGCTCCAGCGCCCAAGTTCACACATCCCACCTCAACCTTCTGCAACTATGTCCGGAGTGGGAGGCAGGTGGATGACCTCCTCCGTCACGGAGGGGCACATCGAAAAGCTGCGGGAGGCCGGATACTTGTCCAGCAACATCGTGCACCGGCTACCCGACGAGGGGCAGCTCATTCCAACCCCCAGGCCCCATGAGAGGGTGGTGTTTCTCACCCACTTCCTCCATGGACTAGGTTTGCCACTTCACCCATTTGTCCGGGGGCTCATGTTCTACTACAGCCTGGACTTCCACGATCTGGCCCCAATTTCATCCTCAACATCTCGGCGTTCATCGTCAGGTGTAGGCCTTCCTCTGCATCCAGCCCCACTTCGGCTTATGGCTGAAGATCTTCAATGTCAGGCCGAAGGTAGTGGGCAGCCGCCAAGCGGAGTGCGGAGGCGCCATGGTTGGCAAGATGGCCAAATTCCTATGGCTCGAGGGCTCCTTTGTGGAGACCAAAAAGGGGTGGCAATCAGGGTGTTTCTACATCACCGAGCCGCGCAACTCTCGATGGGCGGCGGCCCCCGAATTCCGATCTGGATTCCCCACACGGCTCACATCATGGAAAGAGACGGGCCTGGCGTGGGGGGATTCGGACGAGCTATCCGGACTCCAAACCTGCGTCCGGAACCTGGTGGACAAGAATCTCAGGCTTGTCAACGTTATCCAGGTGATGCTCATCCGCCAGATTCTCCCATGCCAACAACGGGCCTTCAAATTGTGGGAGTTCGATCCGACACAGCACCCAACTCTGAAAAGGCTCTTCGACACTACGTACGAAGATGCCTGGAAGGTGCTGTTCAAGGGCGCCGAGGCTCCTCCATCCGCTATCGAAGATCGTGGATTCAGCTCGCAGCGTCAAGCCAGCGAGGTAAGTTATTTTACCCTTTATGGGACTCTTGTTTTTCATAGATTGACTCTATGTGGGATCTAAAACTCCCTAACCTTTGGCAGATCGGTTGAAGACGTCCGGACAGATTAACTGTCCGGCCCCTTTGCCAGAAGACCCAGCGAACGCCCGATTGACGGGGCTGCTGGCTCTGGCACCTCACGTGGTGCCGGAGAAGAAGGCCAAGAAGGAGTCCACGGGAACTCGAAGGAGCTCCCGGCGCCAGGTGCTGTCGGGCTCATCGCCCGACAACCTCGAGATGAATCCTCCTCCGAGGAAGAGGAGGAGGAAGAAGCCTCCCAGTGAAGGAGAGAAGAAAAGGAAGGCCGCCCCAACCGGGAGGCCGGAGGGTCCAAGAAGGGAAGGACCCTTCCTCCGAATTCTCCACTGACGCCGACAACGACGAGGAGGTGGCCAACAAGGGCCAAGCCCTGGCGAGATCGTAAGTGTCTGGGTACCCATGGCTTTTTTTCATTGCATAGTGTTCTCTAATGCCGAACAATCATGCAGCCCGCCCAAGGACGAGTTCGCCGCCGTCGGCGGGTCCTGAAGTTCGTCGGAAATGGAGAGTACTTCACTTGGCCGCCTCCTCACCTCACGCCGCGAAACGACGCCGAGGTGGGGCCCCAAGGGGGCCTGGTCAAGAGGAGGTGGTGCAGGAGGCGCCGCAAGGCAACCTCCCGGACTCGAGCACGCTGAGGCGAGACCCCGGGCTCTAAGCCCGACCCTCGTCCGGACTCCGTGCGGAACCTTCAGTGATTCAAGTCCGGCAAGCGGTCCCTTCGTAGGAAGGGTAAGACGCCGGTGTCCTCCGTCCAACCGGAGGCACTGGATAGCTTACTGGAGGCGCTTAACAGCGCCTCCATCGAGGAGGAGCACCGCACCTTTATGAGTGTGGTGATCCAGAAAGTTCAGTCCGCCAAGAGCGGGCTGACCGAAGCCTGTACCAGCCTTCTAACGGGCTTTGAGGTAAGTTTAGAATATGTAAAAATATTACCGCATAGACAGTAGCCACGATGCTTAGTTCGGTGTTGGAAAGAAAAGCCGGACTAAGGATCTAAAAAGATATACGCAGGAGTCTAACATAAGTATGTCAATATGGGAATGCAGGCGCTATTTCGACCTCAAACCGCCTTGATCATGGAGGTCAATGCATTGAAGCAGAGCCTCGAGCGGTCCGAGAACGAGCTCGGCCTTGCCAAGAAGCAGCTCGAGGATAAGGAAGGTAAGTGATACCTTATTAAAGTAATGCCTTTTAGAAAGGATTCGGTTGCAAAAAATGACAGGAATAACGTGGGTATTGTAGGGGCCACGAACGAGGTGGCGGCCCTGAAGGAAGCGGTGTCCGCGGCCGAAAGCAAAGCGGCTGCGGAGCGCACCGAGCGAGAGAAGCAGGAGGAGCGGATGGCGGAGGTGCGGCAAGAGCTCCAGGCTCTCGTGGAAAAACATGAGAGTTTGGAGCGTGACTCGAAGACTCAAGAGTCCGAGCTCGCCTCGGCTGTTGAGAGTGCCAAAGCCGCTAAGGCCGAAGCCCAAAAAGCCCTCCAAGAAATTGAATCATTAAAGAAGATAGCGGCGGGTAAGGCATTCTTTATGCAAAGCAAGCATGTGAAAGTGAATTACCTATTACTTAGCCGGATTCGGAGCTCTCCAGAGCATGCGCAGATCTGCCCGTAGTGTCACGATGCTGCTGCGTTCTACCAAGGCCAAGGAGGGGAGCTCGACGGAGAAGGTGTTCTGGTCTCAGTATGTTGAGGCCGAACGTCCGGTGCCCCTGAGCGACCAGCTGAAGCAGTTGGTCGACCTCCACAAGGTCGCCGAACAGGTCATGAAGGGTGTCGGTGTCAAAACCGGCGGATCTCGGGTTGGGGGTCCCGAACTGTGCATCTAGGCGGATGGTAACAGGAGACGAGGGACACGATGTTTTACCCAGGTTCGGGCCCTCTTGATGGAGGTAAAACCCTACGTCCTGATTGATTGATATTGATATTGTGGATGTTTACAAGAGTGGATCTACCACGAGATCAAGGAGGCTAAACCCTAGAAGCTAGCCTATGGTATGATTGTAAGGGTTGTTGTGATTGTTGTCCTACGGACTAAAGCCATCCGGTTTATATAGACACCGGAGAGGGCTAGGGTTACATAGAGTCGGGTACAAAGGTAGGAGATCTACATATACGTATAGCCAAGCTTGCCTTCCACGCCAAGGAAAGTCCCATCCGGACACGGGGTGAAGTCTTCAATATTGTATATTCATAGTCTTGGAGTCCGGTCGATGATGATAGTCCGCAAATGATAGTTCGGCTGATGATGGTAGTCCGCTATCCGGACACCCCTAATCCAGGACTCCTCGGTAGTCCCCTAACCAGGCTTCAATGACGATAAGTCCGGCGTGTATATTGCTTGGCATTGCAAGGCGGGTTCCTCCTCCAAATGATAGAAGATTGTGAACACCAGATAATGTCCGCTCGCAAAATAAATTCCACATTCCACCGTAGAGAGAATAATAACATATACACGAATTCAATCTGCTGACGTTTTCCGTGGTATGACGTCACACCACTACCAAGCCATTACTCGAATTGTTTTTTGCTTTACCACCTCAGCGCATATAGCGAAGCGGTTTCCTTGGCACGTCTTGTCAAAGCGGAGATCGTGCTTCCCCTTAATCCGGGATTCTTATCAATACGGGCGTGGTTAACCCAACCGCGTCATTGATGGTGACGCTTGGGAGATAATCGAGTTTTACCAGGCCGGTGGGGGACGCGTAAGACTTCGCCCGCCCATATAAGGGATAAGGATTCACCTTCTCACCTACGCCTTCTTCCTCCTTTGCTTATCCATCTCCACGCACTCGAGCTCCAGCGCCCAAGTTCGCGCATCTCGTCTCAACCTTCTCCGACCATGTCCGGAGCGGGAGGTAAATGGTTGGCCTCCACCATTAAGGAGGAGCAAATCGCCAAACTGTGCGGCGCCGGATACCTCTCCGGCGACATCGCGCACCGGCTGCCCGACGAGGGGCAGCTCATCCCACCCCTGTGCCCCATGAGAGGGTTGTCTTTCTTCCCACTTCCTCCATGAATCGGGCTTTCCACTTCACCCCTTTGTCCGGGGCTCATGTTCTACTACGGCCTGGATTTCCATGATCCGCACCGAACTTCATCCTCAACATCTCGGCGTTTATCGTCAGGTGTGAGGCCTTCCTTCGCATCCAGCCCCACTTGACTTGTGGCTCAAGACCTTCAATGTCGCCGAAGGTAGTGAAGGGCATTCAAGCCGGAGTCGGAGGGCGCCATGTTGGGCAAGATGCCCAACGTCCTTTGGTTCGAAGGGGCCTTCGTGGAATCCGTCAAGGGGTGGCAATCGGGGTGGTTCTACATCACCGAGCCGCGTGACCCTAAATTGGCGGCGGCCCCCGAGTTTAGATCTGGCATCCCCACGCAGCTCACCTCCTGGAAAGAGAAGGGCTTGCTGTGGGGTAGTTCGAAGGAGCTGACGGGACTCCAGACACATATCAAGAAGCTGGTGAAAAGCTCAGTCTGGTTAATCGTGGTCCAAGTCATGCTCGTCCGCGGATTCTCCCATGCCAAGAGCGGGCATTCAATCTATGGGAGTTCGATCCGAACAGCACCAGCGCTGAACAAGCTCTTCGACACAACGCATTTAAGGCGCCCGAAGGTGTTGTTCAAGGCGCTGAAGCCCCGCATCCGCGATGAAGACCGCGGATTTATTTCGCCTTGGTGCCAGCCGACGAGGTAAGTGGTTCTACCCTTTACGGGACACTTGTTTTTCATAGTTTGACTCTATCACGGGTTTTAATTTCCCTTTTCCTTTGACAGACTGGATGAAGAAGGCGGAGCAGATTACTGTCCGGCTCCTATGCCGAAAAATCCGATGACGCTCGTCTAGCGAGGCTGCTGGTTCGGCACCACGTGGTGCGGAGAAGAAGGCCAAGAAGGAGGCCACGGGTGCTCGAAAGAGTGGCTGTTTTCAGGTGTCCGACGACTCCGGGGCGGACTCCTCCCCCGAAAATGAGGAGGAGGAAGAGGACTCTCTCCCAGAGGAGGGAGAGAGGAAGAGGAAAGCTTCCCCAACAGGGGAGGCCGGAGGGTCCAAGAGGGGAAGGACTATTCCCCCGGACAGCTCTGCCAACATCAACGTTGGCGAGGAAGAATGGCCTTCAAGGGCCAGGCCTCCGGCGAGATCGTAAGTATCCGGATTCCTGAATGATTTATAATTTCTGTTTCTGCGTCACATAGTGTCATTCTAATGCAGCATGCTGCCTGCAGTCCGGCCAGTGATGATCTCCCCGCTTCATCAAGCGGGTCGTTGGCTTCGTCGGATGTAGACTCCATCCCGACTGCCTCCACCCCTCGCGACGCCTTGAAAGGCGCGGGGTGGGATCCCCGAAGGACCCATCAGGAGGAGGCTCGAGGCGCCACAAGGCGCCCTCCGGACTTTTGCGCCGGACTCCACAATGTAACCCGCAGTAGTTCTCGAGTCCGGCAGCGGCCCTTCGATCGAAGGGCAAGACCGTGGACGCCGCGGCTTCCGCCCAACCGGAGGCGCCGGCAATTTGTTGGAGGCGCCGCAGAAGTGCTTCCATCGAGGAAGAACACCGCACTGTTATGAGTGCGGTGATTGAAAAGTGCTGCTTCGCCAAAGGCGGGCTGAAAGCTCTGCAATAGCCTTCTATCAAAGCTTTCGGTAAGAAGTTAAAAATATGCAATATAATACCGCATAGACAGTAGCCCTGATGCTCGGTTCGGTGTTAGGAAAGAAAAGCTGGACCGAGGATCTTAAAAAGATATACGCAGGGTTGCTAAAAATTATGTCAATATGGGTTGCGGTTGCGCCGACCTCTGCCGCACCGACTGCAGAGGTTGGTGCGTTAAGCGAGGAGCTCGAGCGGTCCGGCAAGAGCTCGGCCGCGCCAGAAGCAGCTCCAAGACAAAGAAGGTGAGTAACACCGCTTTGAATTTGTACCTTACAGAAAAGGATTTAGGTTGCGACAAAAAATAACAAGGATAACATGGGTACTGCAGGGGCCACGAACGAGGTGGCGGCCCTGAAGGAGGCCGTGTCCGTGGCCGAACGCAATGCGGCCACGGAACGGGCAGAGCGAGAAAAGCAAGAGGCGCGGGTGGCGGTGGTTCAGCAAGAGCTCCAGGCTCTCATGGAAAAGCATGAGAGTTTGGAGCGTGACTCAAAGACTCGAGAGTCCGAGCTTGCCTCGGCTCTTGAAAGTGCCAAAACCGCCTAGTCCGAGGCCCATAAGTCCCTTCAGGAGGTTGAATTGATGAAGAAGATAGCGGCGGGTAAGGCATTTTTCATGCAAAGCAAGCATGTGAATGTAAATTACGTGATACTTACCCGAATTCGGAGCTCTCTAGGGCGCGTTGCAGATCTGCCTCGCGGCGTGTCCGATCTTTGCCGCATTCTACCGAGCCGAGGAGGGAGCTCAACGGAGAGGTCTTACGGTCTCGATATCTTTGAGGCGGCCATCCAGTGCCCCTAGCGACCAGGCTGAAGCGGTGGTCGAAGCTTCACAAGGTGGCCGAGCAGGCCATGAAGGGCTCATATTCCGGCTGTGGCCGGAGAGGCCATGCACAGGAGCTACTTGACCTCGTCTGACGACTGGTGGATGCGTGCCCCTGGGTGGAAGTTATCAAGCGCTCCGCCTGTATTGAAGGTGCTCGTCGGGCCCTTGCCCGCACAAAGGTGCATTGGGGCAAGCTGGATGCGGAGAAGCTAATCACTGACGCGCCACCAGCGGGCAAGGAGCATCGTACGCCCGAACTTTACTATAAGGCTGTCCTGAAGGGTGCCCGCAAGATTGCGGATGAGTGCCCCAGGGATGTAATTATTGAGTGAATTCGCAATGTGTTATCCTGTGCGCTGAAAACTTTGTTCATATGCGCTAAGCCACGCTTGTTTAATTTAAAATATTACCTTCTGTGCGGCCGTTTATTAAATCGAGAGATGGCAAGTCATCGGCTTCAGCCCCATGCCACGAGTGCTGGGGTGTTTGGGATAAACTTGAGCACTCTTGTTCCCATTTTTGGGTCCATCTAGGGAGGCGCTCAACACAACGAACAAGGCAACCGGACTTATAGTGCTTGAACACTCTCACTTAGCCATAGAATTCTATAATTTTAAATTTCGTGAAGCCCCTAGTATTCGGAAGACCGAATTGGGGCGCTATCACGCCTATACGTCGGACATAATCCGAACTTCGCTCGAAGCGGGCGTAGGTCTTTAAGGACCCGAAAGGACCTCTCGAACAGCGACCAGTCTCACGCCTTATCATGCCGGTCAGTTTTAGCTTTCTCCATCGAGGCGTTAACCCGGCTCAGCAAGGCATAATCGCGATGGTTCTCCCGGTGCTACCTTAGCCGATAGAACGGAAGCGTAAGGTGCCAAACATGGGAGCCGCAAACCCAACTATTGACCCAAGACATGATTTGGAGCCGATTCATATAATGCTATAAGTTCGGGGTGCCACACTTGTGAAAGTGTGCGGACTTTATCACACCATAAAGCGGAGGACATAAGCCCCTGGTGTATTTGGCCGTACCAAGATGCACGGGTGCAACATGTAAATAAATGAACATATATATATATATATATATATAAAGTAATGCAATTATAGGCAAAAGTGCTGCATTTTATTCGAGAAGATATGCTATCAGTGCGGAATGATACAAATAGTGCGGAAAGCAAGGGATTGGACGAATTAAAGGCGTCTCCCTCCAGTGGTAGGCCGCGGAATGTTGTATTTAACAAATTTAATGCTTGTGATAGAGACCACCTGAGTGTCCGTCACGGCTTATGTCCTTCCCTGGCTGTTGCATCATGAGTTCGGCAGGTTCACCGCCGGACTGAGTTCTGTATAAAAAAGAGAAAATTAAAAGAAAAAAGAGCGACACACTTGGGAGCCCCTGGTGTGGTCGAACCACACTCTAGGCCTATAGTGGTTGTGCCCTTCCCCCTATGCCCATGGTATCTCCGGGGCGTAATAATGTACGCGGAGAGTTTGTCTTGCAATTTTGCGAGGGCTGGGGTTGGGGCCGCATTACTCTGGCGATGCAGGCGTGCGGGTGGTCTTGGTTGATGTTGCTCCGGGCACGTTTGGTCGTATCCGGTCGTTTAACGGCCGGACTCGAGAATTGCCTTAAAAGGCTGCTCTGTACTTCTGCCGCGAGAGCCGCTGTATGTTCCTCCATTCGGAGGGAGCGTTCCGTGTTTCCATTGACCGTGATGACTCCACGAGGGCACGGCATCTTGAGCTTAAGGTATGCATAATGCGGCACCGCGTTGAATTTTACCAAGCAGCGGTTCGTCCGAGCAGAGCGTGATAGCCGCTGCGGAACGGGACTATGTTGAAGATTAACTCCTCGCTTCGGAAATTATCCGGGGATCCGAAGACCACTTCCAGTGTAACTAAGCCTGTACAATTGGCCACGACACCTGGTATGACGCCTTTGAAGGTCTTCGTTGTAGGTTTAATCCTTGAAGGGTCTATGCCCAACTTGCGCCTTTGTATCACGATAAAGCGAGGTTCAGCTCTTGCCGCCGTCCATCGGGACTCGTGAGGTGAAAACCATCAACGATTGGGTCTAAAACCAATGCGGCGAATCCGCCATGGCGGATCTTGGTCGGATGGTCTCTTCGATCGAAAGTGATCGGGCAAGAGGACCATGGGTTGAATTTTTGGGGCGACCGCTCCATCGCGATATCGTCCCTTAGTGCACGCTTCCGCTCCCTCTTGGGAATATGCGTTGCGTATATCATGTTCTTGTCCGAACTTGAGGGAATCCCTTTTGTCCTCTGTTGTTCGTGGCCGGGTCTCTTCCTCGTCATCATTGTGTAGCCCTTGTCACTGTTTTCGGCGATTAATTTGCACCTACTTGAATACCCAACAATCTCTGTTGGTATGGTTAGCTGGCTTTTAGGAGTTCCATGAATTTGACAAGAGCGGTCGAGTATTCGGTCCAAATTGGACGGGCCCGGAGTGGTTCTTTTGAATGGCTTCTTCCGTTGACCAGGTTTGGAGCCTCGGAATCCGGCGTTGACTGCCGTATCCTCATTGCTGTCGCCGTTAATGCGGTGTTTGTTTTTGTTTCGGCACAACCTGCCATTGCGGTCCTTGGTATCCGGAATGCCAGCATTTTTGCTGAGGTTGTTACTGCGAGCGAGCCAGCTATCCTCTCCCGCACAGAAGCGGGTCATGAGGGATGTGAGGGCTGCCATGGATTTCGGCTTCTCCTGTCCTAGGTGCCGGGCCAGCCACTCGTCGCGGATGTTATGTTTGAAGGCAGCGAGTGCCTCTGCATCCGGACAGTCGATTTGATTTGATTCGTCTGGCTGCTGGATTATGTGGCTTAGGTCATCTGCGTCCGGTGGTCGCACATACGTGCCCTGGAAGTTGTCGAGGAATGCGGCTTCCAGGTCTTCCCAGCATCCAATTGACTGCGGCGGCTGTTAAGCCAATGCCGAGCTGGTCCTTTAAGCTTGAGTGGGACATATTTGATGGCGTGAAGATCGTCGCTGCGGGCCATGTGTATATGAAGGAGATAATCCTCAATCCAGACCGCGGGGTCTGTTGTGCCATCATAGGATTCGATATTAACGGGTTTGAACCCTTCAGGGATTTGATGATCCATTACTTTGTCAGTGAAGCATAGTGGGTGTGCGGCGCCTCTGTATTGAGCAATATTGCGACGTAGCTCGAGAGACCGTTGTCTGCTGTGTTCGGCCCGGCCGGAGTAGTTGTATCCGCTGCGACGGTATTCGTCGTGGGTCGTTGGGCGTCCACGTGATCCATAGATAGATCTGGATTGTCTCTCGCAAGTCCGGCGCGTTCCCCCATGGCTTCCTGCTTTTAGAGAGATGCCGGGGTACGGTTTTGGTGGAGGGCTTGCACGCCTCTCTATCGTGGCCACGAGGTGGTCGGTCTGCCGTATTGTGCGCTGGTGATGCTGCCTCCTCTAATCGGGGGAGCAACTTGCGTTTTGGGTAACTTTTGGAGGGGCGTTCGAGTTCATACTCTTCGTCCGCGAGGACCTCGGTCTATCTGTCGGCCAAGATGGGTCTTGATCAGCTAGAAGCTGTTGTTGCTAATTCTTTAGGCTGTTTGTCGTGGCCATTAGCCTGCGTCTAAAACACTCTTGTTCGGCGGGATCCTCAGGCACGACGAATTTGTCGTTGCCGAGGCTTGCCTCGTCTCCGGAGGGAGGTAAGTAATTGTCATCCTCGACCTCTTCGTCTGCCGCCCTCTCCTGAGGGCTTGCTTATGTTTCCTCCTGCGCTGGATCGTGCTGGAGGGAGTTGTCTTCGGCACTTTCAGGGGTGTTGTTATCTCCTGTGCTGGAATCTCCATTCTTGTCGTGGCGGGATTTAGAGCGGCGCCGCTGACGTTGGCGCTTGGGCTGTTTCTTTAAGGAATCGGCCTCCGCTGCTTCTTCGCCGTCCCCATCTTTTGGGGTGTCCACCATGTATATGTCGTATGGCCGAGGTGGTCTTCCGGTGTCCTGTAGGCACCGGTTCTTGGTAGTCTCTGGCATCGTCGTCCATACCGTCAATGTCTTGAGTCGTAGTCGAGTATGTCGGTTAAATCGTCGGCGATTGGCTCTGAAGTGGGTGGTGGGTGGGATCTGAATTTCTTCGTCATCCGCATCCCAACCGTCTGGCGTAGTTCGGCCAGGGCTCTCCGGATAGCGAGAGATGCTTCAATGAATTTATGATATCGCCGAAGGGCGAGTGCTGAAAGATGTTCGCAGCGGTGAATTCCATGATCGGCGCCCAATCGGATTCGACTAGCAGGGGCGCAGGAGGTTCGGAGTCCGGCAGGGAGTCCGGTGCCTCGGAGTCATGGGCTTTACGTGGGACAAGGTAAGTGTTCGGCTCCATCGCCGTAGGAATTGCGGCTCCCGAGGCGGTGTCCAGCCATCCGTCCTCGATTCGAGCGATCGGCTCCAGACTATGAGTCGGAGCGGGTCGAGTCTGACTCCCAAGGTGCTGTCCGTGGCGAGTTAGGTCATGCCCATCGTGACAGCGGCGCGCTTTCGGCGTATGCTCGAATCCATCGAGGATCAAGTCCCCGCGGATATCGGCCGTGAAGTTTAGGCTTCCAAACCTGACCTGACGGCCAGGGACATAGCTTTCGATCTGCTCCAGATGGCCAAGGGAGTGGGCCCGCAGTGCGAAGCCGCCGAATACGAAGATCTGTCCGGGGAGAAAGGTCTCACCCAGGACTGCGTCGTTGTTGATTGAAGAGGCCTATCGGTGACGACACCGAGGACCTCTCAATGAAAGCACCAATGTCGGTGTCAAAACCGGCGGATCACGGGTAGGGGGTCCCGAACTGTGCGTCTAGGCGGATGGTAACAGGAGACGAGGGACACGATGTTTTACCCAGGTTCGGGCCCTCTTGATGGAGGTAAAACCCTACGTCCTGCTTGATTGGTATCCGAACTACCAGGGTGTTTGGCCAAGTTGTTGCTTCGAGCTAGCCAGCTGTCCTCTCCCGTGCAAAAGCGGGTCATGAGTGTGGTGAGGGCTGCCATGGATTTCGGCTTTTCCTATCCTAGGTGCCAGGCAAGCCACTCGTCGTTGATGTTATGTTTAAAGGATGCAAGGGCCTCTGCATCCAGGACGATCAACGATTTGATTTTTCTTAGTTAGGAACCGTCTCGAGAATTGTCCGGCCGATTCTTCCGGCTGCTGAATTATGTGGCTGAGGTCATCGGCGTCGGTGGTCGCACATATGTGCCTGGAAGTTATCAAGGAATGCGGCTTCCGGGTCCTCCCAACAACCAATTGATTCTGGCGGCAAGCTGTTGAGCCAATGCCGAGCTGGTCCTTTAAGCTTGAGTGGGAGGTATTTGATGGCATGTAGATCATCACCGCGGGCCATGTGGATATGGAGGAGATAGTCCTCGATCCGCATCCGCGAGGATCTGTGGTACCATCGTATGATTCGATGTTTACGGGTTTGAAGCCCTCGAGATTTGATGATCCATTACTTCATCTGTGAAGCATAGTGGGTGTCTTGGCGCCTCATGTATTGGGCTATATCACGGCGTAGCTCATATGAGCTTTGTCTCACTGTGTTCGGCTCGGCGGAGTTGCCGTATCCGGCGTGGCGGTTATCATCACGTGTCGTAGGCGCCCGCGATCCGTAGATCGATCTTGTTTGCCTTGCCTTGTCCTCCAATATGTCTCATGGTCTAAGCGCATTTCCCGTGCCTTGGTACTTTTCGAGCGACGCCGGAGTGCGGTTTGAATGGAGGGTCTATAGGCCTCTCTGTCGCGACCACGAGGTGGCCGGTCGGCCGCTTCATGCACTGGTGATGTAGGTTTGGGTGCTGCTTCCTCTAATTGGGGTAGCAGCCTGCGTTTTTGGTATCTCTTGGAGGGGCGTTCGAGTTCATACTCTTCGGCTGCAAGGACTTGAGTCCATTTGTCAGCTGGCAAGTCTTGGTCAGCTCTAAGCTGCTGCTGCTTTTTCTTGAGGCTGCTTGCCGTGGCCATAAGCCTGCGTTTGAAAGCGCTCTGTTGGCGGGATCCTCGGGCACGACAAATTAAATGCGTCATTGAGGCTTGCCTGCGTCTTGAGGGCGCATAATTATTGTCCTCTACCTCTCTTTACAGCCGCCTTTGTCGTGCGGTCTTGCTTCTCCCTCCTCTGTCTTTGAGTCTTGCTGGAGGGGTCATCTTCAACCTTTGTCAGGTATTATTGTCTCCCGTGCGGAATCGCCATTTCTTGTGGCGGGATTTAGAGCGGCGCCCGACGCCGTGGCTTGGGCTGTTCTTGGAGGTCATCCTCCATTTGTTCCATCGCCGTTCCCATCTTTTGGGATGTCCACCATGTATATGTCGTATGTGAGGTGGCCTTCCGGTGCCCTATAGGCGCTGGTTCTTGGTAAATCTCCAGCATCGTTGTCCATACCGTCGATGTCTTGGTCGAAGTCGAGCATGTCGGTTAAATCACCGACAGTGGCTACAAAGTGGGTGGTGGGTGGGCGTTGAGTTTCTTCGTCGTCCGCATCCCAACCTTCCTGACCGTAGTCCGGCCAGGGCTCTCCAGATAAAGAGAGAGACTTTAGTGAATTCAGGATGTCGCCAAAGGGCGAGTGCTGAAAGACGTCCGCGGCAGTGAACTCCATGATCGGCGCCCAATCGGATTCGACTGGCAGGGGCGCGGAGGGTTCGGAGTCCGGAGAGGAGTCCAGCACCTTGGAGTCACGATCTTCGCAAAGGACAGGGATGGAGTTCAGCTAAATCGCTGTTAAGATCGTAGCCCCCGAGGCGGTGTCCAACCACTCGTCCTCGATCGGGGGAGTCGGCTCCGAGCTAAGGGTCGGAGCGGACGCCGGTGCGGCCTCCAGGACACTGTTCGGCGGCAGAGCTGGATCATGCCCATCGAGACAGTGCGGTGCACTTGGCTGGGGCTCGAATCCGTCGAAGATCAAGTCTCCGCGGATGTCGGCCGTGTAGTTCAAACTCCCAAATCTGACCTGATGGCCAGGGGCGTAGCTTTCGATCTGCTCTAGATGGCCAAGTGAATTGGCCCGCCAAAAGCCGCCCGAATCTGAAGATCTGTCCGGGAGAAAAGTCTCACCACTGGACTACGTCGTTATTGATGATCGAAGGATCCATCGGGCCTATAGGTGACGACAGGAGGAAATCTCAATGAAAGCACCAATGTCGGTGTCAAAACCGGCGGATCTCGGTAGGGGTCCCGAGCTGTGCGTCTAGGCGGATGGTAACAGGAGACAAGGGACACGATGTTTTTACCCAGGTTCGGGCCCTCTCGATGGAGGTAATACCCTACTCCTGCTTGATTAATATTGATGATATGGGTAGTACAAGAGTAGATCTACCACGAAATCAAGGAGGCTAAACCCTAGAAGCTAGCCTATGGTATGATTGTTGTTAGTCCTCTGGGACTAAAACCCTCCGGTTTATATAGACACCGGATAGGGTTAGGGTTACACAGAGTCGGTTACAATGGTAGGAGATCTACATATCCGTATCGCCAAGCTTGCCTTCCACGCCAAGGAAAGTCCTATCCGGACAAGGGACAAAGTCTTCAATCTTGTATCTTCATAGTCTTGGAGTCCGGCCAAAGATGATAGTTCGGCTATCCGGACACCCCCTAGTCCACGACTCCCTCACCGGCCATGGCCACGACTCGGTCCAATATCTTCTTCTCTTCAGCGATCACAAGGGACTCGGCCAGCCACTCTCTTGGCTGCAAGCCTCGGAGGATTTCTTGTAATCGCCGGCTATGGTGATGATGCCCTTGGTACTTGGCATCTTCATCTTGAGGTAGGCGTAGTGGGGAATAGCCATGAACTTGGCCAGAGCAGGTCGGCCAAGCAGTGCATGATAGGGGCTCTCAAGGTCCACCACTTCAAACCAGATCGCTTCGCGGCGGAAATGATCCTTGTCTCCAAAGAGAACATATATCTTGATCTTGTCGATTGGTGAGCAGGACATGCCGGGTACAATACCATGGAACACGGTCCGGCTTGGCATGAGGTGCTTGTTCTTGATGTTTAGCTTTTCCATGGTGTCGCGGTACAGGATGTTGATGCTGCTCCCGCCGTCTATCAAGATATGGAGAATCGGGCAGCAAGCACATGTCATTGCTAGGGTTGCCTCCAGAACCAATGCATAAGAGCCCGGGGACGGCATCACCTCTGGGTGGTCGGCCCGGCTCCAGCTGATAGGCCTTTCCGACCAGTGCATGTACTCGGGATTTTTGGAGGCGACCGCGTTGACTTCTTGGTGCTGTCGGCGCCGGCTGCGTCGGTCTTCACGATGGCTCGTAAAGACGACGTAGGCGGCATGCTCGTTGGGGAACTCCTCTTGGATGGCCCAGACTTCTGGTCGAGCGGCCGGCTGTTGAGGAGCCAGAGGCGGCTGTCCAGCTGGCGGAAGCGGCACCAGCCCTTCGCCTTTAGTGATTCGGGTGAGCCAATGGCATTTCCGGCTCGTATGGTTCGACGGCTTCGCACCGCTGTGGAACTTGCAAGGGGCGTCGAGGGCTTGCTCGTAGGAGAAAGCCGGCTGCCAAGCCGGCCTGCCGCCCTTTGGCTTCTTTGGCGCGGGCCGCCCTTCAGGTTTGTAACATCCCAAAATTCTAAATTTTGGAATGTTATATTAGATAAATAACTATGCTTGTTGTCTGATTAATGGTTTGATTGATTGAGTGAAACTGAGTGGAATTTGAAAACTTTTGAAAGTTGAATGAGAGGGAATGAAATGACTTTCCCAAACTTTCCCTTTGCCTTTTGGATCCCAATGAATTCAAGTTCATTCCAACACCAAACCCTAGAGTGAAGATGACATGACTTCTTCCATTTTGAAATGAAAAGGGTTTTGGAAAGATTTGAATTTCAACTGAGAATATTTCAAATTCAACGCTTTATGCAACTCAATGATTTTCATGAGGGAAGATAAAATGACTTCTTCAATTATATGAAATATGAGTTGGAAGTTAAAAAGTATCAAATTGAAAGTCATTTAAAAGTGCCTTGAAACCCTCTTTCAAATTTGAGTTTTGGAATTTGAATTCAAACTTTGGCAAGTGGGAATCATTTCAAAAACTATGCCTGATAAATACTTGAGCAAAAGTATGAGAGGAGTAAACATGACACTCCAAAAATATCAAAGGAAAATAATCCCAAGAGTTTTTGAATTCAAACTGGAGTTTTATTTGAATTTGAAAAAAATGATTTTTTATAAAGTTTGGATTTTGCCTTTGGAAAAATGTTCAAATGATAGGGAATATTCCCCTGATCATTTTGGTATATATATGTCCTATATAAAATATTTATATTTTATAAGTTATCTCTGTTTTTGTTTTTATTAAAAAAATAAATTAAAAAAAAAACCCCCAGGCGCCAGCCAGGCCCACCCAGCCGGCCCACCAGGCGCCAGCCAAAGGGCCAGCCCAGCCAACCGAGCCCTCCTCGCCTGAAAACCCTTGGACGGTCGCCCTGACCCGTCTCCCAGCTCCCCTCTCACCGGCAGGTGGACCCCACCGTCTTCCCCTCGCGCCGCCACCCGCCCGCCCGCCTTCATGAAACCTCGCGATCCCAGGATCTCCCCGATCCTCCCGATTCGCTTCCCGCGCCCATGGCGCCCGCCCTATAAAAGCCCTCCCCTCACCCCATTTCCCCTCGCCGGACCTCTCCCTCTCCCATAAGGCCTCGGGAGCCGAGAGCCGCCCATTCATGCATTTCCGCCGCCCCGAACCACCCCCGACCACCCCGAGCTCGCCCGAGACCACCTCCGGACTCCCCTCGCTCGACCACACCTCCCCGTGCCCTCACCCACCCCCAAAACCCACCTCATATCTTTTATTCTGTTTAATATTTTTGAGTGATTCTTTTTTTGTTGGTTTGCAAATTTTCTATAGTTTCCGTAGAAAATATAATTAGCTATGTTAAAATTATTTATAATTGCTTTAATTTAATTTTAGTCAGAATAGTAAATCTGTTATAACATGTGTTAGGAAAATTATTTTTAAATGATTCTTTTTGTCCCAACTTTGTTTTAACATTGCCAAACCATAGAAATTAATTTGAGTATTTTAGGATTAATAAAAAAATTAATTTTAAACATAATCTTGTTAATCCTAATTAATTAACTAGCTACTGTTTTCTTATTATTTTAATTAGTAAATAAATTTATTTTTAACATGTGATTGATTATTCTAGGATAGTTTCTGTCACTTTATAGGATGAACTTTTATTTATAATAAATAAAAGTTTTATTTTATTTTTCTTAATAGAAATTGAATTAGGCCTAATAGGAGTTTCATAATAGATTTTAAATTGATTCTTTTTGCTCCTAATTTATTAATGCATTATTTTCTGTTAAGTTAACATAAACCCATGGTTAGGTTATGTTGAGAAAATTTTTGTTATATAAAACTATTTTTAGTTGTTGCTTGAAGTAGGAAAAACTTGAGTTGGTTTTCTTTGAGTTTTCCCTTTGGGTTTTGATTTGTTTGTTTGGTGTGTTATGTTACTATGTTGCTATGTTAAGTGATCTCATGCTATGTGCTTACTATAGTTATTGTTTGCCTCGGTAGAATTTCCGGAGTGCTAAGCTTGCTACTCTGAATCCCTAGTTTTGAAGATCGTCAACAAGGCAAGTTCACTTTGACCATGCTTTCATACCTATGTTTTATTGCATTTAGTGACATCTTTGCAACCACCCCTCGGTAGTGTTATTGAATCCTTGTAGTTGAGTAGTATGCATGAGGTAGGAACCCATCCCCCTGTTACCAAGCCGGGACGATATTTTATTTTAATGCTACGCTATAGTAGGCGGGGTTTGGTATGAGTACTCGGGAGTGGTGTGAGAATGGAGGATTCTACGTCAATGACGACAACTCCATGACGGAATCTGCAAGGACTGCATCTTCAAGACCTCAAGACTTCAAGACTCGAGGCAGAATTCAATACACACTCTTTGGGTGAAGGGCGGTTGACGGGCACCTGGAGGAACCAGTGGTTGGCGGGATGCATGGAGAAGCGCCATGACATATTGCGGAAAGCTTCACCCAGACTCAAAGAGACGGAAGAATACTTCATGCCCTAAGCTTACCTGCAACCGCAAGTCATTATGGGATGTGGCTTGGTTGACCTTAGTAGTGACTCTGGCTGGGGCGGTACTAGCAGATGTAGAACTACGGTAGGATGGGATGAGTACGGACGGTGGTCGAGGAACTCTTCTAAGACCATGTCTTGGTCATCTTGTTCTCAAACACCACGAAGTGCGAGCGTAAAGAGAGGATCGAATCTTGCGGGTAAAGTGTACAAACCTCTGCAGAGGGTTTAAACCTAATCGATTAGCCGTGTCCCGATTCTACGGACAATTTGAGCCTCTGGACTTGGATCTATCTCGGAACTCTCAACACTGGATCGATAACTTAATTGTGGGCAACTTATGATGAATTTGGGCTATGAGACATCGGTTGGCGGAACCATGTCTTGATAGAAAACTCCATAGTACAGACTTCATTTATTCCTTTGATGTAGGAAAAATAAAATCAGCTTTTACATAAACAAAACTCGAATCTGAGCCACAAAGCTAAATTGCATATAGTATAGTTTTACCATCTGTTTATTCATGTTGTGATCTTGCTTGTACATTCAATGTCTTGACCTACACGGCTGCAACGTATCATGTTGCAGATTTTTCCTCGACAGTAAGAGTAATGCAGTGCGAGGTTACGGTCTACACTCAACCTGCCGATGGCGTTGATGGGACTCCACACCCGTTTGTTTGTTTCACCGAGTATTATGAGGTATATATCAGTTTCGTTAATTATACATGTGATTGCACTTTGATATATACATTGATGTACTGTGTGTGCCAAAGATACTGATCCAGGGATGGCACAGCAACACAGAGGCTTGACCGTCTGAGGTCGGGTCGCTACAGAAATGGTATCAGAGCACATGTTGGCTATAGGACGTGACCCTAGAAAATGACTTAGTAATATGAAGACCCCAATAGGAATGACCTTTGTTTTGTACTACTCTCGTAACACCTGATTTCTTTTCTTGAACCTTCCTTATTTCAAACTATAGATGGAGAGCTACATTACGAACAAAAGAGAACACTACGAGAAGGTTCTTGGAGGCCCCTTCCTTGTGGAGCTAGTCAGTCTTTGAAGTTACCGATACACGAGATCAAGGCAACTAAGAGGACGTCCGGATCGTGGGAGTCAAGACCCAAGTTTTTGGTCGTAAAGAAGCCCCCAAGACTGCAGACATCAGCTTCAGAACTATAAATGGTGACCGTGATATGGGCATCAACACTGCCGTCCATGATGCTATTGCACGTTTATGCTATCGTCATCGTGCTGCACTAAAATCACACTTCTTTGGAAGGATTGGATGGCGTAAGTCCGATGGAGCAACTATTGCCTTGACGGAGCGCAAAAGATGAAGTTCTCCCCATTTTTAGTGTACAATCAGGATCTGGAACAATACGTCAAGAATCTTCAGATGGACCTCCTGGAAGCCCTGTTCGACAATGAAGCACTACGAGAAGAGGTCAAGACTCGTAGATCAAGGTAAACAAGCTGGAGGAGGAGAACCTCGAGATCTCGAGAATGCGTCGAGGAATCGAAGAACAGCAGGACCATGTCTCATGCCAAGGACGTTGAAATCCGTAAGCTCAAGGAACAACTTCGGGACATACAGAAGTCGTCACAAGAAACTCCGCGTCGACAGGGAAAATCTAGCAGAAGAACTGGAGGAGATCAAGTCCACACAGAAGAAGCCCCAGTAGGGACAATGACGAAGTTCCTAATAAATTAGCTTAGTAGTATCCCACCATGAGAGAAATTAAGATGAACGCTTTCTCGATTTAAGTATCTGACCATACCAATTTATGTGGGTGGCGATACTGTAGAATTGATTGAATAAATGAATGCTTGGTTGCTATTATTTTTGTGTGTTTATTAAATGGTTGGATAAGATGTATATTAAATGAAGGCTTGTATTTATTTCAACCATGAGAGGCGTAAAGTTACGGAAGAATGGTAGAAGGCCTTCATATGGGAAAAGCATCAGAAGTTGGAAACTCCCGAGCATTGAAGACCTGAAGAAATGAGGACTTAGAAACGAAACCATAGTAGAACGGCCCATTACAAACGATATTTTTGTTGATGAGTGGGTAATTGCTTTTCTCTTTCTATCTCAACCAGACCCCGAAATCTTGAACCCATGGACAACTGAACACCAAACCTTTCTGGAGACAATTGCAATTTCCCCATGGAGATACATCCCTTGTTATGAGCACCCCTCTCATCCTACACATGCATATGACAACCCTTTATGAGTCTTTCCTTAAGGGCCCTGAAACGATCATGACCCTGACAAGTGATCATGATTACCCGAAGATCCTGAAGGACATGATGAAGCATATTCACCTTGAAGGAGATGCAGTCTACAAAGGCTACCCTTTCATGCAAAAGGGAGTGGAACTTTGGTATGTGGAGGTACACCTCCACCATTTGAAAGGAGTTTGCCCAAAGATAATGGGGCAGTACTTTTTCATTTCACGTGTGCCACAAGCAACCTTCTTCGATGCTGTTCGAGAAGCAGCCATGGAAGCCATACGCCAGATCGGAGAAATACTTGAAGCAAGACTCCGTTATACTCAGGAATACCTACGCGAAGTGCGTGCAGAGATGATGGTGATGAAGCTCAAGGCCACCACGATGAAACAGAAGATTGAAGATTTCAAGGCTCATGTCGCACACTTCCAGTGGGACTGAAGAATCCTCGAGGAGGAAAAATGAATAAAGTTGGAAGTAATGCCTGACCATACCAAATCATGTGGGTGGCAGCATTTGTAACAAAGTACTTTTTGGAATTTGGATTTCTGAAAATGATTAAGGATGTAATGAAAGATTGATATGAAAATAATGAGATTTTATGGATAAACTTGTGCACTTCTTTTGGTCATAGTACTCTATAAAGCCACAGGATCAATGAAGAAAGAAATGTGCTATTCATGACGGCCCATAGCAGGAAGATGGACAAAATAAGTTGGAGTTTTGTATGATCATCACCACAAGGGTATGAAGGAAGAAGTATTATTGGATTTACAGGAGGTGTAATATGGAACAAGAGAGTTACTCCAAGGATGAGTTAAAGATGCACTAGTGTTGAAGTGGGCCATAACCCACAGGCCCAGGATTTTGATAAGGAACAGATGTAACCTTGATGAAGGAAGAAATTTGGAAGAATCAGTGATCCAATCAGCATAAGTTTCGTAGGAGGTCACGCAAAAACCTGAGAGTGGTGAAGTAACGATAGATGTTTGTTCAGTTTGCAGAAACCATGGATTTACTCGAAACCAGTTCGAGAACAAGAGAAATTCTGCAATACTTGTGAGTATGCCCAAGTGTTAGAATACGTGATTCGATATTTACATATGTGGTAATGATTCAAGTACGGGATGGATTGGCCCCCATATCGGAGACTTCTATCATGAACTATCATATGTTGATGGAAAATCAGAGAGCCTCGAAAACCTTAGAAGAGTGTCGACGCGATAAGCCATAAAACCATAGAATGGTAGTACGAAGGAACCCTTTACAGGCAACCGTTGCCAATCGTAGGTTATACGGTGAAGTCCAACCCAGACCCGTTTTCTGCAGGAGAAACCATTAATGGTAGACCACCATGAGTGTTTTGATAGTTGTCTAGAATGGACACAGACCCATCAGCTAAGAAGATCCAGTCTCGCATGAACTTCAACTTTGACACACCGACCCGAGATTTTGAGGAACACTCTATGCTTCTGACAGAAGAGCGCTAATGAAGGAGCTATTGTAAGATATGTGAAGAGACATACAATGTCGGCACTCCAGAGGAAGTATCTGAGTTTATTGGAACCGTAACCTTGTTTTTAAGTGTGGTAGCACCCCTGACCTTTCTGACCAAAACTTTTGCTAGAAGACCCCAACCCCTAACCTTTTCTTGCTAGCCTCGTCGAATCTCGAGGACGAGATTCACTTTAAGTGTGGTAGGTTTGTAACATCCCAAAATTCTAAATTTTGGAATGTTATATTAGATAAATAACTATGCTTGTTGTCTGATTAATGGTTTGATTGATTGAGTGAAACTGAGTGGAATTTGAAAACTTTTGAAAGTTGAATGAGAGGAATGAAATGACTTTCCCAAACTTTCCCTTTGCCTTTTGGATCCCAATGAATTCAATTTCATTCCAACACCAAACCCTAAAGTGTAGATGACATGACTTCTTCCATTTTGAAATGAAAAGGGTTTTTGAAAGATTTGAATTTCATCTGAGAATATTTCAAATTCAAAGCTTTATGCAACTCAATGATTTTCATGAGGGAAGATAAAATGACTTCTTCAATTATATGAAATATGAGTTGGAAGTTAAAAAGTATCAAATTGAAAGTCATTTAAAAGTGCCTTGAAACCCTCTTTCAAATTTGAGTTTTGGAATTTGAATTCAAACTTTGGCAAGTGGGAATCATTTCAAAAACTATGCCTGATAAATACTTGAGCAAAAGTATGAGAGGAGTAAACATGACACTCCAAAAATATCAGAGGAAAATAATGCCAAGAGTTTTTGAATTCAAACTGGATTTTTATTTGAATTTAAAAAAATGAATTTTTATAAAGTTTGGATTTTGCCTTTGGAAAAATGTTCAAATGATAGGGAATATTCCCCTGATCATTTTGGTATATATATGTCCTATATAAAATATTTATATTTTATAAGTTATCTCTGTTTTTGTTTTTACTAAAAAAATAAATTAAAAAAAAAGAAAACCCCCCAGGCGCCAGCCAGGCCCACCCAGCCGGCCCACCAGGCGCCAGCCAGGCGGCCCAGCCGCGCCAGCGCCAGCCCAGCCGAGCCCTCCCTCGCCCGAAACCTTTCGGACCGGTCGCCCGACCCGTCCCCCGCTCCCCCCTCTCACCGACAGGTGGGCCCCCACCCGTCTTCCCCTCGCCACGCCACCGCGCGCCGCCCTTAGAAACCTCATGATCCCCGGGATCTCCCGATCCTCCCCGATTCGCTTCCCGCGCCCGCCGACGCCCCCGCCCTATAAAAGCCCTCCCCCTCACCCCATTTCCCCCTCGCCGGACCTCTCCCTCTCCCCGCAAGGCCTCGCCGGAGCCCGAGAGCCGCCGCCGCGCCATTTCCGCCGCCCCGAACCACCCCCGACCACCCCGAGCTCGCCCGAGACCACCTCCGGACTCCCCTCGCTCGACCACACCTCCCCGTGCCCTCACCCACCCCCAAAACCCACCTCATATCTTTTATTCTGTTTAATATTTTGAGTGATTCTTTTTGTTGGTTTGCAAATTTTCTATAGTTTCCGTAGAAAATATAATTAGCTATGTTAAAATTATTTATAATTGCTTTAATTTAATTTTAGTCAGAATAGTAAATCTGTTATAACATGAGTTAGGAAAATTATTTTTAAATGATTCTTTTGTCCCAACTTTGTTTTAACATTGCCAAACCATAGAAATTAATTTGAGTATTTTAGGATTAATAAAAAATTAATTTTAAACATAATCTTGTTAATCCTAATTAATTAACTAGCTACTGTTTTCTTATTATTTTAATTAGTAAATAAATTTATTTTTAACATGTGATTGATTATTCTAGGATAGTTTCTGTCACTTTATAGGATGAACTTTTATTTATAATAAATAAAAGTTTTATTTTATTTTTCTTAATAGAAATTGAATTAGGCCTAATAGGAGTTTCATAATAGATTTTAAATTGATTCTTTTTGCTCCTAATTTCTTAATGCATTATTTTCTGTTAAGTTAACTTAAACCCATGGTTAGGTTATGTTGAGAAAATTTTTGTTATATAAAACTATTTTTAGTTGTTGCTTGAAGTAGGAAAAACTTGAGTTGGTTTTCTTTGAGTTTTCCTTTGGGTTTTGATTTGTTTGTTTGGTGTGTTATGTTACTATGTTGCTATGTTAAGTGATCTCATGCTATGTGCTTACTATAGTTATTGTTTGCCTCGGTAGAATTTACGGAGTCTGAGCTTGCTACTCTGAATCCCTAGTTTTGAAGATCGTCAACAAGGCAAGTTCACTTTGACCATGCTTTCATACCTATGTTTTATTGCATTTAGTGACATCTTTGCAACCACCCCTCGATGGTGTTATTGAATCCTTGTAGTTGAGTAGTATGCATGAGGTAGGAACCCATCCCCCTGTTACCAAGCCGGGACGATATTTTATTTTAATGCTACGCTATAGTAGACGGGGTTTGGTATGAGTACTGGAGTGGTGTGAGAATGGAGGATTCTACGTCAATGACGACAACTCCATGATGGAATCTGCAAGGACTGCATCTTCAAGACCTCAAGACTTCAAGACTCGAGACAGAATTCAATACACACTCTTTGGGTGAAGGGCGGTTGATGGGCACCTGGAGGAACCAAAGTGGTTGGCGGGATGCATGGAGAAGCGCCATGACATCTTGCGGAAAGCTTCACCCAGACTCAAAGAGACGGAAGAATACTTCATGCCGGAAGCTTACCCGTGCAATCGCAAGTCATTATGGGCTCTGGCTTGGTTGACCTTAGTAGTGACTCTGGCTGGGGCGGTACTAGCGAGATGTAGAACTACGGTAGGATGGGATGAGTACCGGACGGTGGTCGAGGAACTCTTCTAAGACCATGTCTCGGTCATCTTGTTCTCAAACACCACGAAGTGCGAGAACGTAAAGAGAGGGATCGAATCTTGCGGGTAAAGTGTACAAACCTCTGCGGAGGGTTTAAACCTAATCGATTAGCCGTGTCCCGATTCTGGACAATTTGAGCCTCTGGACTTGGATCTATCTCGGAACTCTCAACACTGGATCGATAACTTAATTGTGGGCAACTTATGATGAATTTGGGCTATGAGACATCGGTTGGCGGAACCATGTCTTGATAGAAAACTCCATAGTACAGACTTCATTTATTCCTTTGATGTAGGAAAAATAAAATCAGCTTTTACATAAACAAAACTCGAATCTGAGCCACAAAGCTAAATTGCATATAGTATAGTTTTACCATCTGTTTATTCATGTTGTGATCTTGCGGTACATTCAATGTACTGACCTACACGGCTGCAACGTATCATGTTGCAGATTTTTCCTCGACGCAGTAAGAGTAATGCAGTACAGGGTTACGGTCTACACTCAACCTGCCGATGGCGTTGATGGGACTCCACACCCGTTTGTTTGTTTCACCGAGTATTATGAGGTATATATCAGTTTTACGTTAATTATACATGTGATTGCACTTTGATATATACATTGATGTACTGTGTGTGCCAGCATACTGATCCAGGGATGGCACAGCAACACAGAGGCTTGACCGTCTGAGGTCGGGTCGCTACAAGGTTGTTCGTCTTCGACGGTGGCCACCTGCCGACTGGTCGGAGGCGGCATTGGGCCCTTGCGCTTTGTTGTCATTCTGGTACGGACGTCGGCTGGAGTCGCCAGCCGGCATTTTGGGAGCCTGGTTGAGCACCTTCCCGGAGGCGTCCACCCGGAGCTTGGTTTTCATCGAGGAGTCGGCGGTGGCGTACTTGTCCGCTATGACTAGTAGCTCGTCGAGGGTAGTCGGCTCGTCGAAGAGAAGCTTGTGCTTGAGGAGGGTGCCTTCTCGGCACCCGGCGGTGAAGTACTCTATGGCTTGAACCTCGTGCACCCCCTCGCAGGAATTGCTTGATTGCTTGATTGCTTGTTTCTCTCTTTGTTATGTCTTTGTGGCATACCATTCTTTTGCAATCTTGGTGCCTCAATATAGTTGGTCTTCCTCCAAGTATTACCTTTGGATATGTGTATGGCATTCCACTCTCTTGTTGAGAAATACACAACTTTTGGAGGAACACCTTTTATATTGGTCTTCTTAGCTTTTCGCCCATTTTGGCAATCGATGCCAATGGGAAGAAGTTTCATAGAGTTTTATGGAGAAGTCTTCAGAGTTTTCTCCTTGCTTTGGTTTTGTTCCTAAGCATTTGCATCTCATACGCATGCATTATTGGTTGTTGCATTGCATGGTGATGCATAATTCCTTATATAAACTCTCTTGAAAGTGATTGTCATCAATTACCAAAATGGGGAGATTGAAAGGACATGCGGTGCCCCCATGTGTGGTTTTGGTAGTTGATGACATTCTCTATGGACTAACGGTTGCATTGAGTTATATTTGAAGGATTTGTCCATAGGCATTTCTTGAAGTCCATGTGTTGGTTTCAAGGAGTTTATGTGTTGACCAAGGTGCTATTAAGGAATTATCCAAAGATTGGTCATGATTTGTCCATAGGCATTTCTTGAAATCCATGTGTTGGTTTCAAGGAGTTTATGTGTTGACCAAGGTGCTATTAAGGAATATCCAAAGATTGGTCATGTGAGTGTTGAGCTTATTGCAAGCATGTCTTGAAGAAGAACATTGTGTGATCATTCATGTTTACCTTCAAGACATCATCCAAACGAATAGAGTTGGAAAGATTCAAGGTTGATCAAGACTAAGTCAAGAGTGAATCAAGTTGATCAACTCACAAAGCGTAGAAGATGTACCGAGAGGGATCAAGTGATCCCATGGTATGGTAAGCATTATCCGTTGCACTTTGTGTACTAACCCATGGTCTATGTGAGAGTCTATGTGTACTAACCCATGGTCTATGTGAGAGTCTATGTGGGGTTAGGTACGTGTCCATGGGCTTGCGTCAAGAGGAAGATATCATACAACCCATGGAAAGGATGACATCAAGTGGTGATCGTCATCAAGATTGTCGTGTGCAAGTTCAAGTGGAGCATCACGAAGAGATCAAGTGCTTGAAGCTTGCCATCCATTATGGTGTCAATGGACTTGTGAAGATGTGTCAAGAGTGGCTCACCCATAGTGGAGTATGGGGGAGCAATCATCTAGTCTCCATCGACCCAACGCAATCAAGAAAGGTGGTCCATCTTGAGGAGGACAAGATCATCATCATCTATCTCAAGTGGATGATGTGCAAGGCAAAGGTTTGCCCTTGATAGGTTTTCTATTTTATCGGTATCATGGTGGTAGTTGGGAGACCGGGTTATAGGATCGATAGCCGTACTATCAAGGGGGCTCTCAAGTGAGTAGCTTGATCGTATCGTTCGTCGACAGCTCAAACCATTGCATCCTTGCATCATCTTTATTGGTTCTTGTTTGGTTCTTCTCCGTGTGAGTTTTGGAGCTTATGGTCATTTTTATGACAAGCTCGAGTTCATCGAAAAACGGAGTTTGCATGCATCTTCTATGATGTTTTCGATGTTGGAGGTTCTGCTGGTTCTTCTCTGTTGGAGGTTCCTCTCCTCTCTTGTTTGGCATACCTCCCCGGTTCTTCTCTGTTTTGATGCTACTCATTGTCTTGTATCCAACAAGCTTGAGTTTCCTCAATTCGAAGCTCATTTGCAGAAGTTATGGCAGTTCTGGTTTTATTGTTACCCTCTGGTGTCTTCTCTGCAAAATGAAGGACTCCTAGTGTTGCTGATCTGGGGCATGCGGTAGTACTGCTCTCCGGAGCGGTAGTACCACAGGCCCTTGCGGTAGTACCGCTCTGTGGGAGCGGTAGTACCGTGACCTCGAGCGGCCTTGTTGCTCGGCGGTAGTAGGGCGGATGTAATTTTTACATCCAGCGCCCTACTCAGTAATACCAGCGCCCATGGCGGTAGTACCGTGGGCTTCGGCCAGGCTTAGCAGCATGAGCGGAAGTAGGGGCGGATGTAATTTTTTACATCCGCGCCCTACGTGGTAGTACCGCTCTTGGTGTGCGGTAGTACCGTGCCGGAGTTTTGCGCAGGTCCTCCCTCTGCGGTAGTAGATACGGAAGTAATCTTTTACGTCCGTGCTTTCTCTGCGCCTAGTGTTTCATGCCTTACGGTAGTACCGTAGGGGCGCGCGGTAGTACCGCTCCGGCAGTTCTACCGGTCGTTGCCCTGTGCAACAGGCCTTCATCTGGCTAGAGCTGCACATGCGGTAGTACCGCAACCTGCAGCGGTAGTACCGCAGCTCCCTGCGGTAGTACCGCGTCGTGCGGGCTGAGTGAGGGGATAACGGTTGGTTTTTCTCCCCACCTATAAAAGGGGATCTTCTTCCCCATTGAAACTTATCCTTTGAGCTCGTGTTCTTCCCCCATTGTTGACCTTCTTCGAGCTTGCTAACTCTCAATCCCTCCATGGATTCTTGCTAGTTTTTGAGGGAAAAGAGAGAGGAGATCTAGATCCACATTTCCACCAATCACTTTCTCCTCTATGTGAGGGGAACCCCTTGGATCTAGATCTTGGAGTTCTTGGTGTTCTCCTTCTTGTTCTTCCTCTCATTTTCTTCCCTAGCGTTAGTTGCTTCGGTGAGATTTGAGAGAGAAGGACTTGGGCACTCCGTGTGCCCTTGCCATTGCATTTGGTGCATCGGTTTTGAGTTCTCCACGGTGATACGTGGAAGTTTCAAGTTGAGAAGCTTATTACTCTTGGGTGCTTGGTGCCCTTGAGCTTGTTCCTCTTGGGTGCTTGGGCGCCCTAGGCAGTTAGTGGTGTTCGAGCTCAATCATTGTGGATTAAAGCTCGGGCAAGCGTCGGGTCTCCAATTAGGTTGTGGAGATCGCTTGAGCAATTTGATGGGTACCGGTGACCGCCCCAAGGGTTGCCAAAGTGTCTGGGTTGGTGACTGCCCCCAAGGGTTGCCATTTATGCAGGTTCGGTGACCTCCCTCAAGGGTCCCTTAGTGGAATCACGGTATCTTGCATTGTCTTGGCGTGAGGAGATTACGGTGGCAATAGTGGCTACTTGGGGAGCATTGTGCCTCCACACCGCTCCAAACGGAGATTAGCATCCGCAAGGGTGTGAACTTCGGGATACATCGTCATCTCTGCGTGCCTCAGTTATCTCTTATCCGAGCCCTTTACTTATGCACTTTACTTTGTGATAGCCATATTGTTTCTTGTCATATATCTTGGTATCACCTAAGTAGTTTTTCATGCTTAGCATAAGTTGTTGGTGCACATAGGTGAGCCTAGTTGTTGTAGGTTTTCTGCTTGACAAATTAACCGCTAGGTTTATTCCGCATTTGTTCAAGCCTCAACCGTAATTATTTTAACGCGCCTATTCACACCCCCCCCTCTAGGCGACATCCACGATCTTTCAGGCTGGTTACTATTGCCTCAATCCTGATGACGAGGGCTTTGTCGGGGTAAGCATGGCTACAGTGCTGCCGCCTTGGCGGCGATCACTGTAGTCTCACCTCGTCTTGTCTCCTTAATGAGGCGCTTCCTTCGAGGGAGGGAACAAGCCAGCTATGGGAAGCCGGCTATATCTCAGGCCGACTGGGGGAGGCCGAGCCGCCTTCGGGCATCTCTCTGACCGGAGGGGCCCGCCACCTGCGGGTTGTACTGACAGCCTATCGTGGGTGACGTCATGGTCGACACGGTAACAGTGCCGCACCGGACGGGTGATGGCCGCCCCGTACTACACACTGTAGCCCCGCGCGCTCCGGGATGCGGGGGTGGCAGGCTTCACTGTAGCCACGCGCGCTCCGGGATGCGGGGGTGGCAGGCTTCACTGTAGCCACGCCCCGTCTCATCACCGTTATGTGGATGCAGATTCCGAGGGTGCAGCCTTGGCCGCTTGCTGGGGGGGGCGGCTTCTTCGAGTTGGCCTTCTTGTGGCCGGCTCCGCGGAGTCGGCCCTCTGGTGGCTGGCTCCTTGGGAGCCGGCCATCTCGTGGCCTTCTTCCTGTAGGTTTTGGGGCCGGGCCGCCTCCTGACAGCCGGCCTGAGGGGCAGCCGGCCGGGGGAAGGCGGCCCTGCGTCTTGGATGTTGGATGGCTTGATTGGCTTGTAATTTTTCAGAAGTCCCAGGGGGAGCCGGCTAGGCTACCCGTGGTCATTTACTCCGACAATGCCCATCATCAAAACTGAGCTCCTCGAGCTGATCAAGGGCGGGGGATCGGAACCAGTCGTCAAGCTTGGCTCGGTCTTTGCCGTTGGAACAGAACTTGCCCATTCTAAGGCCTTTGGTTGTGCCAAGGTGACTGCCGAGGATCTTGGAGAATGCATCCAAGCTTTTGCAATAGCCATGGCAGAGCTCGTGGGTGCTGATGAGGTCGAGAGGGCTGGAGTTCCATAGGGGGCGTCACCATCGGGAAAGGAGGGTTGTCCGCGCCCCATATTTGATTGGGAGGGGGGAGATGATGACTATGAACATATCATCAGGGAGGCTTCTGATTAAGTCTAGGCCTGCTGGAGTCGCTTGCGGTTCTAGCTCGCCCCGCCTCTTCTTGTTGGAAGCCTAGTTCTCCACCTCTGGAGTCTCCTTGTCAGCGGCGCTTTCTGATAGAAATGGGAGTACAGGGCATATTTAGTTAAAACAGGGCAATAGAAAAGTGTATTGGTAACTAGAAGTTATTAGGTAGGAATATAGTAAGAAAAGGGAATAACAATTGGTTGCTTAAATACTACACAATTCATTTGACATTGCTGGGTAAGTCAACATATGCAGATAGTTGAAAAGAAAACTTACTTCGAACAAAGTTTGGACGGATGATTTTGTCGGGGAAGTTAGCATATATCTCATGACCAAGCCCTTCTATGTGCAGTGCAATTTTAGTGCCAGCTTTCAATACATAAAACTTTGCAATTTCATTCCAAAAGCCAGTGCCAAAATAGGAGTCACCACGTTCACCAAGTCTTACAGTAGCAACGATTGTAAATCCATGGTTTGTGTGCAGTATGACATTCGTGGAGCCTTGATGTATGTAAAGGGAAAAATTGTGCACTACGTAATCTGTTGCATAGCGAGGGATGTCATGCAGAAAATGGTAGGATTGTTAAACAAAATATGGTAACATGCAAATATGGGCCCAAATGGAAAGAACTGTAAAGCAGTTCAAATCGAAGGACAAAAGTCTATAATTAAACATATAGGGTAAACATGATGTCATGGAAATATGAGAGTAATCAAAAGAACAATACATCATTAATTTGCCTAATATAGAAAGAAGAGGGGAAAAATCCCCTTTGACGTATATGGTGCATGTGGCACCTTTTATCCAAATGTAGCAATATTTAGAATACTTTCAGGAAAGTAGGCCATGCCAACCGATTTAGGGTGAGATTGAACATACCGCGTGCATCCTCAAGTTATCTGGTACGATGAGATGGAATCTTTGGCGGCGGTCGCCAAGTCCTGAAGTGTCGGCGCACTGTACATTATATGAATGAAAGAAAACCCTCAAATCAGCTCGAATAAAAATGAATTCATGGCGATTTCCGCCGGGTGATTAAAGGAGGCAGATGAACTGGGATAAGAGATGAGATAATATCTCGTTAAATTAGTTACCTTGTCGTCCATGAGAAAGAACCCTCAGTACGGCAGATTCCCCAACCGAGCGGAGCTGGGGTGACCATGAAAGCGTCGAGAAAGTCGATGGCGATAGGCGGCGGCAAGCAGAAGTGGCGAAAAGTGGTGGGCTTTGCCGGCAGCCTGGCAGCGGAGGCAGGCGTCGAGCTAAGTGTTTACCGCTGCGATAGGCAGTGCCATGGCATAGACGCGGAGGGGCTTGTGTAGGTGTGAATGGGGAACGTACCGGAGGGGCTGAGGGGGTGGCGGGTGGGGTGAGGGTTTTTGTGACGTGGGGATGGTGAGGGTTTTCTTTTTTTCTTTTTTGAATTGGGTGGTGAGGGTTTCCTGTCCCACAAAGAATTTTGGGGGCGACGGTTTGCTAGAGCGAACCGTGTGTGATTGACGCAGCGGGCAAAATGAAAGTCATTGCACACGGTTCCAATTTTGGGAATCGTGTGTGATTGACGTACTACCTCCGTCCTGGTTTATTGGTCCCCCATTGTAATTTTTACCAAAATTTGGCGAAATATCTATCATACTCAGACATAGATAATAAGCGTACACGTACATAAGCATAGTTCAACCATAAGTACATAGTTCAACCGTTATTAAGCATACTCACGCGTACATAGTTCGATCCATCCCACATCTCATCTCACATGCGGCCAACATGATCCTAAAGCTTCTCCAGGTACTCGACGTACGTGCCATGCGCCACCCTACGAGAATACTTCTCCTTGAAGGACCCAATGGCCCATCCTCTTGCATGCGCCGGAACACTTAGATACGCGTCATGAATCTTGTGGTTGAAAAATGGGCATCCATAGACGTCGTTCCAGGTCCTAATACGCCTGTTATGCATTCCCGCATAAAGCTCCCTCATGATCCGCCTCTTGTACCTCCTCTGGGCATCTTCATCCTCGTTGTCCACATCGTCAGACAGCACCTATACAAATAGTAAACCAAATTTGGCATCAAATCACTGATTACATGCCGTGAAGTAGGATTAAGAATTTATGGCTATTTATTTATACATATCCAGATATTATTGTTCGATTTTTAAGCATAGTCGTCTATGTACAGACCAATCTTGAAGAAAATAATGGCACAAACATATGTAGGTCATACAAAATCAATTGTCAAGTCCTGGCAAGGAATTATTAGCACGAACACTAACCCTAGTCGGGTTACTTGCAGAAATCATTTGCACAGATGAAACAACTAATCACTTATCACCTGTACCATTCAAACAATCAATACACTACACGGATCTAATGAAACTTACTCAGATTTCATGGATTGGGAGAACATAACCACAGGATTTCTATTCCAAAAAGGGGGAGGCAGGAGTAACCAGAGAAACCCTATGATCTATTCGACACATAAATGGGTATAGATGACTAACCAGCTGTCCATTGTCGTCGGAGTCATCGCCGGAGTGGTCGTCTGAGTCGTCGCCGGAGTGGTTGTCGGAGTCGGTGTGGAACTCCACCTCCGGCTGTGGAAGCTCGACGCCGTCGACGACGTCAGGGTGCAGTGATAACTCGCCGGCGGTGATGGCAACCTCTGTCTCCATCTCCACGCCATGCTCCGGTGCTTTAGCGGCCCCGGCGTCGCCACTCCCTCTGATTGGGCGCTTCGGCGGCATCCTCATACACTGACGGCTTTGAGGACTGAGAGCGGCATCGAGGCTGCGAGCGAAGAGAGAGAGTATTGTGTGTGTGTGTAGCAAGGATGGGGGGTGTGCTACCTCTTGAGCACTGTGTTGGTTTTCCCTTGAAGAGGAAAGGGTGATGCAGTAAAGTAGCGTAAGTATTTCCCTCGGTTTTTGAGAACCAAGGTATCAATCCAGTAGGAGGCCACGCACGAGAGTCCCTCGTACCTGCGCAAAACAATAGCTCCTCACAACCAACGCGATTAGGGGTTGTGAATCCCTTCACGGTCACTTACGAGAGTGAGATCGGATAGAGATGATAAATAATATTTTTGGTATTTTTGATATAAAGATGCAAAGTGAAAAGTAAAAGACAAAGTAAAAACAAAACAAGTATTAAAGTGATGGAGATTGATATGATGAGAATAGACCCGGGGGGCATAGGTTTCACTAGTGGATTCTCTCAAGAGCATAAGTATTCTACGGTGGGTGAACAAATTACTGTTGAGCAATTGACATAATTGAGCATAGTTATGAGTATATCTAGGTATGATCATGTATATAGGCATCACGTCCGAGACAAGTAGACCAAAACGATTCTGCATCTACTACTATTACTCCACTCATCGACCGCTATAAAGCATGCATCTAGAGTATTAAGTTAAAAATAGAGTAACGCCTTAAGCAAGATGACATGATGTAGAGGGATAAATTCATGCAATATGATAAAAACCCCATCTTGTTATCCTCGATGGCAACAATACAATACGTTCCTTGCAACCCTTTCTGTCACTAGGTAAGGACACCGCAAGATTGAACCCAAAGCTAAGCACTTCTCCCATTGCAAGAACTACCAATCTAGTTGGCCAAATCAAACGGATAATTCGAATAGACTTGCAAAGATAACCAATCATACATAAAAGAATTCAGAGAAGATTCAAATATTGTTCATAGATAATATGGATCATAGACCCACAATTCATCGATCTCAACAAACACACCACAAAAAGAAGATTACATCGAACAGATCTCCACGAGAGAGGGGGAGAACATTGTATTGAGATCCAAAAAGAGAGAAGAAGCCATCTAGCTACTAGCTATGGACCCGAAGGTCTTTAGTAAACTACTCACACTTCATCGGAGAGGCTATGGTGATGATGTAGAAGCCCTCCATGGTGGATGCCCCCTCCGGCGGAGCTCCGGAACAAGCCCCAAGATGGGATCTCGTGGATATAGGAAGTTGCGACGGTGGAATTAGGTTTTTGGCTCCATATCTGATCATTTGGGGGTATGTAGGTATATATAGGAGGAAGGAGTACGTCGGTGGAGCAACAGGGGGCCCACGAGGCAGGGGGCGCGCCCCCACCCTCGTGTTGCCTCTTTGTTCCTTGGAGTAGGGTCCAAGTCTCCTGGATCACGTGACGGTGAGAAAATCACGTTCGAAGGTTTCGTTCCGTTTGGACTCCGTTTGATATTCCGCTTTCTTGAAACACTGAAATAGGCAAAAAAACAACAATTACAGGCTGGGCCTCCGGTTAATAGGTTAGTCCCAAAATAATATAAAAGTGGAAAATAAAGCCCAATATAGTCCAAAACAGTAAATAAAGTAGCATGGAGCAATAAAAAATTATAGATACGTTGGAGACGTATCAGGAATCCCCAAGCTTAATTCATGCTCGTCCTCGAGTAGGTAAATGATAAAAAAAGAATTTTTGATGCGGAGTGATACTTTGGCATAATTTCAATGTAAATCTTCTTAATTGTGGTATGAATATTCAGATCCGAAAGATTCAAGACAAAAGTTCATATTGGCATAAAAATAATAATACTTCAAGCATACTAACTAAGCAATTATGTCTTCTCAAAATAACATGGCCAAAGAAAGTTATCCCTACAAAATCATATAGTCTGGCTATGCTCCATCTTCCCCATACAAAATATTTAAATCATGCACAACCCCGATGACAAGCCAAGCAATTGTTTCATACTTTAACATTTTCAAAACTTTTTCAATCTTCACGCAATACATGAGCGTGAGCCATGGATATAGCACTATATGTGGAATAGAATGGTGGTTGTGGAGAAGACAAAAAGGGAGAAGATAGTCTCACATCAACTAGGCGTATCAACGGGCTATGGAGATGCCCATCAATAGATATCAATGTGAGTGAGTAGGGATGGCCATGCAACGGATGGTCTAGAGCTATAAGCATATGAAAGCTCTGCAAAAGAAACTAAGTGGATGTGCATCCAACTCGCTTGCTCATGAAGACCTACGACATTTGAGGAAGCCCATCATTGGAATATACAAGCCAAGTTCTATAATAAAAAATTCCCACTAGTATATGAAAGTGACAAAATGAGAGACTCTCTATCATGAAGATCTTGGTGCTACTTTGAAGCAAAAGTGTGGTAAAAGGATAGTAGCATTGTCCCTTCTCTCTTTTTCTCTCTTTTTTTATTTGGGCCTTTCTCTTTTTTTATGTCCTCTTTCCTTTTTCATTTTTCTCTTTTTTTTTCATTTTTTTCGTCCAGAGTCTCATCCCTACTTGTGGGGGAATCATGGTCTCCATCATCCTTTCCTCACTTGGGACAATTCTCTAAAGAATGATGATCATCACACTTTTATTTTTCTTACAACTCAACAATTACAACTCGATTCTTAGAACAAAGTATGACTCTATATGAATGCCTCCGGCGGTGTACCAGGATATGCAATGAAACATGAGTGACATGTATGAAAGAATTATGAACGGTTGCTTCGCCACAAATACGATGTCAACTACATGATCATGCTAGCAATATGACAATAATGGAGCGTGTCATAATAAACGGAACAGTGGAAAGTTGCATGGCAATATATCTCGGAATGGCTATGGAAATGCCATGATAGGTTGGTATGGTGGCTGTTTTGAGGAAGATATATGGTGGGTGTATGATACCGGCAAAAAGTGCGTGGTATTAGAGAGGCTAGCAATGGTGGAAGGATGGGAAAAAGTGCGTATAATCCATGGACTCAACATTAGTCATAAAGAACTCATATACTTATTGCAAAAATCTAGAAGTTATCAAAGCAAAGTATTACGCCGCATGCTCCTAGGGGGATAGATTGTTTGAAAAGACAATCTCTCGTCCCCGACCGACACTCATAAGGAATACAATCAATAAATAAATCATGCTCCGAGTTCATCACATAACGGTTCACCATACGTGCATGCTACTGGAATCACAAACTTCAACACAAGTATTCTTTAAATTCACAACTAATCAACTAGCATGACTCTAATATCACCATCTTCATATCTCAAAACAATCATCAAGCATCAAACTTTTCTTAGTATTCAACGCACTCAAAAGAAAGTTTCACATATCTTGAATACCAAGTATATTAATATTAAGCAAATTACCATGCTATTAACGACTCTCAAAATAATCTAAGTGAAGCATGAGAGATCAATAGTTTCTTTAAAACAAATCCACCACCGTGCTCTAAAAGATCTAAGTGAAGCCCTAGAGCAAAAATTATCACGCTCAAAAGATATAAGTGAAGCACTATGAGCAAAATTATCAAGCTCAAAAGATATAAGTGAAGCACATAGAGTATTCTATCAAATTCCAATTCATGTATGGCTCTCTCAAAAGGTGTGTACAGCAAGGATGATTGTGGTAAACTAACAAACAAAGACGCAAATAATACAAGACGCTCCAAGCAAAACACATATCATGTGGTGAATAAAAATATAGCTCCAAGTAAATTACCGATGGAAGTAGGCGAAGAGGGGATGCCTTCCGGGCATCCCCAAGCTTTGACTTTTTGGTGTCCTTGGATTATATTGGGGGTGCCATGGGCATCCCCAAGCTTAGGATCTTGCCATTCCTTGTTCCATAATCAATCAAATAATTTACCCAAAACTTGAAAACTTCACAACACAAAACTCAATAGAAATCTCGTGAGCTCCGTTAGAGAAAGAAAACAAAAGACTACTTTAAGGTACTGTAATGAACTCATTATTTATTTATATTGTTGTTAAACCTACTGTATTCCAACTTCTCTACGGATTATAACTATTTTACTAGCCATAGATTCATCAAAAAACCAAACAACACACGATAAACAGAATCTGTCAAAAACAGAACAGTCTGTAGTAATCTGTAACTAACGCAAACTTATGGAACTCCAAAACATCTACCAAAATTAGACGACCTATACAATTTGTTTATTGATCAGCAGCAATTGGAATCACTATTTTATCACGTTCTGGTGATTTTTAATAATTCGGGCACTGAGCGCAAAGTTTCTGGAAATTACAGCAAGATCAAATAACTATCATCCAAGAAGATCCAATAGGTCTAGCTTGGCACAAACACTAAATAAAACATAAAACCACATCTAATAATAGGCTAGATTTATTATTTATTCATAAACAGAAGCAAAAGCAAAAAAACTAAAAAATAAAATTGGGTTGCCTCCCAACAAGCGTTATCGTTTAACGCCCCTAGCTAGGCATAAAAGCAAGGATAGATCTAGGTATTGCCATCTTTGGTAGGCAATCCATAGGTGGCTCTCATGATAGATTCATATGGTAATTTTATTTTCTTTCTAGGAAAGTGTTCCATGCCTTTATTTAAGGGAAATTGGAATCTAATATTCCCTTCCTTCATATCGATAATTGCACCAATCGTTCTAAGGAAAGTTCTACCAAGAATAATAGGACATGAAGGATTGCAATCTATATCAAGAACGATAAAATCTACGGGCACATAATTCCTATTTGCAAAAATAAGAACATCATTAATTCTTCCCATACGCTTTTTAATAGTGGAATCCGCAAGATGCAAGTTTAGAGAGCAATCACAAAAGTCACGGAAATCTAGCAAATCACACAAGGTTTTGGGGATAGTAGAGACACTAGCACCCAAATCACACAAGGCATGAAACTCATAATTTTTAATTTTAATTTTAATAGTAGGTTCCCACTCATCATAGAGCTTTCTAGGGATAGAGATTTTCAACTCAAGTTTTTCTTCATAAGATTGCATCAAGGCATCAACAATATGTTCGGTAAAGGCCTTATTTTGACTATAAGCATGAGGAGAATTTAGCACGGATTGCAACAAGGAAATACAATCAATTAAAGAGCAATTTTCATAATTAAATTCCTTGAGATCCAATATAGTGGGTTTAGCAACATCTAGGTTTTTATTTCTTTCAATCCCACATTTATCAATTTCATCATCAAGATCTAAAAACTCCGAATTCTTAGAACGTCTTCTAGGTAAAGGAAGATAATATTCAGTTTCATCAAGATTCATATTGCAAAACAAAGATTTAATGGGGGACACATCAATAACTTTTAGATCTTCATCTTGATTTTCATAGGAATTGGAAGAACACGCTTTAATAAAGGCATCTTTGGAAGCACGCATCCTAGCGGTTCTTTCTTTGCACTCATCAATGGAAGTTCTCATAGCTTTGAGAGACTCATTGATATCATGCTTAGGAGGAATAGATCTAAGCTTTAAAGAATCAATTTCAAGAGAAATCTATCGACGTTCCTAGATAAATCATCAACTTTAAGCAATTTCTCCTCAAGCAAAGCATTAAAATTCTTTTGTGAATTCATAAACTCTTTAACACTACTCTCAAATTCAGAGGGCATCTTATTAAAATTTCCATAAGAGTTGTTGTAGGAATTTCCATAATTATTAGAGGAATTACTAGGATAAGGCCTAGGATTAAAATTCCCTCTATACGCATTGTTACCAAAATTATTCCTACCAACAAAATTCACATCCATAGATTCATTATTATTCTCAATAAAAGTAGATAAAGGCATATCATTAGGATCAGAAGAAACACTCTTAGTAGCAAATAATTTCATAAGTTCATCCATCTTTCCACTCAAAACATTAATTTCTTCTATCGCATGCACTTTTTTATTAGTAGATCTTTCGGTATGCCATTGAGAATAATTAACCATAATATTATCTAGAAGTTTAGTAGCATCTCCTAGAGTGATTTCCATAATAGTGCCTCCCGAGGCCGAATCTAAAAGATTTCTAGAAGCAAAATTCAATCCGGCATAAAAGTTTTGTATAATCATCCACAAGTTCAAACCATGAGTAGGACAATTACGTATCATTAATTTCATTCTCTCCCAAGCTTGTGCAACATGTTCATGATCAAGTTGCTTAAAATTCATAATATCGTTCCTAAGAGAGATGATCTTAGCGGGAGGAAAATACTTAGAGATGAAAGCATCTTTGCACTTGTTCCAAGAATCAATACGATTTTTAGGCAGAGATGAAAACCACGCTTTAGCACGATCTCTAAGCGAAAAAGGAAATAGCTTCAACTTAACGACGTCATTATCAACATAGTTTTTCTTTTGCATATCACATAAATCAACGAAGCTATTCAGATGAGTAGCGGCATCTTCACTAGGAAGGCCGGCGAATTGATCTTTCATAACAAGATTCAACAAAGCGTTATTGATTTCACAAGATTCGATAGTGGCAAGAGGAGCAATCGGAGTGCTAAGGAAATCATTATTATTGGTATTGGTGAATTCACACAATTTGGTAGTATCTTGAGCCATCGCGACAAACAAGCAATCCAACACACGAGCAAACAAAAGGACGAGGAAAAGGCAAACGGGAAAAACAGGAGGAGATTGGGAAAGAGAGGGCGAATAAAACGGCACGGGTGAAGTGGGGGAGAGGAAAACGAGAGGCAAATGGAAAATAATGTAATACGGGAGATAGGGATTGTGATGGGTACTTGGTATGGTGCTTGACTTGCTCTTGCGTGAGCCTCCCCGGCAACGGCGCCAGAAATCCTTCTTGCTACCTCTTGAGCACTGCGTTGGTTTTCCCTTGAAGAGGAAACGGTGATGCAGTAAAGTAGAGTAAGTATTTCCCTCAGTTTTTGAGAACCAAGGTATCAATCCAGTAGGAGGCCACGCGCGAGAGTCCCTCGTACCTACACAAAACAATAGCTCCTCGCAACCAACGCGATTAGGCGTTGTCAATCCCTTCACGGTCACTTACGAGAGTGAGATCTGATAGAGATGATAAATAATTTTTTTGGTATTTTTGATATAAAGATGCAAAGTGAAAAGTAAAAGACAAAGTAAAAACAAAACAAGTATTAAAGTGATGGAGATTTATATGATGAGAATAGACCCGGGGGCCATAGGTTTCACTAGTGGCTTCTCTCAAGAGCATAAGTATTTACGGTGGGTAAACAAATTACTATTGAGCAATTGACAGAATTGAGCATAGTTATGAGTATATCTTGGTATGATCATGTATATAGGCATCACGTCCGAGACAAGTAGACCGAAACGATTCTGCATCTACTACTATTACTCCACTCATCGACCGCTATCCAAAGATGCATCTAGAGTATTAAGTTAAAAAGCAGTAACGCCTTAAGCAAGATGACATGATGTAGAGGGATAAATTCATGCAATATGATAAAAACCCCATCTTGTTATCCTTGATGGAAACAATACAATACGTGCCTTGCAACCCTTTACATCCTTTGGGTAAGGACACATGAAGATTGAACCGAAAGCTAAGCACTTCTCCCATTGCAAGAACTACCAATCTAGTTGGCCAAACCAAATGGATAATTCGAAGAGACTTGCAAAGATAACCAATCATACATAAAAGAATTCCGAGAAGATTCAAATATTGTTCATAGATAATATGGATCATAAACCCACAATTCATCGGTCTCAACAAACACACCACAAAAATAAGTTTACATCGAATAGATCTCCACGAGAGAGGGGGAGAACATTGTATTGAGATCCAAAAAGAGAGAAGAAGCCATCTAGCTACTAGCTATGGACCCGAAGGTCTGAAGTAAACTACTCACACTTCATCAGAGAGGCTATGGTGATGATGTAGAAGCCCTCCATGGTGGATGCCCCCTCCGGTGGAGCTCCGAAACAGGCCCCAAGATGGGATCTCGTGGATACAGGAAGTTGCCACGGTGGAATTAGGTTTTTGGCTCCGTATCTGATCGTTTGGGGGTACGTAGGTATATATAGGAGGAAGGAGTACGTCGGTGGAGCAACAGGGGGCCCGCGAGGCAGGGGCGCGCCCCCACCCTCATGACCGCCTCTTTTGTTCCTTGGAGTAGGGTCCAAGTCTCCTGGATCACGTTCGGTGAGAAAATCACGTTCCCGAAGGTTTCGTTCCGTTTGGACTCCGTTTGATATTCCGTTTCTTCAAAACACTGAAATAGGCAAAAAAAAAGCAATTCTGGGCTAGGCCTCCGGTTAATAGGTTAGTCCCAGAAATAATATAAAAGTGGAAAATAAAGCCCAATATAGTCCAATACAGTATATAAAGTAGCATGGAGATATCAAAAATTATAGATACGTTGGAGACGTATCAGGGTGCGGCCGCTCGAGCGCACAATTAATATGGAGTAGTGGTAGTTGTGGGAGAGAGGCGGGCGGTGGTCAAACCGATGGCTCGCCTCCTGGTGAGCCTGCGCACCGGACTGCTGGCATGCCTACCAAAGTTTCACACAGCTACTCGCACGCCTCCCGATGACACTGCGCAGCGAGCACGCCTCCGTCAATTCACACACCTACACGCACGCCTCCCCATACGCCTGCGTGGCGGACTGCTCGCATGCATCCCGTCAACTCACGCCTGCTCGCACGCCACACGAGTCGCGCGGCGGCACGTATATTGTTTTTTTATTTGGATGATTAATGTTGCCGATTTATTGCTTAACCGAAGCATGGCACGTATCCATTGTTGGTCTAATGCTCACGGTTCGAATAAATAATCCGTTTGGGATATTGGTTCCAAATTATTAATAATCTCCCGTCTGTAATTAGATAAAGATTACATGAAAACTGGTCTCAAATTTGACAAAAAAAGTACAATGCCACTTTGTATTGGTGTCCATATGACAACACGATAAGTTTCATGAACTTTAAATAAGTTTTGGATGTACTAGAATTTAAAAATCAAGATTCTCAATGTTTGAAATTTTTTGCATGGGGAGTAAACATCCACCCAGTGAGACACATGTGTTTTTGCAATTCATTTAGGTGCACTGTCACGTGTGCATGTAGCTCAAATTTGATTTTTGCACATTATACCCATAGAAAATCAATCAATGTACTAAAACGTCTTAATGATCTCTGTGATTTTTTTTGAAATTAAAACATCCCTCCTTTGGTAACATGTATGTTCACCGCGGGATAATTAATTTAACATGCATCATAGTTGCGGTGGATTCGTGGTGTGTATGTGGGTGTGTGCGTCTGGGGGTGGTGGGTGGCTCGCAGTACACTACGAGTTGTGAGCCACTGTGTGGGTTGGCCGTTTTGTTAGGCAGGCGGGTACCACATCAGAGTCGTGAAATCGTTATTTAAAACATTACACAACCCTTTCATACATAAATGTTTTGGCCACATGCAGTCGATGGTTGTCCTACACGACACTCAATACTCGCGTGTGGCGCTTTCTGTGGGCCCGTGAGGTCATCGTCCATCACTTTGACGAATAGCCGACAATGAGGTTAATTTGACCAGCAAGGTAGAATCGTTTTTGTTTGTGTTATGGTGGTATATAGTACGCGTCGAAGAGGTGGGATGGGACTAGCATATATACTATATGTATGCGTCCGTGAACAAGTACACCTCACTCAGTGTCGGGACTTTTTGGCTACCGATGCACGTGCCACATAAAAATTGTGAAATTGGTTATTCAAACATCACACAACAACTTTTTGGGCCACATGCATATATATCCTAGCTAGGACACTCACGTGTGCGCTTCCATCTGTGGGCCCACTGAGGGAGTCCTGGATTAGGGGGTCCCCGGACAGCCGGACTGTTGGACTATGAAGATACAAGATTGAAGACTTCGTCCCGTGTCTGGATGGGACTCTCCTTGGCGTGGAAGGCAAGCTTGGCAATACGGATATGTAGATCTCCTCCCTTGTAACCGACTCTGTGTAACCCTAGCCCCCTCCGGTGTCTATATAAAACGGAGGGTTTAGTCCGTAGGACAACAAGAATCATACCATAGGCTAGCTTCTAGGGTTTAGCCTCTATGATCTCGTGGTAGATCAACTCTTGTAATACTCATATCATCACGATCAATCAAGCATGAAGTAGGGTATTACCTCCATCGAGAGGGCCCGAGACTGGGTAAACATCGTGTCCCCCGCCTCCTGTTACCATCCGCCTTAGACGCACAGTTCGGGACCCCCTACCCGAGATCCGCCAGTTTTGACACCGACATTGGTGCTTTCATTGAGAGTTCCACTGTGCCGTCATCATAAGGCTGGATGGCTCGTCTCGTTGTCAAGGACAACATCACCTCTGGGGGAGCCCTGGCTGTAGGCCAAACTCTCCGGCTAGGCGGTTTCGTCATGACCGCCCGTTCGGCCGCTGCGCCGACGATGACTTTTCGGGTCATCAAAACAGTCTCCACGTCGGCTCGGAATTCGCCGAGCAGTTGGATCCAATGGAGCTCTCTTCCTTGAAGGAACTCTTGGATCGCATCGGTACCTTGGGAGTCGCTATGGACTATGATCAGATCGGGTTTAAACCCGACCAAAGGGAGATTAACTCCCCACCGGTCACCCATCAGATAGCGGTGGTGGAGGAAAAATGCAACGATTCTTCCTCTATCTTGAGGACAAACTATGTCCGGATTCCCGAGCTCTCCGAGCCGGATACCCGTCTACGGGAGGACATGGCCCAAACCTTGAACCTAGAATTAGGCGGTAGGCCAGACCTGTTGAGCAACATCCCGGAGCCCGAACTGCCAAGCTCGGAAACTCCTCCGCCCCTGGGTCTCAGATCGGGTCAGGGTTCGGACTTAAATCCACCCACCCACCCAGATATAAGTGATATTTCCCACATTAAACAAGAGGCCCAAGAGACAGTACACCACTATTGGGCCAGATTCCTCCTTGTAATGAGCAATGTTAAGGACTGTCGCGAGGAAGACGCAATCTCACTCTTTTGCAATAATTGCACGGACAAGGGAGTCCTCAACGCCATAAGTCGTCGTGACATAGCACACTTTGCTGACTTGGCGGCCATAGTACAGAAGTACTGTGCGATGGAAAGCGCCTGGAAAATCCAAACAAAATTTTGGGATCCTCCGGCTCTCACAAAACCCCCCATTCAAACTAAAAGGGTGTACTCTCGTAAGTCACCCGACCCAATTACAAAGAAACAAAAGCCCACTACAGGGCGTGAAACCGTATTGGAGGGATGGCTTAACGGACCATGCAAAATTCACAGTATAGCGGATACCATGCCAACACACAGCCTTAGAGCATGTTGGGTACTCCGGCAGGTGGCCAAGAGCGGTGAGGATCTCCTCATCAGCAACACCGTAGAGCACCATCCCGCCGAAAACAGCAATACAATATTGACAGTCTTCGAGACCTTTTCCTCAAATAATAGGCGTAAGCGAGCACTCCGCGGCCTTGCCAAAGTCTGCCACGTAGCAGCAATAAACCCATGGAGCGATACGGCTATCACCTTCAATGCCAGTGACGAACCTAAATTCCGAACAGCCCGAGCACCAGCCGCCTTGGTCCTTAGTCCAATTGTGGACGGCTTCCGGCTTACTAAAGTGCTCATGGACGGCGGCAGCGGATTAAACCTCATCTATGAAGAAAACCCTTAGCAAAATGGAAATAGACAGGAGCCGCATTGAGCAAAGCAGCACGACCTTCAGAGGAATCATCCCTAGTCGGGAGGCACGCTGCGGGGGAAAATCACACTAAACGTGGTATTCGGCACGCCGGAGAATTATAGGTCCGAAGAAATCACATTCCAAGTGGCCCCGTTCAGTAGCGGATACCATGCCCTTTTGGGGCAGGAGGCATTCACGATCTTCCAAGCTATACCCCATTACGGGTACATGAAGCTCAAAATGCCCGGGCCCAATGGAATCATCACTCTGGCTAGTGATCCGGACATAGCACTCCGTGCCGAGAATAAAACCGCCGCACTAGCCCTTGAAGCGTTATCCGAAGCCCTCGCGGCCGAAGAACTGACGGCGTTGCGCTCCACAGTGGACAAGGACGACGTGATACTCGACAAAAGATCCAAATCCACCTCTTCTAAACCAGCTGTAACGCCCCCGATGCGGCTATATCTCCCACGTGTCGAGGCACGACTTAGAGGCATAACCGCATTGAAAGCAATGTCGCAAGTGAGGTAATCTTCACACAACCCATGTAATACATAAAGGAAAGAGATACATAGTTGGCTTACAACGCCACTTCACACAATACATAAATAAACATCCATCATTCGAGTACACTCAAGGTCCGACTACGGAACCAAAATAAAAGAAGATACCCCAAATGCTACACGGATCCCCGAATCGTCCCAACTGGTCACCACTACTTTTCATCAGGAAAAGACAAATAGTAAAGACCATGTTCCTCGTCGAACTCCCACTTGAGCTCGGTTGAGTCGCCTGCACTTGCATCGTCGGGACCTGCAACTGTTTTGGAAGTATCTGTGAGTCACGGGGACTCAGCAATCTCACACCCGCGAGATCAAGACTATTTAAGTTTATAGGAAGGACAGAGTAGTATAGTGGAGCTGCAGCAAGCGACTAGCATATATGGTGGCTACTTCGCAAAAGAGAGCGACAAGAGAAGCAAAGCGCGGACGTGAAGCTAGTAGCGATCAAGAAGTGATCCTGAACTACTTACGTCAGACATAACTCCAACACCGTGTTCACTTCCCGGACTCCACCGAGAAGAGACCATCACGGTTACACACGCGGTTGATGTGTATGTTTATTTGAGGTTAACTTCGGGTTTTCTACAACCGGACATTAACAAATTCCCATCTGCCTCATAACCGCGGGCACGGCTTTCGAAAGATAATACCCTGCAGGGGTGTCCCAACTTAGCCCGTTATAAGCTCTCACGGTCAACGAAGGATATTCCTTCTACCGGGAAGACCCGATCAGTCTCGGAATCCCGGACTACAAGACATTTCGACAGCAATAAAACAAGACCAGCAAAGCCGCCCGATTGTGCCGACAAATCCCGATAGGAGCTGCACATATCTCGTTCTCGTGGCACACGGATGAGCCAGACGTCGGGTTGGCATAAACCCCTGATTGCCCAAAGGCGCGGACATCGCTCAAGTTGGACCAGCACTCGAAGGAGAACTGGCCGGGGTTAAAATAAAGATGACCCTCGGGCTCGCGAAAACCCGGAGAAAAAAGGCTTAGGTGGCAAATGGTAAAACCAATGTTGGACCTTCTTTGGACGAGTCTTATTCAAAGCAAACTGTCAAGGGGTCCCATAAATCACCCAACCGTGTAAGGCACGCGAAATCAAGGAACATAACACCGTATGACGGAAACTAGGGTGGCAAGAGTGGAACAAAACACCAGGCATAAGGCCGAGCCTTCCACCCTTTACCAAGTATATAGATGTATTAATTATCGCAGATATATATTGTGATATCCCCAACAAGTAAACATGTTCCAACAAGGAACAACATCTCCATGTTCCAACAAGGAACAAACTTCAACTTCACCGCAACTAGCAACGCTATAAGAGGGCTGAGCAAAGCGGTAACATAGCCAATCAACGGTTTGCTAGGAAAGGATGGTTAGGGGCTGACATGGCAATATGGGTGGCATGGCATAGCAAGTGGTAGGCATCGCAGCATAGGCATAGCAAAAGAGCGAGCATCTAGCATAGCAAAGATAGAAGTGATTTCGAGGGTATGGTCATCTTGCCTGCAATGTTCTCAGGGTTGTCGAAAGCTTGATCCTCGTAAGCGTTCTCAACAGGTTCCTCGTTCACGTACTCGTCTCCCGGCTCTACCCAAAGCAAGAACACAAACAAAGGAACCACAATAAATCACGGTGCAATGCACAATCAACATGATGCAAAACATGGCATGATATGCGGGATGTGAAATGCAATGCGTATGGGCGCTCCGGAAGGTAAATGATGAACCAGGCATCAACTTGGCAAACCAAGTATGCCACTGGAAAGATGAGATGATTTCGGTTGAAATCGATATAAAGATCACCGGAATCGGATGCACGGTTTGGAAATGACAAGCAAAACATTGACACAAATCTGCCATTAACAGCATGATGCCACTTGGCAAGCAACAAGAAATTAAGCTACTGCACCCAAACGTATCAACAAAGTATATGGCAGTGATCTACACAAGATTCTTGACAAAAGATGAGCACTGAGCTTCGGCTAAATCACATCATAACAGGTTCAAACAAGCATGGCAAAAGTGCACAAAATATCAGGCTGGACATGGCAAAAACAGCATCAGGTTGCAATGTTCAGAGCAGCAAAACTACATGCTACAGGAACTTAAAATAGCAAAACAAGGTATGGCATGAATCTACTCAAAGCATAGAACAAAAGTCCCTTACTGACCATAAATCAAAAAGGACTAGAAAATAAAGTAACGCCCATGTCAATATTGAAAGTATCGTTAACAGATTCAGCAACATGACATGTCAAAAACTGATAACGAGTAGGCATGTTTACAAGCTCAATGCACTCACTACAGAGCCTTAAATGATAAACTAAGCATACATACATCAAGAAGACATGGCATAGAAGACATACATGGCAAGAACAATAACATAGCATAAATGAATCAACCACAACAAGCTTAGCAAAATTGAATAACACGTAAACAATCTGCCAGGAAACATTTGATAGCAAAAGTAGAGCTCGATTGACTCAAGCTATGGCACACCATAATTGCAAACAAGGGCACGGATGGATAGAGCAAGACATGTTTAACAAAACATCCTTACTGAAGTATCTCAAAATATGCATGGATCTCTTGGTAGCATCAAGTTAACATGGCATCAAAATATCAGCAAAACAGAGGTGAAAACAGCAACATCAGGACACCTACTTTGCATGCTTGTGCTAGTCACCACATAGATCACAAAAATACATGGCATACACCCCTGGAAAGATGGCATGGCATATAACAAAACACATGTAGGACTCAAATTCATAGAGTGCACACATTAATCATGGCAAAAATAACAAAAGTGCATGTTCTGATAAAAATCAGAAACTAACATCACATAGCACTCTTCCAACAGCATTTCGGGCATCAAGATGAGCTCAAATGAAAATGATGCAATGAGATGAAATGATCTATTCTTCGAGGCGAACATTCTGACAAACTATACGCGCAAAATGGACCTACAGATGCAAAGGTACACTACTTCGAAAATGCAACAAAATAACAATAGATGCAAAAATAACTTAGAGAAAAAATGAGGGGGAAGAGAAGTCAACGGGCTCCTCGGACCCGATCGGATCCGGCCGGGATCCGGGTCGGCGACGGGCTCGCCGGAGCCCGGCGAGGAGGAGGAAGGCGGCGGCCGGGGCTCGCCGGCCGGGAGGAGGAGAGGTCGCCACGTGTGTGGGGTCACGGGCGGACGCGAGGCGGCGCCGGCGGCCGGGCTCACGGAGGGAGGCGCGACGGCTGGCGAGGCCGGACCGGCGACCGGTCGGCGGAGGAGCGGGGTCAAGCGGCGGCCGAAGCGGCGGGCGCTGGCCCGGGCGGCGTCTGCCCGGAGGGTTTGCCACCTCACTGGCCGGCTGGCGATGTAGGCGGGCGGCCGTTGACGTGGCAGCCTCGATTGGCCGCGGCGACGGGCGGACGCGTCTGCTCGCCAGACGTGTCCGGCGCGCGAGGGAAATTTTAGGGTTTGGGGTGGAATGATCCCGGATTTGGAGGGGTTTGCTTAAATAGGCATAGAGGAGCTAGGAGAGTCCAAATGAGGTGTAGTTTTCGCCCACGATCGTGATCGAACGACGGAGAGCATGGGAGTGACTTAGATGGGTTATTGGGCTGTTTTGGAGGGTGTTGGGCTGCAACTTAAAAGAGGCCTTTATGCGAGAGTGCGGTTAACTGCTGGAGTACCAAACGAGCTCCAAATGACCCGAAACTTGACCGGTGGTCTACGGGTGGTATACCAAGGCCACTAGACAAACCTCGGTCCATTTCGAGAAGGTTTAGTACCCGCACACGGAAAAACGTAAAAGGGGACGTCGGGGAACATAGGAGTGCCAGATTGCAAAACGGACAATGGGGAAAATGCTCGGAAACATGAGACGAACACGTATGCAAATGCGATGCACATGATGACATGATATGAAATGCATGACATAGACAAAATGCAAAATGAAGAAAAACCCAACCACGGAGGGAATATCATATCACAATGCCGAAAATGGCAAGAGTTGGAGTTACAAATATGGAAAATTACTTCCGGGGTGTTACACCAGCGGATGAAATAGTCAAATTCCAAGTCCACCCAACGGACCCTACCAAAACAGCAACCATCGGGGCATAATTAAACTGTTGGGGAACGTTGCAGAAGATAAAAAATTTTACGGTTTCACCAAGATCAATCTATGAGTTCATCTAGCAACGAGAGAGAGGAGTGCATCTACATACCCTTGTAGATCGCGAGCGGAAGCGTTCAAGAGAACGGGGTTGAGGGAGTCGTACTCGTCGTGATCCAATCACTGATGATCCTAGTGCTGAACGGACAGCACCTCCGTGTTCAACACACGTACGGTTGGGAAGACGTCTCCTCCTTCTTGATCCAACAAGGGGGAAGGAGAGGTTGATGAAGATCCAGCAGCACGACGGCGTGGTGGTGGATGCAGCAGCGATCTCGGCGGGGCTTCGCCAAGCGTCTGCGAGAGGGAGAGGTGTAGCAAGGGGAGAGGGAGGTGCCAAGAGCATGGGTGCGGCTGCCCTCCCTCCCCCCTATTTATATAGGCCCCCAAGGGGGCGCCCGCCCGAGATGGGATCTCCAAGGGGCGGCGGCAGTGGCTTCTCCCCAAGCCGGGTGGAGGCGCCCCCCCTAGGGTTTCCCAACCCTAGGCGCACGGGGCCCAAGGCGGCGCACCAGCCCAGCAGGCTGGTTCCCCTCCACTTCAGCCCATGGGGCCCTCCGGATAGGTGGCCCCACCGGTGGACCCAGGACCCTTCCGGTGGTCCGGTACAATACCGTGACCCGTAAACTTTCCCGGTGGCCGAAACTGGACTTCCTATATATAAATCTTTACCTCCGAACCATTCCGAACTCCTCGTGACGTCCGGGATCTCATCCGGGACTCCGAACAACTTTCGGGTTACTGCATACTCATATCTCTACAACCCTAGCGTCACCGAACCTTAAGTGTGTAGACCCTACGGGTTCGGGAGACATGCAGACATGACCGAGACGCCTCTCCGGTCAATAACCAATAGCAGGATCTGGATACCCATGTTGGCTCCCACATGCTCCTCGATGATCTCATCGGGTGAACCACGATGTCGAGGATTCAAGCAACCTCGTATACAATTCCCTTTGTCAATCGGTACGTTACTTGCCCGAGATTCAATCGTCGGTATCCCAATACCTCGTTTAATCTCGTTACCGGCATGTCACTTTACTCGTACCGTAATGCATGATCCCGTGAACAGACACTTGGTCACATTGAGCTCATTATGATGATGAATTACCGAGTGGGCCCAGAGATACCTCTCCGTCATACGGAGTGACAAATCCGATCTCGATTCGTGCCAACCCAATGTACACTTTCGGAGATACCGTAGTGCACCTTTATAGTCACCCGATTACGTTGTGACGTTTGGCACACACAAAGCACTCCTACGGTATCCGGAGTTGCACAATCTCATGGTCTAAGGAAATGATACTTGACATTTGGAAAAGCTCTAGCTAAACGAACTACACGATCTTTGAGCTATGCTTAGGATTGGGTCTTGTCCATCACATCATTCTCCCAATGATGTGATCCCGTTATCAATGATATCCAATGTCTATAGTCAGGAAACCATGACTATCTGTTGATCAACGAGCTAGTCAACTAGAGGCTCACTAGGGACACGTTGTGGTCTATGTATTCACACGTGTATTACGATTTCCGGATAACACAATTATAGAATGAATAATAGACTATTATCATGAACAAAGAAATATAATAATAACCATTTTATTATTGCCTCTAGGGCATATTTCCAACAGTCTCCCACTTGCACTAGAGTCAAGCATCTAGTTACATTGTGATGAATCAAACACCCATAGAGTTCTGGTGTTGATCATGTTTTGCCCTAGGGAGAGGTTTAGTCAACGGATCTTCTACATTCAGGTCTGTATGTACTTTACAAATATCTATGTCTCCATCTTGAACATTTTCAAGAATGGAGTTGAAGTGCCGCTTGATGTGCCTGGTCTTCTTGTGAAACCTGGGCTCCTTGGCAAGTGCAATAGCTCCAGTGTTGTCACAGAAGAGTGCGATCGGCCCCGACGCTTTGGGTATGACTCCTAGGTCGGTGATGAACTCCTTCACCCAGATTGCTTCATGTGCTGCCTCTGAGGCTGCCATGTATTCCGCTTCACATGTAGATCCTGCCACGACGCTTTGCTTGCAACTGCACCAGCTAACTGCCCCACCATTCAAAATATACACGTATCCGGTTTGTGACTTAGAGTCATCCAGATCTGTGTCGAAGCTAGCGTCAACGTAACCCTTTACGACGAGCTCTTCGTCACCTCCATAGACGAGAAACATGTCCTTAGTCCTTTTAAGGTACTTCAGGATATTCTTGGCCGCTGTCCAGTGTTCCTTGCCGGGATTACTTTGGTACCTTCCTACCAAACTTACGGCAAGGTTTACATCAGGTCTGGTACACATCATGGCATACATAATAGATCCTATGGCCGAGGCATAGGGGATGACACTCATCTCTTCTTTATCTTCTGCCGTGGTGGAGCCCGAGCCGAGCTCAATCTCACACCTTGCAATACAGGCAAGAACCCTTTCTCGGACTGATCCATATTGAACTTCTTCAATAAGTTATCAAGGTATGTGCTTTGTGAAAGACCTATGAGGTGTCTTGATCTATCCCTATAGATCTTGATGCCTAATATGTAAGCAGCTTCTCCAAGGTCCTTCATTGAAAAACATTTATTCAAGTAGGCCTTAATGTTGTCCAAAAGTTCTATATCATTTCCCATCAAAAGTATGTCATCTACATATAATATGAGAAATGCTACAGAGCTCCCACTCGCTTTCTTGTAAACGCAGGCTTCTCCATAAGTCTCATAAACCCAAACGCTTTGATCATCTCATCAAAGCGAATGTTCCAACTCCGAGATGCTTGCACCAGCCCATAAATGGATCATTTGGAGCTTGCATACCTTGTTAGCATTCTCGAGGTAAACAAAACCTTCCGATCGCATCATATAAAATTCTTCCTTAAGATGGCCGTTAAGGAATGCCGTTTTGACGTCCATTTGCCATATCTCATAATCATAGTATGCGGCAATTGCTAACATGATTCGGACGGACTTTAGCTTCGCTACGGGAGAGAAAGTCTCATCATAGTCAACCCCTTGAACTTGCCGATAACCCTTAGCGACAAGTCGAGCTTTACAGATGGTAACATTTCCATCCGCGTCCGTATTCTTCTTAAAGATCCATTTGTTTTCTATCGCTCGTCGATCATCGGGCAAGTCTGTCAAAGTCCATACTTCGTTTGCATACATGGATCCTATCTCGGATTGCATGGCTTCAAGCCATTTGTTGGAATCTGGGCCCGCCATCGCTTCTTCATAGTTTGAAGGTTCACCGTTGTCTAACAACATGATTTCCAGGACAGGGTTGCCATACCACTCTGTTGTGGAACGTGTCCTCGTGGACCTACGAAGTTTAGTAGTAACTTGATCCAAAGTACCTTGATCATCATCATTAACTTCCTCTTCTGTTGGTGCTGTCACCACAGGAACATCTTCCTGAGCTGTGCTACTCACCGGTTTAAGAGGTAATACTTCATGAAGTTCCACTTTCCTCCCACTTACTTCTCTCGAGAGAAACTCTTTCTCCAGGAAGGACCCGTTCTTGGCAACAAAGATCTTGCCTTCGGATCTGAGGTAGAAGGTATACCCAATGGTTTCCTTAGGGTATCCTATGAAGACGCATTTTTCCGACATGGGTTCGAGCTTTTCAGGTTGAAGTTTCTTGACATAAGCATCGCATCCCCAAACTTTTAGAAACGACAGCTTAGGTTTCTTCCCAAACCATAATTCATACGGTGTCGTCTCCAGCGGATTTAGACGGTGCCCTATTTAAAGTGAATGTAGCTGTCTCTAGAGCGTATCCCCAAAATGATAGCGGTAAATCGGTAAGAGACATCATAGATCGCACCATATCCAATAAAGTGCGATTACGACGTTTGGACACACCGTTACGCTGAGGTGTTCCAGGCGGCGTGAGTTGTGAAACGATTCCACATTTCCTTAAGTGCGTACCAAATTCGTGACTTAAATATTCTCCTCCATGATCTGATCGTAAGAACTTTATTTTTTGGTCACGTTGATTCTCTACCTCATTATGAAATTCCTTGAACTTTTCAAAGGTCTCAGACTTGTGTTTCATCAAGTAGACATACCCATATCTACTCAAGTCGTCAGTGAGAGTGAGAACATAACGATATCCTCCATGAGCCTCAACGCTCATTGGACCGCACACATCAAGTATGTATGATTTCCAATAAGTTGGTTGCTCGCTCCATTGTTCCGGAGAATGTAGTCTTGGTCATTTTGCCCATGAGGCATGGTTCGCATGTGTCAAATGATTCATAATCGAGAGACTCTAAAAGTCCATCAGCATGGAGCTTCTTCATGCGCTTGACACCAATGTGACCAAGGCGGCAGTGCCACAAGTATGTGGGACTATCATTATCAAATTTACATCTTTTGGTATTCACACTATGAATATGTGTAACATCATGTCCGAGATTCATTAAGAATAAACCATTGACCATCGGGGCATGACCATAAAACATATCTCTCATATAAACAGAACAACCATTATTCTCGGATTTAAATGAGTAGCCATCTCATATTAAACGAGATGCAGATACAATGTTCATGCTCAAAGCTGGCACTAAATAACAATTATTGAGGTTTAAAACTAATCCCGTAGGTAAATGTAGAGGTAGCGTGCTGACGGCGATCACATCGACCTTGGAACCATTCCCGGCGCGCATCGTCACCTCGTCCTTCGCCAGTCTCCGCTTATTCCGCAGCTACTACTTTGAGTTACAAATATGAGCAACGACACCGGTATCAAATACCCAGGAGCTACTACGAGTACTGGTAAGGTACACATCAATTACATGTATATCACATATACCTTTAGTGTTGCCGGCCTTCTTGTCCGCTAAGTATTTGGGGCAGGTCCGCTTCCAGTGTCCGCTTCCTTGCAATAAAAGCACTCGATTTCAGGCTTGGGTCCATTCTTTGACTTCTTCCGGCAAGCTGTCTTGCAGACACGGCAACTCCCTTGCCGTCCTTCTTGAAGTTATTCTTACCCTTGCCTTTCTTGAACTTAGTGGTTTTATTCACCATCAACACTTGATGTTCCTTCTTGATCTCTACCTCTGCTGATTTCAGCATTGAATATACCTCAGGAATGGTCTTTTCCATCCCCTACATATTGAAGTTCATCACAAAGCTCTTGTAGCTCGGTGGAAGCGGCCGAAGGGTTACATCAATAACTTGCGTCATCCGGGAGATTAACTCCCGGCTGAGTTAAGCGGTTGTGCAACCCGGACATTTTGAGTATGTGCTCACCTGACAGTAACTATTTTCCTCCATCTTACAGCTAAAGAACTTGTCGGAGACTTCATATCTCTCGACACAGGCATGAGCTTGAAAACCATTTTCAGCTCTTGAACATCTCATATGCTCGTGTTGCTCAAAACGCTTTTGGAGCCCCGGTTCTAAAGCGTAAAGCATGCCGCCGAGCGAGGGAGTAATCATCAGCACGAGACTACCAAGCGTTCATAACGTATTGGTTCTCTAGGATGGGAGCTTCACCTAGCGGTGCTTCTAGGACATAATCTTTCTTTGCAGCTATGAGGATGATCCTCAGGTTCCGGACCCAGTCCGTATAGTTGCTGCCATCATCTTTCAGCTTGGTTTTCTCTAGGAGCGCGTTGAAGTTGAGGGTAACGTGGGCCATTTGATCTAGTTGTGATATTGTAAAGATTTTAGACTAAGTTCATGATAATTAAGTTCATCTAATCAAATTATTAAATGAACTCCCACTCAGATTAGACATCCCTCTAGTCATCTAAGTGATACATGATCCGAGTCGACTAGGCCGTGTCCGATCATCACGTGAGACAGACTAGTCATCGTCGGTGAACATCTCCATGTTGATCATATTTTCCATACGACTCATGTTCGACCTTTCGGTCTCTTGTGTTCCGAGGCCATGTCTGTACATGCTAGGCTCGTCAAGTTAATCTAAGTGTTTATGCGTGTGTAAATCTGTCTTACACCCGTTGTATGTGAAAGTTAGAATCTATCACACCCGATCATCACGTGGTGCTTTGAAACAACGAACTTTCGCAACGGCGCACAGTTAGGGGGAACACTTTCTTGAAATTATTATCAGGATCATCTTATAGACTACCGTCGTTCTAAGTAAACAAGATGCAAAAACATGATAAACATCACATGCAATCAAATAGTAGTGACATGATATGGCCAATATCATATAGCTCCTTTGATCTCCATCTTCGAGGCTCCATGATCATCTTCGTCACCGGCATGACACCATGATCTCCATCATCATGGTCTCCATCATCGTGTCTCCATGGGGTTGCTCGCCAACTATTACTTCTACTACTATGGCTAACGGTTTAGTAATAAAGTAAAGTAATTACATGGTGTTGAATCAATGACACGCAGGTCATACAATAATTAAGACAACTCCTATGGCTCCTGCCGGTTGTCATACTCATCGACATGCAAGTCGTTATTCCTATTACAAGAACATGATCTCATACATCACATATATATCATTCATCATTCATCACAACTTTTGGCCATATCACATCACAATCACATGCTGCAAAAACAAGTTAGGCGTCCTCTAATTGTTGTTGCATGTTTTACGTGGCTGCAATAGGGTTCTAGCAAGAACGTTTTCTTACCTACGTAAAAGCCACAACGTGATTTGCCAACTTCTATTTACCCTTCATAAGGACCCTTTTCATCGAATCCGCTCCAACTAAAGTGGGAGAGCGGACACCCGCTAGCCACCTTATGCAACTAGTGCATGTCAGTCGGTGGAACCTGTCTCACGTAAGCGTACGTGTAAGGTCGGTCCGGGACGCTTCATCCTACAATACCGCTGAAGCAAAATAAGACTAGTAGTGGCAAGAAAGTTGACAACATCTACGCCCCAAACAAATTTGTGTTCTACTCGTGCAAAGAGAACTACGCATAGACCTAGCTCATGATGCCACTGTTGGGGAACGTTGCAGAAAATAAAAAAAATTCTACGGTCTCACCAAGATCAATCTATGAGTTCATCTAGCAACAAAAGAGAGGAGTGCATCTACATACCCTTGTAGATCGCGAGCGGAAGCGTTCAAGAGAACAGGGTTGCGGGAGTCGTACTCGTCGTGATCCAAATCACCGATGATCCTAGTGCTGAACGGACAGCACCTCCGCGATCAACACACATACGGTTGGGAAGACGTCTCCTCCTTCTTGATCCAGCAAGGGGGAAGGAGAGGTTGATGAAGATCCAGCAGCACGACAGCGTGGTGGTGGATGCAGCAGCAATCTCGGCAGGGCTTCGCCAAGCGTCTGCGAGAGGGAGAGGTGTAGAAAGGGGAGAGGGAGGCGCCAAGAGCATGGGTGCAGCTGCCCTCCCTCCCCCCTCTTTATATAGGCCCCCAAGGGGGGGCCGACCCTGGAGATGGGATCTCCAAGGGGCGGCAGGGGTGGCTTCCCCCAAGCCGGTGGGCGCCCCCACCCCTAGGGTTTCCCAACCCCAGCGTGGGGGGCACGCAGGCGCACCAGCCCACCAGGGGCTGGTTCCCCTCCCACTTCAGCCCATGGGGCCCTCCGGGATAGGTGGCCCCACCCGGTGGACCCCCGGGACCCTTCCGGTGGTCCCCGTACAATACCGGTGACCCCTGAAACTTTCCCCATGGCCGAAACCTGATTTCCTATATATAATTCTTTACCTCCAGACCATTCCGGAACTCCTCGTGACGTCCGGGATCTCATCCGGGACTCCGCACAACTTTCGGGTTACTGCATACTCATATCTCTACAACCCTAGCATCCAAGAACCTTAAGTGTGTAGACCCTACGGGTTCGGGAGACATGCAGACATGACCGAGACGCCTCCCCGGTCAATAACCAACAGCGGGATCTGGATACCCATGTTGGCTCCCACATGCTCCTCGATGATCTCATCGGGTGTAACACCCCGGATGTAACTTTCCATATTTGTAACTCCAACTCTTGCCATTTTCGGCATTGTGATATGATATTCCCTCCGTGGTTGGGTTTTTCTTCTTTTTGCATTTTGTCCATGTCATGCATTTCATATCATGTCATCATGTGCATCGCATTTGCATACGTGTTCGTCTCATGATTCCGATCATTTTTTCCGTTGTCCGTTTTGCAATCCGGCACTACTATGTCCCCCGGCGTCCCCTTTTACGTTTTTCCGTGAGCGGGTATTAAACTTTCTCGGAATGGACCGAGGTTTGTCAAGTGGCCTTGGTATACCACCGATAGACCACCGGTCAAGTTTCGGGTCATTTGGAGCTCGTTTGGTACTCCAACGGTTAACCGCACTCTCGCAAAGGCCTCTTTTAAGTTGCAGCCCAACACCCCTTCAAAATATTCCAATAACCCATCTAAGTCACTTCCATGCTCTCCGGCGTTCGATCACGATCATGTGGGCGAAAACTACACCTCATTTGGACTCTCCTAGCTCCCTCTATGCCTATTTAAGCACCCCCCCCCCATTCCAAATCGCGGTACAACCCTAGCCTTCCCCTACCTCGCGCCCGGACAAAGATACCGCGTGAGCGTGCATGTCCCGCCGCCCGACCAACCGGGGCGTGCCACGCAGCGCCGGGTCACGCCGCGCCCGCCCATGACCGCGCCCCTCCGCCGCCTCGCCGCCTCGTCGCCGCCCGGCCGACCCGCCTCCGTCTTGCCCACCCTTGCCGCCGTCCCCGCGCGCCGCCCTCGCACCCGGCCTATGAGCCGCCGCCCCGGCCTCGCCTCCCTCTTCCCCGAGCCCCCCACTCCGGCGCTCCGGCGAGCAGCCGGGCCGCGCTACCGCCTCGCCCGATCCGATCGGGCCGGATCTCGATCTACTCCGAGGGTTGACTTTCTCAGCCCCCAAATTTCCTCTTTAAGTTTTTGTCTTGGTGATTAATTTGTTGCATTTTCAATGCATCATAACTTTGCACCTGTAGCTCCGTTTCGTGCGTGTAATATGTCAAAATGTTCGCCTCAAAGAGTAGATCATTTCATCTCATTGCATCATGTTCATTTGAGCTCATATTGATGCCCGAAATGCTGTTAGAAGAGGGCTATGTGATGTTAGTTTCTGTTTCTTAACAGAACATGCACTTTTGTTATTTTTGCTATGATTAATGTGTGCACCCTATGAATTTGAGTCCTACATGTGTTTTGTAATATGTCATGCCATCTTTCTAGGGGTGTATTCCATGTATTTTTTTGATCTATGTGGTGACTAGCACAAGCATGCAAACTAGGTGTCCTGATGTTGCTGATTTCAGCTCTGTTTTGCTGATATTTTGATGCCATGTTAACTTGATGCTACCAAGAGATCCATGCATATTTTGAGATACTTCATTAAGGATGTTTTGAACATATGGTTATGCTTATCCATCCATGCCTTTGTTTGCAATTATGGAGTGACATAGCTTGAGTCAATCGAGCTCTACTTTTGCTACAAAATGTTTCCTGGCAGATTGTTTACATGTTATTCAACTTTGCCAAGGTTGGCGTGGTTGATCCGTGTATGCTATGATGTTGTTCTTGCCATGTATGTCTTCTATGCCATGTCTTCTTGATGTATGTATGCTTAGTTTATCATGTAAAGCTCTGTAGTGAGTGCTTTGAGCTCTTAAACATGCCTACTTGTTATCTGTTTTTGACATGTCACGTTGCTGAATCTGGTAACGAAACTTGCTATATTGACATGGGTGTTACTATATTTTCTGATCGTTTTTGGCTTATGGTCAGTAAGGGACTTTTGTTCTATGCTTTGAGTAGATTCATGCCATGCATGGTTTTCCTATTATAAGTTCCTGTAGCATGTTGTTTTCTTGCTATGAACATTGCTACCTGATGCTGTTTTTGCCATGTCCAGCCTGATACTTTTTTGCACTTTTGCCATGCTTCTTTGAACCTGTTGTGGTGTGATTTAGCCGTATCTCAGTGTTCATCTTTTGTCAAGCATCTTGAGTAGATCACTGCCATATGCTTTTTTGATACGTTTGGGTGCAGTAGCTTAATTTCTTGTTGCTTGCTAAGTGGTATCATCCGATAATGGCGATTTGTGCCATTCTTGTTTTGCTTGTCATTTACAAACCGTGCATCCGATTCCGGTGATCTTTATATCGATTTCAACCGAAATCATCTCATCTTTCCAGCGGCATACTTGGTTTGCCAAGGTGATGCCTGGTTCATCATTTTCCTTCCGGAGCGCGCATACGCATTGCACATCACATTTCGCATATCATGTCATGTTTTGCATCTTGTTGCTTGTGCATTGCACCGTGATTTATTGTGGTTCCTTTGTTTGTGTTCTTGCTTTGGGTAGAGCCGGGAGACGAGTACGTGAACGAGGAACCTGTTGAGAACGCTTACGAGGATCAAGCTTTCGACAACTCTGAGAACTTTGCGTGCAAGATGACCATACCCTCGAAATCACTTCTATCTTTGCTATGCTAGATGCTCGCTCTTTTGCTATGCCTATGCTACGATGCCTATCTCTTGCTTATCATGCCACCCACATTGCCATGTCAGCCCCTAACCATCCTTTCCTAGCAAACCGTTGATTGGCTATGTTACCGCTTTGCTCAGCCCCTCTTATAGCGTTGTTAGTTGCAGGTGAAGTTGAAGTTTGTTCCTTGTTGGAACATGGAGATGTTGTTCCTTGTTGGAACATGTTTACTTGTTGGGGATATCACAATATATCTGCTATAATTAATGCATCTATATACTTGGTAAAGGGTGGAAGGCTCGGCCTTATGCCTGGTGTTTTGTTCCACTCTTGCCACCCTAGTTTCCGTCATACCGGTGTTATGTTCCTTGAATTCGCGTTCCTTACACGGTTGGGTGATTTATGGGACCCCCTTGACAGTTCGCATTGAATAAGACTCGTCCAGCAAGGCCCAACTTTGGTTTTACCATTTGCCACCTAAGCCTTTTTCCCCCGGGTTTTCGCGAGCCCGAGGGTCATCTTATTTTAAACCCCCGGACCAGTGCTCCTTCGAGTCTTTGGCCCAACTGGCGATGTCCGGCGCCCCTGGGCAATCCGAGTCTATGCCAACCCGACGCCCCTGCCCATCCGGTGTGCCACGAGAACGAGATATGTGCAGCTCCTATCGGGATTTGTCGGCACATTCGGGTGGCTTTGCTGGTCTTGTTTTATTCTTTGTCGAAATGTCTTGTAGTCCGGGATTCCGAGATTGATCGGGTCTTCCAGAGAAGGAATATCCTTAGATTGACCGTGAGAGCTTATAACGGGCTAAGTTGGGACACCCTGCAGGGTATTATCTTTCAAAGCCGTGCCCATGGTTATGAGGCGAGATGGGAATTTGTTAATGTCCGGTTGTAGAAAACCCGAAGTTGACCTCAATTAAAATACACCTCAATCTGCGTGTGTAACCGTGATGGTCTCTTCTCGGCGAGTCCGGGAAGTGAACACTGATGTTGGAGTTATGCTTGACGTAAGTAGTTCAGGATCACTTCTTGATCGCTACTAGCTTCACGTCACGTGCCTTGCTTCTCTTCTCGCTCTCTTTTGCGAATGTAGCCACCATATATGCTAGTCGCTGCTGCAGCTCCACCTCACAACTCTATCCTTCCTATAAGCTTAAATAGTCTTGATCTCGCGGGTGTGAGATTGCTTTGAGTCCCGTGACTCACAGATTCTACCAAAACAGTTGCAGTGCCGGCGATGCCGGTGTAGGTGGACGCAACCGAGCTCAAGTGGGAGTTCGATGAGGAACGTGGTCACATTACTATGTGTCTTTTCCTGATGATCGATGAGTGGACCCAGTTGGGACGATCGGGGATCTGTGTAGCATTTGGGGTATCTTCTTTTATTTTGGTTCCGTAGTCGGACCTTGAGTGTAATCTGAATGATGGATGTTTATTTATGTATTGTTTGAAGTGGCGACTGTAAGCCAACTATGTATCTCTTTCCCTTATGTATTACATGGGTTGTGTGAAGATTACCTCACTTGCGACATTGCTTTCAATGCGGTTATGCCTCTAAGTCGTGCTTCGACACGTGGGAGATATAGCCGCATCGAGGGCGTTACATCGGGTGAACCACGATGTCGAGGAATCAAGCAACCTCGTATACAATTCCCTTTGTCAATCGGTACGTTACTTGCCCGAGATTCGATCGTCGGTATCCCAATACCTCGTTTAATCTCGTTACCGGCAAGTCACTTTGCTCGTACCGTAATGCATGATCCCGTGACCAGACACTTGGTCACATTGAGCTCATTATGATGATGCATTACCGAGTGGGCCCAGAGATACCTCTCCGTCATACGGAGTGACAGATCACAGTCTCGATTCGTGCCAACCCAACAGACACTTTCGGAGATACCCGTAGTGCACCTTTATAGTCACCCAGTTACCTTGTGACGTTTGGCACACCCAAAGCACTCCTACGGTATCCGAGAATTGCACAATCTCATGGTCTAAGGAAATGATACTTGACATTTGGAAAAGCTCTAACTAAACGAACTACACGATCTTTGAGCTATGCTTAGGATTGGGTCTTGTCCATCAGATCATTCTCCCAATGATGTGATCCCGCTATCAATGACATCCAATGTCTATAGTCAGGAAACCATGACTATCTGTTGATCAACGAGCTAGTCAACTAGAGGCTCACTAGGGACACGTTGTGGTCTATGTATTCACACGTGTATTACGATTTCCGGGTAACACAATTATAGCATGAATAATAGACTATTATCATGAACAAAGAAATATAATAATAACCATTTTATTATTGCCTCTAGGGCATATTTCCAACATAAACCCCAAAGTAGACCCTGCACTGCGGGAGTTCTTGCGCGAAAATTGGGACATCTTCGCCTGGCATCCTTCAGACATGCTAGGAATCCCACGCAGGCTAGCCGAACATAGCCTTAACATTCTAAAGGGGTTCAAGCCGGTCAAGAAGACTCTTCGGCGTTTCTCTGAACCTAAGCGACAAGCCATGGGAGAAGAGCTAGCGAAGTTACTGGAGGCCAGATTCATTCGAGAAATAAAACATCCAGATTGGCTAGCAAACCTGGTGATGGTACCAAAGAAGGACAAATCCTGGCGCCTATGTGTCGACTTCAAGGACCTTAACAAGGCTTGCCCCAAGGATCCCTTCCCCCTCCCTTGCATCGATCAAACTATCGACGCTACCACAGGACACGACTCATTGTGTTTCCTCGACGCATACTCCGGATACCATCAAATTAAGATGGCGGAGTCCGATCAAGCCACAACGGCATTTATCACTCCATACGGCCCCTTCTGTTTAAACACCATGCCTTTCGGGATCAAAAATGCTGGTGCAACCTATCAACGCATGATTCAGACATGCTTGGAGACACAGATCGACAAAACAGTGGAGGCATACGTAGACGATGTGGTCGTTAAAACCAGACAAATCAAATCCTTAATAGACGACTTGAGGCTCACGTTCAATAACCTCCGAACATACGACATTAAGCTCAATCTGAGAAAATGCGTCTTTGGCGCGCCCGCCGGAAAGCTCTTAGGCTTCATCGTCTCCAACAGAGGAATCGAAGAAAATCCGGCTAAAATCAGAGCTCTGTCACAGTTGGCCATCCCAACAGATCTCAAGAAAATCCAGAAACTAACTAGATGCGTGACTGCCTTAAGCCGCCTCACTCTCGATTAGGGGAAAAGGCACTGCCTCTTTATCGCCTTCTTCGACGCACCGAACACTTCGAGTGGACGGATGCGACCATGGCCGGACTAGAGGAAATAAAAGCCATTTTGTCCACAATCCCAATCTTGGTCGCGCCAAATGTAGGCGAACCAATGCTGTTATATATAGCGGCAACACACCAAGTTGTAAGTGCAGTGCTCGTCGTCGAACGAGAGACGGACGGACATAAGTTTCCCCGCTTCAAAAGCCGGTATACTAGGTATCCATCGTCCTCACTCCATGCAAATCACGGTACCCACAGTATCAAAAGATATCATACGCGGTCTTCATGGCATCCCGAAAACTACGACACTACTTTCAAGAGTGTTCAATTACGGTGGCCTCTGAAGTACCACTCAATGACATAATAAACAACCACGAAGCCACGGGCCGGATTGCTAAATGGGCTATTGAGCTCCTCCCGTTCGACATAATATACAAACCACGGTGAGCCATTAAGTCACAATCTTGGCTGATTTAAATGGCGAATGAATGAAGCGAACTCCCTAAAGAGTACGGCGCTTACTCCAATTGGATCATGCACTTTGACGGCTCTAAAATGCTGGCTGGTCTGGGGGCTGGTGTCGTCCTGACATCCCCCACCGGAGATACAGTCCAATACGTGCTCCAAATACTATACACAGACTCCAACAATGCAGCAGAATACGAGGCCCTGTTACATGGTCTCCGGATGGCAGTCTCCATGGGCATTCAACGCCTAGAGGTGCGTGGGGATTCGAACCTCGCAATATCTCAAATAAATGGAGACTTCGACGCCAAGGATCCAAAAATGGCGGCTTATCGCAACGCCGTCCTCAAAATGTCAGCTCGGTTTGAGGGGCTTGAATTCCACCATGTTGTCCGGGAAAACAATCAGGAGGCATATACCCTTGGCCGCATCGGTGCTAAATGCGACCCGGTCCCACCAAATATCTTCTTGGAAAGGTTGTCTAAGCCATCTGTGGTGTGGGAAGGAGAGACAGGAAATAATAGCCCGGGCCCAGACACAACGCCAGATCCCGAACACCCTGACATAATCGGAGGCTCTACCACCGAAATAAAACCTTCCGCCCACATGATTATGGCTGTCATCGCCCCGTGGACAGAACCCTTCTTGGCCTACCTAACTAGGCAGAAACTACCTAAGGACCCAAATGAGGCACGTTGCATTGTGCGACAGTCCAAAGCCTACAAGGTCCACGAGGGAGAGCTTTATAAGAAAAGCGCTACCGGAGTCCTTCAAAGGTGCATCTCCGAAGAAGAAGGACGACAACTTTTGGCAGAAATTCATGCTGGACTTGGCGGCCACCACGCCGCAGCCCGGGCCCTGGTAAGCAAGGCCTTCTGTACAGGTTTTTACTGGCCGACGGCCCGAGCAGACGCACAGGATCTCGTTCAACGATGCGTCGGTTGCCAGCTTTTTGCAAATCAAAGCCATATGCCGCCTACTGCTCTCCGAACAATCCCCATCACTTGGCCCTTTGCGGTCTGGGGGCTTGATATGGTTGGACCACTCAAAGGGGAAAGCCATAAGAAAAAATACTTATTGTTCATGGTGGATAAATTCACCAAATGGATAGAAGCCAAACCAGTTAAAACGGTCGAGTCCGGACCAGTGATAGACTTCATATCCGGGGTTGTACACCGTTACAGCGTCCCCCACAGCATCATCACCAATAACGGCTCGAACTTTACAGTCGATGAGGTAAAAATTTGGTGCAGCAACATGGGCATTAAGCTCGATTATGCTTCTGCCTACCACCCGCAAACTAACGGTCAAGTCGAGCGAGCAAATGGTCTTATCATGAGCGGCATTAAACCCATATTAGTGCGATCCTTAAAGGAATCAGATACGCACTGGGTAGAGGAGCTCGACTCCGTACTATGGGGGCTGCGGACCATGCCGAATCGCACTACCGGATACACACCGTTTTTTATGGTGTACGGCGCAGAGGCGGTACTGCCCTACGACATAATTCATGACTGACCTCGAGTGCGCATGTACGAAGAGAAAGAAGCCGAGCTTGATCGGCAGGATAGTTTGGATGCCTTGGAGGAGGAGCGTGATGTGGCAAAAGCCCGTTCCGCATTTTATCAGCAACAGGCTCGAAGGTATCAAAGCAGAGAAGTATGGGCCAAAACTTATAACGTCGGCGAACTCTTTCTATGCCTACCGGAGAATAAAAAGAACAAGCTCAAGCCCAAATGGGAAGGTCCCTTTGTTATTGACCAAGTCTTTGACGGTGGGCGTCTGCGTCTGCAGGATGCATCGGACAATCGACTCGAGCCAAACCCATGGAACGCAGCCAGACTCCGAAGGTTCTACGCCTAGTGTCGGACTCTATGTTCGTCTCCTTACCTCCGTCAATTTTTTATATATATCCGCTACCTGTCTTTTATTTCTTTCTTTCTTCCATTTCTCTTCAAGGCCTTAAAAGGCTAAATTGTGTCTTGACTACACAATCTTGATGCGCTAGCCGCGCTCATTATACCTAGGGGCTTCTTATACAGAAGCTTAATATAACTATTTTTCGGGCTCTATGCCCCACACATGTGTTATTCTTCCACATGTACCTTTTTTCGCCATTATATGCATCGATATGACTTAAGTTTTGGCCAAGCTGGGTTGCCTGGCTCTTGTGTTTATGCCCTACGTTCCCGTTAATTCGGCTAGGGCATAAGGAGAGCACCTCTGTGATTGTTACTGCCGGGTCAGCCGGATGTGTACCTCAGACTGGGTGAAGCCGAAAGCTAGCGTTCTTAAGGGAATACTCGGTCGGTGAACAAACGATGACCTTTACTTGTTTTAATACATGCCCCCAGATGTTTATATCCTGCGTCTCTTTTCACAGCTCGGACATGCACATTAGGGCATGCGTACCCAGGGAAAGGAACCCTTAACGGAACTATTCTCCCTGGAAGATGTTTCTTACTACCCATGTAATATAACATAGCTAGTTGGGTACTTGTCTGTTCAAGCACTTATGACCCCTACGCCTGGTTTCCACGCTGCACCCGGTTTTTACATAATCGGCGTATATTCAGACACACTCCGGACTGTCGGGTCCAGAGGTCGAAGCGAAAAGGTCCGCCATGACAAATGATTTACAATCCGGCTAGGGACAATACATGTCACTTGAAGTACACAGTCACTTAGACTGACTAAATTCTTCTTCTATACCATCCAACAGGCTGTCTAGCCTACAATCTTATTGGGAATACTTTGCCACTAATTCTACTTGGTCATACACCAAACTGACGGGGATCTCTTTCCCATCGGCATTCCCCAGAGTCCCGACCTCGGCCATGTGGTTCGGGTCAGCCTTGGTATATCACGTCTTTACCATGGCCCAGGCTTCCCTCGCACCTTGTCGGCAGGCTGATATCTTCCATAATCGGAAGCGTCGCCGCGCTCCCTTGAGCTTCTCTACAAGCTCCCCCATGCCTCCTGGTAGTGAGGCAGATGGCCACAAGGCTTGGGCAATGCCCTGCATCACCTGTCAAACTTGTTCGTGCAGTTGTAAGAGCTCTGGTAGAAGATCACCCACAGACCCGGGCATCTCCTCTGCGGGACGACCCATCAGCATACCTGCAGACATAACTCTGTTAGCCGGTTTCTTCACTGAACTCTTTAAAAGTTCGTTCAAGCACTTACTGAAAATGCCGTGTTGAAGCCTCTTATTCTCCTTTACGGAGTCAGCAAGCTGGGCCCGAACATCTTTCAGTTCCACGCCCAGCTGGATATTGGCGTCTTGGAGATCGTTTTTCTCCCGCCTAACCCGTGTAAGCACGCGCTCGCCAGCCTTTAGTTGTCGTTGAGCATGCGGCTCATCCCCTATCACGACCTCCGGATTCACTCCGGAGTCATCTGTAGAATCTATTGTTAGATTTTTCACGCATGCCGCATACTACCTAGTACCTGTCATTCTTTGCAATAGAAGTAAGCATTACCAGATGGGGCCTTATCGGACTCCTTTACTGCGGCAACTGCGGCCTGAAGCTGGGCTTTGCACTCCTCCAGCTCTTGAGACAACCGGGTATTCTTCTCCGTAAGAACCTATGCAAACAATGATCCTTAAATCAGTTGTGCCAACTGTTTCAAGTCTCAGGGGCTACTGCTATACATAATTATTAGATTTTCTTACCTGTATATCCTTGACATACTGGTTTATGGCTTTGACAAGACCATTTTGAGCAGCTCGGATGTACGCGTCTCCTGAGTTAAAGGCGTCGAACGCCTCTTGGGAGAAACAAGCGTCGCGGAGTATGGCCCGGCGGCGCCTGTGATTCATGGCACTCTCCACTTCGGAATTCGTAGCGGACAGCCCATCCGCATCCTCTGTAGGAGGAACATCCGCTGTTTGCCCCATGTTAGCGTCCGCCTCTAGGTCCGGCTCTGAAGCCCGGCTGGTGGAGGCGTGGCCGGCAACCTCTCTGGGTATAGTCCGGCGAGCGATTTTCCTAGTAGGAAACATGGACGTCATTATATTTTAAAAGACGACAACCACGGAGCGGGGTTCAGTTTCATACCTCTGCGACGTCTTCTCAGTCCGGACCGCCTTCCTTTTAAGCCTACCCGGCTTCGGTGCCCCTTGTTGGTGAGTCACTGCGGGTTCGGCATGGCGTCCCGAGGGCCTTCCCTGTAAGACACCATATGTCTGCGGTAGGTGAAGTGCAGAAAAAGGGATCCTTCTCAGAAGTTGGGACTCCGGTTTTACTTACATGCGATGCAGGGAGTAGTCCAGGATAATCGGCTATGATGGCCACCATGGCATCGTTGCAACTCAATCGATAGAACGTCCTGTCAATAAGCTCCACAAATGTGTCCGGATCCTCTTCGAGTCCGGGGTCGAGGGCCCGGTCAGGGTCCTCTGGTTGTGGAGGCAGGCTGTGGATCTCCCTCACGGCTTTTCGCAGTTCCTGCTATGAAGTAGCAAGGTAAATATTTATGACAAAGAATGCGTGAAGGTCTGGAGTAAAAAGTAGCAGCTCACCTAGTTTGGGGGTTGTACATGGAGAATCCATCCCGTGGCTTGATACGGATGAACTCCTCTTCCTCTCCTTTGTATAAATCGGACAGTATTTTCACTAGAGCAGCGACGGAGTCCGGGCCTTTACGACCGCAGCGGGTGGCATCGTCTTCTCCATTGAAGTGCCACATGGGTTGTCCCCGATATTGAAGTGGCTGCACCCCCCGCATTATACATATTGACATAACCTCGACTATTGTCAATCCTGATTTGGCCAGTATTTGTATCTGGCCCATCAGGTAAAGGACCTCTCTGTTATCTTCCTCCTGGGGGCTCCGAGGGCGCCAGCTGCAGCGTTTCTTCAAAGGGGCGTTATTAAGCTCAGGAAGGCCCATCCGAACAGGGTCCGGAAGAGGGACGTCCTCCATATAAAACCACTCCAAAGGCCAGTCTTCGGATGTCTTCTTTGGAGTACCGGACAGATATCTGGTCCCGGCAATGTGCCATATCTCGGCTCCGCCCACTTGATATATTGACCCCTCTTGCGTACGGGGTACGAGGCAGAATAGCCTCTTCCATAGCTTGAAATGAGCTTCACACCCCAAAAACAGCTTGCAAAGGGCGACATAGCCTGCGATGTGTAATGTGGAGGCAGGAGTAAAATTATGCAGCTGGAGGCCGCAGAACTCCAGGAGCCCGCGGAGGAACGGATGGATTGGAAATCCAAGTCCCCTTAACAAATGCAGGACAAGGCATACCCGCTCCCCCATGGATGGGTTGGGAAAGCTCTCCACTTGTTCCCCGCCATTGTAAGTGGCTAGTCCAGCTCGGACGGGGACCATATACGCAGGAGGAAGAAACCCCTGGGTTTGTAACTCTAATAACTGTCTGTGGGAGACGGAACACTTCTCCTAGTTGCCTGGCTTAGGGCTACGGGAGCGAGAGGAGGAGCTGCGACGATCGGCCATGATGGGATGGATTTTTTCGGGTGCGCTCCGATGGATACTCGCTGGGGGAGGATGGTGTGATCTGGATCTGAGGATCCCCGGTCCCTTAAATAGACGATTTACTCACATGGTTAGGGTGGCAAGTGCAAAAATGCCCCGACTTCTCGCATTCGCTCGACACGTGGAGGATAGCCATTATTAGGCACAGAAGCTGAGGAGTGCAACATTCATGGGAAGCCGGACACTACTCGACAGGAATTTGGAGAAGAACCCGCCTTGCAATGCCGAAGACAACCTGCGTGCCGGACTCATCGTCATTGAAGCCTGGTTCAGGGGCTACTGAGGGAGTCCTGGATTAGGTGGTCCTCGGACAGCCGGACTATATCCTTTGGCTGGACTGTTGGACTATGAAGATACAAGATTGAAGACTTCTTCCCGTGTCCGGATGGGACTCTCCTTGGCGTGGAAGGCAAGCTTGGCAATACGGATATGTAGATCTCCTCCCTTGTAGCCGACTCTGTGTAGCCCTAGCCCCCTCCGGTGTCTATATAAACCGGAGGGTTTAGTCCGTAGGACAACAACAATCATACCATAGGCTAGCTTCTAGGGTTTAGCCTCTATGATCTCGTGGTAGATCAACTCTTGTAATACTCATATCATCAAGATCAATCAAGCAGGAAGTAGGGTATTACCTCCATCGAGAGGGCCCGAACCTGGGTAAACATCGTGTCCACCGCCTCCTGTTACCATCCGCCTTAGACGCGCAGTCCAGGACCGCCTACCCGAGATCCGCCGGTTTTGACACCGACACCCACGAGGCCATCGTTGATGCATGCATGCATGCATCACTTTGACCTACATCGGGAGAGGTTAATTAGTTGCACCATTGATGAGGATTCTTTTGGGTTGTACATATATTACGGCGGGAGCATATAGTATGCGGTGAAGAGGGGGGAAGGGGACTGAGGGAGTCCTGGATTAGGGGGTGTCCGGATAGCCGGACTACCATCATCAGCCGAACTATTATTGGCCGGACTATCATCATCGACCGGACTCCAAGACTATGAAGATACAAGATTGAAGACTTCTCCCGTATCCGGATGGGACTTTCCTTGGCGTGGAAGGCAAGCTTGGCGATACGGATATGTAGATCTCCTACCATTGTAACCGACTCTATGTAACCCTAGCCCTCTCCGATGTCTATATAAACCGGATGGCTTTAGTCCATAGGACTAGAATCACAACAACCCTTACAATCATACCATAGGCTAGCTTCTAGGGTTTAGCCTCCTTGATCTCGTGGTAGATCCACTCTTGTAAACATCCACAATATCAATATCAATCGAGCAGGATTTAGGGTTTTACCTCCATCAAGAGGGCCCGAACACAGGTAAACATCGTGTCCCTTGTCTCCTGTTACCATCCGCCTAGACGCACAGTTCGGGACCCCCTACCCGAGATCCGCCGGTTTTGACACTGACATTGGTGCTTTCATTGAGAGTTCCTTTGTGTCGTCACCGATAGGCTTGATGGCCTTTTGAATCAACAACGACGCAGTCCTGGGTGAGACTTTTCTTCCCGGACAGATCTTCAGATTCGGGCGGCCGCTCATGGCCAACTCCCTTGGCCATCTGGAGCAGATCGAAAGCTACGCCCCTGGCCGTTAGGTCAGGTTTGGAAGCCTAAACTTCACGGCCGATATCCGCGGGGACTTGATCCTCGATGGATCTGAGCCACAGCCGAGCGTGCCGTGCTTTCACGATGGGCATGACCTAACTCTGCCGCCGGACAGCACCTTGGAGGCCGCACACGAATCCGGTCCAACCCATGGTCTGGAGCCGATCGCTCGGATCGAGGACGGATGGCTGGACACCGCCTCGGGAGCTGCAACTTCTACGGCGATGGAGCCGAACACTTACCTTGTAACGCATAAAGCTCATGACTCCGAGGTGCCGGACTCTCTGCCGGACTCCGAACCTCCTGCGCCCTTGCCAGTCGAATCCGATTGGGCGCCGATCATGGGATTCACCGCTGCGGACATCTTTCAGCACTCGCCCTTCGGCGATATCATAAATTCACTGAAGTGTCTCTCGCTATCCGGAGAGCCCTGGACAAACTACGGCCAGGACGGTTGGGACGCGGACGACGAAGAAATTCAGAGCCCACCCACCACCCACTTCGTAGCCACCGTCGATGATTTAACCGACGTACTCGACTACGACTCCGAAGACATCGACGGTATGGACGACGATGCCGGAGACTACCAAGAACCAGTGCCTACAGGACACTGGAAGACCACCTCGTCATATGACATATACATGGTGGACACCCCAAAAGATGGGGACGGCGAAGAAGCAGCGGAGGCCGATTCCTTAAAGAAACAGCCCAAGCGCCGACGTCAGCGGCGCCGCTCTAAATCCCGCCACGGCAAGAATGGAGATTCCGGCACAGGAGATAATAACACCCCGGAAAGTGCCGAAGACAACTCCCTCCAGCACGATCCAGCGCAGGAGGAGGCAGAAGCAAGCCCCTACGATAGGGCGGCAGACGACGAGGTCGAGGATGACAATTACTTACCTCCCTCCGGAGACGAGGCAAGCCTCGGCGACGACAAATTCGTCGTGCCTGAGGATCCCGTCGAACAAGAGCGTTTCAGATGCAGGCTAATGGCCATGGCAAACAGCCTAAAGAAAAAGCAGCAACAGCTTCAAGCTGATCAAAACCTGCTAGCTGACAGATGGACCGAGGTCCTCGCGGCCGAAGAGTATGAACTCGAACGCCCCTCCAAAAGTTACCCAAAACACAAGTTGCTCCCCCGATTAGAGGAGGCAGCATCACCAAGCCCTGTCACGGCAGACCGACCACCTCGTGGCCGCGATAGAGAGGCGTGCAAGCCCTCCACCAAAACCGTACCCCGGCATCGCTCAAAAAGCATGAAGCCACGGGGGAACGCGCCGGACTTGGGGATATATTGGAGGACAAGGCAAGACAATCCAGATCTATCTATGGATCACGTGGGCGCCCCAAGACCCAAGACGAATACCGTCGCGCCGGACATAACTACTCCGGCCGGGCCGAACACAGCAGACAACGCTCTCTCGAGCTACGTCGCGATATTGCTCAATACAGAGGCGCCGCACACCCGCTATGCTTCACTGACGAAGTAGTGGATCATCAAATCCCTGAAGGGTTTAAACCCGTTAACATTGAACCCTACGATGGCACAACAGACCCGCGGTTTGGATTGAGGATTATCTTCTCCATATACACATGGCCCGCGGCGACGATCTTCACGCCATCAAATATCTCCCGTTCAAGCTTAAAGGACCAGCTCGGCATTGGCTTAACAGCTTGCCCATAGAGTCAATTGGATGCTGGGAAGACCTGGAAGCCGCATTCCTCGACAACTTCCAGGGCACGTACGTGCGACCATCGGACGCAGATGACCTAAGCCACATTATCCAGCTGCCGATTTAATCGGCCGTGCAATTACGGACACGGTTCTTAACAAAGAAAAATCAAATCGTCGATCGTCCGGATGCAGAGGCACTCGCTGCCTTCAAACATAACATCCGTGACGAGTGGCTGGCCCGGCACGTGGGGCGGGGAGAAGCCGAAATCCATGGCAGCCCACACATCACTCATGACCCGCTTCATGCGGGAGAGGATAGCTGGCTAGCTCGCAGCAACAACCTCAGCAAAAACGCTGGCAGTCCGGATACCAAGGACCGCAACGGCAGGTTGCGTCGAAACAAAAACAAACGCCGCATTAACGGCGACAGCAATGAGGATACGGCAGTCAATGCCGGATTCCGAGGCTCCAAACCCGGTCAACGGAAGAAGCCATTCAAAAGAACCACTCTGGGCCCGTCCAATTTGGACCGAATACTCGACCGCTCTTGTCAAATACATGGAACCCCCGAAAAGCCAGCTAACCATACCAACAGAGATTGTTGGGTATTCAAGCAGGCAGGCAAGTTAATCGCCGAAAACAGTGACAAGGGGCTACACAGCGATGACGAGGAAGAGACCCGGCCGCCGAACAACAGAGGACAAAAGGGATTCCCCCCTCAAGTTCGGATGGTAAACATGATATATGCAACGCATATTCCCAAGAGGGAGCGGAAGCGTGCACTAAAGGGCGTGTCTGGCGATGGAGCCAGTCGCCCCAAAATTCAACCCATGGTCCTCTTGCCTAATCACTTTCGATCGAAGAGACCATCCGACCAGTATCCGCCATGGCGGATTCGCCGCATTGGTTTTAGACCCAATCGTCGATGGATTTCACTTCACGGGAGTCCTGATGGACGGCGGCAGTAGCCTGAACCTGCTTTATCAGGATATAGTGTGCAAGATGGGCATAGACCCTTCAAGGATTAAACCTACAACGACAACCTTCAAAGGCGTCATACCAGGTGTCGAGGCCAATTGTACAGGCTCGATTACTGCGGAAGTGGTCTTCGGATCCCCGGATAATTTCCGAAGCGAGGAGTTATTCTTCGACATAGTCCCTTTCCGCAGTGGCTATCACGCTCTGCTCGGACGAACCGCGTTTGCAAAATTCAACGCGGTGCCGCATTATGCATACCTTAAGCTCAAGATGCCAAGCCCTCGTGGAGTCATCACGGTCAATGGAAACACGGAACGCTCCCTCCGAACGGAGGAACATACAGCGGCTCTCGCGGCGGAAAGTACGAGCAGCCTTTTAAGGCAATTCTCGAGTCCGGCCGTTAAGCGACCGGACACGACCAAACGCGCCCGAGCAACATCAACTAAGACCACAGCACGCCCGCATCGCCAGCGTAATGCGGCCCCAACCCCAGCCCTCGCAAAATTGCAAGACAAACTCTCCAGCGTACATAATTACGCCTTGGAGATACCATGGGCATAGGGGAAGGGCACAACCACTACAGACTCCAGAGTGCGGTTCGACCACACCAGGGCTCCCAAGTGTGTCGCTCTTTTTTCTTTTATTTTCTCTTTTTATCTGAGAACTTCGGTCCGTGGCGAACCTGCCGAACTCATGATGCAACAGCCGGGGAAGGACAAAGGCGCATTTAACACTCAGGTGGTCTCCATCACGAGCATTAAATTTGTTAAATACAACATTCCGCGGCCTACCCCTGGAGGGAGACGCCTTTAATTCATCCAATCCCTTGCTTTCCGCACTATCTGTATCATTCCGCACTGATACCATATCTTCTCGAATAAAATGCAGCACTTTTTGCCTATAATTGCATTACTTTATATATACATATACGTTCATTTATGACATGTTGCATCCGTACATTCTAGTACGGCCAAATACACCAGGGGCTTATGTTCTCCGCATTATGGTGTGATAAAGTCCGCACACTTTCACAAGTGCGGCACCCCGAACTTATAGCATTATATGAATCGGCTCCGAATCATGTCTTGGGTCAATAGTTGGGTTTGCTGGCTCCCATGTTTGGCACCTTACGTTCGTTCTATCGGCTAAGGTAGCACTGGGAGAACCACTGCGATTGCGCCCGGTTGAGCCGGGTTAATGCCTCGATGGAGAAAGCTAAACTGGCGGCATGATAAGGCGAGAGACTGGTCGCTGTTCGAGAGGTCCTTTCGGGTCCTTAAAGACCTCGCCGCTTGAGCGAAGTTCCGGATTATGTCCGATGAAGGCGTGGATAGCGCCCCAATTCGGTCTTCCGAATACTAGGGGCTTCGCCGAAATTTAAAATTGTAGAATTCTATGGCTAAGTGAGAGTGTTCAAGCACTATAAGTCCGGTTGCCTTGTTCGTTGTGTTGAGCGCCTCCCTCGATGGACCCAAAAATGGGAACTAGAGCGCTCAAGTTTATCCCGAACACCCCAAAGACTGTGGCATGGGGGCTGAAGCCGACGACTTGCCATCTCTCAGATTTAATAAACGGCCGCACGTAAGGTAATATTTTAAATTAACAAGCGTTGCTTAGCGCACATGAACAAAGTTTTCAGCGCAGGATAACACATTGCAAATTCACTAAAATTACATCCACAGGGCACTCATCCGCAATCTTGCGGGCACCCTTCGTGACAGCCTTATAGTAAATTTCGGCGTCACGATGTTCCTTGCCCCGGTGGTAGCGTCGATGATTAGCTTCTCCGCATCCAGCTTGCCCCAATGCACCTTCTTTGCGGGCAAGGGCCCGACGAGCACCTTCAACACAAAGTGAGCGCTTGATAACCTCCACCCAGGGGCACGCATCCACCAGCCGTCGCACGAGGCGAAGTAGCTCCTGTGCATGGCCTCTCCAGCCACAGCGGACTATGAGGCCCTTCATGGCCTGCTCGGCCACCTTGTGAAGCTTCGACCAGCTGCTTGACTGGTTGCTAGGGGCACGGATGGCCGGCCTCGGCGTCTTGAGACCGTAAGACCTTCTGCGTAGAGCTCCCATCCTCGGCTCGGTAGAATGCGGCGGCATCAGACACGCTGCGAGGCAGATCTGCAAACGCCCCTGGAGAGCTCCGAATTCGGGTAAGTAACACGTAATTTACATTCACATGCTTGCTTTGCATGAAAAATGCCTCACCCGCCGCTATCTTCCTCATCAACTCAACCTCCTGAAGGGACTTATGGGCCTCGGCCTTGGCGGTTTTGGCACTTTCGAGAGCCGAGGCAAGCTCAGACTCTCGAGTCTTTGAGTCACGCTCCAAACTCTCATGCTTCTCCATGAGAGCATGGAGCTCTTGTTGAACCACCGCCACCCGCGCCTCCTGCTTTTCTCGCTCTGCCCGTTCCTGGTGGCCGCATTGCGTTCGTCACAGACACGGCCTCCTTCGTGGTCGCCACCTCATTCGTGGCCCTGCAGCACCCATGTTATCCTTGTTAATTTTTGTTGCAACCTAAATCCTTTTTCTCAGAAGGTACAAGTTCAAAGTGGTGTTACTCACCTTCTTTGTCCTGGAGCTGCTTCCTGGCGCGGCCGAGCTCTTGCTCGGACCGCTCGAGCTCCTGCTTCAAAGCACCGACCTCCGCACTCAGTTCGACAGAGGTCAGCAGCGCAGCCGGCAAACCCATATTGACATAATTTTTTAGCAACCCTGCGTATATCTTCTCTTTTTTAGATCCTCAGTCCGGCTTTTCTTTCCGAACACCGAACTGAGCATCAGGGGCTACTGTCTATGCGGTATTACATTGCATATTTTTAACTTCTTACCTCAAAGCCTGATAGAAGGCTACTGCAGGCTTCGGTCAGCCCGCTCTTGGCGAGCTGCACCTTCTGGATCACCACACTCATAATAGTGCGGTGTTCTTCCTCGATGGAAGCGCTCTGCAGCGCCTCCAAAAAATTACACAGCGCCTCGGTTGGGCCGGAAGCTTGCCCGGCGTCACGGTCTTGCCCGCCGTTCGAAAGGCGCCACCGGCCGACTCGGAACCACTGCGGGTTCTGTTGTGGAGGCGGCGCAAAGTCCGGAGGACGCCTTGTAGTGCCTCCGAGCCTCCCCGATGGGTCCCTTCTGGGATCCCACCTCGGCGTCCTCGGCGTCGCGAGGTGGAGGCGGTCGGGATGGAGTCTACATCCGACGAAGCCAACGACCCGCTTCGATGAAGCGGGGAGATCATCACTTGCCGGACTACAGGTAGCATGCGGCATCAGAATGACACTATGTGACGCAGAAAAAGAAATTATAAATCATTCAGGAATCCGGATACTTACGATCTCGCCGGAGGCCTGGCCCTTGAAGGCCATTCTTCCTCGTCAACGTTGATGTTGGCTGAGCTCTCCAGGGGAATAGTCCTTCCCCTCTTGGACCCTTCGGCCTCCCCTGTTGGGGAAGCCTTCCTCTTCCTCTCTCCCTCCTCTGGGATAGAGTCCTCTTCCTCCTCCTCATTTTCGGGGGAGGAGTCCGCCCCAGAGTCGTCGGACACCTGAAAACGGGAGCTCTTTCGAACACCCGTGGCCTCCTTCTTGGCCTTCTTTTCCGGCACCACGTGCGGTGCCGGAACCAGCAGCCTCGCTAGACGAGCGTCTACTGGATTTTTCTGGCATAGGAGCGGACAGTAATCTGCTCCGCCTTCTTCATCCAGTCATGTAAAAGGAAAAGGGGAAATTAAAACCGCATAGAGTCAAACTATGAAAACAAGTGTCCCGTAAAGGGTAGAATCACTTACCTCGTCACCAAGGCGCTGAAAGCGAAATCCACGATCTTGATCAGCGGATGCGGGCTTGCGCTCTTGAACAGCACCTTCCAGCGCCTTCAGACGTTGTGTCAAGAGCTTGCTCAGCGCTGGTGTTGTTCCGGATCGAACTCCCATAGATTAAATGCCCGCTCTTGGCATGGGAGAATCCGCGACGAGCATGACTGGACCACATTAACCAGCCTGAGCTTCTTCACCACTTCTTGATACAGTGCTTGGAGTCCCGTCGGCTCCTTCAAACTGCCCCACAAGAAGCCCTTCTCTTTCCGGAGGTGAGCTGCGTGGGGATACCAGATCTAAACTCGGGGGCCGCCGCCCACTTAGGGTCACGCGGCTCGGTGATATAGAACCACCCTGATTGCCACCCCTTGACGGATTCCACGAAGGCCCCTTCGAACCAAAGGACATTGGGCATCTTGCCCAACATGGCGCCTCCGCACTCCGCTTGAATGCCCTTCACTACCTTCGGCTTGACGTTGAAGGTCTTGAGCCACAAGCCGAAGTGGGGCTGGATGCGAAGGAAGGTTTCGCACACGATTTATAAACGCCGAGATGTTGAGGATGAAGTTCAGCGCCGGATCATGGAAATCCAGGCCGTAGTAGAACATGAGCCCCTGCATAAAGGGATGAAGTGGAAAGCCCAGTCCATGGAGGAAGTGGGAAAGAAAGACGACCCTCTCATGGGGCCCGGGGTGGGATGAGCTGCCCCTCGTCAGGCGATCGGTCGCGATGTCGCCGGAGAGGTATCCGCGCCAAGAAGTTTGGCGATTTGCTCCTCCTTGACGGTGGAGGCCAACCATTTACCTCCCGCTCCGGACATGGTCGGAGAAGGTTGAGACGAGATGCGCGAACTTGGGCGCTGGAGCTCGAGTGCGCGGAGATGGATAAGCAAAGGAGGAAGAAGGAGTAGGTGAAAAGGTGAATCCTTATCCCTTATATGGGCGGGCGGAGTCTACGCGTCCCCCACCGGCCTAGTAAAACTCGCTTATCTCCCAAGCGTCACCATCAATGGCGCGGTTGGGTTACCCACGTTCGTATTGATGAGAATCCTGGATTAAGGGGAAACACGATCTCTGCTTCGACAAGACGTGCCAAGGAAACCGCTTCGCTAAACGCGCTGAGGTGGTAGAGTAAAGAATGATTTAAGTAATGGCTTGGTAGTGGCATGATGTCACGCCGCAGAAAACGTCAGCAGATTGAACTTGTGTATATATTATTCTCTCTACGGTGGAATGTGGAATTTATTTTGCAGAGCCGGACACTATCCTGGTGTTCACAATCTTCTATCATTTGGAGGAGGAACCCGCCTTGCAATGCCAAGCAATATACACGCCGGACTTATCGTCATTGAAGCCTGGTTCGTGGGCTACCGAGGGAGTCCTGGATTAGAGTGTCCTGATAGCCGACAACCATCATCAGCCGAACTATTATTGGCGGACTATCATCATCGACCGGACTCCAAGACTATGAAGATACAAGATTGAAGACTTCTCCCGTGTCCGGATGGGACTTTCCTTGGCGTGGAAGGCAAGCTTGGCGATACGGATATGTAGATCTCCTACCATTGTAACCGACTCTATGTAACCCTAGCCCTCTCCGGTGTCTATATAAATCGGATGGCTTTAGTCCATAGGACTAGAATCACAACAACCCTTACAATCATACCATAGGCTAGCTTCTAGGGTTTAGCCTCCTTGATCTCATGGTAGATCCACTCTTGTAAACATCCACAATATCAATATCAATCGAGCAGGACGTAAGGTTTTACCTCCATCAAGAGGGCCCGAACCTGGGTAAACATCGTGTCCCTTGTCTCCTGTTACCATCCGCCTAGACGCACAGTTCGGGACCCCCTACCCGAGATCCGCCGGTTTTGACACTGACAGGGACCATCATATGTAGTACACTTGATATGAACCTCGCTCTGTGTGGGTGCATGGTTTACGGTTTTTTAGGCATGTGGCACATCAAAGTTGTGCATTTTGGGTATTCAACATATATATGTTTGGCGCACATGCAAAGCGGTGGTGGTTGTCCTCTCGCACCCACTTAAGCGGTTATCATATATATCGATGCTTTCCATCTGTGGGCCTGCTTGGTCCATCACTTCTTTTTTCTGACAACAAGAGAGGTTAATTTTACTTAGGAGGGGATTATTATTTTTGCTCTGGGATGACATGCATGATACACTTTGATCACACACACATGCATGTGTATGCATGAATCCCTCCCATCGAGTCGAAGTGGCTAGTACAACGACACCATCATGAAACGATCTCGCTCTGTGTGGGGAGCTAGTGTATGATTTTTGACACACGCGCCAGATCAATGTTGTATATTCAAACATGCATGCACGCATCACCTCCATACATATGCATGTAGTGTTTGCCTTCGAACGACACACTCCCTCGCGTGGTTATCAGTGACAAGCCTATATATTCGTGGGCCCTCGTGGAAATCCATGATCACCTTGACCAACAACAAGATAGGTTAACATGGCGGATTCTTCATTTGGTTTGTGTTATCGTAGTATAGGTCATGGTGAGATTCAGACCTAATTAAGTTTGAGCGCATATACTATGCACGCATGCATGCATATATGAATCCCCGTCGTTGGCTTGAAGTGTGGTGTAACATACATATGCATCGTCAACCAAACGCTCACTTAGTGTGGGGATTTCTAGTTCGAAATCATGGTGCCACATCAAAGTTGTTCCATTGTTACTCAAAAACACACCTCTCCATGCATATGTTTGGGCCACATGATTATTGGCGAGCTAGCCCATCTCCGGGGTCACATGGACGGCCATCACTTTGACCAACAACAAGAGAGAGGTTGTACAACCAAGGTGGATTATTCTTGGTCTGTTTTATGAACCATCTTGGTGAGATATATGCCTCTCTGGGCCTTGAATGAAAGTGTGTGTGTGGGGGGGGGGGGGGTTGCTACATCGCACTTTGCTAGGCGAACCTTGGTTGGGGGCATGCATTCATAGCTTAATTAGGATTCCCTTCATGGCGACATGAGCGGGGGTGGGGGCTGCTAGCTACTTCGCACTTTGCTAGGTGAACCTCGGTTGGGTGGGAGGGGGCATGCTCATAGCTTAGGATTCCCTTCGTGCCGACACGAGGGGGGCTGCTAGCTACTTTGCACTTTGCTAGGTGAACCTCGGTTGGGGGGCATGTGCATTCATAGCTTAGGATTCTCTTCGTGCCGACACGAGGGAGGGTCTGCTAGCTACTTCAGACTCTGCTAGGGTGAACCTCAGTTGGGTGGCATTCATTCATAGCTTAGGAGTCCCTTCGTGCCGACACGAGGAGGGGGGCTGCTAGCTACTTCGCACTTTGCTAGGTGAATCTCGGTTGGGGGGCATGTGCATTCATAGCTTAGGATTCCCTTCGTGCCGACACGCGGGAGGGGTGGCTGCTAGCTACTTCGCACTTTGCTAGGGTGAACCTCGGTTGGGGGGAAGGGCATGCATTCATAGCTTAGCTAGGATTCCCTTCATGCCGACATGAGGGAGGGGGGCTGCTAGCTACTTCGCACTTTGCTAGGTGAACCTCGGTTGGGGGGCATGCATTCATAGCTTAGGAATCCCTTCGTGCCGACACGAGGGAGGGGGGCTGCTAGCTCTACTTCACACTTTGCTAGGTGAACCTCGGTTGGGGGCATGCATTCATAGCTTAGGATTCCCTTCGCGCTTGGCTACGAGGGGGCTGCTAGCTGCTTCAAGCACTTTTCTAGGGTGAACCTCGGTTGGGGGGCATGCATTCATAGCTTAGGATTCCCTTCGTGCCGACACGAGGGAGGGGGGCTGCTAGCTACTTCGCACTTTGCTAGGTGAACCTCGGTTGGGGGGAGGGGGCATGCATTCATAGCTTAGGATTCCCTTCGTGCCGACACGAGGGGTTGGGAGCAAGCAATATCGTGCTCTTTAAGTAGAGAGGTGCCACATCGAAGTTGCATTTGGTATTTGAAAATCAAACCACCCTTTTGATACATAAATTTGGTCCACATGCAAGTGTGTTCGTGTTCGACCCTCTCCGCGTCATTTTTCGCCAAATTTATGAACATTAGACAAGTCGGATGACGCAACAGACACGGTTCACTCAAACTAACCGTGTGCCACGCCGGTGCACGTGTCACGCACACATCTACATAGTACATTGGGCTCCACGAGGCTCCCCCTCCCAAAAATATCTGCCCGCCTCGAGGGTTTTTATGTTTCATAACACGCGGTTGTTATCTCCGGACCGTGTGCGATGTTTCTTGTTCCCAATCCCACCTACATCAAAAATAGCTGCCCGCCTCAAGGTTTTTTTTCATAACACACGGTTGTTATCTCCGGACCGTGTGCGATGCAATATCATCAAAATTTTCAATAGCCAGGCATTTCACTCATGCGTTTGACTCCCGCGTAGTAAAATTTTCAGTACCCGCATCATTTCCTCAAACACCCCCCCCCCTCCACACACACACACACACACACCAAAACCTCCTCGGGCGTGCACACACACACACACACACCCTCGCTTGAAACCCTAACAAAGTCCCCGCCGCCTCAAGGCCTCCGTTGTCAACATCTGCCGGTTTTCCCGTGCAGCTTACCCACCGATCTCCATACCCAGGCCGCCCTGAGTTTCTTAGATGACGCTTGCCAAATGCCCCTTTCCCACAGATCCCCATCCCCATCCGCCACTCCAGAGCGTCGCTGCCTAAGCCCGGTTATGCTTCCCGTGGGGCTTGAGGAGCGACTGGCCCAAAAGAGGTGTATAGCGGTCTCTTCGCTTGACGTCGTCGGGGAAGCTCACTACCATTACTGGCGGCAGGCACTCAAGCAGCGGGCTAGAGTATGCGGGCATGTCTCATCCGCCGGCCACGACATCGAGGTCATCGACAGCGACGCCCTATGGCGGGCTGTGTCACAGGTTAAGTGGCCCACCGCCAACCCCTCGGGTTCAACTGCCGTCGATCTCATCCATGGCCCCGCCGCTGATCTCTTTGGCTCATTGTCAACAATTTGCCATTCTACATCGCCATCGAGCCCCTTTTGTCATTTCTGAAGGACATGTTCTGTGACGCTGGCTTGGGATCCATAGCTTCCAAGTCAGACCTCATCGACGGCGACCACGAGGAGGGTACCCTCTCCGGCTCTTCCAAGGGGAAAGAGCCCATCTACTCTTCCAAGGGGAAAGCGCATGTCTGCGACATCAGGGAGGGCACCCTACAGCCGTGCTCTTCCAAGGGGAAGGAGCACATCTGCGACAACATGGAGCGCATCCAGGGTCTGCGCTCTTCCCACGGGAATGAGCCCATCCCGTGACATGTGAGGAAACCCATGATTTGTTTTGACGTGCCTCTTCACAGGGGGAAACCCATGATTTGTTTTCTCGAGTCCCTTTTGTAGTGTAGTGAGAATATGTCCAGTTTTAATTGCTATATCTAGTTGTTTGCAGTATGCCTTGTTTATTTCAGTTGTTCACAATGTGATGCTCTATATGTGCAATTATTTATCGCAAGATATTTCATCAATCCAGTTTTAAACATACCGATAGGAATGCATATATTTGCTTGTCGTTAAGCCGCTTATAGCTAGCATATGCCTCTTTTGAAGTTTTTTTATTGTTCGGTTGTTTGTAGTTAGCATATGTTCAGTTTCAAATGCTATTTTTGGTTGTTCGTAGTATGCCTTGTTTATTCCAGTTATTCACAACGTGATGTTCTATATGTGCAAGTATGAACTGTGCAGTTCAATTTCATCAGTACCAGTTTCAACAATACCACTATGAATGACTACATTTGGTTGCTGCATCTTGTAGTTAACACACATTTCCATTTTTATTTAACCATAACCAGTGTACTTAGATCGGCACAATACCAGTTTGAATGACCATGTTTGCTTGTTGTTAAATGTTAGCCTGTTGCAGTTAGCACACCTTTCCACTTGTTTTGCTTTACTAGCGTGCTTAAACCTGCACATCGAAGCTATCTTTTGGAGATTATTTTGTCTACATGCGTAATTTTGGTTGATGTTTAACCTGTTGTGCTTAACATGCTTCTTGATGTACCTACACAGGACAATTTTGGGAACGACTGTTGTTTTCCATCGAGTCTAGTTTCATCCCATGGCTTATATTTGCTCACTGTTTAGGATATCGGTAGCTGGTACCATATAGGCCGGCGGCAGATAAGGGACTAATCGGTGAATCGGACTTTTAACTGAATATATCTGCAACCCATTTTTCCTTAGGTTAACTAGGGCCATATGTAATATATCTGAGGCTACATAGCAACATGCAATCTGTATTTAATGCCTAAATATGCAATCCTAGGCTACATAGCAACAAGGAAGAGTGTTACATTAATGTTCTAATGATGTCTAGATATACGTAGAAGAGCAGCAAGAACAACAAAGAACAACACAGCCCTGTTTGGATACTCAACTTAGCTAGAGGTTAGAGTTAGTTTCTAGCTTATTACTAACCCTGAACTAACTCCATCCAAAGAGTTGTTTGGATGGCAGGGTTAGATTGAAAATAAATGCACTAGGAGAACTAGCTCCAATTAGCACCTCTTGGGTTGGATACTAGTTTTTTTGGGTGGGTTATAGATGCAACTAGCTCAAACTTGCCCTCATGTTTAGATATACTTTAGGGCTATTTGATCCCGAACTAGCTCAAACTAACTGTAACACGTGGATACAGCGGCAGATAATTTGTAAGAATGAACTAAACTCCTTCCGGCCCATAATATAAGATGTTAATTCATCTAATATGTGAGTATATTGGATGTTATAAGATACTCCCTCCATTCCTAAATATTTGTATTTTTAGAGATTTCAAATGGACTACCACATACAGATGTATATAGACATATTATAAAAGAGTGTTGTACTACATCATTGTGCAATTGTTGTTTAGCTTCTAATATTAACTTGGTGCTTTTAGGTACATATGTCATTGGTAAAGATCCATGTTTCGACCCTTTCTACAAATGGGGCAATGAGATATCGATGAATCAACATCAAGTGAGGAAGCTGATAAAGATTGTTAGCAAAATGGGTCCAAAGATGGCAATTAAACTATTTGTTTACACTTTATCCAAGACAACAGCGAATTGCAGGATGGTAAGTAAGAACTCTGCATCCTTCTTTTTACTGCCCATAATGAGTTGTGTTAGATGACAATGTCTGAATCTTTTTCCTTTGCAGTGGTTGCCAAAGCAGTTTACTCAAGATTACCTCACAAACTACATGATTGGTGGGCATGCAAAGGTTAAAGTATTTCTACCAAAACACAATGATTATCTAGATCTTTTCATGAAGACCGTGAAGGATGGGCGGTCGGCCATCACAAGGGGTTGGACTAGAGTCGTGCGTGCCTTCTTGTTGGGGAACGTAGCAGAAATTCAAAATTTTCTACGCATCACCAAGATTAATCTATGGAGTAATCTAGCAACGAGGGGAAGGGGAGTGCATCTACATACCCTTGTACATCGCTAAGCGGAAGCGTTCAAGAATGCAGATGAAGGAGTCGTACTCGCAGCGATTCAGATCGTGGTTGATTCCGATCTAAGCACCAAACAACGGTGCCTCCGCGTTCAACACATGTACAGCCCGGGGACATCTCCTCCTTCTTGATCCAGCAAGGGGAGAGGAGAAGTTGAGGGAGAACTCCGACAGCACGACCGCATGGTGATGATGGAGCTCGTGGTTCTCCCAAGCAGGCTTCGCCAAGCACTACGGAGGAGGAGGAGGTGTTGGAGGAGGGAGAGGGCTGCGCCAGGAAGGGTGCAGCTGCCCTCTCTCTCTCACTATATATAGGGGAAGGGAGGAGGGAGGCGCCTAGGGTTCCCTAGGGAGGGGCAGCGGCCATAGGGGAAAGCTAGATGGGTTTTGGCGCCCCCACCCCTAGGAAACTTGCCCCCAAGCCGGGAGGGGTGGCTGCCCTAGGGTGGCGCCCCCACCTCTCAAAGTTACGTGAGATGGGGTGGAGGGGCGCTCAGCCCCTTAGTGGGCTGATGTGCCCTCTCCCTTGGCCCATAAGGCCCCCAAAGCTTGTCGGGGCTCAAACCCCTTTCGGACATCACCGGTCATCACCGGTACCCTCGAACAATTCCGGACTCCAATACCCTTCGTCCAATATACCGATCTTCACCTCCGGACCATTCCGAGATCCTCGCCATGTCCGGATCTCATCCGGACTCAACAACCTTCGGTAACCACATACTATTTCCCATAACAACTCTAGCGTCCACCGAACCTTATGTGTAGACCCTACGGGTTCGGGAACCATGCAGACATGACCGAGACGTTCTCCGATCAATAACCAACAGCGGGATCTGGATACCCATGTTGGCTCCCACATGTTCCACGATGATCTCATCGGATGAACCACGATGTCAAGGATTCAAGCAATCCGGTATGCAATTCCCTTTGTCTAGCGGCATCAGACTTGCACGAGATTCGATCGTCAAGATGCCGATACCTTGTTCAATCTCGTTCTAAGCAAGTCTCTTTACTCGTTCCGTAACACATCATCCCGTGATCAAACCCTTGGTCACATTGTGCACATTATGATGGTGTCCTACCGAGTGGGCCCAGAGATACCTCTCCGTCACACGGAGTGACAAATCCCGCCTCTATTCGTGCCAACCCAATGCACACTTTCGGAGATACCCGTAGTGCACCTTTATAGCCACCCGATTCGTTGTGACGCTTGGTACACCCAACGCATTCCTACGGTATCCGGAGTTGCACAATCTCATGGTCTAAGGAAATGATACTTGACATTAGAAAAGCTTTAGCATACGAACTACACGATCTTTGTGCTAAGCTTAGGATTGGGTCTTGTCCATCACATCATTCTCCTAATGATGTGATCCCGTTATCAACGACATCCAATGTCCGTGGTCATGAAACCGTAACCATCTATTGATCAACGAGCTAGTCAACTAGAGGCTTACTAGGGACATGGTGTTGTCTATGTACCCACACATGTATCTGAGTTTCCTATCAATAAAATTATAGCATGGATAATAAACGATTATCATGAACAAGGAAATATAATAATAATAACTAATTTATTATTGCCTCTAGGGCATATTTCCAACAGTCTCCCACTTGCACTAGAGTCAATAATCTAGTTCACATCGCCATGTGATTAATACTCATAGGTCACATCGCCATGTGACCAACATCCAAAGAGTTTACTAGTGTCATTAAACTAGTTCACATCATCATGTGATTAAGACTCAGTGAGTTGTGAGGTTTGATCATGTTTTGCTTGTGAGAGAGGTTTTAGTCAACGGGTCTGCAACATTCAGATTCGTATGTACTTCGCAAATCTCTAGGTCATATTGTAAATGCTGCTTCCACGCTCCACTTGAAGCTATTCCAAATGGTTGCTCCACTATACGTATCCGGTTTGCTACTCAGAGTCACTCGGATAGGTGTTAAAGCTTGCATCGACATAACCCTTTAAGCCGAACTCTTTATCACCTCCATAATCGAGAAACATGTCCTTATTTACTCCAAGGACAATTCTGAACGTTGTCCAATGATCCATTCCTGGATCATTCTTGTACCCCTTGACTGACTCATGGCAAGGCACACTTCCGGTGTGGTACACAGCATAGCATACTATAGAGCCTACGTCTGAAGCATAGGGGACGACCTTCGTCCTTTCTCTCTCTTCTTCCATGGTCGATCTTTAACTCTTAACTTCATACCTTACAACTCAGGCAAGAACTCCTTCTTTGACTGATCCATCTTGAACACCTTCAAGATCATGCCAAGGTATGTGCTCATTTGAAAGTACCATTTAGCGTTTTTTATCTATCCTCATAGATCTTGATGCTCAATGTTCAAGCAGCTTAATCCAGGTTTTCTATTGAAAAACACTTTTCAAATAACCCTATATGCTTTCCAGAAATTCTACATCATTTCTGATCAACAATATGTCAACAACATATACTCATCGGAAATTCTATAGTGCTTCCACTCACTTCTTTGGAAATACAAGTTTCTCATAAACTTTGTATAAACGCAAAACCTTTGATCATCTCATCAAAGCGTATATTCCAACTCCGAGATGCTTACTCCAGTCCTTAGAAGGACTCTTGGAGCTTTGCACACTTGTTAGCATCTTTCGTGATTGACAAAACCTTCTGGTTGTTTCACACACAACCTTTCCTCAAGAATATAGTCGAGGAAACAATGTTTTGACATCCTATCTGTAAGATTTCATAAATCATGCAGTAATTGCTAATAGAATTCCAACAGACTCTTAGCATCGCTACGAGTGAGAAAGTCTCATCGTAGTCAACTCCTTAGACTTGTCAAAAAACATCTTAACGACAAGTCGAGCTTTCTTAATGGTGATACATACCATCATTGTCCGTCTTCCTTTTAAAATCCATCTGTACCCAATAGCCTTACGACCATCAAGTAGTTCTTCCAAAGTCTTCACTTTGTTTTCATACATGGATCCTCTCTCGGATTTTATGGCCTCGAGCCACTTGCCGGAATCCGGGCCCACCATCGCTTCTCCATAGCTCGTAGGTTCATTGTTGTCTAGCAACATGACCTCCAAGATGTGAGTACGCATCACTCAAGTAGTACGCATCCTTGTCGACTCTACGAGGTTTGGTAGTGACTTGATCCAAGTTTCATGATCACTATCATAAGCTTCTACTTCAATTGGTGTAGGCGCCATAGGAACAACTTCCTGTGCCCTGCTACACACTAGTTGAAGTGACGGTTCAATAACCTCATCAAGTCTCCACCATCCTCCCACTCAACTTTCCGAGAAAAACTTTTCCTCGAGAAAGGACCTGATTCAAGAAACAATCCCTATTGCTTTCGGATCTGAATTAGGAGGTATACCCAAATGTTTTGGGTGTTCTATGAAGATGCATTTTATCCGCTTTGGGTTCGAGCTTATCAACCTGAAAAAATTTCACATAAGCGTCGCAGCCCCAAACTTTCAAGAAACGACAACTTAGGTTTCTCCAAACCATAGTTCAAACGGTGTCGTCTCAACGGAATTACGTGGTGCCCTATTAAAGTGAATGTGGTTGTCTCTAATGCCTAACCCATGAACTATAGTGGTAATTCGATAAGAGACATCATGGTATGCCCCATATCCAATAGGGTGCATCTATGATGTTTGGACACACCATCACACTATGGTGTTCCAGGCTGTGTTAGTTGTGAAACAATTTGCACAATGTCTCAATTGTGTACCAAACTTGCAACTCTGATATCCATCTCTATGATCATATCACAGACATTTTATCCTCTTGTCACGAAGATCTTCAACTTCACTCTGAAATCACTTGAACCTTTCAATAATTCAGACTTGTGTTTCATCAAGTAAATATACTCAACATCTACTCAAATCATCTGTGAAGTAAGAACATAACGATATTCACTACATGCCTCAGCACTCATTGGACTGCACACATCAGAATGTGTTACTTCCAACAAGTTGCTATCTTGTTCCATCTTATTGAAAACGAGGCTTTTCAGTCATATTGCCCATGTGGTATGATTTTGCATATCTCAAGTGATTCAAAATCAAGTGAGTCCAAACGATCCATCTGCATGGAGTTTCTTCATGCGTATACACCAATTGTTCAATCTCGTTACCGGCAAGTCTCTTTACTTGTTCCGTAACACATCATCCCGTGATCAACCCCTTGGTCACATTGTGCGCATTATGATGATGTCCTACCGAGTGGGCCCAGAGATACCTCTCCGTCACACGGAGTGACAAATCCAGTCTCGATTCGTACAACCCAATGTACACTTTCGGAGATAACCGTAGTGCACCTTTATAGCCACCCGATTCGTTGTGACGCTTTGGTACACCCAAAGCATTCCTGATGTCCGGGAGTTGCACAATCTCATGGTCTAAGGAAATGATACTTGACATTAGAAAAGCTTTAGCATACGAACTACACGATCTTTGTGCTAGGCTTAGGATTGGGTCTTGTCCATCTAATCATTCTCCTAATGATGTGATCCCGTTATCAACGACATCCAATGTCCATGGTCAGGAAACCGTAACCATCTATTGATCAACGAGCTAGTCAACTAGAGGCTTACTAGGGACATGGTGTTGTCTATGTACCCACACATGTATCTGAGTTTCGATAATAAACGATTATCATGAACAAGGAAATATAATAATAATAACTAATTTATTATTGCCTCTAGGGCATATTTCCAACACTTCTGCATGGAGGAGGGCACAATATGGGCATTCCGCTTCACCTTGTTCAGCAACCAGAATATATTTCGCCTCTTTCTTTACCGTCTTTAATAGTACAAGTATACAACTGTGGTTCATCATTCTTTATTTGGTTCTTATGTAATTCTTGAACATATGTACCTATAAATCGAATAATGCATTGGTTGTTTGAACCTGATGGATATGAATAAAGTTGTATCATACATTCAAATTCAAATAGAAATCCAGTACAATTTGGAAAAGCAGCAATTAAATTACGGTGAAATTACGCTCTCCAGGTTGTTAGGGCACAGACGGTTGGTAAAACACAAACGTTTGTGATATGCACCATCATCAGAGACGGTTCACAGAAAGGAAACATGTGCAAGCATGCACACAGTTGCCGTCTGCAAAGCGTGTAGGATGTCAGACAATATCACAAATGGTGCGGGCAAACTAAACGTTTGTGTTAGTTGCCTTATCGTACACGATTCGCAGCCATGAACTGTTTCTGATGAAGTATGCATCGTAAACGTTGCACCACAGAATAGCGTGTGTGATAGTTGTTGTGTACGACGATGTTACGATGGTCCGACGTTTCGTAATCCTGTTCGACACTCGTACGACGATTAGCTAATCTTCTTAACGGTGAATCGTTTGTGATGGGCCGCGCACCATACACGTTCTATAATAGTGAACCTTTTGTGATGGTCCGCTCATCGTAAACTAGCACCACAGAATACCGACTACGATGGCAATGCGAGCAGAAATGAGTAGGAGTACTATAGGGGCCCTATCCCAGACGGTTTCTGGGTCGTGTGGGAAGGACCCCCCTCTCGCCCACACTCACTTGGCGACGGTTCCAAATGTCGTCGCGGAAAGGGGTTAAAAACCGTTTGTTTAGGACCGACACGCACAAGTGGGAGCCCAGGCGCGCCCTGGTGGGTTGTGCTCACCCAAGCCCACCTCCAGTGCCCATCTTCTGGTATATAGGTCATTTTGACCTAGAAAAAATAAGGAGAGGACTTTCGGGATGGAGCACCGCCGTCTCGAGGCGGAACTTGGGCAGGAGCGCTTTTGCCCTCCGGCGGAGCGATTCCACCGGGGGAACTTCCCTCCCGGAGGGGGAAATCATCGTTATCATCATCACCAACAACTCTCCCATATTGGGAGGGCAATCTCCATCAACATCATCAACAGCACCATCTCATCTCAAACCCTAGTTCATCTCTTGTGTTCCATCTTGTTACCGGAACTATAGATTGGTGCTTGTGGGTGACTAGTAGTGTTGATTACATTTTGTAGTTGATTACTATATGGTTTATTTTGGTGGAAGATTGTATGTTCATATCCAATATTCTATTTAATACCCCTCTGATCTTGAGCATGATTATCATTTGTGAGTAGTTACTTTTGTTCTTGAGGTCACGGGAGAAGTCATGTTGCAAGTAATCATGTGAACTTGATATGTGTTCGATATTTTGATAGTATGTATGTTGTGATTCCCTTAGTGGTGTCATGTGAACACTGACTACATGACACTTCACCATATTTGGGCCTAAGGGAATGCATTGTGGATTAGTAAGTAGATGATGGGTTGCGAGAGTGACAGAAGCTTAAACCCTAGTTTATACGCTATTCCGTAAGGGACCGATTGGATCCAAAAGTTTAGTGCTATGGCTAGAACTTATTCTTAATACTTTTCTCGTAGTTGCGGATTCTTGAGAGAGGGTTAATCATAGTAGGAGGTTTGTTCAAGTAAGAACAGCACCTAAGCACCAGCCACACACATATCAAAGTAGCGAACACAAATCGAATCAACATGGTGAAAGTGACTAGATGAAATTCCCGTGTACCCTCAAGAACGCTTTGCTTATTATAAGAGACCTTTTTGGCCTGTCCTTTGCCTCAAAAGGATTGGTCTACCTTGCTGCACTTTTAATACTACTATCGTTACTTGCTCGTTACAAATTATCTTGCTATCAAACTACTCTCCTACTTACAATTTCAGCACTTGCAGACATTACCTTGCTGAAAACCACTTGTCATTTCCTTCTGCTCCTCGTTGGGTTCGACACTCTTACTTATCGAAAAGAGCTGCAACTGATCCCTATACTTTTGGGTCATCAAGGCTTTTTCTGTTGCTGTTGCCAGTGAGTGAAGCGCCTTTGGTAAGTGGAATTTGGTAAGGAAACATTTATATAGTGTGCTGAAATTTACTGTCACTTGTTACTATGGAAAACAATCCTTTGAGGGGTTTGTTCGGGGTATCTTCACCTCGACCGGAACCACAATTAGCTACCCCTCAACCTACTGCACCTACTGAAAATATTGAATATGAAATTCCTTCGGGTATGATAGAACAACTGCTAGCTAATCCTTATGCAGGAGATGGAACCGAACATCCTGATATGCACTTGATATATGTGGAACAAATTTGCGGATTGTTTAAGCTTGCAGGTTTACCTGGAGATGATGTTAGGAAGGAGGCTTTTCCTTTATCTTTAAAGGGAAAAGCATTGGCATGGTGTCGGGGATATACCCCGCGGCGTAAACCGGCTGGAAGTATAACCCGGCCGGACTTGGCGGTTTATTTGAGACCCCACTGACACTTGGCGATTCACTGGCGACCCGCCCTGACCTGGCGGTTTACAAGCAACCCGCCTGGTCATTATGACTCACTGGTGACCCGAAAGCGGGTCGACGGATGACAAGGCCCAAGGCCCGTATAGGCGGTTCATGTTAATGGTGGGCCGGTTTATGAGGAAAGCACAAGGAATGTTCTCCTACAAAGGAAGCAAGACTAGGACTCCACTTGTAATAGAGTAACCCTAATCCAACTAGGACTAGTCATGTAAACCGCCCCTTCAACTTATATAAGGAGGGGCAGGGCTCCCCAAAGAGGGACAAAAGCAAGAAAGAAGAAACAATCTCTAGGGCTAGACACAACTAGGAGAGCCGGTTTACGGCGATTCCTTGATGATCATAATGAGACCTAGCCTCAAACGGCATGTAGGGTTGTTACCGGATGATGTTTCCCGGGGCCCGAAGCTGTCTAAATCCTTGTCTTGTGTTGCGTATCTCATTTCCGCTCAACCCCTCTCAAGCTACTACATAGATGCGTTGGCCTCATGACTAAGTCCTCACATTAGGACATCTACCGTGACAAATCCACGATAGTTGGCGGCCACCGTGGGGCCTACGCACGGTGGTGTTGAGTTTTTGAAGGGATCTCTTTTAGGGATCGAGAAGCTCGCGATCAATTTGGAAAAAGAAGAGTTCAAGATATTAGGGTTGCATCGGGTGCGTCACTGCAAAATTGCTGAGTTGACAAGATCGACACGCGATCCGATCGAAACCTAGATTGATTTTTTAAGCAAGTTGCGCGTCCGCGAAACCAACGGGATCTCCATCAAGGAATGCCATGAGACGGCGGAACAGCGTCCACGTGTGTTCAGTTAAAAGATCATGAAGAGGTTATTTTTAGTATGGCCTGGGGACATAACGTCACCATCTTTCCTGGCCTGGTCGTTTTCTGCAGAATCAACATAGACTCACTGAAATAGATGCGTCTGATATGAAGATAGACCAAAATCAAGTCCAAAGAGTTGTTTCCAATCAGAATCGGCAGACACGGCGGTTCATAGTTTAAGGTAAAATTCAGAAAGGGGCCACTTTCCTTCCATGAAGTCGAGAGTCAACCGGATCATGAAAAATATGGAAGGAAAAGCCAGCTACATGATCAAGTCCTGACCGCGCCTTGAGCTCTGGCACTGCTGCCTCAAACCACCCTGGCCTCATCCTCGAGCCGCCAGATTCCTCTGTTACATAGCCTTGCATTGGCTCTGGCCCTGCCACTTCGGTTGGTTGCAATCTCTCTTCGCTGGAGTCATCATCACCGCATCTCCTCCCATGCAGTGCTGAACCGGCCCGACACAAGCGGTGCTCTGCCTCTGCCACCGCAGGCTATTTCCGCCTCGCCTTGTCATTGCATCCCGAGCCGGTTTGTCGTGGCGTATCTCCTCGCCGGGGGTCTCCTCGACGCCTGCGGCCTCGTCCCGAGCTCACCTCTGCTCTGCTCTACTCGCGCGTGTACGTACAGCCGTCCGGCTCGCCTCCGTTTTCACCATAGTGCTACGCACCTCCGTCACTGTCTTGCTTCGGAGGCCAGCCGCCGCGCCACTGCGGCCTCAATCCGCCACTTCAAGCTGTCAGGGTCGGGCGGCCTTGAATCGTCTACCCTCACTGTTGCCTTGGCTCCGGGTCGCCCCACCTCAAAACTACAAAGTTCAGAATAGCAATCACCATTGTGACCCGTCGTGGTTTGCTCTGGTCTCCTCTACTGTCGCGTCAAACCGCTGACGCCAAGTCGCCATGATCGCCGTCGCCTTCTTCCTCGTGATGCCCTGAATCACCGTGCTGGGCGCCGGCCCGACAAACTGGAACCACCTTGAGCCACTTCAGCCGCGCTCTTCCACGAACCGTCATCGCCGGTTCACCTCAGATCGAGCCGTTGCCGGGTCACCACGGGCTCGCCCCGCTGCCTGTGGGTTGGTCCGCCACCACAAGTTGCCGCCGCGAGCCACTACTCGTTTTGAAGCCAGCCGCAGCGCTCGGCCTTCCATGCTTGTGAAAATGTCTTGGTCTGGGATACATAACCATACATGCTTGTGAAAACGATTGCATATTGTTTTGGAAAGATAACATAGACAAACAAATTTGCCCTGTATGTAATACTTCTAGGTGGAAAATGGAAAGGATTAGTCTTGATGGGAGACGTGTCAACCATGTTCCTAGGAAGGTACTTAGATATTTTCCAATAAAGGAACGTCTCCAAAGGTTGTTCCTCAACCCAGAGAAGGCAGCTAATATGAGGTGGCATTGTGAAAAGCGAACAAAAGATGGATTGCTTAGACATCTGGCAGATTCTCCTAATTGGAAGAACATTGATGCTAAACATCCAAAAATTGGTGGTGATAGTCGCAATGTTAGGTTAGCATTAACAACTGATGGTTTCAAACCTTTTAGGTCTTCGAACTGTAGCCATAGCACTTGGCATGTTGTTTTGATTCCATATAACCTCCCACCTTGGATGCTAATGAAACAACCCAATTTCATCTTGTACTCTTTGATTTCTGGGCCAAAATCTCCTGGTAATGAAATTGATGTGTAGCTAGAGCCATTGCTTGATGATCTAGAATTCTTGTATCACAAAGGCATTTGGACCTATGATGCTTCCAAGCGTGAGTTCTTCCAAATGCGAGCTGCACTATTTTGCACCATCACTGACTTCCCAGGATTAGGATATGTTTATGGATGTCCTACATCAGGAGATATTGCTTGCCCTAAGTGTCATTCAGAAACTGATTTTCTTAGGCTGAAGAATGGTACAAAAACTTGTTATATGGGACATCGTAGGTTCTTAGATGAAAACCATAGCTTTAGGACAGATAAAACGCGGTTTGAAGCTCCAGAGTTCAGGGCAGCACCTTCTCCATGTTCTGGAGAGGACATTATCAAAGAAACAGAGAATCTTAATGTTGTTTTTGGCAAGGATCCAAGTGGGAAGAAGTGTGCAAACAAGCGCAAGAAAGGAGATCCACCAATTCTATGGAAAAAGAAATCTATTTTCTTTAGGCTCCCTTACTGGAAGGATTTGCTTGTACGGCATAATTTTGATGTTATGCATATCGAAAAAAATGTATGTGACAATATATTTAATACACTACTTGGAATTGATGGGAAAACCAAAGATAATTTGAATTCCCGGTATGATGTGAAGGAGCTAAATATAAGGAAAGATCTTCATCCTCTTGAAAAGAATGACAACCTTTACATTCCTCATGCCCCATACTACTTGACATCTGAGCAGAAGAAGATGTTATGTGAATGGCCCAAAGGTGTTAGGTTTCCAGATGGCTATGCATCAAATATAAGCAGTCGTGTAGATATTAATGCAAAGAAATTAATTGGGCTAAAAAGCCATGATAATCACATCCTGCTGCAGCAGTTGCTTCCACTAGCTATTCGGAGAATATTGCCAGAAGGAGTTTGTGTAGCACTTATCCGTGTGAGCAACTTCTTTAAGAGAATTTATTCTCCTGTGGTGCGCATAAGTGATATGCAAGAGCTTGAGGAAGAAATAGCAGAGACATTGTCCATTTTAGAGACAATATTCCCACCGTCTTTTTTTACTTCGATGGTGCACTTGATGGTTCATCTTCCTAGCCAAGTTCGACTTGGTGGTACAGTGTTGTCTCGCAATATGTACCCAGTGGAGAGGTACATTCCTTGAATAAACTCATCTAGATGACAAATGGCATTTAGTGTATGCATAAGCTGACATACTCAATATGTATTCTGTAGGTTTCTGATGGCATTGAAAAAATATGTTCGAACAAGAAGTCATCCTGAGGGGTCAATAGCTGAGGGTTACATATTTGACGAGAGCCTTACGTTTTTCTCTCAGTATTTACATAGCTGTGAGACACGTCATAACAAAAAAGCTAGAAATGATGATGTCACTAACGATAACAATCAGGACATGTTGTCGTACTTCTCTAAGAATATTGGTAGAGCTTTGGTTGGCAATTGTAATGTGACCTTAGACAATCAGTCATGGCTTCAAGCTCACAACTATGTCTTATATAATTCTGAACACATGGAACCTTTCTTGAAGTAAGTAATCTATCTTGTTGCCTTGTAGGCTTGTAGGCTTGTTATAACCATGTGGTGACTGAAGTAACCTGCAGAAAGCACTCTGAATACCTTTCCTCACTTGGACACAAGTCTAATCAAGAAACCCGCCGTATACATCATGATACATTTCATGAGTGGTTCAGAAATCATGTAAGTAGATAAATAGTCCTTATGTGGTGTTGGCATCAACAAATACAATATAAATAGTTTTAACTATAATTAACTTGTAATTACAGGTTGTTGGGTTACTTAGAAGTGGTGAACATGTTGAGGATGAAGTAATAGCTCTAGCTGAAGGCCCTTTAATGGTTGCCAAGAAGTATAGTAGCTATGCCATAAATGGATATATTTTCCACACAAAACTATATGATGATGGTAGATCTGGCCAAAGCTTCGGAGTAGCTTTAGTTGCACAAAGCCTAAGTTATGATGGAACTTCTCAAACCTCTACAAATAAGGCATATTATGGTGTTATTACTGAAATTTTGGAATTGAGCTATCATCGAAAAGGAAATATTGTGCTTTTTAAATGTGCTTGGGCCGACAATAGGGTACAAGATCAATGGGTTAAAGTTCATTTCGGTGTAACTAATGTGAACATGGCACACATGATAAACACCGGTGCAAAGCCCATGGATGATCCTTTCATTTTATCATCTCAAGCATGTCAAGTTTATTATGTTCCTGATCCACATAATAAAGATTGGTTTGCTATAAGGATATCACCGCCACGTGATCATTATGACATGGATGAAGTGACAAATCAACATCTGGACTTCTTACTACATGAACATGTTATTCCTATAAATTTAAATGCAAATTTCAAGGTTCCTGGTGATGATATTCTGGTTAGAAAGGATATAGGTGAATCAAATGGGAAGGAGAAGTAAGTCTGATGTAACAATTTATTTGTTCGGTTTCTATATATATTTGTTCTTTATTTTTATTCATAATGTTCCTGTTTATTATCTTGGATGCCAATAATATAACATATACATGTTCTGCATTTCAGGTGGAAAAAAGGAAAAAATGTCAAAAAGAGGAAGAGACGATCTTGAGGCCAAAGCCAAACAATATGAGCAGATTAGGGCTGATAGAATGAGAGAGAACGAACTCAAACAAAATGCACTGGGTATGGAAACAAAGAAAAAAGCTCTGAATATATAACACATTTTAGAAAATTGTGGGCTAAGGAATGCCAAACCTAATCCAAAGCCTCGTAATAAAGTTCCTAAGGTGTGTTGAATCTTTGTTGTTTCTTTTAATTCGCTTGACTGTCCTGCATGCAATGATTAGCTTCTTTTATTTGTTGTAGATTGTGCAAACTGATCTCATAATTGGACGTGAGAGTCTGCGGCCTAGGGTAGCAAACACCCAGTCACACAATGATGAGACAATTGCTAATCAGATTGCAGAAAACAATGATCTGGAAGTGGTCACTGAAGGTACGCTTCTATTGCATGCAAAAATGCTTGATTAGTCTATAGGTTTACATCTTATAGCATTGCAACATAGTTCTGTACCTGCTCTTACTTGTGCACTACTGAGAGGTCCCTTATTTCTAACATAGCTCTAAGCAGCATAGTTTTATACCAGTTGTTACTTGTGCGATTGATTATGAGGCTGTGTTGTATAGCTTGTTTCAATCTTTGTTTAGCTTAGAGACTAATATGTGTGTGTTTTTGTTATTTGTTGGCCTCATACGCAAACCTGCTACAACTTTAGCCATTTGCTAGTTTATGGTTATGAACAACGGCTTGGCAATAGCTCTGTTTGTTTGATTCTTATTATAAGTATTACCATCACAAAAGTTTAACTATATGGTTGCTCTCAACATTTGAGCTTTTTTCCTGGTCAGATCCTAAACAAGGAGTAGTGGAGAAAGAAGTCAGAAAGTTTACTAGAAAGGAGGCCTTGTGGGCAAGAGCAAATGTAAAACTGCCATTGATCAGAATGCAATACAATAAATATCAGCAACCAACTGGACCTTATGCAAAATAATTCCCCACAGTAGTGACAACACTTATTAGAACTAAGCAATTCCCTATAAAATACACAGATTGGAGAGATGTCCCAGTTGAACACAAGGAAAAACTAATTGATGACTTATCTGCAATCTATGTAATGGATGAGTGCTTAAAGATGCATACCTTGCAGACTGCTGCGAAGAAATGGAGATCTTTTAAAGCTGATATGAAAACAAAAGCTTTCAAAACTGATGACCCCTTGCAGATTTTTACAAAGGTTGAACTACTTAGCCGTCGTGATAAAAGAATTGATCCTGATCAATGGAAAATTCTAGTTGAGTATTGGTTATCTAAGAAAGGACAGCAGAGCAGTGAACATGGCAAACAAAGTCGTTCTATGGTTGTAACACCTCATACAAATGGAAGCAAGACCTTTGCCCATGCAGGGTATGAATGGGTATGCAAATGACCTTTACTGTTTACTATAGTAATATTCTATATCTAATGTAATGGGCATGTCTGAACTGTTTTCTCTGCTGATGTAGGCTAAAGAGCATGGCTATGAGCCAAGTAGATATGAATTATTTATGAAGACACATACTAAAGCAGATGGGTTATTCTAGATAAAGCTCTACCAAAAATTGTAAGTATGCTTAATTTTCCAATTATGTGCACATATTGTCCTTGCCCAAATTGGTTAGTATCACCAACATTTTCTGAAGTTACAAATATTATGCTTTTGATTAGACTGAACTTACAAATAAAGCCAAGGGTCATCCTGAATTGCTCGAAGTACCCATAGAGAAAGGTGATATGTTCTCTCATGTATTTGGTCGTGATCCAAGGGGATATGTTCGAGGAGTTGGTTTAGGACCAACTCCTGCTAGTCTGGGCATCGCAAATGTACATCCACAAGGGTACAAATGGCAAACCGTCGTAGTGAAAAAACAGAGGAGCAGAACAAATTACTAATAAATTGTCTAGGAGTAATGTTTGATGAGGTGACAGATCTTAGGGAAAAGGTGGACGGTGGGCAAGGACAGCAAGTTGATGATGATGTAGTTGAACGTGTGTCCAGTCATACACCTGAACATGGATCAAATCCTACACCAGCCATGGTATTTTTTGAAAACCATTATTCCTGTTATATATTTAACACTGTTCAATGGCTTACTAATTTTCTCAAATGTGTATTTAGACTAGAGGAGCTGCTAATGAGCATAGTGATCAAAACCTCTGTGAGGATGCCATCAATAGTCCTAATGTTGAAGTGGTATGATTTCATGATTGTTTAATGGTGGATTTCCCCTTCATTATTGTAACTTGTTGATGAATTGATTTATGCAAATGTAGATAATGCCTTTGAGAGGAAGAGCTTTGCTCCAACCTACAAGAAGACATGATGGGGTATTTCAACTACTTCCTCTCTATTCATGATTTTTTTAATTAGCATAGCATAGTACCATTTTATTCATGCAGTGAAGTATAACATTACGCCACACTATTACAGGGTGGGAAAGAAGTTATTCTACTGTCTGTTGAGAGGCCCCGTGATAGACCTGTGGCTAAGGCTACTCTTCAAACAACTAATCCAGAAGCACATGTGGGAGGTTCTCTGTTAGGTGGTGAGTACCATGAAGTTGTTGTCAACAGTGTGATCAAAGGTAGTCATGTACTTCCAAGGCAGCATGGAAAACTGAAGACACTCGCAGATTGCGTTGGGCAGTCCATAGCTTGGCCACATCTAAATGTATATACTGGATACTTTGGTTGTTTTGATACTCTTTTTAGCATCGATGCACACATGATTCATTAGTTGTCCTTTTCGTTTCAGATAGTAAATGAAGAAATGATAGCAAAACCATCTAAGGTTCAGCATCTTCAACAAGGTATGACCTTTCCAGTTGCTGGTAGTGTTCTGAGTGCAAATAAATATTGTCCTTGCTGAATTATGTACTAGTACAACTAGCCATTGACGAGGACACGAAGAGGCTAGCAGCTTTGCCTTACTAGATACACATGGTCTGTTGTAGTGGAAGCAATCTGTTGCTTAGCTTTATATATGCTTACTAGATACACCTGGTCTGTTGTATTGGAAGCGATTTGTTGTTAAGCTTTACGTATCCGCCACTGATGGCTACTTTGTTTGATGAAATTCTAGAATGAATCTGATTTTTTTCTAGTATTATTGTAATGTAGATGAATAGGATAAGGTAGCATTTACCAGCAAAGAACAAAAATATATAGCATGTGCCATATTTTCTCCACTTTACTTTGTAGTAATTAACATAACATGGTCAAAATTCTTACCAGGTGGCCATTGATGGAAATCTTCATGTGCCTCTTGTTGTTGAAGTGTTCAAGTGCCCAAGGGAGAAGACCAAAAGCGATGCATGGCTTTTATGTTGCATGTCTCGTCAAGGGTAGATCATGTCATGGAACTTGTCTTTTGGCAATGACAGGGAGTAGTGTCATCTAGGACTGGTAGAGCATTATCTATTGGAACATGTTTGGGCATATGTTGCAACATAACTTATATATCTAATTTGTGAACTTTTATGGATGTGCTATGTATGCGGACTTAATCAGATTTGTGAACCATTGCTGAGTTCTGTATGAACATTGTGATGTAATAAGCAAATATTGTGGATTCTATCACATTTTGTGCCATGGTGACAAAAATTGATGCTTATTTCTAAGCAAAATTGTGTGTCAGCCTATCAGTTGATTGGCAACACGTAGTGTATTGGCAAATAGAGGATCCAGGCACATAGTCTGTCGGCAAGTAAAATGTATGCATACGTACGGTGTGTTCGAAAATACAAGATTTTATTAACGCCCTGTGTGTTGGCAAATACAAGATTTTATTAACGCCCTGTGTGTTGGCAAATATAAGATTGTGTGTTGATAAAGCCCATGAACTGTCGACGCACCGTGTGTCAGCAAGCACAAGAATTACCGGCGCTCATGTCTGTCAGCAAGCCCAATAACTGCGGACGCGTTGTCCGTCAGCAAGGGAAAGAATTTCCGACGACTTGTTTGTCAGCAAATACTTACAATTGCAGGCACACTATATGCCACTAAGAGCAGAGCTTTGCTGACACACAGTGTGTCAGTAAGTGATATGTCTGTTAGTAAATACTTTTGCCTATGGCCAGGTTGCCAACAGTAGACAGTAGACAGACAGTATGTCGGTAAAGGGTTATACAGACATCAAGTCTGTCAGCAAATGCCGTTTTTGCTGACACTCACGTCCATTAGCTATAGTGGATCGTGGTGTAGTGATGTTTCTCAACCTGATCAAGAAAATACTATTTTTACTTGCCCCTTTGGAACTTATGCTTATAGACGTATGCCTTTTGGTTTACAATGCACCTGCTACCTTCCAAAGATGTATGACTGCTATATTCTCTGACTTTTGTGAAAAGATTGTTGAGGTTTTCATGGATGACTTCTCTATTTATGGGAAGTATTTTGATGATTGTTTAAGCAATCTTGATCAAGTTCTGTAGAGATGCGAGCAAACAAATCTTGTCTTGAATTGGGAGAAGTGCCACTTTATGGTGAATGAAGGTATTGTCTTGGGCCATAAAATTTCTAAAAGAGGTATTGAAGTGGACAAAGCTAAGGTTGATGCAATTGAGAAAATACCATGTCCTAAAGACATCAAAGGTATTCGTAGTTTCCTAGTTCATGCTGGTTTCTATAGGAGATTTATCAAAGACTTCTCTAAAATTTCTAGGCCTCTTACGAACCTTTTGCAAAAGGATGTTCCTTTTGTTTTTGATGATGATTGTTTAGAAGCCTTCGAAACACTCAAGAAAGCCTTAATTTCTGCACCTATTGTTCAACCACCTGATTGGAACTTGCCTTTTGAAATAATGTGTGATGCTGGTGATTATGTTGTTGGTGTTGTTCTAGGACAAAGAGTTGATAAGAAACTGAATGTTATTTATTATGCTAGTAAAACTCTAAACAGTGCTCAACGGAATTACACTACTACTGAAAAAGAATTCCTAGCAGTGGCGTTTGCTCGTGATAAATTTAGATCTTACATTGTTGACTCTAAAGTTATCGTTCACACCGACCATGTTGCTATTAAATATCTTATGGAAAAGAAAGATGCTAAACCTAGACTTATTTGATGGGTTCTCTTGCTACAAGAATTTGATTTACATATCACTGATAGGAAAGGAGCTGAGAACCCGTGAGTGATAACTTGTCTAGGCTTGAAAATGTGCTTGATGACCCACTACCTATTGATGATAGTTTTCCTGATGAGCAGTTAGCTGCAATAAATGTTTCTAATAACACTCCTTGGTATGCTGACTATGCTAATTACATTGTTGTTAAATATTTACCACCTAGCTTTACATACCAACAAAAGAAAAAAAAATCTTCTATGATTTAAGACATTACTTTTGGGATGACCCACATCTTTATAAAGGAGTAGATGGTATTATTAGACGTTGTGTACCTGAGCATGAACAGGGACAAATACTATGGAAATGTCACTCTGAAGCTTATGGAGGGCATCATGCTGGAGATAGAACTGCTCACAAGGTATTGCAACATGGATTTTATTGGCCTACTCTCTTCAAGGATGCCCGTAAGTTCGTCTTATCTTGTGATGAATGCCAAAGAATAGGTAATATCGGTAAGCGTCAAGAAATGCCTATGAATTATTCACTTTCTGTTGAACCATTTGATGTTTGGGGATTTGATTACATGGGACCTTTTCCTTCCTCTAACGGGTATACACATATTTTGGTTGCTTTTGATTATGTTACTAAATGGGTAGAAGCTATTCCAACCAGTAGTGTTGATCACAACACCTCTATTAAAATTCTTAAGGAAGTTATTTTCCCAAGGTTTGGAGTCCCTGGATATTTAATGACTGATGGTGTTTCACACTTTAATCATGGTGCTTTCCGTAAAATGCTTGCCAAGTACGATGTTAACCATATAATGGCATCACCCTACTGTCCTCAGTCCAGTGGTCAAGTTGAACTTAGTAATAGAGAAATAAAACTAATCTTGCAAAAGACTGTCAATAGGTCCCGGAAGAATTGGTCTAAGAAATTAGATGATGCACTTTGGGCTTATAGGAGAGCATATAAAAATCCTATGGGTATGTCTCCTTATAAAATGGTTTATGGAAAAACTTGTCATTTGCCTCTTGAGTTAGAACATAAAGCATATTGGGCAATCAAAGAACTCAACTATGATTTCAAACTTGCTGGTGAAAAGAGGTTATTTGATATTAGCTCATTAGAGGAATGGAGAACCCAAGCTTATGAAAATGCAAAGTTATTTAAAGAAAAAGTCAAAAGATGGCATGATAAAAGAATCAAAAAGTGTGAGTTCAAAGTCGAAGAATATGTTCTTTTGTACAACTCTCGTTTCAGGTTCTTTGCAGGAAAACTCCTCTCCAAATGGGAAGGACCCTATGTTATCAAGGAGGTTTATCGGTCTGGAGCTATCAAAATAAATAATGGCGAAGGTACCAACCCGAAGGTTGTTAATGGGCAACGAATAAAACATTATATCTCAGGTACGCCCATTAATGTTGAAAGTAATGTTATCCAAACTTTGACACTGGAAGAACACATAAAAGATTCCTTCCGGAACACTCCAGAATCGTGAAAATAAGGAGGTACGTGATACGATAACTAAGCGGACTCCGAAAAATCCACAAAAATATTTTTTGTCAATTTTTGGAATATTTAGAAAATTAGGAAAATAAGAAACTTCCAGGAAGCGTACCCTGGTGGGCACAAGACACCCGAGCCAGCGCGCCAGTGGGTTGTGCCCACAGGGCACCTTCCCACTCCGCTTTTTCTGATTTGCTTGTTCCCCAAGATAAAAAATCATTATATACCCCCTGAACCTATTGACCACCGTATCGTGGATAAATTTTCTGTTCTCTTTTCTTGTTGTTTTCTGACAGATCCAATCTACCATGGCCGCTCCACACTCCTCCAAGGACAAGTTCTTCGAGAATGTCATCAACCCATATTTGAGGGAGGTGATGCAGCATCCTCAGGCTATCCATATGCATGAGGAGGTGCTGCACATCCGCGATGTGCAAGGTCCCAAGGGGACGGGAACCGTGGAGGCCAGGCTTGAGGCTATGGAGCAGGAGGTCTTCCGGTGCAAGGGGATGGTGGAACGTGGACTCAATGCCAATCACCTCATGATCGCGGACTACACTTTGATCTCAAGGTGGATGGCAAGTCTATGAAGGACACCGTCTTCACACTCAATGAGCAAATCAACTTCCTCCAAAGCCAGATCTATGATCTTCAAAACCAAAACTTTGAATATGAGGCAAGATTTAAAGGTATGAGTTTGGCTGCCAGTTGCAAGACCCGTGAGACTCACTCCTCCTCTTATAATGGTGAGCCTCTGCCATGGAAACCCGAGGACAAGATATCTCGATCACCACCTCCTTCTTCTTCATCACCAAAAGAAAATTGAGTTTCGGGTATGGGCACTCCCCTTGGCTTCCGTCAAGCTTGGAGGAGGTGCCCTGGTATCGTATCATCCCCACTATCTTTTTGCCTTTACTTATTTTAGTTCGATCTTTTGCTTTAGATGAATAAAAGTTTAGTTCGATCCTTTCTTTTTGAGAACTTGCTTAGTGATCTATCCATGTATTCATGTGCAAGATATATAATAAAGTTTAGTTTGAGTTTTTTACCTTCTTTACTTTCCTGTTGCAATAAAAAGAAAGGATATAAATAAAAAGAAAGGAAATAAATGAGGAAGATCATATGCTAATCTTATGGTAGGTGATGGCACCACATAAGGAAAAGTATAAGTAGAAAATTTTATTAGAGATTGACAAACATAGCATTGGTCAATGATGCAACTCATGAAAGAATTAATAAGGAAAGAGAAGATTCACATATAAATACACTATCCTGGAAATCTTTTGTGATTGTGAGCCCCCATCAAAATATTATATGCCAAAATTGTTGACGTTGGACAAGGAAGACAACAAAATTATTTATGTTTGTTCATATTCACACTGAAGTTATATTGTCATAGATCCTTCAACATGTGGTTCTTGCCCCTATCTTTGCTAGCCAAAAATTCCGCACTAAGTAGATATACTACTTGTGCATCCAAAAACCCTTAAAACCAAATCTTATTTTCAAGAGTCCACCATACCTACCTAGGGATTGAGCAAGATCCCTCAAGTAAGTTGTCATCGGTGCAAAAAGGCAATAAAAATTGCTTCTAAATATGTGAGATCATTTAGTGTAAGAGAAAATTGAGTGTTGCACGAACTTGTGACGGTGAGGAATAAAAGCGACAGACTGCATAATAAAGGTCGCTATCACAAGAGGCAATGCAACGTGACATTATTTTGCACTAAGGGGTTGAGCATACAAACAAATAAGTGCATGGCAACCTCTGCTTCCCTCTGCGAAGGGCCTATCTTTTACTTTTATGTATTTACTTTTTGCAAAGAGTCAAAGTTTTCCCTCTATTCCTTTTTATTTTTCTCCTTTGGCAAGCATCATGTGGAGAGGAAAGATCTAGGCACATATGTCCAGTTGAATATGGGTGGCATAAGTTATTATTGTTGGCATCACCCTTGAGGTGAATACATTGGGAGGCGAAATTATAAGCCCCTATATTTCTATGTGTCCGGTTGAAACATTTTGCTCATGTGTATGCGATGAGTGTTAGCAATCATAGAATACTATATGATGGTTGACTATGTGGACTTGCCTAAAGGCTCCGATACGTGACCCTTCCTGAAAAGATGATGAATTGTAGTTGCAAAGTTGACTGAGAACATAGTTTGTTGGTTTCTAATAGAGTTTATGCTTTATACTTCGATTGTGTGATGAACTGTTACTTATTCATGAGAAGTTTATGATAAAAGCTATATGATAAAAGTCTTATGCTTAAATTTGTTGATGTTATAATAATCTACATGATGCTTCTATGTCCGTATTTTGTTTTTATCGACACCTATCTCTCTAAGCATGTGGACATGTTTTTTGATTTCGGTTTTTCGCTTGAGGATAAGCGAGGTCTAAGCTTGGGGGAGTTGATACGTCCATTTTGCATCATGTTTTCCTACTGTTATTTATGATGTTTTTATGCATAATAATGCTTTTTGGAGTAATTCTAATGCCTTTTCTCTCATAATTTGCAAGGTACACACAAAGAGGGAGAATTCCGGCAACTGGAAATCTGGACCAGGAAAAGCTACGTCAGGCTACCTATTCTCCACAACTCCAAACAAGATGAAACTTCAAGGAGAATTTTTATGGAATCTATGATGAATATTGGAGCAAATAAGTACAGAGGGGGCCCACCAGGTGGGCACAACCCACCTAGGTGCGCTAGGGAGCCCAGGCACGCCCTGGTGGGTTGTGCTCACCCAGGCCCACCTCCGCTGCCCATCTTCTGGTATATAGCTCATTTTGACCTAGAAAAAATAAGGAGAGGACTTTCAGGACGGAGCGCCGCCGTCTCGAGGCGGAACTTGGGCAGGAACATTTTTGCCCTCCGGCGGAGCGACCTCCGGTGCCCATCTTCTGGTATATATCTCATTTTGTCCTAGAAAAATAAGGAGAGGACTTTCAGGATGGAGCGCCGCCGTCTCGAGGCGGAACTTGGGCAGGAGCACTTTGCCCTCCCATGAGCGATTCATGGGGAACTTTTCTCCTGAGGGGAAATCATCGTCATCATCATCACCAACAACTCTCCCATCTTGGGGAGGGCAATCTCCGTCAATATCTTCAACAACATCATCTCATCTCAGACCCTAGTTCATCTCTTGTGTTCAATCTTGTTATCGGAACTATAGATTGGTGCTTGTGGGTGACTAGTAGTGTTGATTACATCTTGTAGTTGATTACTATATGGTTTATTTGGTGGAACATTGTATGTTCAGATCCAATATGCTATTTAATACCCCTCTGATCTTGATCATGATTATCATTTGTGAGTAGTTACTTTTGTTCTTGAGGTCACGGGAGAAGTCATGTTGCAAGTAATCATGTGAACTTGATATGTGTTCGATATTTTGATAGTATGTATGTTGTGATTCCCTTAGTGGTGTCATGTGAACGTCGACTACATGACACTTCACCATATTTGGGCCTAAGGGAATGCATTGTGCAGTAGTAAGTAGATGATGGGTTGCGAGGATGTGCTTAAACCCTAGTTTATGCGCTATTCCGTAAGGGACCGATTGGATCCAAAAAATTAATGCTATGGTTAGAATTTATTCTTAATACTTTTCTCGTAGTTGCGGATGCTTGCGAGAGGGTTAATCATAAGTAAGAGGTTTGTTCAAGTAAGAACAACACCTAAGCACCGGTCCACCCACATATCAAATTATCAAAGTAGCAAACACAAATCAAATCAACATGGTGAAAGTGACCAGATGAAATTCCCGTGTACCCTCAAGAACACTTTGCTTATTATAAGAGACCGTTTTGGCCTGTCCTTCGCCTCAAAAGGATAGGGCTACCTTGCTGCACTTTTAATACCACTATCGTTACTTGCTCGTTACAAATTATCTTGCTATCAAACTACTCTACCACTTATAATTTCAGCACTTGCAGACATTACCTTACTGAAAACCACTTGCCATTTCCTTCTGCTCCTCGTTGGGTTCGACACTCTTACTTATCGAAAAGAGCTAGAATTGATACCCTATACTTGTGGGTCATCATCACGTTACAAATCGAAAACACAAGTATTATTGAAACTGTGGGTGTTCTACTTAACATTTACGTGCCGCCACGCGTCCCCTTTTTTATTGGCTAGGAGGTGTCGTGCGGGGTAGCTATTTGAGTACGGGAGGCATGCAATCCGACCCTTGCGCATTCTCATCGGGAGGAGAGCCCTTTGACCTCTACCCGCCACCCGCCTCCCTCACAACGTCTCCATTAATGACGCCCGAGCCCCTGTTTCATGGCGTGGCTATGTCTCACTCGACTGTGATTTAAGAGAGAAAAAAGAAAATTTGAAAAGAAAGTTTTGCACGGATCTTGATGTAATATCCGACGGACCTATATAGCATCGATTGCGACTTATAGCAAGACTGATGAATATAAGGACGATGACAGTGGATAATAACTGTCTTACATATTTAGGAAGATAGCTAAAAAGCCACATGCGACAATGCCCGAAATACACAAGGGAAAAAGAAGAAGACAACAATCTGGCTCGCTGATCTCTACTTTCTTGATGCGTTGCCGCGGGCCATGGGAACTAGTCTCTGCGGCGAGCGGCGATGAGCTCTTTCGTGTCCTCAAGACGCCGCTTGAGAGCATCCATGGATTCCTCCCACCAGCCTCTGGAGCTTGATGCGGAGCATGTCATTCTTGTCCATAAGTTTCTTGATGATGACGCTGGTCGCCTTCAACAAGGCAGTGGTCTCCTCCTGCTGCTTTGCACTTCCAACGATCTTCACCCTCAGCAGGTCGCGCTCGGCCCGGAACTTTGCATTGCCCTCCCTTAGTTGCCTGATGACGCTGGTAGCCTGTTCAAATGAGGCTTTCATGTCATCCTGCAACCTCGCCCAACTGGAGATCTGATCCATCTAGCTAAGGTCGACCGCATCCATGTGCCTGTAAGAGTCCTCGCCTGCCCGCGAGACAATTTCCCAGGCCACTGCGCCACGGGAGGACATCTATGTTGCATTCGCGGCGTGGCAGGACATCTCTGCTGCTTCCGCGGCATGGCCGGACGAGTTTGCTGCATCAATGGTGTGGCAGGACCTCCGTGCTGCTTCGGCGGCGCCGCGGGACCTCTGTGCTGCTACGGTGGCACAACGGGACATGTCCGCTACTTTCACGGCGAGGCGGGACATCTCTCGTGCTTCCGCTTCCATGCTCGCCTCTCCCTGGTGGTAATCTCTCGACCCAAAACTCACGCTCGCCATGGCAGACGTAAGGGAATGATGATGAATGACTTGTTTGCTTTTGTGGATGAGGAGTTGAGGAGGAATGTGCAGTCATCTTGGAGTAGTAGTATTTATAACCGAGTACTAACACGCTCCTAAGTGGGAAACCGATTAGATTTTGACCGGTGTGAACAGGTTTGCAATTAAATATAGCATGGTAGTAATTTGGAATGTGATAGGACGTAGTCTCAAAATTTGTTGATGGTTCTATAATTTCTAAGTGCAGCACTATTCCCGAACGACGTAACATGGGCACGCTTTCTCGGCCGCGTACATGGCGTTTGCACCATAGGGTGCACCGCAATAGGCAATGTCGGCACACGTCTTGTTCCAACAACCATGTGTGCTCGTTATTACCATCGCGCACGCTTCTTTTAATTAGAATGTGTGTCCGTCCAGCGCACACACATTGATCTGTCTAACCGTTTCTGTTTGTTGTGGCTAATCGCAAACAGTTCATTCGTGTGAAGTGTATGCCGTCAATCGCAGACACACGTTGCTCTGGCTGACCGTTTCTGTTGTGTTGCCTAATCGCAAATAGTTAATTCGTCTGAAGTGTATGCCCTCAATTGCACACACCTTGTATCATGAACATTATAATGTTCATGCTCAACACTGGCATCAAATAACAATTATTGAGGTCTAAAACTAATCCCGAAGGTAGATGTAGAGGTAGCATGCCGACGACGATCACATCAACCTTGGAACCATTTCCAACGCGCATCATCACCTTGTCCTTAGTCAATCTTCTTTATTCTGCAGCTCCTATTTCGAGTTACAAATATGAGCAACCGAACCAGTATCAAATACCCAGGTGCTACTACGAGCATTAGCAAGGAACACATCAATAACATGTATATAGAATATACCTTTGTTCACTTTGCCATCCTTCTTATCCGCCAAGTATTTGGGGTAGTTCCGCTTCCAGTGACCATTACCCTTGAAGTAGAAGCACTCAGTCTCAGGCTTGGGTCCAGCTTTGGGCTTCTTCACGGGAGCAGCAACTTCCTTGTCGTTCTTCTTGAATTTCCCTTTCTTTCCCTTGCCCTTTATCTTTAAATTGGTGATCTTATTAACCATCAACACTTGATAATCTTTCTTGATTTCTACCTTCGTCGATTTCAGCATCGCGAAGAGCTCGGAAATCGTTTTCGTCATTCCTTGCATATTATAGTTCATCACGAAGCCTTTGTAGCTTGGTGGCAGTGATTGAAGAAATCTATCAATAACACACTCATCTGGAAGATCAATTCCTAAATGAGTCAAGTGGTTGTGGTACCCAGACCTTCTGAGTACCTGCTCAGTGACTTCATATCTCTCAACCCGGGCATTAGCTTGAAATATTAATGTCAGCTCTTGGAACATCTCATATGCTTTGTGGCATTCAAAACACTTTTTAAGTCCCGGTTCCAAGTCGTAAAGCATGGCACACTGAACTATCGAGTAGTCATCAGATCGAGCCTGCCAGGTGTTCACAGCGTCTGTATTAGCTCTTGCTTCAGGTCCGTCACCTAGCGGTGCATCAAGGACATGATTTTTTTGTGCAACAATGAGGATAATCCTCAAGTTATGGACCGAGTTTGTGTAGTAGCTACCATCATCTTTCAACTTAGCTTTCTTTAGGAACGGGTTAAAATTCAAAGAATCGGTAGCACAGACCATTGATCTACAACATAGATATGCAAAAACTATTAAGACTAAGTTCATGATAAATTTTAGTTCAAATAATCAAATTACTAATGAACTCCCATTTAAATCAACATCCCTCAAGTTGTCTAAGTGATACATGATCCAAATCAACTAAACCATGTCTGATCATCACGTGAGATGGAGTAGTCTTCAATGGTGAACATCTTCATGTTGATCATATCTACTATATGACTTATGTTCCACCTTTCGATCTCCAGTGTTCCGAGACCATGTCTATAGATGCTAGGCCCGTCAAGTTTAACCCAAGTATTCTGCTCGTGCAAAACTGGCTTACACCTGTTGTATGTGAACGTAGAGTCTATCACACCCGATCATCACGAGGTGCTTCGAAACGACGAAGTTTTGCAATGGTGCATATGTTGGGGAACGTAGTAATAATTCAAAGTTTTCCTACGTGTCACCAAGATCAATCTACGAGATGCTAGCAACGAGATAGAGGGAGTGCATCTTCATACCCTTGAAGATCGCTAAGTGGAAGCATTACAAGAACACAGTTGACGGAGTCGTACTCGCGGCGATTCAAATCGCTGAAGATCCGATCTAGCGTCGAACGGACGGCGCCTCCGCGTTCAACACACGTACAACCCGGGGACGTCTCCTCCTTCTAGATCCAGCTAGGGGAGAGGAGAAGTTGAGGCAAAGCTCCGGTAGCACGACGGTGTGGTTCCCCTGGTGCAGCCCTCTCCTCCGCCAAGCACTATGGAGGAGGAGGAGGAGGTGTTGGCGGAGGAGAGGGCTGCACCAGGGGAAGGGGTGCGGCTGCCCTCTCTCTCCCTCACTATATATAGGGGGAAGGGGGGTGGAGGAGGTGCCCTAGGGTTCCCTAGGGGAGGGGTGGCGGCCATAGGGGAAACCCTAGATGGGTTTGGGCGCCCCCACCCCTAGGAAACTTGCCCCCCAAGCCGGGAGGGATGGCTGCCCTAGGGGAGGCGCCCCCACCTCTCCACGTTACATGAGATGGGGTGGAAGGGGCGCACAACCCCTTAGTGGGCTGATGTGCCCCCTCCCCTTGGCCCATAAGCCCCCCCCCCCCCCCCCAACGCTTGCCGGGGCCTCCGAAACACCTTTCGATCATGTTGGTCGTCACCCGGTACTCCCAGAACAATTCCAGACTCCAATACCATTCGTCCAATATATCGATCTTAACCTCTGGACCATTCTGGAGTTCCTCGTCAAGTCCGGGATCTCATCCGGACTCAACAACCTTCGTAACCACATACTATTTCCCATAACAACTCTAGCGCCATCGAACCTTATGTGTAGACCCTACGGGTTCGGGAACCATGCGCATATGACCGAGACACCTCTCCGTTCAATAACCAATAGTGGTATCTGGATACCCATATTGGCTCCCACATGTTCCACGATGATCTCATCGGATGAACCACGATGTCGAGGATTCAATCAATCCCGTATACAATTCCCTTTGTCTATCGGTATGTTACTTGCCCGAGGTTCGATCGTCGGTATCCCTATAACTTGTTCAATATCGTTACCAACAAGTCTCTTTACTCATTTCGTAACGCATGATCCCGTGGCTAATTCCTTAGTCACATTGAGCTCATTATGATGATGCATTACTGAGTGGGCCCGGAGATACCTCTTTGTCATACGGAGTGACAAATCCCTATCTCGATTCCTGCCAACCCAACAGACACTTTCGGAGATACCTGTAGTGCACCTTTATAGCCACCCAGTTATGTTGTGACATTTGACATACTCAAAACACTCCTACGGTATCCAGGAGTTTGCACAATCTCATGGTCTAAGGAAATGATACTTGACATTAGAAAAGCTCTAGCAAATGAACTACACGATCTTGTGCTATGCTTAGGATTGGGACTTGTCCATCACATCATTCTCCCAATGATGTGATCCCGTTATCAACGACATCCAATGTCCATGGCCAGGAAACCATGACCATCTATTGATCAACGAGCTAGTCAACTAGAGGCTTACTAGGGACATGTTGTGGTCTATGTATTCACACATGTATTACGGTTTCCGGTCAATACAATTATAGCATGAACAATAGACAATTATCATGAACAAGGAAATATAATAATAACCATTTTATTATTGCCTCCAGGGCATATTTCCAACAGTCTCCCACTTGCACTAGAGTCAATAATCTAGTTCACATCGCTATGTGATCAACACTCATAGTTCACATCGCCATGTGACTAACACCCAAGAGTTTACTAGAGCCAATAATCTAGTTCACATCGCCATGTGATTAACACCCAGGAGTTTACTAGAGTCAACAATCTAGTTCACATCACCATGTGATTAGCACTCAATGGGTTCTAGGGTTTGGTCATGTTATGCTTACGAGAGAGGTTTTAGTCAACGGTTCTGCAACATTCAGATCCGTATGTACTTCGCAAATCTCTATGTCCTATCATAGATGTTGCTTCCACGTTCCACTTGGAGCTATCCCAAATGGTTGCTCCACTATACGTATCCGGTTTGCTACGCAGAGTCATCCAGATAGGTGTTAAAGCTTGCATCGACATAACCCTTTACGCCGAACTCTTTATCACCTCCAAAACCGAGAAACATTTCTTTATTCCTCTAAGGACAATTTTGACCGTTGTCCAATGATCCACTCTTGGATCATTCTTATACCCCCCTTGCCAGACATGTGGCAAGGCACATCGTGATACATAGTAGGGCATATCGTATAGAGCCTATGGCTAAGGCATAGGGGACGACTTTTGTCCTTTCTCTTTCTTCTGCCGTGGTCGAGCTTCAAGTCTTAACTTCACACCTTACAACATGTCAAGATCTTGAACCCCTTCAAGATCATGTCCTTTCTCTTTCTTCCTAAGGCAAGAACTCCTTTTTTGACTGATCCATCTTGAACTCCTTAAAGATCATGTCAAGGTATGTGCTCTGTGAAAGTCTTATCAGGCATCTTGATCTATCTCTATAGATCTTGATACCCAACATGTAAGCAGTTTTACACAGGTCTTCCTTTGAAAAAATCCATTCAAACAATCCTTTATGCTTTCTAGAAATTCTACATCATTCCTGATCAACAATATGTCATCCACATATACTTATAAAAAATGTTGTAGTGCTCCCACTCACTTTCTTGCAAATACAAGTTTCTTGAAAACTTTGTATAAACTCAAATGCTTTGATCACCTCATCAAAGCGTATGTTCCAACTCCGAGATGCTTGCTCCAGTCCATAGAAGGATCGCTGGAGTTTGCATACCTTTTAGCATCCTTCGGATCAACAAAACCTTCTGGTTGTATCACATACAGCCCTTCCTCGTGGAAACCGTCAAGGAAACTTTGTTTTGACATCCATCTGCCAGATTTCGTAAATGAAAATGCAGCAACTGCTAACATAATTCTAGCAGACTTTAGCATCGCTATGATTGACAAAATCTCATCACAGTCAACTCCTTGAACTTGTCAGAAACTTCTTTGAGACAAGTCGAGCTTCATAAATGGTGACATTACCATCAGCGTCTGTCTTCTTCTTAAAGATCCATTTATTCTCAATGGCTTGCCGATCATCGGGCAAGTCTGCCAAAGTCCATACTTTGTTCTCATACATGGATCATATCTCGGATTTCATGGCTTCCACCCATTTGTTGGAATCAGGGCCCACCATCGCTTCTCCATAGCTCATAGGTTCATCGTTGTCCAACAACATGACCTTTAAGACAGGGTTACCACTTAGAAGTTGTACACACCTTGTCGACCTATCAGGTTTGATAGTAACTTGATCTGAAGCTCCATGATCATCATCATTAGCTTTCTCTTCAACTGAGGTAGGTGCCACAGAAACATTTTTCTATGTTGCGCTACTCTCTGGTTGAAGTAAAGGTTCAACAACCTCATCAAGTTCTATCTTCCTCCCACTCAATTCTTTCGAGAGAAACTCTTTCTCAAGAAAGGACCTGTTCTTAGCGACAAACACTTTGCCCTCAGATCTGAGATAGAAGGTATACCCAATCGTCTTGTTTGGGTATTCTATGAAGACACAATTTTCCGCTTTGGGTTCGAGCTTTTCTGGCCGAAGCATAAGCATCATAGCCCCAAACCTTAAGAAACAACAACTTAGGTTTCTTGCCAAACCATAGTCCATACGGTGTCGTCTCCACGGACTTAGATGGTGCCCTATTTAAAGTGAATGTAATTGTCTCTAATGCATAACCCCAAAAATGATAGCGGTAGATCGGTAAGAGACACCATAGATCGCACCATATCCAATAGGGTGCGATTACGACGTTCGGACACACCATTACGCTATGGTGTTCGAGGCGGCGTCAACTTGAAACGATTCCACCTTGTCTTTAGTGATTGCCAAACTCATAACTTAGATACTCTCCCCTTGATCAAATCGTAGGAACTTGATCTTCTTGTTACGATGATTCTCAACTTCACCCCGAAATTTCTTGAACTTTTCAAACGTTTCAGACTTATGCTTCATTAAGTAAATATACCCATATCTACTCAATTCATTGGTGAAGGTGAGAAAATAACGATATCCACCGTGTGCGTCAACACTCACCGGACCGCACACATCAGCATGTGTGATTTCCAACAAGTCACTTGCCCATTCCATTGTTATAAAGAAAACGGGGTTTTAGTCATCTTGCCAGTGAGGCATGGTTCGCATGTGTCAAGTGATTCAAAATTAAGTGACTTCAAAAGTCCATCGGCATGGAGTTTCTTCATGCGCTTTACACCAATATGACCTAAGCGGCAGTGCCACAAGAAAGTGGTATTATCATTATCAACTCTACATCTTTTGGCATCAATGTTATGAACATGTGTAACACTACGACCGAGATTCAATAAACCATTCACATTGGGTGCATGACCATAGAAGGTATTATTCATGTAAATAGAATAACCATCATTCTCTATCTTAAATGAATAACTATATTGCAATAAACATGATCTAATCATGTTCATGCTCAACGCATACACCAATGCAAACAACATTTATCTGGGTTCAACATTAATCCCGAAGGTAGAGGGAGCGTGAGATGGTGATCATATCATCCTTGGAAACACTTCCAACACATATCGTCACCTCGCCCTTAGCTAGTCTCCGCTTATTCCGTAGCTTTTGTTTCGAAGTTACCAATATTAGCAACTGAACCGGTATCTAATACCCATGTGCTACTAGGAGTACTAGTAAGGTACACATCAATAACACATATATCAAATATACTTTTGTTGAAGTTGCCAGCCTTCTTATCTACCAAGTATTTGAGGCAGTTCCGCTACCAGTGACCTTTCCCCTAATAGAAGCACCTCGTCTCGGGTTTGGGTTCTTGGGTTTCTTCACTAGAGCGGCAACTGGCTTGCCATTCATGAAGTTTCCCTTCCTGCCCTTGCCCTTCTTTGAAACTAGTGGTCTTGTTAACCATCAACACTTGATGCTCCTTCTTGACTTCTACCTTTACGATCTTAAGCACGCATTTAACAGCTCCGGGATCAACTTCCCTTGCATGTTATAGTTCATCACGAAGCTCTAGTTAGCTTGGTGATAGTGACTGGAGAAATCCGTCAATCACTTCTCTTATCTGGAAGATTAACTCCCACTTGATTCAAGCGATTGAAGTACCCAGACATTTTGAGCACATGCTCACTAGCTGAGATATTCTCCTCCATCTTGTAGGCAAAGATCTTGTCAGAGGTCTCAAACCTCTCAACACGGGCATGAGCCTGAAATACCAATTTCAGCTCTTGGAACATCTCATATGTTCCATGGTGTTCAAAATGCTTTTGGAGCCCCGACTCTAAGCCATAAAGCATGGTGCACTAAACTATCAGGTAGTCATCTGAACGTGTCTGCCAGATGTTCACAACATCCACAGACGATGCCAGAGGGGTTGGCACACCGAGCGGTGCATCAAGGACAGAAGCCTTCTGTGTAGCAGTGAGGACAATCCTCAGACTATGGCCCTAGTCCGCACAATTGCTTACAATATCTTTCAACTTAGTCTTTCTCTATGAATGCATTAAAACAAGGAGCTAAAGCGCGAGCTATTAATCCACAACATAATTTGCAAAGACAATTTAGACTATGTTCATGATAATGAGTTCAATTAATCAAAATATTTAATGAACTCCCACTCAGATAGACATCCCTCTAGTCATCTAAGTGATACATGATCCGAATCGACTAGGCCGTGTCCGATCATCACGTGAGACGGACTAGTCATCAACGGTGAACATCAACATGTTGATCGCATCTACTATACGACTCATGTTTGACCTTTCGGTCTCTCGTGTTCCGAGGCCATGTATGTACATGCTAGGCTCATCAAGTCAACCTAAGTGTTTTGCATGTGTAAATCTGGCTTACACCCGTTGTATGCGAATTTTAGAATCTATCACACCCGATCATCACGTGGTGCTTCGAAACAACTAACCTTCGCAAAGGTGCACAGTTAGGGGGACACACATTTCTTGAAATTTTAGGAGGGATCATCTTATTTATGCTACCGTCGTTCTAAGCAAATAAGATGCAAACATGATAAACATCACATGCAATTCATAAAGTGACATGATATGGCCAATATCATCTTGTGCCTTTGATCTCCATCTTCGAGGCACGGCATGATCACCATCGTCACCGGCATGACACCATGATCTCCATCATCTTGTCTTCATGAAGTTGTCTCGCCAACTATTACTTCTACTACTATGGCTAACGATTAGCAATAAAGTAAAGTAATTACGTATGCTTTCATTGACACGCAGGTCATACAATAAATTAAGACAACTCCTATGGCTCCTGTCGGTTGTCATACTCATCGACATGCAAGTCGTGATTCCTATTACAAGAACATGATCAATCTCATACATCACATATATCATTCATCACATCCTTTTGGCCATATCACATCACATAGCATACCCTGCAAAAACAAGTTAGACGTCCTCTAATTATTGTTGCATGTTTTACATGGCTGCTATGGGTTTCTAGCAAGAACGTTTCTTACCTACGCAATGAAGGAAATATGCCCTAGAGGCAATAATAAAGTTATTATTTATTTCCTCATATCATGATAAATGTTTATTATTCATGCTAGAATTGTATTAACCGGAAACATAATACATGTGTGAATACATAGACAAACATAGTGTCACTAGTATCCCTCTACTTGACTAGCTCGTTTATCAAAGATGGTTATGTTTCCTAGCCATGGACAAAAGATTTGTCATTTGATTAACGGGATCACATCATTAGGAAAATGATGTGATTGACTTGACCCATTCCGTTAGCTTAGCACTTGATCGTATAGTATGTTGCTATTGCTTTCTTCATGACTTATACATGTTCCTATGACTATGAGATTATGCAACTCGCGTTTACCGGAGGAACACTTTGTGTGCTACCAAACGTCACAACGTAACTGGGTGATTATAAAGGTGCTCTACAGGTGTCTCCAAAGGTACATGTTGGGTTGGCCTATTTCGAGATTAGGATTTGTCACTCCGATTGCTCGGAGAGGTATCTCTGGGCCCTCTCGGTAATGCACATCACTTAAGCCTTGCAAGCATTGCAACTAATGAGTTAGTTGTGATATGATGTATTACGGAACGAGTAAAGAGACTTGCCGGTAACGAGATTGAACTAGGTATTGGATACCGACGATCGAATCTCTCAAGTAACATACCGATGACAAAGGGAACAACGTATGTTGTTATGCGGTTTGACCGATAAAGATCTTCAGAAAATGTAGGAACCAATATGAACATCCAGATTCCACTATTGGTTATTGACCGAGAACAGTTCTAGGTCATGTCTACATAGTTCTCGAACCCGTAGGGTCCGCACGCTTAACGTTACGAAGACAGTTTTATGAGTTTTGATGTACCGAAGTTTGTTCGGAGTCCCGGATGTGATCACGGACATGACGAGGAGTCTCGAAATGGTCGAGACATAAAGATTAATATATTGGAAGCCTATGTTTGGACTTCGAATAGTTCCGTGAAATCGGATTTCACGGAACACCGGGTTACTGAACCCTCCCGGGGTTAATGGGCCTTAGTGGGCCATGAGGGAGAAGAGGAGGGCCGGCCAGGCAGGCCGTGCCCCCTCCCCTAGTCCGAATAGGACAAGGAAGGGGCGGCGACCCTTTCCTCTTTCCCTCCCCAAGTCCTAGTCCAACTAGGAACGGGGGGCGTCCTACTCCCGGTGGGCGTGGGACTCCTCCGTGCCACCTCCTAGGGCCGGCCGCACCCCTTGCTCCTTTATATACGGGGTAGGGGGCACCCTAGAACACACAAGTTGATCTACGGATCGTTCCTTAGCCATGTGCGGTGCCCCTCCACCATATTCCACCTCGGTCAGATCGTCATGAGTTTAGGCGAAGCCCTGCGCCGTAGAGCATCATCATCATCACCACGCCGTCGTCTGACGGAACTCATCCCCGACACCTGCTGGATCGTAGACCGTGGATCGTCATCGAGCTGAACGATGTACAGAACACGGAGGTGCCGTGACGTTCGTACTTGGATCGGTCGGATCGTGAAGACGCACGACTACATCAACCGCGTTGTCATAACGCCTTCCGCTTTCGGTCTCACGAGGGTGCGTGGACACACTCTCCTCTCGTTGCTATGCATCACCATGATCTTGCGTGTGCGTAGGAATTTTTTGAAATTACTACGTTCCCCAACAAAGGGCATCCGAGCCTGGTTTTATGCGTTGATGTTATATGCACGAGTAGAACACAAGTGAGTTGTGGGCGATACAAGTCATCTTGCTTACCGGCATGTCATACTTTGGTTGGCGGTATTGTGAGATGAAGCGGCCGGACCGACATTACGCCAGACGCTTTACGCGAGACTGGTTTCACCGCCATGAGCACTCGTTGCTTAAAGGTGATTGGCGGGTGTCTGTCTCTCTCACTTTAGTTGAACTGAGTGGCTACGCCGGTCCTTGCGAAGGTTAAAACAGCACCAACTTGACAAACTATCATTGTGGTTTTGATGCATAGGTAAGAACAGTTCTTACTCAGCCCGTAGCAGCCACGTAAAACTTGCAACAACAAAGTAGAGGACGTCTAACTTGTTTTTGCAGGGCATGTTGTGATATGATATGGTTAAGACGTGATGCTATATTTTATTGTATGAGATGATCATGTTTTGTAACCGAGTTATCGGCAACTGGCAGGAGCCATATGGTTGTCGCTTTATTGTATGAAATGCAAACGCCATGTAATTGCTTTAATTTATCACTAAGCGGTAGCGATAGTCGTAGAAGCAATAGTTGGCGAGACGACAACGATGCTACGATGGAGATCAAGGTGTCGCGCCGGTGACGATGGTGATCATGATGGTGCTTGAGATGGAGATCACAAGCACAAGATGATGATGGCCATATCATATCACTTATATTGATTGCATGTGATGTTTATCCTTTATGCATCTTATCTTGCTTTGATTGACGGTAGCATTTTAAGATGATCTCTCACTAAAAAATTATCAAGAAGTGTTCTCCTGGTATGCACCGTTGCCAAAGTTCGTAGTGCCCGGACACCACGTGATGATCGGGTGTGATAAGCTCTCGTCCATCTACAACGGGTGCAAGCCAGTTTTGCACACACGTAATACTCGAGTTAAACTTGACGAGCCTAGCATATGCAGATATGGCCTCGGAACACGGAGACCGAAAGGTCGGCGTGAATCATATAGTAGATATGATCAACATAGTGATGTTCACCATTGAAAACTACTCCATCTCACGTGATGATCGGTTATGGTTTAGTTGATTTGGATCACGTAATCACTTAGATGACTAGAGAGATGTATGTCTAAGTGGGAGTTCTTAAGTAATATGATTAATTGAACTTTAATTTATCATGAACTTAGTCCTAGTAGTATTTTGCAAATTATGTTATAGATCAATAGCTCGCGTTGTTGCTTTCATATGTTTATTTTGATATGTTCCTAGAGAAAATTGTGTTGAAAGATGTTAGTAGCAATGATGCGGATTAGATCCGTGATCCGAGGTTTATCCTCATTGTTGCCTGTAAGAATTATGTCCTTAATGCACCGCTAGGTGATAGACCTATTGCAGGAGCGTATGCAGACGTTATGAACGTTTGGCTAGCTCAATATGATGACTACTTGATAGTTTAGTGCACCATGCTTAACGGCTTAGAATCGGGACTTCAAAGATGTTTTGAACGTCATGAACCATATAAGATGTTCCAGGAGTTGAAGTTAATATTTCAAGCAAATACCCGAGTTGAGAGATGAAGTCTCCAACAAGTTCTATAGCTAAAAGATGGAGGAGAATCGCTCAACTAGTGAGCATGTGCTCAGATTGTCTGGGTACTACAATCGCTTGAATCAAGTGGGAGTTTATCTTCCAGATAAGATAGTGATTGACAGAATTCTCTAGTCACCATCACCAAGTTAGTAGAACTTCGTGATGAACTATAGTATGCAAGGGATGATGAAAATGATTCCCGAGTTTTTCAAGATGATGAAATCGATGAAGGTAGAAATCAAGAAAGAACATCAAGTGTTGATGGTTAACAAGACCACTAGTTTCAAGAAAAGGGCAAAGGGATAGAAGGGAACTTCAAGAAGAACGGCAAGCAAGTTGCTGCTCAAGTGAAGAAGCCCAAGTCCGGACCTAAGCACGAGACTAAGTGCTTCTACCGCAAAGGGACTGGTCATGGAAGCGTAACTACCCCAAGTATTTGGCGGATAAGAAGGATGGCAAAGTGAACAAAGGTATATTTGATATACATGTTATTGATGTGTACTTTACTAGTGTTTATAGCAACCCCTCGGTACTTGGTACTGGTTCAGTTGCTAAGAGTAGTAACTCGAAATGGGAGTTGCAGAATAAACAGAAACTAGTTAAGGGTGAAGTGACGATGTGTGTTGAAAGTAGTTTCAAGATTGATATGATCATCATCGCACACTCCCTATACTTTCGGGATTAGTGTTGAACCTAAATAAATGTTATTTGGTGTTTGCATTGAGCATGAATATGATTTGATCGTGTTTATTGCAATACGGTTATTCATTTAAGTAAGAGAATAAACCGTTGTTCTGCTTACATGAATAAAACCTTATATGGTTACACACCCAATGAAAATGGTTCATTGGATCTCGATCTTAGTGATACACATATTCATAATATTGAAACCAAAAGATGCAAAGTTAATAATGATAGTGCAACTTATTTGTGGCAATCGCCGCTTAGGTCATATTGGTGTAAAGCGCATGAAGAAACTCCATGTCGATGGGATTTTGGAATCACTTGATTATGAATCACTTGATGCTTGCGTAACCTTGCCTCATGGGCAAGATGACTAAGACTCCGTTCTCCGTAACGAGTGGAGCGAGCAACTAACTTATTGGAAATAATACATACCGATGTATGCGATCCGATGAGTGTTAAGGCTCATGGCCGGGTATCAAGTTATTTTCCGACCTTCATAGATGATTTGAGCAGATATGGGTATATCTACTTGATGAAACATAAGTCTGAAACATTTGAAAAGTTCAAAGAATTTCAAAATGAAGTGGAAAATCATCGTGACAAGAAAATAAGGTTTCTACGATCTGATCGCGGAGACAAATATTTGAGTTACGAGTTTGGTCTTCAATTAAAACAATGTGGAATAGTTTCACAAATTCATGCCACCTGAAACACAACATCATAATGGTGTGTCCGAACGTCATAACCGCATTTCTTTATTGGATATAGTACAATCTATGATGTTTCTTACCGATTTACCAATATCGCTTTTGGGATCATGCATTAGAGACAGCTTGCATTCACGTTAAATAGGGCACCATCTAAATCCGTTGAGACGACACTATATGAACTGTGGTTTAGCAAGAAACCAAAGTTGTCGTTTCTTAAAGTTTGGGGTTGTGATGCTTATGTGAAAAGTTTCATCCAGATAAGCTCAAACCCAAATCGAAGAAATGCGTCCTCATAGGATACCCAAAGGAGACTGTTGGGTACACCTTCTATCACAAATCCGAAGACAAGACATTCGTTGCTGAGAATGGATCCTTTCCAGAGAAGGAGCTTCTCTCGAAAGACGTGAGTGGGAGGAAAGTAGAACTTGATAAGGTAATTGTACCTTCTCCCTTATTGGAAAGTAGTTCATCACAGAAATTTGTTCCTGTGACTACTACACCAATTAGTGAGGAAACTAATGATGATGATCATGTAACTTCAGATCAAGTTACTACCGAACCTCGTAGGTCAACCAGAGTGAGATCCGCACTGCAGTGGTACGGTAATCCCATTCGGAGGTCATGTTACTTGACCATGACGAACCTACGAACTATGAGGAAGCGATGATGAGCCCAGATTCCGCAAAATGGTTTGAGGCCATGAAATCTGAGATATGATCCATGTACGAGAACAAAGTATGGACTTTGATGGATTTGCCCGATGATCGGCAAACCATAGAAAATAAATGGATCTTCAAGAGGAAGACGGACGTTGATAGCAGTGTTACTATCTACAAAGCTAGACTTGTCGAAAAAGGTTCTTGACAAAGTTCAAGGTGTTGATCACATGAAATTTTCTCACTCGTAGCGATGCTTAAGTCTGTCCAAATCATGTTAGCAATTGCCTCATTTTTATGAAATCTGGCAAATGGATAAACAAAACTACATTCCTTAATGGATTTAAAGAAGATTTGTATATGATGCAACCAAAAGGTTTTGTCAATCCTAAAGGTGCTGACAAAATACGCAAGCTCCAGCGATCCATCTATGGACTGGTGCAAGCATCTCGGAGTTGGAATATATGCTTTGATAAGTTGATCAAAACATATACTTTTATCTGAACTTCAAGTGAAGCCCGTATTTACTAGAAAGTGAGTGGGAGCACTACAACATTTCGATAAGTATATGTGAATGACATATTGTAGATCGGAAATAATGTAGAATTATTCTTCAAAACATAAAGGAGTGATTGAAAGGAGTTTTTTCAAAGAAAGACCTCAGTGAAGCTGCTTACATATTGAGCATCATGATCTATAGAGATAGATCAAGAAGCTTGATAAGTTTTTCAATGAGTACATACCTTGACATGATTTTGAAGTAGTTCAAAATGGAACAGTCAAAGAAAGAGTTCTTGCACGTGTTACAAGGTGTGAAATTGAGTAAGACTCAAAACCCGACCACGGTAGAAGATAGAAAGAGAATGAAAGTCATTCCCTATGCCTTGGCCATAGGTTCTATAAAGTATGACATGTCGTGTACCAGATCTATTGTATACCCTACACCGAGTTTGGCAAGGAGTACAATAGTGATCTAGGAGTAGATCATCGACAATGGTCAAAATTATCCTTAGTGGAATAAGGATATGTTTCTCGATTATGGAAGTGACAAAAGGTTAGCCGTAAAGGGTTACGCCGATGCAAGTTTTGACACCGATCTGGATGACTCTAAGTCTCGATCTAGATACATATTGAAAGTGGGAGCAATTAGCTAGAGTAGCTCCGCAGAGCATTGTAGACATAGAAAATTGCAAAATACATAACGGATCTAAATGTGAAAGACCCGTTGACTAAGATTCTCTCACAAGCAAAACATGATCACACCTTAGTACTCTTTGGGTGTTAATCACATAGCGATGTGAACTAGATTACTGAATCTAGTAAACCCTTTGGGTGTTGGTCACATGGCGATGTGAACTATGGGTGTTAATCACATGATGATGTGAACTATCGATGTTAATCACATGGTGATGTGATCTAGATTATTGACTCTATTGCAAGTGGGAGACTGAAGGAAATATGCCCTAGAGGCAATAATAAAGTTATTATTTATTTCCTCATATCATGATAAATGTTTATTATTCATGCTAGAATTGTATTAACCGGAAACATAATACATGTGTGAATACATAGACAAACATAGTGTCACTAGTATGCCTCTACTTGACTAGCTCGTTTATCAAAGATGGTTATGTTTCCTAGCCATGGACAAAAGAGTTGTCATTTGATTAACGGGATCACATCATTAGGAGAATGATGTGATTAACTTGACCCATTCCGTTAGCTTAGCACTTGATCGTATAGTATGTTTCTATTGTTTTCTTCATGACTTATACATGTTCCTATGACTATGAGATTATGCAACTCGCGTTTACCATAGGAACACTTTGTGTGCTACCAAACGTCACAACGTAACTGGGTGATTATAAAGGTGCTCTACAGGTGTCTCCAAAGGTACATGTTGGGTTGGCGTATTTCGAGATTAGGATTTGTCACTCCGATTGTCGGAGAGGTATCTCTGGGCCCTCTCGATAATGCACATCACTTAAGCCTTGCAAGCATTGCAACTAATGAGTTAGTTGTGAGATGATGTATTACGGAACGAGTAAAGAGACTTGCCGGTAACAAGATTGAACTAGGTATTGGATACCGACGATCGAATCTCGGGCAAGTAACATACCGATGACAAAGGGAACAACGTATGTTGTTATGCGGTTTGACCTATAAAGATCTTCGTAGAAAATGTAGGAACCAATATGAACATCCAGGTTCCACTATTGGTTATTGACAGAGAATAGTTCTAGGTCATGTCTACATAGTTCTCGAACCCGTAGGGTCCGCACGCTTAACATTACGAAGACAGTTTTATGAGTTTTGATGTACCGAAGTTTGTTCGGAGTCCCGGATGTGATCACGGACATGACGAAGAGTCTCGAAATGGTTGAGACATAAAGATTAATATATTGGAAGCCTAAGTTTGGACTTCGGAATAGTTCCGGGTGAAATCGGGATTTCACCGTAACACCGGGTTACTAACCCTCCCGGGGTTAATGGGCCTTAGTGGGCCATGAGGGAGAAGAGGAGGGCCGGCCGGGGCAGGCCGCCGCCTCCCCTAGTCCAAATAGGACAAGGAAGGGGGCGGCGCCTTTCCTCTTCCCTCCCCCAAGTCCTAATCCAACTAGGAAGGGGGAGTCCTACTCCCGGTGGGAGTAGGACTCCTCGGCCGCCTCCTCCTAGGGCCGGCCGCACTTCTTGCTCCTTTATATACAGGGGGGGGCACCCTAGAACACACAAGTTGATCTACGGATCGTTCCTTAGCCGTGTGCGGTGCCCCCCTCCACCATATTCCATCTTGGTCGTATCGTCGCGGAGTTTAGGCGAAGCCCTGCGCCGGTAGAGCATCATCATCGTCACCACGCCGTCGTGCTGACGGAACTCATCCCCGACACCCTGCTGGATCGGAGACCGGGATCGCCATCGAGCTGAACGTGTGCGAGAACACGGAGGTGCCGTCGTTCGGTACTTGGATCGGTCGGATCGTGAAGACGCATTTACTACATCAACCGCGTTGTCATAACGCTTCCGCTTTCGGTCTACGAGGGTACGTGGACACACTCTCCCCTCTCGTTGCTGTGCATCACCATGATCTTGCGTGTGCGTAGGAAATTTTTTGAAATTACTACGTTCCCCAACACGCAAAAGCCACAATGGTGATATGCCAATTGCTATTTACACTTCATAAGGACCGTCTTCATCGAATTCGATCCGACTAAAGTGGGAGAGATAGACACCCGCTAGCCACCTTATGCATCAAGTGCATGTCAGTCGGTGGAACTTGTCTCACGTAAGAGTACGTGTAAGGTCGGTTCGGGCCGCTTCATCCCACAATGCCGCCGAATCAAGATAATACTAGTAACGGTAAGCAAATTGAACAAATCATCGCCCACAACTACTTTGTGTTCTACTCGTGCATAGAATCTACGCATAGACCTAGCTCATGATGCCACTGTTGGGGAACGTAGTAATAATTAAAAAAATTCCTACGTGTCACCAAGATCAATCTAGGAGATGCTAGCAACGAGAGAGAGAGAGAGAGAGAGAGAGAGGGAGTGCATCTTCATACCCTTGAAGATCGCTAAGCGGAAGCGTTACAAGAACGCGGTTGATGGAGCTGTACTCGCGGCGATTCAAATCACGGAAGATCCGATCTAGCGCCGAACGGACGGCGCCTCCGCGTTCAACACACGTACAGCCCGGGGACGTCTCCTCCTTCTTGATCCAGCAAGAGTAGAGGATAAGTTGAGGGAAAGCTCCGGTAACACGACGGCGTGGTGGTGGTGGATCTCGTGGTTCTCTGGCAGGGCTTCGCCAAGCACTATGGAGGAGGAGGAGGTGTTGGAGGAGGAGAGGGCTGCGCCAGGGGAAGGGGTGTGGCTGCCCTCTCTTTCCCTCACTATATATAGGGGAAGGGGGTGGAGGAGGCGCCCTAGGGTTCCCTAGGGGAGGGGTGGCGGCCACAGGGGAAACCCTAGATGGGTTTGGGCGCCCCCACCCCTAGGAAACTTGCCCCCGCCGGGAGGGGTGGCTGCCCTAGGGGAGGCGCTCCCACCTCTCCACGTTATGTGATATGGGGTGGAAGGGGTGCACAACCCCTTAGTGGGCTGATGTGCCCCCTCCCCTTGGCCCATAAGGCCCCCCCAACACTTGCCGGGGCCTCCGAAACACCTTTCGATCACGCTGGTCGTCACCCGGTACTCCCAGAACAATTCCGGACTCCAATACCCTTCGTCCCAATATATCGATCTTCACCTCTGGACCATTCCGGAGTTCCTCGTCACGTCTATGATCTCATCCGGGACTCCGAACAACCTTCGTTAACCACATACTATTTCCCATAACAACTCTAGCGTCACCGAACCTTAAGTGTGTAGACCCTACGGGTTCGAGAACCATGCAGACATGACCGAGACACCTCTCCGGCCAATAACCAATAACAGATCTGGATACCCATATTGGCTCCCACATGTTCCACGATGATCTCATCGGATGAACCACGATGTCGGGGATTCAATCAATCCCGTATACAATTCCCTTTGTCTATCGGTATGTTACTTGCCCGAGATTCGATCGTCGGTATCCCTATACCTTGTTCAATCTCATTCTTGCAAGTCTCTTTACTCGTTCCAGAACGCATGATCCCGTGGCTAACTCCTTAGTCACATTGAGCTCATTATGATGATGCATTACCGAGTGGGCCCAGAGATACCTCTCCGTCATACGGAGTGACAAATCCCAGTCTCGATTCGTGCCAACCTAACAGACACTTTCGAAGATACCTGTAGTGCACCTTTATAGCCACTCAGTTACGTTGTGATGTTTGATACACCCAAAGCACTCCTACGGTATCCGGGAGTTTGCACAATCTCATGGTCTAAGGAAATGATACTTGACATTAGAAAAGCTCTAGCAAATGAACTACACAATCTTCTGCTATGCTTAGGATTGAGTCTTGTTCATCACATCATTCTCCCAATGATGTGATCCCGTTATCAATGGCATCCAATGTCCATGGCCAGGAAACCATGACCATCTATTGATCAACGAGCTAGTCAACTAGAGGCTTACTAGGGACATGTTGTGGTCTATGTATTCACACATGTATTACGGCTTCCGGTCAATACAATTATAGCATGAACAATAGACAATTATCATGAACAAGGAAATATAATAATAACCATTTTATTATTTCCTCTAGGGCATATTTCCAACAACATACTCAGGGAGAACACTTTGATCTTGAAATTAAGTGAAGGGATCATCTTATAATGCTACCGTCGTTCTAAGCAAAATAAGATGCATAAAGGATAAACATCACATGCAATAAAAAATATGTGACATAATATGGCCATCATCATCATCTTGTGCTTTTGATCCCCATCTTCAAAGCATTGGCATGATCTCCATCATCACCAGCACGACACCTTGATCTCCATCGTAGCGTCGAGGTCGTCTCGCCAACTGTTGCTTCTACAACTATTGCTAACGCATAGCGATAAAGTAAAGCAATTACATGGCGCTTAAGTGATTGACACGCAGGTCATACAATAATTAAAGACAACCCTAAGGCTCTTGCCGGTTGTCGTACTCATAAACATGCAAGTCGTGAACTTATTACAAAACATGATGACCTCATACATCAACATATCTCACATCATATCTTGACCATATCACATCACAACATGCCCTGCAAAAACAAGTTAGACCTCCTCTACTTTGTTATTGCAAGTTTTACGTGGCTGCAATGGACAACTAGCAAGAACCGTTCTTCCCTACGCAAAACCACAACCGTGATTATCAAGTTTGCTATTTTAACCTTCTTCAGGGATCGGCCGTAGTCAAATTCGATTCAACTAAAGTAGGAGAAAGAGACAGCCGCCAGCCACCTTTATGCAAAACAAGTTGCATGTTAGTCGGGGGAACCGGTCTCATGTACGTGGACATGTAAGGTTGGTCTGGGCCGCTTCATCCCACAATACCGCCGAATCAAAATAAGATGTTGGTGGTAAGCAGTATGAACATCACCGCCCACAACACCTTTGTGTTCTACTTGTGCATATCATCTACGCAAAGACCTGGCTCATGATGCCACTCATGGGGCATGGAAAACAAAAAGAAAATCTACGCACACGCAAGATCTATCGAAGGGTTTATAAACGCGTTTGATGTAGTCGTACACCTTCATGATTCGTCCCGATCAAGTACCGAACGTATGGCACCTCCGCGTTTAGCACACGTTCAGCTTGATGACGTCCTCGCCTTCTCGATCCAGCAAGAGAGGTGAAGTAGTAGATGAGTTCTGGCAGCACGACGGCTTGGTGACGGTGGCAATGAAGAACAATCTCCGCGGGGCTTTGCCAAGCACAACGGAAACTATGACGAAGGATAAAATAGAGGGAACGGGGTTGCCGACACACGGCTTGGTGAATCTTGATGTGTTCCAGGTGCTAGCCCTGCCTATTTAATTATATGTTGAGCCCTGGGTTCATTTCTTGGAGAAAGAGCCTCCTCAAAGTTGGTTTGGCATGCAAGGCAAGAGTCCTTCTCAGACTCCAGGACCAGACGCCAGGGTCCTTGGCGTCTGGCCCCAGATGCCAGGGTCCCTGGCCTTCGCAAAACTTCCTTTTGCACCTTCCTAAAACCACGTGGGCTTTACCCCTTGGCCCAAATAAAGTGTTCTCGTACCAGAACATTTCGGGAAACATCCAAAACCCCTTCGGAAACCAAACACTATTATCCCATATATCAATCTTTACCTTCGGACTATTCCGGAGCTCCTCGTCATGTCCGTGATCTCATCCAGGACTCCGAACAACATTCAGTCACCAACAAACATAACTCATATAATAGTATATCGTCAACGAACGTTAAGCATGCTGACCCTATGGGTTCGAGAATGATGAAGACATGACCGAGACGCTTCTCCGGTCAATAACCAATAGAGGGACCTGGATGCCCATATTGGTTCCTACATATTCTACGAAGATCTTTATCGGTCAAACCTTTATGACAACATACGTAGTTCCCTTTGTCCATCGGTATGTTACTTGCCTGAGATTTGATCGTCGGTATCTCCATACCTAGTTCAATCTCGTTACTAGTAAGTCTCTGTACTTTTTCCGTAATACATCATCTTGTAACTAACTCCTTAGTCACTTTGCTTGCAAGCTTCTTGTGATGTTTTATTACTGAGAGGGCCTAGAGATACCTCTCCGTCACGCGGAGTGACCAATCCCAATCTCGATCCATGCAAACTCAACAGACACCTTCGGAGATACCTATAGAGAATCTTTATGATCACCCAGTTACGTTGTGACGTTTCATAGCACACAAGGTATTTCTCCGGTATTCCGGTATCCGGGAGTTGCATGATCTTATGGTCGAAGGAATATGTATTTGACATTAAGAAAGTAGTAGCAATAAACTAAACAATCATATGCTAAGCTAATGGATGGGTCTTGTCCATCACATCATTCTCCTAATGATGTGATCCCGTTATCAAGTGACAACACATGTCTATGGTTAGGAAACCTTAACCATCTTTTGTTCAACGAGCTAGTCGAGTAGAGGCATACTAGGGACACGGTATTTGTTTATGTACCCACACATGTATTTAAATTTTCAGTCAATAAAATTGTAGCATGAATAATAAACCTTTATCATGATTAAGGAAATATATTAGTAACCATTTTACTATTGCCTCTAGGGCATATTTCCATCACCGACAACATATATCGTGTGGCAAAAGGAACAAAAGTGTGATGTACAGGTTCACCTAACCAGCTTCATCGGACACTTGGAATCAGCATGCTTTGCTAGAGGTCGCTACCGAATAGCCGAGCCGGATGTGATCTGACCACGACCAAGTGAACGAGAACCTAAGGGGTCGCGCGTTTAAGGGAAGGAATCTGAGAGGCCGGATCCGACTCCATGAGTCAAGTGTGATCCTACTCGGACTTGGATCCACACCGAATAGACTTTGGGCTTTAGGATCCGTGCGAGGGCCAAGTGTTGAGCCCATGACAGATGCCTATATATAGTGGGGGTGCGGCACACTCATTTGATTGATCGTTTTTTGGGTGCCGTCACTAGGGCTTTGCATGTGTTGCAAGTAGCCACCTCCACTCGCCGCCGGCTGTGTGATCGGACCTAGCAGTCCGCCGCATGGTGTTCCTCCTGCATGCGCAGATACCATTAGAGGCGGTTCACTTGAGCCGCTCCGGTGAACCAGTATGTGGGATCCGACGACCGGTTGTTCGAGGGAGATCGGACAAGGAGGATACGATCCACGCAGACACGCTGCCCCAACTCTTCTTCCGCTACACGACACCACGAGTCTAGTGGTGACGATCCATGATCCATCTCCTGTAGCATGTTCTTGGTTGTTCTGCGTGTAGGAAAATTTTAATTTGTAGTCGAAGCACCCTACTGTAGAACCCAACACATTTCTGAGCTAACTAAAGTTGGAGAAATTCACAAGGGCAAGCTGGAGAAGATCAAGGGGATTTGTGAGGAAGATTCTATCATTGAGTTTAGTGGTTGAGACTTAGTCTTCTCTAGTGCTATTGTATGCAGTATGCTACCTATCTATCTACTTTTCTTCCTATTGTTGTAAGCACTATAGTACCTATCCATATTGCTGGTGTTGCAATGGTATGAACTATGTATGAGGTTAGTTTGGGTCCTATCTATTATTGTATGCACTATGCTATGTATCTAAATTGTTTGTGTGGACTATCTATGGAGTCCACTTATCTATAACGTTGTTGCCAAGATCGATGATACAAGAATCAATAACATGCACATAGAACTAGCACGTGACTTGTGATATACAAATTGAAACAAACACCACAACAAAGACTCATAACATTCACCTGGAGTATAACAGGTTGCATACTCTTACCTAAGTGGGCATAAGAAGTACAATTCATACAAGTGGTTAATAAAAGAGGTAATACCAAGGATCACAACAAGGACCCATATGATTGCTTGCTAGCTAGCCTAATAGTTGATCACATTGTTTGCATTAGGCATTACAAACTAAGATTAGTAGATCTACAAAATATACCACCAACATCATTAGCTTCTTGGTGTTCCATGGCCTGTCATATATATTGGCCTAGTATATACTTAGACTCCGAGCTACCACCTCACTCCTCTAGGATGGACTTGATCTTTTGAAGCTTCTCCTTACTACCTTGTCCCATTTCCCTCTAGGGGAGGTCGAATTGGGGAGGGGGAAGGACTCCTCCTTCCCCCTTGGCCGGCTCAAGGGATGTGAGTCCTTCCCCTCCTATTGGCAGTCCATCCTCCCCACCTATCACTACTAGGGAAAAGCCTATACACAGAATCTTACCAGCATCGTGTTTTAAAATAAGGCGCTGCTGCTATATAGCAGTAGCGCTCAGTGAAACTTCATTCTTTGAAATAAAATTAGCGATGGCTGCCGCCTCAAAGCCGCTGCCATCGCTATAATTCCCTGGCCCCGCCGTGAAGCTAGTTTTAGCAAAGAAGCGTTAAGCGAAGAGCGCCACTGCTACAGATCATAGCACTAGCGCATTCCAGTAATACCCGCTACTGCTAAGTTTACTAAAAAAATTAGTCCCACCTCGCTCCGCGAAGAGGGTTTCTACCACCTTAAATATGTTACTTCTCAAACTATCACAAGCACTTGGTCTTCACTGAACTCTATGTGTAAAATTTGTGGCCGCAATATGAGTCTTCCCCGGTTACTAAACCGGTGAGGACTCATATTGACAAATCAGATTGTACACAAAAAGATCATTGCTGATCAATGTATTTTTGATGTCTATTTTTACATGCTGACACATAGTAGTAGCGTTCTTTCTGAAAGGCGCTCATCGCTAGGTCGCTTAGCAAGAGCGCCTTTCTCTATAGCGCGCTCTTGCTAAGCCATTCCATCTCCCACCCCCACTCTCATATATCCGATCCACTCACACTCACACTCACTCGATCTCCCTCAACCCCCCCCTGCTGGTCCTCCCTGCCGCCTCCTCCCTTTGCGCCACCGTCACCTTCTCCTCCTCGCTGGACTCGGTACCGCCCTCCTCCTCCGTCCTCCCTCCACTCACCGCTGTCCGGCCCCTCCTTGCTCTGTCTTCCTCCTCCGTCCTCCCTCCACTCGCCGCCGGCCGGCCCCTCCTCGCTCCGCCTTCCTCCTCTGTCCTACTCTCTTCCCTCCTCGAGTCGCCTCCTTCTCCCTCCTCCCTCCTCCATCGACAACCGCTCCTCCCTGCTACATTTTGATTTAGTAGGCTAGTTCATAAGCAACATTTTGATTTAGTTGATATGATTTAGTTGATTTAGTAGGCTAGTTGATTTAGAACATTTTGATTTAGTTGATTTAGTATGCTAGTTGATTTAGTAGGCTGGTTGATTTAGTTGATTTAGTATGCACCATTTTATTTGTTATTTTTTCTGTACATGGATAGCTAGATGCTTTTGTTTTTCTGTAATAAGTTTTTTTTGGCAAAATGTAGGTGCCAATTTAGTTAAATTTGCCACTTTTTTAATCAATTATCTTAGGCAATAGGGGTCAAATTAGATGAAATGTCTTGGTAGGTGGTACCCTGATTTGGTAGATATTTGTGAAAAGTTTTTTCGGCAATAGGTGCCACTGCTTTGGTAGGTGGTACCTTGTCATCTAATATGTTACTAGATCTTAAGATTATAATTGTCCATCAAATTGCTTCTCATGGAAGAACCAAAAATATCACATGGTACTATTTTTCTTTCCTGTGAAATGGATCGTTAATCCTTTGCTCATATTGCTTTAGGAAAATGGCGCCACCACCACCACCACCATGTCGACTGTGCAAGTCAAGGTGCGCCAGCAGCCTTGCAACTAGCAAGATGTTCGGCATCTACATCCAGCTGAGTTTTCGTCATGCGGCGGTAAGAAATTAGATGAAATGTAACAACTATTTTTACTTTTAGTGTTGGCATTACTGCATTGTGTCATTTTGTTTTTTACACAAATCGTCCCATGCAATGTGAGGTTGAAATTTAACAAGCTGACAGGAGACACTGTGACATTTGAGGCTCCTAGGGGGCCGTATAATCGTGGGAGGTCGAGAAAGGACGCAATATGTCACAGATTGGAGGAGATGGATGGGCCCGTTTCCTCGCCCGCATGCGTCTTGCTTGTGGTGAGTTGATCAGCTTCTCCTTCAGAGCAGAAAGACCCAAGCTGGCCGTCATTTATATCAACCTGGTGGAAGATGATGAAGATGATGAAGATGACGAAGGTGATGAAGATAATGAGGACCCACTCGATGAAGATGATGAGAACCCACTTCATTAGGGAGGAAGAAGAGCATTAGCCATCTTGCAAAGGAATCGCAAGCCAACTACCAATATCTAAAGAGAGATAATAGATATGGGAACACAACTATCACATGCCCTATGTCGGCGCTGGATTAGAAGTCGTCGAGGTAGGAGGGGGGACATTCCAACACGCCATCGCTGCCACCACCTCGTTGATGCCGCCGAGGTAACAAAAACATAAGGAGAAAAAACATAATGGACCGATAGATCCCCACTCCTCTTGCCACTGATGAGGCCGTTAGACACGGAAGAAGAGGGGGGCCTATGCGATGATGTAGGGGAGAGCTCTTGTGGCTACTAGGGCTGGCTTGCTCCAATGCGTGTCTACATGCGGGTCAAGACGAGCAATAGGTTGTTGCTAGGCATCTCCTAATAACCTGTGGTCTATAGACTAACCTAAAATCCTAGGGTGGGCGGCAGCCTACCCTGCCCACCCTAGATCTGCCCTTGAGTACATGCATGCTTTGTGAACAATAAATTGAGGTAGAGGATCAAGGGATGCTTCGCGGACCGGCCCAATACACATATTATAGAGGCGTGTGACCGTTTGCCGTTGGGCTATCAAGGACGCGCCAAAGTGCACTGCTCTTACAAAAAGGCTAGTGAGGTTCTTTCAAGAAAAAAAAAGACGTGATTGCAAGTAGCTTCTATTCGGCGGTTGAGGTGCAAAACGACCACTATAGTGTACACCTGGACGGGCTCTTTTGCGCATGACCCTGGTTTGTATAGATTAAACGATTATAATTTGGAAAACTATTTGTGAATTAAAAAAATAATACAATTTGAGTAAAACTTAAGATTTTAAAAATCACAAATTCAAACATGTTCATGAAAATGAAAAAGTTCATGATTTTTTAAAGATAAGCAAGAATTAAGAAAGAAGGGAAACATGAAAAGAAAAACTGCTCCCTCCAATCAGAATTAATTGATGCAGTCTCTATACAATGTAAGTAAGACATTGTATAGAGGTTGCGTTAATTAATGGGCGACGCTACGCGTCCGCCGGCTGATCTTTCACAAAGATCAGCCGGATCGTGAGCCGTCAGATGTAGCGTGTCGAGCGGCCAAGCGACGCCTCCATCATTGCAACAAAAGTCTTGTTGCAGATTTATTTTTGCAACAGAGGTCTTGTTGCAGAATTTTATTTTTGCAACAGAAGTCTTGTTATATATTTTTTTTTTGCAACAGAGGTCTTGTTGCAGAATTTTCTTTTTGCAACAGAAATCTTGTTACAGAATTTTTTTTGCAACAAAGATGTTGTAGATTTTTTTATCTTCACTTTTTTGCAACACAGGAGTTGTTGCGGAAGGAACTTCTGCAACACACGTAATGTTGCAGAAAATTTGCAATGGAAATCATGTGGCAGAAACACCATGTCGTCGCCGTTCGCCTCTGTCTTTTTCAGCTCTGTCGTTGCAATTGCAATAGGGGGTGGTCGGTGATGGTCGGGGGGCGATGGCAGGAGGTCGTCGACGACCGTGCCAAGCAGAGCCGGATGCTCCACTGCGGCCGACGGACCTGCGACGACTGATGTGGTGGAGGCAGCAGATGACCGTGATCTGCAGTTGCAAGCACGTGGGCACAAGGTCACGTGAACAGGTGTCACACGAGCGAAGCGGCTGATGAACCCAGAAATTAGCCGGTTGATTGGAAGAGTTTTCCTTAATTAATTCGGAAGGGAGTGATAAAAAGTGTATAGAAGAAAGAAAAAAAGATAACGAGCCAAAAGAATCTAGAAGCTTCCCAAAAGTAGGAGGGGCTGGAAGCTTGCATGGGCCAGCCCATATAAAACATGTGTAGAAAGGTTTGGGCTCTGTCTACCAACAAGGTAGTATTCAGCGCCTTAAGCGCCAAATAGGATATTCCATGTCTCCACGGGTTAAAGTGAGCATAGTTCCCCTAAATCCCCATGAAAAAAATTCCTCTAAATAAAAAAAAAGTGCACGCGAGAAAAGTCACGAGATCCTGGTTCAAAGGAAAAAAGTAGCGAGCACGTTGAGGCTGCCTCCTCCATGTCGTCGGTCGCACGTGATCGGAGTAGCATACGCGATTCATTCAGCCGTGCCCGGTCGGCGCATGTGTCCGCGTACTCTACTCTATAGTACATCTTCCATTCGTCATTTCGTCCCATACTCGTGGGCCGGCGTGTTGTTTAGGCCAACTCCATCATACAACTGCAAACGGACGCCCGTTTTGTCTGAATTTTACTTCTTCCATCCGAAAATACTTGTCATCAAAATGAATAAAAGATAATGTGTCTAGATGTATATTAGTTCTAAATACATTCTTTTCTATCCATTTTGATGACAACTATTTTTGGACGGAGGGAGTATCTGTTTAGGATGGTAATAAAGACAAAAATAGACATGTGTGTCCAGCTTAGGTTCGAGACGCCTACCGTAGCAACTAACCCTAAAACGTCTACTGTCGTCCGCGCCCGCCGTGGCCGCTCGCGCTCGCTCATCGGAACGCTCTCCCACGCCTTGCTCCTGTCCAGCCCGTAGCCCACGCGCCGCCTTGCGCCTTACGCTTCATTGCGCCGATGCACTTACGCCGCCTTGCCGCCGCTGCATGCCACGCCAGCCATGCTCGCCTCGCCCTGCATGCCCCGCCGCTTTCGCCAGGCTCGCCTGCCTCCTCAGACGCCTTACGCCTGAAGCCGCTGCACTCGTGCCCCCTTACAGCCCTGCCTTCGCCTCGCTCGCCTCATGCTTGGACCACACATCGTTTCCTCGCCGCCGCTTGCCATGTTGGTGGCTCTCGCTCGCTGCCTCGCATTCCACACGCCAGCGCCCTTCGCTTCATTCGCCTCGCGCCGGCGACATTCTCGCACCCGGCCTTGCCTGCCACGCTCGTCCCTACGGAGTGTCGCTTGCTTGTCCACCAGGCGGAGAGAGAAATGAAGGAGAGAGAGCGGGATGACACATGGGGTCAGGGGAGGAGGGACATGCAGCGGACGAGGACGCCACAGAGACGTCCGTTTCGTGTCCGCTTTATCCCAAAGCCAGCTCAAGTTTGGGTCACGAACAGGGTCAAACGGACAGAAAACGGACAGAAAAATAAGATGGGGTTGCGCGTTGGGTCGTTAGTTTTGTTTTTTTTACCCCAAACGAACGGGGCCGGACAAGATGGGTCGCGCGGTGGAGATGACCTTAGTCCGGCCGGATGACGGCAGCGCAATACATAATTTTGACCGAAGGAAATCCGTTTTGCTAGATCGACCACGTAGCAGCGCCTCCTGATTTTCCCGCGGCGGTCGTGAACTGCACGCCCGGTCATGCGACTCGCGCTGCAAACTTCAGTTCGCCCAGTCCTTCCGGATAGACGCGTCCTTGTCCTTGGCAATGAATTCAGGCGAATATGAGGTCCTCCGGTGGCGGCGGATAAACACATCGGCGCCATACGCGTGCGCACCGGCCGATGGGCCACGCGTGTCCGCGCGGTGACGGGTGCGTGGGCGGTGGGAGGATCGATCGGCGGGCATGTGTCTGTACAGGTACGCGCTGTTGGTGTGTTCCGGCGGGAATGGCACCAGGTAGCAACGCGCCAAGCCGAAGGCCGGTGACGTGTTTTGTATCTTCCTCTTATTTTGGAAGCGGCGGTGACGCTTTCGGCTCGCCGATAGAAACATGCGAGAGGGCGCGTCGTGGACCGAACCGGATTGTCGGCTGCTCTTGCACGGGGATAACATGCACACTCGCACACTGCTACTCACCGTAACCACCCACTAATAAGAGTACGATTATCCTGATTTTACCCATTTTTTTGTATGTGGCAGCATGTACGTGTAACGCTGCAAATATCCAACAAAACAATTGTTCATTCAAAATGATTGTAAAGAATACACTAACATTTTTTTGAACAGGGGTAGGGGCTCAAATGCCCAAGCTGCCATTTCATATCAAAATTAATACAACACTGCATAGAGGACGTAAAAGCAAAAATATATATTACAAGATGGTCCTTCCTTTTTGTAAATAGGTACCCAAACCATACAAGAGGACCACGGTTGAGTCCAGTCACATGTAGCGATCTCGCCGAAGACTCCATGGCCACTGTCTTCGACACAAGCCTTGGGCCTCACGTGGAGGTTGAAGATGGCATACCAGAAGCAAATACCCTTGATGATCTGCAACTTATGTGGCCGAGGTCAATGCAATGGGATGAAGGAAACGTAGGACCCACAAGGTAGCTTGCAATCCCTAGAGAACTCCGGCTCGGCGAAGACAGTACTCGGATCCATCTCTCCCCGTTTCGCCCTACACCACGCCGGTGAAGAAGAAGAAGAAGAAGGATAACCCCAAATCTCTCCCAAGCTTATTGAAAGTGCTTATGCCAAAACCACAGCCTCTTGCCGTCCTCCACCATGCAAGTGGGTCAAAGGAGGAGGAAGACGAGCTCCATACATCGTTCGTTGGCAACGGAGCAAAGCACGCCGATGACATGTCGCCAAACCACGCCATAACGCGCACGACTACTATCCTAACATACACAAGGAGGACATGCACACCTCTGGGCAACCATCGATGTTGGACAAAGCGTTTAATCGGGCCAGGAAGCTCTGGTTGAGTTCCAAAAGGGGGGCGAAGACGAAAATAGGGGGAACAGGAGCATAACCCCCTTCCTCCCCGCTGAACGCTGTCACTCATGGGCGTCGGCCACGCTTAACCTCTTCAGGCGCCCCCTCCCCTTCCTCCTCGCTATCGTTGCTTGCCAGCTGGCCTGCCCGGGCGACGCTGGTGGCGGTGCTCTGCCTTTCCTCTCGGTGTCCACGGCTGGGACGGAGACCCCCGGCAGTGTCTCTAGGGCGGCGGCGTGGGTTCTGGCGCGAAGCGAGAGCGAAGCCTGGACGGGCGGCGCTGGTTCGGCGCAGGCACGCTGCAGATCTAGGCCTTCGCCCCATCCGGCTCGGGCGGGCCGGCGGCGGGTCTGCTTCATGGCTTCCGGTGAGGCGTAGGGCGATGAGGGTAGGTGCTGCCGCCATCGCCGGCTTTGCTGCGGATGGCTACGGGGGCTTAAGGCCGTTTGAACTGGCCGGTGGCTTGACATGCCCTGTTGCTACGTCCGGACGGCTACCGCGACGGTGCCGGAGGTTCTGACCTCCCGCGCAACGGCGGTGGAGGTGGTTCCCTCCCGTTCAGCTTCGATGCTGCTTCTCCCTCTGCGGGCGCTTCTCTCCGGTCCTCGTGGCCTCGTGTTGGTGTTTGCAGTGAGGCGGCATGGGTGGTGGCGCAACCGCGATGGCGCATAGTGGTGGGCGGCAGTCTGGCTGGTCGGCCCCGGTCCGTTGGGCGGCGGGGTTGGAGTGCGGGAGAAATCCTTGCCGGTTCTTCGGCTCCGATGGGATGACACCTGCGGGTGCCATCATTCCTTCCTGGAGGGTGTCGGTGATATCCACCCCCCACCTTCCTCCGTGCGCCGGCGGAAACCCTAGGACATGTCCGGGCAGCAGCGTCGGCGGCGCATTCCTTCTTGGAGGTGCGACTTGGTACGCGGTGGTTCGGAGCCTCGGGTTGTGGTGGTTTGTTTCTGGAGTGCGTAGCGGTGGTGGTTTGTTTCTGGAGTGCGTAGCGGTGGCGGTCATCCGCGCTTTGTCGAGCTGCCGTTGTTGGCATTTGTTTCTTTTTCTTTTTTTTTGGGCTTGATGTGCTGTTTGCCCCAGCGGTCCTTGTATTGGTGTTGGTTGCTTTGGAATACAAAATGGGGAAACCTTTTTTTCAGTAAAAGGGGGGCGACGCAAGAGGGGGAAGGGTGACGGGAAAGAAAGCGGAGCGCTCCCAAGAATACACTGAGTAAAATATGTGCAAGTGGACAAACAAATGAATACATGGCTTACTAGAATCTGTACTTAGGCCTCCTTTGGTTTGGAGGATTTTTGTAGGAATTCCATATGATAGGATTTTTATAGGAAAAATTCCTTTAAAGCCTTTTGGTTTGTAGGAATGAAATCCTATTCTTATGAAGGAATTCTTCCTATCCTTCATATTTCATAGGAAAATAAACATTAGCCTAGACTTAATGTAAAAAATCCTATGACATCTCTTTTCCTATTCTTACTCATAGGATTTGAGATGCATGTCATCTCATTTCCTATGACTTTTCTATTCCTATGATTTTCCTACCCTATGAACCAAAGGAGGCCTTTAAACTTCTTCGACTTTGATAGTAGATATACAGAAACATATTTCTAACATCATTATTACTCTCTCTGCTCAAGTTTATTACGCCCCCTCACATTTTTAGTCAAAGTTTGACCATTCATTTGCGTAGTAAATTATGATATATGTCTCAAAAAATGATATAATTGAAAATTTCATTTGAATATGAATCCAACCATAGAATTTTTATGGCACGTCTCTTGTATTTTGCAAATCAATTCTAAGATCAAAGTTTAACCTGAAATATAAGGGTGCCTACTAAATTTGGACGGAGGTAGTAAAACAACAATGAATAATATTTTTTTGGTTTTCCTTTTCTTTTACTGTACAATTTTGTCCCAACATGTAGACATGAGCAGTATTTTTTTTTTACTGGCAATAAAACTAATCGGCTAGAAACAAGAGGAAAATCACACGACCCCTTATGACATTTTTCAAGGGTAACAAAAGTTACAACCATATAGTACATGTAAATCTTAAGCCGCCTTAATGCGAGGATTCGGCCGTCACACATGTTGATAAAACAGGTCTCCGAAGACTCTTTCTGGTTGTGAGCATGCGGCAACTAAGCACATCATCAATCTCTCCCCATGTCCGAAAAAAAAAATACAATCTCTCCCCATCAAGAAAAAAAATATCAAACACAAAATCCGTCATCGTTCTTTTTTTTAACAGAATTTTGCTCCATTGTTTACTGATCTCCATTCTGCTTGCCTGCCTGCTTTTACCCTTTCCATCCAGTGCCTTAACCCCGAGGAAAACCTAAAGCGAAGACACAATAAACTAACGAAACAAACAGACCCCACCCTTACCTCCTCTCCTCGTCTCCGCCACTTCCCCCTTGCCTCCCTCCCGCCCCCACCAAATCTGGGAGTTCCCGGACGCCATTGCCCACCTTTTCCCCCCAGCACAAGGAAAGCACGCCAGCGAGAGAAGGAACAGCAGAGGCTGCACGGCAGAATTACCGTGAGCAATTCGGAAGGTATCCTGATCTTCGTCCCCGCAACCCCTCCCCGCCGCCCCCCACCCGCGCGCGGACGATCTGTCCCTCCTCCCTGATCTGAAATCTCGCCGCAGCCGCGCCGGAGCCGGGTCGAATCGGGCCGTGGCGAGGGGAAATGTCCGGCTTCGTCGGGGTCGTCGTCTCCGACCCCTCCCTGCAGGGCCAGTTCACGCAGGTCGAGCTCCGATCGCTCAAGGCCAAGGTGACAACCCGAATCCACGGCTTCTTCTTTGCTCCTCTGCTCCAAAAACCACAATTATTGTCAGAAGGGTTTCCTCTGTCACCTCTGCTCCAACTCGAGGTTTCTGTGTCGTTGTGGGTTGCAGTTCGTGTCTCTGAAGAGGGACTCCGGCCATGTCACCACCAAGAACCTCCCGGGGCTGATGAAGAAGCTCAGGGGACTTCACGAAGTGGTCCCCGAGGAGGAGATCGCCGCTTTCTTGTCGGAGTCGTACCCCGACAGCGACCAGGAGATTGAGTTCGAGTCCTTCCTCCGGGTACATCTCGGCGATCCTCTGAGTTGCTGACTAGTAGTATTACTAGTATTACTGTGGAGGGGAAGAGCGTGTCATTGTCTTACAGATTCGGTTCGAATGGGGAATTTGGTGTGGTGTTTTTGCAGGAGTACCTGAATCTGCAAGCAAGGGTGAGCGCCAAGGAAGGAAGCGCCACTGCTGGCGGCGGCGGGGCTGGCGGCCGCAAGAACTCGTCGTCGTTCCTCAAATCCACCATCACTACGCTGCTGCACAATCTCAACCAGGCGGAGAAGTCTTCTTACGTGGCGCATATTAACACTTACCTTGGTGAAGACCCATTCTTGAAGAAGTACTTGCCAATCGACCCATCCGGCAACCAGCTATTCGATCTTATTAGGGATGGTGTCCTGCTCTGGTGAGAAGGCTTTCTAGCTAGCTACATGGCGCATGCCAATTTACTCTTTCAACAGAAACTGTCTGCTAGTTATAGCTGATGTTAATTCGTTGATGGATCTTTTGTCAGTAAGTTGATCAATGTAGCTGTACCTGGGACCATTGATGAGAGAGCAATAAATAAGAAAAGAGTTCTTAACCCATGGGAGAGGAATGAAAACCACACACTGTGCCTCAACTCTGCAAAGGCCATTGGATGTACTGTTGTCAACATTGGCACCCAGGATTTAGTGGAAGGAAGGGTATGCCTTGTGTTCCCTACTTATTATCCTTTCTTGTAGCTCATGATAAATGTTGCAGCGCTCTAAATTATCCTTCTTCTTTTGCAATGAGATAAATCATTTATCTCCCTTTAATCTTTCATGTCCTGTATACTGATATATAATATTTTTGATGAATTTGTAGGTAAATTTAGGTATAAATACTGTTCTCATTATTAACTGCTGACTGTCCTTATGCACTTTATCACTTACTAGTAGTTAGTACATCTCATATTTTTTTGTTGATTTTCATGTGTCAGTTGTTTTATGCCACCTTACCCTAAAGGGAAAATGCTCCCAATTCCCATATTCAGCTCTATAAATTCCCTTTAAAAAAAATCAAGTGGTGACTTACACATACTTCTATTGTTTTCTTTGGCAGCCTCATTTAGTTCTTGGATTGATATCTCAAATCATAAAGGTAAGTATTGAAATGAGATTCACATTTTTTATGCAATTCAATGGACACACTATGGTTGAACTCCTCCTTCATCAACTAAAGTGTTGTTTCACTTATTATCAGATTCAACTTTTGGCTGATCTTAATCTTAAGAAGACACCCCAGCTTGTGGAATTGTTTGATGACAGTAAGGTAAGTAGAAGTGTTTTACCTTTGTTTCAGCTCCCGGTGTACATCTTTGCTCAAAACAAAATCCATTTTATTGCATGTTGTACAGGATATAGATGAGGTGTTGAGCTTGTCACCAGAAAAGATGCTGCTTCGATGGATGAACCATCATCTGAAAAAGGCTGGCTACAAGAAAACTGTTAACAATTTCTCTTCGGATGTGAAGGTGCATATGACAGAACATGTCACAACACTTACTAATCACTTAATTATATGCAATTTTGATACACCTGCAATGATACAAAAATCTGCCTGTTACACATTTGGTTGATCTTCTTGTTGAATTTGAGTTTTGTGGGCAACGCAACAGCTAGCTTTTCAACATTGTTTATCAAACACTTTATGTTATTTTCTTCATTTTATGTAATACAGCGTACGTTATGTCACTCTGTACTTGATCCATCATTATGTTGTTCTTTGTCATGCTTCTGTTCTTGCTCTGTTCAACTTCCGATGGTCACATAAGTTAATTCTTTACAGGATGGTGAAGCCTATGCTTATCTTCTAAAGGCTCTTGCTCCAGAGACTTCCCCTGAAACCACACTGGAGACTAAGGATCCTGATGAAAGGGCAAAAATGGTACTTGAACAAGCAGAGAAGTTGGACTGCAAAAGATACCTTACACCAAAGGATATAACTGAGGGTTCTGCCAACTTGAATCTTGCATTTGTTGCACAAATATTCCAGCATCGGTAAGTGCCGACTTTCCTGCTCTTGAAAATGATCTAGAAATTTAAGATATGATCAAAGTCATACGAGCTATTTTAAATTGGAAGTTCCTTGGGTCGATTTTAACGATTTTTCCGTGCTGACCATTGATCACTTCAATGATATCATTCCATGATGCGCAGGAATGGTCTAACTAGTGACATTAAACAAGTTACACTCACACAGTCAGCATCACGTGATGATGTTCTAGTATCCAGAGAAGAAAGGGCCTTCCGAATGTGGATCAACAGCCTTGGGGTCGAGTCATACGTGAATAATGTTTTTGAAGATGTTCGCAATGGGTAACAAGACTATTTTCATGATGTCTTGTGTTTTTGTGTTATATCAATTGCTGAGTTGATAATTTAGTTTATGATCTTTCAGATGGGTACTTCTTGAAGTACTTGACAAAGTTTCTCCTGGATCTGTCAATTGGAAGTTGGCATCAAAACCTCCAATTAAGTTGCCATTTAGGAAACTGGAGAACTGCAATCAAGTTGTAAAAATTGGGAAGGAGTTAAAGTTTTCATTAGTAAATTTAGCTGGGAATGATATTGTTCAGGGAAATAAGAAATTGATAGTTGGTGAGTTCGATCACATCGAACTTTATAGTGAATGCTAATGCACTGTTCTTGATAACTTAGTGGACATATAATTTGAGCTTCTCTGTGTTGTCTTTCAGCACTTCTGTGGCAATTGATGAGATTTAATATCCTTCAATTGCTAAACAGACTGAGATCCCACTCCAAAGGATCCCAAGGAAAGCAAATTACTGATGCAGATATACTGAACTGGGCAAACAGCAAAGTGAAAACATCCGGAAGAACATCTCGAATGGAAAGCTTCAAGGTGACTTTAATATCCATAGCTTTCGCGTGACCATATCAGAAACTCCAGCTGTTAATGTTTTTCTTGCCATTTTCCCCTTCAGGATAAGAGCTTATCAAATGGAGTGTTCTTTCTCGAACTTCTTAGTGCAGTTCAGCCAAGGGTTGTGAACTGGAAAGTGGTTACAAAGGGAGAAGCTGGTCTGTTCTTGATCCACATGTGCTATTTCATGAATTGGTTTCTGATTAATTAATTATATGCTTTCTTTACAAATAGAAGAACCATAGTACTGGCTGATGGGTAATTTCTTTTGATTTTGCAGACGAGGAAAAGAAGCTAAATGCTACCTACATCATTAGTGTTGCAAGAAAGCTCGGATGTTCTGTGTTTCTACTGCCAGAGGACATCATAGAGGTAAAGGGCCATTGTTACGAATATGGAACTGAGCCTGTAATATTTTCATTTTCCAATGAATTAAACTGGATCGGAGCTAAATTCATCTACTTCTTGGAATCTTTTACCTTTAGAAATGTTGATGATGCTTGTTGATTGAGAATTGAAACACTGCTGTGCATATATTGTTGGTTTTATATCCTCCTTTTGTTCATGTTGATTGAACAGGTGAACCAGAAGATGATCCTAACTCTTACAGCTAGCATCATGTATTGGAGCCTGCTGAGACAACCACAGCCTGAAATATCTGAAGCATCAGAGCCATCTAGCATGGCTTCGGACGCAACTTCCGACATTGGCTCGGAGGATGGTGCTTCGACAGTGGCACCGTCTGAGAGCGAAGAGGCAAACTCACTGTCCGACAGTCTATCCACCCTGACCACAGACGACGCCACCTCAAATGCTCCAGCTGCAGAAAACGGGAACGACGCCACCCCAGATGCTCCACTTGCAGAAAACGGGAACGACGCCACCCCAGATGCTCCACCTGCAGAAAACGGGAACGACGCCACCCCAGGTGCTCGACCTGCAGAAAACGGGAACGACGCCACATGATCCTGATGGTTATATTTTCGTCCGTAGCACCATCCATCAATTAGCTTTATATACAAGGGTTGGTACCAAAAGTTGCTGCTGCTACCAGAAGTGAATTTTTCTCCTGCTTTTCAGGTAGCATAATAGGTACACACCATCATACAGATAGATCGTAGCCGCCGTTTGTTCATTAAGTTAAATTTTGCTGAATAGCAAGTACTATACGGGAGAAAGAGAGAAATACAGACACATACATATAGTAGGCCGCCGGTTGGTTTGGTTGGCTGGCCATTTCCTGTACACTCTTTAGTGCACAGCTCCATTGCTCAACTCGTGCCTTGTCGGTCCGTCCATGTGCTCCGTATTTTTTCCTTCCAATTTGCTGTACTGCTTGGACCATTATCGTTTTTGTACCAAACTGTCGTCGCTGCTGTGGAGTGTGGACCATGCATGATGAGCTGTACATAAAAATGTTGATTTCTGGCATGCCAAGGAATCCCTCCGTTCCTATATATAAGTTTTTTTAGAGATTCCACTACAACCTACATACGGATGTATATAGACATATTTTAGAGCGTAGATTCACTCATTTTGCTTCGTATGTACTCTCGTTCATAGTAGAATATCTAAAAAGCTTATATTTAGGAATGGAGGGAGTACACATTATGGTAGTAGTAGAAGTATTGTTGGGGCATTCTTGTTCCTTTGCGTGCAATGTGACGTGTCGGATAGCGATTTGTAAATCAGTGAGCGCGAGGTGCACCGGGAATTATTAGTAGTAGCTGTTTGAAATGGATCAATCACGCATGCCTGGGAATTAAATTAGCTGTTTCTTCTTCTTGACAGTAATGGATTTGCACCGTACTATTCGTTGGTCTGCATGAATGAGATCCAGGACGTGCATTCCGCATGAACAATACGGGTACCACTAAGCTGCTGGAAAATTACTGGCGTTTCTTTTTTCTTGGAAGAGAAAGACAAGGGCGCTGCGGAACATGGCACCGAGATGACGAGTCGCGGGACTGCACTGCGTGTGCGTCTTCCGATGAGCCTGCTGCGGCTCGCAGGCAGCAGGCTACATAAATTCGCGGGCACACACACAGCGGCCGAGGTCACCACCGGGCCGGCCGGAGACAGCAGCATAACCATGCAGGGCTGGGCTCCATGCCATTTCCTCCCCTCCCCCCTCCCCGCCTTGATAGTTGATTCTACGCACTGCTCCCCTCCCTTGCTTGCTCCCCGAAGTCAAGTTGTCGTAAAGCCGGGCCGGGGTGAGGCCACACCGCCACCACCACCACCCTCCGCCCCACCACTGCACACCGTCGATGGTTCCATCCGTGCCCTGCCGTGCGCACGCGTGTCGTCGTCAAGCTGGAACCCGATGCATCGTCGTCGAGGTCGCTCCCGGGTGGCACCGGCCATTGCCGCCGGCTTCCTCCTCCGCGTGCCGTGTCCTCCGGCGATGGAGGATAGTTGCTGCTGATAGGGCGGTGACGTGGTGGTCGAGGAATTGAGCCGGCCAGCTTTGCCACCATTCCTATCATCCGCGGCGACATGGCATACATGGGGCACGCCAGGCATTTCATCTCCTACCTTCTCTACCTAGCTAGTTACTATACTAGTTAGTACTCAGTAGGGGTTATATTAGCAGTAGTTAGTTTCTTGCTCTTCGTTCTCGTTTTAGCTTTTCTCTGCAACCGACCATACCACGGTTGCTGTTGCTGTGAATAACCTTGGCTATTGATTTGTATCTGCTTTCGGGGAAGAGAAATCAGCCGACGGGTTTCGATCCTAGTGATGAACTGGTAGATGATGATTCTTCTTCCTCCTCCCCCTCCTCGTCTGTTTGTCTGTCTGTTTGTTGGTTTGTTTGCGCGTGAATGAATGAAAGAAATCTTCTCTTCTTCGAGGAGCTTGTATGTCGTAGCTGTAGCTGTAGCTGTACTTGCATTGCACCTCCGGCTGACGCAGGACGGCGGCAGGCACAGTAAGCTAGCTCGGTGGCGAACCGAGTTCTTCTTTTGCTTGCTCTGCCGAAACAGTACGTGGCATAGTGCTCGTCACTGCATGCGGCCGGCTACAGTGCGCCTCTTGGTGCACGCGGCCGTGATGGAAGAATCAGGGAGGGGGACATGTTTGCGGACAGGGAGAACCTTTGCTCCGCCTCTGTCCCTCTTCCTTTCGCTCCCACGGAGCAAGGCATAGTAAGAACAAGGAACGTCGCATCCCGCGGGCATAGCGCCAAAATCAACCATCGATTTATTGTTTGCTGTAGTACGGTTTGATTGATCATACAAGCTCGATATCCGCGACCTGTCAAGTCTTCAACGGGAGATGCCGTATCATATGCAATAATACTGCCGTTTTGAATTCTGATGGCTCGTCTGTTCAGAGTACAGACCGTGTTCTGTAATGGTGGTCGATAACACACGCGTAGTGTGTGTGTGTGTCTCGGAATCAGTCACACTCGCCGCATGCATGCCGGCGAGATTGTTTTCTGCCGGCCGGTAGGCTGCTATACTAGCTATACCGTAAGTGCTTTTTTTAGAAAATGAGGATGAAAGATGCATGCACTCACTTATTAATTATTCACAAAGAACTTACAAAGTATGTAATACATCAATATGCCTGGAGCCGCCATCTTGATAACACCTGTCGCTACTCCTATATATCCATTAATGAAGGGTGCAAAAAGTGTGAGCCAAATACCCAGATCTCTTAACTAGCCTAACATCTAAAGCCGGAGGCCCCGACCAAGCCACATACTGGGTCTGGGGCACAAACCGGTCTGACGCACTCTCATAGGTCGTTGCTTCCGTCTCCCATCAATTCATCTTCAGAACAGGTACTGACACATCAACCTTGCTCGGCCTGCCGTCGACACCCCCACCGCGCCAGACAACGCCTCCTCCCTACGCACGTTCATCATCACGCATCCGTCATCGAGACTTTGTTGCGTCTCGCCACCAAGACTCCACGACATCGATGCGTCACAGGAAACGCCGTTCCACCGCAGATACCGTCCACTGTAAGTGCTTAGACTAGTTTACATCACTTTGCCTGCGTCCCAACCCACATAGTACATCATGGCCGCCGACCTCCGTTACTTTCATACAAGTCCTTTGCGCGGCCAGGACTAGCTAGCTAGGAGGACCATGGTTTGCACTGCATCTGCATGCCATGCCCCCAGTCAACAGTGCACGCAGCATCATCAGCAGCGGCAGCGGCAGCCTAGACAGGAGGAGGACTCCAGTGTCCAGTCTACGCTGCGCGCGCGGCCGGGAGGACGACGAGCCGCTCGGCGCGCGCGGGCACAACCTACGAGCAACCTGGCCCACTTGCAGTTGCAGTCTTGCCAGCCAGGGCCACGCCTTGTCCGGTTCTGCGTGCATGTGCCCTAAATCCTGGGTGTCGCCTCGTTTCATTGTTTCACTAGATAGATTGATATGGGTGATATGATCTGGTTCACGCGTGTGTGATCACTGGTGCTTGGCGTTCGATCGTACTCCCTCTGTAAACTAATATAAAAATGTTTAGATCATTATTTTAATATTTTAAACGCTTTTATATTAATTTACGGAGGGAGTACTGTTAAGATTCTACAGGTAGTGCATTCGCAAAAAAAAAAGGTTCTACAGGTAGTAAATCATGCTAACCTTGTTTAGAGGTGTGGTGGAAGAGACGGCTTGAGGAACGAGCACCCGCGCGCTGCTGACTGTTTCTTCCTGAGCCGCGCCTGTTGTTTTCTAGGCCGGGTACATGATCGGATGTGGAGTTGTGCCATGCCTCTCTTGTCTCGGATCTCGCGGCTTGCATCGCTGCCGAGACAAGGGTACATGGACCACCTAAAACTTGGCAAGGGGGATGCGACCACCCAAGCGCCAAGACTGGCTTACTCGTGTCCCTTGTTGTAATCCTACTCGTGTTCTTAGAGGTGTACTACTAATAAAACATTCCCTTTTTGAGAGATCTATCGCGGGCAAAAACCGGCCTGACAATTCGCAGTAAATTAGACAAACAAAGTTGTTTACAACCTCAAGAAACCGATCAAAAGGAGAAATACAAACTGAAAAGTGAAAACTGATTGTATAAGTTGCAGAAAAACTATACAGGGACAATCCGTCGGAGAACTCTCTGACCAGGAGTAGTTGTTTAAAATCTTAGTCGAGGCCTCGAGGGTTGCGTCATTTTCATAGATTTTAGAGGATGGAGATTAGTTTACACCGAAGAAAGAATTGAGGTGTGCTATCCCATAGAACGCAGGTTCTTCTCTTTTTTCTTTTCTTTGAAACACATAGATCGCCGAGTACTTCAGAGTGAAGTAACATCAAGCAAAAATTGTTGAATCGGTAATGCACAAAAACATACTTTCATTTAACTAAGCCTTTTATATGTGGATGGAGGGAGTAGTCGTCTCCCAAAGAGTGCATAACGAGCTTGCATGGAGGACAACTCTTCTAAAGAGCCACGTTCGTGAACAACCACTCACGGTCCGCAAGCCAGAAGAACATGCGACAATGATCCGTCGAGCATTTTCTTCAAATCGGCTGCGAAAGGAACAAGACGTCTCCGGGAATTCGAGGGGGGCGTGAGGAGATGAAAATAGGGCCTGTTTTCTTTATAATTCATATAACAGAGAAAATAATATAGGGAAAATATAATCAAAGCATACTTTCACTTAGTTATATCACTTCAAATATCTTATTCCACATAATATTTAGAAATATATTGAATTGTAATTGTTAGTGATTAAACAAAATGCGACTAGTAGACATGATGATGACTGAGGAATAAAACAAAATAAACAGTAAGCAATTAAATAGAATATTATTAGTTTTAAATAGTAACTGTCGCAAGATCATTCAAACATATGGAAAAAATATATTGAAAAATAGCACACATATAACCTTAGGGCATCTTCAGTGATGTTCCTCAAACAAACGACAGTCGGCCATGAGATGCCTTTAGGGCATCTCAAACGACGTTCCTTGCGACACATACATCCACCACCTTGAGTATGTGGCAGCAGAGGATGTAGTCACGATTGAATTTGCATGCACATGTAGACCCTATTTGCAATGTCAACCCTGACGGCGTAGTTCATGCCATTTCCCCACTCTCGCTTTATGAGTCCAAGTCCAAGACCGAGACCAAGCTTAATGCACTAGTGCAGAACCAGGCAATAGCACCGGTTCGTAAGGACCTTTAGTGCTGGTTCCATAACCGGCACTAAAGTGTGGGCACTAAAGCCCCCCCTCCCTTTAGTACCGGTTCAGCACGAACCGGTGCTAAAGGGCAACCACGTGGCACGAGTCAGCTCCGGGGCTCGAGTTTTAGTACCGGTTGGTAACACCAACCGGTACTATAAGGTTTGGGGGGGTTTTTAGTTTTATGATTTCTTTTTCATTTAATTTTGTGTTTCCATTTTAATTCTTTTTCGTTTGGTGGTATTTTACGATACTAAACATTGTACACGTTATGCATATATATATATATATATCATCAATGTCTCACAAACCACCATATTAATTAATTCACACATACACACATGTATAACTATATACAATTTCTCCTACATATGCATGTTGCCTTGAGCCGATGGCATTAGCCTAATTGGTGCCTTCGGAGCACGATGACAATCGGAAGTGGTTCATGGGGGCGGTAGCGGGTAATAGTATTCTCCCTTCGGATTTATGACCTGGTCGAGCAAAAATCCCGCTATTTCCTCTTGAAGTGCTTCTACGCGCTCCGTTTCTAGGAGCTTGTCCCGCACCTCTGTGAACTGTTAAGAAGGAGATCAATATGCATGTGTATTAGTTGTGTGACTAGATATCGATAATGGTGTAAAATTGTGAATAGTGTTACGACAAGCGTACCCATTCCTGTCTTTGAGATCTGCTCCTTTCGGATGCCATCATGCGAATGTTCTCGCAAACGCAGAATGCACACAGATCAGTCTCCTACCGCTTCAGGGCCTTTACGAGAATGGAATTTGATCAGATAATAATTAATCAAGCATTACAATTAAAGAGATGGCAGCTAGCTAGCTAGCTAGTACTACTTAATTACTTACCTTGGGTCAAAACCATTTAAGCTTTTTTTTTCCATTCGCCTTCCGTGACTCTGATGAACCTTGCCCAAGCCCTGCCCGCCGACAAAGAAAATGAATAAAGGGGTTATTAAATAGTTCATATCATGAAATGAAGAACTAAATAGGCCGAGATATATAGTTAATAATGATTGAAATTAACTGTTGTCTATCCAAAACAATATGTTATAGTCGATTTGCTTTGAGTAGTGAGTCCAGATTTCAACTGCTCAAGGCCAACTTTAATGATACACAAGATCTAGTGAAATATGCATGCACACACGTTTGCATGTATTAATTAAGCGGGCATATGTAAGCAAAAACATGTAGCTAGCTAGTAGGCAAAAACAGAGAATTTGTAGTACAAGACAGTGTGACTCACTGGAAGTTGTAAGGAAGTAGTATATCTTCATTGTATTTGAGGCGCTTCAAGAACTCTAGCATGTTGTCCTCTACCTGCTTTTCATGATGTGGATTTATTTGCCATGTGTATTCATTAACGGTGTTTGGGTCAATGAACCCAATGCCATAGCGTCCACCTTTTCTCATTTCATACATCTTCATCCTGCATAATACCACGTAAAAGAATACGGTGAGGATAATTACAGGTAATGATTGATCAAAAGGATCACTACAGCTAGCTTGAGACTTAAATTACGTAAAGAAATCACTTACATACAATAGCAACTCGATTTATAGATTTGTCGAGTGCGTCTTGATTGTATAACTGAAACAATTCAGAATACTCAACGGTCACAGCTTTCTGATGGTAGTAATGATCCTTCTTGACTTGCACCATGAGGGACTCTTGATTGGATCTCTTGGTAATGTCCATGTACCATTGATGCAATTCATACATTCTCCTTGGGAGCTTCTTGACCTCGTCTGCTTGACCAAAGGTTTGCCGGACATATTTCCGTTTTATTTCATCCTCTGTAAGCACGTGCATGGGCTCGATCTCGAGGAGTTTTCTAATGATGATGTTGAGAACTTCACCGCATTATATGGTCCTTGGTTATTACCACATTGCCCACCTCGAACGTAAACTGTTTGCCCACAATAATATTGGGCGCCAGCGTCTTTATCCGCGTGTTGTTGGCACAACAAGCGAGGGATCGATTGCGCCATGTTCTCCCACCGGGAATGGTTTTCCGCATTTTTGACAGCTGCTTGTTGTTTGCTCGATCCCGAGCTCGCCTCCTTACGTGGACGTGCTCGATTTAACTTCCTGATGTGGCGCTCATAGTCTGTGTCAACAGCCTTGGGAGCTGGTGGTTGAGTCATACGAATGAAGTGGTCAATCATTTCCTTAGGCACTTTCTCCCTTGGCGGCGGTGGCGGTTTGATTGCAAAATGGGCTTCCACCTCGGCCTTCGATATGGCTGCGTTTTCCTCCTCGGACTTGTCATAAGGCCTCTGCGGAAGAGGCGTGAGGCTTGGACTATATTTATATCGCTTGCCTCCGCTTTGTACTTCTGTACTACCTCGACTCGTGCCACGCACCATAGCTGCGGGTGTCTCTTCTGCGATTGCCGAGGTGGCGGAGACGGTGGCAGGGCTGAGTTGGACGAGGAGGAGTGGCTCAAGCTGTGCCGGACTTGGAGGAGGAGGCCTGAGGTTGTGTCGGACTTGGAGGAGGAGTGGACGTCTGACTGTGGCGGACTTGGAGGAGGAGGAGTGGCACGACACTTTGCGGACTTGGAGGAGGAGTGGCCCGACACTTTGCGGACTTGGTGGACTTGCAGGAGCGGGAGTCTGGCTGACTCGGTGTCGAGACTTGACGAGGAGTCGGTGACGCGGTGTCAGTGGCCTTCGAAAGATGATGCAATCCTTTCTCCATAGGATGATACGATGTTTGGCCTCTCCGAGAAAGTGCTCGTCGTCACCTCCAGGAATGTCAAGCTGTAGCTCAATATGAGTCCACCACCTCATCAACCAAGACACGAGCATAGCCCGCTGGAATCGGGTTGCAATGGAAGGTTGCCTCGGGGATTTGTAAAGCAAAGGCGTCCGCCACCTTCATGGATATGTTCTTCATTTTGAAGTGTAGCTCGCGATTAGTGTTCTCCGTGATGTCATCCACGGGTATCTATCCGGCATTACGCGTCGTGGCGGAACCCACGCCGCTTCTCGGCATGGATGGGTTGGTGCTATCCAATGTGGGATCATCCGCTAGTCTGCCGCACTGAGACCCCTTCTTTGGCTAAGTGAGTCAATCTGCTCCTCGCCGCCGGAATTTGGCTGCCAATTCCGCTTGACTTGCTTCTAGGCCTTGAAGGCGTTCATAGTCCCGCTTCCTCTGCTCCTCCTCCATCTTCCTCTTCTTCTCCTCCGCAATCTTCTTTCTCGCACGGGTTACGTAGTTGGTGTTCCATCAAAACCCCTCATACCACGGAATAGCGCCCTTGCCTCGTGTTCTTCCCGGGTGTTCAGGATTTCCCGAGCACGCGTAAGCTCGCCGTTCTCTCTGTTGGTGCTGGAACACCCCGATCGTGCCTCTTCTATTGCAACAAGTATCGCATCGTCGGCTCCGTTCGCACATGCCTTCGTCAAAACTTTTCCTGTCTTGGTCCAACTCCCCCATGCGCATAGAACCAAGTCCCGCACTGGGGCCAGCTCTTAGTATCCGAGTGACACCTGCATCCTCCATCTCTTTCTCGCACTTATCCCACTTAGGCATTGCCACCGCATAGCCACCGCCCCAAACTTATGGAACTTATCCTTTTTTCGGCATTCTTCTTGTTTATTCTCGACCGTTCCTTAGCTAATTCCGAATCCTTGAATTTCACGAAATCGTCCCAATGAGCACGTTGGTTCTCTAGTGTTCCCTCAAATCTTGAGTCTTCCTTCCTCCCTTGACGTACTTGTCCCATTCACGATTCTTGTGGTTCTTGAATGCAACCGCCATCTTCCTAAGAGCAGCGTCCTTGACTTTCTGCACACCTGCTTCTATGAAATGATCTGGTAGGGTGAAATGTTCCATGAGAGTATCCCAAAGTAGACCTTTTTGTCTGTTGTCGACAAAAGTAACATCTGGACGTGGCTTTGCCGGCTCTCTCCATTCTTGAAGGGAGATCGAGTTGGTCCTTCACAAGAACTCCGTGACCGACGAACGAACTTGTCCGCAATCTTCTTAGACGCTAAAGGTTCGCCATTAGGTCCGATTGCCTCGATATTGTACTTTACGCCCTCCTTCAACTTTTTGTTCGGGCCTCGTTTCGTCCAGAGCTCAAGATTTGCTCGATCCGGATGGCTGAAATAACAAAGATCGATTCGTTAATATATCTTCAAGTCATTTAAAACATGTGATGATCACCAGATGCCTGCTTATATAAATATATATACCTCGCCGGTCTTTGTTGTTTCAAGATCAACATTTTCTTCGTCATCATCATAATCATAGTTCATGACTTCATCAATTCGGTCGTCAGCGATCGAATATCATATCACCCTCTCCGGTGTTGTTTAGAAATTGAGCCGTCATAATCTTCTTCATTCGATCATCATCCGCCCGTGAGGATGGCGTATCATATCGAACATGGCCTGTTCTCCTCTCTCTGCGGTATTGTCCGCCATAGCTTTTATTTAACTAATCCAAATGAAATATAAAACAATTTAGTATTCAAATTACATCGTCTCGAATAATAGATATAATCTCAATACATCGTCTCGAATAATAGATATAATCTTGAAAACATCGCCTCGAATAATAGATATAATCTCGAATACATCGTCTCGAATAATAGATATAATATCGAATACATCACCGGCTAGGTAGCTAATAAAGATCGAATACTACGTAAGAATCTAGGACACTCGCGGTTCTGCGGCGCGGGCGGTGGACACCCAAAGAGAAGGAACCCTCACAGGATCATAGTCAAGTGAGATCCTCAAGAAAAGCTGTGTATTGGAGAACCTGCCGCCTCTAACGCAACCATGTAGCGATGGACGTGCTCGTCCTCCTCCCCGACACGGCGACGTACCACCTCCGGGGCCGCTCCCTCCGCACCAAACTGGCCCACGCTAACGCCACCAAACGAGATTAGGGTCGACGACGGACCCGAGGCCGGGTTCCTCATCAAGCGGCGCGCCCCTCGTGCAGCACCTCCAGTGCCAGCCGGTGGAGCCCAGTCCGGACATGGGTCACCGGACGTCGTCATGACGTGTCGACAACGAGGATGCGGGTCGGGCATCGTCGAGAACAAATACTAGCTATATGCCCGCAAAAAGTAACATTTTTTTAATGATTGGATTTTGATAACAAAAATTTCTAACATTTCTATATAACTAACATTTCTATAACATTTCTAACAATGCTATATATAACTAACATTTCTATAACTAAAAAACAGAAAAAATTTATAACATTTCTATATATATAACTAACATTTGTATAACATTTCTAGAACTAAAAAAAAGAAAACTTTCTAACTTTTTTATAACTATTTCTATAACTAAAAAACAGAAAATTTTCTAACAATTCTAACTTTTTTATAACTATTTCTATAACTAAAAAACAGAAAAATTTCTAACAATTCTAACTACTCTAACAATTCTAACATTTCTAACTATTCTAACAATTCTAACATTTCTAACTATTTCTGAAAAACAGAAAAATTTCTAACAATTTCTAAAAAACAGAAAAATTTCTAACTATTTGTATAACTAAAAAAAAAATGTATGTGTGTGTGTGTGGCTCACCGGCGAGGCGAGGGACGACGGGCGGCGAAAGCGACGGGAAGGCGATGGGCGCAACGACGGGACGGATGGACGGGCCGGGCGGCATTTATTTAGGACGAGGCGGCGCCGACGACGGGACGGGACGACGCAGGGCCGGACGGGCAGGCGGTGACGACGGGACGACGGCAGCGGCGACGACGGGACGCGGCGACGGGCGGTGACGAGGATGGAGACGTACGGGGGCGGCGAGCGACGGTGCAGAGGAGAATAAGCCAGATGAGAAACTGAAATTTTCGTAAGTGTTGTTTATATAGGAGGGACCTTTAGTACCGGTTGGAGCCACCAACCGGTACTAAAAAGGCCAGTTTTAACCAGCCCAAGCGGCGGAAGCGACCCCTTTAGTACCGGATGGTGGCACAAACCGGTACTAAAGCCCCCTTTAATCTTGGTTGGTGCCACGACCCGGTACTAAAGGGGGTCTTATTAGCGCAGGTGCGGTCTTGACAAGTTTAGTCCCACCTCGCTAGCCGAGGGGCGACCTGACCGGGTTTATAAACCCCGTCGGTAGCTCTCTCGAGCTCCTCTCCAAAGCAGCCTCACTGGGCCTACGTGTTCTCAGGTTGCTCAGGCCCACTAGGCCTTTTGCGGGCTCAGATCCCGGCCCAACATCAAGTTGGGTTTCTAGTCGTATGCAGGCCGCTCTGGCCTAGTAGGCGGGCTTTTTTTATTTTTTTTGCTTTATTTATTTTTGTGTCATTTTTTTGGTGTATTTAGAGTTTCTTTGTGAATATTTTTGCTTTAGGTACAAAAAATTACAAACTTTCTGTTGGTGCCCGTAGTTTTCAAATTTGAATAGTTTAAATTTTGAATTATTTGAAATTAGTGTGAATCACTAGTTTGTGAATAACTTAACTTTAAAATTCAGTAAAGGCATGAAAGAATTTGTTTGCACATAAAATTTCTTCGCGTTTCAAATGCCAAAACACATAACTACCCTAACTATTATAGAGATTCCCCTCTGGGTGTGAAACACAGAAGAAAGTGATGATAGTGAAGCCGATCACATCCTGCATCTTTGGGTGTGAAACTTTTTCTTCAAGTGTGTCCCTTTATACCGTAACCATGGAAAATCTTCATCATTTAACGGGATGCTCGGGTCAATATTCACTATGAATGGAGCAATTTCATCAAACTTTTCATAATCTTCCGACTTGTCCGTCTTTGTCATCCACTCCCACGATGTTTCTCTTCCCGTAAAAGAACTATGTGCCGCTTTGGCTCATCGTGCGATGCATTCGCTTCCTTATCTTTTCTTTTTCTTGGCTTGGTAGACATGTCCTTCACATAGAAAACCTGTGCCACATCATTGGCTAGGACGAATGGTTCGCTCGCATCGCAAGATTGTTGATATCCACTGTTGTCATTCCGCATCGCGGGTCTTCCGTTACCCGCCTCGTGTCATATTGACCCATTTGCACGAAACAAAGGGACCTTTAAACCACGTCGTTAGTCATGTTCCCATATGTCCTGTATATAAACATTATATGTTTCCTTTCCCGTCTTGGTTTCTGCATCAAAGAGGACACCACTGTTTTGGTTGGTGCTCTTCTTATCTTGGGCGATCGTGTAAAATGTATTACCATTTATCTCGTACCCTTTGAAAGTCATTATATTCGAATATGGTACCTGGGACAGCAAGTACATGTCATCTTCAATAGAGGTGTCATGCATGGTATGTGTCTGCAACCAGCTGGCGAAACTCCTGGTTTGTTCACGTGTAATCCAGTCATCAGACCGCTCCGGTGTTTGGAGCGTAGCAAATTCTTGTGTTCATCCATATACGGAGCCACCAAGGCGGAATTTCAGAGAACTGTAGTGTGCTTCAGTTGAGAGAATGTCCGTCCATACATATTATTTGTTCCCTCCTAGCGTGCCTTTTCCATCCGATCTGCCCTTATGCATGATTCAGAACACCAATCGGCTTAAGGTCAGGAATAAAGTCAATACAAAACTCAATGACCTCCTCATTTTGATGGCCCTTGGAGATGCTTCCTTCCGCCTAGCACGGTTATGAACATATTTCTTTAAGACTCCCATGAACCTCTCAAAGGGAACATATTGTGTAGAAATACAGGACCCAAAACGTTAATCTCTTTGCATAGGTGAACTAGGACGTGCCTCATGATGTTGAAGAAGGATGGTGGGAACACCAACTCGAATCGACAAGACATTGCACCAAATCATTCTCAGAACCTTGGTATGATTTCTGGATCGATTACCTTCTGAGAGATTGCATTGAGAAATGTACATAGCTTCACAATGGCTAATCGAACGTTTTCCGGTAGAAGCCCCCCCAATGCAACCGGAAGCAGTTGCATCATAATCACGTGGCAGTCATGAGACTTTAGGTTCTGGAACTTTCTCTCTGCCATGTTTATTATTCCCTTTATATTCGACGAGAAACCAGACGGTACCTTAATATCGGCGTGCATTCAAAGAAGATTTCCTTCTCTTCTTTGGTAAGAGCGTAGCTTGCATGACCTCGATGTATCCATCTTCTCCGTGCATACATTGCTGGTCCTCCGTGCCTCGGTGTATCTTTTGTCTTCCCATACACGCCCAAGAAGCCAAGCAGGGTCACGCAAAGATTCTTCGTCACGTGCATCACGTCGATTGGAGCGGACCTCTAGGTCTTTCCAATATGGCAGGTCCCAAAATATAGATTTCTTCTTCCACATGGGTGCGCGTCCGTCAGCGTCCTTCGGAACAGGTTGTCCGCCAGGACCCTTTCCAAATATCACCTTCAAATCCTTGACGATATCATGTACATCAGCACCAGTACGGTGGCGAGGCTTCGTCCGGTGATGCGCCTCACTTTTGAAATGCTTGCCTTTCTTTCTTACGGGATGCCTGCTCGGAAGAAATCAACGATGTCCTGTACACATTCTTCTTACAACTATTCAAATATATATCGCTTCGGTATCATCCAAACAGTGCGTGCATCTGCAGTATCCCTTGTTTGTCCGTCTCCGAAAGGTTACCGAGAGCAGGCCAATCATTGATGGTCACGAACAAGAACGCCTTTAGGTCAAATTCTTCCCCATGTGCTCATCCCACGCACGTACACTGTTCCATTCCACAGTTTTAAGAGTTCTTCAACTAATGGCCTTAGGTACACATCAATGTCGTTGTCGGGTTGCTTAGGGCCTTGGATGAGCACCGGCATCATAATGAACTTCCGCTTCATGCACAACCAAGGAGGAAGGTTATACAAACATAGAGTCACAGCCGTGCTATGGTTGCTGCTCTGCTCCCCAAAAGGATTAATGCCATCTGCGCTTAGACCAAACCATACGCTCCTTGCGTCATCTCGCAAACTCCTTCCCGTACTTTCTTTCGATTTTTCTCCACCGTGACCCGTCGGTGGTACTCTCAACTTTCCGTCTTTCTTACGGTATTCTTCGTGCCATCGCATCGCCTTGGCATGCTCTTTGTTTTGGAACAAGCGTTTCAACCGTGGTATTATAGGAGAATACCACATCACCTTGGCGAGAATCTTCTTCCGGGCGCGCCCTCGACATCACCGAGGTCATCGCGGCTGATCTTATAGCGCAATGCACCACATACCGGCAAGAGTTCAAATCCCGTACTCACCGCGGTAGAGGATGCAATCATTAGGGCATGCATGTATCTTCTGCACCTCTAACCCTAGAGGGCGGACAGCCTTCTTTTGCTTCAGACGCCTTTCGGCAATTCGTTGTCCTTTGGAAGCATATCCTTTATCATTACCAGCAACTTTCCAAATCCCTTGTCGATACACCATTCTCGCCTTCCATTGCAGCAATTCCGGTGTGGTGCCCAGCTTTTTCTTATCACCCTACGCAATTCGGGTACAACAATTTTTGTGATCCTCTAACATGCGCTGCAACTTCTTCTCTCCAAATCACTTGCGCAGTTTCTCTTTGCATCGGCAATGGCCCGACCTAGATCATCAACGGGCTCATCTGATGCCTCTTCTTTAGCTTCTTCCCGCATTGCTGGCTCAGCTTCTTCCCGCATTACCGGCTCAGCTTCTTCCCCCATTGTTGTATCATCATATTCAGGGAACCCATGGCCAGGATAGCTGTCGTCGTCCTCTTCTTCTTCATTGTCTTCCATCATAACCCCTCTTTCTCCGTGCTTGGTCCAAACATTATAGTGGGGCATGAAACCAGACTCAAACATGTGGACGTGAATGGTTCTTGACGTAGAGTAATTGTGACCATTCTTACAGCCAGCACATGGACAAGGCATAAAACCATCCGCCCGCTTGTTTGCCTTAGCCGCATAAGCGTAAAAGTATGCACACCCTCAACGAATCGGGGAGAGCATCGGTCATCGTACATCCATTGCCGGCTCATCTTCATTACACAACACCGAATAGACCAAATTAATACAAGTTCATACAACACTTAAATGCAACAAACAAATAACTCTCTAGCTAAAGTATTTAAATGCAACAACAAATGCGATCAAGATCGCAACTAAGGTAACAATTGATCCAACAAAGATAATGATACCACGCCTCACTATCGATGGCATATTTTCTAATCTTTCTAATCTTCAAGCGCATTTTCTCCATCTTGATCTTGTGATCATCGACGACATCGGCAACATGCAACTCCAATTCCATCTTCTCCAACTCAATTCTTTTCAATTTTTCTTTCAAGTACTCGTTTTCTCTTTCAACTAAATTTAACCTCTCGACAATAGGGTCGGTTGGAATTTCCGGTTCACATACCTCCTAGAAAAAATTTCTATGTCAACTTTATGGGCATAATTTGTCATAAACACGAAATGCAACTAGTTTTAAAAGATAACAAATATACCACATCCGAATCATAACAATGACGAGGGCCGACGGGTACTGATATCAAAACCATGGCACTATATGTATAACAAACAACGTCTGGGTAAGATAATTATACGAGTAACTATATATCCAAATCACACAAACATCAATTTTTATATAAAATTTCAGGAACAAGAGGATCACCACAAGGTGGTGCCGGCGACGGGACGGTGCGGGTGATCGACGGTGGTTACGACGGAGATTTAGAAGGCACTAAGTAAACCACACCTACATATGCAAACTAAGTGTTATTTTTTACCTCAAATTGCATATAAATCAAATACTAGCACATACATATATTTCCTCCGAAATTACTAAACTCACAAATTAATCACTATATAAAGCATTGCAAGAGCTAATCTAGCAATGAGAGATGAAAGGACAAAGTTGCTAACCTTTGTGATCATTTGAATGGATGGGGGCCTTCAAATCTTGACAAATTTTGGGCAAAATGTGTGATGAGCTTGAGAGGAAGAGGGAAGAATAGAGAGGATAGGGAAAGGGGAAGAACAGAGCGAGCTCGGGTGGACGAAGGGTTTATGTAGGAAGACCTTTAGTACCGGTTCGTGCCAAGAACCGGTACTAAAGGGCTGGAGGGGCCCCAGTCGACAACATCCTGCCACCACTCTCATTAGTACCAGTTAAATGGCACAAACCGGTGCTAAAGGTTCGCCACGAACCGGTACTAATGAAAGCGGCCCGGCTAGCCGTTGGAACCGGCACTAATGTATACATTAGTGCCGGCTCAAATTCAAACCGACACTAATGTGCTTCACGTTTGACCCTTTTTCTACTAGTGATGTCAGCCCTGACTTTGTACGTTCATTCATCTAGTCGTGAGCAGTAGTATGATATACCCCTCTGTAAACTAATATAAGATCTTTTAGATCACTAATTATCTAAAAGATCTTATATTAATGTACAGAGGGAGTAGCAGATAGCTTGAGCTCATGCTTGAATCTCTGTGTTTTTTAACACGAATAATTGTGTATAGGAGATAATGCAACCATTTTCATTCTTTTTTTCTACACTAGCATTAGCTGGCAAATAATACACACACATCCTGGCAACTTTTTTTTTTGAGAATCATCAGGGGAGGAGTCCCTTCACCTGAATATATTACTCAAAGTGGCCATTATGCCAGGAGAGTGATCCAGTCTATAAGGGAAACCAGATCGAAAACCTAAACAAGTTGACCCATTTATAAGGGAAACCGGGCCGAAAACCATACAACAAGGTTACAAGGAGAAGAGAAGAACAAGACACCCAACAAGGGCGGGAGCTAGCTAGCAGACTAAAAGGACCATCACCACGAAAGACACAAGTAGTTGTGGGGTGTCGTCGAGGGATCACAATACTTAGACTTTGCGAGGAACCTAACGCACCGCATTGCGTGCATACCGAGCCCCACGGCACAACTCAAGAGCATCCACAACCAACGAGTGCAAAAAACACGAACCTTGAATGGGTGCCCCGCCACGAAAGATCGGAATGATTAACAATTTGGGGAGGCATCTGGCGCCATCAAAGAGCAAAGATGAACCAAGACATCACCAAGAGCACGACACTCGCCGCAACACATCGGCCGCCAAAGGAGAGTCTTGAGCATGCATAGCGAGACACCTTCACGAGGGGGAATGTAATGCCCCGGATTCGATGCGCCAGGTGTCCGTCAGTTATTCGCCGTCTTTGCCTTGCCATGTGCTTGCGTGTTGCACTTTGCCATGTCATCATCTGCATTTCATATCATGTCATCATGTGCATTTCATTTTGCATACATGTTCGTCTCATGCATCCGAGCATTTTCCCCGTTGTCCGTTTTGCAATCCGGCACTCCTATGTCTCCCGGCGCCCCCTTTTACCTCTTTTCATGTGTGGGTGTTAAACGGTCTCGGAATGGACCGAGGTTTGTCAAGCGGCCTTGGTATACCACCGGTAGACCGCCTGTCAAGTTTCGTGTCATTTGGAGGTCGTTTGGTACTCCAACGGTTAACCGGGTAACCGTAAAGCCCCTCTCTCTTTGCAGCCCAACACCCCTTCCAAAGTGGACCAAAACCCAGCAAAATCCCCTCCATGCTCTTGGTCGTTCGATCACGATCGCGTGGCCGAAAACCGCTCCTCATTTGGACTCTCCTAGCTCCCTCTACCTATAAATATGCCCTTCCCCTCCGAAATTCGCGGTCAAATCCCCCCGAAACCCTAGATCTCCCCCTCCGCGTCGCCGGACATGTCCGCCAGCGGCGGACGCGTCCGCCACAGCGCCCCAGCCACTCGGGGTGCCACGTGGCCGACCACCGTCTTGCCGCCGCCCGGCCCTTCGGCCGTCAGGCCCCGCCCAGCTCATGATCGCCGCCTCCGCCGCCGCGCCGCCCGCCTCCGTCCCGCCCGGCTCGTATGCGCCTCCGGCCATCTCCGCCCGCCGCGCCTCCTCTCCCCACCGCCGCCTCGCGCCATGGCGCCCGCCATCCTCGCCGGGGTCGCCTCGCCCTTCATTGGGCCTTGTGACCCCTCGCCCAAGCCGCCCAGCCGGCGCCGCCCCTCCACCGCGCCTCCCGAGCCCTCCACCGCCGTCCCCGCGCCGGATCCGGCGAAGCTCCGGCCGGATCCGCCCTGCCTCGGATCCGTGCAGATCCAGAGGTTGACCCCGAATCCACCAAGTCCTCGAATCTGCTAATATTTTCATGCATTTTCATTGCATCATAACTCTGCATTCGTAGCTCCGTTTTGCGCGTGTAATATGTCAAATTGTTCGTCTCGACGAGTAAATCATTTCATCTCATTAAATCATTTACATTTGAGCTCAGCTTGATGCCTGAAATGCTGTTAGAAGAGGGCTATGTGATGTTAGTTTCAGATTCTTATCAGAACATGCACTTTTGTCATTTTTGCCATAATTGATGTGTGCACCCTATGAACTTGAGTCCTACATGTGTTTTGTAATATGTCATGCCATCGTTACAGGGGTGTATGCCATGTATTTTTGTGATCTCTGTGGTGACTAACACAAGCATGCAAACTAGGCTTCATGATGTTTCTGATTTCAGCCCTGTTCTGCTGATATTTTTATGCCGTGTAAACTTGATGCTACCGGGAGATCCATGCTTATTTTGAGTTACTTCAGTAAGGATGTTTTTAACATATGGTTATTCTCTATCCATCCATGCCCTTGTTTACAATTATGGAGTGCCATAGCTTGAGTCAATCGAGCTCTACTTTTGCTATAAAATGTTTCCTGGCAGGTTGTTTACATGTTATTCAATTTTGCCAAGGTTGTTGTAGTTGATCCGTGTATGCTATGATGTTGTTCTTGCCATGTATAGCTTCTCTGCCATGTCTTCTTACTGTGAGTTGCCTTGCAATGCCATTTATTGCTCTGTGGTGAGTGCTTCAAGCTCACCAACATGCCTATTTATTGTTGTTCCTGCCATGTTTGAATCTGTAATATAACTTGTCATGTTTACATGGGTGCCATCATATTTTATGATCCTTTTTGGCTCATAGTCAGTAAAGTACTTTTGTTCTATGCATTTATTAGTATCATTCCATGCCTTTTTTTTCATTGAAAAGTTCCTGTAACATGTTGTTTGATAGCTCTAAACATGTTAACCTGATGTTATTTCCTGATAAGTCTGAAACTGTTATTATTTGCAATCTTGCCATGTGTGTTTGAGCATGTTCTAGTGATTTCTGGAGATAGATCAGTGTTCATGTTTTGTCATGCTTTACCTGTACATCATTCCCATGCCTTTTGTTTTCTTGTGGAGGTCCTGTAGCATGTTGTTTTGATGCTTGCAATATGCCTAGTTGCTGTTTTGGACAGCTTGTCCTTTAAACTTGTATTGTGTGTATGTGTTGAACCGTTACTCCGTTTTGAGTGTGCTCTATATGAAACTTGCTTGATTTTGCATGTAGTTTCATATTATCATGTTGCATCCTGGTTTTGAGAGTGTTTGCTTGATGTTTGTATGCATTTTGCATCAATGCCATGTTTATCTTGTTTTGCTCATATCTTCTAGACCGTAGCTCCGAATTAAATGAACTTTATATGTAACTTGACTAGAATTTCGTGTAGATCATCTTGGTACATCTTAACTTGCTGTTTAACAACTTGAACATAAGGTTTATTCAGATCTGGACCAATTTCGAAATTTGCATATGAGGACTTACCGGAATTGTTCTATGTTGTTTCCGGCCTCATTTAAACTTTCTTTGATGTGTTGGTCTTGTATGCTTCATCTCTTGCCATGAGTAGCCTCATATAGATTTGTCATGCATCATGCTTGTTGTGCATCATGTCTTGTTCATGTGTGGTGTGTTTACTATGTTGTGTGCTTCTTGTTAGTTCCTGTTTCGTTGCGATCGTGAGGATTCGTTCGTCTACGCTTGGTTCGGCTTCATCCGTTCGTCTTCTTCATTGACTCGTTCTTCTTCCTTGCGGGATTTCAGGCAAGATGACCGCTACCCTGGATCTCACTACTATCTTTGCTATGCTAGTTGCTTCGTTCTATCGCTATGTCGCGCTACCTATTACCTGTTTATCAAGCCATCCCAAATTGCCATGTCAGCCTCTAACCTTTGTTACCCTTCCTAGCAAACCGTTGTTTGGCTATGTTACCGCTTTGCTTAGCCCCTCTTATAGCGTTGTTAGTTGCAGGTGAAGACGAAGTTTGTTCCTTGTTGGAACATGGAGATGTTGTTCCTGGTTGGAACATGTTTACTTGTTGGGATATCACAATATATCTTATTTAATTAATGCATCTATATACTTGGTAAAGGGTGGAAGGCTCGGCCTTATGCCCTGGTGTTTTGTTCCACTCTTGCCGCCCTAGTTTCCGTCATATCGGTATTATGTTCCCGGATTTTGCGTCCCTAACGCGGTCGGGTGATTTATGGGACCCCCTTGACAGTTCGCTTTGAATAAGACTCGTCCAGCAAGGCCCAACATTGGTTTTACCATTTTCCTCACCTATGCCCTTTTTCCCTTGGGTTTCCGGAGCCCGAGGGTCATCTTTATTTTAGCCCCCCCGGGCCAGTGCTCCTTCGAGTGTTGGTCCGAAATGGGCAGATCAAGGGCCACCACGGGCAACTCGAGGGCTGGTTTTACTCAGATGTCGACCTATCCGTGTGCCACGAGAACGAGGTACGTGCGACTCCTATCGGGATTTGTCGGCACATCGGTGACTTCTTTGGTCTTGTTTTATTCTTTGTCGAAATGTCTTGTAGCCGGGATTCCGAGACTGATCGGGTCTTCCCGGGGAGAAGGAATATCCTTCGTTGATCGCGAGAGCTTATCATGGGCTAAGTTGGGACACCCCTGGAGGGTATAAACTTTCGAGAGCCGTGCCCGCGGTTATGTGGCAGATGGGAATTTGTTAATATCCGGTTGTAGTAAACTTGAAGCAAACTCTTCTAAAATACACCAACCGTGTGCGTAACCGTGAGTGTCTCTTTTCGGGGTTGATCGAGAGGAGAACACGGTTGCTGGGTTATGTCTGACGTAAGTAGGAGTTCAGGATCACTTCTTGATCATTACTAGTTGACGACCGTTCCTTTGTTTCTCTTCTCGCTCTCATTTGCGTATGTTAGCCACCATATATGCTTAGTCGCTGCTGCAACCTCACCACTTTACCCCCTTCCTTTCCCATTTGAGCTTTGCTAGTCTTGATACCCATGGTAATGGAATTGCTGAGTCCTCGTGGCTCACAGATTACTACACCAACAGTTGCAGGTACAGGTTGTGCGATGATCATGACGCGAGAGCGGTGTGTGCTTGTTTTGGAGTTCTTCTTCTGCTTCTTCTTTGATCGGGGATAGGTTCCGTGTCGGCAGCTGGGTTAGCGAGGTGGATGTCGTTTGAGTTTCTGTTTATGTTTCATCCATGATCCGATGTTGATCTTGTATATGATGTTGATGTATTCTTGTGGCATTTGTGCCTTATGTATGTATCCCCATCTATTATGTAATGTTGATGTAATGATATCCACCTTGCAAAAGCGTTTCAATATGCGGGTGTATCCTTGGTGGGACCGTCGAGTTCCTTTTGGATAGGGTCGCATATTGGGCGTGACAGGGAAACAGATGGCCGCCCTGCGGCGCCAAAGGCACCGCCACCAAACCCCATAGAACAACACCATACAACCACCGTCGACTTCAAGCCATTCGCACCACCACCACCACCATTGGACCCTCCGACTGATCCCAAGATGGCCACACCACCAAACGTTGCACGCTCACCCACACGCAGGCACAGAAGCCATCGTTTGGGTCTTCAAGATGATGCCTCCAAGGAGGTTGTGCCGACAAGGATACAAGACCGTCATCCGTTCCGACAAGCCGGATTGTAGGTTTTCACCCGGATACCACAAAACAAAGTACTGCAGGTGCTGGAGCTCCACAACGACATCTCCTACGAGGTAAACGATGTCCACAGACACCATTGCCGCCGACATCAACATAGTCGATGCAAGGTTCTCAGCCGGAGTTTGAGCATATTCCTACAGCAAGACGCAGGGCCACCAGATGCAGCGCGAGCCGCCGAACCTAACCGAGCACCATGCCGGCGAGGAGCAGAGGAGCGCTACCCGAGGCCAGGAACCACCATGGTCCCGGGCTGCAGCCAAACATCAGGAGCACCAACACGCCCCACGCGCGCCACCGTGCACCTGCCTGATACCAGATCCAAAGCGCCACAACACCAAACAAAGGCGGGGGAGATGTAAAACCGGCTGCAGCAGTCCCACCTCGCACCACCAGCAACACCCACCGCCACCAGCCCCCACCACTCCTGCCTCCACCACTCAGCAACACCACCTCCCCAAACCAGACCACCACGGGCCAGATCCGCCCAGATCCAGCCAGGCCAGCGAAGCACCACCTATGCACCTCAAACTCCACCAGCGTGAGCACGGGCAGGACGCTGATACGTCTCCGCCCTATCTATAATTTTTGATTATTCCATGCCAATATTCTACAACTTTTACATACTTTTGGAAACTTTTTATACTATTTTTGGGACTAACATATTGATCTAGTGCCCAGTGCCAGTTCCTGTTTGTTGCATGTTTTTTGTTTCGCAGAAAATCCATATCAAACGGAGTCCAAACGGGATAAAAACTGACGGAAATTTTTTTTGGAATATATGTGATTTTTGGAAGAAGAATCAACACGAGACGATGCCCAAGGGGGCCACGAGGCAGGTGGGCGCGCCCCAGGGGGTCAGGCGCGCCCTGGGCCCTCGTGGCCACCCCGTAATTAAGGCGGTTGGTACTCTTTTTTCGCCGCAAGAAAGCTAATATCCGGATAAAAATCGTGTCCAAATTTCAACCCAATCGGAGTTACGGATCTCCGGGAATATAAGAAACGGTGAAAGGGCAGAATCTAGAACAAAGAAACAGAGAGAGACAGAGAGACAGATCCAATCTCGGAGGGGCTCTCACCCCTCCCATGCCATGGAAGCCAAGGACCAGAGGGGAAACCCTTCTCCCATTTGGGGAGAAGGTCAAAGAAGAAGAAGAAGAAGGGGAGGGGGGGGGGGGGGCTCTCTCCCCCTCTCTCCCGGTGGCGCTGGAACGCTGCCGGGGCCATCATCATCACCGCAATCTACACCAACACCTCCGTCATCTTCACCAACATCTTCATCACCTTCCCCCATCTATCTACAACGGTCCACTCTCCCGCAACCCGTTGTACCCTCTACTTGAACATGGTGCTTTATGCTTCATATTATTATCCAATGATGTGTTGCCATCCTATGATGTCTGAGTAGATTTTCATTGTCCTATCGGTAATTGGTGAATAGGCCCGGCCCTGGGGGGGGGGGGCACGGGGGGGCGACTGCCCCGGGCCCCCAAAATCCAGGGGCTCCCTCCAATCAAGACGCAGTTCAGATCATTTGCGCATGTCGTGACGAACTGACGACGCAGCCTCACCCAGGTAGCCAACGAAGACCACGCGATTATTGCGTCGTTCTGTTTACTTCCTTGCCATCAAAAGGGGCCAAGTAACGAACAGAACCCACGCTGAGTTATTGGGCCTGGCCCGGCGCGTGGTGAAGTACCCACCAGAAGGTAGCGCACAATGCCCTAGTCGATCTAGAAAAACGCCCTAGTGCCCTTTTTTCTTTGTCGTGGATACCCACCGCCGACACCAAACTTCAGTCCACAATCGTGGGAGAGCCATCGCCACCGATGCCATGACGCACAGTGATGTAGGAGGACCATGCCGGTTTACTCGTCATCAGGCTTTGGTAAGGATCGTTTTGCATGTTTTTATCGAATATTGTGGGGTTTGTATGGATTATAAGATTGCTCACTTTCGTTGCTTCAGATGGGAAAAAGTAGTCACCATGAGCAGGATTTTATTTTGGCATTCAAACATAGGAATTATGTGGAAAATTAGGACCATGGGATGATGTCTACTGAAGCGGGATTAACCACTGAAGGTACGTCCAAATCTTTATGAACTCATCTACCTGCTCTATTAAATCGGTGAACAATGTTATAGTTTTGTAGTGATGCTGCAAAAGCTTTATCTCAAAGGCATTCGGGTGGTTCCTAACCTGTAGAAGATTTGAACTTTTATCTCTAGAATCAAAGTTCACAGAAAATACTGCTTTTGGATCTGAGATGATATCAAGTAATATAATGAATCTTCTGTTAAACAATCCTATCACTAAACTCGTCATCAGGCTTTATGCTTCATATTATTATCCAATGATGTGTTGCCATCCTATGATGTCGAAGTAGATTTTCGTTGTCCTATCGGTAATTGGTGAATTGCTATGATTGGTTTAATTTGCTTGTGGTTATGTTGTTGTCCTTAGGTGCCCATCATATGAGCGCACGCGTGGATCACACCATAGGGTTAGTTGTATGTTGAAAGGACTATGTATTGGAGGGCAAGAGTGGCAGAAGCTTCAACCTAGCATAAAAATTGATGCATACGAAATTGAAGGGGGACCAATATATCTTAATGCTATGGTTGCGTTTTACCTTAATGAACGTTAGTAGTTGCGGATGCTTGCTAATAGTTCCAATCATAAGTGCATAGAATTCCAAGTCAGGGATGACATGCTAGCAGTGGCCTCTCCCACATAAAACTTGCTATTGGTCTAGTAAAGTAGTCAATTGCTTAGGGACAATTTTGCAACTCCTACCACCACTTTTCCACACTCGCTATACTAACTTTATTGTGTCTTTATCTAAACAGCCCCTAGATTTTATTTACATGCTCTTTATATTCTTGCAAACCTATCCCACAACACCTACAAAGTACTTCTAGTTTCATACTTGTTCTAGGTAAAGCGAACGTTAAGCGTGCGTAGAGTTGTATCGGTGGTCGATAGAACTTGAGGGAATATTTGTTCTACCTTTAGCTCCTCGTTGGGTTCGACACTCTTACTTATCGAAAGAGGCTACAATTGATCCCCTATAATTGTGGGTTATCAAGACCTTTTTCTGGCGCCGTTGCGGGGGAGTTATAGCGTGGGGTGAATATTCTCGTGTGTGCTTGTTTGCTTTATCACTAAGTAATTTTTATTTGCTGTTCTAAGTTGTTCTCTATCTTTAGTTATGGATATGGAACGCAAAATACCAAAAAAATTAGTTGTACCTACTACACCAATGGTTGAAGAACCACTCAAAATCTATCACACTGAAGCTTTTTTACTTGGACCATCTTCAATCCCTATGTGCTCAGGTCTTTGAAACCCCAACTAGATTAGTTGAGGGCAAATCTTTAGATGAGCATGCTTGTTATGTGCGACAATCGGATATCTGAAAAAGGGAAACTTTTCTTTGGATCAAATTCATCGTTTGCAATGCTATGCTTGGAATTTATGTGAAATATATGATGTTACTTGTTGTTCTGAAAACCCTAAGAAACACCTTCCCTACCAATGTGAGTTTAGTGATAATGGAATCGTATCTACTTATGCTAAGGGTGTTTATAATTACTATGATGTTCAACAAATTGAAGAATTTGTTGCTTTTAAGGGTGCTTATGAAATTGCTTCTTTGATTGAAATGTATGATGCTACTCTTTACAAATCTGAAAATTTTGCCATACTTAAATATTGTTATGATAATTATGCTTCTAATGCCTATGTTAAACCATATATTGAGGACTCGTCCGTTGTCCAAGAAGAGACTAATATTTTGCAGGAGTCTATGGAAGAAGGAATTGATGAAACTATGGGCTGATTGGATGAAAAAGATGATGAGGAGAGCGAAGAACAAAAGGAGGAAGAGTGGATTAGCTAGCCGTGCCCACCTTCTAATGAGAGTAACTCTTCAACTCATACATTGTTTAATTTCCATTCGCGCTTACCGAAGGATGATTGCTATGATGAATGTTATGATCCCGTTGATTCTTTTGAAATATCCCTTTTTGATGATACTTGCTATGCTTGTGGCCAAGATGCCAATATGAATTATGCTTATGGTGATGAACTTGCTATAGTTCCTTATGTTAAACATGAAATTGTTGCTATTGCACCCACACATGATAGTCCTATTACCTTTTTGAATTCTCCAAAGTACACTATATCGGAGAAGTTTGCTCTTGTTAAGGATTATATTGATGGGTTGCCTTTTACCGTTGCACATGATGATTTTGATAGATATAATATGCATGTTCTTTCTGCTCCTACTTGCAATTATTATGAGAGAGTAACTACATCTCCGCCTCTCCATGTTTCCAATATGATAAAATTGCAAGAAACTGTTTATAATATGCATTGGCCTTTACTTTATGTGCATGAATTGTTCTTTTATGACATGCCGATGCATAGGAAGAGAGTTAGACTTTGTTGTTGCATGATATATGTTACTTTGTGCTCAATACTAAATCACAAATCATTGTTAATTAAAATTGGCTTTGATATACCTTGGGATCCTGTGGATCCATTACTTGAGCACTATATGCCTAGCTTAATGGCTTTAAAGAAAGCGCTGCCAGGGAGACAACCCGGAAGTTTTAGAGAGTCATTTATTTCTGTTGTGTGCTTTTATAAAGTTTAAAAACAAAAATAATATGCCAAGATTTGCCTTTAGGATGTTTACATTGCTTGTTGGTTTGTGCGGTGCAAAACAGAAACTTTGGCTGTAGTGTGCGATTTTACATTTTTTACTGGAACGTCAAACGGTTCTGAAACTTTTTGCACTGTCTTTCTATAAAAATTGTCTATTTTTCCAAAAAAATTCAGTATTTTTGGAGTAACAGAGGTATGGTGAATGTACAGATTACTACAGACTGTCATGTTGAAGACATATTCTGTTTTTGATGCATAGTTTGCTTGTTTAGATGAAACTATCAATTTCTATCAGTGGATTACGCCATGGAAAAGTTATATTACAGTAGCTACAATGCAAAAACAAAATATGAATTGGTTTGCAACAGTACTTAAAGTAGTGATTTGCTTTATTATACTAACGGATCTTACCGAGCTTTCTGTTGAGTTTTGTGTGGATGAAGTGTTCGAAGATCGAGGAGGTCTTGATGTGAGGAGGAGGAGAGGCAAGAGCTCAAGATTGGGGATGCCCAAGGCACCCCAAGTAAATATTCAAGGAGACTCAAGCGTCTAAACTTGGGGATGCCCCGGAAGGCATCCCATCTTTCTTCAACAAGTATTGGTATGTTTTCGGATTCGTTTCGTTCATGTGATTGTTGGGGAACGTAGTAATTTAAAAAAAATTCCTACGCACACATAGGATCATGGTGATGCATATCAACGAGAGGGGATAGTGTTGTCCATGTACCCTCGTAGACCGAAAGTGGAAGCGTTAGCACAACGCGGTTGATGTAGTCGTACGTCTTCATGATCCGACCGATCCAAGTACCGAACGTACGACACCTCCGAGTTCAGCACACGTTCAGCTTGATGACGTCCCGCGAACTCCGATACAGCAGAACTTCACGGGAGAGTTCCGTTAGCACGACGACATGGTGACGGTGATGATGATGCTACCGACGCAGGGCTTTGCCTAAGCACCACTATGATATGATCGAGGTGGAATATGGTGGAGGGGGCACCGCACACGGCTAAGAGATCAAGAGATCAATTGTTGTGTCTAGAGGTGCCCCCTACCCCTGTATATAAAGGACCAGGGGGAGGAGGCGGCCGACCAGGGGAGGACGCGCCAGGGAGGAGTCCTACTCCCACCGGGAGTAGGACTCCCTCTTTTCCTAGTTGGAGTAGGAGGGGGAAAGGAAGGGAAGGAGAGAGGGAAGGAAGGCGCGCCCCTCCTTGTCCAATTCGGACTAGAGGGGGAGGGGGTGCGCGGCCATCCCTAGCCGCCCTTCCTCTTCTCCACTAAGGCCCATCTTGGCCCACTAAACTCCCCGGGAGGTTCCGGTAACCCCCGGTACTCCGGTATATGTCTGAAACTCCCCGAAACTATTCCAGTGTCCGAACATAGTCGTCCAATATATCGATCTTTACGTCTCGACCATTTCGAGACTCCTCGTCATGTCCGTGATCACATTCGGGACTCCGAACAACCTTCAGTACATCAAAACACAAAACTCATAATATAATCGTCATCAAAACTTTAAGCGTGCGGACCCTACGGGTTCGAGAACAATGTAGACATGACCGAGACACGTCTCCGGTCGATAACCAATAGCGGAACCTGGATGCTCATATTGGCTCCTACATATTCTACGAAGATCTTTATCGGTCAAACCGCATAACAACATACGTTGTTCCCTTTGTCATCGGTATGTTACTTGCCCGAGATTCGATCGTCGGTACCTCAATACCTAGTTTAATCTCGTTACCGGCAAGTCTCTTTACTCATTTCGTAATACATCATCTTGCAACTAACTCATTACTTACAATGCTTGCAAGGCTTATAGTGATGTGTATTACCAAGTGGGCCCAGAGATACCTCTCCGACAATCGGAGTGAGAAATCCTAATCACGAAATACGCCAACTCAACAAGTACCTTCGGAGACACCTGTAGAGCACCTTTATAATCACCCAGTTACGTTGTGACGTTTGGTAGCACACAAAGTCCGTAAAAACTATATGCTTTGATCAACTCATCAAAGCGTATATTCCAACTCCGAGATGCTTGCACCAGTCCATGGATGGATCGCTGGAGCTTGCACATTTTGTTAGCACCTTTATGATCGACAAAACCTTCTGGTTGCATCATATACAACTCTTCTTTAAGAAATCCATTAAGGAATGTAGTTTTGACATCCATTTGCCAGATTTCATAAAATGTGGCAATTTGCTAACATGATTCGGACAGACTTAAGCATCGCTACGAGTGAGAAAATCTCATCGTAGTCAACACCTTGAACTTTATCAAAAACCTTTTTCGACAAGTCTAGCTTTGTAGATAGTAACACTACTATCAGCGTCCGTCTTCCTCTTGAAGATCCATTTATTTTCTATGGCTTGCCGGTCATCGGGCAAGTCAACCAAAGTCCATACTTTGTTCTCATACATGGATCCTATCTCAGATTTCATGGCCTCAAGCCATTTCGCGGAATCTGGGCTCATCATCGCTTCCTCATAGTTCGTAGGTTCGTCATGGTCAAGTAACATGACCTTCAGAACAGGATTACTGTACCACTCTGGTGCGGATCTCACTCTGGTTGACCTACGAGGTTTGGTAGTAACTTGATCTGAAGTTACATAATAATCATCATTAGCTTCCTCACTAATTGGTGTAGGAGTCACAGAAACGGATTTCTGTGATGAACTACTTTCCAATAAGGTAGCACGTACATTTACCTCATCAAGTTCTACTTTCCTCCCACTCACTTCTTTTGAGAGAAACTCCTTCTCTAGAAAGGATCCATTCTTAGCAACGAATATCTTGCCTTCGGATCTGTGATAGAAGGTGTACCCAACTGTCTCCTTTGGGTATCCTATGAAGACACATTTCTCCGATTTGGGTTTGAGCTTATCAGAATGAAACCTTTTAAGCATCGCAACCCCAATCTTTAAGAAACGACAATTTTGGTTTCCTGCCAAACCACAGTTCATACGATGTCATCTCAACGGATTTAGATGGTGCCCCTTTTAACATGAATGCAGCTGTCTCTAATGCATAGCCCCAAAATGATAGTGGTAAATTGGTAAGAGACATCATATATTGCACCATATCTAATAAAGTACGGTTATGATGTTCGGACACACCATTACGCTGTGGTGTTCCAGGTGGCGTGAGTTGCGAAACTATTCCGCATTGTTTCAAATGAAGACAAAACTCGTAACTCAAATATTCTTCTCCACGATCAGACCATAGGAACTTTATTTTCTTGTTACAATGATTTTCCACTTCACTCTGAAATTATATGAACTTTTTCAAATGTTTTATACTTATGTTTCATCAAGTAGATATACCCATATCTGCTCAAATCATCTGTGAAGGTCAGAAAATAACGATACCCGCCGCGAGCCTCAACACTCATCGGATCGCATACATCAGTATGTATTATTTCCAATAAGTCAGTTGCTTGCTCCATTGTTCCGGAGAACAGAGTCTTTAGTCATCTTGCCCATAAGGCATGGTTCGCAAGCATCAACTGATTCATAATCAAGTGATTCCAAAATTCCATCAGCATGGAGTTTCTTCATGCGCTTTACACCAATATGACCTAAACGGTAGTGCCACAAATAAGTTGCACTATCATTATTAACTTTGCATCTTTTGGCTTTAATATTATGAATATGTGTATCACTACAATCGAGATCCAACAAACCATTTTCATTGGGTGTATGACCATTGAAGGTTTTATTCATGTAAACAGAACAACAATTATTCTCTAACTTAAATGAATAACCGTATTGCAATAAACATGATCAAATCATATTCATGCTCAAAGCAAACACCAAATAACACTTATTTAGGTTCAACACTAATCCCGAAAGTATAGGGAGTGTGCGATGATGATCATATAAATCTTGGAACCACTTCCAACACACATCGTCACTTCACCCTTAACTAGTCTCTGTTCATTCTGCAACTCCCATTTCGAGTTACTAATCTTAGCAACTTGAACTAGTATCAAATACCGAGGGGTTGCTATAAACACCAGTAAAGTACACATCAATAACATGTATATCAAATATAACTTTGTTCACTTTGCCATCCTTCTTATCCGCCAAATACTTGGGGTAGTTCTGCTTCTAGTGACCAGTCCCTTTTGTTGGATTTCGGGTTCCGGCAGACCCTTAAGATTCGAACTCTGGGGTGCGCGCGGAGATCCAACCCTCCACCGTCTCGTACCTCGCCGAATCGCAGGGACCTAAACTACTAAATAGAACAGCACAAGAGACGCGAGATTTATACTAGTTCGGGCCACCGTTGTGGTGTAATACCCTACTCTAATTTGTGGTGTGGTGGATTGCCTCTTGGGCTGATGAAGAAACGATGCAGGGAAGAACAGCCTCGCGAGGGTCTGTTCTTGGTGGGTGTGATGAACTGCTAGGTGGTGTTCCGTCGCTCTAGCTTGAGGATCGGGTCTCTATCTCTCTCCCTCTGGACTCCAAATGCCAGATCTCCTCCCTCCTATGGTGGCTAGCTCTACTTATATAGACGAAGGCCCTGGGCCTCTTCCCAAATATTGAGCGGGAAGGGCGCCAACAATTGGCCATTTTGAAGGGGAACAGCGGGTACACTTATCCCGACTAAAGTTGGTCCTCGCCGCCAAAGGCTCGTGGTGACGCCTTTGCTTGGGCTCCACGATGACTCCCTTCCAGCCGTTGGGGCTGGTCTTGGTCTTGTTGCACCAAACGGATGCCTTTGCTTGATGCTCTCGCCACGCTTGCTCCCTTTGCACCAAAGAGGAAGGGAGGGCCGTGCTGCTGGCGCCCGGCCGGGTGCCCTTGGTCGTCATGGCTTGCGTCATGGGCACCTCGCAAGGTACCCTGCCTTGAACTCTCCGCCTCCTCATGAGCCACTGACGAGGCCGTGCTCGAGAAGCTCTGGTCGACCGCCCCGCGAGGCTTGGCCCCTCGTGAGGGTCTTGAGCTTGTGTTGATGAAGATGGGCTGTCCTGGGCCTCCTTTGAGCCACGCCGCAGGCCGTAGGCAGGCAAGTCTGGGGACCCCCGTTCCTAGAACGCCGACAGTAGCCCCCGGGCCCACGGTGCGCCCGAACTTGGCCGAGCAGAAAGGCGAAAGGGCAAGTGCGAAGCGTCGCGGGCCCTAACAGCCTGCGGCCTTGGGCGACGCGTGTCGGTTGATTGGATGTGTGCGCCTTTGCTCCCCACGATGCCTCGGTAACCTCCCGGATTCGACAAGTCCCTGCATGCGGAGTTGGTCATGATTATCGGCGATCGTGGAGGCCGACGGTTGGCCTTCGCCAGCAATAAGTACGGAACGCTGCGCGCCCTTCCAGTCTATCCTTTCTTGTCTCTCCTTCTTCTCCATGGCTCCACCAAGGAAGTTCTCGGCCGTAGAGAAGGGGAAGGGCCGCCAGGTCGAATCTTCCTCTCCTCCGCCTAAGCATGGTCGAGGTCGCCCTCGCAAGCACCCTGTGGCCTCCACGGCGGTCCCCCGTAGTCGTGGGGGAGGCCCTCAGCGTGGTGACGAGCGGCTGGCCATGGTCGGGCGTGCCCGACGCTGGCCCCCGAGGCCGCGCCTCTCATGCTTCGCCGCTGCCGGAGTTCATGGTGAGGGCGGAGGAGCCGTCCGGCGTCCGGCTTTAGCTCCCGTGCTTCCTCCTGGGTGAGCTCCCAGATGGCGCCCTGAGTGGCCTCTGGCTCCAGGCAGATGGCTACTGCAGCCGGGCTTCGTGGGCTTCTCTGGAGGTCTCTGTATGGGAACCTGTTCTGGCCATGGTGGCGGGCGTTAAACTGCTTGCGTGGTCTCCGCCGCCGGTGCTCCCTGCACTTCAAGTATGATGGCGATGCCAACCTCTACGTGAGGGTGTTCGGGGAAGACGGCCGCCGCATGGGGTGCTGCCCTGAGGACAACGACCGCGGCCGAGGACTCAGCCCCGGCGCGGGCGGAGAGGGCAACGCTGTCACGCCCAATATGCGACCCTATCCAAAAGGAACTCGACGGTCCCACCAAGGATAGACCCGCATATTGGAACGCTTTTGCAAGGTGGATATCATTACATCAACATTACATAATACATAGGGATACATACATAAGGCACAAATGCCACAAGAATACATCAACATCATATACAAGATCAACATCCGACTATGGATGAAACATAAACAAAGCTCAAACGACATCCACCTGCTAGCCCAGCTGCCGACTGGAACCTATCCCCGATCGAAGAAGCGTAAGAAGAACTCCAACACAAGCAAACATCGCTCTCACGTCATGATCATCGCAAACATGTACCGCAATCGGTGGTGTAGTAATCAGAGCCACGAGGACTCAAACAATCCCATTACCATGGGTATCAAGACTAGCAAACCTTAAAGGGAAAGGAAGGGGTAAAGTGGTGAGGTTGCAGCAGCGGCTAAGCATGATATGGTGGCTAACATACGCAAATGAGAGCGAGAAGAGAAACAAAGGAACGGTCGTCAACTAGTAATGATCAAGAAGTGATCCTGAACTCCTACTTACGTCAGACATAACCCAGAAACCGTGTTCTCCTCTCGATCAACCCCGAAAAGAGACACTCACGATTACGCTGCACGGTTGGTGTATTTTAGAAGAGTTTGCTTCAAGTTTACTACAACCGGATATTAACAAATTCCCATCCGCCACATAACGCGGGCACGGCTTTCGAAAGTTCAAACCCTGCAGGGTGTCCCAACTTAGCCCATGATAAGCTCTCGCGATCAACGAAGGATATTCCTTCTCTCCGGAAGACCCGATCAGTCTGGAATCCCGGCTACAAGACATTTCGACAAAGAATAAAACAAGACCAGCAAAGCCGCCCGATGTGCCGACAAATCCCGATAGGAGTCGCCGTACCTCGTTCTCGGGGCACACCGGATAGGTCAGCCTCTGAGTAAAACCAGACCTTGAGTTGCCCGTGGTGGCCCCCATGATCTGCCGTTTGGACCAACACTCAAAGGAGCACCGCCCGGGGGCTAAAATAAAGATGAACCTCGGGCTCCGAAACCCAAGGGAAAAAAAGGGCATAGGTGAGGCAAATGGTAAAACCAATGTTGGGCCTTCTTTGGAGGAGTCTTATTCAAAGCGAACTATCAAGGGGTCCCAAAAATCACCCGACCGCGTTAGGGACGCAAAGTCCGGGAACATAATACCGATATGACGGAAACTAGGGCGGCAAGAGTGGAACAAAACACCAGGCATAAGGCCGAGCCTTCCACCCTTTACCAAGTATATAGATGCATTAATAATATAAGATATATTGTGATATCCCAACAAGTAAACATGTTCCAACAAGGAACATCATCTCCATGTTCCAACAAGGAACAAACTTCATCTTCACCTGCAACTAACAACGCTATAAGAGGGGCTGAGCAAAGCGGTAACATAGCCAAACAACGGTTTGCTAGGAAGGGTACAAAAGGTTAGAGGCTGACATGGCAATTTGGGATGGCTTGATAAACATGTAATAGGTAGCGCAGCATAGCGATAGAACGAAGCAACTAGCATAGCAATGGTAGTAATGAGATCCAGGGTAGCGGTCATCTTGCTTGAAATCCCGCAAGGAAGAAGAACGAGTCCATGAAGAAGACGAACGGATGAAGCCGAACCAAGCGTGAGCGAGCGAATCCTCACGATCGCAACGCATAGCAGAACTAACAAGAAGAAGCACACAACATAGGTAAACACACCACACATGAACAAGGCATGATGCTCAACCAAGCATGATGCATGACAAGACTACAAGAAGCTACTCATGGCAAGAGATGATGCAAACAAGAGCAACACATCAAGGCAAGTTTAGATGAGGCCAGAAACAACATATAACAATTGCGGTAAGTCCTCATATGCAAATTTCGAAATTGGTCCAGATCTGTATAACTTTATGTTCAAGTTGTTAAACAGCAAGTTAAGATGCACCACGATGATCTACACGAAATTCTAGTCAAGTTACATATAAAGTTCATTTAATTGAGACTACGGCTTAGAAGATATGAGCAAAATAGGATAAGCATGGCATTGATGCAAAATGCATACAAACATCAAGCAAACACCTCAAAACATGGATGCAACATGATAATATGAAGCTACATGCAAAATCAAGCAAGTTTCATATAGAGCACACTCAAAAGCAGCAACGGTTCAACACATACACACTATACAAGATATGACAACAATCTGCCCAAAACAGCAACTAGGCATATTGCAAGCATCAAAACAACAAGCTACAGCATCTCAACAAGAAAACAAAAGGCATGGGCATGATGTACATGTAAAGCATGACAAAACATGAACACTGAGCTATCTCCAGAAATAACAAGAACATGCTCAAAATGACATGGCAAGATTGCAAATAATAGTAGTTTCAGGCATTGGCAGAAATAACATCAGGTTGCAATGTTTAGAGCTATCAAACAACATGTTACAGGAACTTATCATGGCAAACAAAGGCATGGCATGAATCTACTAATTGCATAGAACAAAAGTCCTTTAATGACCATGAGCCAAAAAGGATCAGAAAATATGATGGCACCCATGTAAACATGGCAAGTTATATTACAGATTCAAACATGGCAGGAACAACAATAAGTAGGCATGTTGGTGAGCTTGAACCACTCACCACAGAGCAATACATGGCATGGCAAGGCAACCAACAGCAATAAGGCATGGCATAGAAGCTATACATGGAAAGAACAACATCATAGCATACACAGATCAACTACAACAACCTTGGCAAAATTGAATAACATGTAAACAACCTGCCAGGAAACATTTTATAGAAAAAGTAGAGCTCGATTGACTCAAGCTATGGCACTCCATAATTGCAAACAAGGGCATGGATGGATAGAACAAGACATGTAAAACAAAACATCCTTACTGAAGTATCTCAAAATATGCATGGATCTCTCGGTAGCATCAAGTTAACATGGCATAAAAATATCAGCAGAACATGGCTGAAATCAGCAACAACAAGAAGCCTTGTTTGCATGCTTGTGCTAGTCACCACATAGATCACAAAAATACATGGAATACACCCCTGGAAAGATGTCATGGCATATTACAAAACACATGTATGACTCAAGTTCATAGGGTGCACACATCAATCATGGAAAAAATGACAAAAGTGCATGTTCTGTTAAGAAACAGAAACTAACATCACATAGCACTCTTCTAACAGCATTTCGGGCATCAATATGAGCTCAAATGACAATGATGCAATGAGATGAAATGATCTACTCTTCGAGGCGAACGTTTTGACATATTACACGCGCAAAACGAAGCAACGATGACGGAGATATGACATGATGAAAATGCAACAAAAATGCAATAATTTCGGGGACTTAGGGGAATTTTGGGGAGGGGAAAGTCAACCCTTGGCACGGATTTCAAAGCAGGACCGGATCTCGCCGGAATGTCGCCTGAGAAGAAGCAGGCGGCGGCCGTGCTCGACGGCGAGGGCGCCGGTGGCCGGATCGGCGAGAGAGGGCGGGAGAGGCGCGGCGCCGGGCGGAGATGCTGGCCGTGGCGGCCACGGAAGGAGGGCACCGCGAGGGCGGAACTCCGCGGAAGCCTGAGGCCGGGATGGCCAGCGAGGGCGCGCTGGGCGCCGACGGGAAGGGCGACGGCGGTCGCGATCCGGCCATGGCGGCGGGGTTGCGACGCCGCATGCGAGGCGCGGCGGCACCGGCGGGCGCGAGGCGCTGGCGCCCGCGAGGCGGCGGCTACGAGGACGCTGGGACGGGCGGCGCCGGATGGGCTCAGCGGGCCTGGCCGAAAGGGCGCTGGCGGCGGCGGGCGCGGGCGCCACGTGTCGGCGCCACATCGCGCTGTGGCGGCGGCGGGAAGCGTCCGGACGGCGCGGACACGTCCGCATGAGGACGAAGGGACTAGGGTTAGGGTGGATTCATCCGCGAATTTTTGGAGGGAGGGCAATATATAGGTAGAGAGAGCTAGGAGAGTCCAAATGAGGTGCGGTTTTCGCCCACACGATCGTGATCGAACGACCGAGAGCATGGAGGGGAGTTTGCTGGGTTTTGGGCCACTTAGAAAGGAGAGTTGGGCTGCACACAAAAGAGTGGCTTTGCGGTTACCCGGTTAACCGTTGGAGTACCAAACGACCTCCAAATGATCCGAAACTTGACAGGCGGTCTACCGGTGCTATACCAAGACCGCTTGACAAACCTGGGTCCATTCCGAGAAAGTTTAGCACCCGCACACGAGAAGAGGTAAAAGGGAGCGCCGGGGAGCATAGGAGTGCCGGATTGGAAAACGGACACCGGGGAAAATGCTCGGATGCATGAGACGAACACGTATGCAAAATGAAATGCACATGACGACATGATAAGAAATGCATATGATGACATGGCAAAGTGCAACACGCAAGCACATGACATGGCAACGACGGCGAATAACTGGCAGACACCTGGCGCATCGAATCCGGGGCGTTACAACACTCCTCCACTAACAAGAGATCTCGTCCCGAGATCTTAGGACCGAGACGGAAAGGAAAAAGGAAGAGGTGAAGAAAGAACTCAAGAGAAAAAGCAAAGAAACGAGAGCACTCGAGAAGAAGAGAGGAACGACGAGAGTGACGAGAATCAAAGGCTCACGGAATTAGATAGGCTATGAAAGCACTCGTTCTAACCGGAGTGGTTAGAATGAGAAAAGTAACGGATAACACTGAAAGGACTTAGGCAGCACACCGGTTAAACAAGGAAAGAGTTGGAACTGAGTTTGACAAAATGGAACGATAGTTGACGAGAGGAACAACACAAAGCCTCCGGAAGAATTGAAAGAATTGAATGAAAAGAACTTAGAAGGAAGGATTGAACTGAAGTTGTTGAGAAAATCAACAACGAAAAGAATAGCTTGTTGTGGACTTATAGGTAACATCTCAAAATCATGAGGTGATAATCTTCCGAAAAGATGGCCTCCGGATGATCGAGAGGGAAAGCAACACCTGAATTACTCCGGATTGATGAAAAGAATTGCACAACTGGAGACAACTAGATAGGATAACATCGAGCTAGCACCACACATCTTCGGGAGAACGGACAAGATTTAAGAGAAACTCTACTTCGATCTTCAAATGATGACGAGAAACACCACCAAAATTATTGAGATACCCCGGTAGAATGAAAGCGAAGAGGTTGAGCCAACAATGAAAGAATTTGAACGAGATCTTGGAAAGGTATCTGACTGATGAAATTCATACTTACGTCAGACTCCGAAAAGAATTAGAGAATAGCTCCGGAATAATTAGAAGAGTCAGATAAGATCCTGAGAAAAGACCTGCGGGTTAGGGCCCACTGAAGAGATAACACTGTTGGAAAGGATTGTTGAGCAGATAGATGATGCACCGGAATAATTGAAATATTTGACTGAGGTGACAACCTCGAATTAATTAGAACACGTATTTAATCTCTCCGATAGGTCTTCCGAACTCCGGAATGATTAATCAAGCGAGAGGCAAAGCGAGCAAAGGGAGATATTTGAGCTGAGGAACGAATACGATCGACAACGAAAAACTTGAATTGAGTCCACCAGGGAAGAAAAAGAGATGATGAATTTCAAACGAGACGAGAATTCACCGGTTGAAATAATTGAGGGAAGACTGAAGAGGCTCCACACGAATGGAATTTATGGTCGGAAGAAACTCGAACTCCGGGAATAATAGGGTGGGAGGGCGGGAAAACAAAGGCAACTTGGAAGGGGAAATCGACGAATATCTTGAAGAGAAAACACCGGTTGAAATCATTGAGGAAAGAAAGCAAAGACTTCGCGAGTAGGATGGATACTCGATTACGGACTCCGGTTCCAAGAAGAAGAAGGGAGGGCGGGTGGGAAAAACAAGGACAACTTCGGACAAGGAAAAACAACGACGTCGGAGGAAGAACTGAGGATTGAACTCAATGATGAAGAGGCTCGAGTCAACTTGACGAGAAATGCACCGGATAAAAGAGCTGAGGAACAACTATCGGAAAACCAACTGCGTGAACCTAAAGAAAAATTTTGAAGGGGAAGAGGAGTAGTTCAAAACACCTACGTCAAGATTCCGCATCAGAAGCGCATTTAAGGGACTGAGGAGTAAAAAGAATTCCTACTCTCCGATATAACTAGACTCAGAAAATAGTTTTCTTCTAGACTCAACAACGGCCAAACTACACGATCAATCAAGGGGGCTCCTAAGGTCAGTCGAGGCTCTGATACCAACTTGTCACGCCCAATATGCGACCCTATCCAAAAGGAACTCGACGGTCCCACCAAGGATAGACCCGCATATTGGAACGCTTTTGCAAGGTGGATATCATTACATCAACATTACATAATACATAGGGATACATACATAAGGCACAAATGCCACAAGAATACATCAACATCATATACAAGATCAACATCCGACTACGGATGAAACATAAACAAGCTCAAACGACATCCACCACCTGCTAGCCCAGGCTGCCGACCGAACCTATCCCCGATCGAAGAAGCGAAGAAGAACTCCAACACAAGCAAACATCGCTCTCACGTCATGATCATCGCAAACATGTACCGCAACTGGTGGTGTAGTAATCAGAGCCACGAGGACTCGACAATCCCATTACCATGGGTATCAAGACTAGCAAAGCTTAAAGGGCAAGGAAGGGTAAAGTGGTGAGGTTGCAGCAGCGGCTAAGCATGATATGGTGGCTAACATACGCAAATGAGAGCGAGAAGAGAAACAAAGGAACGGTCGTCAACTAGTAATGATCAAGAAGTGATCCTGAACTCCTACTTACGTCAGACATAACCCAAAAACCGTGTTCTCCTCTCGATCAACCCGTAAAAGAGACACTCACGGTTACGCATTACGGTTGGTGTATTTTAGAAGAGTTTGCTTCAAGTTTACTACAACCGGATATTAACAAATTCCCATCTCGCCACATAACCACAGGCACGGCTTTCGAAAGTTCAAACCCTGCAGGGGTGTCCCAACTTAGCCCATGATAAGCTCTCGCGAGCAACGAAGGATATTCCTTCTCCCAGGAAGACCCAATCAGTCTCGGAATCCCGGCTACAAGACATTTCGACAGCAATAAAACAAGACCAGCAAAGCCGCCCGATGTGCCGACAAATCCTGATAGGAGTCGCACGTACCTCGTTCTCGGGGCACACCGGACAGGTTAGCCTACGAGTAAAACCAGACCTTGAGTTGCCCGTCTTGCCCCTTAGCCTGCCCGCTTTTACCAACACCGAAGGAGCACCGCCCGGGGCTAAAATAAAGATGACCCTCGGGCTCCGAAACCCAAGGGAAAAAAAGGGCATAGGTGAGGCAAATGGTAAAACCAATGTTGGGCCTTCTTTGGAGGAGTCTTATTCAAAGCGAATCGTCAAGGGGTCCCATAAATCACCCGACCGCGTTAGGGACGCAAAGTCCGGGAACATAATACCGATATGACGGAAACTAGGCGGCAAGAGTGGAACAAAACACTGCATAAGGCCGAGCCTTCCACCCTTTACCAAGTATATAGATGCATTAATAATATAAGATATATTGTGATATCCCAACAAGTAAACATGTTCCAACAAGGAACATCATCTCCATGTTCCAACAAGGAACAAACTTCATCTTCACCGCAACTAACAACGCTATAAGAGGGGCTGAGCAAAGCGGTAACATAGCCAAACAACGGTTTGCTAGGAAGGGTACAAAAGGTTAGAGGCTGACATGGCAATTTGGGATGGCTTGATAAACATGTAATAGGTAGCGCAACATAGCGATAGAACGAAGCAACTAGCATAGCAATGGTAGTAATGAGATTCGTAGTAGCGGTCATCTTGCCCGAAATCCCGCAAGGAAGAAGAACGAGTCCATGAAGAAGACGAACGGATGAAGCCGAACCAAGCGTAGACGAACGAATCCTCACGATCGCAACGCAACAGGAACTAACAAGAAGAAGCACACAACATAGGTAAACACACCACACATGAACAATGCATGATGCTCGACCAAGCATGATGCATGACAAGACTACAAGAAGCTACTCATGGCAAGAGATGATGCAAACAAGAGCAACACATCAAGGCAAGTTTAGATGAGGCCAGAAACAACATATAACAATTGCGGTAAGTCCTCATATGCAAATTTCGAAATTGGTCCAGATCTGAATAACTTTATGTTCAAGTTGTTAAACAGCAAGTTAAGATGCACCACGATGATCTACACGAAATTCTAGTCAAGTTACATATAAAGTTCATTTAATTCGGAGCTACGGCTTAGAAGATATGAACAAAATAGGATAAGCATGGCATTGATGCAAAATGCATACAAACATCAAGCAAACACCTCAAAACATGGATGCAACATGATAATATGAAGCTACATGCAAAATCAAGCAAGTTTCATATAGAGCACACTCAAAGGCAAGCTATCAAACAACATGTTACAGGAACTTATCATGGCAAACAAAGGCATGGCATGAATCTACTAATTGCATAGAACAAAAGTCCTTTAATGACCATGAGCCAAAAAGGATCAGAAAATATGATGGCACCCATGTAAACATGGCAAGTTATATTACAGATTCAAACATGGCAGGAACAACAATAAGTAGGCATGTTGGTGAGCTTGAACCACTCACCACAGAGCAATACATGGCATGGCAAGGCAACCAACAGCAATAAGGCATGGCATAGAAGCTATACATGGAAAGAACAACATCATAGCATACACAGATCAACTACAACAACCTTGGCAAAATTGAATAACATGTAAACAACCTGCCAGGAAACATTTTATAGAAAAAGTAGAGCTCGATTGACTCAAGCTATGGCACTCCATAATTGCAAACAAGGGCATGGATGGATAGAACAAGACATGTAAAACAAAACATCCTTACTGAAGTATCTCAAAATATGCATGGATCTCTCGGTAGCATCAAGTTAACATGGCATAAAAAATATCAGCAGAACATGGCTGAAATCAGCAACAACAAGAAGCCTTGTTTGCATGCTTGTGCTAGTCACCACATAGATCACAAAAATACATGGAATACACCCCTGGAAAGATGTCATGGCATATTACAAAACACATGTATGACTCAAGTTCATAGGGTGCACACATCAATCATGGAAAAAATGACAAAAGTGCATGTTCTGTTAAGAAACAGAAACTAACATCACATAGCACTCTTCTAACAGCATTTCGGGCATCAATATGAGCTCAAATGACAATGATGCAATGAGATGAAATGATCTACTCTTCGAGGCGAACGTTTTGACATATTACACGCGCAAAACGAAGCAACGATGACGGAGATATGACATGATGAAAATGCAACAAAAATGCAATAATTTCGGGGACTTAGGGGAATTTTGGGGAGGGGAAAGTCAACCCTTGGCACGGATTTCAAAGCAGGACCGGATCTCGCCGGAATGTCGCTTTGAGAAGAAGCAGGCGGCGTCAGTGCTCGACGGGCGTAGGGCGCCGTGGCCGGATCGGGCGAGAGAGGGCCGGCGGAGAGGCGGCGCCGGGCGGAGATGCGGCCGGCACGGCTACGGGAGGAGGGCACCGGCGAGGGCGGAACTCCGGCTGGGAGCTCGGGGTCGGATGGCCGGCGAGGGCGCGGCGGGCGCCGACGGGAAGGGCGACGACGGGAAGGGCGATGGTCGGGCGAGCGCGGCGCACCGGGCGCGGTGAGGTGCCAGCCCGGCGAGGCGGCGGCTGCGGAGGACGCTGGGACGGGCGGCGCCGGATGGGTTTTGGATGGGCTCAAGCGCTGGCCGAGCGGGCGCGCGGCGGGCGCGGGCGCCACGTGGCGCTGCCACATCGGGCGCTGGGCGGCGGCGGAAGCGTCCGGACGGCGCGACACGCCCCGTGGCTACCGAGGACGAAAGGGACTAGGGTTAGGGTGGATTCATCCGCGAATTTTTGGAGGGGGAGGGCAATATATAGGTAGAGAGAGCTAGGAGAGTCCAAATGAGGTGCGGTTTTCGCCCACACGATCGTGATCGAACGACCGAGAGCATGGAGGGGAGTTTGCTGGGTTTTGGGCCACTTAGAAAGGAGAGTTGGGCTGCACACAAAGAGTGGCTTTATGCGGTTACCCTTGCTAACCGTTGGAGTACCAAACGACCTCCAAATGATCCGAAACTTGACAGGCGGTCTACCGGTGCTATACCAAGACCGCTTGACAAACCTCGGTCCATTCCGAGAAAGTTTAGCACCCGCACACGAGAAGAGGTAAAAGGGAGCGCCGGGGAGCATAGGAGTGCCGGATTGGAAAACGGACAACGGGGAAAATGCTCGGATGCATGAGACGAACACGTATGCAAAATGAAATGCACATGACGACATGATAAGAAATGCATATGATTACATGGCAAAGTGCAACACGCAAGCACATGACATGGCAACGACGGCGAATAACTGGCAGACACCTGGCGCATCGAATCCGGGGCGTTACAAACGCGCAGGCGGCTGGCGATGCCCGCGGCTCCTCACGCTTCACCAGCTCTTCTTTGGGTGGCGATTCCTCCAGCAGTGGCCGCGGCCAGCCCCCACGCCGCCGCGCCTGCTTGGGGGGTGGCAGCGGGTCCGCTCGCCGCCACGCCACGGTGAAGCGCGAGAAGGAGTCCGACTGAGCTCCGGAGGCGGCTCGGGCCTTCCAAGAGAGCCGACACGGGGCGTGCTTCACCTGCTTCTGTCCTTTTCCTTCCTTTTCTCCTGTGTAAAAAGGGAACAATGTGTGGCCCCGTGGGGGAACGTTTTAGGGAAACGCCGTTAATTATTGTACTGCTTTTGTTATCCTGATACTGTTCCCTTCTGCCGTGAGCCCATTCGCAAGTGAACCCCAACCGTGGCCGCGGGGGCGACCGACCCTGGCCCCGTGTTCGTGTTGTGCTGCCCGTGAGGCATGGTCAGGAGGGGTGCTCCAGCTGTGGACCAGGGCCATGAAAACTTGAGCGACAGGGGTAGGAACGCTCGCGGGGGCTCCCGAGGCTTCCGCCTCGTGAGTCCCCGCGCAAGAGAAATCGAGGCAGGAGGGTGAAAAAGATCGAAGAACCATGGACCAAAAGGGGCGATAGTTTCAATAAAAACTTCAAATGGGAATAACCAATCAACTGCAGAAAGCAAATGAAAAAGCCGCGTCCGGCACCTAGTCTAGTCTTCGACGTCTTCTCACCAGCGCGGAGCTAAGTCGCCATCAAGCGTGGGAGGGAGCCCCAGAGCCTGAGGCCGGCACTCCTGAGACTCTGGGGCGTGTACAACCCCAACTCATTATTACGTGAGAGTGTCACGGGCGGTGAGCTTCACAGGCGTTCGCCTTCTTCACAGGCTCCGGGCCTTTCTTCTGGGAAGCAAGCTTCACGGGCGTTTGCCCTCTTCACAGGCTCTGGGCCTTTTCCCAGGAGGTGAGCTTCACAGGCATTTGCCTTCTTCACGAGCTCCGGCCTTTTTCCAAAAGATGAACTTCACAGCATTCGCCTTCTTCACGTGCCTCGTGGCCTTTTCCAAAAAGATGAACTTCACAGCATTTGCCTTCTTCACGTGCTCGTGGCCTTTTCCAAAATGATGAACTTCACAGGCATTCGCCTTCTTCACAGGCTCAGGGCCTTTTCCAAAAAGATGAACTTCACAGGCATTCGCCTTCTTCACAGGCTCAGGGCCTTTTAGGGGTAAAACCTCTGGAGGTGCTGGATGTTCCACGCGTTACGTATAGGTACTCCCTCTTGAGTCTCCAAGCGCACGCGGGCGAGCCCGAAACATGAACAACCTTGAATGGGCCCTCCCACATGGGAGAGAGCTTATGCGATCCCTCCTTGTAGAGGACCGTCGAGCACGAGGTCCCTTACCTCGAGAGTTTTAGAGGCGGATGTTGCGGCAGGTGGTATCGCCGGAGTGCCTGCTGGTACCTCGCCGCTCATGGCCTGACTTCTCGACGGTGCTCCTCCCCCAGCACAAGGGCCGTCCCCCGCATGGCGTCCTGCAGCGTTTCATCGAACGCCAGGACCCGCGCGGATTGACGCTTGACCTCGTGAGGGAGGACCGCTTAGGCTCCATAGACCAGGAAGAAGGGGGTCTCTCCAGTTGGCTTGGTCATGGTTGTGCGGATGGACCACAACACGGATGGAAGCTCGTCGTACCAGCCTCTCCCGCAGGCTTCCAGTTTCTTCTTGAACGTCCTGGTCTTGAGGCCTCTCAGGACCTCTGCATTGGCCCGCTCGGCCTGTCCATTGCTGCGGGGGTGCGCCACCGAAGCGTAGCATATCTGCGTCCCAGGGTTAGCGCAGTACGTTTTAAAAGGTTATGGTGAATCGCGAACCGTTGTCGGTGATGATGCGGTTCGGCACTCGAACCGCTCACAATGCCCCGATGAACTTGACCTCGTAACCGGTGAGGATGGCGCGGATGGCCTCGACTTCAGCCCACTTGGTGAATTTGTCCACGGCGGCGAGAGGTAGCGATAGCTCCTTGGCGCCCGAGAAAAGGGCCTGTAATGTCCAGCCCCGCATCGCGAATGGCCAAGTGAGGGGATGGTTTGCGCACCTCCTGGCGGCTAGTGGATCTGCTTGGCATGGAATTGGCAAGCCTCGCAAGCCTTCACGAGGTCGATGGCGTCATTGAGCGCGGTGGGCCAATAGAAACCGATGCGGAACGCCTTGCCGACAAGGGTCCGTGACGATGAATGGTGCCCACAATCTCCGCCATGTATATCTGCCAGCAATTCCTTCCCCTGTTCCCTGGTGATGCAGCGCAGGGATACGTCGTTCGGTCGTTTCCGGTAGAGTTCTCCATCCATGATGCTGTATGCCGTGGCTTGCCGCGCCACACGCTCTGCCTCCTCCTCCTTCTCCGGCAAAGTTCCACGTTAAGTAACTCTTGAGCTCCGTGATCCAAAGCCTCCTCTTGAGGTTCCATTGTTAGAAGTAGGCGTGCTCCCGAGGCCGGGCCACAGGCTGGGGCTCCCGAGGCTGGTGGCTAAGGGAGCTCCTCCCGAGGCTGTGATGTGCTTGATAACGGCGGCAGGGCTGAGGGCTTGAAGAGCCGTTCCTCAAAGACGCCCGGTGTCCGTGTCAAAACCGGCGGATCTCGGGTAGGGGGTCCCGAACTGTGCGTCTAGGCGGATGGTAACAGGAGACAAGGGACACGATGTTTTACCTGTGTTCGGGCCCTCTTGATGGAGGTAAAACCCTACGTCCCCGCTTGATTAATATTGATGATGTGTGTTACAAGAGTGGATCTACCACGAGATCAAAGAGGCTAAACCCTAGAAGCTAGCCTATGGTATGATTGTTGTTCGTCTCTGGACTAAAACCCTCCGGTTTATATAGACACCGGATAGGGTTAGGGTTACACAGAGACGGTTACAATGGTAGGAGATCTACATATCCGTATCGCCAAGCTTGTCTTCCACGCCAAGGAAAGTCCCATCCAGACACAGGACGAAGTCTTCAATCTTGTATCTTCATAGTCCAGGAGTCCGCCGATGATGATAGTTCGCTATCCGGACACCCCTAGTCCGTAACTCCCTCGGTAGCCCTCGAACCAGGCTTCAATGATGACGAGTCCGCGCGCATGTTGTCTTCGGCATTGCAAAGGCGGGTTCTTCCTAATAATTTATAGAAGATTGTGAACACCAGGATAGTGTCCGCTCTGCAAAAATAAATTCCACATACCACCGTAGAGAGAATAATATTACACAAGATCAATCTGTGATGTGATTCTGTGGCGTGACGTCGCACCACGCCCAAGCCTTTACTCAAATTGTTTTATTGTTCCACCTCGGTGATGTTTTAGCGAAGCGGTTTCCTTGGCACGTCTTGTCGAGCGAAGATCGTGTTCCCCTTATTCGGGATTCCCATCAATACGGACATGGGTAACCCAACCGCCATTGATTGTGACGCTTGGGGGATAAGCGAGTTTTACTGTGCCGGCGGGGACACATGTTTTGTCCGCCCATATAAGGGATAAAGATCCAACCCTTTTACCCGCCGCCTTCTTCCTCCTTGGCTTATCCATCTCCATGAACTCGAGCTCCAGCGCCCAAGTCCGCACTTCTTACCTCAACCTTCTCCAAATATGTCCGGGCGGGAGGCAATGGATGGCCTCCTCCCGTCACGGAGGGGCAGATCCAGAAGCTGCGCGACACCGGATATTTGTCCAGCAACATTGCGCATCGGCTCCCCGACGAGGGAGAGCTCGTTCCCAACCCCAGGCCCCATGAGAGGGTAGTATTTCTTCCCCATTTCTTTCGCGGACTGGGCTTCCCGCTTCATCCCTTTGTCCGGGGGCTCATGTTCTACTACGGCCTAGATTTCCATGATCTGGCCCCGAATTTCATCCTCAACATCTCGGCGTTTATCGTCGTGTGCGAGGCCTTCCTCTGCATCCAGCCCCACTTTGGCTTGTGGCTCAAGACCTTTAATGTTAAGCCGAAGGTTGTGAAGGGCAGCCAAGCGGAGTGCGGAGGTGCCATGGTGGGTAGGATGTCCCACGTTACGTGGCTGGAGGGCACTTTCGTGGAAACCATCAAGGGGTGGCAATCGGGGTGGTTCTACATCACCGAGCCGCGTGACCCTGATTGGGCAGCGGCCCCTGAATTCAGATCTGGATCCCCCACACGGCTCTCGTCATGGAAAGAGACGGGCCTGAAGTGGGGGGATTCGGACGAGCTATCCGGACTCCAAACATGCGTCTCAAACCTGGTGGACAAGAATCTCGGGCTTGTCGACGTAATCCGTGATGCTCATCCGCCGGATTCTCCCATGCCAACAACGGGCCTTCAATTTGTGGAGTTCGATCCGCACAAGACCGGAACCTTGAGCCGCTCTTCGACACTACGCACGAAGATGCCCGGAAGGTGCCGCTCAAGGGCGCCAAGCCCCGCACCGCTAACAAAGATCGCGGATACATTTCGCAGCCGCTGCCGGCGAGGTAAGTTATTTTACCCTTTACGGGACTCTTTTCTCATAGATTGACTCTACGTGGGATCTAAAATCTCCCCATTCTTTGACAGGACTGGCTGAAGACGTCCGGACAGATTAACTGTCCGGCTCCTTTGCCAGAAGACCCAGCGGACGCCGATTAGCCAGGGCTCTTGGCTCCGGCACCCCATGTGGTGCCGGAGAGGAAGGCCAAGAAGGAGGCCACGGGAACTGAAGGAGCTCCGACGCCAGTCTTTGTCGGATTCTGAAGCAGAATCTTCTCCTGAAGACGAGGAGGAAGAAGAAGCTTCTCACAAATCGGGGGAGGAGAGGAAAAGGAAGGCCGCCCCAACTGGGGAGGCCGGAGGGTCCAAGAAGGGAAGAACCCTTCCTCCGGACTTCTCCGCCAACATCGATGACGACGAGGAGGATTGGCCTACAAGGGACAAGCCCCTGGCGAGATCGTAAGTATCCGGACTCCCGAATAACTTCAAGGTTTTTTCTTTTTGCCACATAATGTCTTTCTAATGCCGCATACAACCCTGCAGTCTGCCCAAGGATGATCTTCCCGTTTTGTCGAGCGGGTCCTTGGGTGCGTCGGATATGGATTCCCTTCCGACCGCCTCCACCCCCGCGTCATGCTGGATGACGCCGAGGTGGGATCCTGCAGAGGGACCCACCAGGAGGAGGAGGCCCGTGAGGTGTCACAGGACACCCTCCGGACTTTGCACGGACTCGGCCGGAGGCCACAGTGGCTCCAGAGTCCGGCGGCGACCCTTCAGAAGAAGGGCAAGATCATGACGCCGGCCTGCCTCCGGCCCAACCGGAGGTGCCGGATAATTTGCCGGAGGCGCTCAACGGTGCCTCCATCGAAGAGGAACACCACACTATTATTAGTGCGGTGATTCGTAAGGTTCAACTCGCCAAGAGCGGGCTGACTGAAGCTCGCAGCAGCCTTCTAACGAGCTTTGAGGTAAGAATTTCAATATATGTAAATGGTACTGCATAGACAGTAGCCCACGATGCTTGGTTCGGTGTTCGGAAAGAAAAGCGGATCGAGGATCTTTAGAAAGATAAACGCAGGAGTCATAAAAAATATGTCAATATGGGATTGCAGGTGTCTTGTCTTGACCTCCGCCGATCAAGCGAGGTCAATATTTTGAAGGAAAACCTCGGCGGTCCGAGAACGAGCTCGGCCATGCCAAGAAGCAGCTCGAGGAAAAGAAGGTGAGTAATACCTTATGAAAATTGTACCTTCTGTAAAAGGATTTGGTTGCAATAAAAATGACAAGGATAACGTGGGTATTGTAGGGGCCACTAACGAGGTGGCGACCACTGAAGGAGGCGGTGGCTGCGGCCGAGCATAATCTTGACATGAGCGCACCGAGCGAGAGAAGCAGGAGGCGCGGGTGGCGGAGGTACAGCAAGAGCTCCAGGATCTCGTGAAAAAACATGAGAGCTTGGAGCGTGACTCAAAGACTCGAGAGTCTGAGCTTGCAACGGCTCTTGAGAGTGCCAAAGCCGCTAAGGACGAAGCCTACAAGGCCCTCCAGGAGGTTGAGGCGGTGAAGAAAATAGCAGCAGGTAAGGCATTTTTCATGCAAAGTAAGCATGTGAGTGTTAATTACATTGCTTACCCGAATTGAGCTCTTCAGAGCGTTCGCAGATCTTCCTCGCAGCGTGTCCGATGCTGCCGCATTCTCTACCGGGCCAAGGAGGGAGCTCGACGGAGAAGGTCTTCTGGTCTCGATATGCCGAGGTCGGACATCCGGTGCCCTTAGCGACCAGTGAAGCAATGGTCGAGCTCCACAAGGCGTGCCGAAAGCAGGCCATGAAGGGCCTCATAGTTCGGTTGTGGCCTAAGGAGGCCATGCACAGGAGCTACTTGACTGGTCTGCGGCGGTGGTGGATGCGTGCCCATGGGTTGAAGTTATCAAGCATTCCGCTTGTATTGAGGGTGCCCGTCGGGCCCTTGCCGCGCTAAAGGTGCACTTTGGGGCAAGATGGATGCCTGTAAGCTCGTGGACGGACCCGCCACCGTGAGGGCAAGGAGCATCGCACGCCCGAGATGTATTATAAGAGTGTGCTAAAGGCGCCCGCATTATTGCGGGTGAGTGCTCAAAGATGTAATATTTGAGTAGACTCGCATTTTGTTATCCTGTATGCTGAAAACTTAGTTCATATGCGCTAAGCAACGCTTGTGAATTTAAAATATTACCTTACGTGCAGCTGTTTATCAAATCTGAGAGATGGCAAGTCGTCGGCTTGACCCCCATGCCACGAAAGTCTTTGGGGTGTTCGGGATAAACTTCAGAGCTCTTGTTCCCATTTTTGGGTCCATCTAGGGAGGCGCTCAACACAGCGAACAAGGCAACCGGACTTATAATGCTTGAACACTCTCACTTAGCCATAGAATACTATAATTTTAAATTTCGGTGAAGCCCCTAGTCTTGGAAGGTCAATTTGGGCGCTATCCACGCCTTGGCCGGACAAGATCCGGCTCCCTCGCTCTAAGCGGCATAAGTCTTTAAGGACTCGCAAAAACCTCTCGAGCAATGACGGTCTCTCGCCTCATCATGACGGTCAGTTTTAGCTTTCTCCATCGAGGCGTTAACCCAGCTCAAGCTGAGGCGGAATCGCGATGGTTCTCCCGGTGCTACCTTAGCCGATATAACGGAACGTAAGGTACCAAAACATGGGAGCCGGGCAAACCCAACTATTGACCCAAGACATGATTCGGAGCCGATGCATATAGTGCTATAAGTTTGGGGTGCCGCACTTGTGTAAGTGTTCGGACTTATTATACCATAATGCGGGGAACATAAGCCCCCGGTGTATATTAGCTGTACCAAAGTGTACGGATGCAACATGCCATGAATGAACATATGTATGAAAAAGAAATGCAATTATAAGCAAAAAGGTGCTGCATTGTTTTATGCAATAAGTGCTGCTACGAATGCAGAACAATACAAATAGTGCGATAAGCAAGGTATGGGACTGTTAAACATGTCCCCTCCGTGGGTAGGCTGCAGATTGGTGTATAAAAATGCTCGTAATGGAGACCACCAGCATATTCGTTGTAGCCTTTATCCTTCCCCTGGCTGTTGCACCGTGAGTTCGGCAGTCTGCTGCCGGACAGGCCTCTCGACAAGCGGAGTCCTGTGGGTAAAAAGTAAAAGGTAAAAGAAAAGAAAAAGGAACGACACACTTGAGAGCCCCTGGTGTGGTTGAGCCGCGATCTGGGTTTATCATGGTCGTGCCCCTCTCCCCATGCCCATGGTATCTTGAGCGTAATGGTGTCTTGAAGGACCTGCTGACGTTTCGCGGGGGCTGGGGTTGGGGCCGCACTCTGGCGATGCTCGGGCGTGCCGGTGGTCTTGTTTTAAGTTACTCGGCGGCGGCTTAGCTGTGTCCGGCCGCTTAACGGCCGGACTCGAGAATTGCCTTAAGAGGCTGCATTGCACTTCCGCCGCGAGCATTGTATGTTCCTCCGTGCGTAGAGAACGTTTAGTGTTTACGCTGACCGTGATGACTCCTCGAGGGCTGGCATCTTGAGCTTGAGGTATGCGTAGTGCCGCACCGCGTTGAACTTTGCAACGCGATGCGTCCGAAAGCAAGGCATGATAGCCGCTGCGGAACGGGACTATGTCGAAGATTAATTCCTCGCCGGAAGTTATCCGGGATCCGAAGACCACTTCGATGTAATTGAGCCTGTACAATTGGCTTCTACACCTGGTATGGCGCCTTTAAAGGTCGTTTTGGTAGGTTTAATTCTTGAGGGTCTATGCCCATTTTGCGCGTATCCGGTAAAGCAGGTTCACGCTCTTGCCGCCGTCCATCGTGACTCGTTAGGTGAAATACATCGACGATTGGGTCTAAGACCGGTCTGGCCGAATCCGCCGTGGCGGATCTTTGGTGGGGTGGTCCCTTGGTCAAAAGTGATCGGGCAGGAGGACCATGGATTGAACTTCGGCAATGGCTCCATCAGCGTAGACATCCACGAGGGCACGCTTCCGCTCCCTTTTGGGTATGTGCGTTGCGTATATCATGTTCACCGTCCGCACTTTGGGGGAAACCCTTCATCCTCTATTGTTCGGCGGTTGGGTCTCGTCCTCGCCATCGCTATGCAGCCCCTTGTCATTGTTTTCGGCGATTAACTTGCTCGCCTGCTTGAATACCCAACAGTCCCTGTTGGTGTGGTTAAGCTGGCTTTTGAAGTGCCGTGTATCGCACAAGCGGTCGAGTATTCGGTCCAAATTGGACGGACCCGGAGTAGTTATTTTGAATGGCTTCTTCCGCTGACCGGGTTTAGAGCCTCTGAATCCGGCATTGACTGCCGTATCCTCAATATTGTCACCGTTAATGTGGCGTTTGTTTTTGTTACGACGCGGCCTGCCATTTCGGTCCTTGAAGTCCGGACTGCCAGAATTTTTGCTGAGGTTGTTGCTGCATGCTAGCCAACTGTCCTCACCCGCGCAGAAGCGGGTCATGAGTGATGTGAGGGCTGCCATGGATTTCGGCTTTTCCTGTCCTAGGTGTCGGGCAAGCCACTCATCGCGGATGTTATGCTTGAAGGCCGCGAGGGCCTCCGCATCCAGACGGTCGGCGATTTGGTTTTTCTTGGTTAAGAACCGTGTCCGTAATTGTCTAGCCGATTAAATGCAGCTGCTGAATTATGTGGCTTAGGTCATCGGCGTCTGGTGGTCGCACATAAGTGCCACTGGAAGTTATCGAGGAATGCGGCTTCCGGGTCCTCCCAGCTCCCAATTGACTTTCTGGCGGCAAGCTGTTGAGCCAATGCCGGGCTGGTCCTTTAAGCTTGAGGGGGAGGTATTTGATGGCGTGAAGATCGTCACTGCGGGCCATGTGGATGTGAAGGAGATAGTCTTCGATCCAAACCGCGGGGTCTGTTGTGCCATCATAGGATTCAATATTGAGGGTTTAAACCCTTCGGGGATTTGATGATCCATTACTTCGTATGTGAAGCATTGTGGGTGTGCGGCGCCTCTATACTGGGTGATATCACGACGGAGCTCAAAAGAGCTTTGTCTGTTTTGTTCGCCCGCCGGAACTATCGTGTCCGGCGCGACGGTTGTCGTCACGTACCTGGGGCGCCCATGCGATCCATAGATCGATCTTGATTGTCTTGCCTTGTTCTCCAATATATGTCGCAGGTCCGGAGCGTTCCCCTGTGGCCATGTGCTTTTTGAGCGATGCCGGGGTACGGTTCGAGTGTAGGGCCTAGAGGCCTCTCTGTCAGCGACCACGGGTGGTCGGTCAGCCGTATTGTCTCCCTGGTGATGCGGGTTTGTAAGCCTCCTCCTCTAATCGGGGAGCAGCTTGCGCTTAGGGTAGCTTTTGAGGGCATTCGAGCTCATGCTCTTCGCCGCGAGGACTTCATCCATCCGTCGCCAGCGTATCCTGATCATCTCTAAGCTGTTGCTGCTTTTTCTTGAGGCTATTCGCCGTGGCCATAAGCCTGCGTCTAAAACGCTCTTGTTCGACGGGATCCTCAGGCACGACGAATTCATTGTCGTCGAGGCTTGCTTCGTCTTCGGAGGGAGGCATATAATCCTCTACCTCTTCTTCTGCCGCTCTCTCGTGAGGGCTGGCGTCTCCATCCTCCTGTGCTGGATCTTGCTGGAGTGGATTGTCTTCGGCACTGTCCGGTGTATTGTTATCTCTGGTGCTGGAATCTTCATTCTTGCTGTGGTGGGATTTAGAGCGGCGCCGCTGACGCCAGCGCTTGGGCTGTTTCTTGGAGGGGTCATCCTCCGTTGTTCCATCGCCGTTCCCATCTTTTGAGATGTCCACCATGTATATGTCGTATGATGAGGTGGCCTTCCAGTGCCCGATAGGTGCTGGTTCTTGTTCGTCTCCGACATCGTCGTCCATACCGTCGATGTCTTCGGAGCCGTAGTCTATCATGTCGGTTAGATCGTCGACAGCGGCTACAAAGTGGGCGGTGGGTGGGCTTTGAATTTCTTCGTCGTTCGCATACCAACCATCCTGACCGCAGTCCGGCCAGGGCTCTTCGGATAAAGAGAGAGACTTTAGTGAATTCAGGATCTCGCCAAAGGGCGAGTGCTGAAAGATGTCCGCGACCGTGAACTCCATAACGGGCGCCCAATCGGATTCGATTGGCAAGGGCGCGGAGGGTTCGGAGTCCGGAGAGGAGTCCGGCACCCTGGAGTTGAGGTCTTCGCAGCGACAGGGATGGAGTTCGCTCGATCGCCGAGAGATTAAATCCCCGAGGCGGTGTCCAACCACTCATCCTCGATCGGGAATCCGGCTCCGGATTAAGGGTCGGAGCGGATTACAGTGCGGCCTCCGTGGCGCTGTTCGCCGCAGAGCTAGATCATGCCCATCGAGACAAAGGCGGCGCGCTATGGGGCTCGAATCCGTCGAGGATCAAGTCTCCGCGGATATCGGCCGTATAGTTTAGACTTCCAAATCTGACCTGACGGCCAGGGGCGTAGCTTTCGAACTGCTCCAGATGGCCGAGCAAATTGGCCCGCAGTGCAAAGCCGCCGAACACGAAGATCTGTCCGGGGAGAAAAGTCTCACCCTGGACCGCGTCGTGGTTGATGATCGAAGGAGCCATCGAGCCTATCGGTGACGGCTACGGAGGAACTCTCAATGAAAGCACCAATGTCGGTGTCAAAACCGGCGGATCTCGGGTAGGGGGTCCCGAACTGCGCGTCTAGGCGGATGGTAACAGGAGACAAGGGACACGATGTTTTACCTGTGTTCGGGCCCTCTTGATGGAGGTAAAACCTCACGCCCCGCTTGATTGATATTGATGATGTGAGTTACAAGAGTGGATCTACCACGAGATCAAAGAGGCTAAACCCTAGAAGCTAGCCTATGGTATGATTGTTGTTCGTCCTACGGACTAAAACCCTCCGGTTTATATAGACACCGGATAGGGTTAGGGTTACACAGAGTCGGTTACAATGGTAGGAGATCTACACATCCGTATCGCCAAGCTTGTCTTCCACGCCAAGGAAAGTCCCATCCGGACACGGGATGAAGTCTTCAATCTTGTATCTTCATAGTCTTGGAGTCCGGTCGATGATGATAGTTCGGCTATCCGGACACCCCCTAGTCCGGAACTCCCTCACCCGGCTCCTGGGGTAACCTCCTGGACGCTCGTTTGGCGATGTCGTCGGCCTCTTGATTGGTGCCGCGGGGCACGTGTTGCAGCTCCAACCCCCAGAACTGTTTCTCCATCCTGCGGACCTCTGCTAGGTAGGCCTCCATGTGTTCATCTCTTGGCTCGTACACCTTGTTGGAGAAATTGACGAGGAGCTGCGAATCGCCCTTGATGGTAAGGCGCTTCACCCCCAGGGCAGCTGCGGCCTTCAGACCCGCTATTAGCCCCTCGTATTCCGCTATATTGTTGGAGACCTTCTCGCCATGTTGGAAACAGAGTTGCACGGCATAGTAAAGCTTGTCCTGGGCGGGGGATACGAGCACTGCCCCAGCCCACTGCCCGGAGAATGCTCCGTCAAGTACATGACCCAACCTTCGGGCGCTGCTTCACGGGAGAGGGACTGATCCTCGCGGCCCTGAGGCCCGGTGCTTCTGTCCATTCGGCCATGAAATCTGCCAGCGCGGCCCCCCTTGATGACTCTGGTCCTACTGAACTCGAGCTGGAATGCTTGTAGCTCAATGTTCCACTCGGCGACCCTTCCGCCGAGTTGGGGCTCCTGAGCACCCTCTCCGGGGTATTCCAAGACAACCTTGATTGGATGACCTCGAAGTAGTGCCGCAGCTTGGCGAAGCCACGAGCAGTCGAGGAGGAGCTTCGCGGCATGGGGTACCGTGCCCTCGCATCCCATAACACGGTGCCGAATGGCACACCGGTGCTCGACGAGGTTAGGGGCGTCGGTGCTAGTGGCGTCTTCTGGAAGCTGTGGTGCCTCCCGAGGCGACGGCGCCTCCGAAAGTTGGGTGCTTGGATGGGAGGCCTCCCCCGCCCTTGGTGCGCTCTGCTGCGACGGCTGATCTTCCTCCATTGCGGTGCTGGCTTCTGCTAGTTCCTTCTGATTCAGTCTTGCCTTAGCTCGGGTGGCCGCCGTGGTCTTGGCATGACGCTCCTCCCTAACTGCCACCAGAGCAGCGCTAGCGGAGTAGGGAGTGGCGGCGAGGTAGAGTACCAAGGGCTCCTGAGGGCGCGGGGCCACCATCACTGGAGGACTGGTCAGGTACCTCTTGAGGTCTTGAAACGCTTTGTCGGCCTCTTCAGTCCACTCGAAGGGCCCCTTTTTCTTCATCACCGAAGAAAGGCGGTGCCGCTCCCCCAATCGGGAGATGAAACGGCCCAGCGCCGTTCTGGCCCCGTGAGCTTCTGCATTTCCACGAGGGTCTTCGGTGGGCTCATGTCTTCCATCGCCTTGACCTTTTTCTGGTTGGCCTCGATGCCTCGGTGGGACACGAGGAAACCCAGGAGCTTGCCCGAGGGAACTCCAAACACACACTTCTCCGGTTGAGTCACGGGCTCAACTGCGTTCTTGACTCATGAAGGTTTCTTCCAGGTCTTGTATCAAGGTCTTGGCCTCGCGAGACTTCACCACGATGTCGTCGATGTATGCCTCCACATTCTTCCCTAGCTGTGGGCCCAAGGTGATGTGCATGAGCCGCTGGAAGGTCGCCCATGCGTTGCGCAACCCGAATGGCATGCAGGTATAGCAGTACACTCCACACGGGGTTAGGAAGGCCGTCTTCTCCACGTCTTCCACCGCCATCTTGATTTGGTGATACCCGGAAAAGGCGTCCAAGAAGCACAGCAGGTCACACTCGGTGGTGGAATCGACGATCTGGTCGATGCGAGGGAGCGGAAACGGATCATGCGGGCATGCTTTGTTGAGGTTGGTGAAGTCGACATTACGCGCCTTTCCTCCCTTTTTGGCACCACCACGGGTTGGCCAACCAATTTGGGTATCGGACCTCGCGAATAACCCCCGCGGCTTCTAGCTTGCGCGTCTCTTGGACGATGAAGGCCTGCTTTTCAGTGGACTGCCTTCTCGCTTTCTGCTTCACTGGACGCACATTGGGGCACACGTTGAGGTGGTGCTCGATTACGCCCCGTGGAATCCCCGCCAGCTGATCGGGCTCCCAGGCGAATACGCAGGAACTTGACAAGGGCTTCCTCCTGTCCGGGCTCGAGGTTGGCGCCTATGGTGAAGGTGGCGTTTGTGGACCCGTCCTCATCGACAGGTATCTGCTTGGTCTCTGCCTTGTCTTGAGTGAACAACTGCTTCTTCTTGGTCGGCGCAGCCCCCTTGGGCTTGGGGGCTTCCGCATCGGCGGGCTGTGCTGCGGCCGCCATCTTGAGGGTGAGCCTGAGCGCTCGCAGCGCACCTTCAGTATCCCCAGGCACGGTGAGGACGTCGCTGCTCCCAGGCATCTTCATGAGGTTGTACCCCGGGTGGGTTGCGGCCATGAATTTGGCCAATGCTGGATAGCCAAGGATGTCATTGTAGGGGAGGCCGATGGGGGCGATGTCGAAGTCGACCAGTTCCGTGCGGAAGTTGTCGTAGGTGCCGAAGGTCACCGGAAGCCGGATTTGCCCCAAGGAGCGGGATGACCCTCCTCCTACGCCCGAAAAAGGCCGGCTGGGTAGCAGCCGCTCCCTGGGTATGCAGAGGAGGTTGAAGGCCTCGACTAAGAGTATGTTGAGGCCGGCGCCACCATCGATGAGGGTCCTGGTGACGGCGACCTGGCAGATGGTGGGTGTGCGTAACAGGAGGCGCACCAGGCCGGCGAGTTGGTGGGGTGGTCTTGAGAGTCGAAGGTCAGCCCGGCCGACGACTCTGTCCGGCCTGAGGGAGCCCCCTGCTGCGTGGAGGCGGCGCCGACCCGGCGGACGAATGTATTGACATGGCGGCTGGAAGGCGGCGCCTGCGAGCCGCCGAGGAGGGCCGCGACGAGTGGGGGAGCCGGCGCGAGGGGGCGGGTGACCAGGGATTCGCGCGGACCCTCCCATGAGGTCACCGAGGAGCGCAGGGACGATGCTTGCTGCCCATCCCCGGCCGGGCCGATGACGGTGTTGACGGCAGGTGACGGAGAACGTCGAGGGCGCCCACCGATGGGAGCTGTCTGGGCGACATGGGAAGCGAGGGCGGCTCGGCGCCAGCCGTGAGCCCGACAGGCATCGAGACATGGTTGCTTTGTGGTCGGGAAGAACGAGGCGTGAAAGGCAGATTCCGGCGCACCTACCGGGCGCCAAATGTCGGATTTCGGGTTCAGCAGAGCCTTAAGGTTCGAACTCTAGGGTGCGCTGAGATCCAACCCTCCACCGTCTCGTACCTCGCCCGAATCGCGAGGACCTAAACTACTAAGCGAACAGCACAAGAGAGGCGAGATTTATACTAGTTCAAAGCCACCGTTGTGGTGTAATACCCTACTCTAGTTTGTGCTGTGGTGGATTGCCTCTTGGGCTGATGAAGAATAAGATCTGAGGAAGAACAGCCTCGAGGGTCTGTTCTTGGTGGGTGTGATGAACTGCTAGGTGGTGTTCCGTCGCTCTAGCTTGAGGATCGGGTCTCTATCTCTCTCCCTCTGGACTCCAAATGCCAGATCTCCTCCCTCCTATGGCGGCTAGCTCTACTTATATAGGCGAAGGCCTGGGCCTCTTCCCAAATATTGAGCGGGAAGGGCGCCAACAATTAGCCATTTTGAAGGGGAACAACGGGTACACTTATCCCGAGTAAAGTTGGTCCTCGCACGCCAAAGGCTCTGGTGGTGACGCCTTGCTTGGGCTCCACGATGACTCCCTTCCAGCCGTTGGGGCTGGTCTTGGTCTTGTTGCACTTTGAAGCGGATGCCTTTGCTTGATGCTCTCGCTGCGCTTGCTCCCTTTGCACCAAAGAGGAAGGGAGGGGCCTGCTGTGGCTGGCGCCCGACTGGCGCCCTTGGTCGTCATGGCTTGCGTCATGGGCACCTCGCGAGGTACCCTGCCTTGAACTCTCCGCCTCCTCATGAGCTAGCCTGACGAGGCCGTGCCTGAGGAAGCTCCTGGTCGTCCGCCCCGCGAGGCTTGGCCCCTCGCGAGGGTCTTGAGCTTGTGTTGATGAAGATGGGCTGTCCTGGGCCTCCTTTGAGCTATGCCGCAGGCCGCAGGCAGGCAAGTCTGGGGACCCCCGTTCCCAGAACGCCGACACCTTTGCAGTAGAAGCACTTAGTCTCAGGCTTAGGTCCAGACTTGGGCTTCTTCACTTGAGCAGCAACTTGCTTGCCATTCTTCTTGAAGTTCCCCTTCTTCCCTTTACCCTTTTCTTGAAACTAGCAGTCTTGTCAACCATCAACACTTGATGCTTTTCTTGATTTCTACCTTCATCGATTTCAGCATCATGAAGAGCTTGGGAATCGTTTCGTTATCCCTTGCATATTATAGTTCATCACGAAGTTCTAGTAACTTGGTGATAGTGACTAGAGAACTCTGTCAGTCACTATCTTATCTGGAAGATTAACTCCCACTTGATTCAAGCAATTGTAGTACTCAGACAATCTGAGCACATGCTCACTGGTTGAGCTATTCTCCTCCATCTTGTAGGAGAAGTACTTGTCAAAGGTCTCATACCTTTCGACATGGGCATGAGTCTAAAATACTAATTTCAACTCTTGGAACATCTCTTATGTTCCGTGGCGTTCCAAAAATGTCTTTGAATCCCCGATTCTAAGCCGTAAAGCATGGTGCACTAAACTATCAAGTAGTCATCATATCGAGTTTGCCAAACGTTCATAACGTCTGCATTTGCTCCTGCAATCGGTCTGTCACCTAGCAGTGCATCAAGGACATAATTCTTACAGGCAGCAATGAGGATAATCCTCAGATCACGGATCCAATCGGCATCATTGCTACTAACATCTTTCAACTTAGTTTTCTCTAGGAACATATCAAAAATAAAACAGGGGAGCTAAACACGAGCTATTGAACTACAACATAGATATGCTAATACTACCAGGACTAAGTTCATGATAAATTAAAGTTCAATTAATCATATTACTTAATAACTCCCACTTAGATAGACATCCCTCTAATCATCTAAGTGATCACGTGATCCAAATCAACTAAACCATGTTTGATCATCACGTGAGATGGAGTAGTTTTCAATGGTGAACATCACTATGTTGATCATATCTACTATATGATTCACGCTCGACCTTTCGGTCTCAGTGTTCCGAGGCCATATCTGCATATGCTAGGCTCGCCAAGTTTAACCTGAGTATTCTGCGTGTGCAAAATTGGCTTGCACCCTTTGTAGATGAACGTAGAGCTTATCACACCCGATCATCACGTGGTGTCTCGGCACGACGAACTTTGGCAACGTTGCATACTCAGGGAGAACACTTTTATCTTGAAATTTAGTGAGAGATCATCTTATAATGCTACCGTCAATCAAAGCAGAATAAGATGCATAAAGGATAAACATCACATGCAATCAATATAAGTGATATGATATGGCCATCATCGTCTTGTGCTTGTGATCTCCATCTCCGAAGCATCGTCATGATCACCATCGTCACCGGTGCGACTGAGGGAGTCCTGGACTAAGGGGTCCTCGGGCGTCCGGCTTGTTATCCATGGGCCGGACTGATGGGCTGTGAAGACATGAAGGCCGAAGACTGCACCATGTCCGGATTGGACTCTACTTGGCGTGGAGGGCAAGCTTGGCGGCCAACTATGAAGATTCCTTCTTATGTAACCGACTCCATGTAAACCCTAGATCCCCATGGTGTCTATATAAACCGGAGGGGTTAGTCCGGAAGGCATATATCCATTAACATATTCACATAGGCTAGACTTCTAGGGTTTAGCCATTACGATCTCGTGGTAAATCAACTCTTGTAATACTCATACTCATCAAGATCAATCAAGCAGGAAGTAGGGTATTACCTCCATAGAGAGGCCCGAACACAGGTAAACATCCATCCCCGTGTCCTGTTACCAACGATCCTAGACGCACAGTTCGGGACCCCCTACCCGAGATCCGCCAGTTTTGACACCGACATTGATGCTTTCATTGAGATTTCCACTGTGCCGTCGCCAAGAGGATTGATGGCTCGCCTTGTTCTCAAGGATAATATCATCTCCGGAGGAACTCTGGCTCTTGGCCAAACCCCCCGGCTGAGCGGCTTCGTCATGACCGCCGGGTCGGCCCCTAAGCCGACGATGACCTCTCAAGTCATTGAAAATCGCCTCCGCATCGACCCCGAATATTCTGCTGGTATGGACCCAACAGAGCTATCATCATTGAACGAACTCCTGGATCGCATGGCCGCCTTGGGGGTCGCTACAGACTACGATCGGGTTGGGCTTAAACCCGACCAGAGAGAAATTAAAACTCCACCAATCACCCACCAGATAGCAGTAATCGAGGAGAGGAGCAACTCTTCTACTATATTGAAGATGAACTATGTTCGGATCTCCGATCTTGAAGGCCCGGATATTATCCGGCAGAAAGGCATGTTCCGTCCCCCGAACACGGAGTTGGACGATGAGCCTAAAAAATCAGTCGATATCCCGGAGCCCGAACTGCCAGGGCCGGTAGATCTTCAAACTCCGGATCCAAAATCGGGTCAGGGTTCGGATTACGTTCCTCCCACCCACCCGGACAAAGACGCTCTCATGAGCATCAAACAACAGCCTCAGGAAACGGTCCACCACTTCTAGGTCAGATTCCTCCTTGTCAAAGATAAGGTAAAAGATTGCCGTGACGAAGACGCGAGAGCAGCATTCTGCAACAACTGCACAGACGAAGGCATCCTGAATGCCATCAATCGCCGCCGTATACTAAAGTCGCTGACTTAGCAACTATCGTACAAAAGTACAACGCGATGGAAAGCGCCTGGAAAATTCAGGCAGCTCACTGGGAACCGTCGGCGCCAACCCAACTCATCCCACGGGCGAAAAGGACGCACCCCCGTTGTACGCCCAGCCGAACAATCAAAAAACATAAACCCATCACGCTGCACGGCACCGTTCTGGAGGGATAGCTTAAGGGCCCATGCAAAATACACACGACGCCGGATACCGCGGCAACCCATAGCCTTAGAACTTGTTGGATACTTTGGCAGGTAGCCAAGAGCGGCGAGGACATCCTTATCAAGGACACCCCAGAACAGAACCCTCCAGCAAACGACGACACTAGAGTATTGACAGTCTTCGAGACATTCGCTTCAAACAATAAGCGTAAAAGGGCACTGCGAGATCTCGCCGAAGTTTGCCAGGTTGCCACAATTGACCTCTGGAACGACACGGCCATAACCTTTAACGCCAGTGACGAACCCAAATACAGAACAGTCCGAGCGTCATCTGCATTAGTCCTCAGTCCCATTGTGGACGGTTTTCGACTTACAAAGGTCCTCATGGACGGCTGCAGCAGACTAAACCTCATCTACGAGGACACGCTCCACAGGATGGAAATAGATAGGAGCCGCATCGAGAAAAACAACACGACCTTCCGAGGTATCATTTCCAGTCGGGAAGCGCGGTGTGCGGGAAAAATTGCACTCGACGTGGTATTCGGCACGCCGGAGAATTATCGGTCCGAAGAAATAACTTTCCAGGTGGCCCCTTTCAACAGCGGATACCACGCCCTGTTAGGGCGAGAGGCCTTCATGCGCTTTCAAGCCATACCCCATTATGGGTATATGAAGCTAAAAATGACTGGGCCTATGAATAATCACCCTCGTCAGCGATCTGGATATAGCACTCCGCGCCGAGAACAAAACTGCATCCTTGGCCCTCGAGGCATTATCCGAGGCCCTTGCGGCTGAAGAACTAACCGCACTACGCTCCACTGTGGACAAAGACGATGTTATCTTGGACAAACAACCCAAATCTACCTCCTTCAAGCCAGCAGAAGAAACGGTCAAATTTCAGGTCCATCCAACAGATCCGAAGAAGACAGCCTCCATCGGAGCGCAACTCAGCCCCTCAGTCGACGCAGCACTACGAGACTTCCTGCGCGAAAACTGGGATATATTCGCCTGGCACCCATCAGATATGCCAGGAATCTCACGCGAGTTGGCCGAACACAGCCTCAATATACTAAAGTGATATAAGCCGGTCAAACGAACTCTACGGCGCTTTTTCGAACCCAAACGACAAGCTATGGGGGAGGAGCTAGCCAAACTCATTGAGGCCGGATTCATCAAAGATATTAAACATCCAGATTGGCTAGCAAACTTGGTAATGGTACCAAAGAAGGATAAATCCTGGCGCCTATGCGTCGGTTTCAAAGACCTTAACAAGGCTTGCCCTAAAGATCCCTTCCCCCTTCCTCGCATTGATCAAATCATTGATGCTACCGCAGGACACGACTTGCTATGCTTCTTCGATGCATATTCCGGATACCATCAAATCAAAATGAAGGAGTCCGATCAAGATGCAACAACATGCATTAAACCATACGGGCCGTTTTGCTTCAACACCATGCCTTTCGGGCTCAAGAACACCGACGCCACCTACCAGCGCATGATCCAAACATGCCTCGAGAAACAGATCGGCAAGACAGTGGAGGCCAACGTGGACGACGTCGTCATCAAAACTAGACACGTCGAAACACTAATAGATGACTTGTGTCTAACATTCGACAACCTCCGCGCATACGATATCAAGCTTAATCCGGAAAAATGCGTCTTCGGCGTCCCCGCTGGTAAACTACTAGGCTTCATCGTTTCCTATAGAGGAATTGAGGCAAATCTAGCCAAAATCCGAGCTCTGTCACAATTGGCCACGCCAACCGAACTCAAACAGGTCCAAAAACTCGCCGGGTGCGTGGCAGCCTTAAGCCGCTTCATATCCAGGTTGGGGGAAAAGGCGCTGCCCCTTTATCGCCTTCTACGGCGCACCGATAACTTCGAGTGGACAGACGAGGCGACAGCCGGACTGGAATAAATAAAAGCCCTTTTGGCAAGCAACCCAATCCTGGCCGCACCAAACGTCGGCGAACCAATGCTCCTATATATATCGGCAACACACCAGGTGGTGAGCGCCGTACTCGTCGTCGAGCGAGAACAGAACAGACTCAAATTTCCGCTCCAAAAGCCGGTATACTACGTATCCACCGTCCTCACACCATGCAAATCCCGGTAGCCTCACTACAAAAAGATAGCATATGCAGTCTTCATGGCATCTCGAAAATTGCGACACTACTTTCAGGAGTGCTCGATCACGGTGGCTTCCGAAGTGCCCCTCAATGATATAATCAACAACCGGGATGCAATGGGTCGGATTGCCAAATGGGCCATTGAGCTCCTGCCATTTGACATCACGTACAAACCACGTCGAGCCATCAAATCCCAGGTACTGGCTGACTTTGTCGCCGAATGGACAGAGGCCGAACTCCCTAAAGACTACGGCGCGTATTCCAACTGGGTTATGCACTTTGACGTCTCCAAAATGTTGGCAGGACTAGGGCGGGCGTCATATTAACGTCCCCCACAGGAGATATCATCCAGTACATACTCCAAATATTATTTGCAGACTCCAACAACGCAGCCGAATACGAGGCCTTGTGAGGGAGTCCCGGATTAGGGGGTGTCCGGATAGCCGGACTATCACCGTTGGCCGGACTCCTAGACTATGAAGATACAAGATTTAAGACTTCGTCCCGTGTCCGTTTGGTATTTTCCTTGGCGTGGATGGCATGCTTGGCATTACGTATATGTAGATCTCCTACCTTTGTAACCGACTCTGTGTAATCCTAACCTATCCGGTGTCTATATAAACCGGAGGGTTTTAGTCCGTAGGACGAACAACAATCATACCATAGGCTAGCTTCTAGGGTTTAGCCTCCTTGATCTCGTGGTAGATCTACTCTTGTACTACCCATATCATCAATATTAATCAAGCAGGAGTAAGGTATTACCTCCATCGAGAGGGCCCGAACCTAGGTAAAAACATCGTGTCCCTTGTCTCCTGTTACCATCCGCCTAGACGCACAGTTCGGGACCCCCTACCCGAGATCCGCCGGTTTTGACACCGACATTGGTGCTTTCATTGAGAGTTCCTCTGTGCCGTCGCCGTCAGGAAGGATGCCTCATCTCGTCTTTAAAAGACGATACTATTGCCAAAGAAGCCTTGGCCACTGGTCAGACTCTTCGGCTAGGTGGTTTTCTCATGACCGCCAGTTCGGCCGCCGCGCCGACGATGACTTCTCGAGTCATCGAAACCAATCTCCACGTTAATTCGGAACTTGCCGAACAGTTAGATCCGATCGAGCTCTCCTCCGTAAACGAGCTCTTGGATCGCATCGCCACCCTGGGAGTCGCCACAGACTACGACCGGATCGGGCCTAAAACCGATCTGAGAGAGATCAACTCTCCCTAGGCTACCCATCATGTTGCTGTGATAGAGGAGCAATGCGGCGGTTCTTCTTCTATCTTAAGGACTAGCTACGTCCGGATTCCCGATCCCTCCATGCCGGATTCCCGTAGAGGGACGGATGTCGATCAAGCCCTGAACTTAAAGTCAGGCGGCGGGTTGGATTCATTGGATAGCATTCAAAAATCCAAACTTCCGAGTTCGGAAACTTCTCAGCCCCTGAGTCCTAAATTGGACGGGGTTCCGGATCTAGTTCCACCCGCCCACCCTAACATTAGCGATCTATCCCGAATTCGGCAAGAGCCCGCTGAAACAGTACATCATTACTGGGCCAGATTCCTCCTGGTTATGGACAGGATAAAGGACTGCCGAGAGGAGGACGCAATCCCACTTTTCTACAATAATTGCACAGACAAGGGAATCCTAAACGCCATAAGTCGTCGCGAAATTACACGCTTTGTTGACTTGGCGACCATAGTACAAAAGTACTGTGCGATGGAGAGTGCTTGGAAAACCGGAAGTAAATTTTGGGATAATCCGGCCCCGAATACATCCCTAGTCCGAAATAAAAGGGTGCATCATCACCAAGCACCTGGGTTAAACACCAAAACCAAAAACCCCTAAAGGGTACGGAACCATCTTTGGAGGGTTGGCTAAACGGACCTGCAAAATTCATAGCACAGAGGGCGCCACTCCAACTCATAGCCTTCGAGCATGTTGGATACTATGGCAGGTGGCCAAAAGTGGCGAAGAGCTTCTAGCTTCAGAATCCCAGCCCAGCAATACCAGTACGGTGTTAATAGTCTTCGAGACTTCCGCATCAAATAATATGTGGAAACGAACACTCCGCAACCTTGCCGAAGTCTACCAAGTAGCAACAATAAATCCATGGAGTGACACGGCTATTACCTTTAATGCCAGTGACGAACCCAAATTCCGAACAGCCTTACTAAGGTACTCATGGATGGCGGCAGCGGACTAAACCTCATCTATGAGGAAACCCTCCGAAAAATGGAAATAGACCGGAACCGCATTGAGCGAAGCAGCACAACCTTTAGAGGAATAATCCCCAGCCGGGAAGCATGCTGCACAGGAAAAATCACACTGGACATAATGTTCGGCTCGCCGGACAATTACAGGTACGAGGAGGTCACATTTCAAGTGGCCCCTTCAGCAGCGGATATCATGCTTTATTAGGACGAGAGGCATTCACAATTTTTCAAGCTATACCCCACTATGGGTACATGAAGCTTAAAATGCCCGGACCCAATGGAATCATCACTCTCGCTAGTGATCCGAACATAGCACTCCGTGCCGAAAACAAGACAGCCGCACTAGCCCTCAAGGCACTATCCGAAGCCCTAGCGGCCGAGGAACTCACTGCGATGCGCTCCATGGTGAACATGGACAATGTGATACTTGATAAAAGATCCAAGTCCACCTCTTTTAAACCAGCGAACGAAATAGTCAAATTCCAAGTCCACCCAACGGACCCTGCAAGGACGACCTCCATTGGGGCACAATTAAACCTCGATGTAGACGCCTCTACGAGAATTTCTACGAGAAAATCGACATTTTTTCCTGGCACCCTTCGGATATGCCAGAATCCCACGTCGGTTGGCCGAGCACAGCCTAAATATCCTAAAAGGATTCAAGCGATCAAACAGGCTCTTCGGCGCTTTTCCGAACCCAAGAGACAGGCCATGGGAGAGGAGCTAGCCAAACTTCTGGAAGCCGGATTCATCAGAGATATAAAACATCTGGACTGGCTAGCAAATCTGGTGATGGTACGAAAGGACAAATCCTGGCGCCTATGTGTTGATTTCAAAGACCTTAATAAGGCTTGCCCAAAGGATCCCTTCCCCCTCCCTCGAATTGATCAAATTATCGACGCTTCTGACAGGACACGACTCATTGTGCTTCCTCGACGCTGCACTCGGCTACCACCAAATCAAGATGGCGGAGCCAGACCAAGCTGCAACAACATTCATCACTCCATACGGCCCCTTATGCTTCAACACAATGCCCTACGGGCTCAAAAACGCCGGCGCAACATATCAGCGCATGATTCAGACATGTCTGGCAAACCAGATCGGCAAAACAGTGGAAGCATATGTAGATGACGTGGTCACAAAACCAAGCATGTCGAAACTCTAGTAGACGACTTGAGGCTCACATTCGACAATCTTCAAAATATGACATCAAGCTCAATCCGGAAAATGTGTCTTGGCGTTCCAAAGGAAAGCTCTGGGCTTCATTGTGTCCGTAGAGGAATTGAAGCAAACCCAGCCAAGATCCGAGCTCTGTCACAATTGGATATTCCCAAAGACCTCAAACAAATACAAAAATTGACTGGATGCGTAGCGGCTCTAAGCCGCTTTATTTCCCGTTTGGGAGAAAAGGCGTTACCCCTTTACCGCCTCCTCTGCCGCACCGAACACTTCGAGTGGACGGATGCCGCCACGGCCGGACTCGAAGAGATAAAGGGTATATTGGCAACAAATCCGGTCCTGGCCGCGCCCAACGTGGGTGAACCAATGCTATTATATATCGCCGCAACACATCAAGTTGTCAGCCCGGTGCTCGTTGTCGAACGAGAAACGGACGGACACCGGTTCCCTCTTCAAAGACCGGTTTATTACGTGTCCACTGTCCTCACTCCACGCAAGTCCCGGTACCCACATTATCAAAAGATAGCATATGCGATGTTCATGGCACCCCGGAAGCTGCGACACTACTTTCAAGAGTGTTCGATAACGGTAGCCTCCGAAGTACCTCTTGACGACATTATAAACAACCGTGTCGCGACGGGACGGATTGCTAAATGGGCCATAGAGCTCCTTCCATTCGACATAACCTATAAGCCACGACGAGCTATCAAGTCGCAGGTTTTGGCCGACTTCGTGGCCGAATGGACCGAAGCCGAACTCCCTAAAGAGTATGGCGCATACTCCAATTGGATCATGCACTTTGACGGCTCCAAAATGTTGGCCGGCCTGGGGGCTGGCGTCGTCCTGACGTCCCCAACCGGGGACATAGTCCAATACGTCCTTCAGATAATGTATACGGACTCCAACAACGCAGCCGAATACGAGGCCCTTCTGCACGGCCTCCGGATGGTAGTCTCCATGGGCATTAAACGCCTAGAGGTGCGCGGGGATTCGAACCTCGCGATAACTCAAATAAACGGGGACTTTGATGCCAAAGATCCGAAAATGGCAGCATAGCGCAATGCGGTCCTAAAAATGTCAGCACGGTTCGAAGGGCTCGAATTTCATCATATAGCCCGGGATAACAACCGGCGGCGGACATATTGGCACACATCGGTGCAAAACGCGATGCCGCCCCGCCTAACATCTTCCCCGAACGGCTGTTCAAGCCATCCGTACTATGGGAAGGGAGTCCGAAATAACAATCTGGACCCAACCGCACCGCTGACGCCGAACACTTCGACACAATCGGAGGCTCGCCACCGAGATAACACCCTCCGCCCACGAAATAATGGCGGTTATCGCCCGTGGATCGGAACCATTCCTAGCCTACCTAACTAGGCAGGAACTCCCCGAAGACCAAAATGAGGCTCGCTGCATAGTACGGCGATCTAAAGCCTATAAAGTCCATGAGGGAGAGCTTTATAAGAAAAGCACTACAGGAGTCCTTCAAAGGTGTATCTCCAAAGAGGAAGGGTGAAACCTCCTGACTGAAATTCATGCCGGACTGGGTGGGCACCACGCCGCAGCCCGGGCCCTTGTAGGCAAGGCCTTCCGTACAGGATTTTATTGGCCGACGGCGGCAGATGCAGGATTTAGTCCAACGACGTGTCGGTTGCCGACTTTTTGCTAACCAAAGCCACATGCCACCCACCGCCCTCAAAACTATATCCATCACCGCCGTCATGATGCAGGGGCTTGACATGGTTGGACCCCTTAAGGGAGGAACCTACAAGCAAAAATACCTATTGGTCATGGTGGATAAATTCACCAAATGGATAGAGGCCAAGCTCATTAAAATGGCCGAATCCGGACCGGTGATAGACTTCATATCAGGGGTAGTGCACCGTTACGGTGTCCCCACAAGATTATCATCGATAACGGCACCAACTTCACGGCCGATGAGGTCAAATTATGGTGCAAAAACATGGGCATCAAGCTCGATTACGCCTCGATCTATCACCTCAAACCAACGGTCAAGTCGAGCGAGCAAATGGTCTAATCATGAGCGGCATTAAACCCGCACTAGTGCGGTCCTCAAGGAATCTAACACGCCGGGTTGAGGAGCTCGACTCCGTACTCTGGGGCTGCGGACCACGCCAAATCGTACTACCGGATTCACACCATTTTTTATGGTGTACGGCGCAGAGGCAGTCTTGCCCTGCGACATAATACATGACTCACCTCGCATGCGCATGTATGAAGAAAGAGAAGCCGAGCTCGATCGGCAGGACAGTTTGGACGCATTGGAGGAGGAGCGCGACGTGGCAAAAGCTCGTTCCGCATTCTATCAACAGCAGGCTCGAAGATATCAAAGCAGGGAAGTACGGGCCAAAGCTTATAACGTTAGCGAACTAGTTCTACGCTCACGGACAAGAAAAAGGACAAACTCAAGCCCAAATGGGAAGGTCCTTCATCATCGACCAGGTCCCGACCGGCGGAGCATACCGTCTGTAAACGCATCGGATAACCGACTCGAGCCGAACCCATGGAACGCAGCCCGCCCACGAAGATTCTACGCCTAAGCGCCCGGACTCCAAGTTCGTCTCCTTCCTCCGTCCACATTTTCTATTTTTGCTGTCTTTTATTTCTCTCCTTCCTCCTCCTTCTTCCTGAAACCTTTAGAGGCTCGTTTATGCTTTGTTCAAGATATTTGACGCTATCTGGCGCTCATTATACCCGGGGCTTCTTTAATGAAGCTTATTTATACGGGCTTCATGCCCAACACATGTGTCAAACTTCCGCATGTACCTTTTATTCACCATTATATGCATCGATATGACTTAAGTTTTGGCCAAGCTGGGTTGCCGGCTCACGTGCTTACCCCTACGTTCCCGATTGTTCGGCTAGGTGGTAAACGGAGCACCTCTGCGATTATTCTTTGTCGGGTCAGCCGGATGTGTACCTCGGACCGGGTGAAGCCGAAAGCTAAGCGTTCTTAAGGGAATATTCAGTCGGTGAACTGAAAGATGATTTTAACTATTTACCCATCTGCCCCCAGATGATTTTCTGCTTTCCTAGCAGTTTTGACATGCACTTTAGGGCATGCATCCCAGCGAAAGGAACCCTTAACGGAACTATTCTCCCTGGAAGATGTTTCTTATTATCCATGTAATGTAACATAACTAGTTGGGCACTTGTCTGATACAGCAATAATGACCCCTACGCCTTGTCTCCATGCATACCCCGGTTCTTATATAACCACGAAGGTATTCGGACACACTCCGGACTCTTGGGTCCCGAGGTCGGGTTAAAAGGTCCGCTATGACAAACGATCTACAATCCGGCTAGAAGACATTTTTCATGTCATATTTAATTACATAGTCAACTCGACTCATTGTATTCCTCCTCAATGCCATCTAACAGGCTATCTAATTTACAATCTTGCTGGGAATACTTGGCGGCCAATTCTACTTGGCCGTACACTAAGCTTAGAGGGATCTCCTTCCCATCAGGCCCCACAGGTCCGACCTCGGCCATGCGGTTTGGGTCAGCCTTCGTGTACCGCGTCTTTACCATGGCCTGTGCCTCCTGGCGCCTTGACGGCAGGCCGATATCTTCCATAGTCGGAAGCGCCGCCGTGCTCCTTGAAGCCGCTCTGCCAGCTCCCCAATGCCTTCGGGCAGGGAGATAGATGGCCACAAGGCCTGGCTGACGCAGTTTGGGAAGAAGATCACCCAAAGAACTGGGCATCTCCTCCTCAGGACGACCTGTGAGCAAACCTACATACATGTTTATGTTAGTCGTCTTCCTCGCCGAACTCTTTCAAAGTTCGCTTAAGCACTTACTGAAAATGCCGCGACGAAGCCGTCGATTCTCCTTTACGGAGTCAGACAACTGGGCACGAACATCCTTTAGTTCCTCACCCAGTTGGGTGTTGGCATCTTGGAGGTTATTTTTCTCCTGCCGCACCCTCGTAAGCACACTCTCGCCAGCCTTTAGCTGGCGCAGGAGCTGTCGCTTGTCCGGATCTAGTCCGGCGCCATCTGCAATATTATTGTCAGATCTACACACCCGCCGCACTTCATAAACTATTTATCTTTTGAAGAATATATTACCAGAGGGGGTCTCTGTGGCTCCCCCTGTAGCGGCTAGTGCGGCCTCTAGTTGGGCCTTGCATTCTTCAAGCTCTGGGACAGATCGGGTATTCTTTTTTGTAAGATCTGCATAACAAATGATCCTTAAATCAGTTATTCTAACTATTTTAAGTCTTGGGGGCTCTTGGCATATATAATTGTCAAATTTCCTTACTGTATGTCCTTTACATACTGCTCCGTGGCTCTGGCTAGACCATCTTGAGCGGCACGGAGGTGCGCATCTCCCGAATTGAAGGCATTCAAGGCCTCTTGGGAGAAACATGCGTCACGAAGAACTGTCCGGCGGTGCCTGTGATTCATGGCGCTCTCCACCTCGGAGTTGGTGGCGGACAATTTGTCGGCATCCTCTGTCAGAGGGGCATCCGACGCACGCCTCGTGCTCGCCTCCACTTCCGGACCCGGCTTTGGAGCCTGGCTGGCGGAGGCTCGATTGGCAACCTCTCCGGACTCAGTCCGGCCAGCGCTCTTTTTCCTGAAAACAGTACCAGCGTTAGTACACCTTCCAGGAATCAATCCTGGGAATATGGTGACGCGCCATACCGTTCTTGGCGGAGTTTCGATCCGGACCGCACTTCTTTTTTAACTGCGAGGCGTCTTGCCTTGTTGGCCAGCCGCTGCGGGCTCAGCCTCCTGCCTCGAAGGCGCCCCTGCGAAACACTATTGGTATAGGTGATCAAGAAATTAGCACGGATGGGTCATTATCAGAGTATTGGGACCTCGGTCTCAGTTACCTGCGAGGCTGGAAGTATTCCGGGGTAATCGGCCGTTATGGCGACCAAAGCATTGTCGATGCTAAGTTGGTAGAACACCCCGTCGATCAACTCCACCTTTATATCCGGATCTTCTTCACAGGCCGGATCGAGGGACCGTTCTGGATCCTCGGGTTGTGAAGCGGCTGTGTATCTTCTCCACAGCCCGGCGCAGTTCCTGCGCAGAAACCATGAAATGTGATATTTAATCACGGGAACATGGATCGGACAGGCCACAAAGATGTTTGCTTAGCCAACTTCGAGGATTATTCGAAGAAAACTCGCTCAGTGGGTTAACGCGGAGAAAATCCTCCTCCTCCCCTTTATATATGGCAGACAAGGTCTTCACCAGTTCGGTGACCGATCCCGACCCTTTGCGGCCATAACGGGTGGCATCGTCCTCCCCGTTGAAGTCCCACATAGGGTGGCCCCTATATTGGAGCGGATGCACTCCCCTCATAATACATATTGCCATGACTCCAATCATGGTCAATCCGGCATGAGCCAGTAATCTTATTCGGCTCATCAAGTAAAGGACGTCCCGGTCATTTTCCCTCCGGGGGCTCCACGGGCGCCAGCTTAGGCGCTTCTTCAGAGGAGCATTGCTAAACTCCGGAAGGCCGATCCGAACGGGATCCGGCAGCGGGACGTCCTCCATGTAAAACCATTCCGAAGGCCAGTCTTCGGACGCCTTCTTCGGGGTTCCGGATAGATATCTGTTTCCGGCAATGCGCCATAGTTCGGCTCCGCCCACTTGATATATTGACCCCTCATGAGAACAGGGTACTAGGCAGAATAATCTCTTCCACAGCGCAAAATGAGCCTCGACGCCCAAGAACAGGTCGCAAAGGGCCACGAAGCCCGCGATGTGCAAAATGGAGGCAGGCGTAAGGTTGTGCAACTGGAGGCCGCAGAACTCCAAGAGCCCCCGGAGAAACGGATGGATTGGAAATCCGAGTCCTCTTACTAGATAAGAGATGAAGCATACCCGCTCTCCTTTAGAGGGATTGGGGACACTCTCCGCTTGCTTTCCGCCCTTGTAGGTGGCGAGTCCCGCTTGAACCGGAACCATGAAGGCCGGAGGAAGAAATCCCTTGGTTTGGAGTATAACTAGCTCGCTATGCGGGACTGAGCATCCCTCCCAATTTCCAGGCTGAGGGCTGGGAGCGCGAGAGGAGGAGCCGCGTCGACTATCCATGATGGAATGGGCCTTGGTCAAGCGCTCGATGAAAGCTTCATGAAGGGGATGGTGTGGATCGAGATCTAGATCCTCGCCCCTTTTATAGGCGGCTCATTTGCGCAGCTAGGGGTAAGTGTAAAAATACCCTGGCTTTTCGCATTCATTCAAACATGTGGAAGATGGCCATTATTGGGCGTAGAAGCCAAGGAGCGCAGCATTTACCAGAAGCCGGACACTATTCGACAAGTATATGGAATTTGGAGAAGAACCTGCCTCGCAATGCCGAAGACAATCAACACGCCGGACTCATCGTCATTGAAGCCTGGTTCAGGGGCTACTGAGGGAGTCCCGGATTAGGGGGTGTCCGGATAGCCGGACTATCACCGTTGGCCGGACTCCTAGACTATGAAGATACAAGATTTAAGACTTCGTCCCGTGTCCGGATGGGACTTTCCTTGGCGTGGAAGGCAAGCTTGGCGATACAGATATGTAGATCTCCTACAATTGTAACCGACTCTGTGTAACCCTAACCTATCCGGTGTCTATATAAACCGGAGGGTTTTAGTCCGTGGGATGAACAACAATCATACCATAGGCTAGCTTCTAGGGTTTAGCCTCCTTGATCTCGTGGTAGATCTACTCTTGTACTACCCATATCATCAATATTAATCAAGCAGGAGTAGGGTATTACCTCCATCGAGAGGGCCCGAACCTGGGTAAAAACATCGTGTCCCTTGTCTCCTGTTACCATCCGCCTAGACGCACAGTTCAGGACCCCCTACCCGAGATCCGTCGGTTTTGACACCGACACCTTGTTACATGGCCTTCGGATGGCCGTATCAATGGGCATACAACGCCTGGAGGTGTGCGGGGATTCAAACCTTGCAATATCCCAAATTAATGGAGACTTTGATGCCAAAGATCCAAAGATGGCAGCTTATCGCAATTTCATCACGTCTCCCGCGAAAGTTATCAGGCGGCAGATGTCCTTGCTCGCATCGGCGCTAAGTGCGACCCCGTCCCACCTAACATCTTCCTTGAAAGGCTCTTTAAGCCATCCGTGGTGTGGCAAGGGGGAGATAGCAACGACAGTCCCGCTCCAAACACAAACATAGGTAGCGAACACGCCGATATCATCGGTGGCTCAGCCACCGAAACAACACCCTCAGCCCACCTCATCATGGCAGTAATTGCCCCGTGGACCGAACCATTCTTGGCCTACCTTCATAGGAAGGAGCTCCCAGAAGATCAGAATGAGGCTCGCCACATTTTCCGGCATTCGAAGGCCTATACAGTTCACGAAGGAGAGCTCTACAAGAATAGCACTACCGGAGTCCTTCAAAGGTGCATCTCCGAGGAGGAAGGGTGCTACGTCTTGAGCTTCCGTTGGTTTTCCCCGAAGAGGAGAGAATGATGCAGCACAGTAGCGTAAGTATTTCCCTCAGTTTTTGAGAACCAAGGTATCAATCCAATAGGAGGCCACGGACAAGTCCCTCGTACCTGCACAAAATGATAGCTACTCGCAACCAACGCGATTAGGGGTTGTCAATCCCTTCACGGTCACTTACGAGAGTGAGATCTGATAGATAATATTTTTGGTATTTTTGGTATATAGATGCAAAGTGAAAAGTAAAGGCAAAGTAAAAACAAAGCAAGTATTAAAGTGATGGAGATTGATATGATGAGAATAGACCCGGGGGCCATAGGTTTCACTAGTGGCTTCTCTCAAGAGCATAAGTATTTTACTGTGGGTGAACAAATTACTGTTGAGCAATTGACAAAATTGAGCATAGTTATGAGTATATGTAGGTATGATCATGTATATAGGCATCACTGCCGAGACAAGTAGACCGAAACGATTCTGCAGCTACTACTATTACTCCACTCATCGACCGCTATCCAGCATGCATCTAGAGTATTAATTTAAAACAGAGTAACGCCTTAAGCAAGATGACATGATGTAGAGGAATAAATTCATGCAATATGATAGATACCCCATCTTGTTATCCTCGATGGCAACAATACAATACGTGCCTTGCAACCCTTTCTGTCACTTGGTAAGGACACCGCAAGATTGAAACCAAAGCCATGCACTTCTCCCATTGCAAGAAATACAAATCTGCTTGGACAAACAAAACGGATAATTCTAATAGACATTAAAAGATAAATAAATCATACATAAAAGAATTCATAGAAGATTCAAATATTATTCATAGATAAGCTGGATCATAAACCCACAATTCATCGGTCTCAACAAACACACCGCAAATAAAGAAGATTACATCAAATAGATCTCCACGAGAGAGGGGAGAACATTGTATTGATATCAAAAGAGAGAAGAAGTCATCTAGCTACTAGCTATGGACCCGAAGGTCTGAAGTAAACTACTCACACTTCATCGGAGAGGCTATGGTGTTGATGTAGAAGCCCTCCGTGGTGGATGCCCCTCCCGTGAAGCTCCGTAACAGGCCCCAAGATGGGATCTCGTGGATACAAGAAGTTGCGGCGGTGGAATTAGGTTTTTGGCTCCTGTTCTGATCGTTTGGGGGTACGTAGGTATATATAGGAGGAAGGAGTACGTCGGTGGAGCTTTGAGGGGCCCACGAGGCAGGGGCGCGCCCTAGGGGGGGGGTGCCCCCACCCTCGTGACCGCCTCTCTGGTTCCTTGGCGTAGGGTCCAAGTCTCCTGGATCACGTTCGGTGAGAGAATCACGTTTCCGAAGGTTTCATTCCGTTTAGACTCCGTTTGATATTTTGTTTCTTGAAACACCGAAAAAGGCAAAAAAGCAATTACAGGCTGGGCCTCCGGTTAATAGGTTAGTCCCAAAAGTAATATAGAAGTGGAAAATAAAGCCCATTATAGTTCAAAACAATAGATAAAGTAGCATGGAGCAATCAAAAATTATAGTTACGTTGGAGACATATCAGGCATCCCCAAGCTTAATTCCTGCTCGTCCTCGAGTAGGTAAATGATAAAAAGAGAATTTTTGATGTGGAGTGATACTTTGGCATAATTTCAATGTAAATCTCCTTAATCATGGTATGAATATTCAGATCTGAAAGATTTAAGACAAAAGTTCATATTGACATAAAAATAATAATACTTCAAGCATACTAACTAAGCAATTATGTCTTCTCAAAATAACATGGCTAAATAAAGTTATCCCTACAAAATCATGTAGTCTGGCTATGCTCCATCTTCCCACATAAAGTATTTAAATCATGCACAACCCCGATGACAAGCCAAGCAATTGTTTCATACTTTAACATTTTCAATTTTTTTTCAATCTTCACGCAATACATGAGCGTGAGCCATGGATATAGCACTATATGTGGAATAGAATGGTGGTTGTGGAGAAGACAAAAAGAGGAAAGATAGTCTCACATCAACTAGGCGTATCAACGGGCTATGGAGATGCCCATCAATAGATATCAATGTGAGTGAGTAGGTATTGCCATGCAACGGATGCACTAGAGCTATAAGTATATGAAAGCTCAACAAAAGAAACTAAGTGGGTGTGCATCCAACTCGCTTGCTCATGAAGACCTAGGGCATTTGAGGAAGCCCATCATTGGAATATACAAGCCAAGTTCTATAACGAAAAATTCCCACTAGTATATGAAAGTGACAAAATGAGAGACTCTCTATCATGAAGATCATGGTGCTACTTTGAAGCACAAGTGTGGTAAAAGGATAGTAACATTGTCCCTTCTCTCTTTTTCTCTCATTTTTTTTATTTGGGCCCTTTCTCTTTTTTTTATGGCCTCTTTTTTCTTCGTCCGGAGTCTCATCCCGACTTGTGGGGGAATCATAGTCTCCATCATCCTTTCCTCACTGGGACAATGCTCTAATAATGATGATCATCACACTTTTATTTTTCTTACAACTCAACAATTACAACTCGATACTTAGAACAAAATATGACTCTATATGAATGCCTCTGGCGGTGTACCGGGATATGTAATGAAACATGAGTGACATGTATGAAAGAATTATGAACGGTGGCTTTGCCACAAATACGATGTCAACTACATGATCATGCTAGCAATATGACAATGATGGAGCGTGTCATAATAAACGGAACGGTGGAAAGTTGCATGGCAATATATCTCGGAATGGCTATGGAAATGCCATAATAGGTAGGTATGGTGGCTGTTTTGAGGAAGATATATGGTGGGTGTATGATACCGGCGAAAGGTGCGCGGTATTAGAGAGGCTAGCAATGGTGGAATGACGGGAAAAAGTGCGTATAATCCATGGACTCAACATTAGTCATAAAGAACTCATATACTTATTGCAAAAATTTAGAAGTTATAAAAGCAAAGTATTACGTGCATGCTCCTAGGGGGATAGATTGGTAGGAAAAGACCATCGCTCATCCCCGACCACCACTCATAAGGAAGACAATCAATAAATAAATCATGCTCCGAGTTCATCACATAACGGTTCACCATACGTGCATGCTACGGGAATCACACACTTCAACACAAATATTCTTTGAATTCACAACTACTCAACTAGCATGACTCTAATATCACCATCTTCATATCTCAAAACAATTATCAAGCATCAAACTTATCTTAGTATTCAACGCACTCAAAAGAAACTTTCACATATCTTGAATACCAAGTATATTAACTTTAAGCAAATTAACATGCTATTAACGACTCTCAAAATAATCTAAGTGAAGCATGAGTGATCAAGTTTCTTTAAAACAAATCCATCACCGTGCTCTAAAAGATCTAAGTGAAGCACTAGAGCAAAAATTATCACGCTCAAAAGATATAAGTGAAGCACTATGAGCAAAACTATCAAGCTCAAAAGATATAAGTGAAGCACATAGAGTATTCTATCAAATTCCAATTCATGTATGGCTCTCTGAAAAGGTGTGTACATAAAGGATGATTGTGGTAAACTAACAAGCAAAGAGGCAAATAATACAATACGCTCCAAGCAAAACACATATCATATGGTGAATAAAAATATAGCTCCAAGTAAATTACCGATGGAAGTACACGAAAGAGGGGATGCCTTCCGGGGCATCCCCAAGCTTTGACTTTTTGGTGTCCTTGGATTATCTTGGGGTGCCATGGGCATCCCCAAGCTTAGGCTCTTTCCACTCCTTGTTCCATAATCCATCAAAAGAATTCACCCAAAACTTGAAAACTTCACAACACAAAACTCAATAGAAATCTCGTGAGCTCCGTTAGAGAAAGAAAACAAAAGACTACTTTAAGGTACTGTAATGAACTCATTATTTGTTTATATTGGTGTTAGACCTACTGTATTCCAACTTCTCTATGGATTATAAACTATTTTACTAGCTATAGATTCATCAAAATAAACAAACAACACACGCAAAACAGAATCTGTCAAAAACAGAACAGTCTGAAGTAATCTGTAACTAACGCAAACTTATGGAACTCAAAAAATTATACCAAAATTAGAAGACCTGGAAAATTTGTTTGTTGATCAGCAGCAATTGGAATCAATATTTTATCACGTTCTGGTGATTTTTAACAATTCTGGCACTGAGCACAAAGTTTCTGGAAATTACAGCAAGATCAAATAACTATCATCCAAGAAGATCCAATATGTTTAACTTGGCACAAACACTAATTAAAAGATAAAACCACATCTAAACAGCGGCTAGATGGATTATTTATTCCTAAACAGAAGCAAAAACAAAAAACTAAAAATAAAATTGGGTTGCCTCCCAACAAGCGCTATCCTTTAATGCCCCTTGCTAGGCATAAAAGCGAGGGTAGATCTAGGTATTGCCATCTTTGGTAGGCAATCCATAAGTGGCTCTCATAATAGATTCATATGGTAATTTTATTTTCTTTCTAGGGAAGTGTTCCATGCCTTTCTTTAATGGAAATTGGAATCTAATATTCCCTTCCTTCATATCAATAATTGCACCAATCGTTCTAAGGAAAGGTCTACCAAGAATAATAGGACATGAAGGATTGCAATCTATATCAAGAACGATAAAATCTACGGGCACATAATTCCTATTTGCAACAATAAGAACATCATTAATTCTTCTTATAGGCTTTTTAATAGTGGAATCCGCAAGATGCAAGTTTAGAGAGCAATCATCAAAGTCACGGAAATCTAGCAAATCACACAAAGTTTTGGGAATAGTAGAGACACTAGCACCCAAATCACATAAAGCATTAAACTCATAATCTTTAATTTTGATTTTGGTAGTAGGTTCCCACTCATCATAGAGTTTCCTAGGGATAGAAACTTTCAACTCAAGTTTTTCTTCATAAGATTGCATCAAGGCATCAACAATGTGTTCGGTAAAGGCCTTATTTTGACTATAGGCATGAGGAGAATTTAGCACGGTTTGCAACAAGGAAATACAATCAATTAAAGAGCAATTTTCATAATTAATTCCTTGAGATCCAATATAGTGGGTTTAGCAATATCTAGATTTTTATTTCTTTTAATCCCACTTTTATCAATTTCATCATCAAGATCTAAAAACTCCGAATTCTTAGAATGCCTTCTGGGTAAAAGAAGATCATATTCAGTTTCATCAAGATTCATATTGCAAAACAAAGATTTAATAGGGGATGAATCAATAACTTTTAGATCTTCATCTTGATTTTCATAGGGATTAGAAGAACACACTTTAATAAAGGAATCTTTTGTAGCACGCATCCTAGCGGTTCTTTCTTTGCACTCATCAATGGAAATTCTCATAGCTTTGAGAGACTCATTGATATCATGCTTAGGAGGAATAGATCTAAGCTTTCAAGAATCAATCTCAAGAGAAATTCTATCAACGTTCCTAGCCAAACACTACAAGGAAAAAGGCTACTAGCAGCGCGGGTAAAATGGCTACTAGCAGCGCGGGTACCTGCGCTACTAGTATCGTGCTACAACTAATAGTTAGTAATAGCGTGGGCGCTACTACTATTTGAACCCGCGCTACTACTATCAAAATAGTAGCAGCGCTTCTAGTATACTAGGCGCTACTACTATGCTAGATAGTAGTAGCGTGTAGTTCTCCCCAGCGCTACTACTAACAAACTATAAATTAAAAAAATAAAAATTACGTGCATTATTCATAGATAGAAATGAGGGACACGTCCAGTGCAAAATAAATTAAACACACACAACCGAAGATGGCTACCTTCCCTAGTGTTCCACCACCAGCCTAAACAGACCACTTCTCTACATGTATCTACCAAGGATCGGAGTTCAGACGCCGAAGGACCCGAATCCTCCCTCACCCCAAAAGATGGCGTCGAGGTCCTCCACCTCGGTGACATCCGCCATCGTGATCACATGGACGATCATCTGTGCGGCACGGTCGCTGGGCTTCACGTCGAAGTCCACCTCTAAGTGGTTGAAGAGCACGACGCCCACCAGGCTATCGTAGTCAGTGTCAATCACCCCTACGGCCACGTCGGGAATGTGAAGACTTGCTAGTACGCATCAGAGTTCAAATCCGGTAGGGTATTTTCTTTCTTTTTAGCACATGGACATGCATCAATAGTAACAGCCGGAGGCTAGTCCTTACTTTTTGCACGAGACATGAAGAAGGCTAGGTCCCCTCTTTGTTGCACGAATGAATAAAAGGAAGACACTGTCACAAGACATGAAGAACGTCGGGTCCCCTCCTTCTGTAAATAGCTCAAGTGCCTGAAGTTGCAAAGAATCTTAATACAATGAACTCGTAGTAATGCATAATAACAAGAAAAAATAAAAAAAATCATGAATGCTAAAGAAAAAGATCATTATGTGAGTCAAGATAATGTGGGTAACAGTATTCATTAATAAGAAAAATGGGATGAGATTTCTCAAGTGACATTTGTTGTTAAACTGAAGAGCAGTTTGCCATACAAGTTTGGTCTGATGAAATCGAACACTATTTACTTGGCAACATCAGTATGGTAGCAGGATTCAAACAGTATCTACTGGCAACATTGGTAAGTTACTAGGATTTATTAGTTTGCAACTTACATCTAGCACTAATATATATGGGCTGAACCAGAGCACTTGTCAATATCAGTAAGGTAGCAAGCAAGATTCAGTGTGCAACTTATCTCACATAAAAACAGAATGTTGCTAAACTGAAGAGCAGTTTGCCGTACGATGAAATCTAACACTATATAGTCGGCACCATCAATCAGGAAGGAGGATTTAATTTGCAACTTGCATCTAGCACTAGTATATGGGCTGCTGATCTAACATTAGTCAGGTAGCAAGCAGGATTCATTGTGCAACTTTATCATCAGATAAAAACTGAAGGTTGTTAAACTAAAGAAGAGCATAGTAAAGCTACCTTCGCACTCGAGGATCGAGCACGTTTCCCTACGCTCTGCTGCGGCCTGCATCTCCATGGCCTTCTTGACTCATACGGAGGAGTGATGTCCCTTAGATAGATAGACAGATTGTGAAAGTGAACATATTAGTGATATGGTTCTCCCATGAACGCTCAGCCAGCCAGCCAACCAGTTGAAGAAAGAAAGAAAGAAAGAAAGAAAATAAACATACTGATTTCGTAGCGAAGACACTTCAAACCCCAAGTTTCTGCTGCCTCATTGATTGACATTTTTGTAGTTGGGGAAACAAAAGAAAACGTGAAGCATCTAAAATAATATTGCCATCAAAGTTGCTAAACATTAACCATCCAGACTAGAGAGCAGAGCAGCCCCATGAGTATGAACTAACTGACCCAAGATTCTTTGCTAAGATAGATGGAAGATGAAGATGAAGTTATACTAGTACATCCACCATCTGCACGTTTCCGATGCGAAACTCAGAGTTTAGAATGGGCATATATGAGGAAGTGCCAAGTCCTTAGATCGATGGATAGGAGACTCAGCCGACGTAGCATCGGCAGAAAGCCAAGTGAGCAGGGCAAGGGCAAATCAGCCTCAAAGCCGACGTAGCTTCTCGTACTTCTCGATGGTGCTTCCGACGGTCCGAGGTCGGCGTCGTCCTCCTCGATGCGGCTTGTGTGATGGGGGCGGAGGGAGGAGGCGCAAACCTTAGGTGGCTTGCCGCAGCACCACCTCGTACACCGCCTCCTCCATCGCCGTCCGCGCCACCACTTGTGGATTAGTATGTTGATGAATACGTGGAGTGATTTTTGTTAATCCTTAATAATACTTGAACCTGTACATATCCTTGCAATTTGACTCAAAAATAGAAACAGGGAAGCTTAATTTCAGTCGCCACAACCAAATTTTTCAAAAATTTGCCACCCTTTTCTTCTACATCGTAGCAGAAATCTCTTGATGTGTATGCGCATGCTTGACAATTTTTGAATAAACTGAGCACAAGCATACAATCTCCTAGTATAATCAAGACACCCACGCCGAGATCCAAAGCTATGAACAGAGGACAGCCACATCTAGAACATGACAGATCACTCAGAAACTCCCTAGAATTCCGTGCAATTTGTGCAACCGTGGGACAGAGTACACGCCCAGAGGGCGGGCAGCGGGGTAGATATCGGCTGAGCTTACCTGGTCGAGCTCCCGGAGGAGGGAGAGGCCAGCGACTGCGAAGTAGGCGAGGGTGAGGTGGTTCACCTCCTGCGTGGCGTAGCCGTCGGGGAGCTCGGACGACATGAGCTCCAGGAACGCCACGTGGCGCGTGCGTGAAACCGGACGGCTCCTCCTCCTGGTCCCCCATCTCCGGCGGTCGTCGGCCGTGGAAAGTGAAGGCCTCTCTCTCCTCGTCGCCGCCGATTGGTCTGACCGGTGCGGGGGCATGAATCCTGGCGCGCTTGGGACTTCGGGAGAGGGCTGAGATGAGGTGACGGTCCCTTGGGGCCACTGCGCTGCCCCACCTCCATGCCGCGGCGGGGAGCAGCCCGGGCTGGCCGTCGCGATGGGCCTTGTCAGCTAGGTGGTGGAGGAAGGCTGCCCGCGTGTGCGGCCACACGACAGAGGATCCCGACACGGATCGGAGAAAGGGAGAGATCCCATCGACAAAGGAGATGAGAGGAGGTGGAGGGGATGTGAATTGGGGGTGGGTGGGGTGCGGGAGTGGGTGGACTGGGACGGTTGATGGGGTGGGGGATGGGACTGAAAGGCTAGCGGTAGCGCAGGGTATCTCACCGGCGCTACAGATATCCACTTAGCAATAGTGATGGTTTAAAACCCACGCTACTACTACGGTTTGTCAGCGGGACACGGTCGAGAATATTTACTTATAGCGTGTTATTTTTTGCCACGCGCTACTAGTAAATAATAGTAGTAGCGCGGGTCATTATAGCGCGCTACTACTAAATAGTAGTAGCGTGGGTAAATAAAGAGCGCTGCTAGTAAGCGTCTGTGCATAAGCTTTTCCCTAGTAGTGAAATCATCAACTTTAAGCAATTTCTCCTCAAGCAAAGCATTAAAATTCTTTTGTGAATTCATAAACTCTTTAACACTACTCTCAAATTCAGAGGGCATCTTATTAAAATTTTCATAAGAGTTGTTGTAGGAATTTCCATAATTATTAGAAGGATTACTAGGATAAGGCCTAGGATTAAAACTCCCTCTATCTGCGTTGTTACCAAAATTATTCCTACCAACAAAATTCACATCCATAGATTCATTATTATTCTCAATCAAGGTAGACAAAGGCATATCATTAGGATCAGAAGAAACACTCTTAGTAGCAAATAATTTCATAAGTTCATCCATCTTTCCACTCAAAACATTAATTTCTTCTATCGCATGCACATTTTTATTAGTAGATCTTTCAGTATGCCATTGAGAATAATTAACCATAATATTATCTAGGAGTTTAGTAGCATATCCTAAAGTGATTTCCATAAAAGTGCCTCCATGGCGAATCTAAAAGATTTCTAGAAGCAAAATTCAATCCGACATAATTTTTTTGTATAATCATTCACAAGTTCAAACCATGAGTAGGACAATTACGTATCATTAATTTCATTCTCTCTCATGCTTGTGCAAATATTCATGATCAAGTTGCTTAAAATTCATAATATCGTTCCTAAGAGAGATAATCTTAGCGGGAGGAAAATACTTAGAGATAAAAGCATCTTTGCACTTGTTCCAAGAATCAATACTATTTTTAGGCAAAGATGAAAACCACGCTTTAGCACGATCTCTAAGCGAAAAAGGAAATAGCTTCAATTTAACGACATCATTATCGACATATTTTTTCTTTTGCATATCACATAAATCAACGAAGCTATTCAGATGAGTAGCGGCATCTTCACTAGGAAGGCCGGCGAATTGATCTTTCATAACAAGATTCAACAAAGAAGTATTGATTTCACAAGATTCTGTATTGGCAAGATGAGCAATCGGAGTGCTAAGGAAATCATTATTATTGGTATTGGTGAAGTCACACAATTTGGTAGCATCTTGAGCCATCGCGACAAACAAGCAATCCAACACACGAGCAAACAAAAGGCAAGCGGGAAAGAGAGGAGGAGATTGGGAAAGAGAGGGCGAATAAAACGGCAAGGGTGAAGTGGGGGAGAGGAAAACGAGAGGCAAATGGCAAATAATGTAATGCGAGAGATAGGGATTGTGATGGGTACTTGGTATGTTGACTTTTATGTAGACTCCCGACAGCGGCGCCGTAAATCCTTCTTGCTACGTCTTGAGCTTGCGTTGGTTTTCCCGAAGAGGAGAGGATGATGCAGCACAAGAGCGTAAGTATTTCCCTCAGTTTTGAGAACCAAGGTATCAATCCAGTAGGAGGCCACGCACAAGTCCCCCTGCACTGCACAAAACGGTAGCTACTCGCAACCAACGCGATTAGGGGTTGTCAATCCCTTCACGGTCACTTACGAGAGTGAGATCTGATAGAGATAATATTTTTCGTATTTTTGGTATATAGATGCAAAGTGAAAAGTAAAGGCAAAGTAAAAACAAAGCAAGTATTAAAGTGATGGAGATTGATATGATGAGAATAGACCCGGGGGCCATAGGTTTCACTAGTGGCTTCTCTCAAGAGCATAAGTATTCTACGGTGGGTGAACAAATTACTATAGAGCAATTGCCAGAATTGAGCATAGTTAAGAGTATATCTAGGTATGATCATGTATATAGGCATCACATCCGAGACAAGTAGACCGAAACGATTCTGCATCTACTACTATTACTCCACTCATCGACCGCTATCCAGCATGCATCTAGAGTATTAATTTAAAAGCAGTAACGCCTTAAGCAAGATGACATGATGTAGAGGAATAAATTCATGCAATATGATAGATACCCCATGTTGTTATCCTCGATGGCAACAATACAATACGTGCCTTGCAACCCTTTACATCCTTTGGTAAGGACACACAAGATTGAAACCAAAGCCATGCACTTCTCCCGTTGCAAGAACTACCAATCTAGTTGGCCAAACCAAACGGATAATTCGAAGAGACTTGCAAAGATAACTCAATCATACATAAAATAATTCAGAGAAGATTCAAATATTATTCATAGATAAGCTGGATCATAAACCCACAATTCATCGGTCTCAACAAACACACCGCAAAAAGAAGATTACATCGAATAGATCTCCATGAGAGAGGGGGAGAACATTGTATTGAGATCCAAAAAGAGAGAAGAAGCCATCTAGCTACTAGCTATGGACCCGAAGGTCTGAAGTAAACTACTCACACTTCATCGGAGAGGCTATGGTGTTGATGTTGAAGCCCTCCGTGGTGGATGCCCCCTCGTGAGCTCGGAATAGGCCCCAAGATGGGATCTCGTGGATACGGAAGTTGCGGCGGTGGAATTAGGTTTTTGGCTCCTGTTACGATCGTTTGAAGTGCGTGGTATATATAGGAGGAAGGAGTACGTCGGTGGAGCTTCGAGGGGCCCACGAGGCAGGGGGCGCGCCCTAGGGGGGGCGACCCCCCACCCTCGTGACCGCCTCTCTGGTTCCGTGGCATAGGGTCCAAGTCTCATGGACCACATTCGGTGAGAGAATCACGTTTCCGAAGGTTTCATTCCGTTTGGACTCCGTTAGATATTTTGTTTCTTCGAAACACTGAAAAAGGAAAAAAAACAACAATTCTGGGCTGGGCCTCCGGTTAATAGGTTAGTCCCAAAAGTAATATAAAAGTGGAAAATAAAGCCCATTATAGTCCAAAACAATAGATAAAGTAGCATGGAGCAATAAAAAATTATAGATACGTTGGAGACGTATCAAAGGGCGGCAACTTTTGGCAGGAATTCACACCGGTCTAGGTGGGCACCACGCCGTAGCTAGGGCACTTGTCGGCAAGGTCTTCCGGACAGGATTTTATTGGCCTACGGCTCGAGCAGACGCACAGGACCTCGTCCAGCACTACGTTGGTTGCCAACTCTTCGCCAACCAAAGCCATATGCCCCTACCGCCCTACAAACAATCCCCATTACATGGCCCTTTGCGGTCAGGGGCTTGGACATGGTCGGACCCCTTAAAGGGGGAAGCCATAAGAAAAAATATTTGCTGGTCATGGTGGACAAATTCACCAAGTGGATAGAGGCTAAACCAGTTAAAACGGCCGAGTCTGGACCGGTGATTGCATTTATATCGGATGTGGTGCACCATTATGGTGTCCCGCACAACATCATCACTGATAATGGCTCCAATTTCACAGCCGATGAGGTGAAAACCTGGTGTGCTAATCTGGGCATTAGCTCGATTACGCCTCTGACTACCACCCGCAAACAAATGGTCAACTCGAGCGAGCCAATGGTCTTATTATGAGCGGCATCAAACCAAGGCTAGTGCGGTCTTTGAAAGAATCAGACAAGCACTGGGTCGAGGAGCTCGACTCCGTACTCTGGGGGCTGCGGACCACGCCCAACCATACTACCGGATACACACCTTTCTTCATGGTATACGGTGCGGAGTCCGTATTGCCGTGTGATATTATACATGACTCACCTCGAGTGTGTATGTACGAAGAGAAAGAGGCCAAGTTGGATCGGCAGGACAGCCTAGACGCCCTGGAGGAGGAGCGCGATGTTGCCAAAGCCCGTTCAACATTTTATCAACAGCGGGCTCGAAGATACCAAAGCAGAGAAGTATGGGCCAAGAGTTACAACGTTGGCGAACTTGTTCTACGCTTGCCAGGGAAGAAAAAGGACAAACTCAAGCCCAAATGGGAGGGTCCCTTCATAATCGACGAAGTCCTTACTGGCGGAGCATACCGTCTTCGTGATGCATCAGACAAGCGCCTAGAGCCGAACCCCTGGAACGCGGCCAGACTCCAAAGGTTTTATGCCTAGCACCGAATTCTTTGTTCGTCACCTTCTCCCCTGTAGTTCATTACTTTTTTCTCTCTTTTTCACCTTTATATTTTCACTTTAAAGCTCTCATACGGCTCGACCGAACACCGCTGACGTACACATCTTTACATATGTACGTCCGCTATACCTGGGGGCTTCTTGAACAGAAGCTTGTTAACATTATTTCCCGAGCGTCAAGCTCATCATACATACGCGTTTTTCCCGTGTGTCTTTTCTTCACCATTATATGCATCGATATGACTTAAGTTTTGGCCAAGCTGGTTTGCCTGGCTCCTTTGCTTACCCCTACGTTCCCGATTGTTCGGCTAGGTGGTAAAGGGAGCACCTCTGCGATTGTCACCGCCGGGTCATCCGGACGTGTACCTCAGACTGGGTGAAGCCGAAAGCTAGCGTTCTTAAGGGAATATTCGGTCGGTGGATGAAAAATAATTTTTGCACTCACTCTATTGTGAACCCCCAGAAGCTATACACACTGTGATTTTCACATCACAATTCGGACATGTCTACTAATGCATGCACACCCAAGCAAAAGGAACCCTTAACGGAACTATTCTCCCTGGAAGATGTTTCTTACAATCTCAATGTAATATAACATAACTAGCCGGATACAACTTGTCTGTTCAAGCAACTATGACCCCTACGCTTAGTTTTCCATGCATATCCCGACCTATTCAGTTGTGACGGTATTAGGAAACACTCCGCACCTTCAGGTCCGGAGGTTGAAGCGAAAAGGTCTGCCATGACAAATGATATACAATTCAGCTAGAATTCCACATGGTGACGAAAGTACATAGTCACTTGGACTCAAACACTTCTGCCTCTATACCATCTAACAGGCAGTCTAACTTACAATCTTGTTGGGAATATTTGGCGGCCACCTCTACTTGGTCATATACTAAACTAACGGGAATTTCTTCCCCATTTGGCCCCAACGGTCCAACCCGGGCCATGTCATTAGGATTCAGCTTGGTATATCGCGTCTTGACCATGGCCCAGGCTTCTTGCGCACCCTATCGGCATGCCGATATCTTCCATAATCGGATACGCCGCCGCGCTCCCTTGAACAGCTCTACAAGCTCCTCCATACTTCCCGGAGGGGAGGAGGATGGCCATAAGGCCTTGGCAACACTCCGCAGGGCCAGCCGAGCATGCTCGTGCACTTGCGACAGTCTTTGCAGCAGATCACTTGCTGATCCGGACACCTCCTCTTCAGGATGGCCCGTCAATATACCTGCAAGCATAGCTATATCAGTTCCATTTTTCTCTGAACTACTAAAAAACAACAAGTTCGGAAACATACTGAACATGCTGCCTCGCAGCTTCTTCTTCTCCTTTACGGAGTCGGCTAGCTGGGCCCGCACATCTTTCAACTCTTCACCCAACTTAGTATAGGAATCCTGTAGCTTGTTTTTCTCGTCCCTGACGTGGGTCAGCACAGGCTCGCCCGCAGCGTGTTGCTTCTTTACCTCTTTTTCTCCCTCTTGGGCGATCTTCAACTTCTTCTCAAGTTGATCAGGCGACCCTATTATGCGATCAGTGGCAGTATTAACACAGTTGGTATACATTTACTGTTCCTCGATGGAGGGGAATGTTACCAGTGGACGACTTCTTCAAGTCTCCCAGTTCGGCGGTAGCAGCTTTTAGCTGCGCCCAACACTGCTCCAGCTCTTGGGCTAGCAGACTATTCTTCTCTGCGAGGACCTGGTTGTTCAACAATCCTTAAATCAGTTGTGCCAACTGCTTTCGATCTTAGGGGCTACGGGTATATGGCTATCCTTTTTGACAAAGAAAACTTACGCACATCTGCCGATATTGCCTCGTGGCTATTCTAAGCCCGTCTCGAGCAGCTCGGATGTATGCGTCGCCCGAGCTAAAGGCATTAAATGCCTCGTCCGAGAACTTCGGGTCTCGTAAAACAGCTCTACAGCGCCGATGATTCATGGCGCTCTCTACTTCCGAGTTGGTAATAGACATATTGTCCGAACCCTCGGCCGAAGGGCAGTCCGGCTTTGTTCCTACATCGGCCCCCGTCTCCCTGACTGGATCTAAATCTTGGTTGTTCGGATCGCGGCCGGCCGGACCCCCGGACATAGTTCGGCAAACCTTTTTCCTATAATCAAACAGGCGCATAGGTCACTGTTGGACACGACCACTGAAAAAATATTGATCCGTACCTCCTCGATGAGGGCCCGGCGGTGCCTTCACCGACCCTCCTTTTCAAAGGCCTGCCCCGCGCAGGAACCGATTTCCTCGGTATCGTCAAACGCCTCCCCTGTAGAACGCGCGACAATGCGGTGGGTGAGGCAGAGTGAGAGCACCCTTTCAGAGAAGGTGTTTCTTGATTACTTACCTGTGAAGCAGGAAGAAGACCAGCGTAGTCGGCAATGATGGCCACTTCTGTGCCATCATAGCTCGTCTGGTAAAACACCCCCTCCGCGAGCACTACAAATATATTCGGATCCTCTTGAAACCCAGGATGAAGCTCCCGGTTGTGGTCCTCCAGCTGTGGGGCGGGACTATAAAATCCCTCGGTGACCTTTCGCCAGTGCTGTCATAAGCAAACAAACTAGAAAGTTATCAAGGGCAATTCGGAGATACAAGGAGTAAAAACAGAGGGGTCGGGCCTTACCCAACTGGGAGGGTTATACGTAGAGTACCCATCTCTGAGTTTGATGTGAAGAAATTCCTTTTCCTCCCCTTTGAACAGTTCGGCTAACATCTTAGCCAAAGCGGCATGGGTATCCGGACCTTTCCGGCCGCAGCGAGAGGCATCGTCCTCCCCATTGTAGTGCCACATTGGAAGCCCTCTGTATTGGAGCGGCTGAACCCCTCGCACTATGGAGATCGCCATAACCTCGATTATTGTGAGTCCGGACTGAGTGAGCTCTTTAATCTGCTCATCAGCTGACGAACCTCCGTGCTGAAAGTGCGTTATATCGACTAGAGGGGGGTGAATAGGCGATTTTTGTGAATTTTTCACTGAGGAATTTGCCGGTGAGGAAATACCTTAGTGAAGAACTACTTGCAGTGGAATAAGTACTCAGAAGTAAGCATAAAAGATTACCAGCATAGTCATCATGATGAAATGAAGACAATCACAGAGTACAGAAAGCGTAATCACAGGATAACACAAGCTGAAGACACACAGACTGAAGAAATTGAGCGGAGGAAATTGAGAAAGTCTTCAGTCAAAGTCTTCAAACACCGATATGAACAAATACTCAACCCAGTACTGAGGAAATGAAAGGGTTGAGGAAATAGAACCATTAGGTTGGTGAAGACAATGATTTGGTAGACCAGTTCCAACTCTGTCTCGGTTATGCGTCTGGTTGGAAGCGGTGAGTATTTAAACTCGAGGACACACAGTCCGGACACCCGATCCTTGAGCACGCAGCTCGGGACACCAAGTCCTCACCGTATTCTCCTTGAACTAAGGTCACACAGACCTCGTCCAATCACTCGTGGTAAGTCTTCAGGCGACTTCCAAACCTTCACAGACTCGGTCACTCGGCGATCCACAATTCCTCTTGGATTCTCTAGACCACGGCGCCTAACCGTCTGGAAGAAGCACAGTCTTCAAAGGTAACAAGCGTCGGATCCACGCAGGATCAATTTCTTGATGATGCTCAATCACTTTGGGTTTGTTGGGGTTTGGTTTTGGGTTTTTCCTCACTTGGGTTTTCTCTCAAAGTCGTCGGAGGATGGGTTGCTCTCAAATGACAAGTGTCAAGTTCTCTCGGAGCAGCCAACCAACTAGTGGTTGTAGAAGCGGCTATTTATAGCCTAGGGAGCAGCCCGACATGATAAGACATAAATGCCCTTCAATGATATGACCGTTAGGTGGATAAGATATTTTGGGACAGCTGGCGCCAAGAAGACAAGAACGGTCGGAAATTTGACTCTCAAATTCCTCGGGGCTATCATGTTCCTCCTTTGTGTAGGCAATTACGCCGGCGAATTCCTAACTCCTCGATCGAGAACAAATTCCTCAGCGACCGGAAGAGCTTCGTCTACATCCTTTGAAGAAATTGGTGAATCAGTATGAGATTTCAAAAGCTTCACTCGAAGGGATTGGTAGGTGTAGGATTTTGAGTTGAGCATCAAATGGAAATTTTTCCTTAGTATTTCCTCGACCCCCTTTAACAAAGACGGTGTTTCCTATGACTCAAGAAAGAGAAAATGAAACTACGAAAACAAAAGTCTTCACGCTTCATGTTCCTCAAATGAATACCAAGTCTTCAAGGTCACACCAATTTCTTCACTTTCAAAGTCTTCAGAAAGTCTTCAGAATATCAAAGTCTTTAGATGAAGAACTTCATTTTAGAATTCGACTTTCTCTGTAAATATCAAACTCCTCATAGACTTATAGACCTGTGTACACTCACAAACGCATTAGTTACTTAACCTATAAGTCTTCAATACACCAAAATCACTAAGGGGCACTAGATGCACTTACAATCTCCCCCTTTTTGGTGATCGATGACAATATGGGTTAAGTTTTCAACGGGGATAAACATATGAATTGTAAATACTGATAATGAGGAATTTGATTGCAAGATATATAAGAACTCCCCCTGAAGATGTGCATAGTGAGGATTTGCTTTTGAGGCAATGCACATTTGAAGAATTGAATCATGGAGATCTCCCCCTATATCTTGTAATTCATACACGCATTTGACATATAATATGAAGAATTTGAAATGCATGATGAAATATGGTGCTTGATGAAATTCAACATGAGTAATCATAGCACATAAAGTATCAGAGCACAAGTAGATTTGCTATGAAGCATAGCGCAAAATAATAATGCATCAAAAGTATCAAACCACCATAGGGTTTAAGATTACAACTCGATCCAATAAAAGTTTCAGAAGAGCGAGTTGTAACTTAACAAAAACTAGACCCGCTTGAAGACTAACTCAAATTTCTCCCCTTTGTCATCGAATGACCAAAAGGATCGAACCGAGGACTAACGCTCTTGAAGAATATCAAGTTGAAGGCGGGCGCTTGACATTGTCGGGGTTGTTTGTTGAGGTAGGACCAGCAGCGGTGTCTTCCAAGTCTTCATTTTCATCGATGTCGCGAGATGAAGAATAGGAGCTGGCCACCAAGGAAGGAACTTTGACCTTCTTGAATTTCTTGGAGGAGGTGCAGACTAGTCAAATTCTTCCTTGAGACCCATTGAAGTCAGTTCTTCTTCATTTGTAGACATGTGAAAGAACAGCCCAGTGCGCTTGAAGGTTTCATGAAGGTAGAAGTGGTTTTCTTCAACTGCATTGTGTGTTGAGGTCATGTTGTGAAGAATTGAACCAAATTGACGCTTGACCCACTTATGATTCCGATCAACCTTCCGATGAAGGCGAGGAGTAACTCACGATCGATCATCACCACAGGTGCGATAGCTTGAGGACTTTGCTTGGCGAGGTATTTCTTGGTGAGTCATGTGTGGCGAGTCATCATTGGTGGAGTAGGATGCTGCTTTGGCTTGTCCATCCAATGGACGAATGCCTTCATCGATCACAGCAGTAGCCTTGCCCTTGTCATCATCTCGAGGTAAATGTCCGTTTGAGGACTTCAATCGAAGCGGTAGCTGCGGTGGTTCAAAGTATCGACTTTGTAATTGAGTGAAGACCTTGTCTGATGAATCTCATAATCCAAGGCGCATAAGGCTTCAGCTCAAATGGTGACATAGCAATGTTTGCCGAGTCCTCATGAAGAAATCATGGAAGTTATTTGAACGCCATGGATGATGTTGAAAAGCATATTCTTCATGATGCCAACGACTTCTTCATCATTCGAGTCGTGACCTTTGATTGGACTCATAGTCTTTGTCGAATCCGATAGATGGTATCCGAGGCACATATAATAATTCCTTGACAAGGAATTTGGTTCTTGGGGCCTGCCTTGGCTTCAAAGGCTTCATCGATGCTTGCATATAGTGATTTGAAAGTTCTTTTCTTCATAGATACGGCGTGCACCATCAAGCGGAGGACTGAGTGGTAGACGCGAAGCAATTCAATTCTTTGGTGCCTTGTAGTGAGTATTTTCGGTCATCAATCTAAGACCCATGAATTTACGTCTTGACGTCTCCGGTGATATGCAGGGTTGCATAGAACTGAAGAATTAGCTCTTCATTCCAGTCACAAATATCAGTGCAGAAGTTTAGAAGTCCTGCGTCGTGAAGAACACTGAGGACTGGCTCAAAGCCTGGCAGTGACTCCATATCCACATGAGGAATATGAGCATGATCGAAGATTTTATCCTTGTTGAAGAGCACTGAGGAATAGAAGTTGGCTTGGTGGCAGTCCGAGCGCCTCTTCCTAATCTGGCGAGAATCATAAGGATTATATTCGATGAAGAACACGTGCTCGGCAAAGAAATCTTCAGCCTTGAACTTTTGCTTGGTTGAGAACGGATTCTTTTGCTTGGGCGGAGGGGTGTCGATGAGTTGCATCACCACCTCGGGAATCACAAGTTCAGTTTCTTGACTGAGGAATTTCTTGCTCCTCAACTTGTGCGGTCGAGGATTAGCGGCGGCCAGTTTCATCAGCACTAGTGGCTGGAATTTCTTCATGCATGTAATCGATTGGGTTGATTTTCTTGAGTTGATTCGATTTGTTTGTGCAGGGGGTGAGGAATCTGTTGGAGCAGGGTGAAGAGAGGAGTATTGGGATCTTGACTTTCCCAAAAGTCATCATTGATAACTGGTGTGGTGCATCCAATATCCACATCTTCATCTTCAATTTCCTCAAGACCAGCCCGAGGAATTTCATAGTCGATGAGGGAATAATCTGGGGTTGAAGGATGGCATCCACTTCAATTTCTTCATCAAGTTGCTCGACGAAGCAGCGGTGATGTTCTTCATCGGATCCGTTTGGGATCTCATAGTCTTCTCAAAGGAACAACTTCCTTTGATGGTATGGAGGAAATTGGAACAGCATCAATTGGAGTTTGAATGAGCTGGTCATTGGCTTCATTTTCTTCACGGCCGAAGAATCATGGCGGTGATGCTTTCCTTTTCTTCACAAGCAGCTCGTTCTGCAGCCTTGGTTTTCTTCACATCAAGCGGATGGAAGAATTGGAGTTGGAGTTAGGCGCAGGAGGAGCCGAGGAATTTGGTTCAGTTTCTTGAGAAGCAATCGATGCGGTTCCCTGTCTTGAGCAATTTCTTGAGCGCACCACTAGTGGGTGCCACAGCAATTTCTTCGGTGGTGGAATGGGATCATCAGCCACTGGAATCAACGTTTTCATCAGCGGGCTGAACGTCATCGCCGGTCTTTGGCATTTTCTTCAAGGGCTGAGGTGAGGCTACAACTGAGTAATTTCATGTTGCATTGGGACAACAACATTTGTGAGATTCTTCGTCGGGTTGTGAATCGACCTTGGCTCCTTGCCAATCAGCATTGTATGAATCAAAGTTTTTCTTTGAGGTTTTGAATTTCATCTGGACTGGAGAAGCTCCTCGGTGTCATCTTGACAACGTTTTCTTGAGAACTTCTCCTTCCTGTATTGATCCTTTTGATTTCCCTCGCCTTTTCATACTTCCATTTTCTTCAGCTATGAAGTGAGTCAACATATGACTTTGTCCAGTGTTAAATGAAGGTCGAGGCGGGAGGGTATTGGGATCATTGTGCCAGAGATCAATGAAGTCGAGGACTATCTTCGGGTCCAATAGCAGTGGCACAGATGTACCTTTGGCTCTAGCGGCCCTTACTTGACAGTCTCTGATGATTTCCGTGAGTTCTTCATCAGATGCCTCATCACCAGATGGCACATGGAATGCAACCATTTTCTTCGTTGGGCTAGGCCGAGGACCTCGTCCAGCTGTTGCTTTGGTCTTGGTGAGTCGGACCGAGTTGAAGAAATGGGAGCTGGCGAGAACTTGCAGAGATGCCTGAGGCAATTGAAAAGCCAGCAGTCCTTTGACATGTAGCTAGGTGCACAGGAACTGAAGGTTTTGACGGAGCTGTTGAGGACTTTGGTGGAGCAGCAACAGTTTGAGGAATTTGCTTGGAAGGTGCTGCTGAGGAACTTGGCCGTGAGGGCGCAGATGATGAAGCACTTGGCTTATGAGCGAGCTTCTTTTGCATTGATTTCCTCGGTTTGACCGAGACCTCGTAAGCGATGGCGGCAGAATCCTCATTGAATTTCTTCACTGCCTCCTTTGCTTGCTTTGCCAATTTTGCTTGGCGTTTAGCCCATTCCTCAGAAAAGTCCTCACCTCGTTTGATGCTTGTGGGATCAGCTATTTGGCCAGGTGCCAAAGGAGCTCTTGGGCATGGAGGATTAAGAGCGAATTTCTTCATGTACTTAGGAGTAACATATCTATATTCCCTCCATTCCCGTGCCCATCTCCGTTCAATCTTCTGAATACGCACCTTGCGTTGATTTTTGCTTTCTTCATCTGGTGTGCAGTAGTCAACATATATATCCTCAGGGATTTCAAACGCAGTCATAACCTCAGGTTTCTTTCCTCCCTTCTGTGGCTTCTTACCATCTGCCATTTTCTTCAGTTGAGGAAATTGAACAATTGAGTTCTCTGAAGAAGTGTGCAGTTTTCTTCGAGGAACGCTGCAAATGAGTTAAGTTGATGAGAACCTAGGGATTCAAGCGGACATTTGTACCTGTGAATGCAGTATAGGTGCGAGGAATTTGGAGAGGTCATATGCGTTCTCGAAGGTTTTTAAAAAAACAAGTTTTGAGGATTTGACCAGATGAGCCTTGAAGAATTTTACTAAGCGTTCTTTGTCTTAGGTTCGTAGTTGTATAGATCGAGGATCCACACAATTGAGGAATCTTGAAGAAAATCATAGCTTAGAGAAACGAGGCAGGAGATTTGAGGTGTTCATATGTGTGAAGATTTGAGGAATAAACACCTTTGAAAAATTTGAAGAAAATTTGAGAATCAAAGCGAGTAATAAAAGTAACTTTTAATTACCCGAAGTGAAGAACACGACGAACTGAGAAGAACATTTGGGAAGTTCGTCCGTTCAGATCTTCCACGCCCTAACTTGGCTGAGGAAGACAGCTACGGCGACGGCGGAGTGAAGATTTCATGATCGGCGGTAGTACGTCGGCGACGAGGTCAAGGCAGTGAAGCTTTTCCTCACCGGCGACGATGGAGTAGCGGCGGCGCTAGGGTTTGAGGAACTCGAGCGGGAGAGAGAGGTCGAGCAGAGTAAACGAGTGAGGAAGGGGAGAGGGAGGGGTATTTATAGACACGGTGAAAAACAGATCGTCCGAAGATTTAGGACGAACATGCCCCTGACCGCTTCCCTTCTCACGACATGTGTCACCCACGTACTGTGTAGTGGAGATCGTGTACGATCGTGGGTGAATAAAGTAATGCATCGTGGGATGCGGAACGGTTTAATGACAAAACCGAAGGTTTGGATAAGATTAGTTTTAAAGTTCCGTTCGCAATTTCTTCAGGTGTCAAGGACACGGTGAAGATTTTGAGCGAGTTTCAAAGTAGAACGCACATGAAGAATTTGTGAATGGATTGGGTTGAGTATAGCATAGAGGGAAAGGGTCCGATCACATTCACTTAGCATAAAAGCGACTTGAGGAAATAGCCATAAGTGAATGCTGTAGAGGACATAAACCCATATATATATAGCCAATGAAGAAAGGCAGCGGAAATAGTGAAGATTTTGCAAAGTTGAAGAATTTGAAAAACTGAAGAATTTCAAAAGCGAGGAAAAACTCAAATTGAAGATTTCAACTTTGGTGGTTGCGTGACCCACATTATAAGAATGATGATTTCAGACACCGCGTACAATTGTCGTAGGGTTACGAGAATCAATTTCTTCATTAATTTCTTCACACTTATAGTGTTATTCTTCATTGATTGAAGAAAAACGTTTCTTCATGTGTTGCACATCTAAGTCATCAATTTTGCATAAGTGTTAGGATGTGTGTCCTTTTCAAAGAACATTCGAAGATTCTAAGATATTTAGCTCACACCACAACTTGCTAAATTTCTTCTCATCCAAGGGCTTAGTGAAGATATCAGCTAGCTGTTCTTGATCTTCACGTGCTTTCGATGGAGATGTCGCCCTTCAACACATGATCACGAAGAAAATGATGACGAATTTGAATGTGCTTTGTCTTGAGTGCTGAACTGGGTTGTGAGCAATCTTGATGGCACTCTCATTGTCACAATAGAGAGGCACATTCTTCACGTTGATGCCATATTCCTTGAGGGTTTGCTTCATCCATAGTAATTGAGCACAACACGAGCCAGCAGCAATGTATTCAGCTTCCATGATGAAGCGGTGATACGCAGTTCTGTTTCTTCGAGGACCAACAGACCAAAGATCGTCCCGAAATGACAAGTACCAGATGTTGACTTGCGGTCCACACGATCACCAACATAGTCAGTAAGAATATCCAATGAGATCAAAAGTAGAGCCCTTGGGGTACCATAATCCTAGTGATGGTGTGTGAGCTAGATATCGAAGAATATGCTTCACAGCCTTATGGTGTGATTCCTTCGGTGTAGCTTGAAATCGGGCACACATGCAAACACTAAGCATTATATCTGGCCTAGATGCACATAAGTACAATAAGTAACCAATCATGGAGCGGTATACCTTGTGATCGAAGTCAATACCATTTTCATCGATTGCATAGATGGCCATTTGTGGGCATAGGAATTTTGACACCTTTGCGATCTTGCATGCCGAATTTCTTCAGGACATCTTTGAGGTATTTCTCCTGAGATATGAATATGCCATTGTGTTGTTGACGAATTTGAAGACCTAAGAAGAATTTCAACTCTCCCATCATAGACATTTGATATTCATCGTAAGATTTAGTAAAGAGAGTAGGATCGAGTGAACCAGGTGTGAAGCCATTCTTCACGAAGAATTCCTTCAATGTATCATACCTGCCTTGGGGCTTGCTTGAGGCCATAGAGGGCCTTATTGAGTTTGAAGACTTTGTCGAGGATTCTTTGGATCTTCAAAACACAGGGGTTGAGCAACATATACCTCTTCCTCAAGCTTACCATTGAGGAATGTACTTTTCACATCCATTTGATATAAAGTGATATTGTGATGGTTAGCATAAGCGAGTAATATGCTGAATAGACTCAAGTCTAGCGGCAGTGCAAAAGTTTCATCGAAGTCGATTCCTTCAACTGCGTGTAGCCTTGAGCTACTAGTCGTGCCTTATTCCTCACCACAAGACCATTTTCATCTTGCTTGTTGCGATAGATCCACTTTGTGCCAATGATATTATGCTTGCGAGGATCTGGACGTTTGACCGGTTCAGGACATTGTTGAGCTCGAATCGATGTAATTCTTCTTGCATGGCCTGAATCCACTCCGGCTCGAAATGCTTCATCTACCTTAGAGGGCTCTGTGATAGAGACAAAAGCATAGTGCCCACAAAAGTTAGATAAATGTGAAGCTTTTGAGCGTGTGAGAGGACCTGGCGCTTCAATGTCATCGATGATCTTGTCAACTTGCACTTCTTTTGCAACGCGAGGATGAGCTGGTTGTCGTCGAGGAATTTGATCATTTTCCTCGGCACCATTTTCTTCAGCATTATCTTCAGGTGCATCAGCTCGACGTTCTTCACGCATGAGAATGAATTCTTCAGCTTTTCTTGATGGGAATGACATCCTCGGTTGCCTTGAACCTGGTAGAATCCTCGGTCTTTGGTTCGTCTAACACGGAAGGTAATGCGTGCTCTCTTTGCGAGCCATTAGTTTCATCGAACCGCACATCTACAGTGTCAACAATCTTGTGAAGTGCGATGTTGAAGACTCAGAGGTGTGCGAGTCCTTTCCGTAACCAAGCATAAAACCTTCATGTGCTTTCGGTGCAAATTTAGAGTTGTGGTGAGGATCTCTAATCCAGCATTTAGCAATCAAGACTTTGAAATAACTTACATTAGGTTTCTTGTCGTTGAGGAGTTCATAGGCAGTCTTCTTGAAGAATTTGTGAAGATATACTCTTGTTGATGATGTGGCACGCAGTGTCAATTGCTTCAATCCGAAGCGACTAGGCGTTTTGTATTCATCAAGCATAGTGCGAGCCATCTCAACAAGAGTTCTGTTCTTGCGCTCCACGATGCCATTTTGCCGAGGAGTATAAGGAGCAGATAACTCATGAGTGATACCAAGTTCATCAAGATAGTCATCAAGACCGAATTCTTGAACTCAGTTCCATTGTCACTCTGATGTGCTTGATCTTCACACCAAAGTTAGTTGAAGCCCTCGAGGAAAATCGTTTGAAGACTTCCTGCACTTGATTTTTGTAAGTAACAATGTGTACCCATGTGTAACGAGAGTAATCATCAACAATAACAAAGCCATATAGTGATGCTTCATTAACGGCAATTTGAATAATGATTGGGACCAAAGAGGTCCATGTGAAGCAATTCGAAGGGACGAGTAGTGGTCATGATAGTCTTCACTGGATGCTTGGCCTTGGTCATTTTTCCAGCTTCACAGTTCGCATAGGTGATCCTTGAGGAATTTGACATTCTCAATGCCAATGACATGCTTCTTCTTCGCATGGCGTGTGCAAATTCCTCATGCCTGCGTGACCAAGTCGTCGATGCCATAGCCAGCCTTCTGAAGCTTTTGCAAGTAGGCACCACGGCTGGTTGTGGTCCCAGAGAAGTCAACAATATACAAGTCTCCTCTCCTAAAGCCTTCGAAGACTTTGGAATTGTCAACTTCCATAATCACAACACAACGATACTTGCCAAAGATAACAACCATATCAAGATCACAAAGCATTGAGACTGACATGAGGTTATATCCTAAGGACTCAACAAGCATGACTTTGTCCATGTGCATGTCCTTAGAGATAGCAACCTTACCAAGTCCCAATACCTAACTTTTGCATTTGTCAAAAAGATGATATGCTTCAGATGTGACGGTGATAAGGTAGCATCCATCAATAGATTTTGTCACCAGTCATGTGATTTGTACATCCACTATCGAGAACCCACTCGGTGGCTTTGGGTTGATCATCCTTAGCACCTTTTGCCATGAAGCAATAGGTGGGAGCGTAATCATCATCATCCTCATCGGGCTTGTCGGCGGAGTCGGTTTCTTGATGTTGAAGATGGACTTGCTAACAAAAGCGATAGCAAGAGCAGACTAGCCACACCAGATTCGATTCTTCAGACTCCTCCTCTTCCTCATTTTCCTGAGATTCAGCTTCAGAGTCCATTTCCTTGCTAATGAATGCCCGAGCCTTTTTGGAGCTGCTCTTCTTGTGAGAACAAGGTTTTGAGGATTTTGATGATGAAGATTTTGATGATTTCTTTTTCTTCTTCACGCCATCGTAACTGTAATCCTTGTGTTTCTTCTTTCTTAATTCCTTTTCCCACCGAGGACAATCTTGGATATAGTGACCAGGTTTCTTGCATTTGTGACAAAGTCTTCTCTTATAGTCACTAGATGAGGAATCACGCTTCTTGAGGATTTTCCAAAGCGACCACGTCTTGAGAATTTCTGGAATTTCTTCACGGCGATTATAGCTCTGGCCAAATTCTTCAGGATCTCCAAGGCTACTACCGAGTCTTCACTCTCGAGATTCGGACACAGCCTTGGCCTTCGTGGCACGTGTTTTCCATAGCCGTAACCATAGAGATCTCTCTTTCAAAGAAGCTGGAACTTCGTGAGTATTTAGCCTTTCGAGGATATCAGCAGGATCAAGAGACTTGTAGTCAGCTCGTTCTTGTATCATCGGTGCGGAGTATCAAATGAGGAATCAAGCGATCTTAGCAATTTCTTCACCACCTCATGGTCGGTGATGTCGGTGGCACCCAGTGCTTGAAGCTCATTTGAGATGTCGGTGAGGTGATCGAAGGTTTGTTGAACATTTTGTTGTCGAGTCTTTTGAAGCGGTTGAAGAGATTCCAAGAACATCAACTCGAGAGTCACGCTGAGTTGAAACACCTTCATTTACTTTGGACAGCCTGTCCCGGATGAGTTTGGCAGATTCCAAAGCACTCACTCTTCCATATTGACCTTTGCTCGAGATGGCCACATATGATATTCTTCGCTTGAGAATCGAGTTGCTTGAATCTCTTCACATCAGCATCATTCAGAGAAGGTGTGACTGAGGAAACACCTTTTGTCACAACATACCAGAGCTCGTTGTCAATTGCTTCAAGATGCATTCGCATTTTGTTCTTCCAGTAGGGGTAGTCCGTCCCATCGAAGGTAGGACACCCTGCTGAGACCTTGATCATACCTGCGGTCGACATAACTAAAACTCCGGTGGTTAAACCAAAATCACACAGAACAAGGGAGTACCTTGCTCTGATACCAATTGAAAGTGCGTTATATCGACTAGAGGGGGGGGTGAATAGGCGATTTTTGTGAATTCTTCACTGAGGAATTTGCCGGTGAGGAAATTCTTAGTGAAGAACTACTTGCAGTGGAATAAGTACTCAGAAGTAAGCATAACAGATTACAAGCATAGTCATCATGATGAAATGAAGACAATCACAGAGTACAGAAAGCGTAATCACAGGATAACACAGGATGAAGACAAACAGACTGAAGAAATTGAGCTGAGGAAATTGAGAAAGTCTTCAGTCAAAGTCTTCAAACACAGATATGAACAAATACTCAACACAGTAATGAGGAAATGAAAGGGTTGAGGAAATAGAACCAGTTAGGTTGGTGAAGACAATGATTTGGTAGACCAGTTCCAACTGATGTCTCGGTTATGCGTCTGGTTGGAGCGGCTGAGTATTTAAACTCGAGGACACAGTCCGGACACCCGATCATCGAAAGCACGCAGCTCAGACACCAAGTCCTCACCGTATTCTCCTTGAACTAAGGTCACAGACCTCGTCCAATCACTCGTGGTAAGTCTTCAGGCGACTTCCAAACCTTCACAGACTTGGTCACTCGGCGATCCACAATTCCTCTTGGATGCTCTAGACCCTAACGCCTAACCGTCTGGAAGAAGCACAATCTTCAAAGGTAACAAGCTTCGGATCCACGCAGGATCAATTTCTTCAGTGATGCTCAATCACTTTGGGTTTGTTGGGGTTTGGTTTTTGGGTTTTTCCTCACTTGGGTTTTTCCTCACTTGGGTTTTTCTCTCAAAGTCGTCAGAGGATGGGTTGCTCTCAAATGACAAGTGTCAAGTTCTCTCGGAGCAGCCAACCAGCTAGTGGTTGTAGGGGGCGGCTATTTATAGCCTAGGGAGCAGCCCGACATGATAAGACATAAATGCCCTTCAATGATATGACCGTTAGGTGGATAAGATATTTTGGGACAGTCAAGCAAAGACAAAGAACGGTCGAAAATTTGACTCTCAAATTCCTCGGGGCTATCATGTTCCTCCTTGTGTAGGCAATTCACACCGGCGAATTCCTAACTCCTCGGTCGAACAAATTCCTCGGCTGACCGGAAGAGCTTCGTCTACATCCTTTGAAGAAATTGAGTGAACTGTATGAGATTTCCAAAAGCTTCACTCGAAGGGATTGGTAGGTGTAGGATTTTGGTTGAGCATCAAATGGAAATTTTTCCTTAGTATTTCCTCGACCCCCCTTTAACAGTACGGTGTTTCCTATGACTTAAGAAAGAGAAAATGAAACTACGAAAACAAAAGTCTTCACGCTTCATGTTCCTCAAATGAATACCAAGTCTTCAAGGTCACACCAATTTCTTCACTTTCAAAGTCTTCAGAAAGTCTTCAGAATATCAAAGTCTTTAGATGAAGAACTTCATTTTTAGGGGTCGACTTTTTCTGTAAATATCAAACTCCTCATAGACTTATAGACCTGTGTACACTCACAAACGCATTAGTTACTTAACCTATAAGTCTTCAATACACCAAAATCACTAAGGGGCACTAGATGCACTTACACGCGCCATCTTCCTCTTCAAGACTCCGGGGACGGAACCTGTGGCGTTTCTTCAGCGGGACGCGCGCAAATTCAGGAAGACCCTTTCGAACCGGGTCGAGAAACGCAACGTCCTCTATATAAAACCATTCGGAGGGCCATTCATCAATTGCCTTCCTTGGTGTGCCAGATGGATATCCGGTATCGGTGACGCGCCATACTTCGGTTCCGCGCACTTTAAATATTGACCCTTCGTGATTTCGCGGGACGAGACAGAACAGCTTCCTCCACAACTCGAAATGAGCCTCGACGCCCAGGAATAGTTCACATAAAGCGACGTAACCCGCAATGTGCAGAATAGAGGCCGGAGTGAAGTTGTGCAGCTGGAGGTCATAGTACTCCAGAAGCCCTCGGAGGAACGGATGGATTGGAAATCCAACGCCTCTCAGCAGGTAGGGGACAAAACACACTCGCTCTCCCCCGGACGGATTGGGGAAGTCCTCTGCCTGAGTCCCCTCGTTGAAGGAAGCTAGCCCCGTTCGAACAGGGACTAGATCTACATGGGGAAGGAATCCCTGCGTTTGCAACTTCGTCAATCGGCTATGAGACACAGAACACCTCTCCCACTCGCCTTTCTCTGGGACGGGATGAGCGGATGAGTTGGGAACACTAGTCATGCTGGAATGGTTTCTCCTAAGTAGTCTCTGGGGATTTCTTCTGTGTAGCGTTGCATGGATTTGGGATCCAATCTCGTTAAATAGACGCTCTTCCTCGCGTGGATGGGGTGTTACTTGCAAAAATACCCTGACTTTCCACATTCGCTCGACACATGGAGGACGAAGATTATTTAACGTGCGAAAGCCAAGGAGATGACATTGGATCAATGGACGAATACATTACTTGGAGATCATTGAAGGGGGAACCCGCCTTGCAATGCTGAAGACAATATGTGTGCCAAGCACCTCACTATTGAAGACTGGTTCGGGGGCAACTGAGGGAGTCCTGGACTAAGGGGTCCTCGGGCGTCCGGCCTGTTATCCATGGGCCGGACTGATGGGATGTGAAGACATGAAGGCCGAAGACTGCACCGTGTCCGGATTGGACTCTAATTGGCGTGGAGGGCAAGCTTGGCGACCAACGATGAAGATTCCTTCTTATGTAACCGACTCCATGTAAACCCTAGATCCCCCCGGTGTCTATATAAACCGGAGGGGTTAGTCCGGAAGGCATATATTCATTACCATATTCACATAGGCTAGACTTCTAGGGTTTAGCCATTACGATCTCGTGGTAGATCAACTCTTGTAATACTCATATTCATCAAGATCAATCAAGTAGGAAGTAGGGTCACTAGTAGAAAAAGGGTCAAACGTGAAGCACATTAGTGCCGGTTTGTATAAGAGCCGGCACAAATGTATACATTAGTGCCGGTTCCAACGGCTAGCCTTTAGCACCGGTTCGTGCCACGAACCGGTACTAATGAGGGTGGTGGCAGGATGTTGTCAGTCTGGGCCCCCTCCAGCACCTTTAGTACCAGTTCGTGCCACGAACCGGTACTATAGGTCGCTCTGTTCTTCCCCCTTTCCCCTCTCCTCTCCTCTCTGTTCTTCCTCTTCTCCCCTCGAGCTCATCACACATTTTGCCCAAAATTTGTCAAGATTTGAAGGCCCCCATCCATTCAAGTGATCACAAAGGTTAGCAACTTTGTCCTTTCATCTCTCATTGCTAGATTAGCTCTTGCATTGGTTCATATAGTTATTAATTTGCGAGTTTAGTAATTTGGGAGGAAATATATATATGTGCTAGTATTTGATTTATATGCAATTTGAGGTCAAAATAACACTTAGTTTGCATATGTAGGTGTGGTTTACTTAGTGCCTTCTAAATCTCTGTCGTAACCACCGTCGATCGCCCGCATCGTCTGTCATGCCGCCACCACCTTGTGGTGAGCCTCTTGTTCATGAAATTTTATATAAAAATTGATGTGTATGTGATTTGGATATATAGTTACTCGTATAATAATTATCTTACCCAGACGTTGTTTGTTATACATAGTGCCATGGTTTTGATATCCGTCCCGTCGGCCCTCGTCCTTGTTATGATTCGGATGTGGTATATTCTCTTTTAAAACTATTTGTTGCATTTCGTATTTATGACAAATTATGCCCATCAAGTTGACATAGATATTTTTATCTAGGAGGTATGTGAACCGGAAATTCCAACCGACCCTATTGTCGAGAGGTTAAATTTAATTGAAAGAGAAAACGAGTACATGAAAGAAAAATTGAAAAGAATTGAGTGGGAGAAGATGGAATTGGAGTTGCATGTTGCCGATGTAAATGCCGATGATCACAAGATCAAGATGGAGAAAATGCGCTTGAAGATTAGAAAGATTAGAAAATATGCCATCGATAGTGAGGCTTGGTATCATTATCTTTGTTGGATCAATTGTTACCTTAGTTGCGATCTTGATCGCATTTGTTGTTGCATTTAAATGCTTTAGCTAGAGAGTTATTTGTTTGTTGCATTTAAGTGTTGTATGAACTTTATGTATGAACTTGTATTAATTTGGTCTATTCGGTGTTGTGTAATGAAGATGAGCCGCAATGGATGTACGATGACCGATGCTCTCCCAGTTCGTTGAGGGCGTGCATACTTTTCTCGCTTGCGGTGAGGAGGCAAACAAGCGGGCGGATGGTTTTATGCCTTGTCCATGTCTTTGGCTGTAAGAATGGTCGCAATTACTCTCGTCAAGAACCATTCACGTCCACCTGTTTGAGTCCGGTTTCATGCCCCATTATAATGTTTGGACCAAGCACGGAGAAAGAGGGGTTATGATGGAAGACAATGAAGAAGAAGAGGACGGCGACAACTATCCCGCCATGGGTTCCCTGAATACGATGATACAACAATGGGGAAGAAGCTGAGCCGTAATGCGGAAGAAGCTGGGCGGCAATGCGGGAAGAAGCTGAAGAAGAGGCATCGGATGAGCCCGTTGATGATATAGGTCGGGCCATTGCCGATGCAAAGAGAAACTGCAAGTGATTTGGAGAAGAAGAAGTTGCAGCGCATGTTAGAGGATCACAAAAATTGTTGTACCCGAATTGCGTGGGTGATAAGAAAAAGCTGGGCACCACAGGAATTGCTGCAATGGAAGGCGTAGAATGGTGTATCGACAAGGGATTTGGAAAGTTGCGGTAATGATAAAGGATATGCTTCCAAAGGACAACGAATTTCCGAGAGTACGTCTGAAGCAAAGAAGGCTGTCGCCCTCTAGGGTTAGAGGTGCGGAAGATACATGCATGCCCTAATGATTGCATCCTCTACCGCGGTGAGTACGAGGATTTGAATGCTTGCCCGGTATGTGGTGCATTGCGCTATAAGATCAGCCGCGATGAGCATGGTGATGTCGAGGGCGGCGCCCAAAGAAGAAGATTCCTGCCAAGGTGATGTGGTATTCTCATATAATACCACGGTTGAAACGTTGTTCCAAAACAAAGAGCATGCCAAGGCGATGCAATGGCACGAAGAAGACCGTAAGAAAGGCGGAAAGTTGAGAGTACCGGTGACGGGTCGCAGTGGAGAAAAATTGAAAGAAAGTATGGGAAGGAGTTTGCGAGATGACGCAAGGAGCGTATGATTTGGTCTAAGCGCGGATGGCATTAATCCTTTTGGGGAGCGAGCAGCAACCATAGCACCTGCCTGTGACTCTATGTTTGTATAACCTTCCTCCTTGGTTGTGCATGAAGCGGAAGTTCATTATGATGCGGTGCTCATCCAAGGCCCTAAGCAACCCGGCAGCGACATTGATGTGTACCTAAGGCCATTAGTTGAAGAACTCTTACAACTGTGGAATGGAACAGGTGTACGTCGTGGGATGAGCACATGGGGAAGAATTTGACCTAAAGGCGTTGCTGTTCGTGACCATCAATGATTGGCCTGCTCTCGGTAACCTTTCGTGACGGACAAACAAGGGATACCGCGGATGCACGCCTTGTTTGGATGATACCGACAGTATATATTTGAATAGTTGTATGAAGAATGTGTACACAGGACATCGCCGATTTCTTCCGAGCAGGCATCCCGTAAGAAAGAAAGGCAAGCATTTCAAAGGTGAGGCGGATCACCGGACGAAGCCTCGCCACCGCATCTTGATTGATGTACATGATATGGTCAAGGATTTGAAGGTGATATTTGGAAAGAGTCTGGCGGACAACCTGTTCGAAGGACGCCGACGTGACGCCGCACCCATGTGGAAGAAGAAATCTATATTTTGGGACCTGCCATATTGGAAAGACCTAGAGGTCCACTCCGCAATCGACGTGATGCATGTGACGAAGAATCTTTGCGTGACCCTGCTTGGCTTCTTGGGCGTGTATGGGAAGACAAAAGATACACCTGAGGCACGGGAGGACCAGCAATGTATGCACGGAGAAGATGGATACATCAGGGTCATGCAAGCTACGCTCTTACCAAAGAAGAGAAGGAAATCTTCTTTGAATGCACCTTTCGATATTAAGGTACCGTCGGCTTCTTGTCGAATATAAAGGGATAATAAACATGGCGGAGAAAAAGTTCCAGAACCTAAAGTCTCATGACTGCCACGTGATTATGACGCAACTGCTTCCGGTTGCATTGGGGGCTTCTACCGAAAACGTTCGATTAGCCATTGTGAAGCTATGTGCATTTCTCAATGCAATCTCTCGAAGGTAATCGATCCAGAAATCATACCAAGGTTACAGAATGATTTGGTGCAATGTCTTGTCAGTTTCGAGTTGGTGTTCCCACCATCCTTCTTCAACATCATGAGGCACGTCCTAGTTCACCTATGCAAAGAGATTAACGTTTTGGGTCCTATATTTCTACACAATATGTTCCCCTTTGAGTGGTTCATGGGAGTCTTAAAGAAATATGTTCATAACCGTGCAAGGCCAGAAGGAAGCATCTCCAAGGGCCATCAAAATGAGGAGGTCATTGAGTTTTGTATTGACTTTATTCCTGACCTTAAGCCGATTGGTGTTCTGAATCGTGGCATAAGGGCAGATCGATGGAAAAGGCACGCTAGGAGGGGAACAAATAATATGTATGGACGGACATTCTCTCACTTTGAAGCACACTACACGCTTCTACTGAATTCCACCTTGGTGGCTCCGTATATGGATGAACACAAGAATTTGCTACGCTCCAAACACCCGGAGCGGTCTCGATGACCGGATTACACGTGAACAAACCAGGAGTTCCGCCAGCTGGTTGCGTATATCGTACCATGCATGACACCTCTATTGAAGATGACCTGTACTTGCTGTCCCAGTTACCATCTTGAATATAATGACTTTCAAAGTGCGACATAAATGGTAATACATTTTACATGATCGCCCAAGATAAGAAGAGCACCAACCAAAAGCAGTGGTGTCCGCTTTGATGCGTAAACCAAGACGGAAAGGAAACATATTATGGTTATATACAGGACATATGGGAACTTGACTATCGGCGTGGTTTAAAGGTCCCTTTGTTTCGTGCAAATGGGTCAATATGACACGAGGCGGGGTAACGGAAGACCAGCGGCGGAATGACAACAAGGATCTCAACAATCATGCGTATGCAGACGAACCATTCGTCCTAGCCAATGTTGTGGCACAGGTTTTCTATGTGAAGGACATGTCTACCAAGCCAAGAAATAGAAAAGATAAGGAAGCGAATGCATCGCACGATGAGCCAAAGCGGCACATAGTTCTTTCTGGGAAGAGAAACATCGTGGGAGTGGATGACAAGACAGACAAGTCAGAAGATTATGAAAAGTTTGATGAAATTTCTCCAGTCACAGTGAATATTGACCCGAGCATCCCATTAAATGATGAAGATTTTCCATGGTTACGGTGCAAAGGGACACACGCGAAGAAAAAGTTTCACACCCAAAGATCTGGGATGTGATCGGCTTCACTATCATCACTTTCTTACATGTTTCACACCCGAGGGGAATCTCTGTAATAGTTAGGGTAGTTATGTGTTTTGGCATTTGAAACGCGAAGAAATTTTATGTGCAAACAAAATCTTTCATGCCTTTACTAATTTTTAAAGTTAAATTATTCACAAACTAGTGATTCACACTAATTTCAAATAATTCAAAATTTAAACTATTCAAATTTGAAAACTACGGACACTAACAGAATGCTTGTAATTTTTTGTACCTAAAGCAAAAATTTTCACAAAGAAACTCTAAATACACAAAAAAACAACACAAAAATAAATAAAGCAAAAAAAAGCCCGCCTACTAGGCCGTAGCGGCCTGCATACGACTAGAAATCCAACCTGTGTTGGGCCAGGATGCAGGCCGCAAGGCCAAGTGGGCCAACAGGCAGCAAAGAACACGTGAGCCCGAGAAGGCCTGCTTTGGAGAGGAGCTCGAGAGAGCGACCGCACGAGGTTTATAAACCAGTGCGGTCGCCTCTCGGCTAGCGAGGTGGGACTAAACTTGCCGCCAAGCACCTGCGCCAAGACACCCTTTAGTACCGGGTGGTGGCACAAACCGGTACTAAAGGGGGGGGGCTTTAGTACCGGTTTGTGCCACCACCCGGCACTAAAGGTGGTCGCTTCCCGCTGCTTGGGCTGGCTAAAACAGACCTTTAGTACCGGTTGGTGGCTCCAACCGGTACTAAAGGTGCCTTCTATATATACAACACTTCGAAAAATTTGATTCTCCCTCTGTTTCTTCCTCTGTTTCCCCATTGAACCGCCCGCCCCGATCGATTGACGCCGTCACCGACCCCGTCGCCGTCGCCGCCCCCGTCCCCGTCGCCGCCCCCGTCCCCGTCCCCATCCCCGCCCTCGTCCCCGTCGCCGCCCTCGTCCCTGTCGCCGCCCTCGTCCCGTCGCCGCCCTCGTCTCCGTCGCCGCCCGGGCCCTTCCCGTCGCGCCGTCCTGCGTCGCCGCCCCAGCGTCACGCCCCAACCGTCGCTGCCCCCGTCGCCTACGCCGTCGTCGTCGCCCGCTGTGAGCTCTCCCCTCTAACCCTCTCTCGCCTCAAGGCCACCATGGGCGCCGCCTCCCCGAGCCCATACACACACACACAAGCATGATGAACACACACACATACACGTATATATTTAATTAGTTTAGATTTTGTATGTTTAATTAGTTTAGATTTTTTAGATTATTGTTTTTTCACTAGTATATATGTATGAATGTATGTTAGATGGATATAATTAGTGTTTAATTAGTATGGAATTTTTTTATATAATGTTGTTTTTCTATTTTTAATGGATGTATAGGAATTGTTTTTTATGTTTTTAGTGTTAGATGCTTAATTAGTATGAAATAGTATATAGATTTTTGAAATAGTAGAAATGTTATAAATTTTAGTTATCAAAATCCAATCATTAAAAAAATATTATTTTTTGCGGGCATATAGCTAGTATTTGTTATCGACGATGCCGGGCCTGCATCCTCGTCGTCGACCCGTCCGCGACGACGTCCAGCCGGCCCATGTCCGGGACTGGGCTCCGCTGGCACCTTGGGAGGTACTGCTGGAGGGGCGCGTCGCTTGATGAGGAACCCGGCCCGGGTCCCGTCGTCGACCCTGATCTCGTTTGGTGGCGTTAGCGTGGGCCGATCTCGGTGCAGAGGACCCGGCCCTGCCGGAGGTGTCGCCCGTGTCGGGGAGGAGGACGAGCACGTCCATCGCTACATGGTTGCGTTAGAGGGCGGCAGGTTCTCCAATACTGGCAAGATCTTGAGGATCTCACATCAGCTATGATCCTGTTTGGGTTCCTTCTCTTTGGGTGTCCACCGCCATGACGCAGAACCGCGAGTGTCCTAGATTCTTCCATAGTATTCGATCTTTAATTAGCTAGCCAGTGATGTACTATTCAATATTTTATATTATTCGAGACGATGTATTCGAGATTGTATCTATTATTCTAGACAAAGTATTCGAGATTATATCTATTATTGAGACGATGTAATTTGAATACTAAATTGTTTTATATTTCTTTTGAATTAGTTAAATAAAAGCTATGGCGCATAATACCGACAGAGAGGGAGAACATACCATGTTCGATATGATATGCGGGCCGATGATAATCAGAATGAAGAAGATTATGACGGCTCGAATTTCTAAACAACACCGGAGAGGGTGATATGATATTCGATCGCGACGACCGAATTGATGAAGTCATGAACTACGATTATGACGATGACGAAGAACATGTTGATCCTGAAACAACAAAGACCGGCGAGGCATATATATTTATATAAGCAGGTTTCTGGTGATCATCACATGTTTTAAATGACTTGAAGATATATTAACGAATCGATCTTTGTTCTTTCAGCCATCCGGTCGAGCAAATCTTCGTGCAAAAGGACTAAACGAGGCCCGAACAAAAAGTTGAAGGAGGGCGTAAAGTACAATATCGAGGCGATCAGACCTAATGGCGAACCATTAGCGCCCTAAGAAGATTGCGGACAAGTTCATTCGTCGGTCGGAGTTCTTGTGAAGGACCAACTCCGATCTCCCTTCAAGAATGGAGAGAGCCAGCAAAAGACAAAGGACAAACAGGCAAAGAGGACGCTGCTCCACATCCAGATTTTACTTTTGTCGACAAGAATCAAAAAGATCTGCTTTGGGATACTCTCATGGAACATTTCACCCTACCAGATCATTTCACAGAAGCAGATGTGCAGAAAGTCAAGGATGCTGCTCTTAGGAAGATGGCGGTTGCATTCAAGAACCACAAGAATCGTGAATGGGACAAGTACGTCAAGGGAGGAAGGAAGACTCCAGTATTCGAGGGAACACTAGAGAACCAACGTGCTCATTGGGACGATTTCGTGAAATTCAAGGATTCAGAATTAGCTAAGGAACGGTCGAGAATAAACAAGAAGAATGCCGAAAAAGGATAAGTTCCATAAGTCGGGGCCGGTGGCTATGCGGTGGCAATGCCTAAGTGGGATAAGTCCGAGAAAGAGATGGAGGATGCAGTGCCACTCCGGTTACTAAGAGCTGGCCCCAGTCGGGACTTGGTTCTATGCGCAGGGGGGGGCGCTGGATCCGAAGACAGGCAATGTTTCGATGAGGGCAAGTCTGAAGGGAGCCGACGATGCGATACTTGTTGCAATAGAAGAGGCACGAACGGGGGTGTTCCAGCCCAACAGAGAGAACGACGAGCTTACGCGTGCCACAGGAAATCCTGAACACCCGGGAAGAACACGAGGCAAGGGCGCTATTCCGTGGTATGAGGGGTTTCAGACTGGAACAACGACTACAGAACCCGTGCGAGAAAGAAGATTGTGGAGGAGAAGAAGAGGAAGATGGAGGAGGAGCAGAGGAAGCGGGACTATGAACGCCTTCAAGGACTAGAAGCAAGTTAAGCGGAATTGGCAGTCAAATTCCAGAGGCGGCAGGAGCAGATCGACTCACTTAGCCAGCAAAGGGGGTCTCAGCAGCTGCAGCAGCTAGCGGCTGATCCAAAGCATTGGATAGCACCGCCCCATCCATGCAGAAGAAGCAGCGTGGGTTCCGCCTCGACGACGCAATGCTGGGTAGATACCCCGTGGATGACATCACGGAGAACACTAGCTGCGAGCTACACGTTAAAATGAAGAATATATCCATGAAGGTGGCGGACGGAGAAGCTTTTCCAGTTACCCCCAAAGCAACCTACAATTGCATCCCGATTCCAGAGGGCTATGCTCGTGTCATGGTTGACGAGGTGGTGCAGCCATATTCGGGGCTAGAGCTTGACATTCGGAGGTGAGCACGAGAGCTTTCTAGTAGACGCCAACGATCGTTTCATCCTTTGGAAAAAGGATTGCATCATCTTTCGTAGGCCACGGACACGGCGTCATCTGACTCCTCGTCGAAGTCCGCCACCGTGTCAGCTGTCTCCCGCTCCTGCAAGTCCACCAAGTCCGGCAAAGTGTCAGCCACTCCTCCTCCAAGTCCGGCAAAGTGTCGTGCCACTCCTCGTCCTCCAAGTCTGCCACAGCGTCGGGCGTCCTCCTCCTCCAAGTCCGGCACAACCTCAGGCCACTCCTCCTCCAAGTCCGGCACATCTTCAGCGGCCCTCCTCCTCGTCCAACTCAGCCCGTCGGCCGGCGTCTCCGCCGCCTCGGCAATCGCAGAAGAGACACCCCGCAGCTATGGTGCGTGGCGGCACGATTCGAGGTAGTACAGAAGTACAAAGGAGGCAAGCGATATAAATATGGTCCAAGCCTCACGCCTCTTCCGCAGAGGTCTTATGACAGGTCCGAGGAGGAAATCGCAGCCATATCGAAGTCCGTGGTAGAAGCCCATTTTGCACCGAAACCGCCACCGCCGCCAAGGGAGAAAATGCCTAAGGAAACGATTGACCACTTCATTCGTATTGCTCAACCACCAGCTCCCAAGCCTGTTGACACAGACTATGAGCGCCACATCAGGAAGTTAAATCGAGCACGCCTCGTAAGGAGGCGAGCTCGGGATCGAGCAAACAAGAAGCAACTGTCAAAAATGCGGAAAACCATTCCCCGGTGGGAGAACAGGCGGCGCAATCGATCCCCTCGCTTGTTGTGCCAACAACACGTGACAGTACGCGCGCCCAATATTATTGTGGGAAAACAGTTTACGTTCCTGAGGTAGGAAATGTGGTAATAATGGAGGACCATATAATGCAGGCTGAAGTTCTCAAAATCACTGTTGGACAACTCCTCGAGATCGAGCCCATGCCTGTGCTTAGAGAGGATGAAATAAAACAGAAATATGTCCAGGGCCAACCTTTGGTCCATCCAGACAAGGTCAAGAACCTCCCAACGAGAATGTATGAATTGCATCAATGGTACATGAACATTACCAAGATTTCCGATCGAGTGTCCTTCATGGTGAATGTCAAGGAGGAGCATTACTTCCATGAGCATGCTTTATGCTGTTGAGTATTCTGAACTGTTTCAGTTATACAATCAAGACGCACTCGACAAAGCTATAAATCGTCGGTTGCTATTATGCATAAGTGATTTCTTTCTGTAATTTAAGTCTCAAGCTAGCTGTCTTGATCCTTTTGATCAATCATTACCTGTAATTATCCTCACTATATTCTTTTCTATGGTATTATATGCAGGATGAAGATATATGAAATGAGAAAAGGTGGACGCTTTGGCATCGGGTTCATTGACCCAAACACCGTTAATGAATACACATGGAATCTAAATCCACGTTATCAAAAGGACGTAGAGGACAACATGCTAGAGTTCTTGAAGCGCCTCAAATACAATGAAGATATACTACTTCCTTACAACTTCAAGTGAGTCAAAATGACTTATACTACAAATTCTCTGTTTTTGCATACAAGCTAGCTACATGTTTTAGCTTTACATATGCACGATTAATTAAGACATGAAAACGTGAGTGCATGCAGATATCAACGGTCTTGTGTATCATTAAAGTTGACGCCGATACGGTTGAAATCTTGGACTCACTACTCACGAGAAAAAACTGACTATAACATCTTGTTTGGGATAGTCAACAGTAATTTCAATCATTATTAACTATATATCTCGGCCTATTTAGTTCGTCATTTTTCATGATATGAACTATTTAATAACCCCTTTATTCATTTTCTTTGTCGGATTGGGCAGGGCTTGGGCAAGGTTCATCGGCGTGACCCTGTGGAGAATGGAAACAAAAGCTTAAATGGTTTTGACCCAAGGTAAGTAATTAAGTAGTACTAGCTAGCTAGCTAGCTGCCATCTCTTTAATTATCATGCTTGATTAATTATTATCCGATCAAATTCCATTCTCGTAAAGGCCACGAAGCGGTAGCGCAGGGACTGATCTGTGTGCATTCTGCGTTTGCGAGAACATTCGCATGATGGCGTCCGAAGGAGCAGATCTCAAAGACAGGAATGGGTACGCTTGTCAAAACACTATTCACAATTTTTACACCATTATCGATATCTAGTCACACAACTAATACACATGCATATTGATCTCCTTCTTAACAGTTCACAGAGGTGCGGGAGAAGCTCCTAGAAACGAAGCGCGTAGAAGCACTTCAAGAGGAAATAGCGGGATTTTTGCTCGACCAGGTCATAAATCCGAAGGGAGAATACTATTACCCGCTGCCCCCATCGAGCTCCGAAGGCACCAATTAGGCTAATGCCACTGGCTCCGAAGGCAACATGCATATGTAGGAGAAATTGTATGTAGCTATACATGTGTGTATGTGTGAATTAATTAATATGATGGTTTGTGAGACATTGATGATATATATATATATATATATATGCATGATTGGTTCTATTAGAAATTCTATTTATATATATATATATATATATATATATATATGCATAACGTGTACAATGTGTAGTATTGTAAAATACCAGCAAACGAAAAAGAATTAAATTGATAACACAAATTTAATTGAACAATAAAAAATAAAACAAAAACCCACAAACATTTAGTACCGGTTGGTGTTACCAACCGGTACTAAAGGGCTCCCGGCCCCCGGAGCTGGCTCGTGCCACGTGGTTGGCCTCACTACAAGGATTCCGGTCTATTGCAACAAAATTTATTGCGACAACTACGCTTTGTTGCAATAAAACACAATATTACCACAAATTCTACGATTGTGGTAATAGGCCGAACATATTGCCATAACCTAGCTTGGTCACGATTAATACTAACTTTGTTGCAATAGAGGCCTCATATTGCAACAAACTACATCGGCGTTGCAATATGGTAGCGGTATTGCGACAAACAAATTCCGTTGCGCGAAGGCAGCCATTTTGTTGTAATAGAGATTAGGTATTTCAACAGAATAATTATTCGTGGCAATATTCGGAAAGATATAGCAACACGGCATGACGTTGCATTAGTTACAAATATTGTTGCAAAAAAGTGGACAACTATTGCAACAAACTGCATCGACGTTGCAATATGGTAATGATATTGCGACAAACAAATTCCGTTGCGCGAAGAAGCCATTTTGTTGTAATAAAGACTAGGTATTTCAACAGAATAACTATTTGTGATAATATTCGGAAAGATATTGCAATATCGGTGTGACATTGCATTAGTTACAAGTAAAACAGTAGAAAAATGTATTATTTGAATATATATATATAAAGTTATGATTGTTGCAACCTTTAAGGAATAATTAATTTTTAAAAATTGCACCAATTTTAATTAACCAAAACAGTAAAAAAAAGTTTATAAATGGGTAGAACACACTTTCTTGATAGGAATACATATTTTATTTGTTAAATTTTGATTTGAAATCACTACAAGGATACCCCTATAAAGAAACACAAATTCCACAACGTTTTGAGTATATGTTACAAAATTCGGTGTAAATACACATATAAGCGTTGCCGCTCATGACCATACTGTAGTACACACAGTTGCAACAGAACATGTACATTGCCTGATATATGTTGCTAATTATATTTGTTATAATTTGGCGTGGAAATATTTGCTATCCGTTCGAGCAAAACCAAATCGCGTGAAGTTCCTCTCTTTTATTCTTGGATACGGATTTATATCAGGTCGATCTAGGTTATTTTCTTTAGGGCTAGATTTTTTTAGGTGATCCTTATGGTAGATCGATCTAGGTCTCTTCCTCCAACTATGACACGAATCAATAATGGAATCTCCTGTTGTTATTTTTATTTTTTTTGAGAGAGAAATGAATCTCTTCTTATTGAGCGATGGCGGAGATGGGCCACAGCAGCCGAGACCATTGACCGGGCGTGAAAAATCCCAGCCATTGTAAAAATAAATATCTTCGATCTGGCGCACAACCCGCTCCTAACCTCTAGTTGGGCCTCACATCTTAGCCCAAATCAAGAAAAGAACGCACCCCAATGAGCTTCCACAGATTTGAGCTATTTGAATGGGTCGGCCCATTCGGGGAGTCACAACAAGGCGCCGTTAAAATAGCAAAAATAAATGTTTGATCAAGGAATCGAACTCGGGAACACACGATTGAAAGTTAAAGTCATCTACCACTTGAACTACTGGAGGATGATGATTACTCGGCCGTGCGAATGTTTAAGAACTAAACATAGTGACAAATCAATTCTTTTATTGTGGCAGCAGGCAATCCTCCCCTTCCATCTCCTTTTGCGTGCTTCCCTTGCAACCCTGGCGAACCGCGTTCAGGTCTTGAGGGGGAGCAACCCCAGCGACCGGTGCTCTTTGGAGTTCCTCATCAGCAACAACGGGAAGGGGTACGGACAATGCAGCAGCGGGAAGGCGGCGACGAATCAATGGAGCAACGAGTAGGTGGCGATGTGGAGGAGTAGGAGCCGAAATCCAGTGAAAAACACGCATGCCTGCCTATGGAAGGCTTTTTGTGTTTAGTCAATCTACTCAGAACTAATCAATGCCTAAGGAGCCGCCAAAAGGATTGTCGTCCGATGGCTACATGAATGTGACAAAGTCGGTTTGACAGTAGCCGCCGCAGTCGCGCCTCCTCGCGGAGGAGGCGACGACGGACGAGGAGTATTAGCGACACATGGTGATCCTCCTCGATCGGTCGATCATGGACCGTCGTCCGACACCGCATTCACCGCTACATAGTGGAGTCAGCGTGGAACCGGCATCACGCCTTGCCACCACGCAAAGACAAAGCCGGCTTCGCCACCTCTACGATGCAATCGCGGATTCCAAATGTGACGCCTCAGGAAGGAGGAACCAACGTCTCCACCGCTTAGTTGGTACAAGGATTCCGGTCTATTGCAACGAAATTTATTGCTACAACTACGTTTTGTTGCAATTTTACCACAAATTCTCCGGTTGTGGTAATAGGCCGCACATATTGCCATAACTTAGTTTTGTCGCGATATATACTAACTTTGTTGCAATACAGGTCTCATATTGCAACAAACTGTATCGGCGTAGCAATATGGTAGCAGTATTGCGACAAACAAATTCCGTTGCGCGAGGGCAGTCATTTTGTTGTAAAAGAGACCAGGTATTTCAACAGAATAACTATTCGTGGCAATATTCAGAAAGATATTGCAACATCGGTGTGGTGTTGCATTAGTTACAAATATTGTTGCGAAAAGTGGCTAACTATAGCAACAAACTGCATCGATGTTGCAATATGGTAGCGATATTGCAACAAAGAAATTCCGTTGCGCGAACCATCCGTTTTGTTGTAGTAGAGACTAGGTATTTCAACAGAATAAGTATTTGTGGTAATATTCGAATATATTGCAACATCAATGTGATGTTGCATTAGTTACAAGTAAAACAGTGGAAAAGATATTATTGGAATTTATAAATATTAAGTTATGATTTTTGCAAGCTTTAAGGAGTAATTAAAATATATTTTAATTGCACCAATTTCAATTAACCAAAACAATGGAAAAAGTTTATAAATGGATAGAACACACTTTCTTGAAAGGAATATATATTTAATTTGTTAAATTTGGATTTGAAATGGCCAACTTGTTGCCATTTAAAAACTAGGGTGTTTTCTGCCAAAACAGGGACTTGGCAGATGGAAACTGAAAATAGAGGGGCCGTGGTGTGACAATTGCCAGATCCAGATCTTGAGCTGAATCTGGCCGAGGACTTCTATAGCCGCATCTGCTGACCTGCGGGCCCGTGGCCTCGTTGGGGCTGATCAAGCGGGTGGCATCCACGATGACCTCCGGGCAATGACAAGTGGGGCCGCCACCGTAAGCAACCAAAAAATGTGGAGGGTTTCGCTGCAGGGATTTGAACACTCGTCCTCAGTGTTGCAGATCATGGTTCATACCAATGAGTTGCGCAAATGTTGGTGAACGTAATGGGGTCTCATGTAAATATCTGGTACCCGGCCCAATCAAGAACTCAGCCACCCATGACTAGTGTCTCTTGTCCATTTAGTGGTCTGTGTCATTAAGTTGATTTAAAAAGACTGAATCATATGACTCGCTAAACACTGAATAAATTCTATGAGTATGGTATACTTATTTGGTTATTCATTTGATTGCAACTTGGGAAGGCCTAATAAATATCTCCAGTTATACTGCAAGTGTATAAGTCGCTGCAAGTCGGCTTATATTTTGAGCATAGTAGATCGATGTATTGTTTTTAAGGATGTAACAAGGTTCAAAATTTGATATCGGGTTCGTATCGGATTGCCTTTGACATATCGGATATCGGATATCGGGTGATATATCGAACGATCACTAGTAGAAAAGGGGGAAATGACCCAGGCCTGCTCAGCCCATTAGTCCCGGTTACGCCACGAGCGAGGACCAATGGAGGTATTTGTCCCGGTTCGTGAGCCCAGGGGGGCCGGCCGCCACGGGGCCATTGGTCCCGGTTCGTTCGCCCTTTGGTCCCGGTTGGTGGGACGAACCGGGACCAATGGGCCTCGCTCCTGGTTCCACCATCATTGGTCCCGGTTGGTGGGATGAACCGGGACCAATGGCTTTTTAGTCCCGGTTCATGCCACGAACCGGGACCAATAGTGCTGCCTATATATACCCCCCGCGTAAGAGCAGGGCACACTGCTCTGTTTTTGTCTTAGCCGAGGCGAGAGGGCTTGGTGGTGCTCTAGCTCACCTCCTCTGCACACTAAGTGTTCGATGGAATGCCCGAGCCACACTACTTAAGCTTTCTCCTCTCCAAGCTCGACCTCCAAGCTCCATTTTCCTCAATATTTGTCTAGGTTTAGCGGTCTGTCACGCCTCCGTCCCGTCTTCACCGCCGATCACCCGCCGATCTCATCGCCGGCACCACCGTTGTGAGCCTCTTGTTCTTATCTTCTTTCCGAAGGAAAAATATTCTTACTTGTATGTTTAGATAGATACTTGTATTATTTTCTTACTTTTATTATTGCATCTTATATAGTGCGATGGTTTTGGTATCCGCCTCGTTGGCCCTCGCCTGCCTATGATTCGATGTGGTATATATTATCTTTTCATAACTATTGGTTCATTTATTGTTTATGAAAATTATGCCAACCAACGTGACATAGATTTTATTTATCTAGGAGGTTGTTGAACCGAAATTCCAACCGACCCTATTGTCGAGAGGTTAAATTTAGTTGAAGAAGAAAACAAATTCTTGAAGGAAAAAATATAAAAAATTGAGGAGGAGAAGATGAAATTGGAGTTGCATGTTGCGGATGTCGTCGATGATCACAAGATCAAGATGGATGCAATGCGCTTGAAGATTAGAAAGATTATAAAATATGCCATTCATACCGAGGCTTGGTATCATTATGCCGTTGGATCAGTTGTTACCTTGGTTGCGATTATGATCGCATTTGTTTACGCATTGAAATATTTTACATAGTTTTAATGTATGGTTTAATTAATTTAGATGCTCGGCAGAGCTTTATGTTGTTAGATGAGAACTATGTATGTACTTTGGTTTTTATGTGATGATGAACTTCTATTAATTTGGTCACTTAATTATCTATTCATGATGTTCTGTAATGTTTTTTGACACACTTAATTGTATATAATGCACGCAGATGAACCGGCAATGGATATACGGTGACAGACAAACCTCCGAGTACACTAAGGGCGTGCATGATTTTCTCGAAGTGGCTGAGGCAAACAAGCAGAATGGTTTTATGTGTTGTCCATGCCCTATATGTGGGAATACGAAGTCTTACTCTGACCGAAAAATCCTTCACACCCACCTACTTTACAAGGGTTTCATGCCACACTATAATGTTTGGACGGGGCACGGAGAAATAGGGGTTATGATGGAAGATGGCGAAGAAGAAGAGTACGATGACAACTATGTGCCCTGAATACGGTGATGCTACCGAACATCAAGAGGAACCAGACGATGTGCACGATGGTGCTGCAACGGGCTAAGCTGAAGATCAAGAGGAACCAGACGATGTGCCCGATGATGATGATCTCCGTCGGGTCATTGTCGATGCAGGGACGCAATGCGAAAGTCAAAAGGAGAAGCTGAAGTTCGATCGCATGTTAGAGGATCACAAAAAAGGGTTGTACCCCAATTGCAAAGATGACAACACAAAGCTCGGTAACATACTGGAATTGCTGCAGTGGAAGGCGAGAGAATGTTGTGCTGATAAAGGATTTGAGAAGCTACTGAAAATAATGAAGAAGAAGCTTCCAAAGGATAACGAATTGCCCGACAAAGACATACGCAACAAAGAAGGTCATATGCCCTCTAGGATTGGAGGTGGAGAAGATACATGCATGCCCTAATGATCGTGCATCCTCTACCGCGGTGCATACAAGGATCTGAACGCATGCCCGGTATGCGGTGCATTGCGGTATAAGATCGCACGAGATGACCCCGGTGATGTTGATAGCGAGCCTCCCAGAAGAGGGTTCCTGCGAAGGTGATGTGGTATGCTCCTATAATACCACGGTTGAAACGTCTGTTCAAAACGGAGAGGATGCCAAGTTAATGCGATGGCACAGTGAGGATCGTAAGAAAGACGGGAAGTTGAGAGCACCCGCTGAAGGGTCGTAGTGGAGAAAATCAAGAGAAAATCTTGGGACCGCCCGCCGGAAGTGAGACGAAGGCCGCCCGCCATCACGTACCTGCCTCAAACTTTGTGGTTTGCGATTTGCAGCTTGTCGGAGAAGGTTGCACCGTCACGGATGACAAATGCTGAAGGTTCCAAGGATCGGGTAGGCTTCCTATCGGAGAGCAATGGAGAAGCCGTGTAGTCACCTGTCCGCCATCGTAGGCGGCGGCCGCCAGAGGAGATCGCATCAACTGCTGATGTGTACAAGTACGCCAAGAAAAGACCTAGGTCTACTAGTACTAGGCAGGCTTGTGCACGTTTGTCGGCCGAGCTCACCCGGTTTATGTAAATTGAGCCCTTTTCACCCGGTTTATGAGAAAAGTCGGGCGGTGGCTTATTTTTAAGCTGCCAAATGAACTGCCCGGTTGTGATATACATGCACCCTAGACGCCTCCAACGCCCTGCCGTCGCTCCTTCCCTCCCCGTTGCTTTGCCAGAGGGCGTGATCGGTGAAGCCTCGCCAACGGCGGCAGGGGTTCTCCGCCCCCTCGTGCGTGGATACGATGCAGGACGGATCTGGCGGGCAAGGGCACAAATATTGACATATATCCCAAGTTTTAATTTTGTTATTGCAACTAGGGAGTAAACAAATATACACAATTGTAGATCCATGATGAAACAACACGTTCCTAACACAAAAGATCTCAAAATGAAATTGGTTTGGTTGTTAATTTACACAGTTGAATCTTTATGATTTTTGTTGAAACAAAAATGGCATGATTATGTTGGACCTCCATGGATTATGCGGTAAGATGAAAGATGTTGAGATCACCCCATCTTAGATCAAAATGTGAGGCCGAGACTAATATAGATGGACAGTCTCATCAACCCATCCCATTTGTACATGTGTTCCAAGGCGAGAGTATAACCTAGTAGTTTTAAAGTGAGGGCCACTTGAGGTCTATGTGAGTTGTAGTTCAAAACTGACCAAGTTTTTGTTGCTTTCTGAAATGATTTTCGAAATTGTAGTGCAAATCTAGTTGTACCTACAACCGAAACATCCGGCGACAACATGCTAGCACCGGTCGCTACCCTTACTTCCGCGCGACGGCCTCCCCTACCAGGCTGCAACTCGTGCTGCCTTGACCAAGCGGCAAACCCGGCCGGGCGAGCCGCTTCCTCTGAACTTGCACGCCGCTCCTGGTCGACCATGGCTCCCGTCGCCCGCTTCCTCCATTTTCGGTGCTGACCAAGCAGTTCCGTTGTCCCTCTTCCCGACCTTTGCCCGCGATATCGAGCCTCTCCACGGCCATGGATGCGAGCTACCTGCAGCCGCCTACCGCCGGACTTAGGGAAGATGAAGTACGTGAGACAATTTCGTCGGGAATCTCCCGATCTAGTTCAAAGGGAAGATGACGGTCATGAGACAATTCAGCAGCATATATATCTCATATTGCTTTGAAATATCATTTTTCCAATTTGTTTCATCCATACCAAAAAAAACAAGCGAACATTTTTTTTGGACACCCCGTAAAGGTACACAGCGAAGATAACACCATCAGATTAATCCACTTGATTAAATCTAACGGTCTAGATTATACTAATCCCAAGTCAAATGTGCACATAGCAATTAAGCGGAAAACGCTCTGCCGGCATAGAAAAGCGGCCGCGACTCTCGGCGCAAAACTTGCCACGTAAAAAAAACAAACTCCCTCCTCTCCCCACAACAGAAAAGCCAAAACAAATCTCAGGCCCGCGCCGCCGTTACTGCCGCCGCCCTACTCGCCGCCATTCACGCCTCCCCTCGATCGGGCGCGTCTCCCCTTCACGCTGCGTGGTTCGCAGCGTTGGGCCAATTGCCGAACCGCAGTGAATGGCCGCAGAGAGGAACTAGAGGAGGAGAGGGAGAGAGGCGTGGCTCGCCCGACCGGAGGCACGAGACCTCCTCACCGGGCGGCAGGAGGAGAGGGTGAGCGGCGCGGCGAACGGGTACGGCTCGCCGCCGTCTGAGGCGTGAGATCCGCGGCGAACGTGAGCCCTCAAGTTCTCGCAGCTTGCCGTGAACGTGCCGCGCATGCTGCGTCAAGTCAGCGGCGGCGGCGGCGGCGGTGTGTTCCACCCACTCAGCTCGAACGGCAGATGCCCAAAGCACCACCGTGAGGGTTGAAGGCGTGTTCCATCCCATCGTCGTTGTCGCAATCGGCCGGGCAGCAAGCCACCGAATGATCCATCGGCGAAGACGCTAGGAGTCTCACTGCAGTAAACCACAGCCATCGATGCACATGCCAAAAGGCTGCGCCCTTTAATTATGAATTTACAGTTTTCATATGAGTCATTGTAATCTGGGAGGTGCATTTTGCCCAGACGCCAGCAATCTTTCCAGAGATCATTGAATCCATGATATGCGCTCATAGTTAGGATCATGTTCTGCTTTCTCTTATCGTAATAGAATAAGTAATTAGCATTTTATTTCTATACTATATTGCTTATGGGGGTGCTTGAATAAGTTCTTGATTCTGATTCGTTACATGGGTTCTAATTATTATACTCCTAAGTTTACAATTTCTCATGTGAAATTCTCTGTATTGCTATTATTAATTAAGAGTTCTGTTTGATTCCTCATTGCATCAAGAAGCATGCGCTCGGGTCACACTTATACTTGAAAACACCATCACTCTGCAATAATTTGAAAATATGTGGCATTTGTATCAATTACTACAAGATCTAGGCTATGACAACATATCAACATTGCTCTCTAACTGTGCAAGCCTTTATTTGGCGCCGTGGGGAAGACAGGGTGTGGCAGCTGGATAGGGAGAGTGTCTGTGTAACCATGACTGCGGTGATCGGGACAGGGCTAGGGATCGCCACCATCATGAGCACCGTGAGAGGAGTGAAATAAGGGAGCACTGTGATCGAAAGACCGTTTCGATCATCGTGACCATCGTCGGAACCGTGATCTTGATGCTGAAAGGTACCGCTTCTTGATTTCTGTGATGCCACTATAGGACAATAATAGTGTAGGCTGATGAATCAAAATTTTGAAGCATCTTTGTATTTCCTACTCTCCTGCGTCAATTGGCAACCAATTAGGGTGCAACTTGTATGACCCTCCAAGTTCCTCACACCTGAACCGGCATCTCTCTGTAGTTTTCGTTAGATTGCCTAGGCTGAATTGAACTCCGTGTTGTGAGGATTAGATAAAGTTCCATATACTCCATAGATGTGTTTTCCGTTAATATGTGTCTGTATGATTACTGTTCGCATATTCGTCTTAATGGATAATTTTAAATCAAAACAAAAGTTATTAATTATTGGCCCGCCATGCATAGAAACAAGTTGTGTACTGTGGAGGTTAACCGAAGAATTGTTCACCCAAAACAATTGGACTCAAAGAAGCAGAGGAGAGATGTGAGAAACTTGAGAGAAAAGTGACAAGGAATTGACCCATTGTGGTACAATTAGGACCTTTGGTGGTGCGATTGGATCATGCGGAGGTAAATGGATCTGCTCCACAAGAGAAAGAGAACATAGAGAAGAGAGGAGGAGGCAGCGTGAGGCGGGGCCTTGTAGTTATTTCTGTTGCATGTTCCCAATGTAGTTTTTTTCCTTTTTCTTATTTTTTTTGTTAAACTGATTTAGATTTTATGCCTGCTTTATGTATTGGCGTTTCTTCTTAAATTGACTCAAATTCTGATATTACCTACACCAGGAACAATGATGAATTCTATGGAGGATGCTCATGGTACACAACATCCTTACTTCATAATCACCTATCTCAATGGTGCACAACATCAATGCTTTGTTAATGCTAAGTCCCTTGATTGATTTTGTGTGCAGGAAGGAAAGGCTCTGTTGTCTTAACAAGGATGGAAAGTATAACAACATACACAAACCAACGTGGACAACCCAAATCTTGTAAATTGTTTATGTCATTTAAGTTGTCTCTAGCATTTGTTATAATGCATAAAATCCTGGTATGGGTTAAATTGCTAAACCTTCAAGACTGCTCATTGGAGTGAGGACGTGGTCGGACATTCACCCTACCATCCATCGACTCATTGTTGCTGATATCATAGTGCATACAACCTTTTTCACATGTGTTACCTTATTTTACCATGGATAATGCACTGCTTATGTATATTCATTTGTTGTATGCTTTATAGGACTGATGCGACCTGGAAGATACACCAGAAACTGAAGAACAAGTTCCCAAAAGTGCGGAAGAGCGATATAGAGGCTGGAGACCAACTCTAAGCTCCACTTACAAGGCATACAAAACAGATGCAGCTAGATTGGCTAATCTGCCGGAAGATTTACAACCGTAAGAGTGGAAATGGATGATTGAGTACTTTGGCAATGATTCAAAATTTCAGGTTATCTCTAAGATCACTCTTTGTCTACTATGTGTTAACATGAAATTGCTTTTCTGTCTGGTTATATTAGGTTTTGATGAATTGATAGGAACGCAGCCAAAAGAACACAATAGTCGTAAGAAATGTAAGATAAAGTGCATATTTGGATCAAAATCTTACTCGCAACTAAGTTTCGAGAAGGTATGAGTCTAACTAAATATCATGCCTCGCTGCTAACTATGATTTCATGTTTTAAGCATCTCATTGCTATATTAGTTGCAGAGAAACTTGGAAACTGGAGAAGAGCCAGATTGTATTGCTCTGTGGGAACTCACCCACACGAAGAATGGAACATGGTCTGACACTGAGTCCTTGGATGTTTACGTGAGTACACTGACTTTTTATTATTATTCTATAGTTATTCAACGATGCGCATTCGGCATGCTTCTGCATCAGCTGGGATTATTCATGCGTTGGATCGTGTTATTCTTGTTTCATCTTTTATAGTGTCAATATTGATGCCGCACCTATAATCGTTCCTTCCGTTTTTAGGACAAAGCACGTCTAAGATGTTGAAAACAAAGAAACTGAAATTCATGGTCCACTTTCAAGTGAGCATGTCATTGGCCTTCATGATTAGCTAGTCGCTTCTTCTCTTTCACCATGCATTGTTGCTGCATCGACTCACAACTTAAAAATGAGTATGTGCTAGCTAGGGACATGAACTTAACTGAAACTATAGATCGAGCCACAACTTAAATCAATAGTGGAAGATTTTAGTACATGTACTTGTGCTTATGCTTTAGACATTTACACTTGTAAAATTGTTACGATCCCTCGCCATTTGCTTGCTAACAGACGGCTAATGTGTTCCACTTATTGAACAGGGTCTATGGTCGGTTTGTGACCCCACAGACGCCGAGGGAGTCCTTGCACAAGATCATCGAGTTAGTTTGACGACAGTTCTTTTTAACATGGAGCTGGAATAATTGTGTGACATATGTTATATTAGACTCATTAACTAGATCTATTTTTTTTCCTTGATTGCAGGATCCAAAGAACTAGCTCGATTGGAATCTAGATCATGGACAATTTAGTCTTGGCACTTAATTAGGATGCTTAAATTACATTTGAGTTTCATTTGATGGATATTTGCTATGGGAATTATGAATTTTAGGAATCTACATATTATATGTATGGTTTTGAATAATGTAATTGAATGCCTGTATTTTTTTTTGGGTAGCAATAGGCTATTGCCACAACCTACTTTTCGTTGCCACATGTTAGCACCACGAAAATTTAAATTGTTGCAATAGTTTCTCGCTACAAACATTTCACTCGTTGTGATACCTATTTATCACCGCCAAAACTAGTATGTTGCAATTTCCTATTACGACGACTGGAATATTTGTTGCCATAACTTAATGCCACAAGTGTAGCGGTTCGTGGCAAAATGCCTAATGCCACAAAAACAAGGATTGTTGCCATAGTTTATTGCCACAATTGACTATTGCCACGGAATAGTATGCACCACGAAACGAGCGTCGTTGGCATAGGTTGTTGCAACAAATGTCTATCGCCACGAGTTATCGGTTGCCATGATTGGTTACATGTTGCATTAAAGCTATCTCCACAAAGCAAATTGTGGCATTAGATAAGTGTTGCCACGGGAAAACATGTGGCGACTTCCCACATGGCTGTTGCAATAGCACACTTTATTGCTACAATTGCTTTTTTGTGGGAATAACCTATTACCATGCGTCCAGTCGCAACGGCTGCCAACGAATGTTGTTTCGTGGCAATACGTACTTATCACTACAAATTGACATGTATTGCGATGGACAATTTTGTTGCAATAGACCCGGATCCTTGTAGTGCCTTTAGCACCGGTTCGTGCTGAACCGGTACTAAAGGGGGGGGGGGCTTTAGTGACCACACTTTAGTGCCGGTTGTGGAACCGGCACTAAAGGGCCTTACGAACCGGTGCTATTGCCCGGTTCTGCACTAGTGGGTATTACCTCCATAGAGAGGGCCCGAACTTGGGTAAACATTGTGTCCCCCGTCTCCTGTTACCATCGATCCTAGACGCACAGTTCGGGACCCCCCCTACCCGAGATCCGTCGGTTTTGACATCGACAACGACACCTTGATCTCCATCGTAGCATCGTTGTCGTCTCGCCAACTATTGCTTCTACGACTATCGCTACCGCTTAGTGATAAAGTAAAGCATTACAGGGCGATTGCATTGCATACAATAAAGCGACAATCATATGGCTCCTGCCAGTTGCCGATAACTCGGTTACAAAACATGATCATCTCATACAATAAAGGGACAATTGCATTTTTACCCCTAGTTCGTTCCTACCCACGGGTTTTGCCCTTACTTTTCGAGCTTGCACAATTTTGCCCTTACATTTTCCACCATGGTCCCTCGAATGCCCTTTGACTGTTTGACCAAAACTTTGAAAATTCATAACTAATACATATGAACTCGGAAAAATGAAAATAAGATATCGAAATGTTCAGTTAAACATTACCTTTATGTGCATATCATTTGCATTCAGGAAAAAAGCACCCTTTAAACTACCTGAGATAATTAATGTTATTAACATTATTAAAATAAAAAGGTATAAACAATATTTTTTTCATGAATAAAAATTACATGCAAATGTAGGTGATGTTTTCTGAACATCCAGATATTTTATTTGCATTTTTCTAAGTTCGTATCATCTTGTTAAGATTGTTCTAACGACTTTGACCATCATTTGGAAACTTCATAACAACTTGATACAAACTCAGAAAAATGCAAATAAGATATCGTGATGTTCGTAAAACATCACCTACATTTGCATGTAATTTTATTCATGAAAAAATACTGTTTATACCTTTTTATTTCTAATAATGTTAATAACATTAATTACCTCGTGTAGTTTAAAGGGTGCTTTTGTCCTGAATGGAAATGATATGCACATAAAGGTAATGTTTATCTAAACATTTTGACATCTTATTTGCATTTTTCTGAGATCATATGAATTAGTTATGAAATTTCAAAGTTTTGGTCAAACGGTAAAAGGGCATTCGAGGGACCTCGATGGAAAAAGTAAGGGCAAAACTGAGCATGCTCGAAAAGTAAGGGCAAAACCCGTGGGTAGGAACCAACTAGGGGTAAAAATGCAATTGTCCCTACAATAAAATATAGCATCATGTCTTGTCCATATCACATCACAACATGCCCTACAAAAACAAGTTAGACGTCCTCTACTTTGTTGTTGCAAGTTTTACGTGGCTGCTACGGGCTGAGCAAGAACCGTTCTTACCTACGCATCAAAACCACAACGATAGTTCATCAAGTTGGTGCTTTTTTAACCTTCTCAAGGACCGGGCATAGCCACACTCGGTTCAACTAAAGTTGGAGAAACTGACACACCCGCCAGCCACCTGTGTGCAAAGCACGTCGGTAGAACCAGTCTCGCGTAATCGTACGCGTAATGTCGGTCCGGGCCCCTTCATCCAACAATACCGCCGAACCAAAGTATGACATGCTGGTAAGCAGCATGACTTGTATCGCCCACAACTCACTTGTGTTCTACTCGTGCATATAACATCTATGCATAAAACCAGGCTCTGATACCACTGTTGGGGAACATAGTAATTTCAAAAAAGTTCCTACGCACACACAGGATCATAGTGATGCATAGCAACGAGAGGGGAGAGTGTTGTCCATGTACCCTCGTAGACCAAAAGCGGAAGCATTAGCACAACGCGGTTGATGTAGTCGTATGTCTTCACGATCCGACCGATCCAAGTACCGAACGTACGGCACCTCCGAGTTCAGCACACGTTCAGCTCATTGACGTCCCGGGAACTCCGATCCAGCAGAGCTTGATGGGAGAGTTCCGTCAGCACGACGGCGTGGTGACGGTGATGATGATGCTACCGACGCAGGGCTTCGCCTAAGCACCGCTACGATATGATCGAGGTGGAATATGGTGGAGGGGGCACCGCACACGGCTAAGAGATCAAGAGATCAATTGTTGTGTCTAGAGGTGCCCCCCCCTCAGAGCATAAAGGACCCGGGAGGAGGCGGCCGGCCGGGGAGGCGCGCCAGGGAGGAGTCCTACTCCCACCGGGAGTAGGACTCCCTCTTTTCCTAGTTGGAGTAGGAGGGGGAAAGGAAGGGAAGGAGAGAGGGGGAAGGAAAGGGGGCGCCGCCCCCCTCCTTGTCCAATTCGGACTAGAGGGGGGGGGGGTGCGCGGCCAGCCCTAGCCGCCCTTCCTCTTCTCCACTAAGGCCCATCTTGGCCCATTAAACTCCCCGGGGGGTTCCAGTAACCCCCCGGTACTCCTTTATATGTCCGAAACTCCCCGAAACCATTCCGGTGTCCGAACATAGTTGTCCAATATATCGATATTTACATCTCGACCATTTCGAGACTCCTCGTCATGTTCGTGATCACATCCGGGACTCCGAAAAACCTTCGGTACATCAAAACACAAAAACTCATAATACAATCGTTATTGAAACTTTAAGCGTGCGGACCCTACGGGTTCGAGAACAATGTAGACATGACCGAGACACGTCTCCAGTCAATAACCAATAGCGGAACCTAGATGCTCATATTGGCTCCTACATATTCTACGAAGATTGAGGGAGTCCCGGATTAGGGGGTGTCCGGATAGCCGGACTACCATCATCTGCCGGACTATCATCGGCCGGACTATCATCATCGACCGGACTCCAAGACTATGAAGATAGAAGATTGAAGACTTCGCCCCGTGTCCGGATGGGACTTTCCTTGGCGTGGAAGGCAAGCTTGGCGTGGAAGGCAAGGCAGAACAACCTCTTCCACAACGCGAAGTGGGGGTCGACGTCCAGGAATAGCTCGCAAAGAGCTACGTAACCCGCAATATGCAGGATTGAGGCGGGCGTGAGGTGATGAAGCTGGAGTCCGTAGAACTCCAGGAGCCCGCGGAGGAATGGATGTACAGGAAATCCGAGCCCCCTTATCAGATAGGGGACGGAAGCATACCCGCTCCCCTTTGTTGGGATTTGGGGTAACCTCCGCTTGCTTCCCACCTTTGTAGGTGGCCAGCCCGGCTCGAACCGAACCATGAAGGCCGGAGGAGATATCCCCCACTTGGAGCTTCACCAGCTCGTTGTGCGGAATGCAGCATCTCCTCCAATCTCCGCAAAGGGCTGGGAGCCGAGAAGAGGAGCCGCGTTGACGGTCCATGATGGAATGTATTCTTGGTCGAAGCGCTCCGATGAGTATTTGCGGGAGGAAGATGGTGATTTGGATCTGGATTCTTGCCTCCCTTATAGGCAGATTATTCGCACAACTAGGGGTAAAACATAAAAGACACCCTGGCTTTTCATGTTCGCGACAGCGTGGAAGAAGGCCATTATTGGGCGTGGAAGCCGTGACGCCGCAACATTCATGAGGAAGCTGGACACGATTCGCGAGTACGTAGAACATGAAGGAGAACCCGCCTTGCAACGCCAAGACTACACACATGCTGGACTTATCGTCGTTGAAGCCTGGTTCGGGGCTCTTGAGGAGTCCCGGATCGGGGTGTCCGAATAGCCGAACTACCATCATCGGCGGACTATCATCGGCGGACTATCATCATCGACCGGACTCCAAGACTATGAAGATAGAAGATTGAAGACTTCGCCCGTGCCCGTATGCGACTTTCCTGGCCGTGCAAGGCACGCTTGGCGATACGTATATGTAGATCTCCTACCATTGTAACCGACTCTATGTAACCCTAGCCCTCTCCGGTGTCTATATAAACCGGATGGCTCTAGTCCGTACGACAACAACCCTTACAATCATACCATAGGCTAGCTTCTAGGGTTTAGCCTCCTTGATCTCGTGGTAGATCCACTCTTGTAAACATCCACAATATCAATATCAATCAAGCAGGACGTAGGGTTTTACCTCCAACAAGAGGGCCCTAACCTGGGTAAAACATCGTGTCCCTTGTCTCCTGAAACCATCCGACAAGACGCACACATCGGGACCCCCTACCCGAGATCCGCGGTTTTGACACCGACATTGGTGCTTCCATTGAGAGTTCCTGCGTGCGTCACCGATAGGAAGGATGCCTCCTCCCGTCTTCAAGGACGGTATTTTTATCAAAGGAGCCTTGGCCGCCGGCCAAACTATCCGGCTAGGTGGTTTTCTTATGACCGCCGGTCCGGCCATCGCTTCGACAACGACCTCTCAAGTCGTCAAAAGCAATTTTCACGTCAGCTCGGAATTCGCCGAGCAGCTGGATCCAATAGAGCTCTCGTCCGTAAACGAGCTCTTGGATCGCATCGCCGCCCTGGGAGTCACTACAGACTACAATCATATTGGGCTTAAAACCGATCTGGGAGAGATTAACTCTCCCGTGTCACCCTGCAGTGCGATGGTAGAGGAACAATGCGGCGACGCTTCTCCCGTATTGAAAACTAGTCATGTCCGGGCTCCGAACCCCCATGCCGGATTCAGCGGAGGGACGGACTTCGATCAAGCACTGAACTTAAAGTCGGGCATCGAGACCATACTCGTTGGACAACGTCCAGCAATCCAAGCTTCAAATTTGGGAACTTCTCGGCCTTCGAGCCTTGAGACGGGTAGGGTTCCGGACTTAATTCCACCCACCCGACCAGATATATGCGATCTATCTCTAATCCGGCAAGAGCCCGCCGAAACAGTACATCACTACTGGGCCAGATTCCTCCTAGTTATGGACAGGATAAAGGACTGCCGAGAGGAAAACGCAATCTCAATTTATTGCAATAATTGCACGGACGAGGGAATCTTGAACGTCGTCGGCCGTCGTGAAATTACACGCTCACGACCAAGGCGTCCATAGTACGAAGTATCTTGTGCGATGGAGAGTTTCCTGACAACCGAAAATAAGTTTTGGGACAATCCGCCCCGAATACAACCCTAGTCCGCAACAAAAGGGTGCATTACACTCGTGCACCAGATACAAAACCAAAAAGCAAAAACCCCATAAAGGGCACAGAACTGCATTACTAGAGGGATGGCTTAGCGGACCACTGTAAAATTCACAAAGATGTAAGGCGCCGTCCCAACACATAGCCTTCGAGCATGTTGGATATTACTGCGGTGGCCAAAAGTGGAGAGGACCTTCTAGCCTCGGAAAACCACTCCAACAACATCGCATGCGGTATCAACAGTCTTGAGACTTTCGCATCAAATAATATGCGGAAACGAACAATCCGCAGCCTCGCCAAGTCTACCAAGTAGCAACAACCAATCCATGGAGCGACACAGCCATCACCTTCAACGCCAGCTGACGAACCTAAATTCGGACAGCCCGAGCTCCACCAAGACCGGTACTTAGTCCAATAGTGGACGGCTTTCGACTTACAAAAGTCCTCATGGATGGCGGCAGTAGATTAAACCTCATCTACGAGGAAACCCTTCAAAAAATGGAAATAGACTGGAGCCGCATTAAGCGAAGCAGCACAACCTTTAGAGGAATAATCCCTAGCCGGGAGGCGCTGCTGCAGGAAAAAATCACACTCGATGTGGTATTCGCTCACCGGACAATTACAGATCTGAAGAAGTCACTTTCCAAGTGGCCCCGTTCAACAGCGGATATCACGCTATATTAGGACGAGAGGCATTCACAATTTTTCAAGCCGCACCCATTACGGGTACATGAAGCTCAAAATGCAGGCCCGGTGGAATAATCACTCTCGTTAGTGATCCGGACATAGCACTTCGCTACCGAAAACAAGACAGCCGCATTAGCCTTAGAGGCACTATCCAAGCCCTAGCGGCAGAGGAACTCAACAAGCTGCGCTCTAAGGTGAATAGGGACGATGTGATACTCGATAAGAGATCCAAGTCCACCTTCTTTAAACCAGCAGATGAAATAGTAAAATTCCAGGTCCACCCAACGGACCCGACAAAGATGGCCTCCATCGGGGCACAATTGAACCCTGATGTAGACGCCGCACTGCGAGAATTCCTTCGGGAAAATTGGGACATTTTTGCACTGGCACCCTCGGATATGCCCGAATCCCACGCAGATTGGCGTAACACAGCCTAAACATCCTAAAAGGATTCAAGCCGATTAAACAGGCTCTTCGACGATTTTCCGAACCCAAAAGACAGGCAATGGGAGAAGAGCTAGCCAAACTATTGGAAGCCGGATTCATCAGAGACATCAAGCATCCGGATTGGCTAGCAAACCTTGTAATGGTACAAAGAAGGACAAATCCTGACGCCTATGCGTCGATTTCAAAGACCTAAATAAAGCCTGCCCAAAGGATCCCTTCCCCCTCCCCCGCATCGACCAAATCATCGATGCCACCGCGAGGCACGATTCATTGTGCTTCACGGACGATACTCCGGCTATCATCAAATCAAGATGGCGAAGCGGATCAAGCCGCAATGGCATTCATTACTCCATATGGACCATTCTGCTTCAACACGATGCCCTTCGGACTTAAAAACGCCGGCGCAACATATCGGTAGCATGATTCGGACATGTCTAGCTACCCGGATCGGCAAAACAGTAGAGGCATACGTGAAGCGACGTAGTCGTCAAAACTAAACACGTCGAAACTCTAGTAGACGACTTGAGGCTCACATTCGACAACCTCAGAGCATATGACATCAAGATGAATCCAGAAAAATGCGTTTTCGGCGTACCAGCCGGAAAGCTGCTGGGCTTCATCGTATCCGGTAGAGGAATTGAAGCAAACCCAGCCAACATCCGAGCTCTGTCACAGCTAGATATCCCAAAAGACCTCAAGCAAATACAAAAATTGACTGGATGCATGGCGGCTCTAAGCCGCTTTATCTCCCGTCTAGGAGAAAAGGCATTACCCCTCTATCGCCTCCTTAGGCGCACCGAACACTTCGAGTGGACGGATACCGCCACCGCCGGACTCGAAGAAATAAAGGCCATATTGGCAACAAATCCGGTCCTGGCTGCGCCCAACCTGGGCGAACTAATGTTGTTATACATCGCAGCAACGCATCAAGTTTAAGCGCGGTACTCGTCGTCGAACGAGAGAAAGAAGGGCATAAATTCCCTCTTCAAAAACCAAGATACTACGATCCACTTTGTTAACCCCCGCAAGTCCCGTTACCCGCACTATCGTAAGATAGCATACGCGGTGTTCATGGCATCCCGGAAGCTCCGACACTACTTTCAAGTGTGTTCGATAACAGTGGCCTCTGAAGTACCACTTAACGACATTATAAACAACCGCGACGCGATGGGCAGGATTGCAAAATGGGCCATTGAGATCTTACCATTTGATATAACTTACAAACCTCGGCGAGCTATAAAGTCACAAGTTTTGGCTGACTTTGTCGCTGAATGGGCCGAAGCCGAACTCCCTAAAGAGTACGGCGCATACTCCAATTGGATTATGCACTTCGACGGCTCTAAAATGTTAGCCGGATTGGGGAAATGGCGTCGTATTGACGTCCCCCGACCGGGGACACAGTCCAATACGTCTGCAGATAATGTACACGGACTCCAACAACGCAGCGAATCTGAGGCCCTTTACATGGTCTCCGGATGGCAATCTCCATGGGCATTCAACGCCTAGAGGTGCGCGAGATTCAAACCTCGCAATATCCCAAATAAACGGAGACTTTGGCGCCAAAGATCCGAAAATGGCAACATACCGCAACGCTGTCCTAAAAATGTCAGCCCGGTTTGAAGGACTTGAATTCCATCACGTGGCCGGGATAATAACCAAGCAGCCGACGATCTTGCACGCATCGGGCGCAAAACGCGACGCTGTCCTCCAAATATCTTCCTGGAACGGCTCTTCAAGCCATCCGTACTATGGGAAGAGGAGCCCGGAAGTGACAAACCGGAAAAAACCGCGCCAATCGGTGATTCAGCCGATGACATAACACCTTCAGCCCACGACATAATGGCAGTAATCGCCCCGTGGACAGAACCATTCCTAGCCTACTTGCTTAGGCAGGAACTTCCTGAAGACCAAAACGAGGCCCGCTGCATTGTCCGCGATCTAAAGCCTACAAGGTCTATGAGGGAGAACTTTATAAGAAAAGCACAACCGAGTCCTTCAAAGGTGTATCTCCGAAGAGGAAGGGCGAAACCTCCTGGCTGAAATTCATGCGGACTAGGCGGACACCACGCCGCAGCTCGGGCCCTTGTAGGAAAGGCATTCCGTCAGGATTTTATTGGCCGACGGCCCGAAAGCAGATGCTCAGACTTAGTCCAAAGATGCGTCGGTTGTCGCCTCTTTGCTAATCGAGCCATATGCCACCCACCGCCCTCAAAACTATACCCATTACCTGGCCGTTCATGATGCAGGGCTTGACATGGTTGGACCACTTAAAGGGGGGAGCCACAAGCAAAGGTACCTATTGGTCATGGTGGATAAATTCACCAAATGGATAGAGGCCAAACCAGTTAAAACGGCAGAGTCCGGACCAGTGATAGACTTTATATCCGGGGTAGTACACCGTTATGGTGTCCCCCACAGCATCATCACCGATAATGGCACGAACTTCACCGCCGATGAGGTTAAATCATGGTGCAAAAATATGGGCATCAAGCTCGATTACGCTTCGCCTATCATCCTCAAACCAACGGTCAAGTGGAACGAGCAAATGGTCTAATAATGAGCGGCATCAAACCCGGACTAGTGCGGTCCCTTACGAAATCGACACGCATCGGGTAGAGGAGCTCGATTCCTCAGACTGGGGCTGCGGACAACGCCTAACCGTACTACCGGATTCACACCATTTTTTATGGTATACGGCGCAGAAGCAGTTTTGCCCTGCGACATAATTCATGACTCACCTCGAGTGCGCATGTACGAAGAAAGAGAGGCCGAGTTGGATCGGCAGGACAGCTTGGACGCATTGGAGGAAGAACGCGACGTCACCAAGGCTCGTTCCGCATTCTATCAGCAGTAGGCTCGAAGATATCACAGCAGAGAAGTACGGGCGAAGACTTACAATGTTGGCGAACTGGTTCTACGCCTGCCGGACAAGAAAAAGGACAAGCTCAAACCCAAATGGGAAGGCCCCTTCATCATCGATCAAGTCCTGACCAGCATAGCGTACCGTCTACGAAATGCATCGGATAACCGACTCGAGCCGAACCCATGGAACGCAGCCCGCCTCCGAAGATTCTATGCCTAGCGCCAGACTAAGAGTTCGTCCCTTTCCCCCCGTCCAATTTTTTTTTCAGCTGCCTTTTGTTTATCTGTTTCTTCTCAACCCTATTCATCCAAGCCTTAAAGGGCCTACTTGTGCAACGTTCGCGCACAATTGATGTGCTATCCGCACTCATTATACCTGGGGGCTTCCTTACCAGAAGCTTAATTATAAGGGCTTCATGCCCAGCACATGTGTCAAGCCTCCACATGTACCTTTTATTCACCATTATATGCATCGATATGACTTAAGTTTTGGCCAAGCTGGGTTGCCTGGCTCCTGTGCTTACCCCTCGTTCCCGATTGTTCGGCTAGGAGGTAAAGGGAGCACCTCTACGATTATTCTTGCGGGTCACCGGATGTGTACCTCAGACCGGGTGAAGCCAAAAGCTAGCGTTCTTAAGGGAATATTCGGTGGGTGACTTAAAAGATGATTTTTTATCCACTTATTTATCTGCCCCGGATGTTTTTCGCTTTTCATGATCCGGACATGCACTTTAGGGCATGCCACCCCAGAGGAAAGGAACCCTTAACGGAACTATTCTCCCGGAAGATGTTTCTTACTACCCATGTAATATAACATAACTAGTTGGGCACTTGTCCGATAAAGCAGATGACCCCTACGCTTTGGTCTCCATGCATACCCGGTTGTTTCATAACCGAGAAGGTATTCGGACACACTCAACTCTAGGGTCCCGAGGTCAAGAGAAAAGGTCGGCAAAGACAAACGATCTACAATCCGGCTAGAAGGCATTTTATATGTCATTTTATAATACATTGTCAAATCGGTGATTGTAGTCGTCCTCCACCCCGTCTAACAGGTTGTCTAATTTACGGTCCTATTGGGAAAATTTAGCGGCCAACTCTACTTGGCCGTATACTAAACTCACAGGGATCTCCTTCCCATCGGGCCCCACAGGTCCGACTTCGGCCATGTGGTTGGGATCCGCCTTCTTGTACCGCGTCTTTACCATGGCCCGAGCCTCCTCGACACCTTGGCGGCAGGCCAAAATCTTCCATAAATGGAAGCGCTGCCGCACTCCTGCAGCTTCTCCGCAAGCTCCCAAGACCCTCGGGTAAGGAGAAGGCTGGCCATAATGCTCGGATGACGCCGCTCATTGCCTGCCGAACTCGTTCGATCGGTTGCAACAATTCGAAGTTGATCACCCATTGATACGGGCATCTCCTCCATGAGGCGACACTGTGAGCATACCTGCAGACATATTCATCAATTGACTTCCTCGCCGAACTCTTCTTTTCAAAGGAGTTCGCTCAAGCACTTACTATATATGCCGCGAAGAAGCCGCTGATTCTCCTTAACGGAGCCCGACAGCTCGGCCCGAACGCCTTTCAGCTCTTCTCTAGGCTGGGCATGGGCATCCTGGAGCTTGTTCCTTTCATGCTGCACCTTATGCAGCACCCTCTCGCCGGCCTTTAGTTGGCGCAGAAGTTCTCGCCTGTCCGGATCTTGTCCGGCAGCACCTGCAACGTCATTTTTTAGACTTGTGCGAAGGCCAAACACTACTTATCTTTCTAAAATAATGCGTTACCAGGAGAGGTCCCTGCGTGTCCTCTGCTTGAGAGAGTGCGGCCTCAAGTTGGGCCTTGCACTCTTGCAGCTCCTGAGACAGTTGGGTATTCTTCTCGGTAAGATCCTATGTTTCATATGATCCTTAAATCAGTTAATATAACTACTTTAAGTCTCGGGGGCTACTGGCACATATAACTATTAAATTCTCTTACCCGTATGTCTTTTACATACTGCTCCGTGGCTCTGGTAAAACCATCTTGAGCAGCACGAAGGTGCGCATCCCCCGTGTTAAAGGCATTCAACGCCTCGGGGGAGAAGCACGCGTCACGAAACACTGCCCGGCGGCGCCTGTGATTCAGGGCATTCTCCACCTCAGACTTGGTGGTGGACAGTCTGTTGGCATCCTCCGTCGGAGGAACGTCCGGCTCGCGCCTTGCGCTCGCCTCCCCCTCCAGACCAGGTGCGGGAGCCTGGCTGGTAGAGGTTGGATTGGCAACCTCCACGCCTGCAGTCCGGCGGACGCTTTTTTCCCTATAAAAGTCATGAGCACTCAAACGCTTCCTAGGAACGTTGCTCTAAATAATGAATTGTGAACTACACCTTTGCGGCGATGTTTCAGTTCGCGCCGCGCTCCTCTTCCGCCTACTGGTCCGAACTGGCCTTTGTTGGTCAGCCACCGCGGGCTCGGCTTCTCGCCCTAGGGGCGCCTCCTGCATAGCGCCATCATATACGGTGGTCACAAATAAGCAAGGAAGGAATGACGGTGTCAGGGCTTCGGTCGCGATCACCTGGGAAGCCGGATATAGTCCGGGATAGTCGGCCGTTATGGTGACTAAAGCATTGTCCATGCTGAGCTGGTGGAACACCCCGTCGATTAGCTCCACCTTTATGTCCGGATCCTCTTCGGAGGTCGGATCCCGGGATCTCTCCGGATCCTCGGGCTGCGGAGCCGGACTTAGCATGTCCTCCACGGTCCGGCGCAGTTCTTGCGTCGAAAGAAGAACACAATATAAGAAACTTAAGTTTCAAAAGGCACGGGTCGGGCACACAGAGTGTTCGCTTACCCAAGGCCGGGGATTATTGATGGAGAACCCATTTCACGGGTTCGTCCGAAGGAAATCCTCCTTCTCCCCCTTTGCGGCCATGACGGGTGGCATCGTCCTCCCCGTTGAAATCCCACATGGGGTGGCCCCTGTATTGTAGTGGCTGCACCCCCCGCATAATGCATGTTGCCATGACTCCAATCATGGTCAACCTGGCATGGGCCAGTAACCTTATTCGGCCCATCAAATAATGGACGCTCTTGTCTTCCTCCAGATGGGGGCTCCGCGGACGCCAACTAAGGCGTTTCTTCAGAGGAGCATTGCTGAACTCCGGGAGGCCGATCCGAACAGGGTCTGGCAGCGGAGCGTCTTCTATATAAAACCATTCCGAAGGCTAGTCTTCGGGCGCCTTCTTAGGGGTTCGGGATGGATATCCGGTCCCGGCAATGCGCCATATTTCGGCGCCGCCCACTTGATATATGGACCCCTCGTGAGAGCGGGGTACAAGGCGTAACAACCTCTTCCACAACGCGAAGTGGGGTCGACGTCCAGGAATAGCTCGCAAGAGCTACGTAACCCGCATAATATGCAGGATTGAGGCGGGCGTGAGGTGATGAAGCTGGAGTCCGTAGAACTCCGAGCCAGCGGAGGAATGGATGTACAGGAAATCCGAGACCCCTTATCAGATATGGGACGAAGCATACCCGCTCACCTTTGTTGGGATTTGGGGTAACCTCCTCATGCTTCCCATCTTTGTAGGTTGCCAGCCCGGCTCGAACCGGAACCATGAAGGCCGGAGGGAGATATCCCCCCACTTGGAGCTTCACCCAGCTCGTTGTGAACGAGCATCTCCTCCAATCTCTCGGCAAAGGGCTGAGGGGCCGAGAAGAGGAGCCGCGTTGACGGTCCATGATGGAATGTATTCTTGGTCGAAAGCGCTCCGATGAGTATTTGCGGGAGGAAGATGGTGATTTGGATATGGATTCTTGCCTCCCTTATAGGCAAATTATTCGCACAACTAGGGGGTAAAACATAAAAGACACCCTGGCTTTTCATGTTCGCGCGACGCGTGGAAGAAGGCCATTATTGGGCGTGGAAGCCGTGACGCGCAACATTCATGAGGAAGCTGGACACAGTTCGGCAGGTACGTAGAACATGAAGGAGAACCCGCCTTGCAACGCCGAAGACTACACACATGCTGGACTTATCGTCGTTGAAGCCTGGTTCGGGGGCTACTGAGGGAGTCCCGGATCAGGGGGTGTCCGAATAGCCGAACTACCATCATCGGCCGGACTATCATCGGCCGGACTATCATCATCGACCGGACTCCAAGACTATGAAGATAGAAGATTGAAGACTTCGCCCCGTGTCCGGATGGGACTTTCCTTGGCGTGGAAGGCAAGCTTGGCGATACGGATATGTAGATCTCCTACCATTGTAACCGACTCTATGTAACCCTAGCCCTCTCCGGTGTCTATATAAACCGGATGGCTCTAGTCCGTCTGACAACAACCCTTACAATCATACCATAGGCTAGCTTCTAGGGTTTAGCCTCCTTGATCTCGTGGTAGATCCACTCTTGTAAACATCCACAATATCAATATCAATCAAGCAGGACGTAGGGTTTTACCTCCATCAAGAGGGCCCGAACCTGGGTAAAACATCGTGTCCCTTGTCTCCTGTTACCATCCCCCTAGACGCACAGTTCGGGACCCCCTACCCGAGATCCGCCGGTTTTGACACCGACAAAGATCTTTATCAGTCAAACTGCATAACAACATATGTTGCTCCCTTTGTCATCGGTATGTTACTTGCCCGAGATTCGATCGTCGGTATCTCAATACCTTGTTCAATCTCGTTACCGACAAGTCTCTTTACTCGTTTCGTAATACATCATCTCGCAACTAACTCATTAGTTACAATGCTTGCAAGGCTTATTGTAACGCCCTCGATGCGGCTATATCTCCCACGTGTCGAGGCACGACTTAGAGGCATAACCGCATTGAAAGCAATGTCGCAAGTGAGGTAATCTTCACACAACCCATGTAATAAATAGGGGAAAGATATACATAGTTGGCTTACAGTCGCCACTTCACACAATACATAAATAAACATCCATCATTCAGAGTACACTCAAGGCCCTACTACGGTACCAAAATAAAAGAAGATACCCCAAATGCTACACAGATCCCCGATCGTCCCAACTGGGCACCACTACTGATCATCAGGAAAAGACACATAGTAACGACCACATTCCTCGTCGAACTCCCACGTGAGCTCGGTTGCGTCACCTGCACTGGCATCGTCGGAACCTGCAACTCTTTTGGTATAATCTGTGAGTCACGGGGACTCAGCAATCTCACACCATGTAGATCGTGACTATTTAAGCTTATAGGAAGGACAGAGTTGTAAGGTGGAGCTGCAGCAGTTTACTAGCATATATGGTGGCTACATTCGCAAAAGAGAGCGAGGAGAGAAGCAAAGCACGGTCGTGAAGCTAGTAGCGATCAAGAAGTGATCCTGAACTACTTACGCCGACATAACTCCAACATCGTGTTCACTTCCCGGACTCACGAGAAGAGACCATCACGGTTACACACGCCTTTGATGTGTATTTTAATTGAGGTCAACTTCGGGTTTTCTACAACCGGACATTAACAAATTCCTATCTGCCTCATAACCGGGGCACGACTTTCGAAAGATATTACCTGCGCAGGGTGTCCCAACTTAGCCCATTATAAGCTCTCACGGTCAACGAAGGATATTCCTTCTACTGGAAGACCCTATCAATCTCGGAATCCCGGACTACAAGACATTTCGGCAGCAATAAAACAAGACCTTCAAAGCATCCCGATTGTGCCGACAAATCCCGATAGGAGCTACACATATCTCGTTCTCAGGGCACATCCGGATGAGACTAGCTACGAGTAAAACCAAGCCTTGAGTTTCCCCGTGGTGGCCCCGCAGGCAGCTCAATTCGGGCCAGCAATCGAAGGAGCACCGTCCGGGGTTAAAATAAAGATGACCCTCGGGCTCGCGAAAACCCGGGGAAAAAGGCTTAGGTGGCAAATGGTAAAACCAAAGTTGGGCCTTGCCGACGAGTCTTATTCAAAGCGAACTGTCAAGAGGGTCCCATAAATCACCCAACCGTGTAAGGAACGCGAAATCAAGGAACATAACACCGGTATGACGGAAACTAGGGTGGCAAGAGTGGAACAAAACACCAGGCATAAGGCCGAGCCTTCCACCCTTTACCAAGTATATAGATGCATTAAAATAGCAGATATATATTGTGATATCCCCAACAAGTAAACATGTTCCAATAAGGAACAACATCTCCATGTTCCAACAAGGAACAAATTTCAGCTTCACCTGCAACTAGCAACGCTATAAGAGGGGCTGAGCAAAGCGGTAACATAGCCAAACACCGGTTTGCTAGGAAAAGGATGGTTAGGGGCTGAGATGGCAATATAGGTGGCATGATAAGCAAGTGATAGGCATCATGGCATAGGCATAGCAAAAGAGCGAGCAACTAGCATAGCAAAGATAGAAGTGATTTCGAGGGTATGGTCATCTTGCCTGCAATGTTCTCAGAGTTGTCGAAAGCTTGATCCTCGTAAGCGTTCTCAACAGGTTCCTCGTTCACGTACTCGTCTCCCGGCTCTACCCAAAGCAAGAACACAAAAAAGGAACCACAATAAATCACGGTGCAATGCACAAGCAACATGATGCAAAACATGACATGATATGCAAGATGTGATATGCAATGCGTATGCGCGCTCCGGAAGGAAAATAATGAACCAGGCATCAACTTGGCAAACCAAGTATGCCACTGGAAAGATGAGATGATTTCGGTTAAAATCGATATAAAGATCACCGGAATCGGATGCACGGTTTGCAAATGACAAGCAAAACAAAAATGGCACAAATCTGACATTAACAGCATGATGCCACTTAGCAAGCAATAATAAATTAAGCTACTGCACCCAAACGTACCAACAAAGTATATGGCAGTGATCTACACAAGATTCTTGACAAAACATGAACACTGAGCTACGGCTAAATCACATCATAACAGGTTCAAACAAGTATGGCAAAAGTGCACAAAGTATCAGGCTGGACATGGCAAAAACAGCATCAGGTAGCAATGTTCAGAGCAACAAAACTACATGCTACAGGACCTTATAATAGCAAGGCATGAATCTACTCAAAGCATAGAACAAAAGTCCCTTACTGACCATAAGCCAAAAAGGATAATAAAATATAATAACACACATGTCAATATTGCAAGTTTCATAATGTATTCAAAGAACATGGCATGTCAAAAACTGATAACAAGTAGGCATGTTTACGAGCTCGATGCACTCACTACAGAGCCTTACATGATAAACTAAGCATACATACATCAATTAGACATGGCATAGAACATATACATGGCAAGAGCAACATCATAGTGTACATGGATCAACCACAACAACCTTGGCAAAAGTAAATAACATGTAAACAATCTGCCAGGAAACATTTGATAGCAAAAGTAGAGCTCGATTGACTCAAGCTATGTTACTACATAATTGCAAAAAAAGGCGTTGATGGATAGAACAAGACATGTTTAACAAAACATCCTTACTGAAGTATCTCAAAATATGCATGGATCTCTTGGTAGCATCAAGTTAACATGGCATCGAAATATCAGTAAAACAGAGCTGAAAATAGCAACATCAGGACACCTACTTTGCATGCTTGTTCTAGTCACCACATAGATCACAAAAATACATGGTATACACCCCTGGAAAGATGGCATGCCATATTACAAAACACATGTAGGACTCCAATTCATAGGGTGCACACATCAATCATAGAAAAAATAACAAAAGTGCAAGTTCTGTTAAGAAACAGAAACTAACATCACATAGCCCTCTTCCAACAGCATTTCGGGCATCAAGATGAGCTCAAATGAAAATGATGCAATGCGATGAAATGATCTCCTCTTCGAGGCGAACATTTTGACATATTAAACGCGCAAAATGGAGCTACAGATGCAAAGATATGCTACATTGGAAATGCCACAAAATTATCAACGGAGCAAAATACTTGGAGGAAAAAAAGAGGGGAAGAAGTCGACGGGATTCCGGATCGGGATCCGAGATCCGGATCGAGGGCGGCGGCGGCGGTGGTTCCTCGCCGGAGAGGGAGAAGAGGCGGGTCCGGGCCGGAGGAGGTGGCTGCCGCAGAGGGGGGCCGGGCGGCCCGGCGGCGCTGGCCCGGTGGCGGCGCGCGGCGAGGCTTGGGCGGGCGACGGGCGGTGGCGACGAGGCGGCGATCGGGCGGTGGTCGGCGAGGGCGGCGGCGGGGCCGCTGCTGGCGGCGAGGCGGCGGAGCTCTGCGAGGGGCGGCGCGCTGGTCGTTCGGCTCGGCGGCCGGTCGCCGGCCAGGCTCGCGGCCATGGCAAGGGCGCGGCGGCGGACAGGTGGCACGCGCTGATAGGGCGCGGGGGCGGCGGCGCTGACGGCGGACGTGTCCGGGCGGCGCGGACGTTTCGTCCGGGCGCGAGGTAGGGGAAGGCTAGAGTTAGACCCGAGATTTGGAATGGGGTTTGCTTAAATAGGCATAGAGGGAGCTAGGAGAGTTCAAATGAGGTGTAGTTTTCGCCCACACGATCGTGATCGAACGACGGAGAGCATGGAAGTGACTTAGATGGGTTATTGGACTATTTTGGAGGGGTGTTGGGCTGCAACTCAAAAGAGGCCTTTGCGAGAGTGCGGTTAACCGTTGGAGTACCAAACGAGCTCCAAATGACCCGAAACTTGACCGGTGGTCTACGGGTGGTATACCAAGGCCACATGACAAACCTCGGTCCATTCTGAGAAGGTTTAGTACCCGCACACAGAAAAACGTAAAAGGGGCCGCCGGGGGAGATAGGAGTGCCGGATTACAAAACGGGCAACGGGAAAAATGCTCGGAATCATGAGACGAACACGTATGCAAATGCGATGCACATGATGACATGATATAAAATGCATGACATGGACAAAATGCAAAAAGAAGAAAAACCCAACCACGGAGGGAATATCATATCACAATGCCGAAAATGGCAAGAGTTGGAGTTACAAATATGGAAAGTTACTTCCGGGGTGTTACAACACTCCACCACTACAAGAGGATCTTGTCTCGAGATCTAGGACTGAAAAGAACTCCGGATATTCGAACGGAGGTGATCCTCGCGCTCCTGTGTGGCTTCTCGGCCGGAATGGTGCGACCACTTCACTTTCAGGAATTTGATTAACTTGTTGCGAGTCTTGCGCCGATTCTTCAAGAATAGCAACGGGTGCTCATGATAAGAGAGATCTTCTTGAAGGTCAATTTCTTGAAGTTGATAGTGCGTTCAGGAGTCTTGAAGCACTTGCGGTTGTGACACATGAAACACATCGTGCACGTTCGCGAAGTTGGACGGAAGCTCAAGTTGATAGGCGAGATCGCCTCTTTTGCCAATGATCTTGAAAGGACCCACGTATCTAGGGGCAAGCTTCCCTTTGATACCGGGTTTCGAAAGTGCCTTTCATTGGAGAGACACAGAGGTAGACATGGTCTCCGATTTCAAAAACCACATCACGGTGCTTATCATCATAATAGCTCTTCCGCGCGATTATGCAGCTTTGAGATTCTCACGAATGACTTTGCACATTTCTTACATACGTGATCAAGTTATTGCCAAGAAGTTGGCGTTCACCTTTCTCAGACCAATTGAGAGGAGTACGGCACTTTCTGCCATAGAGAATTTCGAATGGGGCCTTGCCCGAACTCGCTTGGAAACTGTTGTTGTTGGAGAACTCGACATATGGAAGACAATCTTCCCATTTCATACCGAAAGAGATGACACAAGCCCTGAGCATATCTTCAAGGATTTGATTAACTCACTCAACTTGGCCACTTGTTTGAGGATGGAAAGCTGTGCTGAAACGAATGTTGGTGCCCATGGCCTTCTGAAAAGAATCCCAAAACTTGGAGGTAAAGATGCTGCCACGGTCCTCAAGAGATCACTTGTGGAATGCCGTGCAAGGAGACAATCCTGGAGGTGTATAGCTCTGCCAACGGAGCTGCTGTGATAGATTCTTTGATTGGAAGAAAATGAGCCACTTTAGTAAGCTTGTCAATGACAACGAAGATAGCATCATTTCCACGCTTGGACTTTGGAAATCCAGTCATGAAGTCCATTTCGATATGATCAAACTTCCATTCTGGAATAGCAAGAGGTTGGAGGAGACCCGCTGGTCTTTGGTGTTCTGCTTTCACTCTTCTGCAGACATCACACTCATTCACGAATTGATCATCAGGAAAAGACACATAGTAACGACCACGTTCCTCGTCGAACTCCCACGTGAGCTCGGTTGCGTCACCTGCACTGGCATCGTCGGAACCTGCAACTGTTTTGGTAGAATCTGTGAGTCACGGGGACTCAGCAATCTCACACCCGCGAGATCAAGACTATTTAAGCTTATAGGAAGGACAGAGTGTAAGGTGGAGCTGCAGCAAGTTTACTAGCATATATGGTGGCTACATTCGCAAAAGAGAGCGAGGAGAGAAGCAAAGCACGGTCGTGAAGCTAGTAGCGATCAAGAAGTGATCCTGAACTACTTACGTTAGACATAACTCCAACACCGTGTTCACTTCCCGGACTCCGCCGAGAAGAGACCATCACGGTTACACACGCGTTGATGTGTATTTTAATTGAGGTCAACTTCGGTTTTCTACAACCGACATTAACAAATTCCTATCTGCCTCATAACCGCATGCACGGCTTTGAAAGATATTACCTGCAGGGTGTCCCAACTTAGCCCATTATAAGCTCTCACGGTCAACGAAGGATATTCCTTCTACCGAGAAGACTCGATCAATCTCGAATCCCGGACTACAAGACATTTCGACAAAGCAATAAAACAAGACCGGCAAAGCAGCCCGATTGTGCCGACAAATCCCGATAGGAGCTGCACATATCTCGTTCTCGTGGCACATCCGGATGAGACTAGCTACGAGTAAAACCAAGCCTCGAAGTTTCCCGTGGTGGCCCATGAGCTCGATTCGGGCCAGCACTCGAAGGAGCACCGTCCGGGGTTAAAATAAAGATGACCCTCGGGCTCGCGAAAACCGGGGAAAAGGCTTAGGTGGCAAATGGTAAAACCAAAGTTGGGCCTTGTGGGACGAGTCTTATTCAAAGCGAACTATCAAGGGGTCCCATAAATCACCCAACCGTAAGGAACGAAATCAAGGAACATAACACCGGTATGACGGAAACTAGGTGGCAAGAGTGGAACAAAACACTGCATAAGGCCGAGCCTTCCACCCTTTACCAAGTATATAGATGCATTAAAATAGCAGATATATATTGTGATATCCCCAACAAGTAAACATGTTCCAATAAGGAACAACATCTCCATGTTCCAACAAGGAACAAACTTCAGCTTCACCTGCAACTAGCAACGCTATAAGAGGGGCTGAGCAAAGCGGTAACATAGTCAAACAACGGTTTGCTAGGAAAAGGATGGTTAGGGGCTGACATGGCAATATGGGTGGCATGATAAGCAAGTGATAGGCATCGTGGCATAGGCATAGTAAAAGAGCGAGCAACTAGCATAGCAAAGATAGAAGTGATTTCGAGGGTATGGTCATCTTGCTCGCAATGTTCTCGAGTTGTCGAAAGCTTGATCCTCGTAAGCGTTCTCAACAGGTTCCTCGTTCACGTACTCGTCTCACGTCTCTACACAAAGCAAGAAAACAAACAAAGGAACCACAATAAATCACGGTGCAATGCACAAGCAACATGATGCAAAACATGACATGATATGCGAGATGTGATATGCAATGAGTATGCGCGCTTCGGAACGAAAATGATGAACCAGGCATCAACTTTGCAAACCAAGTATGCCACTGGAAAGATGAGATGATTTCGGTTGAAATCGATATAAAGCTCACCGGAATCGGATGCACGGTTTGCAAATGACAAGAAAAACAAGAATGGCACAAATCTGCCATTAACAGCATGATGCCACTTAGCAAGCAACAATAAATTAAGCTACTGCACCCAAACGTACCAACAAAGTATATGGAAGTGATCTACACAAGATGCTTGACAAAAGATGAACACTGAGCTACGGCTAAATCACATCATAACAGGTTCAAACAAGCATGGAAAAAGTGCACAAAGTATCAGGCTGGACATGGCAAAAACAGCATCAGGTAGCAATGTTCAGAGCAACAAAACTACATGCTACATGACCTCATAATAGCAAAATAAGGCATGGCATAAATCTAATCAAAGAATAGAACAAAAGTCCCTTACTGACCATAATCCAAAAAGGATCAGAAAATATAGTAACACCCATGTCAATATCGCAAGTTTCGTTAACAGATTCAGCAACATGGCATGTCAAAAACTGATAACAAGTAGGCATGTTTAAGAGCTCGATGCACTCACTACAGAGCCTTACATGATGAACTAAGCATACATAAATCAAGAAGACATGGCATAGAAAATATACATGTCAAGTGCAACATCATAGCATACATGGATCAACCACAACAACCTTGGCAAAATTGAATAACATGTAAACAATCTGCCAGGAAACATTTGATAGCAAAAGTAGAGCTCGATTGACTCAAGCTATGGTACTCCATAATTTCAAACAAAGGCATGTATGGATAGAGCAAGACATTTTTAACAAAACATCCTTACTGAAGTATCTCAAAATATGCATGGATCTCTTGGTAGCATCAAGTTAACATGGCATCAAAATATCAGCAAAACAGAGCTGAAAACAGCAACATCAGGACACCTACTTTGCATGCTTGTGCTAGTCACCACATAGATCACAAAATACATGGCATACACCCCTGGAAATATGGCATGGCATATTACAAAACACATGTAGGACTCCAATTCATAGGGTGCACACATCAATCATAGCAAAAATAACAAAAGTGCAAGTTCTGTTAAGAAACAGAAACTAACATTACATAGCCCTCTTCAAACAGCATTTCGGGCATCAAGATCAGATCAAATGAAAATGATGCAATGAGATGAAATGATCTACTCTTCGGGGCGAACATTTTAGCATATTAAACGCGCAAAATGGAGCTACATATGCAAAGATATGCTACATTGAAATTGCCACAAAATTATCAACGGAGCAAAATACTTGGAGGAAAAAAAGAGAGGGGAAGAAGTCAACGGGATTCCGGATCGGGATCCGAGATCCGGATCGAGGGCGGCGGCGGCGGTGGTTCCTCGCCGGAGAGGGAGAAGAGGCGGGGCCGGGCCGGAGGAGGTGGCTGCCAGGAGGGGGGCGGGCGGCCGGCGCGGCCGCGGGCGGCGAGGCTTGGCGGCGCGGGCGAGGCCGGTGGCGACGGGCGGTGGCGACGAGGCGGCGACCGGGCGGTGGTCGGCGAGGCCGGTGCGGCGGGCGGCGGGGCCGCCGTGGCGCGCGCGGCGGAGCCTCGGGCTCCAGGAGGGCTGGGCGCGGGCCAAGGGCCGGCCGTGGGTTCGCCTCAAGCACAAGGGCGGCGGCGGGACAGGTGGCACGCGCTGATAGGAGCGGGCGGCGGCGCAGACGGCGGACGAAACCGCGGCGCGGACGTTCGTCCGGCGAGGTAGGGGAAGGCTAGGGTTAGACCCGAGATTTGGAATGGGGTTTGCTTAAATAGGCATAGAGGGTGCTAGGAGAGTCCAAATGAGGTGTAGTTTTCGCCCACACGATCGTGATCGAACGGCGGAGAGCATGGAAGTGACTTAGATGGGTTATTGGACTATTTTGGAGGGGTGTTGGGCTGCAACTCAAAAGAGGCCTTTGCGAGAGTGCGGTTAACTGCTGGAGTACCAAACGAGCTCCAAATGACCAACTTGACCGGTGGTCTACGGGTGGTATACCAAGGCCACATGACAAACCTCGGTCCATTCCGAGAAGGTTTAGTACCCGCATTACGGAAAAACGTAAAAGGGGCCGCCGGGGAGATAGGAGTGCGGATTGCAAAAGCGGGCAACGGAAAAATGCTCGGAATCATGAGACGAACACGTATGCAAATGCGATGCACATGATGACATGATATAAAATGCATGACATGGACAAAATGCAAAAAGAAGAAAAACCCAACCACGGAGGGAATATCATATCACAATGCCGAAAATGACAAGAGTTGGAGTTACAAATATGGAAAGTTACTTCCGGGGTGTTACAACGCTCCACCACTACACGAGGATCTCGCCCCAGATCTAGGACTGAAAGAACTCCGGATATTCGAACGGAGGTGATCCTCGCGGCCCTGTGTGGCTTCTCGGTCGGAATGGTGCGACCACTTCACTTTCGTGAATTTGATTAACTTGTTGCGAGTCTTGCGCCGGATTCTTCAAGAATAGCAACGGGGTGCTCATGATAAGAGAGATCTTCTTGAAGGTCAATTTCTTGAAGTTGATAGTGCGTTCAGAGTCTTGAAGCACTTGCGAAGTTGTGACACATGAAACACATCGTGCACGTTCACGAAGTTGGACGGAGGCTCAAGTTGATAGGCGAGATCGCCTCTTTTGCCAATGATCTTGAAAGGACCCACGTATCTAGGGGCAAGCTTCCCTTTGATACCGGGTTTACGAAAGTGCCTTTCATTGGAGAGACGCGAGGTAGACATGGTCTCCGATTTCAAAAGCCACATCACGGTGCTTATCATCATAATAGCTCTTCCGGGCGCGATTATGCGGCTTTGAGATTCTCACGAATGACTTTGCACATTTCTTCCGCTTCGTGATCAAGTCATTGCCAAGAAGTTGGTGTTCACCTGTCTCGGACCAATTGAGAGGAGTACGACACTTTCTGCCATAGAGAATTTCGAATGGGGCCTTGCCCGAACTCGCTTGGAAACTGTTGTTGTAGGAGAACTCGGCATATGGAAGACAATCTTCCCATTTCATACCGAAAGAGATGACACAAGCCCTGAGCATATCTTCAAGGATTTGATTAACTCGCTCAACTTGGCCACTTGTTTGAGGATGGAAAGCTGTGCTGAAACGAATGTTGGTGCCCATGGCCTTCTGAAAAGAATCCCATTACTTGGAGGTAAAGATGCTGCCACGGTCTCAAGAGATCACTTGTGGAATGCCGTGCAAGGAGACAATCCTCGAGGTGTATAGCTCGCCAACCGAGCTCTTGTGATAGATTCTTTGATTGGAAGAAAATGAGCCACTTTAGTAAGCTTGTCAATGACAACGAAGATAGCATCATTTCCACGCTTGGACTTTGGAAATCCGGTCACGAAGTCCATTTCGATATGATCAAACTTCCATTCTGGAATAGCAAGAGGTTGGAGGAGACCCGCTGGTCTTTGGTGTTCTGCTTTCACTCTTCTGCAGACATCACACTCATTCACGAATTGAGCAATTTCTCGCTTCATTCGAGTCCACCAATATGACTGCTTGAGGTCCTGGTACATCTTCGTACTTCCGTGATGAATGGATAGAAGCGAATTGTGAGCCTCGTTCATAATGACTTTTCTCGGATCACCCTTAGGAACCACAATCCGGTCCTCAAAGAAAAGAGTATCTTTGTCATCAATGTGGAAGCACTTGTACTTGAATGCCCTTGTCGATACCACGTTTCACCTTTTTCACCATGGTATCCAGAAGCTGAGCCTCATGAATCTGATCTTCCAAAGTAGGAGAGACTATGAGGTTGGCAAGAAAGCCTTGAGGAACGACTTGAAGATTCAGCTTGCGGAAAGCTTCACAGAGATCCGGTTGGAAGGGCTTGAGGATTAGACTGTTTTAATAAGCCTTCCTGCTCAAAGCATCTGCAATGACATTGGCCTTGCCCGGAGTATATTCAATACTTGGGTTGTACTCCTGAATCATTTCGACCCATCGAGTCTGCCTGAGGTTGAGGTTGGGTTGAGTGAAAATATACTTGAGACTCTTGTGATCGGTGAAAATGTCCACTTTCCTTCCCAACAAGAGATGTCTCCATGTAATCAATGCATGGACAACTGCCGCCAACTCAAGATCATGAGTGGGGTAGTTCTTTTCGTTGGGCTTCAATCAAGCGAGAGGTATAGGCCACAACTCTCTTCTCTTGCATTAACACAAAGACCGAGACCTTGAAGAGAAGCATCACAGAAAACTTCAAATGGCTTGGATTCATCAGAGGAGTCAATACAGAGCTCGACGAGTTTCTCTTTGAGAGTATTGAAAGCAACGTCACACTCGGAGACCGGACATACTTCACATGCTTCTCGAGGAGGTTGGAAAGAGGCTTTGCAATCTTGGAGAAATTCTCAACGAATCTTGACAATAGCTTGCAAGGCCGAGAAAATCATGGAGCTGCTTGACATTCCGAGGAGGTTCCCAATTCACAATTGCGGACACCTTCTCGGGATTAATGATGCCCTTATGGCGGAGATGATATGACCAAGATAAAGCACTTCATCAAGCCAAAATTCACATTTGGAGAACTTCGCATAGAATTGATGCTCTCTGAGCTTGTCTAGCACCGATCGCAAATGTTTGGCATGATCCTTCTTATTCTTGGAGAAGACGAAAATATCATCAAGATAGACCAAGACGAATTCATTGGTGTAGGGGTTGAAGATGAAGTTCATCATCCGAGAGAAAGTTGGAGGAGCATTGACAAGGCCGAAAGACATGACAAGATATTCATAAGAACCAAAGCTTGTTACGAATGCTGTCTTGGGAATATCTTGTTCACGAATGCGAATTTGATGATAACCCATACGAAGGTCAAGCTTGGAGAACACTTTAGCACCTTTGAGTTGCTCGAAAAGCTCATTGATGTTGGGAAGTGGATACTTGTTCTTGATTGTCTTCTTATTCAATGGACGGTAATCGACGCCTTACAATCGGTCCGTGCCATCCTTCTTCCGGACAAAAAGAACACCACAACCCCAAGGAGATGAACTCGGTCCGATCAAACCAGGCGCTCTTGTTCATCGAGCTGCTTCTTCAATTCCTTCAGCTCATCAGGTCCAAGCTTGTATGGACGCTTGCAAAGCGGGTTCAAGGCCGTGCTCAAGATCGATAACGAACTCAATCGCCGATGAGGAGGCATACCGGAAGCTCTTACGGAAAGACATCTTGGTACTCACAAACGATCGAATCGAGAGATAGCATCCAATTCGCCCTTCTCATTGAGAGAAAACAACCGAATGGTTTCATCACGGCGGCATAGATGATCACATCATTAGAAGAGTGAGTCAATTGAATTTCACAGCAGCACAATCAAGCTGAGCTTTGTGCTGAGAAAGCCAGTCCATTCCGAGAATAAGATCAATATCCGAGTCACCAAGGACAATTGGTTTAGCCAGAAATCTATAATCGCCCATCTTGATACCGACATTCGGAACCATCATGCTAGAGCTCAAACGCTTAGCCGGAGAAATAACTTGCAATGCTTTAGGTAATTCCTCTGTATCAAAATTGTGCTTCGATGCAAAAGGATATGACATGAAAGAATGCGATGCACCGAGATCAAATAAGACTTTTGCAGGAATATCATTAACTGGAAGATTACCCATTATCACATCAGAAGATTCCTCCGCTTGAGCTGCATTCATCATATTCACCTTTGCAAACTTGGGATTATGCTTGACCACTGCATTGCTGGAAGATTTCACAGGAGGAGGAGGCGGAAGGCGCCTTCGGTTGAAGCACTTGTTCGCATAGTGACCTTTCTGCTGACATTTGTTGCAAGTCACCTCAGAGAGCGGATGGTGGTAAGGAGCACTTGACCTTGGAGCCTGAGAATTAGACTTGTTCTGATAGCTAGGGTTGGGCGGGTGGGAAGATCCACGACCACCTGAGTTCTTCTGCTGATAAGGCTGACGGAACGGAGGAGGAGGAAGGTAGAACTTCTGCTTAGCTGCCACTTGAGAGGAAGAAGAAGACTGAATCGCATCCCTGATTCTCTTCTTAGAAGCCTCACATTTGAGCTGGGCAGCTTCTTGCTTGATGCCATGTTGTAGAATTCATCATACTTTTACGGCTCAAAAAGCACAAGAGCTAATTGCAGATCTTCTCTCGCACCACCTCGGAATTGATAGATCATACTCTTTTCATCGTGGACGTCTTGCTTAGCAAAAGCAGCGAAGTTTACAGCCTGGATATTGTATTGATAGACAGACATGTTGCCTTGCTTGAGATTGCGGAACTCCTCACGCTTGCTCTCAACAACACTTTTTGAATGTGGTGAGCTCTGAAATCTCGGCGGAACTCATCCCTGTAATGACACGACCTCCTCTGGAATCTTTGTATTCTTTGGTACCACTCGGCAGCTTGGTCCTTGAGTTGAAACGAAGCAAACTTGACAAAATCCTCGTGTCGACATTGCTACAATCAAAATGCTTGCAGATGTCCACAAGCCAATCGTCAGTCTGTAGCCTCGACACGTAAACCGAAAGACTTCGGTGATTAGCGAGGAACCGGTCGAGAGTAGCAAAATGCGGCTGATTGTTGCCTTGACCTTGATTTCCTTGACTGCCTTGCCCTTGAGTACGTTCTTGCAAGAGCTGCAAAATCATCGAGCATTGGCATTGGTGGCTGCCATGATAGCTTGCCAGGCCTCCGGAGGCGGAGGTGGAGGTGGAGGGTTCGACTGATTCCCATCATCACGATCCGGATTCAGACGCGTTGGCGGAGCCATCCTGAAGAGGGTGACATCCGTTAGCACTTGATAGACAAATAGTCAAGTTGAAATCAACGGATAGAAATTGCAACATATAGCCTTCACAATAAACATTCGAACAAGAATGAACGAATGAATTCCAAAGTTAACATCACACGTCCATTAAGGTGAGAAGCCACTTGATTAAGGATTGATGAAAAAAATAACAAGGTAAGACTGGAACAAATAAGTGGTAAGGATTACCCAATCACGAACCAAATATCTGCGGGAAGAAATGCTAGAAGCTACTTGAATCCCACCTATAAACTCGAAACTTTACGGTTATGCAATGCGGTGTTGGGGATCTGAGGGACACAAAATATATCACCCAAACTAACAATACCTAGATCCAGCTGTATCCATCCGTCAACACATAACCAAGAAATCCTCGGAAATCGTGGTACCTCGACCTTGAAAAAACATCCGTTATACAAGTCATGGCAATACTCGAGCTCGCCCCGATCGGTTTATCGGGGTTATCTCACCAACAACTGCACAAAAGAGATTTCGATGTCGGTAAAACTCAGGTATTCCAGAACTGCAACGATAAAATTGTGACGACAACACCTCGGAGCTCAACTCCCCGGGACACTGCCACAACCCCTAAATGTCAGGAGGCACCAAGAACAATGTTCTCGTCACAAAACCATCGGAACGATCCCAAGATACCCGCGTGATCCTAAAAATTTTTTTAGTGAAATTTGAGAAGAGGAGAGTCAAAACTCTACGTCAGGAGACCTCACAGAGCGACGAAGGGACTGGGGAGTAAAAAGAATCCTACTCTCCGATATATATATATAATCCTAAGACTCAAAACATTTTCCATTCTAGACTCAACAACGCCAAAGAAACAATCAAGTAGGGGGCTCCTAAGTCGGGAAGGCTCGATTACCAACTTGTAGCATCTCGATGCGGCTATATCTCCCACGTGTCGAGGCACGACTTAGAGGCATAACCGCATTGAAAGCAATGTCGCAAGTGAGGTAATCTTCACACGACCCATGTAATAAATAGGGGAAAGAGATACATAGTTGGCTTACAGTCGCCACTTCACACAATACATAAATAAACATCCATCATTCAGAGTACACTCAAGGTCCGACTATGGTACCAAAATAAAAGAAGATACCCCAAATGCTACACAGATCCCCGATCGTCCCAACTGGGCACCACTACTGATCATTAGGAAAAGACACATAGTAACGACCACGTTCCTCGTCGAACTCCCACGTGAGCTCGGTTGCGTCACCTGCACTGGCATCGTCGGAACCTGCAACTCTTTTGGTAGAATCTGTGAGTCACGGGGACTCAGCAATCTCACACCCGCGAGATCAAGACTATTTAAGCTTATAGGAAGGACAGAGTTGTAAGGTGGAGCTGCAGCAAGCGACTAGCATATATGGTGGCTACATTCGCAAAAGAGAGCGAGGAGAGAAGCAAAGCACGGTCGTGAAGCTAGTAGCGATCAAGAAGTGATCCTGAACTACTTACGTCAGACATAACTCCAACACCGTGTTCACTTCCCGGACTCCGAGAAGAGACCATCACGGTTACACACGCGTTGATGTGTATTTTAATTGAGGTCAACTTCGGTTTTCTACAACCGACATTAACAAATTCCTATCTGCCTCATAACCGCGGGCACGGGTTTGAAAGATATTACCCTGCAGGGTGTCCCAACTTAGCCCATTATAAGCTCTCACGGTCAACGAAGGATATTCCTTCTACCGAAGACCCGATCAATCTCGGAATCCCGGACTACAAGACATTTCGACAAAGAATAAAACAAGACCCAGCAAAGCCGCCCGATTGTGCCGACAAATCCCGATAGGAGCTGCACATATCTTGTTCTCGAGCACATCCGGATGAGACTAGCTACGAGTAAAACCAAGCCTCGAGTTTCCCGTGGTGGCCCCTTGTAGCTCGATTCGGGCCAAGACTCGAAGGAGCACCGTCCGGGGTTAAAATAAAGATGACCCTCGGGCTCATGAAAACCCGGGGAAAAAGGCTTAGGTGGCAAATGGTAAAACCAAAGTTGGGCCTTCTTTGGGCGAGTCTTATTCAAAGCAAACTGTCAAGGGGGTCCCATAAATCACCCAACCGTGGAAGGAACGCGAAATCAAGGAACATAACACTGGTATGATGGAAACTAGGGTGGCAAGAGTGGAACAAAACACCAGGCATAAGGCCGAGCCTTCCACCCTTTACCAAGTATATAGATGCATTAAAATAGCAGATATATATTGTGATATCCCCAACAAGTAAACATGTTCCAATAAGGAACAACATCTCCATGTTCCAACAAGGAACAAACTTCAGCTTCACCTGCAACTAGCAACGCTATAAGAGGGCCGAAAGCAAAGCGGTAACATAGTCAAACAACGGTTTGCTAGGAAAAGGATGGTTAGGGGCTGACATGGCAATATGGGTGGCATGATAAGCAAGTGATAGGCATCGTGGCATAGGCATAGTAAAAGAGCGAGCAACTAGCATAGCAAAGATAGAAGTGATTTCGAGGGTATGGTCATCTTGCCTGCAATGTTCTCAGAGTTGTCGAAAGCTTGATCCTCGTAAGCGTTCTCAATAGGTTCCTCGTTCACGTACTCGTCTCCGGCTCTACCCAAAGCAAGAACACAAACAAAGGAACCACAATAAATCACGGTGCAATGCACAAGCAACATGATGCAAAACATGACATGATATGCGAGATGTGATATGCAATGCGTGTCACGCTCGGAAGGAAAATGATGAACCAGGCATCAACTTGGCAAACCAAGTATGCCACTGGAAAGATGAGATGATTTCGGTTAAAATCGATATAAAGATCACCGGAATCGGATGCACGGTTTGCAAATGACAAGCAAAACAATGGCACAAATCTGCCATTAACAGCATTATGTCACTCAGCAAGCAACAATAAATTAAGCTACTGCACCCAAACGTACCAACAAAGTATATGGCCGTGATCTACACAAGATGCTTCACAAAAGATGAACAATGAGCTACGGCTAAATCACATCATAACAAGTTCAAACAAGCATGGCAAAAGTGCACAAAGTATCAGGCTGGACATGGCAAAAACAGCGTCAGATAGCAATGTTCAGAGCAACAAAACTACATGCTACGGGACCTTATAATAGCAAAATAAGGCATGGCATGAATCCACTCAAAGCATAGAACAAAAGACCCTTACTGACCATAAGCCAAAAAGGATCAGAAAATATAGTAACACCCATGTCAATATCGCAAGTTTCGTTAACAGATTCAGCAACATGGCATGTCAAAAACTGATAACAAGTAGGCATGTTTAAGAGCTCGATGCACTCACTACAGAGCCTTACATGATAAACTAAGCATACATACATCAATAAGACATGTCATAGAAGATATAAATGGCAAGTGCAACATCATAGCATACATGGATCAACCAAAACAACCTTGGCAAAATTGAATAACATGTAAACAATCTGCCAGGAAACATTTGATAGCAAAAGTAGAGCTCGATTGACTCAAGCTATGGTACTCCATAATTGCAAACAAAAGGATGGATGGATAAAGCAAGACATGTTTAACAAAACATCCTTACTGAAGTATCTCAAAATATGCATGGATCTCTTGGTAGCATCAAGTTAACATGGCATCAAAATATCAGCAAAACAGAGCTGAAAACAGCAACATCTGGACACCTACTTTGCATGCTTGTGCTAGTCACCACATAGATCACAAAAATACATGGCATACACCCCTGGAAAGATGGCATGGAATATTACAAAACACATGTAGGACTCCAATTCATAGGGTGCACACATCAATCATAGCAAAAATAACAAAAGTGCAAGTTCTGTTAAGAAACAGAAAATAACATCACATAGCCCTCTTCCAACAGCATTTCGGGCATCAGGATGAGCTCAAATGAAAATGATACAATGAGATGAAATGGTCTACTCTTCGAGGCGAACATGTTGACATATTAGACGCACAAAATGGACATACCGATGCAAAGATATGCTACGTTGAAAATGCCACAAAATTATCAACGGAGCAAAATACTTGGGAGGAAAAAAAGAGGGGAAGAAGTCAACGGGATTCCGGATCGGGATCCGAGATCCGGATCGAGGGCGGCGGCGGCGGTGGTTCCTAGCCGGAGAGGGAGAAGAGGCGGGGCCGGGCCGGAGGAGGGGGCCGGAGCGGCCGGCGGCGCTGCCGGTGGCGGCGCGGTGAGGCCGGGCGCGCGAGGCCGGTGGCGACGGCGGTGGCGACGAGGCGGCGACCGCGGTGGTCGGCGAGGGCGGCGGCGGGTCGCTGCGGCGGCGGCGGGGCCGCCGTCGGGCGGCGAGGCGGCGGAGCCTCGGGCTCCCGCGAGGGCGGCGCGGTGGTCGGCCCAGCGCTGCCCGGGCGGGCCGGCCGTGGTCTCGCGGGCTCAAGGCGGCGGCGGGACAGGTGGCACGCGCTGATAGGGCGCTGGGCGGCGGCGCTGACGGCGGACGAACCGGGCGCGGACGTTCGTCCGGCGAGGTAGGGGAAGGCTAGAGTTAGACCCGAGATTTGGAATGGGGTTTGCTTAAATAGGCATAGAGGGAGCTAGGAGAGTCCAAATGAGGTGTAGTTTTCGCCCACACGATCGTGATCGAACGACGGAGAGCATGGAAGTGACTTAGATGGGTTATTGGACTATTTTGGAGGGTGTTGGGCTGCAACTCAAAAGAGGCCTTTCTTGAGAGTGCGGTTAACCGTTGGAGTACCAAACGAGCTCCAAATGACCGAAACTTGACCGGTGGTCTACGGGTGGTATACCAAGGCCACATGACAAACCTCGGTCCATTCCGAGAAGGTTTAGTACCCGCACACGGAAAAACGTAAAAGGGGCCGCCGGGGGAGATAGGAGTGCCGGATTGCAAAACGGGCAATGGGAAAAATGCTCGGAATCATGAGACGAACACGTATGCAAATGCGATGCACATTATGACATGATATAAAATGCATGACATGGACAAAATGCAAAAAAAAGAAAAACCCAACCACGGAGGGAATATCATATCACAATGCCGAAAATGGCAAGAGTTGGAGTTACAAATATGGAAAGTTACTTCCGGGGTGTTACACTTATAGTGATGTGTATTACCGAGTGGGCCCAGAGATACCTCTCTGACAATCGGAGTGACAAATCCTAATCTCGAAATACGCCAACTCAACAAGTATCTTCGGAGACACCTGTAGAGCACCTTTATAATCACCCGATTCGTTGTGAAGTTTGGTAGCACACAAAGTGTTCCTCCGATGGCAGGAGTTGCATAATCTCATAGTCATAGGAACACGTATAAGTCATGAAGAAAGCAATAGCAACATACTAAACGATCAAGTGCTAAGCTAACATAATGGGTCAAGTCAATCACATCATTCTCCTAATGATGTGATCCCGTTAATCAAATGACAACTCATGTCCATGGCTAGGAAACTCAACCATCTTCGATTAACGAGCTAGTCAAGTAGAGGCATACTAGTGACACTATGTTTGTCTATGTATTCACACATGTATTATGTTTCCGGTTAATACAATTCTAGCATGAATAATAAACATTTATCATGAAATAAGCAAATAAATAATAACTTTATTGCCTCTAGGGCATATTTCCTTCAGTGATATGTGCAAATCTTGGAGCGTCTTTTGCATTTAGTTTTCACTTTTATTTTATGCATCATGCTGGTATGAGATAGTCCATGGTTGATTTATAGAATGCTCATTGCACTTCACCTATATCTTTTGAGTATGGCTTTATAGAATGCTTCGTGTGCTTCACTTATATCATTTGAAGTTTGGATTGCCTGTTTCTCTTCACATAGAAAACCGCCATTTGTAGAATGCTCTTTTGCTTCACTTATATTTGTTAGAGCGTGGGCATATATTTATTAGAAAGAATTAAACTCTCTTGCTTCACTTATATCTATTTAGAGAGATGACAGGAATTGGTCATTCACATGGTTAGTCATAAAATCCAACATAAAACTTGTAGATCACTGAATACGATATGTTTGATTCCTTGCAATATTTTTGCGATATAAAGATGGTGATATTAGAGTCATGCTAGTGGGTAGTTGTGGATTGTAGAAATACTTGTGTTGAAGTTAGTGATTCCCGTAGCATGCACGTATGGTGAACCGTTATGTAACGAAGTTGGAGCATGAGGTATTTATTGATTGTCTTCCTTATGAGTGGTGGTCGGGGACGAGCGATGGTCTTTTCCTACCAATCTATCCCCCTAGGAGCATGCGCGTAGTACTTTGTTTCGACGACTAGTAGATTTTTGCAATAATTATGTGAGTTCTTTATGACTAATGTTGAGTCCATGGATTATACGCACTCTCACCCTTCCATCATTGCTAGCCTCTTCGGTACCGTGCATTGCCCTTTCTCACCTCCAGAGTTGGTGCAAACTTCGCCGGTGTATCCAAACCCCGTGATATGATACGCTCTATCACGCATAAGCCTCCTTATATCTTCCTCAAAACAGCCACCATACCTACCTATTATGGCATTTCCATAGCCATTCCGAGATATATTGCCATGCAACTTCCATCATCATCATATACATGACTTGAGCATTTATTGTCATATTGCTTTGCATGATCGTAAGATAGCTAGCATGATGTTTTCATGGCTTGTTCGTTTTTTGATATATTTTATATGCTAGATCATTGCACATCCCGGTACACTGCCAGAGGCATTCATATAGAGTCATACTTTGTTCTAGACACCGAGTTGTAATATTGAGTTGTAAGTAAATAAAAGTGTGATGATCATCATTATTAGAGCATTGACCCAGTGAGGAAAGGATGATGGAGACTATGATTCCCCCACAAGTCGGGATGAGACTCCGGACTAAAAAAGAGGCCAAAGAAGCCCAAATAAAAAAAAGAGGCCAAAGAAGCCCAAATAAAAAAGAGAGGCCAAAGAAGCCCACCAAAAAACAAAAAAAAACAAAAAAATGAGAGAAAAAGAGAAAAGGGGCAATGCTACTATCCTTTATCACACTTGTGCTTCAATGTAGCACCATGTTCTTCATATAGAGAGTCTCTTGAGTTATCATTTTCATATACTAGTGGGAATTTTCATTATAGAACTTGGCTTGTATATTCCGATGATGGGCTTCCTCAAATGCCCGAGGTCTTCATTAGCAAGCAAGTTGGATGCACACCCACTTAGTTTCCAGTTTCAGCTTTCATACACTTATAGCTCTTAGTGCATTCGTTGCATGGCAATCCCTACTCCTGTCATTGACATCAATTGAAGGGCATCTCCATAGCCCGTTGATTAGCCGTGTCGATGTGAGACTTTCTCCCTTTTTGTCTTCTCCACACAAGGTCCATCATCATATTATATTACACCTATAGTGCTATGTCCATGGCTCACGATCATGTATTGCGTGAAAGTTGAAAAGGTTTGAGAACGCCAAAAGTATGAAACAATTGCTTGGCTTGTCATCGGGGTTGTGCATGATTTGAATACTTTGTGTGGTGAAGATGGAGCATAGCCAGACCATATGATTTTGTAGGGATAACTTTCTTTGGCCATGTTATTTTGAAAAGACATGATTGCTTTATTAGTATGCTTGAAGTATTATTGTCTTAATGTCAAATGATAGACTATTGCTTTGAATCACTCGTGTCTTAATATTCATGCCATGATTAGATTACATGATCAAGATTATGCTAGGTAGCATTCCACATCAAAAATTATATTTTTTATCATTTACATACTCGAGGATGAGCAGGAATTAAGTTTGGGGATGCTGATACGTCTCCATCGTATCTATAATTTTTGATTGTTCCATGCCAATATTCTACAACTTTTACATACTTTTGGCAACGTTTTATACTATTTTTGGGACTAACATATTGATCCGAAGGCCCAATGCCGCCTCGCTTGTTGCATGTTTTTTGTTTCACAGAAAATCCATATCAAACGGAGTCCAAACGGGATAAAAACCGACGGAGATTTTTTTTGGAATATATGTGATTTTTTGGAAGAAGAATCAACGCGAGATGATGCCCGAGGGGGCCACAAGGCAGGGGGCGTGCCCCAGGGGGTCAGGCGCGCCCTGGGCCCTCGTGGCCACCCTGGTGCCCTTCTTTCGCCGTAAGAAAGCTAATATTTGGATAAAAATCGTGTCGAAATTTCAACCCAATCGGAGTTACGGATCTCCGGGAATATAAGAAACGGTGAAAGGGCAGAATCTGGAACGAAGAAACACAGAGAGACAGAGGGACATATCCAATCTCGGAGGGTCTCTCGCCCCTCCCATGCCATGCAAGCCAAGGACCAGAGGGGAAAACCTTCTCCCATCTAGGGAAAAGGTCAAGGAAGAAGAAGAAGAATGGGGGGGGGGGGGCTCTCTCTCCCTCTCTCCCCGTGGCGCCGGAACGCCGCCGGGGCCATCATCATCACTGCAATATACACCAACACCTCCGTCATCTTCACCAACATCTTCATCACCTTCCCCCATCTATCTACAATGGTCCACTCTCCCGCAACCCGCTATACCCTCTACTTGAACATGGTGCTTTATGCTTCATATTATTATCCAATGATGTGTTGCCATCCTATGATGTCTGAGTAGATTTTCATTGTCATATCCGTAATTGGTGAATTGCTATGATTGGTTTAATTTGCTTGTGGTTATGTTGCTGTCATTTGGTGCCCATCATATGAGCGCGCGCGTGGATCACACCATAGGGTTAGTTGTATGTTGAAAGGACTATGTATTGGAGGGCAAGAGTGACAGAATCTTCAACCTAGCATAGAAATTGATGCATACGGGATTGAAGGGGGACCAATATATCTTAATGCTATGGTTGGGTTTTACCTTAATGAACGTTAGTAGTTGCGGATGCTTGCTAATAGTTCCAATCATAAGTGCATAGAATTCCATGTCGTGATTACATGCTAGCAAAGTGGCCTCCCACATAAAACTTGCTATCAGTCTAATAAAGTAGTCAATTGCTTAGGGACAATTTCGCAACTCATACCAGCACCTTTCCACACTCGCTATACTAACTTTATTGTGTCTTTATCTAAACAGCCCCTAGATTTTATTTACGTGCTCTTTATATTCTTGCAAACCTATCCCACAACACCTACAAAGTACTTCTAGTTTCATACTTGTTCTAGGTAAAGCGAACATTAAGCGTGCGTAGAGTTGTATCGGTGGTCGATAGAACTTGAGGGAATATTTGTTCTACCTTTAGCTCCTCGTTGGGTTTGACACTCTTACTTATAGAAAGAGGCTACAATTGATGCCCTATACTTGTGGATTATCAGACGCGACGCTATGCAGGTACCCAGATCCCACCTGCGAAGACAGAGAGGCCTCGCCATGAGCTATGGCCCCCGACGCCGCCACACCCCGTCTGGCCGGGCTGCCACCCCCGGGTCTCATGAGGAAGCCAGCACCGAGAGAGCCCCGCCGCCACCATTAACATGTGGCAACTTTACTCCTTAACATGTGGCAAATTAAGCAAAATAGGTTTGGCAAGTTTTTCCGTTCTTCTTCATTTTTTAAGTTAGAAACACATCTCCTCATGCCAATACAGGTAATTTTTCTTCTCTTGAGGAGAGGGACTCGACTTGGTCACACTTGCGCGCCTTCATGCGCTCACGCTCCTCGCGCTGGGCAAGGTACTCGCGCGCACGATTGAAAGTGCAACTATCCCTAGGTGGTTTTGGTGATTCATAACAACATATAGCTCATTGAGCTAATGCTATTCCAAGATGAACATTTCAGGAAAGCTCAATGAATGGCATGGCATGGATGATGAAAGTGGATCCCTCAAAATGCTAATAACAAAGGATTGGCTCAAGCTCAAAAGCTCAAGACTCTTCATTTTATATTTTAGTGATTCAAGATCACATTGAGTCTATAGGAAAAGCCAATACTATCAAGGAGGGATGAGGTGTTTCTTAATGAGCCTCTTGCTTCATGTGCTTAGTGATATGCTCCAAAACCCTTAGCTACTTTCTCACATCCACATATGACCTAAACCTAAAGCCAAAATAGGTCTCACCGATTCTTCCTACCCGGCGCCATCGAGTTTTGATGTCATAGCCACTGCCACAAATCCTAGGCAATTCGGTTCTACCGATAGGGATCTCGGTCTCACCGAGATGGGATTGTAATCTCTCTGTTTCCTTTTCGTAACTTTTCGGTCTCACCGAAAGAGCGGATCGGTCCCACCGAGATTGCAATGTAAACTTTCTGTTTCCCTTTCGTAACGTTTTGGTCTCACCGAAAGAGCGAATCGGTCCCACCGGGTTTACCTGACCAACTCTCTGGTTAGCTAATTACCAAAATCGGTCTCACCGAGTTTGTGTAATCTGTCTCACCGAGATTACGTTATTCCCTAACCCTAACCATATCGGTCCTACCGAGATGCAAGTCAGTCCCACCGAAAACCCTAACGGTCACTAGGTTTACTAAAATCGGTCTGACCGAGTTTGTTGATTCGGTCCTACCGAGATTGGTAAATTGTGTGTAACGGTTAGATTTTGTGTGGAGGCTATATATACCCCTCCACCTCCTCTTCATTCGTGGAGAGAGCCATCAGAACAAACCTACACTTCCAACTTACCATTTCAGAGAGAGAGCCACCTACTCATGTGTTGAGACCAAGATATTCCATTCCTACCATATGAATCTTGATCTCTAGCCTTCCCCAAGTTGCTTTCCACTCAAATCATCTTTCCACCAGATCCAAATCCTATGAGAGAGAGAGTTGAGTGTTGGGGAGACTATCATTAGAAGCACAAGAGCAAGGAGTTCATCATCAACGCACCATTTGTTACTTCTTGGAGAGTGGTGTCTCCTAGATTGGCTAGGTGTCACTTGGGAGCCTCCGACAAGATTGTGGAGTTGAACCAAGGAGTTTGTAAGGGCAAGGAGATCGCATACTTCGTGAAGATCTACCGCTAGTGAGGCAAGTCCTTCGTGGGCGGCGGCCATGGTGGGATAGACAACGTTGCTACTGCGGACCCTTCGTGGGTGGAGCCCTCCATGGACTCGCATAACTGCTACCCTTCGTGGGTTGAAGTCTCCATCAACGTGGAGGTACGATAGCACCACCTGTCGGAACCACGCCAAAAACATTCCGTGTCTCCAATTGCGTTTGAATCCTCCAAACCCTTCCCTTTACTTTCTTGCAAGTTGCATGCTTTAATTTCCGCTGCTCATACACTCTTTGCGTGCTTGCTTGAATTGTGTGATGATTGCTTGACTTGTCCTAAGATAGGTAAAATCTGCCAAACTCTAAAACTGGGAAAAGGCTAAGTTTTTTAATTGGTCAAGTAGTCTAATCACCCCCCTCTAGACATACTTCAAGGTCCTACAAGTGGTATCAGAGCTTGGTCTCCATTTGCTTTGATTTCCATAGCTTTTGGTGGTCATAGCCATGGTTTCACAACCTAGGAGAGTATGGCGTCTAGCGAGGGGAATTATCACCGTAGAGGTCCTTACTTTGATGATACTAATTTTGCTAGTTGGAAGCATAAGATGAAAATGCATATTCTCGGACATAACCCCGCCGTTTGGGCAATTATTTGTATTGGCTTGCAAGGCGAATTCTTTGATGGGAGAGAGCCGAACCGTGAAGCTAATGCTGAAGAAATTAAGATGTTGCAATACAACGCTCAAGCTTGTGATATCATCTTCAACGGATTGTGCCTCAAGAATTCAACAAAATCAGCCGCCTTGAGAATGCAAAGGAAATCTGGGATACTTTGATTGATATGCATGAAGGTACCGAATCATCAAGGAATCCAAGTTGGATGTGCTCCAAAGTCAGCTTGACAAGTTCAAAATGAAGGATGGTGAAGGTGTCGCTGAAATGTACTCTAGGCTTGCACTTATCACAAATGAGATTGCCGGCTTAGGGAGTGAAGTGATGACCCATGATTCATCATCAAGAAGATCCTAAGAGCATTGGATGGAAAGTATGATACCGTGTGCACATTGATTCGAACGATGCCAAACTACAAAGATCTCAAGCCAACGGAAGTCATTGGAAGAATTGTTGCTCATGAGATGTCACTTAAGGATAAGGAGGAACTTCACAACAAGTCAAGTGGTGCTTACAAAGCCTCAAGTGAAGCCCCCACATCATCAAGTGAGAAACACACCTTCAATGAAGAATTGAGCTTAATGGTGAAGAACTTCAATAAATTCTACAAGAGTAGAAGCAAAGAAAGAAGCTCCAAGTCAAGGTCTTATAATGACAAAAGATCTTCTAGTCGAGAGTGAAATTGCTATAATTGTGGGAGACCCGGACACTATTCCAATGAGTGTACGGCACCCTACAAAAGAAGAGAAGACTCTCCAAAAAGAAGAAGTAGAACAGAAGAATCACCACCAAGAGAGAGAAGGAGTAGAGACGATCGTTATGAACAAAGACCCTCACGGAGAAGCAAGGATTCAGAAAGGAAGGACAAGTCATCAAAGAGCTACACAAAACGAAGACATCAAGCTCATGTTGGTGAATGGGTATCCGGCTCCGACTCCGACCATCACTCCGAGAGAAGCTATCACTCCGACTCCGAATACACTCAGGATGAAGGTGTTGCCGGTCTAGCACTTGTGTCAACCAACTCCTACGACATATTTGAATCACCAAATGAAGGAATTGGAAGATGCTTCATGGCCAAAGGTCCAAAGGTAACACATCCTGAGTATGTTGATTTCAATAGTGATGAAGATGACTTGCTTGTGGATGATGATTTACTTGTTAACAACTCTAGTGATGAATACTATGATGAAACATCAATTAATCATGCTAATCAAGCTGAAACGATTGACAATGATAAGGAGAAAATTGAGCGTCTAACTAAAGAACTAAACACTCTTAAGTTAGCTCATGAAACTATCTTTGAAGATCATCGAGAACTTTTAAGGGCTCATGACAAGTTACGCTTTGAAAAGCTCAATCTTGAGCAAGAGCATGAGTTCTTAAAAGCAATCAATGATGATCTTCGTAAGAAAAGTTCTTCTTACATTGCCAAGCGTTTACTCTTATCTACTTACATGCCTCTAGTCAAGTCTAGTAACAAGATCAAGAAAGATTCTTCCTCTAGTAGTAACAATGATAATGTCAAATCCAATATTGTTGCTTCTAGTAGTTCTCTTGATTCCACTAATGATTCTCTTAGCCAAGTTACACTTGAGCAAGAAAATAGCTTATTGAAGGGAATTATAGAGAAAGGTCTATACAATAGCCTTGCAGGGAGTAAGCAATTCGAGGAAATTGTACGCAAGCAAGGAAGGCACCGGAAGAATCAAGGTGTTGGTTTTGAACGAAAGTTCAATGCCAATGGAGTTGAGTGGGAAGAAGATCAATACCCCAAGACAAAGTTTGTTCCTCAACAAGAGAAGTATGATCCTACTTCCTTCAAGGGAACTCAAGCACAAGATGATCTTCCACCACAAGACCACAAGAACAAATGCAAGGACAAGCTTCAAGAAGAGATTGATGCATTTTAAGAGGCACCTAAGGTCTCGGTCAAGTGGATTCCCAAGACTACGTCAAGTTCTACCTCATCAAGTACAACTACAACTCCAAGGATTCCCATCAAGATGATGTGGATCCCGAAGAAGAAGAACTAGAGAGTTCTTGAGGTGACTCTGCCAACATATTTCATTCATATCATTATGGCAAGGACAAGTGCAATCAACTTCCATATCTTGCACTAGTTTAAGGAGTCACAAACCCTCATGTTGGTAAGGCAAGGGACAAGGTAACCTAATGATTTCATGGACATCATTTTGTGTGTGCATCACTCTATGTCTATGGATATACTTGCTTGTTCCTTGTGGGACTAACCCATGTAGGTATTGAAAGTGCAACTCACTCCAAAGGATTGCTCCAAAAGATCTACATCAACATTGAGCATCCACATCTTCAACACCTACATGAAGTCATCATCGACAAAACCCAAGGTTAGTTCATCCCTCTTAGGGGGGATCTCACATCTAGGGGGAGCTTAACTCTAAGAATGAGTCAAAGCAACTCTAATGATGTGAACACATAAATGCTTTATGTAAAAGTGGTAACCCCACTTGAGCTTAAACGATGAGTATGACCTATGATCAAATGTCTATCATTTGACTCCTAAGTCAATATACTCATATATAGATGACCTAGTCATCGCCAATTGTTTGGTAGATGCTAGAATTGGTTGTGCATGCTTTGCCACATATTTCATTTGCGATCTTATTGTGTGAGCATGTTGGTTGCATACTTTACTCATTCGAGGACATCCACTTGTTGTTTTGATTGATTGGCTTCTTTTCTTTGGCCAAGTGGATGGACAAGAATGCCTAAGAACCTTCTCTAGCTATCTATGCTTTTCTCGTCTCAAACTCTATTCATGCTACATCACAAAATTTGATCAAGTCAGATTCGAACCACTCAGGTGAGGAGCACTTTCGAGTCCCCGATTCGTCATAGACTTAAACTTCAAAACTTCTTTGTGATTCTCGATTAGACCGATTCCTCCATTTCGGTCTTACCGAGATCACTAAGTCGGTCTAGGTTTTCAATATCGGTGCAACCGATTTGAACTCTTCAGTCACACCGAGTTGCAATAACTGCATACGCTTTGCATCTCGGTGCCACCGAGTTGTTCCACTCGGTCACACCGACAGGGTCGGGCTATATATAATCACGGGCAAAATTTTGGAAATTTCTCCAAACCTCTTCGCCCGCGCAATAGCTCGCTCTGCCTCCGTGGTCTCTGGATCGTCTCCTCGTCGCCAGCCGCCTCCTGTCGCTGGTCTCCGCCGCCGTCAACGGAATTCAACCTCATTGCCGTCAGCCAGAAGCGAGTCTCCGCCGAACTAGGGTATGGACTCGATCACGGTGCTTTCCTCGTCCGATTCTCAAAGACATTGTGATCTTATTGATTCTTGCCACGATTGAAACACTCCTATCCAGTCAATGCAATCCTTAGAATAGTTTTGATTCGAAAATTTAGGGTTAGGTTTCCGCCGAAACCATCTCGGACCCACCGAGTTGAAAAACTCGGTCCCACCGATTTGGCATATGCCATTGCACTAGTGAGACTCGGTCTGACCGAGAATTTCTAATCAGTGAGACCGATTTTAGGACTTTGTGAAACCCTAGTAGACTCGGTGCCACCGAACTATGACTCGGTCTGACCGAGTTCATCAGTTTAGGTTCCAAAACTGCTTTGGTATCACCGAGTTTGAAAATCGGTTGATCCAAAATGCTTTTTGTGGAAAAGTAAAACTGAATTTTTTAGTCATTCTTTTGCAAAAATCTCTGCATTTTGTGATGCTCATCCACTCTACCTCATCTATAACTCTTCACTGTGGTCAGCAGTCGGTGTTTGCAGCATGTCGCACCAGAGTGACAAATGTAATGTGTAAGAGGAGCAGGTGAACATGAGTGAGGGCACTAGTCCCTCCTGCTCTTCAGATGAAGGCAGCAGGAGCACCCCAAGCAATTTGCCTAAAGCTGCCACCAGGCAAAGGAAGAAGAAAACCTCAGATTCTGAAGATGGGGATTATAGGGCAGAAGAGGATGAGGCAACCTCCAAGAAGGCAAGGTTTCAAAAGGAGTATGGCTCAGCACATAGCACAAAGCCTGGACTCAATAGGAAGGTTCCTACCCAGAGGGCACCTATGCCAAAGGTTAGAGCATCAACTCAAATTCCTGAAAAGCCTGATCCCAAAGAGCCAGCTGCTGCTGAAGATAAGAAAAGGAAAGGAAGGGTCAAGAAGACCACAATCAGAGTTATTGGGAAGCCTTCCATGATGAAAGAGGAAGAAGAGATTGCTGCACCAGCACCAAAGGCACCAAAGCTTATGGGTGATGCTATAAGATCAGGGGCTGCCACATCTAAGCCCAAGGAAGCACCCAAAGCTGGCCCCAAGGCCAAGTCTGCACCAAAGAGGAATACCAGAGTATTCCAAATCTTGGGAAGAACAAGGCCCCAAAGGTTCGAGGTTGCCGATGAAGTAGATGAAGAAGGACAAGTTTTGAGGAAGCTCAAGCCCAAGATACTGCATCACAATGATGCCCATCCCGTGGTGACGACATGAAGATCAGAAGAGACAATGGGTTGAGGCTATGGAGGATGACAGATCCATATGCCACAAGGAGAAGAACTGATGTGGACTAAATCTCACCAAGGAACATCAGGACTTTTATGAGACTATTCTGCTGGATAAGAAGCCCATATTGTGTGATATGAGGTGGGTCGACTGGACCTACATGAAAGAAAATGTAGAGCACTATCCTGGAGTGCAAGACAATTTTATTCTTTGTTGGAGTTGCAGACTTCGTTGGGCAAAAGATCACCAACTGGAACGATGAACTTATCATGCAGTTCTACTCCACAACACACTTTTATCCAGATGTCAGGATAGTGTGGATGTCTGAAGGTACAAGGTACTAGTCAACTATTGAGGAGTGGGCAAAGCTGATAAATTCCCCAAAGGAAAATGAAGATGACCTGGATGTATATGCCAAGAAGAAAATGGACCACAATTCCATGGCACACATGTACAAGGAGATCCTGCATACGACCATTGAGACACATAAGTTTGGATCAGTCCACTTCCTTCCGCTGTATGCCAACTATCAATCGCATCTTAAGGCATACTCTACTGCCTAAGTCTGGTGACCACAACATGATTAGAGGGCATGCAATAAAAATGTTGCATTTGTTTGATGTGCCACAGAAATTCAAAGTCATGAGCCTTATGGTTGAAACCATTAAGAGGACTGCAGCTGACCAGAAGAGAAGTTGTGGATATGCCCCTCAGATCCAGGAGTTGATTAACTCAAAGACGATGGGCACATGCAAATATCTATTGGATAAAGAACATTTTCCAATTTATCCAGACTTTGTGGACAATGAGGTTGTCATGAATGAGAATGATTCATCGTCAGTTCAAGCACAAGAGAAGAAGGAGAAGGCAAGGAAGGAGAAGGTTGCCAGGATGCCAACTCAAGAGGAGGCATCTGAGTATTTCTTGAAGAACAAGCAGGAGCAACTTGGATACTTAATAGCATCAACACTGAGGATTGAGAAGGGATTGGCCACCCTCACTCAAAATCAAGAGAGCTTGGAAAGAATCATGGAACAAAAGTTCTATGACTTAGATGTGAAAGTAACTGAGATTCATCTGTGGAGCAACTACAGGATGACATGCAGGAGAGGAAGGGCAAAACAACAACTGATGCATTTGCCAGAGTGCCTAGAGCCTAGAGGTCATCTGGCTGTGCTAGTTCCTCGACACGAGCCACTTCATCTGCACCAGCTACAGCCTCAAGGCCACCAGCTCCAAAGACCTACACCAGCTCCAGCTCCATCTACTTCAACTGAAGCTTTCGTCCTCGGCGCTATCCGGGCACCACCACCTGAAGATCAAGCCTGAGAGTCGATCTAGCACTATGCATTTTCTATCAACTTTTTGGTATAGATCATAGGCTTCGAGAGAGAGAGTGTTGCTTTTGTTCTCTCTTGATTTGGTGGTTTTTAAACTTGTTTGCTTTCGATTGCTTGAGATACTATGTTTGTGAGACATTCATGATCATGTGTTTGATCATAAGCTACACTTATGCATGTTTGATGATATTATGTTATCTATCCTATGTGATCATTCACTGTGCTTGGTGATGAGTGCATGTATTCAATCCGTATCATTTTGAGCGCCCCACCAAGATGTATGTGACATGGAAGAGTAACCCATGAGCCTAATTCCTTGTGCATTTGCAGTCCAAAGCAAATCGTAAACTATGCACAAATTTAGGGGGAGCTCTTGCTTATCACATACTTCTCAAAGCGATGATGTTTTTCAATCTTATTATCATTTGTCAAAGCTTTGATCTATATGTTGTCATCAATTACCCCACAGGGGGAGATTGAAAGTGCAACTATCCCTAGGTGGTTTTGGTAATTCATAACAACATATAGCTCATTGAGCTAATGCTATTTCAAGATGAACATTTCAGGAAAGCTCAATGAATGGCATGGCATGGATGATGAAAGTGGATCCCTCAAAATGCTAATGACAAAGGATTGGCTCAAGCTCAAAAGCTCAAGACTCTTCATTTTATATTTTAGTGATTCAAGATCACATTGAGTCTATAGGAAAAGCCAATACTATCAAGGAGGGATGAGGTGTTGCTTAATGAGCCTCTTGCTTCATGTGCTTAGTGATATGCTCCAAAACCCTCAGCTACTTTCTCACATCCACATATGACCTAAACCTAAAGCCAAAATCGGTCTCACCGATTCTTCCTATCCGGCGCCACCGAGTTTTGATGTCATAGCCACTGCCACAAACCCTAGGCAAATCGGTTCTATCGATAGGGATCTCGGTCTCACCGAGATGGGATTGTAATCTCTTTGTTTCCTTTTCGTAACTATTCGGTCTCACCAAAGGAGCGGATCGGTCCCACCGAGATTGCAATGTAAACTTTATGTTTCCCTTTCGTAACATTTCAGTCTCACCGAAAGAGCGAATTGGTCCCATCGGGTTTACGTGACCAACTCTCTGGTTAGCTAATTACCAAAATCGGTCTCACCGAGTTTGTGTAATCGGTCTCACCGAGATTACATTATGCCCTAACCCTAACCATATCGGTCCTACCGAGATGCAAGTCTGTCCCACCGAAAACCCTAACGGTCACTAGGTTTACTAAAATCGGTCTGACCGAGTTTGTTGATTCGGTCCCACCGAGATTGGTAAATTGTGTGTAACGGTTAGATTTTGTGTGGAGGCTATATATACCCCTCCACCTCCTCTTCATTCGTGGAGAGAGCCATCAGAACAACCTACACTTCCAACTTACCATTTCTGAGAGAGAGCCACCTACTCATGTGTTGAGACCAAGATATTCCATTCCTACCATATGAATCTTGATCTCTAGCCTTCCCCAAGTTGCTTTCCACTCAAATCTTCTTTCCACCAGATCCAAATCCTATAAGAGAGAGTTGAGTGTTGGGGAGACCATCATTTGAAGCACAAGAGCAAGGAGTTCATCATCAACTCACCATTTGTTACTTCTTGGAGAGTGGTGTCTCCTAGATTGGCTAAGTGTCACTCGGGAGCCTCCGACAAGATTGTGGAGTTGAACCAAGGAGTTTGTAAGGGCAAGGAGATCGCCTACTTCGTGAAGATCTACCGCTAGTGAGGCAAGTCCTTCGTGGGCGACGGCCATGGTGGGATAGACAAGGTTGCTACTTCGTGGACCCTTCGTGGGTGGAGCCCTCCATGGACTCGCGCAACCGTTACCCTTCGTGGGTTGAAGTCTCCATCAACGTGGAGGTACGATAGCACCACCTGTCGGAACCACGCCAAAAACATCTGTGTCTCCTATTTGCGTTTGAATCCTCCAAACCCTTCCCTTTACTTTCTTGCAAGTTGCATGCTTTAATTTCCGCTGCTCATACACTCTTTGCATGCTTGCTTGAATTGTGGGATGATTGCTTGACTTGTCCTAAGATAGCTAAAATCTACCAAACTCTAAAACTAGGAAAAGGCTAAGTTTTTAATTGGTCAAGTAGTCTAATCACCCCCCCTCTAGACATACTTCAAGGTCCTACAACGACGTCAGACGTTGGGTTGATCCCGTCGACGTGTACGGTCGTATGTGCCATGGATGCCCGTGAGCTAACGAACGTGCCATATTCACGTCTATAAAAGAAACCATACAGGATGCAAAGCATGTTCGGAAAATGAAAGCGCAAGAACTAAAAGTAAACGCAGTTAGCAACAACTTATTATAGTTGCAGGCCATCAAGTAAGACATCGGAGAGACAACAGAAACACAAATACAACAACGACTGGCTTGGCGAGCATGGCAGTTCAAGCGGGGTGATCGGGCTGGGCGTATAGAGCTTCAGGTTCCAAAAGCCCAAGCACCTCGGTGGCGTCGCAGGTGCAGAGTATTGTGCGTCCGACGTTCGTGATTGGAGCCATGAGAGGGTGATGTAGACCAAATGTCAAACGGAGTGTATGGATGTTGGGTGAAGTGGATGATGAAGGCCGTGGCAATGGCCCCGAGGCCCCAAGGCTGCCCACAGACATCTAACCAGTGTCAGTAGAAAAACACCGAGACTAAAAAAAATAGAGGCAAACAGCGGGTTGTCTAAAAAAAACTAGACAGACATCGGTAAAAATATGAGTTTTTTGAAAGTAAAACATCCTCTTTATTTATTAGTAATAATGGTTACATCATCTATAAGAAAATTTACAATATCGTTCAAAGGTTCCTCAAACCAATCCCGTGTCTCAGAAAATTTAGCTACTCTAGCAATTTCATGAGCTACTTTATTTGCCTTCCTATTACAATATTCAAATCTAACCAACGGAAAATCACCAGACATAAAACAACAATCATCAAACACAGCTGCCGCCGCTCCCGCTGTATGTCCTCCATTCTTTATCGTGTCAATTACTTCCATATTGCCGGAGTTAATAGCAAGTCGGTTGCTTCCCTCCTTTTGTGGAAGTAATTAGCCAAAACGTAGTGCGATACCTTATTATGCATAAGACGTGAAATCCTATTTAGCACCGGTTGCCTTTCCTAGATTTAGTCGGCTGGCCCATCTACGCAAACAAGTTTCCATGAAACTCTCAAACAGTTTTGGGAAGCTTCCGGTCTCGGTTTTTTGATACTGGTTTTTTTTGCCCGGTTTTCTTTTTCCTTTTTTCATTTTTTCTCTTTTGTTTTTCATTCAAATGCATAAAAAAACCAAAATCGTGAATTTTTCGAATTCATAAAATATTTTCAAATTTGTGAAAATTTTCAAATTTTACGTATTTTATAAAGTTGTGAATTTCTAAAATTTAATGAACATTCCTGAAATTCTTGAACTTCTTTCAAATATATGAACATTTCCAAATTCTGAATTTTTTTAAAAACCATGAATTCCCTTCAAATTCATGAACTTCTTAAAAAGTCAGAAATTTTTTAAAAATTCATGAACTTATTCCAAATTTGTGAACTTTTTCAAACTAACGAACATTCTTCAAATTTACAAACATTGTTTAAATTCACATTTTATACAAGAAGTATATATTTCAAATTTAATGAACATTCTGTTCTGGGTTTTTTCGATACTATTTTTAGCCCACTTTTTCTTCTTTCATTGTTTCATTTCTTCTTTTGTTTTTCTTTCAAATGCATGACCTTTTTATCAAATCCACAAACTTTTTGACATTTGCGAACTATTTTCAATTTTTGTGTGTTTTTTTTTCAAATCATGCACTCCTTCCATATTCTTGAATTTACAAAATTTAATGAACATTTCTCAAGTACTATTTAATGAACTTTTTCATATTTATTCCTTTTCCAAATTCTTGAACTTCTTTCAAATTCATGAACTTTTTAAAAATACAAAACTTTTTAAATGTTTATGAAGTTATTCCAATTTTTTGAAATTTTATCAAACTCAAGATTTTTTTTTTCAAATTTACGATCATTTTTAAAAACCCGCATAAAAAATGTATTTTGAGAAATTCAACAATTTTTAAAATTTTGTTTTTGTATAAAATTGGGTGCCTCTTTTATTCCAGAATGAACACCAATTTTTTTTTTGACGGTGAGCTAGCGAGCGAGGTGGCCGACAAGCGGGGCGAGCGGAGCCAAGTGATGAGCCTAGCGGGCCAGCACATGTGTTGTCATGCACAAGCGCCGGTTGCCGAACAAGTGCCTAAGGATTGGGAGGAGGTCACGGCAAATCTTATGCGGCACCCATTATAAGCAATTGCGCAAACAGGCGCACACCACCTCTCACTCCATCGATGCAGCATGGGCCAGCCCATTAGAAGGCGTATGAGGGAGTTCCATTGCTGGTTTTGTGAAGCTTCCGAGTTGTTTGTTTCATTTTCCATTTGTTTTTTATGGACCTGTTTTGTCTAGTTTCTTCTTTCTTTTTTCCGTTCTTATTTTCTATTTTGTTTTTTATTTTCTCTTTTATCTTTTTTAATGAATTTTTGGAAATCGATGATTTTTCTCATTTTTTGTGATTTTGTTTTCAAATTTTATGAAGATTTTTCACCTTTTTGAACGCTTTTCAAAATTGATGAAAATTTTCAGATTTGTCAACGTTTTAAAAATCGATGAACTTTTTAAAAAATTTGGTGAACTTTTTTGCAAAACTGATAAACTTTTTTTCAAAACAATGAAACTTTTTATCAAAATTGATGAACTAAAAAAATCGATGAACTTTTCTAAAAAAATTGAACTTCTTCCAAAATGGATGATTTTTTTTTTCAAATTGCAGAAGTTTTTCTGTTTTTTTAGAAGTCAGTGGTTAAAAGGTCAAACGTTATGTTCTCAAGGGTGAGCCCTTCCCACGAACCAATGAGCTAGTGAAGAAAGCGAGTGAACCTGACGGATTGAGCGAGTGTTGTGCTGAATGGGCTGGCCAATTGATCATGTGCGTGGGCGCCAAGAAGCTCAACGACACCTCCTGGACCGCCAAGGGCCTTGATTGGGGGTCCAAGGAGAAGGTGCAGATCCTGCAAAAACGCATCACGAACATGATAGGCAAAAACACCGGTCTCACAAACGTGATCCAGGTGATGCTCTTCCGCCGCACTCTTCCCTGCCAACTCCGTGCCTCTCACATGTGGGATTTCAATCCAGAAGAACCACAGACCTTGAAGCACTTCTTCGGCACCACACACGAAGATATATGGAAGCAGCTTTTCAAGGCCCAGAAGAGTTGGCCAATGAAGACCGAGGACATCGGACTCGACATCGAGAACCCGGCCTCAACGGTAAGCATAGTCTTTCCAAAGATCTATCCGGCCGATACTTCAAGTATAGTGAAGATTATATCGCATGTCTTCCATACAGGGATGGACGACAAAGGCGGAGCGGATCAACTGTCCGGCGCCAGTGCCGGAGAACCTGGCCGCACCCCAAGTAACGAAGATGTTGGTCCCGGCGCCATAGCAGGCGCCGGAGAAGAAAGCCAAGAAGAAGAAGGGCAAAGAGGCCAAGGGCATCCCCCGACACAAGGGTCCTTCGGACACAATGTCCGGAGAGACTAAAGCCCTGTCCTTCCACGAGGGAGACGAGGAAGAAGAAGAGGAGGAGGAGGTGGAAAGCGACTCCCCTCATAAGGGGAGGAAGAAGAAGAGGGCGGCTTCCGAAGACCCGAAGGGGGATGTGCCGAAGAGAGGGAAAGTGATCCTCCAGGACAGTTCGGACTCAGATGCCGAACCGGTCCCCAAAAAGCCTCCTAGGGTGAAGCCCCTGGCCGAATTGTAAGTATTCAGACACTCACTGCTTATCTTCGGCCTTTCCATTATGTAAGTTATTTTGCTATGTGTCTTTAAGCCACCCCCCCCCCCCCGCGAGCTCCCGCAAACTCCATTATCATAGGGGAACTCTCTGCCGCCCAAGCTGGCAGAGAGCAAGACGCTGCCACGAGCCCCCTCACCTATCACCATGGATGACACCGAGGTGTTGTCCCAAAGGACATCTCCTGGTTGAGGGGGTGCGGACGAGGCTGTCGAGAAAGCTCCTAAGGTTAACACCTCGGTCGCCGAAGACCTAGGGGAGGCGACCCCTATGACAACTGACGGCGAAGACCCCCAACAATTCGGGCCCCAGCGGACACCATTCTGGAGACCAATGTGGCTCTGGGATCGGGTGAGAGCCCCCTTTGAAAGAGGGGGGAGGAGCAGCAGCTCCATTGGTGACCTCCACCAATCCAAAGGCGCCCAAAGCTCTTCCATCATGAGGAAGACCGCACCCTGATGGGTGCGCTGGTGGAGAAGGTTCAGTCTGCAAAAAGCGGACTGCACGAAGCCTTCACCAGCCTACTGATAGGCTTTGAGGTATCCGATGTAATGTTCTAAAAACTTTTCATATAGAGGAATATATCTGTGTACAGACAGTAGCCCCTAAGGCTCTGTTCGAGTTTTGGAAGAAACCGGACAGAGGATCCATATAGTATTCGGGAATGTTAACATGCTGCTCTGTTTTTGTGACAGGCTTCCCTGTTGGCGGCAAATGCCCAGGCTGCAGAAGTTTCCGAACTCAATCGGAAGCTTTAGGTGGCTGATGAGGAGATCGGCCGCATTAACAAGCGGTTCGACGAAACGCAGGGTTTGCGTATAATGCTTTAAAGGTTGAATTTTATATCAGAAGTGATATGCATATTTTGAGATTAGCTCATAGAATGCTTTTGATTATGATAATAGTTGGGGCGGCCGAGGTCGAGACCCTCAAAGGTGCCCTCGCACAGGCCCAGAAGGAGGCAGAGGCGAGTAAGGCAACCGCTGAGAAAGCGGCTGCTGAACTGGAGGCCGAGTAGGTAGCCCGCCGCCAACATGAAGCTCGGGTGGCTGAAGTCGAGCAGGAGCTGAAGGATCCCATCAGCAAGTGCTAGACTTTAGAGCTGAAGACTTCGGCCCAGTCCTACGAGCTTGCCAAGGCTCTCGGTGATGCCAAAGCGGCGCGAAGCGAGTCCCGGAGCGCTCGCGAAGAGATCCAACAAGTGAAGCAGATAGCGGCTGGTAAGGCCTTTCTTTTGGAAAGTATCTTCGGAGATCAGAGGTACGCTTTGCTCACACGAGTGTGGAGTTCTCCAGGCGCGTTTGCGGATCTTCCGAAGAGTATCGCCAATGCCGCACAGTTCTTCTGAGCCCAGGAGGGGAACTCGACGGAGAAGTTGTTCTGGTCGCAATATCTTGCGCCGGAACACCTGCTACTTCTGAACGACTAGCTGAAGCACCTGACGGAGCTTCATAGGGTGGCTGGCCTGGCCATGAAGGATTTAATAGTCCAACTTTGGCCAGCCGAGCAAGTTCCTAGCAGCTACTTCGGCCTGGTTAAGCGGCTTGTCAATGCGCGGCCCCAGATTGACGCTATAAAGCGTTCGGCCTGCATAGAGGGTGCCCGGATGGCCTTTGCCCATGTCAAGATGCAATGGGAGAATATGAAGGCCACCGATGTGGCGACCGCAGGCCTGCCCGAAGGCAAAGGTCATCGGAAGCCGGAGAGGTACTTCGACGACGTCCTAAAAGGGGCCTGAATAGTAGAGGGCCAATGTTCTAAGGACGTTATATTTGATTAGATGTGTTCGGGTTGTAAAAAACTATGTTATGAACCCATGCATTTGATATATCTATGTTTGCGCCTTTTATTTGAAGCGATTTTTCCTCATGTGCGGTAGTTTTGTATTTCTGAAAGGTGCTAGTCGTCGGCTTCAGCCCCCATGTAGATGCTACAGGGGTGTTCGGTATAACGCGTGACCACGCTTTATCCAACGTCTTGGTCCATAAAGGAGGTGTCCGCGAGATGAACCAGGCAATCAGACTATGCAGCTTTATTACTTTCACTTAGCCATAGGAGTTCCCGGTTACGGTGGGTGGTCGGGGGCCGAGCGATGTGCGTTCCTCTCATACACGTACATGCGTGGGTGCGAGGTGTTGGGCTCTAACTGAACCCAAGCGAGGCGTTCGCCATCGAACCCGGCGATTACCTTTGCAGTGCACGCGTTACTGAACCCGAGCGATCGATCAATCTGGCTGTTAACTGAAGCCGATCGAGCGATTCCTTCGCTACTGCTGCTAATTGAAGCCGATCAAACCTGCTGCCTCCTTCCCTTGATGAACAGTGAGCGTTGTTGGGGGGTTGGATGAACAGGACCCCATGGTATTGCCGCTGGATGAACAGGATCCCGATCAATCAAGCCGGTTGGGGTGGATGAACAGGACCCCGTGGAGGGCTGGATGAATAGGACGACACCGTGGAGGGCTGGTTGAACAGTAGCCGGTGGAGGGATGGATGAACAGTAGCTCGTGGAGGGGTTGTTGAATAGGAGCCCGTGGAGAGGGCTGGTTGAACAGTAGCCGGTGGAGAAGCGGTGGAGGCTAGATGAACAGGAGCCCGTGGACGAACAGTGGCTGGTGGAGGCAGGAGGGGAGACGCCGTGGATGAACAATCACAGGTGGAGGCTGAGGAGGTCGACGGTGGATGAACAGTAGCCCGTGGAGGCTGGAGCGAGGTCGGCGGTGGAGATGAACAGTATCCCGTAGAGTCCCGTTTTACGGTACGTCACACCCCTCCGATGAACAGGACCCCCGTTTCGACCGTAGCGCTCCAACACAAGTCCGTTTCCTCCATTTTGAGGTATGCCGCACCCCTCCCAATCAACAGGATCCCGTTTCGATCGTAGGAGGTCCAAGAGAAGTCCGTTTCCTCCGTTTTGCGGCACGCCAGACCCCTCCCGATGAACAGGATCGCATTTCTACCGTGGCCAGTCGAACACAAGGCCTTTTCCTCCGTTCTGCGGTACGCCAGGCCTCGTTTCGATCAGCTGTTCTATCCAAGCCGGTTGGCTCCCGATGAACACGACGCATTCCGACCCAGTCGGTTGCCTCCCGACGAACAGGACACTGTCTCTCCGTTCCGAAGCCGGTTCGCTGCCCGATAAACAGGACGCTGTTGCTGCCGTCTGTAGCCTCTCCATGTACACAAGGCCTGGCCATCCGTATATATATGCACGAGTACACGCTCAAGACCCCGCACGTTCGCGACTAGAAAGACAACACTACGTACGCTTTGACCAGGTGGGTCCTAGCGGTCAGGGAGGATAAGGACACATTTCCTTGCATGCGAAGATATAGCTGCTCGGTCCCAGTTGTCACGGGGAGGAATCGTTTTTATTTTGCGAGTAATAAGGAGGCACTTCCTTGTGTTTGAAGATGTAGCTGGTGGGTCCAGCTGTCAGCCTCACCGCCTAAAGTCCTCTTCTGATGGCTGTCCTCCATTGACCATGTTGACCACGCCGCGCCGAGAGCACCAAGGCGGTGGACGACGGCGAGGCCTAGGAAGGGAACAACGCGGAGGTGGGGAAGACACAGCAGTGGATGCCCACGCGGAGGGGAGTACGTGGGTTGACTACTTCGGTTGCGGTGTGAGGCTACCGTCGCCGGAGAATAACAGGAGGTGTGGGTGAGTATAGAGGGATGGCATGGCCAGCGGTGGCAGCACAGTCGGACATAGGAGGCAGGAGCAGGCGGCATGGCCAGCGCTCGTATGGGCGGCTGGAGCAAGAAGACCAGAAATTGAAGAAGCACGACGGCCATTGGATGGACATTGTACGGTCACTTCAGCTAGAATCATTTATATTGACTAAGCTGACAAAGCCCATGGTACGCGTCAACTTAGTAGGCCCATAGGCCAGCCTCCGAAATGGTGCGCCCCAGAAGTCAGGGGGAGGAATTATTTTTTGGGCGGCTGAATCAAGAATATCCGAGATTGAAGAAGAAACATGACATCCGTTGGATGGACATTCAACGGCCACTGCTGCTAGAACTATGTGTTGATTATAAGTTGACAAAGCCTTGCATACGCGTCAACTTAGTTTTTTTAGGGGATGCGTCAACTTTGTAGGCCCACAAGTGTGTGGCAGAGAACATATAGCCCATTTGCGATTTGTTAGAATGCACAACCCATTTTTGAATTCTAATGGAATTTACTACAGCTCAATTACAGTTTGTTAAAAGTACAACCCATTTTCTAACTAGGACAACGATTAATAATCTCAACCAACTGTTCAAAACAGAATTCGATAAAATTTCCCACATTTTGATTGGATCCGAAATATTTTTATCCCAAAATTTCTAGTCAGATTAAAAATAATTTCAGAATAAATTTATATTACGTAAAAATCCAACGAAATATTGCGCGCACAAAAGTTAATGAAATTAAAATTTTCAAAATCCAAAAATAATATTTTTTAATTAATTACGTGTTTGGTGCATTTTTTTATAGTTACTGCCAGTTTTTATAATTACATCCCATTTATTATTTCTTAAAGCCCATTTTCTTGTTAAGCCCTCCTAGGAAAGATTTGCAGCCCAGCGGGGCGGAGAATAACAAGTTGACCTTGCGTGGGTATTCCTCAAAAAAAAGTATAGCTAGGCTAGCCATTTTTTAGCTTGAAAAAAATTAATATCTGGGTTGGATATCTGTCCTGGGCTAGACGGGCCATAGCCCGCCCAGTTAATACCCTGCTCTCCTCTAAGCAACAACGAAAACATCGCTCAAGAAAAACTCAAAAACACAAATACTGCTCGAGCTGCTTGGTCCCAGCTGTCGGCCGCTCCTTGTCCAATTCTCTCGTTCATTGACTACATAGGTTGACAATGGTGTGGGACCGTGATGTCAGGAAACCAGGAAGAAGCAAAAAAATTATAGTTGTATATAATAAGGAGGCACTTGCGTACGTGCGGCTATGGCCCTGGTGGGTCCCCACTGTCATCCTCTCCAAGTAAAGTCATCTCCTCATTCCTCATGTCTGTTGACCATGTTGACAACGCGAGACGGCGGTGTCACGGCGAGCGCAACAACTCGAAGGATGACGGAGAGGGCCTCGCGGGCCCTACGGATGGTCAGATACAGCGCCCGCTGCTCATTCAGGAAGCCAGGATCATTGGGCCACATGTCCACAACGGCATTGTCGTTCGCTTGTTCGCCGGTGCCCGTTGAGGAGACAGAGGTTGCAGCATAGGTCCTCCTGCACTGGTAGCTCTTCCGCCATTAGGGCGTCGAAGTGCGTCCACACCTGCTCTATGGTGAACACGGCATGAACAGTGGCGCCGGCTCCTGGTTGGAAGCTACGTCCATCGTTTGATATTCGTCGCTTAGCTCTGCGAGCTCGCTGGCGAGCCAGCATGTCCGGCTGCTGGACCGACCCGCTGCCAAGCACGAGTCTGACCGCTCTGGCCCACCCAGACCGCCTCCCTCGCCCACGCGCACTTTCCGCCTGAAACGGTCACTGCCGCCCGCGCTGCTTCCCGATGCAGGCGGTTGCTCCGTGTTCAAAAGACACAAGTGTCGTCCATCCGTCTGTCTGCCGCCCATATTAATGATACGTGGTTGCCGAGGCGGCTACTCCAGCGCCACCCGTCCGTCCCTCCGCCGCCCGCCATTGCTATATAAACTGTTGCGCCGGCCATAGCCGCAGTCATCCGCCTCTGTTCCCTTTCTCCTGTCCACACCACTACTGCCCACCATGGCTTCCTCGCGCTCCAGCGCTCTTCAGGACGGGCGGGTGATGGACCACAAGGAGATGGCAGCCATTGCTGCCGACTGGCTGGCCGGCAGGCAGCCGAAGGACGACGACGTCCCAGTGGAGAACATTGTAGTTGACGATCCAGCGCCAACCCCCTTCTCCGCACCATCCTCGCTGGTGCATTGCACCATGACCATCGGCGAGGCCCGTGCCCAATACATGGACACGGTGAGGCAGAAGCGTCAGGAGCAGTTCCGGGAGGCACATGTCGACGCCGCCTACAACCACCATCTCCTCCAGAAGCACCTACAGGCGAAGGAGCAGATCACCGCGGAGTGGACGGAGTAGGAGGCACTGCTCGACTCGTACCTCTGCGCCCGCGAGAGCCGCCTCGAGTGCTGGCGGTACCGCATGCGGGTGGTGGAGGCCGCGCCCGCCTACAAAGAGGGCGATGAAACGGGCGAGGTGCTGTTTGGAGAGACCGAGGACAAGGCAGAGGACAATACTAGCTCCGACGAGTCCCCGCTACGCCGGCACCGAGGCGAAGGATTACGCAGGCTACCGCGAGGCCCTGCTCAGTTGAGGCCCCGCCGCGCCAACAATGAGGCAGAGGACATCGCCGGCTCCGCCGAGGCCCCACCCCGCCGGCACCGAAGCGGTGGACCTCGCCGGCTTCAGCGAGGCCCTACTCCGCCGAGGCCCCGCTGTTGGTGTCAAAACCGGCGGATCTCGGGTAGGGGGTCCCGAACTGTGCGTCTAAGGTTGATGGTAACAGGAGACGGGGGACGCGATGTTTATCCAGGTTCAGGCCCTCTCTATGGAGGTAATACCCTACTTCCTGCTTGATTGATCTTGATGAATATGAGTATTACAAGAGTTGATCTACCTCGAGATCGTAATGGCTAAACCCTAAAAGTCTAGCCTGTACGATTTATGATTATGATTGCCTCTATGGACCAAGCCCTCCGGTTTATATAGACAACGGAGGGGACTAGGGTTATACAAAGTCGGTTACAGAGAAAGGAATCTTCATATCCGGGCACCAAGCTTGCCTTCCACGCCAAGGAGAGTCCCATCCGGAATGGGGAGAGAGTCTTCGGTCTTGTATCTTCACAACCCATCAGTTCGTCCCACGTACCAGGCTTCAATGACGAGGTGTCATGCGCGTAGATCGTCTTCGGCATTGCAAGGCGGGTTCTTCCTCTGAATACTCCAAAACAGTCTTCGAATGCAACGAAAACGTGTTCGGCTCTGCAACACAAGTACCACACACAACCGCAGAGAGTATAATATTTCACGAGTCCAATCCGCTGACAACTTTTGTAGCGTGACATCATGTCTGCTCGGTCATTATTTTGAACCGTTTTCGTCGTGCCGTTCCATGTTTCGAGACACGGTTTTCATTGGCACGTCTTGTCGAAGCAGAGATCGTGTCCCCTTATTGCGGGATTTCTCATTAATACGGGCATTGGTAATCCAACCGTGCCGTCTGCACAGCCCTTGGGAATAGGTGAGTTTTGAGGTGAGTGGGGAGGCGCTTGATATTCACTGCCTTTATAAGGAGATAAGGATTCCTCTCTTTCACCCATGCCTTCTCTCTCTCTGCCCTCCCATTCTCGAGCTCCAGCGCCCAAGTCCTCATCTTTTCCGCCTCAAGAAAGCACCCGACCATGTCCGGATCTGGAGGGCAAGGCAAGTGGATGGCCTCCTCCGTCAGGGAGAAGGACATCACCAAGCTTCGGGAGGCCGGGTACCTGGCCAAAGAAATCGCCCACCGGCTTCCGGCCAAGGGGCAGATCGTCCCCACCCCGAAGCCCAACGAGAGGGTGGTGTTCATCCCCCACTTCGTCCACGGGTTAGGGTTTCCTCTCCACCCCTTCGTCCGCGGACTCATGTTCTATTACGGGTTAGATTTCCATGATCTAGCCCCAAACTCCTTCCTCAACATCTCGGCATTTATTGTCGTGTGCGAGGCCTTCCTCCGCATTCCACCCCACTTCAGACTGTGGCTTAAGATCTTCAACGTGAAGCCGAAGGTGGTGGATGGTCAACACGCAGAGTGCGGAGGTGCCATGGTGAGCAAGATGCCCAATGTCACATGGCCCAAAGGTACCTTCATGGAGACCGTCAAAGAGTGGCAGAAACTGTGGTTCTATATCACAGAGCCCCACGATGCCACCTCGGCCGCGGCTCCCGAATTCAAATCTGGAGCCCCAATGCGGCTGACCTCCTGGCTAGAGAAGGGCCTGAATTGGTCTTTGTCGGACGAGCTGACAGCGCTGCAAACGCGCATCCAGAGCATGGTGGACAAGAGCATCAAGCTTGTCAATGTGATCTAGGTGATGCTAGTTCGCCGCATCCTTCCATGCCAGAGTCGGACTTGCCATCTATGGGAGTTCAATCCGTCCGAGCACCAGACCTTGCAACAGTTCTTTGGAACTACGCACGAAGATATCTGGACGGTGCTCTTCAAGGGCAATGAGACGCCACCGGATACAACCGATGACCGTGGGCACGCCTTGGCCCATCCCGCCAGTGCGGTAAGTCTTTGGCATTTCAAGGTGTATCCCTTGCTTGCTTGTTTCAGGGAGGATACCTAAGCCTCAACATTTATTTTTTCAGGGTTGGACAAAGAAGGCAGAGTAGATTAAGTGTCCGGCTCCGCTGCCCGAGGAACCAGCCATCCCGCTTCAAAAGAAGATGCTGGTTCCGGCGCCTTACCAGGACACGGAGAAGAAGGCCAAGAAGAAGGTCAAGGGGGCCAGAAGTGGCCCCCGCCGCAAGGGTGCTTCGGACGTGACATCCGAAGACAACGAGACTCACTCCTCTGCCGACGAAGACGACGACAAGGAGGAGGCAGAAAGCAACTCCCCCCTGAGGGGGGAAGGAAGAAGAGGGCGGCCTCCACAAATCTGGAGGCAGAGGCGTCCAAGAGGGGCAAGAGCTCCCTCGCCGATAACTCCGCGTGGGACATCGACAGCAGCCCCGAACCGCGCCCCCGAGACAAGCCCCTGGCTGAATCGTGAGTACTGAAAAACCCGGATGTGTCCATATATCCGGCCTCTCCACTTCATAGTTTTAACGCATTGAATCATGCACTTGCAGTCCGGCTCGGTCCGTCCTCGAGCGATCCTCATCTTCAGGGAATTCGCTGGACTTGAAGGCAATGGACAGTGGGTCCCTTCCAGCGGCCTCTTCTCCCAAGGCCATGGATGACACCGAGGTGTTGTCCCAAAGGATCCCAGGCTAGGGATAGACTCAGGAGGCTGTCGGGATGGCGCCGGAGGGTGATACCTTGACCGCCTGACGCATGGTTGAGAAAATCCCCATGGAGACTGGCGATGGGGGCCGTATTCAGTTTGGCCCCAAGCCGAATGCGGTCCCGGAGACCAATGTGGCTCCGAAACCTGGCAAGCAGCCTCCTTCAAAAGAAGGAGGTGTGCCTATCCCGCCAGTGACCTTTGTCCAGCCAGAGGCGCCGGACACTCTGATGGAAGCGCTACGAAGTGCTTCCATTGTTGAGGAACACCGTACCCTTATGGGTACGGTGGTTAAGAGGGTTCAGTCCGCAAAAAGCAGACTGACCGAAGCCTGCACAAGCCTTCTAATAGGCTTTGAGGTAAGAAACGCAATTATGTAAAAAGAATGTCACAGTATAGACCGTAGCCCCTGAGACACTGCCCGGTGTTCAAAAAGAAGAGCCGGATAGAGGATCGAGTAATTTTCGTAGGAAACTAACTAAATATGTATTATGTGAATAATCAGGCATCATTGCTGGCCGCAACCTCTCATGCTGCAGAGGTCTCCGGACTAAAGCAGAGTCTGGAGCGGGCCGAGGAGGAGCTCGGTCGTGTGAAAAAATAGCTGGAGGACAAGCAAGGTGTGTGATGACCTTGTGTATATCAGGAAAGGATGAATGACTTGTGCTGACCATAGTGCCATGATATTTGTAGGAGCAGCTACTGAGGTGGAAACCCTCAAGCAAGCGCTGGCCGAGGCCGAGGAGAGGGCGGCAAAGGAACAAGCCGCCCGGAAAAGCATGTGGCCAGGGTTGGTGAGGTCCAGCAGGAGCTCCAGGATGCCTTGAAGAAATACGAGTCCTTGGAGCGCCAGCATGCGGACCAGGAGTCCGAACTCGTGAAGGCCCGCCAAAGCGCACAAGACGCCCGGGCCGAAGCCCAAGGCGCCCTCCTGGAAATCCAAGAGGCCAAGAAGATCGCGGTGGGTAAGGCTTTTATTATGCAAAGCAAGTATGTGAATAAGAGGTATCTCTTACTGACCCGGATTTGGAGTTCTCCAGGGGCGTTTGCGGATTTGCTGCGTAGTATTTTTGACGCTGCCGAATTCTTCTGAGCCGAAGAGGAGAGCTCAATGGAGAAGCTCTTCTGGTCGCAATACCTTGCGCCAGAACATCCGGTGCCCTTTAGCGATCAGCTAAAACAGCTGGTCGAGCTGCATAGGGTGGCCGAACTGGCCATGAAGGACTTAATAATCCGGCTGTGGCCCGCCAAAGCCATACCCAGCAGCTACTTCGGTCTCGTGAAGCAGCTAGTCGATGCGTGCCCTCGGCTTGACACCATCAAGCGGTCAGTCTGCATCGAAGGTGCGCGGATGGCCTTCGCCCGTGTCAAGATGCAGTGGGTGAAGATGAATGACGTCACGCTCGCGATCAAGGGACCGCCCGCGGGCAAGGATCAACGCACGCCCGAGCGATATTTTAGCTTTGTCCTAGAGGGATCCTGCATTGTGGCAGAGCAATGTACGAAAGATGTAATCTTTGAATGAATACATTCATATTATCTCGCCCTGTATTGTGGAACAAAGTCGATTATGTAATATAGTGCATATTAAAATTTTACCTCCTGCGCGGCCGTTTTTATGAAATCTGAGAATTGGCCAGTCGTCGGCTTCAACCCCCACGTAGGTAGTACAGGGGTGTTCGGGATGGAATCTGAACACTCTTGATCCAAATGTTTGGTCCTTGAAGGAGGTGTTTAGCGCAACGAACCATGCAATCGGACTATATGGCTATATCATCCTCACTTAGCCATAGGAGTTCGACAGTAAAAATATAGGCGCAGCCCCTAGTTATCATTTAATCTGGACTAGGGTGCTATAAACACCTGATCAGGTAAGAACCGATTCATCGCATAATGCGGAAAAAATCGCTACAGATTTGAAACCTTCGAAGAGCTGACCACGCTGCATCATGACATTTAGTTTTCGGCTTTCTCTACTAAGGTGCTCATCCGGATGAACCCGGACACAATCACAGTAGTTCTCCCTTTACTACCCTAGCTGATATAGCGGAATGTAAGGTAGTAAGCACAGGAGCCGGGCAACCCAACTATTGACCAAAGACATGATTCAGAGCCAATGCATATAATGCTAAATTCAGGGTGCTGTAAAAAATGTTTGAACTTTGTTGCCATATTATGGGGCGCAATGAAGCCCCTAGCTGATTAACGCGTACCAAAGTGTACGGGTACGACTTGATAAGATTATCAAAAAGAAGAAGAAAAAAGGGGGTAGTAAGCTAGTGTCGCAGAGGTTGGGCCGCAAACTGTTTCCATTACATATTGATTAATACTTCAAAGCGTATTTGTACAAGTAGTGCAATAAGCAACAGGGCTATTTCACATGCCCCAACCAAGGGAGAGCTACGTGCGGGTCCTAAAAACAGGTAGAGTGATCGTTGAAGAGACCACCCAGGAATTCCCTTATACGTCAGTGCTTCTTGCCGTCTTGGTGTATTTATCCTTTCAAAAGGACCGGTGAGCAGGCTGTCAGGAAAGGCCTGTGGAAAAGAAAACTGAAAAAGGAGAAAAAGGAAAAAGTGAAAGTATCTGTGTCCAGGGGAGGTCGAGCCGTATTATGGATCACAATCATCTATGCCCATGGTATTTTGAGTGCGTAGTTATGTACGTGCGGTACGAACGCCACCGCTTGGTCGGGACTGGGACGGAGGCCAAATTGCTAGTTGAGCTCTTGACGAGCTGGGATGTCCTGCTGTAGAGTAGTCCGGACTCGCTTGACAGTATCTGGGAGCTCGGTCGCCGAATTAAGGTTCTGCTTAAAAAGGCCGCTCTGTACTTCTGCTGCTAAAGTCGCGGTGTGCTCCTCGGTACGGAGGGAGCGTTGTGTGTTTCTGTTGACCGTTATGACACCGCGTGGACTGGGCATCTTGAGCTTGAGATAAGCGTAGTGTGGCACCGTGTTGAATCGAGCAAATGCGGTTCGTCCAAGTAGTGTGTGATAGCCGCTGCGGAAGGGGACGATGTCGAAGATCAACTCTTCGCTTTGGAAGTTGTCCGGAGATCCGAAGACAACCTCTAGTGTGATTGTGCCCGTACAGCGGGCCTCCACACCTGGTATGACTCCTTTAAAGGTAGTCTTTGTGGGTTTGATCCGTGATGGATTAATGCCCATTTTGCGCACTGTATCCTGATAGAGCAGGTTCAGGCTGCTGTCACCATCCATGAGGACTCGCGTGAGATGGAATCCATCAATGATTGGGTCGAGGACCAGTGCGGCTGAACCGCCATGTCGGATACTGGTCGGATGATCCCTGCGATCAAAAGTTATTGGACAGGAAGACTATGGTTTGAACTTTGGGGCGATTGGCTCCATCGTGTAGACATCCCTGAGCGCGCGCTTGCGCTCCCTCTTGGGGATGTGGGTAGCATATATCATGTTCACTGTTTTGACCTGAGGGGGAAACTTCTTCTGTCCCCCTGTGTTCATTGGACGGGGCTCCTCGTCATCGTCTTCGCTTTGCGACCCCTTCTCCTTGTTCTCGGCATTTAACTTGCCGGCCTGTTTAAAAACCAACAGTCTTTGTTGGTATGATTGGCTGGTTTGTCGGGGGGTGCCGTGTATCTGGCATGGGTGATCGAGTATGCGGTCCAAGCTGGATGAGCCCGAATTGTTCCTTTTGAACTGCTTCTTCTGCTGGCCGGACTTGGAGTCACTGAATCCGGCGTTGACCGCCGTGTCGTAGGTATTATCACCGTTGTTTTGACGCTTGGATCTGTTGCGTCGGGGCTTGCCGTTGCTATTTCTGGCTTCCGCAGTGCTAGGTTTACTTGCATTGTTATTGCTATGGGCTAGCCAGCGATCTTCGCCCATGCAAAAGCGGGTCATAAGTGCTGTAACGGCTACCATGGATTTTAGATTTTCTTGGCCAAGGTGTCGGGCAAGCCATTCATCTCGGATGCTGTGTTTAAAGGCCGCCAGGGCTTCGGCATCCGGACAGTCGACGATCTAGTTCTTTTTAGTTAAGAACCTAGTCCAGAGTTTCCTGGCTGACTCTCCGGGCTGTTGAATTATGTTACTTAAGTCGTCGGCATCCGGAGGTCGAACATATGTGCCTTGGAAGTTGTCAAGGAAGGCCTCTTCCAAGTCCTGCCAGCTGCCGACGGAGTTTTCGGGCAGCCTGTTCAACCAGTGCCGGGATGTTCCTTTGAGTTTTAGTGGGAGGTATTTGATGGCATGGAGATCATCACCGCGGGCCATATGAATGTGAAGAAGAAAATCCTCGATCCATACCATGGGGGTCTATTGTCCCATCATATGATTTGATGTTTACGGGTTTAAACCCTTCTAGGAATTCATGCTCCATTACCTCGTCAGTGAAGCAAAGGGGTTGTGCGGTGCCTCTATATCGGGCCACGTCACGACGTAGCTCGGATGGAGTCCGTCTGCGGTTCTCGGCCCGGGCGTGAGTATGATTGTTGTGTCCGGCTAGGTAGCCGTTGTCGCGTGTCGGGGCACATCCTCGTGATCCATAGATCGATCTGTTCTGACCTGCTCTTCTGTCCAAGTCCTGCCGTAGGTCGTATGTATGTCCCCGAGCTGTTTTATCTCTGCCTTTACGGTGAGGTGGGACGGGCTGGTGTTCGACTTGAGTTGCCGCTTTGTCCCGACCACGTGGTGGTCGGTCAGCTGCATTGCACGATGATGGTAAGGGCTCCAGCGCCTCATCATCGAACTGAGGTGGCAATTTGCCCTTCGGGTAACTTTTGGCTGGGCGCTTGAGGCCGTATTCCTCGGCTACCAGGACATCATTCCATCTATCGTTGAGCAGATCTTGATCAGTTTGAAGCTGCTGCTGCTTCTTTTTCAGGCTCCTTGCAGTGGCTATTAGGCGGCGCTTAAAGCGCTCCTGCTCGAGAGGTTCCTCAGGCACGATAAAATCCTCGTTGCCAAGGCTCACCTCATCCTCGGAGAGCGGAAGATAATTACTGTCCTCCGAGTCTTCGTGTATGGCCTGTTCATCAGGGCTAACTTGCCCGTCTTCCCGTTCGTTCTATTCGGAAGTTGCCTCAATGGGTTCTTCATTGTCTTGGGCATCATCTGGAGTATTGTTTTCTCTTGTGCTGGTATCGCTGTCTTTTCCATGATGTGAATTAGAGCAGCGCCGCTGACGTCGGCGTTTTGGCTGTATCTCAGGAGGTTTATCCTCGACTGGATCCTTCTCATTGTCGCCATTGTTCTCTTTAGGTGTGTCCACCATGTATACGTCATCCGAGGAAGTGGTCGTCCAACGTCCGGTAAACGGCAGGTTTCGGGCCTCCTCTTCTCCGGCATCGTAGTCCATATCGTCGATGTCTTCGAAGACGTAATCGAGCATGTCGGTTAGGTCCTCGATAGTGGCTATGAAGTGGGCGGTGGGTGGGAAGTGAAATTCTCCGTCATCAGCCTCCAGTTTGAACCGTATATAATTCAGCTGTGAATCCCCTGCTAAGGAGAGTGTTTTTAATGAGTTTAGCACGTCGCCTAAAGGCGAGTGCCAGAAGATGTCCGCAGAGCTAAATTCCACGATCGATGCCTGATCAAGCTCGACGTGCGCTGACGCACATGGTTCGGAACCTGGAGCCGGAAAGGAGTCCGAGGTTCCGGTGACACAGATCCTACTCGAGGTTGGGTCTGTGTGCGGCTCCGACGCTGCTGAGTCTGTGGCTTCCGTGGCGGGGTTGAGCCTCCCGTCCTCGGATGGCGTGATCTGCTCCGGATCTAGGGCTGGAGCAGTTACAGGCGCCATCTCCTGGGTGTGGTCCGATGACATATTTAAGTCATGTTCATCGTGGTGACAGGGAGCGGCTGCCGTGGTCTTGAATTCGTCGAAGATCAAGTCTCCGCAGATGTCCGCGACGTAGTTCAAGCTTCCAAATCTGACCTGATGGACAGGGGCGTAGCTGTCGATCTGCTCTAGATGGCCAAGCGAGTTGGCCCACAGTGCGAAGCCGCCGAATACGAAGATCTGTCCGGGGAGGAAGACCTCTCCCTGAACAACATTGTTGTAGATGATTGATGAGGCCATCGAGCCTCTCGACGACGACGCATCGGAACTCTCAATAAAAGCACCAATGTCGGTGTCAAAACCGGCGGATCTCGGGTAGGGAGTCCCGAACGGTGCGTCTAAGGTTGATGGTAACAGGAGACGGGGGACATGATGTTTACCCAGGTTCAGGCCCTCTCTATGGAGGTAATACCCTACTTCCTGCTTGACTGATCTTGATGAATATGAGTATTACAAGAGTTGATCTACCTCGAGATCGTAATGGATAAAACCCTAAAAGTCTAGCCTATATGACTTATGATTATGATTGCCTCTACGGAATAAGCCCTCTGGTTTATCTAGACACCGGAGGGGACTAGGGTTATACAAAGTCGGTTACAGAGAAAGGAATCTTCATATCCGAGCACCAAGCTTGCCTTCCATGCCAAGGATAGTCCCATCCGGACACGGGAGAGAGTCTTCGTCTTGTATCTTCACAACCCATCAGTCCGGCCCACGTACCATAGGCCGGACGCCCGAGGACCCCCAAATCCAGGACTCGCCCGCCCCGCCAACAACGAGGCAGAGGACATCGTCGGCTCAGTCGAGGCCCCGCCCTGCCGGCAATGAGGGGGAGGATTTCCCCCGCTCCACCGAGGCGCCGCCCCGCCAGCAACGAGACATAGGACATCACCGTCTCCGTCGAGGCTGCGCCCCGCTGCCAACGACGCTGCGCCACACAGAACACGAGGAAGAGTAGAACACGGTAGGTCGCTGCCGCTCGGGTCCAAGTAAGGCCACCGCTGCTACCCTCCCATTGAAGCCAAGCTAGGTGGGTTGGCCATTGATGGCCGATTAGCTTCTTGGCGGTGACGTGGAGTTGGAGAGCTGCACTGGAGAAGAAGCTTCTGTTCGGCTCAGCCGGACACGGGTGGGTAGCTGCGGTTAATTAATTATATCTCCAGCGCACCACTTTTTAGTGGAAGAATGTATAAAATGTAATGAAATCTGGCATGTTTATATGAAATCCGACCGTGTATGAATGAATTTAGTTTGATTAGTTTGAATTCTTGTATCACTGGCATTGGATGAACATGCAAAACAATACGTACTAGCATTATTCCCAGGGTGATCACCTCGTTTGTAGCAGTTTCACATGTACTCCCTCTGGTCCTTTTTAGTCTGCATATAAGTTTTGTCTGAAGTAAAAGTATCTCTACTTTGACCAATCTTATAGAAAAAAGTATGAACATTCACAATGTAAAATCCACTGACTTGCAAGAAATCTAATATGCGAAGTAAAAAGGAACAGAGGGAGTACAAAGAGTTTGGGCAGCTTTTTAGCGTTCCTGTACATTGCAATCAAACACACAGGCCTGGCAATTCATAGGGAACATTCAAAACAATCGTTCATTATGCATCTCAGCGATTCACAGGTCAGAGCCAATATTTACTTCACAATTAAAGAATAAAGAAAAATCGATCGATGCTTTAGCGGCTGACAAAGGCGTCGATCGAAAATATCAAACGCATGTCTTCTTGCTAACATCAATGAGCAAAATTTGACAAGGTTGTCCCATTCCAAAATGTCGAATGCATGTTGTTTTGCGTATATCAATGAGCAAACTTTGACAAGGTTTTCCCATTCCAAAGTATCAAATGCCTACGATTGTGGAATGGGCAGGGTTTGCCATCAGTTCGGACATTGACATGGCACCTCGTGCTAAATAAACCAGCTGTACTTTTTGTGCAGTTCCACCAAAATCAACCAAATTCGCGCGTAGCTTGTATGATTTCGCCTTTATATGTTGCAACGCCTTGAACCTATCGGCACCTCCTTTCTTGTGGTGGAAATTAATGATTCAATGTATTATGAACATTTTGTGCAGTTCCCATTGAAATCAAGCTGAGCACCCCTGTTTGCACAAATACAAAAAAGTGATTAGTATAAAGTAAACTGTACTATGAATTGATAGTTTAAATAGGCAACCTACATGATCCATGCAGAGCACACATTTAAAAAAATGGAACTTGCTGGAAGGAATCCTAACACAACATTGTATTGGCCATCACAACAACAAATATGGAGATCCGTGAGACCTTTTGAGCTAAAGTTAGTTTGTTCTTGTGGGTAGTAATGTAACCATCCTTCAACTGCTTCCTTCTCTTATGACATGGATGATACTGTTGTGCAAAGGCAAGAGAACAACTAAATGATGCATCCTTGTTTGCTCGAAAAAAAGGAAAGGAAATAATTAAAACAACACATATGAAGCACTTCTCGAGGACAATACCACTTTCTCATGCCAGTATCTAAACAGTAGCACACCACCAATAGAGATGACAAAGCTCAATCATATGGATGAAATCCGGGGGCCAGTACCAACCTTTGTCAGGAGGCTTATAGTGTAGAGCATACAGATGAAGCACTTCTCCGGAACCATCCGTTGTTACCTACTATGGTTGCCACGCTTATTATATACTCCTTGATTAGTTTAATGTTTCCAACATCTTCTTGTGCAGTTCCACTAAAACATATGTTATCTTCAAAGAAGATCCCTTTTTGCACAAGTAGAGATAATTACATATTACATTAAGAGTGGCATCAAATCAGTGGCAAAACAATTTCTCGTTCCAGCCATAGCAATAAATTGAGATACAAAACTATATCATTACTTGTGTCATCACAGTTCCAGTTCTTGATAACAACACTGTCGGATGTGGGGTTCCGGCAAACCCTTGAGGTTTGAACACTGGGGTGCGCGTGAAGTCTTTCCCTCCTACCGATCTACGATGTAGCTCGCTAGGATCTTGCGGACGAACTCAACTAACTCACAACACAGAGAGACACAGGGTTTATACTGGTTCGGGCCACCGATGTGGTGTAATAACCTACTCCAGTGTGGTAATGGTGGCGTGAGGGTTCGATCTCGGGCTGATGATGAACAGTACAAGGGAAGAACAACCTCCTGAGGTTGAGGTGTTCTTGTGTGTATGAACTTGTGGCGTGAGGGTTCGATCTCTCTGTTCTCGATCCCCCTCCTACTGTGGTGGCTAGCTCTACTTATAGAGGCCCTGGTCCTCTTCCCAAATATTGAGCGGGAAGGGAGCCAACAACGGCGGGCAAATTTGAAGGGGGACAGCTAGTACAAGCTATCCTGACAAAAGCGGTCTTCGCCTTCAAAAAGCTCTGGGGTGACGCCGTCTTGGGCTCCACGATGACCTCCGCCTTCCCGTCCTCCTGGTCTAGGTCTCGTTGCACCAATATGGCAACCTTTGCCTGATGCCTCGCTACTCTTCGCCTGCACTTGCCTCCTTAGCACCAAAGAGGAAATGGGGACGCTGCGGGCACTGGCGCCCGCCTGGCACCCGCCTGGTACCGTTCATCATGGATCACGTCACGAGAGCCTCGTGAGGTTTGCCCCGCCTTGATATCTCCGCTCCCCGTGAGCCTTCCTGGCTAGGCCACTCCAGAGGAGGTCTTGCATCGTCCGCCTCGCGAGGCATGGACCTTTGCGAGGGTCTTGGATGCCTTGTTGATGAAAATGGGCCGTACGGCCTGCTGCTTAGCCACGTTGTGGGCCGCAGGCAGGCAAGTCTGCGGAGCCCCGTTCCTAGAACGCCGATAGTAGCCCCCGGTCCCAAGGTGCGCTTGGGCTTGGCTTCACGGCGAAGCCAAGGGTCAAGTTCGGAGCACCGCGGGCCCCAAAAGCCTGCGACCTCGGTCGACGCTTGGCGGTTGATTGGACGTGGGCGTCTCCACTTCTCCATGCTGCCTCGGCAACTGCTTGACCTGACAAAAGGCTGGCGCGGGCTGTTCTCGCCTTCATTACTTCTTCCTTGCCTTGCTCCAGATCCCTTTTCTCGCTCTTCGCCGATGCTTATCTCCAGATCTACTCCACCCTTGCTCTGCTCCTGCCGCCCATGGTGCCGTACAAGGTCAGTACTTCCTCAACACCGGCTTGGTATGAGCCGGCCCTCGAGGCGCCTACCGTCACGGAGAAGAGCCTTGCCTCCGTGCGCCTGCTGACAGCGGGCGAAGGCAATGAGTGGGGGAAGACGGAGCTTCGGCTCGCCTCCGACGAGCCAGAGCCTGAGGGGAGCACCTTCTTCCCCTTATGTTCGAGCAACATCGCCGTTGGGTTGGTTCCTCCCTTCTCTGATTTCTTTTACGAAGTCCTCGACCACTACGGGCTGCAGGCGTTGCATCTCCATCCCAACTCTTGAAGGAAATATGCCCTAGAGGCAATAATAAAGTTATTATTTATTTCCTTATATCATGATAAATGTTTATTATTCATGCTAGATTTTTATTAAAATGAAACATAATATATGTGTGAATACATGGACAAACAGAATGTCACTAGTATGCCTCTACTTGACTAGCTCGTTGATCAAAGATGGTTAAGTTTCCTAGCCATAGACATGAGTTGTCATTTGATTAACGGGATCACATCATTAGGAGAATGATGTGATTGACATGACCCATTCCATTAGCTTAGCACACGATCGTTTAGTATTCTGCTATTGCTATCTTCATGACTTATACATGTTCATATGACTATGAGATTATGCAACTCCCGTTTACCGGAGGAACACTTTGTGTGCTACCAAACGTCACAACGTGAATCGGGTGATTATAAAGGTGCTCTACAGGTGTCTCCGAAGGTACTTGTTGGGTTGGCATATTTTGAGATTAGGATTTGTCACTCTGATTGTCGGAGAGGTATCTCTGGTCCCTCTCGGTAATGCACATCACTTAAGCCTTGCAAGCATTGCAATTAATGAGTTAGTTGCAGGATGATGTATTACGGAACGAGTAAAGTGAATTGCGATGCGAGATTGAACTAGGTATTGAGATACCGACGATCGAATCTCGGGCAAGTAACATACCGATGACAAAGGGAACAACATATGTTGTTATGCGGTCTGACCGATAAAGATCTTCGTAGAATATGTGGGAGCCAATATGAGCATCCAGGTTCCACTATTGGTTATTGACCAGAGACGTGTCTCGGTCATGTCTACATAGTTCTCGAACCCGTAGGGCCCGCACGCTTAACGTTTCTATGACAATTATATTATGAGTTTATATTTTTTGATGTACCGAAGGTTGTTCGGAGTCCCGGATGTGATCACGGACATGACGAGGAGTCTCGAAATGGTCGATACATGAAGATTGATATATTGGAAGCCTATGTTTGGATATCGGAACTATTCCGGGTGAAATCGGGATTTTACCGGAGTAGCGGGAGGTTACCGGAACCCCCCGGGGGGTTAATGGGCCATAGTGGGCCTTTGTGGAGAAGAGGAGAGGCGGCCAGGGCAAGGGTCGCGCGCCCCTACCCTATAGTCCGAATAGGACAAGGAGAGGGGGGCGCGCCCCCCTTCCTTCTTCTCCTCCACCTCTTTCCCCTCCAATCCTAATCCAACTAGGAAAGGGGGGGGAGTCCTATTCCCGGTGGGAGTAGGACTCCTCCTGGCGCGCCCCCTCTAGGCCGGCCGCACCTCCCCCCTTGCTCCTTTATATACGGGGGCAGGGGGGCACCATAGACACACAACAATTGATCGTTTAATCTTTTAGCCGTGTGCGGTGCCCCCCTCCACCATAGTCCACCTCGACAATACTATAGCGGTGCTTAGGCGAAGCCCTGCGTCGGTAGAACATCATCATCGTCACCACGCCGTCGTGCTGACAAAACTCTCCCTCAACACTCGGCTAGATCGGAGTTCGAGGGACGTCATCAGGCTGAACGTGTGCTGAACTCGGAGGTGCCGTGGCGTTCGGTACTTGATCGGTCGGATCGTGAATACGTATGACTACATCAACCATGTTGTGCTAACGCCTCCGCTTTCGGTCTACGAGGGTACGTGAACACACTCTCCCCTCTCGTTGCTATGCATCACCATGATCTTGCGTGTGCGTAGGATTTTTTTTGAAATCACTACGTTCCCCAACAGTGGCATCCGAGCCTGGTTTTATGCGTAGATGTCATATGCTCGAGTAGAACACAAGTGAGTTGTGGGCGATATAAGTCATACTGCTTACCGGCGTGTCATACTTTGGTTCGGCGGTATTGTTGGATGAAGCGGCCCGGACCGACATTACGCGTACGCTTATGCGAACTGGTTCTACCGACGTGCTTTGCACATAGGTGGCTGGCGGGTGTTAGTTTCTCCAACTTTAGTTGAACCGAGTGTGGCTACGCCCGGTCCTTGCGAAGGTTAAAACAGCACCAACTTGACAAACTATCGTTGTGGTTTTGATGCGTAGGTAAGAACGGTTCTTGCTAAGCCCGTAGCAGCCGTAAAATTTGCAACAACAAAGTAGAAGACGTCTAACTTGTTTTTGCAGGGCATGTTGTGATGTGATCTGGTCAAGACGTGATGCTATATTTTATTGTATGAGGTGATCATGTTTTGTAACCGAGTTATCGGCAACTGGCAGGATCCATATGGTTGTCACTTTATTGTATGCAATGCAATCACCCTGTAATGCTTTACTTTATCACTAAGCGGTAGCGATAGTCATAGAAGCATAAGATTGGCGAGACGACAACGATGCTACGATGGAGATCAAGGTGTCACGCCGGTGACGATGGTGATCAAGATGGTGCTTTGGAGATGGAGATCACAAGCACGAGATGATGATGGCCATATCATATCACTTATATTGATTGCATGTGATGTTTATCTTTTATGCATCTTATCTTGCTTTGATTGACGGTAGCATTATAGGATGATCTCTCACTAAATTTCAAGATAAAAGTGTTCAACCTGAGTATGCACCGTTGACAAAGTTCGTCGTGCCCAGACACCACGTGATGATCGGGTGTGATAAGCTCTACGTCCATCTACAACGGGTGCAAGCTAGTTTTGCACATGCAGAATACTCAGGTTAAACTTGACGAGCCTAGCATATGCAGATATGGCCTCGGAACAATGAGACCGAAAGGTCGAGCGTGAATCATATAGTAGATATGATCAACATAGTGATGTTCACCATTGAAAACTACTCCATTTCACGTGATGATCGGTTATGGTTTAGTTGATTTGGATCATGTGATCACTTAGAAGATTAGACGGATGTCTATCTAAGTGGGAGTTCTTAAGTAATATGATTAATTGAACTTAAATTTATCATGAACTTAGTACCTGATAGTATCTTGCTTGTCTATGTTAATTGTAGATAGATGGCCCGTGTTGTTGTTCCGTTGAATTTTAATGTGTTCCTTGAGAAAGCAAAGTTGAAAGATGATGGTAGCAATTACACGGACTGGGTACGTAACTTGAGGATTAACCTCATTGCTGCACAGAAGAATTACGTCCTGGAAGCACCGCTGGGTGCCAGGCCTGCTGCTGATGCAACTGACGACGTTAAGAACGTCTGGCAGAGCAAAGCTGATGACTACTCGATAGTTCAATGTGCCATGCTTTACGGATTAGAACCGGGACTCCAACGACATTTTGAACGTCATGGAGCATATGAGATGTTCCAGGAGTTGAAGTTAATATTTCAGAAGAATGTCCGGATTGAGAGATATGAAGTCTCCGAGGAGTTGAAGTTAATATCTCAGAAGAATAGTTCTGTCAGTGAGCATATACTCAAAATGTTTGGGTATAATAATCACTTGATTCAACTGGGAGTTAATCTTCCGTATGATAGCGTCATTGACAGAATTCTCCAATCACTGCCACCAAGCTACAAGAGCTTCGTGATGAACTATAACATGCAAGGGATGGATAAGACGATTTCCAAGCTCTTCGCAATGCTAAAGGCTGCGGAGGTAGAAATCAAAAAGGAGCATCAAGTGTTGATTGTCAATAATACCACTAGTTTCAAGAAAAAGGGCAAAGGGAAGAAGAAGGGGAACATCAATAAGAACAGCAAGCAAGTTGCTGCTCATGAGAAGAAACCCAAGTCTGGACCTAAGCCTGAAACTGAGTGCTTCTACTGCAAGCGCATCGTCACTGGAAGCGGAACTGCCCCAAGTATTTGGCGGATAAGAAGGATGGCAAGGTGAACAAAGGTATATGTGATATACATGTTATTGGTGTGTACCTTACTAGAGCTCGCAGTAGCACCTGGGTATTTGATACTGGTTCTGTTGCTAATATTTGCAACTCGAAACAGGGACTACGGATTAAGCGAACACTGGACAAGGACGAGGTGACGATGCGCGTGGGATATGGTTCCAAAGTTGATGTGATCGCGGTCGGCACGCTACCTCTACATCTACCTTCTGGATTAGTTTTAGACCTAAATAATTGTTATTTGGTGCCAGCGTTGAGCATGAACATTATATTTGGATCTTGTTTGATGCAAGACAGTTATTCATTTAAATCAAAGAATAATGGTTGTTCTATTTATCTGAGTAATAGCTTTTATGGTCATGCACCCTTGAAGAATGGTCTATTTTTGATGAATCTCGATAGTAGTGATACACATATTCCTAATGATTAAACCAAAAGATGCAGAGTTGATAATGATAATGCAAATTATTTGTGGCACTGCCGTTTAGGTCATATCAGTGTAAAGCGCATGAAGAAACTCCATACTGATGGACTTTTGGAACCACTTGATTATGAATCACTTGGTACTTGCGAACCGTGCCTTATGGGCAAGATGACTAAAACGCCGTTCTCTAGTACTATGGAGAGAGCAATAGATTTGCTGGAAATCATACATACAAATGTATGTGGTCCAATGAATGTTAAGGCTCGCGGCGGGTATCGTTATTTTCTCACCTTCACAGATGATTTAAGCGGATATGGGTATATCTACTTAATGAAGCATAAGTCTGAAACGTTTGAAAAGTTCAAAGAATTTCAGAGTGAAGTTGAAAATCATCGTAACAAGAAAATAAAGTTTCTACGATCTGATCGTGGAGGAGAATATTTGAGTTACGAGTTTGGTCTACATTTGAAACAATGCGAAATAGTTTCGCAACTCACGCCACCCGGAACACCACAACGTAATGGTGTGTCCGAACATTGTAATCGTACTATACTAGATATGTTGCGATCTATGATGTCTCTTACTGATTTACCGCTATCGTTTTGGGCTTATGCTTTAGAGACGGCTGCATTCACGTTAAATAGGGCACCAACAAAATTCGTTGAGACGACGCCTTATGAACTGTGGTTTGGCAAGAAACCAAAGTTGTTGTTTCTTTAAATTTGGGGTTGTGATGCTTATGTGAAAAAGCTTCAACCTGATAAGCTCGAACCCAAATCGGAAAAATGTGTCTTCATAGGATACCCAAAGGAGACTATGTGGGTACACCTTATATCACAGATCCGAAGGCAAGACATTCGTTGCTAAGAATTGATCCTTTCTAGAGAAGGAGTTTCTCTCGAAAGAAGTGAGTGGGAGGAAAGTAGAACTTGATGAGGTAACTGTACCTGCTCCCTTATTGGAAAGTAGTTCATCACAGACCTATGACGTCTATACCAACTAGTGAGGAAGTTAATGATGATGATCATGAAACTTCAGATCAAGTTATTACTGAACCTCGTAGATCAACCAGAATAAGATCCGCCCTAGAGTGGTACCGTAATCCTGTTCTGGAAGTCATGTTACTAGACCATGATGAACCTACGAACTATGAAGAAGCGATGGTGAGCCCAGATTCCGCAAAATGGCTTGAGGCCATAAAATCTGAGATGGGATCCATGTATGAGAACAAAGTGTGGACTTTTGTTGACTTGCCCGATGATCGACAATCAATTGAGAATAAATGGATCTTCAAGAAGAAGACTGACGCTGACGGTAATGTTACTGTCTACAAAGCTCGACTTGTTGCGAAAGGTTTCCGACAAGTTCAAGGGATTGACTATGATGAGACCTTCTCACCCGTAGCGATGCTTAAGCCTGTCCGAATCATGTTAGCAATTGCCGCATTTTATGATTATTAAATTTGGCAAATAGCTGTCAAAACTGCATTCCTGAATGGATTTCTTGAAGAAGAGTTGTATATGATGCAACCAGAAGGTTTTGTCGATCCAAAGGGAGCTAACAAAGTGTGCAAGCTCCAGCGATCCATTTATGGACTGGTGCAAGCCTCTCGGAGTTGGAATAAACACTTTGACAGTGTGATCAAAGCATTTGGTTTTGTACAGACTTTTGGAGAAGCCTATATTTACAAGAAAGTGAGTGGGAGCTCTGTAGCATTTCTGATATTATATGTGGATGACATATTGCTGATTGGAAATGATATAGAATTTCTGGATAGCATAAAGGGATACTTGAATAAGAGTTTTTCAATGAAAGACCTCGGTGAAGCTGCTTATATATTGGGCATCAAGATCTATAGAGATAGATCAAGACGCTTAATTGGACTTTCACAAAGCACGTACCTTGACAAAGCTTTGAAGAAGTTCAAAATGGATCAAGCAAAGAAAGGTTCTTGCCTGTGTTACAAGGTGTGAAGTTGAGTAAGACTCAATGCCCGACCACTGCAGAAAATAGAGAGAAAATGAAAGATGTTCCCTATGCTTCAACCATAGGCTCTATCATAAATGCAATGCTGTGTACCAGATCTGATGTGTGCCTTGCTATAAGTCTAGCAGGGAGGTACCAAAGTAATCCAGGAGTGGATCACTGGACAGCGGTCAAGAACATCCTCAAATGCCTGAAAAAGGACTAAGGATATGTTTCTCGTTTATGGAGGTGACAAAGAGCTCATCGTAAATGGTTACGTTGATGCAAGCTTTGACACTGATCCGGACGATTCTAAATCGCAAACCGGATACGTGTTTACATTGAACGGTGGAGCTTCCAGTTGGTACAGTTCTAAACAAAGCACCGTGGCGGGATCTACATGTGAAGCGGAGTACATACCTGCTTCGGAAGCAACAAATGAAGGAGTCGAGATGAAGGAGTTCATATCCGATCTAGGTGTCATACCTAGTGCATCGGGTCCAATGAAAATCTTTTGTGACAATACTGGTGCAATTGCCTTGGCGAAGGAATCCAGATTTCACAAGAGAACCAAGCACATCAAGAGACGCTTCAATTCCATCCGGGATCTAGTCCAGGTGGGAGACATAGAAATTTGCAAGATACATACGGATCTGAATGTTCCACGAGCAAAACATGATCAACACCAAGACTCCATGGGTGTTAGGATCATTACTATGTAATCTAGATTATTGACTCTAGTGCAAGTGGGAGACTGAAGGAAATATGCCCTAGAGGAAATAATGAAGCTATTATTTATTTCATTATATCATGATAAATGCTTATTATTCATGCTAGAATTGTATTAACCGGAAACATAATACATGTGTGAACGCCATCATCGTCACCATGTCGTCATTCTGACAAAACTCTCCCTCAACACTTGGCTGGATCGAAGTTCGAGGGACGTCATCGGGCTGAACGTGTGCTGAACTCGGAGGTGCCGTGCGTTCGGTACTCTATCGGTCGGATCGTGAAGACGTACGACTACATCAACTGTGTTGTGCTAACGCTTCCGCTTTCGGTCTACGAGGGTACGTGGACACACTCTCCCCTCTCATTGCTATGCATCACCATGATCTTGCGTGTGCGTAGGAATTTTTTTGAAATTACTACGTTCCCCAACAACTCTGTCCTCCTCCTATCCATCTTCGGCTACTACTCTGAGGCGTACCTGAGCGTCATGCCATCTGTGGCGCTCTTGCGCCATTTGTTCTTCCTCCGTGTCACCGGCGAGCATATCACCGGATGCGCTAATTTCGTCGCCTGCGGCAAGGCCAACTCGATTTCGAGCACCGGGAAGAGGGCCGACAACATCCGATCCAAATGGGTCATGATGGATGCTCAGCACGCCGACCCGTGTCTGGAGTTGCCCACAGCGGCGCCTCCTCCCAACGGGGGGTTGGCCCAAGGCGGAGCTTGTCGTCGAGCGGGCATCGCTGGTGTTGGCGCAGATGATGACCGACCTGAGGCCGGGATACGCGAGGACGACCAAGGTAACAGGGGCGATTCTCCTGAGGGAGTTCTTGATGCTGCGGGTTGCCCCGCTCCAGGCATGCGCGCCCCCCCTCTGGGGGCTTGACGAAAAGGAAACCAAGACCCGCCTGAGGCCGGGGGACTTGCCTGGCGATGAATCGGATGTCGTCTTACGCCTCATAGTCGGGGACAACTAGGAGCACCCGGCTAGCGCCTTCCTTCCCCTGTTCAAGCGCGGGGACTGGGAGGAATTCGTCACCTCTAGGCCGACATTTGATGTGCGTGGGAGGGTGCCACCGGCGCTTCCGGAAGCCCCTATGGCGCAGAACCCTGATTTTTTTCTCCCCGAAAGCCAATATATGGAGTTGGAGTTGGCGTCGGAGGGCCACCAGGGGGCCCATGAGGTAGGGGGCACGCCCAGCGGGGAGGGCGCGCACCCCACCCTCGTGAGCAGTGTGTGGGCCCCCTGGTCTTCATCTTTGGCGAGGATTTTTTATTATTTTTTCTAAGGTGTTCCGTGGAGTTTTAGGTCATTCCGAGAACTTTTATTTTCTGCACATAAAACAACACCATGGCAATTCTGCTGAAAACAGCCATCCGGGTTAGTTCCATTCAAATCATATAAGTTAGAGTCCGTAACAAGGGCAAAAGTGTTTGGAAAAGTAGATACGACGGAGACGTATCAACTCCCCAAGCTTAAACCCTTGCTTGTCCTCAAGAAATTCAGTTGACAAACTGAAAGAGAAAAAGAAAAACTTTTACAAACTCTGTTTGCTCTTGTTGTTGTAAACATGAAAAGCCAGCTTTCAAGTTTCAGCAATTATTATGAAGTAACCATACTCACAATAACACGTAGGTCTCATAATTACTCATATCAATAGCATAATCAGCTAGCGAGCCATAATAATACAACTCAGATGCCAACACTTTCTCAAAATAATCATAACATGATATAACAAAATGGTATCTCGCTAGCCCTTTCTGAGACCGCAAAACATAAATGCAGAGCACCTTTAAAGATCAAGGACTGACTAAACATTGTAATTCATGGTAAAGAGATCCAGCCAAGTCATACCCAATATAAACCAATTATAATGAATGCAAACAACAGTGTGCTCTCCAGCGGGTGCTTCTTAATAAGAAGGGTGATGACTCAACATAAAAGCAAATGGATAGGCCCTTCGCAGAGCGAAGCAGGGATTTGAAATAGAGATAAATTATATTTTGAGCGGCATACTTTCATTGTCAACATAACAACTAAAAGATGACGATATCGTCCATGCTAAACAGATTATAGGCGGTTCCCAAACAGAATGGTAAAGTTTATACTCCCCTTCCTCCACAAGCATCAATCCATGGCTTGCTCGAAACAACAAGTGCCTCCAACATTCAACGGGTCCCAAGGGGAGTTTTGTTTGCAGTTATTTTGATTTATTTTGCATAAAGCATGGGACTGGGCATCCCGGATACCAGCCATTTTCTCGTGAATGAGGAGCGGAGTCCACTCCTCTTGAGAATAACCCGCCTAACACGGAAGATAAGGGCAGCTCTAGTTGACATATGAGTTATTTGAGCATGCAAAACAGAATGTTTATTTGAAGGTTTAGAGTTTGGCACATACAAATTTACTTGGAACGGCAGGTAGATACCGCATAAAGGAAGGTATAGTGGACTCATATGGAACAACTTTGGGGTTGAAGGAGTTTGGATGCACAAGCAGTATTCCCGCTTAGTACAGGTGAAGGCTAGCAAAAGACTGGGAAGCGACCAACTGAGAGAGCGACAACAGTAGTAAACATGCATTAAAATTTATTTACACCGAAACAAGCATGAGTAGGATATAATCCACCATGAACATAAATATCATGAAGGCTATGTTGATTTAATTCAACTACATGCGCGAACATGTGGCAAGTCGAGTCACTCAATTCATTCAAAGGAGGATACCATCCCATCATACCACATCATAATCATTCTAATAGCATGTTGGCACGCAAGGTAAACCATTATAACTCATAGCTAATCAAGCATGCACAAACAACTATAATCTCTAAATGTCATTGCAAATATGTTTACTTCATAATAGCTGAATCAGGAATGATGAATCATCATATTTACAAAAACAAGAGAGTTCGAGTTCATACCAGCTTTTCTCATCCCAATAAGTCCATCATATATCATCATTATTACCTTTCACTTGCACGACCGAACAGTGTGTATAATAATAAGAGTGCACATGCATTGGACTAAGCTGGAATCTGCAAGCATTCAATAAACAGGAGAATACAAGGCAATATGGGCTCTTGGTTAAATCAACAATGATGCATATAAGAGCCACTTCAACAATTTAATCATGGTCTTCTCCTACCGACCCCCAAAGAAAAGAAAGGAAATAAAAACTATTTACACGGGAAAGCTCCCAACAAGTAAAAAGAAGAACGGGAAATATTTTTGGGTTTTCTTTTTGATTATTACTACTACAGCAGGAAATAAACCACTACTAATTTTTTTTGTTTTTTCTAAGGTTTATTAAACACACAAGAAGAAGGTAGGAAAAATAAAATAAACTAGCATGGATATTACAGTGAAAGAGTATGAGCACCAACATCTAGCAATGAGTGTGTGTGAACATGAATGTAATGTCAGTGAGAAATACGTACTCCCCCAAGCTTAGGCTTTTGGCCTAAGTTGGTCTATTGCTAGGGATAGCCTGGCTGATACCCGTAGGTGTAGCTGGGGTCGTACTACGATGAAGAATAGTTGGGATCATAATGTGATGAAGATGACTCGATCGCCACCGACTGGCAACCGCCTCAGGATCCCAAGAATAAACAGACATTCGTGGAGGCTCATATTGTGGCTCCGGTTCCGGGGCTGGTGCAGGATTCCGATAGGCTTGAACAACCACCCACGGAACAATGTATGGACCTGTAGACAAGTTAAACAAAGAGGGAGCAGGCAAAGTAATATTCTCAGGGTGATGTTTATCAAAGTACAATTTATATTTAAGCTCCCCTTCGCGACACTTAACAAGAAAATCATGCGCTAGCATACTCTTATAATCTAAATAAGCACGGGGCAACGCTGTTTCTTCTTTCTCCTCATGCCTAATAGGTATGTCAAAATATTTAGCTAGGCGTGAAGCATAAATGCCTCCAAAGACGGGGCCCTTAGTACGGTTCAGACTTAACCGTCTAGCAACAATTCCACCCATACTAACAGAGTTATTGCGGTATAAACCATGGAGCAAAATAATAATATCAGGAATACTAAGGTTCCCACAGTTCCCGCGTCCAATCAAGCAACGACTAGCAAATAAGGCAAAGTAACGTAAAACAAGGAAATGTATGCTAGTGATTCTTGCATCAGAAGCCTTCCTGGTTTCTCCCACAGTGATAGTGTTAATAAAATCTTCCACTTCATTACGGTGTGGTTCATCTAAGGTGCCCTCACAAGGTATTTTGCAAACCTCGCAAAATTCAGCTAATGTCATCTCCTTAACAACGTCATATAAATGGAACTCTCTTTGTTGGAGGTGATTTCTTAGGGAAAAAGTAGAAGTTCTGCACAAAAGTATTTGTGAGTAAGAGATACTGATGACGTTGGTCGCGGAGGAAGTTGGTGAGGCCGGCGTTCTCAATCAATAGATAGAAATCCTCATAAATCCCGGCTCTCCTCAAGAAGTCATCGGAAGGCCATTCACACGGCCGGACCTCCGCGGTGCGAGGCAAATTAAATTTGGGCTTCTGCTCTTCTTCCTTTTGTTTTTCCCTCGAGCTTCGGCTCGACGAGCCCCTCAAAAATTTCTTCATTATTTCTGAAACAATCTGAATTTTTTAGTAACTTCAAACAAAAGTGAACCAACTTCAATAAAACTGATAGCAACTACTCATACAAGTGCCTAGAGCATATATCAAGCATTAGAACTACTTGGAACCATATAAATTTGTCATGCAAGCTCAAGAACATGGTCACCTATGCAGCACAAATTTGCAATGAATAAAGCACTAGAACAAAAAATAATTGGACCAATGGAGGAGTCACATACCAAGGAACAATCTCCCCAAGCAGTTTTGCGAGAGGTGCTTTGAGCAAGGAGATCGAAAATCACAGCAAAAGCGGCTGGAACACGAGCTTGAGTTGGGTTTTCGGGTTTGTGTGAGACAGAGGAAGAAGATGGGTGCAGGATAAGTGGAGGAGGGCCACCGATTAATGAGGCAGGGGCGCGCCCTCCACCCTCGTGGCTGTGGCAGCTCCCAGCGGTAATTTTTGCACTAAAAATCCTTAAATATTCCCGAAAAAATCATATTAAATTGGGATGACATTCTGAGGACTTTTATTTTCGGGATATTTTTATATTGCACGGATAAGTCGGGAGACAGACAGAAAAATACTATTTTACTTTATTTTACTAAATAACAGAGAATATAAAGAGGGTACAGAAGTTTGTGCTTCTAGTTTCATCCATCTCATGCTCATCAAAAGGAATCCGCTAACAAGGTTGATCAAGTCTTGTTAACAAACTCATTCCGATTAACATGAAACCGGAGAAATTTCGAATAACACTATGTTACCTCAATGGGGATATGGACATCCCCAATAATAAGTATATCATATTTCTTCTTGACAGTAGGGAGAGGAAATTCAAAACCTCCAAATATAATCGATGGAATTTTTCCAATAGAGTTGATACTATAAACTTGAGGTTGTTTCCTCGGAAAGTGTACCGTATGCTCATTACCATTAACATGAAAAGTGACATTGCCTTTGTTGCAATCAATAACAGCCCCTGCAGTATTAAGGAAAGGTCTTCCAAGAATAATAAACATATTATCATCCTCGGGAATATCAAGAATAACAAAGTCCGTTAAAATAGTAACGTTTGCAACCACGACAGGCACATCCTCACAAATACCGACAGGTATAGCAATTGATTTATCAGCCATTTGCAAAGATATTTCAGTAGGTGTCAATTTATTCAAGTCAAGTCTACGATATAAAGAGAGAGGCATAACACTAACACCGGCTCCAAGATCACATAAAGCAGTTTTAACATAATTTCTCTTAATGGAGCATGGTATAGTAGGTACTCCTGGATCTCCAAGTTTCTTTGGTATTCCAACCTTAAAAGTATAATTAGCAAGCATGGTGGAAATTTCAGCTTCAGGTATCTTTCATTTATTTGTTATGATATCCTTCATATACTTAGCATAAGGATTTGTTTTGAGCACATCAGTTAATCGCATACGCACAAAGATGGGACTAATCATTTCAAAGAAAGCGCTCAAAATCCTCATCATCCTTTTTCTTGGATGGTTTCGGAGGAAAATGCATTGGTTTCTGAACCCATGGTTCTCTTTCTTTACCATGTTTCCTAGCAACAAAGTCTCTTTTATCATAACGTTGATTCTTTGATTGTGGGTTATCAAGATCAACAGCAGGTTCAACTTCTACATCATTATCATTACTAGGTTGAGCATCATCATGAACATCATCATTAACATTTTCACTAGGTTCATGTTCATTACCAGATTGTGTTTCAGCATCAGACATAGAGATATCATTTGGATTATCAGGTGGTTCGGCAATAGGTTCACTAGAAGTTTGCAAAGTCCTATCATTTTCTTTTTCTTCCTCTTAGAAGAACTAGGCATATCAATATTATTTCTCCGAGAATCTTGCTCGATTCTCTTAGGGTGGCCTTCAGGATACAAAGGTTCCTGAGTCATTCTACCAGTTCTAGTAGCCACTCTAACAGCATAATCATTTTTCTTACTATTCATTTCATCAAGCACTTCTTTCTGAGCTTGAAGTACTTGTTCTACTTGAGAGGTAACCATAGAAGCATGTTTGCTAACAAGCACCTCTAATATTAGCCATATAATCACTCAAGTGTTTAATCATAAAGGTATTCTGTTTTAATTGTCTACCAAAATAAGCATTAAAGTCATCTTGCTTAAACATAAAGTCATCAAACTCATCCAAGCACTGACTAGCAATTTTAGTAGGAGGGACTTCAGTTTTATCATATCTATATAGAGAATTTACCTTTACTACCTGTGTCGGGATATCGGGAGGTTCTTCAATAAATAAGTAATTGAGATCATATACTTCGCAACAAAGTGATAAATTAAGACCATGTATTTCTTCAATAGGAGGTAAATTCTTAACATCTTGAGCTTTAATACCTTTTTCTTTCATGGATTTCTTTGCCTCTTGCATATCTTCGGGACTGAGAAATAGAACACCTCTCTTCTTCAGAGTTGGTTTAGGAATAGGCTCAATAATTGGCTCAGTAGCTGGCTCGGGAGTTGCCCAATTATTTTCATTTGTCAACATATTATTCAATAAAATTTCAGCTTCATCCGGTGTTCTTTCCCTGAAAAGAGAACCAGCACAACTATCCAGGTAATCTCTGGAAGCATCGGTTAGTCCATTATAAAAGATATCAAGTATTTCAGGTTTTTAAGAGGATGATCAGGCAAAGCATTAAGTAACTTGAGAAGCCTCCCCCAAGCTTGTGGGAGACTCTCTTCTTCAATTTGCACAAAATTATATATATCCCTCAAAGCAGCTTGTTTCTTATGAGCAGGAAATATTTAGCAGAGAAGTAATAACTCATATCCTGGGGACTTTGCACACAACCAGGATCAAGAGAATTATACCATATCTTAGCATCACCCTTTAATGAGAACGGAAATATTTTGAGTAAATAAAGGTAGCGTGATCTCTCATTATTAGTAAATAGGGCAGCTATATCATTTAACTTAGTAAGATGTGCCACAACAGTTTGATTCATAGCCATAAAAAGGATCAGATTCAACCAAAGTAATTATATCTGGATCAACAGAAAAATCATAATAATCCTGATCAGGAACACAAATAGGTGAAGTAGCAAAAGCAGGGTCGGGTCTCATTCTATCTCTAGAAGATTCTTTACTCCATTTAACTAGCAACCTCTTAAGTTCAAGTCTATCCTGGCAAGCAAGAACAGCTGCAGAAGATTCAGCATTAAAAAGATAACCCTCAGGAATAGCAGGCATATTTTCATCATCACTAACATCATCGTATTCAGGTTCAATAATTTCTCTTTCTCTAGACCTAGTAATTTGCTCATCAAGAAATTCACCAAGGGGCACAGTAGTATCAAGCATAGAAGTAGTTTCATCATAAGTATCATGCATAGCGTAGTGGCATCATCAATAACATGCGACATATCGGAACGAATAGCGTAAGCAGGTTTAGGTGTCGCTAGCTTACTCATAATGTAAGGTGAATCAAGTGCGAGCTAGATGGCGCTTCCTTACCTCCCTCGTAGTTGAGGGATAAATTGTTGTCTTAGTGTCTTTCAAGTTCTTCATAGCGTCCATCGATATAAATCCCAAGTGACTCAAAGAATAGAGCTATGCTCCCCGACGGCCGTAAAAGGGTCTTGATAACCCACAAGTATAGGGGATCGCAACAGTTTTCGAGGGTAGAGTATTCAACCAAAATTTGTTGATTTGACACAAGGGGAGCCAAAGAATATTCTCAAGTATTAGCAGCTGAGTTGTCAATTCAACCACACCTGGAAACTTAGTATCTGCAGCAAAGTGTTTAGTAGCAAAGTAATATGATACTGGCGGTAACGGTAACAAAGGTAAAGACAACAAAAGTAATGTTTTTGGTATTTTTGTAGTGATTGTAACAGTAGCAACGGAAAAGTAAATAAGCGTAAACCAGTATATGGAAAGCTCGTGGGCACCGGATCAGTGATGGATAATTATGCCGTATGCGGTTCTTCATGTAACAGTCATAACATAGGGTGACACAGAACTAGCTCCAATTCATCAATGTAATGTAGGCATATATTCCGTATATAGTCATACGTGCTTATGGAAAAGAACTTGCATGCCATCTTTTGTCCTACCCTCCCGTGGCAGCGGGGTCCTATTGGAAACTAAGGGATATTAAGGCCTCCTTTTAATAGAGAACCGGAACAAAGCATTAGCACATAGTGAATACATGAACTCCTCAAACTATGGTCATCACCGAGTGGTCCCGATTATTATCACTTGGGGTTGCCGGATCATAACACATAGTAGGTGACTATAGACTTGCAAGATAGGATCAAGAACACACATATATTCATGAAAACATAATAGGTTCAGATCTGAAATCATGGCACTCGGGCCCTAGTGACAAGCATTAAGCATAGCAAAGTCATAGCAACATCAATCTCAGAACATAATGGATACTAGGGATCAAACCCTAACAGAACTAACTCGATTACATGATAAATCTCATCCAACCCATCACCGTCCAGCAAGCCTACGATGGAATTACTCGTGCACGGCGGTGAGCATCATGAAATTGGTGATGGAGGATGGTTGATGATGACGACGGCGACGAATCCCCCTCTCCGGAGCCCCGAACGGACTCCAGATCAGCCCTCCCGAGAGAGATTAGGGCTTGGCGGCGGCTCCGTATCGTAAAACGCGATGAAACTTTCTCTCTGATTTTTTTCTCCCCGAAAGCCAATATATGGAGTTGGAGTTGGCGTCGGAGGGCCACCAGGGGGCCCACGAGGTAGGGGGCGCGCCCAGGGGGAGGATTTTTTATTATTTTTTATAAGGTGTTCCGTGGAGTTTCATGTCATTCCGAGAACTTTTATTTTCTGCACATAAAACAACACCATGGCAATTTTCTTTGAAAACATCGATCAAGGTTAGTTCCATTCAAATCATACAAGTTAGAGTCCAAAACAAGGGCAAAAGTGTTTGGAAAAGTAGATACGACGGAGACGTATCATCTGGCAGTTTGCGCGGTGCTGGGCCAAGCTGTTGCGGCTTCCGAGAAGGAGAAGCAAGGCGCCGCCAGCGCTGCAGCCGATCGTGAGGCAGCGCTGAAAGACGCCAAGGCCGCCTGTGACCGCTGCCAAGAGCTAGAGGGCGAGTTGCAGAGCCTGCGCGACAAGCACGCTGAAGAGGTGCACTGCCGCCAGGCGAAGGAGAAGGAGATGAAGGCCCGGGAGGAAGCTGGCCAAGAACTGCTGATCCGAAATGGGCGGAGCTGGGAAGAAGCAAAGGCCGAGCGCAACCGGTTAGAAGAGTTGGAGCAGAAGACGGGGGCGAGGGAGGCCGTTCTTGATGCCAAGGCACGAGTCCTAGCCGAAGACCGCGCAGCCTTCGCCGATCTTGAGAAGAGGTCTAGCACAGCGCTGGAGACGCTCTACGAGCACGGCCCGGAGAGGCCTCTGGACACCGACGAGGACGGCCCCGCCCAGCTGCTTCCTGTCATGGTGAAGGCGCTTGAGGAGGTCGTCAACAGCCTTGCTCCCATGACAGAGGCAGAAGCTCGCGTCCTATCTTCAGCTGCACTAACTCGGGTCTTCTGTCATCTGCACCTCCGCGACCCCAACGCTCGCCTTGACGAGCTGCTAGAGCCTGTGGCTGAAGATCAATACGAGGCAGCTGCCGCGGCTGTGCGGGATCAAGTGGGGGCCTTGCTGAGGAGGTTCCGTGGCTTTGTCTCCGCTCCTCTGTCCGGCGTCGTCGACCTTGCGGCTGGTGGTGAAGACAAGGCCGATCACGAGTAAGCGCCTTCCGCAGGCGTTGGCAACGTCTAGAGGTGACCCGCGGCCATTCTTCCCGTTTCGTTCCTGCGACATGTAACATGCCTCGTGGAGGCGTTTAGACATTTATTTGGTATTGTGAGGATAATATGCTTGTAATATTTGCTTCGAGATTTTGCGATTTCCTTACTATTTGCTTTTATGCTCGCGTCGGTAGAGCCCGCCTCACAAGATACCTCAACCGCCATTGGGCCGACCGGAGACCAGGATGGGCCAAGGAGTGAGGGGCTACATGACCAGTTAGGCTCCTGAGTCGAGATGCTCAGGAGTCCCCCTTGACACACAAACAACATATAGGGAGAGTTCACGGGGATAGATTATTGTTCTACGTCGGCAGAGCCCGGCCCCGCGCATACCTCAACCGCCATTGGGCCGACCGGAGACCAGGACGGACCAAGGAGTGAGGGGCTACGTGACCAGTTAGGCTCCTGAGTCGCGATGCTCAGGAGTCCCCCTTGATGTGCAAAAAATCCCGTACCTGGCCTCGCCGAGGCCTCAGGAGGGGCGTGTGATGCCTAGGTCCAGGGGACCTGGTTGGGCGGCATGTGCTTGGGCGTGACCCGTGCGCAGCCCCCGTGCCCAGCCCCCATGCGTGGCTTTCCTGAGGGGAGGCGTTGCAGTAAGGCTGGGCGCTGAGCTCTGGGCTCCCTGAGGTTGGCACGACAGTGGGGTCGCCCTCAGTTGTTTATCACCAGCGCGGATGTAAGTGCATCTAGTGCCCCTTAGTGATTTTGGTGTATTGAAGACTTATAGGTTAAGGGACTAATGTGTTTATGTGTGTACACAGGTCTATAAGTCTATGAGGAGTTTGATATTTACAGAGAAAGTCGACCCCTAAAAGTGAAGTTCTTCGACTGAAGACTTTGATATTCTGAAGACTTTCTGAAGACTTTGAAAGTGAAGAAATTGGTGTGACCTTGAAGACTTGATATTCATTTGCGAAACATGAAGCGTGAAGACTTTTGTTTTTGTAGTTTTGTTTTCTCTTTCTTGAGCCATAGGAAACACCGTACTGTTAAAGGGGGTCGAGGAAATACTAAGGAAAAATTTCAATGTGATGCTCAACTCAAAATCCTACACCTACCAATCCCTTCGAGTGAAGCCATTGGAAATCTCATACAGCTCAGTCAATTTCTTCAGTGACAGAGACGAAGTTCTTCTCATCGCTGAGGAATTTGTTCTGACTGAGGAGTTAGGAATTCGCCAAAGGTCTTGGATTGCCTACGAGGAGGAACATGATAGCCCCGAGGAATTTGAGAGTCAAATTTCCGACCGTTCTTTGTCTTGCCCGCCACCTGTCCCAAAATATCTTATCCACCTAACGGTCATATCATTGAAGGGCATTTATGTCTTATCATGTCGGGCTGCTCCCTAGGCTATAAATAGCCGCCCCCTACAACCACTAGCTGGTTGGCTGCTCCGAGAGAACTTGACACTTGTAATTTGAGAGCAACCCATCCTCCGAGGACTTTGAGCGAAAATCATCGAGTGAGGAAAAACCCAAAACCAAACCCCTACAAACCCCAAGTGATTGAGCATCATCAAGAGATTGATCCTGCGTGGATCCAACGCTTGTTACCTTTGAAGACTGTGCTTCTTCCAGACGGTTAGGCGTCATGGTGTAGAGCATCCAAGAGGAATTGTGGATCGTCGAGTGACCAAGTCTGTGAAGGTTTGGAAGTCGCTCAAGACTTACCACGAGTGATTGGACGAGGTCTGTGTGACCTTAGTTCAAGGAGAATACGGTGAGGACTTGGTGTCCTGAGCTGCGTGCTTTCGGCGACCGGGTGTCCGGATCTGTGTGTCCTCGAGTTTAAATACTCAGCCGCTCCAACTGCATATACAACCGAGACATCAGTTGGAACTGGTCTACCAAATCATTGTCTTCACCAACCTAACTGGTTCTATTTCCGAACTCTTTCATTTCCTCATTACTATGTTGAGTGTTCATTCATATCTCGTGTTTGAAGACTTTGGTGAAGACTTTCTCAATTTCCTCAGTTCAATTTCTTCATCTGTTTGTCTTCATCTTGTGCTATCCTGTGTTTACGCTTTCTGTACTCTTTGTTTGTCTTCATTTCATCATGATGACCATGCCCGCATTCTCTTATGCTTACTTCTGAGTACTTATTCCGCTGCAAGTAGTTCTTCACTTAGGAATTTCCTCACCGGCAAATTCCTCATTGAAGAATTCGTAAAAATCGTCTATTCACCCCCCCTCCCTCTAGTCGATATAACGCACTTTCAGCGGAGCATAGCGTTTCCGCTTGTGCACGGGCATAGCCGCTCCTCGGCAGTGTCGTCAGCCAGCGCGGAGCATGGTGCTTCCACTTGGATGTGGGATGGGGCCCCCCTCCGGGAGGAGCCCCCGGGGCGTGTACAGCCCCGCCTTTACACGTGGCTTGCACGGCAGGGCTGCGAGGTGTATCTGGGCACTTGTGAGCCAGCGCGGGACTCACGAGGCCCTACCTCAAGGTGGGTTGCGCCTGGTCTTGAGTCTTGGTGACTGTATGTTCCTGCAAGGCGGTTAGATGCAAGCACTCTACGTCCTCAGGTACCGGCCCTCGAGCGAGCTCAGTCACCGCTGGTATGCCAGGTCGTAATGCCGTGGTCAAGGCCAGGGGGTGAGGGCTGGAGAGCCAGTAAGAGCTGCTGAGTCGCGATGTTCAGGAGCCCCCCTTTTAACGTGCAAGTGGATTGCATAGGGTGAACAGGCCCGCGGCGGGCGGCAATCGAGCAGGCGATAGCCGGTTGCAGGTTAAGCATAAAGAGCAGATCGACTTGGATAAATGCAGGAAGATACATGCCACTGGGTCTGGCCCGAGGAGCTTGGGGATGATGCAGCCCGAGGGGCGCCCCCAGCAAGGTAAGCTAACGACTTAAACAAAAGGGATACATGCCAAAGGGACGGACCTGTGTGGCCTGGGAATAATGCAGCCCGAGGCGCGCTCCCAGCTTAAACGAACTTGGAAGATGTCACCTGGTTCTGTAGACGAAGTAGAGTTGGTGCAGCTGAAGCCACGCGTTGAAGGAATGGCTCTTCATGAGCCACCGGGACCCTGAGCCTCGGGAGGCTCTGGGGGCTCAGGAGGTTCCCTGAAGGCCGCCTCCATCTCCTCCAGAACGGCGTGGATCCTGGCCTCTTGAGACGCCAGGACTCGGCGCATGCTGCGCTGATAGGAAGACGCCACGCTCGGCAAGCCAAAGGGCATGCGAACGTAGCTGTGTGGTGGGCCCTCACAGCAGCCCACACATGATGGCCAGAAGCGCTCCTGAGATGCGGCCCTGTTGATCCCTGGGACGTTGATGCAGACGCGCAGTCCGGCATCCTCGCCTGGATGGGGAGCTGCGCCTTGTGAGCGGCTGTGGCCGCACATGGCTCTTGCTTCTTGCAGTTCCTGAGTGGTCTTGGTGATGAACTCCTGGGTGCTGGGCACTCCTTGCCCTGTGCTCTCCTGAGGAGGGTGTGCCGTCAAGCACGCCTCCAAGTGGTGCCCAAGCACCTCCCTCGTGAGGTTGGCAAGGTCTGAGGCTCTCCAGGAGAGAGCCCCCGAGCCCTGCCTGAGGAGGGTGCCGGGCGTGCTTTCCTATACAGTGGAGGGAGGCGCCCCTGGAGCGGGCGCTGATCTTGACGAGTCTCCTGACATGACGCCATCTCCTTGGGGTCCTGCACGGCGCGACAACTTCTTCTTGGGGATGGTCTCCAGAGGGCCTTCACTTCTGCTGTCGGGATCGTCAATCGTTGCGGCTTGGAAGGCGCGCTCAAGGGAGCACACCGCATCCCTCTCTTCACATGAGACCGTGATGATTCCCCCGCTTCCTGGCATCTTGAGAACGTTGTAGCCATGGTGAGTGACTGCCATGAACTTGGCCAAGGCTGGGTACCCGAGGATGGCATTGTACGGCAAGCGGATGTGCGCAACGTCGAAGTCGATGAGCTCGGTGTGGTAGTTCTTGCGCTCCCCAAAGGTGACAGGCAAGCGGACTTGCCCTATCAGTGTGGTGGAACCGTCAGTCTCTCCTGAGAAAGGCTTGGTTGGCTGGAGCTGCTCATAGGGCACTTGGAGGTTGTCGAACGTGTCGACGGACAGGATGTTGATCCCTGCGCCGCCGTCGATGAGAGTCTTGGTGACTTGCACATTGCTGATGACTGGGGAGCACAGCATGGGGAGCGCGTCAGCGGTGGCTGCGCACTTGAGCTGGTCCGCGGAGGTGAAGGTGATTGCGCATTGGGACCACCTGAGCGGGCGCGTGGCCTCGAGCTTGGGGAGCACCACGTTCACCTCGCGAGCGAACTGTTTGAAGATGCGCTGAGAGGCTGGGGCCTGCGCGCCGCCCAAGATGCAAGCGATCGCACGCGACTCCTGGAAGCCCCCAACCCCCTCGTCCTGCTGGCGATCGTCGCTCCTTCTTGGTGGCGGCAATGGAGGAAGGCCAGCGTTGCCCTGGGGGCGATCCTCACGAGGCGGGTCCCTCCAGGCGCCCTCGCAAGGTTGGTCCTGCCAGCGGTCCTCACGAGGCCGGTCGCGCCACTCCTGGCGCGGGCCACGGTCGTCCCAGCGTCCGCGTCCTCCTCCGCGGCCGTAGCCCCGGTCGTTGCGCTCGGGGCGTCGACCGTAGCGTCCTTCCCGTATGGCTCTGAGCTCTTGGCAATCGTTGGTGTTGTGGGTGTTCAGGTGGTGGAAGGCGCAGAACGGTCGGCCGTTCTTGGACGACTCAGGCTGATGTCTGCCTCGCTTGGTGTCGGGCTCCGCTGCCAGCACTACTGCTTCTTTGTGCTTCACGTCCTTGGCCTTGGCCTTCTTCTCCTCCGCTCCTGCAGCTGGCAGCTCAAGGAGAGAGAGGCGCCCCTCCTCAGCTCTTGCGCACTTGGTCGCCAGGTTGAACAGCTCCTGAGATGGGCAAAGCTCCTCCTGGATAGCGAGCTCTTCCTTCATCTTGACGTCACGGACGCCATCTGAGAACCCGGAGATGATGGCTTCGTCCATGACCTTGGGGATCTTGAGGCGGGTGTTTTTGAAGCGCTAGATGTACTTCTGGAGGGTTTCTCCTGGCTGTTGCTTGATGCGGCGTAGGTCACTCGCAGCCGGTGGGCGGTCGCGAGTGCCCTGGAAGTTGGCGACGAAGCGGTCGCGCATCTCCTCTCAGGAGGAGATCGAGCCGTGCTGCAGGTTCAGGAGCCAGGAGCGGGCCCCATCCTTGAGAGCCATGGGAAACCAGTTCTCCATTACTTTTTCATCACCGTTGGCCGCTTTGATGCTCAGCTCATAGAGCTGCAGGAACTCCGCGGGGGTCGGCGGTGCCGTCGTAGCGAGGAGGCAGGTCTGGATTGAACTTGCCTGGCCACGCGACGCTACACAGCTCGGGGGTGAAGGCGCGGCAGCTGGCCGTGGTTGCCGGTGCCCGCTTCTGAGGCGGAGCTTGATCTTGGTGAGGTCCGCGCTGCGCCACCGTAGGCAGCACGCGGTTTGTCGAGGCGGCGCGGGGAACGCCGGTGCAGCTTCTCGCGGCCGCGGGATTTCTTGGCAGCTTCTTTCTTCACGGGCAGGTGCCGGGCGCGGTGGATCACGCCGCGGGGGCGCGTGCCTTGGTGCCAAGGCACCGTCTTGGGGTTGAGGCGGTGGAGGCATGCCATGAGCCCCGTCGCCCGCGGCTGGTTGAGGGGGAGGCAGAGAGTGGGACGGCGCCGGAGAGCCCCCTGCGGCGCGGACGAGCTCGGCGACGCGGTCGAGCCACTCCTCGTAGAGGTCGTCGACGGGGCGGTAACGCAGGAGCTCGTTCGCCGCGAGGAGCGTGGCCCGTGCTTCCATGGGAGCGCGGTGCGCGTGAGACGAAGAACCAGCAGGGGTGAGCGACGGAGTAGCGGTGCGGCCATCCTGCCGCACTGAAGGATGGAGCAAGGACACCTGCTGCTCGTTCCCCGCCGGGCTAGTGGCAGCGTTGGGAATGGGAGACGGAGAACGACAAGGTGTCCTGCCTAGGGAGCCGTCTGAGCGACGCGGACGGAGAGGGCAGCCCGACGCTCAGCTCGAGCACGGCAAGCGTCCGCCATGGAAACGACGAAGCGATGGAGCAACAAACTGATGGATGGGAAAACCACGGCGCACCCCTACCTGGCGTGCCAAATGTCAGATTTGGGGTTCCGGCAAATCCTTGATGTTCGAACACTGGGGTGCGCGTGAAGTCTTTCCCTCCTACCAATCTACGCTCTGACTCGCTAGGATCTTGCGGACGAACTCAACAAACTCACAACATAGAGAGACACAGGGTTTATACTGGTTCGGGCCACCGATGTGGAATACCCTACTCTAGTGTGGTGGTGGTGGATTGCCTCTCGGGCTGATGATGAACAGTACAAGGGAAGAACAACCTCCTGAGGTTGAGGTGTTCTTGTGCGTATGAACTTGTGGCGTGAGGGTTTGACTCTGTGTTCTCGATCCCCCTCATACTGTGGTGGCTATTTCTACTTATAGAGGCCCTAGTCCTCTTCCCAAATATCAAACGGGAAGGGAGCCAACAACGGCAGGCAAATTTGAAGGGGGGCAGCTAGTACAAGCTATCCTGACAAAAGCGGTCTTCGCCTGCGAAAAGCTCTGGGGTGACGTGATGTCTACTACGCAACCTTCTTCTTGTAGACGTTGTTGGGCCTGCAAGTGCACAGGTTTGTAGGACAGTAGCAAATTTGCCTCAAGTGGATGAACTAAGGTTTATCAATCCGTAGGAGGCGTAGGATGAAGGTGGTCTCTCTCAAGCAACCCTGCAACCAAATAACAAAGAGTCTCTTGTGTCCCCAACACACCCAATACAATGGTAAATTGTATAGGTGCACTAGTTGGGCGAAGAGATGTTGATACAAGTGCAATATGGATGGTAGATATAGGTTTTTGTAATATGAAATTATAAAAACAGCAAGGTAACAAGGGATAAACGTGAGCGTAAACGGTATTGCAATGATAGGAAACAAGGCCTAGGGTTCATACTTTCACTAGTGCAAGTTCTCTCAACAATAATAACATAGATAGATCATATAACAATCCCTCAACATGCAACAAAGAGTCACTCCAAAGCCACTAATAGCGGAGAACAAACAAAGAGATAATTGTAGGGTACGAAACCACCTCAAAGTTATTCTTTCCAATCAATCTGTTGGGCTATTCCTATAATTGTCACAAACAGCCCTAGAGTTCGCTAGAATAACACCTTAAGACACAAATCAACCAAAACCTAATGTCACCTAGATACTCCAATGTCACCTCAAGTATCCGTGGGTATGATTATACGATATGCATCACACAATCTCAGATTCATCCAACCAACATAAAAGTACTTCAAAGAGTGCCCCAAAGTTTCTACCGGAAAGTCAAGAAAACGTGTGCCAACCCCTATGCATAGGTTCATGGGTGGAACCCGCAAGTTGGTCACCAAAACATACATCAAGTGGCACATGATATCCCATTGTCACCACAGATAAGCACGGCAAGACATACATCAAGTGTTCTCATAAAATACTCAATCCGATAAGATAACTTCAAAAGGGGAAACTCAATTCATCACAAGAGAGTAGAGGGGGAGAAACATCATAAGATCCAACTACAATAGCAAAGCTCGGGATACATCAAGATCGTGCCATAGAGGGAACACGAGAGAGAACACGAGAGAGAGAGAGAGAGAGAGAGAGAGAGAGAGAGAGAGAGATCAAAACACATAGCTACTGGTACATACCCTCAACCCCGAGGGTGAACTACTCCCTCCTCGTCATGGAGAGCGCCGAGATGATGAATGGATTCCCCCTCCAGCAGTGTGCCGGAACGGGCTCCCGAGAGGTTTTTGTTGGCTACAGAGGCATGCGGCGGCGGAACTCCCGATCTATCTTCTGTTCTGGAAGTTTTACGATACGTAGGTATATATGGGGAGGTACGTCGGTGGAGCTTCGGGGGCCCCACGAGGCAGGGGGTGCGCCCCCCACCCTCGTGGCCAGCTCTCGTATCTTCTGGCTTAGAGTCCAAGCCTATCCGGTGGCTTTCCTTCCAAAAATAACTTCTCCAGTTTATTTTGTTCCATTTCGAATCCGTCTGATATTCCTTTTCCTCGAAACACTGAAATAGGCATAAAACAGTAAATCTGGGCTGGGCCTCCGGTTAATAGGTTAGTCCCAAAAATAATATAAAAGTGGATAATAAAGGCCAATATTGCCCAAAACAGTAGATAATATAGCATGGAGCAATCAAAAATTATAGATACGTTGGAGACGTATCAAGCATCCCCAAGCTTAATTCATGCTCGTCCTCGAGTAGGTAAATGATGAAAAAGAATTTTTGATGCGGAGTGCTACTTGGCATAATTTCAATGTAAATCTTATTAATTGTGGTATGAATATTCAGATCCATAAGATTCAAGACAAAAGTTCACATTGACATAAAAATAATAATACTTCAAGCATACTAACAAAGCAATTATGTCTTCTCAAAATAACATGGCCAAAGAAAGTTATCCCTACAAAATAATATAGTTTGGCTATGCTCCATCTTCCCCACACAAAATATTTAAATCATGCACAACCCCGATGACAAGCCAAGCAATTGTTTCATACTTTTGACATTCTCAAAATTTTTCAATCTTCACGCAATACATGAGCGTGAGCCATGGATATAGCACTATATGTGGAATAGAATGGTGGTTGTGGAGAAGACAAAAGGAGGGAAGATAGTCTCACATCAACTAGGCGTATCAACGGGCTATGGAGATGCCCATCAATAGATATCAATGTGAGTGAGTAGGGATTGCCATGCAACGGATGCACTAGAGCTATAAGTATATGAGAGCTCAACAAAAGAAACTAAGTGGGTGTGCATCCAACTCGCTTGCTCATGAAGACCTAGGGCATTTGAGGAAGCCCATCATCGGAATATACAAGCCAAGTTCTATAATGAAAATTCCCACTAGTATATGAAAGTGACCACATAAGAGACTCTCTATCATGAAGATCATGGTGCTACTTTGAAGCACAAGTGTGGTAAAAGGATAGTAACATTGTCCCTTCTCTCTTTTTCTCTCATTTTTTTATTTTTTATTTGGGACTTTTCTTTATTTTATGGCCTCTTTTTTTTTCTTTTTGTTCTCTTTTTTTTCGTCCGGAGTCTCATCCCGACTTGTGGGGGAATCATAGTCTCCATCATCCTTTCCTCACTGGGACAATGCTCTAATAATGATGATCAACACACTTTTATTTTCTTACAACTCAACAATTACAACTCAATACTTAGAACAAAATATGACTCTATATGAATGCCTCCGACGGTGTACCGGGATATGCAATGAATCATGAGTGACATGTAAGAAAGAATTATGAACGGTGGCTTTTCCACAAATACAATGTCAACTACATGATCATGCAAAGCAATATGACAATGATGAAGCGTGTCATAATAAACGGAACAGTGGTAAGTTGCATGGCAATATATCTCGGAATGGCTATGGAAATGCCATAATAGGTAGGTATGGTGGCTATTTTGAGGAAGATATATGGTGGGTGTATGATACCAGCGAAAAGTGCGCGGTATTAGAGAGGCTAGCAATGGTGGAAGGATGGGAAAAAGTGCGTATAATCCATGGACTCAACATTAGTCATAAAGAACTCATATACTTATTGCAAAAATCTACAAGTTATCAAAGCAAAGTATTACGCGCATGCTCCTAGGGGGATAGATTGGTAGGAAAAGACCATCGCTCGTCCCCGACCGCCACTCATAAGGAAGACAATCAATAAATAAATCATGCTCCGACTTCATCACATAACGGTTCACCATACGTGCAGGCTACGGGAATCACAAACTTTAACACAAGTATATCTCAAATTCACAACTACTCAACTAGCATGACTCTAATATCACCATCTTCATATCTCAAAACAATCATCAAGCATCAAACTTCTCTTAGTATTCAACACACTCATAAGAATTCTTACAAATCTTGTATGCTTAGCATATTAGGATTATTTAAGAAAATTACCATGCTATTTAAGACTCTCAAAATAATATAAGTGAAGTATGAGAGTTCATCTATTTCTTCAAAATAAAACTACCACCATGCTCTAAAAGATATAAGTGAAGTACTAGAGTAATAACAAAAACTACTCCGAAAGATATAAGTGAAGATCAATGAGTAGTCGGATAATTATGCAACTATGTAAAGACTCTACCATTTAATAATTTCGGATCTTGGTATTTTATTCAAACAGCAAGCAAAGCTAAAGAAAATAAAATGACGCTCCAAGGATAGCACACATCATGTGAAGAAGCAAAAACTTAGGTTCAACCGATACTAACCGATAATTGTTGGAGAAGAAAGGTGGGATGCCTACCGGGGCATCCCCAAGCTTAGATGCTTGAGACTTCTTGAAATATTATCTTGGGGTGCCTTGTGCATCCCCAAGCTTGAACTTTTGTGTCTCCTTAATTCTTCTCATATCATGGTTTCTCTTTTCTCAAAAGCTTCATCCACACCAAACTCAACAAGAACTCGTGAGATAGGTTAGTATAAACCAATGCAAAACCTTATCATTTTCTACTGTAAAAATCACTAAAATTATCATTCAACATTGCATAATAAAAGCCTCTGCATTTTTAATACTCCTATCCTCAAATAGAATCATTAAACAAGCAAACATATGCAAACAATGCAAACATAACAGCAATCTGCCAAAACAGTATAGTCTGTAAAGAATGCAAGAGTATCAATACTTCCCTAACTCCAAAAATTATGAAATAAAATTGCCACTGTAATAAATTTATCAGAGATCCATATTCAAAAAAGATTCAACATTATACGGCTCTCTGACTTTTCTAGGGAATTTTTTCAACAGCGGTAAACTTTCTGTTTTCAAACAGCAACATGTATACTAGCAAAATAAGCATGGCAAAAGCTATCCTTGATATTTTTATTGAAACAAAAGATGCAAAACATTATTATAATTAATAGAAAGCAAATACTAACAAGATAAAGTAATGCTCCAAGCAAAACACATATCATGTGGTGAATAAAAATATAGCTCCAAGTAAAGTTACCGATGAACGAAGATTTAAAGAGGGATGCCTTCCGGCATCCCCAAGCTTAGGCTCTTGGTTATCCTTGAATATTACCTTGGGGTGCCTTGGGAATCCCCAAGCTTAGGCTCTTTCCACTCCTTATTCCATAGTCCATCGAATCTTTACCCAAAACTTGAAAACTTCACAACACAAAGCTTAACAGAAAACTCCTGAGCACCGTTAGCGAAAAGAAAACAAAACACCACTTCAAGGTACTGTAATGAACTCATTATTTATTTATATTGGTGTTAAACCTACTTTATTCCAACTTCTCTATGGTTTATAAAATATTTTACTAGCCATAGATTCATCAAAATAAGCAAACAACACACGAAAAACAGAATCTATCAAAAACAGAACAGTCTGTAGTAATCTGTAACTAACGCAAACTTCTGGAACTCCAAAAAATCTACCAAAATTAGAAGACCTAGAAGTTTTTTTTATTTATCAGAAGCAATTTGAATCAGTATTTTATCACGTTCTGGTGATTTTTAATAATTCGGGCACTGAGCGCAAAGTTTCTGGAAATTACAGCAAGATCAAATAACTATCATCCAAGAAGATCCAATAGGTCTAGCTTGGCACAAACACTAATTAAAACATAAAACCACATCTAAACAGAGGATAGATGGATTATTTATTCCTAAACAGAACCAAAAAGTAAGAAACTAAAATAAAATTTGGTTGCCTCCCAACAAGCGCTATCGTTTAACGCCCCTAGCTAGGAATGATGATTTCAATGATGCTCGCATAAAAGATAAGAACTGAAACATAAAGAGAGCATCATGAAGAATAGGACTAGCACATTTAAGTATAACCCACTTCCTATGCATAGGGATTTTGTGAGCAAACAACTTATGGGAACAAGAATCAACTTGCATAGGAAGGTAAAACAAGCATAACTTCAAGATTTTAAGCACATAGAGAGGAAACGTGATATTATTGCAATTCCTACAAGCATATATTCCTCCCTCATAATAATTTTCAGTAGCATCATGAATGAATTCAACAATATAATCAGCACCTAAAGCATTCTTTTCATGATCTACTAGCATAGAAATTTTACTACTCTCCACATAAGCAAAATTCTTCTCATTCGGGATAGTGGGAGCAAACTCAACAAAGTAACTATCATGTGATTGAAAATTAAGATCAAGATGACAAGTTTCATGGTTATAATTATTCGTTAAAGCATACGTGTCATCACAATAATCATCATAGATATGAGGCATGCTTTCATCATAGTAAATTTGCCCATCAAAGCTTGGGGGACTAAACATATCATATTCATCAAACATAGCTTCCCCAAGCTTGTGGCTTTGCATATCATTAACATCATGGATATTCAAGGAATTCATACTAACAACATTGCAATCATGATCATCATTCAAAGATTTAGTACCAAGCATTTTAATGCATTCTTCTTCTAGCACTTGAGCACAATTTTCCTTTCCATCAAACTCACGAAAGATACTAAAAAGACGAAGCGTATGAGACAGACTCAATCCCATTTTTTTGTAATTTTTCTTTTATAAACTAAACTAATGATAAAACAAGAAACAAAAAGATTCGATTGCAAGATCTAAAGATATACCTTCAAGCACTCACCTCCCCGCAACAAATGCCAGAAACTGCTTGATGTCTACTACACAACCTTCTTCTTGTAGACGTTGTTGGGCCTGCAAGTGCACAGGTTTGTAGGACAGTAGCAAATTTCCCTCAAGTGGATGACCTAAGGTTTATCAATCCGTAGGAGGCGAGGATGAAGATGGTCTCTCTCAAGCAACCATGGAACCAAATAACAAAGAGTCTCTTGTGTCCCCAGCACACCCAATACAATGGTAAATTGTATAGGTGCACTAGTTGGGCGAAGAGATGGTGATACAAGTGCAATATGGATGGTAGATATAGGTTTTTGTAATCTGAAATTATAAAAAAAGCAAGGTAACAAGTGATAAACGTGAGCTTAAACGGTATTGCAATGATAGGAAACAAGGCCTAGGGTTCATACTTTCACTAGTGCAAGTTCTCTCAACAATAATAACATAGATAGATCATATAACAATCCCTCAACATGCAACAAAGAGTCACTCCAAAGCCACTAATAGCGGAGGACAAACGAAGAGATAATGGTAGGGTACGAAACCACCTCAAAGTTATTCTTTCCAATCAATCCGTTGGGCTATTCCTATAAGTGTCACAAACAGCCCTAGAGTTCATACTAGAATAACACCTTAAGACACAAATCAACCAAAACCCTAATGTCACCTAGATACTCCAATGTCACCTCAAGTATCCGTGGGTATGATTATACGATATGCATGACACAATCTCAGATTCATCCAACCAACATAAAAGTACTTCAAAGTGTGCCCCAAAGTTTCTACCGGAAAGTCAAGAAAACGTGTGCCAACCCCTATGCATAGGTTCATGGGCGGAACCCGCAAGTTGGTCACCAAAACATACATCAAGTGGCACATGATATCCCATTGTCACCACAGATAAGCAAGACAAGAGATACATCAAGCGTTCTCATAAAAGACTCAATCCGATAAGATAACTTCAAAAAGGGGAAACTCAATTCATCACAAGAGAGTAGAGGGGAGAAACATCATAAGATCCAACTACAATAGCAAAGCTCGGGATACATCAAGATCGTGCCATAGAGGGAACACGAGAGAGAACACGAGAGAGAGAGAGAGAGAGAGAGAGAGAGAGAGAGAGAGAGAGATCAAAACACATAGCTACTGGTACATACCCTCAGCCTCGAGGGTGAACTACTCCCTCCTCGTCATGGAGAGCGCCGGGATGATGAATGGGTTCCCCCTCCTGCAGGGTGCCAGAACGGGCTCCCGACAGGTTTTTGGTGGCTTAGAGGCTTGCGGCGGCGGAACTCCCGATCTATCTTCTGTTCTGGAAGTTTTACGATATGTAGGTATATATGGGTGCAGGGGGTACGTCAGTGGAGCTTCGGGGGGCCCACGAGGCAGGGGAGCTCGCCCTAGGGGGGTGGGCGCGCCCCCCACCCTTGTGGCCAGCTCCCGTATCTTCTGACGTAGAGTCCAAGCCTATCCGGTGGCTTTCCTTCCAAAAATAACTTCTCCAGTTGATTTCGTTCCGTTTCGACTCCGTCTAATATTCCTTTTCCTCGAAACACTGAAATAGGCATAAAACAACAAATCTGGGCTGGGCCTCCGGTTAATAGGTTAGTCCCAAAAATAATATAAAAGTGGATAATAAAGCCCAGTATTGCCCAAAACAGTAGATAATGTAGCATGGAGCAATAAAAATTATAGATACGTTGGAGACGTATCATGACGGCGTCTTGGGCTCCACGATGACCTCCGCCTTGCCGTGTTCCTGGTCTTGGTCTCATTGCACCAATATGGCAACCTTTGCCTGATGCCTCGGTATTCTTCGCCTGCGCTTGCCTCCTTAGCACCAAAGAGGAAATGGGGACGCTGCGCGCACTGGCGCCCGCCTGGCACCGTTCGTCATGGCTCACGTCACAAGAGCCTCGTGAGGTTTGCCCCACCTTGATATCTCCGCTCCTCGTGAGCCTGCCTGGCTAGGCCACTCCAGAGGAGGTCTTGCGTCGTCCGCCTCGCGAGGCTTGGACCTTCGCGAGGGTTTTGGATGCCTTGTTGATGAAAATGGGACGTACGGCCTGCTGCTTAGCCACATTGTGGGCCGCAGGCAGGCAAGTCTGGGGACCCCCGTTCCCAGAACGCCGACAAGCACCGGGAGTTGATTTTTGTTTTTCTTCCGCTTGTCCTTCCCCTTCATCACTTGGTTCAATAACAGACAAGCTTCGCCTTCAATGTAAGATTTGGCGTGTCAATTAGGGAGCACAAGTATAGCAATAAACAATGACATTAATTTTATGATGAAAGTGGCAAAATACAAAGCCAACAGTTGTGAAATATCCTTATCTTACCTCAATGGGATATTACGGTGCACATACAGATTGGAAGTCTTGTCTCCAGTTGTGCAGTTTACTAAAATAAAGCAACATTACCATATAAGTAGCACAAACATATGAAAGCACACTGCACAATCATGTGAAAGAAGGCTAGTACTGACCTCTCATGACGCAACTCACAAGAAGAAGATCTGAACCAAATTTGCCAACATGGATAGGAAGTTAGATCTCCTCTTGTGAAGTTCCACTAGGATCAAGCAATCAAGCAACGTTTTCGGTGTGACATTTTGGTTGAACTGCACAAAACACTCTTAAAACAAAAGTGTTTTGTGCAGTGCAACAAAAGGTCACAATAGCAACAAGGTGAAGTAGCTAACCCTATTTACACAGAGGTGCAAAGCAAACAACCAGTGGTCAATAATGGTGGATGACAAAGAAGCCAACAAAAAGAAGCATCTAACTTATCATGGGAAAGAAAGCAAGACAGTAGCATTTCTCAAATGGTAGCATTGATTCATATTAACAGAGAGATTATATTAATAATAAAATTCTTTAAACATGTAATTTGCTTTTAAGCGTGGCGTTGCATCAATTTTCCAGTGGCATTATTAGAGGGTTTTTTGTTTACATGGACTTTTTGGTGTAGGGACTAAAAAAGTCCCTTTCAGTCCCATCTAAACCAAACAGGAGGGACTTTTAGGGACTAAAACTGGGCATTTGGGACTAAAGAAAGAAGACCCCGAGGGAGGGTCTTTTTGGGAACTTTTTCCAATAGTTGCATCACAACAAGATCACACCTTATCTCTATTAGTTCATTACTAGGGTTAATACGGTCTTTTAGCATGTCATTTAATAACCTCTAGTCCATGCTTAGTCCATGGAACCAAGCAGGTAGGGACTAGGGACTTTTTAGTTGGGAATAAAAAAAGTCCTAGGACTTTTTAACCAAACAGGGCCTTAGATTAACAACAGCTAAAGAGTTGCACGGGACAGTGGACGCACCAGCACCATGTGCATCTACCGACATATAAAGGGGTGATGCATAGTCAGTTGCAACAAAGAACAAACAACCAAGGAGCATATTTGTGTTGGTCCCAGTTTTGTTATCTTTAGACACCTTTCCCTATGTTAGGGCAACAAATCTAGTCCTGCTCAAACTCTACAGCCTTGTCCCCCAAAACAAAAAGATTATTTGTTACATATGTGTGTACTGCCTTTGTCACTATTTTCCCTTTTCAACCAACGTCGGTGCTGGATAGCCAGTCTGTACTAGTACTTGCCCCCTTCCTTTCCTCTTTGAACCACGTCCTAGATTCATGTTATACAACTTTCCCCACTACTTTCCCCCTTCCTCTCCTCTTTGAACCACGTCCTAGATTCATGCTATACAACTTTCCCCACTACTTTCCTGTTTAATCCCTTGTGGCCAGCTCCCGTATCTTCTGACGTAGAGTCCAAGCCTATCCGGTGGCTTTCCTTCCAAAAATAACTTCTCCAGTTGATTTCGTTCCGCTTCGACTCGCCTAATATTCCTTTTCCTCGAAACACTAAAATAGGCATAAAACAACAAATCAGGCTGGGCCTCCAGTTAATAGGTTAGTCCCAAAATAATATAAAAGTGGATAATAAAGCCCAAAGATTGCCCAAAACAGTAGATAATGTAGCATGGAGCAATAAAAATTATAGATACGTTGGAGACGATTCATGACGGCGTCTTGGGCTCCACGATGACCTCCGCCTTGCCATGTTCCTGGTCTTGGTCTCATTGCACCAATATGGCAACCTTTGCCTGATGCCTTGGTACTCTTCGCCTGCGCTTGCCTCCTTAGCACCAAATAGGAAATGGGTACGCTGCGCGCACTGGCGCCCGCCTGGCACCGTTCGTCATGGCTCACGTCACAAGAGCCTCGTGAGGTTTGCCCCGCCTTGATATCTCCGCCTCGTGAGCCTGCACTGCTAGCCCACTCTAGAGGAGGTCTTATGTTGTCCGCCTCATGCGAGGCTTGGACCTTCGCGAGGGTTTTGGATGCCTTGTTGATGAAAATGGGACGTACGGCCTGCTGCTTAGCCACATTGTGGGCCGCAGGCAGGCAAGTCTGGGGACCCCCGTTCCCAGAACGCCGACAAGCACCGGGAGTTGATTTTTGTTTTTCTTCCGCTTGTCCTTCCCCTTCATCACTTGGTTCAATAACAGACAAGCTTCGCCTTCAATGTAAGATTTGGCGTGTCAATTAGGGAGCACAAGTATAGCAATAAACAATGACATTAATTTTATGATGAAAGTGGCAAAATACGGGCCAACAGTTGTGAAATATCCTTATCTTACCTCAATGGGATATTACGGTGCACATACAGATTGGAAGTCTTGTCTCCAATTGTGCAGTTTACTAAAATAAAGCAACATTACCATATAAGTAGCACAAACATATGAAAGCACACTGCACAATCATGTGAAAGAAGGCTAGTACTGACCTCTCATGACGCAACTCACAAGAAGAAGATCTGAACCAAATTTGCCAACATGGATAGGAAGTTAGATCTCCTCTTGTGAAGTTCCACTAGGATCAAGCAATCAAGCAACGTTGTCGGTGTGACATTTTGGTTGAACTGCACAAAACACTCTTAGAACAAAAGTGTTTTGTGCAGTGCAACAAAAGGTCACAATAGCAACAAGGTGAAGTAGATAACCCTGTTTACACGGAGGTGCAAAGCAAACAACCAGTGGTCAATAATGGTGGATGACAAAGAAGCCAACAAAAAGAAGCATCTAACTTATCATGGGAAAGAAAGCAAGACAGTAGCATTTCTCAAATGGTAGCATTGATTCATATTAACAGAGAGATTATATTAATAATAAAATTCTTTAAACATGTAATTTGCTTTTAACTGTGGCGTTGCATCAATTTTCGATGGCATTATTAGAGGGTTTTTGTTTACAGGACTTTTGGTGTAGGGACTAAAAAAGTCCCTTTCAGTCCCATCTAAACCAAACAGGAGGGACTTTTAGGGACTAAAACTGGGCATTTGGGACTAAAGAAAGAAGACCCCGAGGGAGGGTCTTTTTGGGAACTTTTCCAACAGTTGCCCTGCGCCGCATCACACCTTATCTCTATTAGTTCATTACTAGGGTTAATACGGTCTTTTAGCATGTCATTTAATAACCTCTAGTCCATGCTTAGTCCATGGAACCAAGCAGGTAGGGACTAGGGACTTTTAGTTAGGAATAAAAAAGTCCTAGGACTTTTTAACCAAACAGGGCCTTAGATTAACAACAGCTAAAGAGTTGCAGGACGGATGGGCCTTTTCAGCACCATGTGCATCTACCGACATATAAAGGGGTGATGCATAGTCAGTTGCAACAAAGAACAAACAACCAAGGAGCATATTTGTGTTGGTCCCAGTTTTGTTATCTTTAGACACCTTTCCCTATGTTAGGGAAGCAAATCTAGTCCTGCTCAAACTCTACAAATTTCTTTGTCCCCCAAAAACAAAAAGATTATTTGTTACATATGTGTGTACTGCGTTTGTCACTATTTTCCCTTTTCGACCAACGTCGGTGCTGGATAGCCAGTCTGTACTAGTACTTGCCCCCTTCCTTTCCTCTTTGAACCACGTCCTAGATTCATGCTATACAACTTTCCCCACTACTTTCCCCCTTCCTCTCCTCTTTGAACCACGTCCTAGATTCATGCTATACAACTTTCCCCACTACTTTCCTGTTTAATCCCTTGTGGCCAGCTCCCGTATCTTCTGCCGTAGAGTCCAAGCCTATCCGGTGGCTTTCCTTCCAAAAATAACTTCTCCAGTTGATTTCGTTCCTTTTCGACTCCGTCTAATATTCCTTTTCCTCGAAACACTGAAATAGGCATAAAACAACAAATCTGGGCTGGGCCTCCGGTTAATAGGTTAGTCCCAAAAATAATATAAAAGTGGATAATAAAGCCCAGTATTGCCCAAAACAGTAGATAATGTAGCATGGAGCAATAAAAAATTATAGATACGTTGGAGACGTATCATGACGGCGTCTTGGGATCCACGATGACCTCCGCCTTGCCGTGTTCCTGGTCTTGGTCTCATTGCACCAATATGGCAACCTTTGCCTGATGCCTCGGTACTCTTCGCCTGCGCTTGCCTCCTTAGCACCAAATAGGAAAGGGGGACGCTGCGCGCACTGGCGCCCGCCTGGCACCGTTCGTCATGGCTCACGTCACAAGAGCCTCGTGAGGTTTGCCCCGCCTTGATATCTCCGCTCCTCGTGAGCCTGCCTGGCTAGGCCACTCCAGAGGAGGTCTTGCGTCGTCCGCCTCGCGAGGCTTGGAACTTCGCGAGGGTTTTGGATGCCTTGTTGATGAAAATGGGCCGTACGGCCTGCTGCTTAGCCACATTGTGGGCCGCAGGCAGGCAAGTCTGGGGAGCCCCGTTCCCAGAACGCCGACAAGCACCGGGAGTTGATTTTTGTTTTTCTTCTGCTTGTCCTTCCCCTTCATCACTTGGTTCAATAACAGACAAGCTTCGCCTTCAATGTAAGATTTGGCGTGTCAATTAGGGAGCACAAGTATAGCAATAAACAATGACATTAATTTTATGATGAAAGTGGCAAAATACAGGCCAACAGTTGTGAAATATCCTTATCTTACCTCAATGGGATATTACGGTGCACATACAGATTGGAAGTCTTGTCTCCAATTGTGCAGTTTACTAAAATAAAGCAACATTACCATATAAGTAGCACAAACATATGAAAGCACACTGCACAATCATGTGAAAGAAGGCTAGTACTGACCTCTCATGACGCAACTCACAAGAAGAAGATCTGAACCAAATTTGCCAACATGGATAGGAAGTTAGATCTCCTCTTGTGAAGTTCCACTAGGATCAAGCAATCAAGCAACGTTGTCGGTGTGACATTTTGGTTGAACTGCACAAAACACTCTTAAAACAAAAGTGTTTTGTGCAAAGGCAAACAAAAGGTCACAATAGCAACAAGGTGAAGTAGATAACCCCTGCTTTACACGGAGGTGCAAAGCAAACAACCAGTGGTCAATAATGGTGGATGACAAAGAAGCCAACAAAAAGAAGCATCTAACTTATCATGGGAAAGAAAGCAAGACAGTAGCATTTCTCAAATGGTAGCATTGATTCATATTAACAGAGAGATTATATTAATAATAAAATTCTTTAAACATGTAATTTGCTTTTAACTGTGGCGTTGCATCAATTTTCCAGTGGCATTATTAGAGGGTTTTTTGTTTACAGGGACTTTTTGGTGTAGGGACTAAAAAAGTCCCTTTCAGTCCCATCTAAACCAAACAGGAGGGACTTTTAGGGACTAAAACTGGGCATTTGGGACTAAAGAAAGAAGACCCCGAGGGAGGGTCTGTTTGGGAACTTTTCCAACAGTTGCCTGCGCGCATCACACCTTATCTCTATTAGTTCATTACTAGGGTTAATACGGTCTTTTAGCATGTCATTTAATAACCTCTAGTCCATGCTTAGTCCATGGAACCAAGCAGGTAGGGACTAGGGACTTTTTAGTTGGAATAAAAAAGTCCTAGGACTTTTTAACCAAACAGGCCTTAGATTAACAACAACAGCTAAAGAGTTGCACGGACGGTGGGCCTTTTGACACCATGTGCATCTACCGACATATAAAGGGGTGATGCATAGTCAGTTGCAACAAAGAACAAACAACCAAGGAGCATATTTGTGTTGGTCCCAGTTTTGTTATCTTTAGACACCTTTCCCTATGTTAGGGCAGCAAATCTAGTCCTGCTCAAACTCTACAGCCTTGTCCCCCAAAACAAAAAGATTATTTGTTACATATGTGTGTACTGCGTTTGTCACTATTTTCCCTTTTCGACCAACGTCGGTGCTGGATAGCCAGTCTGTACTAGTACTTGCCCCCTTCCTTTCCTCTTTGAACCACGTCCTAGATTCATGCTGTACAACTTTCCCCACTACTTTCCCCCTTCCTCTCCTCTTTGAACCACGTCCTAGATTCATGCTATACAACTTTCCCCACTACTTTCCTGTTTAATCCAACACCTAAATTCGAGTGCAGAAGCGGAAAAATCCCACATGCATCTAGAGCAATGCATGTGGAATAACTAAATTATACCTTAAGGTTCTTGGGGTGTGGTTCGGTGGGCGACCGGAGGCCGTTCTGCCCACACTATGTACGGCGGCGAGGAAGAAGGGGTCGGAGGCCCTCCCGCGCCGCCGCTGGGTGAAAGAGAACAGCTGCGCCGGTAGTGGATTCCCTCCCTCGCCGACGGCGACAGCGTTAAGCCTCCTTCCCTTCCCGGCGGACGGATCCTGCCGGATCTTTGACCAGCAGTGAGGGGAGAGAGAGGCCAATGAAGTCTTGTTTAGATCTGTAGAGGGTGAGAGAGTGTGAAGAGAGAAACTATAAGCGCTGAGGCTCCAGCGTGTATATATATAGTGGAGAGAGAGTGTGAAGAGTGCAAACCCTAGAAAACAAGCGCCAAGGCTGCAGCGTATACGTGGCACTACCCCAGCTCGCTTTCTCTCTCTGTCATGCGGGGCCTACCTGTCATTGGGTGGAAGAAAGAAGTCGAACAAAAACAAAATTATGCTCTACTGCGGTTATCGAACCCGAGACCTCAAGTTTGATGAGCCAACAGGCTAACCAACTACACCACCCTCGCGTTATGTTTAACGAGAGGAAAATAACCTTTTATACATTCCTGCATTCGTGTAACAAGCATGTCGTCTTTTTTTGCGTGGGAGTCATCGGGATTTAAATCATAATCGTGTCATGTGGCTTTGGTGGTAAGGTCTTTTGGGATTTAAAGCAGTGTTGGTAGTACAGAAATAATGCAGCCTTAGTCACCTTACCTCTCTCCACGTAGTACGTTGGGTCCCACCAGTCAGAGGGTGAAACAAACAAATTAATAAGAAAAATTAAAAGGGCGCAGCGGTGTATCTTACCTCACACATCTTGCTACCGATCATGAACACGATGACGCAACAAGGTGCCACCGTATCTCATACTACTCCATCCGTCTAGGTGTAAGTCACGTTAGAAGGTGCAGCGGGACCAAGGTGCAAGCAGATTGGAGGAGAAGGAGAAACTTGACCGGTCCTTCCTCCAATCAAAGCCCTAATTTCTGTATCTAAACGCAGAATTAATCACAACAACTAAGAGATGCCATTTTAGCTACCATGCAGGGCCACATATTAACTCGCATGCAAGCCGACTTTGATTTCTTGACTGATCAACGTGTAGTTGCGCTCCATGCATTGGGTTTCCGGGGGAAATAACAAGGCAGAGTAAGGGAGCGTTTGGTTACATTGCTTAGTAAGGAAATTGCTCGGGTAGCCCAGCTAGCCAGCTTTCGCTTTGCCAACCTTGCTGGTCAAACAGTTTAGTTCTTTTTCTTACCAGCCTTGCCCCGTGAAAATCATTGTCATGAGTGGGTTGCCGATTTTTCCGTTCGCAAAGTTTGCCGTCGGAAGCGAGCCGATTTATCTCTCCTGAGCTAGCGAGGTTTTTCTAGCCCACCCAAGCTAGCTGGCCCACAAAAGCTAACATGTTTTAACAGTTCCAAACGCCTAACCTTGCCTGGCTAGGCTATAATAGCATTTCCAATAGCTTGTCTATATGGATGTCTATACTCGTTTTCCACGACGTGAGCCCAAAACAGGCGTCCAACAGCTTGTCTATATGGTCGTCCAAATATACACATCCTCTAAATCAACCTCGACAATGTCCACGCCTGGATAATGTGAAGGCGTCGTCTAAGGGAATCTATCATGGTCATGATTTCTTCCTCTCCCCAGCAACAGCCCACCTATCATGGTCCCTGTATATAGACGTTCTGATGCAAAACTGGACGTGTATATGAGGGAATCCTTTTAGACCATTGTCTATATGAATATATAGACATCCAAATATACACATCCTATTGGAGATGCTCTAACTGTTCTTGCTAAGGATCCAAATGCTCTCTATGTAACAACGCTCGCTAGCAACGAGGCCAGGAGGGGATTGAGATACAAAGTTAATGGACGACGCCTAAACATTTTGGGAATATCTTATTTTCGTAAGATGTCTTAACACCTAGACGGAGGGAGTACTACTCCTCAGTCCAGGTTTGATGGAATATTTGTCACCTCTTCCCTTCTTGTACGTACTCCATTTCTATCTCACTTCCTGTGGCTTCGCACTCGGACGATATCCCTGTTCTATGAACCTGTGTGTGTGTGTGTGCGTCTGTGTGTGTGTGTGTTTAACAACATGTGTGTGTGTGTTAGAGAGAGCGACACCTACTCCTACGGATAGGGGTGGAAACGGATCGGATGCGGATCGGATAGTGCTCTTACCACTTCCATTTTCATATTTTCAAAACGAATCCGAATCCGAATACGGATGTTATCGGATACGAATGCGGCTCGGATATTATTCGAATACGGATACGTATCGGATATTTTCTTGATTCGGAACGGATCTGAATAATATCAACATATTGCTTAAGTAAATTAGTCGATAGCTATGTGACCTGAAATAATCAACTTGTGACATACAATAATTCAATAATAAATAGGTTTATGAATAAATACTATTGTAATGCATAATAATTTATAAGTTTAATCATATAAAGAGTAAAATTTGACTACTTATTGGGCTTTTATGTTGGATAATTGGAATATTGGGTCTAGAATTTTGAAAATTACCTCCCATAATCTTATTCGGATGCGGATATATCCACTTCCATATCCATATTTGTGTCAAAATCTCCTACCATATTTTATTTTTTATTTGTTTAACAAATTCGGATACGGATAATTTCCATTTCCATTTTGGTTCGGATGCGGATGTTTCGGATACGAATAGGCATTTTCTCGAATACGAATATCGGATATTTCGGATTATCCGCTACCACTTTCCACCCCTACCTACAGAAATATGGTGTGTAGTGTACGATTTAGCCGCGAGATTCGGTGCATCCTCTCATTTCCGGGCATCCGGTCGGGACAGCTGCCACGCCCGCTCCTGACCAGCCTGGCCCACCCAAAGCCCCTCCATCGCCCGTGCGTGCTTCCCGCCCAAAACGGTCAGCGCCACTCCAAAGAATTGGTGCCGCATTCATGCCCGGGCAGAGCGGATGCGACCTCTCACTGGTGCCTGCGTTGAAGGGAGAAGCCGATTCAAGAGTGATGGTTGCTTCATCCGTCCAACTTACTGCTGGGTCTATGTGATTTGACAGCTCATTGGTCATTATTACAGAGGTGGTACGACTGCTGGATGTCCCACGCTTCGGTGAAAGGAGGTACTAGATTACAACTTACAACGGAGGAGTGCGAAAGCAGTGAAAACACGTAGGCTCAGTGATTACATGGCCCACCTCACACTATCACCATATTTTTCTGGACACCGTGCGACACCTAACTCTTTACATAGTACTAGTATAGTATGTACTGTAATTTCTCAGCGAGATAAATTTCTACAATGCTATGAAGCCTCCAGCTTCTCTTTCATGTATCTTGCGTCTAAGGTTGTCCCGTTGCAACATTTCATCAAATACAAAGAAGACTAACATGCATGCTATCGCATCCCAATGATTGACAGATCATAGCCAATATTAATATGTACTCCCTCCATTCCAAAATAAGTGTCTCAACTTACTACTAACGTGGGCTGCATCATCTTACAGAAATGAGCATGTGCGTGTGCATGATAGATGTGTCGAGACGCATGCATGGATGATGAAGGGGAAGCATGTGGATTCAAAAAATTGAGTTCGAGTTCATATAGTACACATAGTTCAGATCTAACTCGACAGTAATCATGTGGTGTGCTGTGAAGATAATACACAAACGATGGTTTAACTTGACAATAATGATGATTGTATATCTTATTAAAATAGAGAATCAAATTCAAATGTTTTGCCGTCACAACAAGCATGATTGTAGATCTTATTCCAATAGAGGAACTAATTCAAATTTAGTTCATATTGAAGCAGTAGTATATACGTTTGGAATGCACTAAAACGTTCATTTGAGTAGCAGGTTGCATGCATTATACACGTAGCGAAATATTTTAATTGAACATAACATGAATTCAATGTTTTGAATGGCAACTGTAGTGCGAATTGATTTGGTACAGTACATGGGACTAGACTCTCTTGTGTGGTGCGAATTGATTTCTTTTGGTTTTTTGCTCGACGGAAGTGCGAATTGATTTGGTACAGTACACGTTAGGCTTGTCCGGAAATTTCAAACCTCGCCTTGTTACCCCGAAATATTTAAGATATATCTTTGTCTCGTTGTGCTCCGAAAACTTCCTCCATCTCAACCCGCACCTTGCTATTCCAAAGTTACAACGCGCATAAAAACTCCCACCTCCTGCGAAATCCCGACACGTGAAATGCCCATGATACCCCTGAACCGAAAGAACCTCCTAGCTCCGGTGGGGGTACTTTCGTAACTTACCCCACATTTCAGACAAGCTCGTCCCTAAGGCATGGTTCCCCACTCCCATCCCATCCGCCCACCCATTCGTACACCGAGGCCGCGAAAACCCGCGAAGCCCCACACCCTCCTCCATCCGCCACCCAGCCGGAGCCTCTTCCCCGACGACGTCGTACACAACAACACCTCGACATCCCTCATCCACCGTACCAGATGAGGATCCGTCGTCGATCTCGTCGTCCCGCCGGTTCAGCCACCCCGTCCTCCACCTCCAAGGAGCTGCCCTGATGTTCCCCTCGTCTTTCGCGCCACCTCCATTCCTACACCGCCATCTTCACCTGCACCACCGGAAGAGCATCATCATCACCGTTTCCTCGGACGAAGCTGAGGCCTAATCGGCTCCACCAAAGAGGTTCTACACTAATCGCCGCATTTTCTTCTTGATTCGATCTCACGGTGCTGCCGGTGCTTGGTCCCGAACCGGCATGGCGCGGCTCCATCCACGGCGGCGTCGCCGGCCACTTCCTCCACTGTGTCGCTCCCTCGGCGGCGACGTCCACATCAGTAGGAGCTGCTGCTGCTTCAGCTCTCGCTCGCGCTGCTGCTCTACTCTTGCTCCCAGTCCCCTTCCCAGTCTGCTCTTGCTCTTTATCGCGCTGTTGCTCTTGCTCTTTCTCTTGCTTGCGCTACTGCTCTACTATTGCGCGCGCTGCTGCTGCACGACCAGCAGATCCTGCTCTCCCTCGAGCCCCATGCAACTGCTACTCACAATGTTGCGACACGACCAGCTGCCTCGTCTCTCGCACGCGCTGCTGCTGCTACTGCTTTTCTGCTACTGGTGCGTTCAGTTTCGACAGCAAAATTCAGTTTCGACTGTTAAATTCAGTTTCGACAATTAAATTCAGTTTCGACAGTTAAGTTTAAAGATGAGCGGCTGATGTATTTTACATCTAGCACTTTGTGGTTATGTATTTCATGTCATCTATTGGAGATGCTATTAGAATTCCACTCAGGTTAACGTTGTCTCTCTTGTCCTACTTCAGCCTCGCCATCATACAACTCACCGGAGCTGCTCCAATGACGAAACCTTCCATCACAGCGTAGCAGTACCCCGGGCTCCATCTCCAGACGCCTAAGATATTCTTCCCCTCCTCGGACAGCCAAATCAGCCGGAGCATCCTCACCGACCAACCCAATCACGCTGAGATCGACATGGCGTCGACAAAGAGGTTGTACACTTGTTGCTTCGCTTTTTTACTCTACATGTTATATATATATATATATATATATATATATATATATATATATATATATATATATATATATTGTCCACTGAGCACACGTAGTAACGTGAAATACGATTAGTTTCTCCTACTATATGACAAGCAGCGAGGTACCAGGCAACTTAGCTATCCGTGATGGACACTCTTAAATGCCATCATTATTTATCTCTGTGCGTTTGAGCTGTGCATTTGTAGATGAGTGTCGGTGTCAAAACCGGCGGATCTCGGGTAGGGGGTCCCGAACTGTGCGTCTAGGCGGATGGTAACAGGAGACAAGGGACACGATGTTTTTACCTGTGTTCGGGCCCTCTCGATGGAGGTAATGCCCTACTCCTGCTTGATTAATATTTATGATATGGGTAGTACAAGAGTAGATCTACCACGAGATCGAGAGGCTAAACCCTAGAAGCTAGCCTATGGTATGATTGTTGTTCGTCTCTACGGACTAAAACCCTCCGGTTTATATAGACACCGGATAGGGTTAGGGTTACACAGAGTCGGTTACAATGGTAGGAGATCTACATATCCGCATCACTAAGCTTGCCTTCCACGCCAAGGAAAGTCCCATCCGGACACGGGACGAGGTCTTCAATCTTGTATCTTCATAGTCTAGGAGTCCGGCCAAAGATCATAGTTCGCTATCCGGACACCCCTAGTCCAGACTCCTCAAGAACGCCTTGAACCAGCTTCAATGACGATTTAGTCCGGCGCGCATATTGTCTTCGGCATTGCAAGGCGGGTTCCTCCTCCGAATACTTCATGGAAGGTTTTGAACACAAGGATAGTGTCCGGCTCTGCAAAACAAGTTCCACATACCACCGTAGAGAGAATAACTTTTGCACAGATCTGCTGACGTATTCCGCGGCGTGACATCACACCACGGCCATGCCTTTATTCGAATCGTTTTTTTACTGTTCCACCTTAGCACGTTTAGCGAGGCGGTTTCCTTGGCACGTCTTTATCAAAGCGTAGATCCCGCCCCCATATTCCGGGATTCTCATCAAATACGGACGTGGGTAACCCAACCATGCCCGTTGGCACGCCTCCTCTATTGAAGGCGAGTCCTAATCGACCACGGGGAGGGCTCTTGGTATTCAACCTCTTTATAATGAGACCAAGGCCCTCTTCTTTTTTCCACCCTCCATCGAGTTCGCCTCGCCGAGTTCTAACACCCAAAGCTTCAGATTTAGGCGCTTGACCTTCGACGATGTCCGGCTTCGACCAGCTCGGCCGATGGATGTCTTCTTCCGTCGCAGAAGAAGATGTGCTAAAGCTGCGAGACGCCAGTATCTAACCGCGAGATTTCGTGATAGGCTGCCTGCTCCGTGGCAGGTCATTCCAACTCCCGAGCCCGGCGAGAGCGTGGTGTTCGTGTCTCACTTCCTTCGGGTTTAGGCTTCCCGACGGATCCCTTTGTGCGGGGCTCATGTTTTATTATGGGCTGGATTTCCATGACTTGAATCCGAGTCCATCCTCCATATCTCGTCATTCATTGTCGTATGTGAGGCCTTCCTCCATATTACCCCTCACTACGGATTGTGGCTCAAGACCTTCAAGGTGGAGCCAAGATGATCGAGGGCAACAAGCAGAGTGCAGGGGCGGTCATAAGCAAGTGTGCTGATGCTCCGTGGCCCGAGGGCTCTTTTCAGGAGGAGCTTGGTTTGTGGCAACGGGAGTGGTTTTATATCACCGCTCCCAGGGGCACCAAATGGGTGGCGCCACCCGCCTTTCAATCAGGTCCACCATAGCGGCTGGCATCATGGGTCAACCGGGGGCTCGACTGGGGGGCGTCCAAGGACGTTCCTCTGTTGCAGGGCCGTATTCGAGACCTCTAAGAAAGAGAGATCAATCTGGTCGCAATGGCGCAGGTTATGTTGATTCGGCGCCTTCTGCCCTGCGAACGTCACCCCCTCCGTCTGTGGGAATTTAATCCGGAGGGACCACGAGCCCTCCAACATTTTATGGGTACGACGCCCGTGGAGATGTATAAACTGTTCTTCGGATCACAAGAAAAGCGTCCGGACCTGACTGAGGACGCAGGACTAAGCTGCAATCGCCCAGATACTCAAGTAAGTAGTCCTGTACCCGGATAGGCTGTCCGTTCATTTATCATAAACTTGCCCTTAAAAGAGCTGTTTCTTGAACAGGAGTGGATAGCAAAGGCAAAGTTGATAAGGTGTCCGGCTCCCCTCCCAGAGACCACGCCGGATCCCGTGCTGACCAAGATGCTGAAGGTCGTGCCTTTTGAAGAAGGTGAAGGGGGGAGCGAGGAAGCAACTGCCTCCACGAAGGAGGCTTTCGAGGAAGGAGGGATCAAAAGTCCCACCCTCCAAGGAGAGAAGAGGACCGCTTCGGAAGATCCGGAGGTCAAGGCCTCAAAGAGGGGAAAGAAATCTTCGTCAGAGAGCCCCATTGGGAAGTACCCCAGCCGCACTATTTCCCCAAGGGGATCAGCCCTCCAGCGAGCCGTAAGTAAAAAGAAGGGGTCTTGTAATAAAGAACATCCCTGTATTTATTTCTGAAGATAACCAAAATTGTACCTTGTAGTTGGGATCTCAGCCCTTCTCAGCAGAGCTCTCTTCGGGGGATCTTCTTCCGGAGATGATGGAGAGCGAAACGCCTCCACCTATCGCACCTTCATGCGAGGCGGACTACCCTGAGGTGTCGTCGCAGAGGGTTTCTCCGAGTCCGGCGCGGCCGGAAGGTCCGGCGCCAACTGGCGTGCGGTCGGAGGAGCTGAAGGATCTGCTCGGGCGAGCGGCTATCTCAGAAGATCACCTAGCGCTAATGGGTAAGGTGATAGAAATAATAGCATCCGCTCAGAGCGGATTGCATGAAGCCGTCAGAAGCTTACTGACGGGGTTCGAGGTACGCAAAAATGATGTACCTTCTGACAGTTATGCATATAGAATGCGCCCTTTATAGATAGTAGCCCCTGAGACTCGGTATGTTGTCAAAATTGACAGCGTGCTGAGGATCGTAATCTCAGTTATAACATATCGCCGCTCCTCAATAGGTGGCGGGGCGTCCGGTGGCTAGCCGGACTGATGATTTTGCCGAACTAAAGCGGCAACTTGACGAGGCGGATGCGGACATCGCGCTGGTCAATAAACGGTTTGACGAGTCACAAGGTATGCGACTTCTCCGCGGACACCTGGTAAGGGAGCTTGACGCCCATGCCTTACTGCTTGTATGCTTTTGATGCAGATGGTGCCGCTGCTGTGGAGGAGCTGCGGGCGGAACTCGCCCGAGCTAAAGAGCAAGCCAGAAATAGTAATGCGGCCGCTTTAAGGGCGGCCGAAGAGCTAAAAGCCGAACGGGCTGCTCCTTTGCCGAAGAAGAGGAAATGGCCGATATGGCCATAAAGTTGAAGAATGCTACCGACCGCCGCGGGGTTCTTGAAAAGGAACGTTAAGCGAGCAAGAGGACCTGAAAAAGGCCACCGCCGAAGCCAAGGATGCCCGTTCATAATGAGAGCTGCAAAGGAGGAGCTGCGTCGGGTGGATGGATGTAGCCGGAAAGCCTTTCTCGCTGCCGAGGAAGTTCATGGATCCGGCATGCTCGCTTGGACCGGTTGTGGAGTTCGGAGGATGCTTATCTGGATTTAGCGGCGAGTGCCGCGGACGCGATCGAGCACTTCCGAGGCCAGAAGGGGCACAAAAGGGAAGAGCTGTTTTTGTCGCAATTCCATAGTCCAGAGCGTCCTCTTCTGTTAGCCGATCGGTTGGCCGAATGGGCCGAGCTGAATAGGTTGTACAGACTTGCCATGAAGGCTGTCGTGACTCATTTGTGGCCGAAAAGCCCCAAGCCGAAGAGTTATTTTGGCTTGATGCAACAGTTCCTTGGTGCGGTGCCGCATATCGATGCAATGAAGCGGACAACATGCATAGAGGGAGCGCGGATGGCTCTTGCCCGTGTCAAGACATACTGGGCGGAGATGAAGGCCACCGACGTTGCATCCCAAGATTCGGGCAGAAGCCGAATACCTGCCGAGCACTATTTTGAGGAAGTCCTGCAGGGCGCTCGTTTAATAGAGATGCAGTGCTCGAAGGATATTATGTTTGAATGACATGTATGTTTTATGAAACAACGTTTCAATATAATAGAAGAGCTTTTTATACTTGTGCCTTCAAGTAGTAAACTACCTCCGTCTGGCCGTTGATGTATATATGTATATAACCTGAAAGATGGCAGTCTTCGGCTTCAGCCCCCACGCACATAGTGCGGGGGTGTTTGCAAAGAAGTCGCGTTTTCACACTTAATCCAACATCTTGGTCCTATAAAGGAGGTGGTAGCGTAGAAAACTAGGAAACCGGACTATAATGCTTTATCACTTTCACTTAGCCATAGGGGTTCGAGGGTGGGGCTACTATATAGCCCCTGGGGGCACTACACTCTCCCGAATTCGGGGTGCGTATGTGCCTGACCGAAAAACGGCCCTTCGTTAATGCGGAGGAATTCTAAACATTCCGGTGAGTCATCGAGTGGTTGACCAGTCTCTCGCTATATCATGACAATCGATTTTCAGCTTTCTCTCGAGGTGCTCGCCCGGCGAACCGGGCACAATCGCAGTAGTTCTCCTGGTGCGCGTTAGCCGATAGAACGGAACGTAAGGCAGCAAAACACAGGAGCCGGGCAAACCCAAAATTTGACCAAAGACATGATTCGGAGCTGATGCATATAAGGCCTAACTCGAGACGCCGAACACTCCCTAAGGTGTTTGGTCTTTTATAAAGTGGGCCAAACAATGCCCTTGGTAACAATCCCCTGGTGTCCAGGTACGTGCAAAATTTCGACGCTGCCGATGCCAAAGCGTCGGCCTCCTCCTCGGTTATAGTAAGAAACCGGGATGTGTATCAACAAGAGACAAGAAAAGGTTTACGCAGGGACTTAATATGAAAAGAATCCTTGCGACGGGTCCTCGCTGCACGCCCGCTACCGTGGTATCGGGTATAGCACGCGTTCATCTGTAAAAGAGAGGAACTTAGTTTGAAAAAGAAAAAATATCATGCGAGAAAAAATGTACTTTATATTAAATAAACAGAGTACGGTTCGAAAGGTGAATAAAATTGAACTTTATTGTCTCTTGTTGTACGTGCGAGCAACCCCTTGTACGGGGGTATGCCGCTAGTAGGTGTCGGACTCGTCTAGCCGTGTCCGGGGTTCGAATGACCTATTCGGGTGCTTTGATTAGCGGAGCCGGATTGGTGTGGGGCTGTCAACGCAGTCTCACGTTCTTCCGTGCTCGAGTAACACTTAATACTCCCTTTTAACAAGATGATGCCACGTGGACCGGGCATTTTAAGTGTGAGAGATGCATAATGCGGTATTGCGTTAAAGCGGGTGAAAGCTTCGCGTCCCAGTAGTGCTTGATAGCTATTTTCGAATGGGGCGATGTGGAAGGTTAACTTTTCACGGCGGAAGTTGTCGGATGAGCCGAACACAACTTCTAGCAGTAGGGAGCCCGTACAATGGGCATACAGGCCTGGCATTACCCCTTTGAAGGAGGTGTTGCTATGGCGAATTTTGGTTAGGTCTATCCCCATCCTGCGGATTGTGTCCTGATATATCAGGTTTATGTCACTGCCGCCATCCATGAGGACTTGTGTAAATTGGAATCCATCGATTATAGGATCCAATATCAAGGCAGTCCATCCTGCGTTCCGGATACTTTCATAGTAGTCCTGATGGTCGAAGGTGATTGGTTTTGACAACCAGTGTTGGTACCCAGCTAGGGTAGTTTGGGCGGCGCGTGTTTTAGTGGGCGCCGCTCTGTTTTTCCCTTTTATCACTTGAAGTGAGTTCACTGTTTTGACCTGTTGTGGGAAATTCTTTTGTTTTCCGGGGCTCTGCTTGTGGTGCTCGTCATCATCTTCACTTGGTGTGTCGAGCCCCTTGTGTTCGGCGTTGAGTCCTGAGATCGCTTGAAGACCCAACAATCTCTGTGGGTATGGTTTGCGGGCCTCCCGAGTACTTGTGGATTTGACTTATCTTGTCCAAGATTTTGTTTAAGTTGGATAGCTCATCGCTATTGTCCTTAAGGGCAGTTTTTATTGTTCTGCCGTGAGCTTTTGAATCCGGCGTTGACTGCCGCGCTCTTTGGACCGTTCCCCTTAATCCGGCGCTGGTCCTTGTTGCGTCGTGGTTTCCCATTTCCATCCCTGACCTCGGATGTACTTGGGTCGCTGGTGCTGCATCTTGCTAGCCAGCTATCCTCTCCCACACAGAAGCGGGCCATGAGGCTTGTTAATGCGGCCATGTTTCTCGGCTTCTCCTGGCCGAGGTGTCTGGCGAGCCATTCGTCTCGGACGTTGTGTTTGAAAGCTGCTAAGGCTTCGGCGTCCGGACAGTCGACTATTTGGTTCTTTTTGGTGAGGAACCTGTTCCAGAATTTGCGGGCTGACTCTCCGGGTTGTTGAGTAATATGACTTAAATTGTCTGCATCCGGAGGATGGACATAAGTCCCTTGAAAATTTGCCCGAAAAGCATCCTCGAGGTCTTCCCAACTTCCAATGGTATTTTCAGGGAGGCCTTTGAGCCAATGCCGGGCTGGCCCTTTGAGCTTGAGGGGTAAGTATTTTATGGCGTGGAGATCATCTCCTCTAGCCATGTGTATGTGGAGGATGTAATCCTCAATCCAGACTCCAGGGTCTGTTGTTCCGTCGTATGCCTCTATGTTTACGGGTTTGAGTCCCGCTGGGAATTCGTGATCTAGCACCTCATCGGTGAAACACAGGGGGTGTGCAGCACCCCTATATTTGGGTGTACCGTGATGTTCGGATATTTGGCGTGTTGCATTGCTTTGAAGAGCTTGCTTTCTCGGCCCATAGATGGACCTAACTGGGCCATCCTTTTGATGTGAATCCTTATGCGGATCGCGTACCGGCTTGTGTGCGACGCCATTTGCCGCTCTTTTTGCCGTGGGGTCGTCCATCCGACCGGGTGGCCTTCTTACTTTTTGATTGTGGGGGCTCTATGGCCTCCTCATCAAATTCGGGCAGTAGTTTTCTCTTTGGGTAGCTCTTTGTTCGGCGACTGTCGCTGTATTTGTCTGCGGTGTTGAATACTTTGCTCCATCTGATTCTGAGTGCATCTTCCGCTGTTTTGAGCTTCCGCTTCTGCTTTTTCAGGCTACGCGCAGTGGCGACGAGCCTTTTGTGGAGGTTATTCTGCTCCAACAATTTGTCCGGCGTGAGATCGTCCGGACTGTTATCTTCGCCGGGGACGGGTTGTTTATCCAAGTTGTCCTGTTCGGACGGTTGCTCGATAGCATGTTAAATGCGTCCACCGGTTCGCCCCTGCTCTATGGCTGGGTCATTGTTGAGGCGGGACTTGGTGCGGCGTTTACGTTGCCGCTTTGACAGCTTTTCGAGGATTTATCCTTCAGAGGCGTCCCGTTGTTCCCCGTCGTCATTTCCTTTAGGTGTATCCACCATGTATACATCATGGGATGAGGTGGTTGTCCAGCATCCTATAGGTGCTGGTTCATGTTTGTCTCCTACATCGTCGTCCATACCGTCGATGTCTTCGGAGTTGAAATCGAGCACGTCGTGTAAGCTTTCGATAGTGGCTACAAAGTGGGTGGTGGGTGGGCGTTGAATTTCTTTGTCGTCCTCATCCCAACCTTCCTGACCGTAGTCCGGCCAGGGCTCTCCTGATAAAGAGAGAGACTTTAGTGAATTCAGGATGCCGCCAAAGGGCGAGTGTTGAAAGATGTCCGCGGCAGTGAACTCCATGACCGGCGCCCAATCGGATTCGATTGGCAGGGGCACGGAGGGTTCGGAGTCCGTAGAGGAGTCCAGCACCTTGGAGTCACAGTCTTTGCAAAGGACAGGGATGGAGTTCGGCTCAATCGCCGTTGAGGTGGTAGCCCCCGAGGCGGTGTCCAACCACTCGTCCTCGATCGGGGGAGTCGGCTCCGAGCTAACGGTCGGAGCGGACGCTGGTGCGGCCTCCAGGACACTGTTCGGCGGCAGAGCTAGATCGTGCCCCTCGAGGCAGTGCGGCGCACTTGGCTGTGGCTCGAATCCGTCGAAGATCAATTCCCCGCGGATGTCAGCCGTATAGTTCAAGCTTCCAAATCTGACCTGATGGCGAGGCGTAACTTCGATCTGCTCCAGATGGCCAAGTGAATTGGCCCGCGGTGCAAAGCCGCCCGAATACTGAAGATCTGTCCGGGAGAAAAGTCTCACCACTGGACCACGTCGTTGTTGATGATTGAAGGAGCCATCGGGCCTATAGGTGACGACATAGAGGAACTCTCAATGAAAGCACCAATGTCGGTGTCAAAACCGGCGGATCTCGGGTAGGGGGTCCCGAACTGTGCGTCTAGGCGGTTGGTAACAGGAGACAAGGGACACGATGTTTTTACCCAGGTTCGGACCCTCTCGATGGAGGTAATACCCTACTCCTGCTTGATTAATATTGATGATATGGGTAGTACAAGAGTAGATCGACCACGAGATCAGAGAGGCTAAACCCTAGAAGCTAGCCTATGGTATGATTGTTGTTCGTCCCTCTGGACTAAAACCCTCCGGTTTATATAGACACCGGATAGGGTTAGGGTTACCAGAGTCGGTTACAATGGTAGGAGATCTACATATCCGCATCGCCAAGCTTGCCTTCCACGCCAAGGAAAGTCCCATCCGGACACGGGACGAAGTCTTCAATCTTGTATCTTCATAGTCTAGGAGTCCGGCCAAAGATCATAGTTCGGCTATCCGGACACCCCCTAGTCCAGGACTCCCTCAATGAGCCTGGGAGTTGAGCTAGTAGGGCAGTGGCCTGGGTCCAAAGTAGTAGAAGTAGCATGCCTGCTCATGCCTGCCTACTAGAATCGCCAGTGCTTGAAAGGAAAACTGAAGGAAAAACATAGGAATTCGAAAGTTTCCTATGCTACTACTATTCATGAATTTGGTTCAAAGGAATGGAGCAAAGGAAAACTCTAGGATTTGTTCCTTTAGTGTCTCCTTGAAAGAAAAACCGTAGGAATTTTAATATCCACTTGTCCTCCTTTTCAAATTCTTATTCATGAAGCACAAGACTAAGAGATAGTAGCATAATAGCATTATAATCATACATTTTCTTGTGATTTGACTTAATCTCACCATGCTTCTTTGCATCCTGTGATCTTCCAATTTTTGTGAACCAAACACCCAGATTGGCAGAAATCCTGTGTTTTTTAATTCTCTGCTTTGCACGTGCATACCTATCCTATTACTGTGTATTTCCTATCCCTGCGTTGTTAGAATCCTCCAATTCAAACGAGCCCTTATAGAATTACTTCTCTTACAGATAGTTGTCAAAGAAAACCTTGTATGGTTTGTCCCGCTCCTGCTGCGCCGTCGTCCACCCTAGCTCAGCTGCTCCAACGATAGAAGGGTCTAGCACAGCAGGGATCCGGCCTCCAGACTGTCTTTTGCCGCCTCAGATCTTCTTGCCTGCTGCCGGCAGCCACGACAACTGCATTACCATCATCAACCGAGCAGATGACCTCGAGGACTACACGGGTCCGCAGGAGAGGTCACACTCTTTCATGTCTGCTTGCGTTATGCATTGCTTAATATTACATGCTACTTTATCATCCTATTCACTGATTAGACTCTGAGTCAGCTCCAAACTAATGGTCAAACTTGAGTTTTTAAATGGTTGTGGGGTACATATCAGGGCCCAATCAATAGTATCTATCTACTATCTGGTTAATCTTTGGTGTCTACTATGAGTTTCATGTTGGGTGGGAAACAAATAGTAAAGAAGCCATTATCGGTATTTTTTAACTAAAGCCATTATCTGCTTGCTATCATTGGTTTTGGGTCTATCCACAGGTTGCTACCATCACTCTGGATTTCTGCATGTGCTCCTTACATAATCTCACTATGTTTTATTCCTATGCATGTCAGTTATTGTACACAATGGAACTAAACATGTAGAGCAAAAGAGACGAGCCTTGCATGGCAATAAAATTTCATGCAGATGTCGCTCCATGGTAGGCGCAAAGGCAGACCCCCTCCACCCATTTCGGATTGTAATCAAGACGAAGATAACTGCTCCGAGGGGGATTCAGAAGGAGAAGACCACTCCTATTTACCCCCTAAGGTCTTCGCTCTAACTTGTCAAGCTGATGTTGGTCGACAACATTTGTATATTCAACTACTCTTCCTATGCATCAGCCATTTGAAGTGGTGATGGAAGTATCTGGAGTGAAAACAAGGTATACAGAGCAGACAACGCTACCTACTGAAGCAGACATCTTGCTGGTTACAGAGAGCTGCTCAGAGGAGGATTCAGAGACTGATGACCAGTCCTATTTCCCCCCAGAGGTCTATGCTGAAACTTGGCAGGGTTATATTACTCATGTCATGCATGTTGTCTTGCATTGCTTAGTTTTTAGATCATATATGGATTGCCATCTGCTTACTTGCTTACTATATAAATCATATATTTGAATTATATCATGCCATCATGTTTACATGCACAACATCTATCTGAATTATGGCATGGCAAACCATTTAATAAAGACATCATATAGTTATATCATCTCATCCTGTTTAGTGTTTACAGTCATCATATTTTGAATTATGCCATTCTATCCGTGAATTATATCATGCTACCATGTTTCCATAGGCGGCATGTATGTGAATTATGGCATGCCAACCTATTTAATAAACACATTATATAGTTATATCATGTCATCCTGTTTACATAGTCATCATATTTTGAACTATGTTTTTCCATCTTTTTTAGTTAGCCATCATATATGTGAAATTGTGTCATGCTATCCTGTTTAGTTATCCATCATATATGTGAAATTGTGTCATGCTACCCTGTTTGCTTAGACAACATAAATGTGAATTATTTCATGCCCTCTTTTATTCCCCACTATCCATTGCACCTGTCTATCATACAATGTCTGTACATTTAATTACTTTTCTTGTTTATCAGCCATTTGAATTGGAGAGGGTGATGGCAATATCTAAGGGAGTAACAACACGGTCTTCAAAAAAGATAGTGCTACCAGTTGATCCAGATAGAACCACGGTTGTAGTTGCCCAAGAACCAGCCCCACCACACATAACCTAGACTCTCGCAGATTGTACCCCTACCCAGTTGGACGGAGAACCAACTACACCCCTTCTAACCCCAACCCCAGCAGATAGTAACCCAGTTCCAGTTGACACAGCGCCGTCTCCACCACAGAGCACCCACCACAGAGCACCCACACACGAGCAGTTAGTAAGGGAACTGCAGTGCCCAAAGCACGAGGACCACAAATCTGAATCCCAACTCAACGCTTAAAGCAGAAGAACAATTGTTCTTAGGTCAGGTTCTGTAGCTATGGTTCATACTCCTTTGCTCTTGCATCGTTGCATTTACTCATACCAACTATTTTCAAATTTGAAGGATGGAATTGAAACTCCAATGGCGCAACAGGTATGTTTTAAACCTGTTTCTTTAACTGGTTTGCTATTGTAACTTGCTCTATTTTGATTTTATTTTCAATTGAATAAAGAGTTATGTTCTCATGTCATGCACATTACAAGTGTTGCTATTGCTCTGTATTTTCCCACACTTATGTTCTGTCTATTCTGCTTTGTCTTGAACAAATATTATTTGAACTGTGTCTCTATCTTGGTTTGGCAACAAAAACTAGAATGATATAGACCATAAAGTGACCATGGTACATAGATATATGTTTGTTTCATGCTGTTATCCTGTCCACTTTACTACTGAACAAATTTACCAAAATGAGTTTCATATACAACATGGTAAACCTGTTATGTGTCTGCTTGTTTGTTGGATTTCGGGTTCCGGCAAAACGCTCGAGGTTTCGAACACTGGGGTGCGCACGAAGATCTCTCCTCCCGCTAGTGCTCTCCCTCACCGCAATCTCAAGGCTCAGCGCGTCGAACTCGCAAAACAAAGGGACACAAGATTTATACTGGTTCGGGCCACCGATGTGGTGTAATACCCTACTCAAGTGTGGTGTGGTGGATTGCCTCTTGGGATGAGGAGGAATAGTTACAAAGGAAGAACATCCTCCTGAGGAGAGGTGCTCTTGTGCTTGGTGGGTTTGTGTGGTTGAGGATGATATGAATGGCCTCCGATCAGTCCTGGCTCTAGTTCCCTTGCCTCCTAATGTGGTGGCTAGCCCTATTTATAGTGGCCCTAGTCCTCTTCCCAAATGTTGGTGGGAAGGGATGCCACAACGGCCAAATTTGAAGGGAGACAACTAGTACGAGTTATCCTGACTAAAGGTGGTCTTCGCCTGCCAAAGGCTCTGGTGGTGACGCCGTCTTGGGCTCCACGGTGACCTCCGTCCTGCCGTCCTGCTGGTCTTGGTCTCGTTGCACTGATATGGAAATCTTTGCCTGATGCCTCGGGACTCCTCGCCTGAGCTTGCCTCTTTAGCACCAACGAGGAAACTAGAACACTGCACGCGCTGGCGCCCGCCTAGCCCCGGTCGTCATGGCTTGCGTCACATGAACCTCGTGAGGTGCCCCTTGCCTTGATCTCTCCGCCCCTTGCGAGCCAACCTGGTGAGGCCGCCCCGAGGAGGTCCTGCGTCGTCCGCCTCGCGAGGCTTGGCCCTTCGCGAGGGTCTTGAGTGTTTGCCGGTGAAGATGGGTCGTACAGGGCCGCTGGTGGAGCCACTCGTGGGCCGTAGGCAGGCAAGTCTAGGGACCCTCGTTCCCAGGACGCCGACAGTAGCCCCCAGGCCAAAGGCGTGCTCGGACTTGGCTTCGAGGCGAAGCCAAGGGGAAAGTGCAGAGCGCCGCAGGCCCCAACAGCCTGCAGCCTCGGTTGACGCGTGGTGATTGATTGGACGTGGGCGTCTCAACTTCCCCATGCTGCCTCGGCAACTGCCCGACTGACAAAAGACTGGCGCGGGCTGTATTCGCCTTCATTGCCTTCCTTCGCCTTGCTCCGGATCTCCTTTCTTGCCCTTTGCTTCCAGAGACTTCAGATCCACCCAGATCCTCCTTCGAGCTTGCTGTCTTCCTGGTACGAGCCCGCGCTCGACGCGCTGAGCGTGTCAGAGAAGATCCTTGCCGCCATGCGCATGATGACAGTGGAGGGTGATGAGAAGAGGAAGACTGCGCTCCGGGTCGGCTCCGCTGAGCCTGAGGCCTCGGGTAGCACCTTCTACCCCTTCTTCATGATCAGCATTGTTGCCGAGTTAGTTCCCCCTTTCTCCGACTTCTTCTACTCCGTCCTTAGCCACTACAAGATCCACGCCCTCCATCTTCATCCTAATTTCATCCTTCTCCTGTCGATCTTCGCCTTCTACCGCGAGGCGTACGTCGGAGTGATGCCGTCCGTGGCACTGCTGCGCCACTTCTTCTTCCTCCGGCTTAAGGAGGGCCCCTGCTCAGGGTGCGTTGGCTTCGTCGCGGCCAACAAGACCAATGCCATCTCGAAGGCCGGGAAGAAGGCCGAGGGCTTCAGGAGCAAGTGGGTCTTGATGGACGCCAAGTGCTCTAACCCCCGACTGGTGCTGCCGACAGAGATGCCTGTGTCCCAAGAAGGATGCTTCACGCAAAGCTCACCGACCCCCGGGCGGTGCAGGTATTGGAGAGGATGACTGTCGACCTGAGGCCCAACAACTCAAGGGCGGTGAAGCTGACTGGGGCCATGATCGCCAAAGAATTCATGGCGCAGCGCATGGCTCCCCTCCAAGCGCGCCCGCGCCCCATGTGGAAGCTCGGAGACGCGGGGGACGACCTCCGCCTATGCCTGGAGTCCCTTTCTGACGAGGATTTGCGCTCGGCCCTCCGTTCCTTGGTCGGGGACGACCAAGGGTACCCGCCGGACTCCTTCATCCCCTTGTTCCGCCGCTCAGACGGGGCGGAGGCTGCCGCCTCCATGCCCGTCTTTGATGGGTGCGGGCTCGTGCCGCCTATGCCCACAAACATCCCGGTGGCAACAACTCCTATGGTTGTGTCTTCCGGTGAGTCTCGCGAGGAGGGAGAGGAGGAAGAAGAGGAGGAGGAGGAGGAGCACGACTCAGAGGCGACGCATGAAGGGGCGGGGGAGACCTCCCCTTGAGCAAGGCCGACATCCTCCGCACCCTGCCTAATGATGATGACGAGGCCGATGTCCCCCTGGAAACGGGGGAGCTGCATACTACAGGGGGCTCCTCGAGGTCCAAGGTCAGTCCCCGGAGGAGGTCACCGGTCGAGATTCCGACGAGAGGGCGGTCGGCGCTGGTCACCCGAGACGACGCCCCTGTTCTGACGCTGCCTGAAGCTGCTTCCAACTTGCCTGCTGCCCCCTCTTCTACGCCTAGAGCCCTTGCGCCCGCGCCTCAGGCTGGGAGGCTCTCAGGCTTCAAGCTCAGGAAGCAGAGGGACTACGCCGCGGTGGACCAGTAAGTATTCTTGTCTTGGCTTGTTCCTGCTTCTGTTGCTGATTCTTGATGCTTTCCGTTGCTTGACTAGGCCGACGCCCGCGGCAAAGAGGAGGAAGGAGGATACGGCGGTATTGCTCGGGACCAAATCGCCTGCAGGCCACACAATCCTGCGCAGGGAAGGGCAGTGGCGGCGGTCGCGCTTCCTCGGCCCGTTTGTCCTCACAAAACTTGGCGGAGCGTCCTCTGGAGGAGGCAGCCCCCATGGCCCCGCTGTAAGGCAGAGGTAGCGGCGGCTGGCTCGGCTGCTGAGGTCCCCAAATCTCAGGAGCCCTCAGCCTCCCAGGCCATCATGACGATGTTGCCTCTTCCTTCCTCCGCCGCTCTGCTGACCCCGGATCCTTCCGCCTCCCCCGACATCCTGGAGCGTGCTCCTTCTGCACTGACCTTGCTGCAGGAGGATCTTCAAGGCAGCGACCATCGCCTGGTGGCCGGACGCCTGGAGCTCATCTCTGGCTGGCTCCACTCCGACGTGGCCGTTCGGGTGGTGCTGAGCCAGGCTGCGGTGGACTCCGAGAAGGACAAGCAGGCTGTTGCCCAAGCTATGGCTGCCCGCGAGGCAGCGCTGAAGGATGCCAGAGCCACCCAAGATCACTGCCAGTTGCTAGAGGCCGAACTGAAGACCATGTGCAGTGAGCATGCAGACGAAGCTCGGGGCTGCAGGGTGGAGGAGGAGAAGATGAAAGCCTGGGAGGACGCCGTCAGGGGTCGCGACGCCGAGCTAGAGCAGTTGGTGGAGGCGCAGGCTGTGGAGCGCAGCCGGCTGGAGAAGCTGGAGCAGAAGGTGGAGGCAGAGAAGGCCGAGCTGTAAGCCAAGGCGCAGGTCCTAGCCACAGACCGCATGGCCTTCGAGTCCCTCGAGGAGAGGTCTCGCGCGGGGCTGCGGTCACTCTACAAGAAAGGCTTGGAGGAGCAGCTGGCTACTGACGCCGAGGGCCCCACCCAGCTGCTTCCTTATCTGGTCGAGGTGCTTGAGGAAGTCGTGGCCGGTATCGGCCCCTTAGCAGAGGTAGAAGCCCGCATTCTTTCCTCAGCCGCGTTGACGCGCGTCTTCAGCCACCTCCATCTTCGCGATCTTGCCGCCCTCCTTGACGAGCTGCTGGAGCCTGTGGATGCCGAGCACTGTGCAGCTGCTGTCGAAGCCGTGAAGGGTCAGGTGGAGGCCCTGCTGAAGAGGTTCCGCACCTTCGATCCCGCGCCCTCAACTGGCGGTGTTGCTGATCCTGCAACTCCGGCGGGTGGTGCAGGTGAGGGCAATGCCGCTATGGAAGAAGCATCCCTTGCGGGTGATGGCGGCGTCCGGGGATGACGAGATGACTTGCTGGCGGCTCCTTTCCTATTTAGCTCCTGCAATATGCACCATGCCTCGTGGAGGCGTTTAAACTTGCGTTTGGTATCTGAAGAACAATATATCTTGTAATATTTGCTTGAGATTTTGCGATTTCCTTCCCATTTGCTTTATGTTCTACGTCGATAGGGCTCGACCCCATGCATACCTCAACCGTCGTTGGGTCGTCCGGATCACCAGGATGAGACCAAGGGGTGAGGGGCTGTAACGCCCCCGATGCGGCTATATCTCCCACGTGTCGAGGCACGACTTAGAGGCATAACCGCATTGAAAGCAATGTCGCAAGTGAGGTAATCTTCACACAACCCATGTAATACATAAGGGAAAGAGATACATAGTTGGCTTACGCCGCCACTTCACACAATACATAAATAAACATCCATCATTCGAGTACACTCACGGTCCGACTAGGGACCAAAAATAAAAGAACATACCCAAAATGCTACACATATCCCAAATCGTCCAAACTGGGAACCAATACTTATAATCAGGAAAAGACACATAGTAACAACCACGTTCCTCGTCGAACTCCCACTTGAGCTCGGTTGAGTCACCCTGACCGCATCGTCGACACCTGCAACTGTTTTGGTAGAACCTGTGAGTCACGGGGACTCAGCAATCTCACACCCGCGAGATCAAGACTATTTAAGCTTATAGGAAGGGCAGAGTAGTAAAGTGGAGCTGCTGCAAGCGACTAGCATATATGGTGGCTACATCGCAAAAGAGAGCGAGAAGAGAAGCAAAGCACGGTCGTGAAACTAGTAGCGATCAAGAAGTGATCCTGAACTACTTACGTCAGACATAACTCCAACACCGTGTTCACTTCCCGGACTCCGCCAAGAAGAGACCATCACGGTTACACACGCAGTTGATGTGTATTTTAATTGAGGTCAACTTCGGGTTTTCTACAACCAGACATTAACAAATTCCCATCTGCCTCATAACCATGGGCACGGCTTTGAAAGATATTACCCTGCAGGGTGTCCCAACTTAGCCCATTATAAGCTCTCACGGTCAACGAAGGATATTCCTTGTACCGGAAGACCCGATCAATCTCGGAATCCCGGACTACAAGACATTTCGACAAAGCAATAAAACAAGACCAGCAAGACCACCCGGTTTGTGCCGACAAATCCCGATAGGAGCTGCACATATCTCGTTCTCGTGGCACACCGGATAAGCTAAGCGTCACGGGAACCGACGTAATCCCAGCTTGCCAAGGAATGGTCCCGCACGGTGCTCTAGTTTGGACCAACGCTCGAAGGAGCACTGGCCCGGGGGTTTAAATAAAGATGACCCTCGGGCTCGCGAAAACCCGGGGGAAAAAGGCTTAGGTGGCAAATGGTAAAACCAATGTTGGGCCTTGCCAGACGAGTCTTATTCAAAGCGAACTGTCAAGGGGGTCCCATAAATCACCCAACCGTGTAAGGAACGCGAAATCAAGGAACATGACACCGGTATGACGGAAACTAGGGTGGCAAGATTGGAACAAAACACCAGGCATAAGGCCGAGCCTTCCACCCTTTACCAAGTATATAGATGCATTAATTATAGCAGATATATATTGTGATATCCCCAACAAGTAAACATGTTCCAACAAAGGAACAACATCTCCATGTTCCAACAAGGAACAAACTTCAGCTTCACCTGCAACTAGCAACGCTATAAGAGGGCTGGGCAAAGCGGTAACATAGTCAATCAACGGTTTGCTAGGAAAGGATGGTTAGGGGCTGACATGGCAATATGGGTGGCATGATATAGCAAGTGGTAGGCATCGCAGCATAGGCATAGAAAAAGAGCGAGCAACTAGCATAGCAAAGATAGAAGTGATATCGAGGGTATGGTCATCTTGCCTGCAATGTTCTCAGAGTTGTCGAAAGCTTGATCCTCGTAAGCGTTCTCAACAGGTTCCTCGTTCACGTACTCGTCTCCCGGCTCTACCCAAAGCAAGAACACAAACAAAGGAACCACAATAAATCACGGTGCAATGCACAAGCAACATGATGCAAAACATGACATGATATGCGGGATGTGATATGCAATGCGTATGTGCGCTCCGGAAGGTAAATGATGAACTAGGCATCAACTTGGCAAACCAAGTATGCCACTGGAAAGATGAGATTATTTCGGTTGAAATCGATATAAAGATCACCGGAATCGGATGCACGGTTTGGAAATGACAAGCAAAACAAGAATGGCACAAATCTGCCATTAACAGCATGATGCCACTTAGCAAGCAACAAGAAATTAAGTTACTGCACCCAAACGTATCAACAAAGTATATGGCAGTGATCTACACAAGATGCTTCACAAAAGATGAGCACTGAGCTTCGGCTAAATCACATCATAACAGGTTCAAACAAGCATGGCAAAAGTGCACAAAATATCAGGCTGGACATGGCAAAAACATCATCAGGTAGCAATGTTCAGAGCAACAAAACTACATGCTACAGGAACTTATAAGGGGGGAAGATGTCAACGGGCGGCTAGATCGGGATCGGATCGGGATCCGGCCCGATCGGCGACGGCGGCGGCGGCGCGGGCTCGCCGGAGCACGCCCGGGCGAGGAGGAGAGGGCGCCGGCGGGGTGAGGTCGCCGCGAGGCGGCGGTGGCCGGGCGCCGGCGAGGCGGCGACCGACGCGCGGGGCTGAGGTCCGCGGCGGCGGGTGCCGCCGGTGCGGGCGAGGTGGCGGCGAGGAGGCCGCGCGGCGGAGGGCGGCGGCGGCCCGAGCGGGCGCGGAGACGCGGGCTGCTGGCCGGGCGGCTGGCGCGGACACGTGGTGTGCTCTGAGTGGCGCGGACGCGGCGGCGGCTTCGTCCGGCGGCGGCGGACGCGTCCGGTGGCGCGGGGATGAAATTTTTAGGGTTTCGGGGAAGAAGACCCGGATTGGAAAGGGGGTTTGCTTAAATAGGCATAGAGGGAGCTCGGAGAGTCCAAATGAGGTGTAGTTTTCACCCACACGATCGTGATCGAACGACGGAGAGCATGGAAGTGACTTAGATGGGTTATTGGGCTGTTTTGAAGGGGTGTTGGGCTGCAACTTAAAAGAGGCCTTTGCGAGAGTCACGGTTAACCGTTGGAGTACCAAACGAGCTCCAAATGACCCAAAACTTGACCGGTGGTCTCTGGTGGTATACCAAGGCCACTTGACAAACCTCGGTCCATTCCGAGAAGGTTTAGTACCCGCACACGGAAAAAGCGTAAAAGGCCGCCGGGGAGATAGGAGTGCCGGATTGCAAAACGGACAACGGGAAAAATGCTCGGAATCATGAGACGAACACGTATGCAAATGCGATGCACATGATGACATGATAAAAAATGCATGACATGAACAAAATGCAAAAAGAAGAAAAAAACCCAACCACGGAGGGAATATCATATCACAATGCCGAAAATGGCAAGAGTTGGAGTTACAAATATGGAAAGTTACTTCCGGGGTGTTACAACACTCCACCACTACAAGAGGATCTCGTCCCGAGATCTAGGACTGAAAGAACTCCGGATATTCGGAACGGAGGTGATCCTCGCGCTCCCAGGTAGCTTCTCGGTCGGAATGGTGTGACCACTTCACTTTTAGGAATTTGATTGACTTGTTGCGAGTCTTGCGCTCGGTTTCTTCAAGAATAGCAACGGGGTGCTCATGATAAGAGAGATCTTCTTGAAGGTGAATCTCTTCGAAGTTGATAGTGCGTTCAGTAGTCTTGAAGCACTTGCGAAGCTGTGACACGTGAAACACATCGTGCACATTTGCAAAGTTGGATGGAAGCTCAAGTTGATAGGCGAGATCGCCTCTTTTGCCAATGATCTTGAAAGGACCCACGTATCTAGGGGCAAGCTTCCCTTTGATACCGGCGACGCGAGTGCCTTTCATTGGAGAGACGCGGAGGTAGACATGGTCTCCGATTTCAAAAGCCACATCACGGTGCTTATCATCATAATAGCTCTTCCGGGCGCGATTATGCGGCTTTGAGATTCTCTCGAATTTCTTGGCACATTTCTTCTGCTTATGTTTTCAAGTAATTTCCAAGTAGTTGGCGTTCAACTTTCTCAGACCTATTGAGAGGATTACGGCACTTTCTGACATAGAGAATTTATAATGGGGCCTTGCCCGAACTCGCTTGGAAGCTGTTGTTGTAGGAGAACTCGGCATATGGAAGACAATCTTCCCACTTCATACCGAAAGAAATGACACAAGCCCTGAGCATATCTTCAAGGATTTGATTACCTCGCTCAACTTGGCCACTTGTTTGGGGATGGAAAGCTGTGCTGAAACGAATGTTGGTGCCCATGGCCTTCTGAAAAGAATCCCAAAACTTGGAGGTAAAGATGCTGCCACGGTCTGAAGAGATCACTTGAGGAATGTCGTGCAAGGAGACAATCCTGGAGGTGTAAAGCTCTGCCAACTGAGCTGCTGTGATGGATTCTTTGATAGGAAGAAAATGAGCCACTTTAGTGAGCTTGTCAATGACAACGAAGATAGCATCATTTCCACGCTTGGATTTTGGAAAACCAGACACGAAGTCCATCTCTATATGATCAAACTTCCACTCTGGAATAGCAAGAGGTTGGAGGAGACCAGCTGGTCTTTGGTGTTCTGCTTTCACTCTTCTGCAGACATCACATTCATTCACGAATTGAGAAATTTCTCGCTTCATTCGAGTCCACCAATATGACTGCTTGAGGTCCTGGTACATCTTCGTACTTCCAGGATGAATGGATAGAAGCGAATTGTGAGCCTCGTTCATAATGACTTTTCTCAGATCACCCTTAGGAACCACAATCCGGTCCTCAAAGAAAAGAGTATCTTTGTCATCAATGTGGAAGCACTTGTACTTGGAAATGCCCTTGTCGATACCACGTTTCACCTTTTTCACCATGGTATCCAAGTTGAGCCTCACGAATCTGATCTTCCAAAGTAGGAGAGACTATGAGGTTGGCAAGAAAGCCTTGAGGAACAACTTGAAGATTCAGCTTATGGAAAGCTTCACAGAGATCCGGCCGGAAGGGCTTGAGGATTAGACTGTTGCGATAAGCCTTCCTGCTCAAAGCATCTGCAATGACATTGGCCTTGCCCGGAGTATATTCAATACTTGGGTTGTACTCTTGAATCATTTCGACCCATCGACTCTGCCTGAGGTTGAGGTTGGGCTGAGTGAAGATGTACTTGAGACTGTTGTGATCGGTGAAAATGTCACTTTCCTTCCCAACAAGAGATGTCTCCATGTTATCAATGCATGGACAACTGCCGCCAACTCAAGATCGTGAGTGGGGTAGTTCTTTTCGTTGGGCTTCAACTGGCGAGAGGTATAAGCCACAACTCTCTTCTCTTGCATTAACACAACACCGAGACCTTGAAGAGAAGCATCACAGAAAACTTCGAATGGCTTGGATTCATCAGGTGGAGTTAAGACAGGAGCTGTGACGAGTTTCTCTTTGAGAGTATTGAAAGCAACATCACACTCAGGAGACCATTCATACTTCACATGCTTCTGGAGGAGGTTGCAAAGAGGCTTTGCAATCTTGGAGAAATTCTCAACGAATCTTCGGCAATAGCTTGCAAGACCAAGAAAATCATGGAGCTGCTTGACATTCGAGGAGGTTCCCAATTCACAATTGTGGACACCTTCTCGGGATTAATAAATGATGCCCTTGGCGGAGATGATATGTCCAAGATAAAGCAATTCATCAAGCCAAAATTCACATTTGGAAAACTTCGCATAGAATTGATACTCTCTGAGCTTGTCTACCACCAATCGCAAATGTTTGGCATGATCCTTCTTATTCTTGGAGAAGACCAAAATATCATCAAGATAGACCAAGACGAATTCATTGGTGTAGGGGTTGAATATGAAGTTCATCATCCGAGAGAAAGTTGGAGGAGCATTGACGAGGCCGAAAGACATGACAACATATTCATAAGAACCAAAGCTTGTTACGAATCTTTGTCTTGGGAATATCTTGTTCACGAATGCGAATCTGATGATAACCCATGCGAAGGTCAAGCTTGGAGAACACTTTAGCACCTTTGAGTTGCTCGAAAAGCTCATTGATGTTGGGAAGTGGATACTTGTTCTTGATAGTCTTCTTATTCAATGGATGGTAATCGATGCAAAGTCGGTCCGTGCCATCCTTCTTCTGGACAAAAAGAACACCACAACCCCAAGGAGATGAACTCGGTCTGATCAAACCCAGACGCTCTTGTTCATCGAGCTGCTTCTTCAATTCCCTCAGCTCATCAGTCCAAGCTTGTATGGGACGCTTGCAAGCGGGTTCAAATGCCGGGATCAAGTTCGATAACGAACTCATCTGGCCGTTGAGGAGGCATACCCGGAATCTATTTTGGATAGACATCTTGGTACTCAAAAACGACTGGAATCTGATAGATAGCATTCATTTCTCACTTCTCATTGAGAGAAAACAACCGAATGGTTTCATCACGAGCGGCATAGATGATAACATCATTAGAAGAGTGAGTCATTTGAATTTCCTGGCAGCACAATCAAGCTGAGCTTTGTGCCGATAAAGCCGATCCATTCCGAGAATAAGATCAATATCCGAGTCACCAAGGACAAATGGTTTAGCCAGAAATCTATAATCGCCCATCTTGATAGAAACATCCGGAATCCTTGTGGTAGCCCTCATAGAAGAGGCTGGAGAAACAACTCCCAAGGGTTTTTCCAACATCTCCGAAATGAAATCATGCTTTGCAACAAATGATCTAGACATGAAACAATGCGATGCACCAGTATCAAATAAGACTTTTGCAGGAATGTCATTAACTGAGAGATTACCCATAATCACATCAGAATAATCCTCTGCTTGAGCTGCATTCATCATATTCACCTTGGCAGACTTTGGATTATGCTTGACCACTGCATTGCTGGAAGATTTCACAGGAGGAGGAGGCGGAAGGCGCCTTTGGTTGAAGCACTTGTTCGCATAGTTACCTTTCTGCTGACATTTGTTGCAAGTCACCTCAGAGAGCGGACGGTGGTAAGGAGCACTTGACCTTGGAGCTTGAGAATTAGACTTGTTCTGATAGCCTGGGTTGGGTGGGTGGGAAGATCCACGGCCACCTGAGTTCTTCTGCTGATAAGGCTGACGAAACGGAGGAGGAGGAAGGTAGAACTTCTGCTGCTTAGCTGCCACTTGAGAGGAAGAAGAAGACTGAACTGCATCCCTGATTCTCTTCTTAGAAGCCTCACATTTGAGCTGGGCAGCTTCTTGCTTCAGTGCCATGTTGTAGAATTCATCATACTTATCTGGCTCAAAAAGCACAAGAGCTAATTGCAGATCTTCTCTCAGACCACCTCTGAATTGATAGATCATACTCTTTTCATCAGGCACGTCTTGCTTAGCAAAACGAGCGAGCTTCTGGAACTGGATATTGTATTGATAGATGTACATGTTGCCCTGCTTGAGATTGCGGAACTCCTCACGCTTGCTCTCAACAACACTTTTCGGAATGTGGTGAGCTCACTGAAATCTCGGCGGAACTCATCCTGTGTAATGACACGACCAACTCTGGAATCTTTGTATTCTTTGGTACCACTCAAGCAGCTTGATCCTTGAGTTGAAATGATGCAAACTTGACAAAGTCCTCGTGTCCGACATCGCTACAATCGAAATGCTTGCAGATGTCCACAAGCCAATCGTCGGCGTCATAGCTTCGACCACGTAAACCGAAAAGACTTGGCTGATTAGCGAGGAACTGACTGAGAGTAGCAAAGTGCGGCTGATTGTTGCCTTGACCTTGATTTCCTTGACTGCCTTGCCCTTGAGTACGTTCTTGCAAGAGCTGCAAAATCATCTGAGCATTGGCATTGGTGGCTGCCATGATAGCTTGCCAGGCCTCCGGAGGCGGAGGTGGAGGTGGAGGGTTCGACTGATCCCCATCATTGCGATCCGGATTCAGACGCTGCGGAGCCATCCTGAAGAGGGTGACATCCGTTAGTCCTTTGATAGACAAAAAGATAAGTAGAATCAAGGGATAGAAATTGCAACATATAGTCTTGACAATAAACATTCGAACAAGAATGAACGAATGAATTCCAAAAGTTAATCATCACACGTCCATTAAGGTGAGAAGCCACTTAGATAAAGATATGGAAACAATATCTGTCTTAGAAACAAATCGAATATCACAACTAAAAACAAAAGATTGGCTTCTAGAATGAGCCGGAACAAACACATGATAGAGATTTCGCCCAAAGTGTTCGTGGTGGGGCCCACACGGGCACGACGTATAGCGGACGTCACGAATGACAAACAAGACGTCCCCGAATCAGCATAGCCAAGGATTCTTTAAGACGTCTCGCGACCACTGTAAATCGACCGTGAATGGGCGGACCACTAGACGTTGAACCCCAATCTCAAATCATACATCTCTCGAAAAGATATCCTGTAAGCTACTAGAATTCCCACCTATAAACTCCCGAAACTTTCTGGTTATGCAATCTGGTGTTGGGGATACATGGGACACAAAATATATCACCCAAACTAACAATACCTAGATCCAGCTGTATCCATCCGTCAACACATAACCAAGAAATCCTCGGAAATCGTGTACCTCGACCTTCAAAAAACATCCGTTATACAAGTCATGGCAATACTCCCGAGCTCGCCCCAGTACTGGGTTATCGGGGTTATCTCACCAACAACTGCACAAAAGAGATTTCGATGTCGGTAAAACTCAGGTATTCCATAACTGTAACGATAATATTGTGACGACAACACCTCGGAGCTCAACTCCCCAGGACACTGCCACAACCCCTAAATTTCAGGAGGCACCAAGAACAATGTTCTCGTCACAAAACCATCGGAACGATTCCAAGATACCCACGTGATCCTAAATTTTTTTTTAGTGAAATTTGAGGAGAGAAGAGTCAAAACTCTACGTCAGGAGACCTCACAGAGCGACGAAGGGACTGGGGAGTAAAAAGAATCCTACTCTCCGATATATATAATCCTAAGACTCAAAACATTTTCCATTCTAGACTCAACAACGCCAAGAAACAATCAAGTAGGGGCTCCTAAGTCGGAAGGCTCGATTACCAACTTGAAACGCCCCCGATGCGGCTATATCTCCCACGTGTCGAGGCACGACTTAGAGGCATAACCGCATTGAAAGCAATGTCGCAAGTGAGGTAATCTTCACACAACCCATGTAATACATAAGGGAAAGAGATACATAGTTGGCTTACAGTCGCCACTTCAGACAATACATAAATAAACATCCATCATTCAGAGTACACTCAAGGTCCGACTACGGAACCAAAATAAAAGAAGATACCCCAAATGCTACACATATCCCCGATCGTCCCAACTGGGCACCACTACTGATCATCAGGAAAAGACACATAGTAACGACCACGTTCCTCGTCGAACTCCCACTTGAGCTCGGTTGAGTCACCTGCACTGGCATCGTCGACACCTGCAACTGTTTTGGTAGAATCTGTGAGTCACGGGGACTCAACAATCTCACACCCGCGAGATCAAGACTATTTAAGCTTATAGGAAGGGCAGAGTAGTAAAGTGGAGCTGCTGCGTTTACTAGCATATATGGTGGCTACATCGCAAAAGAGAGCGAGAAGAGAAGCAAAGCACGGTCGTGAAACTAGTAGCGATCAAGAAGTGATCCTGAACTACTTACGCCGACATAACTCCATCACGGTGTTCACTTCCCGGACTCCGCCGAGAAGAGACCATCACGGTTACTCAGGCGGTTGATGTGTATTTTAATTGAGGTCAAGTTCGGGTTTTCTACAACCGGACATTTAGAAATTCCCTTCTGCCTCATAACCGCGGGCACGGCTTTTCGAAAGATATTACCCTGCAGGGTGTCCCAACTTAGCCCATTATAAGCTCTCACGGTCAACGAAGGATATTCCTTCTACCGGGAAGACCCGATCAATCTCGGAATCCCGGACTACAAGACATTTCGACAGCAATAAAACAAGACCAGCAAGACCACCCGACTGTGCCGACAAATCCCGATAGGAGCTGCACATATCTCGTTCTCAGGGCACACCGGATAAGCTAAGCGTACGGGAACCGACGTAAACCAAGTTGCCAAGGAATGGTCCCGCACGATGCTCTAGTTTGGACCAACGCTCGAAGGAGCACTGGCCCGGGGGTTTAAATAAAGATGACCCTCGGGCTCGCGAAACCCGGGGAAAAAGGCTTAGGTGGCAAATGGTAAAACCAATGTTGGGCCTTGCAGACGAGTCTTATTCAAAGCGAGCTGTCAAGGGGTCCCATAAATCACCCAACCGTGTAAGGAACGCGAAATCAAGGAACATAACACCGGTATGACGGAAACTAGGGTGGCAAGAGTGGAACAAAACACTGCATAAGGCCGAGCCTTCCACCCTTTACCAAGTATATAGATGCATTAATTATAGCAGATATATATTGTGATATCCCCAACAAGTAAACATGTTCCAACAAAGGAACAACATCTCCATGTTCCAACAAGGAACAAACTTCAGCTTCACCTGCAACTAGCAACGCTATAAGAGGGCTGAGCAAAGCGGTAACATAGCCAATCAACGGTTTGCTAGGAAAGGATGGTTAGGGGCTGACATGGCAATATGGGTGGCATGATATAGCAAGTGGTAGGCATCGCAGCATAGGCATAGCAAAAGAGCGAGCAACTAGCATAGCAAAGATAGAAGTGATATCGAGGGTATGGTAATCTAGCCTGCAATGTTATCAGAGTTGACGAAAGCTAGATCCTCGTAAGCGTTCTCAACACGTTCCTCGTTCACGTACTCGTCTCCGGCTCTACCCAAAGCAAGAACACAAACAAAGGAACCACAATAAATCACGGTGCAATGCACAAGCAACATGATGCAAAACATGACATGATATGCGGGATGTGATATGCAATGCGTATGTATGCGCTCCGGAAGGTAAATGATGAACCAGGCATCAACTTGGCAAACCAAGTATGCCACTGGAAAGATGAGATGATTTCGGTTGAAATCGATATAAAGATCACCGGAATCGGATGCACGGTTTGGAAATGACAAGCAAAATAAGAATGGCACAAATCTGCCATTAACAGCATGATGCCACTTAGCAAGCAACAAGAAATTAAGTTACTTCACCCAAACGTATCAACAAAGTATATTACAGTGATCTACACAAGATGCTTGACAAAAGATGAGCACTGAGCTTCGGCTAAATCACATCATAACAGGTTCAAACAAGCATGGCAAAAGTGCACAAAATATCAGGCTGGACATGGCAAAAACAGCATCGGGTAGCAATGTTCAGAGCAACAAAACTACATTCTACAGGAACTTATAATAGCAAAGCAAGGCATGGAATGAATCTACTCAGAGCATAGAACAAAAGTCCATTACTGACCATAAGCCAAAAATGATCAGAAAATATAGTAACACCCATGTCAATATTGAACGTTTCGTTAACAGATTCAGCAACATGGCATGTCCAAAACTGACAAGTAGGCATGTTTACAAGCTCAATGCACTCACTACAGAGCCTTATATGATAAACGAAGAATACATACATCAAGAAGACATGGCATAGAAGAGATACATGGCAAGAACAATAACATATCATAAATGGATCAACCACAACAACCTTGGCAAAATTGAATAACATGTATACAATCTGCCAGGAAACATTTGATAGCAAAAGTAGAGCTCGATTGATTCAAGCTATGGCACTCCATAATTGCAAATAAAGGCATGGATTGATAGAGTAAGACATGTTTAACAAAACATCCTTACTGAAGTATCCCAAAATATGCATGGATCTCTCGGTAGCATCAAGTTAACATGGCATCAAAATATCAGCAAAACAGGGCTGAAATCAGCAACATCAGGACACCTACTTTGCATGCTTGTGCTAGTCACCACATAGATCACAAAAATACATGGCATACACCACTGGAAAGATGGCATGGCATATTAGAAAACACATGTAGGGCTCAAATTCATAGGGTGCACACATCAATCATGGCAAAAATAACAAAAGTGCAAGTTCTGTTAAGAAACAGAAACTAACATCACATAGCCCTCTTCTGACAGCATTTAGGGCATCAAGATGAGCTCAAATGAAAATGATGCAATGAGAGGAAATGGTCTACTCTTCGAGTCGAACATTTTGATATATTACACGCGCAAAATGGGTCTGCAGATGCAAAGTTATACCATCTTGAAAATGCCACAAAATGTCAAAGAGAAAAAAACTTGGAAGAAATAAAAGGGGGGAGAAGTCAACGGGCGGGTAGATCCGGCCCGATCGGCGACGGCGGCGGCGGCGCGGGCTCGCCGGAGCACGCCCGGGCGAGGAGGAGAGGGCGCCCGGGTGAGGTCGCCGTGGCGGAGGCGACCGTAGCGCGGCAGCGAGGTCCGGCAGCGGCGACGGGTTGGCCGCGGCGGCCCGCGCCGCGAGGTGGCGGCGGAGGAGGCCGCGGCGGCGGAGGCAGCGGCGGCGTAAGGGCGCGGCGGCGCGGCCTTTGGCCGGCAGCGGGCCCGGCGGCCATGGGCGGCGCGCGGACACGTGGCGTGCTCTGAGTGGCGCGGACGCTGCGGCGGCTCGTCCGGCGGCGGCGGACGCGTCCGATGTGAGGATGAAATTTTTAGGGTTTCGGGAAGAAGACCGGATTGGAAAGGGGTTTGCTTAAATAGGCATAGAGGGAGCTAGGAGAGTCCAAATGAGGTGTAGTTTTCGTCCACACGATCGTGATCGAACGACGGAGAGCATGAAAGTGACTTAGATGGGTTATTGGGCTGTTTTGAAGGGGTGTTGGGCTGCAACTTAAAAGAGGCCTTTGCGAGAGTGCGGTTAACCGTTGGAGTACCAAACGAGCTCCAAATGACCGAAACTTGACCGGTGGTCTGGTGGTATACCAAGGCCACTTGACAAACCTCGGTCCATTCCGAGAAGGTTTAGTACCCGCACACGGAAAAAGCGTAAAAGGGGCCGCCGGGGGAGATAGGAGTGCCGGATTGCAAAATGGACAACGGGAAAAATGCTCGGAATCATGAGACGAACACGTATGCAAATGCGATGCACATGATGACATGATAAAAATGCATGACATGGAAAAAATGCAAAAAGAAGAAAAAAACCCAACCACGGAGGGAATATCATATCACAATGCCGAAAATGGCAAGAGTTGGAGTTACAAATATGGAAAGTTACTTCCGGGGTGTTACAGGGGCTACGTGGCCAGTTAGTCTCCTGAGTCGCGATGCTCAGGAGTCGGCCTTGACGCGCAAACAACTTACAGAAAGGAGACACAGGAATAGGTCTAGTTTTCTACATCGGCAGGGCCCAACCCCGCGCATACCTCAGCCGCCGTTGGGTCATCCGGATCACCAGGACGAGACCAAGGGGTGAGGGGCTAAGTGGCCAGTTAGGCTCCTAAGTCACGAAGCTCAGGAGTCCCCCTTGATGCTAAAACGACCTTCATACCTTTTCCCTCCCCGAGGCTCCGCTCGGGAGGGCGCGCGACAACAAGGCCCGAGGGACCTGGCGGGGTGGCGTACGCTTGGGCGTGACCTGAGCGTAGCCCCCGTGCCCAGCCCACTCGCGCGACTCTCCCGAGGGGAGGTGTTTCGATGAGGCCAGACACTGAGCTCAAGGGCTCCCTAAGGTTGATACGGCCATGGGGCCGCCCTCAGTTGTTTATCACCAGTGTGGAGCATAGCGCTTCCGCACTTGCACGGGCATAACTGCTCCTCGGCCATGTTGACTGCCAGCGTAGAGCATGGTGCTTCCACGGGTGCGTGGGTGAGGGCTCCCTCTGAATGGAACCTCCGGGGCGTGTACAGCCCCGCCTTGACACGTGGCTTGGACGACAGAGCTAGACGAGGTGTGTCTGGGCACTCGTGAGCCAGCGCGGGACTTACGAGGTCCTACCTCAAGGCGGGTTGCGCCTGGTCTTGGTTGTTGTTGACTGCGGTGGTCCTGCGATATGGTTAGGCAACCTGCGCCGAATGAATCTCCTGTGGTTATCGCATGAAAAGTCCAAGCACCAACGACCCCAGGAGGTGGTGTGAACGGGACCGGCCCGCCAAACAGAGCTCAGCCGTTGGATTTATCGACGCTGCAGGGACGGACCCGAGCACAGATGCCGTGCCTAGCCTTCTTATGTGAAGGATCCTGAAGAAAGGAGATTGGCGCACGGCTCCCGTGGTGGGTGATAATCAAGCAAGTAATAACCATAGATAGCTTATGCATGGAAGCGAACTAACTTAGGTAAATGCAAAAATGGTACATGCCACTGGGTCGGACCCGAGCGGCCTGGGGATGATGCAGCCCGAGGGGCGCCCCCAGCAGAGTAAGCTAAAGACGTAAAAGGGTACATGCTGCAGGGACAGGCCCACGCGGCCTGGTAATGATGCAGCCCGGGGGCGCTCCCAGCTAAATAAACTTGGAAAATGTCTCCTGGTTCCGTTGTCGAAGGTATGTTGGGGTAGCTGAAGATTCGTGGCGAAGGGGTTGCTCCTCATGAGCCACCAGGGCCCTGAGCCTTGGGGGGCTCTGGGGGTCCAGGCGGTTCCTTGAGGGCCGTCTCCATCTCCGCCAGGACCGCATGATGCCTGGACTCTTGGGTCGCCAGGATGCTCCGCAGGTTGTGCTGGAAGGCGGCCGCCATGCTCGGCAGGCCGAATGGCATGCGAACATAGCTGTGAGGTGGGCCCTCACAAGGTCGCATGTGCGAAGGCTAGAAGCACTCCTGAGATGCGGCCCTGTTGAGCCCTGGGATGTCGATGCAGACACGCAGCCGCCATCCTCGCCTGGATGGGGAGCTGCGCCAGGTGGGCGGCGGTCGCCGCGCATGGCTCTTGCCTCCTGCAGCTCCTGAGTGGTCTTGGTGATGAACTCCTGAGCGTCGGGCGCTCCTCGCCCATTGTCCTCCTGAGGGAAGCGTGCCGCAAAGCATGCCTCCACGTGGTGCCCGAGCGCCTCCCTCGTGATGTTGGCTAGTTCTGAGGCCCTCCAGAAGAGAGCCCCCGAGCCCTGGCCGAGGAGGGCGCGGGGCGCACCTTCCTATGCGAGGGAGGGAGGAGCCCCAGGTGCGGGCACCGATTCTTATGTGGGACCGCTAGAGGCGCCGCTCCCCTGAGGCCCTGTACGGAGTTGTTGCTTCTTCTTCTTGGGGATGGCCTCAGGAGGGTACTCGCCGTTGCTATCAGGGTCTTCGATTGCTGCGACTTGGAAAGCGCGCTCGAGGGAGCACACAACATCTCTTTCTTCGCAGGGGACTGTGATGATCCCGCCGTTCCTGGCATCTTGAGGACATTATAGCCGTGGTGGGTCACTGCCATGAACTTGGTGTAACGCCCCAGATTTGATGCGCCAGGTGTCCGCCAGTTATTTGCCGTCCTTTCCATGTCATTTTCTTGCGTGTTGCATTTTTTTCATGTCATCATGTGCATCGCATTTGCATACGTGTTCGTCTCATGCATCCGAGCATTTTCCCCGTTGTCCGTTTTGCAATCCGGCACTCCTATGTTCCCCGGCGTTCCCCTTTTGTCTCTCGTTGTGAGTGGGTGTTAAACTTTCTCGGAATGGCCCGAGGTTTGCCAAGCGGCCTTGGTATACCACCGGTAGACAGCCTGTCAAGTATCGTGTCATTTGGAGGTCGTTTGATACTCCAACGGTTAACCGGGTAACCGCAAAGGCCTCTTTTGTTGCATCCCAACACCCCCTCCAAAGTGGCCCAAAACTTAGAAAACTCCCCTCCATGCTCTCGGTCATTCGATCACGATCGTGTGGGCGAAAACCGTGCCTGATTTGGACTCTCCTAGCTCCCTCTACCTATTTATATGTGTTCTCCCAGAAAATCCCCCATATCAAACCCTAGCCCCGCTCCCCGCGCGCCGCCGGACATTTCGTCCCCGCCGCCGGACATGTCCAACGCCACCGCGCGCCGCCGCTCCATCCAATCCCGGTGCGCCACAGCCTCCACCGCCGTCCCAGACCGCGGCCAGCGGGCCCTCCCGGCCCATCCGCCGCCGCCGCCCGCCAGCGGGGCGCCCGCGCTATCCGCCCGCGCCTCCGCGCTTTCGCCGCCCAGCGCCGGCCGCCGCCCAGCGCGCCCTCGCCTCCAGCCGTCGTTCCCTCGTCGTCCGTGCGCCGCGCCGCCCGGCCGGGCTGCGCCGCCCGCCTCTACCCGGCCCAGCGCCCGGAGCGCCTTCGCCGCCCGGTCTCCTCCCCGGCAACCTCCCGGGGCCATCTCCGGCGAGAGCCCGGCCCGCCTCGGCATCCGCGCCAGATCCAGATCCAGATTCGGATGAGAAGAGGCTGACCCCGAATTTTTGCCTAAGTCCCAGTTATTTCAGCATTTTCATCCCACGTTCATCGCATCATAACTCTGTGCATGTAGCTCCGTTTCGCGCGTGTAATATGTCATATTGTTCGACTCGACGAGTAATTCATTTCATTCCATTGCATCATATTTATTTGAGCTCATCTTGATGCCCGAATCATTGTTGCAAGAGTGCTTCAGGATGTTAACCTGCTGAATCTGTTATAACATGCTCATTTGTCATTTTTTCCATGATTGATGTGTGCATCCTATGAGCATAAGCTCTACATGTGTTTTGTGCTATGTCATGCCATCTTTAGAGTGGTGCCATCCAGGGATTTTTGTGGGTCTTGTGGTGAGTGCATCGAGCTTGTTAAGTAGGGATGTCTGAATCTGCGATATCATGATGCTATGTTTATCTGCTTCTACAAGTCATTCTGTGCATAATCTGTAGATGTTCACTAAGGATGTTTTGTTATACATGTCATTCTCTATTAATCCATGCCCCTGGTTGCATTTATAGCCTGATGTAGCTTGTTGTAATCTTGCTCTAAAATTGCTAAATAATGTTGCTGTCAGCCTATTAACATTAAGTTCAATGTTGCCATGATTGTTGTTAGTGATGCATGCACTCTATGAACTTTCTCTTGCCATTCTTAGCTTCATAAGCATGTATTCTTACTGTTGATTGTCTTTCCATGCCATGTATTGCTCTGTGGTGAGTGGTTCAAGCTCACCAACATGCCAACTTATTGTTGTTCCTGCCATGTATGAATCTGTAATATAACTTGCCATGTTTACATGGGTGCCATCATATCTTCGGGTCCTTTTTGGCTCATGGTCAGTAAAGGACTTTTGTTATATGCAATTAGTAGATTCATTCCATGTCTTTGTTATCATGATAGCTTGCTGTAAAATGTTGTTTGATAGCTCTAAACATTGCAACCTGATGTTAATTTCTGCAAAGTCTGAACTGTTATTATTTGCAATCTTTCCATGTGTGTTTGAGCATGTTCTAATGATTTCTGGAGATAGCTCAGTGTTCATGTTTTGTTATGCTTCTCCTGTACATCATGCCCATGTCTTTAGTTTTCAAGTTGAGATGCTGTAGCATGTCGTTTTGATGCTTTCAATATGCCTAGTTGCTGTTATGGACAGCTTGTCCTTTAAACTTGTATTGTGTGTATGTGTTGAACCGTTGCTCCGTTTTGAGTGTGCTCTATATGAAACTTGCTTAGAATTGCATGTAGCTTCATATTATCATGTTGCATCCTTATTTTGAGGTGTTTGCTTGATGTTTGGATGCATTTTGCATCAATGCCATGTTCAACTTGTTTTGCTCATATCTTCTAGGCCGTAGCTCCGAATTAAATGAACTTTATATGTAACTTGACTAGAATTTCGTGTAGATCATCGTGGTGCATCTTAACTTGCTGTTTAGCAACTTGAACATAAAGTTATTCAGATCTGGACAAATTTCGAAATTTGCATATGAGGACTTACCGGAGTTGTTCTATGTTGTTCCCGGCCTCATTTAAACTTGCTTTGATGTGTTGCTCTTGTATGCATCATCTCTTGCCGTGAGTAGCTTCATGTAGTCTTGTCATGCATCATGATTGTTTGTGCATCATGCCTTGTTCATGTGTGGTGTGTTTACCATGATGTGTGCTTCTTCTCGATAGTTCCCGTTTCGTTGCGACCGTGAGGATTCGTTCGTCTACGCTTGGTTCGTCTTCATGGTTTCATCTTCTTCATGGACTCGTTCTTCTTCCTTGCGGGATTTTAGGCAAGATGACCGTCACCTTGGATCTCATTACTATCATTGCTATGCTAGTTGCTTCGTTCTATCGCTATGCTGCGCTACCTACCACTTGCTTATCAAGCCTCCCAAATTGCCATGAACCTCTAACCTTTAACACCCTTCCTAGCAAACCATTGTTTGGCTATGTTACCGCTTTTGCTCAGCCCCTCTTATAGCGTTGAGGTGAAGATGAAGATTGCTCCATGTTGGATTATGTTTATGTTGGGATATCACAATATCTCTTATATTATTAATGCATCTATATACTTGGTAAAGGGTGGAAGGCTCGGCCTTATGCCTGGTGTTTTGTTCCACTCTTGCCGCCCTAGTTTCCGTCATATCGGTATTATGTTCCCGGATTTTGCGTCCCTAACGCGGTTGGGTGATTTATCAGACCCCCTTGACAGTTCGCTTTGAATAAGACTCCTCCAGCAAGGCCCAACATTGGTTTTACCATTTGCCTCACCTACCCCTTTTTCCCTTGGATTTCCGGAGCCCAAGGGTCATCTTTATTTTAGCCCCGGGCGGTGCTCCTTCGAGTGTTGGCCCGAACGGGCAGATCAAGGGGCCACCACGGGGCAACTCGAGGGCTGGTTTTACTCGTAGGCTGACCTATCTGGTGTGCCCTGAGAACGAGATATGTGCAGCTCCTATCGGGATTTGTCGGCACATCGGGCGGCTTTGCTGGTCTTGTTTTACCATTGTCGAAATGTCTTGTAAACCGGGATTCCGAGACTGATCAGGTCTTCCTGGGAGAAGGAATATCCTTCGTTGATCGCGGGAGCTTATCATGGGCTAAGCTGGGACACCCTGCAGGGTATAAACTTTCGAGAGCCGTGCCCGCGGTTATGTGGCAGATGGGAATTTGTTAATATCCGGTTGTAGTAAACTTGAAGTAAACTCTTCTAAAATACACCAACCGTGTGCGTAACCGTGAGTTTCTCCTTTTGGGGTGGATCGAGAAGTGAACACGGTTTCTGGGTTATGTTTGACGTAAGTAGGAGTTCAGGATCACTTCTTGATCATTGCTAGCTTCACGACCATTCCGCTTGCTCTCTTCTCGCTCTTATTTGCGTATTTTAGCCACCATATATGCTTAGCCGCTGCTGCAACCTCACCACTTTACCTCTTCCTTACTCTTTAAGCTTTGCTAGTCTTGATACCCATGGAAATGGGATTGATGAGTCCTCGTGGCTCACATATTACTACACCAACAGTTGCAGGTACCGGTTATGCGATGCTCATGACGCGAGAGCGATGTTTGCTTGTTTTGGAGTTCTTCTTACGCTTCTTCACGTGGGATAGGTTCTGCCTGCAGCCTGAGCTAAAGGTGGTGGATGTCGTTTGAGTTTCTGTTTATGTTTCATCCGTAGTCGGATGTTGATCTCTTGTATATGATGTTGATGTATTCTTGTGGCATTTGTGCCTGATGTATGTATCCCTACCTATTATGTAATGTTGATGTAATGATATCCACCTTGCAAAAGCGTTTCAATATGCGGGTCTATCCTTGGTGGGACCTTCGAGTTCCTTTTGGATAGGGTCGCATATTGGGCGTGACACTTGGCCAGGGTCGGCTACCCGAGGATGGCATTGTACGGCTGTCGGCGTCCTGGGAACAGGGGTCCCAAGACTTGCCTGCTTGCAGCCCACGGTGTGGCTCCACCAGCGGCCCTGTACGGCCCATCTTCACTAGCAAACACTCAAGACCCTTGTGAGGGGCCAAGCCTCGCAAGGCGAACGACACAAGACCTCCTCAGGGGCAGCCTCACTAGGCTGGCTCATGAGGGGCGGAGAGATCAAGGCAAGGGGCACCTCGCGAGGTTCTCGTGACATAAGCCATGACGACCAAGGCCAGGCGGGCGCCAGCGCGTGCAGTGTCCTCGTTTCCTATTTGGTGCTAAAGAGGCAAGCGCAGGCGAGGAGTCCCGAGGCATCAGGCAAAGGTTGCCATATCGGTGCAACGAGACCAAGACTGGCAGGACGGAGGTCACTGTGGAGCCCAAGACGACGTCACCACCAGAGCCTTTGGCAGGCGAATACCACATTTAGTCAAGATAACTTGTACTAGTTGTCTCCCTTCGAATTTGGCCGTTGTGGGATCCCTTTCCGCTCAATATTTGGGAAGAGGACGAAGGCCTCTATAAATAGGACTATCTATCACCATAGAGGGAGAGAGATCTAGATCAGCTGGAGAGAGATCAAGATCGGCTGGAGATAGATCTAGATCGGCTGGAGAGACACCACACCAGCTCACCGAGCACAAGAACACCTCTCCTCATGAGGATGTTCTTCCCTTATAACTGCTCATCCTCAGCCCAAGAGGCAATCCACCACACCACACCGGAGTAGGGTATTACACCACATCGGCGGCCCGAACCAGTATAAACTCTGTGTCCCTTGTTCTTTGGGTTTGTCGAGCTAGGCCTTTCGATCATTGCGAGACCGAGCTAGGGGGAGGGAGAGATCTTCATGCGCACCCCAGTGTTCGAACCTCAAGGGCTTTGCCGGAACCCGAAATCGGACATTAGGCGCGCAAGGTAGGGGTGCTCCGAAGCTTCGCCCCCCCGACGGCTTCGCCTCTCCAACCAGCTCTTATGGACGGCGCCGCTTCTTCAACTGGATCGACGGGCGCCATCAGCAGCGCCACGGGGCTCCGGGCCTTCACCCTCGCCTTGCGGCGGGTGCGGTGGCCGCAGAAGTTCAAGCTGGAGATGCCGCACTGCTATGATGGTGCGCCGGATCTGGCGGCCTTCCTGCTGGCATACGAGGAGGCCGTTCTGGAGGCTGGGGGTGATGATAAGGTCATGGCCAACTGGCTCCCCATGGCCCTTGCTGGCGTGCCGCGTGCTTGGCTCCTCCACCTGCCGGGATCTTCTGTGGTCTCCTAGGGGGAGCTGAGCAACCTCTTCATCGGGCGCTTCGGGGGACCAGCACCCCCGGCCGTCCCGGCTCTCCTCGGCGGCTTGCGGGCGCCACCCTCGGACCGTCACACCAAGCCGTTCTTTCTCTAGATCGGCACCGCCTCCATGCGGCAGGGGGCTCCCCCGGGTTGGGCGGTGCCCAAGGCCTGACCTTCGACTCGGGGTATCATCCAGTCACCACTGTCGGCTCATGCATGCTCCCAATGCTTTGCACACCCACCATCTGCAGCGTAACCGTCACCAAGACCCTCATTGACGGCGGCGCCGGCCTCAACGTTCTCTCTGTGGAGTCTTTTAGCGTCCTTCACGTACCGCTTGAGCTGCGCGCCCAAAGAAGCCCTTCTCCGGTCGTGGCGGCTCCTCCAACCCCCTGGGGCAAATCCTTCTCCCCGTGACCTTCGGCACACGCGACAACTACCGCACTGAGCTAATCGACTTCGACATCACCCACATCGACCTACCGTACAACGCCATCCTTGGGTACCCGGCGCTGGCACAATTCATGGCAGCTACTCATCCTGCCTACAACCTCATGAAGATGCCAGGGAGCAAGGGCGTCCTCACCTTGGCCGGAGACACCAAGGAAGCCTTGGCGGCTGTCGGTGTCAAAACCGGCGGATCTCGGGTAGGGGGTCCCGAACTGTGCGTCTAAGGTCGATGGTAACAGGAGACAGGGGACATAATGTTTACCCAGGTTCAGGCCCACTCTATGGAGGTAATACCCTACTTCCTGCTTGATTGATCTTGATGAATATGAGTATTACAAGAGTTGATCTACCACGAGATCGTAATGGCTAAAACCTAGAGGTCTAGCTTGTATGACTATGGTAATGAGTCTCTCTTCTCCAGACTAAATCTTCCGGTTTATATAGACACCGGGAGGATCTAGGGTTACACAGGGTCGGTTACAAAGAAGGGAATCTACATATTTGGTCGCGAATCTTGCCTTCCACGCCAAGGAGAGTCCCATCCGGACACGGGTGCAGTCTTCGATCTTCGTGTCTTCACAGCCCATGTGTCCGGCCCATGGCTAACAGGCCGGACGCCCGAGGACCCCTTAGTCCAGGACTCCCTCAGTAGTCCCTGAACCTGGCTTCGATGACAAGGTATCCGGCGCGTAGGTCAGTCTTCGGCATTGCAAGGCGGGTTCCTCCTTCCGAACTCCAAGATAGACTTCGGACGTATTGAACGTGTCCAGACCAGTAACACATAACCGTAGAGAGAATATGATATTCCACGAGTCCAATCCACTAACAACTTTTTTTAATCATGACATCACGTCTGACCGGTCACAATTTCGAACCATTTTTCATTGGCACGTCTTGTCAAAGCAGAGATCGTGTCCCCTTATTGCGAGATTCTCATCAATACGGGCGTGGGTAACCCAACCGTACCATTTCCACAGCCCTTGGGAATAGGCAAGTTTTGAGGCGAGTGGGGAGGCGTTCAGTATTCACTGCCTTTATAAGGGGATAAGGATTACCCCTTCTTCTCCCATGCCTTCTCTCTTCCCGTGCCCATCCATTCTCGAGCTCCAGCGCCCAAGCCCTAGCTTTCCCCGCCAAAGAAAGCACTCCAATTATGTCCGGATCCAGAGCCGGAGGAAAGTGGATGGCCTCCTCCGTCAAGAAGGACATCAAGGAGCTCCGAGAGGCCGGATACCTGGCCAAGGGGATCGTTCACCGACTCCCGGCCATGGGACAGATCGTCCCTACCTCAGAGCCCCATGAGAGGGTTATGTTTCTCACACATTTTGTCCGCGGGCTGGGATTCCCTCTCCACCCATTTGTCCGCGGATTGATGTTTTACTACGGGCTGGACTTCCATGATCTAGCCCCCAACTCTATCCTCAATATCTCGTCATTTATTGTCGTGTGCGAGGCCTTTCTCCGCATCCCACCTCACTTCAGCCTATGGCTGAAGACCTTCAATGTGAAGCCGAAGGTGGTGAGCGGCCAACAAGCAGAGTGTGGAGGCGCCATGGTTGGCAAGATGCCCAATGTCACCTGGCCCGAAGGCTCCCTTGTGCAGACGGTGAAGGGGTGGCACTCGGGGTGGTTCTACATCACCGAGCCGCGTGACACCAGCTGGGCGGCGGCCCCCAAATTCTGATCTGGAGTTCCGATGCGGCTCACCTCCTGGCAAGTGAAGTGCCTAACCTGGGGTTCCTCAAACAAGCTGATGGGGCTTCAGACATGCGTCTAGAACATGATAACCAAGAGAATCAAGCTTGTTAACGTGATCCAGGTTATGCTCATTCGTCGGATCCTCCCGTGCCAACGCCGGACTTGCTATTTGTGGGAGTTCGTGTCGGCGTTCTGGGAACGGGGGTCCCCAGACTTGCCTGCCTGCAGCCCACGGCGTGGCTAAGTTAGCGGGCCGTCCGGCCCATCTTCATCAACAAGGTGGGGCCTAGCCAGGAGCAGCCTAGCCAGGCGGGCTCATGAAGAGCGGAGATATCAAGACCTCCTCAGGAGGGGCCTAGCCAGGCGGGCTCACGAGGAGCGGAGATATCAAGGTGGGGCAAACCTCACGAGGCTCTCGTGACGTGAGCCATGACGACGATCGGCACCAAAGGGCGCCCAAGTAGCGTCCTTGTTTCCCCTTTGGTGCTAAGGAGGCAAGCGCAGGCGAGGAGTACCGAGGCATCAGGCAAACGTTGCCATATTGGTGCAATGAGACCAAGACCAGAAGGACGGCAGGATGGAGGATACCGTGGAGCCCAAGACGGCGTCACCACGAGAGCCTTTCGCATGCGAAGACCACTTTTGTCAGGATAGCTTGTACTGGTTGTCCCCCTTCAAATTTGCCCGCCGTTGTTGGCTCCCTTCCCGCTCAATATTTGGGAAGAGGACCAGGGCCTATATAAGTAGAACCAGCCACCACAGTAGGGGCACCTCAGCTGGATCCGGTCTGATCGAGAGCCTACCCTAGCCGCAAGAACACCTCGACCTCAGGAGGCTGTTCTTCCCCTTGTATTGTTCATCATCAGCCCAAGAGGCAATCCACCACCACACACACTGGAGTAGGGTATTACACCACAACGGTGGCCCGAAACAGAATAAATCTTGTGCCTTTCTGTTTTGCGGGTTCGTCGAGTTCGTCCGCGAGATCTTAGAGAGCTAGGGCGTGGATAGGTAGGAGGAAAAGACTTCACGCACACCCCAGAGTTTGTACCCTAAGGGTTTGCCAGAACCCCACATCCGACATTTAGCATGCCAGGTAGGGGTGCGCCGGAGCTTCTTCTTCGATAATCGACCTGCCGACGCTCCAAAGCCAAAATGTCTGGCGACCCAAGAGCTGACTCCGACTGCTGGGCAGCCTGGCAGGCCGGGTGGCGACGCCTGCTCATGAAGACCTTGACCCCGCACTCCAGGCGGCGCGACCAGGCGTCATCCACCCTCACACCACGATAGGTACGAGCCGCTGCAAGGGCAGCAAGCCACGCCGCGGCAACGGCGCCGCACTCGCGGCGGGAGCAGGCAAACATGCGGGCAGCACTCACCGTGGCAAGGGAGCTGCCGCGATGCCAGCTGATGGTGAGCGGCCGGGACGCGCTGCTGGAATGCGTTGCCGAGCTGCTGGACGCGGTGGCTGATGTCTAGTACGCAACCTTCTTCTTGTAGACGTTGTTGGGCCTCCAAGTGCAGAGGTTTGTACGACAGTAGCAAATTTCCCTCAAGTGGATGACCTAAGGTTTATCAATCCGTGGGAGGCGTAGGATGAAGATAGTCTCTCTCAAGCAACCCTGCAATCAAATAGCAAAGAGTCTCTTGTGTCCCCAACACACCCAATACAATGGTAAATTGTATAGGTGCACTAGTTCGGCGAAGAGATGGTGATACAAGTGCAATATGGATGGTAGATATAGGTTTTTGTAATCTGAAAATATAAAAACAGCAAGGTAACTAATGATAAAAGTGAGTGTAAATGGTAATGCAATGCTAGGAAACAAGGCCTAGGGTTCATACTTTCACTAGTGCAAGTTCTCTCAACAATAATAACATAATTGGACCATATAAATACCCTCAACATGCAACAGAGAGTCACTCCAAAGTCACTAATAGCGGAGAACAAACGAAGAGATTATGGTAGGGTACGAAACCACCTCAAAGTTATTCTTTCAGATCGATCTATTCAAGAGTTCGTACTAGAAAAACACCTTAAGACACAAATCAACCAACACCCTAATGTCACCTAGATACTCCAATGTCACCTCAAGTATCCGTGGTATGATTATGCGATATGCATCACACAATCTCAGATTCATCTATTCAACCAACACAAAGAACTTCAAAAAGTGCCCCAAAGTTTCTACAAGAGAGTCAAGACGAAAACGTGTGCCAACCCCTATGCATAAGTTCACAAACGGAACCCGCAAGTTGATCACCAAAACGTACATCAAGTGGATCACGTGAATATCCCATTGTCACCACAGATAAGCACGGCAAGACTCCCGCTGTTCGCAGGCGCAAGCGTTCCGGTCGGTCACGGCTCCATCGGTGGGTGAGACACGCGGTGGCCCGTCAGTCGGCCACCCCACAAGTCACGGCAATCGAGCCCGACGAAACTCTCTATGGCCTGTTCGACTGGCTCCGTCGAGACCGCATCCGAGTGCGACAGCAGCGAGCCCGCGACAGAAGTCTTGATGGTCAACGGACCACGCAGGCCTCCTGGCTTCCCCCGCGACGAAGGTGGTGATGGCGGCGGCGATCCGTCGTGCATTCATGAGGAGTACCGCCCCGGGCCCCTTTCTTCGCAGCAGAGAGAAGAGCTTCGCCACCGCAATACGGATGCGCTTCACACTGCTATCATTGGAGAAACCCCTGACACTACAAAAAAAGACACATCCATGACATTTTGGGTCGAACGAAAAAAAATTCTGTCATACTTATGACACTTCTATGATGATAATTGTGACAAAACCCGGTCCTACTTCTATGACAAAAAATCATGACAGAAAATGGGCTTTTCGTCCTGGGCAGGCCGAAGATGCAGCTGCATGACATTCTTTGGGCCGTCCATGACGGAAAAAACCGTGGTAGAAGCGAGGGCGTGGAAAATATCGGGGAGTCCCCAGTTACGTTGGGTGGTCGGGGGCTATGCGATGTGCATTTCTCTCGTACGTACGCGCGTGTGTGCGAGGCGTTGGGCTCTAACTAAACCCGGCGATTACAGACTGCGAGCATTACGACATCGAACCCGGGCGATCGATCGATGGTCGTTAATCGAACCCGATCGAGCGATTCTTCGCCATCGCCGCTAATCAAGCCGATCGATGCTGCCTCTGGATGAACAGTGAGTGTTGCGGGCGGGGGGGGGGGGGTAAACAGTTCCCGGGGGTGGATGAACAGGACCCCGTGGTGTTGCCTCTGGATGAACAGGACCCCGATCGATCGAGCCGGTTGGGGCTGGATGAACAGGACCCTGTGGAGGGCAGGATGGACAGGACCACCCCGTGGAGGGCAGGATGAACAGTAGACGGTGGAGGGATGGATGAACAGTAGCCCGTGGAGGGGTGGTTGAATAGGAGCCCGTCAAGAGGGCTGGTTGAACAGTAGTCGGTGGAGTAGCGCGCGGCGGAAGCTGGATGAACAGGAGCCCGTGGATGAACAGTCGCTGGTGGAGGCTGGAGGAGGCCGAAGGTGGATGAATAGTTGCCCGTGGAGGTTGGAGAGGGTCGACGGTGGAGATGAACAGTATCCCGTGGAGTCCCGTTTTGCGGTACGCCACACCCCTCCCGATGAACAGGACCCCCGTTTCGACCGTAGCGCTCCAACACAAGTCCGTTTCCTCCATTTTGCAGTACGCCACACCCCTCCCGATCAACAGGACCCCCGTTTCGACCGTAGGAGGTCCGTTTCCTCCGTTTTGCGGTACGCCAGACCCCTCTCGATGAACAGGATCCCGTTTCGACCGTGGCCGGTCGAACACAAGGCCGTTTCCTCCGTTCTGCGGTACGCCAGGCCTCGTTTCCATCGGCTATTCCGTCCCAGCCCTCCTGATGAACATGACGACGCATTCCGTTCCGACCTAGCCGGTTGGCTCCCCATGAACACGACGACGACGCTATTTCTCCGTTCCGACCCAGCCATTTACACGAGCCCTGGCCATACGTATGCGCGAGTAGGCGTTCGAGACCCTGCCCGTATGTACATACGTGGCCGTATTTTCTTTCTTGCACACTGGTCGATGTACGTACGTGTACATGCTACCTGCGCGCCTCTACTATGACACGTGCGCACCTCTACATCGACCAGTATGTACGTACACATTCGCGACCAGAATGACAACGCTACGTATGCTTCGACCAGGTGGGTCTCGACTTCCAGGCACTTCCTTGCGTGCGAAGATGTAGCTAGTGGGTCCTAGCAGTCAGGGGGGCAAATCGTTTTTTTTTTGCCTGGACACACTTCTTGCATGCAAAGATGTAGCTGGTGGGTCCCAGCAGTCAGGGGGAAACTTTAATATGGTGGCCTGTCCGGTGGGTCCCCACTGTCAGGTGGAGGAATAATTATTTGCACGTAATAAGGAGGCACTTTCTTGCTGCGGCTGTGGACCCAGCTGTCAGCCTCTCCACGTACAGTCCACGTCCGATGGAAGTCGGTCGTTGACCACATTGACCACGCCACGCCGAGAGCACCACGGCAGTGGACGACGGCGAGTCCTAGGAAGGGGACGATGCAGAGCCGGGGAAGACGCGGCAGTGGATGCCCACGCGTAGAGGAGTATGAGGGTTCACTGGTTCGCTGCGGTGTGAGGCTGCCATCGCCGCATAATAACAGGGGTGTGGGTGAGTGGAGGGATGGCCTGGCCAGTGGTGGGAGTAGTATGGGCGCGGTGAGGCCTCCGCGACAACACAGCCAGCCCTGGGAGGCAGGAACAGGCGGCATGACCGGCGCTGCTTTGGGTGGCTGGAGCAAGAAGACCAGAGGTTGAGGAAGCACTATGGCCGTTGGATGGACATCGTACGGTCACAGGAGCTATAATCGTGCATATTGACTAAGTTGACAAAGCCCTCTGTCCCCGTCAACTTAGTACGCCCACAAGTCAGCCACCCACTTTGGTGGGTCCCAGCTAGCAGGGGGTATTCCTTTTTTTGTGCGTCATAAGGAGGCACTTACTTGCGTGCGAAGATATAGCTGGTGGGTCTGACCTGTCAGCGGGGGGGGGGGGGGAACGTTTTTTCTGCGAAATACAGAAGCCCTTCCCATGGGTCCTAGCTGTCAGGTGGAGGAATCATTATTTTGCGCGTAATAAGGAGGCATTTCCTTGTGTGAGGCCGTGAACCCAGCTGTCAGCCTCTCCACGCATCTGATCCACTTTTCGATGGATGTCGTTCATTGACCACGTTGACCAGGCCGCGCCGAGAGCACCAGGGCGGTGGACGACGGCGAGGCCTAGGAAGGGAACGACAAGGAGGCAGGGAAGACTCAACAGTTGTTTCCCACGCGGAGGGGAGTACGACTATACGAGGGTTTATTGGTTCGTCTGCCGTCGCTGGAGAATAACAGTAGGTGTGGGTGAGTAGAGGGATGCTAGGCCAGCGATGGGAGTACGGTGGAGCGGCGAGGCTCAGGCGGCAAAGACAATGGGCCTTGAGGAGGAGGGAGCAGGCAGTCCCGCTGGCGCTTGTTTGAGCGGCTGGAGCAGGAAAAGCAGAGATTGAAGAAGCACGACAGCCGTTGGATGGACATCCATCAATCATTGCTCTCGTGTGCATTATTTCTAATAATGTACAACCCATTTGCTAATTCTTAAGAATTTTTTTGGAGCCCATCTTCTTTTTGTTAGCATTACACCCCATATTGTGGCCATGGTTAAAAAGTATACGGATTCTTTGCATATTTCGGTGCGGTCAACTGTTTTTAATCCCGACATATCGATTCACATTCAAACTATTTTGAAAAATAATTTATATAAATATAAAATCCAAATAATTGTCCATGCATAAAAATTAATGGAATTTAAAATCTTGTAATGAAAAAAATTGAAACTAGATCCCGGTTTGATGTGTTTTAAAAATGTACAGCCCATTTCTGGGCAAACCGAATGAAACTCTCCTCGTCTTGAAAAAGATTTGCAGCCCAGCAGGGCTGATAAGCAAGTAGGCCTCGTTTGGGTATTTCTTTAAAAAAATAGAACTGGGCTAGTCATTTTCAGCAAGAAAAAAACACAGCTGGGCTCATGATGTGGTAAACATAAATAAAACCCTGGCTAGACGGGCCACAACCCCCGCACAACCCCGTTGTTACCCTTATGCATCGCTAAAACTAGTATAAATAACAACTGCTTGTTCCTTAAAAAAAAACTACGCGACCTGTTGGGTCCCTGGTGTCAGCCGCTCGTAGTGTAATTCTCTCGTTTATTGACTACGTTGACAATGGCGTGAGCCCCAGATGTCCAACCATTAGGAGAAACCATATTTTTGGGATTGTAATATAGAGGCACTTGCTTGCGTACTGCCATGACGCTGGTGGGTCCCTACCGTCATCCTCTCCGTGCACTGTCATCTCCTTGTTCCTCTCAGTTGTTGACGACGTTGACAACGCAAGAGGGCGGTGCACCGCACACGGCGAGCGAACCCAGGCCGCAAGGTGGAGGACGAAGGCGAGGCCATGGACGGAACAAACATGAGCCGTGGAAGATGCGCGGGTCCAGTCGCAGGCGGAGGGGAGTACGAGGGTTGACTGGTTCGAGTGCGGGTGCGTGTTGGGGCTGACATCGCCGGAGAATAACAGGACGTGTGGGGGAATAGAGGGAGGGACTGGCCAACGTTGGAGGGTACGTGATAGGGCGGCGAGGCGCAGCCAGCCATGGAGGCGGGAGCAAAGTGAGCCGACGGGTGGTTTGTTTTGGGTGGTCGGAGGAAGAAGAAGACAAGAGATAGCAGATACACGACAGATGTTGGATGTCAATCCAACAGCTGGTAGGCAGAATCGTTTGTGGACTGGCTAGTAAGTCGGCACCACCTTGGATAGGCTATTTCCTTGCGGGTCCCAAATGTCAGAATCCAAATCTGTCACGGTCATGCAGCCCTTCCTATGAAAATTTACAGCCCATTTGATGTGCTAGTTGGAAATAAGTTTGTGGGTGCTGGTGGGGGCTAATCACTTGGCTTTTGTAATGCACAGTGAGCTCGAGCAGCCGGCAAGAGTGATGTTATTTCCCTTGGTTGGGATTTGTTAGTTGTTACAATATTTCACTCCAAATTAAACGTCTGGCAAGCCATTTGCCTTGCTTCAAAGAAAATATGACAGTCACAGCCGAGTTGAAAAGGGCAAGAACATCTAACTCCAGCTTACAAACTGTACAAAAGAACAAGGGTTAATTGTTCATCAGGTTTACAAAAAAACCTAGGTTGAAAAGGGCAACAACACCTAACTCCAGCATTGTTTTTGGCAGTCACAGTCAAATGGATCGGTCAGGTCCATAGAATGAACATCCTGGGTCGTAAAATTTACTGGATTATGACCACAATATGTTGTAAATAGAAGCCCGACATGTTCAGAAGCTCTTTTGCCCACCTGAAACTCCTTTTTTTGCTCTTCCACATACCCATCCGTCAAAACCATGCTGCTGATAAACTTAAGCCTGATGGACAATATTAACCTCGCATTCAGCAGGAAGAATGTGACAAATCTAGTGTTTGCACGGTTGGCTACATATCGTTCTAGCATTATTGTCTTCAACCGAATCTCACGAGAAGTGAGAAAATCCCGATGCTTACGAATCCATCGATTGTTTATAACTTTCTTACCCCGTCCTATTGCCTAAGGTCTAAAAAAAGGAGTGTCGAAAGAGCAACAACTGAACGGTTAATTCTAGTACACTATATGCGGGCTTCCAATGTGCGTGAAATTATCACCTTTATATACAACTTCTCCAGACATGGAAAGCATTGCAGCAAGCCAATAATCTTGTTCAGATCAAAACTATTCATTTGGATACATATATAAGATCTTGACAGAATCCAGCACCATTGATAGGCCATCCATGGAGAAACTCTTCATTGAGCATAGAACATAATATTAGTACAAAATGTGTACTCCAAGATGACATATAACTTATGCGCAGAAATTTAAAATGCAGCTTATGGTTACAAGTGTAGATGATAATGTAAAGTACCTGAAGAACTGTGGAGCCAAACACCATATTGAAATGAGCACAGAGATCATGTATTACACCCAAGGTCTCCAGTTTAGGCGCAGAGAGGACGGTTATTTGCAACGGTGAATAACTAGAATCAATTATCAACCTTTGAAGTGAAGCGGCATCTTGGATGATGAGCTTCCTTCCGTCAAAACAAATTCCAATTCTTACAAGGTTAGGCGACTTTATTTGGAGACAATCGATTCTAACTGTGAAAACAAGCACCAAGCACTCCAGGGCGGGGCAACTGGAGTGGATGATGCTGTGCAATGAGGCCTCCGATACACGAACCCGCACAAGTGAAAGTTTCTTCAGAAATGGGAGTCGAAGGTTTAGTACCAGTTTGTTTGGTAGGTCGCACAGCACATAGGTGGCGGTGTGGAGAGAGGAGGAAAACCGCGAGATGGACATCGGTGCCGAGGGCACAGGTAGATGGCGTTCGGTATCTGGTAGGTGATTTCCAGGGGAATAGTAGAACTCAAGCAGCTGTAGTTTTGTGAATTCAGGGTATTTCAGCTAGGCGTCCACCATGCAGGGCATGGTATGCTTGCTCAAGTAGCATGACGGGATGCAGAGGCTTTGAACGGAGCCCTGGTGGGAGGATATGATGGCTCTGGGGATTTCAAAATCATTGAAGAGAGATAGCTGACGACAGTCGAGATTAAGGGGCACGACGCGCCATAGAGGGCGCCACCGAATTGAGAGTACCTGGGTGCGGCAGCAATCCTTGGTGGGGAGAAGCGAGATGATCTCCCCAAGGATGGCGTCCGGGAGATCGCTGATGCGGTCCACCCGAGATTCTACGAGTTCTTGGGATCCGGTGGGGCGGGTCGCCGCTTCTCCCAGCTGCCGGGTGCGGGATCTATAACAGCTGCTGTTGGCGGAGCCTCATCTTCTTGGTGCTGGGGTCAGCCGACTCCATTTTCCTCGAGGGCGCCACGTCAGCTCATGGATTTGAGCAGTAGTAACGAATGATGAGCCCAGTTGTAGTCGAGTGAAGAAGAAGGGAGCTGGGTTTTCAGAGGAGTGAGGTGAGGAATTTGGGGGTACGAGTTGAGCGAAATGACGTGAGGTGGGTGGGAGTGAGGAGGACGAAGAACACCTGTGTTTTTTTGGGGGGGTGTCTTTGGGTGTGGGTAGCGCCTCTCATTCAGTAAATATATGGACTTTTGAATTGATTTTAATATTTACTAGGGTGGATGGGCTGTTTTGTCTTGGGCCCAGAGAAAAAATTACTACTAGTACAGTGGATACACTCTATAGCTACCCAGAAAAACAATTACTACTAGTACAATGGATACAATACGCTTCTGGCTCCTCCTAGGTCATCGAAACGTCTCCCTCTACTAAATGCCATTATACTTTTTTTCACCGACATGCGGGCCATGCAGCGCGTGGGCCCAAATGACATCCACCAAATTAGAAGGCAGTATGCAGGCGGAGAGTCACCCCGGTCGTAGCACAGCAATAACAAGCCGTCGTATCACAAAACCCCACCTCCCTGCAATCTAAGTTTGACGGACGAAGCAACCATCATTTCACTCTCCGCGGAATCCCCTTCTCCCTCACCGTCTTCAAGAAAGGCCACACTCTCATCTGCCACTGTTCTTCTCTCCCAACGAAGGGAAGGTAAGCGGATCCGTGATGTTGGTATATTTTCGTTCGAAAAAGAAGAACTTTTGCAAAGCAGTAACCGATCCTCACTCTCTTTATTGCTTCATTGTCATTGCTATTGTGTTTTCCTCTCACTGGTCTCCTAGTATTCGTCAGTTTCATGATGGACCAAGGATAACCAGGCAAAGATCTGCCGATATTGGAGCAGACGCGGGAGGCTGATCCCCACAAGACAGAGAGCTCCAAGAAGATGGACGCAGCCACCGAGCCGACCCCAGATACGCTCACGGCCACTACTGAGATGGTCAATGCCCCATTTGAGGTTACAACCCCCGTGGCACTGCAGGAGCAGTTTTCCCCCTTCGAGGATGTGTCCCCCCCTGCTGAGCTGCCCAAGGTGATTTTCTTCTTTGCCGGTCTCGATTGTGGTTTTTCATCTACGTATGTGGTGATGAATAATGCAAAATTTTATTAGCTTCGATGCCATGCTATACACAATGGTTTAAATAACTTGTGTTTCTTATACTGGAAAGTAATTCAGAATTTGTTTATGTTTCAATTAGAGCCCTGATGCAGACAAGGATTGTGTGGTTGTACATGTCACTCGCTATGAGGCGGATGACCTGAATATACGCTCTGGGAAAACAGAGTTTTAGGCCATTGGATCCTGGAAGCCATTTGCGCTTATACCAATGAAGAGTTTTATTCCAGCCTCACTGTTGTCAGGCGTGTTGTCCAGGGTGTACTGAAGCACAAGAAGTTCAAAGCTACTCCTTTCGTTTGTGAGGCATACTTTTCTTGTCAAGCTTACGCAGGAAGATGACGTGGCATGCCTCCACAAACAAGTTTATGAGTGGCAAGGCCACAAGGTTGTCTTCATAAAGGTTCACAGGATTGAGCTGCTGCCGGACGTCCTCGATGATGTTCATGGCAAGGTCCGTCTTGTGTCCAGCCCAAATTAGATCGAGGCATGAAATACTTGCCCCAGCTAGTGTTTAATAGTAGTTTGGATTATGTCTAATTATCCGAACCTTGCCTGTTATCGAGCCCTCTGGGGCTAGTACTCTGTTTGAATCCGTCTATGGGAACTGCTACTACTTTTATGTGCCCGTGAATCATCGTAATTGTTGCCGAAATAGACGCGTCCTCACTAGTTTTATCATACGAGCAGTGTGTGTTTTGATGAAACAGAGTACTCGTTCGAGAACTGTGCACCGACGTATACATAAGTACTTGTAAACACTGTTGGTGCTACCCCACTTGTAAGCAGCCAGCAAAACATGGCACATTGGCTCAGCTCGCTTCAACACTAGGCTATCGACCAGCTAACAATCAACAATCTGTTGTCTGACATATAAGCAACTATGTATCTTGTTACAATGGTTCATGCAGTTAACTGAGGCCACAATGTAAATTCCAAATGTTCACACGCTAGTCCAGCTTCATGTGGAACACTCACATTAAACTCGGCTTCATAAGAAACTTGAAAAGCATAAGTTAAGCAATTTTATACATCTGAATGATTCATAGAACATAACAAACATATAGTAGTTAATAGAAAAAGACAAAGTTGTGAGAAGGTTTACAAATCAGGAAAAAACAAGCAAGGCTTCTCTGAGCAAAGGGCGTCCCGGCAGGCTTAAATTTCCTGGAGTTCACTCTGGTTTTTTCTTGTTGCCACCATCCAGGGTTAGGTTCTCTCATTCCAGAATAACCAATTATAATTGTGTTCTCAATTTGGAATGTCGACTGAATCATGCAAAGGTAATCGACCAGCTGAAAGTCTTGTGCATTCCACTAAATTTAAGCGCCGCTATTTGCGTAAATAAGCAGACCACAACGCCTCTTGTCCGCCAAGACCTGTCCCAAAAACCTCCGTGCAGCCGTACCATCTTGTCCTCGGTCCATGGATGAACCGGAGGAAAGTGCATTCCGGACTAGGATGCAGATGTTTTCAGCCGTCCCTCGCACCGCAATCAGGAAGTAAAATGTATGAATCAGCTTCTTTTAGATTGCGTTGGTCATTCTACCTAGTAACTACCAATGTAGGAATACCTGGAAGACGGGTGGTTAGACGACGGCAACGAGGGATAGCCATCTCATTTTGCGCAGTTCAACTAAAACTGAGGTGTGTGCTTTTGATTGCACGGATAGAAACGATACGGAGACAGACATCCAGAAACGATATGGAGACAGACATCCCTATTTGCGCAAATATGAAATACGGTTATTTAAACAATGACAGATATTTGTAGTGGCGTATGATTAACAGCAGCATCTATTGTGTTATAATTGGCACTACATTGACAGTATGAAAGTGTCCTTAAGTAAGTAGCATCACATCACATTAACACTGCCACTAGATTAACATGCAGAACAATAGCATTAGTATTACTATCATGAGAGTAGCACATGGTCAGTAAATGTGCAATCAAATTTGTGCAGTTCCACTAGGATGAAGCAATGTTAGCGGTGTTAGATTTAAGTGGAACTGCAAAAACAAAACTCATGGGAAATAAAGCAAGATGGAAGCACTTCATAAAATGGTGGTGGCATTGCTTCAATTTATCGACGACACTAGACCATTACTTATAGTGACATTAGGTGGCATTGCTTAATGCTTCATGTGATTTTACATTAACGGTAGCGATATGGGTGTAGGGACAGCAGAGGCATAAAGTGGTGAGGTAGATGTGGTTGCCGAGAGCGGCAAACACTCAGGCAGCATGTGTGCATTTGTCCCATTTTTTATATCCTCGGCGACATTTTCCTATGTGAGCACATGAAATCTAGACCTACTCATTCTCATTTGCGTTGTCCCCCAACACCCGTCACTTTCTTTCCTTTTTCAACCAAGAGATAGGTCCACTTCCCCCCACCCTTCCCATCCACCATGCTTCCTTCGTCTTTTCAACCAAGAGACCGGTTGGGTAGCTAGTATCTACTACTTTCCCCCGTTTCCTCTTAGAACCAAGTCCTAGATTCATGCTATAGCTTTCCCACTTTCTTCCCTGTTTGAACCAACTCTTAGAGTCGACTGTATGAACTAGCTTTACCTCTAATAATAGTAAAAGTCTAGGTGGCTTTGGAATAGCAGACGGAAGTAGAAAAAGATCCACATGAAGCCAAGTGGGCAGCTGGGCCAGTAGAGCAAGGCAGGTTTCGAAGGAATATATACCTGAGGGTCGTTGGCATGTGGCAAAGACGGTGTCGGGAGGCCGCATCTTGGCCACAATACCGCAGGGAGGAAGAAGGGGTCGGAGGCCCTCCCGAGCCGGCGCTCTCTCGGAGAGAACGGCACGGCCGCCGATCGGGACGCGCGGGCAGCCGTTGGTCTCCTCCCTCGCCGCCGACGATAGCGTGAACGATGCACCTACACCCCTGCCCCGGTCGAGGTTGTCCGGCCGGATTTGTGACCAGCCGTGAGCTGAGAGAGAGTGTGGCCACCTATGTCTTGCTTAGATCTGGAGAGCATGAGAGAGTGAATGAGAGGAACCCTAGTAAAGCAAGCGCAAAGGCTCCTTCTTATATATGTAGTGGAGTGATTTTGTTGTACCAGCTTCAAAAAAATGCGCTCCTACGTGTACCCGCGAGTGGGTGTGAGAGAACTAGTGCGTCGTAATCGCTTCTCTTTGTGAGAGTACAATATACTATGCCCAAGAAACATTCGCCACAAGAGTAATAGTATAAGTGTGTGACGTGTGAGCTAAAATAAAATGTGCGCGACGTCTTTTGTTTTTTAGAAGTTCTGAGGGTAGGGTGTGAAGAGCACATATGTGTGTGACGTCTTCCTGCAGATAGACGGTGGGTGCGAGAGGACTCGGGAGGGTGCGTGTGCGTGAGAGAGAGGGGCACGTATCAATGCAATGCATGTGTCCGTAAATCATTATCCGACAAACGTTCGCCACAAGCCTTTTCCTGATGAACGCCGTAAGAACCGTTAGATCGGCATCCGACAGTGTCAGTTTTGTCGTATGCTCCCTTCGTTCCAAAATGCAGTGCATATAGCTTTATTGAAAATTCGAACCTCGCCAAATTTTACCGAGTTTTCGTGTACCAAATTGCACATGTAGAATACCCTGTATATATCATTTCATTCATCTTCGAGAGGTAACTATAAAGATGGGGAGGAGTCTGCAAAGAAAGACCATCGTATCACCTGCAGCAATTTCAACCATCCTTTGGTGTGGAGGAATATCATAGGAACTCTATATGATATGATTTTTATAGGAATTTTTCCTTTAGAGCCAATTGGTTCATAGGAATAGATTCATATACTCCACATTTCAAAAGAAATAAACATGATATCATTTCTATAGCTTTAGAGCCACTTGGTTCATATGAATGGATTCCTATACTCCCATAATTTCAAAGGAAAATAAACATTAGCGATATTCAATAGAAAAGTTCCTATGATATGAACCAAATTACATATCTTTTCTAATCCCTCCTCATAGGAATTGAGATACATGTCATCTCTAGATTCAATAGAAAAGTTCCTATGATGTCAACCAAATGACATCTCTTTTCCAATCCCTACTCATAGGAATTGAGATACTCCAGGTCATCTCTTTCCCTACAACTTCCATGTATACATCTTATATTCCTAAATAGCTAGTACAACCCACTAGTAGCTTTTTTCCAAGACATGCAACTATGGCACAAGAAATATATAGTGTGCGAATAACTTGAAAGATGGTTGCTGGATGAAGCTGATCCGACAGTGCAGAGATGGAAAATCCGAGCACTACTGGCCGTTGGATATCATCAACATTCCACCAGATCTGCCACATGTACAATTTAGAAGACTCCATGGTTGAACTTAAGCATAATGCACAAACCTCAAAACACATGCACTTCTCCTTTGTTCTAGAATCTTCCGTATCATATTTGATTTTTTTTCTAAATGAAATGCCATTATTTGTTTTTTACTTTATGCTTTACAATGCACAACCCCGTGCATCTTAACATTTTTATAAAACTAATTGATTTTGAGTGAGATGAACTATAAGAACTAAACGAACATCTACATCATGCATATATGACTCAAAGCTTTACATGCTATAGTGTGTATTTATTCATAATTTGGTTTCGAAATCTCATGCGTTCAATGCATGTGTACCTTACTAGTTTTGATTAGAGAAGCAAATTTCACGTGGCCCCGGGTATATCAAAATGCAGGGCCCATGCATCATTGCCTTTCGGTCGAACCTATGTCCACATTTTTTTGCACGTACTATATCTCCACTGGTCCCCGAACCCAAAATGCTGCCTCATTCCCCTAAAACCAAGCGGCCCACACATATTTAAGGCGTCAGCTCGAACACAATCCCTCTCCCGTTTACTACGACGTGGCCCCGCACGCCCTAGTAGTACTCCTACAAACCCTACCGCCGCACGCATCATCAGTTTTCTTCAAGAGGACGAGGGAGAAGCCTATTTGTAGTGGAGGCGCTTTCAAAAATAATGATCTGTAGTGGAGACCCCTACCCTAGGGTGCCCTAGGTAGCTACCGCACGCATCATTGGTTTTCTCTTTTCTTTATGCTCTTGCGCCCTAGAGTGAATGATGGTTGCTTCGTCATTCAAATTTTAATGCGGAAAGGTGGGGCTTTGTGATTTGATCCTCATCGCTCATTTTCTACTATCACTTGATTACGACCGGGTGCCTCCAATTCCAACCGCTGCTCCGAACTGTAATTTGGTGCATCGCACGTGGAACAAGGCGGTGGATGAGCGACATGTCGGCCAAAGGGGTCATGTTAAGTGTGTCACCATTTCGTGTGGATCGACCGCTTGAGTCGCCACGCCAACACGACAGTGCAGCCTACCACTTGGTTTTGCTCATTGGCGAATCCCGACTATATTGATCTAAAAAGATACGTACTGAACTACTGTCTCCGTCTCGTTTTTTTAGATGTCTCGGTTTATAGGGCGTGCACGTAGTTCTAGGTCATCCATTTGACAAACTAAATCTGAGTTACTATGTCACAAAAAGTATATCATTGGATTATTAAGCGGATGTAGTTTCTAAACATATACTGTTCATCACATATATAGCCGCTAAATTCTCAATCTAGAACGACGTGCATGCCATGTAAACCGATACGGAGGAAGTAGCGATCGGTGGGGGAGCATGGCCTGTCATGCGGTCCCACGTGTCATGATGTACCAAGGCGATGCGCGTGTCCCTCTTGAGGCAGAAGCAATACTACGTGGTTTGAGATGATGGCGAACCGAAGTGTGAAATAATGGTTGCTTCGCCCGTCTAGGAAGGTGCAACATTGTGATTTGACGTCTCATTGCTCATTACTACTACTACTGGGGCGGTACGACTTGGGTGCGTCCCCCTTGCTGTTCTGCACTGTTATTTGGTGCTTGACACGTCGACCCGGTTGCTATATGTCCCACATGTCGGCGACATGAAGTATAGAATTCATGAAAGCGAGCGTCGACGGAGGAGTACAAGACACGGCTTGGGTTTTTGCTGCTTCGCGCGATCCATTGATACAAACCCGGACTAAAAAAAGGCGAGGGCGGGTCTTTTCCCGCGCGGTAGGCAGGGGAGTTTGGCATAGTCTGTTTGAGGCAAGGAGGCAGGAAGGGAAACAAGCAAAAAAGGGTTGAGCGACTTATTTTTGGGAAAATCTGATTTTACGGAGTACGTACCCACTAGGGTTTATAGGGCTCATCTAAAAAACATTCATTTTTCCGTTTAATAAGTCTCAACTCTACTACTAGTAGTATTACCATCACATGTTGGATTTCGAGGTGCGTTAGATCACCCGATCCAAGCAGTGTCAAGAGAAAACTCACCAATGCATGTAGAAGTTCATGGAAATTTTGTGGTCATTCATGCATTCATTCTAATTAATGCATCGGTAAACATAACTTCTTGAGAAAAACGAGCGTACTAATTACTTGTGCAAACTAGGAGTACGGAATTAATTCGACCACTCATCGTCTACCTTGGTTGGAGAGATTTTGAAATTGAGCCATAAACTGGAAAGGAGGGAGTAGTAACTTTTGTCTCTATTACTGTTTGGGGCCTTGTATAGATGCAAAATGTATTTTTTTATACTAGCACATATGCCCGTGCGTTGCACCGGAGAAAAGATGACCATCCAGCCAAGTTAAACACAATCCGATTGCAATTATATGTTAATTTATATCATACTCCCACTGTCCTGTAATATACCGCCTATCTCATGTTCACCTACAATCCCACGTACAAAGCATCCAAATCATTGGGAGTTAATTTCTTCTTTTTGAGAAATGCGGAGTTAAATCCTTCCTGCTCATCTTTAGCAACACAATGTTGTGTTCATTTCTTTAGGGATAATCGGGACCCACTGTTCACTCTATCGATTCCTGGAGCGGTTTATTGATTTTCCATACAACTTGCATATGTATATAAATTGTTGAAATTTAGTGTAAAAAATGAGATGCGATTATTTAATTTGATAAGTAAAAAAATCCTCTCGTTTGGATTTAAAGGGCTTGACGGCCAAAAACCTACGACCAAGTGATAACTCACATGAAGATTAAATGCATCTAATTGTAACTAGTGACCGCATGGAGAAGCAGCTTCCAATTGGAGGAAAGAAAACCCATCACATATATTGGCTGGTGCTCTGTAACGATTTAATAGAGAGATTAAATTAGGCATTTTCCACGAATGACCCAAAAACAACGAACCTACTCATTGCACCTGGCTTAATAATAATGGACGGAGGTGATAGACACAAGTAAGAGTTAGCTCAATTTACTCACTCAAGGTATATTTTTATTTTCTAAAAAAATGTTCAGCAATTTTGAAATGTTTGTGGAAACTCCAAAAAGTGTGAAATTTTTGAAATTATTCGCATTTATATATATTTTGATAGATTTTAAAAATGTTCATGATTTCAGAAAATGTTCCGTTTCAAAGTTTGTTCAATCATTAAAAATAGTCCATGTTTTCCAAATTTGTTCGCAAATTCAAAAAAAATTCAGGGGTTTCATTAAAAAAATTGGGGTTTGAAAAATTGTTCACAATTTCAAAATATTTTCACTTATTTAGGAAACAAAATTTTGTTTTCAAATTTTGTTCATAAATTCAAAAAAATCGTATTTTGATAACTTGTTCATAAATTCTTAGGGTAATTTCACAAAATTTTCGCATTTAAAAAAATGTTCCCCTTTTCAATTATGTTCCTATTTTTCTATAAATGTTTGCATTTTTAAATAGTTTTTGTTCGTTGTTTCGAGAAATGTTCAAGTTTCGAAAAGTTTGTTACATATTTTGGAAGTGTTTGTTTTTCAGAACTATTTACTCTTTTTGAAATAAAATCATATTTGAATATCAAAAATATTTACATCTTTCAATGCATATAGTTTGTATAAGCGGAGCTACAATTTTTAGACAACAAATTTAAGAACTACACTGCCTTAGGGGCGTGGTTAACGCGCGCGAGGTGTTTTTTTAAAACTTAAAACAGCATGTACAGCAAAGAGTTCCTTAAGAAAAGGAACAGGGCAGGAAGGAAAAGAAAATAAAAACTGTACAACCTAGTCTAGACAGAGAAAGAAAAACTCTAACTAGAGAGAATACAAATGCAGGGCCCCTCAAGGAGGCAGGAAATCAATCCATTTGATCAAAGCATCCCTGTGTCTTGACTTGATTCTGTGAGCCAAGAGAGATATGTCCTGGACAAAACCATTTCTCCACTGCCTGAAGGTAGGTCTGATGTACCTGAAGGCTTTGTCATTCCTAACTTTCCAAATATTCCACCAGGTTAGGAAAACCACCTCACAGAAGAAAGGCTTATTGAAATCCTTCCTAGCATGATGTGCAATCTGCACCATATCCTGACTATTGATCCATGTGATTTGTAGATAGTTCCACACTCTCATGCTGAAGTTGCACTGAAAGAATAAGTGATTCCTGTCTTCAAGTGCTCCCGTGGGACAAAGTACACATTCAGGCCCATCATTAATCTTCCACTTCCTGCGTTGAATCATATCCTTGGTGTTTACTCATCCATAATGACAAGCCGTGCAAACATTTTAATTGTCATAGTACAGCAGGATTTCCATACCCAACAGAGTAGAGGGTTGGTAGGAATTGGCTCATGAACAAAGTCATAGTATTTCTTTGATGTGAACCCAGCTTTCTTCCCATGTTTCCATTGCCAGGAATCATTAGAAGCAACATCCAAGGAGATCTCACCATAATTTCGCATGTATGATTAAACTCCCTATAGGCCAACTCGTGATAATGGCAAGGAGAACATGCTCAGAACTCACCACCGCAACACTTCCATAACAGAGGAATTCTTTTGTAAGCACAAGGAAAAAAGCCTGGGGAATCTGTCTTGGAGTGGGATGCATGAGTTATCAACTTTCCAAGAATCAGACCAGAAGAGCAAAGAGTCCCCTTTTCCAATAGTTACTGAAGAAACATCCCTAAATTTATCCATTAGTTTACAGATGTCCCTCAACCAAAAGGAGCCGCACAAAGCAGTGTCATGAGGAACTCTCTGATAATAGTAACTGTCCCAGATCAAATGAACCCATGGCACATCTACTTTGTTATAGAACCTATTGAGGAATTTCATTAACAAAGCTTCATGCAGACCCAGGTTAAGTATGCCAAGCCCACCCTTAAGTTTTGGTCTATAGACCAAAGGCCAAGTAGCCAGAGAATTCCCCTTCTCCTGACCATACTTTCTCCATAGGCATTGTCTCTGTATTCTTTCCAGTTGTTTTAAAATCCCTTGGGGTATTGATAAACTACAAAGGAAGAAGATTGGCAATGAAGATATAACAGAGTTTACCAACTGCAACTCGCTACCTTGGGGCGTAAACCATGAGCTAGCAGTTAATCTTCTTTCCATACAACAACCAAAGGAAGCAGATCCACAATTTTGGGCCTAGATGTGCCCACCGGCAATCCCAAATATGTGAATGGCATAACCCCTGGGGCACCCAAACTGTGCAAAGAAGAGCATCGCGTAAGTGGCATCCACATTAATTGGGTACATTGATGATTTTTGGTAGTTAATCTGCAAACCAGTTGTCAGGGAGAAAGAGTTTAGAACAGACTTAAGCACCTCCAACTGAACAGAATCAGCAGTCACAAACAGCAGTGTGTCATCAGCATACTGAACCACTGGGTAATCAGGATCATGAGTTACTAGAGGTAAGGAAAGAAGTCCTTTACTGAGATGATCATTAATCATAGTCTACAACAGATCAGCAACAATCACAAATAGCAAAGGTGAGATAGGATCACCTTGCTTTACCCCACACGTACACTTAAAATGGTTTCGTGGAACCCCATTGAGCAAGATTGAGGAGGTTGCTGAGGACAACAATTGCTGTATCCAGGATATCCATTTATTATCAAAACCCTTTGCCACCAAGATCTTTATAATTGCCTCATGCTGTATGGAATCAAATGCTTTTTCAAAATCAAGCTTGAGTAACATGATTGGCTTTTTTGACTGGTTGCACTGATGAATGTACTCAAATGTCCATGCTATACAATCCTGAATGGTTCTTGATTTGATAAAGCCATATTGATTCTTATGAACACATTTGGTTATTTCATCTTGGAACCTGTTAGCAGCAAGTTTTTTGAGGAATTTCAACCCCACACTTGTCAAAGAAATTGGCCTAAAATCGCCAAATAGCCAGTGACAACTTCTTAGGGATCAGAGTTATGTAGGCCTCAATCGAGATTTTCAAGTCGAAAGCAGTTCCAGTGTGAAACTCATTGACCAGTGCAATGAAATCACCAGAAATGATTGGCCAACACTTCTTCATGAAATGGCCATTAAAGCCATCTGGTCCAGGAGCCTTGTCAATGGGCAATTCCTTGATAACCTGCTCAATTTCCTTGACCTCAAAAGGCCTAGTGAGAACATCCAGACCCTGCACCCTAGGGATAATAGAAAGGATGTCATTACCCAAAAATACTGGTTTCACTGTTCCCATTCTGCCCTTAAAAATCTCCAGAAATTCCTTTGGAATTATGTTATGGTCTATAGAAACTGTTCCATCTGACAACTGAAGAGTGGCAATTGAATTTTTTCTATATCTCTCAGTTGCCATTGCTTGGAAGAATTTTGAGTTTTCCTCACCCACTTTGATATATCTAATAGTGCATCTCTTCTTCCAGTATAAGAATTGCAGATGAAGAAGATGTTCATGGTGCATCTTCACCAATTTTCTGAAATTGGATTCAATCAAGAATAAAGGCCTGGAGTCTTCCAAATCATCTAACCAAAAATCACCCAGTTACACTTCTGAATCAGAATTTTAATATGTGACAAACCCTTCTGCCATTTCTTAAGAGCAAACCTCAAAGATTTGAGTTTGTCCATAATAATTGTTGATATGTGTGTTTTGTGAGAAGGTTTTTGCCAAACCTGCTGAACACACTCCATAAAACCAGGTTGATGAACCCAATAGTTTTCAAATCTGAAGATGTGAGCTTTTGGGATGTTGGTGCAAATTGAAACCACACATGGAACATGATCTGACGCAGTTTTGGCGCGCGAGGTGTTGTGTTCGATTCCACTTTAGGCATAGACTTTTGCTAGTTGCTTTTATGTTTTGCCACTGCCGGATGTTACTTTTAATTAAAGGTCGCGCTGCTATGATAACCCAGAAACATATATGGTTGCACTGGTTAGCAGCGCGGGTGTACATGCTGCCGGTTGCAGGTTCAATTCCTACCAGGGCCTGCTTTTTTGATGATTTTTTACAGGACGGAAAACTCAGCGCTAGGTCAGATGATTTTGGATGAACGAAAATCGTTGGTACCATGACGGACGAAAATATATCTGGTCTCACCACAAACGAAAAAAAGTGGAGAAACAATCCTTCCTTTAATATTAGGTAAAGAGTGGCCTTGTATAAGTAAATGGAGGGAGTAATAAAGGACATATATATTCCAAAGAATATGATAATCTCTCTAACCAAGGTAGTAGGGATGAGGAGTAAACGGAGGGAGTACTAGTAAAATTTTCTCCTCGTCCTGCGAGCCACCGCGCGCGTGGGCGAGGGAGCGGGCGTAAGGCGTAGTAAGCAAGCTTCACCTCATCCTGCGAGCCACCGTGCCCGTGGGCGGGGCAGACGGCGTACTAAGCTAGCTTTTCCTTGTTCTGCGAGTTGACGGGACACATCAAAAGTACTCTAGTGTGTAGAGCCTTGCCTCTAAGGTAGGCCCCACATGGTTTGCCTCTTTTTTAACATAACGCGTCAAGTCGCAATTTGTTTGTTCACCTGTGGTAAACGATCCTCCCTCCATCTAGTGGACAACCAGTGCACGTGTCCAGTTACCACGTGGGATGCCTTTTCGTACAGAAATGAGTTCAACCGTGTACCCGCACGGGTGTGGTTGCGAAAGAGACGGGAGTACGTGCGCCGTGCGTGCACCTCTTCTCTTCGTGCATGTCCCCCACCTACGTGAGACGCAGTACGAGGCGGTGGCGTGGACGGCAGCAACGACGCCCGTGCGCCACTCCTCGTCGAGCTGGCCTGGAGCGGCGAGTTGCTGAACCGCGTGCCGGCTTGGGGCGGCAACTGGCTCCGTCGGGTGAGGGGAGGGAGGTGGATCAACGAGCTGCATAGCTCGTATCCGGCGGGTTTTGGGCCACCCAGCCGGCTTGGATGCGGAATAACTACTCTTCGTAAGCCATTGTAAGATTGGACAAAATGGTGAAGGAGGAGATAGGGGAGCGGCGGAGGTGTGCGATTCTTGGCCGGTGTTTGGCCTCGTTTAATAGGATATTAAATAGACGGCGGACGGGAGGAGCTCGGCCGGTGTTGCGTTTAATGTCGGCCCAGTCATGAACGGGCGTGTGTCCAGAGTGGGTTTCTCGGCTTCCACACGGGCGGGTTTCATGGAGGTGTTTGAATGCGGCAAGGAGGCGTGTTCAGCCGGGCGTGCAGCGAGTGGCGCCCTCGACTCTAACGTAGGATAGCGCGCCATTCTTCCACTGACATGTGGGCTCTTTGGGTACATGGCCTGCATGTCAGTGACCCAACGTAGGTAGTGCACAACTGAGGAACCTTTGGTGGGCCAGGGCGGTCAGAAGCGGGCATTTCATAAACCGATGATTGTTCATTGAGTGTGATGTCATCATTTTCATGTAGATAAGCCTACTATGTTGTTAGCCCGTTCGATACATTGTGATTCATAAAGACCGCTACAAACATCAATGTTCTGCTTATCATAGATAAGATTGATTAATACCCATAACAATCCATGTCCTTAACAATGGGTGCATGCACGTATAGGTTGAGCATGTGTCTTGCGTCGTGTGCTGTGTGCATGCAGGCGTGCGAGTGTTGCATGCGTGCAAGGGTACGTTTCAGTGTTACATGCATGTGTGCGTATGAGCGTTTGTTCGTGAGTGCATGTGTACGCGTTAGTGTTGCACGCCTGCATGCGTGCGTGTGTTTGTTATGTGTACGTGTCAGTGTTGCACGCCTGCATGCGTGCTTGCATGTGTACGTGCGGGGTGAGGATATACTCCAGTCGACTGACTTTTTAATCTCTGGTCATTAGATTTTCCAGCCGTTGGATACAAAATCAAGGGCCTGCAGTTTATCGTCAAACTCCACCCCCCTGAGCCGCCAGCCACCACCGGCCGAACGGCCGCCCTCCGCCACGGCCGCCGCGCCGCCACGCCGCCCGCCCGAAACCACTCCTCACCGCCGGTCCGCCGCTGCACCGCCATCCCTCTAGCCCCCTCAAGACTGAGCTTTTTCTCCGCGATCCCCACCCACCGCCCAATCAACGCTTCCCCACCGCCGGCGATCGCCAACCGTGAGGTCTCACGACTTTGAGTACCCACCGACCACTAATTTATTACCATTTTGTCCTTGATATACGCTACCAAGGGTGGGCCCTATGGTAATGTGCGCCGCTGAATGTGGACCGCTTGATCGTTAATTGATCGTGTCATCAACAAATTACAGAGCTATATGGTGAGCCGGTGACCGTATGATCACCCTAAAATGTATTTTATTAACACAAGATGCACTCAAACTACCATTTCTTTCTTTCATATACGGGCCGGCTGTGGTGGGCCCCCACGGTAACGCTACTCGATGGTGCAACACTAGTTGCGCCCACGTGGAATGTCCGACCGTCAATTGATTGTGTCATCAACAAAATACAGAGTTGTACGGGTGAGCCAAAGGACCGTATAATCATGACATGTATTTTTTAACACGGTACAGACGCAAGGGCTCATATATACGCGCAAGCACTCACCACTATAAGCGCACACACGCAGACCCTACCCCTATGAGAACCTTCGAGAGAGTGGGCCAGCATATGATCTTGAGATTTTATGAAGTCGCCATAGGTGCCTCGTAGTCAAATGGAACGTCTCCTCCCACTGAACGCACATCAACGGAAAATACTGAAATTAACCCAAGATAAATGCGAGCACCTGGACTTTAACCCTTGTGGGCTCGAGAAACCACTGTCCTCCTAACCATCCAACTGCATGTTGGTTAGCATGACAAAATGTATGTGGTGACCGTGATGAGCTTATTCTAAAGTCCAGTGACCATATCGTGCTTTCGCTTCAAATACAATGACCGTAAGTGTCGTCAACAAAATACGGAGCACGCATCAAATGCAAAGTCCGTCAGTGTCATCAAGAAAATACGGAGACGTATCGTGAGCTTAATACCGTATGATCACCACGAGAATGTATACGGTGACCGTAATGAGCATATTCCAGTGACCGTATAGTGCTTTAGCTTGAAATACAGTGACCATCATGCGTGAATGTGTCGTGGGCATGCATACTCTTAGAGGGCCAAGAGATAGTTTGTGTGCGTACATGAAAGTGGTGTAGAAAGAGGGGATGTCCGGTGGAGACAAGGAGAGATATGCCCTTCGTTTCTCTTTCCCGTGACTAACATTTTAGGAGAATATATAAACATTCACAATGCGTAACAAATATTTTTGGATGCACCATGCAATTAACTTTCATGTATAACATTGTACTATTGTATATGCTTATTTTCTTAGTGGCCGATTGCGTGTGTGGTGTGGTGGGCACATCATTTTAGTTGTGGTGGGTCAACATGAGGACTCATGGGTCGGTTCCATCCTGCGCCACATAGGTTGGATGGAGACACGTTATACGAAGACCCATGTGGAGGACTCAAGACAACACGGCTAGCTACCAGAGTCATGAGGACTCTATCCCCATTGGTGATAAGCAGACTATATATGATTTGTAACCCTAGGCCCCCAGTATGTTATAGAAGCTTGGTGGCTAGTTCATCGATACTATACACACACACACACAATGACTGGTATTCACGTGTACTTTGTACACACCCCTATTACTAATATACAGTACCAGGAGTAGGCTTTTTCCTCAACTGCAGGGGTCCGAACTAGGGTAAAACTTTGCCTCTTATTACCATCCAGCTTAACAGTCAGGGATATCCTACCGAATGATATGATGGAATCATATCTGCCAACTACTAAGAGAGAGGTGTGTCTGGGGGGGGCAATGTGTGTGAGAGAGGCCTAAAGATAATTTGCGCGCGGGAGACACGTAGGCACATATATGTGCGTATAGAGGGCTAGTAGAGACCGTCCGTGTGTATATATGCATGTGAGAGAAATAGTGTTTTCCAACTGAGATTAGTGAAAAGAATGGTACATAGTAGTTAGAAAGAGAGAGAGAGATACAGAGAGAGCATGTGCCTGAGACTCCCCGACACCCCGAGAGAGATTGTGAGCATGTGTGAAAGAGAAATGCCGATGCATATAAAGTGTGTGCACATATGCAGTAGATAGAGAGATATATATATCGCGTTTGTGAGAACGGCCGAGGCATAGTGCATCTACGTGTAAAAGGCAGTTCTACGCATTAAATTAAAATATAAATGGCATTATTATTTTTGGATGAGATCATGAATTTTGCAAATTGCGTATGGACGAAAATCGGTCTATCATACACCCATATTCTATTGAATTGTAGCATGTGCATGTGTTTATTTCATATTATCGATCCATAGAGTGAGAGCGGTTTGAAATACAGGCAATGGATGCTTTTGCAGTTCATATATTAACATTAGTTAGTGCACTCCATGTTGTTAGTACGAAGCACTTTATACATTTGTCACTTGCATGGATACATTCCAAATTGCTAGCTACGAAATAGAATACATGTCGAATTCAACATAAAGGGGGTTTCAAAGATTCGAATTCATAGGAAGTGCATTCATCTATTTGAACTCGAGATAATGGCATTTGTAAATCAGATGTAAAAGGGGGCATCAATCTTTGTTGTGCGTTTGAACATGCTATATATATTCATACGTATATCTAACTTTTTTTTGCAACCAAGGAGATTATATCTTGAACCATGCATGAACTGAGGTAAGTTGCATATTTTTTTAATATATACTCATGTACAATGTAATTCAAATGTACCACCTCCATTCCAAAATAATCGTAGCTTTAGGATTTTCAAGAGTAAAGATTTGTGAAGTTTGACAAATCCTGAATGCTCAATTCAAGAGAACCGAAAACGTTAATGCTTCTGCTCCCAAATATTGAACGAAGCGCCAAATAGGCCTCTGGTCACCCGAAATAGCGCGAGAGTAATGTTTGCTGGTAGGAAATTACTGTCCTGACTCTAGCCCGTGTAGCCTATCGGCCCTATGTCCAAAGGTCTAAACCGGGGTAGGTTTGTAACTTCACCAAGACGCTTAGTCTCAACCGCCTCGAGAAGCATTCATACTGTGGGCGCTTAAACACCCATGCGCCGTCAAATCTATCCCGCGCACATTTGGGACACCTGAGATTACTGTCCTACCCCCAACCCGCAATATGTCCGAAATTTTAGATGGTGGCAAAGTTTGTAACTTTCCCCAAATTTCAAACAAGCGCGTCCCAAACCGAAACATAGTTCCCCCTTAGTTCCTCACCTCCCTTCGCTTCCCCATTGAGGGAGTCCTGGATTAGGGGTTGTCCGGATAGCCGGACTACCATCATTGGCCGGACTATCATCATCGACCGGACTATCATCATCGACCGGACTCCAAGAGTATGAAGATACAAGATTGAAGACTTCCCCCCGTGTCCGGATGGGACTTTCCTTGGCGTGGAAGGCAAGCTTGGTGATACGGATATGTAGATCTCCTACCATTGTAACCGACTCTATGTAACCCTAGCCCTCTTCGGTCTATATAAACCGGATGGCTCTAGTCCGTAGGATGTAACAACAACCCTTACAATCATACCATAGGCTAGCTTCTAGGGTTTAGCCTCCTTGATCTCGTGGTAGATCCACTCTTGTAAACATCCACAATATCAATATCAATCAAGCAGGACGAGGGTTTTACCTCCATCAAGAGGGCCCGAACACAGGTAAAACATCGTGGCCCTTGTCTCCTGTTACCTTCCGCCTAGACGCACAGTTCGGGACCCCTACCCGAGATCCGCCGGTTTTGACACCGACATTGGTGCTTTCATTGAGAGTTCCTCCTGTCGTCACCGATAGGCTTGATGGCCTCTTCAATCAACAACGACGCAGTCCTGGGTGAGACTTTTCTCCCCGGACAGATCTTCGTATTCGGCGGTTTCGCACTGCGGGCCAACTCACTTGGCCATCTGGAGCAGATCGAAAGCTACGCCCCTGGCCGTCAGGTCAGGTTTGGAAGCCTAAACTTCACGGCCGATATCCGCGGGGACTTGATCTTCGATAGATCCGAGCCGCAGCCGAGCGTGCCGCGCTGTCACGATGGGCATGACCCAACTCTGCTGCCGGACAGCGCCTTGGAGGCCGCACACAAATCCGCTCCGACCCATAGTCCGGAGCCGATCGCCCGGATCGAGGACGGATGGCTGGACACCGCCTCGGGAGCTGCAACTTCTACGGTGATGGAGCCGAACAATTACCTTGTCCCGCGTAAAACTCATGACTCCGAGGTGCCGGACTCTCTACCAGACTCCGAACCTCCTGCGCCCCTGCCAGTCGAATCCGATTGGGCGCCAATCATGGAATTCATCGCTGTGGACATCTTTTAGCACTCGCCCTTCGGCGATATCATAAATTCACTAAAGCATCTCTCGCTATCCGGAGAGCCCTGGCCGGACTACGGCCAGGATGGTTGGGACGCGGACGATGAAGAAATTCAGAGCCCACCCACCACCCACTTCGTAGCCACCGTCGACGATTTAACCGACGTACTCGACCACGACTCCGAAGACATCGACGGTATGGACGACAATGCCGGAGACTACCAAGAACCAAAGGCTCACGTGACACCGAAGACCACCTCGTCATACGACATATACATGGTGGACACCCCAGAAGATGGGGACGACGAAGAAGCAACAGAGGCCGATTCCTTAAGGAAACAGCCCAAGCGCCGACGTCAGCGGCGCCGCTCTAAAACCCGCCACGGCAAGAATGGAGATTCCAGCACAGGAGATAATAACACCCCGTAGTGCGAAGACAACCTCCTCCAAAGACGATGCAGCAGGAGGAGGCGTAAGCAAGCCCCACGAGAGGGCGGCGTATTTAAGAGGTCGAGGATGACAATTACTTACCTCCCTCCGGAGACGAGGCAAGCCTCGACGACGATGAATTCGTCGTGCCTGAGGATCCCGTCGAACAAGAGCGTTTCAGACGCAGGCTAATGGCCACGGCAAACAACCTAAAGAAAAAGCAGCAACAGCTTCAAGCTGATCAAGACCTACTGGCCGACAGATGGACCGAGGTCCTCGCGGCCGAAGAGTATGACTGCCCCTCCAAAAGTTACCCAAAACGCAAGTTGCTCCCCGACTAGAGGAGGAAGCATACAAACCTGCATCACCCAGACAATACGGGCAGACCGACCACCTCCGGCCGCAACAGAGGCGTGCAAGCCCTCCACGAAACCGTGCACCCGGCATCGCCAAAAAGCATGAAGCTACGGGGAACGCTACCGACTTATGGATATATTGGAGGACAAGGCAAGACAATCCAGATCTATCTATGGATCACGCTACGCCCAAGACCCACGAATTTAATACCGCCGTCGCCGGATACAAATACTCGCCGGGCCGAACACAGCAGACAACGCCTCTCGAGCTACGCCGCGATATTGCTCAATACAGAGGCGCCAAGACACCCACTATGCTTCACTAACGGTAATGGATCATCAAATCCTCAAGGGTTTAAAACTGTTAATATCGAATAATACGATGGCACAACAGACCCCGCGGTTTGGATTGAGGATTATCTCCTCCATATACATATGGCCCGCGGCGACGATCTTCACGCCATCAAATATCTCCCGCTCAAACTCAAAGGACCAGCTCGGCATTGGCTTAACAGCCTGCCCGCAGAGTCAATTGGATGCTGGGAGGACCTGGAAGCCACATTCCTCGACAACTTCCAGGGCACGTATGTGCGACCATCGGACGTAGATGACCTAAGCCACATAATCCAACAGCCACACGAATCGGCCAGGCAATTCTGGACACGGTTCTTAACAAAGAAAAATCAAATTGTCGACTGTCCGGACGCAGAGGCACTCGCTGCCTTCAAACATAACATCCGCGACGAGTGGCTGGCCCGGCACCTAGGACAGGAGAAGCCGAAATCCATGGCAGCCCTCACATCACTCATGACCCGCTTCTCTGCGGGAGAGGATAGTTGGCTAGCTCGCAGCAACAACTTCAGCAAAAACGCTGACAGTCCGGATACCAAGGACCGCAATGGCAGGTTGCGTCGAAACAAAAACAAACGCCGCATTAACGGCGACAGCAATGAGGATACGGCAGTCAACGCCAGATTCCGAGGCTCCAAGCCCGGTCAACGGAAGAAGCCATTCACAAGAACCACTCCGGGCCCGTCCAATTTGGACCGAATACTCGACCGCTCTCACAAATACATGGAACCCCGAAAAGCCAGCTAACCACACCAACAGAGATTGTTGGGTATTCAAGCAGGCAGGCAAATTAATCGCCGAAAACAGTGACAAGGGGCTACACAGCGATGACGAGGAAGAGACCGGGCCGCCGAACAACAGAGGACAAAAGGGATTCCCCCCTCAAGTTCGGACGGTAAACATGATATACGCAACACATATTCCCAAGAGGGAGCGGAAGCGTGCACTAGGGACGTATACGCGATGGAGCCAGTCGCCCCAAAATTCAACCCATGGTCCTCTTGCCCGATCACTTTCGATCGGAGAGACCATCCGACCAGTATCCGCCATGGCGGATTCGCCGCATTGGTTTTAGATCCCAATCGTCAATGGATTTCACCTCACGAGAGTCCTGATGGACGGCGGCAGTAGCTTGAACCTGCTTTATTAGGATACAGTGCGCAAGATGGGCATAGACCCTTCAAGGATGAAACCTACAAAGACAACCTTCAAAGGTGTCATACCAGGTGTCGAGGCCAGTTGTACTTGGCTCGATCCTGCTGAAGTGGTCTTCGGATCCCGGATAATTTCCGAGCGAGGAGTTAATCTTCGACATAGTCCTGCTCAGCGGCTATCACGCTTATGCTCGGACGAACCGCGTTCAAGAAAATTCAACGCGGTGCCGCATTATGCATACCTTAAGCTCAAGATGCCAGGCCCTCGTGGAGTCATCACGGTCAATGGAAACACGAAACGCTCCCTCCGAACAGAGGAACATACAGCGGCTCTCGCGGCAGAAGTACAGAGCAGCCTTTTAAGGCAATTTTCGAGTCCGGCCATTAAACGACCGGACACGGCCAAACACGCCCGGAGCAACATGAACCAAGACCACCTGGCACGTTCCGAGAACGCGTAGCAATGCGGCCTCAACCCCAGCCCTCGCAAAATTGTAAGACAAGCTCTCCGCGTACATAATTACGCCCTGGAGATACCATGGGCATAGGGGGAAAGGCACAACAACAACAGACCCAGAGTGCGGTTCGACCACACCAGGGGCTCCCAAGTGTGTCGCTCTTTTTTCTTTTATTTCTCTCTTTTTACAGAACTCTGTCCGTGGCGAACCTGCCGAACTCATGATGCAACAGCCAGGGAAGGACAAAGGCCGCCACGAACACTCAGGTGGTCTTCATCACGAGCATTAAATTTGTTAAATACAACATTTCGCGGCCTACCCCTGGAGGGAGACGCCTTTAATTCGTCCAATCCCTTGCTTTCCGCACTATTTGTATCATTCCCCACTCATAGCATATCTTCTCGAATAAAATGCAGCACTTTTTGCCCATAATCGCATTACCTTATATATATATGTTCATTTACGACATGTTGCACCCGTACATTTTGGTACGGCCAAATACACCAGGGCTTATGTTCTCCGCATTATGGTGTGATAAAGTCCGAACACTTTCACAAGTGCGGCACCCGAACTTATAACATTATATGAATCGGCTCGAATCATGTCTTGGGTCAATAGATGGGTTTGCCCGGCTCCCATGTTTGGCACCTTACGTTCCGCTCTATCGGCTAAGGTAGCACTGGAGAACCACTGCGATTGCGCCCCGGTTGAGCCGGGTTAACGCCTCAGTGGAGAAAGCTAAAACTGACTGTCATGATAAGGCGAGAGACTGGTCGCTGTTTGAGAGGTCCTTTCGGGTCCTTAAAGACCTACACCGCTTTGAGCGAAGTTCCAGATAATGTCCGACGAAGGCGTGGATAGCGCCCCTAATTCGGTCTTCCGAATACTAGGGGCTTCGCCGAAATTTAAAATTATAGAATTCTATGGCTAAGTGAGAGTGTTCAAGCACTATAAGTCCGGTTGCCTTGTTCGTTGTGTTGAGCGCCTCCCTAGATGGACCCAAAAATGGGAAAAAGAGTGCTCAAGTTTATCCCGAACACCCCAACACTCGTGGCATAGGGGCTGAAGCCGACGACTTGCCATCTCTCAGATTTAATAAACGGCCACACAGAAGGTAATATTTTAAATTAATAAGCGTTGCTTAGCGCATATGAACAAAGTTTTCAGCGCATGTGATAACACATTGCGAATTTACTCAATAATTACATCCTCAGGGCACTCATCCGCAATCTTGCGGGCACTCTTCAGACAGTCTTATAGTACATTTGAGCGTCACGATATTCCTTGCCCGCTGGTGGCGCGTTAGTGATTAGCTTCTCCGCATCCAGCTTGCCCCAATGCACCTTTTGCGCGGGCAAGGGCGGACGAGCACCTTCAATACAAAGCGGAGCGCTTGATAACCTCCACCTGTGGGCACGCATCCACCAACCATCGCACGAGGCCGAAGTAGCTCCCAGGCATGGCCTCTCCAGGCCACAGCCGGACTATGAGGCCCTTCATGGCCTGCTCGGCCACCTTGTGGAGCTCGACCAGCTGCTTCAGCTGGTCGCTAGGGTCACCGGATGGCCGGCCTCGGATATCGAGACCAGAATACCTTCTCCGTTGAGCTCCCTCCTCACTTCGGTAGAATGCGGCAGATTAGACACGCCATGAGGCAGATCTGCAAACGCCTGGAAAGCTCCGAATTCGGGTAAGTAAAACATAATTTACATTCACATGCTTGCTTTGCATGAAAAATGCCTTACCCGCCGCTATCTTCCTCATCAACTCAATCTCCTGAAGGGACTTATGGGCATCGTGGCAGTTTTGGCACTTTCGAGAGCCGAGGCAAGCTCGGACTCTCGAGTCTTTGAGTCACGCTCCAAACTCTCATGCTTTTCCATGAGAGCCTGGAGCTCTTGCTGAACCACCGCCACCCGCTCCTCCTGCTTTTCTCGCTTTGCCCGTTCCGTGGCCGCATTGCGTTCGACCGCGGACACGGCCTCCTTCAGGGTCGCCACCTTGTTCGTGGCCCCTGCAGTACCGATGTTATCCTTGTTATTTTTTGTCGCAACCTAAATCCTTTTCTGTAAGGTACAAGTTCAAAGTGGTGTTACTCACCTTCTTTGTCCTGGAGCTGCTTCCTGGCGCGGCTGAGCTCTTGCTCGGACCGCTCGAGCTCCTGCTTCAAAGCACCGACCTCCGCAGTCAGTGCGGCAGAGGTCAGCAGCGCAGCCTGCAACCCATATTGACATAATTTTTTAGCAACCCTGCGTATATCTTTTTTTTCAGATCCTCAGTCCGGCTTTTCTTCCCGAACACCGAACCGAGCATCAGGGGCTACTGTCTATGCGGTATTACATTGCATATTTTTAACTTCTTACCTCAAAGCCTGATAGAAGGCTACTGCAGGCTTCGGTCAGCCCGCTCTTAGCAAGCTGCACCTTCTGAATCACCGCGCTCATAATAGTGCGGTGTTGTTCCTCGATGGAAGCGCTCGACAGCGCCTCCAACAAATTGCCCGGCGCCTCCGGTTGGACGGAAGCCGCCGGCGTCACGGTCTTGCCCTTCATTCGAAGGGGCCACCGGTCGGACCCCGGAACCACTGCGGGTTCTGATTTGGAGTCCGGCGTAAAGTCCGGGAGGACGCCTTGTGGCGCCTCCGGAGCCTCCCCCTGATGGGTCCCTTCTTGGGATCCCACCTCGGCGTCCTCGGTGTCGCGAGAGGTGGAGGCGGTCGGGATGGAGTCTACATCCGACGGAGCCAACGACCCGCTCGATGAAGTGGGGAGATCATCACTGGCCGGACTACAGGCAACACGCAGCGGCATCGTAATGACACTATGTGACATGTAAAAGAAATTACAAATCATTCAGAATCCGGATACTTACGATCTTGCGGAGGCTGGCCCTTGAAGGCCATTCTTCCTCGCCAACGTTGATGTTGGCAGAGCGATCCGGAGGAATAGTCCTTCCCTCTTGGACCCTTGGCCTCCCCTGTTGGGGAAGCCTTCCTCTTCCTCTCTCCCTCCTCTGGGAGAGAGTCCTCTTTCTCCTCCTCGTTTTCGGGGGAGGAGTCCGCCCCGGAGTCGTCGGACACCTGAAAACAAGAACTATTACGAGCACCCGTGGCCTCCTTCTTGGCCTTCTTCTCCGGCACCACGTACGGTGCCGGAACCAAGCTCCCCGCTAGGCAGGCGTCATCGATTTTTCTGGCATAGGAGCCGGACAGATAATCTGCTCCGCCTTCCTCATCCAATCCTGTTAAAGGAAAAGGGGAAATTAAAACCCGCATAGAGTCAAACTATGAAAAGAAAGTGTCCCGTAAAGGGGTAGAATCACTTACCTCGTTGGCTTGGCGCTGCGAGCGAAATCCGCGATCTTCAGTCGCGGATGCGGGGGCTTCGACGCCCTTGAACAGCACCCTCCAGGCACCTTCGTACGTCTTGTCGAAGAGCCCGCTCAGTGCCTGGTGCTGTTCCGGATTGAACTCCCGCAGATTGAATGCCCGCTCTTGGCATGGGAGAATCCGGCGGACGAGCATGACTTGGACCACGTTAACCAGCCTGAGCTTCTTCACCAGCTTCTGGATACAGGCGTGGAGTCCCGTCAGCTCCTCCGAACTACCCCACTGCAAGCCCTTCTCTTTCCAGGAGGTGAGCTGCGTGGGGATACCAGATCTGAACTCGGGGGTCGCCGCCCATGTAGGGTCACGCGGCTCGGTGATGTAGAACCACCCCGATTGCCACCCCTTGACGGATTCCACGAAGGCCCCTTCAAACCAAAGGACATTGGGCATCTTGCCCAACATGGCGCCTCCGCACTCCGCTTGAGTGCCCTTCACTACCTTCGGCTTGACATTGAAGGTCTTGAGCCACAAGCCGAAGTGGGGCTGGATGCAGAGGAAGGCCTCGCACACGATGATGAACGCCGAGATGTTGAGGATGAAGTTCGGCGCCAGATCATGGAAATCCAGGCCGTAGTAGAACATGAGCCCCCGGACAAAAGGGTGAAGTGGAAAGCCCAGTCCGCGGAGGAAGTGGGGAAGGAAAACGACCCTCTCATGGGGCCTGGGGGTGGGGATGAGCTGCCCTCGTCGGGCAGCCGGTCTTGTGATGTCGCCGGAGAGGTATCCGGCACCGCCAGGTTTACGATGTGCTCCTCCTTAACGGTGGAGGCCAGCCATTTACCTCCCGCTCCGGACATGGTCGGAGAAGGTTGAGACGAGATGCGCGAACTTGGTATTTGGAGCTCGAAAAGTCTTGGAGATGGATAAGCAAAGGAGGAAGAAGGCGTAGGTGAGAAGGTGAATCCTTATCCCTTATATGGGCGGGCGAAGTCTCACGCGTCCCCCACCGGCCTGGTAAAACTCGCTTATCCCCCAGGCGTCACCATCAATGGCGCGGTTGGGTTACCCACGTCCGTATTGATGAGAATCCCGGATTAAGGGGAAACACGATCTCTGCTTCGACAAGACGTGCCAAGGAAACCGCTTCGCTAAATGCGCTGAGGTGGTAGAATAAAAAACGATTTAAATAATGGCTTGGTAGCGGCGTGACATCATGCCGTAGAAAACGTCAGCAGATTGAACTTGTGTGTATATTATTCTCTCTACGGTGGAATGTGGAATTTATTTTGCAGAGCCGGACACTATCCTGGTGTTCACAATCTTCTATCATTCGGAGGAGGAACCCGCCTTGCAATGCCAAGCAATATACGCGCCGGTCTTATCATCATTGAAGCCTGGTTCAGGGGCTACTGAGGGAATCCTGGATTAGGGGGTGTCCGGATAGCCGGACTACCATCATCAGCCGAACTATCATTGGCTGGACTATCATCATCGACCGGACTCCAAGACTATGAAGATACAAGATTGAAGACTTCCCCCCGTGTCCGGATGGGACTTTCCTTGGCGTGGAAGGCAAGCTTGGCGTCTGAGATATGTAGATCTCCTACCATTGTAACCGACTCTATGTAACCCTAGCCCTCTCCGGTGTCTATATAAACCGGATGGCTCTAGTCCATAGGACAGAACAACAACCCTTACAATCATACCATAGGCTAGCTTCTGGGGTTTAGCCTCCTTGATCTCGTGGTAGATCCACTCTTGTAAACATACACAATATCAATATCAATCAAGCAGGACGTAGGGTTTTACCTCCATCAAGAGGGCCCGAACCTGGGTAAAACATCGTGTCCCTTGTCTCCTGTTACCATCCGCCTAGACGCACAGTTCGGGACCCCGTACCCGAGATCCGCCGGTTTTGACACCGACACCCATTCATACTCCGTGGGCGACAAAACGCCATCTCCACCAGCCGCGAAATCCCAGCCTCCTCCGTCCTCCACCCCATAGCGCCCAATCCACCGCCGCCCTCCTCCATCACGCCGGAGCCGGTACCCCGACATCATCGTCCAACGCAACCGCAACTGCAACGCCCTCAAGGACTTAGCAGCTGAAGCCGATGTAGAGCTGCGTCCACGACGCCGACGCCGACGTGCGCCATACTAGAACTACTCCGACCACGCTGTCCTGCCCCTCATTGCTGCCGCTCCACTGTCGCAACCATCCACCGCACCGGATCTGTTCTCGCTATGCCGTCGTTCGCCGCCTCGGATCTGCTTCCCCGCCGCCGACAGACGGCCACTGCACCACACCCAACAACTTGGGCATGGGTTCGTCCAAGGCTGCACCATCCTCCATAACTTCTCTTTTCCAGCGAACCACAAGAATATCGTTGGAAAAACAGAAGGAGGAAACAACACTGCCAGCAGAAAGAGGTACTCCTCTTCCCTTATTCGTGCAAACCTTACATCTCTGCTCACACCGTATTCATCCCATGAAAGAAACTAGTTGAGCGCTTGTTACTGCATCTTCTTGGTGATACTAAATGCACAATGTTTCCTCCCTTTACTATTTCACCTTTGCTAGAGGTCAGTAGCCCGCCTGGATTTCAATTCAGGGTCAGTCGAACCACAATTAAAAGAAGCAGCACCCGCTTAGGCGCGCAGAGCACCTAGTCCGCCTGTTCACCGGGGAAGCGGCGCATCGGTGTCTATCATAGGGGTGTGGGGCGCAGGAGCTGCTTGCGTCCAATCTGGAGGTCGGCGGGGCTTGAATGGATTTCCGAGGGGCGGTGCCAAGCACGGCGGTGCGGTGAGGTCGAGGGGAGGGCGCAGGCAGGGGACTGGGCGGTGCTGCCCTTTTGAGGAAGATCGTCAACACTGACTGGCTGGAGGTAGATGAAGTTGATCTGCCCGTTCTTTGTACATCGGACGGTGCAGAAAAATGGACTGGCCTATTTGTTTTCAGTCGAATGTTATTTTCATAGAATCCTGTAGTAATTTAGTGTGCCATGCATGTTGTAGAGCTATCATATGTCTCCCGTCATTTATTTCTCACCGACCTGCTATCTGCTACCTTTACACTGTACTAGTTGTGCACACACTTCACCCATACTCACACTATTGTTTTTTTATGCATGGGTATTCCAGACTCTGACGTAGTGTTGATGAATGCTGAAAAGAAAAGACAGAAGTCGCTCCAGTGTAATTCGAAGATAAGCACTAAGTGTTTCAGCGCTCTAAAGGATGCAGTGTCAGCAGTTGAAGACAGTAAATGTAGCTCTGCAGTTGATGATCTCAATTGCCACACACAACCATCCCAGGTGCTTGCTTTAACATCGCGCAGTCAAATGTGGTTGCATGTTGCATATGGTGTCTAGCTTGCATTGCTTCCAATTTGGTTAGATTGCATCTGCTTACTTTACACATTATACCTTTGATAATGACATGCCTTCCTGTTTTTGATACATACTACATATGTCTATTAACCATGTTCGTACATCAAAGTAATTCTCTTTTTTATCCCTCGTTAATCACTTATGATGAGACTGTCACCCGGGTGGGTTAATGTGAGACGCCATACTCGTTTAAAGAGTGCAGTGTCATCCTCCCCACATGATTCTCAAGAAACAACAAGGCTAAATGAAGATAGTTAACGTAGCTCTCTAGTTGATGACCGCAATTCCCCCACACCACCATCATAGGTGCTTGCTCTAACTTCGGAGTGTGATACGTGGTTGCATGTTGCATATGGTGTCTACCTTGTAATGCTGCTAATTAGGGTAAATTGCATCTGCTTAGTTTACACATTATACCTGTGAATATGGCATGCCTTCCTATTTTTGGTACACACTACATCTATGTGTTAACCTTGTTCTTACATGAAACTACCTCTCTTCTGTATCCTGCATCAATCACTTACGATGAGTCACTGATACGTCTCCAACGTATCTATAATTTTTAATTGCTCCATGCTATATTATCTACTATTTTTGGCAATATTAGGCTTTATTATCCACTTTTACATTATTTTTGGGACTAACATATTAACTGGAGGCCCAGCCCAGATTTGTTGTTTTATGCCTATTTTAGTGTTTCGGAGAAAAGGGATATCAAATGAAGTCAAAACAGAACGAAATCAACTGGAGAAGTTATTTTTGGAAGGAGACCTACCGGATGGGCTTGGAGTGCACATCAGGGAAGAAGGGAGGTGCCCACGAGGGTGGGGGGCGCGCCCCCCTGCCTCGTGGCCCCCCCTTCGGTCCACCGACGTACTCCTTTCACCCATATATACCCACATATCCTAAAACTTCCAGAACAGAAGATAGATCGGGAGTTCCGCCGCCGCAAGCCTCTGTAACCACCAAAAACCTCTCAGGAGCCCGTTCCGACTCCTCACGGGAGAGGGGAACCCATCACCGGTGGCCATCTTCATCATCCGGTGCTATCCATGACGAGGAGGGAGTAGTTCACCCTCGGGGCTGAGGGTATGTACCAAGAGCTATGTGTTTGATCTCTCTCTCTCACTCTCGTGTTCTCTCGTGTTCCCTCTATGGCACGATCTTGATGTATCGCGAGCTTTGCTATTATAGTTGGATCTTATGATGTTTCTCCCCCTCTACTCTCTTGTGATGAATTGAGTTTCTCCTCTGAAGTTATCTTATTGGATTGAGTCTTTATGATGAGAACACTTGATGTATGTCTTGTCGTGTTTATCTGTGGTGACAATGGGATATCATGTGCCACTTGATGTATGTTTTGGTGACCAACTTTCGGGTTCCGCCCATGAACCTATGCATAGGGGTTGGCACACGTTTTTGACTCTCCGGTAGAAACTTTGGGGCACTCTTTGAAGTACTTTGTGTTGGTTGGATGAATCTGAGATTGTGTGATGCATATCGTATAATCATACCCACGGATACTTGAGGTGACAATGGAGTATCTAGGTGACATTAGGGTTTTGGTTGATTTGTGTCTTAAGGTGTTATTCTAGTACGAACTCTTTAATAGATCGATCCGAAAGAATAACTTTGAGGTGGTTTCGTACCCTACCATAATCTCTACATTTGTTCTCCACTATTAGTGGCTTTGGAGTGACTCTTTGTTGCATGTTGAGGGATTGTTATATGATCTATCTATGTTATTATTGTTGAGAGAACTTGCACTAGTGAAAGTATGAACCCTAGGCCTTGTTTCCTATCATTGCAATACCGTTTACGCTCACTTTTACCGCTTGTTACCTTGCTGTTTTTATATTTTCAGATTACAAAAACCTATATATACCATCCATATTGCACTTGTATCACCATATCTTTGCCAAACTAGTGCACCTATACAATTTACCATTGTATTGGGTGTGTTGGGGACACAAGAGACTCTTTGTTATTTGGTTGCAGGGTTGCTTGAGAGAGACCATCTTCATCCTACGCCTCCCACGGATTGATAAACATTAGGTCATCCACTTGAGGGAAATTTTCTACTGTCCTACAAACCTGTGCACTTGGAGGCCCAACAACGTCTACAAGAAGAAGGTTGTGTAGTAGACATCAAGCTCTTTTCTGGCGCCGTTGCTGGGGAGGTGAGTGCTTGAAGGTATATCTTTAGATCTTGCAATCGAATATTTTTGTTTCTTGTTTTAGCACTAGGTAGTTTACAAAAGAAAATTACAAAAAAATGGAATTAAGTTTGCCACTTACGCTTCATCTTTTTAATATCTTTCGTGAGTAAATTGTGCCAAAGTGTTAGAAGAAGAATGCATTAAAATATTTGGCACTAAATATTTGAATGATGAGCATCATTGCAATGTTGTTAGTATGAACTCCTTGTCCATGATGCTAATGATGCAAAGCCACAAGCTTGGGGAAGCTATGTTTGATGAAGATGATATTTTTTGTCCCCCAAGCTTTGATGGGCAAATTTACTATGATGAAAGCATGCCTCCTATCTATGATGATTACTCTGATGACACATATGCTTTAAAGAATAATGATAACCATGAAACTTGTCATCTTGATCTTAATTCTCAATCATATGATAGTTATTTTGTTGAGTTTGCTCCCACTCCTATTTCGAATGAGAAGAATTTTGCTTATGTGGAGAGTAGTAAATTTTCTATGCTTGTAGATCATGAAAAGAATGCTTTAGGTGCTGGTTATATTGTTGAATTCATTCATGATGCTACTGAAAATTATTATGAGGGAGGAATTTATGCTTGTAGGAATTGCAATAATATCAAGTTTCCTCTCTATGTGCTTAAAATCTTGAAGTTATGCTTGTTTTACCTTCCTATGCAAGTTGATTCTTGTTCCCATAAGTTGTTTTCTCACAAAATCCCTATGCATAGGAAGTGGGTTAGACTTAAATGTGTTAGTCATATTCTTCATGATGCTCTCTTTATGTTTCAATTCTTATCTTTATGTGAGCATCATTGAAATCATCATGCCTAGCTAGGGGGGGTTTAACGATAGCGCTTATTGGGAGGCAACCCAATTTTATTTTAGTTTCTTGCTTTTTGGTTCTGTTTTGTAATAAATAATCCATCTAGCTTCTGTTTATATGTGGTTTTGTGTTTTAGTTAGTGTTTTTGCCAAGTAGAACCTTTGGGAAGACTTGGGTGAAGTCTTTATGATTATGCTGTAAAAAAACAGAAACTTTAGCGCTCACAAAATTAGCTAGAACTTTTTACTGGAGAGTGCTATTTAGTTGATTCTTTTTGAAGATGATTACTAGACAAATTGCTCAGGTCCACCAATTTATCTGAGAATTTTTGGAGTTCCAGAAGTTTGCGTTAGTTACAGATTACTACAGACTGTTCTGTTTTTGACAGATTCTGTTTTTGTGTGTTGTTTGCTTATTTTGATGACTCTATGGCTAGTAAAATAGTTTATAAACCATAGAAAAGTTGGAATACAGTAGGTTTAACACCAATATAAATAAAGAATGAGTTCATTACAGTACCTTGAAGTGGTGTTTTGTTTTCTTTCGCTAACGGATCTCACGAGTTTTCTGTTGTGAAGTTTTCAAGTTTTGGGTAAAGATTCGATGGACTATGGAATAAGGAGTGGCAAGAGCCTAAGCTTGGGGATGCCCAAGGCAACCCAAGGTAATATTCAAGGATAACCAAGCATCTAAGCTTGGGGATGCCCCGGAAGGCATCCCCTCTTTCGTCTTCGTTCATCGGTAACTTTACTTGGATTTATATTTTTATTCACCACATGATATGTGTTTTGCTTGGAGCGTCATGTAATTTTATTTTGTTTTGCTTGGTGTTTGAATAAAGTATCAAGATCTGAAACTCCTTAATGATAAAGAGTCTTCACATAGTTGCACAATTATTCGACTACTCATTGATCTTCACTTATATCTTTCGGAGTAGTTTGTCATTTGCTCTAGTGCATCACTTATATCTTTTAGAGCATGGTGGTAGTTTTATTTTTAAGAAATAGATGAACTCTCATGCTTCACTTATATTATTTTTAGAGTCTTAAATAGCATGGTAATTTGCTTAAATAATCCTAATATGCGAAGCATACAAGATTTGTAAGAATTCTTATGAGTGTGTTGAATACTAAGAGAAGTTTGATGCTTGATGATTGTTTTGAGATATGAAGATGGTGATATTAGAGTCATGCTAGTTGAGTAGTTGTGAATTGAGAGATACTTGTGTTAAAGTTTGTGATTCCCGTAGCATGCACGTATGGTGAACCGTTATGTGATGAAGTCGGAGCATGATTTATTTATTGATTGTCTTCCTTATGAGTGGCGGTCGGGGACGAGCGATGGTCTTTCCTACCAATCTATCCCCTAGGAGCATGCGCATAATACTTTGCTTTGAAAACTTGTAGATTTTTGCAATAAGTATATGAGTTCTTCATGACTAATGTTGAGTCCATGGATTATACGCACTTTCCCCATCCTTCCACCATTGCTAGCCTCTCTAATACCGCACACTTTTCGCCGGTATCATACACCCACCATATATCTTCCTCAAAACAGCCACCATACCTACCTATCATGGCATTTCCATAGCCATTCCGAGATATATTGCCATGCAACTTTCCGTCATTCCGTTTATTATGACACACTCCATCATTGTCATATTGCTTTGCATGATCATGTAGTTGACATCGTATTTGTGGCAAAGCCACCATTCATAATTCTTTCATACATGTCACTCTTGATTCATTGCATATCCCGGTACTCCGCCGGAGGCATTCACATAGAGTCATATTTTGTTCTAAGTATTGAGTTGTAATTGTTGAGTTGTAAGAAAGTAAAAGTGTGATGATCAATATTATTAGAGCATTGTCCCAGTGAGGAAAGGATGATGGAGACTATGATTCCCCCACAAGTCGGGATGAGACTCCGGACGAAAAATTAAAAAAGAAAAGAGAAAAAAAGAAAAAAAGAGGCCATAAAAAAGGCCCAAATAAAAAAAATAAAAAAATGAGAGAAAAAGAGAGAAGGGGCAATGCTACTATCCTTTTACCACACTTGTGCTTCAAAGTAGCACCGTGATCTTCATGATAGAGAGTCTCCTATAATATCACTTTTATATACTAGTGGGAATTTTCATTATTGAACTTGGCTTGTATATTCCAATGATGGACTTCCTCAAAATGCCCTAGGTATTCTTGAGCAAGCGAGTTGGATGCACACCCACTTAGTTTCTTTTGTTGAGCTTTCACATACTTATAGCTCTAGTGCATCCGTTGCATGGCAATCCCTACTCACTCACATTGATATCTATTGATGGGCATCTCCATAGCCCGTTGATATGCCTAGTTGATGTGATACTATCTTCTCCTTTTTGTCTTCTCCACAACCACCATTCTATTCCACCTATAGTGCTATGTACATGGCTCACGCTCATGTATTGCGTGAAGATTGAAAAAGTTTTGAGAATGTCAAAAGTATGAAACAATTGCTTTGATTGTCATTGGGTTGTGCATGATTTAAATATTTTGTGTGGGGAAGATGGAGCATAGCCAGACTATATGATTTTGTAGGGATAACTTTCTTTGGCCATGTTATTTTGAGAAGACATAATTGCTTTGTTAGTATGCTTGAAGTATTATTATTTTTATGTCAATATGAACTTTTGTCTTGAATCTTTCGGATCTGAATATTCATATCACAAGTAAGAAGAATTACATTGAAATTATGCCAACTAGCATTCCACATCAAAAGTTATCTTTTTATCATTTACCTACTCGAGGACGGCAGGTGAATTAAGCTTGGGGATGCTTGATACGTCTCCAACGTATCTATAATTTTTGATTGCTCCATGCTATATTATCTACTGTTTTGGGCAATATTAGGCTTTATTATCCACTTTTATATTATTTTTGGGACTAACATATTAACCGGAGGCCCAGCCCAGATTTGCTGTTTTATGCCTATTTCGGTGTTTCGAAGAAAAGGAATGTCAAACGAAGTCGAAACGGAACGAAATCAACTGGAGAAGTTATTTTTGGTAGGAAACCTACCGGATGGGCTTGGAGTGAACGTCAGGGAAGAAGGGAGGTGCCCACGAGGGTGGGGGTGCGCCCACCCCCCTGGGGCGCGCCCCCTTGCCTCGTGGCCCCCCTTCGGTCCACCGACGTACTCCTTTCACCCATATATACCCACGTATCCTAAAACTTCCAGAACAGAAGATAGATCGGGAGTTCCGTCGCCGCAAGCCTCTGTAGCCACCAAAAACCTCTCGAGAGCCCGTTCCAAGACCTGCCGGAGGGGGAACCCATCACCGGTGGCCATCTTCATCATCCCGGTGCTATCCATGATGAGGAGGGAGTAGTTCACCCTCGGGGCTGAGGGTATGTACCAGTATCTATGTGTTTGATCTCTCTCTCTCGTGTTCTCTCTCGTGTTCCCTCTATGGCACGATCTTGATGTATCGCGAGCTTTGCTATTATATTTGGATCTTATGATGTTTCTCTCCCTCTACTCTCTTGTGATGAATTGAGTTTCCTCCGGGTTATCTTATTGGATTGAGTCTTTATGATGAGAACACTTGATGTATGTCTTGCCGTGCTTACCTGTGGTGACAATGGGATATCATGTGCCACTTGATGTATGTTTTGGTGACCAACTTGCAGGTTCCGCCCATGAACCTATGCATAGGGGTTGGCACACGTTTTCTTGACTCTCCGGTAGAAACTTTGGGGCACTCTTTGAAGTAATTTGTGTTGGTTGGAGGAATCTGAGATTGTGTGATGCATATCGTATAATCATGCTCACGGATACTTGAGGTGTCAATGGAGTATCTAGGTGACATTAGGGTTTTGGTTGATTTGTGTCTTCAGGTGTTATTCTAGTACGAACTCTTTAATAGATTGATCCGAAAGAATAACTTTGAGGTGGTTTCGTACTCTACCATAATCTCTACGTTTGTTCTCCGCTATTAGTGGCTTTGAGGTGACTCTTTGTTGCATGGTGAGGGATTTTTATATGATCTATGTATGTTATTATTGTTGAGAGAACTTGCACTAGTGAAGTATGAACCCTAGGCCTTGTTTCCTATCATTGCAATACCGTTTACGCTCACTTTTACCGCTTGTTACCTTGCTGTTTTTATATTTTCAGATTACAAAACCTATATCTACCATCCATATTGCACTTGTATCACCATCTCTTCGCCAAGACTAGTGCACCTATACAATTTACCATTGTATTGGGTGTGTTGGGGACACAAGAGACTCTTTGTTATTTGGTTGCTGGGTTGCTTGAGATAGACCATCTTCATCCTACGCCTCCCACGGATTGATAAACCTTAGGTCATCCACTTGAGGGAAATTTGCTACTGTCCTACAAACCTCTGCACTTGGAGGCCCAACAACGTCTACAAGAAGAAGGTTATGTAGTAGACATCAGTCACCTTTATTCGTTGCATATTGCATATTATTTCTAGCCTGTTGCCATGTATTGCTTCTAATTTGGTCAAATACATTTGTTAGGGCACCCTTTTAATTTGGCAGAGTCATATTGGTTTCATCTTTCATATGGTTTCTAGATTGCATTGTTTCTAACAAGTTCAAGCACCTTGTGCTTAGTTTACACTTCATACATCATACATGTCAATATGTCACGTCGTCCTGTTTTTCATACATATTCCATCCTCCTATCATGCGGCTGCCTTACATGAAAGTAGTGTTCGTCAGTATCATGCATCAATGAGTCCTGAAGAGCAAATTTTATTCCTTTTTCTTGTGGGTTTGACTTGACAAGGCAAAATCAAGAAAGAGGAAGGAAAAGAGTAAGGAAGGCGATGATGGTGGTCCTCTGCAGCAACATAAATGGAGCATCTGTACCGATTCTCCTTGTACTGATAGTGTGTTACAAGGTCCAAGTCTCCGCTCCCCTACTCCACCATCCAAGGTGCTTGCTCTAACTTGGCAGTGTGATATCTGATTGCATGTTGCATATGTGTCTAGCTTGTATTTCTCCTAATTAGTGTAAACTACATCTGCTTAGCTTACACATGATACGTGTGAATATGACACGCTTTCCTATTTTTGGTACATACTATATCTGTCTATCACACCATGTTCTTACATGAAACTACTCTTCTTGTGTATCCTGCATCAGTCACTTATGATGGAACACCTTTAAGTTGGCAGTGTGATATTGGTTTGCATCTTGAATATGATTTCTATCATGTATTGCTTCTAATTTGATGAACGCCACCTATGACGAGACAGTTTTAACTTGGCAGAGTGGTATTGATTGCACCTTTCATATGGTGTCTAGTTTGCAGTGCTTCTAATTTGTTGAAGTGCCTTGTGCTTAGTTACCACATCATAGGTGTGAACATGTCAAGCCGTCCATTTTTTCGTACATATTCCATCCTCATATCATGACTTTGCCTTTCATTAGAGTAGTGTTCGTCAGTATCATGGATGGATGAGTTCTGAAGAGCGAATTATATTCCTTTTTCTTGTCGGTTTGACCTCACAATGCAAAATCAATAAAGCTGAAGGAAATTGACAAGGCATTAGATGATGGTGGTCCTTCTGAGCAACTGAAATGGAGGTTCTCTACAGATTCTACTCCGCCATCCTCCCAACAAGATTCACAAGACAACGCAAGGCCAGACAGTCAACCTAGCTGTATAGATGATGAGCACATCTCCCCTACTCCACCATCATAGGTGGTTGCTCTAACTTGGCACTATTATATGTGGTTGCATGTTGCGTATGATGTCCAGCTTGTATTGCTTCTAACTTTGTTGAATTGCATCTGCTTACTTTACACATAATGCCTGTGAAGATGACACGTGTTCCTGTTTCTAGAACATACGTGTACATGATGAGCACATCTCCCCTACTCCACCATCACAGGTGCTTGCTCTAACTTGGAACTGTTATATGTGGTTGCGTTTTCCATATGATGTCTAGTTTGTATTGCTTCTGATGATGTTGAATTGCATATGCGTAGCTTACAACTTATACCTGCAACGATCACTTACCCATAAGACACATTTAACTTGGGACTATGATGTAGGTTTCATCTTGCATTGTCTTCTAGCTTCTGCTGCTTCTATTTTCTTGAAATGGCACTTACGACGAGACACTTTTTACCTGATAGAGTGATATTGGTTGCATGTTCATATGCTGCCTAGCATTCATTTCTTCTAATTTTGTTGAAATGCCTTCCGCTTACTGTTTTTTCATACATATTCCATCCTCCTATCGTACGTGTGAATATGAAACGCTGTCTATTTTTGTATATATTACATCCTCCTATCCCACGCCTGCCTTACATCAAAGTAGTGTTCGTTCATATCATGCATCAACCAAAGGATGCAGAGCTAATTTTATTCATCTTCTTGTGGTTTTGACTTCATAAGGCAATATCGTAAAATAGGAAGGAAACGAGTAAGTTAGGGATGTTGGTGGTCCTCCGCACCGACGCAAAATGAGACTCTCTAGATTTGCCACTGCTACTTCTAATGAAGTTGATGTCCCAAGTCTACATGATGAGTTCATCTCCCGTACTCCACCATCGCAGGTGCTTGCTCTAAGTTGACAGTGTGATAATTGGTTTCATGTTGCATATGTTGTCTAGCCTGTATTTCTTCAATTTTGATTAAATTGCACCTGCTGAGTTCCTACATTATACATGTGCATATGACATGGCGTTCTGTGTCTAGAATACACTGCATCTATCTATCATACCATGTTCTTACATCAAAGTACTGCTGTTGTGTATCCCGCATCAGTCACTCATGATATTGACACTTTTAACATGGCAGTTTGATAGTGGTTGCATATTGCATTGATTTCTACGTTGTACTGCTTCTAATTTTTCAAATTGCCACTTATGACAAGACACTTTTAACTTGGCAGAGTAATATTGGTTGCATCTTTCATATGGTGTCTAGCTTGCATCACTTCTATTTTCTTGAAAATCCTTATGCTTAGTTTACACATCGTAGCTATAAGTATGTCATGCCGTCATGTTTTTCTTACATATTCCATCCTCATACGGTTGTCTTAAATCAAAGTATTGCTTGTCTATATCATGCATCAATAAGTTCTGAAGAGCCATTTTATTCTTTTGTGTTGTGGGTACGGCTTGACATGGCAAAGTCAAAAAAGAGCAAGGAAAATAATATAGTAGGGAGTGGTGTTACTCGTCAGGTGAAACGGAAAAGATCGGCCGTCCAGATTCTGCCGGTACTTATAGTGCAGTAGAAGGTCCAAGTCCACCGGCTAAATCTACGTATTACGTATCACCGCTCCACCAAATGCATCATCCGCTTCAACTGTACCAAAGATCTCAACGAGTTACTCGTTCGCTTGCTCGAACTCGCCCGCTCCTCGTGCTGCCTTCACACCTAACACTACTTCAAGCATCACGACACACAACAGGACTTGGCAAGATCAGATGAACCTCATGAGCATCAACACCAAGACGGTACCTGACCGAGTCAAGTCGCAGTTGCATGCTCCTTTATATGTACTCTCACAGTTTGATGTACACTAACATTTCCATATTTGTTGTTGAACTAGCACCACGACGCAAGCGGAAACAGACATCAGGGATAATGCCTAACAGATTAAGAAAATCTAAAGGAGGAAGAATGGAGATCCATTTTGAGGCAGGTTTAAAAAGGCCACGTGATGCTACAGAGTCAGCCAAGTTAGTATCAGAGGCAGCAGTTGCCGTTAGGTGTCATGCACGTATCTTCCCAACGTGGATCCAGTACAGGAATCAGAAAGACAATACCCAGTTTAACACCTTCCTTGACCTTTTATCTGTAAGTAAAGTTATTCATCGCAATTAGTAATATTGTCTTGCTCTGTCCCATACTTTCTAGCTTCCTCCAAATAAGACTCACGTTCTTTTTCAACAGGTGAGGTTCATGTTGGATCCGAAAGATGATGCAACTAAACAAGCATGCACTCATGTTTTTCAGTCTGCTCTGCGATAGTATCGGTACCACCTTAGAAAATCTCACTTTGAAGGCAAGGCTAACAATGAAATCGCCCAAACATCTCCAAAGGGAATATATTACAGATGAAGACTGGACAGCCCTTGTTAAACACTGGTCTGATCCAAAGTATCAGGTAGGCTATATGTATTTGATGAGACCACATATTGAACTTGTATTTATGTATGTGCCTTACAAGTGTATCTTCTTCTAGGCTAAGTGTTTGAAGAACAAGACCAACCGTTCTAAAGTGAAATTCCAATGCACAACAGGATCTCAGAACTATATTCCACATCGCGAGGCTCTTGTAAATAGTCGCTACTTCCTTCTTTTTCTCGTGCCATATTATCGTATCTATATTGACTTGTTCCAAATACAGAGGAAAGCCATGCGGACCAAAAAGAACTCGAACCGAATGCAGTGCAAATCTTCAAGGATTGCCACACCAAAGAAGATGAAGGGCATGAGCACACCAGTTCAAGCCGTTGTTGTAAGTCCTTACTCCTCCTACCTTTGAACTGATTGGTACTGTGATGTGTTCATTTAACTACTTGGTTTGCAGCCAATGTCAGTTACTCTGTTCAATTTTATTCACAATTGTCTTAACGTATCATTTCACCTTACATGGTTTAAAAGAGATGAAGGATATTCTTTTGGTCTTGATCTATATTCTGGTTCTTATGTTCACGTGCGCACACAATGATAAAATAGCCTGTTTGTTTTATATCTGTTTGACCATGATATGAATGATGTCATACTATGTTCATCCTACTTTAAACCATGTCTCTTTATCCTTAGATGTCAACGAATGTGAGGAAATATACAATACAATAGGCATGCTACATGGACATATGTTCCAAAAGTGATTTTATTATGTAGTTGGCAGTACAATACATGCTAATGTATTACTTTAGTTCACCAAAATAAGTTATGTATAAACGTGTAACCTACTTTGTTTGTTTTTGTCTCATTAGTAACTTATCTGGTACAATAATCTACAAGTTCAAACTTTCAGGAAGCTACGGAAAAATGATTGAACAGCCACAACCACCGAAGGTGACGAGGCTACCACAGGCACAATGTCACCTCTTGTCAGCGAGGCCAAGATTTCTCCACTAACAGTGCAAAAAGCACCTTCCTGCGTAATTCGGGTTGGTTGTCAAGGTAACCTCGCCCAAATCGCCATCTTGAACAAAATCTTCCTGCTAGACAGAGTGATATATCTGTGCTCCAGACACAAGTCCAATCCTTTATGGACGTCATTTTGGAAACAAGAATAGTGGTTGACAAATGTTGTCAAGATATGAATGATTTTGAAACCAGACTATCAGACATACGCTTCGTTGTTCAAGAGCAATGGTGGAAAAAAGGTGAAGATCGTGCTGCTCCATCAGATTCTACAGCCTGAAACATTAGCACTCAGGTCAAATGGTATGTGCTTCTATACATCTGATGGTGCTTTTATCTGCAAGGACTGTAAACTTTGAATAAGTCGTGGAATGTGCTCTCGTGGAACATCGGAGGCATAAACTCTGATGCAAAACTTTTGGCTATTAGGAACGCGATTGATACTAGCGGTTGTTCTGTGCTATGTATCCAGGAAACTAAACATGAATCCTTCGATCTTGCCTTTATTAAGACTGTTTGCCCTAAGCGCTTCGATAAATTTGTCTTTGCGCCATCAGTGGGTGCCTCGGGTGGCATCATTGTCATTTGGAATAGTGCTGTGTTTACGGGCACATCTTGGTTTGTGGATTCTTTTGCCATTGGGATTTCTTTTGCGGCCACACAGTCAAATGATGTGTGGAATCTGGTCAATGTCTATGGCCCCCCGCCCGTCAGCACAAAGGATTTTTTACGAACCGGCTTTTTGATTTGAATATCCTCGATGATGAAAACTGGCTAATTCTTGGCGACTTCAACTTTATCCGATCCACGAATAATGTAAACAAACCTGGGGGTGACGCTGCAGACATGCTATTATTTAACGAGCTCATCTGTGCACAGTCGCTCATGGAATTACCTGTGAAAGGTCGAGCATTCACCTGGAGTAATATGCAGGATGATCCTCTGCTCGAACAGTTGGATTGGTTCTTTTTAAATGCGTCTTGTTGGACCACCTCATATCCAAACACAATGGTCCTGCCCCTGGGGAAGCCAGTGTCTGATCACATTCCATGTGTGGTCACAATTGAATCAAGTATCCCTCGATCCAAGCTTTTTCGGTTTGAGAATTTCTGGTCTAACCATGATGGGTTCATGGAGGTTGTTGCTAGCTCGTGGTCTAAAACATGTCACGCACCCAATGCCGCGGCACGAGTATGCAAAAAACTAAAAAACTTGAGATATGATCTCAAGCGATGGAGCAAGGGTGTCTCGAAACTTAAAGTTCTGATTCAAAACAGTAATGAGACTCTGGCCATCATGGACACCCTTGAGGACAAACGACCTTTATATGTCCCGGAGTCAAACTTCAGGAAGATATTGAAAACCCACTTACAAGCCCTGCTCAAATATCAGAATGAGTACTGGCGAAAAATATGTACTATCAGGTATTTTCGCTTTGCTGACGAAAATACTAAGCTCTTTCAGTCGTTGGCCACAGAGAGGTATAGGCACAATGCTATTTCCACGCTTAGAGTTGGCGAGCTCGAAATTCATGATCATGTTGGCAAGGAGGGGGTCCTGTTCAATACATACAAGGATCGTTTGGGTTCTTCTAAACCTACCAGCATGAAGTTTGATCTCTCTAGGATCATCCGCAGGATTGATGGGCTGGACCAACTGAGTGCGCCTGTCTCTACTGATGAAATAGATGCTGTTGTTAAGGAAATGCCGAACGACAGAGCTCCAGGCCCGGATGGTTTTAATGGTTGCTTCCTTAAGAAGTGCTGGCAAATCATCAAGTCAGATTTTTATGACCTCTGTCACGCTTTCCATGCTGGTGGTCTTGACATCACTAGCATTAGTGAGGGATATATCACCCTGATTCCAAAAATATCCTCTCCGGAAATGGCTAATGATTTCAGACCAATTACCTTACTGAACTGTTGTCTGAAAGTCATTACTAAGATCTTGGCGAACCGGCTGCAAAAAGTCATTTTAAAAATCATTCACAGGAACCAGTATGGATTTATCAAAGGTCGGACCATCCAGATTGTCTCGCTGTGGTCGCATTTAATATATTCACCAATGCCACTCGTCTGGGAGAGAGGTTATATTGCTTAAGCTTGATTTCGCCAAAGCCTTTGATACGATTGAACACGCCCCCATGTTGGAAATTATGAAACACATGGGTTTTGATGATAGGTGGTTAGGCTGGATGGAAACGATCTTTGGCTCGGGAGTTTCGTCAGTCCTCTTAAATGGTGTTCCTGGTCGGAAATTCAAGTGCAAATGTGGCGTGGGTCAGGGTGACCCCCTCTCACCATTGATCTTTGTCCTTGCGGCTGATTTGCTACAAGCTGCGATCAATGACGCTTACACTCAAGGTTTGCTGGAGCTCCCCATTCCTCGTGAAAGTGCAGGTGACTTCCCGGTGGTGCAATACACTGACGACACACTCCTGGTTATGCAAGCTTGTCCTACACAGGCCGCCCACATGAAACTTATCTTGGAGGATTATGCGGCCTCGATGGGACTCAAGATCAACTTTCATAAATCAACCCTCATACCCATTAATGTCGACCAACATCATGCTAGTGGTTTGGCAGGGGTGTTTGGCTGCTCTGTTGGCACCCTGCTGTTCACTTACCTTGGTTTCCCCATGGGGCCGACTAGGCCGAGTGTTCTCGACCTCATGCCATTGGTACACTCGGTTGAGAGGAAAACATCCACTGCCCTTTTGTTGATGTCGTCGGGGGCCAAGCTGACGCTGGTCAATTCGGTGATCACCTCCATGCTGATCTACGCAATGTGCACGATCAAACTGCACCCTAAAGTGGTTGAGCACCTTGACAAACTACGTCGCTACTGCCTCTGGGAAAAAAATTCAGATGATGGGATCAAATCCAACTCCCTTGCTGCCTGGGAGCTTGTCTGTCGACCGAAACGGTGTGGTGGACTTGGTGTTATTGATATCAAAATGCAAAATGCCGCACTCCTCCTAAAGTACTTGTTAAAGTTCTACAATCGTGAGGATGTGCCCTGGGTTCAGTTAGTCTGGGAGGCGTACTACCCGAGCAAGGTGTCGCACGCCACTGAGCCAGTGGGTTCATTCTGGTGGAAAGACGTAATGTAGCTCAATGGAACCTTCCGTGAGGTCGCTAAAGTCATTCCCGGGGATGGTTGCAGCTCTCTGTTTTGGAAAGATGTCTGGTTTAGTGACACTGGCTCCACACTGATGGACACGCATCCGCGAGCCTTCTCTTATGCTCTGAACGAGGATGACTCCGTTGCCAAGGTTCTCAGGACCACTGATCCAGCCACGATCTTCAATCTGCCTCTTTCGGTCCAGGCTAGGGAGGAGATCAGAGAGATACAGCAAGGGTCCTCGCATATCATTCAGTAACTGCTCGCCCGACGCTTGGGTCTGCGTGACCTAGGACGTTATTCGTCAAAGAAGTACTACAACCACTGTTTCGGGCAGGTGAAAGCTGATGAGGCCTTTGGATGGCTATGGAAATCCAAATGCCCGGTCAAGTTTAAGATGTTTGGGTGTCTGCTTATGGTCGATCGTTTGAACACCGTGAACATGTCAAGCGGCGGCACTTTGTTGTAGCTGTGGGCAACTACACTTGCATGCTCGCCAAACCCCGCCCGAGGAAACTGTGGAACATCTCTTCTTCACGTGCCCTTTTGCCAAACAATGCCGGAGTAAGGTTGGTCTCGACCTGGCCAGAGGAACCAATAGGCTAGCCATCTTGCATGGAGGGAGAGAGTCAAGGCGTCGGCCGCTCTTCATGGATATCTTCCTGCTTGTCGCTTGGAGCCCGTGGATGGGAAGAAACAACCAACATTTCAGGGGATCCACTTTTCGTTAAATTGGTTAGCTAGGTTCAAACACTTGTTGGGTTTGGTGATTCATAACTGTCCTGAGAAGGTTCATCCTTTTCTCTCTGATTTCATTGTAAGTTTGGACCGCTAGTCTTTGCTTCTGGTACCCTTACGGCCGGGGGGCCCTAAACCCATTGTAACATACTTGTAATTGTCATGTGGTGAGTAATACAAAGTCAGTGGGAGCCTCTCCCACTGTCACTGATCTTTCAAAAAAAAGGACTGTAAACTTTATGCCAACAGGCCTTTTGTTGTGATACAACATTTATGCTGCGGCCAAAGGCTGCAATAATAACGACGCTATTTTTGTATAGTGTAGGTTTATCTTAGTAATGTATTCGGCCGAAAGCTTCGTAGGAGCCCAACATGCCAACATTCGTCGGGCCCATTCCAATTGGGCTAAAAACGATTATGGGCCGAAATTTGCATGTAGCCCACTAAAAATATCTGGGCCTAAATCAGCATAAGATTTCATATTTTTCTGGTAGGCATGTGCCCATAGTGGGCCTTTAACAGGCCTATACATAATTTGGGCCCTCAGTAACAATAGGCCATTTACAGGTGTAAATATCTCGAGCCCATAAACACATGGGCCTTTAAAAGATCGAAAGTGAGATTGGGCCAATTTACGACGCGGATCTTTCACAGGCCAAAATTTGGACGGGCCGTAAATGCGCCGACCTAATACACAGGCCTTTAACAGGCCGGAAGTTCAGTCGGGCTACATTATCGTCATTTTTATATGTGCTGTTAATGGGCCCGATGTGACGTTGGGCCACATACGGCCCATGGATTTCGTCGAACGTTAAGAGGCCGAAAATCACAACAGGCCAAAAGTGGCCCAAATCTATAGTGGGCCGCTAACAGGCCGAATGTCATACATGGCCGAATCTGACCCAAATCCTTCACGGTCGTTTATGGGCCAAAAGCTTCAATGGCTTGTAAATGGGCCCAAATGAAGTTGGACCTTTAACAGGCCGGAAATACACCGGGCCGTAATTCGTCCCATATACTTAGTGGACTGTTAACGGGCCAGAAGTGATCATGGGCCGCGATGATGACAGGTTTAGGACAGGCCGTTGACGGACCGATTTGACACTAGCTGTATGGGCCTTAACTGAGAATGTTGGGCCTTTATCTGGGCCGGCCCATTATGGTACGCAAATTCTCGCAGGCCCTTAGCTGGGCCGGCCCATTATGGCCCGCAAAATCTCGTGGGCCTTTAGCTGGGCCGGCCCATTATGATACGAAAAATCTCGTGGGCCTTTTGCTGGGTTGGCCCATTATGGACCGCAAAATCTTGTGGGCCTTTAGTTGGGCCGGTCCATTTAAACTTTATGGGACACTTTTGGACCGGTCCACGTGTCAGCATATCATAGGCGCATCTCGCCCATTGGATGAGTGACACTTGTGCCAACGCGGAGCTGACACGTGTTTCCGTCAGCCAATCAGAATTTTACACGTGGAAAATCCCCATTGGTCCGGGCTATTAACGGGTTATCGGATCCAAAACCGGACCGAATAGCTTAATGGTGTTCCGTTACATTGGATGCCACGTGTCGGTCACCCTTGATGAAAGCACTTCTGTGACGCGCAATTTATCATCATGGAAGTGGACACTTCCGTGATGATAATTTTGGTAATGTCATGGAACACTTATACGACAGCACAGGTATGACTATCTTGATTTTTTCATAAATTTGTCATGGATGTACATGCATGACAGAAAACGTGACCTACTATAACAAACACGTATCATCACAGAAGTGTATTTTTTTTGTAGTGCGAGGCTCGGGCCTTGGAGGAGGCGCGCCTGGCCAACTTGGCTGAGCGCACTCGACTAGAGAACCTGTAGCATGCACTCGACGAGCAAGCTCGGCAGCGGATCCCTGAGTCACGGCAGCTTTTTCTGCCTCAACCTCAGGTATATCGCACTCCGATTCAAAATATCACGACAGCGGCCCGCATAGCAGAGTCAATTCAGCCTACCCAATCAGAGGCTGGCGGAACACAGCAGTATCTCAGTCGCGGAATAGGATTCCTAGCAGATCTGTGATGGCAGACACAGCTCAGTCGGCCCACAGCCCAAGATCGCCCCCGCGACGTGAAGGACGTGGGCACATGCAAGCACCTTCCTCTTATGTTGGAAGGCTCAGCCAGAGCATGGTTGACTTAGTTAGCACCTGGCAGTATATTCAGTTGGGAAGAGCTCACCGGAGTGTTTGCTAGATTTTTGAAGGTACTTGCAAACGGCCAGCAGGATTGACAGAATTGCAGCAATGCATGCAAGAACCGAATGAAACCCTGAGAGATTATATCTAGAGATGGATCATGTTGCACCATACAATGGAGAATGTGTCAGATCACCAAGCAGTTTGTGCCTTCAAAGAAGGCGTTAAGTATCGAGAGTTGAATCTGAAATTCGGTCGGACAGGGGATATGTCCCTGACTCGGATGATGGAGATTGCCACCAAATATGCTAACGACGAAGGGGAAGACCGACCCCAGAGTGGCAAGCACAAAGTAGTTGGACAGGACACCGGTGGAGGTAGTTCCAATCGGAAACAGAAGCGTAAGGCCGAGCCAGCTGCTCCTGGTGAAGCTTTAGTTGTGGCTCAAGGAAAGTTCAAGGGGAAGACCAAAGGGACCTGGAACCCCAAGAAAGTGAAAGATCAAGCCGTAAATGATGTGTTGGATTTGCCATGTCACATTCACATCAAGAAGGATGAAGTGGGTAATCTGATTTATCCTAAACATACCACTCGACAGTGTCGAGTTCTGATCCAGCAGTTCCGAGAAAAGCAACCCAATGAAAAGGAAAAAGAGTTGGGCAAGGATGAGGATAAGGAAGAAGGTGACGATGGTTTTCCCAACGTCAATTCCACTCTTATGATTTTTGCCGATGTGGAGAGCAAAAGTCGACTGAAAGTTATCAACAGAGAAGTAAACATGGTTGCTCCAGCAACACCCAGTTATTTGGAGTGGTCTGAGAGAGACATCACATTCGACCAGTCTGATCACCCAGCGCGTATAGCCACCCCTGGGAGGCAAGCGTTGGTGGTCGACTCAGTTGTTAAAGGCACTCGACTGACCAAAGTGCTAATGTATGGTGGTAGCGGCCTGAATATCCTTGATGCTGAAACCTTGAAGGGAATGGGCATTCCGATGTCCAAGCTTAGTGGCGTTATACCTGGAAAGAAGGCTGAATCACTCGGCCAGATCGCCCTTGATGCGGTTTTCGGTGATTCCAAGAATTACCGCAAGGAAAAGTTGACATTTGAAGTAGTGGATTTCCAAAGTGCTTATCATGCTATTCTGGGTAGGCCTGCTTATGCACGTTTTATGGCTCGACCATGTTACGTGTACCTCAAATTGAAGATGCCTGGTCCCAGAGGAGTGATCACAATCACTGGCAATCGGCAGAAGGCAGAAGAGTGCTTTCAAAAGGGCTCAAAAATCATTGACGCACAAATGGCAGCAGTCGAAATGCAAGAATACCGGAAGAATGCAGACCCGAGTGATTTATTGCGAGCTAAGAAGCCTGCCATAGATTCTGAATTTCAGTCGTCCAGTGAAACGAAGCCGATTCATATGCACCCGACCGATCCTAATGCTGCTCCTACTCATATTTCAACATCACTCGACAGCAAATAGGAAGAAGCGCTCATCCAGTTCCTTCGTGAGAACTAGTACATGTTTGCATGGAAACCTTCTGACATGTCGGGTGTGCCCAGGGGACTGGCTGAGCATCGTTTGCGTGTCGACCCGAAAGTAAAACCAGTTAAAGAACATCTTCAATGGTCCGCCTTACAGAAGAGAAAGGCAATTGGTGAGGAAGTGGCTCGGCTCCTGGCAACTGAGTTCATCCAAGAGATTTTCCACTCCGAGTGGCTCGCCAATGTTGTCATGGTCCCCAAGAAAGACGACTCACTTTGCATGTGCATTGACTCCAAGCATATCAATCGGGCCTACCTGAAAGATCATTTTCCTCTCCCCCGCATCGACCAGATCATTGACTCGACCGCGGGGTGTGAGCGCCTATCTTTTCTAGATGCCTATTCCGGGTACCATCATATCTGACTGTATGGACCCGATGAAATAAAAACAGCTTTCATCACTCCATTCGGGTGTTTTTGTTATGTCACCATGCCATTCGGTCTCAAGAACATAGGAGCCACATTCACGAGGATGATTCAGAAGTGTCTGCTCACTCAAATCAGTCGGAATGCGGAAGCATACATGGATGACATTGTGGTCAAGTCACGTAAAGGTTTCGACTTGCTGGCTGACCTTGCTGAAACCTTTGCCAACCTGAGAAGGTATGATATCAAGCTTAATCCATCAAAGTGCACATTCGGAGTTCCTGGCGGAAAGTTACTCGGCTTCCTCGTTTCCGAACGAGGGATCGACGCTAACCCCGAGAAAGTTGATGCCATACTCCGGATGAAACGCCATGTGCGTGTGCATGATGTACAGAAGCTTACTGGTTGTTTGTCCGCCTTGAGTCGATTCATTTGTCGCCTCAGTGAAAAGGCATTGCCTCTTTACCGACTGATGAAGAAATCTGACAAGTTCGAGTGGACTCCTGAAGCTGATGCAGCATTTGCAGAGCTCAAAGCCCTGCTTTCCACCCAGCCGGTGCTCGTTGCCCCAATCAGCAAAGAGCCTTTACTGCTTTATATTGCAGCCACTGGACAAGTTTTCAGTACAGTAATCACAGTCGAGTGGGAAGAAGAAGGAAAATCCTACAAAGTTCAAATACCAAAGATACTATGTTTACGAAGTTCGACTCCATCCAAGCAAAGATATCCACATTATCAAAAACTTCTTTATGGGATTTACATGACCACGAAGAAGGTTGCACACTATTTCTCTGATCACTCCATTACAGTCGTCAGCGACGCACCATTGTCAGAAATTCTGAACAACAGAGATGCAACTGGTCAAGTGGCAAAGTGGGCGATTGAACTCCTTCCTTTGGATATCAAGTTTGAGCCAAAGAAAGCTATGAAGTCCCAAGCAATAGCAGATTTCCTCGTCGAGTGGGTCGAACAGCGACTGCCGACTCAGATTCACTCGGAGCATTGGACCATGTTCTTTGATGGATCCAAGATGCTGAATGGTTCCGGTGCTGGGGTGGTATTGGTATCTCCCTGAGGCGACAAACTCAGCTATGTTCTCCAGATTCATTTTGACTCCTCCAACAATGAAGCTGAATATGAAGCACTTCTGTACGGGTTGCGTATGGCCATTTCACTCAGCGTCTGTCGCCTCATGGTCTACGGCGACTCAGATTTGGTGGTTAATCAAGTAATGAAGGAGTGGGACGTCAAAAGCACAGCCATGACTGGCTATTGTAATGCAGTGAGAAAGTTAGAGAAGAAGTTTGAAGGGTTAGAGCTCCATCACATACCTCGACTGAAAAATCAAGCAGCTGATGATTTGGCAAAGATAGGTTCCAAAAGGGAGGCCATTCCCAGTAATGTGTTTTTGGAACATATTCATACACCTTCACTTCAGGAAGATCCTTTCACTGAAGAGCCCCCACAACCAAAGAGTGCCACTGATCTGACTGAAGACAAAGTCCCAGCTGTGGTCAACTTGATCATGGAGGTTTTGGTCATCACTCCCGACTGGACAGTGTCGTACATCGTGTACATTATTAGGAAGGAAATCCCAGAGGATGAAGAAGAGGCTCGACAGATCGTCCGTTGATCCAAGGCCTTTACTATGATAAGAGGACAACTGTTCAGAGAAAGTGTAACTAGAGTCAACCAGAAATGCATAACACCAGAAGAAGGTCGAGTGATCCTCAACGACATCCACTCGGGGACCTGTGGTTACCATGCGTCCTCTCGAACCATTGTGGCCAAAGCATACCGAGCGGGATTTTATTGGCCACGAGCAAATGAAATGGCGAAAGAAATAGTCGACAAATGTGAAGGTTGCCAGTTTTACTCCAACATGTCTCACAAGCCTGCATCAACCCTGAAGACCATTCCACTCGTCTGGCCCTTTGCTGTTTGGGGATTGGATATGGTTGGGCCTCTGAGGACTGGTAGGAGCGGCTTCACTCATGTGCTCGTTGCAGTCGACAAGTTTACTAAATGGATCGAAGCCAAGCCTATCAAAAATCTTGAAGCCAGTACTGTTGTCAACTTCATCAGAGAGTTAACATTCAGATATGGTCTTCCACACAGCATCATCACTGACAATGGGTCAAACTTCGATTCTGATGAGTTCAGAGCCTTCTGCGCTTCACAAGGCACTCGAGTCGACTATGCTTCAGTCGCCCATCCCCAGTCGAATTGACAAGCTGAAAGAGCAAACGGATTGATTCTCAAAGGACTGAAACCCCGACTGATGCGTGATCTTAAGCACGCAGCAGGCGCCTAGGTCGATGAACTTCGACCATTGCTTTGGGGTTTGAGGACAACTCCCAATCGGTCAACTGGCCGAACTCCATTCTTCTTGGTTTATGGAGCTGAAGCTGTACTTCCGAGTGACTTGCTTCATAACGCACCCCGAGTCGAACTTTTCTCAGAAGATGAAGCAGAACAGGCTCGGCAAGACGCAGTTGATCTCTTGGAATAGGAAAGAGAGATGGCCCTGATCCGGTCAACCATTTATCAGCAATACCTGTGCCGAGTCCACGCCAGAAACGTGAGGGGCCGAGCTTTTAAAGAAGGAGACTTGGTTCTTCGAGTGGATCAGCAGAAACCACACAAGCTCGCTCCTGCTTGGGAAGGCCCCTTCATCATCACCAAAGTACTCCACAACGGAGCGTATCACCTCTATAACGTCGAGCACGAGAAAGATGAGCCACACGCTTGGAATGCGGAGCTGCTCCGCCCCTTTTACACTTAAGCTTTAAGACTATTGAGATGTAATAAGAAATACCTTCTAGCTTGATTATTAAAGGAAAAGTTTTTGCAATCTCATAGATGATTGTTGTTCCTTTTTTATTCCCTAAATCCTCCAGTGGGTAGCTTAGTTGCGAACCCGTTTTGCCTAATTTCAAAAAATCCTACCGAGTGGTGAGCAAGCCTCTCACTCGGGGGCTTAGCTGCGAATCCGTTTCGCCCAAGTTTAAAAAAATTCTACCGAGTGGTGAGCAAGCCTCTCACTCGGGGGCTTAGATGCGAATCCGTTTCGCCTAAGTTTGAAAAAATCCCACCGAGTGGTGAGCAAGCCTCTCACTCGGGGGCTTAGCTGCAGTCCAGTACTCGCCTAAGTTTGAAAAATCCCACCATGGTGAGCAAGCCGCTCACTCGGGGTGTCGGTGTCAAAACTGGCGGATCTCGGGTAGGGGGTCCCGAACTGTGCGTCTAGGCGGATGGCAACAGGAGACAAGGGACACAATGTTTTTACCCAGGTTCGGGCCCTCTCGATGGAGGTAAAACCCTACTCCTGCTTGATTAATATTGATGATATGGGTAGTACAAGAGTAGATCTACCACGAGATCAAAGAGGTTAAACCCTAGAAGCTAGCCTATGGTATGATTGTTGTTCGTCCTACCGACTAAAACCCTCCGGTTTATATAGGCACCGAAGTGGGTTAGGGTTCTAGATAGTCAGTTACAATGGTAGGAGATCTACATATCCGTATCGCCAAGCTTGCCTTCCACGCCAAGTAAAGTCCCATCTAGACGCGGGACGAAGTCTTCAATCTTGTATCTTCATAGTCCAAGAGTCCGGCCAAAGGTCATAGTCTGGCTATCCGGACACCCCCTAATCCGGGACTCCCTCAGTAGCCCCCGAACCAGGCTTCAATGATGACGAGTCCAACACGTAGATTGTCTTCGGCATTGCAAGGCGGGTTTTTCTCCTAATTCTGTGTACCTGTTGAATAGTGTCCGGCTTCTCGTAAATATTGCGCTCCTTGGCTTCCACACCCAATAATGGCCATCCTCCATGTGTTGAATGAATGCGAAAAGCCAGGGTATTTTTACATTTACCCCCCTAGCTGCGCAAATGAGCTGCCTATATAAGAGACGAGGATCTAGATCCGAATCACACCATCTTCCCTTCGCGAGCTTTCATCGGAGCGCATCTGACAGAAATCCATTCCATCATGGACAGTCGACGCGGCTCCTCCTCTCGCCCTCCCAGTTCTCACCCTGGAGATTGAGAGAGATGCTCCGTCCCGCACAGCGAGCTAGTGACGCTCCAAACCAAGGGATTTCTTCCCCCAGCCTTCATGGTCCCGGTTCGAGCCGGACTCGCCACCTATAAGGGCGGAAAACAAGCGGAGACCGTCCCCAGTCCCTCCCAAGGAGAGAGGGTATGCCTTGTCCCTTATTTGATAAGAGGGCTCGGATTTCCAATTCATCCGTTTCTCCGGGGGCTCCTGGAGTTCTATGGCCTCCAGTTGCACAGCCTTACGCCTGCCTCCATTCTGCATATTGCGGGCTTCGTGGCCTCAGGGAGTTCCGGACTAGGGGGTGTCCGGATAGCCGAACTATCATCATCGGCCGGACTCCAAGACTATGAAGATACAAGATTGAAGACTTCTTCCCGTGTCCGGATGGGACTTTCCTTGGCGTGGAAGGCAAGCTTGGCGATACGGATATGTAGATCTCCTACCATTGTAACCGACTCTGTGTAACCCTAGCCCTCTCAAAGGTCTATATAAACCGGATGGCTTTAGTCCATAGGACGAACAACAATCATACCATAGGCTAGCTTCTAGGGTTTAGCCTCTTTGATCTCGTGGTAGATCCACTCTTGTAACACACATCATCAATATTAATCAAGCAGGATGTAGGGTTTTACCTCCATCAAGAGGGCCCGAACCTGGGTAAAACATCGTGTCCCTTGTCTCCTGTTACCATCCGCCTAGATGCACAGTTCGGGACCCCCTACCCGAGATCCGCCGGTTTTGACACCGACATTGGTGCTTTCATTGAGAGTTCCTACGTATGCGTCACCGATAGGCTCGATGGCTTCTTCGACCATCATCAACGACGCGGTCCAGGGTGAGACTTTTCTCCCCGGATAGATCTTCGTATTTGGCGGCTTCGCACTGCGGGCCGATTCACTTGGCCATCTGGAGCATATCGAAAGCTACGCCCCTGGCCGTCAGGTCAGATTTGGAAGTTTGAACTTCACGGCTGACATCCGCGGGGACTTGATCCTCGATGGAGTCGAGCCACAGCCGAGCGTGCCGCACTGTCACGGCGGGCATGATTTAGCTCTGCAGCCGGACAGTACCCTGGAGGCCGCACTCGAACCCGCTCCGATCTTCAATTCGGAGCCGGCTGCGCAGATCAGGGATGGATGCTAGACACCGCCTCGGGGGCTGCAACCTCTACGGCGATAGAGCCGAACACTGATCTTGTCCCTCATAAAGCTCGCGACTCCGAGGTGCCGGATTCCTTGCCGGACTTCGAACCTCCCGCGCCCCCTCCGATCGAATCTGATTGGGCGCCGGTCATGGAGTTCACCGCAGCGGACATCTTTCAACTCTCACCTTTTGGCGACATCTTGAGTTCGCTAAAGTACCTCTCGTTATCAGGAGAGCCCTGGCCGGACTGCGGTCAGGACGGTTGGGATGCGGACGACGAAGAAATTCAAAGCCCACCCACCACCCACTTGGTAGCCGCGGTCGACTATCTAACCGACATGCTAGACTACGACTCTGAAGACATCGACGGTATGGATGACGATGCTGGAGACGAACAAGAACCAGCGCCTACCGGGCACTGGAAAGCCACCTCATCATATGACATATACATGGTGGATATCCCAAAGGATGGGAATGGCGAAGGAACAAAGGAAGATGACCCCTCCAAGAAACAGCCCAAGCGCCGGCGTCAGCGGCGCCGCTCTAAATCCCGCCACAGCAAGAATGAAGATTCCGGCACCGGAGATAACAATACACCGGATAAAGGTGCGAAGACAATCCACTCCAAAGAAGATCCAAAGGTCAGGAGGATGGAGACGCCAGCCCTCACGAGAGAGCGGCAGAAGAAGAGGTAGAGGATTATATGCCTCCCTCCGGAGACGAAGCAAGCCTCGACGACGATGAATTCGTCGTGCCTGAGGATCACGTCGAACAAGAGCGTTTTAAACGCAGGCTTATGGCCACGGCGAACAGCCTCAAGAAAAAGCAGCAACAACTTAGAGCTGATCAGGATCTGCTAGCCGACAGATGGACTGAAGTCCTCGCGGCCGAAGAGCATGAGATCGAACGCCCCTCCAAAAGCTACCCTAAACGCAAGCTGCTCCCCCGATTAGAGGAGGAGGCTTACGAACCCGCATCACCAGGAGACAATACGGCTGACCGACCACCCCGTGGTCGTGACAGAGAGGCCTCTAGGCCCTTCACTAGAACCGTACCCCGGCATCGCTCAAAAAGCACACGGCCACAGGGGAACGCTCCGGACCTGCGGGATATATTGGAGGACAAGGCAAGACTATCAAGATCGATCTATGGATCGCGTGGGCGCCCCACGGTACGTGACGACAACCGTCGCGCCGGACACAGTAAGTCCGGCCGGGCCTAACAAAACAGACAAAGCTCTTTTGAGCTCCGTCGTGATATCGCCCAGTACAAATCTCCGAAGGGTTTAAACCCGTCAATATTGAATCCTATGATGGCACAACAGACCCCACGGTTTGGATCAAAGACTATCTCCTTCACATCCACATGGCCCGAGGTGACGATCTTCACGCCATCAAATACCTCCCCCTCAAGCTTAAAGGACCAGCCCGACATTGGCTCAACAGCTTGCCAGCAGAGTCAATTGGGAGCTGGGAGGACCTGGAAGCCGCATTCCTCGATAACTTCCAGGGCACTTATGTGCGACCACCAAACGCTGATGACCTAAGCCACATAATTCAGCAGCCAGACGAATCGGCCAGACAATTCTGGACACGGTTCTTAACCAAGAAAAACCAAATCGTCGACTGTCCGGATGCCTCGCGGCCTTCAAGCATAACATCCGCGACGAGTGGCTTGCCCGGCACCTAGGACAGGAAAAGCCGAAATCCATGGCAGCCCTCACATCACTCATGACCCGCTTCTGCGTGGGTGAGGACAGCTGGCTAGCACGCAGCAACAACCTCAGCAAAAATTCTGGCAGTCTGGACTTCAAGGACCGAAATGGCAGGCCGCGTCGTAACAAAAACAAACACCGCATTAACGGCGACAATATTGAGGATACGGCAATCAATGCCGGATTCAGAGGCTCTAAACCCGGTCAGCGGAAAAAGCCATTCAAAAGAACTACTCCGGGTCCGTCCAATTTGGACCGAATACTCGACCGCTTGTGCCAGATACACGACACCCCCGAAAAGCCAGCTAACCACACCAACATGGACTGTTGGGTATTCAAGCAGGCAGGCAACTTAATTGCCGAAAACAATGACAAGGGGCTGCATAGCGATGACGAGGACGGGACCCAACCGCCGAACAATAGAGGACAGAAGGGTTTCCCCCACAAAGTGCGGACGGTGAACATGATATACGCATAGCGCCGCGTACCCAAAAGGGAGCGGAAGCGTGCACTCGAGGATGTCTGGCGATGGAGCCAGTTGCCCGAAGTTCAATCCATGGTCCTCCTGCCCGATCACTTTTGACCGAAGGACCACCCACCGACATCCGCCACGGCGGATTCGCGCCAGACCAGTCCTAGACCCAATCGTCGATGGATTTCACCTAACCAGAGTCCTGATGGACGGCGGCAGCAGCCTGAACCTACTTTACCAGGATACAGTGCGCAAAATGGGCATAGACCCCTCAAGGATTAAACCTACCAAAACGACCTTTAAAGGCGTCATACCAGGTGTAGAAGCCAATTGTACAGGCTCAATTACCTTTGGAAGTGGTCTTCGGATCCCGGATAACTTCCGGGCGAGGAGTTAATCTTCGACATAGTCCCGTTCATGGCGGCTATCATGCCTTGCTCGGACGTACCGCGTTTGCAAAGTTCAACGCGGTGCCGCACTACGCATACCTCAAGCTCAAGATGCCAGGCCCCCGAGGAGTCATCACGGTCAACGGAAACACTGAACATTCTCTCCGCACGGATGAACATACAGCGGCTCTCGCGGCAGAAGTGCAATGCAGCCCCTTAAGGCAATTATCGAGTCCGGCCGTAGCGTGCCCGGAGTAACTTACAACAAGACCACAGCACGCTCCGAAAGCACGCCAGAGTAAAGGCGGCCCCAACCCCAGCTCCTGTGAAACGTCAAAGCAGGTCCTTTGCATACACCATTACGCTCTGAAGATACCATGGGCATGGGGAGAGGGGCACGACCATGATAAACCCAGACAGCGGCTCAACCACACCAGGGGCTCTCAAGTGTGTCGTTCCTTTTTCTTTTCTTTTTTGCCTTTTACTTTTTACCCACAGGACTCCGTTTGTCGAGGCCCGTCCGTGCCAGACACTGCCGAACTCACGATGCAACAGCCAGGGAAGGATAAAGGCTACAACGAATATACAGGTGGTCTCCATTACGAGCATTTTTTACACCATTCTGCAGCCTACCCCTGGAGGGGGACATGTTACATAGTCCCATACCTTGCTTATCGCACTATTTGTATCGTTGTGCATTCGTAGCAACACTTATTGAATAAAACAATGCATCACCTTTTTGCTTATAATTGCATTTCTTTTTCATACATACGTTCATTTACGGCATGTTGCATCCGTACACTTTGGTACGGCTAATATACACCAGGGGCTTATGTTTCCCACATTATGGTATGATGAGTCCGAACACTTCCACAAGTGCGGCACCCCGAACTTATAGCACTATATGCATCGGCTCCGAATCATGTCTTGGGTCAATAGTTGGGTTTGCCCGGCTCCCATGTTTTGGTACCTTACGTTCCGTTATATCGGCTAAGGTAGCACTGGGAGAACCACTGCGATTCCGCCCTAGTTGAGCTGGGTTAACGCCTCAGTGGAGAAAGCTAAAACTGACCGTCATGATGAGGCGAGAGCCGGTCGCTGTTCGAGAGGTTTTTTGCGAGTCCTTAAAGACTTATGCCGCTTAGAGCGAGGAGCCGGATACTGTCCGGCCAAGGCGTGGATAACGCCCCAAATTCGGCCTTCCGAAGACTAGGGGCTTCAGAAATTTAAAACTATAGAATTCTATGGCTAAGTGAGAGTGTTCAAGCATTATAAGTCCGGTTGCCTTGTTCGCTGTGTTGAGCGCCTCCTAGATGGACCCAAAAATGGGAACAAGAGCGCTCAAGTTTATCCCGAACACACCCGGCACTTTCGTGGCATGGGGACCAAGCCGACGACTTGCCATCTCTCGATTTGATAAACAAAGCAGCACGTAAGGTAATATTTTAAATTAACAAGCATTGCTTAGCGCATATGAACTAAGTTTTCAGCGCAGGATAACAAAATGCGAGCCTACTCAAATATTACATCTTTGGAGCACTCACCGCAATAGTCTGGCGCCCTTGACACACTCTTATAATACATCTCGGACGTGTGATGCTCCTTGTCCTCTGGTGGCGGGTCCGTCACGAGCTTCTGGGCATCCATCTTGCCCCAGTGCACCTTTGCGCGGGCAAGGGCCCGCCGGGCACCCTCAATACAAGCGGAATGCTTGATGACTTCTACCCACGGGCACACATCCATCAGCCGCCGCAGGGCGAAGTAGCTCCCAGGCATGGCCTCCTTAGGCCACAAAGAACTATGAGGCCCTTCATGGCCTGTTCGGCCGCCTTGTGGAGCTCGACCAGCTGCTTCAGCTGGTCGCTAAGAAACACCGGATGTCCGGCCTCAGATCTTGAGACCAGACCTTCTGCATCGAGCTCCCCTCCTTGGCCCGGTAGAGTGCGGCAGCATCGGACACGCTGCGAGGAAGATCTGCGAACTCTCTTGGAGAGCTCCGAATTCGGGTAAGCAACAGGTAATTAACACTCACATGTTTACTTTGCATGAAAAATGCCTTACCCGCTGCTATTTTCTTCACCGCCTCAACCTCCTGGAGGGCCTTGTAGGCTTCGGCCTTAGCGGCTTTGGCACTCTCAAGAGCCGTTGCAAGCTCAGACTCTTGAGTCTTCGAGTCATGCTCCAAGCTCTCATGTTTTTTCACGAGATCCTCGAGCTCTTGCTGTACCTCCGCCACCCGCGCATCCTGCTTCTCTCGCTTGGTGCGCTCCGCGGCCGCATTACGTTCGGCCGCGGCCACCGCCTCCTTCAGGGTCGCCACCTCGTTAGTGGCCCCTACAATACCCACGTTATCCTTGTCATTTTTCTTGCAACCAAATCCTTTTATGTAAGGTACAATTTTCATAAGGTATTACTCACCTTCTTTTTCCTCGAGCTGCTTCTTGGCATGGCCGAGCTCGTTCTCGGACCACTCGAGGTTTTCCTTCAAAGTATTGACCTCCGCAGTCAGTGCGGCGGAGGTCAGCAGCACAACCTGCAATCCCACATTGACATATTTTTGATGACTCCTGTGTTTATCTTTCTAAAGATCCTCAGTCCGGCTTTTCTTTTCGAACACCGAACCGAGCATCAGCGGCTACTATCTATGCGGTACCATTTTACGTGTATTGAAATTCTTACCTCAAAGCCTGTTAAAAGGCTGCTGCAGGCTTCGTCAGCCCGCTCTTGGCGAGCTGAACCTTTTGAATCACCGCACTCATAATAGTGCGGTGTTCCTCTTCGATGGATGCGCCGTTGATGCCTCCAGCAAATTATCCGGCACCTCCGGTTGGACGGAGGCAGCCGGCGTCGCGGTCTTGCCCTTTTTACGAAGGGGTCGCCCGCCGGACTCCGGAGCCACTGTGGCCTCCAGGGCCGAGTCCGGTGCAAAGTCCGGGAGGTTTTCCTGTGACACCTCCGAGGCCTCCTCCTCCTGGTGGGTCCCTTCATGGGATCCCACCTCGGCATCGCCCGCGGCACGGGGGGTGGAGGCAGTCGGAAGGGAATCCATATCCGACGCACCCAAGGACCCGCTCGACGAAACGGTAAGATCATCCTTGGGCGAACTGCAGGGTCGTATGCGGCATTAGAAAGACATTATGTGGCGAAAAGAAAAAAACTTTGAAGTTATTCGGGAGTCCGGATACTTACGATCTCGCCAGGGGCTTGGCCCTTGGAGGCCAGTCCTTGTCGTCATCACTGGCGTTGGCGGAGCAGTCCGGGGGAAGTGTTTTTCCCTTCTTGGACCCTTCGACCTCCCTTGTTGGGGAGGCCTTCCTTTTCTTCCCTCCCCCCGCTGGGGAGAGGCTTTCTTCTTCTCCTCCTCGCCTTGGTGGGAGGAGTCGGCCTCGGATTCATCATCTGATAGCACCTGAAAACAGGAACTCTTCTGAGTCCCCGTGGCCGTCTTCTTGGCCTTACGCTCCGGCACCACGTGAGGTGCGGAGCCAGCCTTCCGTTAAGGCGGGCGTCCGCTGGGTCCTCTGGCAATGGGGCCGGACAGATAGTCCGTTCGGCCTTCGCCATCCATACCTGTCAAAGGTAAAGGGAGTTTAGATCCCACATAGAACCAAACTATGGAAAACAAGTGGTGAAATCACTTACCTCGTCAGCTGGACGCTGCGAGTGGAATCCATGATCTTGATGGCGGATGCGGAGCTTCGGCGCCCTTGAACAGCACCTTCCAGACATCTTCGTACGTAGTGTCGAAGAGACCGCTCAGGTTCTGGTGCTGCGCCGGATCAAACTCCCACATGTTGAAGCCCCGTCGCTGGCACGGGAGAATCCGGCGGAAGAACATGACCTGGACTACGTTGAAAAGCTTGAGCTTCTTGTCCACCAGCTTCTGGATACAGGCTTGGAGTCCGGTCAGCTCCTTCGAATCCCCCCAAAACCGGCCACTCTCTTTCCAGGAGGTGAGCCCGTGTAGGGATGCCGGATCTGAATTCGGGGGCCGCTGCCCAATCAGGGTCACGCGGCTCGGTGATGTAGAACCACCCCGATTGCCACCCCTTGATGGTTTCCACGAAAGTGCCCTCCAGCCACGTAACGTGGGACATCTGCCCACCATGGCGCCTCCGCACTCCGCTTGGCTGCCCTTCACAACCTTCGCTTGACACTCAAGGTCTTGAGCCCTAAGCCAAGTGGGGCTGGATGCGAAGGAAGGCCTCGCACACGACGATAAACGCTGAGATGTTGAGGATGAAATTCGGGGCCAGATCATGGAAATCTAGGCCGTAGTAGAACATGAGCCCCCGGACAAAGGGATGAAACGGGAAGCCCAGTCTGCGGAGGAAATGGGGAAGAAATACTCCACTCTCATGGGGCCTGGGGTTGGAGACGAGCTCTCCCTCATCGGGGAGCCGATGCGCGATGTTACTGGACAAATATCCGGCGTCACACAGCTTCTGGATCTACCCCTCCGTGACGGAGGAGGCTATCCACTTGCCTCCCGCTCCGGACATAGTTGGAGAAGGTTGAGGTGAGAAGTGCGGACTTGGGCGCTAGAGCTCGAGTTCGCGGAGATGGATAAGCCAAGGAGGAAGAAAGGCGCAGTAAAAGGGGTTGGATCTTTATCCCTTATATGGCGGACAAAACATGTGTCCCCTTGACTGGTAAAACTCGCTTATCCCCCAAGCGTCACAATCAATGGCGCGGTTGGGTTACCCACGTCCGTATTGATGGGAATCCCGGAATAAGGGGAACACGATCTCTGCTTCAACAAGATGTGCCAAGGAAACCGCCTCGGTAAACGCACGGAGGTGGAACGAATAAAAACGAGTAAAGGCTTGGTAATGGCATGACGTCACGCCACTAAATACGTCAGCAGATTGAACTTGTGTAATATTATTCTCTCTACGGTGGTACGTGGAATTTATCTTTGCGAGCGGACACTATCCTGGTGTTCATAATCTTCTATAAATTATTCGGAGGAAGAACCCGCCTTGCAATGCGAAGACAATATGCGTCGGACTCGTCGTCATTGAAGCCTGGTTCAGGGGATACTGAGGGAGTTCCGGACTAGGGGGTGTCCGGATAGCCAAACTATCATCATCGGCCGGACTCCAAGACTATGAAGATACAAGATTGAAGACTTCGTCCCGTGTCCGGATGGGACTTTCCTTGGTGTGGAAGGCAAGCTTGGCGATACGGATATGTAGATCTCCTACCATTGTAACCGACTCATGTAACCCTAGCCCTCTCCGGTGTCTATATAAACCGGATGGCTTTAGTCCATAGGACGAACAACAATCATACCATAGGCTAGCTTCTAGGGTTTAGCCTCTTTGATCACGTGGTAGATCCACTCTTGTAACACACATCATCAATATTAATCAAGCAGGACATAGGGTTTTACCTCCATCAAGAGGGCCCGAACCTGGGTAAAACATCGTGTCCCTTGTCTCCTGTTACCATCCGCCTAGACGCACAGTTCGGGACCCCCTACCCGAGATCTGCCGGTTTTGACTTGGTCGATGATAAATCGACCTTCCCGTTTGGGCTTGAGTTTGACCTTTTTCTTGTCCGGCAGGCGTAGAACTAACTCGCCAACATTGTAAGTTTTGGCCCGAACTTCTTTGCTTTGATATCTTCGAGCCTGCTGTTGATAGAATGCAGAACGGGCTTTTGCTACGTCGCGCTCCTCCTCCAAGGCGTCCAAACTGTCCTGCCGATCGAGCTCGGCTTTTCTTTCTTCGTACATGCACACGCGAGGTGCGTCATGAATTATGTCGCAGGGCAGAACTACCTCTGCGCTGTATACAATAAAGAATGGTGTGAATCCGGTCGTGCGATTCGGAGTGGTCCGCAGCCCCCAGAGTACGGAGTCGAGCTCCTCTACCCAGTGCGTGTTAGATTCCTTGAGGGACCACACTAATTTGGGTTTGATGCCGCTCATAATTAGACCATTTGCTCGCTCAACTTGACCGTTAGTTTGAGGGTGATAGACTGAAGCGTAGTCGAGCTTGATGCCCATGTTTTTGCACCAGAGTTTAACCTCGTCGTCCGTAAAGTTTGTGCCGTTATCAGTGATGATGCTGTGGCGGACACCGTAACGGTGTATGACCCCTGATATGAAGTCTATCACCGGTCCGAATTCGGCCATATTAACAGGCTTGGCCTCTATCCATTTGGTGAATTTATCCACCATGACCAGTAGGTATTTTTGCTTGTGGGCTCCCCCTTTAAGGGGTCCAACCATGTCAAGCCCCCAGACTGCGAAGGGCCATGTGATGGGTATAGTTTTGAGGGCGGTGGGTGGCATGTGGCTTTGATTAGTAAAGAGCTGGCATCCGACGCATTGTTGGACTAAGTCCTGAGCATCTGCCCGGGTCATCGGCCAATAAAATCTTGTACGGAAGGCCTTGCCTACAAGGGCCCGGGCTGCTGCGTGGTGCCTGCCGAGTCCGGCATGAATTTCAGCCAGAAGATTCCGCCCTTCCTCTTCGGAGATACACCTTTGAAGGACTCCGGTTGTGCTTTTCTTATAAAGCTCTCCCTCATGGACCTTATAGGCTTTAGATCGCCGCACTATGCAGCGGGCCTCGTTTTGGTCCTCGGGAAGTTCCTGCCTGGTTAGGTAGGCTAGGAATGGTTCTGTCCACGGGGTTATTACGTGGGTTGAGGGTGTTATTTCATTAGCAGAACCACCAACTGTTTCAGAATGTTCGGTATGGGGCAGTGCGGTTGTGTCCGGGTTGTTATTTCCGGACTCTCCCTCCCATAATACAGATGGCTTGAACAGCCTCTCTAGGAAGATGTTGGGGGGGGGGGGGGACGGCATCGCGCTTTTTGGTGAAATTCGAGCCCCACAAACCGAGCTGACATTTTTAGGACGGCATTGCGATAAGCTGCCATTTTCGGATCGTTGGCATCAAAGTCTCCATTTATTTGGGATATCGCGAGGTTTGAATCCCCGCGCACCTCTAGGCGTTGAATGCCCATGGAGACTGCCATCCGGAGACCATGTAGAAGGGCCTCGTATTTGGCTGCGTTGTTGGAGTCCGTATACATTATCTGGAGTACGTATTGAACTGTATCTCCGGTTGGGGACGTCAGAATGGTGCCAGCTCCCAGGCCAGCCAACATTTTGGAGCCGTTGAAGTGCATTATCCAATTGGAATATGCGCCGTAATCTTTAGGGAGTTCGGCTTTGGTCCATTCGGCGACGAAGTCGGCCAAAACTTGCGACTTAATAGATCGCCGTGGCTTATAGGTTATGTCGAACGGGAGGAGCTCAATGGCCCATTTGGCAATCCGGCCCATCGCGTCGCGGTTGTTTACAATGTCGTTAAGGGGTACTTCGGAGGCTGCGATGGTTCCATGCCCTATAGAGGGTTTTTGCTTTTTGGTATTTAACCCAGGTGTCTGGTGATGGTGCACCCTTTTATTTCGGACTGGGGTTGTATTCAAGACCGGATTGTCCCAAAATCTTGCTTCGGTTTTCTAGGTGCTTTCCATCGCACAATACTTTCGAACTACGGACGCCAAGTCAGCAAAATGTGTAATGTCACGGCGACTTATAGCGTTGAGGATCCCGTTGTCTGTGCAATTATTGCAAAAGAATGAGATTGCGTCCTCCTCGCGGCAGTCCTTTATCCTGTCCATAACCAGGAGGAATCTGGCCCAGTAATGGTGTACTGTTTCTGCGGGCTCTTGCCGAATTTGAGATAGGTCGCTTATGTTTGGGTGGGCGGGTGGAATTAAATCCGGAACCTCGCCCGATCTGAGACTTAAGGGCCAAGGAGCTTCGAACTTGGAAGCTTGGATTCTTGGATGTTGTCCAATGAATCTAGCCCGCTGCCTGACTTTAGGTTCGTGGCTTGAGTGGCGCCCTCTCCTCCGGGAATCCGGCATGGAGGGATCGGGAATCGGACGTAGCTAGTCCTTAAGATAGAAGAAGGGTCGCCGTATTGTTCCTCTACCACAACAACATGGTGGGTAACACAGGAGATTTAATCTCTCTCAGATCGGGTTTAGGCCCAATCCGATCATATTCTGTAGCGACTCCCAGGGCGGCGATGCGATCCAAGAGCTCGTTTAAGGAAGAGAGCTCCATCGGATCTAACTTCTCGGCGAGTTCCGAGTTAACGTGAAGATTACTTTCGATGACCCGAGAAGTCATCGTCGGCGCGGGGGCCGAACAGGCGATCATAAGAAAACCGCCTAGCCGGAGAGTTTGGCCGACAGCCAAAGCTTCTTTATCAACAGTGTCGTCTTTAAAGACGGGATGAGGCATCCTTCCTGATGGCGACGACACAAAGGAACTCTCAATGAAAGCACCAATGTCGGTGTCAAAACCGGCGGATCTCGGGTAGGGGGTCCCGAACTGTGCGTTTAGGCGGATGGTAACAGGAGACAAGGGACACGATGTGTTTACCCAGGTTCGGGGCCTCTCGATGGAGGTAAAACCCTACTCCTGCTTGATTAATATTGATGATATGGGTAGTACAAGAGTAGATCTACCACGAGATCAGAGAGACTAAACCCTAGAAGCTAGCCTATGGTATGATTGTTGTCGTCCTACGGACTAAAACCCTCCGGTTTATATAGGCACTGAAGAGGGTTAGGGTTACACAGAGTCGGTTACAATGGTAGGAGATCTACATATCCGTATCGCCAAGCTTGCCTTCCATGCCAAGGAAAGTCCCATCCGGACACGAGACGAAGTCTTCAATCTTGTATCTTCATAGTCCACGAGTCCGGCCAAAGGTCATAGTCCGGCTATCTGGACATCTCCTAATCCGGGACTCCCTCGCGGGGGCTTAGTTGCAGTCCAGTACTCGCCTAAGTTTAAAAATATCCTACCGAGTGGTGAGCAAGCCTCTCACTCGGGGGCTTAGATGCGAATCCGTTTCGCCTAAGTTTGAAAAAATCCTACAGAGTGGTGAGCAAGCCTCTCACTCGAGGGCTTAGCTGCAATCTAGTACTCGCCTAAGTTTGAAAAATCCTACCGAGTGGTGAGCAAGCCTCTCACTCGGGGGCTTAGCTGCAGTCCAGTACTCGCCCAAGTTTGAAAAATCCCACCGAGTGGTGAGCAAGCCTCTCACACGGGGCTTAGCCTGCATCCAAGATGCTAGCCTAAGTTTGAAAATCCCACCGAGTGGTGAGCAAGCCTCTCACTCGGGGCTTAGATGCAGTCCAAGACTAGCCTAAGTTTGAAAAATCCCACCGAGTGGTGAGCAAGCCTCTCACTCGGGGCTTAGCTGCAGTCCAAGACTACCTAAGTTCGAAAAATCACACTGAGTGGTGAGCAAGCCTCTCACTCGGGGGCTTAGCTGCAGTCCAGTACTCGCCTAAGTTTGAAAAATCCCACCGAGTGGTGAGCAAGCCTCTCACTTGGGGGCTTAGTTGCAGTCCAGTACTCGCCTAAGTTTGAAAAAGACCACCGAGTGGTGAGAAACCCTCTCACTCGGGGCCTTAGTTGCAGTCCAGTACTCACCTAAGTTTGAAAAGTCCCACCGAGTGGTGAGCAACCCTCTCACTCGGGGGCTTAGCTACAGTCCAGTACTCGCCTAAGTTTGAAAATCCCACCGAGTGTTGAGCAACCCTCTCACTCGGGGGCATAGCTGCGGTCCAGTACTCGCCTAAGTTTGAAAAATCCCACCGAGTGGTGAGCAAGACTCTCACTCGGTGGCTTAGCTGCAGTCCAGTACTCACCTAAGTATAAAAAACGTGGCCACACGCTCCATCCTGATCCGCAAGGACAATGAGGTGCAGGTCTCCTGCAACCTTCTCCTCACAGCTGCCACAAATACAATGTGTGCTCCATCTTGATCCGCAAGGAGGACGAGGTGCAGCTCGACTGCAACCTTCTCCTCAGAGCTGCGCCGCAAATACAACATGCGCTCCATCCTTATCTGCAAGGACCACGAGGTGCAGGTCGACTGCCACCTCTTCCTCATAGCTGCTTCACAAGCACAAAGTTGATTCTGAGTGAAGAAACAAGTTCCACTCGAAGGCAAACACAATCATATTCAGAGATAAACCAAGTTCAGATAAATCTTAAGGTTCTGGACCACGGATTAAAGGACTTGGGGATCAAGCCCGAAAGAGTTTAACGGTTACAAAATCACTCGGCATTCTGAGGCAAATTTAAGGTGAGGCATAAAGTTTGTTCACTCCGCAGGAGGAGGGCTAGCGAGCACGCATTTAACTCGTCCGGTCGATTCTCACAAGAATCCGAGTGGCAGCAGCGATAAAGGTTTCCATGAAAGATTGGAAGTCATGGCTCTTAGTATTGGCAACTTTGATCGCCGCCAGCTTCTCTTCTCGCGCTTCCTTGCAGTGGACACGAACCAGGGACAGAGCCACATCAATGCCGCACCAAGCAGAAGACTTCTTCCATTCTTGCACTCGACCGGGAACCTCATTAAGTCGAGTCATTAGAGACTCGAGGTCATTCTGGAGCGTCGCCCTTGGCCAGAGTGTTGTGTCGATTCGTGACGCCACGACTTTCAGTCGAGCTAGATAGTCGACGACACCAGCGATACGGGATTCCAGTCGGAGCACGTTCATAGCAGCTTCATCCTTTACAGGAGAGAGGATGGGCCAAGCCTGTCTCAACTCGCCCAATTTCTTCGTCGAAGTTCTGGCAGAATTATATACACATAATACAACAACGAGTCAATGGTTATATATCAAGTCGATAGCAACAAGTCAGTCGAGCAAAAGAAAGCACCTTGAAGCATGATGCACAGCTTCTTCGCAAGGCCTCCCAGATAGTCCTCTAGATCGTCCTGATTGCAAGCAATGCCTTCCATCTTTTCAGTCAGGTTCTTCTTGTCCTTCTTCAGACGAGTCGCCTCCTTGTTGGCTTCATCAAGGGAAGATTTCAGCTTAGCATTCTCTTCCTCCAGCTTGCCGACTGAAGCCAGCATCTGTTCAGCGAGTGCAGTTTTCTCATTAGGTCTTGATCCTTCTTAGCCAGAGCTCGGTTCAGGGACTCTGAAAGAAATAACGCTTAGTTCAGAAAAAGAAAATAACATCCGAATTCAGAAACAAATCAGTCGACAAATTTTTCATACCAGCAGCTTCATCCTTGGCCTTCTCAAGTTCGCCTTGGCCAACTCCAAGTCGAGATTGAGATGAATCTTCTTCTGCTCAAGGTTAGCAAAACGAGCTCCAAGTTCGCAAGATTTCTGTGGTCAGAGGATGGTCAGTCGACAGATGCGATGATTGGTTACTTCAGATCAATGGAGTGACTAATTCAACAAGTTCTAAGATTACTGCAGAATCAAACATCCAACAATAGTCTCGGGGACTACACCCAGTGGGTGCACTTAGCGTGCCCCCACTGGTCTAGTTTCCACTCGAAATGGTCTGTCCAGGCCGAGTGTAAAAAAAAGTTATTCTCAGACCATATTCGACTGCCCGCAGTCGACCACGGTCTCGGGGACTACACCCAGTGGGTGCACGTAGCGTGCCCCCACTGGTTCAGGTTCCACTCGACAGGGTCCGTCCAGGCCGAGTGAGAAAATTCAGATTCTCAGACCATAGTCGACTGCCCGCAGTCAACTATGGTCTCGGGGACTACACCCAGAGGGTGCACTCAGCATGCCCCCACTAGTTCAAAGACTCAATCGACACAACCTAGTCGACTCAAGATACAAATTTGCTCAGTGGCAAGTCAAAACACCTAGTGGGTGTACAAATGTGAAAAGCAGATGGATGAAAAGACCCTTCAAAGAAGGTTTTCAGGTAGCATATCCTAACAAAGCAAGCGACATGCTAAAGAGTCAGTCAGTAATCTGCTAACCTAGACGTTGCTTTGGAGAGCTGAGCTGGCGTCATAAGCAGCTTGGCTGGCTTCCCGGACCATCTTCATCTGCTCCATCATAATGCCCGCCTGACGTATAGCCTCTTTGGCAGCACCCTCCTGGTCCTCTGGGACATGATGTGCAGCAAAAAGTGAAGGTGGATCGGCTGGAGTCTGCACGGCTGACGTTGAAGGCTGAGCACTCGACAGTGGTATGGCGAAGGTGACAGAAGTCCGATTGGCATCACCGACCTCCTGGAATACCGGTTCCATCACTGGCGTCGACTGAGGCGTCTTACCACTGGACGTTTTCCCGCTTCTTCTTCCCAAGGGCCTCACTGGCACATCCTCCTCGTCGTCTGGGAGATCAATGACATTGGGCGGAGCTGCAAAAAGATCAGTCGCCAGAATTCAGTCGACCTTAGTTCAATCGACAAAACAAAGACAAGATTATGAAGGTCATACCTGGGTTGGAAGTAACCTCATCTTCCATATCCTCGTCCTCGTTTTTGTAAGCAGAAGTCCTAGAGGTAGAGGCACTGCTGGTTTCAAGATTCATCCGGTCAAACCAAGAAAAGAGTGGACGGCATAGAACCTCGGGTAAAAAATGAAGAAAAAACACTCACGCAGAAGCAATAGGGTTGTCGATTTTGATTTTGGGCAGAGCCTTCCGAGTCTTCGGTGTTGCAACCTTGGACTGCTTCGGGGCCTTTTCAGTTGGCGCTGGAGAAGACGTCCGAGGGTGCTTTGATGACTGCCCGGTCTGAGCAGTCGCTTTGCCACGAATGCTTGCCGGATCGTGAGTGTGCTTGGATCGCCTTTCCCTACGGGGAGGTGAGTCGACCTCTTCTTCATCACTCGGGTCATCTCTCTCCTCGTCCTCTTCTCCATCAGAGTGCCACTCGCCGCTCTCGCCTCCACTCGCCTCCCCCTCTGGGTCCTTCTCCTGCTCCCCGTTGGGCATCGAGTACATCTCAGTAAGGGCCTGAAAGACAACAAGCTAAACAAGAATCAGTCGGTTGACAAGGAGAAGTTACATGATAAGTCAAGAAAACACTCGGCAATTTAGAGTCGGACCTTGTCTGGTTCGTACAAGTTGTCGAGTGGAGGGATCCTCCTAGACCCCCTGGGATTATCCTTGTTGCCAGTGATACCACTCAGCCATTGCTCCACTATATCCTCGTCGACTTCCTTCGGGTGGATCCGAGTGGTGACATCAATGCCCGAATACATCCACATCGTATGGTCACGAGCTTGAAGTGGTTGAATGCGTCGTCTGAGGAAGACCTCCAACAGATCCATGCCGGTCACGCCATCACGAACGAGCTGGACCACTCATTCGACCAGCACCTTCACCTCCGCTTTCTCCTCCGGAGTCACTTCCAAGGCGGAGGGCTTCTCGACTCGAGCCATGGAGAAGGGAGGAAGTCCAGTCGACTGGCCCGGAGTCGGCTGGTCTTTGCAGTAGAACCAGGTCGACTGCCACCCTCTGACTGACTCGGGAAGGATCATGGCTGGGAAAGTGCTTTTACCTCTCATTTGAATCCCAAGACCCCCACACATCTGAATCACATGTGTCCTATCATCACACGGATTGGCCTTCTTGACCGACTGAGAACGACACGTGAAAATGTGCTTGAAGTGGCCGCGGTGTGGTCGACAACCCAGGAAATTCTCGCACATGGACACGAAGGCAGCAAGGTACACGATGGTGTTGGGGGAAAAGTGATGAAGTTGTGCTCCAAAGAAGTTCAAGAAACCTCGAAAGAAATGATGGGGAGGCAAAGAAAACCCGCGCTCGACGTGAGTAGTGAGGAGAAAGCACTCACCCTCCTGCGGCCGCGGCTCGGTCTTGTCCTCCAGGAGTCGCGCTGATTCATGGGGGATCAGTCCCCCCTCGACCAGATCATCGATGTCGTCCTGACGGATCGTCGACCGAGTCCAATCGCCCTCGATCCAGCTGCGCGGCAGGCCGTACCTCGACGAAGATCCACCCCGGCTGGACTTCTTCCCCTTCGCCTTCGCCGCCGCCTTCTTCGCGCGCTCCAAGGCCACCATCTTCTCCTTCCCCATTCCAGTGAGCGGAGCCAGAACAGAGCGGTGCCGCCGAGAGCAGAGGTAGATGTGGTGGAGAAAAGGGAGGATAAAGGGGAGGAATGGGAACGCACTGTGCAAAAAACCCCAGCCCGACGCCTTATATGAGGTCGCTTCTCAGTGGCTGACCCATGGGCCCAGGCGATCCTATCAAATCCCGCAACAATCACGCACGTGATACGTGGAGAAAAAGGTGGTGCGGAGATCGAGGTGGCCCTGCCTAATCCATCCCGATTACTGCGGCCTCCTCCGCCCCGCGCGCTTCACAAAATTCGAATCCCGCGAGATCCACGAGCAGCAGAGCAGCCTGTCAGACTGGAGATTTTTCCATATCAACACTCGAAGCTTAACAATAAAAGTTCACTCAACAAAACCAAGAATGGATCAAGGCGACTGAAAAAGAAATTGAAGTCGTCATGATTGTTTGTTTGATCCCAGTAAGACGCTTCCGAAGCGCCAAAATTGAGTCGGAGGTACTCCCAACTCCTTCTCCACTCGAACCATGAACCATTCGGGGGCTAATGACGAAGCTATGTACCTAGGGTAGGGTCATAGGCCTGACGTAGATACCCTCCCCTAGGACATCACCCTAAAAACCAGAAGCATTCGAGAGATAGCATCATCCACTCGACCACGAAACATTCCACTCGGAAGACTCGAAGTCACTCGACCGCGACAATTATCACTCGACAGACAGAAGATCTAAAGTCACTCTGCACAGCAACGGTCGGACGTTTACTCCATAGACTTAATGATCATTTATGTCACTTTATTACTAGCATTACTAGTAACGCCATCTCTTTATGTACATTGAGCCCCTTGTAACGTGGGCTGGCTGGGATCTTGGCGCACTCTATATAAGCCACCCCCCTCCACTGGCACAAGGGTTCACACCCCCTGTAACACAAACATGCATAATCCAGTCGACCGCCTCCGGGCACCGAGACGTAGGGCTATTACTTCCTCCGCGAAGGGCCTGAACTCGTAAAACTAGTGTGTACAACTTCGCCATAGATAGGATCTTGCCTCCTCATACCTACCCCCCATTCTACTATCAGTCTTAGATCCACGACAGCTGGCGAACCTAGTCGTCGTGCTGAAGAAAGGAGGGAAGGAGCGCATGTGTGTCGACTTCACCAACCTCAACAAGGCCTGCCCTCAAGACCCATTCCCTCTACCGCGCATCGACCAGATTGTCGACTCCACCGCCGAGTGCGACCTGCTATGTTTTCTGGATGCGTTCTCAGGCTACCACCAGATCAAGATGGTGGTAGAAGATGTGGAGAAAACGGCTTTCTTGACCCCGTGCGAGGTATACTACTACACTTGCATGCCATTCGGACTGCGCAACGCAGGAGCAACCTTCCAACGGCTGATGCACATCACCTTGAGATGGCAGTGTCATACCCTGATTTTCATGCCACATCACTCAAGCTAATAAATCATGATAAAATGTGGTTTGAAAAATACTTTTGACTGTTTTGAACTTTGCTTGATTGAATTTCTGTTTGTTGTTTGCAAGCGCTCTAAAAAAACAAATAAATCCTCCAAATCTTCAACCCCTTGCTCCAAACTTCTGCCCATTGATCATGCCATGTGTATAGTACAATATAGTATTTTCTTACAAAAATAATTTGGCCAAAAAGTATTTTCTAAATTTAGTTTTCCAAAAACTCCTGAATTGAGGTTTGCACTACAAGTACTTGATTTGGTGTATGAAAAATCTTTCCAAAAACATATTTGACTCCTATTAGATCTAAGACTACCATAAACCAGAAAAATATAATTTAAAAGTTATTTTCCGATTTTATTTAAAGGCTTTTTCCTAAGGCCATAAATAGTCTTTAATAGGTTAAAATAATTTAACTCTTTCAAAAATATTTTACAAAATTTAGGGAAACTTAGTGGACATATACTTTCCATATATAAGAGTTTCAACACATGGTCATGTTCAAAATATTGGACAAAACCTCCCAAAACCATTTCTGCCTATTTCAAGGATTTGAAATATTTCTACAGGAAATATTTTTATAAAAATCCAAGGAAAATCCAGCAAGTCACAAATGCATATTGTGATCACCTTGCAAAGCCTCATGTCAATCAAGGTCATTTTGGTTCACCAAAATGCCCCAAAACCCTCTCTGACCAGAATCAAATTTGAACAACTTTGTACTACCAACTTTCTCTCCTTGACCCCAACTTTGGTGAGCATCTTCACATGACCAAATGAGGCCAATACACCAAGTGGTGCATAAAGGAGAAGTGATTTCCTCAACTAGATCTACACAAGTTCATTTCTGCTAATTTCTAGGGTTTACAAAAGTTGCATTGGCAACTTTGCCCACATGGACTCAATCTTGGTGGAACCACTTATTTTCTCATGCCATTTGACCCTGTCAAGCCTAATGACAAGAGGAGTTCACCTTCTTGCCCAAACCAAGAACAAACACCTTCTGCCATTTTTCTAAAAACACCACTTTGACCACTTCCACTAATCTCCATGAGTTCTACTTCTTACAACACCTCCTCCTAGACCTCTTCTACCTCCAGTAGTTCTCCCCTGGCTTTTGCTCAATGATTGATGGGTGAAGCACCCTCATTTACCCCTCTGGACAACAATTTCTCTCTCTCCCTCAACCTCTCTCCTACTGGCTATCCAGGGCATCCAATGCTCCTCCCCACTTCTTTACTTCCCCCTAGAGCCCCCAGACACTAGAGGCCAAGCCCAGAGCACTAGAAAAATGGCCACGCGGCCATATACACGCTCTGAGGCGCTCTGATGCACTCCCCAAGACCTGTAGCCTCCCTCTGCCCGATGCTCCCGTAGACCTCGGGCCTCTCCCTCGTGTCTCTCAAGGTTTCCTCGACGTCCAAGACACACAACACTGTCGGGCTCTTCCTCCCTGGCCCTCCTTCTCCCTCTACGGAGCTCACCGAGCGCGCCCTAGACCGCGCCCACTGTGCACCAACGCCCCCTCTATATAGAGCCCCCCCTTGAGCTCTCTGGCCTCTTCTCGCTCTCCTTCTCCCCCAGCAACATCCCGGACAAGCTCTCTTGCCCCCTCGTGCCCTCTGTCCACCTCCATGGCCGGCGGCCTCTTCCACGACCATCCCCCTCTCCACCTCTTTGGACCCCCCCGACATGTCGTGGGCATCTGGATGGATGCGGCACTCCATCCTGAGCTCTCCGTTGCGCAGCACACCGCGGGAGGTGGCCGGAATCGCCGACACGGGCGGCGGCCAAGCCACTGCTCCGACGGCGTCCGCACACGCAAAGGAAGGCGCTGCCTTCCCCCTGCCTCCTCCTTCGGGCGCGGCCGAAGCCAAGACGGCTCCGCCCCACACCGCCCGGGTAGCGCAGATGGCGAGCAAAGGCCGGCGGTGAGCGAGGCCGGCGCCCTTTGCCTGGCGTCACGGGTTTGAAGACGATGCGGGGTAGGGCGAGCGACCTGCTCACAGGACCCGGCCGTCAGCAACCGAAGCGCCACGCCCAGCTGGCATAAGTGGAGGCGCCCGCGTGAAACACGCCTTCGACGTGGCCTTTTCCCGCACGCTGCTGAGCTGCTAGGCCGGCCCACTAGCTATCTCACGCCCAGTGTGGGTTTTAGGTATAAGCCTAAACTTTTCCTTTTTCTTTGGAGTACCTTACACATTTTTCCAAAATACTTTCTTTCACACATATTTCACAAAACGCCATTTCCCTATTTTTGTGATGGACTTTGGAAAATCATAGAGAGATCATCTTTGATCCAAATGCCATGATTCAAATTTCTATATGCTTCTAAGTTCATAACTTACGTTATGAACATTTTTATTAATACTTTCTGTGCCACACAATATAATGATCCATTTCTTCATATTTGTCAACTTTGCAAATTCATAGGAAATTCATTTGAACTCCAAATTCAGTGAAACCAACTCCTAGATGCTTCTAAGATCATTCTTTGATAAATGGGTGCCTTTGCTCATTTTTCAAAATAATATTTCTATACACTTCTTGCAAATCCACAAATCCCTTGATTCCATCATATCGAAATATTCAGAGATATCCGTTGATCAAATCCCATTGAAACCACTTTGGTCACTCCTCATATGACCAAGGGTATTCTAGAAAAGTCCAACTCACATTTTTAGAGCACTTTTATTTTCTGCCTTGTTGTGTTGCTTATTATGGTTGCTTTCGACGATAGTTGACGGAGTAGACGAAATGCTCGGAGTTGGACCAGAGATATTTGAGGACCTCGAATACTTTGTTAAAACAGGCAAGCAGCCCTTTGACCATGTCTATGAAACCCTTTTTATGCATGTCAATAGCCCTTTTATTGCTTGCATCGGAGACGTGATGATGAGGTGACCACATGGGGTGGTTTGCCACCGATACTTCCTCGTTGATACATGCATGGTGCATGACCCTACCTTCTTATGAGGGTTATGCCGGTGGGAGTAGATAGGATGCTAAAGTAGATGCTACGCAAAAAGGGACGGGTATATGCATGGTGAAGGAGACAAAATATTTTCAAAAGACTTTTCGAAAACCCCGTCGGGTGCCACTTATGCCCGAGGGAGAAAATGAGATGGGTAACCACTTGATGACGAAGTGGTGTACCGAGGCAAGTTCGTGTTTTGTTTTTGAAAACAGATTAGATTTAAGATTTGTCGACTGTCCCAACCTTACATGCTTAACCACTCTACCCTTGTATGTGAAAGGGCATTATTGATTACCTGGGCTGATACTAGCCTGGAGCCCGCATTACTAGTGACGGGGGAGAGTTGGTGCTCTCTCTCGGGACAGGGTCGTGCCAGGTAGGGCGGCCATGACTGTTTTTACAGGGCACCGGATACACCGTTGCGTCCCCTCTCGGATGTTACGATCTCGAGTGAGTCTCGTATGATGTACATCATGAGGATACGGAACAGTTGGGCGGTGCTGCTTAAACTACGTCCAGAGTTTTACAAACCGTGTGTGTGTGTTGATAAAACTAATTGGGTTAAGTCAGATGGCTTGACACGATGATCGAGTTGGATTGGTGTCCAACTCCGCTTATGTTAATATCTGTAACTTTTTCATACGAATGTCTTACTCTCATGATGCATACTTTACATGTTGGCAAATCATGTCATTGCACGCAAAACTAGCTTTCTGCAAACTACCTACTTAGTGCTATATCTTTGCATTATTGTGCCTTGTTCCAATCATGGGTTGCTTGCGAGTACATTCAAAGTACTCATTGGCTTGCCACTGGTTATTTAATTGGCCAGGCATGGAAGAGCAGGAGTTCGAAGAAGAGTTCTTTGGAGACGAACATGCGAACTAGGACGTTTCCCAGTCAGAATGCCTGTAGGGTTAAGGCAGATGGCATGGATTCTACTTATGGACGAAGATTTCCGCTGCTTAAGTTTATTTGGTATCCAGCCCTTGTGGCTTTACCTATGTAAGACTTGATCATAATGGTCACAATTTGTGTAAGACGGTATGTATGGATGTAAGACTCTTGTTATTCAGCTTTTGTGTGTTCAGTGAGCATTGATCTCTGGGATCACTGTACACGTGCATTCGGTGAACACGACTTATGAGTCGGGGTCCCCACAGAGCTGGTATCAGAGCCATCCTGACTGTAGGAAGCCTTAGTTAGCATGGTCGTTAGTTAGGGTAAAACATTTCCAAAACTACTACTAGTTTTCAAAACTATCTATACTTCTCTTCCCTTCTGAGTTTTTCGAAAACTAAGATATACTTTCCTATTCCCCTTCAAAATTTAATGGTCGCTAGAATCCTAATGCCCCTGACCACGGGATTCCTTGTAATCCTCGTGGATAATCTAGAAGGAGGATGCCTTGTCAGACATTCACCCACCTCTTCTGAACACAAGATTGGCAACACCACAGCAAGACGATGCCAACAGAAGGTACGCCCTCAAGGAATGGGACATGAAGACCCAGAGGATGGTGACACCTTTGAAATTGCCCCAAGATTATGAAACCTTGGCCTATGATGACCAGGGCATAGGATATGCAAGAACATGATATACATCACTAGTGGAGCAACCCTGTCCTTATCATTGTCGCATCGGCAACCACCGGTGGATGAGAACCTAGCCATTTGGTCCGCTCACTATAGTGAGCAGGAGAACGGTTCTCTTCATCCCCCGCTCTCGGTGACGATACTGGAAACAGTGTATCCAACAGATTAGACCTCTACTATGCGTTGTTAGTATCATTGCATAAAGGATTACCTACTTGGTACCGTCGACGCCTTAGAGGACAAGAGAAGACCAAGTCAATACCAGCTACGAGGAGCCACCTTTGCCCCATCACTTCAATAGGTGAAAAGTTGTTGAATACTCTTCGGGCTCAACCTGGTTCGTTTCATCGAACAACTACAGGAGACGTAGTGACACCCGAGGAAAACCCAGTAGACTGCATGAGGTACGGAGCAAGGCACGACTACTGAATCTGAGAACCCCTAGGGTACGATGAGTCGTGTACCCCCTATGCGCAGTCGAGTCCGTATGATGGTTCGAATAGAACCATGATTGTGTGTTGCTTGTTTTTATTTGTTTGTGTTTTGATATCAGTCTCCCTTTTTCCCTAGGCAACAAGTACGCAACTATATCACCTGCCTTATTTTGTTGTTTGTGTTTGTCCCTTTTTGGCACTTGTTTGTTTGCACCTGCACTATAGAACCCCCTTAGGCATCCCCATCTATGCCACTTTTGTCTCTCATCTCTCTCATCAACTGAAGACCGACAAGACAAGATACGCCAAGGATTCTACTTCGGCAACCAATTACCACTCAAGACTTTTGCTACGGCCTCCTAGACCGAGTGCAGCCCCTTAGAGTTATGGTTGCCCCTCAAGATTAGAAACCCATTCCTAGACCCTTCGAGACTTCACGAGATACCCCAGCCTGAAACCTTAACCCTGAGCTTAACCTACAGAATTGCAAGAGAACCTGTTAAGCCTCCGTAACCTTTCTTATCACTGGGTTCATTAGGGAACCAGTGGATATAGTGAACGAGCACATTATCATCCAAAGATAGCACCAAAACTAACGATGCCATAGGGAAGACCAATTTGAGGATATAGGAATAGAGGACAAATGACTTGATGATTTTATATCGATGACTTTGAGGAATCATCCGAGACTATTTGTTGATTATGAGGCTTTCATGTTGGTAGATGAACTTGGTGGGATCATGATTATAGAGTAGCATAGATTTCATTACCCCTGAGTAAATTGGATTTATAGGACAATTATGATCGCAAGCTGAAACTCCTAGAAGTGCAAGGATTTGACTTGATCAGATGATATTCGTAGGAGATAGTTGATATTACGATAATGACTTGGGGGAAAGTGTGGAAACTCTCGCGGGACATGAGATTTGGATTAAATAGGTTACCCTAGTGGAGTATGGATGCAGAGTAATTTTACATGGTTCAGAGTAAATTGGATTTAGACTAATGATCTTGATCATGATACCATGTTTCTTGGTGGACCATAAACTAGGAGATTGGATTAATTGTCAGAGTTTATTTAGGGATCTATATGTGCTTGACCTTGGAGTTTACTTGACCATGATAATGGAAATTGGTGGAATGACTATAGTAAGGTAGCCCTTTCAAGTGTTTGGGGATTATAGGAACCTTAGGAGATCATGTGGAACAACATAACCATTGGATTTGTAGAATTAAATGGATTATGTAGTGATCGATGGAAGTTAATGGGCTGTTGGAGTTGATTCATAGGAAGGAAACAAGATCTTGGAGTGGCTTACGACGTGCTTCCTTAGGATAGAGGTACTTTATCTTAGACCTTGGAAGAATAGGCTGAGCACTTGGATTGTCACATTCAAGCTTAGTAGCTTATATATTCTACCCATGGATTTTTAGGGGTAGACATACATATGAGTTTGGGGATTGTAGACATATATGATTTTGTTAGACCTCCTCTCGAGAGTCATAAGGATATGAATCACGTGAGTGATGATTGGAGTTGACCTATACGAAATGATGCTATCAGTGATATGATGTGATTTGTTTAAAGGACTAGATAGCACAATTGGCATCTCAGGAATTGTGCTCAAGGATAAGATGATAAATGTTCACTCGCACACTAGAATCCATGAAACCCTTAAGCCCTACCAAGACACAACAAGGTCAGATCATGACCACATGCTTTGGCCCTAGGTCAGGAAGACCTTGGCCAAGACTCAACTGTGACCACCATCAATGCGCCATCCCACTTTATGTACCCCATGGACAAGTCTTCATGGAGTACTTGGACAAGTTAGTTGTCATCTTTAATTGGAGACATACATGTCTACCCGAAAAGGGAAGAAGAGCCGTTCAGCTAAGAACATCTGAAGATTGCCATGTCAAGGAAGAAGAACTATACCAACCACCATCGTCAAGAAGTGAACTTCCGCCTCGAAGACCAGATTTATCTGCAAGCCACCCCTCTCAAAAGAACCAAGCATTTACATGCCAAAGGGACACTCACACCAAGATTTATCGGCCTTCCCCAAGATCACTGCAAGATGAAGAATAGGCGGCTACCAGCTAGAGTTACCACCTGAGTCAGCCACTGTACACAACGTTCTTCCACACGACACAACTCCAGAAGTGTTTCCTACTTCCTAACTAGCCCGGTCTCTGCAAGGACACCGATCATTGAGCCATCGCCCCTCAGGCCAGTGTGGCCTACCGTGAGTTACTCATTAGCAACCTGGATCAAGAAGAACGTCATACACGAAGCCACTGCATCAAGTACTTCAAGTTCAATGGAGCACCACACAGAAGCAGAAGCAACATGAGGACGTCAAGACTACCCCAGATCCAAGTTTCTGTATCCCTTTCCGCGCCTAGTCTAGGAATCTCGGGGACGAGATTCTTGTAAGGTGGGTTGTCACACCCTGATTTTCATGCCACAACACTCAAGCTAACAAATCATGATAAAATGTGGTTTGACAAAAACTTTTGAGTGTTTTGAACTTTGCTTGATTGAATTTCTGTTTCCTGTTTGCAAGCGCTCTAAAAAAACAAATAAATCCTCCAAATCTTCAACCCCTTGCTCCAAACTTCTGCCCATTGATCATGCCATGTGTATAGTACAGTATTGTATTTTCTTACAAAAATAATTTGGCCAAAAAGTATTTTCTAAATTTAGTTTTCCAAAAACTCCTGAATTGAGGTTTGCACTACAAGTACTTGATTTGGGGTATGAAAAATATTTCCAAAAACATATTTGACCTCTATTAGATATAAGACTACTATAAACTAGAAAATAATAATTTAAAAGTTATTTTCCTATTTTATTTAAAGGATTTTTCTTAAGGCCATAAATGGTCTTTAATAGGTTAAAATTATTTAACTCTTTCAAAAATATTTTACAAAATTTAGGGAAACTCAGTGGACATATAGTTTCCATATATAAGAGTTTCAACACATGGTCATGTTCAAAATATTGGACAAAACCTCCCAAAACCATTTCTGCCCATTTCAAGGATTTGAAATATTTCTACAAGAAATATTTTCATAAAAATGCAAGGAAAATCCAGAAAAGTCACAAATGCATATTGTGATCACCTTGCAAAACCTCATGTCAATCAAGGTCATTTTGGTTCACCAAAATGCCCCAAAACCCTCTCTGACCAGAATCAAATTTGAACAACTTTGTACTACCAACTTTCTCTCCTTCATCCCAACTTTGGTGAGCATGTTCACATGACCAAATGAGGCTACTACACCAAGTGGTGCATCAAGGAGAAGCGATTTGCTCAACTAGATCTACACAAGTTCATTTCTGCTAATTTCTAGGGTTTACAAAAGTTGCATTGGCAACTTTGCCCACATGGACTCAATCTTTGTGGAACCACTTATTTTCTCATGCCATTTGATTCTGTCAAGCCTTATGACAAGAGGAGTTCACCTTCTTGCCCAAACCAACAACAAACACCTTCGGCCATTGTTCTAAAAACACCACTTTGACCACTTCCACTAATCTCCGTGAGTTCTACTTCTTACCACAACTCCTCCTAGACCTCTTCTACCTCCAGTAGCGCTCCCTGGCTTTTGCTCAATGATTGATGGGTGAAGCACCCTCATTTACCCCTCTGGAGAGCAGTTTCTCTCTCTCCCTCAACCTCTCTCCTCTCCTATTGGCTATCCAGGGCATCCAATGCCCCTCCCCACTTCTTTACTTCCCCCTAGAGCCCCCACACGCTAGAGGCCAAGCCCAGAGCGCTAGAAAAATGGCCATGCCGGCCATATGCACGCTCTGGAGCATGCTACAGTGCACTCCTGCACTGTAGCCGCCCTCTGCCCGATGCTCCCATAGACCTCGGGCCTCTCCCTCGTGTCTCCCAATGTTTCCTCAACGTCCAAGACTCGCAACACTGTCGGGCTCTTCCTCCCTGGCCCTCCTTCTCCCTCTACGGAGCTCACTGAGCGCGCCCTAGATCGCGCCCACTGTGCACCAACGCCCCCTCTATATAGAGCCCCCCCTTGAGCTCTCTGGCCTCTTCTCGCTCTCCTTCTCCCGCAGCAACATCCCGGACAAGCTCTCTTGCCCCCTCGTGCCCTCTGTCCACCTCCATGGCCGGCGGCCTCTTCCACGGCCATCCCGCTCTCCACCTCTTCGGACCTCCCCGACATGCCGTGGGCATCTGGATGGATGTGGCACTCCATCCTGAGCTCTCCGGTGCGCGGCACACCTCGGGAGGTGGCCGGAATCGCCGGCACGGGCGGCGGCCCAGCCACTGCTCCGACGGCGTCCGCACACGCACGAGGAAGGCGTCGCCTTCCCCCTGCCTCCTCCTTCGGGCGCGGCCGAGCTGCACGGCTCCGCCCACACCGCCGGCCGGCGCAGATGGGCAGAGCAGTGCCAACGACGAGCGAGGTCGGCGCCCTCTTCCTGGCGTCGCGGGGTTGAAGACGACGCACGGCAGGGCGAGCGACCTGCTCATAGGACCCGCCCATCAGCCACCGAAGCGCCACACCCAGCTGGCATAAGTGGAGGCGCCCGCGTGAAACACGCCTTCGACGTGGCCTTTTCCCGCACGCTGCTGAGCTGCTGGGCCGGCCCACTAGCTATCTCACGCCCAGTGCGTGTTTTAGGTATAAGCCTAAACCTTTCCTTTTTCTTTTATTTTGAACTCCTAAAATCCATAATCAATTCATTTTAACTCCAAATTTGCTGATTCAAATTCCTAGTGACCCCATAAATCATTCTCTACCTCAAGGAGTACCTTACACATTTTTCCACAATACTTTCTTTCACACATATTTCACAAAACCCCATTTCTCTATTTTTGTGATGGACTTTGGAAAATCACAGAGAGATCATTTTTGATCCAAATTCCATGATTCAAATTTCTATATGCTTCTAAGTTCATAACTTACGTTATGAACATTTTTATTAATACTTTCTGTGCCACACAATATAATGATCCATTTCTTCGTATTTGTCAACTTTGCAAATTCATAGGAAATTCATTTAAACTCCAAATCCAGTGAAACCAACTCCTAGATAATTCCAAAATCATTCTTTGAGAAATGGGTGCCTCTGCTCATTTTTCAAAATAATATTTCTGTACACTTCTTGCAAATCCACAAATCCCTTGATTCCATCATATTGAAATATTCAGAGAAATCCATTGATCAAATCCCATTGAAACCACTTTGATCACTCCTCATATGACCAAGGGTATTCTAGAAAAGTCCAACTCACATTTTTAGAGCACTTTTATTTTCTGCCTTGTTGTGTTGCTTATTATGGTTGCTTTCGATGATAGTTGACGGAGTAGACGAAATGCTCGGAGTTGGACCAGAGATATTTGAGGACCACGAAGACTTCGTTAAAACAGGCAAGCAGCCCTTTGACCATGTCTATAAAACCCTTTTTATGCATGTCATATAGCACTTTTATTGCTTGCATCAGAGACCTGATGATGAGGTGACCACATGGGGTGGTTTGCCACCGATACTTCCTCGTTGATACTTGCATGGTGCATGACCCTACCTTCTTATGAGGGTTATGCCAGTGGGAGTAGATAGGATGCTAAAGTAGATGCTACGCAAAAAGGGACGGGTATATGCATGGTGAAGGAGACAAAGTATTTTTAAAACACTTTTCGAAAACCCCGTCGGGTGCCACTTATGCCCGAGGGAGATAATGAAATGGGTAACCACTTGATGACGAAGTGGTGTACCGAGGCAAGCGCGTGTGTTGTTTTCGAAAACGGATTAGATTTAAGATTTGTCGACTTTCCCAACCTTACATGCGCAACCACTCTTCCCTTGTATGGGAAAGGGCATTATTGATTACCTAGGCCGATACTAGCTTTTGGAGCCCGCATTACTAGTGACGGGTGAGAGTTGGTGCTCTCTCCCGGGACGGGGTCGTGCCAAGTAGGGCGGCCATGACTGTTTTTACAATGCACCGGATACACCGTTGTGTCCCCTCTCGGATGTTACGATCTCGATTGAGTCTCGTATGATGTACATCATGAGGATACGGAACAATGAGTGGACTGCTTGTTAGTGTCGTCTAGGGAAAGATAGTGATCGGGTGCTTACCCCGGGTACTTGAGGTACCGCGGGTCGTGGATGACACGGAAGTTCCCCGGATCTTGTGGGTAAAGTGTGCAACCTCTGCAGAGTGTAAAACTATTCGAATAGCCGTGTCCACGGTCAAGGACAGTTGGGCGGTGCTGCTTAAACTACGTCTAAAGTTTTACAAACCGTGTGTGTGTGTGTTGATGAAACTATTTGGGTTAAGTCAGATGGCTTGACATGATGATCGAGTTGGATTGGTGTCCAACTCCGCTTATGTTGATATATGTAACTTGTTCATATGGATTTCTTACTCTCATGATGCATACTTTACATGTTGGCAAATCATGTCATTGCACGCAAAACTAGCTTTCTGCAAACTACCTACTTAGTGCTATATCTTTGCATTATTGTGCCTTGTTCCAATCATGGGTTGCTTGCGAGTACATTCAAAGTACTCATTGGCTTGCCACTGGTTATTTAACTGGCCAGGCATGGAAGAGCAGGAGATCGAAGAAGAGTTCTTTGGAGACGAACGTGCGAACTAGGACGTTTCCCAGTCAAAATGCCTGTAGGGTTAAGGCAGATGGCATGGGTTCTACATATGGACGAAGATTTCCGCTGCTTAAGTTTATTTGGTATCCAGCCCTTCTGGCTTTACCTATGTAAGACTTGATCATAATGGTCACAATTTGTGTAAGACGGTATGTATGGATGTAAGACTCTTGTTATTCAGCTTCTGTGTGTTCAGTGAGCATTGATCTCTGGGATCACTGTACACGTGCATTCGGTGATCACGGCATATGAGTCGGGGTCCCCACAGGAAGCTCGGGAGAAACGCCGAGGCTTACGTCGACAACATTGTGGTGAAGTCTCGGGAGGCGAGAACTTTGATTCAGGACCTGGAGGAGACCTTCGCGAGCCTGCGCCAGGTGGACTTGCGGCTCAACCTGGAGAAGTGCGTGTTTGGTGTCCCATCCGGCAAGCTGCTGGGCTTCCTCGTGTCCCATAAGGGGATTGAGGCCAACCCGGAGAAGATCAAGGCAATCGAAGACCTGAGCCCACCACAAACTCTTAAGGAGATGCAGAAGCTTGTAGGCTACGTGACTTTGTTGGGGCGCTTCATCTCCAGGCTGGGGGAGCGCGCCTTACCATTCTTCAAGCTGATGAAGAAGAAGGGCTCGTTCGAGTGGACCCTCGAGGCCGACCTGGCATTTCAAGACCTCGAGAGATACTTGACCAGCCCGCCGGTGAAGGTGGCACCTCGGCCTCTCGAGCCCTTGGTACTCTACCTGTCTGCCACACCCCACTCCGCCAGCGCAACGCTGGTGGCCCTCTGACAGCACGCCGACTTTGTGGCAGAATGGACCGACACCCCGGAACTCGAAGTAGGCGAGAACCGATCCCTCTCGCCAGGGAGTGATGCATCGGATGGCTGGGTCATGTACTTCGACAGGAAGCAATGATGGTGCGATCATATGATATCACTGGTTTGACAATGATGATGGTAATGCAATATGTGAACGAATACAGAAGCATGATAAATAAACAATGATGAACAGTGAATGGAATGTAGAAGAACAGCGGGATAAATGCAACAACACAGAGAAGAACACACGAGACTTAATATGATAGGTTCAAAGAGATATACAGATACGAATGAAAAGATTAAACAAAGAGATGATAGTATTGATGAGATGAGCAACAAACAATACACAAATCAAAAGAATGAAAGGTATACAACAGATAGATAAAGATCAGATAAACTATCGACACAGAGCACAAGAGTAAGCTACCAAACGTAAAGCAGTGAAGTAAATTGAACCAGTGGTGCTCGATGGCGATAGAGAAATTTGGTAGACCAGTTCGCCCTTTGCCAAAGGACTAAGTCTACTTGAAGGGGTTGTGATTTAACACAGAAGATAAACTCTCTTTGCCCTATTCTCCTTCAACTCAGAGCTGATCAAACTCTAGTTGATTTCACTCATGGTAGATACTTGTTGGCGATCTCCAAACCTTCGGTCGACCTTTGTGAACCACAATGACTGTTGGTTTCTAAAGATCTAGCTCGGTGAAGACAACAACTATTCAACACTCGAGCCAAAACCTATCCGTCTAGAGAGTGTGCAGCTCTCAAGAGTAACAGGTACAAGAACTCTAACTCGGAACTACTATGATGCTCAACCACTGTCTAAGTTTGGGCTCTCTATTTTTCTCTCAGTGGATCTTAAACTCAAATCACTCGGAGAAGGGACGCTCAATCAATCTTCTTAAAAATATTAAGTGGAGTAGCCAACAGACAGTGTTGGAGCGGGGTGGCTATTTATATCCGCAGCCTTCCCTGATGGGAAATGACCAAATTGGACATGTGGGGCAGCCAATGGTCGAATGACACGAGTCCAATAGTCGGAAATTGAGCACAACGGTAACATTACTTGCGGAGCAAGTAATGCTAACTCTTGCAGCATGAAGAACAACGTCTACTGCTGGCAGGCAATCATTCGAAACATAAAGAGATTTCTCTCAGTCTTGCTTAGGTTTTGGGCTAAGCATCACACTGGATCTAAGCTTCGAGAACCTATACCCCTCTTAATAGTACGGAGGTCCTATGACTCAAATAAATGAAAGAAGAACAATGAAATGAATACTAGTCTTCACTTTGTCTTCGAATTCCAGTCCCTGCAGTCATTCTTCTTCGGACAAACTCTTCGAACCAATTGCTTCATGTCAGCAATAATAGTTCGAGGGGTTAACTCCTTCACACCAATCTTCTCGTCTACATGTCTTCAACAGATGTAGCTCATTCTTCTCTGCTACACAGATATTCTTCGGTGGAGTTCTTCGGACTTGGCACCGGAGATGACATTCTCTTTGGTTCTGCATGAACTATTTCTCTCTGTGTGCACTAGTGTAGGATCTTGAGAAGAGGTGTCTAGAGGGGGGGTGATTAGACACTAAGTACTAAAGTTGCAGTTTTTAACTTCTTTAGGTTTAAGTGGAGTTTAGGCACAAGTTTAACATTCACAATACATACCAAGCAAGCATGCAAAGAGTATATGAGCAGCGGAAAGTAAAGCATGCAACTTGCAAGAATGTAAAGGGAAGGGTTTTGGAGGATTCAAACGTAATTGGAGACACGGATGTTTTTGTCGTGGTTCCGATAGGTGGTGCTATCGTACATCCACGTTGATGGAGACTTCAATCCACGAAGGAGTAGCAGTTCTTGTGAGTCCACAGAGGGCTCCGCCGACGAGGGTCCATGAAGAAGCAACCTTGTCTATCCCACCATGGCCGTCGCCCACGAAGGACTTGCCTCACTAGCGGTAGATCTTCACGAAGTAGGCGATCTCCTTGCCCTTACAAACTCCTTGGTTTAACTCCACAATCTTGTCGGAGGCTCCCAAGTGACACCTAGCCAATCTAGGAGACACCACTCTCCAAGAAGTAACAAATGGTGTGTTGATGATGAACTCCTTGCTCTTGTGCTTCAAATGATAGTCTCCCCAACACTCAACTCTCTCTCCTAGGATTTGGATCTGGTGGAAAGAAGATTTGAGTGGAAAGCAACTTGGGGAAGGCTAGAGATCAAGATTCATATGGTTGGAATGGAATATCTTGGCCTCAACACATGAGTAGGTGGTTCTCTCTCAGAAATAGGATACTGGAAGTGTAGGCTCGTTCTGATGGCTCTCTCCACGAATGAAGAGGAGGTGGAGTGGTATATATAGCCTCCACAGAAAATCTAACCGTTACACACAATTTACCAAACTCGGTGGGACCGAATCAACAAACTCGGTCGGACCGATTTTAGTAAACCTAGTGACCGTTAGGGTTTTCGATGGGACTGATATGCAACTCGGTAGGATCGAGATGGTTAGGGTTAGGGCATAACGTAATCTCGATGAGACCGATTACACAAACTCGGTGAGACCGAATTTGGTAATTAGCTAACCAGAGAGTTGGTCAGGCAAACTCGGTGGGACCGATTACTCAAACTCGATGGGACCGATTTTGGTAATAAGTTAACCAGAGAGTTTGCATTGTAATCTCGGTAGTACCGATTGCACAAACTCGGTGAGACCTATTTTGGTAATGGACATACACAGAGAGATTACAATCCCATCTCGGTGAGACCGAGATCCCTATCGGTGAGACCGATTTGCCTAGGGTTTGTGGCAGTGGCTATGACATTTGAACTCGGTGGCGTCGGATAGAAAGAATCGATAGGGCCGAGTTTGACTTTAGGTTTAGGTCATATGTGTGGAAGTGGGAAAGTAGTTGAGGGTTTTGGAGCATATCACTAAGCACATGAAGCAAGAGGCTCATTAAGCAACACCTCATCCCTCCTTGATAGTATTGGCTTTTCCTATAGACTCACTATGATCTTGGATCACTAAAATGTAAAATGAAGAGTCTTGAGCTTGAATCTTGAGCCAATCCTTTGTCCTTAGCATCTTGAAGGAGTTCCCACATCCTTTAGTCCATGCCACTCCATTGTTGAATTTATCTGAAATATACTAGATAAAAGTGTTAGTCCAACAAGAGATATGTTGACATTAATTACCAAAACCACCTAGGGAGCACTTGTGCTTTCAATCTCCCCCTTTTTGGTAATTGATGGCAACATACATCAAAGCTTTAGATAAAGATATAAAGAGTAGAAAGTGAAGCTTCGGAAAGACATGTAACAAGCATAGGCTCCCCTTATATGTATGCAATCATGTGAATATGGAATATAGAAGCATGTGAGAGCATAACCATGATAGAGTAGGCAATGTGTTACATGTATCTTGGCCATATGCATCAGAGCAAAGAATATTAAAGAAAATACCTTCATACTCATGAGTCCTTCTTGCAAACAGTATGTACATCAGCAAGAATTCCTCATACATATGATTGTGATGCATATACTTACCTTGTAGTGTTGAGTTGGCTTAGGGTGGAATGAACCTGCACAAACAAGGTTAGATAACACAGGTACATCTACTAGCCAGAGAAAACAAAAGAAACCACAAGAATACCAAGACAGGGATGACATGTAGAGAGTGAGTACTAAGTACCACATTGGATTAGACATGTCCCCAAGAGTAAAGATATGCACTGAATTTAAATGATTTCTTTCCCTTAGATGTCTTGCTCCCCTGAATCTAGCATGGGATACTGGGAGAAGATAGGGAACAGAAAATCAGGGCTGAAAGATACAAAGAACAGAGCTTAATGCAAATATGCACATATGAACATGTCTTTCCCCTAAAAGACATGTGGCATCTCTCCTCTTGAACATCAAGCATCTGGTATCCTTGAGAAATACTTTCTACTTGAGTATTCTCTCCCCCTGGAGATTTCTCTCTCTTTGGAAGTGATAAGCTTTGATGTGATCTCTCTCTCCCCCTTTGACATCAATTTCTAAGAAGGGTCTTCTGGAAATTACTGTGAATGCGTTTGGTCCTTGAGTCACAACACAAAGCACTGGATAAAATTGTGATGCTTGTAGAGGACAAGATTCATTGAGTGGAGTTAGATCAGAAGAAACACAGAATAAGTGGCAAACTGTTTTTCCTGGTGTGAAATCGGTGGCACCGAGTGGTATGCTTCGGTTGTTCCGAGAGGATTTGGTTGGATGAAAACAACAAATCGGTGAAGCCGAGTTCAACACAGAGAAAACCCTTGTCACCTCAGCTCACTAGACTAGTAAGATCTCAAAAAGATTTGCAAGGAATTAACTGAATGATATGCAATGAATTGGATGCAGGAAATGCAGAGCAACAGAAAAGAAAAGAAAGAAATCTATATGAAGTTTTTTTTGAAAGGGAAAACAAATATGCATGAGACAAATGCAAAAACTCGGAAAAGAACACGAGAGAACTTCATCTAGAGATGGTCGGTGACAAAGTCTCCTATGTTAGAGTATATTGAATTAGGAGTCAAGTGAGATCACTTGATTATAGGTCATACTCATCGTTTAAGCTCAAAATGGGGTTACCATTTTTCGTTTAAGCATCTTGATGTATTCACATCTTGTCGAGTTACTTTAGCTCATGACTCGGAGTAAAGCTTCTCTAAGATGGAATAACATACCTTGGTTGGTGGTGTTGACCATGTAGTTGAACTTGTGTGGGTTGCTCAAGGTTGATGAAGCTCATCAAGAGTTGGGAGCACCACTTGGAATTTGAGTCCATCTACCTACATGGGTTAGCTCTTGCAAGGAGTAGCAGTTGTGTATCCAAAAATGATAATCATGAAGCTCAACATAGAGTTTGTCAAAGGATATGTTTGAATGATTCCATGCTTCCTTGTCTTCAACCACCATAGTGTAGAGACTTGGTGATGTAGAAATTGCTCAATATGTGAGTAGATTACAATCTCATGGAAATTGTCTCAACCAAGTACCTACATGGGTTAGATAACATGCAAGATGCAAATATATCCAGGATATAATATTTCCATCATAAGAGAGATATCATGGATCAGTCATAAGCTCATGTCTTGCATGTATCCAATGGAGTTTCTACTCCAAGATTGAAGCACTAATGATGTTCAATTCTCCTCTCAACCTGCAAAACACTTTCTCATCAAGGGGTTTAGTGAATATATCTGCTAATTTCTTTTCGGTGCGAACATGCTTAAGATAAATGTCACCCTTAGCAACATGATCTCAAATAAAATGATGACGAACTTCAATATGCTTAGTTCAAGAATGTTGTACGGGATTATGACCAATTTCGATAGCACTTTCATTGTCACAAAGCAATGGAACATGTTTCACATATATCCCATAATCTTTAAGAGTTTGGGTCATCCAAAGTAATTGAGCACAACATGAACCAGCGGCAATGTACTCCGCTTCGGCGGTAGATAAGGATACCGAGTTTTTTTTCTTGGAGGACCAAGACACAAGAGATCTACCAAGAAATTGACAAGTACCCTAAGTGGACTTTCTATCAACCTTGTCTCCGGCATAGTCCGAGTCGGAGTAGCCAACAAGATCAAAAAAGTCCCTCTTAGGATACCAAATGCCAAAATTTGGTGTATGAATTAAGTATCTCACTATCCTTTTGACGGCCTTAAGATGACATTCTTTAGGAGCAGCTTGATATCTTGCACACTTACACACCCTTAGCATAATATCGGGACGTGAAGCACATAGGTATAACAATGAACCAATCATAGAGCGATAAACCTTTTGATCAACTGGTTTACCATCTTTGGTCAAATCAAGATGTCCACTAGTAGGCATGGGTGTAGACATACCTTTGCACTCTTGCATATTGAACTTCGTGAATAAGTCCTTAGTGTACTTGGTTTGTGAAACAAATGTACCTTCCTTAGTTTGCTTGATTTGCAACCCAAGAAAGAATTTGAGTTCACTCATCATTGACATCTCAAACTTCTCCGACATTAGCTTTCCAAACTTTTCACTAAAATGAGGGTTAGTTGAACCAAATATAATATCATCAACATAAATTTGGCATACAAATAATTCTCCATTAACCCTTTTAGTAAAAAGTGTGGAATCAATTTTCCCAATTTCAAAGCCTTTTTCAATAAGGAATTTGGTCAAGCATTTATACCATGCTCTAGGATCTTGTTTAAGACCATAAAGGGCTTTGTGAAGTTTGTAAACATGATTTGGTTTCTTAGGATTGACAAAGCCAGGAGGTTGTTTAATATAAACTTCCTCCTCTATTTCACCATTTAGAAAAGCACTTTTAATGTCCATTTGGTATAAGGTGATATCATGGTGATTAGCTTAGGCAAGTAAGATGCGAATGGACTCAAGTCTAGCAACGGGAGCATAAGTCTCATCATAGTCATACCTTCGACTTGTGTGTAGCCTTGGGCGACGAGACGTGCTTTGTTGCGAACTACTTGTCCATCTTGATCTTGCTTGTTGCGAAACACCCATTTTGTACCGATGATGTTGTGGTTGTTGTCGGGCTTCTCAACCAATGTCCAAACTTGGTTTCTCTCAAAGTTGTGTAGCTCTTCATGCATAGCATTTATCCAATCCGGATCTTACAATGCTTCTTCGACCTTCATAGGTTCAATGCTAGAGATGAAAGAATAGTTTTCAGAAAAGTTAGCTAAACGAGTTTTAGAGCGAGTGATTCTCCCGGTTTGAATATCATTGTAGATTTACTCCACGGGGTGGTCTTTAGCAATTCTTGCTCGAACTCGTGAAAGCTTTTGCTTGGGTTTTGGTTGAACATCTTCTTCATCTTGTTCTTCTTCTTGGCCTTCTTCATTGTTGGCGTTGTCGTTCTCTTGTCGTGGTGGAGAAGGAGGTTGTTGACGTTCATGATGTTCTTCCTTGTTTTCTTCATCTTGGTGTGTTCCACTTGTGGATGCTTCCGTATCAACTCTTGGTTCACCTTGTCGTGAAGTAGAAGCTTCCACTTGGACGGACGAGGTACTCTCCTTCACCTTCGTTGGACGGACCTTGCCAATAGACAAGTCTTGGATTGCTTCCGAAGGGTCTTTGTCTCCTACATCAATTGGAAATTGCTCTACTTGCGAGCCGTTAGATTCATCAAACTTCACATCTACCGTCTCTTGAACCTTTCGGGTGAAATTATTGTAGACACGGTAAATGTGAGAGTTTGAGCCATAACCTAGTAGGAAACCTTCATGAGACTTAGGAGCAAATTTTGAAAGACGATGCTTATCAAGAATGTAGCACTTTGAGCTGAATACTCGAAAGTATCCAACTTGGGGTTTGTTACTGGTGAGGAGCTCGTATGTCGTCTTGCTGAGTAGCTTGTGAAGATACAAGCGATTTGTTGCATGACAAGCTGTCTCAACCGCTTCTGCCCAAAAGTGCTTCTGCTTCTTGTACTCATCAAGCATCGTTCTCGCCATTTCGATGAGCGTCCGGTTCTTCCTCTCAACAATTCCATTTTGTTGAGGTGTGTACGTAGCCTAGAACTCGTGTGAAATCCCTTCTTCGTCAAGAATGGTGTCCACATTTGCGTTCTTGAACTCCGTTCCATTGTCGCTGTGAACCTTCTTGATCTTCACTTCAAACTGATTTTGGGCCTTCCTAGCGAAGTTTTTGAATATCTTTTGGACCTGAGATTTATCATCGAGAAAGAACACCCACGTAAATCTTGAAAAATCATCAACTATAACTAGACCAAAAGAATTTCCACCGAGACTTTTGTAAGCGTTGGGACCAAAGAGATCCATATGAAGTAGCTCGAGTGGCCTCCTTGTGGTCATGATGTTCTTCATGGGATGCCTTCCTCCAACCTGTTTACACGCACGACAAGCACTGCAAAGTCTATCCTTATCAAATATGACATCGTTAACTCCAAGGATATGATTCCCTTTAATAAGCTTGTCAAGGTTTCTCATGCCAACGTGACCTAGTCGTATATGCCATAACCAACCTTTTGAGGATTTAGCAATGAAGCAAGTTTTAGGTTGTGCCTTTTTAGAGAAATCAACAATGTAAAGATCACCTCTACGTATACCGGTAAAGACCATTTTATGATTGTCTCGATGAAACACTTGGCAATCTACTTCAGTAAATAGGACATTGAAACCGAAATCAACAAGTCTAGATACTGAAAGTAAGTTGTAGCCAAGAGATTCAACGAGCATGACATTCTGAATGGAGCTATCATGTGAGATGGCCACCTTACCAAGGCCAACCACCTTACCCTTTGAGTTGTCACCAAAAGTGACATACTTTCGAGGACTATCATTTTCCGCAAGCTCACAAAACATGTCTTTATCTCCGGTCATGTGATCGGTACATCCACTGTCAAGAACCCATTCCTTTCCTCCTGACACATATCCCCGAAGATTTGCCATAAGACCAAAGTGTCTCATTGCATCATCAAGATCGAAGTCACTATCATCATCCTCATCATAGTATCCATGTTCAACATCGTCATGTGGTGGATCAAGTCCTAGAGAGGGTAATTCGTTAGAGTGAGTTTGACAATGATCTTGCTTATAAATTCTTATAGCTTCGGAAATAATATCACCAATAATTCCAACATCTCCTTTGGCACGCATAAGGTTTGTAAGTTCAAATAGACGATCACCAAACATAGGATCACTAGAATTTATCTTACTCAAGGCAATAGACTTATGGAGAATCTCATCTAGATTTTTCAAGGAATAATTTGGAAAGAGTTCCTCAAGAAATTTCCATATAGTGTAGGCACACTCAAGAGTAGGCAAGATTCTAATTAAGTTTCTAGGCAAGCCTCTAGTGATAAGATTAACAGTTCTAAGGTTCCTAATCATGTCAATAGATTCATCAAGGGTAGGATGCATAGGATCAACATGAGGTGCACAAGGGCTAGCAATGTACTTGTTCAAATGATATTAATTGAATATTACAAGCATCTCATTTTTCCACTCATGAAAATACTCTCCATCAAGAATAGGCACTCTATGTCTAAGACTCCCCAGAGTAGACTCATCCATCTACCTCCAATGGTGATTAAACCAAGGCAATGGAGACCAATGCTCTGATACCACTTGTAGGATCTTGAGAAGAGTTATCTAGAGGGGGGGGGGTGATTAGACACTAAGTACCAAAGTTGCAGTTTTTAATTTCTTTAGGTTTAAGTGGAGTTTAGGCCCAAGTTTAACATTCACAATACATACCAAGCAAGCATGCAAAGAGTATATGAGCAGCAGAAAGTAAAGCATGCAACTTGCAAGAATGTAAAGGGAAGGGTTTTGGAGGATTCAAATGCAATTGGAGACACGGATGTTTTTGTCGTGGTTCCGATAGGTGGTGCTATCGTACATCCACGTTGATGGATACTTCAACCCACGAAGGGTAACGGTTGCGCGAGTCCACGGAGGGATCCATCCACGAAAGGTCCATGAAGAAGCAACCTTGTCTATCCCACCATGGCAGTCACCCACGAAGGACTTGCCTCACTAGCGGGTAGATCTTCACGAAGTAGGCGATCTCCTTGCCCTTACAAGCTCCTTGGTTCAACTCCACAATATTGTCGGAGGCTCCCAAGTGACACCTAGCCAATCTAGGAGACACCACTCTCCAAGAAGTAACAAATGGTGTGTTGATGATGAACTCCTTCTCTTGTGCTTCAAATGATAGTCTCCCCAACACTCAACTCTCTCTCATAGGATCTGGATATGGTGGAAAGAAGATTTGAGTGGAAAGCAACTTGGGGAAGGCTAGAGATCAAGATTCATATGGTTGGAATGGAATATCTTGGCCTCAACACATGAGTAGGTGGTTCTCTCTCAGAAATAGGATACTGGAAGTGTAGACTTGTTCTGATGGCTCTCTCCACGAATGAAGAGGAGGTGGAGGGGTATATATAGCCTCCACACAAAATCTAACCGTTACACACAATTTACCAAACTCGGTGGGACCGAATCAACAAACTCGGTCGGACCGATTTTAGTAAACCTAGTGACCGTTAGGGTTTTCGCTGGGACCGATATGCAACTCGGTAGGACCGATATGGTTAGGGTTAGGGCATAACGTAATCTCGGTGAGACCGATTACACAAACTCGGTGAGACCGAATTTGGTTATTAGCTAACCAAAGAGTTGGTCAGGCAAACTCGGTGGGACCGATTACTCAAACTCGATGGGACCGATTTTGGTAATAAGTTAACCAGAGAGTTTGCATTGTAATCTCGGTAGTACCGATTGCACAAACTCGATGAGACCGATTTTGGTAATGGACATACACAGAGAGATTACAATCCCATCTCGGTGAGACCGAGATCCCTATCGGTGAGACCGATTTGCCTAGGGTTTGTGGCAGTGGCTATGACATTTGAACTCGGTGGCGCCGGATAGAAAGAATCGGTAGGGCCGAGTTTGACTTTAGGTTTAGGTCATATGTGTGGAAGTGGGAAAATAGTTGAGGGTTTTGGAGCATATCACTAAGCACATGAAGCAAGAGGCTCATTAAGCAACACCTCATCCCTCCTTGATAGTATTGGCTTTTCCTATAGACTCAATGTGATCTTGGATCACTAAAATGTAAAATGAAGTGTCTTTAGCTTGAAGCTTGAGCCAATACTTTCTCCTTAGCATCTTGAAGGAGTTCCCACATCCTTTATTCCATGCCACTCCATTGCTGAACTTATCTGAAATATACTAGATAAAAGTGTTAGTCCAACAAGAGATATGTTGACATTAATTACCAAAACCACCTAGGGAGCACTTGTGCTTTCAACTAGCAAACAAATCAGTCCATGCCTGTTTCTGTCAACAATCCCCAAAATATAGGAGGGCAAATATTGCACCAACAGGTAGCATTCCACATCAAAAATTCTGTTTTTTTCATTTACCTACTCGAGGACGAGTAGGAATTAAGCTTGGGGATGCTTGATACATCTCCAACGTATCTATAATTTTTTATTGTTCCATGCTATTATATTATCCAACTTGGATGTTTTATATGCATTATTATGCTATTTTATATCATTTTTTGGGACTAACATATTAACCTCGTGCCAAGTTGTCGGAGTAATGGGCCATGGGTTGGCAAACCCGAGCCCCTCGACCTTTCAGAACATCGGGGCAGACTGCGCCCCTCAAGACCCCAAGACAAAGAGCCGCCTTCAGAGAGTCGGCGACGGAGTTGCCGACTGCCTCTCTAGGCCGAGTCCCAGAGACGGCCTCGGGACAAGCCGACTCCAAGCCAGCGACCTCCAACGAAGCCGGCTACAGGGAGTCGGCCCGCGACTCTGTCCACTCCCTGCATGAGCGACTACGAGCGGGATGGGATAAAGCCGCCTCGCGGCCGGTCCCCGCCCCGCTCATATAGGGCAGGCCACACCGGCCTTGACGTCAGCCCCGTGGGCAGATTCCTGTACCCACGATGGCATGTCTGTACGACCCGAAGACGGCGGGACCCGCCTGTCGGCGGGAGTGCAGAAGACGGCGAGAACGCCCCAAAGACGGACCCGTTGGAATCGGCCTCCGAGAGTCGGCCGGCCCCTCCCGCGGGCTCCGTGCGCCATTAACTGCACAAGACAGGAATGGCAATAGTGATCGCCCGCCAGCGGCAAGATGCTATTGCCATGCCCCCGCGACTAAGCTCGCGTCATTAGAAGCGCGGCTACAGTAACCGGCAGCCGGCAAGAGCCGCCCGCAGCGGACGAGGGCTGTCGGCCCCATGCTGGACCGTCGGCGGGGCCCACTAGTCGGCGGGGCCCACTAGTCGGCGGGCCCCAGGAGTCGGCGGAGAAGACGGCGACCTAAGAGACTGACGGCTGGGACCCGCGCCCAGCCGGATTACCATTGTACCCCCGGGGGGTAGGCCTATATAAACCCCCCGGGGCACCCATGCAAAGGGTTGGAACCTAGAAGTTTTAGACACACACATAGAGGGAAGAGAAGAGCTAGCCGTGCCCTTCTCCTTCCTCACCCCGAACAGCTCAAGGAGCATCTTGTACTCACTTTTCCATAGTGATCATGCGGAGACCCCGCAGAGCAGCAGTAGGGGTGTTATCTCCTCGGAGAGCCCTGAAGCTGGGTAAGATTTGCCGGCGTGCATGTCTACGCCTCATCCCATTTCCAGGCACTGGTGACGTTCTACTTGCCCCCTCCATGATAAGCCATCCTTTGGCATATGTCGCACCCAACCCCCGACATTTGGCGCCCACCATGGGGCATGGTGCACCGTCGTCCGAAGACCTGCTCTGGACGGGAACCCTCTTTCTCCCTGGCGAGCGCAGCCAGCCCGGCACGCCAGACGGAGTCTGCGCCGACGCGCTGCATGGCGCTGAGGTTGCCTGCGCGGCGAGCTACCTCGCCGAACTTGTCGGCGAGGTTCGCCTCTCCGACGAGCCTGCATCCGACGCAGGCACGGACGGCCCCGGAAGCCTCCTCGCGGGCCTCCTCGGCAGCTCCACTTCACCGGGCGAGCCCGCCACGACCGAGAGACCGTAGGCTCCACCGACCCGATGCTGGTCGACTCCGACACCGCGTCGCTCGACGCGTTCCCCACCAACGTGGTGGTCTACGACGAGCCTCTCCCTCGCGCGGAGAGCGGCGGAAGCACCGTCACGGAGGTACTCGTCATCGGTCACAGCGAGCCTTCCGGTGAGGGAGCTCGTGACCCTCTCGACGCGGTTCTGCAAGACCTGACCGCCCCCATTTCGGAAGACGCCGACGCTGGGACGCTGGAAGCACGCCGCCTCCAGCTCCTCGTGGGCGCACAGAAGCTGGCAAGCATGAGACGCTTGTCGGAAGCCTACCAGCGCGAGATGGATCACGCCGTGGGCGGCTCGCCGGCTCCGACTGGGCCTAGCCGCCTAGGCGCGGTCCAGCAGCGCGGCGTAGCCATCACCAGTCTGTTTGGGGCCAGTCGCCCTGTGTACGCCATGCCCGCGGAGCACATCCACGCCGCCCAGGCGGCGGCAGACGAGCTGGATAACTTCGAGGACGAGGAGCGCTGCCTGATGATGGAGCAAGTCCAGCAGCTCCTCGATGCGGCCGCTGCGCAAGATGAAGTCGGCTGCCGCACGGAGGCACCGCGACAACAACACGGCGACTTGCCTCCCCGCCGAGATCAAGGCGCGACGTCTCGGACACCGACTGGCGGCGTCCGCGGAAGAAAAAACAAGGATCCGGCTGTCAGCCATAGCCGGACTGACATCTCCATCGAGCGCGACGAAGACGACCGCCCGAGAGCAGTGGAGCGGCGGGACGACTATCTGCCTCCTCCTCCCCGCAGAGAAAGGCGAGTCTCCCCGCCACCCGTCGAGCATCCGACTCTCGGCGACCGCCTTGGCCGCCGATAGGGAGTCAGAGAAAACGACGCCCACCACCGGATCGAGCGACTCCACCAATCCCTGGCGCTGGAAGAAGAAGACGAGTTGGGCCTGCCCTGTTTCGGACCTCGCATCCGAGACGAGCCCTTCCCCAGAGGATTCACACTCCCCCGAGACACACCCAAATACACCGGCTCCATGAAGCCGTAGGACTGGCTGGTGGACTACTCCACGACCGTCACAATAGCGAACGGCAACAAGCGCGTTGCTGTAAAGTATGTTCCCCTCATGCTCCAGGGCACGGCCCGGACATGGTTGAACAGCTTGAAGCCCCGCAGCATCAACAGCTGGGTCGACTTCACCGAGGCCTTCGTCCGCAACTTCACGAGCACATACAAGCGACCTCCCAAGCCTCGTCACCTGTCCCAGCGTGCAAGGCCCCAATGAGTCTACTCGCGACTACCTCACGTGCTGGGCCGAGCTCCGGAACTCCTGCGAAGGAGTGCATGAGGTGCAAGCAATCGAGTACTTCACCGCCGGGTGCAGAGAAGGCACCCTCCTCAAGCACAAGCTCCTTTGTGACGAGCCGGAGACCCTCGACGAGCTGCTGATCATAGCAGCATAAGCACGCCATGACCGACTCCTCCATGAAGTCGGAGATTGAAGTCAGTGCGACTGGCAAGGTGGCTCCTCATGCTCCCAGAACTCCGGCTGGCGACGCCAGTCGGCGACAACAGCAGAATGATCACAAGCGCAAGGCCCCGCAGCCAGCTTCCAACAGCTGGCAGGTGTCGGTAGTCGAAGACCAGAAGCCAGAGGGGTAGCCTCGCCAGCGGCGTAAAGGCGGCAAGTCCAACTGGTTGCCGGCCTTCTCTTCGAGCAGAACTCTCGACGGACCTCGCAAGTTCCATAGCGGCGAAGCCGTCAAATCACACCACCAGAAGTTCCACCGCTCACCAGGATCGCCAAGGGAGACGGCCTTGCCCCTCCTCCGCCTGCTGGGCCGCCGCCTCCACCACCGCTCCAGCAGCCGGCTGTCAGGCCAGTCGGTGCAGTACAAGACGAGTACACAGAGGAGCATGGTGCCTATGTAGTGTTTACCAGCGTGGCTGACGATCGCCGTAGCTGGCGGCAGCAACAGCCAGAAGTGAATGCAGTAGCATCAGATACTCCAGAATTCATGCACTGGTCTGAGAAGCCCATCAGTTGGAGTAGGGCTGATCACCCAGAGGTGATGCCGAATCCGGGCTCCTACGCCCTGGTCTTGGGAGCCACCCTTGCTGCGGATAGGCGGGCCGCTCGCTTCACGCGAGTGCTGATAGACGGAGGCAGCAGCATCAACATCCTGTACAAGGATACGATGGAGAAGTTAGGAATCAAGCAACGACAGCTTCAGCACAGTCGGACTGTGTTCCACGGAATTGTACCTGGCCTTTCCTGCTCACCGATTGGCAAGATTCTGATAGAGGCCCTCTTTGGGGACAAGGATCACTTTCGCCGAGAGCCAGTCTGGTTCAAAATGGTGGACCTCGAAGCCCCTACCATGCTCGCTTGGCCGACCTGCTCGCCAAGTTCATGGCGGTCCCCACCACGCCTACCTCAAGATGAAGATGCCGAGTACCAAGGGATTCTGACCGTAGCCGGTGACTACAGAAAGTCGTCACTGTCTTGAAAGCAGCCGGCTGGCCGAGTCCCCGTGATCGCAGCTGAGAAGCGACTCCTGGATCGGGTTGTGGCAATGGCCGGCAAGCAGCCAGAGATATCGCCCGACCCCAAGGAGTCAGAAGCTGAGGGCTCGTTCAAGCCGGTCAAAGAGACCAAGAAGATACCCTTGGACCCAGAGCACCCGGAGAGATACGCTGTCGTAGGTGCAAACCTCGACAGCAAATAGGAAGGCGAGCTCGTCGATTTCCTCCGTGAGAATCGGACATCTTCGCATGGTCCCCCAAAGACATGTCAGGTGTACCGACGGAATTAGCCGAGCACAAGTTACATGTCCGATCTGATGTGAAGCCCGTCAGGCAGCCCTTGCGCCGCCTGTCAGAAGAAAAAAGAAGAGTTGTTGGAGAAGAGATAGCCCGGCTCCTCGCAGCCGGTTTCATCATGGAAGTGTTCTTTCCAGAATGGTTAGCGAACCCGGTCTTGGTACTCAGGAAGAACAAGCGGTGGCGGAAGTGTATTGACTACACAAGCCTCAACAAAGCCTTCCCCAAGGACCCGTTCGCTCTACCAAGAATTGATCAGGTGATAGACTCCACAGCCGGATGCGAGCTGTTGAGCTTCTTAGATGCATATTCAGGATATCACCAGATCAAGCTGAACCCGGCCGACAGATTGAAGACCGCCTTCATCACGCCGTTTGGAGCCTTCTGCTACCTGACCATGACGTTCGGCTTGAGGAACGCCGGCGCCACCTTTCAGCGTTGCATGCAGAAGTGCCTCCTCAAGCAGCTTGGCAAAAACGCCCACGTTTACGTGGACGACGTGGTGGTGAAGACGGCGAAGCGAGGAACGCTATTGGAAGACCTCAAGGAGACCTTTGAAAATCTGCGCCGATTCCAGATCAAGCTCAATCCAGAGAAATGCGTCTTCGGAGTACCAGCCGGCCAGCTCCTTGGTTTCCTGGTCTCTGAACGCGGCATAGAGTGCAACCCCGTGAAGATCAAGGCGATCGAAAGGATGGAAGTACCCTGTTGACTGCTAGATGTGCAGAAGTTCACCGGCTGCTTGGCGTCTATCAGCCGATTCATCAGTCGGCTGGGCGAGAAAGCTCTTCCTCTGTACCAGCTCATGAAGAAGACCACCTTCTTCGAATGGAACGCCAAGGCGGACGAAGCTTTTCTCCAGTTGAAGAGAATGCTGACTACTCCCCCAGTGCTGGCGGCTCTAACTCCAAAGGAGCCCATGCTCTCAGATATTGCCGCCACCAGCAGGTAGTCAAGACACCATTGTAGTTGAACGCAAGGAGGAAGGCAAGGCGCTACCTGTCCGTGAGACCCAGTATTACATTCGAGCGAGGTAATTGTCGACCTCCAAGTAGAACTACCCCCACTACCGTAAGATGTGTTACGGCGTGCACTTTGCCGCCAAGAAGTTGAAGCCTTACTTTCAAGAGCATCCAATCACCATGGTTTGCACGGCCCCACTAGCAGAGATCATCGGAAGCCGAGATGCTTCAGGCTGAGTGGCCAAATGGGCCATAGAGTTGCCCCCCTATACCATCTATTACCAGCCCCGCACCGCCATCAAGTCACAAGCACCGCCGACTTCCTCGCCGACCGGGCCGAGACCAAAGCATGGCCGCCACCGACTCCACCCATTGGCGGATGCACTTTGATGGCTCGAAGATGCGCACGGCTTGGGAGCCGGCGTGGTCCTCACATCCCCAAAGGCGACAAGCTCAAGTACGCTGCAGATCCATTTCAGCCTCCAACAATGTCGCCGAATACGAGGCGCTCATTCACGGGCTCCAGCTTGCCAAAGAGCTTGGCATTCGCCGGATCCTGTGCTATGGCGACTCCGACTTGGTGGTCCAACAGTCATCCGGCGACTGGGACGCCAAAGATGCAAATATGGCGAGCTACCGTTTTCTGGTACAGCAGCTGAGTGGATATTTTGAGGGATGCAAATTCCTCCACGTGCCAAGAAACGACAACGACCAAGCAGATGCCCTGGCAAGAATCGGCTCTACCCGCCAGGCAATACCATCCGGCGTCGCCCTTCAGCACCTCCTCAAGCCATCTGTCAAGCCGTCACCAGAGTCGACTCCATTTTTGTGCCGCCTCGAAGAAGTCGGATCCGATCGCAAAGCCACACAGCAGACGGCACAAGAATCCTTGCAGACGCCCCAAGAACGCTGCAGTGGAAGCGGCCCGGGACTTCGTAACCCGGCCCGGGGATCTGGCGACCATTGCGAAGACTCCAATACTCGCCCGGGATCACGTCACCGTCTGGGACTTCTTCCACCCAGCAAGCTGCGGACTCCAACCCGCCGCCTCCCAGCCCAGCCGCCTCGTCCAAGTAGCGATCTGGCATTCAAGAAATAGCAGCACCCTCATGGGCCCAGCCCATCCTAAAGTTCTTAGTAAGCGGAGAGCTACCAACTGATGAAACCTTGGCTCGGCAAGTGCAACGCCGAGCGGCAGCCTACACTATAGTCAATACAGAGCTGGTCAGGCGCAGCGTCACCAGTGTCTACCAGCGTTGCGTCTAGTCCGGGCAAGGCCAAGCAATTCTCAAAGACATCCATCAGGGCGAGTGCGGCCATCATGCAGCCTCAAGAGAACTCATCGCCAAAGCCTTCCGACACGGTTTCTTCTGGCCAACTGCCCTAGAAGAGGCCAAGGAATTAATTCAAAAATGCAAGGGGTGCCAGGTGTTCCGCTCCAAGCTGCTTCAGCCGGCTTCAGCGCTCAAGACTATCCCCATCGCTTTGGCCCTTTGTCGTTTGCGGCCCGACATGGTGGGACCATTCAAAACGGCACAAGGTGGCCTAACTCACTTACTTGTCGCGGTGGACAAGTTCACCAAGTGGATAGAAGCAAAACCCATCAAGAAGTTGAATGGTTATACGGCAGTGACTTTCATCGCCGACATCACGACTCGGTACGGCGTACCACACAGCATCATCACCGACAACGGCACAAATTTGGCCAAAGGCGCCATGGCCCGTTTCTGCGCGACGCAAGGCATCCGACTGGACTTAGCGTCCGTTTCCCATCCGCAGTCAAACGGCCAGGTGGAGTAAGCGAACGACCTCATCCTGTCTGGCATCAAGCCTCGATCGGTCGAACCATTGGAGCGTTTCGCCGGTGGCCGCTTGAGGAGTTGCTACCGTCCTCTCGAGTCTGCAGACGACTCCAAACAAGTCAACTGGCTTCACACCCTTCTTCCTCGTCTCACGGTGCGAAGCCGCCATCCCAACGGATATAGAGTTCGACTCATGAGTCACCATGTACACCGAAGAGGAAGCGAAGAAGCACGTCAAGACGGCGTCGATCTCTGGAAGAGGGCCGCTGTTGGCACTCACCGGTCCGGCATCTACCAGCAGAGCTCGCTGCTACTACAACAAGAAGGTCAAGCCAAGATCATTCCTAGAGGGCGACCTTGTGCTCCGGCTGATCCAGCGAACAGCCGCCAAAGCACAAGTCACGGCACCTTGGGAAGGCCCATTCATCATCGACAAAGTGTCAAGCAACGACTCCTACTACCTGATCGACGCCTCAAGCCCCGAAACGCATAAGAAGAGGGACGACTCCGACAAAGAGACGGAGCGGCCATGGAATGTGAATCTCCTCCGAAGATTTTACAGTTGATGCAGTCTGTACCACGCTACCCTTTGTGTTTAAAGTACCAAGACTCCGGCCCCCCCGAGACGAGATCGGGGACTGCCCTCTTTTGTTATCTGTATGATAAGAATTATGCCTTTGAGTATGTTACACTTTGATTATGCTGTTTGGCACCGGGCTCGACTAGTCGGCCCGGGGACTCGCCACCTTTGGGCTATGAAATGCTTCCTGCAGTCAGACAAGTAACGTGCGGTGCCTAAGCCGTCTCCTGTCAGAAGCCGCAGCTCGCAGAGCGACTGTTTGGTGGGCAGGAGTAAGGTAGAATGGGCGCCCACACGAAAAAATGGCTAAGGACCCAAAGCATAAACATAGTTTAAATCGGCTTCCAGCCCGTTTCGTAAAACCGACTCCTAAGTAGCCGGCTTGCCGCTTTCTACCCAACTTGCTTAACGACTCTAAAAAATGGCCAAGTACTTGCCTTCTCAAAAGTAGCCAAGCACTTGACCTAGACGGCAGTCCGCAGAGCGGCGGTTGCCCGATGGGCAAGGCAGCATCTAAGGGAAGGCGGCAAAGGAAAAAGACACAAGAGCAATAAGCAAGGAAAGATAAAATTAGAATAATATTTACACAAGCTTAGGCCCTTGGCGGATCTTGAACAGAGGTTCGTAATACACCCCGTGGGTGGAATTGTGCAAATTAACAAGTTCTTTTAAAAGACTAGCAAACAGGTAAAATAAAGGCAAGGCAGCGGCCTAAGAAGCAGCGGATGGGGTTGGAAGGCCGGAGGCGGCGGCGGCGTCAGGCGCCGGGGCGGCCGGCTGGGAGGTCTCGGCTTGATCGTCTCCGGCGGCAGCCGGCCCAGATGGGCACGGCTCGTTGCTGGAGGCGCGGTCGAGTTGAGGCTGGTCGCCCACTCCGTCTTCTGGCGCCTCCATGCCATCTCCGTCCTCCGCCTCGTCTTCATCCTCGGCGCTAGAGTCGATCACCTCCGCCGAGTCCTCGCCGTAGTCCGGGTTCATCCCGAACCACTCCGGCGGTGTCTCCCCACCGTCTTCAGCCCGCTCAGGGACGAAGACGCTGGTGTCCGTGTAGTCGGCAATCGCCACCGCACGCTCGACGAGGGCGTCCTCCGTGGCCAGCAGCTCCGCCTGGGCTTCTAACCGGAACACGGCCAGCCGGTCCAGATCCAGCCCTGGATACCACGCCTTGACGAACTCCAGGGCTCGGCGAGCTCCAGCCCGAGCAGCAGAACCCTTCCAAGCCTCAAGACGGCCAGCCGCGACCTCTAGCCAGTCGGCGGTCCGGTGGGAGTCTGTGAAACCGGCATGTCCGGCCACAGAGCAGCGATCGCGTGGGCACCGACACGCTGAAGACGGCGCAGCATCCGATGGGCCGGCCGCAGACGAGCCTCAATGCTCAGGAGCTGCTCGTCAAGGGTCCGGGGGGCGTTGGCTGCGATCTCAGCGCCACCCGCCCTCCGCGCCTCGCGCTCAGCCTCGATGGCCTGATTGGCGCTGCAGGATCGGGAAGAAGTCTGCCAAGAAGAAGAAAAAGCAAGTCAGAAAAACAGGAGTCGGCTTGACCCATAGTCGGCAACCCAAAAAAAAAGTAAAAGCAAACTCACCATCGACGATATATTTGATTTCGTGGAAGCCGGAGGTCAGCAGCGCTTCCCTGTTGGTCCAGGCGGAGCGCTCGCTCTCAAATTCGGCCAAGAGAGCGGCCTCTTTCTTCTCCACCTCAGCCTGAGCCGCCTTGAGCAGCTCCCTCTCCTCCCGCCAGTTGCGTATCCAGCAGGTCGCGCTCTGCAGCGAGCTTGCCGCACTCCTCCTCTTTGGCGCACAAAGCGGTCTCGACCGTACCCAGCTGCCCCCGAAGAGCGGCGTTGGACTCTGAAGAATAAAAAGAAGAAGGACGCGAAGTCGTCAGCTAAGAAGGTCGCCAGAAGATCCGGCCCATTGCCTTGGCCGGTCGGCCCGAATCTCGGGGACTACAGCCCGCGGGTGCGCCAGTGCGCCCCTGCGAAGAAGAAAACTCACCTCGGCTCCTCGCCAAGTCAGCAGCCCGCATTCTCAGCTCCTCAACGTTGCTGTTGAAGGCAGTAGCATGGAGGTTGTGATACTCCTGCGACAAGAATTCCAGACAGAGGTAAAAAACTTGGAAGTAAGCAAATAGAGTTCCGAGCCGCCTGCTCAGCAGCCAGCCCGAAACTCGGGGACTACACCAGTGGAGTGCTGTTGGCCCCACGAGAAGAACAAGAAAAAGTTTGAAAAGAAACATACCGCACGGCGGATCGCGATACCAGGTGCGCCTTGAGAGGTTCTGGATGGCGTCGCCCTCAGCCCAGCAGCTTGGGCGTCCAGAGCGCCCGTGTTCAGCGGGCCGTGCGCCTCCTCGCACTCCACCCAACGGGCGCGGCGCTTGTCGCCGGGCGTCGAGGATGGCCGAGCTGGCGGCGCCGGTCTCAAGAGGCGCCCGCCAAGTCGCCTTCTCAAGACGGCGTCATGGCGAGGCGACTTGAAGAAGTAGCTGCGCCACGGCCTCGTCGTCGGTCGGCGGCACAGGCGGGTCCGCCGACTGCTTGCCTCGCGCGATCTCGGACTGCGGGGGAGGCGGCGGAGGTGGCGTGGCCGCGCCCGGTAGGGAGACCTCGCCGCCTTCCCTCCCTGCGACGGGGACCTCACCACCGACTCCCTCCGACTGCCCCGTGAACTCTGGCGGCGGTGGCGCAGAGCTCAACGGGGTGACGAGCGGCGCCGACTGGAGGCGTGCGGCCTCCTCGGCTCGCCTCTTAGCTGCAGCGGCGGCTTCGACCTCCTCCAGATTCTTCTGGGCGGAAGCCGCCGCCTTCTCAGTCTCCGCCTTCTCCAGACGGGCGACCTCCTCCTCGTCGCGCTTCTCCTGTGCATTCCGCTCCGTTGCCTCCCGGAGGGCGGCCGCAGGTTCAACCCGCCGACTATTGGCGGACGTCTCCACCGACCCCATGACGGAGGCGGCGGCGACCCTCTCCAAGGGAGGGAGCCACGATGAGAAAAAGACATGAGAAGACTCGGACAAGACGGACCAGAAGAAAACAAGACAGAATAAAAAATACTTACACGGAGACCAGCGGTGGCTTCTTCACTTCCTTGAGGAAGCAGTTAGCCTTCGCGACCGCCTCTTCGCGCTGAGTCGCGGCGCTCGTTCCTGAATTTCTTGGCCCGGCCGCTGGCGGTTCGGCCCGGCCCGGCGCTTCTTCGGGCCGCCACAACCACCCAAGGCGGCGGAGGAGCTCGCGCCTGGATGGCCGGCTTTCTGCTGGCGGCGGGGGACGGCTTCCTTCTCGCCGCCGTCGTCAGGCCAATCGGCGAAAGTGGCCGAAGGCCTGAAGTTGTCGGCCCCTCCTCCTCCCTCGGCGTCGGCCTCCATCGCCGCCACGCCCAAGTCGGGGTCGTCGGCGTCGCTCTCCGCCCGGTCGGGGACGAATTCACGAGCCGGCCCCGCGGCGCCGGCCGAAGGCGGCATGAGGGGATTCTGAATCGGAGAAGACCAAGGAAAATTAGAGCCGGATTCGGCTGAAGAAGGAAACAGAGAAGCAAGAGACGACTTACCAATGGCGGGGGGTTGGCGCGCGAGTATGGCTCCTTGCCGAACTGCCATTCCTCCGTGAGGCCGCAGTTCGCCAAGAAGTTAACCGTGTCCACCACCTCTGCATGGGGCATGTCTTTGGAGCACAGCCGGCTGGGGTCCCGGCGGACGCTCATCTGACAGATCAGATGAGGTCGGCCTTGAAGAGGGAGAACTCGGCGCGCCACGAAGGCGGCCAACAAGTCTGCCCCAGTCAGGCCCTCCGACTGCGTCATCACGCCTTGCCACACGGGCGGCGTTACTCGCGGAGTCGTTGTCCGGCCCTATAGGACCAGCTGGGTCGGCTCACAACTCGCCGCCCACGTAAGGCGGCAAGTTGACCCAGTCGCCCTCAGGGGCGACGTTCTTGACGTAGAAGTACGTACGCTGCCACATCTTCACCGACTTGATGAGGGGGATGGCCGGAAAAGGGTTCTCGGGCACCGGCCTCCTCATGGCAATGAACGTGCCGCACAGAGCCGGCACGCGAGCGACGTGGGTCCCGAGCTTGGCTTGGAAGAATTCCCCCCACAGCTCGATGGTGGGGAGAACGCCGAGAAAGCCCTCGCATAAGGATGCGAAGGCGGCCAGCAGCACCACCGTGTTGGGGGTGAGGTGGTGCGGCTGGAGCCCGAAGAACTCCAAGAACGCGCGGAAGAAGCCGCTCGCCGGCAGCCCTAGCCCGCGCATGAGGTGCGAGCAGAAAATGACCCGCTCGCCCTCCTCCGGCGCCGACGCGATTTCGCCCTCTGGAGCGGCGCGGGTCCGCAATAGGTGGCTGCCGGGGATGCGGCGCGTTTGACAAAGAAACTCAATGATGTCGTCGTCGATGATGGATCCGTCCCACACGCTGGAGCGCGCGGTGGGAGGCGCGGCGGCGGATGAGGAGCTCATCTCCGCGGCGCGGCGAGGTTCGGCGCAGCGGAGCGAGGAAGAAGACGAGGCAGGGAGCAAGAGGGAGCGGGGAAGAGAGGGTGCGCGTGCGTCGCCGCCCCCTCCCTCCCCCCGCCTACTTATAGGCGCCTAGGCTGCGAAGCCGAGGGGGCGGGCGTGGGATTAACTGCGCCCACGTCCCCACGCCCCCACGATTTAACCCACGACGTTACTGCGTGCAGTAACGGCGTGGGGAGCCCAACCGCCCGCACGACCGCAGCGGATCCGCTGCGCGCCGAGGCGACCGTGGGGCCCCGCCTGACGGGCCTGTCTTGTCACGCGCGTGGGCTGGCAGATCGCCTCGCGGTGGCGTCAGCGTGGCGGGCCCGCAACGGGCAGCTGCCGAAGCTTATCGAGCACGCCGCCGCCGGATCCCGCTGCGACCTTCGAAACCTTTGAAGATCAGGGCGGCCCTGCAAGGCCGACTCGGCTAATCGGCTCAAGATGGAGACGGCGGGCCGAGTCCAGATTCTTCTACCAAAGGGATGAAGCTGTCGAGGCTCCTCGACATGTTGCCCTCGGCGCCTCACCAGCTTCGGGGATTACTGTTGGAGTAATGGGCCACGGGTAGGCAATCCCGATCCCCTGGACCTTCGAACATCGCGCATCGCGCCTCAAGACCCCAAGACAAAGAGCCGCCTTTCAGAGAGTCGATGATGAGTCGCCAATCGCCTCTAGGGCGAGTCCCGAAGACGGCCTCGGGACAAGCCGACTCCAAGCCAGCGACCTCCAACGGTTGCCAGGAGTCGGCCCGCGACTCTGTCCACTCCCTGCATGAGCGACTATGAGCGGGATGGGATAAAGCCGCCTCGCGGCCGGTCCCCACCCCGCTCATAAAGGGCAGGCATGGCCACAGGGCGCCGTATCGATGGAGATCTCCGTCCGGCGCAGCACTGTAGCCACAACGGCCCTGATGTCAGCCCCGTGGGCAGATTCCTGTACCCACGATGGCATGTCCGTACGACCCGAAGATGGCGGGACCCGCCTGTCGGCGGGAGTGCAGAAGACGGCGAGAACGCCCCAAATACGGACCCGTTGGAATCGGCCTCCGGGAGTCGGCCAGCCCCTCCCGTGGGCTCCGTGCGCCATTAACCAGACAAGACAGGGAATGGCAACAGTGATCGCCCGGCCAGCGACATCTGTTGCCATGCCCTCGCCGACAAGCTCGCGTCATTAGAAGCGCGGCTACAGTAACCTGCAGCCGGCAAGAGCCGGCCGCGGCGGACGAGGGCTGTCGGCCCCATGCTGGACCGTCGGCGGGGCCCACTAGTCGGCGGGCCCTAGGAGTCGACGGAGAAGACGACGACCTAAGAGACTGACGGCTGGGACCCGCGCCCAGCCGGATTACCATTGTACCCCCGGGGGGTAGGCCTTTATAAATCCCCCGGGGCACCCATGCAAAGGGTTGGAACCTAGAAGTTTTAGACACACACACATAGAGGGAAGAGAAGAGCTAGTCGTTCCCTTCTCCTTCCTCACCCCGAACAGCTCAAGGAGCATCTTGTACTCACTTTGCCATAGTGATCATGCGGAGACCCCGTAGAGCAGCAGTAGGGGTGTTATCTCCTCGGAGAGCCCTGAAGCTGGGTAAGATTCACCGCGTGCATGTCTACGCCTCATCCCGTTTCCAGGCACCGGCGACGTTCTACTCGCCCCCTCCATGATAAGCCATCCTTTGGCATATGTTGCACCCAACCCCCGACACAAGTGCTAGTTGTTGTTTTTTCCTTGTTTTTATGTTTTACACAAAATCAATACCAAACGGATTCCAAACGGAACGTAACTTTTTGAGGATTTGACCGGAGGACACCCAAGAACCTTCGAAGGAGGCCAGAAGGGCCACGGGTGAGCCACAAGCTCACCAGGCGGGCCCTAGGAAGGGGATGCCCTATGAGCTTGTGGGCCCCTGTGGCTCCTCTAACCCTAATATCAGCTCTATTATTACACAAATATTCCCCGTATACCATACGACACACTAAAATACTTTTCCACCGCCGCAAGCTTCTGTTCTCATGAGATCCCATCTAGGGGCCTTTTTCGGCACTCCACCGGAGGGGGATTCGATCACGGAAGGCTTCTACATCAACTTTCATGCCCTTCCGATGATGTGTGAGTAGTTTACCACAGACCTACGAGTCCATAGCTAGTAGCTAGATGGCTTCTTCTTTCTCTTTGATCTTCAATACAATGTTCTCCTTGATGTTCTTGGAGATCATTTCGATGTAATCTTCTTTTCCAGTGTGTCTGTTGAGATCCGATGAATTGTTGGTTTATGATCAGATTATCTATGAATATTATTTGATTCTTCTCTAAACTCTTTTATGCCTGATTAAGATAGCTTTGTATTTCTCTCCGATCTATTGATTTGGTTTGGCCAACTAGATTGATTTTCTTGCAATGGGAGAGGTGCTTTGTAGTGGGTTCAATCTTGCGGTGTCCTCACCTAGTGACAGAAAGGGTAGCAAGGCAAGTATTTGTATTGGTGCCACTAAGGACAAAAAGATGGGGTTTATTTCATATTTATTGGATCTATCCCTCTACATCATGTCATCTTGCTTAAGGCATTACTCCGTTCGTGTTATCTTAATACACTAGATACATGTTGTATAGCAGCCGATGTGTGGAGTAATAGTAGTAAATGCAGGAAGGAGTCGGTCTACTTTTCACGGACGTGATGCCTATATTCATGATCATTGCCTTGGATATCTTCATAACTATGCGCTTTTCTATCAATTGCTCAACAGTAATTTGTTGGCCCACCATATGTTTTCTTTCAAGAGAGAAGCCTCTAGTGAAAACTATGGCCCCGGGGTCTATTTTATCATATTATTTTCAGATCTATAAAACCAAAAACACAAAAATACCTTGCTGCAATTTATTTATATTTACTTTATTTTGCACTTTTATTTATCTTTTATATCAATCCCTATCAAATCTCATCCTTGCAAGTGGCGGTGAAGGGATTGACAACCCCTTTTTCGCGTTGGGTGCAAGTATTTGTTGGTTTGTGCAGGTGCATCTATTGAGGACTTGTGTGTTCCTCCTACTGGATTGATACCTTGGTTCTTAACTGAGGAAAATACTTATCTCTACTTTGCCACATCACCCTTTCCTCTTCAAGGGAAAAACCAAAGCAAGCTCAGGAAGTAGCAGCTGAGGTGCTCGATCGTCGAGTGACTTCTGCAGTGCCTCCAGAAGAGTGCACTCAGCCAAATTGGCCCGACGGGCGGCTTCCAAGGCCTGAGCCTCAGGAGTCGCCTGATGATGGGTGTCCGGAGGGTCTTCTCATTCCTTCCTTGCACCCCCTCCCTCTCCTGCTGAGTTAGAGGTTGGGGGTAGTGCTCGTCAGCGTGACGGTCTCCCCCGCCGTCAGTGTCGACGTGCGACGAGCCGTCTTCTCCTGTGACACCACGTGCATACCCGGGTGAACTGTGCTGGGCCATCAGCACCTCCACTGCGGGATCGCTGGTCTCGCACTCGGACGTATCATCTGAGTCCTCATGAAGGAGGTGAACAAATCGGGGACGGGTTCGTCTGGCTCGATCTCCGCGATCTGTGGGGTCATGGCCTGAAGGGTCATCGTGTGCTTGATCCACCGCTGGAGCCGTGAGCACCCAGAGTGCTTGCGAAGGCGGCCAGTGGAGTGAGGAGGCACCGACTGGTACGTGGTCACGGGTTGTCAAAGAAGAATGCCAAAGGTGCTCGCGTGGAAGTGTGCTCCACCACGGATGGGCAACACCTCGATACCAGTGGGCTTCTTGAAGCCACGCCGAACAGTCCGTGAAGAAGTTGAGGACGCCGAAACGGATCTCGCCGTAGAGAGTCAGTCCGCGGCCGGAAACCATGGTGAAGGTGGGAAAATCGCAACTACGCCGGAAGTCGCTAGACGCCTACCCCATGGTGGGCGCCAACTATCGTGGATGTAAGTATGACAATGAGGTTTAGGCGTAAGAATTAGAGGGCAGAGCCTAGCTACAGCACAATTGTTACACTCGAATTTACGAGTTCAGGCCCCTCGCGGTGGAGGTAATAGCCCTACGTCTTGGTGTTCTGGAGCTGTTGATTGAGTGTATAGTTTACAGAAGACGTGAACCCTTGTTATGGAGCTGAGGTGTGGCTTATATAGTGTCCGCCAGGTCTCCTATGAATGCCGCCATAACCAAGGGTTAAAGGGAGGTTTTAAGTGTTCTAGGTAACGGGCGTATTAATTACACTTGATGAGGGTGCAGGCACGTCCTGATCATTGCGATCCTGGGGAGCCTCCTGGTCTTCAATGTCTGAGTGACGTCAGGTACTCCGAGTGAAATAAGCCGATCCATTGAACGACAAATTTTTTGAGTGGTTGTTGGCTTCCGAGTGACCTTCAGGTTGTAGTACATATGAACTCTGATCTGGCCCAGGGGACCAGTACACAGTGCATGGTGTCCGAGGGTAGGGTCTGTAGGTCAGGCCTGTTACCCTATCCCTAGTACATGTCCTCGTCAGGGGGCCTCCTAAAACAATTTCCAATTCAAGTTAAAATTTTTGACAACATAAGTAAGTAAGAAATATGATCCAAATTGAACAAAACATATAATCCACAAATCTATTATATACATGCATCACATTCATTCATCAAAACCATTCATCAACATTCATTATTCTAAATATAAACATCCACACATATAAACATCAAATATATATATATATATGTATGTATAGCAATACCTGTCGGTGTCAAAACCGGCAGATCTTGGGTAGGGGGGCCCAGGATGTGCTTCTAGGGATCAATGGTAATAGGGGACCAAGGGCCACCGTGTTTACCCAGGTTTGGGCCCTCTTAAAGGAGGTAAAAACCTACTCCTGCTTGATTATATTCAAAGGGTATCGAGATTACAAGAGTTGATCTACCTCTAGATCGTGGTGGCTAAACCCTAGATGTCTAGACTATAATTATTCTGATGACGGTAATGAGGATAGCCTCTACGAACTAATCCCTCCAATTTATATACATCGGAGGGGCCTAGGATTTGTACAAGGTCGGTTTATCACGGAACGAAACATTACACACGGACTCTAGTCTTGCCATTCACATATGGAGAAGTCCCTCCCGGACACGTGGTACGGTCTTCAGCTTGATCTTGTACGGCCCATCCAACCCGGCCCATACTCCTAGGCCGGACACCTGAGGACCCCTGAATCCAGGACTCCCTCAGTAGCCCCCGAACTTGCCTTCAATGACGTTGTAGTACGCGGATATGAGTCTCAGGCTTTGCAAGGCGGGTTCTCCACCATATTCCGGATTGACGATAATCCGGCATCGGCTTCTTTGTCCAGTCTTTATGATTCCTTCCTACCGTCGCCTCGATTTCTGAGCGAATGCGAATGGTCCATTATTTTTTTACTTTTTAACCCCCTTAATAGGCACGGGCGGTGTTCATATAACAAGGTCAAATCCCCGAACGCCATCTCACATCGAGCAAACCACGGAAAACTCAAACCATGGCTAGCGTCCCAGGCTCCTCCTCGTGTCCTCATGGCCCTCAAGAGGGGGATTGGCAAAGCTGTTCTGTATCCCATCTTCAGCTCAATCGTCTCCAGACGCAAGGATATCTTCCCCTCGCGGATCTAGTCTCCGTACAGGCGGGATTACCATCTATGGGCGACTGTGTATTGATACGTCTCCATCGTATCTGCTTTTCCAAACACTTTTGCCCTTATTTTGGACTCTAACTTGCATGATTTTTATGGAACTAACCTGGACTGACTTTGTTTTTAGCAGAATTGCCATGGTGTTATTTTTGTGCAGAAATAAAAGTCCTCGGAATTACCTGAAACTTCACGGAGAATATTTTTAGAATTAATAAAAAATATTGGCAAAAGAATAAAGACCAGGGGCCCCACACCCTGTCCACGAGGGTGGGGGTGCGCCTTCCCCTCCTGGGCGCGCCCCCTGTCTCGTGGGACCCCTGAGCCTCCACCGACCTCAAGTCCAACTCTAGATAATCGCATTCAGGGAGAAAAAATCAGAGAGAAGGATTCATCGCGTTTTATGATACGGAGCCGCCGCCAAGCCGTAAACTCTCTCGGGGGGGCTAATCTGGAGTCCGTTCGGGGCTCAAGAGAGGGGAATCCATCGTCGTCGTCATCATCAACCTTCCTCCATCACCAATTTCATGATGCTCACCGCCGTGCGTGAGTACTTCCATCGTAGGCTTGCTGGACGGTGATGAGTTTGATGAGATTTACCATGTAATCAAGTTAGTTTTGTTAGGGTTTGATCCCTAGTATCCATTATTATTCTGAGATTGATGTTGCTATGACTTTGCTATGCTTAATGCTTGTCACTAGGGCCCGAGTGCCATGATTTCAGATATGAACCTATTATGTTTTCATGAATATATGTGAGTTCTTGATCCTATATTGAAAGTCATTAGTCACCTACTATGTGTTATGATCCGGTAACCCTGAAGTGACAGTAATCGGGACCACTGCGGGTGATGACCGTAGTTTGAGGAGTTCGTGTATTCACTAAGTGTTAATGCTTTGGTCCGGTACTCTATTAAAAGGAGGCCTTAATATCCCTTAGTTTCCTACCGTTACCGTTACTTCCATACTACTTTACTACTAAAGACTTTGCTGCAGATACTAAGTTATCCAGGTGTGGTTGAATTGACAACTCAACTGCTAATACTTGAGAATATTCTTTGGCTCCCCTTGTATTGAATCAATAAATTTGGGTTGAATACTCTACCCTCGAAAACTGTTGCGATCCCCTATACTTGTGGGTTATCAAGACTATTTTCTGGCGCCGTTGCCGGGGAGCATAGCTCTATTCTTTGAGTCACTTGGGATTTATATCTGTTGGTCACTATGAAGAACATGAAAGACGCGAAAACAAAAATGTATCCCTCAACTATGAGGGGAGGTAAGGAACTGCAATATAGCTCTGCACTTGATTCACCTTCTGTTTTGAGTAAGCTTGTGACACCTAAACCTGCTTCTGCTATTAATTCTGATATGTCGCATGTTATTGATGATGCCACTTTTTCTATGCATGATAATTATGATGAAACTACTTCTATGCTTGATAATACTGAGCCACTAGGTGAATTTCTTGATGAACAACTTGCTAGGGCTAGAGAGAATGAAATTATTGAAACTGATAATATTGATGAAAGTGATGATGAAGATTCCCCCCTAGATATGAATTGCCTGTTGTGCCTTGGGGTTATGTTATGGATGAAGAAACTGCTAGAGATTTTCTTGCTTGCAATGATATATATGATCTTAAGAAATTATTAGCTAAGATGAAAGAAAAATCTTTGAATGCTAGAATGAAATATGACCTAGCTTTTGCTACTTCACCTATCTGTATTTCCGATAAGGATTATGATTTCTTTGTCGATCCTGAGATAATTACTTTGGTTGAATCTGATCCTTTTCATGCTTATGAATCTGAAACTGTTGTGGCACATCTTACTAAATTAAATGATATAGCCACCCTATTCACTCATGAGGAAAGAATTCGTTACTACTATATCCTCCTTACATTATTTCCGTTCTCATTAAAGGGTGATGCTAAAACATGGTTTAATTCTCTTAATCAAGGTTGTGTGCGTAGTCCCCAGGATATGATTTATTACTTCTTTGCTAAATATTTCCCAGCTCATTAGAAACAAGCTGCCTTAAGGGAAATATATAATTTTGTACAAACTGAAGAAGACAGTGTCCCACGGGCTTGGGGGAGGCTTCTGCAATTACTTAATGCTTTGCCTGATCATCCTCTCAAGAAAAATGAAATACTTGATATCTTTTATAATGGAGTAACCAACGCTTCCAGAGACCACCTGGATAGTTGTGCTGGTTGTGTTTTCAGGGAAAGAACAGTTGATCAAGCTGAATTGCTATTGAATAATATGTTGACTAATGAAAATAATTGGACACTTCTGAACCAACTGCTAAGCCAACTCCGAAGAAAAGGGTATTCTATTTCTCATCCACGAAGATATGCAAGAGGCAAAGAAATCTATGAAAGAAAAGGGTATTAAAGCTGGAGATGTTAATAATTTACCACCTATTGAAGAAATACATGGTCTTGATAACCCGACACAGGTAGTAAAGGTAAATTCTCTCCATAGATTTGATGAAGGTAATATTCCTTGTTATAAGTCTGCTAGCCAATGCTTAGATGAGTTTGATAACTTTATTGTTAAACAAGAAAACTTCAATGCTTATGTTGGTAGACAATTGAAACGTAATGCTGATATGATTGAACACTTGAGTGATTATATGTCTAGAGTTAAAGATAAACTTAAACTAATTAGTAAACATGCTTCTATGGTTACCAAACAAGTAGAGCAAGTGCTTAAAGCTCAAAATGATTTTATAAATGTATTAAAAAACAAGAAAAACGATAATGATGTTAGAGTTATGACTAGAGGGGGTAAAATGACTCAGGAACCTTTATATCCTGAGGGCCACCCTAAGAGAATTGAGCAAGATTCTCAAAAAACTAATGATGATGCACCTAGTCCTTCTAAGAGGAAGAAAAAAAATGTAAGGACTTTGCATGCTTCTAGTGAACCTGTTGTTGACACACTTGAGAATCCCAATGATATTTCTATTTCTGATGCTGAAACACAATCTGGTAATGAAAATGAACCTAGTGATAATATTAATGATGATGTTCATGATGATGCTTAACCTTGCAATAACAATGATGTAGAAATTGAACCTGATGTTGATCTTGATAACCCACAATCAAAGAATCAACGTTATGATAAGAGAGACTTCATTGCTAGCAAGCACGGTAAACAAAGAGAACCATGGGTTTAGAAACCCATGCCTTTTCCTCCTAAACCATCCAAGAAAAAGGATGATGAGGATTTTGAGCGCTTTGCTGAAATGATTAGACCTATCTTTTTGCGTATGCGTTTGATTGATATGCTTAAAATGAATCGTTATGCTAAGTATATGAAAGTTATTGTTACTAATAAAAGAAAGATACCGGAAGCTGAAATTTCGACCATGCTTGCTAATTATACTATTAAGGTGGAATACCAAAGAAACTTGGAGATCCAGGAGTACCAACTATACCATGCTCCATTAAAAGAAACTATGTTAAAACTGCTTTATGTGATCTTGGAGCCGGTGTTAGTGTTATGCCTCTCTCTCTTTATATCGTAGACTTGATTTGAATAAGTTGACACCTACTGAAATATCTTTGCAAATGGCCGATAAATGAACTGCTATACCTGTCGGTATTTGTGAGGATGTGCCTGTTGTGGTTGCAAACGTTACTATTTTAACGGACTTTGTTATCCTTGATATTCCCGAGGACGATAGTATGTTGATTATCCTTGGTAGACCCTTTTTGAATACTTCAGGGGCTGTTATTGATTGCAATAAAGGTAATGTCACTTTTCATGTTAATGGTAATGAGCATACGGTACACTTTCCGAGGAAACAACCTCAAGTCCACAGTATCAATTCTATTGGAAAAATTCCAACTATTACTATTGGAGGTTTTTAATTTCCTCTTCCTACTATCAAGAAGAATTATGATATTCTTATTGTTGGGGACGTGCATATCCCTGTTGAGGTAACCTAGTGATATTCAAAAATTCTCCGGTTTCATGCGATTCAGAATGAGTTTGTTAACAAGACTTGATCAACCTTGTTAATGGATTCCTTTTGATGAGCATGAGATGGATGAAGTTAGAAAGCGCAGCTTTCTGTACCCTCCTTTTACTTTCTGTTATTTAGATTAAATTAAGCAAAAATAATATTTCCTCTCTGTTTTCTGAATTATGCTTGCAATACAAAAATACCCCGAAAATAAAAGTTCTCCAAATGTCCCGAAAATGAAATATGATTTTTTGTAGAATATTTAAGAATACCTGGCACTGAGAACACTACAGAGGGGGCCACCACTTGGCCACGTGGGCACAGGGCACGCCCCCTGCCTCGTGGGCCCCACGTGGCCCCCCTCCACTTATTCCTGCACCCACACACTTCATCTTCATCCAGGAAAAATCACCACACACCTCAAACTCGTGTTCTAGCTCATTTTGCTGCGGTTTTTGATCTCCTTGCTCGAAGCTCCATTCACAAAATTGCGTTGGGGGATTGTTCTTTGGTATGTGACTCCTCCAATGGTCCAATTAGTCTTTGTTATAGTGCTTTATTCATTGCAAATTTTTGCTTCTAAGCTGACCCTGTTCTTGAGCTTGCATGTCAAATTTATTTGGTCCTAAGTAGTTCTAATGCATGATATAGTCTCTAGGAACTTGTGGGAGTAGTTGCTATCAATCTTGTTGAGTTTGGTTCAATTTTATTTTGAGTCACTAAAAATTTCAGAAATTTTCAGAAAATGATGAAGAGATTATTGAGGGGCTCTTCGAGCCGAAGCTCAGAAGATAAGAAAAGTGAAGAGAATAAGAAGCCCAACTATAATCTTCCTCGCACCGCAGAAGTTTGTCCGTGTGAATGGCCTTGTGATGAGTTCTTGAGAGCAGCCGGGATTCATGATGATTTTTATTATTTGGCTAAGAATGCGGGCCTCGTCGACTTCCTCCGTGACCAGCACGAACAGTATCTCCTACTCACTAATTTTTTGTGCAAAATTTTCATTTACATGCTAGGAGATCGCCACCTTCGGTGGATTTTTATTTATATGATGAGTTTAAGGAGATGAAACTTTATGATTTTTGTGCGGTTTGAAAGTTACCCTTTGCGGGCAGCATAGAGGAACCACATCATAATGATGTGGAAGGGTTTATTGATATGATTGTTGTAGGGGAAAGGAGGAAAGTTTTTGATGCAAGAATCACTAGCATACATTTTCCTGTTCTACGTTACTTTGCAATATTCGCTAGTAGATGCTTAATTGGTTGTGGGAATAGTGGAAACCTTAGTGCCCCTAACATTGTTATTTTGCGCCATGCCTTGTTTTGTGATACTACCTTTAGTTTAGGCGCTATTGTTGCTAAATGGTTAAATCTGATTCGTACAAAGGGTGCCGTCTTCGGAGGCATCTTTGCTTTGCGCCTTGCTGCACACTTTAACAACCTATTAGGCATTATGAGAAAGAGGAAAAGTTGTTGCCTCCTATTTTTCTAGATTATAAGAGTATGGTAGCACATGATTTTATTGTTAAAGATAAGAAGAAGATGCTTAAGTATAAATTGGTATTTGATAAAAATTATTGTGAGATTATTACCTTGCTTGCGCCCTCTTTGTTTAACATATTTTCAGGCACGTACCTCAACTTGCCGGAGACCATTTATGCATATTGGAGCCTGACACAAGTTCCAGAGCCCGAGCCCGAACCACTACTTGATCCTTACCGTCAGTCTGTTTATCAGTGGGATCCGGAAGAGCTCGCCAACCAGTGGCACCCCGAGGATCCTCCTCAGTACACTGGAGAGGACCCGTTTGATCCATGGGCATAGACCAACTTAGGCCAAAAGCCTAAGTTTGGGGGAGTACGTATTTCCCACCGACATTACATTCATGTTCACACACTCATTCTAGTTGTCGGTGCTCATACTTTTTCATTGTACTATCCATGCTAGTTTATTTTCCTTTTATTGCTTTCTTCTTGTGTGTTTGAATAACCTTGAGAAAAACCAAAAAAATTAGTTTTAGCTTTTAGTTAGTTTACTTTCCATGCTTATAGTAGTAATAATTAAAAGAAACCCCAAAAAGATTTCTCGTTCTTCTTTTGCTTGTTGGGAGCTTTCCCGTGTAAATAGTTTTATTTATTTTATTTTCTTTGGGGGTCGAGAGGAGAAGACCATAATGAAAATGTTGAGTGGCTCTCATACTCATTATTGTTGATTTAACCAGGAGCCCATATTACTTTGTCTTCTTCCTTGAATTAAATGCTTGCAGATTCCAGCTTAGTCCAATGCACGTGCACTATTATTATTATCCACACGTTCGGTCGTGCAAGTGAAGGACAATAATGACGATATATGATGGACTGATTGAGATGAGAGAAGCTGGTATGAACTCGTCCTCTCTTGTTTTTTTTAAATGTCATTAGTTCATCGTTCCTGATTCAGCCTATTATGAATGAAACATGTTTGCCATGACAACTAGAGATTATAGTTGTTTATGACATGCTTAACTAGCTAGGGGTTTATTATGGTTTACCTTGCGTGCCAACATGCTATTAAAATGGTTGTGATGTGGTATGATAGGGTGGTATCCTCCTTTGAACGATTCGAGTGGCTTGACTTGGCACATGTTCACACATGTAGTTGAAACAAAATCAACATAGCCTCCACGATATGTATGTTCATGCTGAATTATATCCTAGTCATGCTTGCACTCAGTGTCGATTAATTTTAATGCATGTTCATGACTGTTGTTGCTCTCTAGTTGGTCGCTTCCCAGTCTTTTTCTAGCCTTCACTTGTACTAAGCGGGAATACTGCTTGTGCATCTACTTCCATAAAACCCAAAGTTATTCCATATGAGTCCATAATACCTTCCTATATGCGGTATCTACCTGCCGTTCCAAGTAAATTTGTATGTGCCAAACTCTAAACCTTCAAATGAAATTCTGTTTTGTATGCTCGAATAGCTCATGTATCAACTAGGGTTGTCTGTATCTTCCATGCTAGGCGGGTTATTCTCAAGAGGAGTGGACTCCGCTCCTCACTCACGAGAAAATGGCTAGTCACCGGGATGCCCAATTCCATGCTCAAATCAAATCAAAATAATTGCAAACAAAAATCCCCCAGGATTGTTGTTAGTCGGAGGCACCCGTTGTTTCGGGCAAGCCATGGATTGATGCTTGTTGGTGGTGGGGGAGTATAAACTTTACCATTCTGCTTGGGAAACGCCTATAATGTGTGTAGCATGGAAGATATAGAGATCTCTCGGTTGTTATGTTGACAATGAAAGTATGCCACTCAAAATATTATTTATCTCTATTTCAAAATTAGAGCTCTGGCACCTCTACAAATCCCCGCTTCCCTCTGTGAAGGGCCTATCTATTTACTTTTATGTTGAGTCATCATCCTCTTATTTAAAAGCACCAGTTGGAGAGCACCGCTGTCATTTGTATCCATTACTATTAATTTATATTGAGTATGATTGGATCTCTTTTACCATGAATTCCAATGTCTAGTCAGTCCTTGATCTTCAGAGGTGCTCTACATTTATGTTTTGCGGTCTCAGAAAGGGCTAGCGAGATACCATCTTGTTATATCGTATTAGGATTGTTTTGAGAAAGTGTTGTCATCCGAGATTTATTATTATTGCTCGCTAGCTGATTATGCCATTGATATGAGTAAACATGAGACCTAAGTGTTATTGTGAATATGGTTAGTTCATAATCTTTGCTGAAAACTTGAATGTTGGCTTTACACATTTACAACAACAAGAGCAAACAGAGTTTGTAAAAGTTTTTCTTTATCACTTTCAGTTTATCAACTGAATTGCTTGAGGACAAGCAAAGGTTTAAGCTTGGGGGAGTTGATACGTCTCCATCGTAGCTACTTTTCCAAACACTTTTGCCCTTGTTTTGGACTCTAACTTGCATGATTTGAATGGAACTAACCCGGATCGACGCTGTTTTCAGAATTGCCATGGTGTTATTTTTGTGCAGAAATAAAAGTTCTCAGAATGACCTGAAACTTCACGGAGAATATTTTTGGAATTAATAAAAAATACTAGCAAAAGAATTAAGAACATGGGGCCCACACCCTGTCCATGAGGGTGGGGGCGCGCCTGCCACCCCTGGGCGCGCCCCCCTGTCTCGTGGGCCCCCTGAGCCTCCACCGACCTCAACTCCAACTCTCTCTCTCTATATATATATATTCGCGTTCGGGGAGAAAAAATCAGAGAGAAGGATTCATCGCGTTTTACAATACGGAGCCGCCGCCAAGCCCTAAACTCTCTTGGGAGGGCTGATCTGGAGTCCGTTCGGGGCTCCGAAGAGGGGAATCTGTCGCCGTCATCATCATCAACCTTCCTCCATCACCAATTTCATGATGCTCACCGCCGTGCGCAGGGATGGCAATGGGGACAATCCCCTGTGGGGATACTTACAACATACCCATCCCCATCTATTCCCTATCATCCCATCCCCATCCCCGTTTACATGACTGGGGATGAAATTTCCCCATACCCATGCCCCACTGGGGAACGCGGCCCCATTAGGGTCCCCATCCCCATAAACAAATACTCATATACATAATACGACACCCTATAATCAACATGCATAAATGGTGTTGTCCTTGTCCTGCTAATGCCTATCTAGGTCGTACTGACTTCTTGGTCATGGTGGCAACTGAGGTGAGGACGTGAGATTGGTTTAAGGTTTTTTAGAGCTTTTTTTGTTTTCGCAAGTTTGTTTGTGAATATTTTAAGGTTGACTATTGTATCACAGTTACTAACCGGGTCCCCGATGGGTATTGGGTCTGGGGAATAGGATATCGTCCCATCCCCGTTGTACCCCATGGGGAATAAATTAATTTTGTAAAAATCCCCATGGGGATGTTTTTCGCCCATCCCCACCCCCTAATAGATGAAATCCCCATGGGTTTGGCGGGTATGGGGCCCCATTGCCATCCCTAGCCGTGCGTGAGTAATTCCATCGTAGGATTGCTGGACGGTGATGGGTTGGATGAGATTTACCATGTAATCGAGTTAGTTTTGTTAGGGTTTGATCCCTAGTATTCATTATGTTCTGAGATTGATGTTGCTATGACTTTGCTATGCTTAATGCTTGTCACTAGGGCCCAAGTGCCATGATTTCAGATCTGAACCTATTATGTTTTCATGAATATATGTGAGTTGTTGATCCTATCTTGCAAGTCATTAGTCACCTACTATGTGTTATGATCCGATAACCCCGAATTGACAATAATCGGGACCACTCCCGGTGATGACCGTAGTTTGAGGAGTTCGTGTATTCACTAAGTGTTAATGCTTTGGTCCGGTACTCTATTAAAAGGATTCCTTAATATCTTTTAGTTTCCAATAGGACCCCGCTGCCATGGGAGGGTAGGACTAAAGATGTCATGCAAGTTCTTTTCCATAAACATGTATGACTATATTTAGAATACATGCCTACATTACATTGATGAACTGGAGCTAGTTCTGTGTCACCCTATGTTATAACAGTTGCATGAGGAATAGCATCCGACATAATTATCTATCATTGATCCAATGCCTACGAGCTTTTCACATATTGATCTTTGCTTAGTTACTTTTCCGTTGCCACTGTTACAATTACTACAAAAATGCTACTGTTACTTTTGCCACTGTTACTTTTGCCACTGTTACCGTTACTTCCATACTACTTTGCTACTAAATACTTTGCTGCAGATATTAAGTCTTCCTGGTGTGGTTGAATTGACAACTCAACTGCGAATACTTGAGAATATTCTTTGGCTCCCCTTGTGTCGAATCAATAAATTTGGGTTGAATACTCTACCCTCGAAAACTGTTGCGATCCCCTATACTTGTGGGTTATCATGTATTGGCAGAGAATTTCCCTAACCCCAGCCAAGAGGAGAGGGTCTGCTTCATCTCGTTCCTCACGAGGGGCGTAGGATTCCCGATCCACCCCTTCTCGAGGGGTATATTGGAATATTATGGGATCCAGCTGCACAACCTCACACCATGTTCCATTCTGCATATTTCTAGTTTTATCGCCCTCTGTGAATTATTTTTAGGACGCAAGGCTCATTTCGAACTATGGAAAAAGTTCTTTTGCCTCGTCCCCCACCACCAGGGTAGAGGGTCCATATTTGAAGTGGATGGCGCCGAAGTATGGCACTTTGCTGGGTCTGGTTACCCAGTTGGGACTCCGAAGAGGGGGCCCCAAGAATGGTCTTTGATACGTCTCCAACGTATCTATAACTTTTTATTGTTCCATGCTATATTATATTCTGTTTTTGGACATTATCGGGCTTTATTATACACTATTATATTATTTTCGGGACTAACCCATTAACCGGAGGCCCAGCCCAGAATTCCTGTTTTTTTGCCTATTTCAGAGTTTCGCAGAAAAAGAATATCAAACGGAGTCCAAACGGAATGAAACCTTCGGGAACGTGATTTTTGAAACGAACGTGATCCAGAGGACTTGGACCCTACATCAATACATCAACCAGGAGGGCATGAGTTAGGGGGGCGCGCCTACCCCCCCCCCCCAGGCGCGCCCTCCACCCTCATGGGCCCCATGTTGCTCCACCGACGTACTCCTTCCTCCTATATATACCTACGTACCCCCCAACTACCAGATACGGAGCCAAAAACCTAATTCCACCACCGCAACCTTACATGCCCATGAGATCCCATCTTGGGGCCTGTTCGAGCTCACGGAGGGGGCATCGATCACAGAGGGCTTCTACATCAACACCATAGCCTCTTCGATGATGTGTGAGTAGTTTACCTCAGACCTTCGGGTCCATAGTTATTAGCTAGATGGCTTCTTCTCTCTTTTTGGATCTCAATACAATGTTCTCCCCCTCTCTCGTGGAGATCTATTCGATGTAATCTTCTTTTGTGGTGTGTTTGTTGAGACCGATGAATTGTGGGTTTATGAGCAAGTTTATCTATGAACAATATTTGAATCTCCTCTGAATTCTTTTATGTATGATTGGGTATCTTTGCAAGTCTCTTCGAATTGTCAGTTTGGTTTGGCCTACTAGATTGATCTTTCTTGCAATGGGAGAAGTGCTTAGCTTTGGGTTCGATCTTGCGGTGTCCTTTCCCAGTGACAGTAGGGGCATCAAGGCACGTATTGTATTGTTGCCATCGAGGATAACAAGATAGGGTTTATATCATATTGCATGAGTTTATCCCTCTACATCATGTCATCTTGCTTAAAGCGTTACTCTGTTCTTTTGAACTTAATACTCTAGATGCATGCTGGATAGCGGTCGATGTGTGGAGTAATAGTAGTAGATGTAGGCAGGAGTCGGTCTACTTGTCTCGGACGTGATTCCTATATACATGATCATACCTAGATATTCTCATAACTATGCTCAATTCTATCAATTTCTCAACAGTAGTTTGTTCACCCACCGTAATACTTATGCTCTTGAGAGAAGCCACTAGTGAAACCTACGGCCCTCGGGTCTATTTTCCATCATATTAATCTTCCAACACTTAGTTATTTTTATTTCCTTTTATTTTACTTTGCATCTTTATCATAAAAATACCAAAAATATTATCTTATCATATCTATCAGATCTCACTCTCGTAAGTGACCGTGTAGGGATTGACAACCCCTTATCGCGTTGGTTGGGAGGATTTATTTGTTTGTGTAGGTGCGAGGGACTCGTGCGTGATCTCCTACTTGATTGATACCTTGGTTCTCAAAAACTGAGGGAAATACTTACGCCGCTTTACTACATCACCCTTTCCTCTTCAAGGGAAAACCAACGCAGTGCTCAAGAGGTAGCAAGAAGTATTTCTGGCGCCGTTGCCGGGGAGTCAACATACCAAGTACCCATCACAAACTTTTATGCATCGCATTACATTATTAGCCATTTGCCTCTCGTTTTCCTCTCCCCCACTTCACCCTTGCCGTTTTATTCGTCATTTCTTCGCTTTCTTCCCGTATGTCTTTTTGTTTGTGTTTCCATGTGCCTTCTATTTGCTTGCATCTTTGCTTGCTAAAAATTTATTGATATGGATCCACTTAAAGTGTTCTACTTGGATCATCTTTGATCCTTATGCGCTCGAGCTGAAACCCCAACTATCCTAGTTGATGGGAAATCTTTAGATGAGCATGCTCATTTTGTGCGTCACCGTTTGTTTGAAAAAGGGAGATTCTTATGGAATCAAATAAACAGATCGCTGTGTTATGCTTGGAATCTTTGTGAAATTTATGATTTTACTTGTTGCTCTAAGAACCCTAAAAAACACCTTCCTTACCTATGTGAGTTTAATGAAAATGAAATCTTATCTTCTTATGCAAAGTGTGTTTATAGTTACTATGATATCGAACAAGTTGAAGAATTTTTTGCTTTTAAGGGTGCTTATGAAGTTGATTCTTTGATTGAAAAGTATGATATTACTCTTTACGAATCGGAAAATTTTGACATACTTAAATATTGCTATGAAAATTATGCTCATAATGTCTATGTCAAAGAATTTATTGAGAGAATGGCCGTTGCTTTGGAAGAAAATAATGATCTGCATGAATCTATAGATAATGATGATTCCGATGATTTGATTGAAATATCCCTTGACGAACATGATGCTTGCTATTCTTGTGGCCATGATGCCAATATTTATGAAGATGAATTTGCTATAGTTCCTTATGTTAAAAATGAGATCGTTGCTATTGCACCCATGCTTGATAGTTCCTTCGATGAAAAGCATGATTGCAATGATTTTATTATAAATTCTCTTGGTGTCAATTGTGCTAATAATATGCAAAACCCTAAGCTTGGGGATGCTAGTTTTGCTATGTCCACTATTTGTTGCAATGATCATGATTGGGGTGATTTTTCTTATGATCTTGAAAATTTATTTAATCCCCATGATGAATATGAGATTGACAATATTGTTTGCAATAATATTGAAAGTGGGTTTGGAAGAGTGTCAACTTTAGATCCCACATATTTGGAGAATATTCAATCTTATCAAATTTTTGATAAAAGTGGGTTTGGAGAGGTCATGACTTTAGTTAATGTTAATCCCACTATTTCGGAAGAGTGTCAACTTTGCATGCATGTGGATCGTGTTGAAAATATTTTATATGATACCTATATTTTTGAATTTGCTTATGATCATACATGTAATTATTATGAGAGAGGAAAATATGGTTGTAGAAATTTTCATGTTACTAAATTACCTCTCGTCATGTTGAGATTCCTATCATCTCTTTCTTCTTCCTTCCATATGCTAGTTTTTGTGTAGCGACCAGACCCGAATGGATCCGATTACTTTCGTGCTCGATGTCATCCCTGGATCGATAATCTTGACACCACACAAGACTTGAAGGATTTATAGCGAGTAGCAATCACACACTTATTACATCGTTGTCCACAAGGGAACTTAATACAATAATATGGCTTAAGGCCATCTAATAATAACAATGAAGGCTTGGAAGACAAGTGAGTCCATCAACTCCATCGGCATCATGAGTATAGAACCACGACCTAACACCTTACTCGCGTCTGAAAAGTCTCTGCAACGTGAAAGTTGCAGCCCGAAAACGGGTCAAGACATGGAATATGCAGCAATGTAACACATAGAGAACAATGAAGCAACAAGCCTAAACAACATGCAAATATTGCTGGTGGTAAGGCTCTCTGATTTACATTTTTGCATAAAGCTGGTTTTTCCCTACATCAAAGGAATAATTTTATTTAACTATCATGGTGGTTGTTAAACATTGAGAATGGTTGATGACATCCTCAATCCCAATTAAGAAGTACTCATTAAAACCCAATAACTTTATTATTAGAAGTAACATGTTGAGATTCACATGATATTCAAGTACTAGATACTCAAGATGTCCATAACCGGGGACACGGCTAATCATGATTTGTTTTTACACTCTGCAGAGGTTTGCGCACTTTTCCCCACAAGACTCGATCGCCTCCGCTTGGTTCTCGCACTACATGGTGTTTGAGAAACGGATGACCGAGACATAGTCTTTCAGAAGCGCTAGCACCTTACATGTGGGTAGACCGTACCAACCTACATCCCCTACATCAGCTAGCCTACCCGTAAGAGTTCGCACAACTTAGTCAACTACGCCAGAGCCCATAATTGGCTTGTGGCTGCACACGGAAGTTTCAGTTTGAATAATCTTATGATCCCTTAGAGCACAGGTGGCGGTCCGAAGAAATACAGGCAAGTCCTGATAGAAACCAGGTGCCTCAATCCACCCAGATGTGTGTTTAGGTTGCCACCTTAGATAAACCTTAATTAACAATCTCACATCTGTCATGGATATTCACTCACCCAATCCACGTCTACTAGCATAGCATGGCATAATTAAGCAAACGTAGAAGTAACTCCCAAGGTTTCATAAGTAAAACAGGTAATAGGTACTACCTCAATCTACTTCCCATCCCACAATTTAATTAGATCCTAAACATGCAAGTGTTTGAGGGTTGATCTAATGCATAAAAACTGGGTAGTAGAAAAGGTATGATCAAGTGTTACTTGCCTTGCTGATGATTCGCGAGACCTAGAGATTCGAAGTAACAAGCGGCGCACACCGGGTGCTCTAACGCAGACAAACAACAAGCATACAATAAGTACTCATCTAATGCACGGGAAATCTCGAATAAAAGATCTAACCAGATAGTTCAACTTAAGAACCCCGTTGCAAAAGAATCGAATCAAATAAATAATCGAAAGACGTAACTCGAGATAGAACGAATCTGTTTAGCAAATCTGAAACTAAGTCAAAAATTTACATTAGCAAAACTCTGTGTAAGTAGGTTAGTCGGAACGGCGGTTTCAGAACGAAACTCCGTAGCGCTTGAATCACGATTCCGATAAACGAGCAAGAATAAAACAGATTTGAAAATCGGATCGTAAATCGAATCGACAAATAACGGATTAAATCCGATTAAAAGAAAGCGACGAGCGGATTAAATAACGGACGTTCGTTAACAGAACTAATCCAACTAACACATTCATTGAAACGAACGGTTCGGTGAACGTTCGTTAACTAAGAAAACCGAAAAATTAAAAACCATCTAGGGTTTTAAAAAAAAACCGAACATCTCGAAAAAAAAACCGGATCGGGTTTTCTTAGAGAAAACCGGATCGGGACGGGGCGGCGGCGGCTACCTCCGGTGCCACGGCGGGCTCGCGGGCTCCGGTCTTGGCGAGGGGGTCCGGGTGGGGTCGGCGGGCGGGTGGCGACGCTGGCGGGCGGCGGCGTCCTTCGGGCGGTGGCTCGGGTGAGGGCGGCGGCGGCTCGAGGTGAGGAGAGAGGGGGGCGGTATAAATAGAAGGGGGCTCAGCGCCTTGGGGAAGGGCCAGGGCGGCGACCTCGTGTCCGACCCGGACACGGGCGGCGGCGGGCGGCGTGGCGGCGGGCGCCTCCAGCGCAAGGCGAGGAGAGAGGAGGCGGTCAAGGCCGGGCCGGGCTGGCTGGGCTGGCCGGGCCTTGGCCCCAGCGCGATTTTTTTAACAAAACTAAACGGAATAAAAAATATCAAGCGAACTCCAATTTAATAAAATAAATTTTCCCGACTCCTAAAATGAGTCGAACAAAATGAACTTTAAAGCGGCAAACATGCATATTTTTTTTTAAAATGCTCATTTTTGCCTAAGCAAAATAAATCTTCCAAAACCAAATTTTTGATTTATTTATAATATTTTCATTTTTCCTAAATATTGGGAAAGTCATATTATTCCCTCTCTTAAGTTTTTATAGGAAAACTTTATGAAGATAATTAAATGAATCCAATGATCCTATTTTCAAAACTTGAGAAATCCCAAATATGAAAATAATGAAACTTCCAACTCTCTCCGAGGGTCCTTGAGTTGCGTGAAATTTTCTAGGATCGGAAAAATGCGAGAAAATATGATATGCATGATGACCAAATTTATAACATACCAATTCAAAATTTGGTATGTTACAAACCTACCCTTAAGATGAATCTCGCCCTCGAGATTCGGGTTAACTAGAAAATAGGTGAGGGTGGTCCTTGAGCAAAACTTCCTCTCCTTCCCAGGTGGCTTCATCCTCGGTGTGGTGGCTCCACTTGAACTTTGCAAAACTTGATAACCTTGCTGCGGGTAACTCTGCTGGCATAATCGAGAATCTTAACCGGTTTTTCCTCATATGTCAAGTCATCCTTCAACTGAATTGCTTCCAAAGTACCGTGTCTCTTAACGGTACCTCTGCTATCTCGGGGTGACATTTCTTCAACTGAGAAACATGGAATACATCATGAACTCCTGACAGTCCTTCTGGCAGTTCCAACTTATAAGCAACTTCTCCCATGCGTTGCAAAATCTTATACGGTCCAACGAAACGTGGTGCTAACTTTCCTTTAACTCCAAAACGCTTAACTCCTCGAAGCGGGGATACTCTGAGATATACTCTGTCTCCAACTTCATACTCAATCGCTTTTCGCTTTGAATCGGCATAGCTCTTTTATGCAGGGGGCTACCTTGAGCACATCTCGAATCAACTTAACTCTCTGTTCGCACTCCTTAATCAAATCTGGTCCAAACAAGCGGCGATCTCCGGTTTAGTCCCATAACAACGGTGTCCTGCACCTTCTTCCATACTGAGCCTCGAAAGGTGCCATCTTCAAGCTGGTTTGGTAACTGTTGTTGTAGGAAAATTCTGCATCTGACAAATTATCATCCCAATAGATCCATAATCTAGGGCACAAGCTCTCGGCATGTCCTCCAAAATCTGATTGACTCTCTCGGTGCATCCATCGGTGCGTGGGTGGAAAGTCGATCAATTCCAATCGGGTTCCCAATGTTTCGTGCAACCGGTTCCAAAATTTCGAGGTAAACCGGGTTCCTCTATACGTCGATGCTCCTCGGAACTCCGTGTAAGCACACAATTCTGGTCATGTATATCTTTGCCAACTTAGCACTTTGCTATAGGTGGTCTTCACCTTTGGAATGAAATGAGCTACCTTTGTTAAGCAGTCGACTATAACCCAAATCGAGTCATATCCTGAACGAGTCTTTGGCAATCCTGTGATAAAATCCATGCCTAGTTTATCCCACTTCCATTCGGTATCGGCAATGGTTGTAACAATCCTGGCTTCGATGTTCTGCCTTTACTTTCGACATACATCGCAAACTGCTACATACTCGCAATATCCTTCTTCATTCCGGTCCACCGAAAGTATTCTTCAAATCCAAGTACATCTTGGTATTTCCTGGGTGAATCGAATAGGGTGAATCATGAGCTTCTTGTAAAATCAGCTTCCCGATCTCTGGGTCATTGGGCACATAAACACGGTCTTCAAACCATAGGGTATCGTGCTCATCCTCACGAAATCCTTTAGCTTTTCTTTTGCTCATTTTCTCCTTTATAGAGGCAACTTCCTTATCTGCCTTTTGGGCTTCTCTGATTTTGTCCATCAACGTTGACTGAATCTCCAATGCTGCTACATAGCCTCTCGGAACTATTTCCAAACATAGCTCTCGAAGGTCCTCGGCTAACTCATTGGGTATTCCTCCCATCATTAGAGTATTGACGTGGCTCTTACGGCTCAATGTGTCAGCTACGACATTAGCCTTTCCGGGGTGATAATGCAATCTCATGTCATAATCCTTGATAAGCTCTAACCATCTCCTTTGTCTGAGATTCAATTTCCTCTGTGTGAAAATGTACTTCAAACTCTTGTGATCCGTATATACTTCACAATGATTTCCAATGAGAAAATGTCTCCACGTCTTCAAGGCATGCACAACGGCTGCTAGCTCCAAATCATGAGTGGCATAATTCAACTCATGGGGCTTAAGTTGTCGTGAAGCATACGAAACAACTCTTCCTTCCTGCATAAGCACTGCTCCAAGTCCTCGACGTGAAGCGTCGCAATACACCGCATAATCTTTAGTCTGATCTGGCAATATCAAGACTGGTGAGGTAACCAATCTTTTCTTCAACTCCTGAAAACTTGCCTCACAATCCTCAGTCCATATAAATTTGTTTTCCTTTTTCAACAATTCTATCATAGGCTTAGCAATCCTTGAGAAATTCTCAATGAATCTTGGTAGTATCCTGCGAGTCCAAGGAAACTCCGAATCTCTCAAGCTGTCGTTGGTGCTTCCCATTTGGTTCTGGTCTCAACTTGTGTGGGGTCATCTGCTATTCCTTCTCCGGATATAACATGTCCGAGAAATCCAACTTCCTTTAGCCAAAACTCACATTTGCTGAACTTGGCATACAACTGGTGTTCCCTCAGTTTCTCCAAAACCAATCGCAAATGTTCCTTATGTTCCTCTTCATTCTTCGAGAAAATCAAAATGTCATCAATGAACACCACGACGAACTTATCCCAAACTCCATAAACACTTTGTTCATCAGGTTCATGAAATAGGCTGGTGCGTTAGTCAGTCCAAATGACATAACAGTATACTCGTATAGTCCATATCTCGTGGTAAATGTTGTCTTGGGTATGTCCTGCTCCCGAATCTTCAACTGATGGTACCCTGATCGCAAGTCGATCTTGGAAAACACTTTGGCTCCTTGCAAGCGATCAAACAGATCATTTATCATAGGTAGTGGGTACTTGTTCTTGATTGTTACTTCATTCAATCCACGATAATCAACAACCATTCTCAAAGATCCATCCTTCTTCTCTACTAACAGTACTGGTGATCCCCAAGGTGAAGAACTTGGGCGTATAAAACCTTTATCCAATAGTTCCTTAATCTGCTTCTTGATTTCCGCCAAATCCTGTCTTTGGCATCCTCAGACGGTCGCTTCGATATCGGGCCTGTTCACGGCAACAGCTCGATCAAAAACTCAATGTCTCTATCCGTGGCATTCACGGCAACTCTTCCGAAATACATCGGGATAATCCTTCACCATCGGTACTTCTTCCTGCACCACTCCACGATAAGCAATTAACTTGCGCTCTTCTCGGCTCGTGCCGTGATACATACTTAATCCTTCTTCCTTCCGGTGTGGTGAGCAAAATTGACTTTGTGGTGCAATCTATGTTTCCTCCATACCTTGATAACCAATCCATACCTAATATCACATCCAATCCTTGGGATTCCGTAACTATTAGGTCCGAGGGGAAAACATAGTGTCCAATCCTTAATGGCGATCGATCACACCATTTACTAGCCATGTACTGCTCGGGTGAGGTTACTAGCATGGGTGACCTAAGGGCTTGGGTTGGTAACTTGTACTTATCCACAAATCCCCTTGATATGTATGAATGCGATGCACCAAAGTCGAAAAGAACAACTGCTGTAAATGACTTAACCAAAACTTACCGATTCTTGCATCGGGCTGATCTTCAACCTCCTCCACTTCAATGTGGTTCACATCCCCTGTTGAAAGGGTTGGGTTTCTTTCCAGAGCTTCCATTGCCATTTCCATTACGCCTTCGGGCGATCATTGGCATAATGCCCAGTCTTGCGGCACTTAAAGCAAGTAATATGACTCAGGTCTACTTTGGATGGTGTTGACGGGTTGGTGCGATTCTGTCCATTGCTTCCTCCATTTCCGTTCCCATTCTTGGTGCCATTATGGTTATGCGAATTACTTCCTCCATGGGTATCTTTGAAACTGAATTCCTGACTTAGGGGTATAACGAGGTTTCTGCTGAGCTCCGAGTTATACTTCCCTTAACCATACTTCCACTTGCGGTTCTCAATTTCTTTCTTTGCTTTCCTTCAATCATGAGGGCTCGGTCTACTAACTCCTGGTAGTTATTGAAACTGGCTACCATCAACGGCATGCTGAACTCATCATTCAGTCCTTCTAGAAACTTCTCCTGTTTAGCTGCATCGGCAAGAACATCATCTGGGCATAACGTGCTAATTTACTAAAGTCATCCACGCATCGCCAACAGTCCTTCCTCCTTGGCGTAAGTTGCGAAACTCACGCTTCTTCATGGCCATAGCTCCTGCTGAAACATGGGCGGTCTTGAAAGCTTGCTGAAATTGATCCCATGTGACAATGTCTACAGGGTAAGTGGTGTGAAATTCTCCCACCATCTTTGCTGCGGGTCCTTCAAGCTGATGTCTTTGCAAACTTCACTCTTTCTCCATCTGTGCATCCTGCAGCGGGTCAGCTCCCGCCTATCTTGCGGAGCCGGTCATCTGCTACAATTGGCTCGGTGCTCTTTGGAATACACCGCGGGTTTAGTCTAAGGAAGCGAGTCGGATGATCCGCAGTGGTGGTGGTGGTGGTGGGTTTTTTATTGTTGCCACAGTTACGCACCAATGTTTGAATCAGGGTATTCGTTCTTTGGATCAGTTGGGTGATCTCTGGCGGGAAAACAAATCCGGGTCGCGTCTCGGAGGCATCGATGGGTGTAGAAAAGATGAGAATTTAGAATAGAATGAGGTCTAAGGGGAATCACTACCCAAATGCACATGAGCAAATACATACAAAATCACTTCATTCAATCAAACAAGGGCTTACAACGATCTAACTATCGCAAAAGTGCGTGTACTATAATGTTTACATGGGGGAATACTACTAATATGTGGGGAACTTCTACTAATTTGAACCGGTGGAAGACTCCATAATGTCTGCTCCAGCTTCGTCTTCAAAGTCGGGTTCACTTGGGTCCGAATCGGTGTCGTCGATGTTGATGTAGTCGCTCGGTGTCGATGTTGATGTTGATGTAGTTCTTCAATCTCGTACTTAAGATCGTTATTGTGTCTTGCTAGAGCTACGATCTCATCCATATAGTCCTTGCGAGTTGTCTTTAGTTCTTCTTCAAGTTCGATGATCCTTCCCTTTGCATTCTGCAACTCCAACATATCATTGCACATCTGGTTCTCCTGGCGTCGAATGTGCTTTGGTTTAACTCTGGATGAACGCTGCAATGGATCTATCCTTCTTGGTGTCGACGACGACGTCCCATTTGTTATCTCGGCGTCCGCAAATCTGGTAGATAGTGTCCTTGAGGTCTTCTTGATAAACTTCTCCAATGCGTACCATGGTGGTGTGAGCTGCCATGCTCTTTCCCAGACTCCAAGTTGGTGCACTGAAAACACTATCAATAGGCTTGGTGATTGGGGCGAATGTCCTTCCTGGAACGTGAGCTTGAATCTTCCAGCGCTCCTCTTCAGGCAGAGTGGCGTTGAAAGTCCCTGTGAAGCTTGGTAGTCCAATGTTCAGGTACTTGGTAACTTCCTTCAAGTGAAATCCAAAAGGTGTGCCTTCATCTGGTTGGGTGTACTTGATCTTCACGTCCGTCATCCTAAAGAGAGTAGAAAAGATGAGGAGTTAGAAAATGGGGAGAGAGTAGTGATCTATGGCTTTAACTTAGTGGTCGTGTCCTACAGTCAGCGTGTGCTCTGATACCATTCTCTGTAGCGACCAGACCCGAATGGATCCAGTGCTCGTGCTCGATGTCATCCCCTGGATCGAATGTCTGACACCACACAAGATTTCAAGGATTTATAGCAGAGTAGCAATCACACACTTATTACATCGTTGTCCACAAGGAACTTAATACAATAATATGGCTTAAGGCCATCTAATAATAACAATGAAGGCTTGGAAGACAAGTGAGTCCATCAACTCCATCGGCATCATCGAGTATAGAACCACGACCTAACACCTTACTCGTCATGCGAAAAAGTCTCAGCGTGAAAGTTGCAGCCCAAAACGGGTCAAGACATGGAATATGCTTGGCAATGTAACACATAGAGAACAATGAAGCAACAAGCCTATACTACATGCATATATGGCTGGTGGTAAGGCTCTCTGATTTACATTTTTGCATAAAGCTGGTTTTTCCCTACATCAAAGGAATAATTTTATTTAACTATCATGGTGGTTGTTAAACATTGAGAATGGTTGATGACATCCTCAATCCCAATTAAGAAGTACTCATTAAAACCCAATAACTTTATTATTAGAAGTAATATGTTGAGAATCACATGATATTCAAGTACTAGATACTCAAGATGTCCATAACCGGGGACACGGCTAATCATGATTAGTTTTTACACTCTGCAGAGGTTTAGCACTTTTCCCCACAAGACTCGATCGCCTCCGCTTGGTTCTCGCACTACATGGTGTTTGAGAAAGCGGATGACCGAGACATAGTCTTTCGTAAGCGCTAGCACCTTACATGTGGGTAGACCGTACCAACCTACATCCCCTACATCAGCTAGCCTACCCGTAAGAGTTCGCACAACTTAGTCAACTACGCCATGAGCCCATAATTGGCTTGTGGCTGCACACGGAAGTTTCCAGTTTGAATAATCTTATGATCCCTTAGAGCACAGGTGGCGGTCCAAGAAATACAGGCAAGTCCTCGATAGAAACCAGGTGCCTCAATCCACCCAGATGTGTGTTTAGGTTGCCACCTTAGATAAACCTTAATTAACAATCTCACATCTGTCATGGATATTCACTCACCCAATCCACGTCTACTAGCATAGCATGCCATAATTAAGCAAACGAGAAGTAACTCCCAAGGTTTCATAAGTAAAACAGGTAATAGGTACTACCTCAATCTACTTCCCTTCCCACAATTTAATTAGATCCTAAACATGCAAGTGTTTGAGGGTTGATCTAATGCATAAAAACTGGGTAGTAGAAAAGGTATGATCAAGTGTTACTTGCCTTGGCCGATGATCCATGAGACCTAGAGATTCAAGTAACAAGCGGCACTCCGGTGATCTAACGCAGACAAACAACAAGCATACAATAAGTACTCATCTAATGCACGGGAAATCTCGAATAAAAGATCTAACCAGATAGTTCAACTTAAGAACCACAGTTGCAAAAGAATCGAATCAAATAAAGCATCGAAAGTCGGAACTCGAGAGAGAACGACTCGGTTTAGCAAATCTGAAACTAAGTCAAAATTTTACAGTAGCAAAACTCTGTAAGTAGGTTAGTCGAACGACGGTTTAAATACGAAACTCCGTGCACTTGAATCACACGATTCCGATAAACGAGCAAGAAATAAAACAGATTTGAAAATCGGATCGAAATCGAATCGACAAATAACGGATTAAATCCGATTAAAAGAAAACGACGAACGGATTAAATAACGGACGTTCGTTAACATAACTAATCCAACGAACACATTCATTGAAACGAACGGTTCGGTGAACGTTCGTTAACTAAGAAAACCGAAAAATTAAAAACCATCTAGGGTTTTAAAAAAAAACCGAACATCTCGAAAAAAAACCGGATCGGGTTTTCTTAGAGAAAACCGGATCGGGACGGGCGGCGCGGCTACCTCCGGTGCCGCGGGCTCAGCGGGCTCCGGTCTGGCGAGGTGTCCGCGGGTCGGGCGGGTCGGCGGGTGGCGGCCTTGGGCGGCGGCGGCGACGGCGGCGGCGGCTCGGGTGAGGGCGGCGGCGGCGGCTCGAGGTGAGGAGAGAGGGGGGCGGTATAAATAGAAGGGGGCTCAGCGCCTTGGGAAGGGGCCAGGGCGGCGACCTCGTGTCCCGACCAGGACACGGGCGGCGGCGCGGCGGCGTGGCGGCGGGCGCCTGCAAGGCGTGGCGGCGAGGGAGAGAGGAGGCGGCCAGTATGCTGGGCCTTGGCCCAGAGGGGGGGGCGCGCGATTTTTTTTTAACAAAACTAAACGGAATAAAAAAAATATCAAACGAACTCCGAATTTAATAAAATAAATTTTCCCCGACTCCTAAAAATGAGTCGAACAAAATGAACTTTAAAACGGCAAACATGCATATATTTTTTTTAAATGCTCATTTTTGCCTAAGCAAAATAAATCTTCCAAAACCAAATTTTTGATTTATTTATAATATCTTCATTTTTCCTAAATATTGGGAAAGTCATATTATTCCCTCTCTTAAGTTTTTATAGGAAAACTTTATGAAGATAATTAAATAAATCCAATGATCCTATTTTCAAAACTTGAGAAATCCAAAATATGAAAATAATGAAACTTCCAACTCTCTCCGAGGGTCCTTGAGTTGCGTGAAATTTTCTAGGATCGGAAAAATGCGAGAAAATATGATATGTATGATGACCTAATGTATAACATACCAAATTGAAAATTTGGGATGTTACATTTTGCTTGCCTTGATAAATTGTTTTCTTATAAAATGCCTATGAATAGGAAGTATGTTATACTTAGATGTGTTTGTCACATGCTATTTGATGCTCTCTTTGTTCTTAAATTCTTGTTTCTCATGCGAGCATCATTAAAATTATCAATGCCCAGCTAGGGGCATTAAACGATAGCGCTTGTTGGGAGGCAACCCAATTTTATTTTATTTTGTTTTTTGCTTTTTGCTTCTATTTATGAATAAATCTTTGATCTATCCTTTGGTTAGATTTGTTTTTTATGTTTTAATTAGTGTTTGTGCCAAGTTAAACCTATAGGATCTTCTTGGATGATAGTTATTTGATCTTGCTGAAAATTCCAGAAACTTTCTGTTCACGAAAACAATTGTTCAAATTCACCAGAACGTGATAAATTATTGATTCCAATTGCTGCTGATCAATGAAGAAATTGTCTAGGTCTTCCTATTTTGGTAGATGTTTTAGAGTTCCATAAGTTTGCGTTAGTTACAGATTACTACGGACTGTTCTGTTTTTGACAGATTCTGTTTTTTGTGTGTTGTTTGCTTATTTTGATGAATCTATGGCTAGTAAAATAGTTTATAAACCATGGAGAAGTTGGAATATATTAGGTTTAACACCAATATAAATAAAGAATGAGTTCACTACATTACCTTGAAGTGGTCTTTTGTTTTCTTTCGCTAACGGAGCTCACGAGATTTTCTGCTGAGTTTTGTGTTGTGAAGTTTTTAAGTTTTGGGTGAAAGATTTGATGGATTATGGAACAAGGAGTGGCAATATCCTAAGCTTGGGGATGCCCATGGCACCCCAATATAATCTAAGGACACCTAAAAGCCAAAGCTTGGGGATGCCCCGGAAGGCATCCCCTCTTTCGTCTACTTCCATCGGTAACTTTACTTGGAGCTATATTTTTATTCACCACATGATATGTGTTTTGCTTGGAGCTTCCTGTATTATTTGAGTCTTTATTTGTTAGTTTACCACAATCATCCTTGCTGTACACACCTTCTGAGAGAGCCACACTTGATTCGGAATTTATTAGAATACTCTATGTGCTTCGCTTATATTTTTTGAGCTATATAGTTTTGCTCTAGTGCTTCACTTATATCTTTTAGAGCACGATGGTGGATTTGTTTTATAGAAACTATTGATCTCTCATGCTTCACTTATATTATTTTGAGGATCTTAAAATAGCATGGCAATTTGCTTTAATTAATATCATGAGAAATTTGATGCTTGATAATTGTTTTGAGATATAAAGGTGGTAATATCATAGTTGTGCTAGTTGAGTAATTGTGGAATTGAAAAGTACATGTGTTGGAGTTTGTGATTCCCGTAGCATGCACGTATGGTGAACCGTTATGTAACGAAGTCGGAGCATGAGGTATTTGTTGATTTTCTTCCTTTGTGTGGCGGCCGGGATCGCGCGATGGTTAACTCCTACCAACCCTTCCCCTAGGAGCATGTGTAGTAGTACTTTGCTTTGAGGGCTAATAAATTTTTGCAATAAGTATATGAGTTCTTTATGACTAATGTGAGTCCATGGATTATACACACACTTACCTTTCCGCAATTTTCTAGCCTCTTCGGTACCGTGCATTTCCCTTTCTCACCTTGAGAGTTGGTGCAAACTTCGTCGGTGCATCCAAACCCCGTGATATGATACGCTCTATCACACATAAACCTCCTTATATCTTCCTCAAAATAGGCACCATACCTACCTATCATGGCATTTCCATAGCCATTCCGAGATATATTGCCATGCAACTTTCCACCGTTTCGTTTATCATGACACGCTCCATTATTGTCATATTGCTTTGCATGATCATGTAGTTGACATTGTATTTGTGGCAAAGCCACCGTTCATAATTCTTTTCATACATGTCGCTCTTGATTCATTGTATATCCCGGTACACCGCCGGAGGCAATCATATAGAGTCATATTTTGTTCTAAGTATTGAGTTGTAATTCATGAGTTGTAAGTAAATAAAAGTGTGATGATCATCATTATTAGAGCATTGTCCCAAGTGAGAAAAGGATGATGGAGACTATGATTCCCCCACAAGTCGGGATGAGACTCCAGACTAAATAAAAAAGGAGAAGAGGCCATAAAAAAAGAGATAAGGCCCAAATAAAAAAATGAGAGAAAAAGAGAGAATGGACAATGTTACTATCCTTTTACCACACTTGTGCTTCAAAGTAGCACCGTGATCTTCATAATAGAGAGTCTCTCATTTTGTCACTTTCATATACTAGTGGGAAATTCCATTATAGAACTTGGCTTGTATATTCCAATGATGGGATTCCTCAAATGCCCGAGGTCTTCGTGAGCAAGAAAGTTGGATGCACACCCACTTAGTTTCTTTTTGAGCTTTCATACACTTATAGCTCTAGTGCATCCGTTGCATGGCAGTCCCTACTCCTCGCATTACCATCAATTGATGGGCATCTCCATAGCCCGTTGATTAGCCTCGTTGATGTGAGACTTTCTCCTTTTTTGTCTTCCCAAATAACCCCTACCACTATACCTTATTCCAACATAGTGCTATATCCATGGCTTGCGCTCATGTATTGCGTAAGGGTTGAAAAGGCTGAAGCGCGTTAAAAGTATGAACCAATTTCTTGGCTAAAACCGGGGTCGTACATGATATGAATATTTTGTGTAGGGAAGATGGAGCATACCCAGACTATATGATTTTGTAGGGATAACTTGCCTTGGCTATGTTATTTTGATAAGACATAATTTCTTAGTTAGTGTCGGGGGGGGAAGATGCTGATCGTGCCCCGCGAGCACCTACGGGACCTGGGTCCCTTCGTGGTTCGGAGGGGGGCGGAGACCGCACAAAGAGCGGGTCGAGGCGATACGCATGAGAGGGTTTTTACCCAGCTTTGGAGCTCTCCGGAGAGATAATACTCCTACTGCTGCTTTGTGGATTATCTTGTGTTCTTGCTAGGGAGCAATGCTGGCTACAAGACCTAACTAGAGTGTGAAGAACTAAGCTGGGGCTAGCTCGAAACCCAAATTAATCGAACCTAACCGAACCGAACCCCTCTCGTTGCCCGGCCCTCCTTTTATAGGCTCAAGGGGTTACCACATATGGCAAGTAGACAAGGTTACAATGGTAATAACCTAGGTTGGTACACCGCTATGTACAGTGTACAGTAACCTATACCTAACTCTGACGGCAAGGGACAAGAGTCATCAATGCCCGTCTCGGTCGCCCGAACAGTGCAACAGGGACCGTTAAGTGCGCCTCAGTCCGCCACGATAGTGGCTTGTCAGCGCTGTTTGTCGCTACTCCCCGCTGGCTGCACAGCCTACCGACACGCGTACTTGGGGGAACCCCGTGGTGACACGTTGGCGGGTGAGCTGGAGCGGAGATGAAGAGATGTCGCCCGCCCCGGCAAGCGCCTTGCCACGGCGGGAATCTTGTCGCGCTTGGGGTTTTAGCGGCCGCCAAGCCTTCCCGGCAAGCTCCTCTTGTCAGGGCCTTGTCTCCTTCGCGCCCTGAGTGGCCTTCCCGGCAAGCTCCTCTTGCCGGGGTCTTGGTTGCTTTGCTCTTGAATGGCTCCAAGGGAGCTGCTGAGGGTCTTGGCGGCCAACAGGCCGGCCCGGCCTTGGGGCGCCGCGACTGTCCATGCACGAGTTCGGGGTACTAGGGTACCCCTACTCTAGTACACCGACAGGAGCCCCCGGGCCTGGGCCACACACGGCGCCAAGCTCTGTTGGGCCAGGCCCAAAACAGTGCACGGGCGCGCGTGGTCTTGATTACGCCGTTACTTGCCTTGGACCCACCACGTCTCCCACGAACGGCACGTGTAGGACGTGGCGTCGTGGGGGAGATCGTGGGGCTTCCTTTAATGGGAAAAATCGGAACGCCCGTCCCCTCTCCCTTTATAAGCGGGGAAACCGGGGCAGGACGCCCACTTGCCCTCGCTGTCACATTGAAAAACCCCCGTCACTTTCCCCTTCCTTCTCGAGCCCACAGAGAGCGACGCTCCGCCCCCTCCACTGCCACCGGTGCCACCCACGCCGTCGGCTTCCTCCACCGCGAGTCCCGATGGCTCCGAAGGCCGATAAGGGCAAGGGCGTGAAATCCGCCGAGGCGCAGCGGCTCGCGGCGCTGCGGAAAGAGCGGGCCCTCTTCGACCCCCTGCTCAACAGGAAGGAGCTGGTGGATGGGTACTACCTCTTCTGGTCGACGGTGACCCGGGCGCATCCGCGCACGAGGGTCATCTCCGCCGCCACATCTGCCAAGGTCTCCTTCGGGTACCCCTTCTTCGCGATTTTCTTCTGGTGCAGGCTCTGCCCGCCCTTTTCTGAATTTTTCTGTGATGTCATGAACACCTATGGCCTCCGCCTTCTTGACTTCACCCCCAACGCCGTTCTCACCTTGGCTGTTTTCGCGCACCTTTGCGAGAACTTTGTCGGGGTCCACCCAAACGTCGCACTCTTCCGCCATTACTTCTCACCCCGCGTAGAGAGAGGAGAGCCACTTGCCGGAGGAATTGCATGGACCTCTAGGATCGGCAAGAAGGAAGCATATCTTGACGGAGAGTTGCGCAGCAAGTGGGAGGAGTGGAGGGCCCGGTCTTTGATCTTGGAGGAGGAGCCCAGCCTTTTACCGCCTCGCCAAGACCCCCATAGTTCGTGGCAGCGATTGGAGCAACTTGGCGCCGGAGGACGACAAGTTGAAGATTGCCACGACTAGGATTTTCCGCCTCCGGCAAGCAGGGCTCACCGTGGGGGCAGTTGGCGCGGACTTCCTTCGCCGCCGCATTGCACCCTTGCAGGAGAAAGGGAGGCCTGCTTGGGAATTCCAGAACGCGGCGGATATCATGAGGCTGCGTCCAGGCCTAAATTGGAACTTCACCACCCTGGAGCTTGACGGCATGCTGCGGGAGCTGTTCAAGCCTGAGCCGGACAACCCTGGATGGTGCATGTTGCCGAGGGGAGTTGTGCCCTTGTGCAACAACTCGGCGCTTGATCGCATCCAGCGATAATGCCGTTGCCAGCGATTCCCATGGGATCGCTCCAACTTGGCAGGAACCCGCCGACGACATAGTGCAGCAGTTCTTCGACGACTTGTCTCAAGTGGCGGTTCGCGCCCGGCGAAGAGGTGGCTCACCCGCGACACCATCGCTTTCGTGAAATGGCGCGACGCCACAAGGGGTGGAGGAGGCTGCAGAAGCCGCTACCGCCGCCGGCGCGTTTGGGTTCACCGTCGAGGAGGCGGAGATGGCCGAGGCGGCAAGCCTTGCCGACCAGGAAGAGTTCATCGGTGGGGAGGAGCAGCCCGAGCTTGACAACGACCCGAGTGAGCCTGCCGGGGGCGCTTCTCCTCCGCCGCCAAGTAGCTTGCCGCAGGAGGAGCTTGCTGTCCCGCCAAGGAGACGTCTCCGGAAGACCGGAGAAGTGTCGGGGGAGCATCCAGTCCAACAGCCGCCTCGCCGCCCGACGCGCTCCACCGCGGCAAGCACTGTTGCCGCGGGGGCGCCTCGTTCCGCCATGGCGACGGGCGCAGGGCCTTCTGGAGCCGCGGCCCCTGCACCCGCCAAGCGTCAGAGGGAGTCTTCTCCCCCAATCCGTCGTGCCGGAGCAGAATTTGATCTCTCCGCCCTCAGCTCCGAAGAAGAAGAGGAAGAGTAAGATCTCATCGCTGCTATTTGTAATCTCCCAATTTATTGCTTTATCTTGTATCTGACTGGTGCCACTCTGAACTTTCTTTTTCAGGACCTTGGTTCAGAGAGCGTCGAAGAGGGCCAAGACGCCGGTTGTTGTCGTCCCAGACGACTCCCATGTAGCAACAGGGGGCACGTCCGGGACTCCTTCACCGGACCCGGCAACCCTTCAACAGAGCAGCCCCCAGCACAGCCCCCAGCGTAAGTATCCGGTATGCTTCCCGTGGTTAGGCGCGCTTGGATGCTTTTCTGTTTACTGGTATCTGGTTTGTTGGATTTCGCAGGAGCAGAGCAGCCACCCCATGGAGCGCCGGAGGCTACCCCTGAGGTTCAGCCTCATCAGGAGGCCCCGGAGGTCACCCCCGAGGTCCCGCTTGCTTCAACTACGCCACCAAGGGAGAATTCTCCGCCAAGGGAGCACTCTCCGACAAGGGAGGCTTCTCCACCATGGGGAGCTTCTCCGACAAGGGCTGGCGCCGACGACCCCCCGATGGTGGAGACCGCGGCCACAGGCCCCACCACCGGTAATCTTCTTGTTTGATAGCTTCCCTTGGGTTCTGCTTTTCTGTTTCTCTCTTTCGAACATCTGTCTGATCTGTGCTTCCTCCTCCTGACCATCAGATCTATCTGCTGGAGACCCGATGGAAACCGAGGCCGCCGGCGAGGGAAACGCCGGTGGCGACAGTGTTGACGCCGCCAACGTGGAGGAGGAGGAAGCTGGTGCTGACAAGCCCGCCGGCGAGGAGGCTGCTGAGGCCACTGGTGCTGGGGCTGGGGAGGAGCCCGGCGATCGCACTGACGGCCCGGAGGCCGCAGGAGCGCCAGGCGCTGCACCGACCGCCGATCCCCCCGCCACCGATGCCGCGCCAGACTCCGAGGAGCCCTAGTCCGGCGCCTACCTGAAAGCCGTTGAGGGTGTCTTCATCAAGCTCCCGTGGGCATCGAGCTCCAGGGCGCCGGCCGAGGGGGAGACCTTCGATGCGGAGCTGCTTGCCTCCGCCGGGCTGTCACTGGTTGATGCCCCGGCAGCAGTGTGGTGAACCTGAGGAGGAGCAGCTCAGAGGTCATTGCCGCTCTACCGCGCCTCGGCAAGCCAAACTGGAGTCTGTGGAGGCGCTTGTCGCGAGGGGGCTGACTTGGAGAAAGCGTATGGAAGAGCTCCAACGCCAACAAAGAGACTCTCCGGGACATAGCAGAGGCTCGAGAGCAGCTTGCCGAGGAGCGCACGGCCTTTATCTTGGAGAAGGGCGAGGTTGAGGAGCAGAGGCTTGCCGTGAGAAGCTCTTCGCCGAGAAGGTGAGCTGGCGCAGCGGAAGATCAACCTCGACAGCTTTGAGGAAGATCTCGCCGCGCGCGAGCAAACGATTGGCGGGCCACTCCAAGAGGCAAAAGATGCCGCCGCGGCTGCCGAGGCCGCCAAGAGAGATCTGGAGACGAGGGTGGCTCAGCTGGAGTCCACTCTCCAGAAGAGTGCCGAGGAGGTCGCCGGGCTGAAGCGCGAGCGTGAGAAGGACGCTTACACCCTCGGCGAGCTGCAAGGCCGTTTGGCTGAAAGGATCAAGGAAATCGATGCCGCCAAGGTCGTCAAGGCGGATCTGGAGCTGAAGTTGACCACCTTGTCGGAGACGTTGAACGGCACCAGGGACCGGGAAACGGGCCTACTGGAGAAAATCAAGGCCACCGAGGAGTTGCTGTCGAATGCTGTGACCGCCCAAAATGATCTTCGGGACAGCATAATGCATTGGACAGAAGGTCTCGTGGACACCGCCGACATCCATAATGAGCTGATAGAGTTGGGGATGACAGATCTTGGATATTCCACCGACGAGAACCTCCAACCCAGCGTCAAGCTCAGTCTATTCTTCAAAGGCGTGTTGGCGGGCATCCGGCGGCTCCGGGATGAGGTTCCGAAGCAACTGGCGGAGGAATCACGCCAAGTCTGTGCCCAGGCTCTCCAGAAGGTGTTGATGAAGGTGGCCTTCCGCAACCCAGGCGTCGAGTTCTCCAAGGCCCTCAAGTGCCTGCCTTCATCCGCCGATGTTGAAGCGCTCAAGACCCTTGTCGCACCCATTGTGGACAGGGTGAGCGGAGTTAAGAGGCTCGAGGGCGACCGCGTGGATTAGGCCGCCAAGTCTATCTTTTTCTTGTCGTTGTAGATCATGTTTAGGCGAAAAATCTATTAGATCTGCGACAAGTCATTATGTAATATACACTATCTTAGGCAATCGAATGCAACGTTATTTCCTTTGCTCGATTTTTTCCCTTGTATGTTACTGCCCTACGCTTTTAGGGAAACTTGCCGGTGCAGGCACCCTTGCCGCGAGCGCCCAGTGCGGAACTTCAGCAGCCTGCTGGTGGGGTCGCTACCGACAAGCAACCTCGTCGCGGACTAGTCGCAGCTCACTTAAATTGTTGAGCGGACTCGAAACAAAATAAGGGTGCGACCAGTACGATTTGGTTCCTCCGCGCACATGTTTTCCATACAAAGTACTTATCGTTCGAGGAAGATAACTCAAAAATTTAAAACTGGTCGCTTAAACTTAGCAACTTAGCTTTTTCTGTTGTCCATTTTCCGGCAAGGCGATGGTTCCTCGAGCGACGCTTGTCGGCCCACATCATTATCGACGCTTGTCGGCCCACATCATTATCTCCTCCTCTCCTCCCCCCCGGTTAACTTGTGGGTGGATGAACCTTCTTCTTGTATGAGAAGAAAGAAGAGAAAAAGAAAGTTGTGAAGCCTAGTGGCTCATTATCGCTTACCAGGTGTGGGTGCTGCACAAAGTTGTTAGTAAACACATGCATATATGATTATGAAAGCATGTATTAACAAAAATGTGCGCAACCATAGGCTTTATCGATGCATCGGGTCTGCTACCGCTTTGTACAAAGGATTACATGCAACAGCGGCAAGACTTGTACAAAAGGGTGGTTGCCTTAACGGATTCCTAACTGCGCCTCATGGGTAAAACTTTCTACGAAGATGCTCTATGTTCCAGGAATTGCTCACCGAAAGCCGCCTTCGGTCTCAAGGCGGACAGCGCCGGGCCTAGTGACTCATTTTACCCGATAAGGGCCTTCCCACTTCAAGGCGTCGACTTGTTGGAATTCTTGGCGGATTGAACGCTACCAAGAACAAGGTCGCCTTCCTCGAAGCTTCCGGCATTAACTTTGCGGCTATGGTAGCGACGCAAAGCTTGTCAGTAACGCAGTAGCTCAGACAAAGCACGAAGACGATCTTCCTCGAGGAGCAGCTCGTCATCTTGTCGCAGCTGCTCTTGCTCAAGCTCATCATAAGCGAGTACTCGAGGTGACCCGTATACGAGTTCCGTGGGGAGAACTGCCTCTGCTCCGTAGACTAGAGCAAAGGGTGTCCGCCGCTGGCTCGATTTGGCGTCGTTCTGATCGACCAAAGAACCACTGGCAGCTGCTTGATCCAGTTCCTTCCGCACTTGTGTAGCCTGTCGAAAGTTCTGGTCTTGAGTCCTCGCAGCACTTCAGCGTTCGTCCTCTCTGCTTGACCGTTGCTTCTCGGATGAGCAACGAAAGCAAAGCAGATCTTGGCGCCAAGATCTTGGGCGTACTGCATGAAGGTGCGACTACGAACTGGTGCCGTTGTCGGTGATGATCCGATTAGGGATCCCAAAAGCGCAAACAATTGACTGAAAGAACTTGACGGCCGATCGCGGCGGTCACCTTCCTCACCGGGTTCCACTTCCGCCACTTTGTGAACTTGTCGATTGCGACGTACAAGTATCGAAGCCCCCGGCTCGGGGAAGGGGCCGAGGATGTCGAGCCCCTGCATCGAGAAGGGCCAGGATAAAGGGATCGTCTGGAGAGCTTGAGCTGGCTGGTGTATCTGTCTTGAATGGAACTGGCACGCTTCACACTTGGTTACTTGTGCAGTTGCATCCTGGAGGGCTTCTGGCCAGAAGAAACCTTGTCGGAAAGCTTTGCCGGCAAGTGCTCTTGCGCCAATGTGGTGACCACATATGCCTCCGTGTATCTCCGCCAACAGCTTCGCCCATCTTCCCGCAAATACACTTCAATTTCACTCCGTTGAGTCTTCTTACATGTGATGTTGTCAACAAACTGGTACATACTTGACTGCCGGGCTACTTTTTCCGCTTCTTCTTGCTCTTCGGAAGTTCTCCTTTCTGAAGGAAATGGACGATCTGCTGTGCCCATGTTGGAGCCTGTGGCTCGACAACAAGGACTAAAGGCTCATTTGTCACTGTGGGACCATCAGCTTCTACGGCAAGGACCCGCTAGTCCGCCGGAGCTCGATGATCCCCGTCAAGCTTGCCGGAGCTAAGCTTGTCGGGAGCGTTTGCTTCAACGATACAAACTGCGTGGTTTGTCGAGCAGCATCGCTCCTCGCTGATATTTGCATTGGTTCTAGGGACCTTCTTGGCGGCGGCTTCGGAGAGCTCTGCCGGAAAGTAGTTGCCAGAAACCAATTTTCTCTTCTTGCTCTGCCCTGTTGATGGTGTCACGGTTGGCTGAGTCAGCTTGAGCACAAAAATTCCTGGTTCCACAGGTAACTTAAGTGCGGCACATTTGGAGAGGCCATCAGCTATATCATTCTGCGCTCTTGGAACGTGTTCCATTTGCAGGCCTTCAAAGTGCTCTTCCAGCTTCCTCACTTCATCGACGTATGCTTCCATCAACGGACTCTGGTAATCTTTATTTACTTGGCGGACGACCAGTTGTGAGTCTCCCCTTACAATGAGCTTCTTAATCCCAAGGTCCACAGCAATCCTGAGACCGGCAAGCAATCCTTCATACTCTGCGGTATTGTTCGTTGCTTGTTCCTTGGGAAAGTGCATCTGGACTATGTATTTGAGGTGCTCTCCGTGGGTGCGATAAGCGACGCCGCACCGGGCGCTTGCAGCGAGAAGGCACCGCCAAAGTACATCAGCCACTCTTTATTTGCCTCCTTGGACGGGATGCTCGTCTCGGAATCTCTTCATCCTGTGTTGGCGCCCACTCGCTATGAATTCTGCCAATGCCCTGCCTCAGATAGTGGAAGTGCTTTCGAACTTAAGACCAAAGCTTGACAATTCCAGTGCCCACTCGACAATCCTGCCTGTTGCTTCTGGGTTTTGCAAAATCCTCTTCAGCGGAAAGCGAGTGACAACTGTTATCTCATGTGCTTGGAAGTAATGGCGCAGCTCTCTTGAGGCCATGAGCAGGCCGAAAAGCAGCTTCTGCACACCAGAGTACCTTGATCTAGCCCCCTGCAGAAGGGAACTAACAAAGTAGACTGGGTGCTGCACCATCTTCTTCCGTATCTTGTCGCAACCCTGCGCTGATCCGTCGTTGTCGGGACCGGAGCTTGACGGCGAAACCCCCTGCTTGTCGCTGGACGCACCTGCCTCGGTTGCCGGCTCATCATCCGCCTCCCTCTCCGCTACTAACGCAGCACTAACCACTTGATTTGTCGCCGCTATATACAGCAGCAACTTCTCTTGCGGTTTAGGTGCGACAAGTATTGGAGTGGAGGACAGTATCCCTTCAAGTCTCTGCAGCGCAGCCTCCGCTTCGAGTCCATTTCATTGGACCTGCCTTTTCAAAATCTTGAAAACGGCGGTATGCGCCAGCAGACTTAGAGATGAACTCGCCGAGAGCAGCCACGCAACCGCAAGTTTCCTGACATCCTTGACGCGTTTTGGTGCTTCGATCTGCTCGATGGCCTTGATCTTGTCGGGATTGGCTTCAATTCCTCGCTGAGATACAAAGAACCCGAGAAGCTTGCTGGAAGGGACTCCAAACACGCACTTCTCGGGGTTGAGCTTGAGGTTGATCTTGCGCAGGTTTGCAAACGTCTGATCCAAATCCTGAATCAGAGTCGCTCTGTCCTTGCTCTTGACCACTATGTCATCCATGTAGGCTTCTACATTTCGTATCTCGTGGTCCAAAAGCATCATGGACTACCCTTGCAAAGGTTGAACCAGCAATCTTCAAACCGAAGGCATCCGTATAAAGCAAGACGTGCCACATGGTGTGATGAATGCGGTTTTCTCTTCATCCTCTTCGCCATGAAGATCTGATGATATCCTCGAATATGCATCAAGAAACGAAAGCAGATCGCACCCACCGTGGAGTCAATAGGTGGTCGATACGCGGCAAGGGAAATGGGTCCTTGGGACAAGCTTTATTAACATCCATGAAGTCAATACAAAGTCTCCATTTCCCATTAGCCTTGCGCACCACTACCGGATTGGCCAACCACGTGGGGTGGAGGACTCCTCTGACAATCCCTCCTGCTTCCAATTTCTTGATCTCTTCTGCTATGAATTCTTGGCGCTCCAATTTGCGTGAGGACAGACAGCTAGGTGGTGCTCAATTACTTTCCTGGGAACACCGGGATATCGATGGTTGCCATGCAAACACATCGACATTCGCCCGCAGAAAGCAACGAGCTCGCCTTCCTATTTAGGATCAAGCGTGGCACCGATGGTGTAGGTACCACCAAAGGCCGTCCTCCTTGGCGGGCACCTTCTTGGTCTTTGGCGGGGCTGCCATTGTCTTGTTGCACTTGCCGGTGGAGCTCGATGGTGCGTCCTCGACGGTAGCGCAGCACTCCGAAGAGGTGCGCTTGCCGGAGTGGCCAACAGAGCTCTTGCCGGACCTGGTGGTCTTCTTCTTCGCCTCGGGAGCTTCCGCGGTAAGTGGTTTGCTATCTGTCGTGGCTGCTGCATCCCGGTAAATCTTGTCGGCGCAGATAAGTGCATCCTTCTTGTCGCCGTGGACAAAAATGACACTTATCGGGCCGGGCATCTTGAGTAGGTTGTATGCGTAGTGAGAGGCGGCCATGAACTTGGCGAGTGCCGGACGGCCAAGTATGCTACTGTAGGGCAATGGGAAATCGGCGACGTCGAATGTGACCCTCTTAGTTCTGAAGTTGAGCTCACTGCCGAAGGTTACCGGCAACGTGATCTTCCCCTTGGGCTTGCTCCTTCCTGGGTTGATTCCTTGGAAAGTACCAGTTTCTTCGAGCTCATTGTCGTGGATTTGAAGTTTCGGAGCACCGTGGAGGAGATCAAATTCAGGCCGGCCCGCCCGTCAACCAAGCATCTTTGTGACCTTGAGGTTGCGGATGGTTGGTGAGACCAACATCGGCAAACACCGACCGCAGTGATGCGATCAGGGTGATCCTCAATGTCAAAGATGATGGGCGGTCGACCACTTCGTAGGTTTGCGTGACTCTATGGATGGTTCTGCTGCATTGACCTCACGCATCCATTGCTTGAGTTGGCGGTGCGAGGTATGCAAAGACGCACCACCGTCGACGCAAAGGACCTCTGTTGCCTTTTGAAACTCATGCTCATCAGCTTCATCGTCTTCATACTCCTCGTCATCTTCATCTTCATCTTCTTCCGGTCGCGCCACGGGAGGTCTGTCTCCTTGCCGCTGCTTGGCCTTGCCACAAGGCCCTCCCCGACCAGGTCTCTTCTTACTTGCTGCACCTGCACCTTCTTGGGCTTTCTCCTTGTCCCGCCGTCAGATTCAGCTTTCAGAGGCTCAACAAGCTGCTCGACTTTCTTGCAGCTCTGGAGTTCATGGCCCTTAGCACGGTGAATTTTACAGTACTGCTTGTTGGAGCTGCCAGGCTTGTCGGCGGCCGCCACAGCTTGGCGGTCGGCATCAGCGGCAACCTCCTTGCCGGAGCCACCGGCCTTAGCTTGGTTGGCGGTACGATCTTTGCCGGACTGCTCGACAACTAGTACTTCTTGGTTTTTCTTCCTCCTGTTGTTCCGCCGCCGGCTATTCCTTGCCGGGGCGGCCCCCTCACTGTCAGACTCTGCTTCTCCACTTTCTCCTGGGAGCCTTCTTCCTTCTTCAAATAGCGTGCACACTTGTCGGCCAGTATGAGAGCTCACGACGTCTTTCACTTTGCACATCGCCATCTCCTCCCTCATCCTCGCGATTTCGCACATTCTGATGGAATGCACTAATCACCGCAGCAGGTGGACGTCTGGATGTTATAGTGCACTCGATCAATCTGGATGAATTTACGTAGAGACTCCCCTCCTTCGGGCAAGCAGGTGGAGATCACTCTCGGCCGTGGGGCTTGTGGTCACCGTGAAGGCGCCAACAAACCGGTGGCACAAATCTGCCTAAGAAGAAATAGAGCCATCCGGCAAGTGCATGAGCCAAGATCCGACGCTTGGCTTGAGCACTAAGGGAAGTAGTTGGCGAGGATCTTGTCGTCTCGCCCCCGCAGCTTGCACCGCGATGGTGTAGATGCCGAGGAACTCCGATGGATGTGTCCCGCCGCCGCATTTCTCCGGCACATCTGGTTTGAAGTTCTTCTTGTCGGGCCACCGGACTTGCCGCAGCTCACGAGTGAACGCAGGGAAACCTACCGCGTACGGCAAGTCGCCTGGTTCCCCTGGCGCATGCATATCGACGATGTGCCCGGCGCGTTGGTCAGATTGACGGCGCGCTTCTCTTCGGCGCTCGATTCGGGTTCGAGCGTCCTCTTCTTGCCGTTCCCGAAGAACTTGGCGTTGGTCGCGACGATCTCGCGGATCCGACGACGCCGTGGAGTCGCTGTCGAGGTGGATCCGGCGAGTCGGCGATCTTGGCCTTCGGGAAGGGGAGTGTACGATGGGTGCACCCCCGCAAGTCTCGTCGCCATCGGCTCGCGCTTTGTCGCCCCGTCGCGGCTGCGAAGCACTTGGTTGCCGTGGGACGTCGCCGTTGGCGAAGCCGATGAGACTTTGAATTGTGGCCCTCCATTCGTCGACCTTATCGGCCGTTGGAGGGTAATCTAGGAGCAGTTGAGCTCTTGCCAAGGCTTCCGCTGGTGTGGTTGGCGGCAAGGGTGTATGGAGCGAAGAACGGGATATGCTCGGACTCCTAGACAATTTAGGAGGAGCAGCATCCCGCCTCAATGACCGCATTCCCACTCGCATCGGGCATGTCACGCATGCGGGTCTCGAGGGTCTCGGGATCCTCCAGCTTGGCCTTGATCCAATGAGCGTATGGCGCCACGAGTATCGTGGCGCTGTCTGTCCTGCGCCTCCTGCGATGGACGCGGTGCAGATTCGGACGCCGACGCCCGCGCCGCGTTGTCCTTGGCTCCGGTGGTGGTGGGTTCGACGCGGACGGCTCAGCTGCTGCCGAAGGCTTCTTCTTCGGCGCCATGTCGACGAAGACGTCGATGGAGTTGCTAGTGCGACCGCCGGACCGGGTTCACACAGCCTCGACGCCCCCTACCTGGCGCGCCAAAGATGTCGAGGGGGAAGATGCTGATCGTGCCCCGCGAGCACCTACAGGACCTGGGTCCCTTCGTGGTTCGGAGGGGGGCGGAGACCGCACAAAGAGCGGGTCGAGGCGATACGCACGAGAGGGTTTTTACCCAGCTTCGGAGCTCTCCGGAGAGATAATACTCCTACTGCTGCTTTGTGGATTATCTTGTGTACTTGCTAGGGAGCAATGCTGGCTACAAGACCTAACTAGAGTGTGAAGAACTAAGCTGGGGCTAGCTCGAAACCCAGCCGAATCGAACCTAACCGGAACCGAACCCCCTCTACGTTGCCCCCGGCCCTCCTTTTATAGGCTCAAGGGGTTACCACATATGGCAAGTAGACAATGTTACAATGGTAATAACCTAGGTTGGTACACCGCTATGTACAGTGTACAGTAACCTATACCTAACTCTGACGGTAAGGGACAAGAGTCATCAATGCCCGCCTCGCCGCCTCGAACAAAGGCAACAGGACCGTTAAGTGCGCCTCCGTCCGCCACGATAGTGGCTTGTCAGCGCTGTTTGTCGCTACTCCCCGCTAGCTGCACAGCCTACCGACACGCGTACTTGGGGGAACCCCGTGGTGACACGTTGGCGGGTGAGCTGGAGCGGAGATGAAGAGAGGTCGCCTGCCCGCAAGCGCCTTGTCCGTCCGGGAATCTTGTCGCTTAGGTTTTAGCGCCCGCCAAGCCTTCCCGACAAGCTCCTCTTACCGGGCCTTGTCTCCTTCATACTGAGTGGCCTTCCCGGCAAGCTCCTCTTGCCGGGTCTTGGTTGCTTTGCTTTTGAATGGCTCCAAGGAGCTGCCGAGGGTCTTATGCCAACAGCCGGCCCGCCTTAAGCGCTATGATCGTCTGGTCCGACGAAGTTCGGGTACTAGGGTACCCCTACTCTAGTACACCGACAGTTAGTATGCTTGAAGTATTATTGTTTTTATGTCAACATTAAACTTTTAACTTGAATCATATCAAATTTGAACATTCATGCCACAATAAGAAGAATTATATTGAAATTATGCTAAGTAGCACTCCACATCAAAAATTCTGTTTTTATCATTTACCTACTCGAGGACGAGTAGGAATTAAGCTTGGGGATGCTTGATACGCCTCCAACGTATCTATAATTTTTGATTGTTCAATGCTATATTATATACTGTTTTTGGACATTATCGGGCTTTATTATACATTTTTATACTATTTTTGGGACTAACCTATTAACCGGAGGCCCAGCCCAGAATTGTTGTTTTTTGCCCATTTCAGAGTTTCGCAGAAAAAGAATATCAAACGGAGTCCAAACGGAATGAAACCTTCGGGAACGTGATTTTCGGAACGAACGTGATCCAGAGGACTTGGACCCTACGTCAAGACATCAACCAGGAGGGCACGAGGTAGGGGCGCGCCTACCCCCCTGGGCGCGCCCTCCACCCTCGTGGGCCCCATGTTGTTCCACTGACGTACTTCTTCCTCCTACATATACCTACGTACCCCCAAACTACCAGATACGGAGCCAAAAACATAATTCCACCACCGCAACCTTCTGTACCCGTGAGATCTCATCTTGGGGCCTGTTTCGGAGCTCCGCCGGAGGGGGCATCGATCACGGAGGGCTTCTAAATCAACACCATAGCCTCTCCGATGATTTGTGAGTAGTTTACCTCAGACCTTCGGGTCCATAGTTATTAGCTAGATGGCTTCTTCTCTCTTTTTGGATCTCAATACAATGTTCTCCCCCCTCTCTCGTGGAGATCTATTCGATGTAATCTTCTTTTGCGGTGTCTTTGTTGAGATCGATGAATTGTGGGTTTATGAGCAAGTTTATCTATGAACAATATTTGAATCTCCTCAGAATTCTTTTATGTTTGATTGGTTATCTTTCCAAGTCTCTTCGAATTATCAGTTTGGTTTTTCCTACTAGATTGATCTTTCTTGCAATGGGAGAAGTGCTTAGCTTTGGGTTCAATCTTGCGGTGTCCTTTCCCAGTGATAGTAGGGGCAGCAAGGCACGTATTGTATTGTTGCCATCAAGGATAACAAGATGGGGCTTATATCATATTGCATGAGTTTATCCCTCTACATCATGTCATCTTGCTTAAAGCGTTACTCTGTTCTTTTGAACTTAATACTCTAGATGCATGCTGGATAGCGGTCGATGTGTGGAGTAATAGTAGTAGATGCAAAAAGAGTCGGTCTACTTCTCTCGGACGTGATGCCTATATACATGATCATACCTAGATATTCTCATAACTATGCTCAATTCTATCAATTGCTCAACAGTAATTTGTTCACCCACCGTAATACTTATGCTCTTGAGAGAAGCCACTAGTGAAATCTATGGCCCCCGGGTCTATTTTCCATCATATTAATCTTCCAACTATTAGTTATTTTTATTGCCTTTTATTTTACTTTGCATCTTTATCATAAAAATACCAAAAATATTATCTTATCATATCTATCAGATCTCACTCTCGTAAGTGACCTTGTAGGGATTGACAACCCCTTATCGCGTTTGTTGCGATGATTTATTTGTTTGTGTAGGTGCGAGGGACTCGTGCATGGTCTCATACTGGATTGATACCTTGGTTCTCAAAAACTGAGGGAAATACTTACGCTGCTTTACTGCATCACCCTTTTCTCTTCTAGGGAAAACCAACGCAGTGCTCAAGAGGTTACAGTCTTCGGAATATTTTTATATTGATTATGTTCCTCCCCCGGATCTTATCCGGCGTGGACTTCCCAAATTCCCTAGCGTTCCTTTGAAGAAGCTATTCAGCTTGCGCCCCAAGTCCTCCGTACAAGAAGATAGTGTAGAGGTGATGAGGTTGGTTAGCAAGGTCAGATTGCTGACCCATTCTGGACTCTCGAACATTGAAGTCATGTCCATAGCAATAAAGCGATGCATCTAGCCTCTTCAATCCAGAGTGACTCCTTTATGGAACTACAACAGGGAGGACGACGCATCGCGCTATAGGCGAGAGGGTCCAGATAACCAAGTCGCATTGGCTGCCATGCTAGTAGACCTTTATAAGGGACCATGCTGCATAGGATCGGCGCTCAGTGGGCCATACCCAAGTACATGCAGCCAAAAGGAAAACGGTTCCTTTGCGGGGTGAACGCACAAAACGAAAGGGGACCGAGAGTGCGGCTGAGCCTACTCAATCACCAAAGAGGTATATTCGTTATTTCATGTCTGAGCATGAAGCCGAATCGTCGTTTTCCTCCTTATTCTATCATCTCAGGAGAGGTATACGGTGAACCTTACCAAAGATTCCAGCAAGCCAAGCTGCAGCCCTTGCGATGCCAAAATCGTCAACTAGGACGAGGGCACATACAGGGGTGGCGCCATCTCATCCACTTCATGAAGACCCGGATGAGGTGTCCGCCACTAACTCAGAGGTGGAGAGCACGATGAATCACCGTCGCCTAAAAGAGGCCCTGCGCGCCCTGGCCTTTTCGGAGCAAGAGTTTACCGCTCTCGGCGCCATGGACGCGTATATCTGAGCTGCCCGGGATGGACTTACTGGAGTTGCTTGATACGTCCATTTTTCATCATGCTTTTATATCGATATTTATTGCATTATGGGCTATTATTACACATTAGGTCACAATACTTATGCCTATTCTCTCTTATTTTACAAGGTTTGCATGAAGAGGGGGAATGACGGCAGCTGGAATTCTGGGCTGGAAAAGGAGAAAATATTAGAGACCTATTCTACAGAACTCCAAAAGTCCTGAAACTTCACGGAGGCACGTTTTGGAATTAATAAAAAATACTGGAGAAAGAATTAACAAGAGGGGGCCCACACCCTGGCGACGAGGGTGGGGGCGCGCCCAACCCACTAGGCGCCCCCCTGTATCGTGGGCCCCCTGGCAGGCCTTCGGTGCCCATCTTCTGCTATATGAAGTCTTTCACCGTGGAAAAAATCATGAGGAAGCTTTTGAGACGAAACACCGCCGCCACGAGGCGGAACCTTGGCGGAACCAATCTAGGGCTCCGACGAAGCAGTTCTGCCAGGGAAACATCCCTCCGGGAGGGGGAAATCATCACCATCGTCATCACCATCGATCCTCTCAGCAGGAGGGGGTCAATCTCCATCAACATCTTCACAAGAACCATCTCATCTCAAACCCTAGTTCATCTCTTGTATCCAATCTTTGTCTTAAAACCTCAGATTGGTACCTGTGGGTTGCTAGTAGTGTTGATTAGTCCTTGTAGTTGATGCTAGTTGGTTCATTTGGTGGAAGATCATATGTTCAGATCCTTTATGCATATTACTACCCCACTAGTTATGAACATGAATATGATTTGTGAGTAGTTACATTTGTTCCTGAGGACATGGGAGAAGTCTTTCTATAAGTAGTCATGTGAATTTGGTATTCGTTCGATATTTTGATGAGATGTATGTTGTCTTTCCTCTAGTGGCATTATGTGAACGTCGACTACATGACACTTCACCATTGTTTGGGCCTACAGGAAGGCATTCGGAAGTAATAAGTAGATGATGGGTTGCTAGAATGACAGAAGCTTAAACCCTAGTTTATGAGTTGTTCGTAAGGGGCTGATTTGGATCCATATGTTTCATGCTATGGTTAGGTTTACCTTAATACTTCTTTTGTAGTTGCGGATGGTTGCAATAGGGGTTAATCATAAATGGGATGCTTGTCCAAGGAAGGGCATCACCCAAGCACCGGTCCACCCACATATCAAATTATCAAAGTAACGAACGCGAATCATATGAGCGTGATGAAAACTAGCTTGACGATAATTCCCATGTGTCCTTGGGAGCGCTTTTCTCTATATAAGAGTTTGTCCAGGCTTGTACTTTGCTACAAAAAGGATTGGGCCACCTTGCTGCACCTTATTTACTTTTATTACTTGTTACCCGTTACAAATTACCTTATCACAAAACTATCTGTTACCGATAATTTCAGTGCTTGCAGAGAATAACTTACTGAAAACCGCTTGTCATTTCCTTCTGCTCCTCGTTGGGTTCGACACTATTACTTATAGAAAGGACTACGATAGATACCCTATACTTGTGGGTCATCAAGACTCTTTTCTGGCACCGTTGCCGGGGAGTGAAGCGCCTTTGGTAAGGAAAAATTTATATAGTGTGTTGAAATTCACTATCACTTGTTACTATGGAAAGTAATCCTTTGAGGGGTTTGTTCGGGGTATCTTCACCCCGACCAGTAGATCAAAGAGTTGCTCCTCAACCTACTTATCCTACTGAAAATTTTTACTTTGAAATTCCTTCGGGTATGATAGAGAAACTGCTAGCTAATCCTTTCACAGGTGATGGAACATTACATCCCGAGTTGCACCTAATCTATGTGGATGAAGTTCGTGGATTATTTAAGCTTGCAGGTATGCCCGAGGATGTTATCAAGAAGAAGGTATTCCCTTTATCTTTGAAGGGAAACACATTGACATGGTTTAGGCTATGTGATGATATGGGATCATGGAACTACAACCGATTGAAATTGGAATTTCATCAGAAGTTTTATCCTATGCATCTTGTTCATCGTGATCGTAATTATATATATACTTTTTGGCCTCGCAAAGGAGAAAGCATTGCTTAATCTTGTGGGAGGCTTAAGTCAATGTTGTATTCATGCCCCAATCATGAGCTCTCAAGAGAAATTATTATTCAAAAAATTTATGCTCAACTTTCTCTCAATAATCAATCCATGCTCGATACTTCTTGTACTGGCTCTTTTATGATGAAGACTATTGAATTCAAATGGGATTTATTGGAAAGCATTAAACGCAACTCTGAAGATTGGGACCTCGACGAAGGTAAGGAGTCAGGTATAACACCTAAGTTTGATTGTGTTAAATCTTTTATGGACACCGATGTTTTCCGTGAATTTAGCACTAAATATGGACTTGACTCTGAGATAGTAGCTTCTTTCTATGAATCCTTTGCTACTCATGTTGATCTCCCTAAGGAGAAGTGGTTTAAATATAATCCTCCCATTGAAGTAAAAGTATTTGCACCTATTAAAGTTGAATAAAATACTATAATGTTGATCCTATTGTTCCTACTTCTTATATTGAGAAACCACCTATCAATGTTAGAATAAAGGATCATGCTAAAGCTTCAACTATGGTTCGTAAGAGTAACACTAGAACACCTACACCCCCTGAGCAAATTAAAGTTGAACCTAGTATTGCTATGGTTAAAGATCTCTTGGCCGATAATATTGATGGGCATGTTATTTACTTCTGTGATGAAGCTGCTAGAATTGCTAGACCTGATACTAAAAATAAACATAGACCTATTTTAGGCATGCCTGTTATTTCTGTTAAAATAGGAGATCATTGTTATCGTGGCTTGTGTGATATGGGTGCTAGTGCAAGTGCAATATCTCATTCCTTATACAAACAAATTATGCATGATATTCCACCTACTGAGATAGAGGAAATTGATGTTACAATTAAGCTTGCCAATAGAGACACTATTTCACCAGTTGGGATTGTTAGAGATGTTGAAGTCTTGTGTGGGAAAGTTAAATATCCTGCTGATTTTCTTGTTCTTGGTTCCCCACAAGATAACTTTTGTCCCATTATATTTGGTAGACCCTTCTTGAATACTGTTAATGCTACGATAGAATGCAAAAAGGATTTTGTTACTATTGATTTGGGGGATATGTCTCATGAGTTTAATTTTGCTAAATTTCGTAGACAACCCCATGATAAAGAATTGCCTAGTAAAGATGAAATTATTGGTCTTGCTTCTATTGTCGTGCCTCCTAATGATCCTTTAGAACTATATTTGCTCGACCATGAAAATGATATGTTTATGAATGAAAGAAGGGAAATAGATGAAGTATTCTTTAAATAGGGACCTATTTTGAAACACAACTTGCCTATTGAAATCCTAGGGGATCCTCCTCCACTCAAGAGTGATCCCATGTTTGAGCTTAAACCATTACCTGATACTCTTAAATATGCTTATCTTGATGAGAAAAAGATATATCATGTTATTATTAGTGCTAACCTTTCAGAGCATGAAGAAGAGAAATTATTGAAAACTCTGAAGAAGCAGCGTGCTTCTATTGGATATACTCTTGATGATCTTAAGGGCATTAGTCCCACTCTATGCCAACACAAAATAAAATTGGAGAAAGACGCTAAACCGGTTGTTGATCACCAACGACGGTTAAGTCCATTTTGCATCATGGTTTTATATCGATATTTATTGCATTATGGGCTGTTATTACACATTATGTCACAATACTTATGCCTATTCTCTCTTATTTTACAAGGATTGCATGAAGAGGGGGAATGCTGGCAGCTGGAATTCTGGGCTGGAAAAGGAGAAAATATTAGAGACCTATTATGCACAACTCCAAAACCCTGAAACTTCACGGAGGCACGTTTTGGAATTAATAAAAAATACTAGAGAAATAATCAACCAGAGGGGGCCCACACCCTGGCCACGAGGGTGGGGGCGCCTACCTCGGGCGCGCCTCTGTCTCGTGGGCCCCCTGGCAGGGCTCCGGTGCCCATCTTCTGCTATATGAAGTCTTTCACCCTGGAAAAATTGCGACGAAGCTTTCGGGACGAAACACCGCCGCCATGAGGCGGAACATTGGTGGAACCAATCTAGGGCTCCGACGGAGCTATTCTGCTGGGGGTTGTCCGTGTGATCCAGCTCCCAATCCATGGAGACCAACACACGATCAATATTGGTAAGCGTGGGCCTCTCCCTCTCATTGGACCACGTGAATCGCCTGCCATGCATGTATAGCTCCTTGAGCCCATGCTCGTCGTTGAACCATCTAAATTTGTTCATCAGGCCTCTGTTGAGATTGTTGTTGCTTTTTTCCGAAGCTCTGAGGATCATCTTAAAGTCTCCTAAAATCATCCAAGCTCCCGGACAAGTTGCTCTTCTAGACGACAATTCCTCAAGAAACTTGGTCTTGAGCTCATTGCCTTGTGGCCCATAGACCACCGAGATCCACCACGGCGCACTTCCTTTAGGTTGCACCTAACCTGTTAGGAAGTTAGCATCATTCTGCACCCCCACCACATCCACCATAGTGGAGTCCCAAGCCAGCAGGATACCCCCTCGAGTTTCCTCCAAAGGCATGTAAGCAAAACCGTCAAACGACGGCCTTAGACATTGCATAATAGTGTACTTATCGATTTCATCCAATTTTGTTTCTTGCAAGCAAACTAAGCTAATCTTGACAGTGTCGATGTACTCCTTGACCGCCTTCCTCTTGGCCGGGTTGTTAAGGCCTCGAACATTCCAACAAATGAGTGTGGGGCTTAAATCCATGACAAAGTAAGCCACCCACTCCTACACTTCACGTGTGAAGCTTATATGGCCTCAACGCTTCTCGCCATGCTTGCCTCCGTGTCATGCATCGGGGCTGTCTTGCCGAACAAGGCCACGATCACTCTAACGTGCTGCTCTCGAAGGGGGTAATCAAATAAATCCTTGAGCTCCTGGACCACCACATCATCAGCATTGAGATCCTCGGGAACCAAACCCAGCGCCCTAAGCAGCACGTTTTCTGCCAGAGTGGCCTTGGTGGTGCAGGTAGGAGCCGATCACTTCGTCGCGCGAGTGGTGCAGCTGGGGGTGAAAGGCTCAGATTGTGGCCGAAGCGCTGCAGCTTGTACTTCTTTCAACAGAGGAGGAGTGAGCTTCTTCACGATGTTAGATCAAAAGCTTTTGAGCCGGATGAATGCCAAAGCTTACACTACAAAAAAAATACACTTCCGTGATGATACGTGTTTGTCACAGTAGGTCGCGTTTTTTTTCATGCATGTACATCCATGACAAATTTATGACAGTATCAAGATAGTCATACATGTGCTGTCGTAGAAGTGTTCCATGACATTACCAAAATTATCATCACGGAAGTGTCCACTTCCATGACGATAAATCGCGCGTCACAGAAGTGCTTTTGTCAAGGGTGACTGACACGTGGCATCCACCGTAACGGAATGTCGTTAAGCTATCGGGTCGGATTTTGGATCCGATAACCCGTTAACAGCCCCGACCAATGGGAAATTTCCATGTGTAAAATCATCATTGGCTGGAGGAAACACGTGTCGGCTCATCGTTGGGACAGATGTCATTCACTCATTGGACAGAAGGCGCATATGATACGTCGACACGTGGCATGGCCCATCAAGTTTAAATGGGCCGGCCCAACTAAAGGCCCACAAGATTTTGTGGACCATAATGGGTCGGCCCAGTTAAAGGCCCACGAGATTTTGCGGACTATAATGGGCTAGCCCAGCTAAAGGCCCACAAGATTTCGCGGGCCATATTAATTAGGCCGGCCCAGTAAAGGCCCACAAGATTTTTGTGTGCCATAATGGACCGGCCCAGGTAAAGGCCCACAAAATTCTTGCGGATAATAATGGGCCGGCCCAGCTAAAGGCCCACGAGATTTCGCTGACATTAATGGGCCAGCCCAAATTGTAGGCCCACAAGATTTTGAGGACCCTAGTAGGCCGCCCATTAACTGGCTGCCATGTTTTGGGCCAAATGTCGGCCCATATTTGGTCCGGTCCATTAATGGCTCGCCACGCCGGGCCTAATAATGGCCCATATAAGATCCGGCCCGTTAAAAGCCTCCCACTTTCTAGGCCAAATCACGGCCCAGATCAGGTCCGGCCCTTTAAGAGGCTTTGGGCTCAATTATGGCCCTTATCAGATTCGGCCCGTTGACTGGACGCTATGCTTTTGGGCCCACTTGCTAAAGGCCCATTTAGAAATTCGGCCTGATATTAGTTTCGACCTGTTAAGGGCCCACTTAACATTTCGGCCCTATATTAATTTCGGCCTGTTAAAAGCCCGTCATATAATTGGGCCTAACTACGGCCCGGTTTGCATCCGGCCGGCTCGCAGCCGATATCTGATTGGGCCAAACAAGGACCGAGAAAACTTTGGCCTGTTAAAAGCCCATGAATTGATTCGCACAATCATGGGCCGGGGTCCATTTCGGCTGTCAGCCGCCCGTGAGCTATTCGCACGCTTTCAGTCCAAATTTACTTCTCAGCCTCCTAAAAGCCCATTGTGTTTTCTTGCGAAAAGAGGGCTGGGGGTTACTCGGCCTATTAAAGGCCCGAATCTACTAGTGGACCAGTTGGACAGACCCCATGATGCGGATCATACATCGTTATTGCATGACGGCCCGATTATGTACCGTAATTTTACGGTTTGGCCGGTTTACTGCGGAGACAGGATATATATACAGTAAAATAACTGCAGCATCGTGAGTAAGGAAAAAACCTAGACTATACAATAAAGAAATTATGACATATTACATCCACTGGGCATCAAAGTTCGCCACTATGATAATAAAGCACAAGCAGACAAATAGATTACATATACTGGCATCAAAGATCGCCACCAAAGGCAAATAAAACGCCGACAAAATAATATACAAAACCGACAAAGACTTCAATAGAGTACAAGAAAGGTTAGCCTCATTGGGAGCTGCAGCCCAAGCAGCTGAGCAAGATGATTAGACTGCGCTTGTTCAACACTTATATCTTCCTCACTCTGAAAGATAAACAAGCAGACAGATGACAAGTTTTGCACATAAACGTATCAGTGATGATAATTCATCACATTTCTTACTGACGAATAAAGTGACACAGTTTAGAATTGCATTAACACAATATGGTACTCCCTTCGTTCCTTGATATAAGGTGTATAGATTTTTGAGAAAAAGTCCAAAATATAAGGTGTATTGCGTTTCACCACTCGCTTGAATAATTTTTAAGGGATTTGATCAGAGTTCCTTATAAAGGGCAATCTCCTCTATTTTCTCATGTCAATTAGTCATGTGCAATCTCGCCCAAAACTTGTGAAATTTTCCCTCCACGTGTGTTCTTTAATTTCCGTGCCAAAAACTATACACCCTATATTTAGGAATGGAGGGAGTATTGTTCAGGTCAAGACATGGCAGGAAATGACATTGTGAAGGAGTTGGCAGCTTCACGACACCACTGGATTATAGCTCAAGAACTCATAAGTATCAATGGTTAGTGTGTTGTCAATTTATCCCATTTCAGATTGGCAAATAAAGAGACGGTTTAAATAATATTCTCGTCTCGAATTACTTGTCATCAAAATGGATGTGTCTAGAACTAAAATACATCTAGATACATCCATTTCAATGACAAGTATTTTCGGACGGAGGGAGTAGTAGAATTTTTTTTTGCGGGTGATATGACATTGTTCATAGTTAAGACATTGCAGAATATGACATTGTGCTGTAGTGGGTAGGTTCACCACACCACTGGATTACGGATGAAGAACAGAAGCATACATGCAAAGGCAAAAGAAGATCACTTGCTCAGATAGTTTAATTTACATGGTATGAAGAAGGAACTTGGTTGTACAACTAAAAACTTAAATTGAGAAGGACAAAGTTTTGCTTATGAACTACATAATAAACTTTAAACATGCAATTTGATGCAAACACCAAAAATAAACAGCTGTTGCAGTCATGCCTAACCAAATATACACAACAAAGTTTGAAGGCTTGAGAAGGACAAACTTACATTACTGGTGAAGAAAGGCTCTATAAAGCCCTTGTCCATGCTGATGGGGGGGGGGCAATTCAAGAAGTTTAGCACAGAATGTTCTTCATAAGCATTGCCTTTATTCTACAATTTGTTAAGAGTAAATATATATGTGATAATATACAAAAAAATGGAGAATATTTAAGATAAGATGAAGAATGATGCTACATAACCAAGTAGCTATAAATGTATGTGCAACGATACATGCAAAAGGCACATCCAAGAGCAATGCACAGCTAAACTTCTTCAGTACCAACCTTATGGTAAGAGTAAATATAGATCTGATGTGTAGAAAATGGAGGGCAAAGGAAAATAAGATGCAGAGTGATGGTACATGAACAACTACCTGTCAATATAAGTACACTGATAAAGGACACCATATACTTACAAGAACAATGCAGAGCTAAAAAAATTGATTGGCATTGGATATATTCTATACTAATGTAACCATTCATACAGATCAGATAATTTGGAGCGAACAATTGATAAGCAAGCTATCATGCATACTGCTGTCACATAATGAACTAGGTATGTATGCAAGTACAGTGATACAGGACAACAGGTACTAACAAGAGCAAAGCAGTGGGCAGCATATTTGCGATATCCAATCGTTCTTTTCAAACCGGAATTCTTCTTCGAGTAGATTTCCTGCAAAAAAGATCCGTAAGGCACATGCGAAAAAGTAGAAGTTCAAATTGTCATGTGATTTCATAGAGAGTACCTCATCCTGGGAACGATACCAGTGCATAACAAGGTTTTTCCATTCAATGTCTTCTAAATTTAGCACAGGAGACTTCACCGGAAATTCGTTTATAGACTTGCCATCAAAATGTGATTTCCTCAGGTAACACCGATACTGCTGCAATGCTTCCTTGAAAAGCACAAGCAAGCTTTGCTCATCATGACTATCCAGATTGACCCTCACCTAGTTACAACAATGTAATGTAAATCATTGATGTGTTCGATCAGCAGAAAACAGGAAAATAATAACCATGAATAATAGCACTTACACGTAAGTTGGACAGGAAGATGTGAAAATGGTGCTTGTCTTCACTATAATCTTCCCATGATGGGAATATATGCACGTAATCCCTAACAACATTGAAATCATTGTCTTTTAAACTGGGAATAAATGGAATGGGGTTCCAATCTGCAGGAATTGGCCATCCCTGCAGTTGGGATAGGCCTTTGGCCGGTGGACTTCTTTGTACTTTTTTCTTTGGAGTGGGATTTTTCTGTGGTACTACTGGTGCTATGGTAAATGAAATCGGTATACCTTTTGGTCGGAGTGCAGGTCCCGTGTGGTGGGGCTAGTTGTGTGGCCAAGTGAAGTATGGGTACAAATTACCGGAGTCGGTCCTATGTTTTGTGTCACCGTTGTACAGCCAATATAAGTGGGGCGCTGTCTGATTTCTCCGGCACCACAATGTTTTTAAAGGACTTTGCTGGTGCTCCTTCAGGTTCGGCAATCACCCTCTTCCTTTTTGATGTCTGATGCACAAGAACAGCATTTGAGTGGAAAAACATGGTATGACGACAGATGGAATATGTATTGATAATGGATGGGCATGGCATCTCGAGTTATATGATGAGTAAACTAAGCAGATGGTGGTGCAACAAAGTAGAAGAAATGCAAGACAACATATGCAAGATACACACAATCAATAAAACCTTGCCAAATTAGAACAGGCACCTTGATGGGTGAACAGGACAGGCCATCTGCCTTTGACTCCTCGAGGTTAGAATAGTAATTAGGATGATATTTTGAACAAGAATCAACAGGTGGGGAGCGTACGAGTTTCATTGCTTCCAGAATGGCACTCAATGCCTTGGTGCCAATTTTGTAAGTCATTGCAGTGTTCCACAATATTCTTTTGATGCGCGGATTCTGATATTCACTGTAATTGCGTATAATATCTGAGAACCATGAAAACATAACTAGTTGTGAGATTATCTTTGTAATGTAGATGATATTCTAATATAAGGGCGCCCCTGTAAACACTTACGTGCTATCACTGGATTCTGATGAGAGAGCTCATGTCTGCTGTAATATCGTGTGTGCATTTATATAATCTGGCACAAGCACACAAAAAATAGGCTCCAGAAGTAAGGATAGCTGGCAGATGATAGGTTCATAATATACTGTATACAGAGTTTATTGCCAAACCATGATAACAAGAGCACACAAAGAACTAGGCAGATCATAGTGTACATAACAGGTACACCATAACCATGATATATAAATCAGGAAAGTGGAACTGGCTTGAAAATACGGTGTTGTATTGCCGCTAGTAATTGAAATCCTATCGATCACGTGACAGGCCAAAGACCGCTTAACATGGTAAAGAAGAGCAAGCAGATTTTGGATAATAAAATGTTGGTTGCGCAGTGCCCACACAAGATGAACTAGAGCACATTAAGAATGCAACTCCCAGCTGTCTCGACCATTTCAGGCGGTTGGATGAAGATCCTACATCTCCTAACCATTCTTCTTCCTCGTCTCTTAATTCTTCCCATACATAACACCGCACGGGCCACCGGCCGGACCACCGGCCCCCACCGCCTGTGTTACTCCGCCACCCCCACCCCCCACCCGCGTTGAGTTTTCTTTGTTCGGCGAGGCCCCACAACCACCTGAGTCCCTTAGATCGCACCGGCGAACTCCGGCGAGCTCTGAAAAATCGACTGACCCAATTTTGAAATTTAGTCTACTGTGATTTAACTAGTGTGGAATATAAAACGGGAAAACCATAAGCATTGGGAGTATAGTGTTGAACGTGCCATGGCGGATCTGAAGGTGCAAACCGGACAAAGGCAACTTCGCAACCAAGACATGAAATCGTAGTAAAGCGTTGGCGATCTATTTTCTTGCTGCGATAAATAAGTTGAGCAGAATCTGAAAAAGTACCGCCTCTGGTGCAGCGCCGATGTCTTGTATCTGCTGAGAATTTGACGGTGCTGCGGTCGTGATGGCTGTCGGCGGCGTGGAAGCAGATCTAGGAGGGTAGACGGTGGTGGCGGGGCGCGGTGGATGAGACGGTCGTAGGAGCGGCGCCGGCAAGGTGGACGACGGCGGGGATGAAGCGAGAGGACAGGATGTAAGGATCCCGGTCTGAAGGCGTGGATGAGAGAGGTCGATCTCTTGTAATGGACGGCGGTGTCGGAGTATCAGCTCTGGCATGGTGGAGGAGGACGGCGGTGGATGGGGTGGCGGACGGCGGCGAACGGAGGAGGGTGGGGTGGAGAGGGTGTTTTGGCGCCCACGAGTACCTAATGGGGAAAAGGGAGGTAGAGAGGAAGGGGAACCATGTATTTAGGGCGCTTGTCTCAAATGCGAGGAAATTTACAAACTTAACCCCCATTTCAAATTTCTACTACATCACAAAGAACATTAGTCGGTTGGGGATAGGACGGTAATCTCGCATACAATCAATATTTGCCGATTTATAGTTTGTTTTTGGCGCCCACCGTGTATGAATATGAATCGGGGAGGGAGTCAATTTCGGTCGAGGGAACACTGTGTTTTGGCGCCCATCGTGTATGAATCCGGGTGAGAGGCGGTTACGTCACGTTAGGGCGAAATTACAAACCTACCCCTATCAAAACCTATAGAAATCCAGCAGATAGGCTTTGCGTGGCAGGGATAGGCAGTGGTGATTTCCATCTCGCAGATTTTGGTTTCGGGCGGTTACTGCGACTTTCCCCGCTCGATCAAATTTTGCACAGTGCCCGTTTACCTTGCCAACTCAATTCGAATCTGTAACATCCCAAATTTTCAATTTGGAATGTTATACTAATAGATCATCATTGCATATCATATTTAATGCATTTTGCTTCGGTCCTATAAATTCTACGCAACTCAAGGACCCACGGAGAGAGTTGGGGATTTTGATATTTTCATATTTGAGTTTTTTCAAATTTTGGAAGTAGGATCATTTGATTTTATTTATTTTATCTTCAATTATTTCAATTATATAAATATGAGAGAGGGAATAAAATGACTTTCCAAAAATAAAGAAATATTGAGGATTTAATAAAAAATCAAATAAGATTTAATTTTGGATTTTCTGGCTATTTCATTTGAATTTAGGAAAAATGCGTGTTCTCCAAAAATTGCATTTAGGCCCAAATAAATGTTCATCTAAACCGGCTTGATTTTAGAAGCCGGGGAAAATTTATTTCAGGATTTTTGGAGTCCGTTTGGTATTTCTTTCGTTTGTTTTTCTCGCGATAATTATTTAAAAAATCGAACCGACTCTTCGAACAGAATCGCCAGGACTCACCGGCCGAGGGTCTTTATAAAGCGCGCCTGGGCCGACCCCCAGCCCAAGCCGCCGCAGCCAGCCCAACCCGCCGCCGCCCCCACCTAACCCTAACCCTAGCCCGCGCCCCGCCGCCTATCCGTCGTCGCCGCCACGCGCCGGAGTTTCGCCGCCCTCGCCGCCCATCCCACCGCCGCCGACCGCCGTCGCCGAACCCCTCGCCGTCGCCACCGACCACCGCCGCCCCGCCGGAGCCGCCGCCACCACCGACCCGCACCCCGAGGTTGACCTCGCCGCCGCCATTTTTTTAGAAAAACCGTTCGGTTTTTTCGTCAGTTTTTCATCGGTTTTTTTAGATTTTCGTTAGATCGGTTTTCTTCCGATTCGGATTATTAAGCGAGCGTTCACTCGTTCGTTCATTTTTAACGAACGCGTTCATCGTTTAGATCCAGATAACGAACATTCATTCGTTAACCTGTTCGTCGTTTTTCTTTTTCTCGGATTTATTCCGCGATTTTTCTGATCGCGATTTCTGATCCGATTTTTGTTTTAGTATAACTTTTCGCTCGTTTATCGGAATCAGGCGATTCAAGTGCCTAGAGTTTCGTCTCGAAACCCTCTTTCCGAATAATCTACTCAAACCAGTTTTTCTTCTGTAAAATTTGACTTTGGTCCAGATTAGTAAACGAAGCTTGTTTCTTTCGCCGTTTGAGTTTTGTTTCTTCGTTCGATTTGATTCTTTTTGCCAACCGGAGTTCTTAAGTTGAATTTTCTGGTTAGACCTCTTATTTGAGTTTTACCCGTGCATTAGATGAGTACTTATTGTATGCTTGTTTGTTTGTTTGCTTGCGATAGAGTACCCGGATTGCGCCGCTTGCTATTTCGAATCCCTAGGTTACGCGGATCATCAGCAAGGCAAGTAACACTTTGATCATACCTCTTTACTACCCAGTTTTTATGCATTAGATCAATCCTCAAACATTGCATGATTAGGATCTAATTAAATTGTGGGTATTGGGAAGTAGATTGAGGTAGTACCTATTACCTGTGTTATTATCAAACCCTTGGGAGTTACTTCTACGTTTGCTTATTTTGCCATGCTATGCAAGAAGACGTGGATTGGGTGAGTGATTTTTCCATGACAGATGTGAGATTGTTAATTAATGGTTTATTTAAGGTGACAACATTAATACACATCTGGGTGGATTGAGGTACCTGGTTATTCCAGGATTGCCTGTTTCTTTTTGGACCGCCAGCCAGGCTCAAAGGGATCATAAGATTATTCATGCTAGAAACTTCCATGTGCAGCCACATGCGATTATGGGCTCTAGCATAGTTGATTAAGTCGTGCGAACTCTTACAGTGGTAGACTAGCAGATGTAGGGGGAAGTAGGTGTACCGGTCTACCCATCGTAAGGTGCTAGCGCTTCTGAAAGACTATGTCTTGGTCATTCGTTTCTCAAACACCATGTAGTGCGAGAAAACCAACGGAGGAGATCGAGTCATGTGGGGAAAAGTGCTCAACCTCTGCAGAGTGTATAAACTAATCATGATTAGCCGTGTCCCCAGATATGGACATCTTGAGTATCTAGTACTTGGATTTTCGTGTGAATCTCATCATGTTACTTTAATTAATATTGTTGGGTTTGTTTAATGATGATGCTTAATTGGGATTGAGGATGCTGTCAACCATTCTCAATGTTTAACAACCACCATGATAGTTAAATAATTTATTCCTTTGTAGTAGGGAAAAATTGGCTTTACGCAAAAACTGTAACCATAGAGCTATCCACCAAGCCATATATGCATCTAGTATAGCTTTACTCTTTCATTTTTCTCTATGTGTTACTTTGCCAGCATACTCCATGTGCTGACCCGTTTTTGGGCTGCAACGTTCATGTTGCAGACTTTTCAGACGATGAGTAAGATGCTTTAGGATCGTGGTTCTATACTCAGTGATGCCGTTGGAGTTGATGGACTCACTTATCTTCCAAGCCTTCCGCTGTTATCGTTATTAGATGGCCTTAAGCCATATCTATTGTAATAAGTTTCTCTTTGGAGACATTCTATGTAAGAAGTGTGTGATTACTACTCTGTTATAAATCCTTCAAGTAATCATGCGTGTCAAGACATTAAGATCCGTGGATGACACTGATGCACAGAGATCAGACTGTTTTAGGTCTGGTCGCTACAAGATGGTATCAGAGCACACGCTGACTGTAGGACACGACCACTAAGCAAAGACCACAGATCACTACTCTCTATTATCATTCTAACTCCTCATCTTTTCTATTCTTCTAGGATGGCGGATGCAAGGAACAAGTTCATGCAACCGGATGAAGATAGACCCTTTGGACGACACCTGAAGGAAGTAACCAAGTACTTGAGGATCGGAGTACAAAGCTTCACCGGAACCTACAACGCCACCTTACCTGAAGAGGAGCGCTAGATGATTCAAGTTCAAGTTCCAGGAAGGACGTTCATGCCAGTCACTGAGCCTATAGAGTTTTCCTTTGATGCACGAACCTGGAGTTTAGGGACGAGCATGGCAGCTCACATCACCATGGGAGGCATTGGAGAAGTTTATCACCAGGAGCTTAAGGATACTACCTACCAGATTTGTGGGCGCCGAGATGAGCAATGGGAGATGGTCAACACCAGGAAAGACAGATCAGTTGCAGCTTTCATCCAGGAGTTAAACCAGCACATTCGACACTAGGAGAACCAGATGAGTGCAGGCATGATGGATCTGAAGGAAGCCGTGACCAAGATCACGGGACTGGAGGAAGAACTCAAGTCTACACGCGATGGATATGAGGAGGAAATAACAACTCTAGTCGAGAAGAATGATGATCTGAAGAAGAAGCTAAGAGTATTCATGGGATTTCCAGCAACTGGAGAAGACGAAGATCACAATTGTCCCGAATATTACATCATCATCAATGATACCGACTCGGACCTGGATGATAGTGATGATGACTACGTTGATGAAGCTGGAGCGGATATCATGGAGTCTTCATTGGAGAAGTTTTTCTAGTAGACCACCATAAAGTAGTAGAATTTCCCTCCATGTATATATTATAGTCTGAGCACTTTGTAACGATAGATAGACCGTTGTATGCCCTTGCTTGTTTGAATGAAGTGTTTTGATTGCAATTTGCCTCATGTGCATATGGGTAGTGTTTTCCCTCTAGACCTCAATATATTCTGTATTCTCGTCTTTTCTAAACCCTCAGATGCCTCCGAGACGTGACAACGGATTCTCTTTCCCACCGGAGCTCACCCAGTTGATCCAGCAGCAAAATGCATTGATGCAGATACTAGTCCAGAACCAAAATCAGGGGAACAACAACAACAACAATCCACCACCACCACATGTTGATCACTTAACCCGTTTTCTTAGACTGAATCCGCCGGTGTTCTCCAGTAGCACCGTGCCGATTGTTGCAAATGATTGGCTTCGCAAGACAGCCAGGGAGTTGATCGGTGCAGGATGCACAGGTGCAGATAAGGTGTGATTTGTCGCACATCAGCTTGAGGGACCCACAACATCATGGTGGGAGAATTTCACAACCACTTATCCAGCAGACACTATCACATGGGATCAGTTTCAGCAGGCTTTTCGTACTGACCATGTTTCAGCAGGAGCTATGGCCATGAAGAAGCGTGAGTTTCGCAACTTGCGCCAGGGAGGAAGATCAGGCCACAAGATGTGGATGATTTCAAAGAAGCTAGCACGTTATGCCCCGGATGACGTCGCTACGGATGCGTATAAGCAAGAGAAATTTCGGAAGGGCTGAATGATGAGTCGAGCATGCAGCTGATGGTAGCAAGTTTCAACAACTACCAGAGTTGGTAGATCGTGCTCTCATGGATCAAGGGAAGCGAAGCAAATTGAAAACCGCAAGAGGAAGTATGGACAAGGGAAGTACAATTACGGAGCTCGGCGAAGCCCGTTTACTCCAAAGTCGAGGTCAGCCAAAGATACCCATGGAGGAGGTAGCTCACACAATCACAATGGTCCCAAGAATGGTACCGGGAATGGAGGAAGTAGTAGCCAGAACCGTACCAACCCCTCAACACCAGCCAAGAAAGATCTGAGTCAAGTCACTTGTTTTAAGTGCCAGAAGACCGGACATTACGCCAATGAATGTCCTGAAGGCCAGACTGGAAATGGCAATGGAAACTCCGGGAATAATCCGAACCCTTTCAACAAAGGACAAGTGAACCACGTTAGCGTGGAGGAGGTTGAAGCTCAGCCAGATGCGTAATAGGTAAGTTTTGGTTAAGTCATTTATCGCACTCGTTCTTTTTGATACTTTGGTGCATCGCATTCATACATATCAAGGGGATTTGTGGATAAGTATAGACTGCCCACTAGGGTTCTAAAAACACCCATGCTAGTAACCTCACCAGGAGCAGAGTATATGGCCAGTCGAGGATGTTTTCAAGTTCCGTTGGGTATAGGCAAGCATGTTTTTCCCTCAGATTTAATCATTTTGGAATCCCAAGGTTTGGATGTGATTCTGGGTATGGATTGGCTATCAATGTATGGAGGAAACAATGATTGCGCCAGTAAGTCGATTTTGCTTACTACCCCAGAAGGGAAAAGGATAAGGTACGTATCAAGGCATGAGCCGGGGAGGATGCACGTAAATTCCTTATCAGGAGTTGTGCAGGAGGAAGTACTAGTAGTGAAAGATTTTCCTGATGTATTTCCAGAGGAGTTGCCAGGCATGCCACCAGACAGACATTGAGTTTTTTATTGAGCTTTTGCCAGGCACAGGGCCAATATCCAAGAGACCATACAGGATGCCCGCAAAGGATATGGAGGAGATTAAAAGTCAGATTAAGGAGTTACTGGATAAACGATACATTCGCCCAAGTTCTTCACCTTGGGGATCATCAGTACTTCTAGTGGAGAAGAAGGACGGATCGTTAAGGATGGTTGTTGATTATCGAGGATTAAATGCGGTAACTATCAAGAATAAGTACCCACTGCCAATGATCAATGATCTGTTTGACCGACTACAAGGAGCAAAAGTGTTTTCCAAGATCGACTTGTGATCAGGATACCATCAGTTGAAGATTCGAGAACAGGATATACCCAAGACAGCTTTTACCACTGTGCACGAAATGTATGAGTATACTGTTATGTCATTTGGATTGACTAACGCACCTGCATATTTCATGAACATGATGAACAAAGTATTTATGGAGTTTCTGGATAAGTTTGTCGTCGTGTTCATTGATGACATCTTAGTCTACTCGAAGAACGAAGAGGAGCATAAGGAGCACTTGCGTTTGGTATTGGAGAAGCTTAGAGAACACCAGTTATATGCCAAGTTTAGGAAATGTGAGTTATGGTTGAAGGAAGTTGGATTCCTCGGACATGTTATATCAGGAGAGGGTATAGCAGTAGACCCCACCAAGGTTGTCACCGTGACTAATTGGGAAGCACCAACTACAGTTGGGGAGATCAGAAGTTTTCTTGGACTGGCAGGATACTACCGGAGATTCATTGAGAATTTTTCAAGGATTGCAAAGCCCATGACGGAGTTCTTGAAGAAGGATACCAAGTTCAATTGGACCAAGGAATGTGAGGTCAGTTTCCAGGAATTGAAGAAATGTCTAGTTACCTCACCAAAGGTTGATTCTCGCCAGATCGGACTAAGGATTATGAGGTGTATTGCGATGCTTCACGTCGAGGACTTGGAGCAGTACTTATGCAGGAAGGAAGAGTTGTTTCAGACAAGGCCACGACAGCTTAAACCTCATGAGTTGAATTATGCCACACATGATTTGGAGTTAGCAGCCGTAGTGCATGCATTGAAGACATGGAGACATTTTCTTATCGGAAATCATTGCGAGGTGTACACGGATCACAAGAGTTTGAAGTACATCTTCACGCAAAAAGAGTTAAACCTCAGGCAAAGGAGATGGTTGGAACTCATCAAGGATTATGATATGAGATTGCAGTATCACCCCGGAAAGGCTAACGTAGTAGCCGACGCGTTGAGCCGTAAGAGCCATGTTAATACACTCATGACCGAAGGACTGCCAAAGGAGTTAGCCGAGGACTTTTGCGAGCTATGTTTGGAGATAGTTCCGAGAGGCTATGTAGCAACATTGGAAATTCAGTCGACTTTGATGGATAAGATCAGAGAAGCTCAAAAGACCGATAAGGAGATTGCAGAGATAAAGGAGAGGTTGAACAAGGGAAAAGCCAAGGGATTTCGTGAGGATGAGCACGATACCCTCTGGTTTGAGGATCGCGTTTATGTACCCAATGACCCTGAGATCAGGAAGTTGATTTTGCAAGAGGCCCATGATTCGGCCAGATTCAATTCACCTGTGGAATACCAAGATGTACTTGGATTTGAAGGAGATTTTCCGTGGACCGGAATGAAGAAGGACATTGCCGAGTATGTAGCGATTTGTGATGTATGTCGAGGGTAAGGGCGAGCATCGAAGCCGCCAGGATTGTTGCAACCATTGCCGATACCGAATGGAAGTGGGATAAGCTAGGCATGGATTTTATTATGGGATTGCCCAAGACTCGTTCAGGCTATGACTCGATTTGGGTGGTAGTCGATCGTTTGACGAAGGTAGCTCATTTCATCCCAGTGAAGACTACTTACACCAGTGCCAAATTGGCCAAGATTTACATGACCAGGATCGTATGTCTGCATGGAGTTCCAAGGAGCATTGTATCAGATAGAGGAACCCAATTCACCTCAAAGTTTTGAAATCAGTTGCACGAAACTTTGGGAACCAGACTAGAGTTTACTACAGCTTTTCATCCGCAGACAGATGGACAGACCGAAAGAGTCAATCAGATTTTAGAAGACATGCTGAGAGCTTGTGCGCTAGATTATGGATCTAGTTGGGATGACAATTTACCGTATGCACAGTTATCTTACAACAACAGTTATCAATCCAGTTTGAAGATGGCCCCTTTTGAAGCCTTATACGGAAGGAGGTGCAGAACCCCGTTGTCTTGGGACAAAGTTGGAGACCTCCAGTTGTTTGGACCAAATTTGACTAAGGAGTCTGAACGGAAAGTGAAGTTGATTCGCGACAGACTCAAGGTAGCCCAGTCCAGGTAGAAAAGCTATGCTGATGCAAAACGCAAGGAAACAGTTTACGAAGTTGGGGATAGAGTTTACCTTCGGGTATCACCACTTCGAGGAGTTAAGCGTTTTGGTGTTAAAGGAAAGTTAGCTCCACGTTTTGTGGGACCATACAAAGTTTTGGAACGTATGGGAGAGGTTTCCTACAAGTTGGAATTACTTGAGGGATTGCCAGGAGTTCCCAACGTGTTCCACGACTCCCTGTTGAAGAGGTGCCACGCAGAGATGGCTGATATACCGCAAAGAGATACCGTGCCGCTAGAGGCGATTCAGTTGGACAATGATTTGACCTATGAGGAGAAACCAGTCAAGATTCTTGAGTATGCCAGCCGAGTCACCCGCAGCAAAGTTATCAAGTTTTGCAAAGTTTAGTGGAGCCACCACACCGAGGATGAAGCCACCTGGGAGCGAGAGGAAGATTTGCCGAAAGACCACCCTCACCTATTCTCTAGCCAACCCGAATCTCGAGGGCGAGATTCATCTTAAGGGGGGTAGGTTTGTAACATCCCAAATTTCCAATTTGGAATGTTATATTAATAGATCATCATTCATATCATATTTAATGCATTTTGCTTCGGTCCTAGAAATTCTACGCAACTCAAGGACCCACGGAGAGAGTTGGGGATTTCGATATTTTCATATTTGAGTTTTCTCAAATTTTGGAAGTAGGATCATTTGATTTTATTTATTTTATCTTCAATTATTTCAATTATATAAATATGAGCGAGGGAATAAAATGACTTTCCTAAAATAAAGAAATATTGAGGATTTAATAAAAAAATCAAATATGATTTTATTTTGGATTTTTCTGGCTATTTTATTTGAATTTAGGAAAAATGCGTGTTTTCCAAAAATTGCATTTAGGCCCAAATAAATGTTCATCTAAACCGCTTGATTTTAGAAGTCGGGAAATTTTATTTCGGATTTTTGGAGTCCGCTTTGGTATTTCTTTTCGTTTGTTTTTCAAGGCTAATTATTAAAAAACTGAACCGACTACGGTCAGAATCGCCAGACTCCGCCGTCGGGGTCTTTATAAAGCGCCCGGCCGACTCAGCCTCAAGCCGCCGCCGCCGCCAGCCCAACCCGCCGCCGCCCACCTAACCCTAACCTAGCTCACGCTGCCGTCACGATCCGTCATTGTCAGCCACGCCAAGGCCGAGGCCGACGCCGCCTTGCCGCCCGTCCCATCGCCGCCGACCGCCGCCGCCGTCGCCGCCGAACCCCGCCGACATCGCCACTGACCACCGCCGCCCCACCGGAGTCGCCGCCACCGCCGACCCGCGCCCCCAGGTTGACCTCGCCGCCGTCACTTTTTTTAGAAAAACCGTTCGGTTTTTCCGTCGGTTTTTCGTCGGTTTTTTTTAGATTCCGTTTTTTTCGTTAGATCGGTTTTCTTCCGATTCGGATTAATTAGCGAGCGTTCACTCCTTCGTTCGTTTTTAACGAACGCGTTCATCGTTTAGATCCAGATAACGAGCGTTCGTTTGTTAACCTGTTCGTCGTTTTTCTTTTTCTCGGATTTATTCCGCGATTTTTCTGATCGCGATTTTTGATTCGATTTTTGTTTTAGTATAACTTTTCGCTCGTTTATCGGAATTAGGCGATTCAAGCGCCTAGAGTTTTGTCTCAAAACCCTCTTTCCGAATAACCTACTCAAACCAGTTTTGCTTCTGTAAAATTTGACTTAGGTCCAGATTAGTAAACGAAGCTTGTTTCTTTTGCCGTTTGAGTTTTGTTTCTTCGTTCGATTTGATTCTTTTTGCCAACCGGAGTTCTTAAGTTGAACTTTCTGGTTAGACCTCTTATTTGAGTTTTACCCGTGCATTAGATGAGTACTTATTGTATGCTTGTTTGTTTGTTTGCTTGCGATAGAGTACCCGGATTGCACCGCTTGCTACTTCGAATCCCTAGGTTACGCGGATCATCAGCAAGGCAAGTAACACTTTGATCATTCCTCTTTACTACCCAGTTTTTATGCATTAGATCAATCCTCAAACATTGCACGATTAGCATCTAATTAAATTGTGGGTATTGGGAAGTAGATTGAGGTAGTACCTATTACATGTTTTATTATCAAACCCTTGGGAGTTACTTCTACATTTGCTTATTTTGCCATGCTATGCAAGTAGACGTGGATTGGGTGAGTGATTTTTCCATGACAGATGTGAGATTGTTAATTAATGGTTTATTTAAGGTAGCAACGTTAATACACATATGGGTGGATTGAGGTAGCCGGTTATTCCAGGATTGCCTGTTTATTTATGGACCGCCACCCAGGCTCAAAGGGATCATAAGATTATTCATGCTAGAAACTTCCGTGTGCAGCCACATGCTATTATGGGCTCTAGCATAGTTTATTAAGTCGTGCGAACTCTTACAGTGGTAGACTAGCAGATGTAGGGGAAAGTAGGTGTACCAGCCTACCCATCGTAAGGTGCTAGCGCTTCTGAAAGACTATGTCTCGGTCATTCGTTTCTCAAACACCATGTAGTGCGAGAAAACCAACGGAGGAGATCAAGTCATGTGGGGAAAAGTGCGCAACCTCTGCAGAGTGTATAAACTAATCATGATTAGCCGTGTCCATGTTATGGACATCTTGAGTATCTAGTACTTGGATTTTCGTGTGAATCTCATCATGTTACTTTAATTAATATTGTTGGGTTTGTTTAATGATGATGCTTAATTGGGATTGAGGATGTCATCAACCATTCTAAATTTTTAACAACCACCATGATAGTTAAATAATTTATTCCTTTGTAATAGGGAAAAATTGGCTTTATGCAAAAACTGTAACCATAGAGCTATCCACCAAGCCATATATGCATGTAGTATAGCTTTACTCTTTCCGTTTTCTCTATGTGTTACTTAGCCAGCATATTCCATGTGCTGACCCGTTTTCGTGCTGCAACGTTCATGTTGCTGACTTTTTAGACGACGAGTAAGATGCTTTAGGATCGTGGTTCTATACTCAGTGATGCCATTGGAGTTGATGGACTCACTTATCTTCCAAGCCATCCGCTATTATCGTTATTAGATGGCCTTAAGCCATATCTATTGTAATAAGTTTCTCTTTGGAGACATTCGATGTAATAAGTGTGTGATTGCTACTCTGTTATAAATCCTTCAAGTACTGTATGTCAAGATTATCGATCCGAGGATGACACCGATGCACGTAGATCGGACTGTTTGAGGTCTGGTCGCCATGTAATCCCGCTTGTATTCTACTATTTTTTCAAGGGATCAATTTTCAATTGGAATTACATTCTATATACATCATTTTTTATATATACTTTCAAAAGCACAACACCCTTTGTACATAAATATGGTTTACAAATGGCATGATTTCAGATTCATAAGGTTGTATCCATCAATTTGGGTTTTGAAATATTTGAAACCACTTTATGTTGAAATCCAATGTATGCATTCCTCGCTAACTGTCTCCAATTAATGTGTGTTTCATGCAGGTTTTTTTAACTTCTCAAACATGTATAATGTGTTTCACACACGCAACATATAGTTTAATCCCGTTTAGACATTAATTGCATATAAACCATGCATTGTTTGTAATTGAAGAATCTATGGATCACCAATATTGATAAACTTTATAACATTACACGTGTGCCCAAATTCAAACGAATATGCATGTTTGATACACCAATTTCCGTTATGATATTATCGATGTCGTGATCTACAGTTTAAATATTTGAATCCCCTTTAATCCAGATATTCGTCTCATATAGCTATCACTCATGCTTATATAGGACTATCTCTCCGGATCTATACGCTGCTCATCGCCTCTCGTGCATCTCTCGTGCTACCGTATGTCGACAATGATCTTTTATCTTCGTAACACACCGACGGTACTCTCTCCCTCGACCTTCATCACTCTATCTCTCTCTAGGTATATCTCGCCCCTGCTATGTGTCTCTAGCTATGATTCTCCATGTGGAATCTCTTTCTCTCACACAAACACAAACCTTTGTCTCCTGGGGTCTCATTTCTCTGAACTATTCCCATGTGTGCCACTCGCACACCCCTCATACAGAGATGTTTTTCGCTCCTTAAATATGAGAACCTACGACTCTTCCTCTTCAATATCTATTTCTCACACACAAACACAAACTCTGTCTCCCAGGGTCTCATATTTCTCCATTGTTCTCTTGTATGTCGCTCAAACACACCCTCTCTCCCTAGAGATATCTTGTGTTCCCTCATATGTCTCTCTAGCTATCACTCTTGTTGTGAAATATCTTTCTCTCGCAGACACAAAACTCCGTCTCTCTGGATCTCATTTCTCTCTGATATCTGTTTGTATGTGACTCACATGCACCCTCTCTCTATCTCTCTCACACCCACACACATAACCCAGCCTTCTGATCCACTCGACTCCTATCTCTAACTCACACTAGCTAGCATCTTTATCTTTCTATTTATCTATTTCTCCATCAACCTTCTTTCTCGCCCTCACTCTTGATTCCTATCACGCACACTACATATGTTTCTCTCTACATGCAATCAAGTGCCCTCTCACACACATATATAACTTCACCCTTTGAACCACCCGACGGTCATCTCTAACACCCAAACTAACGGATGTTCCTCTAGCTAGCATCTCCATCTCTGTATCTATCTGTAGTTTCTCCGTCAACATTTCTTTCTCGCACGGAGTCTTGCTTCCTATCACCCGAACTATATATGTCTCTCCATACATATGCATTTATAGGTTGATCTCTTTTGCACAATCGCTATGCCTCACCCCTCTGCCGCCATAGATGCATGCTCCAAATTTCACGCCACTATCTCTTAAAGACAAAAAACACATGCTCAATTGCCGGGCCTTCTTCCCTGCATTCTCACATGCATGCATATTGTCATACCGACCCGTCTCTCCCATGTCGTTGATCTTATGACTTATGTCTTCTTTCTTTAATCTCGATCATGCGCGCGCGCACACACACACATCCCACGTATACATGTATACCTCTCACACATGCACGTTCAAGGTCTCTATGTATCCATACGTAGTTAATTACCCTCAATCCTAACGCCACATCGAATCATTCTCCTCTTTTGTGCACATTACTTCCGCCTGGATGGGCCAAACACACACTCACACTTAACAATCTCCTTCTAGCTACCCCCCCGCGTACCTCTCACTCTTTCCCTATATCCCCGAAACCAATAAGACCATCCCTTTGTTTAATTCCCGCCTACATGCACCATTGATATATAGTAGTCTTCCTCGGTGTCTCTCGAACAAACACGTTCTCTCGACCGACTCCTCTCACGTGCACGCACCTTCTCTTCCCTCTCTATGGGCATTTTCTCTCTCGCACCCCATCGTTGGTGGCCTCTGCCATACACATCACCTCTCTATCATGAAGCCATGCACACTTAAATTACATCCGCACAAGGACCCCGCGACACACACACACACACACACACACACACACGCACGCACGCACGCACCCCCCCACACACACACTCACTAAGACTCCATCTCTCTCTCTCTCTCTCTCTCACACACACACAAACACACACACGCACGCACGCACCCCTCCCCCCACACACACTTAGACTCCATCTCTCTCTCTCTCACACACACACACAAACTAAGACTCCATCTCTCTCTCTCTCTCCTCTCTCTCTCTCACACACACACACACACACACCCCACACACACACACTAAGACTCCATCTCACACACACATGCTCTAGGCGGAGCATTTGTTCCTACCAGCCTTCATCCAACCTTACCCGTATGATAAACAATCACATTTATTTACTTGCATAACATGGACAGATTCCACTTTACTTTAGTAGTCAGCAAACTTATCATCTGTACCCTTATAAAAAAACGAGTTGGCGATGATGGTGTGCCTGCCATCTTGTAATACAGGCCGTATGATCTATATCCAACAGATAGAAAGCAAACTATGATAATTTTTCAAAAGATACCCGCACCTCTCTCCACATCATTATCTCCTGCAACCTCATTGCTCAGCAATTAAAAAAGGAATAAGTCTCTGGAACAATCTAGCATGCATGGTGGCCACTGCGCTTTGCCGGGCGCCTCCATCCCCATGCCTCCGCCCATTCCGACCACCACCACCACCACGCCCACTCCCCCTCGACTTATCTCTCATCTTTCATTTTTTCGATGACATTCTCGAGATACCAGTTTTCCGATAAAATTCTCGAGATATCATTAGTTTTTACACATGGGATTACTCCTGCATGGGTCAATCACAACAGGTGTTTTGTAAAAGAATGCATATTGATGTTCCGTGCAATGCACGAGAATCTTGCTTGTAATTATATAACGCAAATCACGAAAGGTGAAGTGACATTTTTTGACACAACCACGTTAACATGGCCACGTAAATCACGAGCAGGAAGGAGAAGGGAAGCGGGCTGTGGAGTAATGTTTTTTTACCACAATTTCTTAGGAAACCGAGTGCAATAATTGAGTAGTTTTGCAAACTACCAGTACTACACCTAAAACGGTTCAAAACCTATACTCCCTTGCCAGCGCGCGCTTCCTGCGTGAAATGGTCAGCATCGCCCTGGAGCGTCAGTTCCGCATTAATGCCCGGCCAGAGCGGAGGCGACCTCTCACTGGCGCCGTCTTTGAAGTGGCGCAACTGCCGAGAGAGCGCCGCTTCCCGGTGCACGCGATCGCTTCATGTCGAGACTGGCCATAGGCCCTGTTTGGATCCATGGGTTAGAGTTAGTTTGAGCTAGTTGGGGCTCAAATATCCCTTAAGTATCCAAGCATGAGGGTTTAAATTGGAGCAAGTTGCATCAAACCCACCAAACAAAATTATCCCACCCAAGAGGAGCTAACTGGAGATAATTCTCACTGGGACCACTGAAAAATCACTGTTCTCTCTCCATGAAGTGCATTTATTGTCAATCTAACCCTGTCACCCAAACACCTCTTTGGCTACAGTTAGTTCAGGGTTAGTCATGAGTTAGTCTAACCTCTAGCTAAGTTAGAGTATCAAACAGGAGCAGTATAGGACATGCAAGTTGCTCAAAGTATACAGGCAAATTCGTGCGTGAAAGGATTTTTTTTCTTTTTGAAAACGGAACGTGAAAGGAATTTTTTTAGAATGCTCTTGGCATGTCGATAACATAACCTACCTCAATAGACGGCAGAAACGCCAGCCCGCCGCACTTTGATAGAGACGAGGAAGGAGAAGCGATACAGGCTGCTGGATTACTAGAGATAGGTGTCGCACGGAAGCCAGGAAATATGGTGATAGCGTGGGTTAGCCATGTACTAGTATGATGTAACTACACTGGGCTGCCGTGTTTCGTGCTCTTCCAGTCCACTGTGGAGATGATTGGTTAATTTTATATCGCAGAATAATATTAAATATTATGAGTGCAGACGCTCCACCACGAGGTTCCTTGCTCCTTCTCGGTCGTCTGGAATCTATTGTTCTTCCACTCTATTTTTTTACGTGAGCTTTGTTCATCCTTTTTCCAACACGCGAGACATCTAGCATCAAGGTGCACGTGTTATGCAACGATCGTTCCATCTATATGAAGAACACGTGGGACTGGAACTACGAGACGGACATGTACCCAGGAGTGGACTTACGAACCTGAGTAATGTAGCACAGTAAGTGAAGTAGAAATGCACAAATGGTATGAACATGCGTGGCATACAGGGTGTGTTTGGTTGCGTTCTCGTCTCAGCATAGTTGTTCCCTCTTCATGCATGCTCAACTCAACACCCCTCTTCATGCATGCTCTCTTCATGCATGCTTCTAGTGTATTTGTGCTAAACTAGTGTGGACTCATGCACCCTCCATACACTCTACCAAACACCCAAAAGTAGGTCGAGAAGGGAACTCTTGGGCGGCATTTGTCTCTTACTAGATACTACCACTAAATGTTGTACGTGCAATGCATGGTGATGTTATGGAGTACATGCCTAATTACTCTAGTACTACTATATTAGTTGGAGGCACATATTAACTTTTATATTTGTTGACGTGTATGCCCCGAGACCTTCCAACTAGACGTGTCTTTCTCTCCAAGTCGCACTTTGTATCGTTCATACCACTAAGTACTACTACGTGCGGTCTCCAACCCAGAAGTGGAAGAAGTGGAGACGCTCTACCACGCTGTTTTTACGCTGGGCTCTACTATGCTGTTCATGTCCCACTCCTTTCACGACGCAGGGACATCCAAAGACGCGTCGTGTTTGGCACCCTTCGTCGTAAGAGTTGAAACGCTAGCATTCATCAAAAATAAAGAATAATTATAAATCCGCAGTGATACTATTTTTTTGCAAACCAATCAACAGTGATACGATACCACGCGGTTTCCTTGCTACTCGATATCGGAAAGAATACTTCCATTCGCCAACATGTGAGACGTTGACCATCCTGGTCCACTTGCCATGCACGCAGAACTCCAAGGGAGAGTCACCCAGTCGTCAGCGCCCGCAGTATAACAATGACTAATGAGCCGTCAAATCACAGGCCCACTTCCCACTTTGAAGTTGCTCGGACGAAGGAACCATCATGACTTCATTGAATTCCGCTTCTTGAAGAAAACTACTGCATCAAAGAAGCATCGCTAGCTACGATGATTTACCCCAACAGAGGCCTCCTTTTGTTCATAGGATAGGAATATGAAAATCATAGGAAGTGAGATGACATGCATCTCAATTCCTATAGAGAAAGAGATGCCATTTGATGAATAGGATAGGAATGTTTCCATTTAGTCTAGGCTAATGTACTGGTAATTTGCTCTAAAAACTACAATAGTAACTAGTAGTACTGGTACATGCTCGTACTCAGACATAGACACACACACTAACTACTAGTACTACTACTTCTCACATGCTGGCCAGACGCCGTCGTTCTCCTTCCCGGCTTTGTCGACGACACCCCACCGTGCTTGGATCTCCGCCGACCTCTCCGAAGCAGCGTGTGCGTCCTTTTCTTTCTTGCGGCGGCGGGCCTCTCTTTTCTTGAGTGCTTTCTGACTTTTCCGCTCCCTCTCTAAGGCTTTGGCCGCCTCTTGCTCTACCGCCCATTCCGCCTTGGCATCTTCAAATTCCTCCCACATAGTTGTGAGGTCGCGAGCGGCGATGAACTCGGCACGGCGGGATGCCATCGCTTCCTACCATTTTGTGTGCGTTAAGTGGGCGGCGAGGAACTGGCCAGCGGATGCCATCTCTGCCTTACCGGTTAGTGTGCGGCGCGGTGGCATGAACGGCGCTTGGTGAGAGCTCTGGGGTGGAGTGGCCGGACAACCGTATAGTGCATTGGTTTTATCAAGAGCTCAAGGACAGAAGACGAAGCAAATTAGGATTCCCCTTCCATCCTGGTCATTTATTACTGAGTAAAATGCATTGGCGGTCATCGAACTTGTCTTTATAGCTCACTTTGATCATTGTATACGAGGTATGGTGATTATACGGTCACTGGCTCAGCGTATAGCTCCGTATTTGTATGGTTGACCAGTAAAACAGTCCGCATGCGCCTCATCAGCTCGTGTTCTTTATCTCTCTATGCGGGCCTACCTATGAATGGAGAATGAAATACTGTAAAAACCAAAATCATGCGTATGTGGGGAATCAAACCACGGACTCGTCGCTGCAACGCACCCTCGTCAGCCAAATAAAAATGAAATACTTCGCGTCAGACACTCATGCTCACGCTGTCAAAGCATGCTAATGCATGCACGTCGCCCTCTAAATCAAAGTCCTGCTCATGGCGCAACGCATAAGCGGCAAGCCCATCACCTGCGCTTCGGCGTTGTTCGACATTACTGTTTAGACGTTTGATGGAGGCCTACGCGAACGCCGAGCATGTATTCACCTGGCTCAACACCAACGGTCATACTAGGACCGCCTTGCTCATGTATATCGTCCATCACAACGACAATCTATAAAATAGCCTAAGCTAGAGAGGGTACTATGGTAGTATGGTACGGAGTATGTACTATCATGAGCGACCGATCTTAGTGCCAGTGCACACCGAAACCCCTTCCATCGCCAACAAGGCTTCCTCCTGAAACGGTCACCGTCTCTCCAGAATGTCAATGCCAAGCATTCACGGACTTAACTGCAGGTGCAATTGGTGTGTCATCCGACATGCGGGCAAGACGCCCATTCTGCCCACATGTCAGTAACCCAAACGCATCTGCAGTTAAGTCACTGAAGCAGCATCCCAATTCACGCCCGACGAACCTACTCCGGCGCCAGTTGTCCATCCGTCTGCCGCGGCTCATTGCCATTCGCCGCTGTATTAACTTGAGCCCCATCTCCCAGCCATAGCCAAAGACCCACACTTATTCTCCTCCGGTCCCTTCCTTCTGTCAGCACCACTTCAACCATGGCCTCCTGGCGCTCCGAAGCTCTCTTGGACGTACTGTCGCAGGAGCAAACGAGGGACATCGGCGGCTCCGCTCCGGGCGCGCTCCAAAGCTCTCTTCGACATACTGTCGCAGGAGCAAACGAAGGAGATCGCCAGCAACCCCCCCCCCCCCTGGCCGCCCTCCGCCGCCACGACCATTTAAGGCGCGTATGTGAGCATAGCCGGCAGCGAGGAAGAGTAGTACACGGTAGGTCGCCGCCGCTCTGGTCCCGGGAAGGCCACCGCTACTCCACTCAGTCGACGCCAAGCTTGGTGGGGTAAACATCGGCGGCCGATTAGCCGCTTGACGGTGACGTGGAGGCGAAAATCTTTTTTTTTACACTTGAAACAGTAGGAGAGGCTCCTACTGCATGTATTAAATTAAGTGACAAAAAGTCTTACAGAGTTATAACCTTACATCCATAGCCATGTAGAAACTAAGGGGGGGGGGGGGAGGGGTTTAAAACTAGAAGAGGGAACCAAAGAATAAAGTTATATAATATTTACAAAGAGGACAAAAGGGTTGAAGTTTCTCTCCCATTCTGTAACGAAGAAGGGAAAGGTCCTCCTTCAACCTAGCCAGCCAGGATGATTTCGTAGGTGAAATCCCTCTGAAGTGTTTGTTGTTTCTCTCCTTCCATATGCTCCAAGCAGCCTGCAGGAAGATGTCCATGAACATCGGGCTATGCCATGTAGTTTTCATGCGCTCAACCCATTGAAGTCTTGTACCATGTGTCATCCAGTTTATATTAATATGTGCCCAGCACTCTTGGCTAAATGAACAGGTGAAGAAAAGGTGCTCCAAAGTTTCTTCAATAGGAGAAGTACACAACAGACATGTGTGGTTGTCACCAGTGTTGTAGTGTCTCCTCTTGAGCATGTTTCGTGTGTTTAGTCTATCTGAGAGGAGTAGCCAGCCGAACACTTTTATTTTCATGGTGACCTTGGATTTCCACAACCAGTTGTATGTTTGGTGAGCTCTTATTTCTTTGAAATAGTATGAGTAATATTGGCTCGCAGTGTAATCAACTTTACCCCAAATGCATGTCCATTTGTCCTCTCCGTGGGCCAAAGTAATTGGAGTCAACAATTGCTGAAGGTCTATTAGCTCTGCATGAGCCTGCTCAGAAAGGGGAAGGTGAAAGGTTTCGCCCAACGTGTCAGCCTTTATCATTGCCTAGACAGAAATATCCTCATATTTGGTATATGAAAAGGCCCTGGGATGGCTGGATGCCAGAATGTCATCCATCCAAAGATCTTTCCAAAGTGGTGCAACCATCCTGAATTGTGACTTTGGTGATCCCCCTATAAACTGGCATGAGTTTTCTGACGTCTCTCCACCAGAAGGAACCACAAGCATCCGTTGCATGAGGGATTTTCGATGAGTAATAGGTGTTCCAGATTAGTTCCACCCAAGGTAAATCCCAGTGATTGTAGAATTTGTTAAGATATTTAAGTAACAGGGCATCACTTTGAGTTCTGATGTCCAATATACCCATTCCACCACACTTTTTAGGTTTACAGATCATGCTCCAAGCCGCCAAAGGAATTACATGTTTCCCCTGCTCCGTCTTTTTAGTCCAGTGACTTTCCTTCTGATCTTGTCTAAGAGCTCAATAATGGAGGCGGGAAGCTTGAGAGTGCAAAGCGCAAAAATCATGAGCGAAGTGATCACTGAGTTTACTAGAGAAAGCTTTGCACCATATGAAATCATGTTGAGGATAGGAGTTAGGCGCCGCTCCACTTTGCAAACCAAAGGCATTAGGTCCTGAACAGATGGTCGTGTGGTTCCCAAAGGCAGCCAAAGGTAAGTGAAGGGCATTTTGCCAGTCATGCAACCAAAGATTTGTGCAATGCTGTTACTGAGGGACTCATCACAATTGATTGGGATGAGAGTGGATTTTTGGAAGTTTATTTTAAGGCCAATGGAAGTTGCATAATCCGACATAATCTGCTGGATCGTGGCTACCTGAGTTTCACAAGCCGGTAATACTAGAATTGTGTCATCAGCGTATTGAATGACCGGGTAATCCTTTTGAGTTACACATGGGAAAGGAAGCTGAATGTGACCCTGAGCAAAAGCATCATTAATGACAGCTTGGAGAAGGTCGGCTGCCAGCACGAAAATTAGGGGAGATAGCGGGTCACCTTGTCGAACCCCCGTTTTGCAATGGAATTGTCTCCCAGGAACACCATTTAAAAGGACCGAAGATTTACCTGAGGCCAAGATTGTTTGGATCCAGTTTAGCCATTTGTCGTTAAATCCCATATGCCTCATAATCTCCAACATGGGCTCATGCTCAATAGTGTCAAATGCCTTAGCAAAGTCAATTTTAAGGAGGACAATTGGTTTCTTTGATGTTTGACATTGATAAATGTACTCAAACGCCCACGCCAGACAGTCCTGAATAGATTTGCCCTTCAAAAAACCATATTGATTTCGATGCACTATCTTTAGGATGATCTTTTGAAGACGGTTGGCGAGAAGTTTCGTAATGATCTTAAGACAGTAATTGAGGAGCGTGATTGGTCTGTAATCATTGACTGAAGTAGGAGCATTGATTTTTGGGATCAAAGTAATGAAGCCCTCATTAATACTCTCCAGGTTTAAGTTGCCCTCATGAAATTGGTTGCACAGAAGATAAAAGTCTTCTTTAATCACGTGCCAACAAGATTTGAGAAAATGTCCAGTGAAACCATCTGGACCCGGAGCCCTATCCGCAGGCATGTATTTAATGACATCGTCAATTTCCTGGTGAGTGAAAGGCACGGTTAGTTGGTCCAAATCTTCAACCTACTTGATCAATCTGGCTAAATCAAACTTCATCTCTTGTTCTGAGAAGACCCAAGCCGCTTTTTGAAAGTTTGAAAAATAACTGATTCTTTGCACGCGTGGTCTTCAACACAATAACCATCATCCGTGGTAAGAGAAGCAATTTTATTTCTCCTATATCTTTCTGAGGCCATCGCTTGGAAAAAATTAGGTTGTTCGTCGCCAAATTTGACCCAACGAATGGTACATCTCATCCTACAATACTCTCTCTGATAAGTAAGAAGCCTTAGAATATGGTGCTTGAGAATGCGACGAAAATTTGTTTCTGGGATGGTGAGACGCCTTTTATTTTCAAGTGCATCAAGTTCGAAGAGGGCCCTGTTGGAGTTTTCAATGGCAATAGACAGTTTAGAAATACCTTTACTCCAAATTTTTAGATCACGCCTCAGGTGTTTAAACTTGCGGGAGATAACAGTGGCCATGTTGGTCGAGGGAATTGATTTGGACCAAGAATTAGAAACCGTGTCCAAAAATCCAGGATGATGTACCCAATATGATTCGAACCTGAAAATCTTGGAGCGAGGAATGGTTGTCTCAATGCAAACCACACAAGGAATGTGATCGGAAACATACCGGCCAAGAGGCTTTACTAGGGTTTTAGGGTAAGTAATAGTCCAATTGGTGCTCGTGAAAAACCAGTCAATTTGTTCTAAAAGGGGGTCCACCTGCATATTACTCCAAGTGTAAGCTCGGCCTTTGATGGGCAGTTCCACGAGGTTTTGGTTCTTGATAAAGTCGTTGAAGGTGATCATATCCCCAAGATTTCCACCTGGCTTATTACGATTGTCTGGGCCACGGATTAAATTAAAGTCCCCTACAAGGAGCCAGTCTTCATTGGTAGGTATATTAAGGTCTAGCAGCCATTGTATGAAGTCCCCACATTCATCTCCCTGACAGGGGCCATACACATTCACAAGGGTCCAAGACTGTGCAGATTGAGTGGAATGAAAGCGGGTCACTAAAGCAAAGTCCCTGGAGGCTAGAACAGTGGCAGAGAAATTGTACTATTCCAAATTGTGGAAATTCCACCCGAAGCACCGCGGGCCAGAATAAATTCAAATGGCAAAGTCCCTGGAGGCTAGAACAATGGAGGCGGAAATCTTCAGAACCTTTTGCTCCGGCCAGCGGAGGAGGTTCGATGCGGATGAGGAGGAGGCAAAGGCAATGGCCGGCTTTCTTGGGTTCATGGCCGAACATGGTGGTCGGGCGCTGGCGATCGTTTAGATTAAGTTTACAGTAGGTTTAGTACGGTTTGTGTGAAATATGTAATGAATTTCGTCCAGTTTGTAGGAAAAGTTTTCGAAATGTAATGAATTTCATCCGGTTAATTTCATCCGGTTAATTTCATCCGATTAATTTGAAATTTGCTTTGTTTGTACGAATTTCGTCCGGTTAGTTCATATAGTTGTCGAAAGGTAGGCAGCATCGGATGGCATCCATTAGTGTCCTCGGACAGATGCCGGTGTAAATTTGTGGGCCGGCGCTGGAGATGCCCTAACTATCATGCCATAATCGCTAACAATCCTCCATTATTTGGCAAGGAACAGTTATCCCTCGAGCAAAATCAGATCCGCGGTGTTTCGCACTCCTCCCGCGTAAGAGTGTAAACTCTTGCTTACATAAAAATGGAGCAAGTGGACATCATCAGAGCACGTCATATCACTCGAACTAGCCCGCCTAACGGCGGGGAAGCACCGCCTCATCATTTTGTTCTGGATTTCTATCGATCGATCGCGCGAAAATGTTACGCTTCACAAGTTCTAAAGGAAAAGGCGGCACACTTACGACTCGTACGCGTCGCAACCCCGACAGTCCGGCTCGCACGCCGCTCACCAGAGGGGACACGCATTGTCTTGCAGTTTCACTAACATGTGGGACCGTAATTGAATAAACTGTCGATAGCCAAAATCTAATCGCTCGTTGGGCGTCGGCTGAGAAGAGAGAAACGGGGGAGGGAGAAGAGATCGCCCGCCCGCCGCGCATGGACTCCAAGAAATATACGGTGATAATGTGAGGTGGGCCATGCTGGAGTCTGGACCGCTTCCGGAGCCCGCTCTCACCGCCCTGGCCCCTCAAGACGCCAGCTGCCCGCTGCATGCATAGCAAGTAGTCCCCGCTTATGTGGAGGAGAGAGAGGCATTGACAAAGTCAAGGACAAACAGTGGAGACAATAGCTTTCATAAAAAATAAACAATGAATACTCGTTCCTCGTCCTCTATATCGAAAAGAATACTTTCATTCGCCGACATGTGGGACGTCGACCATCCTGGTCCACCTGCCATGCACAAAATTATCCTGGTCTACCCCGGTCATATCGTAGGCCCAACCTTTCCCACTGTAAGTTGTTCGGACGAAGGAACCATCATGACTTCGTTGAATTCTGCTTCTTCAAGAAAACTTACTGTACCCTCAATACTGCTACCACACGCGAAGACTGGACGGCACTGTACCACGTCATATCGCTGAAACCCACTAGGCCAAACTAGCCCGCCTAGGTCATCTATTTTGGAACGGAGGGAGTACGTCTGCACTGCTATGATTTTGTGTTGCACATTCTCTGTACTTTTGCTACGATTTTCCTACCCTATGAACCAAATGAGGCCTGAATGTATGTTGACTATTGTCTAATCGGTCGCTAAGCCTACAATTTTAGGAGCTAGGACTATTGGTCGATCGACGAGGGATAAGTATAAGCGTACCACGAGCTCATCAGCCCCAACATTTCTCTTCGGTGAGTGTTTTGCAAGTACTATAGCTCGCACGGTAGCTAGCCTACTAACACCAAGAATCATCAAACAAGCCTGGCGATATGATAAACAGTTCAAAATTACATCTAAGCATGCCATATATTACATCAAAAGCTGGTGAGGATACATCTGTTTCCATAACTCAGAGAGGGTTCGCATGATTCATCGCATAATTCACTATCAAACAAAAGTAGCAAGATCCGCCCACACAATACAGCGCACTAGCCCTAAGATGGTTTGATAACACGCATCGTTCTGGTAATTAAACACAGGGCAATGCAAACTACCCTGAAGGATTAGCGCGACCAACTATTTCTTGTCATCGATCTCTCGGGCAATGACCACAGCACGGACAGCGGCATGGGAATCGATTTTTGGGGCGATGTCCACAGGACTGACCGCGACATCGAAATCGATCTCTGGGGCGATGTCCATAGGATGGACAGCAGCATCGGAATCGATCTCCGGGGCGATGCCAATAGGACGGGCCACGACATCAGAATCAGCAAGGACAACCACCGGCACCTGCACAACCCTAACATATTAGTAAGAACATTGCAAATAATCAAAAAGCAAGCACATTGCAAATAATCAAAAACCACAACTATGGTAATAAGCCATTATTTTTTACCTTGTATAGCTCACCAGGATCTCATCCTTCGGGGCCATCTCCTCATCCTCGATGGGGCCATCACCTGCTGTGGGAATACTGCTTCTCAACGGCGACTATCTCCTCAGACTCGGTCTTGAGCCTCACATAGGTGGCAATCAGAGTTCCTGGGGTAGGCACGGTGGGGCCCTTGTTGTTCTTCCAACTTTCTTTGAGGAGTTCGTCCACCAACGTCCTCAACTCTTTGGCGGTGCTTGTTTCTTGGAGTTCTTCGTCTCCATGGGTTGGCCCATAAACATGGTCAACTCGTTGGTCGGTGCTTGCTTCCTGGAGATCGCTGTCTCCAGTGGGTTGTCCGCCGGCAACTCTTTGCCTAGTGCTCCAGGATCCATCAATGAACTGACAAACAAAAAGCAATTGAAAGGAAACCACAATCGCAATGAAAACGGGAAAAGAATAGGATGTCAGAATCGTTCGGTGCTTCGCAAAAAGAAGATTGGAATGAAAATATAGCAGCATAACTGATTCGCCCACTGTCGGTGTCAAAACCGGCGGATCTCGGGTAGGGGGTCCCGAACTGTGCGTCTAGGCGGATGGTAACAGGAGACAAGGGACACAATGTTTTACCCAGGTTCAGGCCCTCTTGATGGAGGTAAAACCCTACGTCCGGCTTGTTTGATATTGATATTGTGGATGTTTACAAGAGTGGATCTACCACGAGATCAAGGAGGCTAAACCCTAGAAGCTAGCCTATGGTATGATTGTAAGGGTTGTTGTCGTACGGACTAGAGCCATCCGGTTTATATAGACACCGGAGAGGGCTAGGGTTACATAGAGTCGGTTACAATGGTAGGAGATCTACATATCCGTAGCGCCAAGCTTGCCTTCCACGCCAAGGAAAGTCCCATCCGGACACGGGGCGAAGTCTTCAATCTTCTATCTTCATAGTCTTGGAGTCCGGTCGATGATGATAGTCCGGCCGATAATGGTAGTCCGCTATCCGGACACCCTAATCCGACTCCTCAAGAGCCCTGAACCAGGCTTCAATGACGATAAGTCCAAAGATGTGTGTAGTCTTCGGCGTTGCAAAGGCGGGTTCTCCTTCAAGTTCTACGTACTGCCGAACAATGTCCATCTTCCTCATCAATGTTGCGCTGCCTCGGCTTCCACGCCCAATAATGGCCTTCTTCCACGCGTCAGCCTTGAACGTGAAAAGCCAGGGTGTCTTTTATGTTTTACCCCTTAGTTGTGCGAATAATCTGCCTATAAGGGAGGCAAGAATCCAGATCCAAATCACCATCTTCCTCCCGCAAATACTCATCGGAGCGCTTTCGACCAAGAATCCATTCCATCATGGACCGTCAACGCGGCTCCTCTTCTCGCGCTCCCAGCCCTTTGCCAGGAGATTGGAGGACATGTTCTGTTCCGCACAACGAGCTGGTGAAGCTCCAAGTGGGGGGATATCTCCCTCCGGCCTTCATGGTTCCGGTTCGAGCCGGGATGGCCACCTACAAAGGTGGGAAGCAAGCGAAGGTTACCCCAAATCCCAACAAAGGGGAGCGGGTATGCTTTGTCCCCTATCTGATAAGGGGGCTCGGATTTCCTGTACATCCATTCCTCCGCGGGCTCCTGGAGTTCTACGGACTCCAGCTTCATCACCTCACGCCTACTACCCCGTGCATATTGCGGGTTACGTAGCTCTTTGCGAGCTATTCCTAGGCGTCGACCCCCACTTCGCGCCGTGGAAGAGGTTGTTCTGCCTTGTACCCAGCTCTCACGAGGGGTCCATCTATCAAGTGGGCGGCGCCGAAATATGGCGCATTGCCGGGACCGGATATCCATCCGGAACCCCTAAGAAGGCGCCCGAAGACTGGCCTTCGGAATGGTTTTATATAGAAGACGCTCCGCTGCCGGACCCTGTTCGGATCGGCCTCCCGGAGTTCAGCAATGCTCCTCTGAAGAAACGCCTTAGTTGGCGTCCACGGAGCCCCCATCTGGAGGAAGACAAGCGCGTCCATTATTTGATGGGCGAATAAGGTTATCGCCCATGCCAGTTGACCATGATTGAGTCATGGCAACATGCATTATGCGGGTGCAGCCACTACAATACAGGGCCACCCCATGTGGGATTTCAACCGGGAGGACGATGCCACCGTCATGGCCGCAAAGGGCCGGATTCGGCCGAAGATCTGGTGACGATCATGTCCGGCCTGTATAAGGGGGAGAAGGAGGATTTCCTTCGGACGAACCCGTTAAATGGGTTCTCCATGAATAATCCCCGGCCTTGGGTAAGCGAACAATCTGCATGCCCGACCCGTGCCTTTTGAAACTTAAGTTTCTTATATTGTGTTCTTCTTTCGACGCAGGAACTGCGCCGGACCGTGGAGGACATGCTAAGTCCGGCTCCGTAGCCCGAGGATCCGGAGAGATCCCGGGATCCGGCCTCCGAAGAGGATCCGGACATAAAGGTGGAGCTAATCGACGGGGTGTTCCACCAGCTCAGCAGGGACAATGCTTTAGTCGCCATAACGACCGACTATCCCGGACTATATCCGGCTTCCCAGGTGATCGCGACCGAAGCCCTGACACCGTCATTCCTTCCTTGCTTATTTCTGACCACCGTATATGATGGCGCTGTGCAGGAGGCACACCTAGGGAGAGAAGTCGAGCCCGCGGTGGCTGACCAACAAAGGCCAGTCCGGACCAGTAGGCGGAAGAGGAGCACGGCGCGGACTGAAACGTCGCCGCAAAGGTGTAGTTCACAATTCATTATTTAGAGCAACGTTCCTAGGAAGCGTTTGAGTGCTCATGACTTTTATAGGGAAAAAGCGTCCGCGGATCTGCGGGCGTGGAGGTTGCCAATCCAACCTCTACCAGCCAGCTCCCGCACTTGGTCTGGAGGGGAGGCGAGCGCAAGGCGCGAGCCGGACGTTCCTCCGACGGAGGATGCCAATGCATCGCCCACCACCAAGTCTCGAGGTGGAGAATGCCTCGAATCACACAGGCGCCGCGGGCAAGAGTGTTTTAAGGACGCGTGCTTCTCCCCCGAGGCGTTGAATGCCTTTAACACGGGGGATGCGCACCTTCGTGCTGCTCAAGATGGTTTTACCAGAGCCACGGAGCAGTATGTAAAAGACATACGGGTAAGAGAATTTAATAGTTATATGTGCCAGTAGCCCCCGAGACTTAAAGTAGTTATATTAACTGATTTAAGGATCATATGAAACGTAGAATCTTACCGAGAAGAATACCCAACTGTCTCAGGAGCTGCAAGAGTGCAAGGCCCAACTTGAGGCCGCACTCTCTGGCGCAGGAGGAAACGCAGGGACCTCTCCTGGTAACGCATTATTTTAGAAAGATAAGTAGCATTTGGCCTTCGCGCAAGTCTAAAAAATGACGTTGCAGGTGCTGCCGGACAAGATCCGGACAGGCAAGAACTTCTGCGCCAACTAAAGGCTGGCGAGAGGGTGCTGCATAAGGTGCAGCATGAAAGCAACAAGCTCCAGGATGCCCATGCCCAGCTTAGAGAAGAGCTGAAAGGCGTTCGGGCCGAGCTGTCGGGCTCCGTTAAGGAGAATCAGCGGCTTAAATCCACGGCATATATAGTAGTGCTTGAGCGAACTCCTTTGAAAAGAAGAGTTCGGCGAGGAAGTCAATTTGATGTAATATGTCCGCAGGTATGCTCACAGGTCTCCCTGCGGAGAGATGCCCGTATCAGCGGGTGATCAACTTCCGAATTGTTGCAACCGATCGAACGAAGTTCGCGGGCAATGAGCGGCATCATCCGAGCATTATGGCCAGCCTTCTCCTTACGAGGGTCTTGGGGAGCTTGCGGAGAAGCTGCAGGAGTGCGGCAGCGCTTCCATTTATGGAAGATTTCGCCTGCCGCCAAGGTGCCGAGGACGCTGGGCCATGGTAAAGACGCTGTACAAGAAGGCGGATCCCAACCACATGGTCAAGTCGGATCTGTGGGGCCCGATGGGAAGGAGATCCATGTGAGTTTAGTATACGCCAAGTAGAGTTGGTCAAAATTTTCCCAACAGGTATCAGAATTAGACAACCTGTTAGGCGGGATTGAGGAAGAATACAATCACCGATTTGACAATGTATTATAAAATGACATATAAAATGCCTTCTAGCCGGATTGTAGATCGTTGTTCTTTGCCGACCTTTTCGCTTCGACCTCGGGACCCTAGAGTCCGGAGTGTGTCCGAATACCTTCTCGGTTATGAAACAACCGGAGTATGCATGGAGACTAGGCGTAGGGGTCATCAGTGCTTTATCAGACAAGTGCCCAACTAGTTATGTTATATTACATGGGTAGTAAGAAACATCTTCCAGGGAGAATAGTTCTGTTAAGGGTTCCTTTCCTCAGGGGGTGGCATGCCCTAAAGTGCATGTCCGGACTGCGAAAAAAGCAGAAAAACATCTCGGGGCAGATAAATAAGTGGATAAAAAATTATCTTTTGAGTCACCGACCGAATATTCCCTTAAGAACGCTAGCTTTCGGCTTCATCCAGTCTGAGGTACACATCCGGCTGACCCGGCAGTAACAATCACAAAGGTGCTCCCTTTACCTCCTAGCTGAACAATTGGGAACGTAGGGGTAAGCACAGGAGCCAGGCAACCCAGCTTGGCATAAACTTAAGTCATATCGATGCATATAATGGTGAATAAAAGGTACATGTGGAGGCTTGACACATGTGCTGGGCATGAAGCCCTTATAATTAAGCTTCTGGTAAGGAAGCCCCCAGGTATAATGAGTGTGAATAGCACATCAATTGCGCGCGAATGTTGCGCAAGTAGGCCCTTCAAGGCTTGGATGAATAGGGTTGAGAAGAAAAAGATAAACAAAAGGCAGCTGAAAAAAAATTTGGACGGGGGGAAAGGGACGAATTCTTAGTCCGGCGCTAGGCATAGAATCTTCGGAGGCGGGCTGCGTTCCATCGGTTCGGCTCGAGTCGATTATCCGATGCATTTAAATGAGACGGTACGCTCCGCCGGTCAGGACTTGATCGATGATGAAGGACCTTCCCATTTGGGCTTGAGCTTGTCCTTTTCTTCTCCGGCAGCGTAGAACCAGTTCGCCAACGCGTTGTAAGTCTTGGCCCGTACTTCTCTTACGTGATATCTTGAGCCTGCTGCCGATAGAATGGGGAACGAGCCTTGGCGACGTCGCGTTCTTCCTCCAATGCGCCCAAGCTGTCCCGCCGATCCAACTCGGCCTCTCTTTCTTCGCATACGCGCACTCGAGGTGAGTCATGAATTATGTCGCAGGCAAAACTGCTTCTGCGCGTATACCATAAAAATGGTGTGAATCCGGTAGTACGGTTAGGCGTTGTCCGCAGCCCCCGAATGCGGAATCGAGCTCCTCTACCCGGTCGTGTCGATTTCGTAAGGGACCGCACTAGTCTGGGTTTGATGCCGCCATTATTAGACCATTTGCTCGTTCCACTTGACCGTTGGTTTGAGGATGATAGACTGAAGCGTAATCGAGCTTGATGCCCATATTTTTGCACCATGATTTAACCTCATCGACGGTGAAGTTCGTGCCGTTATTGGTGATGATGCTGTGGGGGACACCATAACGGTGTACTACCCCGGATTTAAAGTCTATCACTGGTCCGGACTCTGCCGTTTTAACTGGTTTGGCCTCTATCCGTTTGGTGAATTTATCCACCATGACCAATAGGTACCTTTGCTTGTGGGTCCCCCCTTTAAGTGGTCCAACCATGTCAAGCCCCCAGACCGCGAACGGCCATGTAATGGGTATAGTTTTGAGGGCGGTGGGTGGCATATGGCTCTGATTAGCAAAGAGCTGACAACCGACGCATCTTTGGACTAAGTCCTGAGCATCTGCTCGGGCCGTCGGCCAATAAAATCCTGTTCGGAATGCCTTTCCTACAAGGGCCCGGGCTGCGGCGTGGTGTCCGCCTAGTCCGGCATGAATTTCAGCCGGGAGGTTTCGCCCTTCCTCTTGAGATACACCTTTGAAGGACTCCGGTTGTGCTTTTCTTATAAAGTTCTCCCTCATAGACCTTGTAGGCTTTAGATCGCCGGACAATGCGGCGGGCCTCATTTTGGTCTTCGGGAAGCTCCTGCCTAAGCAAGTAGGCAAGGAATGGTTCTGTCCACGGGGCAATTACAGCCATTATGTCGTGGGCGGAAGGTGTTATGTCATCGGCTGAATCGCCGGTTGGTGCGGCTTGTTCCGGTTTGTTAGTTCTGGACTCCTCTTCCCATAGTACGGATGGCTTGAAGAGCCGTTCCAGGAAGATGTTAGGAGGGACAGCGTCGCGTTTTGCACCGATGTGTGCCAGTACGTCGGCTGCTTGGTTATTATCCCTGGCTACGTGATGGAATTCAAGTCCTTCAAACCGGGCTGACATTTTCAGGACAGCGTTGCGGTATGCTGCCATTTTCGGATCTTTGGCGTTAAAGTCTCCGTTTATTTGGGATATTGCGAGGTTTGAATCCCAGCGCACCTCTAGGCGTTGAATGCCCATGGAGATTGCCATCCGGAGACCATGTAAAAGGGCCTCGTATTCGGCTGCGTTGTTGGAGTCCGTGTACATTATCTCGAAATGCGTATTGGGCTGTGTCCCCGGTCGGGGCGTCAATACGACGCCAGCCCCAATCCAGCTAACTTTTTAGAGCCGTCGAAGTGCATAATCCAATTGGAGTATGCGCCGTACTCTTTAGGGAGTTCGGCTTCGGTCCATTCAGTGACAAAGTCAGCCAAAACTTGTGACTTTATAGCTCGCCGAGGTTTGTAAGTTATATCAAATGGTAAGAGCTCAATGGCCTATTTTGCAATCCTGCCCGTCGCGTCGCGGTTTTTTATAATGTCGTTAAGTGGTACTTCAGAGGCCACTGTTATCGAACACTCTTGAAAGTAGTGTCGGAGCTTCCGGGATGCCATGAACACCGCGTATGCTATCTTACGATAGTGCGGGTAGCAGGACTTGCAGGGGGTTAACACAGTGGATACGTAGTATACTGGTTTTTGAAGAGGGAATTTATGCCCTACTTTCTCTCGTTCGACGACAAGTACCGCACTTACAACTTGATGCGTTGCTGCGATGTATAACAACATTGGTTCGCCTAGGTTGGGCGCAGCCAGGTCCGGATTTGTTGCCAATATGGCCTTTATTTCTTCGAGTCCGGCAGTGTCAGCATCCGTCCACTCGAAGTGTTCGGTGTGCCTAAGGAGGCGATAGAGGGGTAATGCCTTTTCTCCTAGACGGGAGATAAAGCGGCTTAGAGCTGCCACGCATCCAGTGAATTTTTGTATTTGCTTGAGGTCTTTTGGGATATCTAGCTGTGACAGAGCTCGGATCTTGGCTGGGTTTCCTTCAATTCCTCTACCGGATACGATGAAGCCCAGCAGCTTTCCGGGCCGATACGCCGAAAACACATTTTCCGGATTCCGCTTGATGTCATATGCTCTGAGGTTGTCGAATGTGAGCCTCAAGTCGTCTACTAGAGTTTCGACGTGTTTAGTTTTGACGACTACGTCGTCTACGTATGCCTCTACCGTTTTGCCGATCTGGGTAGCGGACATGTCTCGAATCATGCGCTGATATGTTGCGCCGGCGTTTTTAAGTCCGAAGGGCATCGTGTTGAAGTAGAATGGTCCATATGGAGTAATGAATGCCGTTGCGGCTTGATCCGCTTCTGCCATCTTGACTTGATGATAGCCGGAGTATGCGTCCAGGAAGCACAATGAATCGTGCCCTGCAGTGGCATCGATGATTTGGTCGATGCCGGGGAGGGGGAAGGGATCCTTTGGGCAGGCTTTATTTAGGTGTTTGAAATCGACGCATAGGCTCCAGGATTTGTCCTTCTTTGGTACCATTACCAGGTTTGCTAGCCAATCCGGATGCTTGATATCTCTGATGAATCCGGCTTCCAATAGTTTGGCTAGCTCTTCTCCCATTGCCTGTCTTTTGGGTTTGGAAAATCATCGAAGAGCACATGTTTAAGCGGCTTGAATCCTTTAGGATGTTTAGGCTGTGTTACGCCAATCTGCGTGGGATTCCGGGCATATCCGAGGGGTGCCAGGCAAAAATGTCCCAATTTTCCCGAAGGAATTCTCGCAGTGCGGCGTCTACATCAGGGTTCAATTGTGCCCCAATGGAGGCCGTCTTTGTCGGGTCCGTTGGGTGGACCTGGAATTTTACTATTTCATTTGCTGGTTTAAAGGAGGTGGACTTGGATCTCTTATCGAGTATCACATCGTCCCTATTCACCGTAGAGCGCAGCGCGGTGAGTTCCTCTGCCGCTAAGGCTTCGGATAGTGCCTCTAAGGCTAATGCGGCTGTCTTGTTTTCAGCGCGGAGTGCTATGTCCGGATCACTAACGAGAGTGATTATTCCGCCGGGCCCAGGCATTTTGAGCTTCATGTACCCGTAATGGGGTACGGCTTGAAAAACTGTGAATGCCTCTCGTCCTAATATAGCGTGATATCCGCTGTTGAACGGGGCCACTTGGAACGTGACTTCTTCGGATCTGTAATTGTCCGGTGAGCCGAATACCACATCGAGTGTGATTTTTCCTGTGCAGCGCGCCTCCCGGCTAGGGATTATTCCTCTAAAGGTTGTGCTGCTTCGCTTAATGCGGCTCCAGTCTATTTCCATTTTTTGAAGGGTTTCCTCGTAGATGAGGTTTAATCCGCTGCCGCCATCCATCAGGACTTTTGTAAGTCGAAAGCCGTCCACTATTGGACTAAGTACCGGTCTGGTGGAGCTTGGGCTGTCCGAATTTAGGTTCGTCGCTGGCGTTGAAGGTGATGGCTGTGTCGCTCCATGGATTGGTTGTTGCTACTTGGTAGACTTGGCGAGGCTGCGGATTGTTCGTTTCCGCATATTATTTGATGCGAAAGTCTCAAGACTGTTGATACCGTGCATCGATGTTGTTGGAGTGGTTTTCGGGGCTAGAAGCTCCTCTCCACTTTTGGCCACCTGCTGTAATATCCAACATGCTCGAAGGCTATGTGTTGGGACGGCGCCTTCTACATCTTGTGAATTTTCTGAGGTCCGCTAAGCCATCCCTCTAGTACGGTTCCGTGCCCTTTATGGGGTTTTTGCTTTTTGGTTTTGTATCCGGTGCCTGAGTGTAATGCACCCTTTTGTTGCGGACTAGGGTTGTATTCGGGGCGGATTGTCCCAAAACTTATTTTCGGTTGTCCGAAAACTCTCCATCGCCAAGTACTTCAGACTATGGACGCCAGCCTTGGTCGTGGCGTGTAATTTCACGACGGCTGACGGCGTTCAAGATTCCCTCGTCCGTGCAATTATTGCAAAAAATTGAGATTGCGTTTTCCTCTCGGCAGTCCTTTATCCTGTCCATAACCCGGAGGAATATGGCCCAGTAGTGATGTACTGTCTTAGCGGGCTCTTGCCGGATTAGAGATAGATCGCATATGTCTGGGCGGGTGGGTGGAATTAAGTCCGGAACCCTACCCATCTCAAGGCTCGAAGGCCGAGAAGTTTCCGAATTTGGAAGCTTGGATTGCTGGACGTTGTCCAACGAGTCTGGTCCGATGCCTGACTTTAAGTTCAGTGCTTGATCGAAGTCCGTCCCTCCGCGGGAATCCGGCATGGGGGGTTCGGGAGCCCGGACATGACTAGTTTTCAATACAGGAGAAGCGTCGCCGCATTGTTCCTCTACCACTGCAACGTGGTGGGTGACCTGGGGAGAGTTAATCTCTCTCAGATCGGTTTTAAGCCCAATCTGATTGTAGTCTGTAGCGACTCCCAGGGCGGTGATGCGATCCAAGAGCTCGTTTACGGACGAGAGCTCTATTGGATCCAGCCGCTCGGCGAATTCCGAGCTGACGTGAAAACTGCTATTGACGACTTGAGAGGTCATTGTCGAGCGGTGGCGTCACGGTGATCATAAGAAAACCACCTAGCGGATAGTTTGGCGGCGGCCAAGGCTCCTTTGGCGAAAATACCGTCCTTTAAGACAGAGGAGGCATCCTTCCCTATCGGTGGCAACACGGAGGAACTCTCAATGAAAGCACCAATGTCGGTGTCAAAACCGGCGGATCTCGGGTAGGGGTCCCGAACTGTGCGTCTAGGCGGATGGTAACAGGAGACAAGGGACATGATGTTTTACCCAGGTTCGGGCCCTCTTGATGGAGGTAAAACCCTACGTCCTGCTTGATTGATATTGATATTCTGGATGTTTACAAGATTGGATCTACCACGAGATCAAGGAGGCTAAACCCTAGAAGCTAGCCTATGGTATGATTGTAAGGGTTGTTGTCGTACGGACTAGAGCCATCCGGTTTATATGGACACCGGAGAGGGCTAGGGTTACATAGAGTCGGTTACAATGGTAGGAGATCTACATATCCGTATCGCCAAGCTTGCCTTCCACGCCATGGAAAGTCCCATCCGGACACGGGGCGAAGTCTTCAATCTTCTATCTTCATAGTCTTGGAGTCCGGTCGATGATGATAGTCCGGCCGATGATAGTCCGGCCGATGATGGTAGTTCGGCTATCTGGACACCCCCTAATCCGAGACTCCCTCACCCACTGAGGGAGTCCCGGATTAGGGGGTGTCCGGATAGCCGAACTATCATCTCGCCAGACTCCTGGACTATGAAGATACAAGATTGAAGACTTCGTCCCGTGTCCGCATGGGACTTTCCTTGGCGTGGAAGGCAAGCTTGGCGATACGGATATGTAGATCTCCTACCATTGTAACTCGAGGTAACCCTAACCTATTCGTGTCTATATAAACCGGAGGGTTTTAGTCTCAGGACGAACAACAATCATACCATAGGCTAGCTTCTAGGGTTTAGCCTCCTTGATCTCGTGGTAGATCTACTCTTGTACTACCCATATCATCAATATTAATCAAGGTGAGTAGGGTATTGCCTCCATCGAGAGGGCCCGGTTGGTAAAAACATCGCTGCCCCTTGTCTCCTCGTTACCATCCGCCTAGACGCACAGTTCGGGACCCCCTACCCGAGATCCACCGTTTTGACACCGACATTGGTGCTTTCATTGAGAGTTCCTTCGCGCCACCGTCAGAAGGATGCCTCATCCCGCCTTTTAAAGACGATACTATCGCCAAAGGAGCCTTGGCCACTGGTCAAACTCTTCGGCTAGGTGGTTTTCTTATAACCGCCAGTTCGGCCACCACGCCGACGATGACTTCTCGAGTCATCGAAACCAATCTTCACGTTAATTCGGAACTTCCCGAACAGTTAGATCCGATCGAGATCTCCTCCGTAAACGAGCTCTTGGATCGCATCGCCGCCCTGGGAGTCGCCATAGACTACGACCGGATTGGGCCTAAAACCGATCTGAGAGAGATCAACTCTCCCCAGGCTGCCCATCATGTTGTTGTGATAGAGGAGCAATGCGGCGATTCTTCAACTATTTTAAGGACTAGCTACATCCGGATTCCTGATCCCTCCATGCCGGACTCCCGCAGAGGGACGGATGTCGATCAAGCCCTAAACTTAAAGTCAGCCGACGGGATGGATTCATTGGATAGCATTCAAAAATCCAAACTTCCGAGTTCAGAAACTTCCCGGCCCCTGAGTCTTAAATTGGACGGGGTTCCGGATCCAGTTCCACCTGCCCACGCAAACATTAGCGAGCTATCCCGAATTCGGCAAGAGCCCGCTGAAACAGTACATCATTACTGGGCCAGATTCCTCCTGGTTATGGACAGGATAAAGGACTGCCGAGAGGAGGACGCAATCCCAATTTTCTGCAAAAATTGCACGGACAAGGGAATCCTAAACGCCATAAGTCGTCGCGAAATTACACGCTTTGCCGACTTGGTGACCATAGTACAAAAGTACTGTGCGATGGAGAGCGCCTGGAAAACCGAAAGTAAATTTTGGGATAATCCGGCCCCGAATACATCCCTAGTCCGAAATAAAAGGGTGCATCATTACCAAGCACATGGGTTAAACACCAAAAACCAAAACCCCTAAAGGGTAATGGAACCGTCTTTGGAGGGTTGGCTAAACGGACTGCAAAACCCGACAAGACAGAGGGCGCCACTCCAACTCATAGCCTTCGAGCATGTTGGATACTACGGCAGGTGGCCAAAAGTGGCTAAGAGCTTCTAGCTTCGTAATCCCAGCCCAAAGAACACTAGTACGGTGTTAACAGTCTTCGAGACTTTCGCATCAAATAACATGCAAAAACGAACACTCCGCAACCTTGCCGAAGTCTACCAAGTAGCAACAATAAATCCAAGGAGTGACACGGCTATTACCTTTAATGCCAGTGACAAACCTAAATTCCGAACAACCCGAGCACCAGCCGCATTGGTCCTCAGTCCGATAGTGGACGGCTTTCGCCTTACTAAGGTACTCATGGATGGCGGCAGCAGACTAAACCTCATCTATAAGGAAACCCTCCAAAAAATGGAAATAGACGGGAAGCATGCTGCACAGGAAAAATCACACTGGACGTAGTGTTCAGCTCGCCGGACAATTACAGGTCCGAGGAGGTCACATTTCAGGTGGCCCCGTTCAGCAACGGATATCATGCTTTATTAGGACGAGAGGCATTCACAATTTTTCAAGCTATACCCCATTCTGGGTACATGAAGCTTAAAATGCCCGGACCTAACGGAATCATCACTCTCGCTAGTGATCCGAACATAGCACTCTGCGCCGAAAACAAGACAACCGCACTAGCCCTCGAGGCACTATCCGAAGCCCTAGCGGCCGAGGAACTCACCGCAATGCGCTCCACGGTGAACAGGGACGATGTGATACTTGATAAAAGATCCAAGTCCACCTGTTTTAAACCAGCGGATGAAATAGTCAAATTCCAAGTCCACCCAACGGACCCTGCAAAGACGGCCTCCATTGGGGCACAATTAAACCCTGATGTAAACGCCGCACTACGAGAATTTCTACGAGAAAACTGGGACATCTTTGCCTGGCACCCTTCAGACATGCCAGGAATCCCACGTTGGTTGGCCGAGCACAGCCTAAATATCCTAAAAGGATTCAAGCCAGTCAAACAGGCTCTTCGGCGCTTTTCCAAACCCAAGAGACAGGCCATGGGAGAGGAGCTAGCCAAACTTTTGGAAGCCGGATTCATCCGAGATATAAAACATCCGGACTGGCTAGCAAACCTGGTGATGGTACCAAAGAAGGATAAATCCTGGTGCCTATGTGTTGATTTTAAAGACCTTAATAAGGCTTGCCCAAAGGATCCCTTCCCCCTCCCTCGAATTGATCAAATTATCGACGCTACAGCAGGACATGACTCATTGTGCTTCCTCGACGCGTACTACGGCTACCACCAAATCAAGATGGCTGAGCCAGACCAAGCTGCAACAGCATTCATCACTCCATATGGCCCGTTCTGCTTCAACACAATGCCCTTCGGGCTCAAAACGCCGCGCAACATATCAAGCATTATTCGTATATGTCCGCAAACCAGATCGGCAAAACAGTGGAAGCATATGTAGATGACGTGGTCGTCAAAACCAAGCATGTCGAAACTCTAGTAGACGACTTGAGGCTCACATTCGACAATCTTTGAAAATATGACATCAAGCTCAATCCGGAAAAATGCATCTTCAGCGTTCCAGCCGGAAAGCTCTTGGGCTTCATTGTGTCCGGTAGAGGAATTGAAGCAAACCCAGCCAAGATCCGAGCTCTGTCACAATTAGATATTCCAAAAGACCTCAAACAAATACAAAAATTGACTGGATGCGTAGCGGCTCTAAGCCGCTTTATTTCCCGTTTGGGAGAAAAGGCGTTACCCTTTATCGCCTCCTCCGCCACCGAACACTTCGAGTGGATTTGATGCCGCCACGGCCGGACTCGAAGAGATAAAAGCCATATTGGCAACAAATCCGGTCCTGGCCGCGCCCAATGTAGGCGAACCAATGCTATTATATATCGCCGCAACACATCAAGTTGTCAGCGCGGTGCTCGTCGTCGAACGAGAAACGGACGGACACCGGTTCCCTCTTCAAAAGTCGGTTTACTATGTGTCCAGTGTCCTAACTCCATGCAAGTCCCGGTACCCACACTATCAAAAGATAGCATACGCGGTGTTCATGGCATCCCGGAAGCTGCGACACTACTATCAAGAGTATTCGATAACGGTAGCCTCCGAAGTACCTCTTAACGACATTATAAACAACCGCGACGCGACGGGCCGGATTGCTAAATGGGCCATAGAGCTCCTTCCATTCGACATAACATATAAGCCACGACGAGCTATCAAGTCGCAGGTTTTGGCCTACTTCGTGGCCGAATGGACCGGGTTTAACTCCCTAAAGAGTACGGCGCATACTCCAATTGGATCATGCACTTTGACGGCTCCAAAATGTTGGCCGGGCTGGGGTCAAGCGTCCGCCCCGACGTTTCCCAACCGGGACACAGTCCAATACGTCCTTGAGATAATATATACGGACTCCAACAACGCGGCGAATACGAGGCCCTTACGCACGGCCTCCGGATGGCGCTCCATGGGCATTAAACGCCTAGAGGTGCGCGGGGATTCGAACCTCGCGATATCTCAAATAAACAGAGACTTTGATGCCAAAGATCCAAAAATGGCAGCATACCGCAATGCGGTCCTAAAAATGTCAGCACTGTTCTAAGGGCTCGAATTTCATCATATAGCCCGGGATAACAACCAGGCGGCGGACATATTGGCACGCATCGGTGCAAAACGCGATGCCGTCCCGCCCAACATCTTCCTGGAACGGCTATTCAAGCCATCCGTACTATGGGAAGGGGAGTCCGGAAATAACAATCCGGACCCAACCGCACTGCCTGACGCCGAACACTCTAACACAATCGGAGGCTCTGCCATGAAATAATGGCGGTTATTGCCCCGTGGACGGAGCCATTCCTAGCCTACCTAACTAGGCAGGAACTCCCCGAAGACCAAAATGAGGCTCGCTGCATAGTACGGCGATCTAAAGCCTATAAAGTCCATGAGGGAGAGCTCTATAAGAAAAGCACAACAGGAGTCCTTCAAAGGTGTATCTCCGAAGAGGAAGGGCGAAACCTCCTGGCTGAAATTCATGCGGACTGGTTGGGCACCACGCCGCAAAGATGGGCCCTTGTAGGCAAGGCCTTCCGTGACAGGATTTTATTGGCCCGGCGGCACAGGCGGAATCTTGCGCAGGATTTAGTCCAACGATGCGTCGGTTGCCAGCTTTTTGCTAGCCAAAGCCACATGCCACCCACCGCCCTCAAAACTATACCCATCACCTGGCCGTTCGCGGTCTAGGGGCTTGACATGGTTGGACCCCTTAAGGGGGGAACCCACAAGCAAAAATACCTATTGCTCATGGTGGATAAATTCACTAAATGGATAGAGGCCAAACCTGTTAAAACGGCCGAATTCGGACCGGTGATAGACTTCATATCAGGGGTAGTTCACCGTTACGGTGTCCCCCACAGTATCATCACTGATAACGGCACCAACTTCACGGCCGATGAAGTCAAATCATGGTGCAAAAACATGGGCATCAAGCTCGATTATGCCTTAGTCTATCACCCTCAAACCAACGGCCAAGTCGAACGAGCAAACGGTCTAATAATGAGCGGCATTAAACCCAGACTAGTGCGGTCCCTCAAGGAATCTAACACGCACTGGGTTGAGGAGCTCGACTCCATACTCTGGGGGCTGCGGACCACGCCGAATCGTACTACCGGATTCACACCATTTTTATGGTGTATGCGGTGCGAGGCAGTCCTGCCTGCGACATAATTCATGACTCGCCTCGCGTGCGCATGTATGAAGAAAGAGAAGCCGAGCTCGATCGGCAGGACAGTTTGGACGCATTGGAGGAGGAGCGCGATGTGGCAAAAGCAAGTTCCGCATTTTATCAATAGCAGGCTCGAAGATATCAAAGCAGGGAAGTACGGGCCAAAGCTTATAACGTTGGCGAACTAGTTCTACGCCTGCCGGACAAGAAAAAGGACAAACTCAAGCCCAAATAGGAAGGTCCCTTCATCATCGACCAGGTCCTGACCGGCGGAGCATACCGTCTGCGAAACGCATCGGATAACCGACTCGAGCCGAACCCATGGAATGCAGCCCGTCTACGAAGATTCTACGCCTAAGCGCTGGACTCCAAGTTCGTTTCCTTCCTCCGTCCACATTTTCTATTTTTGCTGTCTTTTATTTCTCTCCTTCCCCCCCCCCTTCTTCCCGAAGCCTTTAGAGGCTCGTTTGCGCTTTGTTCGCACATATTTGACGCAGCGTTATGCTCATTATACCTGGGGCTTCTTTACCGTGCTTATTTTATCTGGGCTTCATGCCCAACACATGCGCCAAACTTCCGCATGTACCTTTTATTCACCATTATATGCATCAATATGACTTAAGTTTTGGCCAAGCTGGGTTGCTGGCTCTGTGCTTACCCCTACGTTCCCGATTGTTCGGCTAGGTGGTAAAGGGAGCACCTCTGCGATTATTCTTGCCACGGGTCAGCCGGATGTGTACCTCGACCGGGTGAAGCCGAAGCTATCGTTCTTAAGGGAATATTCGGTCGGTGAACTGAAAGATGATTTTTAACTATTTACCCATCTGCCCCGGATGATTTTACGCTTTCATAGCAGCTTTAACATGCACTTTAGGGCATGCATCCCAGCAAAGGAACCCTTAATGTAACTATTATCCCTGGAAGATGTTTCTTACTACCCATGTAATATAACATAACTAGTTGGGCACTTGTCTGATACAGCAATAATGACCCCTACGCCTTGTCTCCATGCATACCCCGGTTCTTATATAACCACGAAGGTATTCGGACACACTCCGGACTATTGGGTCCTGAGGTCAAAGCGAAAAGGTCCGCTATGACAAACGATCTACAATCCGGCTAGAAGACATTTTTTTCATGTCATATTTATACATAGTCAACTCGACTCATTGTATTCCTCCTCAATGCCATCTAATAGGCTATCTAATTTACAATCTTGCTAGGGAATACTTGGCGGCCAATTCTACTTGGCCGTACACTAAGCTTTCTGAGGATCTCCATCCCATCGGGCCCCACAGTCCGACCACGGCCATGTGGTTTGGGTCAGCAACCGTGTACCGCGTCTTTACCATGGCCCGAGCCTCCTGGCGCCTTGACGGTAGGCCGATATCTTCCATAGTCGGAAGCGCCGCCGTGCTCCTTGAAGCCGCTCTGCCAGCTCCCCAATGCCTTCGGGAAGGGAGATAGATGGCCACAAGGCCTGGCCGACGCCTTTCATCTGTCGGACTCGTTCGTGCAGCTGACGCAATTCGAGAAGAAGATCACCTGAAGAACTGGGCATCTCCTCCTCAGGATGACCTGTGAGCAAACCTACATACATGTTTATGTTAGTCGCCTTCCTCGCCGAACTCTTTCAAAGTTCGCTCAAGCACTCTTGAAAATGCCGCGTCGAAGCCGCCGATTCTCCTTCTTTACGGAGTCGGCAACCGGGCACGAAGATCCTTTAGTTCCTCACCCAGTCTGGTGTTGGCATCTTGGAGGTTATTTTTCTCCTGCCGCACCCTCGTAAGCACGCTCTCGCCAGCCTTTAGCTGGCACAAGAGCTGTTGCTTGTCCGGATCTAGTCCGGCGCCATCTGCAATATTTTTGTCAGATTTACACACCCGCCGCACTTCATAAACTATTTATCTTTTGAATTGTATATTACCAGAGGCAGTCTCTATGGCTCCCCCTGTAGAGGCTAGTGCGGCCTCAAGTTGGGCCTTGCACTCTTCAAGCTCCTGGGACAGTCGGGTACTCTTTTTTGTAAGATCCTGCATAACAAACGATCCTTAAATCAGTTATTCTAACTATTTTAAGTCTCGGGGGCTGCTGGCATATATAACTGTCAAATTTCCTTACCCGTATGTCCTTTACATACTGCTTTGTGGCTCTGGCCAGACCATCTTGAGCGGCACGGAGATGCGCATCTCCCGAATTGAAGGCATTCAAGGCCTCTTGGGAGAAACATGCGTCACGAAGAACTGTTCGGTGGCGCCTGTGATTCAGGGCGCTCTCCACCTCGGAGTTGGTGGCGGACAATCTGTCGGAGGAGCATCCGACGTATGCCTCATGTTCGCCTCCGCTTCTGGACCCGGCTTTGGAGCCTGGCCGGCGGAGGTTCGATTGGCAATCTCTCCGGACTCAGTCCGGCGAGCGCTCTATTTTCTGAAAAGCGTCGGCGTTAATCGCCTTCCAGGAATCAATCCTAGGAACATGGTGACACGCCATACCGTTGCGGCGGAGTTTCGATCCGGACCACACTCCTTTTTAGCCTGCGGGGCCGTACTGCCCCTTGTTGGCCAGCCGCCGCGGGCTCGGATTCCTCCCTCGAAGGTACCCCCTGGTATACGGTGATCAAGAAATAAGCACGGATGGGACATTATCAGAATATTGGGACCTCGGTCTCAGTTACCTGTGAGGCTGGAAGTATTCCGGGGTAATCGGCCGTAATGGCGACCAAAGCATTGTCGATGCTAAGTTGGTGGAATACCCCGTCGATCAACTCCACCTTTATATCCGGATCCTCTTCGGAGGTCGGATCGAGGGACCGTTCGGATCCTCGGGTTGTGAAGCGGGCTGTGTATCTTCTCCACAGTCGGCGCAGTTCTGCGCGAAACCATGAAATGAGATATTTAACCACGGGAACATGGATCGGACAGGCCACAAAGATGTTTGCTTACCCAGCTCGAGGATTATTCGAAGAAAACTCCTTCAGTGGATTGACGCGGATGAAATCCTCCTCCTCCCCTTTATACATGGCAGACAAGATCTTCACCACTTCGGTGACCGATCCCGGCCCTTTGCGGCCATGGCGGGTGGCATCGTCCTCCCCGTTGAAGTCCCACATGGGTGGCCCCTATATTGGAGCGCCTGCACTCCCCTCATAATGCAGATTGCCATGACTCCAATCATGGTCAATCCGGCATGAGCCGATAATCTTATTCGGCTCATCAAGTAGAGGACATCCGGTCATTTTCCCTCCGGCTCCGAGGGCGCCCGGCTAAGGCGCTTCTTCGAAGGCGTTGCTAAACTCCGGAAGGCCGATCCGAACAGGATCCGGCAGTGGGACGTCCTCCATGTAAAACCATTCCGAAGGCCAGTCTTCGGACGCCTTCTTCGAGGTTCCGGATAGGTATCCGGTCCCGGCGATGCGCCATAACTCGGCTCCGCCCACTTGATATATTGACCCCTCATAAGAACGGGGTACTAGGCAGAATAATCTCTTCCACAACCCGAAATGAGCCTCGACGCCCAAGAACAGTTCGCAAGGGGCCACAAAGCCCGCGATGTGCAAGATGGAGGCAGGAGTAAGGTGGTGCAACTGGAGGCCGTAGAACTCCAAGAGCCCCTGGAGAAACGGATGGATTGGAAATCCAAGTCCTCTTACTAGATATTAGATGAAGCATACCCGCTCTCCTTTAGAGGGATCGGGGACACTCTCCGCTTGCTTTCCGCCCTTGTAGGTGGCAAGTCCGGCTCGAAGCGGAACCATGAAGGCCGGGGGAAGAAATCCTTTGGTTTGGAGTATAACTAGCTCGCTATACGGGACTGAGCATCTCTCCCAATTTCAGGCTGAGGGCTGGGAGCGCAAGAGGAGGAGCCGCGTCGACTGTCCATGATGGAATGGGCTTTGGTCAGAGGCACTCCGATGAAAGCTCGCGAAGGAGGGATGGTGTGACTCAGATCTAGATCCACGCCCCTCTTATAGGCAGCTCATTTGCGCAGCTAGGGGGTAAGTGTAAAAATACTCTGGCTTTTTGCATTCATTCAAACACGTGGAAGATGGCCATTATTGGGTGTAGAAGCCAAGGAGCGCAGCATTTATCAGAAGACGGACACTATTCGACAAGTATATAGAATTTGGAGAAGAACCCGCCTCGCAATGCCGAAGACAATCAACGCGCCGGACTCATCGTCATTGAAGCCTGGTTCGGGGGCTACTGAGGGAGTCCCAGATTAGGGGGTGTCCGGATAGCCAAACTATCATCTCGGCCGGACTCCTGGACTATGAAGATACAATATTGAAGACTTCGTCCCGTGTCCGGATGGGACTTTCCTTGGCCTGGAAGGCAAGCTTGGCGATACGGATATGTAGATCTCCTACCATTGTAACCGATTCTGTGTAACCCTAACCTATCCGGTGTCTATATAAACTGGAGGGTTTTAGTCCGTAGGACGAACAACAATCATACCATAGGCTAGCTTCTAGGGTTTATCCTCCTTGATCTCGTGGTAGATCTACTCTTGTACTACCCATATCATCAATATTAATCAAGCAGGAGTAGGGTATTGCCTCCATCTAGAGGGCCCGAACCTGGGTAAAAACATCGTGTCCCTTGTCTCCTGTTACCATCCGCCTAGACGCAAAGTTCGGGACCCCCTACCCGAGATCCTCCGGTTTTGACAACGACACCCACCTTTCCTTCGTCGGTAGAGAAGAAAAATGGCAGAAGTGAGTAGCCTGGAGTGAGGTTTTCTTCAAGAAAGGGAAGAAAGGGCTTGAACGAACGTTCCAATGAAATGATGGTTGCTTCGACTAGTCCAATTTGGAGGCCACCTTACCACTGCTGGTAAAGGTGTGGGTTTTGTGATATGACGGGTCATGACGGCCACACCGGGGTGACAGGTGAGTCTCGACTGTAGCACCTCGCTGTGATTTGGTGGATGGCACGCGGGCCCGGATGCTTTGAAATGTCCCGCATGTAGATAGAGCGGCTAGTCATATAGGAGTGCTCAATATTGTGCACCGCGACCAAGGCGGAGAGGAAAACGAGAGAACTACGTAATTAATGAATGAGTTTAATTAGGGTATGATACGTCTCCAACGTATCTATAATTTTTTATTGCTCCATGCTATATTATCTACTGTTTTGGGCAATATTGGGCTTTATCTTCCACTTTTATATTATTTTTGGGACTAACCTATTCACTGGAGGCCCAACCCAGATTTGCTATTTTATGCCTATTTCAGTATTTCGAGGAAAAGGAATACTAGACGGAGTCAAAACGGAACGAAATCAACTGGAGAAGTTATTTTTGGAAGGAAAGCCACCCGATGGACTTGGAGTGCACGTAAGGAAAGAAGGGAGGTGCTCACGAGGGTGGGGGCGCTCCCACCCCCCTAGGGCGCGCCCCCCTGCCTCGTGGGGCCCCCGAAGCTCCACCGACGTACCCCTGCACCCATATATACCTATGCATTGTAAAACTTCCAGAACAGAAGATAGATCGGGAGTTCCGCCGTCGCAAGCCTTTGTAGCCACCAAAAACCTCTCGGGAGCCGTTCCGGCACCCTGCCGGAGGGGGAACCCATCACTGGTGGCCATCTTCATCATCCCGGCGCTCTCCATGATGAGGAGGGAGTAGTTCACCCTCAGGGCTGAGGGTATGTACCAGTAGCTATGTGTTTGATCTCTCTCTCTCGGCTTCTCTCTCGTGTTCCCTCTATGGCACGATCTTGATGTATCCCGAGATTTGCTATTGTAGTTGGATCTTATGATGTTTCCCCCCTCTACTCTCTTGTGATGAATTGAGTTTCCCCTTTGAAGTTATCTTATCGGATTGAGTCTTTTATGAGAACACTTGATGTATGCCTTGCCGTGTTTATCTGTGGTGACAATGGGATATCATGTGCCTCTTGATGTATGTTTTGGTGACCAACTTGCGGGTTCCGCCCATGAACCTATGCATAGGGGTTGGCACACGTTCTCGACTCTCCGGTAGAAACTTTGGGGCACTCTTTGAAGTACTTTTATGTTGGTTGGATGAATCTGAGATTGTGTGATGCATATCGTATAATCATGCCCACGGATACTTGAGGTGACAATGGAGTATCTAGGTGACATTAGGGTTTTGGTTGATTTGTGTCTTAAGGTGTTATTCTAGTACGAACTCTTGGGCTGTTTGTGACACTTATAGGAATAGCCCAACGGATTGATTGGAAAGAATAACTTTGAGGTGGTTTCGCATCTACCATAATCTCTTCGTTTGTTCCCCGCTATTAGTGACTTTGGAGTGACTCTTTGTTGCATGTTGAGGGATAGTTATGTGATCCAATTATGTTATTATTGTTGAGAGAAGTTGCACTAGTGAAAGTATGAACCCTAGGCCTTGTTTCAAAGCTTTGCAATACCGTTTACACTCACGTTTATCACTTGTTACCTTTCTGTTTTTATTATTTCAGATTACAAAAACCTATATCTAGCATCCATATTGCACTTGTATCACCATCTCTTCGCCGAACTAGTGCACCTATACAATTTACCATTGTATTGGGTGTGTTGGGGACACAAGCGACTCTTTGTTATTTGGTTGTAGGGTTGCTTGAGAGAGACCATCTTCATCCTACGCCTCCCACGGATTGATAAACCTTAGGTCATCCACTTGAGGGAAATTTGCTACTGTCCTACAAACCCGTGCACTTGCAGGCCCAACAACGTCTACAAGAAGAAGGTTGTGTAGTAGACATCAAGATCTTTTCTCAAGGCCATGCCGGGAGGCTAGGTAACTGAAGGTATATCTTTAGATCTTGCAATCGAATCTTTTTGTTTCTTTTTTTAGCACTAGTTTAGTTTATAAAAGAAAGCTACAAAAAATTGAATTGAGTTTGTCTCACACGCTTCACCTTTTTAATATCTTACGTGAGTATGATGGAAAAGAAAATTGTGCCAAAGTGTTAGAAGAAGAATGCATTAGAATGTTTGGCACTAAATATTTATATGATGAGCATGATTGCAATGTTGTTAGTATGAATTCCTTGAATACACATGATGCTAATGATATGCAAAGCCACAAGCTTGGGGAAACTATGTTTGATGAAGATGATATTTTTGTCCCCCAAGCTTTGATGAGCAAATTTACTATGATGAAAGCATGCCTCCTATCTATGATGATTATTGTGATGACACGTATGCTTTAAAGAATAATGATAACCATGAATCTTGTCATCTTGATCTTGATTTTCAATCACATGATAGTTATTTTGTTGAGGTTGCTCCCACTACTATTCCGAATGAGAAGAATTTTGCTTATGTGGAGAGTAATAATAATTATATGCTTGTAGATCATGAAAAGAATGCTCTAGGTGCTGGTTATATTGTTGAATGCATTCATGATGCTACTGAAAATTATTATGAGGGAGGAATATACTCTTGTAGGAATTGCAATAATATCAAGTTTCCTCTCTATGTGCTTAAAGTTTTGAAGTTATGCTTGTTTTTCCTTCCTATGCTAGTTGATTATTGTTCCCATAAGTTGTTTGCTCACAAAATCCCTATGCATAGGAAGTGGGTTAGACTTAAATGTGCTAGTCATATTCTTCATGATGCTCTCTTTATGTTTCAATTCCTATCTTTTATGTGAGCATCATTGAAATCATCATGCCTAGCTAGGGGCATTAAAGAATAGCGCTTGTTGGGAGGCAACCCAACTTTATTTTAGTTTCTTGTTTTTTGGTTCGGTTTAGTAATAAATAATCCATCTATCTTCTGCTTAGATGTGTTTTCAAGTTTTAATTAGTGTTTGTGCCAAGTAGAACTGAGGGAGTCCTGGACTAGGGGGTGTCCGGATAGCCGAACTATCATCGTGGCCGGACTCCAAGACTATGAAGATACAAGATTGAAGACTTCGTCCCATGTCCGGATGGGACTTTCCTTGGCGTGGAAGGCAAGCTTGGCGATACGGATATGTAGATCACCTACCATTGTAACCGACTACGGTAACCCTAACCTATCCGTGTCTATATAAACCGGAGGGTTTTAGTCCGTGGGGACGAACAACAATCATACCATAGGCTAGCTTCTAGGGTTTAGCCTCCTCGATCTTGTGGTAGATCTACTCTTGTACTACCCATATCATCAATATTAATCAAGCAGGATTAGGGTATTACCTCCATCGAGAGGGCCCGAACCTAGGTAAAAACATCGTGTCCCTTGTCTCCTGTTACCATCCGCCTAGACGCATAGTTCGGGACCCCCTACCCGAGATCCGTCGGTTTTGACACCGACATTGGTGCTTTCATTGAGAGTTCCTCTGTGTCGTCACCTATAGGCCCGATGGCTCCTTCGATCATCAACAACGAGGCGGTCTAGGGTGAGACTTTTCTCCCCGGACAGATCTTCGTATTCAGCGGCTTTGCACTGCGGGCCAATTCGCTAGGCCATCTGGAGGAGATCGAAAGCTACGCCCCTGGCCATCAAGTCAGATTTGGAAGTTTGAACTATACGACCGATGTCCGCGGAGACTTGATCTTGGACGGATTCGAGCCGCAGCCAAGCGCGCCGCACTATCTCGATGGGCATGACCTAACTCTGCCACCGAACAGTGTCCTGGAGGCCGCACTAGTATCCGCTCCGAACATTGATTCGGAGCCGATCTCGCTGATCGAGGATGGTTGGTTGGACACCACCTCGGGGGCTGAAATCTCTACGGCGATTGAGCCGAACACAATCCCTGTCGCTGCGAAGACCATGACTCCAAGGTGCGGACTCCCCTCCGGACTGAACCCCAGCGCCCCCTTAATCGAATCCGATTGGGCGCCGGTCATGGAGTTCACTGCCGCGGACATCTTTCAGCACTCGCCCTTTGGCGACATCCTGAATTCACTAAAGTCTCTCTCTTTATCCGGAGAGCCCTGGCCGGACTACGGTCAGGAAGGTTGGGATGCGGATGACGAAGAAATTCAACACCCACCCACCACCCACTTTGTAGCCACTGTCGATGATTTAACCGACATGCTCGACTTGAATCCAAGACATCGACGGTATGGACGGCGATGCTGGAGCGACCAAGAACCAGCGCCCTACAGGGCACGGAAGGCCACCTCGTCATACGACATATACATGGTGGACATCCCAAAAGATGGGAACGGCGATGGAACAATGGAGGATGACCCCTCAAGAAGGAACCGGCGCCGACGCCAAGAAGGCCGCTCTAAATCCCGCCACAGCAAAAATGGTGATTCCGGCACGGAGATAATAACACCCCGGACAAAGGTCGAAGACAACCCCCCTCGATGGGACTCAGCGCAGGAGGAGGGAGAAGCAAGTCCGCACGCGACGGTCGGCAGAAAAAGAGGTAGAGGGCGATAATTATGCGCCTCCCTCCGAAGATGAGGCAAGCCTCAACGACGACGAATTAAATGCGTGCACGAGGATCCGGCCGAACAGGAGCGTTTCAAACGCAGGCTTATAGCCACGGCAAGCAGCCTCAAGAAAAAGCAGCAACAACTTAGAGCTGACCAAGACCTGCTAGCTGACAGATGGACTGAAGTCATTGCAGCCGAAGAGTATGAACTCGAACGCCCCTCCAAAAGCTACCCCAAACGCAGGCCGTTGCCTCGATCAGAGGAGGAAGCACCCAAGTCACCAGCGCACGACATGGCAGACCGGCCACCCCGTGGCCGCGACAGAGAAGCCTCCCGGCCCTCCGCTCAAGCCACACCCCGACGCCGCTCAAAAAGTACCAAGGCACGGGAAAACGTGCCGGACTTGCGAGATATATTAGAGGATAAGTCAAAACATACAAGATCGATCTACGGATCGCGTGCGCGCCCAACGACTCGGGATGATTACCGTCGCGCCGGATACAACAAACCCGGCCGGGCTGAACACAGTAGACAAAGCTCATATGATCTACGTCGTGATATAGCCCAATACAGAGGCGCCGCACACCCACTATGCTTCACAGATGAAGTAATGGATCATCAAATCCACGAGGGTTTCAAACCCGTAAACATCGAATCATACGATGGTACCATAGATCCTGCGGTCTGGATCGACGACTATCTCCTCCATATCCACATGGCCCAAGGTGATGATCTACATGCCATCAAATACCTCCCACTCAAGCTTAAAGGACCAGCTCGGCATTGGCTCAACAGCTTGCCAGCGGAATCAATTGGTTGTTGGGAGGACCTGGAAGCCGCATTCCTTGATAACTTCCAGGGCACATATGTGCGACCACCAGACGCCGATGACCTTAGCCATATAATTCAGCAGCCAGAAGAATCGGCCAGACAATTCTAGACACGGTTCCTAACAAAGAAAAATCAAATTGTTGACTGTCCGGATGCAGAGGCCCTTGCAGCCTTCAAACATAACATCCGAGACGAGTGGCTTGCCCGGCACCTAGGACAGGAAAAGCTGAAATCCATGGCAGCCCTTACAACACTCATGACCCGCTTTTGTGCGGGAGAGGACAGCTGGCTAGCTTGTAGTAACAACTTGACCAAAAACCCTGGTAGTTCGGATACCAAAGATAGCAATGGCAGGTCGCGTCGCAACAAGAACAAGCGCCGCATAAACGGCGACAATGATGAAGATACGGCAGTCAATGCCGGATTCAGAGGCTCTAAACCCGGTCAGCGGAAGAAGCCATTCAAAAGGAATACCCAGGGCCCGTCCAACTTGGACCGAATACTCGATCGCTTGTGCCAGATACATGGCACCCCGAAAAACTAGCCAACCACACCAACAGGGATTGTTGGGTGTTCAAGCAAGCAGGCAAGTTAAGTGCTGAACTCAATGACAAGGGGCTGCATAGCGATGACGAGGAAGAGCCCCGGCCGCGAACAATAGAGGACAGAAGGGATTTCCCACACAAGTGCGGATGGTGAACATGATATACGCAACCCACATACCCAAAAGGGAGCGGAAGCGTGCACTAAGGGACGTATATGCGATGGAGCCAGTCGCCCCAAAGTTCAACCCATGGTCTTCCTGCCCGATCACATTCGATCGAAGGGACCACCCCACTAGCATCCGTCACGGCGGTTTCACCGCAATGGTTCTTGTCCCAATCATTGACGGATTTCAGCTCACCAGAGTCCTGATAGACGGCGGTAGCAGCCTGAACCTGCTTTATCAGGATACAGTGTGCAAAATGGGCATAGACCCCTCAAGGATTAAACCTACAAAGACGACCTTTAAAGGCGTCATGCCGGGTGTAGAGGCCAATTATACAGGCTCAGTTACACTCGAAGTGGTCTTCGGATCCCCGGATAACTTCCAAAACGAAGAGTTAATCTTCGACATAGTCCCGTTCCACAGCTGCTATCACGCACTGCTTGGACGAACCGCATTTGCAAAGTTCAATGCGGTGCCGCACTATGCATACCTCAAGCTCAAGATGCCAGGCCCTCGAGGAGTAATCACGGTCAATGGAAACACCGAACGCTCTTTTCGAACGGAGGAGCACACGGCGGCCCTCGCGGCGGAGGTGCAAAGCACCCTCTCACAGCAATTCTCGAGTCCGGCCACTAAACGTCCGGACACCGTCAAGCGCGCCCGGAGTAACCTACAACAAGATCGCCTGGCACGATACAAGCACGCGTAGCAATCCGGCCCCAACCCCAGCCCTCGTGAAACCGCGAAGCTAGTACTACGCGTACATAACTACGCTCTGGAGATACCATGGGCATAAGGGGAGGGACACGACCACAGCACGCCCAGAATGCGGCTCAACCCCACCAGGGGCTCCCAATTGTGTCATTCTTTTTCTTTCTTCTTTTTTCTTACATTCAGGACTCCGTTTTTCAGAAGTCCTGTCCGGCACTAGAATCACCGAACTCACGATGCAACAGCCAGGGAAGCAGAAAGCTACGTCTAGTGTTCAGGTGGTTTCTATTACGAGCATTATACCTGTTTTACATACCATCCCGCAGCTTACCCCTGGAGGGGGACATGTTAAATAGTCCCATCCCTTGCTTATCGCACTATTTGTATCGTTCTGCTTTCATGGCAGTACCTTTTTAATAAACAATACATAGCTTTTGCCTATTATTGCACTCCTTTCTTTATCTATATATCTGTTCATTTCATGACATGTTGCACCCATACACTTTGGTACGGCCAATACACAAGGGGCTTAAGTACCCCAAAATTATGGTGTGATAAGTCCGAACACTTTCACAAGTGCGGCACCCCGAACTTATATCATTATATGCATCGGCTCCGAATCATGTCTTGGGTCAATAGTTGGGTTTGCCCGGCTCCTTTGTTTTGGTACCTTACGTTCCGTTATATCGGCTAAGGTAGCACTAGGAGAACCACTGCGATTGTGCCCCGGTTAAGATGGGTTGAGCACCTCAGTGGAGAAAGCTAAAACTGGCCGTCATGATAGGGCGAGAGCCGGTCGCTGTTCGAGAGGTTTCTTCAGGTCCCTAAAGACTTATGCCGCTTAGAGCGAGGAACCGGCATTGTCCGACCCAGGCGTGGATAGCGCCCCACACTCGGTCTTCCGAATACTAGGGGCTTCGCGAAATTTAAAATTATAGAATTCTATGGCTAAGTGAGAGTGTTCAAGCATTATAAGTCCGGTTGCCTTGTTCATTGCGTTGAGCGCCTCCCTCGATGGACCCAAGAATGGGAACAAGAGCGCTCAAGTTTATCCCGAACAAACCAGCACTCATGGCACGGGGGCTGAAGCCAATGACTTGCCATCTCTCAAATTTGATAAACGGCCGCACAGAAGGTAATATTTTAAATTAACAAGCGTTGCTTAGCGCATATGAACAAGTTTTCAGTGTACAGGATAAAAAATGCGAGTCTATTCAAAAATTACATCTTTGGAACACTCATCCGCTATACGGCGGCACCCTTCAGGACGCCCTCATAGTACATTTCGGGCGTTCGATGCTCCTTGCCCTCCGGTGGCCCGTCCGTCACAAGCTTCTCCGCATTCAGCTTGCCCCAGTGCACTTTAGCATAGGCAAGGGCCCGACGGGCACCTTCAATGCAGACGGAGCGCTTGATGACTTCAATCCGTGGACAGGCGTCCACCAGCCACTTCACTAAGCCGAAGTAGCTCCCAGGCATGGCTTCCAATGGCCACAGCCGAACTATAAGGCCCTTCATGGCCTATTCAGCGACCTTGTGGAGCTCGACCAGTTGCTTCAGCTGGTCGCTCAGGGGCACCGGACGTTCCGCCTCAGCATACTGAGACGAGAACACCTTCTCCGTCGAGCTCCCCTCCTTGGTACGGTAGAACGCGGCAACATCAGATACACTACGGGGCAGATCTGCGAACGCTCCTGGAGAGCTCCGGATTCGGGTAAGTACTAGATAATTGACTTTTACATTCTTGCTCTGCATAAAGAACGCCTTACCCGCAGCGATCTTCTTTATTGCCTCAATCTCCTGGAGGGCTTTTTGGGCCTCGGCCTTAGCAGCTTTGGCACTCTCAAGAGCCGAGGCAAGCTCGGACTCTCGGGTAGTCGAGTCACGCTCCAAACCCTCATGTTTTTTCACGAGAGCCTGGAGCTCTTGCCGTACCTCCGCCAGCTGCGCCTCCCCCTTCTCTCGCTCGGTGCGCTCATGAGCTTTGTGTTCGGCCACGGACACCGCCTCCTTCAGGGCCGCCACCTCGCTCGTGGCCTTTGCAGTACCCATGTTATTCCTGTTATTTTTTGCAACTGAAACCTTTCTATAAGGTATTTATTTAATAAGGTGTTACTTACCTTCCTTGTCCTCGAGCTGCTTCTTGGCAAGGCCGAGCTCGTTCTCGGACCGCTCGAGGCTCTGCCTCAATGCATTGACCTCCATGATCGGTGTGGCAGAGGTCGATGGCGCCTGCATTCCCATATTGACATACTTATGTTAGACTCCTGCGTATATCTTTTTAGATCCTTAGTCCGGCTTTTCTTTCCGAGCACCGAACTAAGCATCAGGGGCTACTGTCTATGCGGTAATATTTTTACATATTCTAAACTTACCTCAAAGCCTGTTAGAAGGCTGGTACAGGCTTCGGTCAGCCCGCTCTTGGCGGACTGAACTGTCCGGATCACCGAACTCATAACAGTGCGGTGCTCCTCGATGGAGGCGCTGTTAAACGCCTCCGATGAAGTTATCCGGTGCCTCCGGTTGGGCGGAGGACACGGCGTCTTACCCTTCTTACGAAGGGCAGCTTGCGGACTTCGGAGCCGCTGAAGGTTCCGTTATGGAGTCCGGACAAGGGTCGGGCTTAGAACCCCTGGGTGTCTCGCCCCCCACGCGCCTGGAGTCCGGGAGGTCGCCTTGCGGCGCCTCCTGCGCCACCTCCTCTTGACCAGGCCCCCCTTGGGGCCCCACCTCGGCGTCGTCCGCAGCGTGAGGTGAGGAGGCGGCCGGAAGTGAAGTACTCTCCATTTCCGACGAACTCAGGGACCCGCTCGACGAAGCGGCGAGCTCGCCCTTGGGCGGGCTGCATAATTGTTCGGCATTAGAGAACACTATGCAATGGAAACAAAGGGTCGTGGGTATCCGGACACTTACGATCTCGCCAGGGGCTTGGCCCTTGTTAGCCACTCCTCCTCGTCGTTGTCGGCGTTGGTGGAGAAGTCCGGAGGAAGGGTCCTTCCCTTCTTGGACCCTCCAGCCTCCCAGTTAGGCGGCCTTCCTTTTCCTCTCTGCCGCTGGGGTGAGGCTTCTTTTCCTCCTCCTCGTTCTCGGGAGAAGATTCTGCTTGAGAATCTGACAGACTGGCGTCGGGAGCTCCTTGAGTTCCGTGGCCTCCTTCTTGGCCTTCTTTTTCCGGCACCACATGAGGTACCGGAGCCAGCAGCCCGTCAATCAGGCGTCAGCTGGGTCTTCGGCAAAGGAGCGGACGGTTAATCTGTCCGGGGCGTCTTCAACCGATCTGTCAAAGGTTAGGGAGTTTTAGATCCCACATAGAGTCAATCTATGAAAAAAGAGTCCCGTAAAGGGTAAAATAACTTACCTCGCTGGCTTGATGTCGCGAGCTGAATCCGCGATCTTCGGTAGCGGATGTGGGAGCCTCGGCGCCCTTGAACAGCACCTTCCAGGCATCTTGGTACGTAGTGTCGAAGAGCCTTTTCAGAGTGGGGTGCTGTGCCGGATCGAACTCCCACAATTTGAAGGCCCGTTGTTGGCATGGGAGCATCCGGCGGATGAGCATCACCTGGATTACGTTGACAAGCCTGAGATTCTTGTCCACCAGGTTTCGGATGCATGTTTGGAGTACGGATAGCTCGTCCAAATTCCCCCACGTCAGGCCCGTCTCTTTCCATGATGAGAGCCGTGTGGGGAAGCCAGATCTGAATTTGGGGGCCACTGCCCATTTGGAGTCGCGCGGCTCGGTGATATAGAACCACCCCGATTGCCACCCCTTTATTTTCTCCACAAAGGAGCCCTCGAGCCATAGGACTTTGGCCATCCTGCCAACCATGGCGCCTCCGCACTCCGCTTGACGGCCGCCCACTACCTTTGGCCTGACATTGAAGATCTTGACCATAAGCCGAAGTGGGGCTAGATGCGAAGGAAGGCCTCGCACCTGACGATGAACGCCGAGATGTTGAGGATGAAATTGAGGGCGGATCGTGGAAGTCCAGGCCGTAGTAGAACATGAGCCCCCGGACAAATGGGTGAAGTGGAAAACCTAGTCCGCGGAGGAAGTGGGGGAGAAACACCACCATCTCATGGGGCCTGGGGGTTGGAATGAGCTGCCCCTCGTTGGGAAGCCGACACGCGATGTCGTCGGACAAGTATCCGGCCTCCCGCAGCTTTGTGATGTGCCCCTCCGTGACGGAGGAGGCCATCCACCTGCCTCCCGCTCCGGACATAGTTGGAGAAGGTTGAGGGGGGATGTGCGGACTTGGGCGCTGGAGCTCGAGTGTGCGGATATGGATGAACAAAGGAGGAAGAAGGCGTAGGTGAAAAAGGTGGATCCTTATCCCCTTATATGGACGGACGAAGCTATGCGTCCCCTGCCAGCCTGGTAAAACTCGCTTATCTCCCAAGTGTCGTAATCAAGGGCGCGGATGGGTTACCCACGTCCGTATTGATGAGGATCCCGGAATAAGGGGGCACGATCTATGCTATGATAAGACGTGCCAAGGAAACCGCCTCGCTAAACGCGCTGAGGTGGAACAGTGAAAAAACGATTCACATAAAGGCCTGGTCGTGGTATGATGTCACGCCACGGAATACGTCAGCAGATCTGTGCAAAAGTTATTCTCTCTACGGTGATATGTGGAACTTGTTTTGTAGAGCTGGACACTATCCTGGTGTTCAAAACCTTCTATGAAGTATTCGGAAGAGGAACCCGCCTTGCAATGCCGAAGACAATATGCGCGCCGGACTCGTCGTCGTTGAAGCCTGGTTCAGGGGCTACTGAGGGAGTCCTGGACTAGGGGGTGTCCGGATAGCCGAACTATCATCGTGGCCGGACTCCAAGACTATGAAGATACAAGATTGAAGACTTCGTCTCGTGTCCGGATGGGACTTTCCTTGGCGTGGACGGCAAGCCTGGCGATCTGGATATGTAGATCTCCTACCATTGTAACCGACTCTATGTAACCCTAACCTATCCGGTGTCTATATAAACCGGAGGGTTTTAGTCCGTAGGACGAACAACAATCATACCATAGGCTAGCTTCTAGGGTTTAGCCTTCTCGATTTCTTGGTAGATCTACTCTTGTACTACCCATATCATCAATATTAATCAAGCAGGAGTAGGGTATTACCTCCATCGAGAGGGCCCGAACCTGGGTAAAAACATCGTGTCCCTTGTCTCCTGTTACCATCCGCCTAGACGCACAGTTCGGGACCCCCTACCCGAGGTCCGCCGGTTTTGACACCGACAAGAACCTTTGGGAAGACTCGGGTGAAGTCTTTATGATCATGCTGTAAAAAACAAAAACTTTAGCGCTCACGAGATTAGCTAGAACTTTTTACTGGAGAGTGCTATTTATTTGATTCTTTTTACAGATGATTACTAGACAAATTCCTCAGGTCCACAAAGTTATTTTAGAATTTCTTGAGTTCCAGAAGTATACGTTTGATACAGATTACCTCAGACTGTTCTGTTTTTGACAGATTCTGTTTTCACTGTGTTGCTTGCTTATTTTGATGAATCTATGGCTAGTAAAATAGTTTATAAACCATAGAGAAGTTGGAATACAGTAGGTTTAACACCAATATAAATAAAGAATGAGTTCATTACAGTACCTTGAAGTGGTGTTTTGTTTTCTTTCGCTAACGCAGCTCACGAGTTTTCTGTTAAGTTTTGTGTTGTGAAGTTTTCAAGTTTTGGGTAAAGATTCGATGGAATATGGAATAAGGAGTGTCAAGAGCCTAAGATTGGGGATGCCCAAGGCATCCCAAGTTAATATTCAAGAACAACCAAGAGCCTAAGCTTGGGGATGCCCGGGATGGCATCCCCTCTTTCGTCTTCGTTCATCGGTAACTTTACTTGGAGCTATATTTTTATTCGCCACATGATATGTGTTTTGCTTGGAGCGTCATTTTATCTTGTTAGTATTTTCTTTCTGTTATTTAGAATAATGTTTTGCATATTTAGTTTCAATAAAAAAGTCAAGGATAGCCTTTGCCATGCTTATTTTGCTAGTATACATGTTGCTGTTTGAAAACAGAAAGTTTACCGCTGTTGCAAAAATTCCCTAGAAAAGTCAAAGAGTGGTATAATGTTGAATATTTTTCATACTGAGCTCTGATAAATTTATTACAGTGGGAATTTTATTTCATAATTTTTGGAGTTAGGGAGGTATGATGAATCTTGCATTCTTTACAGACTATACTGTTTTGGCAGATTGCTGTTATGGTTACATTGTTTGCATATGTTTGCATGTTTAATGATTCTATTTGAGGATAGGAGTATTAAATATGCAGAGGCATTTAGTATGTAATGTTTAATAATAATGTTAGTGATTTGTTACAGTAGAAAATGATAAGGTCTTGCATTTATACTAACCTATCTCACGAGTTCTTGTTGAGTTTGGTGTGGATGAAGCTTTTTGAGAAAAAGAGAAACCATGATATGAGAAAAATTAAGGAGACACAAAAGTTGTTCAAGCTTGGGGATGCCCAAGGCACCCCAAGATAATATTTCAAGAAGTCTCAAACATCTAAGCTTGGGGATGCCCCAGTAGGCATCCCACCTTTCTTCTTCAACAACTATCGGTTAGTATCGGTTGAGCCTAAGTTTTTGCTTCTTCACATAAGTTGTGCTATCCTTGCATTGTCATTTTATTTAGCTTTGCTTGCTGTTTGAATAAAATACCAAGATCTGAAATTATTATATGGAAGAGTCTTCATATAGTTGCATAATTATTCGACTACTCATTGATCTTCACTTATATCTTTCGGAGTAGTTTGTCATTTGCTCAAGTGCTTAGCTTATATCTTTTAGAGCACGGTGGTGGATTTGTTTTATAGAAACTATTGATCTCTCATGCTTCACTTATATTACTTTGAGAGTCTTAAATATCATGGTAATTTGCTGAAATAATCCTAATATGCTAAGAATACAAGATTTGTAAGAATTCTTATGAGTGTGTTGAATACTAAGAGAAGTTTGATGCTTGATGATTGTTTTGAGATATGGAGGTAGTAATATTAGAGTCATGCTAGTTGAGTAGTTGTGAATTTGAGAAATACTTGTGTTAAAGTTTGTGATTCCCGTAGCATGCACGTATGGTGAACCGTTATGTGATGAAGTCGGAGCATAATTTATTTATTGATTGTCTTCCTTATGAGTGGCGGTCGGGAATGACGATAATCTTTTCCTACCAATCTATCCCCCTAGGAGCATGCGCGTAATACTTTGCTTTGATAACTTGTAGATTTTTGCAATAAGTATATGAGTTCTTCATGACTAATGTTGAGTCCATGGATTATACGCACTTTCCCCATCCTTCCACCGTTGCTAGCCTCTCTAATACCGCGCACCTTTCGCCGGTATCATACAGCCACCATATCCTTCCTCAAAACAGCCACCATACCTACCTATCATGGCATTTCCATAGGCATTCTGAGATATATTGCCATGCAACTTTCCACCATTCTGTTTATTATGACACGCTTCATCATTGTCATATTGCTTTGCATGATCAGGTAGTTGACATCGTAATTGTGGCAAATCCACCGTTCATAATTCTTTCATACATGTCGCTCTTGAGTCACTGCACATGCCGGTACACCGCCGGAGGCATTCATATAGAGTCATATTATGTTCTAAGTATCGAGTTGTAAGAAAAATAAAAGTGTGATGATCATCATTTTTAGAGCATTATCCCAAGTGAGGAAAGGATGATGGAGACCATGATTCCCCCACAAGTCGGGATAAGAGTCCGGACGAAAAATAAAAAAAAGAGAAAAAATAGAGGCCATAAAAAAGGAGAAAAGGCCCAAAAAAATTTAAAAAAATTAAAAAAGGAGAGAAGGGACAATGCTACTATCCTTTTACCACACTTGTGCTTCAAAGTAGCACCAAGATCTTCATGATAGAGAGTCTCTCATTTTGTCACTTTCATATACTAGTGGGAATTTTCATTATAGAACTTGGCTTGTATATTCCAATGATGGGCTTCCTCAAATGCCCTAGGTCTTCGTGAGCAAGCGAGTTGGATGCACAGCCACTTAGTTTCTTTTGTTGAGCTTTCATATACTTATAGCTCTAGTGCATCCGTTGCATGGCAATCCCTACTCACTCACATTGATATCTATTGATGGGCATCTCCATAGCCCGTTGATATGCCTAGTTGATGTGGACTATCCTCTCCTTTTTATCTTCTCCACAACCACCATTCTATTCCACCTATAGTGCTATGTCCATGGCTCACGCTCATGTATTGCGTGAAGATTGAAAAAGTTTTGAGAATGTAAAAAGTATGAAACAATTGCTTGGCTTGTCAATGGGGTTGTGCATGATTTAAATATTTTGTGTGGGGAAGATGGAGCATAGCCAGACTATATGATTTTGTAGGGATAACTATCTTTGGCCATGTTATTTTGGGAAGACATAATTGCTTTGTTAGTATGCTTGAAGTATTATTATTTTTTGTGTCAATATGAAATTTTGTCTTGAATCTTATGGATCTGAATATTCATACCACAATTAAGAATATTTACATTGAAATCATACCAAGTAGCACTCCGCATCAAAAATTATCTTTTTTATCATTTACCTACTCGAGGACGAGCAGGAATTAAGCTTGGGGATGCTTGATACGTCTCCAACGTATCTATAACTTTTGATTGCTCCATACTATATTATCTACTGTTTTGGGCAATATGGGCTTTATTATCCACTTTTATATTATTTTTGGGACTAACCTATTAACCGGAGGCCCAGCCCAGATTTGCTGTTTTATGCCTATTTCAGTATTTCGAGGAAAAGGAATACCAGACGGAGTCAAAACGGAACGAAATCAACTGGAGAAGTTATTTTTGGAAGGAAAGCCACCCGATGGACTTGGAGTGCACGTCAGGAAAGAAGGGAGGTGCTCACGAGGGCGCGCCCACCCCCCCTAGGGCGCCCCGCCTCGTGGGGCCCCTAAGCTCCACCGACGCACTTCTGCACCCATATATACCTACGTATCGTAAAACTTCCTAACAGAAGATAGATCGGGAGTTCCGCCCGCAAGCCTCAGTAGCCACCAAAACATCTCGGAGCCCGTTACCCTCTGGAGGGGGGAACCCATCACCGGTGTTCATCTTCATCATCCCGGCGCTCTCCATGACGAGGAGGGAGTAGTTCACCCTCGGGGCTGAGGGTATGTACCAGTAGCTATGTGTTTGATCTCTCTCTCTCTGGTGTTCTCTCTCGTGTTCCCTCTATGGAACGATCTTGATGTATCCCGAGCTTTGTTATTGTAGTTGGATCTTATGATGTTTCCCCCCTCTACTCTCTTGTGATGAATTGAGTTTCCCCTTTGAAGTTATCTTATCGGATTGAGTCTTTTATGAGAACACTTGATGTATGTCTTGCCGTGTTTAACTGTGGTGACAATGGGATATCATGTGCCACTTGATGTATGTTTCGGTGACCAACTTGCGGGTTCCGCCCATGAACCTATGCATAGGGGTTGGCACACGTTCTTGACTCTCCGGTAGAAACTTTGGGGCACTCTTTGAAGTACTTTTATGTTGGTTGGATGAATCTGAGATTGTGTGATGCATATCGTATAATCATGCCCATGGATACTTGAGGTGACAATGGAGTATCTAGGTGACATTAGGGTTTTGGTTGATTTGTGTCTTAAGGTGTTATTCTAGTACGAACTCTAGGGCTGTTTGTGACACTTATAGGAATAGCCCAACGGATTGATTCGAAAGAATAACTTTGAGGTGGTTTCATACCCTACCATAATCTCTTCGTTTGTTCTCCGCTATTAGTGACTTTGGAGTGACTCTTTGTTGCATGTTGAGGGATAGTTATGTGATCCAATTAGGTTATTGTTGTTGAGAGAACTTGCACTAGTGAAAGTATGAACCCTAGGCCTTTTTTCAAAGCATTGCAATACCGTTTACACTCACGTTTATCACTTGTTACCTTGCTGTTTTTATTATTTCAGATTACAAAAACCTATATCTACCATCCATATTGCACTTGTATCACCATCTCTTCGCCGAACTAGTCCACCTATACAAATTTATCATTGTATTGGGTGTGTTGGGGACACAAGAGACTCTTTGTTATTTGGTTGCAGGGTTGCTTGAGAGAGACCATCTTCATCCTACGCCTCCCACGGATTGATAAACCTTAGGTCATCCACTTGAGAGAAATTTGCTACTGTCCTACAAACCTGTGCACTTGCAGGCCCAACAACGTCTACAAGGAGAAGGTTGTGTAGTAGACATTAGGGTAGTTTTGTAAAGTACGAGATACAGTACATTCCTCCAATCGCAAAATGCCTTGGTTCATGAGATTTGAGATTTGAGCCCTATAAACCGGAAGGGAGGGGGTACTGCACACGGTGTAGTCTAGTCACTTGTTGAAATCTCTAGAAAGGAAAATACTCCTTTCCGGTTTACAGGTCTATACTACTCCCTCCGTATAGGTGTGTAAGTCATCTTACGAAAACTAAATAGTCCCAAAACACTTAGGCGCGGTGCATTAATTTCTACCTTGTTTCTTGTTTCTTGACATACGTATGAACCAATAAGAGATGAGAGGTGTGCATGATTTTAATGACTTGCAATGGCTAGTTCATTGCATGGAATGCTATTAATTCGCAAATTAACATTGGTGACCCCAGGAGGAAACGGTGCTAAGCGCGTGGACCTATGAAGAATGAGTATCAACCAATGATAATGGAGTTTAATTGTTAAACAATAGCAATTTTGTCTCATGCAAGAGCCTGGCTAGTACTCCAAGGAACCGCACCACGCGAAGCGTTACAGAATCGCCACATTCGGTTTGCGCTTGGCTCTTCGCCTCTTCGAGAAGACGAACAATGATGTTACTCCTACTTCTACAGTATCGAATCCACTGCTGCATGTCCGTCCACCTCGTGCGGGAGAGATAGCATGTAGCGAAAGCTTCTACTTACTGCTCCTGCCTTTGCGTCTATGACAGGTGGGCCCAACAGGTGGTTGGCCCACCTGTCATGCAGCCAAAGGCAGGTGCAGTTAAGGCACCGGAGCTCGTTCGCGAGGGAGAGGGCGTCGTAGTAATCAAATTTCTCGGTCTTGTACGAGTTGACGCGACACATCAAAGCACTGCACTCGATAAAAGTCTTTTTACACATTTCAAATGGGCTACTTCGTATGTAGGAGTAGACATATTCTGCTTCGTATGTAGTCACTTGCTGCAATCTCTACACAGACTTATATTTGGAAACGGAGGGAGTACAACGCATGCATGCATGCCGTGACTTTCCTTTTGATACTTGCATGTGTTGATTTGATGCACCTTGCCAAATTTTGACTATAAATTTAACTAACCAAATTTTCATGCATGTCACAAAAATTACGGGGCTGTTTGGATTGTGACTATGTTTGTCTTATGTTGCCACATTATTTTTCCCACACTTGCCACACTTGCCTAACCTGAGTTGCTCAAACTGTTAGACACACTTTGGCTTGCCTAAGGAATCTTTCCACAATTTTTGTGTCTATGACATGTGGGGTTCACTGCTAATAAAAAAATTCTTTTCTTAGGTGTGGCTAATAAAAAAGACTTATATTTAGGAACGGAGGGAGTAGAAAATATAAATAATAATGCATGTTGGGGCAACCCACGTTTCCGCTAATTTTAGCCGTGGGCTTGTTCACAATTTTTACGAGGGGGTGGTTGTTCATTTAATGGAGGGACTTGTAGTACCAGACTTGAATGATACAAAGTGCGACCTGGCACACCGTAACACCACTTGGAACAAGCGGGTAGCTATCTCAAGAAACAATCAAGAACTAAAAAAAATCGCGACCTGGCATGTAGTAGTACACAATTTTAAACGATTGTTTTGATGGAGTGAAAAAGGAAAACTACCCCACTACTTATATATAGGCCGGAGCCTCCGCGCTTGCTTGCTAGGGCTGCTCTATTCACAGACTCTCATCCTCTCCAGATCTAAACAAGATAGGGGTAGTAACACTGTCTTTCTCCCTTCAAAAAACACTGGCTTTCTATCCTCACCGCTGGTTACAGATCCGGACATATCCCCCTTCACCGGTGAAGGGGAGTGGGGCAGCGTTTAGGCCGTCGTCGACAGCGAGGGAGCCACTGCCGGCCGCACCGTTATCTCTGGCCGAGCGCCGGCGCGGTAGGTCCTCCGATCCCTTCATCGTTGCCTGTGGGCGGATCCGGCCTCCCGCCGCCCACCTATCTACATCCCGATGACCTTCAGGTATATCTTCATTCGAAACCGCCTTAGCTCTACTTCCCCAGCTTGCTACGTTGCTGCATGTGCATCATTTTCTACCTCTCATCCCCTCTTGATAGGATGGTCCGACGTCACCTATTTCCTTTTCTTCTATTGTTAGAGGTAAAGCTACTTCATGGAGTCGAATCTTGTACTCCCTCCGTCCGAAAATACTTGTCATTGAAATAAAGTGGGGGTCGGGGAATTTAGTATGTACATCGGACTTGGTACAAACAGGAAGGGAAGGGGATGAAAGTAGTACAGACTGGTCATCCAACCGGTCTCTTGGTCGAAAAGGGAAATATAGGGGTACGCTGTACACAGTGGTATGACCAGGACTAGATTTGCTATCCACACATAGGAGTAGGTGGCTAGAGTGAACAAAATGGGACCAACCCAGATATGTTTCTTGGATGTTTGTTTCTCGGGGCAACAAACTATGAATCACCACTTTATGCCCCTGTTTACGTACATGGTGCTGTACTACTGGTGCACCCACTGTCCCATGCCCTTATACAAAATATTTAGGCTCCGGTCGGAATAAAGGGGCAGAAAAGAGGACTGGAATAGGAAAGGAATGTAGGTATAAAACTATGGAACAACGAACCGGAGGAAACTCTCAAGAGAATGTGTTCGGATGGACTACGAAATGTACAGATTTGTTTTTTAGAGTAGCATGCTTGGCAGTATGAGATGCTATTTGTTTATTCAGCTGCACAAAGGACTACTCTTGTTCTCACCTCACGTACCACACATAGGTTGATTTTTTATTCGGGAAAACACAAAGACAGAACTTTGTCTAACGCATGGCAGCGAAGCGCTGCCTCGGGCTTCCGCCCAAAAAATGAGCAGCGTGGATGTTTCTAATCCGATGGAATCAAGATTACTGCACCAGCTTTCCTATGAAACACTATTCACCTTTCCCGTGTTCCGAACGGTTGGAAGGGAAAGAATACCATAGGAATTGTGTTCCTCCGAAAATCCTACACCAAACCTGTGAACCGATCGCAGCCTTAGTTGTTCTTAATATAATGTCCCTGGTAAAAATGAAGCCATGCCACTGTTTTTGCCTCTAATTGTTTGAGACTCTGACAAGTTTAGCCAAATGTTTTTGCCTGTAATTGTTCGAGACTCTGACTGTTTCCCATGTGCCTTTTTGTGCAAACAGGGATACCCAATTCACCTGGTTGCTACTGTGACCTTTTGGTGCACTACACAAAACCCTTCTTAAAAGAAGTGACTTTTGTGATGTTTAACTGGAATGTCAGAATGGAACAGTTGGTTCATTTTGGTGGAACTGTACAAAGGGAGATCTGTGTTCCAAACCTCATCATCCATATTGGCGCCATAACCTTCCTTTAGGTAAGAATGATATTTAATGCATGTGTTCATATCTATTTTCCAACTGCCATGAGAAAATAATGCTGTTTTTACTAGTACACTTGTACTCCCTCACTGACAAAACAAATTCTGAATTATAAGGCCAATCATGTACTTGGTTTCACCAACTAGTGAGGAGAAAGAGAAACAGAGCATGAAGAGGAAGAAGAAGAAGAATAAACAGTGCCAAGGCGATCTTGCTGAAGCCACAAGCCTCAGTCGAGGCTATTCAAGGGCTCCGGCAACGACTACCTTACATGTGAGACGATCCTCCAGGGAGCCCTTCCACTTCTGATGTCTCACTTAATTAATTGGGAGTACTTAAGTACCACTAATTTATTACTGCCTAATTTTCCTGTTGGAGTTAAACAAATATTTAGTAGGACCCTATGCTGAATCATGTACGTGTGAATGTTTGTCTATGGAGGTGAATCATGTGGTGGAGCAGGGAGGGAATATTATTAGTGTCATGACATAATGGTGCTATTGTTTTGCATGTCAATTTATTGCCATTGGTTCAATGAGGCAATGTTTTGTGTATTGCCCATCATGAATTTGATCCTACTGCTTGAGTAATATGCTAATGTCTTCCTATCCTTTCTCACTAAGCTAATGAAGGTTTCACCTTGTTCCTACTTGTGCAAACGGGGATCCCAGCCAGTGCTTTAACTCTGCTGGAAGTTCTTGATAATCTTTTGATATAATCTCAGCACTGGTAAATAAGAGTGATTTCAACCATACATTTGAAGTGCACAAAAATATATACTATTGTGTGATTCCAGTGAGTGCTTTATCATCTCTTATGGGACTACATGAATAAGCTTTTTTCTCAGGTTGGCACGGGCCTAAGGCCTTCATCCGCATTAGTTTTCATCCTCTCTATTTGTATCGTATACTCTTGTCATGAGAAACTCCTTTATCTTTGCACTTTTAAGTTTTGCAACCTATGATAAATGACAATGCTTTGAGTGTTGAGTTGAGCTAATTGGCACTGATTAAATAAACTAATACCTCTCTTTAAACAAGACTACTATGTTGCTAACTTTACCCATTAAGATAATGAGGGTGCTTCTATTTGTTAGTGTATGTTTCATCAAGTAGTCCCACTATTACAGTAATCTCACTCAATATATGTGCCAACAGGGATGCTAGATTTTGGTGGAACTGCACAAAAACTTTGGGTGCTTCATTGCCTCGACAGCTTCCGTCCTTTCCTGTCAGTCACTAATCTCCGCTTGCTTTCTTCCTTTGCTGCCAGTCGCTTGGCTTATCTCGGCTTCCAGTCAAAGGAAGTAGTAATTGATATGCTACCTCACACAGGTTGGTACTGGTCTTTATCCTGATTATTGTGCCTGTCATATGTATTGATAATTTGGTATTGTGCTACTGTTTGCCGATTTCATAAAGGGGTAATTTGGAGCCTGAACTTCGCATGAGCAAATCATTACATCGGGTGATTTCAGTAGAACTGCACAAAATGATCAGAGGGACAGGTACTTACGTTGCTGCTATGTACTCCAAAGTTCACTCAGACAAGCATCGATGTTGACAAGAAGTGCCTATATTCATTCGAGTATCAACCAACGTCAACCAATTGTCAAACTCCAAGTATTAGGAGAGTGAACGCCAAAAATATTGCTTGGTGCATAGCCCAGAAAAACGCAGTCCAGTCTTTGGTCCCAACTTGTGCCTTTTGGTTATCGGCACATATGGTAGCGAACTATATGGCATGGAGTCTAAAGATTCCAGACAAGTTGCTTGACCCGTATATTCATCTGGCACTTAATCAGTCTGCACGCAAAGGATGCTCCATTTCAGTTGAACTGCACAAAAAATTTGGGTCGTCCATTTTCTCAACCGCCTCCTTTCTCGTCTGCAATGTAGAATTTTGGCGAGATACAGGACCAAGATGAGCCAAGAACTAGTTGGATGAAAGTTGTGGCCAAGTTGCTCAAACCTCCCTCGCACGAGGCCACTATTTGAGGATAAACCTACAAGCAAAGTTCGGACATGCATCTTTGCCTCTTATGTACTCGAAAGTTTACTCGTACAAGAACTAATTTTAGCAAGAAGTACCTCCGATTGAACACCATTTACTAGTCTGTACCCTAGGTAATTAAAGTTCGGTCCATGGATCATATTGGCTGTGATCTCAATCATTTGGATGCATAAACATCTTGAACATGTGTATATCTGAATCTTTTTGTGAATTATGTATGAATATTGTTGTGTGATCTATCAATCATTTGGATGCATATATATGCTGAGCTTGTGTATATATGAATCTTTTGAGTTGTTGATAGTGAATGTTGGCTATGAATATGAACCTGTCCTGTGAACCTGAGTTTGATATGAATGTTTACCTTTTCTGTTGTATTTGTGGGTGAACTTGTTAGTATGCCTACTGTTGGGTATAAAACGCAGGTCTCTTATAAAAGTAATGTTCTGTCCAATTTATGTTTTCCCTTCTAACCACATTATATATATTTATATTATTACTATTATCGTATATTTTATAGAGACTTACATATACATTATAAAAACATCCCACGTGTTATTAACTTATAAAAGTAAATGTTTAACGGAAAATCCTGGTTGTTTTTGACTCACATGCAAGGAAAATCCTGGTGATTGCGTACAAAAGCTTGCAAAGATTTTAAGGACCAATTTAATAATAATGCGCTCATTTTTATTTTGAGCAATAACTCGCTAATTTATTAATTATATATATATATAATGTGCCTCTCCGGTTTATTCTTTGATATTAATTGCACCTTCTAACATAACATTATATATATAACGAGCCCACCTAATACGTGTATTTCAAGGAAGTGCAAATGGGCTGGGATTTCTTAGAAAATATAAATGGGCCTGATTGACGCGAAATTATTTGTTCACCCAGCCCAACAAATGGACTGTACATTCTAGAAAACATGGGTTAAATATATGCCACATTTTTGCAGGCTAACATGTGGGCCAATAGGTCGAAGCCTACGCAGGGCGTTGTCAACTTGGTCAACAAATGATTGTGGTATCCATGGCCATTGGATTTATATCCAACAGCCGGCATGCACCTTCAATCTCTCATCTTCTTCCTCCAGCATCGCCGGGACTGCCTGGTCCGGCCTCCGGCGGCTAGCGGCTCTGCTTAGCATGCATCGCTGCGAAGCGCTACCCCACCGCCGGCTAGGCTATCCCTCCACCCCTCGACACCTCTTGTTATTCTCCACAGACTACAGCCCCACGCCGCAACAGAACCAGTTATAACCCTTATCCTCCTCTCAATCTGCGACTCCACTGCCGCGTTTTCCCATCTCCGAAGTCGCTTTTCCCGTCCGGGCCTCGCCGTTGGCGGCGCCTCGCTGTGTTTGGTGCTTGGCGTGGTCAACAAACGAGTCATCGGAAGAGAATCAGATGCGGAGAGCCTGACGGCTGGGACCCACGAGGTCCATGGTCACACGCAAGGAAAGTTCCTCCTTATTAAGCTAAAAAAATGTTTCCTCCACCTGACAGCTAGGACCCACCGGCTGTATCTTTGCACGGAAGGAAGTGCCTCCTTGTTTTGCGAAAAAATTATTCATCCCGTTGATACCGGGACCCGTCGGTTGGTGATCGACTTGTGGGCCTGCTAAGCGGACGATACGCACGGCTTTGTCAACTTAATCAACAAATGATTCTAGCAGCTGGACCGTTGGATGTTAATCCAACAGCCGTGCTCCTTCTTCAACCTCTCGTTCTTGCTCCCCTGTCTCCGTGCATCAAGCTGCCGCCACAAGACCAATCCAATGAAGTTTCCCACTCCTCTCCATCTGCGACTCCACTGCCCCGTCTTCCCCATCTCCGGGTCGTTCCAGTGTGGGTGCGCTTGGCACGATGTGGTCAACATGGTCAACAACCGAGAGTCATCGGAAGATGAATGTACATGAGAGGCTGACAGTGGGGACGCACCACGCCCATGGACGCATGCATGCAACGGAATGCGGCAAGGTCAACGTGGTCAAGGAACGACTTCCACCGGAAGTATACTGTACGTGGAGAGTCTCGGCTGGGTCCACGGCCGCAGCAAGTAACCGCCTCCTTATTACGTGGAAAATAATGATTCCTCCAACTGACAGCAGAGACCCACTGGACGAGCCACCGTATTTTGCTGAAAAATGTTTGCCCCCTGATTGCTGGGACCCACCTGACGGGCCACCGTATTTCGCAAAAAAAAACGTCCCCCTCGCTGTCAGCTCGGACCCACCGGAAGTGCCTCCTTATTACACAAAAAAATGAATACTCCCCCTGCTAGCTGGGACCCACCTTGGTGGGAGGCTGACTTGTGGGCCTACTAAGTTGACGGGGACGAAGGGCTTTGTCAACTTAGTCAATATGAACGATTCTAGCTCCAGTGACCGTACGATGTCCATCCAACGGCCGTAGTGATTCTTCAACCTCTGGTATTCTTGCTCCAGCCGCCCAAACCAGCGCCGGTCGTTCCTCATGCTCCTTCCTCCCGTGGCCGGCTGTGCTGCCGCGGAGGCCTCACCGCCCCCTACTATTCCCACCGCTGGCCAGGCCCTGCGGCGACGGCAGCCTCACACCGCAGCCGAACCAGTGAACCCTCGTACTCCTCTCCGCGCGGGCTTCCATTGTCGCGTCTTCCCTGCCTCCGTGTCATTCCCTTCCTAGGCCTCGTCGTCATCCACCGCCCTGGTGCTCTCGGCGCAGCGTGGTCAACGTGGTCAACGACCGACATGCATCTGAAGTGGACTGTACGTGGAGAGGCCGACAGCTGGGTCCACGCCCGCACGCAAGGAAATGCCTCCTTATTACGTGCAAAATAATGATTCCTCCACCTGACATCGTGGACCCACCGAAAGGTCCTCTCAGATTTCGCGAAAAAAAAACGCTACTGGTCACGATGTACCGCACTCCACCAGCTATATCTTCTAACGCAAGGAAGTGCCTCCTTATTACGCACAAAAAATATGAATACTCTGCCTGTTAGCTAGGACCCAGTATAGTGGCAGGCTGACTTGTGGGCCTACTAAGTTGACGGGGACGAAGGGCTTTGTCAACTTAGTCAATATGCACGATTCTAGCTCCAGTGACCGTACGATGTCCATCCAACAGCCATAGTGCTTCTTCAACCTCTGGTCTTCTTGCTCCAGCCGCCCAAACCAGCGCCGGTCGTGCCTCGTGCTCCTGCCTCCCGTGGCCGGCTGCGATGCGTGAGGCCTCACCGCCCCTACTACTCCCACCACCGGCAAGGCCATCCTCTACTCACCCACACCCCTGTTATTCTCAAGGGCGACGGCAGCCTCACACCGTGGCGAACCAGTGAACCCTCGTACTCCTCTATGCATGGGCATCCACTGCCGCGTCTTCCCCGGCTCCGTGTCGTCCCCTTCCTAGGCCTCGCCGTCGTCCACCGCCCTGGTGCTCTCGGCGCGGCGTGGTCAACGTGGTCAAGGAACGACTTCCATCGGTCGTGGATTGTACGTGGAGAGGCTGACAGCTTGGTCCACGGCCGCAGCAAGGAAGTGCATCCTTATTACGTGCAAAATAATTATTCCTCCACCTGACAGCGGGGACCCACCGGACGGGCCACCGTATTTCGCGTAAAAAATAATTCACCCCCCTGACTGCTGGGACCCACCAGCTACATCTTCGCACGAAAGGAAGTGCGTCCGGGCTAAAATAATGATTCGCCCCCTGACTGCTGGCACCCACCAGCTACATCTTCGCACTCAAGGAAGTGCGCCTGGGCAAAAAAAACGATTTGCCCCCCTGACTGCTGGGACCCACCAGCTACATCTTCGCACGCAAGGAAGCGCCTGACAGTCGGGACCCACTTGGTCGATGCGTACGTAGCATTGTCATTCTGGTCGCGAACGTGTACGTACATACTGGTCGATGTAGAGGCACGCACGTGCCGTAGATGTAGAGGCGTGCATGTGTCGTAGTAGAGGCGCGCACGTAGCATGTACACGTACTACAATGGCGATGGTGCAAGAAAAAAAATACGGCCACGTACGTACATACGGGCAGGATCTCGAACAACTACTCGCGCATACGTACATGACTGGGTCGAAACGGAGAAACAACATCGTCATCGTGTTCATGGGGAGCCAACCGGCTGGGTCGGAACGGAATGCGTGGTCGTGTTCATCGGGAGGGCTTGGACGGAATAGGCGATGGAAACGAGGCCTGGCGCACCGCACAATAGAGGAAATGGCCTTGTGTTCGACCGGCCACGTTCGAAACAGGATCCCGTTCATCGGGAGGGGCATGGCGTACCGCACAACGAGGAAACGGACCTCCTACGGTCGAAACGGGGGTCCTGTTGATCGGGAGGGGTGTGGCGTACCACAAAACGGAGGAAACGGACCTCCTACGGTCGAAACGGGGGTCCTGTTGATCGGGAGGGGTGTGGTGTACCATAAAACAGAGGAAACGGACCTTCTACGGTCGAAACGGGGGTCCTGTTGATCGGGAGCGGTGTGGCGTACCGCAAAACGGGACTCCACGGGATACTGTTCATCTCCACCGTCGACCTCCTCCAGCCTCCAAGGGCTACCGTCGACCTCCTCCAGCCTCCACGGGCTCCTGTTCATCCAGCCTCCACCACGTGCTACTCCACCGGCCATCGCTCAACCACCCTCCACGGGCACCCTCCACCGCCTACTATTCATCCAGCCCTCCACACCACCGGGTCCTGTTCAACCACCCCTCCACGGCCACCCCTCCATCGCTCATCTGTTCATCCAGCCCTCCACACCACGCGTCCTGTTCATCCAGAGGCAACGCCACCGCGACTGCTCATCCAACCCCACCCCCGCAACGCATTAATCGCTCATCCAATCGATCCGCTTGATTCGCGGCGATGGCGAAGAATCGCCGATCGGCTTCGATTAACGACCATCGATCGATCGCTTCGGGTTCGATGAACGCGTAGCTGCGCAGTGTCGCTTGGGTTCGATTAGAGCCCAACACCTTGCTCGGGTTCGCTTAGAGCGAACGCCGCACACACGCCAAGACACGTATGAGAGAACGTGCATCGCCGGTCCCCGACCTCCCACCGTAACCGCAACTCCCGAAATTTTCCTCCTCGCTTCTACCACGGTTTTTTCCGTCATGGACGGCCCAAAGAATGTCATGCAACCGCTGCCTCCGCCCGCCCGTGACGAAAAGCCCATTTTCCGTCATGATTTTTTGTCATAGAAGTAGGAGCCCACCACATCTATGATGATACCGGTTTTGTCACAATTATCGCCATAGAAGTGTCAAAACCGCGGATCTCGGGTAGGGGGTCCCGAACTGTGCGTCTAGGCGGATGGTAACAGGAGACAAGGGACACGATGTTTTTACCCAGGTTCGGGCCCTCTCGATGGAGGTAAAACCCTACTCCTGCTTGATTAATATTGATGATATGGGTAGTACAAGAGTAGATCTACCACGAGATCAGAGAGGGTAAACCCTAGAAGTTAGCCTATGGTATGATTGTTGTTCGTCCTACGGACTAAAAACCCCCGGTTATATAGACACCGGAGAGGGCTAGGGTTACACAAAGTCGGTTACAATGGGGGGAGATCTACATATCCGTATCCCCAAGCTTGCCTTCCACGCCAAGGAAAGTCCCATCCAGACACGGGACGAAGTCTTCAATCTTGTATCTTCATAGTCCAGGAATCCGGCCAAAGGTTATAGTCCGGCCATCCGGACACCCCCTAATCCAGGACTCCCTCAGTAGCCCCTGAACCAGGCTTCAATGACGACGAGTCCGGCGCGCAGATTGTCTTTGGCATTGCAAAATGGGTTCCTCCTCCGAATACTTCATAGAAGATTTTGAACAGAAGGACAGTGTCCGACTCAACAAAATAAGTTCCACATACCACCATAGAGAGAATAATATTTACACAAATCCAATCTGCTGACGTATTTCGCAGCATGACATCACACCACGGCCAAGCCTTTATTCGAATCGTTTTTACTGTCCCACCTCAGCGCAGTTAGCGAGGCGGTTTCCTTGGCGCGTCTTGTCGAAGCAGAGATCATGTCCCCTTATTCCGGGATTCTCATCAATACGGGCGTGGGTAACCTAACCGTGCCATTAATTACGGCGTTTGGGAGATAAGCGAGTTTTACCAGGCGGGTGGGGACGTGCAGTCTTGTCCGCCCATATAAGCGGATAAGGATCCACCTTTTTCATCTACGCCTTCTTCCTCCTTTGCTTATCCATTTTCGTGCACCCGAGCTCCAGCGCCCAAGTCCGCACATCCCACCTCAACCTTCTCCAACCATGTCCTGGGCGGGAGGCAAGTGGATGGTCTCCTCCGTCACGGAGGGACACATCAAGAAGCTGAGGAAAGTCGGATACTTGTCCAATGACATCGCGCATCGGCTTCCACACAAGGGGCAGCTCATCCCCACCCCCAGGCCCCATGAGAGGGTGGTGTTCCTCACCCATTTCCTCCGCGGACTAGGTATCCCACTTCACCCATTTGTCCAGGGGCTCATGTTCTACTACGGCCTAGATTTCCACAATCTGGCCCCGAACTTCATCCTCAACATCTCGGCGTTCAGCGTCGTGCGCGAGGCCTTCCTCTGCATCCAGCCCCACTTCGACTTATGGCTGAAGACCTTCAATGTCAAGCCGAAGGTAGTGGGCGGCTGCCAAGCGGAGTGCGGAGGTGCCATGGTGGGCAAGATGCCCAACGTCCTATGGCTCGAGGGCTCCTTCGTAGAGACCATAAAGGGGTGGCAATCGGGGTGGTTCTACATCACCGAGCTGCGTGATCCTAAATGGGCAGCGGCCCCTGAATTCCAGTCTAGCATCCCCACGCGACTCACCTCCCGGAAAGAGAAGGGCCTGTCGTGGGGCAATTCAGAAGAGCTGACCAGACTCCAAACCTGTGTCCAAAAACCTGGTGAGCAAGAAGCTCAAGCTCGTCAACGTAGTCCAAGTCATGTTCATCCGCCGGATCCTCCCGTACCAACAACGGGCCTTCAGCTTGTGGGAGTTTGATCCGGCACAACACCGAACCCTGAGCAGGCTCTTCGACACTATGTACAAAGATGCCTGGAAAGTGCTGTTCAAGGGTGCCAAGGCTCCCGCATCCGCTACCGAGGATCGCGGATTCAGCACGCAGCATCAAGCCAACGCGGTAAGCTGTTTTACCCTTTATGGGATACTTGTTTTTCATAGTTTGAATCTATGCGGGATCTAAACTCCCTTACCTTTGATAGGATTGGCAGAAGACGTCCGGGCAGATTGACTGTCCGGATCCCTTGCCCGAAGACCCAGCGGACGCCCACTTGACGGGGCTGCTGGTTCCGGGACATTACGTGGTGCCGGAGAAGAAGGCCAAGAAGAAGGCCACGGGAACTCGAAAGAGTTCCCGGCTCCTGGTGGTGTAGGACTCATCGTCCGATGACTCCGAGGCGGACTCCTCCCACGAAAACGAGGAGGAGGAAGAGGTCTCTCTCTCAGCCGGGGAGAGAAGAAAAGGAAGGCCGCCCCAACTGGGGGGTCGGAGGGTCCAAGAAGGGAAGGACCCTTCCTCCGGACTACTCCACCAACGCCGACGATGGCGAAGAGGAGTGGCCATCCAGGGCCAAGCCCGTGGCAAAATCATAACTCATGGCGTTCCTTTATTGCACAGTATCTTCTAACGCCGAATATAATCATGCAGTCCGCCCCGAGCCCAGGTCGACGTGTCGTCGAGCGGCTCCTTAAGCTCGTCGGATGTGAATAGCACTTCACTTCCGGCCGCCTCCTCCCCTCACCCTACGGATGATGCCGAGGTGGAGTCCCAAAAGGGTCCAAGCCAGGAGGAGGTGGTCCTGGAGGCTCCGCAAGGTGACCTCACGGACTCCAGGCGCAAAGGGAATAAAACCCCGAAGGGCTCTAAGTCCGCCTGGGCGGACACTGCATCGAACCTTCAGCGGTTCCGAGTCCGGCGGCAGCCCCAAAGAAGAAGGGCAAGTTTCACGACGCCTGTGACCTCCGTCCAACCGGAGGCACCGGATAATCTGCTGGAGGTGCTTAACGGCGCCTCCATCGACGAGGAGAACCGCACTATTATGAGTGTGGCGATCCAGAAGGTTCAGTCCGCCAAGAGCGGGTTGATCAAGCTCGTGCCTGCCTTCTAACAAGCTTTGAGGTATGTATTTAAGATATGTAAAAATATTACCGCATAGACAGTAGCCCCTGATGCTCAGTTTGGTGTTCGGAAAGAAAAGCCGAACTGAGGATCAAAAAGATATACGCAGGAGTCTAACATAAGTATGTCAATATGGGAATGCAGGCTACAAAGCTGACCTCTGCCAGACCGATCATGGAGGTCGATCCATTGAAGCAAAGCCTCGAGCGGTCCGAGAACGAGCTCGGCCTTGCCAAGAAGCAGGTCGAGGACAAAGAAGGTAAGTAATACCTTATGCAAGTATATAAAAAAGATGTGGTTGCAAAAACTGACAGGACGAACATGAGTATTACAGGGGCCACAACCCAGTGGCAACCCTGAAGGAAGCGCTGTCCAAGGCCGAAGACAATGCGGCCGTGGAGCGCGCCGAGCGAGAAAAGTAGGAGGTGCGAGTGGCGGAGGTGCAGCAAGAGCTCCAGGATCTCGTGAAAAAACACGGGAGTTTGGAGCTTGACTCAAAGACTCGAGAGTCTGAGCTCGCCTCGGCCCTTGAGGGCGCCAAATCTGCTAAGGCCGAAGCCCAAAAAGCCCTCCAGGAAATTGAGGCGATGAAGAAGATAGCACGTGAAAGTGAATTACTTGTTACTTACCCGAGTCCGGAGCTCTCCAGGAGCATTCGCAGATCTGCCCCGCGGTGTTCAAGACGCTACTGCATACTATCGGGCCGAGGAGGGGAGCTCGATAGAGAAGGTGTTCGTATCGATGTCGAGGCCGAACACCGGCAGTGCTTTGAGCGACCAAATGAAGCAATCGGGTCGAGCTCCACAAGGTGGCCGAACAGGCCATGAAGGGCCTTATAGTCCGCTATGGCTCGGGAGGTCATGCCCGGAGCTACTTTGGGCTGGTGAGGCGGTGGCGGATGCCGATCCACGGCTTGAAGTCATCAAGCGCTCCAGATGCATCGGCGCCCAGAGGGCCCTTGCCCGTGTTAAAGTGCACCTTGGGCAAGATGGATGCTGAGAAGCTGGTGACAGATGGGCCACCGCAGGGCAAGGAGCATCGCAAGCTCGAGATGTATTATGAGGGCGTCCTGAAGGGTGCCCGCCTTGTGGCGGATGAATGTTCCAAGGATGTAATTTATGAGTAAACTCGCTCGTGTTATCCTGTGCGCTGAAAACTTGTTCATATGCGCTAAGCAACGCTTTTTGAATTTAAAATATTACCTTCTGTGCGGCCGTTTATTAAATCTGAGAGATGGCGAGTCGTCGGCTTCTGCCCCCATGCCACGAGTGCTGGGGTGTTCGGGATAAACCAGAGCGCTCTTGTTCCCATTCTTGGGTCCTTCGAGGGAGGCGCCAAAGACAACGTAACAAGGCAATCGGACTATAATGCATTATCACTCTCACTTAGCCATAGAATTCTATAATTTTAAATTTCGTGAAGCCCCTAGTATTCGGAAGATCGAGTTCGGGCGCTTATCCACGCCTAGGCCGGACAAAGCCGACTCCTCGCTCTAAGCGGCATAAGTCTTTAGGGACTCGAAACCTCTCGAACAACGACCAGCTCTCGCCCTATCATGACGGTCAGGTTTAGCTTTCTCTACTGTGGTGCTTAACCCAGCTAAACCGAGGCACAATCGCAGTAGTTCTCCCAAATACCTTAGCCGATATAACGGAACGTAAGGTACCAAAACATGGGAGCCGGGCAAACCCAACTATTGACCCAAGACATGATTTGGAGCCGATGCATATAATGCTATAAGTTCGGGGTGCCGCACTCGTGAGAGTGTTTGGACTTCTTACACCATATTCTGGGGTACTTGAGCCCCTGGTGTATTGGCCGTACCAAAGTGTACGGTTGCATAATGTCATAACTGAACATATTTACATAAAAAAGGAATGCAATAATAGACAAAAGCTATGTATTGTTTATTCGAAAAGTCTGCGGTAAAAGCAGAACGATACAAATAGTGCGATAAGCAAGAGATGGGACTATTTGACATGTCCCCCTCCAGGGGCGAGCTGCCGGATGATATGTGAAACAAGTATACTACTCGTTATAGAGACCACCTGGACACTCGACGTAGCTTTCTGCCTCCCTGGCTGTTGCATCGTGTGTTCGACGATTGTACTGCCGGACAAGCCTCCCGGAGAGTGGAGTCCTGAAAATAAGAAAAAAAAGAATGACAAAATCGGGAGCCCCTAGTGCGGTTGAGCCGCATTTTGGGCATGCCGTGGTCGTGCCCCTCCCCCTATGCCCATGGTATTTCCAGAGCGTAATTATGTACGCGTAGTACTGGTTTCACAATTTCACGAGGACTGAGGTTGGGGACGCATTGCTACGCGTGCTCAGAACGTGCCAGGCGGTCTTGTTGTAGGTTACTCCGGGCGCGCTTGACTGTGTCCGGACGTTTAATAGTCGGACTGGAGAATTGCCTTGAGAGCTACTTTGTACTTCTGCCGCGAGGGCCGCCGTATGTTCCTCCGTTTGGAGAGAGCGTTCGGTGTTTCCATTGACCGTAATGACTCTTCGAGGGCCTGGCATCTTGAGCTTGACGTATGCGTAGTGCGGCACCGCATTGAACTTTGCAAATGCGGTTCGTCCGAAGCAAAGGCGTGATAGCCATCATGAACGGGACTATGTCAAGATTAACTCCTCGCTTCGAAATTATCCGGGATCCAAGACCACCTCAAGTGTAATCGAGCCTGTACGGTTGGCCTCTACACCTGGTATGACACCTTTAAAGGTCGTCTTTGTGGGTTTAATCCTTGAGGGATCTATGCCCATTTTTTGCATCATATCCCGATAAAGCAGTTCAAAGGCTGCCGCCGTCCATAAGGACTCTAGTGAGGTGAAATCCGTCTATGATTGGGTCTACAACCAATGCGGTGAATCCGCCATGGCGGATGCTAGTGGGGTGGTCCCTTCGATCAAAGGTGATCAGGCAGGCGGACCATGGGTTGAACTTTGGGGCGACTGGCTCCAACGCATATACGTCCCTGAGTGCACGCTTCCACTCCCTTTTGGGTATGTGGGTTGCGTATATCATGTTCACCGTCCGCACTTGTGGGGGAAGCCCTTCGCCCCCTATTATTCGTGGCGGGCTCCTCCTCGTCATCGCTATGCAACCCCTTGTCACTGTTTTGACATTTAACTTGCTCGTCATTGAACACCCAACAATCCCTCTTGGTGTGGTTGGCTGGTTTTTCGGGGTTGCCGTGTATCTGGCACGAGCGATCGAGTATTCGGTCCAAGATGGACGGGCCCGGAGTATTTCTTTTAAATAGCTTTTTCCGCTGACCGGGTTTAGAGCCTCTGAATCCGGCATTAACTGCCGTATCCTCAGCATTATCGCCGTTAATGCAGCGGTTGTGCTTGTTGGGACGCGACCTGCCATTGTTGTCCTTGGTATCCGAATTACCAGGGCTCCTGGTCATGTTATTACTACGAGCTAGCCAGCTGTCTTCTCCCACGCAAAAGCGGGTCATCAATGTTGTGAGGGCTGCCATGGATTTCGGCTTTTCCTGTCCTAGGTGCCGGGCAAGCCATTCGTCACGGATGTTATGTTTGAAGGCTGCGAGGGCCTCTGCGTTCGGACATTCGACTATTTGATTTTTCTTAGTTAGGAACCGTGTCCAGAATTGTCTGTCCGATTCCTCTGGCTGCTAAATTATGTGGCTTAGGTCATCGGCATCTGGTGGTCGCACATAGGTGCCCTGGAAATTGTCGAGGAATGCGGCTTCCGTGTCCTCCCAACAACCAATTGACTCACCGGCAAGCTGCTAAGCCAATGCCGAGCTGGTCCTTTAAGCTTGAGTGGGAGGTATTTGATGGCGTGTAGATCATCACCATGGGCCATGTGGATATGAAGGAGATAATCCTCGATCCATACCGCAGGATCTGTTGTGCCATCGTATGATTCGATCTTTACGGGTTTGAAACCCTCGGGGATTTGATGATCCATTACTTAATCTGTGAAGCATAGTGGGTGTGCGGCGCCTCTATACTGGGCTATATCACGACGTAGCTCAAATGAGCTTTGTCTACTATGTTCGGCCCGGCCGGAATTGCCGTATCCGGCATGACGGTTATTATCACGCGTCGTGGGGCGCCCACGCGATACGTAGATCGATCTTGTTTGCCTTGCCTTGTCCTCCAATATAACTCGTAGGTCTGGCGCATTTCCCCGTGCCTTGGTATTCTTTGAGCGATGCCGGGGTGCGGCTTGAGTGGAGGGCCGAGAGGCCTCTCTGTCGCAGCCACAAGGTGGCCGGTCGGCCGCGTCGTGCGCTGGTGATGTAGGTTTAGGTGCTTCCTCCTCTAATCGGCATAGTAGCCTGCGCTTTGGGTATCTCTTGGAGGGGCGTTCGAGTTCGTACTCTTCGGCCGCAAGGACTTCAGTCCATCTGTCGGCTAGCAAGTCTTGGTCAGCTCTAAGCTATTGTTGGTTTTTCTTGAGGCTGCTCGCCATGGCCATAAGCCTGCGTTTGAAACTCTCTTGTTCGACGGGATCCTCAGGCATGACAAATTCATCGTCGTCGTGGCTTGCCTCGTCTTCAGAGGGAGGCATTTAATAATCGTCCTCTACCTCTCTGCCTACGCTCTCTCATGAGGGCTGGCTTCTCCATCCTCCTGTGCTGAATCCTGCTGGAGGGGGTTGTCTTCGGCACTGTCCGGGGATTATCTCCCGTGCCGGAATCGCCGTTTTTGCTTTGGCGGGAGTTAGAGCGGCGCCACGACGCCGGGCGCTTAGGCTGCTTCTTGGAGGGTCATCCTCCGTTGTTCCATCGCCATTCCCTTCTTTTGGGGTGTCCACCATGTATATGTCGATGACGAGGTGGCCTTCCGGTGCCCTATAGGCGCTGGTTCTTGGTCGCCTCCTGCATCGGGCGTCCATACCGTCGATGTCTTCAGAGTCGAAGTCGAGCATGTCGGTTAAATCACCGACAGTGGCTACGAAGTGGGTGGTGGGTGGGATTTGAATTTCTTCGTCGTCCGCATCCCAACCTTGCTGGCCACAGTCCGCCAGGCTCTCCGATAAAGAGAGAGACTTTAGTGAATTCAGAATGTCGCCAAGGGCGAAGTGCCGAAGATGTCCGCGACAATAACTCCATGATCGGCGCCCAATCAGATTCGATCGGCAGGGGCACGGAAGGTTCGGAGTCCGGAGAGGAGTCCGGCACCTTGGAGTCACGAGCTTCGCAAGGGACAACGCTGGTGTTCGGCTCGATCACCGTAGAGATTGCAGCCCCCAAGGCGGTGTCCAACCACCCGTCCTCGATTTGCGCAGTTGGCTCCGAGCTAAGGGTCAGAGCGGACACGGGTGCGGCCTCCAGGGCACTGTTCAGCAGCAGAGCTAGATCATGCCCATCATAACAATGCGGCGCGCCCGGCTGTGGCTCGAACCCGTCGAAGATCCAGTCTCCGCGGATGTCATCCATGTAGTTCAAACTTCCAAATCTGACCTGATGGCCAGGGGCATAGCTTTCGATCTGCTCCAGATGGCCAAGCGAATAGGCCCGCAGTGCAAAGCCGCCGAATACGAAGATCTGTCCGGGGAGAAAAGTCTCACCCTGGACCGCATCATTGTTGATGATCGGAGGAGCCATCAGGCCTAAAGATGACGACACAGAGGAACTCTCAATGAAAGCACCAATGTCGGTGTCAAAACCGCGGATCTCGGGTAGGGGGTCCCGAATCGTGCGTCTAGGCGGATGGTAACAGGAGACAAGGGACACGATGTTTTACCCAGGTTCGGGCCCTCTCGATGGAGGTAAAACCCTACTCCTGCTTGATTAATATTGATGATATGGGTAGTACAAGAGTAGATCTACCACAATATCAGAGAGGCTAAACCCTAGAAGTTAGCCTATGGTATAATTGTTGTTCGTCCTACGGACTAAAACCCCCCGGTTTATATAGACAACGGAGAGGGCTAGGGTTACACAGAGTCGGTTACAATGGGAGGAGATCTACATATCTGTATCGCCAAGCTTGCCTTCCACGCCAAGGAAAGTCCCATGCGAACACGGGACGAAGTCTTCAATCTTGTATCTTCATAGTCCAGGAATCCGGCCAAAGGTTATAGTCCGGCCATCCGGACACCCCCTAATCCAGGACTCCCTCAGGCGGGCTTTGCAGACGGGAAGCCACGATCCTAGGCCACGCCGCTGGGGCGGCATGCACCGTAGGAGGCGGCGGCGGGGGTGGATGCATGGGGAGATGGGAAGCCACGATCCTAGGCCACGCCACTGGGGCGGCATGCACCGTAGGAGGCGGCGGCGGGGGTGGAAGCAGGGGGAGCCGTTGCCGCGGCCGCCCGTGCCGCTAGCGCCCCCGGCTCACGATGAGGCACCTTGGATGCGGTGAGGCGCCTGAGCTCCTCCTCCGGGGACGGACTCCTGGGTTGCTTGCAATCCTTGGAGACATGGCAAGGAAGAATGCAACGGAAGCACACGATGTCGTTGGTGCAGTCCTTCCTGAGATGTCCCTCCTCGAAACAGCGGAAGCAGAGGCCGACCATCTCCGGCGAGATCTTGCGACGCTCCCTAGCCGCCGCAGACTCCACCTACTCCTCCTGGCGCCGGCGCTTACGCCACAGCTCCTTCTTGGAAGGGGGAGGAGCCCTCCAAGCCTCCTCGGGGGCCGTCGCAGGGGGGGTTGGCAGCAATGCTGGCCCCTGCGCCTCGGACGCCTCCGAGCACAATGACAGTCCCAGGCCCGAGACCACCGGTCGCTCGCCTTCCCGGCGGAAGGAGGATTTCACCGAGCGGGGACTGGATCCCATGTCGAACGTAGCAAGACCACGCTCCAGATCTAAGGGGGAAGGTGGTTGCCGCGGCCGGAGCAGCCGAAGACGGGAGGCTGGGTGGGCGTCGCTGCCGGAGTGGCGAACGGCACTGGGCTGGCTGATGTCTACTACGCAACCTTCTTCTTGTAGACATTGTTGGGCCTCCAAGTGCAGAGGTTTGTAGGACAGTAGCAAATTTCCCTCAAGTGGATGACCTAAGGTTTATCAATCTGTGGGAGGCGTAGATTGAAGATGGTCTCTCTCAGGCAACCCTGGAACCAAATAGTAAAGAGTCTCTTGTGTCCCCAACACACCCAATACAATGGTAAATTGTATAGGTGCACTAGTTCGGCAAAGTGATGGTGATACAAGTGCAATATGGATGGTAGATATAGGTTTTTGTAATCTGAAAATATAAAAACAGCAAGGTAGCAAGTGATAAAAGTGAGCGTAAACGGTATTACAATGCTAGGAAACAAGGCCTAGGGTTCATACTTCCACAAGTGCAAGTTTTCTCCACAATAATAACATAATTGGATCATATAACTATCCCTCAACATGCAACAAAGAGTCACTCCAAAGTCACTATTAGCAGAGAACATATGAAGAGATTATGGTAGGGTGCGAAACCATCTCAAAGTTATCCATTCCAATCAATCCGTTGGGCTATTCCTATAAGTGTCACAAACATCCCTAGAGTTCGTACCAGAATAACACCTTAAGACACAAATCAACCAAAACCCTAATGTCACCTAGATACTCCAATGTCACGTCAAGTATCCGTGGGAATGATTATACGATATGCATCACACAATCTCAGATTCATCTATTCAACCAACACATAGAACCTCAAAGAGTGCCCCAAAGTTTCTACCAGAGAATCAAGACGAAAACGTGTGCCAACCCCTATGCATAGGTTCATGGGCCGAACCCGCAAGTTGATCACCAAAACATACATCAAGTGAATCACGTGATATCCCATTGTCACCACAGATACGCACGGCAAGACATCCATCAAGTGTTCTCAAATCCTTAAAGACTCAATCCGATAAGATAACTTCAAAGGGAAAACTCAATCCATTACAAGAGAGTAGAGGGGGAGAAGCAACATAAGATCCAACTATAATAGCAAAGCTCGCGATACATCAAGATCGTGCCAAATCAAGAACAGGAGAGAGAGAGGTTAAACACATAGCTACTGGTACATACCCTCAGCCCGGAGGGTGAACTACTCCCTCCTCGTCATGGAGAGTGCCGGGATGATGAAGATAGCCACCGGTGAGGGTTCCCCCCTCCGGCAGGGTACCGGAACAGGGTCCCGATTGACTTTTCGTAGCTACAGAGGCTTGCGGCGGTGGAACTCCATATCTATTCTTGTCTTCGAAGTTTTTAGGGTATATGGGTATATATAGGAGGAAGAAGTACGTTGGTGGACCTCCGGGCTGTCCACAAGGCAGGGGGCACGCCCTAGGGGTTGGGCACGCCCCCCACCCTCGTGGGCAGCCCGGGACTCCCCTGGAGATCTTCCGGTACTCTGTGGGCTTCTTTTGGTCCAAAAATAAGTTCCGTGGAGTTTTAGGTCAATTGGACCCCGTTTGATATTCCTTTTCTTCGAAACACTGAAATAGGCAAAAAAACAGCAATTCTGGGCTGGGCCTTCAATTAATAGGTTAGTCCCAAAAATAATATAAAAGTGGATAATAAAGCCCAATATTGCCCAAAACAGTAGATAATATAGCATGGAGCAATCAAAAATTATAGATACGTTGGAGACGTATCAAGCATCGCCAAGCTTAATTCCTGCTCATCCTCGAGTAGGTAAATGATAAAAAAGAAATTTTGATGCGGAGTGCTACTTGGCATAATTTCAATATAATTCTTCTTAATGGTGGTATGAATATTCAGATCCAAAAGATTCAAGATAAAAGTTCATATTGACAAAAAAATAATAATACTTCAAGCATACTAACGAAGCAATTATGTCTTCTCAAAATAACATGGCCAAAGAAAGTTCATCCCTAAAAAATCATACAGTTTAGTCATGCTCCATTTTCGTCACACGAGAATGCTCTCATCATGCACAACCCCGATGACAAGCCAAGCAATTGTTTCATACTCTAGTAATCTTAAACTTATAAACCTTCACGCAATACATGAGCGCGAGCCATGGATATAGCACTATGGGTGGAATAGAATATGATGATGGGGGTTATGTGGAGAAGACAAAAAGGAAGAAAATCTCACATCAACGAGGCTAATCAATGGGCTATGGAGATGCCCATTCATTGATGTTAATGCAAGGAGTAGGGATTGCCATGCAACGGATGCACTAGAGCTATAAATGTATGAAAGCTCAACAAAAGAAACTAAGTGGGTGTGCATCCAACTTGCTTGCTCACGAAGATCAAGACGCCTAATATGCGACCCTATCCAAAAGGAACTCAAGGTCCCACCAAGGATAGACCCGCATATTGAAACACTTTTGCAAGGTGGATATCATTACATCAACATTACATAATAGATGGGGATACATACATAAGGCACAAATGCCACAAGAATACAACAACATCATATACAAGATCAACATCCGACTACGGATGAAACATAAATGTAAGCTCAAACGACATCCACCCTGCTAGCCTGTGCCGCCGACCGAACCTATCCCTGATCAAGAAGAAGCGTAAGAAGAACTCCAAAACGAGTAACATCGCTCTCGCGTCATGATCATCGCAAACCTGCACTGCAATCGGTGGTGTAGTAATCTGTGAGCCACGAGGACTCAGCAATCCCATTACCATGGGTATCAATACTAGCAAAGCTTAATGGGAAAGGAAGGGGTAAAGTGGTGAGGTTGCAGCAGCGACTAAGCATATATGGCGGCTAACATACGCAAATGAGAGCGAAAAGAGAAACAAAGGAACGGTCGTCAACTAGTAATGATCAAGAAGTGATCATGAACTCCTACTTATGTCAAACATAACCCAGAAACCGTGTTCTCCTCTCGATCAAACCCGAAAAGAGACACTCACGGTTACGCACATGGTTGGTGTATTTTAGAAGAGTTTACTTCATGTTTACTACAACTGGATATTAACAAATTCCCATCTGCCACATAACCGCGGGCACGGCTCTCGAAAGGTTATACCTGCAGGGTGTCCCAACTTAGCCCACGATAAGCTCTCGTGATCAACGAAGGATATTCCTTCTCCCGGAAGACCCGATCAGTCTCGGAATCCGGCTACAAGACATTTCGACAGAATAAAACAAGACCAGCAAAGCCGCCCGATGCTACCGACAATCCCGATAGGAGCTGCACATATCTCGTTCTCAGGCAACACCGGATGAGACATCCTACGAGTAAAACCAAACCTCGAAGTTTCCCGAGGGGGCCCCATGATCTACTCGGTTCGGGCCAACACTTAGACAAGCATTGGCCCGGGGGGGGGGGGGCTAAATAAAGATGACCCTTGGGTTAATTACTCCCAAGGGAAAATGTAGGTGGTGGTGAGGCAAATGGTAAAACCAATGTTGGGCCTTGCTGGAGGAGTCTTATTCAAAGCGAACTGTCAAGGGGTCCCATAAATCACCCGACCGCTGTTAGGGACGCAAAAATCCGGGAACATAATACCGATATGACGGAAACTAGGGAGGCAAGAGTGGAACAAAACACTGTGCATAAGGCCGAGCCTTCCACCCTTTACCAAGTATATAGATGCATTAATTAAATAAGATATATTGTGATATCCCAACAAGTAAACATGTTCCAACAAGGAACAAACTTCATCTTCACCTGCAACTAACAACGCTATAACAGGGGCTGAGCAAAGCGGTAACATAGCCAAACAACGGTTTCCTAGGAAGGGTGCAAAAGGTTAGAGGCTGACATGGCAATTTGGGATGGCTTGATAAACAGGTAATAGGTAGCGCAGCATAGCGATAGAACGAAGCAACTAGCATAGCAATGATAGTAGTGAGATCCGTAGAAGCGGTCATCTTGCCCGAAATCCCGCAAGGAAGAAGAACGAGTCCATGAAGAAGACGAACGGATGAAGCCACGAAGACGAACCAAGCGTAGACGAACGAATCCTCACGATCGCAACGAAACGGGAACTATCGAGAAGAAGCACACAACATAGTAAACACACCACACATAGACAAGACATGATGCACAACAAGCATGATGCATGACAAAGATAGATGAGGCTACTCATGGCAAGAGATGATGCAAACAAGAACAACACATCAAGGCAAGTTTAAATGAGGCCGGGAACAACATATAACAATTCGGGTAAGTCCTCATATGCAAATTTCGAAATTGGTCCAGATCTGAATAAACTTTATGTTCAAGTTGTTAAACAGCAAGTTAAGATGCACCACGATGATCTACACGAAATTCTAGTCAAGAGCAAAACAAGTTAAACATGGCATTGATGCGAAATGCATACAAACATCAAGCAAACACCTCAAAACAAGGATGCAACATGATAATATGAAGCTACATGCAAAATCAAGCAAGTTTCATATAGAGCACACTCAAAACGGAGCAACGGTTCAACACATACACACAATACAAGTTATAGCAACAATCTGTCCAAAACAGCAACTAGGCATATTGCAAGCATCAAAACAACATGCTAAAGGACATCAACAAGAAAACAAAAGGCATGGGCATGATGTACAGCTAAACCATGACAAAACATGAACACTGATCTATCTTCAGAAATCACTATAACATGCCCAAACACACATGGCAAGATTGCAAATAATAACAGTTCCAGACTTAAGCAGAAATAACATCAGGTTGCAATGTTTAGAGCTATCAAACAACATGCTACAGGAACTTATCATGGCAAACAAAGGCATGGAATGAATCTACTAAATGCATAGATAAAATTTCCTTTACTGACCATGAGCCAAAAAGGATCAGAATATATGACGGCACCCATGTAAACATGGCAAGTTATGACAGATTCATACATGGCAGGAACAACGATAAGTAGGCATGTTGGTGAGCTTGAACCACTCACCACAGAGCAATACATGGCATGGCAAGGAAACTCACAGTAATAAGACATGTCATAGAAGCCATACATAGCAATAAAAACATCATAGCATACACGGATCGACTACAACAACCTTGGCAAAATTGAATAACATGTAAACAACCTGCCAGGAAACATTTTATAGCAAAAGTAGAGCTCGATTGACTCAAGCTATGCCACTCCATAATTGCAAACAAGGGCATGTATGGATAGAGAAAAACCATATGTTCAAAACATCCTTACTGAAGTATCTCAAAATAAGCATGGATCGCTCGGTAGCATCAAGTTTACATGTCATAACAATATCAGCAGAACAGGGGCTGAAATCAGCAACATCATGAAGCCTAGTTTGCATGCTTGTGCTATTCACCACAGAGATCACAAAAATACATCGCATACACCCCACTAAAGTTGGCATGGCATATAACAAAACACATGTAGGACTCAAGTTCATAGGATGCACACATCAATCATGGCAAAAATAACAAAAGTGCATGTTCTGATAAGAATCTGAAACTAACATCACCTAGCCCTCTTCTAACAGAATTTCGGGCATCAATACGAGCTCAAATGAAAATGGTTCTGTGGAACAAAATGGTATACTCATCGAGGCGAACAATTTGACATATTACACGCTCGAAACGGAGCAATATGCAAAGAGTTATGGCATGATGAATATGGCAACATAATGCAAAAATATACGGGACTTAGAAAAATCGGGGGCAACCTTCGAACCGGATCTGGATCTGAGGTCGGGCACGGAAGCCGAGGCGGCGGCGCGAGCTCGCCGGAGACGGGGCGGAGAGGGCGCCGGAGAGGATGAAGTGGCGGAGGAGGCCGGGCGGCGCCGGCCGGGTCATGGCGGCGGCGGCTGTGGTCGCGGCGGCGACGAGGAGGCCGAGCGCACTGACGGCGGGGCGGAGACGGGCGGCGCCCGAGAGGAGGCGGTGGGCGGCGGCGATGGCGGCGGAGCGGACGCGTCCGGGGGAGATCGGACATGTCCGGCTCCAGGAAGGAGGACGAAGCTAGGGTTTCGGGGGGATTCATCCGCGAATTTCGGGGGGAGGTGCATATTTATAGGTAGAGGGAGCTAGGAGAGTCCAAATGAGGTGCGGTTTTCGGCCACGCGATCGTGATCGAACGACCGAGAGCATGGAGGGGAGTTTGCTGGGTTTTGGCCCACTTTGAAGGGGTGTTGGGCTGCAAGACAAAAGAGGCCTTTGCGGTTACCCGGTTAACCGTTGGAGTATCAAACGACCTCCAAATGGCACGAAACTTGACAGGCGGTCTACCGGTGCTATACCAAGGCCGCTTGACAAACGTCGGTCCATTCCAAGACCGTTTAACACCCACACACGAAAAGAGGTAAAAGGGAGCGCCGGGAGACATAGGAGTGCCGGATTGGAAAATGGACAACGGGGAAAATGCTCGGATACATGAGACGAACACGTATGCAAAATGAAATGCACATGATGACATGATATGAAATGCAGATGATGACATGGCAAAGTGGAACACGCAAGCACATGACATGGCAATGACAGCGAATAACTGACGGATACCTGGCGCATCGAATCCGGGGCGTTACAAAGACCTAGGGCATTTGAGGAAGCCCATTGTTGGAATATACAAGCCAAGTTCTATAATGAAAAATTCCCACTAGTATATGATAATGACAAAACAAGAGACTATCTATCATGAAGAACATGGTGCTACTTTGAAGCACAAGTGTGGAAAAAAGGATAGTAGCATTGCCCCTTTTATTTTATTTTTTATTTTTTGGGCCTTATTTTTTTCCTTTGGCCTTTCTCTTTTCTTTATTGGGACAATGCTCTATTGAATGATGATCATCACACTTCTATCTATTTATAACTCGATACTAGAACAAAGTATGACTCTATATGAATGCCTCTGGCGGTGTACCGGGATATGCAATGAATCCAGAGTGACATGTATGAAAGAATTATGAACGGTGGATTTTCCATGAATACTATGTCAACTACATGATCATGCTAGCAATATGACAATGATGAATGTGTCATGATGAACGGAATGGTGGAAAGTTGCATGGAAATATATCTCGGAATGGCTATGGAAATGCCATAATAGGTAGGTATGGTGGCTGTTTTGAGGAAGATATAAGGAGGTTTATATGTGAAAGAGTGTATCGTATCACGGGGTTTGGATGCACCGGCGAAGTTTGCACCAACTCTCAATGTGAGAAATGGCAATGCATGGTACCGAAGAGGCTAGCAATGATGGAACGGTTTGAGTGCGTATAGTCCATGGACTCAACATTAGTCATAAAGAACTCACATACTTATTGCAAAAATCTACAAGCCATCAAAAACCAAAGTACTACCCGCATGCTCCTAGGGGAATAGATTGGTTAGAAAAGACCATCACTCGTCCCCGACCGCCACTCATAAGGAGGACAATCAAAGAACACCTCATGTTTCAAATTTGTTACATAAGTTTACCATACGTGCATGCTACGGGACTTGCAAACTTCAAGACAAGAATTTCTCAAATTCACAACTACTCAACTAGCACGACTTTGATATTATCACCTCCATATCTCAAAACAATTATCAAGCTTCAAACTTCTCTTAGTATTCAATGCACTCAAAAGAAAGTTTTACAAATCTTGAATACCAAGCATATTAAGATTTTTAAGAAAATTACCATGCTATTTAAGACTCTCAAAATAATATAAGTGAAGCATGAGAGTTCATCTATTTCTTCAAAATAAAACTACCACCATGCTCTAAAAGATATAAGTGAAGCACTAGAGCAAATGACAAACTACTCCAAAAAGATATGTGTGAAGATCAATGAGTAGTCGAATAATTATACAACTATGTGAAGACTCTCCCATTTAACAATTTCAGATCTTGGTGTTTTATTTCAACAGAAAGCAAAGCAACATAAAATAAAATGACGCTCCAAGCAAAACACATATCATGTGGTGAATTAAAAATATAGCTCCAAGTAAAGTTATCCATGAACGAAGACGAAAGAGGGGATGCCTTCTGGGGAATCCCCAAGCTTAGGCTCTTGGTTGTCCTTGAATATTATCTTCGGGTGCTTTGGTAATCCCCAAGCTTAGGCTCTTGCCACTCCTTATTCCATAGTCCATCGAATCTTCACCCAAAACTTAAAAACTTCACAACACAAAACTTAACAGAAAATCTCGTGAGCTCCGTTAGCGAAAGAAAACAAAACACCACTTAAAGGTACTGTAATGAACTCATTCTTTATTTATATTGGTGTTAAACCTACTGTATTCCAACTTCTCTATGGTTTATAAAGTATTTTACTAGCCATAGATTCATCAAAATAAGCAAGCAACTTATGAAAACAGAATCTGTCAAAAACAGAACAGTCTGTAGTAATCTGTATCAAACGTATACTTCTGGAACTCCACAAATTCTAAAATCACTTTCTGGACCTGAGAAATTTGTCCAGTAATCATCTGCAAAAAGAACCAAATAAATAGCACTCTCCAGTAAAAAGTTCTAGCTAATCTCGTGAGCGCTAAAGTTTCTGTTTTTTACAGCATGATCATAAAGACTTCACCCGAGTCTTCCCAAAGGTTCTACTTGGCACAAACACTAATTAAAACATGAAAACACATCTAAGCAGAAGATAGATGGATTATTTATTACTAAACCGAACTAAAAAACAAGAAACTAAAATAAAGTTGTGTTGCCTCCCAACAAGCGCTATCGTTTAACGCCCCTAGCTAGGCATGATGATTTCAATGATGCTCACATAAAAGATAGGAATTGAAACATAAAGAGAGCATCATGAAGAATATGACTAGCACATTTATGTCTAACCCACTTACTATGCATAGGGATTTTGTGAGCAAACAACTTATGGGAACAATAATCAACTAGCATAGGAAGGCAAAACAAGCATAACTTCAAAACTTTAAGCACATAGAGAGGAAACATGATATTATTGCAATTCCTACAAGAGTATATTCCTCCCTCATAATAATTTTCAGTAGCATCATGAATGCATTCAACAATATAACCAGCACCTAGAGCATTTTTTTCATGATCTACAATCATAGAATTTTTATTACTCTCCACATAAGCAAAATTCTTCTCATTCGAAATAGTAGTGGGAGCAACCTCAACAAAATAACTATCATGTGATTGAAAATTAAGATCAATATGACAAGTTTCATGGTTATCATTATTCTTTAAAGCATACGTGTCATCACAATAATCATCATAGATAGGAGGCATGCTTTCATCATAGTAAATTTGCTCATCAAAGCTTGGGGGCATAAAATATCATCTTCATCAAACATAGCATCCCCAAGCTTGTGGCTTTACATATCATTAGCATCATGGATATTCAAGGAATTCATACTAACAACATTGCAATCATGCTCATCATTCAAATAGTTAGTGCCAAACATTTTGATGCATTCTTCTTCTAACACTTTGGCACAATTTTCCTTTCCATGATACTCACGAAAGATATTAAAAAGATGAAGCGTATGAGACAAACTCAATTCCATTTTTGAATTTTCTTTTATAAACTAAACTAGTGCTAAGACAAGAAACAAAAAGATCCGATTGCAAGAACTAAATATATACCTTCAAGCACTAACCTCCCCGGCAACGGCGCCAGAAACTGCTTGATGTCTACTACGCAACCTTCTTCTTGTAGACGTTGTTGGGCCTCCAAGTGCAGAGGTTTGTAGGACAGTAGCAAATTTCCCTCAAGTGGATGACCTACGGTTTATCAATCCGTGGGAGGCGTACGTTGAAGATGGTCTCTCTCAAGCAACCCTGCAACCAAATAGTAAAGAGTCTCTTGTGTCCCCAACACACCCAATACAATGGTCAATTGTATAGGTGCACTAGTTCGGCGAAGAGATGGTGATACAAGTGCAATATGGATGGTAGATATAGGTTTTTGTAATCTGAAAATATAAAAACAGCAAGGTAGCAAGTGATAAAATTGAGCGTAAACGGTATTGCAATGCTAGGAAACAAGGCCTAGGGTTCATACTTTCACTGGTGCAAGTTCTCTCAACAATAATAACATAATTGGATCATATAACTATCCCTCAACATGCAACAAAGAGTCACTCCAAAGTCACTGAGGGAGTCCTTGACTAGGGGGTGTCCGGATAGCCGAACTATCATCTTTGGCCGGACTCCTGGACTATGAAGATACAAGATTGAAGACTTCATCCCGTGTCCGGATAGGACTTTCCTTGGCGTGGAAAGCAAGCTTGGCGATACGGATATGTAGATTTCCTACCATTGTAACCGACTCTGTGTAACCCTAACCCTATTCGGTGTCTATATAAACCGAAGAGTTTTAGTCCGTAGGATCTAACAACAATCATACCATAGGCTAGCTTCTAGGGTTTAGCCTCTCCGATCTCGTGGTAGATCTACTCTTGTACTACCCATATCATCAATATTAATCAAGCAGGAGTAGGGTATTACCTCCATCGAGAGGGCCCAACCTGGGTAAAAACATCGTGTCCCTTGTCTCCTGTTACCATCCGCCTAGACGCAGTTCGGGACCCCCTACCCGAGATCCGCCGGTTTTGACACCGACATTGGTGCTTTCATTGAGAGTTCCTCCGTCGTCACCTATAGGCCCGATGGCTCCTTCAATCATCAAGAACGACGCAGTCCAGGTGAGACTTTTCTCCTGCATGCATCTTCAGATTCGGGCGGCTTTGCGCTGCACGCCAATTCGCTAGGCCATCTGGAGCAGATTGAAAGCTACGCCCCTGGCCATCAGGTCAGATTTGGAAGCCTGAACTATACGGCCGATGTCCGCGGAGATTTGATCTTCGACGGATTCAAACCACAGCCGAGTGCACCACACTGTCTCGATGGGTACGATCTAGCTCTGCCACCGAACAACGCCCTGGAGGCCGCACCAGTATCCACTCCGACCCTTAATCCCGAGCCGGTTTCGCCGATCGAGGATGGTTGGTTGGACACCGCCTCGGGGGCTGAAATCTCCATGGCGATTGAGCCGAACACCATCCTCGCCCTTTATGGCTTCGTGACTCCTGTGTGCCGGACTCCTTTCTCGACTCAACCTCCAGCGCCTCTACCAATGAATCCGATCGCGCCGATTATGGGGTTCACCGCCACGGACATCTTTTCAAAGACTCGCCCTTTGGCGATAACCTGAACTCATTAAAGTCTCTCTCTTTGTCAGGGGAGCCCTGGCCGAACCATGGTCAGGAAGGTTGGGATTCGGACGACGAAGAAATTCAACGCCCACCCACCACCCACTTTGTAGCCACTGTCGATGATTTAACCGACATTGTCGACTTCGACTCCGAAGACATCGACGGTATGGACAACGGTGCCGGAGACGATCAAGAGCCGCCCACGGGCACTTGAAGGCCACCTCACATATGACATATACATGGTGGACATCCCAAAAGATGGGAATGGCGATGGAACGGCGGAGGATGACCCTCCAAGAAACAACCCAAGCGCCGACGCCGCGCCCGCCTAAATCCCACCACAAGAAAACGGCGACTCCGGCATGGGAGACAATAATACCCCGGACAAGGTTGGAAGACGACCCTCCAAGCAGGACTCAACAGGAGGAGGGAGAAGCAAGTCCGCGTGGACAAGGCGGGCAGAAAGAGAGGTAGAGGACGATAATTATGCGCCCCCCTCCGAAGACGAGGCAAGCCTCGACGACGATGAATTCGTCGTGCCAGAGGACCCCGTCGAACAAGAGCGTTTTAAATGCAGGCTCATGGCCATGGCAAGCAGCCTCAAGAAAAAGCAGCAACAAGCTTAGAGCTGACCAAGACCTGCTAGCTGACAGATGGACTGAAGTCCTTGCAGCCGAAGAGTATGAACTCGAACGCCCCTCCAAAAGCTACCCCAAACGCAGGCCGTTGCCTCGATCGAGGAGGAAGCACCCACGCCACCAGCGCACGACTTGGCAGACCGGCCTCCTGCGGGTCAGCGACAGAAGCCTCTCGGCCCTCCGCTCAAGCCACGCCCGACGCTGCTCAAAAGTACCAAGGCACGGAAAACGCTACCGGACTTGCGTAGATATATTGGAGGATAAGGCAAAGCATACGAGATCGATCTACAGATCGCGTGGGCGCCTAACGACTGGATGATTACCGTCACGCCGGATCGCAAATCCGCCGGGCCGAACACGATGAGACAAAGCTCATATGAGCTACGCCAGATATAGCCCAATACAGAGGCGCCAAGACACCCACTATGCTTCATGATGAAGTAATGGATCATCAAATCCCTGAGGGCTTCAAACCCGTAAACATCGAATCATACGATGGTACCACAGATCCTACGTTTTGGATCGAGGACTATCTCCTCCATATCCACATGGCCCGCGGTGATGATCTACATGCCATCAAATACCTCCCACTCAAGCTTAAAGGACCAGCTCGGCATTGGCTCAACAGCTTGCCAACAGAGTCAATCGGTTGTTGGGAGGACCTGGAAGCCGCATTCCTTGATAACTTCCAGGGCACATATGTGCGACCACCAGACGCCGATGACCTTAGCCATATAATTCAGCAGCCAGAAGAATCGCCGCATAATTCTCGACGCGGTTCCTAACAAAGAAAAATTAGATCGCCGACTGTCCGGATGCGAGGCGCTTAGCAGCCTTCAAACACAACATCCGCGACGAGTGGCTAGCCCGGCACCTAGGACAGGAAAAGCCGAAATCCATGGCATCCCTCACCACACTCATGACCCGCTTTTGCTGGAGAGGACAGCTGGCTAGCTCGAAGCAACAACTTGGCCAAACACCACGGTAGTTCGGATACCAAGGACAGCAATGGCAGGTCGCACGCAACAAGCATACACGCCGCATTAACGGTGATAATGCTGAAGATACGACAAGAATGCCGGATTCAGAGGCTCTAAACCCAACAAGGAAGAAGCCATTCAAAAGAAATACCCAGGGGCCCGGCCCAACTTGGACCGAATACTCGATCGCTTGTGCGGATACATGGCACCCCGAAACCAGACAACCACACCAACAGGGATTGTTGGGTGTTCAAGCAAGGTGCAAGCTTGTTACCGAAAACAATGACAAGGGGCTGCATAGCGATGACGAGGAAGAGCCCCGTCACGAACAATAGAGGATGTAAGGGCTTTCCCACACAAGTGCGGACGGTGAACATGATATACGCAACCCACATACCCAAAAGGGAGCGGAAGCGCCGCACTAAGGGACGATATGCGATGGAGCCGGGCCGCCCCAAAGTTCAACCCATGGTCTTCCGCCCGATCACCTTCGATCAAGGGTCCACCCACTAGCATCCGCCACGGCGGTTTCGCCGCATTGGTTCTTGACCCAATTATTGACGGATTTCACCTCACCAGAGTCCCGATGGACGGCGGCAGCAGCCTGAACCTGATTTATCGTGATACAAAGGCGCAAAATGGGCATAGACCGTCAAGGATCAAACCCACAAAGACGACCTTTAAAGGCGCCATTCCGGTGTAGAGGCCAACTGCACAGTTCGCTACACTTGAAGTGGTCTTCGGATCCCGGATAACTTCCGGAGTGAGGAGTTAATCTTCGACATAGCCCCGCTCCGCAGCGGCTATCACGCACCGCCGGACGAGCCGCATTCGCAAAATTCAATGCGGTGCCGCACTACGCTGCATTCTCAAACTCAAGATGCCAGCCCTCGAGGCGTAATCATGGTCAATGGAAACACCGAACGCCTCCTCCGAACGGAGGAGCATACGGCTGCCCTTGCGGCGAAGTGCGTAACAGCCTCTTAAGGCAATTCTCCAGTCCGCAAACAAACAATCGGACACATCAGCCGCCGGAATAACCTACGGCAAGACCGCTCGCACGCTCCGAACAAGCGTAGTAATGCAGCCCCAACCCCAGCCCTCGCGAACTCGCTGAAGCCCGATTACGCCGCACGTAATTGCGCCTCAAGCACCATGGGCATAGGGGCGGGCCACGACCACGGCATGCCCGTAACGCGGCTAGACCGCACTAGGGGCTCCGCTTGTGTCATTCCTTTTTCTTTTTCTTCCTTTTACTTTCGTGACTCCGCTCTCCGTGGCCATGTCCCAGCATTCGCGTCGAATACACGATGCAACAACCAGGGAAGCGTAAAACTGCGCCGAGTGTCCAGTGGTCTCTATTACGAGCAAGATACCTGTTTTACATACCACACCGCAAACTTACCCTGGAAGGGGGACATGTCAAAAGTCCTGTACCTTGCTTATCGCACAATTTTTATCGCTCGCTTTTATTTGCAGTTTCTTTTGAATAACCAATATATAGCTCTTGCCTATTATTGCATTCTTTCCCATTATATATGTTCATTTATGACATTGCGCAACTGCATAATTTGGTACGGCCAATACACCAGGGGCTTATGTACCCCAAAAACATGGTGTGACAAGTCCGAACACTTTCACAAGTGCGGCACCCCATACTTATAGCATTATATGCATCGGCTCCGAATCATGTCTTGGGTCAATAGTTGGGTTTGCCCGGCTCCCATGTTTTGGTACCTTACGTTCCGTTACATCGGCTAAGGTAGCGCTAGGAGAACCACTGCGATTGTGCCCCGATTGAGCTGGGTTGAGCACCATAGTGGAGAAAGCTAAAACTGACCATCATGATAAGGCAAGAGCCGGTCGCTATTCGAGAGGTTTCTTCGAGTCCCTAAAGACTTATGCCGCTTAGAGCGAGGAACCGGCATTGTCCGGCCAAGGCGTGGATATCGCCCCGAACTCGGTCTTCCGAATACTAGGGGCTTCGCCGAAATTTAAAATTATAGAATTCTATGGCTAAGTGAGAGTGTTCAAGCATTATAGTCCGGTAGCCTGGTTCGTTATGCTTAGCGCCTCCTCAAGGACCCAAGAATGGGAACAGGAGCGCTCAAGTTTATCCCGAACACCCCAAAGACTGTGGCATGGGGGCTGAAGCCAACGACTCGCCATCTCTCAAATTTGATAAACGGCCGCATGTAAGGTAATATTTTAAATTCAAAAGCGTTGCTTAGCGATATGAAAAAGTTTTCAGCGTACAGGATAACAAATGCGAGTCTACTCAAATACTACATCTTTGGAGCATTCACCCGCTATAAGACGGGCACCCTTCAGGACGCCCTCATAATACTTCTCGGGCTTGCGATGTTCTTTGCCCGGCGGTGGCTTGTCCGTCACCAGCTTCTCCACGACCAGCTTGCCCCAGTGCACGTTGGCACGGGCAAGGGCCCTACGGGCACCTTCAATATAGACGGAGCGCTTGATGACTTCGAGCCACGGACAGGCATCCACCAGCCACGACTAGCCCAAAGTAGGTCCTGTGCATGGCCTCATTTGGCCATAGCCGAGCTATAAGGCCCTTCATGGCCTGTTCGGCGACCTTGTGGAGCTCGACCAATTGCTTCAGCTTGGTCGCTCATAAGGGCACTGAGTGTTCGGCCTCAAAGATATCGAGACCAAAACACCTTTTCCTTCGAGCTCCCTTCTTCGGTCGGTAGAAAGCGGTGGCATCGGAGACACTCCGCGGCAGATCTGCGAACGCTCCTGGAGAGCTCCGGACTCGGGTAAGTACTAGATAATTGAATTTTACATTCTTGCTCTGTATAAAGAATGCCTTACCCGCCGCGATCTTCTTTATTGCCTCAATCTCCTGGAGGGCTTTTTGGGCCTCGGCCTTAGCAGCTTTGGCACTCTCAAGAGCCGAGGCAAGCTCGGACTCTCGGGTCTTGAGTCACGCTCCAAACCCTCGTGTTTTTTTCACGAGAGCCCGGAGCTCTTGCCGCATTCTCCGCCAGCGCCTCCCCTTCTCTCGCTGCGCGCTCCATGGTCGCTTTGTTTTCGGGTCATGACACCGCCTCCTTCAGTGGTCGCCACCTCGCCGTGGCCCTTGCAAGACTCCATGTTATTCGTGTTATCTTTTGCAACCACTTTTTTTAATTTCCATATGGTTTTACTTACTTTCCTTGTCATCGTGCTGTTTGTGGGTTTGGCCGTGCTGGTTCTCGGACCGCCGAGGCTCTCCTTCAATGCATTGACCTCCAGCATCGGTCTGGCAGAGGTCAGCAGGGCAGCCTGCATTCCCATATTGACATAATTATGTTAGACTCCTGCATATATCTTTTTAGATCCTCAGTCCAACTTTTCTTTCCGAACATCGAACTAAGCATCAGGGGCTACTTTCTATGCGGTAATCTTCTTACATATATTGAAAACTTACCTCAAAGACTGATAGAAGTCCGTTGCAGAAGCTTCACCAGCCCGCTCTTGGCGGATCGAACTTTCTCGGATCACCATGCTCATAATAAAGGCGGTGCTCCTCCTCGATGGAGGCGCTGTTAAGCGCCTCCAATAAGCTATCTGGTGCCTCCGGTTGGACGGAGGACACCGGCGTCTTACCCTTCCTACGAAGGGGCCGCTTGCCGGACTTCAGAACTGCTGAAGGTTCTGGTATGGAGTCCGGACAAGGGCCGGGCTTAGAGCCCCGGGGTCTCTCTCCCTCGCGTCGAGTCCGGGAGGCTGCCTTGCGGCGCCTAGCGCCACCTCCTCTTGACCAGGCCCCTTGGGGCCCCACCTCAGCGTCGCCAAGCGTGAGGTGAGGAGGCGGCCGGAAGTGAAGTACTCTCCACTTCCGACGAATTCAGGGACCCGCCGACGGCGGCGAGCCTGCCCTGGGCGGGCTGCATGATTGTTCGGCATTAGAGAACACTATGCAATGAAAAAAAAGCCATGGGTAGCCGGACACTTACGATCTCGCTAGGGACTTGGCCCTCGAGGGCCACTCCTCCTCGCCGTCGTTGGCGTTGGTGGAGACGTCCGGAGGAAGGGTTCTTCCTTCTTGAACCTTCCGCCTCCCACCGGGCGGCCTTTCTTTCTTCTCTCTGCTGGGGAGAGGCTTGCTTCTCCTCCTCGCTTTCACGGGAGGAGTCCGCCCGAGTCGTTGGACGATGAGTCCGACAACACCGGGCGCCAGCACTCCTTCGAGTCCCTCGTGGCCTTCTTTTTGGCCTTCTTCTCCGGCACCACGTAAGGCGCCGGAGCCAGCAGCCCCGCCAAGCGGGCGTCTACTGGGTCTTCTGGCAAAGGAGCCGGACAGTTAACCTGCCCGGATGTGCTCCGCCAGTCCTGTCAAAGGCAAGGGAGTTTAGATCCCGCATAGAGTCAAACTATGAAAAGCAAGATTCCTATGAAGGGCAAAATAGCGTACGTCGGTAGCTTGACGCTGCGAGCTGAATCCGCGATCTTCTGTAACGAATGAGGGAGCCTAGGCGCCCTTGAACAGCACCTTCCAGGCATCTTCGTACGTAGTGTCGAAGAGCCTCTTCAGGGTTGGATGTTGTGCCGGATCGAACTCCCACAATTTGAAGGCCCGTTGTTGGCATGGGAGAATCCGGCGGATGAGCATAACCTGGACCACATTGACGAGCCTGAGATTCTTGTTCACCAAGGTCCGCATGCAGGTTTGGAGTCCGGTCATCTCTTCCGACTACCCCATGCTGTGCCAGTCTCCTTCCAAGAAGTGAGCCGCGTGGGAATACCGGACCAAAATTCGGGGGCCGCCGCCCCTTTAGGGTCGCGCGGCTCGGTGATGTAGAACCACCCCAATTGCCACCCCTTCACGGTCTCCACAAAGGAGCCATCGAGCCATAAGACGTTGGCGATCCTGCTGACCATGGCGCCTCCAAGACTCCGGGCGGCCGCTTTCACAACCTTCGGCTTGACATTGAAGGTCTTCAACCATAAGCCGAAGTGGGGCTGGATGCAGAGGAAAGCCTCGCACACGATGATGAACACCGAGATGTTGAGGATGAAATTCGGGGCCAGATCGTGGAAGTCTAGGCCGTAGTAGAACATGAGCCCCCGGACGAATGGGTGAAGTGGAAAACCCAGTCCCCGGAGGAAGTGGGCAAGAAATACGACCCGCTCATGGGGCTCAGGGGTGGGGATGAGCTGCCCTTCGTCGGGCAGCCGATGTCCGACGTCGCCGGACAAGTATCCGGCCTTCCGCAGTCTTTTTACTTGGCCCTCCGTGACGGAGGAGACCATCCACCTACCTCCCGCTCCGGACATGGCTGGAGATGGTTGAGGAAGGATGTGCGGACTTGGGCGCTGGAGCTCAGAGTGCGCGGAAATGGATGAGCAAGGGAGGAGGAAGGCGTAGGTGAAATGGGTGGATCCTTATCCCCTTATATGGACGGACGAGGCTATGCGTCCCCCACCAGCCTGATAAAACTCGCTTATCTCCCAAGCGCCGCAATCAATGGCGCGGTTGGGTTACCCACGTCCGTATTGATGAGAATCCCGGAATAAGGGGCACGATCTACGCTTTGATAAGACATGCCAAGGAAACTACCTCGCTAAACGCGCTGAGGTGGGACAGTAAAAAACGATTCGAATAAAGGCCTGGCCGTGGTGTGATGTCACGCCGCGAAATACGTCAGCAAATCTGTGCAAAAAATTATTCTCTCTACGGTGGTATGTGGAACTTGTTTTGCAGAGCCGGACACTATCCTTGTGTTCAAGACCTTCTATGAAGTATTCGGAGGAGGAACCCGCCTTGCAATGTCAAAGACAATATGCGCTGGACTCGTCATTGAAGCCTGGTTCCGGCTACCGAGGGAGTCCCGGACTAGGGTGTGTCAGGATAGCCGAACTATCATCTTTGGCCGGACTCCTGGACTATGAAGATACAAGATTGAAGACTTCGTCCCGTGTCCGGATAGGACTTTCCTTGGCGTGGAAGGCAAGCTTGGCGATACGGATATGTAGATTTCCTACCATTGTAACCAACTCTGTGTAACCCTAACCCTATTGGTGTCTATATAAACCGAAGGGTTTTAGTCCGTAGGATCTAACAACAATCATACCATAGGCTAGCTTCTAGGGTTTAGCCTCTCTGATCTCGTGGTACATCTACTCTTGTACTACCCATATCATCAACATTAATCAAGCAGGAGTAGGGTATTACCTCCATCGAGAGAGCCCTAACCTGGGTAAAAACATTGTGTCCCTTGTCTCCTGTTACCATCCGCCTAGACGCACAGTTCGGCACCCCCTACCCGAGATCCGCCGGTTTTGACACCGACAGTCACTAATAGCGGAGAACATACGAAGGGATTATGGTAGGGTACAAAACCACCTCAAAGTTATTCTTTCCAATCAATCCGTTGGGCTATTCCTATAAGTGTGACAAACAGCCCTAGGGTTCGTACTAGAATAACTCCTTAAGACACAAATCAACCAAAACCCTAATGTCACCTAGATACTCCAATGTCACCTGAAATATCCGTGGGTATGATTATACAATATGCATCACACAATCTCAGATTCATCTATTCAACCAACACATAGAACCTCAAAGAGTGCCCCAAAGTTTCTACCGGAGAATCAAGACGAAAACGTGTGCCAACCCCTATGCATAGGTTCATGGGCGGAACCCGCAAGTTGATCACCAAAACATACATTAAGTGAATCACGTGATATCCCATTGTCACCACAGATACGCACAACAAGACATACATCAAGTGTTCTCAAATCCTTAAAGACTCAATCCCATAAGATAACTTCAAAGGGAAAACTCAATCCATTACAAGAGAGTAGAGGGGGAGAAGCAACATAAGATCCAACTATAATAGCAAAGCTCATGATACATCAAGATCGTACAAATCAAGAACACGAGAGAGAGAGAGATCAAACACATAGCTACTGGTACATACCCTCAGCCCCGAAGGTGAACTACTCCCTCCTCGTCATGGAGAGCGCCGGGATGATGAAGATGGTCACCGGTGAGGGTTCCCCCCTCGGGCAGGGTGCCGGAACAGGGTCCCGATTGACTTTTGGTGGCTACAGAGGCTTGCGGCGGCGGAACTCCAGATCTATTCTCGTCTTCGAAGTTTTTAGGGTACATAGGTATATATAGGCGGAAGAAGTACGTCGGTGGACCTCCGGGCTGTCCACGAGGCAGGGGGGGCGCGCCCCCCACCCTCGTGGGCAGCCCGGGACTCCCCTGCTGAGCTTCCGGTACTCCGTGGGCTTATTCTGGTCCAAAAATAAGTTCTGTGGAGTTTCAGGTCAATTGGACTTTGTTTGATATTCCTTTTCTTCGAAACACTAAAATAGGCAAAAAACAGCAATTCTGGGCTGGGCCTTCGGTTAATAGGTTAGTCCCAAAAATAATATAAAAGTGGATAATAAAGCCAAATATTGTCCAAAATAGTAGATAATATAGCATGGAGCAATCAAAAATTATAGATACGTTGGAGACGTATCAGTGGCCACTACCGCTGGAGTGGCAAGCGGCGCAAGGCAGGGGCTTGGGAGCGTGGGAGCGGCTAGAGGCAGAGGTGGCTTTCAGATTCAGATTTGATGTCAGCTTCCCAACAATCAAAATGAAGCTCAGTGCATAGTTCGGCGCTCTAAAGCCATCAAAGTGCATGAGGGTGAACTGTACAAAAAGAGCACCACCGGAGTCCTCCAAAGGTGTATCTCCGAAGAGTAGGGAAGGCAACTCTTGGCAGAAATCCATGTTGGCCTGGGCGGTCATCGCGCCGCAGCTCGAGCCCTCGTAAGCAAGGCATTCAGGATAGGTTTTTTCTGTCCCAAGGCTCGAGCGGACACTCAAGATCTTGTCCAAGGTTGTGTGGGCTGTCAGCTTTTCGTCAATCAAAGTCACATGCCTCCCACTACATTAAAAACAATGGGGGTCTCGGGGCTTGATATGGTTGGTCCCCTTAAAGGGGGAAGCCACAAAAAGAAATACTTGCTGGTAATGGTAGATAAATTCACCAAATGGATAGAGGCCAAACCAGTAAAAATAACTGAGGCAGGGCCAGTGATTGACTTTATATCCGGCGTAGTCCACCGTTATGGTGTCCTGCACAGTATCATCACTGATAATGGCTCCAATTTTACAGCTAAAGAGGTGAAAACCTCGTGCGCTAAGTTAGGCAATAAACTAGACTACGGATTCGTATACCACCCTCAAACAAACAGCCAAGTCGAAAGGGCCAATGGTATGATCATGAGTGGAATTGAGCCCTGACTGGTGCGCTCTTTATGAGAATCAGATAAGCAATGGGTTGGGGAACTCGATTCCGTACTCTGGGGACTTCAGACCACGCCCAATCGAACGACCGGATACACACCCTTCTTTACGGTGTACGGTGCAGAGGTTGTATTGCCCTGCGACATTATTCATGACTCACCTAGAGTGCACATGTACGAAGAGAGGGGAGCCAAATTAGATCGGCAGGATGACCTAGACGGACTCGAAGAGGAGCGCGATGTTGCTAAGGCTCGTTCTGCATTTTACCAACAACAGGCCAGGCATTACCAAAGCAGGGAAGTGCGGGCTAAGGCATACAATGTCGGAGAACTCGTTTTACGCCTCCCGAAAAAGAAAAAGGACAAGCTCAAACCTAAATGGGAGGGCCCCTTCATCATAGATGAAGTCCTTACTGGAGGAGCCTATCGCCTACATAATGCGGCGGATAATCGCCTTGAGCCGAACCCATGGAACGCTGCCCGGCTCCGAAGATTCTACTCATAGTTCGGCCTTATCAGGTTTCACTTTGACTAGGTTTTTCCCTTTTTTCTTGTTTTTTGTTTTTCCTTTCCCTTCTCAATGTATGTTCGGATCAACTGTATTATTCAGGGTACACATCTTTAAATTTATACACCCACCATACATGGGGGCTTCTCTAACGAAGCATATTATTAAAAGCTTATAAGCTTTCTTGTCCATGTCAGTTGTTGCTATACAACTTTTGCCATTTTATGCACCTCTATGACTTAAGTTTTCGCCAAGCTGGGTTGCCTCGGTCCTGTGTTTATACCCTACGTTCCCGATTGTTCGGCTAGGGCATAAAGGGAGTACCTCTGCGATTGTTCCAACCGGGTTATCCGGATCTGTACCTCAGACGGGTGAAGCCGAAGGCTAGCGTTCTTAAGGGAATAATTGGTCGGCAAATAAGCGACGGACTGTTTTCTGGAACAAATATGGAATTGGCTACCTGTAAAAGCCTAGGCATGCAGAATTTAGTATGCCAACACAATGAAAGGAACCCCTAATGGAACTATTTTCCTTGGAAGATGTTTCTTATGTTAAACAATAATATAACATAACTCCCGAAACACATTTCTGTCCATTCGAGCAATATGACCGGATTGCCTAGTTTCCGAAGAAACTAAACGTTTCTTAGTTAAATATAGTATACATAAACACTCCAACTTCTTGGTTCGGAGGTGGAAGCTGAAGGTCTGCGTTGAAAAAAAATTACAAGTTCGGCGGGAGATAAGTTTGGTCATTTAAAACAAAAAAGAGGCTAGCCAACTCACCTCCAGGAGGCTCCCCCGATTTCAGCTTTTGTTGGCCGTTGGATCGTGGTCAATCTGATCTTTGACTTTGTTTGGGCCGTTAGATGCTCGTTGCTCTCGCTGGTGGTTTTGACCGCGTGGTAAGTTCTCATGCCCAATGACTGGTGGGCTTGTGTTCTATGCCTGTTGGCTGGGTGGATCGATCTCGGGTGGAAAAGGCTTTGCCCAATCCCCGCGCGCGTTCCACTCCCAGTCCTGGTCGCCGGGTTGCTGCGCCAGAGCCCACACCCGCACCAACCCTAGCCGCCACACGCCTCCTCCCTCCCTCCCTCGACAGCCAAGGCCCACCCTCCCTCCCTCCCTCGACAACAAGACCTCCTCCCTCCTTCCTGCTCGTCTCGATAGCCGCCGTCACGCATCCCTTCTCCCCGAGATAGGAAGATGAGAGGGAGAGAAAGGGGAGAGGAGAGGAGAGGGAGGTCCGGCAGCGGACGAGAGAGGGTGGCCGGCCGGCGTCGGTCTACACCAGCGAGGCGTCGGCCTGCGCCCCTTGCCTCCCCAATCCCCACAGTCGCACTCCCGCACCCCTCCCTCCTCCCTCGTCTCAGCCGCCACCCCCATGAACCCTAGTCGCGCCCTCCTGCATCTGCCCTCCTCCTCCCTCCCTGGTCCGCCCCAAGCCCCTCCTCCTCCCTGGCAGTGGGGAGAGGCGACCACGAGCAGATTTTGGGGAGCAGCGCGAGCATCTGTCACACCTGCTCCCACCTGAGCAGTGGACCCTGAGGGAGAAAGGGTCTAGTGTGAGTTTGGGCTGAGCCTGGGCGTATGTGGCCAGTGGTGCGTGTGTGCAATGGGTGCGTGGTCTCAGATTAAACACCTGGATTGCGTGAGACAGGGCAGCGAGAGAAACGGCCATTACTCTAAATCTCATCCCCTTTCTCCTGCCTCTCCCCTGAGTCTATCTCTTCCTCCCCCAAATTCCTTCATGTGCCACCGATCTCCAACGATCGGTCGTCACAATTGGTATCAGAGCCAGTTTTCGAGCCCAGAAATTTTTTGCACCGCGGCACCGCTACTCCCTTGGCCGGATCGGTAACATCCATCGCGGTAGGTGCGATTCACTCCGGTGAAGCGCACGAAATCCTACGCGGGGTTCGATCCGCTCGGGGCAGGTGACACGGCACCCTCCAAGCCTTCCGTTCAGACGCGGCAGCTCCTCGCCGCCATGGGGGAGCAGACCGCCAATCTCACCGTGCTCATGGAGAGCTGCTCTCCCGCTTCGATGAAGAGAAGGTGCTCGCCGACAAGCGGGCGGAGGCGCAGACGGCCTTCAACAACCAAGTCTCCCAAGATCTCCAGAGCCTAACCAAGCAGATTGGGCTCAACCAGGCGGACGTGGATGAGGTGCGCAAGGTCACGTCCACTTTGGCATCGTCGGCTCCGTCATCGGGGTCGCAGGTGGAGGATCCATCGGCGCCGGTTCTCCACACCCCCGGAATGCGGGTGGGATCGCAGCAACAACCACCCCCGCCTCCCCCGCCCGACCCGCGCACGGCACCCCCTCCGCCCGATCCGCGCACGGCGCCTCCTCCGCCTGATCCGCGTACGGCGCCTCCTCCGAGCGCGCTACCTTTTCCGTTGACCGTGACGGGACAAGCTTCGGCTGCACGCCTCACCAATGACGGGCCACCCCGGCTCGCGAGTCCCGACGGACCACGGGCGCCGCCGGAGCGTGCACCTCCGCCCGTCCTGCACGAGGAGTACGCCGCCGTCGCCAAGCATCGCTTTCCCGTTTTGTGGCCAGTTCGCGTGTCTGGTTGGATCGCTGCTTGGCGTATTTTGAGCTGTACCGTGTGCCGCTACACTACTGGGTGGCCACGCCGGCTCTATACGTTGATGGCCATGCTGCTCTCTGGCTTCGGGCGTTCCGTCAGACCCACGGCGAGCTCACGTGGGACCTGTTCCGCCAAGCGGTAGTGGAGGAGTTTGGCTCTTAAGAATTTGAGTCCCTGATGCACAAACTACTTCAACTTCGTCAGACGGGCAGTGTCGTCGAGTACAGGCAACAATTCGAAGTCTATATGTACAATCTGTTGGCATTGGACGCCACTCTTAGTCCCAAATTCTTCGTCACTCAATTCCTGCTGGGTCTCAAGATGAATCGCGACCGCTGCGCTTTCAAGCTCCATCCAGCATCACTCGCGCCACGGTCTTCGCCAGGATTCAGGAGGAGGAATTGAGCCGCAACGCCCGTGTCCGCCGATCACACCGTCAGTCCACCACCTCTGCCGCCGACCGCCTCCTCGCTTGGTCCGCAACACGGGGTGCCGGCCACGCGTCCAGCTCTAGCCACTGCGAGTGCCGATGATTTTGGCCGGGAACGTCAGCTCCGAGATTACCGACGCCAGCATGGCCTATGCTTTCGTTGTGGCGATAAATATTCCAAGGAGCATCAGTGCAAACGATCGGCGCAGCAGACGCACTGTCGCGCGTCGGCCATCTGCTCTCAATCGATGCTTTGTCTGTCTGTCAACCACAGTGGCTCCAGGAAGTGATGAATTCTTATGAAACGGACACAGACAGCCAAGATCTGCTCCAACACCTGGCCCTTTGCAGTCTAGATGAACAAGGGTACGAGCTGCGGCAAGGCATCATTCGTTTGCATAGCAAGATCTGGATTGGGGCCAACACCGCTATACAGACCAAATTGATCAATGCATTCCACACAAGTGCGATTGGTGGTCACTCAGGAGTAATTACTACATATTAGCGGGTCAAAAAGTTGTTTTCTTGGCGCGGTCTGAAACAAGCAGTGGAGGATTTTGTCCGGCAGTGATCGGTATGTCAGCACGCGAAGCATGAACACTTGAAAACGCCCGGTCTCCTTCAACCTCTCCCAGCACTCCACCGAACCTTGGAGGATTTAACCATGGATTTCGTAGAAGGATTGCCGCTTCGAGGGCTATGAGGTGATCATGGTCGTGGTCGACCGCTTCACCAAATATGCTCACTTTGTCCCACTACGCCACCCGCTCACAGCAGCAACAAAGGGCTCGAGCATTTTGGGATAACATCATCAAGTTACATGGAGTGCCCCATTCGATTGGCTCCGATCGTGACAAGATTTTCACCAGTGCCATGTGGCGTGCTCTGTTGGAAGCAGCGGGCACGAAACTCAGCTATTCCACGGCTTACCATCCTCAGACAGACGGACAGAGTGAACGGGTGAATCAATGCCTTGAAATGTATCTCCGGTGTGCAGTCCATGAAACACCCAAACAATGGCGCAAGTGGCTTCCAACAGCTGAATTTTGGTATAACACCACTCATCACTCCTCCTTGAATACTTCTCCATTCAAAGCTCTCTATGGTCAAGAACCAAACCTCGTTGGCCTGCCCACCTTATCTCTGAACCTACCTGCATAACAAGGATGCAGACTTGACCTGGGCAACACACAATGACAGGCTACGTGCTCAACTTGCCCAGGCACAAAACAGATGCAAACAGAAGGCTGATCGGAACAGGACAGAGCGTTCTTTCAATGTTGGTGATCAAGTTTTGCTCAAATTACAGCCCTATGCTCAGTGCACCATGGCCAATCGCCCTTGCCCAAAATTAGCATTCAAGTTCTTTGGTCTGTTCACAGTGGAGCAGTGCATTGGTACTCGAGCATATAAACTAACACTTCTAGCCACCAGTCGCATCCACCCGGTATTCCACGTCTCACAGCTGAAGCCGTTCACACCAGACTATTCTCCGGTCTTCCCTGAGTTTCCTCGAACACCGGACCTCACCAAGGCGCCACAACAGCACGAGGCAACATCGATCGCCGAATGGTCAAGAAAGGAAACACTTCCATCATCCGGGTTCATGTACAAAGTGATCATCGCTCTCTCGGATTACGCAGAATCGGGAGGACTACACGGTGCTTCGTCACATCGATGCCGACAACCCCATGTTGGGATGATGCCGCTTTCGCTCAAGGGGGGACAATTGTCACACCTGCTCCCACCTGAGCAGTGGACCCTGAGGGAGAAAGGGTATAGTGTGAGTTTGGGCTGAGCCCAGTGGGCCGTATGTGGCCAGGGTGCGTGTGTGCAATGGGTGTGTGTCTGTATTAAACACCTGGATTGCGTGAGACAGGGCAGCGAGAGAAACGCTCATTACTCTAAATCTCATCCCCTTTCTCCTGCCTCTCCCCTGAGTCTATCTCTTCCTCCCCCAAATTCCTTCCTGTGCCATCGATCTCCAACGATCGGTCGTCACAGTATCAAGCAATGGCTGATGCCAAGGTGAGCTTCCCCTCAGCTCCTCTCTCTCTCTCTCTCTCTCACCATCACACAATAATCTCCTCCTGATCTTGCTATTTGTGTATGATGCATCTCCATATGGCATTGATGTTCTTCCGATTTGCAGGCATGTCAAGATCAAGGATATTTAAACTTGTTTCTTTTATTGATGAAAGATTTCACATGCTTCTGTAGATGAATTTCTGGTGTTAATTGTCCCAAAGATGGAATGATTTGTTCCACGGAATTTATCTCCTTAGTTGCATTCCATTTATAGGTAAAGTGAGATTGTTACCTCTGTTTGTTTTTCTGTTTAAACTTCACGATTGGAGAATGGATATTAGCTTAGCTGTTGTATGGAATTTTTCATTAGAGGGGCCCAGGCTGAGGCTTAATACTTAATTACTTTCTGTTGAACAAAAGAAAAAGTGCAACTATGAATTGTAAAATGTGGAGTGCAAACCCGACATCCTCCAATATACCTGATTTGGTGCTGATTTCCATCTTCCAGTTCATGTTCATGGCCTTGCTGTGGTTGCACGGTGGTTCGTGGGGAACAGGAGCAAATACCTTTGCTACAACCAAGGTCTTGACAAACCAGTCAAGGAGAGATAGGTTCGATGAGTCATTTTACCCTTTGTTTATCCCTTCAGATTAGCAGAGAAGAAGGATCTTTTTTTATTCCCTTTTGATTTCCTCTCTTGTTTGACTGGAACCCTTTTTCATTGTTTTGCAGGGGTTGTTATGTTCTGTCCCCCATGGTAAGTTTGCTAGGCAGCGGCTTACTCCTCTCTTGTTTCTTGTCCCTGATGTTGTGCTGTGATTGGTGCAGCCGCTGGACGAGAAAGAGCAGAGGATCCAGGAAAGCAACCGCAGGAGCCGGAGAAGACGCCCCTGTGGCTTCTACGAGGACCAGAAGCGTATGTCTATCATTAGAGCATGGATAAGGGCAGGTGATGCAAGGGGTCTTGTCCTAAAATCATCTTTGTTGGTTTGGATGATTTTGCAGATTCCTTTCAGCAATCTGGGGTTGTTAAGAAGAGGGTCGGGATTGCCCTGAGCAGATGCTTAAGTTCCTGGATGTAAACGCACACTTGCCTACATGGGCCAAAATACTATTTGAGGTGTGTGTGCAGTTCTAATTTACTAACATTCTTTTTTCTTTTACGACTGACTGCATCCGACAAATGAACTGTGTGGTTGCTTTCAGATAATGATACTTGTTTTGCATATTTGCATCTCGAAGAAGCTTGCCCACTATTGTAAGTCAACATTTTCTTGGTAAGCAGCACAGAAGACAAAGAAGGCATCTTGTGCATGTTTTGTTGTTATAGTATATCCTTCTCTTTTCTTTTTGACACTGCCATGCTTAACGTTGTACTATGTTTTACATGGGAGAAAGCTAGAAACATTAGAGAATATTATTGATATACTTGGCGCGCAGTTGCAACTAGAATAGTTCAAGGCTTGAGGCATGTACTGGTATATGCTTTTTTGAGTAGCTCCATATATATAGGTCTTATGTTTGAAATGAAGTTTTCACTGTCCTTTTTACATTTGTATGAGTGTTCAGTGTGTCAAGTTCCAGTTGTCTGTTATCTTCTATGTTTTCATTTCCTTCCATTAACATGGCATTATGTGTTCTTATTCAGCTTGCTTGTGGAAAAACTGGTTCTCGTTCAGTTATGTGTGTTAGTCTGATAGAAGATGGACACCCCTCTTCAAGTTGGTTTATGGGCTTGCAGAGTGTGAGAAGTAAGTTACTACTGGATCCACTTTCTTGTCACTAGCCTTGCTTGACATGTTCATTTCTCATGCTACACTTACCATCAGAATCATGTGATTACATGGATATATACATAAGCGCTTGGCAGTTATTAACATTATGGAAGAAACTTCTAATTATCTTAGTTATCTTGCTGCCACTAACTGTGTTGTACTGATAATACTGATAGGCTTAACTGATGTATTCAGGTATAGCTGTCAATAACTTTTATCTGGACTTCTCAGAAATTGTTCCCTGGCAATCGAATGATTATGTATTGCATGGTTTGATTTCTCAAATCATTCTGTGGTATGCACGGTTCAAATTTTCCATTTGGACAGCAGAGCTAGCCCATAGTGGTAGTAAAAAGTAGAGTACTCTTTTTATGACTGACCTATGCGTGTTATTCACATTACGACGGACTGTTCTAGCTGTAATTACGAATTTGGTGTTCTTTTCGATCTTGTCTGCTTTTGTCGTGGATACTGCCTCTAAACTTCAGGTGGGTTGTATTGCTAATGCCTTGGAATATGTATTTTGATGTGAACTAATGTCTCTTGTGTGTGCTCCTGTGTTGATCTTTTGGGACTAACTTTTTGTAACTGTTTATAGAGATGTTTAATTAGTTCCACAGACATGCATACATGATTTGCGAAGAAATTACTTTCTCTGCTTTGTTCTTTAAAGATGTATTTTCAATGGCTATTTAATATCGATGCTTCATTAGTTGCATAAGCATATATGATTTTGTGAGGAAATTATCTTCACTGATCTATTTTAGAGAGATGTCTGATTAGCTGCACAAGCATAAATGGTTCCGTAGGTAATTTGTTTACCCTGATCATCTTGCTATCTAGTTGTGTTGGTATGGTCTGAAACAGATTCACAAGTATTTATGATGATCTTTTGCATGGTGGGTCGTGCTAGCAATGTGCTTTGCATATACTTGTTAGGTGTTTTACTTTACACATTTCTCCTGAAAATCTGTATATGTGTATGCAGTCATTTTTGAATTGGCTATGATTCTTTTTAGTATTTTAGTTTACACATTTCTCTTGAGAATCTTCATATCGAACTGTAATAGTATGTATAATATAGGTTTGTAATTTTTCCATTACTTGGTTCTTGCCCAGGTCTTCTATTTCTATACCATACTGTTCTTGTGTCATTCCCGTTAGTTCTTATAGGGCCTGCAGATCAGCTCAGTTTATATATATATGCTTTTACTCCTGAAGACAGTTTAATGATGTTCATTCTTTCAGTTTACGAAAATCTCTGCCTTATAGGGCCAGTTCATATTGACATGGACGAGGCACAGAGGTTTATTGCTTCTGTTTGTGGGCTGGCCTTGAGGGGGATACCAAAGAAAACATCAACATGTTCAAGGTGCATATACTCTGCTACTTGTGTTCGTCTCCCTACCTAATGTGGAGCATTATACATTTTGCTCAATATAGTTAGTTACTTAGTTTACTAGAAGTTGTGATAGTCGAGCGCATACATGCTTGATTTTACTTGATTAGTAGTCAGATCCAGTAGGAACTTATTTGTGAGAACTAGACACGGAGAAAGTATGCAGCCCTGTTTTGTGCAGATAACTACTTTTGGTTACATACTGTTGGCAAATTTAGTAGGCTTATACAATAAGCTTCTTCGTTGATTTTGTTATTCGTAAACCTGTAGTTACGGAGATCCATGAGTTTCATCGAACATATAAACGCTGGTGGGCAACCCGCTGTTCTGGGGGCCTTCGCGCGTGCACGATCGCTGGCTGTTCGATTAGCTTCTTTGATCGTTTTTCACCCTTGATTTTTACTATTCACTTCGTCTTTTGTTACAACTTTGACTGCTTTACCGGGTGGCTGCCATTGGGCCCATAAAATCATTGGTCCACGCGGCAGCGGAGTGCTCGTCAACTCGGTCTGTGACCGCCCGTAAAAAACCCTAGATCGTCTGATACTATATATATGGGGATATGTCTGAAGCTTCAGTATGTTTTCCCACTAACAGTATTTAATCTAACCAGTGGTGCATCAGGTACTAGATTGTGGTGAGAAAATATAACTACTCGTTGATAAAGACAGCATGCTCGCTCACATGTATTGTGGTTTCACACTCCTAAAGGGCATTGGCTTTGTTTTATATATATAAGAATGTTATCATCAAAAACTATAATATCTCTACTAATAAACTTTATGGAAGTGCACTACCAACTGAATGAGGAGAGAGCTATCTTCACCTGATGATTCCACCCCTATTTACATAACACTAGCTGCTGCACGATAAAATTGGTCTCGCAGATGCTCTTTATGACACCAACTGACAGATTAATGAGTGCACTCATGGAGAACATAACAAGGTATTTTAGGAAGTGCTTGGACTAGGTTCAAACTTTTGACAGTCTTAGGCACGCTTTTTTTACAGTGTTGGTTTCAAGTTTTTTTTCCGACACGCTTAGACTTTCTGAAATACAGCTTGAACTACACATATTCTCAGATAAAGCTTGTTTAGTTCTCTAAAACCTGCACATGTTAGATACAATTTGCGAGAACATGTGTAGATTTGTGAGAACTAAAAACACTTTTTTCCCAGAACATGTCCATTGATAGTAAGATTGTTTGCCATAGTGAAAGGAGACAATGCGCTTGATATAGCTTGTCATGAGATAATGAAACAATAGTGTTTATTTGGTCACCAAAGAAGATGATGATGTGAAGAATGACTATTTGCATCATTCAGAGTTTCTACCATTAAATAGTTTCCCATAACAGAATATTTGCTAATATTGGTAGCTAAAATGAGATACTTATGCTTGTTGATGCCTTCCTTTTGTAGTAACATCCATGTGTCCAAAGCATATGTAGAATATTAGATTTTTCTTGGCTGTTTATTGTAGTTCGCTCTTAGGGTTTGGAAAATTCTTTAGCTATATTCCTTGTCTCAAGCGAGCATGAGCAATATCTTCTTTATGTCGCTGCGTCAGCCAAGTTTCTCTATTTTAGATGGTTGTATCTTTTCGCTTCTAAAAGGGATATGTATTTTATTAATCTGACTATAATTTGTGGTAGGTACATCTTGAAGGATGTTACGAGGCTAGCACCTGGTTTAGAAGTTTTGCAATTCACAACAATACCTCATAATTTTGATTTGATATCCAGAATGTCAATTGAAGAATGAGCCTATGAACTGCATTGAATTAATAATATATCCTTATATATGGTGCTTGTGGCATTTTTCTTGCAATTATAAGTTTACATTTATGGGTATTTACAGAGTCCCCCTTTCTTTTTCCGCAAGGGGCAGTAGCTGTGACATTCGATTTGAAGGACAAAGAGTTGATCACAAAGAGGTAGCATTCAGGATATATACACAAGAGTATAGAACCAAATTATATGATGTAATTGACCACTATTTCTATTAAATTCTCTTACACAATGTTCATGAGTTCATGTACATTTTATTGTGTCACTTGTGTTTACTCTTTTTTAATGCAAGTTTACAGCTACTCGGAGTTCCTAATTGCAGGCTCAACTATCTTTACCTACCGATGATCTAATTTGTGGCATTATTACCTAATAAGAAAATATTTGCATTTAATTTCTTTTTATATAGGTGTATAAGTTCTTACTAAATGTACTCAAATATACGGTTATTGAAAAAATGCAAATATTTTCAACACGAACATGGTTTTAAACGGGTATCTGCGCCATTTGGCGCAACTGGTCATCTAGTAAAGTATATTGATACACAGAATCGAACGCCTACTCTCTTTCTAGGGCATCTATAATGCGGTCCAGCTTACAATCGTCTTGCTAATATTTCATTGCTATCATTACTTGGTCATATACCAAGTTTACAGGAATTTCCTTCCCATCCGGTCCCTGAGGTCCAACTCGGGCCATATGATTGGGATCAACTCCGGTGTAGCATGTCTTCACCATTAGGGGTGGAAACGGATCAGATGCGGATCGGATAGTGCTCTTACCACTTCCATTTTCATATTTTCAAAACGAATACGAATGCGAATACGGATGTTATCGGATACGGATGCAGCTCGGATGTTATTCAAATACAGATACGTATCGGATGTTTTCTTGATTCGGAGCGGATACGAATAATAGTAACATCTTGCTTAAGTATATCAGTCAATAGCTATGTGACATGAAATAATCAACTTGTGACATACAATAAGTCAATGATAAATAATTTTATAAATAAATACTATTGTAATGCATAATAGTTTCTAAGTTTAATCATGCAAAGAGTAAAATTTGACCACTTATTTGGCATTTATGTTGGGTAATTGGAATCTTTGGGGCAACAATTTTGAAAATTACCTCCCATAATATTATTCGAATACGGATATAGCCACTTCCATATCCATATTTGTGTCAAAATCTCATGCCATATTTTATTTTTATCTGTTAAATAAATTCGGATACGGATAATTTCCATTTCCATTTTGGTTCGGATGCGGATGTTTCGGATACGAATAGGCATTTTGTCGAATACGAATATCGGATATTTCGGATTATCCGCTACCACTTTCCACCCCTATTCACCATGGCCCATGCCTATCGTGCACCTTCCCGGCATGAGGACGTCTTCCGTAGCTCGAAGCGACGCCGAGCACCCTTAAATAGGTCCACCAACCCTTCCATTCTCTCTGGAGGGACATCGGATGGACATAAGGCTTTGGCCATATTCTTCATGGCTTTTCGGGCACGCTCGTGCAGCTTTGTCAGTTCTTTTAGAACGTTGCTTTGAAGCCCGGACACTTCCTCTCCCTGACGGCCGGTTAACAAACCTGCATGAATCGAATTATAACATTCCATATTATACGATTATATCAGTATTTCGGCTGGTTCAAGAGTCATACCGAATATGCCGCCCTTTTGCTTTTGGTTCTCCTGTTGCGCATCCAAAAGTTGAGCCTTTAAGCTCTTTATTTCTTTGGCCTGCTTGTTCAGTTCTTCTTCCACTTTCTAATCTTTTTCCCCGGTCGTCGGGGCACTCTTCATTTCTTCAAGCTCTGTGACAGCAGCATTTAGCTGTGTCCGGCTTGCCTCGAGCTCTTGGGACAATGCATTGTTCTTCTCCTTAAGGACCTGCGGTCATTAACGATCCTCAAATCGGTTGTTTCCTACTGCTTTATGTCTCGGGGGCTACTGGTATCTATATATTGAAAATTGCGTAAATTCTCACCTGTATATCCTTTGAGAATAAGCGAGCAATGATGACCCACAAGTATAGGGGATCTATCGTAGTCCTTTCGATAAGTAAGAGTGTCAAACCTAACGAGGAGCAGAAGGAAATGACAAGCGGTTTTCAGTAAGTTATTCTCTGCAAGCACTGAAATTATCGGTAACAGATAGTTTTGTGATAAGGTAATTTGTAATGGGTAACAAGTAATAAAAGTAAATAAGGTGCAGCAAGGTGGCCCAATCCTTTTTGTAGCAAAGGACAAGCCTGGACAAACTCTTATATAGAGAAAAGTGCTCCCGGGGACACATGGGAATTATCGTCAAGCTAGTTTTCATCATGCTCATATGATTCGTGTTTGTTACTTTGATAATTTGATATGTGGGTGGACCGGTGCTTGGGTCCTGCCCTTCCTTGGACAAGCATCCCACTTATGATTAACCCCTATTGCAAGCATCCACAACTACAAAAGAAGTATTAAGGTAAACCTAACCATAGCATGAAACATATGGATCCAAATCAGCCCCTTACTAAGCAACTCATAAACTAGGGTTTAAGCTTCTGTCACTCTAGCAACCCATCATCTACTTATTACTTCCCAATGCCTTCATCTAGTCCCAAACAATGGTGAAGTGTCATGTAGTCGACATTCACATAATGCCACTAGAGGAAAGACAACATACATCTCATCAAAATATCGAACGAATACCAAATTCACATGACTACTTATAGCAAGACTTCTCCCATGTCCTCATGAACAAACGTAACTACTCACAAATCATATTCATGTTCATAATCAGAGGGGTATTGATACGCATGAAGGATCTAAACATATGATCTTCCACCAAATAAACCAACTAGCATCAACTAAAAGGAGTTATCAACACTACTAGCAACCCACAGGTACCAATTTGAGGTTTTCAGTCAAAGATTGGATACAAGAGATGAACTAGGGTTTGAGATGAGATGGTGCTGGTGAAGATGTTGATGGATATTGACCCCCTCCCGCTAAGAGGATCGATGGTGATGACGATGCTGATGATTTCCCCCTCCCGGAGGGATGTTCCTTTTGCAGGCCTTGTCCACTGGGATCTCTGATCATGCGCCACTCCATCTAACTACCAATGCCCCCTTCTACCATAAGAAGAGGTTCAGGTTTGAGATGTTTTGGTTTAAGTTGGAAGGCTTCGAGGAGGTCGTGCGGGAGGCTTGGACATGTGACGAACGGATTACAGACCCTTTTCAGAGGCTTAATGAGATGTTGCATAACACCATTGCTGCCCTTCAAGCTTGGGGACAGCGCAAGACCGGCAACATCAAGTTGCAAATGGCAGTGGCCAATTGGATCGTCTTTAGGTTCGACAAGGCCATGGAGCACAAGCAGCTCACGGAGCTTGAACACTGGCTCAAAAACTCTCTTAAACTAGTGCTGCTTGGATTGTCCTCCTTGCAACGAACCATTGACAGGCAGCGGTTGAGATACAGATGGCTTAAAGAAGGGGATGCCAATATCAAGTTCTTCCAGGCCTTCGCTAACAGGAGGAGAACGAAGAACTTTATACCGCTGATCAAGCATGGAGACAAGGTGATCACGAATCCGGATCATATGGAGCAAGTTTTTTCCTGAGACTTATCAGGATATCATTGGCACGGCGCATGCAAGGCAGTTCACTCTGGACCTTAACTATCTCGGCATGGAACCAGTAAACCTCGAAGATCTTGAGGCCATCTTTACTGAAGAGGAGGTTTGGGCAGTCATCAAAGAGCTTCACCCGGACAGAGCCTCCGGACCCAATGGATTCATTGGTGCTTTCTACCAAAAGCCTGGCCAATCATCAAACATGACATTATGGCAGTCTTGCTCAAGATTTATGTGGGAGATGGTCGTGGTTTCTCCACGTTGAACCATGCTCTGATTGTGCTACTACCAAAGAAACTAGATGCAGAAAGAGTGGGAGACTATCGTCCTACTAGCCTGTTGCGTAGTATGGCCAAAGTATTTGCGAAGGTTCTTGCCACCAGAGTGCGCCCGAGCATGAAGGACTTGGTCACCATCAACCAGTCGTCTTTCATCAAAGTAAGAAACCTACATGATAATTTTCTCTTAGTTCGGCAAGTGGCCAGGAAGATTGCGGCGAGGAGAAGTAAAGGGGTCTTTCTAAAACTTTACATCTCGAGAGCGTTCGATTCTCTCTCTCTCTCTCTCTCTCTCTCTCTCTCTCTCTCTCTCTCTCTCTCTCTCTCGGCCTTTCCTCTTTGAGGTTTTAAGAGCTAAAGGGTTTGGCAACAAATGGATCATGTGGGTCTCGATCTTGCTCCAATCTGCAACTACTAAGATCCTGGTTAATGGCTTGCCGGGAAGAAGCATCGCACATGCTTCTGGTCTTCGGCAAGGTGACCCCATCTCGCCACACCTCTTTGTGATTGCTATGGATGCCCTTACCATGATCTTCGGCAAGACGCTGGAGTAGAGAGTGCTATCCGCTTACAGAGGTATCTCAGCTTGGCAAAGGGTGTCTATCTATGCCGATGATGTTGCGCTATTCGTCCATCCTACCATCACTGACCTCACCTTCATCAAGTTCGCACTGGATATGTTCGGAGAAGCCTCTGGACTTAAGGTCAACTATTTGAAATCCACTGCCACTCTCATCCATGGTAACCAAGAGCACAAAGAGCGCGTTATTGAGCTTCTGCATTGCAAGCTAGCGGAGTTTCCGTGTCGATACCTGGGCCTGCAGCTGGCTATCAAACAACTTACAAACAAGACTGGTAGCCACTGCTTGATTTGGTGAGGAAATGTATGCCCGCATGGCATAGAGGGCTCGTTCAGAGAGCGGGCAGGCTGGTGCTCGCTAAGTCCGTTATCTCTGCTCAGCCAATCCACCAGCTCCTGGTGCTTCAGCCCCCCGCTTGGGTTCTTGAGGATATAAACAGCTGGATGTGGTCTTTTTTCTGGGCTGGGAAAGACAAAGTTCATGGTGGGCAGTGTTTGGTCGCTTGGGATAGAATCTATCGTCTGGTGAAGTACGGAGGACTTGGCATCAAAAATCTGAAAGCTCAGGCGCTGGCCTTACAGCTTAGGTGGGAATGGTTGAGATGCACCAAGCCTGAACGGCCATGGCAAGGTCTTGGAATGCTGATTGATCAGGAGGCAAGAGCCGTTTTTGACTGCTTGGTGTGTATCGAGGTTGGACGAGGAGACAGAGTGCTGTTCTGGAAGGATCATTGGATACATGGCCACTCTGTGCAAGACATTGCGCCTCTCATTCTCGAGATGGTAGAAACAGCCGCTTAAACACCAGGAAGTGCAATGGGCACTGGAGGAGGAGCAATGGTCGTTGGACGTCCCTTTCATTTCCTCTCACATGGCGCTTATTCTGCTCATGCATTTGTGGTACGCCATTGCCTCGGTGCATCGGGATGTTCAGTCACCTGACAGCTTCCTTTGGCCATGCGTGACCTCCATGTCTTATTCGTCCAAGTCTACCTACAATCGCCTTTGAGAGGGTCTGTCGATTTGCCCTTACGCCGCATCCATCTGGAGAAGCCTCGCACCCCTCAAATGCAAGATCTTTGCTTGGCTTGCCTCACAACATCGCTTGTGGACCGCGGATCAATGCACTCGACATGGTTTGCAAGATCACACCTCGGCTTTCTACACTTGTCTGCAGGATGAAGACACTGTGGACCACATCTTGGTGCAATGTGGCTACGCGTGTGGCACTTGGATGAGCTGTTTCGACAAGCTGCATATTCAGATCTCCTGTCCCACGAGCATGGACTCCTTTGTGGAATGGTGGATGCAACAACGATCGGGCTTCATGAAGGAAGACAAACGTGGGTTTGACACCCTGGTCATTTGCACGGCATGGTCACTCTGGAAGCAAAGGAATGCCAGGGTATTCAACAGAGCTGAGCAACAGGTGGACGCGCAGGAGCTCGTGAAGAAGATACTTGATGAACTTAGAGATTGGAAGATGGCGGCCTGGGGAGGAGGTAGTTTACAATGCTTCGTGAGAGATTAGCCTCGGGTACTCTGTAGGAGTGGTGCTGGGTGTTTGTCTTCGAGTGCCCCCACTCGCTAGACCTCTTGTAAAATTTTTTGCTCTCTTCTATAAAAGTAAGGCACGAGCTTTGCGTGCTCTTGAAAAAAAAATCGTCGGGAAGCTCCTGCCTATTAAGGTAGGATAGGAATGGTTCGGTCCAGGGAGAGATAACGGCCATGATCTCATGAGCAGAGGGTGTTATCTCGATATCCGGATCCCCGACAGTGTCTGCATTGTGTTCGGCAGCTGGGGGTGTGACCAGGTCCGCACTATCTTCTCTGCTCTCACCCTGCCATACTATGGATGGCATAAAGAGCCTTTCCAGAAAGTGTTAGGTGGCACAGGGTCGCGCTTAGCGCCTATGCGAGTGAGGATGTCGGCTGCCTGATTACTGTCTCGAGCGACATGATGAAATTCAAGTCCCTCGAACCGAGTTGATACTTTTAATATAGCGTTCCGATATGACGCCATTTTGGGTCCTTTGCCTCGAACTCTCCATTGACCTGGGATATTGCGAGGTTGGAATCACCGTGCACCTCCAGGCGTTGAATACCCATGGAGACAGCCATGCTAAGACCATTCGGAAGTGCCTCATATTCGGCTGCATTATTGGAGTCCGTATACATAATTTGTAATACATAGCAGACTGTATCCCCGGTAGGAGATGTTAGGATGACGCCAGCCCCCAGTCCGGCCAGCATTTTGGAGCCGTCGAAGTACATAATCCAATTGTTGTATGAAATGTACTCTTTAGGGAGTTCAGCTTCCGTCCATTTAACGAAAAAGTCGGCCAACACCTGGGATTTAATAGCCCGGCGTGGCTTGTTTATTATTTCGAACGGTAAAAGCTCGATGGCCCATTTAGCTATGTGGCCAGTGGCGTCCCTATTATTGATAATGTCGTTAAGTGGTACTTTTGATGCCACTTTGATCGAACACTCTTGAAAGTAGTGTCGCAGTTTACGGGATGCCATGAAGACTGTATAAGCTATCTTCTGGTAGTGGGGGTATCGGGATTTGCAAGGTGTGAGGACCTCCGATACATAATAGACTCGTTTTTGGGTGGGGAATTTATGTCCCTCCTCCCCTCGTTCGATGATGAGTACGGCAATAACTACTTGGTTAGTTACCGAAATGTATAATAACATAGGCTCGCTAACACCTGGGGCAGCTAGGATCGGGTTGCTTGCAAGTAGGGTTTTGATTTCTTCCAATCCGGCTGTTGCAGCGTTCGTCCATTCGAAGTTATCAGTTCGGCGTAATAGCTTGTAGAGTGGTAATGCTTTTTCTCCCAACTTGGAGATAAAACGGCTTAATGCCGCAACGCACTCTGTGTCGGTGTCAAAACCGGCGGATCTCGGGTAGGGGGTTCCAAAATGTGTGTCTAAGGTCGATGGTAATAGGAGACGGGGGACACGATGTTTACCCAGGTTCGGGCCCTCTTGATGGAGGTAATACCCTACTTCCTTCTTGATTGATCTTGATGAATACGAGGATTACAAGAGTTGATCTACCACGACATCATAATGGCTAAACCTTAGATGTCTAGCATGTATGATTGTGATTGCCTCTATGGACTAAACCCTCCGGTTTATATAGACACCGGAGGGGCCTAGCGTTGTACAGAGTCGGTTTACAAAGGAAGGAATCTTCATATCCGAATGCCAAGTTTGCCTTCCACGTAAAGGAGAGTCCCATCTGGACATGGGAGGAAGTCTTCTGTCTTGTATCTTCATGGCCCATCAGTCCGGCCCACGTCACATAGCCCGGACGTCCGAGGACCCCTTAATCCAGGATTCCCTTAGTAGCCCCTGAACCAGGCTTCAATGACGATGTGTCCGGCACGCAGATTGTCTTCAGCATTGCAAGGCGGGTTCCTCCTCCGAATATTTCCAAGTATTCTTCGAACACAGAGAACGTGCCCGGTTCTGCAAACAAGCTCCACAAAGAGTACAATAATTAACAAGTCCCATCTACTGACATCTTCTGTAGTGAGACGCCACGTCTCCGCCCGGTCATTATTTCGAACCATTTTTTAGCCTCCCGCTCCGTGTTTCAAGATGCGGTTTCCATTGGCATGTCTTGTCGAAGCAGAGATTGTGTCCCCTTATCACGGGATTCTCATCAATATGGGCATGGGTAATCCAACCACATCGTCTGCATGGCCCTTGGGGAATAGGCGAGTTTTAACGCGAATGGGGAGGCGCTTGATATTCGCTGCCTTTATAAAGAGATAAGGATTCACCCTTTCACCCATGCCTTCTTTCTCTCTGCCCACCCATTCTCGAGCTCCAGCGCCCAAGCTTCCATCCTTTCCGCCTCAAAAAAGCACTCCGGCCATGTCTGGGTCTGGAGCGCAGGGCAAGTGGATGGCCTCCTCCATCATGGAGAAGGATGTCGGATCACGGGTTCCGGGAACACTGGGGTGCGCATGGAGATTTCTTCCCTATCGATCTACGCCCTAGCTCGCTAAGGTCTCGGGGACGAACTTGACGAACTCGCAACACAAAGGCACAAGATTTATACTGGTTCGGGCCACCGTTGTGGTGTAATACCCTACTCCAGTGTGGGGGTGGTGGATTGCCTCTTGGGCTGATGATGAACAGTACAAGGGAAAGAACAGCCTCCTGAGGTTGAGGTGTTCTTCTGCTTGGCGAACTTGTGTGCGTGAGATCCCTCGCAGTGGGTTATCAGATGCCCCTACTGTGGTGGCTAGTTCTACTTATATAGGCCCTGGTCCTCTGCCCAAATATTGAGCGGGAAGGGAGCCAACAACGGCCAATTTGAAAGGGGACATCTAGTACAGCTTATCCTGACAAAAGCGGTCTTCGCCTGCGAAAGGCTCTGGTGGTGACGCTATCTTGGGCTCCATGGTGACCTCCGTCCTGCCGTCCTGCTGGTCTTGGTCTTGTTGCACTGATATGGAAACCTTTGCTTGATGCCTCGGTACTCCGTGCCTGCACGTGCCTCCTTAGCACCAAAGAGGAAACAAGGACGCTGCGCGCGCTGGCGCCCGCCTGATCTTGATCGTCATGGCTCACGTCACGAGAGCCTCGCGAGGTTTGCCCTGCCTTGATTTCTCCGCTCCTCGCGAGGTAGCCTAGTGAGGCTGCTCCCGAGGAGGTCTTGTGTCATCCGCCTCGCGAGGCTTGGTCCCTCGCGAGGGTCTTGAATGCCTCGTTGGTGAGGATGGGCCGTACAGGCCTGCTAGCACAGCCACGCCGTGGGCCACAGGCACGCAAGTCTGGGACCCCCGTTCCCAGAACGCCGACAGTAGCCCCCGGGCCCAAGGCACGCTCGGGCTTGGCTTCGGGGCGAAGCCAAAGGTCAAGCGCAGAGCGCCGCGGGCCCCAAAATCCTGCGGCCTTGGTCGACGCGTGGCAGTTGATCGGGCGTGGGCGTCTCCGCTTCCCCACGCTGCCTCGGCAACTGCTCGACTTGACAAAATACTGGCGCGGACAGCGCTTGCTTCACTGTTCCCTTTCACCTTGCCTCAGATCCCCTTCCTTGCTCCCCGCTGCCGACATCTCCAGATCTGCTCCAATCTTGCTCCGCATATGCGACCTATGGCTCCACACAAGGTCAAGCCATCCTCGGCGCCGGCTTGGTACGCGCCTGCTCTCGATACGCCCAGCGTCTCGGAGAAGAGCCTTGCCTCCACGCGCTTGCTGACGGCAGGCAAGAGCAACGTGGGGGGAAGACAGAGCTCCGGCTTGCCTCCAGCGTGCCGGAGCCTGAGGGAAGCACCTTTTTCCCCTTCTTCATGAGGAGCATCACTGTCGAGTTGGTTCCCCCCTTTTCTAATTTCTTTTTCGAGGTACTCGACCACTTCGGGCTGTAGGCGCTGCATCTCCATCCCAACTCTATCTTCCTCTTGTCCATCTTCGCTTACTATTGCGAGGCGTATCTGGGCGTGATGGCGTCGGTGGCTCTTCTGTGAAACTTCTTCTTCCTTCGCGTCAGCGATGGTCACGTCTCTGGCTGCGCCAATTTCATCGCATCTGGCAAGGCCAACTCGATCTCGAACACCGAGAAGAGGGTTGACAACATCCGGGCCAAATGGGTCATGATGGACACCAAGTGTGTCCACCCGCGCTTGGCATTGCCGACGGAGTGTCAGGACCCCGATTCCAAGTCACATCGACCTAGCCGGTAACACCTCATATCACTTTGCGGCCTCACGCACGGTATTCCCACGGGTGTCGCCTTACCCTGGCCCGGACCGCTTTGCGACTTTTGGCTCACGTATATGATAGTGTCGCTAGCATCCACATGACAGAGAACCCGGGCCGACATGGCTAGTCGTGAACCCAAAGCGGCGCTAACCCATGGGGACGAGCATACATGAATCACATCGAGCATGCCGGTCATCAACGTATGAATTCGGGCTGTAGCACTGGCTAACAGGACTCCGGTATCCCGGGCTGTAGCAGGCTAGGCAGGACTCGAATATCACCGCGTGACATTTCCCGAAGGGACGGACATAGGAACGAAGTGAAACACATGCCGGCCGATCAAGTGTCCAAAGCGGTAGTGCTGGGCTAGCGTGACTCCGGTGAACCGGGCTGTAGCGGACTACTATCGCTCAGAAGCACTAGACTACATTTCCCCATATGAGAGGCTGCCAAGGATAAACAACTAGATTGTCGGATCCCACACATACCAAGCATTTCAAACATACACACAATATGCTCAATATGTGTAAATACAACATGGCATCACAACATAACTCTATGACTCAAATATTTATTCATTAGGCTCCGATGAGCGAGATATTACAAACATGGGTCTCATGACCCCACATACAGAGCATACAAAACAAAGCACACGCGGAAGCTTAACATGTCTGAGTACAGACATCTACAAATGAAAAGGGGCTGAGAAGCCCGACTATCTACCAGATCCTGCTGAGGGCACAAGATCGTTGCTGAGGTAACAAGCTAAACGTCGAAGTCCACGCGGAACTACTAGCGAGACTGAAGTCTTTCTGCAAAACATAAAATAGGCAAACGTGAGTACAAATGTACTCAGCAAGACTTACATCAGAACTAACTACATATGCATCAGTATCAAAAGGGGGTGGTGGAGTTTAACTGCAGCAAGCCAGCTTTGACTCGGTGGCTATCCTGAACTACGACTGCAAGTAACTCTTTTGAGGTGGCGCTTTACGAGTCCACATATTCACCACATCAATACACCACTATGGATCCGCTCCGCTTCCCTACGAGAACGCCATCCATAGCACTCACACTTATCTTGGCGCATTTTAGAGTATCCACTTTCACTTGTCTATGAACTGTTATAGGCAACCCGTAAGTCCTTTTCATGGACACGGCTATTCGAATAGATCATATTAACCCTGCAGGGTGTACTTCTTCACACGCTCTCGCCACTTACCGCCATGTACACCTCGTGTATCTCGGCAACCTTCAAGCCAAGCTTTGGCGAGGAGTCGGCCACGACCGACTAACCACACAAGTCTCTAGTCCAGGTTTATCGCCTATTCGGGTTCCATCCGCAAGGAGATCCGGCCGGGGTGTCGCTCACGGCCCCAAACGATGTGTGCAGGGTTCCCAAGTCCACCATCCGGATGCCACTTGGTACACCAGGCCACTGTGCCTAGTCTGTCCCAAGCCCACCTGTACCGGGTGCCACTTTGTAGACTACTAACACTACCTACAAACACCAGAAACTAGTTGCAACTCCTGCATAGAGATCAAGTTGATTAATAAGTCGAGAGAGCTTGGAGCGCCCGGAGCCCAATGTGTGGTAGTAACTCTTCATGGATCACAAACACAGAACTCAGTTCCTAAGGACGGCTGCAATGAGACAACCCACCATGTACTCCTACATGGCCTCTCACCGCTACCTTTACCAAATCGTGTTCACACACTTAGCTCTCACACAATAGGACATGTTCACACACCATTCCAATTCATTCCTGATGAATCAGACCTGACTCAACTCTAAGCAGTAGCAGGCATGACAAACAAGCATGAATGAGTAGGCACAGCAGGGCTCAAACAACTCCTACTCATGCTAGTGGGTTTCATCTAATTCTTGTGGAATGACAGTCTTGCAGAGGATAAAGGGGTTCAGCTACCGCAGCAAGTAACACATGAGTCGTTGTTGTCCTAATGCAGTAAAATAGAGCAGGAGCGAGAGAGTTGGATTATATCGGAATGAACAAGGGGGTTTTGCTTGCCTGGCACTTCTGAAGATAATATAGTTCTTCATCGGTGTCATCGAATTCATCATCGGTACGTCGTCTACCGAGAGGGGACAGTTACCGGCAAACAAGAAAGAGCACAATCAATGCAATGTACAAACAAATGAATGACATGTCATGTTAAGGAACTGAATTGACCTAATGCAGCAGTAAGCCAAGTTAATTGAAGTGGAATTCAAACAAGGTTAAACTCCAACTCCAAATGCTAGTTCATAAATTACCCTAATCATGATTCATCCTATTCAGTGAGGTTAACTTGTTCAAACATGCATGATCATGGCATAAACAGATTCTTCATATTTTTTTGATCATTTTTCATATATAAATTATTTCATTCTGAGCTACGGTTGAACTACTATGAATTTTAGAAGTTTTGACTATTTTCTGAAATTTATAAATCATTTCCTGATTTATTTTAATTCCAGAAATACTTTACTGCGACAGCATGACGCCTGTGAGACGTCAACAAGTCAACAGGGTTGACCAGAGTCAAACCTGTGGCGCGGGACCCACGGGTCAGAGTCATTAGACTGACTAATTTTAGTTAGTCCTAATCCTAGGTTTAGTTAGCAGGGCGGCCCACACGTCATTGACCCAGGGGGGTCAAATCCCTGGTCAACCGGGGCTAATCCACCGGCGTCTAGCCGCCGGCAACGACCAGACCCGGCGGAGGCTCGGGAATCGCCCACAGGGCACGATTCGAGCTGCGGCTAGGCGCGTCGGAGTGCCCTCGCCGGCGCGCGTCGTTAGGTGGTGCTAGCCGGGCCTGTGGTGGCCGGAGGCGACGGCTACGAGCTCGGCAGCGGCGGCCGGAGCTCGGCTAAGTGCGGGCGCGGTGCTGCAGCTCGTAGGCGAGTGAACGGAGGTGCTAGGCAGCACCTAAAGGGCAGCAGGAGCATGTCGAAGCTACTCTGCGAGGCAGAGGTGCTCGGGGGCACGGAGCTCGCTGGCCATGGCGGACGGCGGCTTGATCCACGGCGAGGAACGGCGCCACGCGAAGCGAGCAAAAGGGAGAGGGAGACGCCAGGCTCACCAAGGGTCGATTGGGTAGGTTGGTTGGCTCGGGGACGCACTGGAGCCCGTGAATCGACGACGGCGATCTCCGGGCACCGGAGATGGAGACGACAACACTCTGGTCGATTGGGGCCTCCTCTGGTCGCGTGCGTCGGGTGGGTAGCTCCACGGGGTCAGGGCGGAGCTCAGGGATGCATAGAGGGGGCGAGGGGGTGGCTGTGGCCGCGGCGAACAGCGTCGGTGGCGACGAGCGTGTTCGGTGGCGTCGTGGGGAGAGAGAGCAGAGGAGGGAGAAAGGTCCAGGGAGAGAGGAGAGGGGCCAGGGAGTCCAGAGCGGCACCGAGGAGGGGCTTCGAGGCGCCTCGGTGAGGCAAAGTAGCAGGAGGAGGCGTGGCAAGCTCGGGCCAGGCGCCAGTCCCTCCTCTCGCCACCGCAGAGGTAGGCGGCGACCTGCACTTGCGAGGTGGGGCTGGGGCCGGAGGAACTGGGCCGTGGGGCGCCAGTAAGTTCTCTCTCTTTCTCTTTTAATTCCTGTTTTCTATTTTTTCTGCAGCTTTGTGGCTTTATTAAAATACTAAATCAATCCCAAAAATCATGCAACTGCTCATGACCAATGTTGGAAATATATCCTACAAGAAACATTTCAGTTTGGGATTATTTGAGCATTTAAATTATTTTATAGTATTTAAATGCCCAAATGCAAATAAGTAATGATTTAATTCAAAAATCCGTAAGGCCTATAAATATATTCATCATTTTTGGAAGTGGTTTTCACCTTTAATGTAAATCATGAACATTTCCAAAAGGCATTCTGGTCATTGAAAATATTTTTATTGAACCTAGTTGAATTTCATTTGGTGCTAGGGTTTCAACAATCCCCATCTCAATTTTCAAATAAGTTTAAACATGATGACATGAATGCCTTAATGCAACTAATGACAAGCAAATTCTAGGGCTGTGACAACTCACCCCCACTAAACAAGAATCTCGCCCCGAGATTCAAGATGTGAGGTAAGAGGAAAAGGGGAGTCACAAAACTATCACAATCTTCATGATCCATTTTGCCCTTCTCAAAGATGTTGATTCATTCCATCATCTTGGTCTTGACGTCTTTGCTTTCGAGATCTTAACTCGACACGACAACAGAAAGAAGGGGGAAACCCTAGAGGATTTAATCTTCTTGAAGATCGAGCAACTCAAGATCAGTTCATGGAGAGACGTAAGAACAACTCTTGAGTTGAGACACCAAACACACATTAGGAATGATGGTAAAGAAATGGATAACGAAGGTTCAAATTGGTAGGCAACCATTCCACGCTTAAGTAAAATGGTGCATGGTTTCAAAGTAACAAGGAGATGATTGCCATGATTCCATAACGGAACACCTTAGGAAAGGTGACGCAAAGAACTATTCCCTTAAGTGGCAAAAAGAATTACTTTTGATCCATAGATCATTGGAACTCTTTATACCAGCCTAAGTCAATCACATTCGATCATTTGAAGGAGTTCGAAAGAATTACATACTCGGGCTAGAATGGATGATGTGGACTACCTTGTTGAAGACAACGCAATGGATGATTTTTTCTTATCATCGGAGGTGGAGGGGACCCATGGTAAGTCCACTTTTGAAGATGATATTGGATAGCAACTACCGGGAAGGGCAGCCCATGGGGAATTGGCACAATGGCGGTGCAAGCTAGGAACAAGATGCAACTGTTGGAAGTGTTCCAATCATCATATCTGCCTGAGATTCAGATCCGATTGGTAATAGGATACTTCAGAATCAGCATGTCTGAAAAGAAAGTTTGCAACACAATTCGACGTGATGGCATTGCGAGATTCTCGAGGAATGAACCAAGGTAGCAAGCTCCAAAACATGAGCTGGTTCTGCTAAACACATGTGAACACGTTGTCCCAGACAAGCATGACCACATGGTAGTCTTACAACAAAACACTACCGAGTTCAGGTGGGGAACCATCATCGAGGATATCGAAGTCTTGTGCATGACCTAGGATTTACACAACAACTCCTTTTCCTTGAACAATTCAATCAGTGGCTTGGTGTGCTATGGAATTCATATAGAATGAAGATGATCAGTCTATCAGACCATAGAATACTTCGCACGTGGATGACTGACTTGGGATGATTCCAAAGGAAACAAAACAAACCTTTCTCAAATTCATGGCGGCAACTTACACCTAAGGCACATGAATTCGAGGAAGTCACTCCTTCCATCCAAGCATAAGCTTCATGAACGGAACACGAAGAAATGCTTACACAAGTTTCCAACACTAGGTTGATGTTCAACATGACTCATGGGGGAGACAAAATGTCATTGATGGGCTCAACAACAACTCATCGGAATTTCCATATCAACGGACTTCCACCATCATGTGAACACGGTGATAGTATTGGTCGACCAAAAGATGTAATGGTGTATGCTCGAGGGATCAACCACGAGTAAGACAACATTACGAGCATCGTGGGTACTGATTTGATTTGACGATAGCCCACACTCAAATCAAAGGATTGATACGGCAATAGGTCCAGCAACTGATCACGAGGACCAACCGATGGAGATATCATCTTTCTTCAACACACACTACACAAGAATATCCCTTTGGAACGAACTAAGTTAGGCAAGCTTTTATCTTCCAACTCTCCAAGTTGTTGTCTAGCTTAACCAACTAGCTCAGGGATATCCAACATAGAATCTTGGAGAAAGGGTGGTTCACAAGAAACCAACTTGATCACGAGCTCAACATAACAGTCAGGAAACAACCCGGTAACACTTCCAAGAAGATATTTGGAAAGTCACGAACCACCGATATGTTATTAAGCTCGAGAACAATCTTGCTTTTGAGGCAAGACGATATGATCAAATGAGCGAGGACTTGACAAGATCCTAACTCATCAATCGAAGTGTGCAACAGAAATAAGGACTAGGTAGCACGATCAATCTTAGGATGATGATTTAGTAACCAACACGCTAAGAATGAGAATATTGTCCATTAACTACCAAGCAACGAGGTTGCTAGGAGTATCGATTTCACACACCACAATTCACTAGTCGCATTCCGGTTGCGACAACACGGAACCGAGGAATGAACAATGATGGCGGAAAGTATCACTGCATCAAGAATTCCTAAGAGGTTGTGCAATTCCCATGACATTCTTGACATAAGAGAGCAATACTTCAGGGTAGAACAGAACAAGAGCTAGATTAGCATTTTGATCTGCGGAATACAACTGCTTTGACCCAATCCTGGATATGGATGAGGTACTGGAGTTTGTTTCTCCTAGTCATTCCGGAATAGAATGGCTTGACGGACCACATGAGTAATAGGCATTGATAACATGAATGCACAACTACTCCTAACTATCAACTGATAGACAGGGATCGGAATACAGCTACAATGGAAACAACTCAAAGGATCATATATCTTTCGGAGTTGGATGCATAGATTAGTATGTCGAACCAAGTTCAACATGTTTCTTCCGGATAACCCATGCAGAGAGGTAGGACTGGCAGAGTCACAATTATGAATGGAGAACTCCTCAAGAGTACTCTGATTGTGATCTTTTGGTTCAAATAACTTCTGCCTTAAATAGTTCATGGCATTTGGAAGAAGGAAATGCCACGGACCTCGAGGACTATCGCAAAGTTACTAATATCCTAAAGGAACTAGCAAATACTAACAACATGAAGTAGGGTGAATCTCGGGTTTAAGAACCCAGGAATAGAATGCCTACTAACTAATAACAACACGGGATGTTTTCAAGAATAATGGCTAGAATCATCACACTGGGGATACAAAAGCATTGCTAAATTGCTAGGTGACTTCCTAAAACACCTAGGGTCATAATAATAGTTCCAACATATATGTCAAGGCAATAAATTACCTCAACGCACCGGTTAGTATGCTTATTCTGACCAAAGGGACATCAGGAACGGAAGGAAGGGATTTGCAAATGCATCAGATAGTTTAGAAACCTGGGATGACTCGGACAGCATAACGGCTGTAAATGCTCAAAAAGATTTGAGACATCATGCAAAATGGTGGCATAGCCACTTAACAACATCATACCAAGGTTCCGAGATCAACAGCTAACATACAAAGAATAGTGGGAACTGAATCGGGCTTAAATCCAACAATCCTATAAGTCTATGGACTAGTAACACGTCATCCTCGATAGATAGATGAGAAGGCCTAATTCTTAATCCCGTAGAAGAGAAGAGGATGACTCGGATCGTAAGGCCATGAGGTATAAGGAGTAAAATAGCCTTCGTTCCTTCCACAATCAATTCCCCTACATAACTAAAGCATTTCTAGACACAACTTCGACCAGTTTGGCTTGGTAATCCCACAGCAACAAAGCTCTGATACCAAAGCTGTCAGGACCCCGATTCCAAGTCACATCGACCTAGCCGGTAACACCTCATATCACTTGCGGCCTCACGCACGGTATTCCCACGGGTGTCGCCTTACCCTGGCCCGGGACCGTTTGCGACTTTTGGCTCACGTATATGATAGTGTCGCTAGCATCCACATGACAGAGAACCCGGCCGACATGGCTAGTCGTGAACTCAAAGCGGCGCTAACCCATGGGGACGAGCATACATGAAACACATCGAGCATGTCGGTCATCAACGTATGAAATCGGGTCAGTAGCAGGCTAACAGGACTCCGGTATCCCGGCTGTAGCAGCTAGGCAGGACTCGAATATCACCGCGTGACATTTCCTGAAGGGATGCATATAGGAACGGCGAAACACATGCCGCCAGTCAAGTGTCCAAAGCAGTAGTCTTTGGGCTAGCGTGACTCGGTGAACCGGGTTGTAGCGGACTACTATCGCTCAGGAAGCACTAGACTACATTTCCCCATATGAGAGGCTGCCAAGGATAAACAACTAGATTTTTGGATCCCACACATACCAAGCATTTCAAACATACACACAATATGCTCAATATGTGTAAATACAACATGGCATCACAACATAACTCTACGACTCAAATATTTATTCATTAGGCTCGAGGAGCGAGATATTACAAACATGGGTCTCATGACCCCACATACAGAGCATACAAATCAAAGCACACGCGAAGCTTAACATGTCCGAGTACGTACATCTACAAATGAAAAGGGGCTGAGAAGCCCGACTATCTACCAGATCTCGCCGAGGGCACAAGATCGTGGCCGAGGTAACAAGCTAAACGTCAAGTCCAAAGGCGGAACTACTAGCGAGACCGAAGTCTCTCGCAAAACATAAAATAAGCAAAAGAGAGAACAAATGTCCTCATCAAGACATACATCAGAACTAACGACAAATGCATCAACATCAAAAGGTTGTGGAGGAGTTTAACTGCAGCAAGCCAGCTTTGACTCGGTGGCTATCCTGAACTACGACTGCAAGTAACTCTTTTGAGGTGGCGCACACGAGTCCACATATTCACCACATCAATACACCACTATGGATCATGGCATAAACAGATTCTTCATATTTTTCTGATCATTTTTCATATATAAATTGTTTCATTCTGAGCTACGGTTGAATTACTATGAATTTTAGAAGTTTTGACTATTTTCTGAAATTTATAAATCATTTCCTGATTTATTTTAATTCCAGAAATACTTTACTGCATCAGCATGACACTGTGTGACGTCAAAAAGTCAACATGGTTGACCAGAGTCAAACCTGTGGCGCGGGACCCACGGGTCAGAGTCATTAGACTGACTAATTTTAGTCCTAATCCTAAGTTTAGTTAGCAGGGCGGCCCACACGTTAGTGACCCAGGGGGTCAAATCCCTGGTCAACCGGGGCTAATCCACCGGCGTCTAGCCGCCGGCAACGACCAGACGCGGCGGAGGCTCGGGAATCGCCCACAGGGCACGATTCGAGCTGCGGCTAGGCGCGTTGAAGTGCCCTCGCCGGCGCGCGTCGTTAGGTGATGCTAGTCGGGCCTATGGTGGCCGGAGGCGACGGCTACGAGCTCGGCAGCGGCGGCCGGAGCTCGGCTAAGTGCGGGCGCGGTGCTGCAGCTCGTAGGCGAGTGAACGGAGGTGCTAGGCAGCACCTAAAGGGCAGCAGGAGCATGTCGGAGCTACTCTGCGAGGCAGAGGTGCTCGGGGGCACGGAGCTCGCTGGCCATGGCGGACGGCGGCTTCGGTCACGGCGAGGAACGGCGCTACGGCACGGAAGCGAGCAAAAGGGGAGAGGGGAGACGCTCAGGGGCTCACCGCGGGTCAGTTGGGTAGGTCGGTTGGCTCGGGGACGCACTGGAGCCCGTGAATCGACGACGGCGATCTCCGGGCACCGGAGATGGAGACGACGACGCTCCGGTCGATTGGGTCCTCCTCTGGTTGCGTGCGTCGGGTCGATAGCTCCACGGGGTCAGGGCGGAGCTCAGGGATGCATAGAGGGGGCGAGGGGGTGGCTGTGGCCGCGGCGAACGGCGTCGGTGGCGACGAGCGTGTTCGGTGGCGTCGTGGGGAGAGAGAGCAGAGGAGGGAGAAAGGTCCAGGGAGAGAGGAGAGGGGCGAGAGGGTCCAGAGCGGCGCCGAGGAGGGGCTTCGAGGCACCTCGGTGAGGCAGGCGAGCAGGGAGGAGGCGTGGCGAGCTCGGGCGCGTGCGCCGTGTCCCTCCTCTCGCCATCTTGGCGAGGTAGGCGATGATCGGCACTTGCTGTGGGCTGGGCCGGCCGGACGACCAGGGCCAGGTGGGGCGCCAGGTAAGGTCTCTCTCTTTCTCTTTTAATTCCTGTTTTCTATTTTTTCTGCAGCTTTGTGGCTTTATTAAAATACTAAATCAATCCCAAAAATCATGCAATCGCTCATGACCACTGTTGGAAATATATCCTACAGTAAACATTTCAGTTTGGGATTATTTGAGCATTTAAATTATTTTATAGTATTTAAATGCCCAAATGCAAATAAGTAATGTTTTAATTCAAAAATCCAGAAGGCCTATAAATATATTCATCATTTTTGGAAGAGGCTTTCACCTTTAACAGAAATCATGAACATTTCCAAAAGGCATTCTGGGTCATTGAAAATATTTTTATTGAACCTAGTTGAATTTCATTTGGTGCTAGGGTTTCAACAATCCCCATCTCAATTTTCAAATAAGTTTAAACATGATGACATGAATGCCTTAATGCAACTAATGACACGCAAATTCTAGGGCTGTGACACGAAGGCACCCAAGTCTAACAAGCGGTGGCCTCGTGCAGAGCTCGCTGACGAGCGGGCGTCGTCGGTGTTGGTGCAGATGCAGACCGATCTGAAGCCGGGCAACGCGAAGGCGGCGAAGGTCACAGGGGCCATGCTCTTGAGGGAATTCCTTATGTTGCGCGTCACCCCGCTCCAGGCATGTGCGCGCCCCTTGTCGAAGCTTGGAGATGAAGAAGACGAGACCCGCCTGAGGCTGGGGGCCCTGCCTGACGATGAACTGATTGCTGTTCTGCGCCTCCTGGTTGGGGACATCCCTTGTTCCTCCGCAAGGACTGGGAGCCAATCGTGGCCTCCAGGCCGACCTTTGACGCGCGCGGGCTGGTGCCGCCCGCACTCTCCGGAGCCCCCGGGGCGCCGAAGCCAGTGGAGCTATCTTCTGACGAGTCCCGCGGGGGGGGGGGAGAAGAGGAGGAGGACTCGGGGGCGACCCCCAAGGAGATGGGGGAAAACTCCCCCTTGAGCAAAGCTGAAATCCTCCGCGCCCTTCCTGACGACGCCGAGGTCGATGCCCGCCAGGAGGAGGGAGAACCGCCCGCCATCCCGACAAAGAGCAGGTCGTCACTGATTCCTCGGGATGCTGCCTTCGTCTTGACGCTGCCTGAAGCTGCCTCCGGCCCTTCTCCTGCGCCGCCTTCTGCTCCCGGAGTCCGCGCGCCCACACCTCAGGCTTTGAGGCTTTCAGGCTTCAAGCTTCCCAAGCGAAGGGTGGAATACGCCGCGGTGGATCAGTAAGTGTTTCGAGCTTCGCCTTGCTTCTTCTTATACGTGCTATTTCCTGACGCTCACCTTTGGTTGATCAGGCCCGTCCTTCAGCAAAGAAACGGAAGGAGGACACAGCGGCCGCGCCCCCCTCGGCGGAGAGAGGAGGTAGCAGCACTTGCACCTCCCCAGCCCGGTCGCCCTCACGAGGCCAAGGGAGACACCAACGGGAGGAGTCAGCCCCTGTGGCCCCTCTGGCTCCGGAGGTGCCGGCACCTGGCTCGGCTGATGAGATCCCAAAGGCTCTGGAACCCTTGATCTGCCATGCCCAGGTAACGGCGTCGTCCCATCCTTCTGTCGCGCTCCTGGCACTAGGTTCTTCTACTTCCTCCACCACCCTGGAGCGCGTTCTTTCGGAGATGGCTCAGCTGCGGGAAGATCTTCTGGGCGCGGACCCGCTACCGTAGCCGGGCACTTGAACCGCCTCCTACCGCTTCACTCTGATTTGGCGGTTTGAGCGATGCTGAGCCCGGCCGCGGCGTCCTCCGAGAAGGAGAAGCAGAGCGCCGTCAAAGCCGCGGCTGATCGCGACGCGGCACTGAAGGACGCCGAGGCCGCCCGCGGCCGCTGCCAACAACTGGAAGACGAGCTGAAGCGTCCGCGCGACCAACACGCGGAAGAAGCACGCAGCTGCCAGGTAAAGGAGGAGGAGATGAGGGCCCGGGAGGACGCCATCAAGAACCGTGACGCCGAGTCGGAGGAGCTGGAGAAGGCGCAGGCTGTTGAGCGCAGCCGGCTGGAGGAGCTGGAGCAGGAGGCGAAGGCGAAGGAGGCCGATCTTGACGCCAAGATGAAGATCCTGGCTGAGGACCGCACGACCTTTGCTGATCTCGAGGAGAGGTCTCGCGCGGCACTTAAGACGCTCAACGAGAACTGGTTGGAAAGGCGCTGGCCACCGATGAGGACGGCCCTGCCCAGCTACTTCCCTTCTTGGTGAAGGCGCTCGAGGAAGTTGTGGAGGGCGTCGGTCCCATGGCAGAGGCGGAGGCTCGTGTTCTTTCTTCAGCCGCGTTGACTCGCGTTTTCAGCCACCTGCACCCTCGCGAAGCGCTCGTCTTGATGAGCTGCTGGAGCATGTGGCTGATGAACACTGCACTGTTGCCGCCGCAGCCGTGCAAGGTCAGGTGGAGGCCTTGCTGAAGAAGTTCCGCGGCTTTGCTTCCGCGCCCTTGACCGGGGGCGACACTACCACAGGAGGAGTGCCGCCCACGGGCGTCGATGGTATTCAAGGGTGACATGCGGCTCCTTTCCTGTTTTATTCCTGCAATCATGCATCGGGCCTCGTGGAGGCATTAAAACTTTCATCTGATATTGTGAGGACAATATGTCTTGTAATATTTGCTTCGAGATTTTGCGATTTTCTTCCTATTTGCTTTGTATTCTCCGTCGGCAGAGCCCGGCCTCGCGCATACCTCAACCGCTGTTGGGTTGACCGGAGACCAGGACGGACCAAGGAGTGAGGGGCTACGTGACCAGCTAGGCTCCTGAGTCGCGATGCTCAGGAGTCCCCCTTGACGCGCAAACAGCTTATAGGGAGAGTACGCGAGGATAGGTCAATGTTCTACGTCAGCAGAGCCCAGCCCCACGCATACCTCAACCGCCGTTGGGCCGACCAGAGACCAAGGACGGACTAAGGGGTGAGGGGCTACGTGACCAGTTAGGCTCCTGAGTCGCGATGCTCAGGAGTCCCCCTTGACGTGCAAACAATCTCCATACCTGCCCTCGCCGAGGCCTCGGGAGGGACGTGGGACGACCAGGTCCGTGAGACCTGTTTGGGTGGCGTACGCTTGGGCGTGACCCGAGTGCAGCCCCCATGCCCAGCCCCCCACGCGCGGCTCTCCCGAGGGGAGGCGTTGCAGTGAGGCCGGACGTTGAGCTCTGGGCTCCCTAAGGTTGGTACGACCGTGAAGCCGCCCTCAGTTCTTTATCACCAGCGCGGAGCATAATGCTTCCGCTTGTGCACGGGCATAGCCGCTCCTCGGCAGTATCGACGGCCAGCACGGAGCATGGTCTTTCCACTTGTGCGTGGGAGGGGGGATCCCTCTGAGGAGAGCCCCCAGGTCGTGTACAGCCCCGCCCTGACACGTGGCTTGCACGGCAGGGCTATTCGAGGTGTATATGGGCACTCGTGAGCCAGCGCAGGACTCACGAGGCCCTACCTCAAGGCGGGTTGCGCCTGGTCTTGGGTCTTTGATGGTTGTATGTTGATACGTCCATTTTGCATCATGCTTTTATATCAATATTTATTGCATTATGGGCTGTTATTACACGTTATGTCACAATACTTATGCCTATTCTCTCTTATTTTACAAGGTTTACACAAGGAGGGAGAATGCCGGCAGCTGGAATTCTGGGCTGGAAAAGGAGCAAATATTAATAAAAGGATCAAATATTAGAGACCTATTCTTCACAACTCCAAAAGTCCAGAAACTCCACGGAATATCTCACAATAAATAATAAAAAAATCCTCGCCAAAGATGAAGGCCAAGCGCACACCTGTCCACGAGGGTGGGGCGCCCCCCTCTTAGGCGCGCCCTACCTCGTGGGCCCCTCGTGGCCCTCCAATGCCCATCTTCTGCTATATGAGGTCTTTCGTCGAGAAAAAATCAGAAGCAACCTTTCGACGAAACTCCGCCACGAGGCGGAACCTTGGCGGAACTAATCTAGAGCTCGGAGCTGTTCTGCCGGGGACACTTCCCTCCGGAGGGGAAATCATCGTCATCATCATCACCAACGCCTCCTCTCATCGGGAGAGGGCAATCTCCATCAACATCTTCACCGTAACCATCTCCTCTCAAAACCCTAGTTCATCTCTTGTATCCAATTCTTGTCTCCAAGTTCGGGATTGGTACTAGTAGGTTGCTAGTAGTGTTGATTACTCCTTGTAGTTGATGCTAGTTGGTTTATTTGGTGGAAGATCATATGTTCAGATCCTATATGCATATTAATACCCTCCGATTATGAACATGAATATGCTCTGTGAGTAGTTACGTTTGTTCCTGAGGACATGGGAGAAGTCTTGCTATTAGTAGTCATGTGAATTTGGTATTCGTTCGATATTTTGATGAAATGTATGTTGTCTAGCCTCTAATGGTGTTATGTGAATGTCGACTACATAACACTTCACCATTATTTGGGCCTAGAGGAAGGCATTGGGAAGTAATAAGTAGATGATGGGTTGCTAGAGTGATGTAAGCTTAAACCCTAGTTTATGCATTGCTTCGTAAGGGGCTGATTTGGATCCATATGTTTCATGTTGTGGTTAGGTTTACCTTAATACTTTTGTTGTAGTTGCGGATGCTTGCAATAGATGTTAATCATAAGTGGGATGTTTGTTCAAGTAAGAACAGCACCCAAGCACCGGTCCACCCACATATCAAATTATCAAAGTACCGAACACGAATCATATGAACGTGATGAATACTAGCTTGACGATATTCCCATGTGTCCTCGGGAGCGCTTTTCCTATTATAAGAGTTTGTCCAGGCTTGTCCTTTGCTACAAAAAGGATTGGGCCACCTTGCTACACTTTATTTACTTTTGTTACTGGTTGCTCGTTACAAATTATCCTATCACAAAACTATTTGTTACCACTTGTTTCAGTACTTGCAGAGAATACCTTGCTGAAAACCGCTTATCATTTCCTTCTGCTCCTCGTTGGGTTCGACACTCTTACTTATCAAAAGGACTATGATAGATCCCCTATACTTGTGGGTCATCATATGTTCCTGCGAGACAGCTAGATACAAGTGCTCTACGTCCTCAGGTCCCGGCCCTCGAGCGAGCTCAGCCGCCGCTGGTATGCCAGGTCGCGATGCCGTGGTCAAGGCCGGGGGTGAGGGCTGGAGACCAGTAAGAGCTCCTGAGTCGCGATGCTCAAGAACCCCCCTTTTTACGCGCAAGTGAATTGCATGAGAGAGGGGTGGACCCGTGGCAGGTGGCAATCGAGCTAATGATAATCACAGGTAGATTACACATGAAAGGTATATCAGCTTCGGTAAATGCAGAAAGATACATGCCACTGGGTCAGGCCCGAGCGGCTTGGCGATGATGCAGCTCGAGGGGCACCCCCAGCAGGGTAAGCTAAAGACATACGCAAAAGTGATACATGCCACAGGGACGGACCCACGTGGCCTGGGAATGATGCAGCCCGAGGGGCGCTCCCAGCTGAACGAACTTGGAAAATGTCACCTGGTTCTGTTGATGAAGGGTTGTCGGGGCAGCTGAAGATACGCGGTTGAGGGGATTGCTCCTCATGAGCCACCGGGGCCCCAAGCCTTGCGAGGCTCTGGGGACTCAGGTGGTTCCCTGAGGACCGTCTCCATCTCTGCCAAGACGGCATGGTGCCTGGCCTCCTGAGCCGCCAGGACACGCCGCAGGTTGCGCTGATAGGCTGATGACACGCTCGGCAGACCAAAAGGCATGTGAACGTAGCTGTGTGGCGGACCCTCGCAACGGCCCACGCGCGAAGGCCAGAGAAGCTCCTGAGAAGCGGCCATGTTGATCCCTGGGACATCGATGCAGACATGCAGCTCGGCATCCTCGCTTGGATGGGAGCTGCGCCTCGTGAGCGCCGGTCGCCGCGTATGGCCCTTGCGTCCTGCAGTTCCTGAGTGGCCTTGGTGATGAACTCCTGAGCGGTGGGCGCTCCTTGCCCTGTGTCCTCCTGAGGGAAATGTGCCTTGAAGCACGCCTCCAAGTGGTGCCCGAGCGCCTCCCTCGTGATGTTGGCAAGGTCTGAGGCGCGCCTTCCTATGCGACGGAGGGAGGTACCCCTGGAGCGGGCACTGATCATGACGAGGTTCCAGACGCGACGCCACCCTCCTGAGGTCCAGCATGGTGCAACTGCTTCTTCTTCTTGGGGATGGCCTCCGAAGGGCCATCGCCCTGGCTGTCGGGGTCGTCGATTGCTGCAGCTTGAAAGGCACGCTCGAGGGAGCACACCGCGTCTCTTTCTTCGCATGGGATGGTGATGATTCCGCCACTTCCCGGCATCTTGAGGACGTTGTAGCCGTGGTGTGTTACCGACATGAACTTGGTCAGGGTTGTATACCCTAGGATGGCGTTGTATGGCAGGCCGATGTGTGCGACGTCGAAGTCGATCAGCTCGGTGCGGTAGTTCTTGCGTTCCCCGAAGGTGAAAGGGAGGCGGACCTGCCCTATCGGTGTGGTGGAACCGTCGGTCACTCCTGAGAAAGGCTTGGTAGGCTGAAGCTGGTCATATGGCACTTGGAGGTTGTCGAACGTGTCGACGGACAAGACGTTGAGCCATGCGCCACCGTCGATGAGGGTCTTGGTAACTTGCACGTTGCTGATGACTGGTGAACAAAGCATCGAGAGGGCTCCAGCGGTAGCTGCACACTTGAGCTCATCTGCCGAGTTGAAGGTGATGGCGCACTGGGACCACCTGAGCGGGCGCGTGGCCTCCAGCTTGGGGAGGGTTGCATTCACTTCACGAGCAAACTGTTTGAAGATGCGCTGCGAGGCGGGGGCCTGGGCTCCGCCCAAGATGCAGGCGATAGCGCGCGGCTCCTGGAAGCCCCCAGCTCCCTCGTCCTGATGGTGGTCATTATTCCTTCTTGGTGGTGGCGGCAGCGGGGGAAGACCGGCGTTTCCCTGGGGACGATCCTCACGAGGTTGGTCCCTCCAGGCACCCTCGCAAGGATGATCCTGCCAGCGGTCCTCACGAGGCCGATCAAGCCACTCCTGGCGCGGGCCACGGTCGTCCCAGCGCCCGCCTCCACATCCTCCTCCCGGGCCGTAGCCCCTGTCACTGCGCTCGGGGCGTCGACCGAAGCGTCCTTCACGAATGGCTCTGAGCTCTTGACGGTCGCTGGTGTTGTGGGTATTCAGGTTGTGGAAGGCACAGAATGGTCGGCTGCTCTTGGATGACTCGGGCTGGTCTCTGCCCCGCTTGGTGTCCGGTTCCGCTGCGAGCACGACTGCTCCCTTGCGCTTCACGTCCTTGGCCTTGGCTTTCTTCTCCTCCGGGTCCGCTGCGAGCACGGCTGCTCCCTTGCGCTTCACGTCCTTGGCCTTGGCTTTCCTCTCCTCCGGGTCCGCAGCCGGCAGCTCGAGGAGGGAGAGCCGCCCTTCCTCAGCTCTTGCACACTTGGTCGCCAGGTTGAACAGCTCCCGAGATGTGCATAGCTCCTCGTGGTTAGAGAGCTCTTCCTTCATCTTGACATCGCGGACGCCATCAGAGAATGCGGAGATGATGGCTTCGTCCGTCACCTTGGGGATCTTGAGACGAATGTTGTTGAAGCACTGGATGAACTTCTGGAGGATCTCCCCTGGTTGTTGTTTGACGCGGCGTAGGTCACCCACGGCCGATGGGCAGTCACGAGTGCCCTGGAAGTTTGCGATGAAACGGTCGCGCATTTCGTCCCAGGAGGAGTTCGAGCCTGGAGGTAGGTTCAGGAGCCACAAACGGGCGCCGTCTTTGAGTGCCATAGGGAACCAGTTCGCCATGACTTTCTCGTCCCCGTTTGCCGCCTCGATGCTCAGCTCGTAGAGCTGCAAGAACTCCGCGGGGTCGGGGGTGTCGTCGTAGCGAGGAGGCAGATCCGGCTTGAACTTGCCTGGCCAGGCGACACTACGTAACTCGGGGGTGAAGGCGCGGCAGCCGGCCGTGGTCGTCGGGGCCCGTCTTGGAGGTGGAGCTTGGTCTTGACGCCCATGAGCCGCCATAGCAAGCGGCGCGGGGTCCTGCCACGGCAGACGATCCTGGCGCGGCGGTGCAAGGAGCGGTGGAGGGACTTCTTCACAGCTTCTTTCTTCGCGCGCGGGCGCGGGACGCGACGGGTCGCGTCATGGGGCCGCGCGCCTTGGCGCCAAGGCACCGTCTTGGGGCAGAGGTGGTGGAGGTGCCTCGTGAGCTACGTCGCCCGTAGCCGGCAGAGGGTGAGGCGGAGAGAGGGACGGCGCAGGGGAGCCCCGTCCGGCGCAGACGTGCTTGGTGATGCGGTCGAGCCAGTCCTCGTAGAGGTCATCGACCGGGCGGTAGCGCAAGAGCTCGTGCGCCATGAGGAGCGTGGCCCATGCATCCATGGGAGCGCGACGAGCGTGGGACGAGGAACCGGCCGGGGTCAGCGATGGAGTGGCGATGCGGCTGTCCCGCCGCACTGAGGGGTGCAGCGAGGACACTTGCTGCTCGTTGCCCGCCGGGCCGATGGCGGCGTTGGCGGCAGGAGACGGGGAACGACGAGGTGGCCCGCCGACGGGAGCCGTCTCAGCGACGCGGTTTGCTAGGGCAGCCTGGCGCTCCGCACGAGCACGGCGAGCGTCCGCCATGGAGACGACGGAGCGACTAGACGCGAGACGACGGAAAGTAAGCTTCGGCGCACCCCTACCTGGCGCGCCAAATGTTGGATCACGGGTCCCTGAAAAGAGAACCAGCACAACTATCCAGGTAATCTCTGGAAGCATCGGTTAGTCCATTATAAAAGATATCGAGTATTTCATTTTTCTTAAGAGGATGATCAGGCAAAGCATTAAGTAACATGAGAAGCCTCCCCCAAGCTTGTGGGAGACTCTCTTCTTCAATTTGTACAAAGTTGTATATTTCCTTTAAAGCAGCTTGTTTCTTATGAGCGGGGAAATATTTAGCAGAGAAGTAATAAATCATATCCTGGGGACTACGCACACAACAAGGATCTAGAGAATTAAACCATATCTTAGCATCACCCTTTAATGAAAACAGAAATATTTTAAGGATATAAAAGTAGCGAGATCTCTCATCAATAGTGAACAGGGTGGCTATATCATTTAGTTTAGTAAGATGTGCCACAACAGTTTCAAATTCATAACCATGAAAAGGATCAGATTCAACCAAAGTAATTATATCAGGATCAACAGGGAATTCATAATCCTTAGCGGGAACACAAATAGGTGAAGTAGCAGAAGCAGGGTTAGGTTTCATTCCATCCCTAAGAGATTCTTTACTACATTTAACTAATAGCCTCTTAAGTTCGTTTCTATCTTTGCAGGCAAAAATAGCTGAAGAAGATTCCATATCAAAAACATAACCCTCCGGAATAATAGGCATATCTTCATCATCAATTTCATCAACATTATCAGTTTCAATAATTTCTTTCTCTCTTGCCCTAGAAATTTGTTCATCAAGAAATTCACCAACGGGCACAGTAGTATCAAGCATAGAAGTAGTTTCATCATAAGTATCATGCATAGCAGAAGTGGCATCATCCATAACATGCGACATATCGTAATCGAATAGCGTAAGCAGGTTTAGGTGTCGCAAGCTTACTCATAACGTAAGGTGAATCAAGTGCGAGCTAGATGGCGCTTCCTTACCTCCCCTCGTAGTTGAGGGATAAATTTTTGTCTTAGCATCTTTCAAATTCTTCATAGTGTCCAGCAGATATAAATCCCAAGTAACTCAAAGAATAGAGCTATGCTCCCCGAACGGGCGCCTTAAATTAGTCTTGATAACCCACAAGTGTAGGGGATCGCAACAGCTTTCGAGGGTAAAGTATTCAACCCAAGTTTATTGATTCGACACAAGGGGAGCCAAAGAATATTCTCAAGTATTAGCAATCGAGTTGTCAATTCAGCCACACTGGATAACTTAATATCTCGCAGCAAAGTATTTATTAGCAAAGTAGTATGATAGTAGTGGTAACGGTAACAAAAGAGTAATGAAAGCAAAAGTAATATTTTTGGTGTTTTGTAGTGATTGTAACAATAGCAACGGGAAAGTAAATAAGCGTAAACCAGTATATGGAAAGATCGTAGGCATTGGATCGGCGATGGATAATTATGCCGGATGCGGTTCATCGTGTAACAGTCATAACATAGGGTGACATAGAACTAGCTCCAATTCATCAATGTAATGTAGGCATGTATTCCGAATATAGTCATACGTGCTTATGGAAAAGAACTTGCATGACATCTTTTGTCCTACCCTCCCGTGGCAGCGGGGTCCTAATGGAAACTAAGGGAATTAAGGCCTCCTTTTAATAGAGAACCGGAACAAAGCATTAGCACATAGCGAATACATGAACTCCTCAAACTATGGTCATCACCGAGAAGTATCCTGATTATTGTCACTTCGGGTTGTCGGATCATAACACATAATAGGTGACTATAGACTTGCAAGATAGGATCAAGAACACACATATATTCATGAAAATATAATAGGTTCAGATCTGAAATCATGGCACTCGGGCCCTAGTGACAAGCATTAAGCATAGCAAAGTTATAGCAACATCAATCTCGAACATAGTGGATACTAGGGATCAAACCCTAACAAAACTAACTCGATTACATGATAAATCTCATCCAACCCATCACCGCCCAGCAAGCCTCACGATGGAATTACTCACGCACGGCGGTGAGCATCATGAAATTGGTGATGGAGGATGGTTGATGATGACGACGGCAACGAATCCCCCTCACCGGAGCCCCGAACGGACTCCAGATCAGCCCTCCCGAGAGGTTTTAGGGCTTGGCGGCGGCTCCGTATCGTAAAACGCGATGATTTATTCTCCTTGATTTTTTTCTCTCCAAAAGCAAATATATAGAGTTGGAGTTGGCGTCGGAGGTTCTCCAGGGGGCCCACGAGGTAGGGGGCGCGCCCTGGTGGGGGGGGCAGGCCCCCCACCCTCGTGGACAGGGTGTGGGCCCCCTGGTCTTCATCTTTGGCGAGGATTTTTTATTATTTTTTCTAAGATGTTTCGTGGAGTTTCAGGTCATTCCGAGAACTTTTGTTTTCTGCACATAAAACAACATCATGGCAATTCTGCTGAAAACAACGTCAGTTCGGATTAGTTCCATTCAAATCATAAAAGTTAGAGTCCAAAACAAGGGCAAAAGTGTTTAGAAAAGTAGATACGACGGAGACGTATCAACTCCCCCAAGCTTAAACCCTTGCTTGTCCTCAAGCAATTTAGTTGACAAACTGAAAGAGAAAAACAAAAACTTATACAAACTCTGTTTGCTCTTGTTGTTGTAAATATGTCAAGCCAAAGATTCAAGTTTTCAGCAAAGATTATAACTAACCACATTTGCAATAATTCTCAGGTCTCATGTTTACTCATATCAATGGCATAATCAACTAGCGAGCCATAATAATAAATCTTGGGTGACAACACTTTCTCAAAACAATCATAATATGATATAACAGGATGGTATCTCGCTAGCCCTTTCTGAGACAGCAAAACATAAATGCAGAGCACCTTTAAAGATCAAGGACTGACTAGACATTGTAATTCATGGTAAAAGAGATCCAGTCATAGTCATACCCAATATAAATTAGTACTAATGAATGCAAATGACAGCTGCACTCTCCAGCTAGTGCTTTAATAAGAGGGTGATGACTCAACATAAAAGTAAATAGATAGGCCCTTCGCAGAGGGAAGCAGGGATTTGTAGAGGTGCCAGAGCTCGGTTTTGAAATAGAGATAAATGATATTTTGAGCGTTATACTTTCATTGTCAACATAACAACTAAGAGATGGTGATATCTTCCATGCTACACACATTATAGGCGATTCCCAAATAGAATGGTAAAGTTTTTACTCCCCCTCCACCAACAATCATCAATCCACGGCTTGCTCGAAACAACGAGTGCCTCCAACATACATCAGGTCCCAGGGGGAGTTTTGTTTGCAATTAATTTTGATTTAGTTTGCATAGAGCATGGGACTGGGCATCCCGGTGACCAGCCATGTTCTCGTGAATGAGGAGCGGAGTCCACTCCTCTTGAGAATAACCCGCCTAACATGGAAGATAAGGGCAGCCCTAGTTGATACATGAGCTATTCGAACATACAAAACAGAATGTTTATTTGAAGGTTTAGAGTTTGGCACATACAAATTTACTTGGAGCAGCGGTAGATACCGCATATAGGAAGGTTTAGTGGACTCATATGGAATAACTTTGGGGTTTAAAGGATTGGATGCACAAGCAGTATTACCGCTTAGTACAAGTGAAGGCTAGCAAAAGACTGGGAAGCGACCAACTAGAGAGCGACAACAGTCATGAACATGCACTAAAATTAATAAACATTGGATGCAAGCATGAGTAGGATATAATCCACCATGAACATAAATATCGTGAAGGCTATGTTGATTTTGTTTCAACTACATGTGTGAACATGTGCCAAGTCAAGTCACTTAAATCATTCAAAGGAGGATACCACCCCATCATACCACATCACAACCATTTTAATAGCATGTTGGCACGCAAGGTAAACCATTATAACTCATAGCGAATCAAGCATGGCATAAGCAACTATGATCTCTAATTGTCATTGCAAACATGATTATTCATAATAAGCTGAATCAAGACGATGAACTCATCATATTTACAAAAACAAGAGAGGTCGAGTTCATACCAGCTTCTCCAATCTCAGTCAGTCCATCATATATCATCATAATTGCCTTTCGCTTGCACGACCGAACGATGTGGAAAATAATAAGAGTGCACGTGCATTGGACTAAGATGGAATCTGCGAGCATTCAACAAGTAGGAGAAGACAAGGCAATATGGGCTCTTGGTTAAATCAACAATAATGCATATAAGAGTCACTTCAACAATTTAATCATAGTCTTCTCCTATCGACCCCCAAAGAAAAGAAGGGAAATAAAAACTATTTACACGGGAAAGCTCCCAACAAGCAAAAGAAGAACATGAAATATTTTTGGGTTTTCTTTTTAATTATTACTACTACAGCAGGAAAAGTAAACTAACTAGAAGCTACACTAATTTATTTTTATTTTCTTAAATTTTATTAAACACACCAGAAGAAAGCGAGAAAAAGAAAATAAACTAGCATGGATATTACAGTGAAAGAGTATGAGCACCGACATCTAGCAATGAGTGTGTGTGAACATAAATGTAATGTCGGTGGGAAATACGTACTCCCCCAAGCTTAGGCTTTTGGCCTGAGTTGGTTCATTGCCGAGGATAGCCCGGTGATACCCGTAGGTGTAATCGGGTCGATCTTGCGATGCAGCGGCTATCGCCTCCTGAGCTGCAGCGTGGCGTCGAGCTGCCTCCGCCCTCCTCTCGTACTCATCTACCTCCTCTCTGTTAATAACATATCTTCCTTTTGTCTGAGAATCAAAGAAGACAGGAGTAGGAAGAGTAATACGGACAACATGCCGTTTGTTAAAGATTAGTCGATACTGGAGAGGTGATTCAGTCCTCTCGACAAACTGGTGGGAAACCATAGAATCAAAATCTAAATAATTAGGGGGCAACTCCATATCACCCTCACGAATGTCTATCTCAAGAAAATTAGCTAAGCGGGTTGCATAAATTCCTCCAAAGAAATCTCCATTAAATCTATTATGATGCAACCTACGAGCTACAATGGCTCCCATATGATAAGATTGCTCTCCTAACACAAGACTCCGAGAATGCTAAGGTCAGGGACACACATGTGACATGCTTCATCCTTAGCATTTATGCAGCTACCTATGAAAAGAGCAAAATAATGTATAGCAGGAAAGTGAATGCTCCCTATAGTGGCTTGCGTTATATCTCTAGATTCCCCCACAGTTATACTAGCAAGAAAGTCTCTAAATTCAGATTTACGGGGATCAATAGTACTACCCCATTGTGGGAGTTTGCAAGCAAAAGTAAAATCCTCTAAGTCCATGGTATAAGATTTATCATAAAGATCAAACATGATGTAGGAGAATTACGCGAAGATGAAAACTCAAACCTCCTCACAAATGAACTAGTGAGATCATGATACTGTGGGCATTTGTCTGCCTCGAAGTCCACAAGACCGGCGTTACGCAAATATGTGTTAAATTCTTCTTTGATTCCCGCTCGATCCATAAAATTTTCCGAAGGCCATTCACAGGGCCTCACGGGAGCGTCCCTTGGGGCTCCTCATCGGCATCGCGCATTGCAAGCCTAGGGCCTTGCTTCCTTGAAGAACCACCTTGGAACATCTTCCTAAACATATTGTCTTTTTCTGAAAAAATTCTGAAATTTTTAGTAACTTCAAACAAAAGTGAACCAACTTCAATAAAATGGATAGCAACTACTCCTACAAGTGCCAAGAGCCTATATCAAGCATTAGAACTACTTGGAACCATATAAATTTGACATGCAAGCTCAAGAACATGGTCACCTACGCAGCACAAATTTGCAATGAATAAAGCACTAGAATAAAAACTAATTGGACCAATGGAGGAGTCACATACCAAGGAACAATCTCCCCAAGCAGTTTTGTGAGAGGTGCTTTGAGCAAGGAGATCGAAAATCACAGCAACGGGGGCTGGAACTCATGTTTGAGCCAGATATTCGTGTTTGTGGGAGGAAGAAGAAGAGGATGGGTGCAGGAATAAGTGGAGGAGGAACACCGTGGGCCCACGAGGCAGGGGGCGCGCCCAGGGGGATAGGGCGCGCCCTCCACCCTCGTGGTCAGGTGGCAGCTCCCCCCGCGGTAATTTTTGCACCATAAATCCTCAAATATTCCCGAAAAAATCATATTAAATTGGCATGGCATTCCGAGGACTTTTATTTTCGGGGTATTTTTATATTGCACAGATAAATCAGGAAACAGACAGAAAAATACTATTTTTACTTTATTTCAACTAAATAACAGAAAGTATAAAGAGGGTACAGAAGGTTGTGCCTTCTAGTTTGGCCCATCTCATGATCTTCAAAAGGAATCCACCAACAAGGTTGATCAAGTCTTGTTAACAAACTCATTCAGATTAACATGGAACCGGAGAAATTTCGAATAACACTATGTTACCTCAACGGGGATATGCACATCCCCAATAATAAGAATATCATATTTCTTCTTGACAGTAGGAAGAGGAAATTCAAAACCTCCAAACATAATCGATGGAATTTTTCCAATAGAATTGATACTATGAACTTGAGGGTGTTTCCTCGGAAAGTGTACCGTATGCTCATTACCATTAACATGAAAGGTGACATTGCCCTTGTTGCAATCAATAACAGCCCCTGTAGTATTCAGAAAAGGTCTTCCAAGAATAATAGACATACTATCGTCCTCGGGAATATCAAGAATAACAAAGTCTGTTAAAATAGTGATGTTTGCAACCACAACAGGCACATCCTCACAAATACCGACAGGTATAGAAGTTGATTTATCAGCCATTTGCAAAGATATTTTAGTAGGTGTCAACTTATTCAAATCAAGTCTACGATATAAAAAGAGAGGCATAACACTAACACCGGCTCCAAGATCACATAAAGCAGTTTTAACATAATTTCTTTTAATGGAGCATGGTATAGTGGGTACTCCTGGATCTCCAAGTTTCTTTGGTATTCCACCCTTAAAAGTATAATTAGCAAGCATGGTGGAAATTTCAGCTTCCGGTATCTTTCTCTTATTTGTAATGATATCCTTCATATAGTTAGCATAAGGATTAGTTTTGAGCACATCGCTAATCGTGACACGCAAAAAGATAGGTCTAATCATTTCAGCAAAGCGCTCAAAATCCTCATCGTCCTTTTTCTTGGATGGTTTGGGAGGAAAAGGCATGGGTTTCTGAACCCATGGTTCTCTTTCTTTACCATGTTTCTTAGCAACAAAGTCTCTCTTATCATAATGTTGATTCTTTGATTGTGGGTTATCAAGATCAACAGCAGGTTCAACTTCTACATCATTATCATTACTAGGTTGAGCATCATCATGAACATCATCATTATTATTTTCGCTAGGTTCATGTTCATTACCAAATTGTGTTTCAGCATCAAAAATAGATATATCATTTGGATTCTCAGGTGGTTCAGCAATAGGTTCGCTAGAAGTTTGCAAAGTCCTATCATTTTTCTTTTTCTTCCTTTTAGAAGAACTAGGCACATCAGTATTATTTCTTTGAGAATCTTGCTCAATTCTCCTGGAGTGGCCTTCAGGATACAAAGGTTCCTGAGTCATTCTACCAGTTCTAGTAGCCACCCTAACAGCATAATCATTTTTCTTACTATTCATCTCATTGAGCAAATCATTTTGAACCTTAAGTACTTGTTCTAATTGAGTGGTAACCATAGAAGCATGTTTGCTAATGAGTTTAAGTTCACATCTAACATTAGCCATATAATCACCCAAGTGTTTAATCATATAGGTATTTTGTTTTAATTGTCTACCAAAATAAGCATTTAAATCTTCTTGCTTAAACATAAAGTTATCAAACTCATCCAAGCACTGACTAGCAATTTTGGTAGGAGGGACTTCAGCTTTATCATATCTATAGAGAGAATTTACCTTTACTACCTGTGTCGGGATATCAAGATCTGGAGGTTCTTCAATAGGTAATGGATCAAGATCATATGTTTATTCAACAGGTGGTAAATTAAGACCATGTATTTCTTCAATAGGAGGTAAATTATTAACATCTTCGGCTTTAATACCTTTTTCTTTCATAGATTTCTTTGCCTCTTGCATATCTTTAGGACTGAGAAATAGAACACATCTCTTCTTCGGAGTTGTTTTAGGAATAGGCTCAGTAATTGGAGCAGGAGCTGGCTCAGGAGGTGCCCAGTTATTTTCATTTGTCAACATATCATTCAATAGAATTTCAGCTTCATCCGGTGTTCTTTCCCTGAAAAGAGAACCAGCACAACTATCCAGGTAATCTCTGGAAGCATCGGTTAGTCCATTTTAAAAGATATCGAATATTTCATTTTTCTTAAGAGGATGATCAGGCAAAGCATTAAGTAACTTGAGAAGTCTCCCCCAAGCTTGTGGGAGACTCTCTTCTTCAATTTGCACAAAGTTGTATATTTCCTTTAAATCAGCTTGTTTCTTATGAGCAGGGAAATATTTAGCAGAGAAGTAATAAATCATATCCCGGGACTACGCACACAACCAGGATCTAGAGAATTAAACCATATCTTAGCATCACCCTTTAATGAGAACGGAAATATTTTAAGGATATAAAAGTAGCAAGATCTCTCATCATTAGTGCACAGGTAGCTATATCATTTAATTTAGTAAGATGTGCCACAACAGCTTTGATTCATAACCATGAAAAGGATCAGATTCAACCAAAGTAATTATATCAGATCAACAGGAATTCATAATCCTTAAGCGGGAACACAAATAGGTGAAGTAGCGTAAGCGAGGTCAGGTTTCATTCCATCCCTAAGAGATTCTTTACTCCATTTAACTAATAGCCTCTTAAGTTCGTTTCTATCTTTGCAGGAAAAAATAGCTGCGTAAGATTCCATATCAAAAACATAACCCTCGTGAATAACAGGCATATCTTCATCATCAATTTCATCAACATTATCAGTTTCAATAATTTCTTTCTCTCTAGCCCTAGAAATGTGTTCATCAAGAAATTCACCAAGGGCACAGTAGTATCAAGCATAGAAGTAGTTTCATCATAAGTATCATGCATAGCGTAAGTGGCATCATCAATAACATGCGACATATCGTAACTAATAGCGTAAGCGAGGTTTAGATGTCGCAAGCTTACTCATAATGTAAGGTGAATCAAGTGCAGAGCTAGATTGCAGTTCCTTACCTCCCCTCGTAGTTGAGGGATAAATTTTTGTCTTAGCGTCTTTAAAATTCTTCATAGTGTCCAGCAGATATAAATCCCAAGTAACTCAAAGAATAGAGCTATGCTCCCCGGCAAGGGCGCCAGAAATTAGTCTTGATAACCCACAAGTGTAGGGGATCGCAACAGCTTTCGAGGGTAAAGTATTCAACCCAAATTTATTGATTCGACACAAGGGGAGCCAAAGAATATTCTCAAGTATTAGCAACTGAGTTGTCAATTCAGCCACACCTGGATAACTTAATATCTACAGCAAAGTATTTAGTAGCAAAGTAGTATGATAGTAGTGGTAACGGTAACAAAAGAGTAATGAAAGCAAAAGTAATATTTTTGGTGTTTTGTAGTGATTGTAACAATAGCAACGGGAAAGTAAATAAGCGTAAACTAGTATATGGAAAGCTCGTAGGCATTGGATCGGCGATGGATAATTATGTCGGATGCGGTTCATCATGTAACAGTCATAACATAGGGTGACACAGAACTAGCTCCAATTCATCAATGTAATGTAGGCATGTATTCCGAATATAGTCATACGTGCTTATGGAAAAGAACTTGCATGACATCTTTTATCCTACCCTCCCGTGGCAGTGGGGTCCTAATGGAAACTAAGGGATATTAAGGCCTCCTTTTAATAGAGAACCGGAACAAAGCATTAGCACATAGTGAATACATGAACTCCTCAAACTATGGTCATCACCGAGAAGTATCCCGATTATTGTCACTTGGGGTTGTCGGATCATAACACATAATAGGTGACTATAGACTTGCAAGATAGGATCAAGAACACACATATATTCATGAAAACATAATAGGTTCAGATCTGAAATCATGGCACTCGGTCCCTAGTGACAAGCATTAAGCATAGCAAAGTTATAGCAACATCAATCTCGTAACATAGTGGATACTAGGGATCAAACCCTAACAAAACTAACTCGATTACATGATAAATCTCATCCAACCCATCACCGCCCAGCAAGCCTATGATGGAATTACTCGAAACGGCGGTGAGCATCATGAAATTGGTGATGGAGGATGGTTGATGATGACGACGGCGACGAATCCCCCTCTCCGGAGCCCCGAACGGACTCCAGATCAGCCCTCCCGAGAGGTTTTAGAGCTTGGCGGCAGCTCCGTATCGTAAAACGCGATGATTTCTTCACCTTTGATTTTTTTCTCTCGGAAAGCAAATATATAGAGTTGGAGTTGGCGTCTGAGGGTCTCCAGGGGGCCCACGAGGTAGGGGGGCGCGCCCTGGAGGGGGGGCGCGCCCCCCACCCTCGTGGACAGGGTGTGGGCCCCCTGGTCTTCATCTTTGGCGATGATTTTTTGTTATTGTTTCTAAGATGTTCCGTGGAGTTTCAGGTCATTCCGAGAACTTTTGTTTTCTGCACATAAAACAACATCATGGCAATTCTGCTGAAAACAAATACCCAGATTAGTTCCATTCAAATCATACAAGTTAGAGTCCAAAACAGGGGCAAAAGTGTTTGGAAAAGTAGATACGACGGAGACGTATCTGTCCTCTACCCAAATATTGAGCTGGAAGGGAGCCAACAACAACCAATTTGAAAGGGGACAGCTAGTACAGCTTATCTTGACAAAAGCGGTCTTCGCATGCGAAAGGCTCTGGTGGTGACGCCGTCTTGGGCTCCATGGTGACCTCCGTCCTGCCGTCCTGCTGGTCTTGGTCTCGTTGCACTGATATGGAAACCTTTGCTTGATGCCTCGGTACTCCGCGCCTGCGCTTGCCTCCTTAGCACCAAAGAGGAGTCAAGGACGCTGCGCGCGCTGGCGCCCGCCTGATCTTGATCGTCATGGCTCATGTCACGAGAGCCTCGTGAGGTTTGCCCTGCCTTGATTTCTCCGCTCCTCGTGAGGCAGCCTAGTGAGGCCGCTCCCGAGGAGGTCTTGTGTCGTCTGCCTCTTGAGGGTCTTGAATGCCTTGTTGGTGAAGATGGGTCGTACAGGCCTGCTAGCACAGCCACTCCGTGGGCCGCAGGCAGGCAAGTCTTGGGACCCCTGTTCCCAGAACGCTAACAAAGGACATTATGAAGCTCTGGGAGGCGGGATACTTGGCCCAGGAAATCGCCCACCGGCTTCCGGCCAAGGGGCAGATTGCCCCCACCCCAGAGCCCTACCAGGTGGTATTCATCCCCCACTTCATCCGCGGGTTGGGATTTCCTCTCCACCCATTCGTCTGCGGACTCATGTTCTACTATGGGCTAGATTTCCATGATCTGGCCCCAAACTCCTTCCTCAACATCTCGGCATTCATTGTCGTGTGTGAGGCCTTCCTCCGCATCCCACCCTACTTCGGATTGTGGCTGAAGACCTTCAATGTGAAGCCGAAGGTGGTGGATCGCGAACACGCAGAGTGTGGAGGCGCTATGGTGAGCTAATTGCCCAACGTCACGTGGCCCAAAGGCACCTTTGTGGAGACTATCAAAGGGTGGCAACAGCAGTGGTTCTACGTCACAGAGCCCCGCGACACCACCTGGGCCATGGCTCCCGAATTCAAGTCCGGTGCCCCAGTATGGCTTACCTCCTGGCTAGAAAAGGGCCTGGACTGGGCGTCGTCGGACGAGGTGTTAGCGCTGCAGACGTGCATCAAGAGTATGGTGGACAAGAACATCAAGCTTGTCAATGTGATCCAGGTGATGCTTTTTCGCCAGATCCTTCCTTGCCAAAGCCGGACTTGCAATTTGTGGGAGTTCAATCCGGCCAAGCACCAAACCTTGCAACAGTTCTTTGGATCTACGCACGAAGGCATCTGGAAGGTGCTTTTTAAGGCCAATGAGACGTGGCCAAAGACGACCGAGGACCGTGGGTACAACCTGACCCATCCCGCCAGTCCGGTAAGTTTTTCGTATTTCAAGGTGTATCCTTCACCTGTACATTCAAGGAAGATGTCTAAGCTTCCCTATCTATCTTTTCAGGGCTGGACAAAGAAGGCGGAGCGGATCCAGTGTCCTGCTCCGCTGCCCAAAAACCCAGCTATCCCACTTCTGACGAAGATGCTGGTTCCGGCGCCCTACCAGGCGTCGGAGAAGAAGGACAAGAAGAAGGCCAAGGAGACCAGAAGTGGCCTCCGCCGTAAAGGTACTTCGGACGCATCATCCGAAGAAACCAAAACCCACTCCTCCCCCGCCAAGAACAACGAGGGGGAGGAGGAAAGCAATTCTCGCCTTGAGGGGGGGGAAGAAGAAAAGGACGGCCTCCACAAATCTAGAGTAGAGGCGTCCAAGAGATGGAGGGTCTCCCTCGTGGACAACTCCGCGTTGGACACTGATAGCGGCTCGGAGTGGCGCCCCATGGAGAAGCCCCTGGCCGAATCGTAAGTACTCAAAGGCACTTATACACACATATATCCAAATTCTTTACTTCATGGTTTTAATATGTCGAATCATGCGCTGCAGTCCGGCCCACGCCCACCCCCAGCGATCCTCATCTTCGAGAAATTCGCTGGATCCAAATGTGATGGACAGCGGGTCACTTCCGGCGGCCTCCTCTCCCAAGGCCACGGATGATGCTGAGGTGTTGTCTCGAAGGGCCTTCCCAGGCCAGGGAGAGGTACAGGAGGCCGTCAGGTGGCGCCAGAGGGTGATACCTCGGCAGCCGGACACATGGGGGAGCAAATCCCCTTGGAGACTGGCGATGGGGGCCATATCCAATTCGGCCCCCAGCCGAATACTATTCCGGAGGCCCATACGGCTCCGGAATTAGGCAAGAAGCCTCCTTAGAAATAAGGAGGTGCACGTATTCCGCCGGTGACCTATGTCCATCCAGAGGCACCGGATACTCTACTAGAAGCGCTGCAAAGTGCTTCCATTGTTGAGGAACACCGTATCCTCATGGGTACGGTGGTTGAAAGGGTTCAGTCTGCTAAGAGCGGACTGACCGAAGCGTGCACCAGCCTTCTAACAGGCTTTGTGGTATGCGACATAATTATGCAAAAAGAATGTCATAGTATAGACAGTAGCCCCCAAGACTCTGTCCGGTGCTCAAAAAGAAAAGCCGGACAAAGGATCAAATAATTTTCGCAGGAGACTAACCATACATGTCTATGTGAATAAGCAGGCGTCGATGCTGGCTGCGACCTCCCATTCTGCCGAAGTCGCCAAACTGAAGCAAAGTCTGGAGCGGGCCGAGGAAGAGCTTGGCCGTGTGAAAAAACAACTAGAGGACAAGCAAGGTATGCAATGGCCCATTCAGATCTAGAAAGATATGAATTGTTTGTGTTGATCATGTTATCATGATATTTCGTAGGAGCTGCGACCGAGGTGGAGTCCCTCAAGAACGCGCTAGCCGAGGCCTAGAGGAGAGCGGCGAAGGAACAAGCCGCCCGTGAAAAACACGAGGCAAGGGTCGGGGAGGTCCAGCAAGAGCTCCAGGACGCCGTAAAGAAATGCGAGTTCTTGGAGCGCAAGATTGCGGACCAAGAGACCGAACTTGCTAAGGCCCGCCAAAGCACACAAGAGGCCCGGGTTGAAGCCCAGGGCGCCCTCCAGGAAATCCAGGAGGCCATGAAAATCGCTGCGGGTAAGGCCTTTATTATGCAGAGCAAATTTGTGAAGAAAAGGTACCTCTTACTGACCCGGATTTGGAGTTCTCCAGGAGCGCTTATGATCTGTCAGCCTTGATGTTGCCGATCTTTGCGGAGTTCTTCCGAGCCGAAGAGGGGAGCTCAACGAAGAAGCTGTTCTGGTCGCGGTACCTTGCGCCAGAGCATCCGGTGCCCTTTAGTGATCACCTGAAGTAGTTGACCGAACTGCATAGGGTGCCCGAATTGGCCATGAAGGATTTGATAATCCATCTATGGCCTGCCAAAGCCATACCCGCAGCTACTTTGGGCTCGTGAAGCGGCTGGTCGATGCCTGCCCTCGGCTTGATGCCATCAAGCGGTCGGTCTGCATCGAAGGTGCGCGGATGGCCTTCACCCGTCAAGGTGCAAACGGTGAAGATGGACGCCGTCAAGCTCGCGACCGAGGGACCACCCGCGGGCAAGGAGCACCACACGCCCGAGCAGTATTTTGGTGATGTCCTGGAGGGATCCCGCATTGTAGAGGGCCAGTGTGCAAAAGACATTATCTTTGAATGAATACATTCATGTTATCCCGTCCTGTATTATGAAACAAAGCCGATATGTAATATAATGCTTGTAGTTTATTTAAAATTTTACCTCATGTGCAGTCATTTTATTAAATCTGAGAGTTGGCCAGTCGTCGGCTTCAGCCCCCATGTAGGTAGTACAGGGATGTTCGGGTTGGAACATAAACACTCTTGATCCACGAATTTGGTCCTTGAAGGAGGTGTTTAGCGCAACGAACCAGGCAATCGTACTATGTGGCTTTATCACCCTCACTTAGCCATAGGAGTTTGATAATAGAAATGCAGGCGCAGCTGTCGGTGTCAAAATCGGCGGATCTTGGGTAGGGGGTCCCGAACTGTGCGTCTAAGGTCGATGGTAACAGGAGACGGGGGACACAATGTTTACCCAGGTCCGGGCCCTCTCTATGGAGGTAATACCCTACTTCCTGCTTGATTGATCTTGATGAATATGAATATTACAAGAGTTGATCTACCTCGAGATCGTAATGGCTAAAACCCTAGAAGTCTAACATGTATGACTATGTCCCTTTTCGTACTAAGTCCTCCGGTTTATATAGAACCGGAGGGGACTAGGGTTGTACAAAGTCGGTTATAGAGAAAGGAATCTTCATATGCGGTCGCCAAGCTTGTCTTCCACGCCAAGGAGAGTCCTATTCGGACACGGGAGAAAGTCTTTGGTCTTGTATCTTCACAGCCCATTAGTCCGGCCTGTTGGGGATATAACTACTGAATATAAACCGCCCTGAAGGGGCCGGTTTACCCTCGTCCATAATTAGGGCCCACGAAGGCAAGAGGCCCGGAGCCCAGAGGCGGATTAGGGTCCATTAATGTAAACCGCCTTAGTCATGTAACTTGTCTTTGTAAGATAAGAGAAAGAAGAGACCGAGCCGACACTTGTATGAGCCGGCCTCGGGACTCTCAGAGACCGGCCGGGTGTCAACCCGTGTATATAAGGGGACGACCCGGCGGTGGTTTAGGGACAGACAATTCGAGGCTTAGGCGAAGCTATTGCTCCCTAGTCGCCGAAATCACATCAATCCCATCACAAACTAGACGTACGCTTTTACCTTCATCGAAGGGGCCGAACTAGTATAACTCTCGTGTCTTTGTGTCCGCTTTAACCCCTCTAAGTTAACCCGTACGATGGCCCCGCGACTAAGTCCTTTCACGAGGACATCTGCCGTGACAATTCCACGACAGTTGGCGCCCACCGTGGGGCTATCGCACGATGGTTTGATGATCTTAGAGGGCAAGTTCGAAGGACTCGAAGGCTATCTTTGTGGGCGGATGACTAAGAGTCATCGCGGCAAGCTCTACATCGATGATGCGCATCGGGGCCCCGAGGCCGCTCGATTGAGTACGGGTACCGGGTCCCCTTTGGTGGCATACACGTGTTCATCGGCAAGATCGGTGAGCCAGGGCCTGGGCTGGACATCTGCACCGACCTCGTCGAGACGGCTCAGCGGGCGAAGAAGAATCCTGCCCTGGCTAAACCGGCTGTCAAGCGTGCTTTCGTGGGAGTCGTCCACGGAGGAGACTGTGAGGACGGATCAGCATCTGGCGGTGAAACTGTTGTCTACTCTGATGACGAGTCGTCGACCGGAGAAACCGAGTCTCTGTACCAGCTGCAAGATGGCCAGATCGGGGGCTGTTCCGACAGTGAGAGTATTCCGGACCCCTTTGATCTGCCCAACCGGGTTGGAATCTTCATGGCCGGTACACAAGCGACGCTTCACTCTTCGACCGCGGCGCCCATGGTCGCCGGTTCAGCAGCGGTGATGGCAGCCGGGAAGGAGGCCCTGTCGCGCCGCCGCTCAGGTTTTATCAGAGCTATTCGACGCATTGGTTGTGCTCATGGCAGAGACTAATCCGGCAGATCAAGACCTGCACAACGTGGAGATTGCAAAGGTGAAGGAACAAATCACTAAGGCTAAACCGGATCTGGCAGCCGCGGACATGAGGATGGCGGCGGAACGGGCCGCTTTGGATCTGCGCAGCTTATAGGCTCATCTTTGGATCGTGAGCGCGTCACATGAAGTCATGAAAAGAAAGTACAGATCCCGCCTGCCTTCGGTTTTCAAGGGCAGAGACCTCTTCAATACCCCAGGGGCAGGAACCAGTAATCCGCCGCCGGTGGTGAACCGGCCGGAAGCACCTGGGACAAAGCGCTACCGATTCAGCCCGATGTGATAGATCTGCCTCGCCATCATACCGGCGCGCCCAGTTGTCTGAACACCTCCGGTCACTACTCCAACCCGATGGATAACCTTGTTGCGGCCGCGGCCCGGTTGGAGGCGATTCCAATCGAAGGCGATTCACCGCAGGCGGTAGAAACACGCCGGGCAAAAGAGCTCCTCAGGACGGCCCTGGCTCAACAGGAAGCGTATTCATACAGTCGGGATCGGATCCACTCCACCCCCCGCCCAAGCCGGAGTTATAGCCGGCACGCAGACGAACCGGCCGTATCAAGCAATGCGCAGCGCGGTCCGCCTCGCGGCAACAACCCGGCGGGTGGCTTCGAAAACGCTCAAGTGGTGGTGGACCGGGCCAGGGCACGTAGGGAGGCCGAGTTAGCAGCACAACATGAGGATCATCAGCTCGCGCCGGTTCGACCGACCATCTTCGAACCTGGGGTCACGTCTGGCTCTTTGGGGGTGCCTTGCCTCATCCCCGCTTTACGCAATGTACGTTTGCCCAAGGACTTCAAAGGGCCACGCAAGGTGCCCAATTATACCGCCGATTTGGCTCCAGAAGCGTGGATAGAAAGCTATGAGATGGCCATGGAGATGCTGGATGTGGATGAAGCTGCGTGTGCGAAGTATTTCACCATGATGTTAGAAGGTACGGCCCGTGCTTGGTTGAAGAACTTGCCGCCCAACTCAATCAGTTCATGGACCCGATTGCGGACCGGTTCATTCAAAATTTCAAAGACACCTGTAAACAGCCCATGTCTATGGTGGATTTGGCGGCTTGTGTCCAGGCAGAGGGAGAATCCACGACCCATTGGGTGCGCCGCGTTTCACAAGTTTTACATTCTTCAGACCGGATCAACCCTGATTCCGCGATCTTAACCCTAGAAGGCAACTGTCGGTTCAAACCGTTAAAATTGAAGCTGGGTCGCATGAAGCGTTTTTGCAATGACATGGGCACTCTCATGGGCGTTTTAGTAAAGTATGCTGATTCTGATAGTACCAAGGATCCCGAGTCTGAGGAGGATGACGAAATAGGGAAGGGAAATGTAGCAACTCCAGAGGCCAGCAAAGATCGGCGGTGTAATGGAGGAAACAAGCGTAAGGCAAACGGTAACATGGGCTTCGTAGCTAACACCAACGCATAGGACAAGGGTCAATGGCGCAAGGGTAAGCAATCAAACCGGGGCGGTGCGCCAAATCACAATCCGGATCGTTTGAATTATCTATTGAATCAACCCTGTCCGAAGCATGGGACGAAGGAGGCACCAGCAAACCACCTCTGAAAGGATTGTTACATTATGCAGGAGTTCGAAAGTTCTAATGCTTTCCAGTATGATCAAGGGCCCGGCGGCGGTTCAGGGTCCGCCCCGGGTTACGGTGGAGGAAATTCCGGCCCAGGGTTCGGTGGTAATCCGGCGGCGGTGACAATCGTAACAATCGTAACAATCGTAACCAAGGGGTTACAATCAACAACAGCAGCGGTCGGGTTATCATAGTAATCCGAAGCAGTTGCTCGTTGGACAGTACCATGTCTTTACCACCAGCTTGGACAAGCGAGACCGAAAACTTCAGAAGCGGGCAGTCAATGTTGTTGAACCGGCCGCACCGCATTACCTGCGCTGGTCAGAGCAGCCTATTGTATGGAGCAGAGAGGATCATCCTCCCCGGGTTCACAATCCGGGTCAGCTAGCCCTGGTGGTGGCACCTCAGGTGGGAGGATACAAGTTTACCAAGGTGCTTATGGATGGAGGGAGCAGCATCAACATCCTGTACTACGAGACCTTCCGACGTATGGGGTTAACGGATAAGCATCTCAGGCCATCCAGCACGGTGTTTCACGGTGTGGTGCCTGGCAAGTTAGCATACCCGGTCGGTAAGATAGCTCTGGAGGTGGCCTTTGGGGATGAACATGACTCCAGATCGGAAACATTGACGTTTGAAGTGGTGAAAATTCAAAGCCCTTACCACGCCCTGTTTGGGCGGCCGGCTTATGCTAAGTTTATGGCACGGCCTTGTTATTTCTATTTGCAGCTAAAAATGCCGGGTCACAAAGGGACGATAACGGTTCATGGGAGCCGCAGGATCGCTTTGGAGTGCGAGGAAGGTGATGCGGCTTACGCAGAGTCGGTTTGTGCCACTGAAGAGCTAAAGTATTATAAAGACAATGTTGATCCGGCGGATATGACCCGTTGAAGAAGCCAACTACAGAGCACGATCCGGATTTGAAGTTTAAATCGCGGCCGAGACTAAACTTGTTGATTTTGTGCCCGGCGATTCGTCCAAGCAGTTCACCATCGGTGCTAACTTGGATCCTAAATAGGAAAGCGCTCATCGAAGTTCATCCGTGAGAATCGGGACATTTTTGCATGGAAGCCTTGACATGCCGGTGTACCGAGGGAACTCGCTGAGAACACTCTTAATGTTGATCCCAAGTACAGACCGGTAAAGCAGTTTCTTCGCCGGTTTAACGAGGAAAGGCGCAAGGCCATTGGAGAGGAGGTTGCCTGGCTCTTAGCAGCAGGGTTTATCGTTGAAGTTTTCCATCCGGTGGCTTGCTAATCCGGTGTTGGTCCTTAAGAAGAATGGCACTTGGCGCATGTGTGTGGATTACACAGATCTTAACAAGGCTTGTCCAGCAGATCCTTCGCCTCCCCGCATTGATCAGATTATTGATGCTACGGCGGGTTGTGAGCGCTTGAGCTTTTGGATGCGATTCGGATATCATCAGATTAAGATGGCGGTTAAGGACCAGGAGAAGACGGCGTTTATCACTCCTTTTGGGGCCTTCTGCTATGTATCTATGCCTTTTTGCGTACAGAATTGCTTGCACGAACAGATCGGCCGTAACGTGCATGCTTATGTGGATGATATTGTGGTTAAGTCAAGGAAGAAGGAGACGTTGATTGAGGATCTAAAAGAAACTTTTGACAACTTGCGGGTGTACAAGATGATGCTTAACCCGGCCAAATGTGTCTTCGGTGTTCCGAGCAAGTTATTGGGTTTTCTTGTGTCCAACAGGGAATTGAAGCTAATCCGGAGAAAATTACGGCTATCACCTCCTTGGCTAAGCCAAAGTGCATCAATGATGTCCAACGTTTGGCGGGTCGGACCGCGCTTAAGCCGGTTTATCGGCCGCCTCGGAGAGAAGGCCATTCCTTTGTACCGAATCTTTGAAGAAGACGGATCAGTTTGTCTGGAGTTCAGCCGCCGATGAAGCATTGGAGGATTTATAGCGGTAGTTGGCCAACCCGCCTGTTCTCGCCGCTCCCATTGACAAAGAGCCGCTTCTGCTATATGTTGCTGCTAATGCCAGGGCAGTTAGCGTAGCTATTGTGGTAGAGCGGAAGGAGGCAGGGAAGGAATATTCGGTTCAACGGCCGGTTTATTACATCAGCGAGGTGCTCATTGAGTCTAAGCGAGATATCCGCATTGGCGTAAGCTGGTATATGGAGTTTTTATGGCAAGCCGGAAGTCAAGCAATATTTTCAAGGGCATCCCATCACGGTGGTCGATTCAGCTCCCTTGGGTGATATCATCTGTAACCGAGAAGCAATCGGGCGGATTGCTAAGTGGGCCATAGAACATGGGCCGCACGGTTTACGGATATGTACCTCGGACGGCGATAAATCCCAGAGCACTTGTGGATTTCATTAATGATTGGACGGAGTTGCAAGCGCTCAAGAAAAGCCGGATCATACTTATTAGACCATCCACTTTGACGGGTCCAGCAATTGGAGGGCTCGGGTCGGAGTTGTGTTGACTTCCCCACGAGGTGAAAAGTTTTGTTACGTCCTCCGTTTAATGTTCCCTTGTACTAACAATGCAGCTGAGTATGAAGCTTTGCTCCATGGTCTCCGGATGGCTAAGGAGATTGAGTCTAAGCCGGGTTAAGTGCTTTGGTGACTCGGACTTGGTGGCCCAGCAAGTATCAGGTACTTGGGATTCCAAAGATCCACTCATGGCTGCATATCGTCGGGAGGTGGATATTGTTGCAGGTCACTTTAAAGGATATCGGTGGACCATGTGGATCGTCGGAAGAACGGCGGCGGATGCTTTAAGCCGGCTGGGCTCTCAACGCATAAACCGTCCCGCCCAATGTCTTCCTTGATGTATCGCACAATCCGTCACCAAGCTTCCTGATGAAGTAGATTTGGCTATTCCTGATCCGGAGGCTTAGTTGGTGGCAGCCTTGCATGTCATTCCGGATTGGACGCCTCCTTATTTGGCATACATGACCCGGGCGAGTTACCGTAAGATGAGACGCTGGGCCCGACGGTAGTTCGCGGTCTAAGTCTATGACCATTGTTAATGGCGAGTTGCATCATTGCAGCGGTGTCGAGGCGTTTCAGCGTTATGTGTCCCCCGAGGAAGGCTGTGAGATATTGCGGAAATCCATCAAGGGACCGTGGTCACCACGCCGGTTCAAAATCCTTGGTGGCAAAAGCGTTTCGCCATGGTTTTTATTGGTTGACCGCCCATGCCGATGCGGAGGATCCGTCAGCGATGTGATGGTTGCCGAAGTTTTCTAGACGTGCTCACATACCGCCTGTGAATTGAGGATGATTCCAATCACTTGGCCGTTTGCGACTTGGGGGCTAGACATGGTGGGGCCTTTTAAAAGGTCCAAGGACAAGAAAACACACTTGCTGGTAGCAGTTGACAAATTTACAAAGTGGGTCGAGGCGAGCACATTAGCAAGTGTGATGCGCCACGGCGGTTCGATTCATAAAAAGGGTGATCTTCCGTTTGGATTTCCACACAAGTATCATCACGGATAATGGCACCAATTTGTCCAAGGGTGCCATGAAGGAGTTTTGTGAACGTGAGCACATCCGCTTGACAGTTTCTTCATGGCCCACCCGCAGTCCAATGGTCAAGGTAACGAGCTAATCAGGAGATCTTGAGAGGTATCAAACCCCGGCTTATGGTCCCTTTACAGAGGACGCCGGGCTGTTGGGTAGAAGAGCTACCATCTGTGATATGGAGTATAAATACTACCCCTAACAGATCCACTGGATACACACCGTTCTTTATGGTCTATGGAGCGGAGGCGGTCCTTCCCAGCGATATCCGTCATGACTCACCTGGCGTGGCAGCCTATGTTTTGGCAGATAACGAGGCCGCACGGCAGGACGCTTTGGATCGACTGGATGAAGAGCGAGATATGGCGGCCGCTCGTTCGGCGATTTACCAGCAGGATCTTCGTCGGTATCATAGTCGGTGGTCGTAACCGTAACCTTTCGTGAAGGAGACTTGGTGCTTCGCTCATTCAAGACCGCATGATATGCACAAGCTATCCCCACCTTGGGAAGGGCCTTTTGTGGTCAAGAAGAATCTGCACAACGGGTCATACTATCCGATTGATGTTCGAGAGCGAAAAAGACTCACGCACGCCGAAGAGGAGACCAACGAGCCATGGAACATAGCTCATCTTCGGCCTTATTATACCTGAGCCATCGGCTCTACTTATGTACATATTATGACAATGTATATATTATGAATAAAAGCAATAAACGGGAGCCTCGGCTAAAGCGGGGTATCCGTTCTGTAAAAATCCGGTTTGGGTACATGGAGATGTTGTCGCAAAGCAGCCTCCGGTTTATCCCTTGATCTTGCTTTTCAGAAGTTTTTTATGTCATCTGGGGGCTTGGTCGTGTCCGAACCAATGCAACACCTTTTGATGGGCGAGAGCCACCAGATCACTTGGGGACATGGTCACATCTGAACCAGTCACGCCTCTTGGTCGGCCTAAGGTCATAGAGTCACTTGGGGGCTTGGTCGAACCCGAACCATTGCCACGCCACTTCATCGGCATAATGCCACGGTTTCGGTTGGGGACCTGGCTGACTTGAACCATAGCTACACCTTATTGGGAGCTTGGTCGTGTCCGACCATGGTAACGCCATCTGATCGGCTCAGTAAAGCCTCTTTTGGCAAACATTTTTTATCATTGCCTATGCTCCTCTATTGCTCTTATAACGGTCATTTAAATCGGTTTAACCAGTCCATTGACGGAATTTGGTTTATTGTTTAATCCGGTGATAACTTTTCCGGTTTGTTTTTTTTCTGTTAAACATCCCATTATGGAGTAACAGGGGGCTTAACAGGACCCGGCATGGTTTACCTGGTAAAACGACATTCTAAATCTAGGAGTTGTTGTCTCCTTGGACGGTAATGGTTTATGCAACCTCCGCTTCAAGGGTTGGCTCAGCCAACTGCATGCCCGACGCTGGCAGGTATTTTTGTATCACAAAGTTTTGATCATATACATCAATATTTTCTTATATAAGTATATAAGCGTCACAAGCCGGCTGGCGACACAAGCCGCCGTGGCGGTTTAAGAATTTGTGATTGCAGGCAAAATACATTGAAGGTTTCAATTCTTCAATCCAAAGTATCAGCACCTCCGCGCGAAGGTTACAGACTAAAGGCATGTTCAAAAACAAAGTGCTGGCTATTCTATTACAAAGCCTTCCAAGGCCCGGTATTTCGCATGGCGTTATGACTAGCAGCTTCTGATGCATCACCCGGCTTGACGGATTAAGCTTCCTCGCCGGGTTGACGTGAGGAGGAGGGGGCGTCTGGCGTCGGTTCAACTTCTTCCTCTTCATCACCCAAAGGCCGGAAGTCATTGGTAGACCAGTCAATCCGGTTTAAATCCTGAAAGATAGCCTCTTCACTTATAAGCTCAGCCGGATCAACGTCAGGGGCATAAGTGTGCTTACGGATTGGAGGAACAAGGCTCTGCACTTCTGGAATGACAAACTCCACCCGCTTGTTGTTCGCATCGTAGAAAGAGCGGTGAACCGCCAGTTGGCTTAACCTGCTGCCGATTGACTCGCCAGCGCATCTCCTTGGTTATTCGCTTGTATGCCATTATCAAAGGCTTCGCCGTTCTCTTGAGCGCTGGGAAACCCTTGGCTATGTCACCGGATCAAGGTCCGCTATCCACGCCTTTGGCGCGAGTTAGAGCCAAGAAAGTGCCAGCCGGGCCGCTGGATCGTTCAACTCTTCAAGCTGTGCGGAATCATGGATAGCCGGTCCAGTGTATCTTTGATCAAGGACGGAGCTGTGTTGTCGTGCGATGTGGCACATATGACTCATTGGCGCCGGTATACAACCGCTCGATCAGCGTAAGCGGCCTTGAGCTTCTTCCGCACATCGAGCCCAGATGAGCAATACGCTCTGCACCGGTTTCAGACATCTCAGGTTAAACCGGCGGAAATATCAAAACAGTGGTAATTAGTGCAAAATCTCTTACGAAAGATGGCAGAGGTCATGGCGTTAATCTGGCGCTTTAGTCTGGTAAGCTCTTCTGTCACCGGTTTAAGAGCCGTTTCAGCATCTTCCGCCCGTTTTTTCAAACCGGCCTTCTCGATGTCCCAGTTGACCTGCTCGGATTTATACCACTCCTTGAGCTGTTCCATAGTGGACAAGGCGGTTTTCAATTCATCCTTGGCCTTGGTGGTTTCTGCTTGTTGAGTCTCCAGATTGGCACGAAGGTCCTTGAGTTGTACGGTTTGCTGGTATATCTCACTCTGATAACAAATGGAGCACGTTAGTTGTTTCATTATAAAGTCCCAAGCTCAATACAAATATTCAACTTGGCACTTGGGGGCTAATGGCTAGTTGATCTCAGTTTGCTATGGGGATACAAAAGTTAAGTGCCGGTTTAACTATGCTGAGTTGAACCGACCCTTGAGGGCTACGGCACTGAAGTTTAAGACATATGGGTTCTATACAAAGTTAAGTGCCGGTTTAATTATGCTAAGTTGAACCGACCCTTGGGGGCTACTACACAGCAAAAGTACAAGAGAGGCATGACTCCTTACCTCATAGCGTTCCTTCATACGATTTACAGCATCGGCTTCAAGTCACGACTTGTGTAGAGTCGGTTCGAGCCGGAGTGAAGTTCTTGGGCAGAGAGGTTGTCATAAGCCGACAGATCAGTTTTCCCCTTCTCTTTATTCATGGTAGTAGACTCTTCCTTGGTGTTGTGTTTTACTAAAGCGACCGGTTGGCTAGGGGTGGTGTAGCCGCGTCTGCCACTATAACGTCATCATTTTTTGCCGGGCTGGCCAGATTGGCGGTCTTCTTTGGGCTTGGTGTTTTCATACTCCGGCTCAGCGGTTCAACAATTACGACCCGCTCGGTGGCCGGACTCGGTGGAGCAGGATGTGAGGTTTCCACTTGGGCATCCGGCTCGGTTTAAAGCGGATCGGCGTTGTCGTCTTGGTTCAACCCGCAGAGCTATTTTTATCGACTTCAGGATTTTCGCCATGCTTTGCTCGATCTTCTCCGGATCAACATCCGCAGTAGGATCAAGGGTTTTCGCTTTTTACTCAAGCGAGCCTTGGTGCTGCAATGTTCGTAATTAGAGTAAGATAAACCGACCAACGCAAATATAAACCGAATTGGCTTGGCGGTATGGTGCTTACCCGCAGCAACTTTAAGTGGAGGCGCTTGAGTGGTTGATGAACCGCCGGATGAGTTGGACGAGGCCTGATAATTCGGGTCAGACGGATTGAGAGGACATCGGAAGAAACCTTTCAAAGGATAACGCTTTTCATGAGAACAAATCACCTCTGGACGACGCTTCCGGGTTGGCGTATCTGGTAAACCGGACGATGTAATTTGTTGACCACTGTGCCGGGTCGTCCGGCGCTCTTCAACTTCTTTGTGTCTTCAAGGAAAGGTTTGGATTCAAATGAGCACAGGAATGAGATTTTTCACTTTCCGGACCGTGTGGCGAATTCTTTTAACCGCACGAGATCGTATTCGAAGAAAGAAAGATTACCTCAACAGGTCGGCATGACCGGCTTCAAAGATCGCCCCGGGAGTTAAAATTGCCCGAAAAGGAAGAATAAAAGGGACAAGATAAATCAAGCTTTACCTCGGCTTACGAATCTTCGTCTTCCGCGGATCAAGACTTCGGCGGTTTTCCTCTTGCCAGCCTTCTTTGTGGTCTTGGACTTTACACGCGGAGCCCGGGCCGGTTTGGTCCACTTCCAGAAGGAGCTATTAGCCTGAGAGGTAACAAGGATTAATATATATCAACAAGGCATTAATGTCAGAAAAGCGGTGAGCAGAGCCTTACCATGAAGCGGTTTGTTGGCAACACGTAATGGGGCCAACCCGGTTTGGTCAGCAGACGAGATAGGTTCATCAAGCATCCTCTTCACCGCCTCTGTGACTTCAAGCTCGATTATTGGTAGCTCGTGACGTCTTTGAGGGTCTTGACGCCGCCAAGATATTCGCGTGCCTCAATCCTGGGCGGCGGCTTAATGGCAAGATGCCCCAAGAAACCCAACATCGCACAAGGTCTACACCAGTTAAGCCATTGGCCATTAGAGCCCGGAGTTTGATAATTTGAGGCGCAAAATTCTTCCGTTCTACGGCGGTCAAGCGTGAAGGCAACGGGTGATGGTTGCTAAGCCGGTGAGGACGGTAACCCGGCAAAGGATTCTCGTTGTTAGGAGCAGTATTTCGGCAGTAGGGGGTGTCGCGGGCTTGACGGTCGTACGAGCTCCTACGGTAAAACTGCCAAGTTGGAGGGTCTGCTCATAAGCCAGGCTCCTTCCAGAAGTGATATTGTCGTTGATGACTAGGCGAGCCATAGATCGCTTTTGTAGACAACACGGCAGAGCTCTCAATGAAAGCACCAATGTTCGTGTCAAAACCGGCAGATCTCGGGTAGGGGGTGGGCAAGCTGTGCATCTAGGGATCAATGGTAACAGGGGACCAAGGGACACAATGTTTACCCAGGTTCGGGCCCTCTTAAAGGAGGTAAAACCCTACTCCTGCTTGATTATATTCAAAGAATATAGAGATTACAAGAGTTGATCTACCTCAAGATCGTGGTGGCTAAACCCTAGATGTCTAGCCTATAAATATTCTGATGACGGTAATGAGGATAGCCTCTACTAACTAACCCCTCCAGTTTATATACATCGGAGGGGCCTAGGGTTTGTACAAGGTCGGTTTATCAGGGAAGGAAACAATACACCCAGACTCTAATCTTGCTATTCACGTATGGAGAAGTCCCACCCGGACATGTTGGACGGTCTTCAGCTTGATCTTGTACGGCCCATCCAACCCGGCCCATACTCCTGGGCCGGACACCTGAGGACCCATGAATCCAAGACTCCCTCAATACCAAATGTGCATATCAATCTAAACACATTCATCTTTCTAAAGATAAACATCCACACGTGTATGCATATGCATTCATTTTAAATATAGCAATACCACAATATTTAGCCAACAACATTCATTCATGATCAACAACTTCAATCATTCATCATCAACATTCATTCATCATTCAACTACATTGAAATATGCATATGAATCATTTACCAACATTGGAATATCAATCATATTCAAATGTTTTAAATAAAGTATAACCATCATATTTATCCAACATCCATCATATTGAAACAACATCAATCATTTTTTATCAAACATCAATGATTTATTCTAAAAAAGCTATAATATGAACTAGGGTTCATCTTCAAACTAAATAGAATCAACAAAACTCGTTACTACAATATGAACTAGGGTTCATGTTCAACACATCCATCATATTGAATCATTCTAAATTTACCTAGAATTAACAAAAATTAAAACTATTTGGAGTGATCGAATGAGCTTACTTCTCACTTCGTCGAGCCATCTCGATCCGCAAAAACGATGGAGAAACGGAGGAGATCGGGGGGAGGGGGAGGGGACGAGATAGGCGCCTCCTCCTCTGTTCTTCGGGGCGGTAGGAAGGAAGATGGGGGCTGGGTTGGTGGGTGGGCCCCGCGGCCTATAACTGTTCAAAACCTACCGCCGAGGTTGATGGCGGTAGGGTATAACAGCCTACCGCCAGAGACCTTGGCGGTAGGGTCGACGGCAGAGGCGAAAGTCCGTTTACTAGCTGACGTGGATAAGTGGTCTACCGCTGGGGCCTGGTAAGTAGTTATATCCTACCCCCATTGACCCCCACAGTAAGAAAAGGGATCAGACCAAAAAAATCGAACTAGGGTCAAATCCGGCTTAACTTTACACACAGGGTCAAAACACAAAATTTGGCCGCACATCGCCGGTGGCGGGCGAGGCTGATTCTGTTGCATGTGGGGCTGCGGGTCACGTTTCCGGATACTTCTCGGGTGTCCTTTCCGGCCGCTGTTGGGGTTTTCCACCTTTCGGTGCGTCGGGCCGTTGGGTTGTGTCACTCTGTCGGGGTCTCTCGGTGGCCCCCGTCTGCAGCCACACTGCGCAAGACAATGTATATCCACGGAGCAAAAGCATGTGTATCGAATTCGAGCTAAAGTGGTGCGGGAAAAACCACGGGATTGGGGTAGCACCGTCGCCACCGAAAAAGAGACGAGGAAAACACGCCCTGCCCCCAAAGAAACACGCCGCAGGCGTGGACCGGACCGCGGGTCTGTGCGACGCCCGGCACCCACAGATCCCACAAAATTGTCCTCCGTAGCACACCGAACCTCACCTCGCTCTACTTACCCAGGGAGGCCGCCATGGGCTCCTACCACTACAGCTCCGCCTCGCAGTTCTTCTTCGCCGCCGGCGACCCCGGCCCCGGCCCCGCCGCGCGCAAGCCCGCCAGAACCGTGCAGATCCCCGTCACCACGCCTCAGGACGCGGCGGCCGCCAGGATCCAGGCGGCGTTCCGGAGCCGCCGGGTCCGGAGGCACGTCGCGGCCGTGCGCTCTGCCGACGCCGAGGCGACGCGGCTCGAGCGGCTGCTCCGGCGGCAGGAGACCGTGGACGCCGTCCGCGGCGACGACCGCGAGCGCGCGCGCTTCTCGGAGGCGCTCATGGCCGTGCTGCTCCGCCTCGACGCCATCCCGGGCCACGACCCGGCCGTGCGGGAGGCCCGGCGCGCCGTCAGCCGCCGCGTCGTCGGCCTCCAGGAGGTGTTCGACTCCGTGCTCGCGGCGCCCGAGGCCGACACCTACGGCGTCCCGGCGAGCCTGGCCCAGGTTCTCGAGGGGATCTGGGGCGTCGGAGAGGCGCCGGCTGCGCCGCCGCCGCCGCCGGTGGCCGCGGAGGAGGAGGCGAGGAGGAGTGGCTGGGGCAGGTTTTTCGGGGTACTTTAGCGCGCGCGCTCCCGCGACTGTGAGATCGTAGTATACCGCGTATAAATACGTGTATCTCGTGGATGCTACGATCGTAGTATACCAGGTGGTACAGTGATGATATATGAACCTGGAACGAATACCTACAGTGATATAGATATATTTAGGCCCACCCAGTTCTTTTGTCAGAATCTAGAATCTGACCCTACCCAGTTTCTCCCAGAATCTGTGAGACTCGTTTGTTTTACAATTCTATTGGGAGAATCTGAGAATCTGGCAAAAGAATTGGCCCATGCTCTACTTTACTGGTGCCTGTGCCTGGTTGCATTTGAACTGGGAATTTTGTTTGACATTGTACCATTCTATTGCACTGTTCATTGTACCATTCTATTGCACTGTTCTTGTAGTTTTATGTTCTCTCTATTCTATTTTATCCAAAATTCGATATGGATCATAGGTCATAAGCTCTCATTTTCTGGATCCGGTTGGTTTGATGCTGCCCTGCCAAAATGTTGGCAAGCAAACAAGATTAATGCGTGCAAAGGAATCAAAGGATGAATGTAGCTGAATGGAGGTAGACTCATTGGTTTGGCCTTGTGTTCTGTAAGAATGTAAAATGGGAAATTGGTTCGGTTCAGAAAATCAGGAAGGCTTCGCAATGCAAAATCGTATGTCGCCGATTTATGTAGCTGAGACAAATTCTGGCTTTGCGTTGGCAGTTCACCGAAAACTTACATTTACCGAGTTGGTCAATTCATATGGAACATGGTCATATTTATTATGACTCCGTACCCCTCAGCTGTAGCCTCCTCTGACCAAAGCACTAGGGTTTCCTTGCCTTTCGCCAGCACTACCGCTGTCCGCCTCGTCTCCTATGGTTCTTAGAGGCGCGGTGGATCCCGGCCCTTGCCGGCGGGAGGCCCCCATTTGTAGGTGTTCTTTTTAAAGTTTTGTTAGGTTTGTCCCATGCTTAGTGTCGAGGGATGAACCTAGGGAAGGCAACGGAACCCGGATCCCTTTCAAAAACATCAGGCAGGCAACGCCCCTCAATTCGGCTTGTTCCTGGCCAGCTTCCCAGCGCAACTCGGCCAAACCGGCCGGCGCATGCCGGCCGGTCCCCGCAAGTCAAACCTTCATCGACAAACCAACATGGCTACAATGTGTTTCCCTTCGCCCGGCCGAAGCGGCGATTAATATAACCAAGCCCCCGCTGGCGGGCGGCGTCTCGGAGGCGCAACCTTATAGCAAGACGGCGTTGCCGTCCCATGACGATCGACCCGGCGTGCCTACAGTACCCAACAGCCGGTCGTACCCGCGCCCGGCGGACCCGGTACGGCCCGCACTCGACGGACCCGGCGTGACCCGGACCCGGCCAACCCGACGGCCCGCTGCCGGCTCCAAGACACTGACAATCCGGCACCACGCCCATGTAGCTTTACCATTGTAACTTTTGAGGAACGCAGTAATTTCAAAAAAAATCCTACGCACACGCAAGATACATCTAGGTGATGCATAGCAACGAGAGGGGAGAGTGTTATCTACGTACCCTCGTAGACCGAAAGTGGAAGCGTTATGACAACGCGGTTGATGTAGTCGTACGTCTTCACGATCCGACCGATCCTAGCGCCAAAGGTACGGCACCTCCGCGATCTGCACACGTTCAGCTCGGTGACGTCCCACGAACTCTAGATCCAGCTGAGGTCGAGGGAGAGTTTCGTCAGCACGACGGCGTGGTGACGGTGATGATGAAGTTAACGGCGCAGGGCTTCTCCTAAGCACTGCAACGATATGACCGAGGTGGAAATCTGTAGAGGGGGCACCGCACACAGCTAAGACAACTGTCAAAATTGTGTGTTCTGGGGTGTCCCCCTGCCCCCGTATATAAAGGAGCAAGGGGGAGGCCGGCCGGCCCTCATGGGGCGCGCCCCAAGTAGGATTCGTACTAGGAATCCTATTCCTAGTAGGTTTCCAACAAGGGAAGATAGGGGGAAGGAAGGAGAGGGAGAGAGGGAGAAGGAAAGGGGGCGCCCCCTTCCCTAGTCCAATTCAGACCCAAGGGGGAGGGGGGGCGCGGCCTGCCCTAGCCGCCCCTCTCTCTCCACTAAGGCCCATGTGGCCCATTAGTTCCCCCGGGGGGTTTCGGTAACCCTCCGGCACTCCGGTTTTATCCGAAACTTCTCCGGAAGATTTTCGGTGTCCGAATATAGTCGTCCAATATATCAATCTTTATGTCTCGACCATTTAGAGACTCCTCGTCATGTCCGTGATCACATCCGGGACTCTGAACAACCTTAGGTACATCAAAACACATAAACTCATAATACCGATCATCACCGAATGTTAAGCGTGCGGACCCTACGGGTTCGAGAGCTATGTAGACATGACCGAGACACATCTCCGGTCAATAACCAATAGCGGAACCTGGATGCTCATATTGGCTCCTACATATTCTACGAAGATCTTTATCGGTCAAACCGCATAACAACATACGTTGTTCCCTTTGTCATCGGTATGTTACTTGCCCGAGATTCTATCGTCGGTGTCATACCTAGTTCAATCTCGTTACCAGCAAGTCTCTTTACTTGTTCCGTAATGCATCATCCTGAAACTAACTCATTAGTCACATTGCTTGCAAGGCTTATAGTGATGTGCATTATCGAGAGGGCCCAGAGATACCTCTCCGATACATGGAGTGACAAATCCTAACCTCGATCTATGCGAACCCAACAAACACCTTCGGAGACACCTGCAGAGCATCTTTATAATCACCCAGTTACGTTGTGATGTTTGATAGCACACAAGGTGTTCCTCCGGTATTCGGGAGTTGCATAATCTCGTAGTCAGAGGAACATGTATAAGTCATGAAGAAAGCAATAGCAATAAAACTCAACGATCATAATGCTAAGCTAACGGACGGGTCTTGTCCATCACATCATTCTCTAATGATGTGATCACGTTCATCAAATGACAACACATGTGAAAGATCGTGGAAGTCGCCTAGAGGGGGGTGAATAGGCGCTTTAAAATAATTACAGTTTAGGCTTGAACAAATGTGGAATAAACCTAGCGGTTAATTTGACAAGCACAAAACCTACAACAACTAGGCTCACCTATGTGCACCAACAACTTATGCTAAGCAAGATAAACAACTAAGTGATAGCAAGATATATGAGAAGAAACAATATGGCTATCACAAAGTAAAGTGCATAAGTAAAGGTCTCGGGTAAGAGATAACCGAGGCATGCGGAGACGACGATGTATCCCGAAGTTCACACCATTGCGGATGCTAATCTCCGTTTGGAGCGGTGTGGAGGCACAATGCTCCCCAAGAAGCCACTAGGGCCACCGTAATCTCCTCACGCCCTCGCACAATGCAAGATGTCATGATTCCACTAAGGGACCCTTGAGGGCGGTCACCGAACCCGTACAAATGGCGACCCTTGGGGGCGGTCACCGAACCCGTACACTTTGGCAACCCTTGGGGGCGGTCACCGGTACCCGTCAAATTGCTCGGGGTGATCTCCACAACCTAATTGGAGACCCCGATGCTTTCTCGGAGCTTTGCACCACAATGATTGAGCTCCGGACGCCACCAACCGTCTAGGGCGCCCAAGCACCTAAGAGGAACAAGCTCAAGGGCACCAAGCACCCAAGAGTAATAAGCTTCTCAACTTGTAACTTCCACGTATCACCGTGGAGAACTCAAACCGATGCACCAAATGCAATGGAAAGGGCACACGGAGTGCCCAAGTCCTTCTCCCCCAAATCCCACCAAAGCAACTAATGCTAGCGAGGAAAATGAGAGGAAGAACAAGAAGGAGAACTCCAAGATCTAGATCCAAGGGGTTCCCCTCACATAGAGGAGAAAGTGATTGGTGGAAATGTGGATCTAGATCTCCTCTCTCCTTTCCCCCCAAAACTAGCAAGAATCCATGGAGGGATTGAGAGTTAGCAAGCTCGAAGAAGGTCAACAATGGGGGAAGAACCCGAGCTCAAGAGATAAGGTTCATTGGGGAAGAAGACCCCCTTTTATAGGAGGGAAAAAATCCAATCGTTATGTGCTCAGCCCGCACACGAGTGGTATTACCGCTCGGGCGGAAGAAGCATGGAAATGGAGCAACAAAACATGAACCTTGGGCGCGGTAGTACCGCTTATAAGCGGTACTACCGCTCACCCCAGCGGTACTACCGCTGGAGGAGCAGAACACGGGACCAAATGAGGCAGGGCAGAGCAGAGTACGGCGGCAGTAATGTAGTAGCGGTACTACCGCCCGACCGGAGCGGTACTACCGCTTATAGGCGGTACTACCGCTTATAGGCAGAACTGTCGTGCAACTACTGCTAAACCCGACACGAAAAGTGCAAGACCAAAATCGAGGCGGTAGTAGAGAGCAGTACTAGAGCGGTACTACCGCATGACGAGCGGTACTACCACTACCGACCATGGTACTACCGCAGGGAGAAAACCCAAAACTGCCATAACTTCTTCATGAGAGCTCCGAATTGAGCAAACTCAAGCTTGTTGGAAAGAGGAAGACGAGAAGCATCAAAACAGCATAACCTCCAACCGAGAAGAACTGGCATAACCTCCAACATCGAAAACATCATAGAATATGCACGTGAACTCCGTTTTCGATGAACTCGAGCTTGTCAACAAGATGACCAAAAGCTCCAAAACTCACAAAGAGAAGCAAACAAGAACCAAGAGAGATGATGCAAGGATGCAATGGTTTGAACTCTCTACGATTGATACGATCAAGCTACTCATCGAGAGCCCCCCTTGATAGTACGACAATCGATCCTATAACCCGGTCTCCCAACAACCACCATGAGACCGGTAAAATAGAAAACCTATCAAGGGCAAACCTTTGCCTTGCACATGGTCCACTTGAGCTAGATGATGACGATCTTGACTCCCTCAAGTTGGACCACCTTTCTTGATTGCGTTGGCTTGATGAAGACTAGTTGATTGCTCCCCCATACTCCACTATGGGTGAGCCACTCTTCCGCACATCTTCACAAATCCATTGTCACCACAATGGACGGAAAGCTTCAAGCATTTGAACTCTTCATGATGCTCCACTTGAACTTGCACACCGCAAACTTGATGACGACCACCACTTGATGTCATCCTCCATGGGTTGTACAATATATTCTCTTGACGCTAGCCCATGGAAACATACCTAACCCCACATAGAACTCTCACGTAGACCATGGGTTAGTACACAAAGCATAAAGGACAATGCTTACCTTACCATGCGATCACGTGATCCCTCTTGGTACATCTTCTACGCTTTGTGTGTTGATCAACTTGATTCACTCTTTGACTTAGTCTTGATCAACCTTGAATCTTTCCAACTCTCTTCATTTGGATGATGTCTTGAAGGTAAACATGAATGATCACACACACTTCTTCTTCAAGACATGCTTGCAATAAGCTCAACACTCACAAGACCAATCTTTGGATAATTCCTTAATAGCACCTTGGTCATCACAAACTCTCCTTGAAACCAACAAATGGACTCCAAGAAAAGCCTATGGACAAACCCTTCAAATATAACTCAAGGCAACCATTAGTCCATAGAGATTGTCATCAATTACCAAAACCAAACATGGGGGCACCGCATGTTCTTTCAACATGTCTATGGTTAGGAAACATAACCATCTTTGATTAACGAGCTAGTCAAGTAGAGGCATACTAGGGACACTCTGTTTTGTCTATGTATTCACACATGCACTAAGTTTCCGGTTAATACAATTCTAGCATGAATAATAAACATTTATCATGATATAAGGAAATATAAATAACAACTTTATTATTGCCTCTAGGGCATATTTCCTTCAGTAACACCGTGGGGCTAGCCTATAAGACTCCCCGGTGCTCCTCCATGCAGAGGGTCGACTCCTTTAGCCACTCATACACACATCCATCCACACAGAGAAGGAGCAGCCTATGCACTGGTCGGCCTTCCTTCCTCCCCAAAACAGCTCTAGGATCAAGCTTGTACCATCTTCTTATAAACCACACTCGGCAGGACTAGGGGTATTATCTCTCCGGAGAGCCCCGATCCTGGTACGTCATGTGTCTCGCACTCGCTCGTACCAACCTCGCCTCTGAAGCCCACCGGTTGCCTCTTGCCTATCCCTCTCTTTAGCCACCCCGTGGCATCTGTTGTGCGCCCACCACGACACTCAGGAAGACGAGGCGATGGCGACTTCCTGAAGATGAAATAAGGTCTTCCCCGCCTAGCCCCCATCCAGGCGGGGCTTCTAGCATCGACAGAGGCGAGCAGAGGTGTGTCTCCGGTGGATCTGGTCGGCGTCTGTCTTCGGTAAATCCGCTTGGACCCCATCTTCGTTTGTCTACTTACGTGTGTCTGCATGCTAGATCCTTTCGATCTATGCTTCTCTTCCTCGACGGCGATTTCTATTCTGGTGTGCTGGTCCTATTGGGCCTTAGCACGACAACTTTCATAGTAGCTACTACAATAATGGTTGCCCGGCTCCGATGAGGGGTGGGCGATGATGAGGACGCGTCTTTGGCTTGCTCTAGTGCTTGTAGTCATCGCTAGGTGGTATACGGACCTAGATGTAATTTTTATCTTTCATGTTCTTTCTATTACCTTGACAGTTGATGAATAGATCGGAAGTTTTCTCGTAAAAAACTGATCATATTTGTTATCCTCGTTGGATCCATTGTTAACTTCATCTTCATTGCGGTCACATACATTGTATTATTCTGCTACAACAAAATAAACTGCTCATATAAGAAATTAGAGGAATCGCACATAGTCCATAGCAGAGTCAGCATTATGCAGTTTTGTATAGGATTCAACAAATTGGATCGTGACCCTACATGGATTCTACCTGATCTTGGATCACACGATTTCGTAGGATCTGTCATACCGTAGGACTCTCTCTCGAAACATGCTTTATATATACACAATAAAATAAGTTTCTTGTTGTGTAATTTTATAGCTATGTGTGCTTTTCGATCTATAAGTCTTTCTCGGACAATATAAAATAATAGTTTTTCAGAGGGAGTGGTGCATAGTAGTGGGTTCAATCTTGTGGTGATCTTGTCCAAGGACAGAAAGGATGAAGACATGTATTGTGTTCTTGCTACTAAGGATAAAATGATGGGGTCAATCTTATTGCTAGATTTTATTATGTCTATATTTTGTCATCTTACTTATTGCGTTACTTTGTTTCTTGTAAACTTAATAGTTTGAGTTGCATGCTAGATAGAGGTCTTGGGTGGAGTAATAGTAGTAGATGCGGTTGGGTTAACGGTTTACTTATCACGGACGTAATGCTTATGTAAGATTATGCCATGAATGATCACAGTTATAATTTGCGTTATTCTGTCAATTACCCAATAGTAATCTATCTACCATGCCACTATATACTTTCGAGAGAGATGCCACTAGTGAACCTATGGCCCCCATGTATATATTCCATCAACACGAAAACTCTTACAACAATTGCTTTTTTACTTTCTTTTATTTTCTTGCCGCATTGCCCTATCACTATTTTGTTTTGATCTTGTAGCTAGCAAGAATAAGGGGATTGACAATCTCCTAGCCTTTGTAGGTGCAAACAAATTATTTGTCTGTGTGCAGGCACTGCTAATACGTATCCAATGTATCTATAATTTTTAATTGTTCCATGCTATTATAGTATCAATCTTGGATGTTTTATATGCAATATTATATCATTTTTGGGACTAACCTATTAACTTAGTGCCAAGTGTCAGTTGCTATTTTTTGCCTGTTTTTGGTTTCCGGGGAAATCAGTACCGAAAGAAGTCCAAAAGCCACGAAACTTTTTGACGATTTTTTTTCTGGACATAAGAGACCCTAGAAGCTTTGGGAGGAGGCCAGAGGGCGAAGGAGTAGGCCACAAGGCACATGGCCGCGCCCAGGGGGATAGGCGCACCCATGTACCTTGTGGGCCCCTCGTTCCTCCATTTAACCTAATTCCAACTCTATAAATTCTCTAAAATCGAGAAACCAACAGGGAGCAACTGATGGTTGCTGCAACTACGTCGGTTTTTCCCTCAAGAGGAAGGGATGATGTAGCACAACGACAGAAGGTATTTCCCTCAGTTATGAAACCAAGGTATCGAACCAGTAGGAGAACCAAGCAACACAACGTAAATAGCACCTGCACACAAATAACAACACCTCGCAACCCGACGTTATAAGGGGTTGTCAATCCCTTTTCGGGAACGACGTCTCAAGATAGGCAACCGGACGTGAGGCAAATTGTAGTAGATTGATAGATCGAACGCCAAATAAAATAAATAAAGATAAAACGCAGCAAAGTAGTTTTGTATTTTTAGCTTAATAGATCTGAATAAATATGCAAAGGAAAATTAGATCGCAAGGCAAATATATGAGAAATAAGACTCGGGGGCCGTAGGTTTCACTAGCGGCTTCTCTCGAGAAAAATAGCAAACGGTCGGTAAACAAATTACTGTTGGGAAATTGATAGAACTTCAAATAATGATACAATATCCAGGCAATGATCAATACATAGGAATCACGTCCAAGATTAGTAGACCGACTCCTGCCTGCATCTACTACTATTACTCCACACATCGACCGCTATCCAAAGATGCATCTAGTGTATTAAGTTCATGGAAAAACGGAATAATGCAATAAGAACGATGACATGATGTAGACAAGATCCATTTATCTATATGGCGGTAGATATAGATCTCATCTTTTTATCCTTAGTAGCAACGATACATACGTGTCGGTTCCCTTTCTGTCACTGGGATCAAGCACCGTAAGATCGAACCCACTACTAGGCACCTCTTCCCATTGCAAGATAAATAGATCAAGTTGGCCAAACAAAACCCAAATATCGGAGAAGAAATACGAGGCTATAAGAGATCATGCATATAAGAGATCAAAGAAACTCAAATAACTTTCATGGATATAAAAAGATATAACTGATCATAAACTCAAAGTTCATCAGATCCCAGCAAACACACCGCAAAAGACTTACATCATATGGATCTCCAAGATATCATTGTATTGAGAAACAAAAGAGAGAGAGGAAGCCATCTAGCTACTAACTACGGACCCAAAGGTGTACAAAGAACTACTCACGCATCATCGGAGAGGCACCAATGGAAGTGGTGAACCCCTCCGTGACGGTGTCTAGATTGGATCTAGTGGTTCTGGACTCTGCGGCGGGTGGATGAATATTTCGTCGACACTCCTAGGGTTCTGGTATTTTTGGCGTATTTATAGAGCAAAGAGGCAGTCCGGGGGGCACCCGAGGTGGGCACAACCCACCGAGCGCGCTGGGCCTCTGGCCGGCGCCTGGTGGGTTGTGCCCCCCTCGGGGCACCCCCAGGTGCAACCAAGGCCCATTTCCTTCCTTCTGGCCCATAAAAAATCATCATGGAGTTTCGTGGCATTTGGACTTCATCTGATATTGATTTCCTGCGATGTAAAAAACGTGGAAAAAACAGCAACTGGCACTTGGCACTATGTTAATAGGTTAGTCCCAAAAAATGATATAAAATGATTATAAAAAATCCAAGATTGATAATAAAACAGCATGGAACAATCAAAAATTATAGATACGTTAGAAACGTATCAGCATCCCCAAGCTTAACTCCTACTCGTCCTTGAGTAGGTAAGTGATAAAAACAGAATATTTGATGTGGAGTCTTTGTTCATCAAGTCATATCATATTATTTTCTTTATAGCATGGACATTTGGACTTTTATGTGATTCAAAGCAATAGTCTAGTTTTGACATAATAATTTAGATACTCCAGCATATCAACAAGCAACCATGTCTTTTAAAATATCAATGCTAAAATAATTTATCCCTAGCCCATCATTCTCAAACATTGATCCATTCATGAAACACACTCGAATATTAACTACACCCAATACTTAAGCACGATCATATTGCCTCCTAGTTGGTGCTTTTGTAAGAGAAGATGGAGACTCAAAATAAAAATTGCATCAAGTAAAAGAAAGGCCCTTCGCAGAGGGAAGTAGGGATTTGTAGAGGTGCCAGAGCTCAAAGCGAAAAAGATTAGAGATAAAAACATTTTTGAAGGTGTATCCATCCCACCAACGAAAACTACGTAGAGCTACAAACACTTTCCATGCTAGATATGCTATAGGCGGTTCCCAAACAGAAAATAAAGTTTATTCCTTTTTCCACCATACTTTCACTTTCCATGGCTAGCCGTATCCACAGGTGCCTTCCATACCAACACTTTCCAAGGAATTTATTATTTGACAACATAAAGTAAATTCATTTTTGCATTTCAGGACTGGGCATCCCTAAAACCTTTGCCTTACTCTCGTGTAATGACAAGTGAATAAACACTCATCGTGAGAATAACACATCCAGTATGGAAAATATTAGCCACCCGTTACCATTCCGCGAGCGAAACAAACACACAAAAGAGAAGTTTATTTTGAAAATTAGAGATGGCACATGAAAATTTGCTTAGAACGACAAAAGAATACAACATATAGGTAGATATAGTGGACTCATGTGTCAAAACTGGTTTAAAGGATTTTGGATGCACAAGTAGAGGTCATACTTAGTGCAAAATGAAGGCTAGCAAAAAGATTGAGAAGCGACCAACCAAGAAACGAATAATTTCGTAAAGCAAGCATTAAGCATAATTAAGACCGAATAATGCACCACAAGTAGGATATAATTTTCATTGCATGATTATTGACTTTCGTGCATGCATAGGGAATCACAAACCTTAACACCAATATTCTTACTAAAGCATAATTACTCATCAACATAACTCACATATCACATAATCATATCTCAAAACTATTACTAATAATCAAGTTTATTTTGTCCAATGATCTTCATGACATTTTTTACTTCATCTGTCTTGGATATCTAGCACTTTGGGACTAACTTTTATGTGTTGCTTTTCATAAGCTCAAACAAATATAAGTGAAGATCAAGAGCATAAAAAAGTTTCTTTCTCCCAAAATAATTTAAATGAAGAAAGAGAGAATTTCTTCAAAATTTTACTAACTCTCAAATAAATCTAAGTGAAGCAAGAGAGCATTTCTTCAAAAATACTAAGCACACCGTGCTCAAAAAGATATAAGTGAAGCACTAGAGCAAGTCCTAGCTCATAAAAGGTTTAAGTGAAGTACAGAGAGCAATTCTAACAAGTCATATAATTTTGGCTCTCTCAAATAGGTGTGTCCAACCAGGATTGATGACTTAAAACCCAAAATAAAAAAAGCAAAGGCACATATCATACAATACGCTCCAAGCAAAACACATATCATGTGACGAATAAAAATATAAGTCTCGAGTAAAATACCGATGGTCATTAGAAGAAAGAGGGGATGCCACTCGGGGCATCCCCAAGCTTATTTGGTTGCTCATTCTTGGATAATAGCTTGGGATGCCGGGGCATCCCCAAGCTTAGGGTCTTCTATTCTTCCTTCATCCATTGTAAGATAACCCAAAACTTGAAAACTTCAATCACACAAAACTCAACAAAACCTTCGTGAGATCCGTTAGTATAAGAAAGCAAACCACTACTATAAGTGTTGTATCAAACCAATTCATATTTTGTTTTTGTATTCTATCTACTATATTCCAACTTTTCTATGGCAAAATCTCATCAAAGAAAACCATAGAGCCATCAAAATAAGCACACAACACAAAGAAAACAGAATTTGTCAAAACAGAACAGTCTGTAGCAATCTGACTTTAGCGAATACTTCTGTAACTCCAAATATTCTACCAAAATAGGACGATCAGGGAAATTTGTATATTAATCTTTGCAAAAGTAATCAGGGTAATAGCTCTTTTCTGTGATTTATGAAAATTATTTCCGTGAGCACAAAGTTTCTGTCTTTTTCAGCAAGATCAAACAACTATCACCCAAGAAGACCCTAAAGGCTTTACTTGGCACAAACACTAATTTAAAAAAAAGCACAATCATACCAGTAGCATAATTGTGTTAACACTCAAGAACAGAAAGCAAAAAGCAAAAATAAATTTTATTCATTGGGTTTCCTCCCAACAAGCGCTATAGTTTTACGCCCTTAGCTAGGTGTAATGCAAGGATCTAAGTTTTGTCATCTTTGGTTCGAGATCCATAAGATGCCCTCATGATTGATTAATAAGGTGGCTTGATTTTTGTTCTAGGAAAGTGTTCCATACCCTTCCTCAAGGGAAATTGGAACTTGACATTGCCTTCTTTCATATCAATCACGGCACCGATAGTGCGTAAAAACGGTCTACCAAGAATAATTGGACAAGACGGATTGCAATCAATATCAGGAACAATAAAATCTATGGGCACATAGTTTCTACTTGCAAGAATAAGAACATCATTAATTCTTCCCATAGGCTTTTTAATAGTAGAATCCGCCAAGTGCAAATTCAAAGAACATTCTTCAAGATTGGTAAGACCAAGCACATCAAAGATTTCGGAATTGTAGAAACACTAGCACCCAAGTCACACAAAGCAAAGCACTCATAATTTTTAATCTTGACTTGATAGTAGGTTCCCATTCATCATGAAATTTTCTAGGAATTGATACTTCTAATTCCAATTTTTCTTCCAAAGCTTTCATCATAGCATCAATAATATGTTTATTAAAGGCTTTGTTTTGTTCATAAGCATGGGGTGAATTTAGCATGGATTGCAACAAAGAAATATAATCAATCAAAGAGCAAATATCATAATTAAATTCTTTGTAATCTCAACAAGATTTTCACCCTCCGAAATATAGGGACGCCTTCTACCTAAAGTTGACTCTTCTCCAGTCCCTTTTTCATCATTCTTAACTTTACAAAACAAGGAATCAATAGAAGAAACACCAATAATTTTAAGATCTTCATCATCTTTGCAAGACTAATCACTAGAAAAAGCTTTCTATAAAAATTCTCTCTTAGCTCTAAGAATAGCAATTTTTTCTTACTTTCATCCATGGAACACATAAAGAGCTTTAATTGATTCATCAACTTTAGGACAAAAATTTTCATCTTGAGATTTTCCACATCATGAGCAATTCTATCAACACTTCTAGACAAATCATCAATCTTATTCAACTTTTCTTCTATGGAAGTGTTGAAAACTTTTTGCGTGTTGATAAATTCTTTAATATTATTCTCAAGATCAGATGTGTTCCTATTATTATTGTAAGATTGATTTCCATAGGAATTACCATAATTGTTAGAGGAATTACTAGGAAAAGTCCTAGGATTAAAATTTCCTCTATAAGCATTGTTGTTGAAATTATTGCGATAAATAAAATTCACCTCAATGGCATCACTATTTTGCTCAATCAAAGTAGACAAAGGCATATCATTAAAATCAATAGCAGCACTTTTACTAGCAACCAATTTCATAAGAGCATCAACTTTATCACTCAAAGAAGAAATTTCTTCAACCGAATTAACTTTTTACTAGTAGGAGCTCTTTCGGTATGCCATTGTGAATAATTTGCCATGATATTATCAAGCAATTTGGTGGCTTCACCCAAAGTAATTTCCATAAAAGTTCCACCCACGGCAGAATCTAAAAGATTACGAGAAACAAAATTCAACCCTGCATAAAAATTTTGTATGATCATCCAAAGATTTAACCCATGAGTTGGAAAATTCCTTAGCATCATTTTCATCCTTTCCCAAGATTGTGCAACGTGCTCATGTTCAAGTTTCTTGAAATTCATGATCTGGGTTCTAAGGGAAATAATTTTCGCGGGAGGAAAATACTTAGTGATAAAAGCATCTTTGCACTTGTTCCAAGAATCGATACTATTGCGAGGCAAAGAAGAGAACCAATTTTTTTGCAGAATCACGCAAAGAAAACAGAAATAGTTTCATCTTAATCACATCATTGTCCACATGTTTTTTCTTTTGCATATCACATAATTCCACGAAGGTATTAAGATGGGATGCGACATCCTCATTAGGATTACCGGAAAATTGGTCTTTCATAACAAGATTCAGCAAAGCAGTACTAATATCACAAGTCTCCGCACTAGTGGCGAGAGGAGCAAGCGGAGTGCCAATAAAATCATCGTTGTTAGTATTTTAGAAATCACATAGCTTGGTGTTCTCTTGAGTCATGATGACCACATAATATGATCGCACTCAAAAACAGATCCGGCAAGAAAACGGCTAACGGAAAAAGAGGGCCGAATAAAACGGCATTTTTTTGTGAAATGGGGGAGAGGAAAACGAGAGGCAAATGGCAAATAATGTAAATTGCGAAGAGATGAGATTTGTGATTAGGAACCTGGTTATGTTGAAGATCCTCCCCGGCAACGGCGCCAGAAACTCTCCTTGATGGTTGCTGCAACTACGTCGGTTTTTTCTCAAGAGGAAGGGATGATGTAGCACAGCGACGGTAGGTATTTCCCTCAGTTATGGAACCAAGGTATCGAACCAGCAGGAGAACCAAGCAACACAACGTAAACAACACCTGCACACAAATAACAACACCTCGCAACCCGATGTTTTAAAGGGGTTGTCAATCCCTTTCGGGGTACGGCGCCTCAAGATAGGCAAACAGACGCGAGGTAAATTGTAGTAGATTGATAGATGGAACGCCAAATAAAATAAATAAAGATAAAACGCAGCAAAGTATTTTTGTATTTTTTTGGCTTAATAGATCTGAATAAAAATGCAAAGGAAAAGTAGATCGCAAGGCAAATATATGAGAAATAAGACCCGGGTGCCGTAGGTTTCACTAGGGGCTTCTCTCGAGAAAAATAGCAAACGGTGGGTAAACAAATTACTGTTGGGAAATTGATAGAACTTAAAATAATTATGACGATATCCAGGCAATGATCAATACATAGGCATCATGTCCAAGATTAGTAGACCGACTCCTGCCTGCATCTACTACTATTACTCCACACATCGACCGCTCCAGCATGCATCTAGTGTATTAAGTTCATGGAAAAACGGAGTAATGCAATAAGAACGATGACATGATGTAGACAAGATCCGTTAATCTATATGGCGGTAGATATAGATCTCATCTTTTTATCCTGAGTAGCAACGATACATACGTGTCGGTTCCCTTTCTATCACTGGGATCAAGCACCGTAAGATCGAACCCACTACGGGGCACCTCTTCCCATTGCAAGATAAATAGATCAAGTTGGACAAACAAAACCCAAATATCATAGAAGAAATACGAAGCTATAAGAGATCATGCATATAAGAGATCAAAGAAACTCAAATAACTTTCATGGATATAAAACGATATAACTGATCATAAACTGGAAGTTCATTAGATCCCAACAAACACACCGCAAAAGACTTACATCATATGGATCTCCAAGAGATCATTGTATTGAGAAACAAAAGAGAGAGAGGAAGCCATCTAGCTACTAACTACGGACCCGAAGGTGTACAAAGAACTACTCACGCATCATCGGAGAGGCACCAATGGAAGTGGTGAACCCCTCCGTGATGGTGTCTAGATTGGTTCTGGTGGTTCTGAACTCTACGGTAGGTGGATTAATATTTCGTCGATGCTCCTAGGGTTCTGGTATTTTTGGGGTATTTATAGAGCAAAGAGGCGGTCTGGGGGGCACCCGAGGTGGGCACAACCCACCAGGGTACGCCTGGGCCTCCTGGCGCGCCCTGGTGAGTTGTGCCCCCCTCGAGGCACCCCCAGGTGCAACCAGGGCCCATTGCCTTCCTTCTGGCCCATAAAAAATCGTCATGGAGTTTCGTGGTATTTGGACTTCATCTGATATTGATTTCCTGCGATATAAAAACCATGGAAAAACAGCAACTGGCACTTGGCACTATGTCAATAGGTTAGTACCAAAAAATGATATAAAATGACTATAAAATGATTATAAAACACCCAAGATTGATAATAAAACAGCATGGAACAATAAAAAATTATAGATACATTGGAGACGTATCAGCAACCCAAAATACTTTTTCCACCGCTACAAGCTTCTGTTCTTGCGATATCCCATCTGGAGGCCTTTTTCGGTACTCGGCCGGAGGGGGAATTGATCACTGAGGGCCTCTACATCAACCTTGCTGCCCTTCCTATGATGTGTGAGTAGTTTACCATAGACATATGGGTCCATAGCTAGTAGCTAGATGACTTCTCTCTCTTTTATCTTCAATACAATGTTCTCCTCGATGTTCTTGGAGATCTATTCGATGTAATCTTGTCTTGCGGTGTGTTTGTTGGGATCTGATGAATTGTGGTTTTATGATCAGATTATCTATGAATATTATTCTCTAAACTCTTTTATGCATGATTATTATAGCTTTTTATTTCTCTCTGATATATCCGTTTGGTTTGGTCAACTAGGTTGATTTATCTTGCAACGGGAGAGGTGCTCTGTAATTGGCTCAATCTTGCGGTGCTCTATTGAAGGAAATATGCCCTAGAGGCAATAATAAAGTTATTATTTATTTCCTTATTTCATTATAAATGTTTATTATTCATGCTAGAATTGTATTAACCGGAAACATAATACATGTGTGAATACACAGACAAACAGAGTGTCACTAGTATGCCTCTACTTGACTAGCTCGTTGTTCAAAGATGGCTATGTTTCCTAGCCATAGACATGAGTTGTCATTTGATTAACGGGATCACATCATTAGGAGAATGATGTGATTGACATGACCCATTCCATTAGCTTAGCACTCGATCGTTTAGTATGTTGCTATTGCTTTCTTCATGACTTATATATGTTCCTATGACTATGAGATTATGCAACTCCCGTTTATCGGAGGAACACTTTATGTGCTACCAAACATCACAACGTAATCGGGTGATTATAAAGGTGCTCTCTGGTGTCTCCGAAGGTACTTGTTGGGTTGGCATATTTGAGATTAGGATTTGTCACTCCGATTGTTGGAGAGGTATCTCTGGGCCCACTCAATAATGCACATCACTATAAGCCTTGCAAGCATTGCAACTAATGAGTTAGTTGCGGGATGATGTATTACGGAATGAGTAAAGAGACTTGCCGGTAACGAGATTGAACTAGGTATTGAGATACCGACGATCGAATCTCGGGCAAGTAACATACCGATGACAAAGGGAACAACGTATGTTGTTATGCGGTCTGACCGATAAAGATCTTCGTAGAATATGTAGGAGCCAATATGAGCATCTAGGTTCCGCTATTGGTTATTGACCGGAGACGTGTCTCGGTCATGTCTACATAGTTCTCGAACCCGTAGGGTCCGCAACAAAGTTTCGATGGCGGTTATGTTATGAGTTTATGAGTTTTGATGTACCGAAGAAGTTGAGTCTCGGATGAGATCGGGGACATGACGAGGAGTCTCAAAATGGTCGAGGCGTAAAGATCGATATATTGGACGACTATATTCAGACATCGGAAAGGTTCCGAGTGATTCGGTATTTTTGGAGTACCGGAGAGTTACGGGAATTCGTATTGGGCCTTAATGGGCCATACGGGAAAGGAGAGAAAGGCCCCAAAGGGTGGCCGCACCCCTCCCCATGGACTAGTCCGAATTGGACTAAGGAGGGGGGCGCCCCCTTCCTTCCTTCTCCTTCTCCCTTCCCTTTTCTACTCCAACAAGGAAAGGAGGGAGTAGGACTCCCCCCTTGGCGCGCCCTCCTCCTTGGCCGGCCGCCTCCCCCCTTCCTCCTTTATATACGGGGGCAGGGGGCACCCCATAGACAATAACAATTGATCTGTTTGATCTTTTAGCCGTGTGCGGTGCCCCCCTCCACCATAGTCCACCTCGATAATCAGAAGCGGTGCTTAGGCGAAGCCCTGCGTCGGTAGAACATCAACATCGTCACCACGCTGTCGTGCTGACGAAACTCTCCCTCAACACTCGGCTGGATCGGAGTTCGAGGGACGTCATCGGGCTGAATGTGTGCTGAACTCGGAGGTGTCGTACGTTCGGTACTTGATCGGTCGGATCGTGAAGACGTACGACTACATCAACCGCGTTGTGCTAACGCTTCCGCTTTCGGTCTACGAGGATACGTGGACAACACTCTCCCCTCTTGTTGCTATGCATCAGCATGATCTTGCGTGTGCGTAGGATTTTTTTTGAAATTACTACGTTCCCCAACAGTGGCATCCGAGCATGGTTTTATGCGTAGATATCATAGGCACGAGTAGAACACAAGTGAGTTGTGGGCGATATAAGTCATACTTCTTACCAGCATGTCATACTTTGGTTCGGCGGTATTGTTGGACGAAGCGGCCTGGACCGACATTACGTGTACGCTTACGCGAGACTGGTTCTACCAACGTGCTTTGCACACTGGTGGCTGGTGGGTGTCAGTTTCTCCAACTTTAGTTGAACTGAGTGTGGCTACGCCCGGTCCTTGCGAAGGTTTAAACAACACCAACTTGACAAACTATCGTTGTGGTTTTTGATGCGTAGGTAAGAACGGTTCTTGCTAAGCCCGTAGCAGCCACGTAAAACTTGCAACAACAAAGTAGAGGATGTCTAACTTGTTTTTGTAGGGCATGTTGTGATGTGATATGGTCAAGACGTGATGAGTTATAAGTTTTTGTATAAGATGATCATGCTTTGTTGAAGTTATCGGCAACTGGCAAAATCCTTATGGTTTTCTCTCTATTTCATAAGATGGAAGTGCCAAATAATTGCTTTACTTTATCGCTATGCGATAGCAATAGTTGCAAGAGCAATTGTTGGCGAGATGACCATGTGACGACACATTGATATAGATCAAGATGATGGATATCATGGTGTCATGCCGGTGACGATGGAGATCATGACGATGCTTTGGAGATGGAGATCAAAGGCACAAGATGATGATGGCCATATCATGTCACATATTTTGATTGCATGTGATGTTTATCTTTTATACATCTTATTTTGCTTAGTTCCGCGATAGCTTTATAAGATGATCTCTCACTAAATTATCAAGGTATAAGTGTTCTCCCTGAGTATGCACCGCTATAAAGTTCTTCGTCTTTGAGACACCACGTGATGATCGGGTGTGATAGGCTCTATGTTCAAATACAACGGGTGCAAAACAGTTGCACATGCGGAATACTCAGGTTAAACTTGATGAGCCTAGCATATAACAGATATGGCCTCGAAACACGGAAACCGAAAGGTCGAGCGTGAATCATATAGTAGATATGATCAACATAGTGATGTTCACCGTTGAAACTCCTCCATCTCACGTGATGGTCGGACATGGTTTAGTTGATATGGATCACGTGATCACTTAGAGGATTAGAGGGATGTCTATCTAAGTGGGAGTTCTTAAGTAATATGATTAATTGAACTTTAATTTATCATGAACTTTGTCCTGGTAGTATTAGCATATCTATGTTGTAGATCAATAGCTCGCGTTGTTGCTCCCCGTTTATATTTTGATATGTTCCTAGAGAAAAATAAGTTGAAAAATGTTAGTAGCAATGATGCGGACTTGGTCCGTGATCTGAGGATAAACCTCATTGCTGCACAGAAGAATTATGTCATTGATGCACCGCTAGGTGACAGACCGATTGCAGGAGCAAAAGCAGACGTTATGAACGTTTGGCAAGCTCAATATGATGACTACTTGATAGTTTAGTGCATCATGCTTAACGGCTTAGAATCGAGACTTCAAAGACGTTTTGAACATCATGGACCATATGAGATGTTCCAGGATTTGAAGTTAATATTCCAAGCAAATACCCGAGTTGAGAGATATGAAGTCTCCAACAAGTTCTATAGCTAAAAGATGGAGGAGAATAGCTCAAGCAGTGAGCATGTGCTCAGATTGTCTGGGTACTACAATCACTTGAATCAAGTGGGAGTTAATCTTCCAGATAAGATAGTGATTGATAGAGTTCTCTAGTCACTATCACCAAGTTACTAGAACTTCGTGATGAACTATAATATGCAAGGGATAACGGAAATTATTCCCAAGCTCTTTGTGATGCAGAAATCGACGAAGGTAGAAATCAAGAAAAACATCAAGTGTTGATGGTTGACAAGACCACTAGTTTCAAGAAAAGGGCAAACGGAAGAAGGGGAACTTCAAGAAGAACGGCAAGCGAGTTGCTGCTCAAGTGGAGAAGCCCAAGTCTGGACCTAAGCTGCGACTGAGTGCTTCTACTGCAAAGGAACTGGTCCTTTGGAAGCGGAACTGCCCCAAGTATTTGGCGGATAAGAAGGATGGCAAAGTGAACAAAGGTATATTTGATATACATGTTATTGATGTGTACTTTACTAGTGTTTATAATAATCCCTCAGTATTTGATACTAGTTCAGTTGCTAAGATTAGTAACTCGAAACGGGAGTTGCAGAATAAATAGAGACTAGTTAAGGGTGAAGTGACGATGTGTGTTGGAAGTGGTTCCAAGATTGATATGATCATCATCGCAGACTCCCTATACTTTCGGGATTAGTATTGAACCTATATAAGTGTTATTTGGTGTTTGCGTTGAGCATGAATATGATTTGATCATGTTTATTGCAATAGGATTATTCATTTAAGTTAGAGAACAATTGTTGTTCTGTTTACATGAATAAAAACCTTCTATGGTCATACACACCAACGAAAATGGTTTGTTGGATCTCGATCGTAGTGATACACATATTCATAATATTGAAGCCAAAAAGGATGCAAAGTTAATAATGATAGTGCAACTTATTTGTGGCACTGCTGTTTAGGTCATATTGGTGTAAAGCACATGAAGAAACTCCATGCTGATGGGATTTTGGAATCACTTGATTATGAATCACTTGATGCTTGCGAACCATGCCTTATGGGCAAGATGACTAAAACTCCGTTCTCCGGAATAATGGAGCGAGCAACTGGCTTATTGGAAATAATACATACTGATGTATGCGATCTGATGAGTGTTGAGGCTTGAGGCGGGTATCGTTATTTTCTGACCTTCACAGATGATTTGAGCAGATATGGGTATATCTACTTGATGAAACATAAGTCTGAAACATTTGAAAAGTTCAAAGAATTTCAGAGTGAAGTGGAAAATCATCGTGATAAGGAACTACGATCTGATCGCGAAGACAAATATTTGAGTTACGACTTTGGTCTTCAATTAAAACAATGTGGAATTGTTTCACAAATTTGTGCCCCCTGGAACACCACAGCATAATGGTGTGTTCGAACGTCATAACCGTACTTTATTGGATATAGTGCGATCTATGATGTCTCTTACCGATTTACCACTATCATTGTGGGGTTATGCATTAGAGACAACTGCATTCACGTTAAATTGGGCACCATCTAAATCCGTTGAGACGACACCGTATGAACTATGGATTGGCAAGAAACCTAAGCTGTTGTTTCTTAAAGTTTGGGGTTGCAATGCTTATAAGAAAAAGTTTCATCCTGATAAGCTCAAACCCAAATCGGAGAAATGTGTCTTCATAGGATACCCAAAGGAGAAAGTTGGGTACAACTTCTATCACAGATCCGAAGGCAAGACATTCGTTGCTAAGAATGGATCCTTTCTAGAGAAGGAGTTTCTCTCGAAAGAAGTGAGTGGGAGGAAAGTAGAACTTGATGAGGTAATTGTACCTGCTCCCTTATTGGAAAGTAGTTCATCACGGAAATCTGTTCTGTGACTAGTACACCAATTAGTGAGGAAGCTAATGATGATGATCATGTAACATCAGATCAAGTTACTACCGAACCTCGTAGGTAAACCAGAGTGAGATCCGCACCAGAGTGGTACGGTAATCCTGTTCTGGAGGTCATGTTACTTGACCATGATGAGCCTACGAACTATAAGGAAGCGATTATGAGCCCAGATTCCGCGAAATGGCTTGAGGCCATGAAATCTGAGATGGGATCCATGTATAAGAACAAAGTATGGACTTTGATTGACTTGCCCGATGATTGGTGAGCCATTGAGATTAAATGGATCTTCGACAGGAAGACGGACGCTCATAGTAGTTTTACTATCTACAAAGCTAGAATTGTCACAAAAAGGTTTTTGACAAGTTCGAGCTGTTGACTACGATGAGAGTTTCTCACTCGTATCTATGCTTAAGTCTGTCCGAATCATGTTAGCAACTGCCGCATTTTATGAAATCTGGCAAATGGATAAACAAAACTGCATTCCTTAATGGATTTATTAAAGAAGAGTTGTATATGATGCAACCATAAAGTTTTTTGTCAATCCTAAAGGTGCTAACAAAATATGCAAGCTCCAGCGATCCATCTATGGACTGGTGCAAGCATCTCGAAGTTGGAATATACGCTTTGATAAGTTGATCAAAGCATATAGTTTTATACAGACTTGCGGTGAAGCCTGTATTTACAAGAAAGTGAGTGGGAGCACTACAGCATTTCTGATAAGTATATGTGAATGACATATTGTTGATCAGAAATAATGTAGAATTATTCTGCAAAGCATAAAGGAGTGTTTGAAAGGAGTTTTTTCAAAGAAAGACCTCGGTGAAGCTGCTTACATATTGAGCATCAAGATCTATAGAGATAGATCAAGACGCTTGATAAGTTTTTTCAATGAGTACATACCTTGACAAGATTTTGAAGTAGTTCAAAATGAAACAGTCAAAGAAAGAGTTTCTTGCCTGTGTTACAAGGTGTGAAATTGAGTAAGACTCAAAACCCGACCACGGCAGAAGATAGAAAGAGAATGAAAGTCATTCCCTATGCCTTGGCCATAGGTTCTATAAAGTATGCTATGATGTGTACCAGATCTATTGTATACCCTACACTAATTTTGGCAAGGGAGTACAATAGTGATCTAGGAGTAGATCACTGGATAGCGGTCAAAATTATCCTTAGTGGAATAAGGATATGTTTCTCGATTATGGAAGTGACAAAAGGTTGGTCGTAAAGGGTTACATCGATGCAATTTTAACACTGATCCAGATGACTCTAAGTCTCAATCTGGATATATATTGAAAGTGGGAGCTATTAGCTAGAGTAGCTCCATGCAGAGCATTGTAGACATAGAATTTGCAAAATACTTACGGATCTGAATGTGACAGACCCGTTGACTAAAATTATCTGACAAGCAAAACATGATCACACCTTAGTAGTCTTTGGGTGTTAATTACATAGCGATGTGAACTAGATTATTGACTCTAGTAAACCCTTTGGGTGTTGGTCACATGACGATGTGAACTATGGGTGTTAATCACATGGTGATGTGAATTATTGGTGTTAAATCACATGGCATGTGAACTAGATTATTGACTCTAGTGCAAGTGGGAGACTGGAGGAAATATGCCCTGGAGGAAATAATAAAGTTACTATTTATTTCCTTATTTCATGATAAATTTTTATTATTCATGCTAGAATTGTATTAACCGGAAACATAATACATGTGTCAATACACAGACAAACAGAGTGTCACTAGTATGCCTCTACTTAACTAGCTCGTTGATCAAAGATGGCTATGTTTCCTAGCCATAGACATGAGTTGTCATTTGATTAACGGGATCACATCATTAGGACAATGATGTGATTGACATGACCCATTCCGTTAGCTTAGCACTCGATCGTTTAGTATGCTGCTATTGCTTTCTTCATGACTTATACATGTTCCTATGACTATGAGATTATGCAACTCCCGTTTATCGGAGGAACACTTTATGTGCTACCAAACGTCACAACGTAACTGGGTGATTATAAAGGTCCTCTACAGGTGTCTCCGAAGGTACTTGTTGGGTTGGCGTATTTCGAGATTAGGATTTGTCATTCCGATTGTCGGAGAGGTATCTTTGGGCCCACTCGGTAATGCACATCACTATAAGCCTTGCAAGCATTGCAACTAATGAGTTTGTTGCGGGAAGAGACTTGCCGGTAACGAGATTGAACTAGGTATTGAGATACCGACGATCGAATCTCGGGCAAGTAACATACCGATGACAAAGGGAACAACGTATGTTGTTATGTGGTCTGACCGATAAAGATCTTCGTAGAATATGTGAGAGCCAATATGAGCATCCAGGTTCCGCTTTTGGTTATTGACCGGAGACGTGTCTCGGTCATGTCTACATAGTTCTCGAACCCGTAGGGTCCACACGCTTAAAGTTTCGAAGACGGTTATATTATGAGTTTATGACTTTTGATTTACCGAAGGAGTTCCGAGTCCCGGATGAGATCAGGGACATGACGAGGAGTCTCGAAATGGTCGAGACGTAAAGATCGATATATTGGACGACTATATTCTGACATCGGAAAGGTTCTGAGTGATTCGGGTATTTTTTGGAGTACCGGAGAGTTACGGGAATTCGTATTGGGCCTTAATGGGCCATACGGGAAAGGAGAGAAAGGCCCCAAAGGGTGGCCACACCCCTCCCCACGGACTAGTCCGAATTGGACTAGGGAGGGGGGGCGCCCCCTTCCTTCCTTCTCCTTCTCCCTTCCCTTTTCCTACTCCAACAAGGAAAGGAGGAGTCCCCCCTTGGCGCGCCCTCCTCCTTGGTCGGCCGCCTCCCCCCTTCCTCCTTTATATACGGGGGCAGGGGGGCACCCCATAGACAATAACAATTGATCTGTTTGATCTTTTAGCCGTGTGCGGTGCCCCCCTCCACCATAGTCCACCTCGATAATACTGTAGCGGTGCTTAGGCGAAGCCCATCGTCGGTAGAACATCAACATCGTCACCACGCCGTCGTGCTAACAAAACTCTCCCTCAGCACTCAGCTGGATCGGAGTTCGAGGGACGTCATCGGGCTGAACGTGTGCTGAACTCGGAGGTGCCGTATGTTCGGTACTTGACCGGTCGTATCGTGAAGACGTACGACTACATCAACTGCGTTGTGCTAACGCTTCCGCTTTCGGTCTACGAGGGTACATGGACAACACTCTCCCCTCTCGTTGCTATGCATCACCATGATCTTGCGTGTGCGTAGGAATTTTTTTGAAATTACTACGTTCCCCAACAAATATATCCTAGTGACAGAAATGTTGGGGAACGTAGTAATTCAAAAAATTTCCTACGATCACGCAAGATCTATCTAGGAGAAGCATGGCAACGAGCGGGGAGAATGTGTCCACGTACCCTCATAGACTGAAAGTGGAAGCGTTTACTTAACGCGGTTGATGTAGTCAAACGTCTTCACGATCCAACCGATCCAAGTACTGAACGTACGTCACCTCCGTGTTCAGCACACGTGCAACACGATGACGTCCCTCGAGCTCTTGATCCAGTAGAGGGTCGAGGGAGAGTTCCGTCAGCACAACGGTGTGGCGACGGTGTTGGTGATATGATCCACATAGGGCTTCGCCTAAGCACTACGACAATATGACTGAGGTGGTAAACTGTGGAGGGGGGCACCGCACACGGCTAAGAAACAACTGTTGTCACTTTGGGGTGCCCCCTGGCCACGTATATAAAGGAGGATAGGGAGGAGGCCGGCGGCCATGAGGGGCGCGCCAAGGGGGAGTCCAACTAGGATTCCAAATCCTAGTTGGACTCCCTTTCCTATTCCAAGAGGGGGAAGGAGGGAAGGAGAGGGAGAGGGAGAGGAAAGAGGGGGCCGCGCCCACTCCCCTTAGTCCAATTCGGACTGCCCTTGGGGGCATGTGCCACCCTATGGGCTTCCCTCTCCCACTCCCTTATGGCCCATTTAGGTCCATAACTTCCCCGGGGGGTTCTGGTAACCCCTCAGTCCCCCGATAAATATCTGAAACGTCCCGAAACCTTTCCGGTGTCCGAATACCTTCGTCCAATATATCAATCTTTACCTCTCGACCATTTCTAGACTCCTCGTCATGTCTGTGATCTCATCTGGGACTCCTAACAAACTTCATTCACCGAAAGACATAACTCATAATACAAATCGTAATCGAACGTTAAGCGTGCGGACCGTACGGGTTCGAGAACTATGTAGACATGACCGAGACACATCTTCGGTTAATAACCAATAGCAGAACCTAGATGCTCATATTGGCTTCTACATAATCTAAGAAGATCTTTATCGGCCAAACCGCATAACAACATACGTTATTCCCTTTGTCATTGGTATGTTACTTTCCCGAGATTGGACGTCGGTATCATCATACCTAGTTCAATCTCGTTACCGGCAAGCCTCTTTACTCGTTTTGTAATGCATCATCTCGTAACTAACTCACTAGTCACATTGCTTGCAAGGCTTAAAGTGATGTGCTTTACCGAGAGGGCCCAGAGATACCTCTCCGATACTCGGAGTGACAAATCCTAATCTCGATCTATGCCAACTCAAAAATCACCATTGGAGACACCTGGAGAACATCTTTATAATCACCCAGTTACGTTGTGACGTTTGATAGCACACAAGGTGTTCCTCTGGTATTCGGGAGTTGCATATTCTCATAGTCAAAGGAACATGTATAAGTCATGAAGAAAGCAATAGCAATAAAACTAAATGATCATAATGCTATGCTAACAGATGGGTCTTGTCCATCACATCATTCTCTAATGATGTGATCTCGTTTATCAAATGACAACACGTGTCTATGGATAGGAAACTTAACCATCTTTGGTTAACAACATTCAAATCCATGGAGTCTTGGTGTTGATCATGTTTTGCTCGTGGAAGAGGCTTAGTCAACGGGTCTGCAACATTCAAATCCGTATGTATTTTGCAAATCTTTATGTCTCCCTCCTCGACTTGATCGCGGATGGAATTGAAGCGTCTCTTGATGTGTTTGGTTCTTGCTACCTCTTGAGCATGCGTTGGTTTTCCCTTGAAGAGGAAAGGGTGATGCAGCAAAGTAGCATAAGTATTTCCCTCAGTTTTGTGAACCAAGGTATCAATCCAGAAGGAGGTTACGCACAAGTCGCCTCATACCTACACAAACAAATAAGAACCTTGCAACCAACACGGTAAAGGGGTTGTCAATCCCTTCACGGCCACTTGCAAAAGTGAGATCTGATAGAGATAATGAGATAAATATTTTTGGTATTTTTATGATATTGATTGGAAAGTAAAGATTGCAAAATAAAAGATGTAAGGAATAGTAAATTGATAGGAAAATAATATGATGGAGAATAGACCCGGGGGCCATAGGTTTCACTAGTGGCTTCTCTCAAGATAGCATAATTAACGGTGGGTGAAATCTAATTCATCACGAGCAATTGATAGAAAAGTGCATAGTTATGAGAATATCTAGGCATGATCATGTATATAGGCATCACGTCCACGACAAGTAGACCGAAACAATTCTGCATCTACTACTATTACTCCACACATCGACCGCTATCCAGCATGCATCTAGAGTATTAAGTTCATAAGAACAGAGTAACGCATTAGGCAAGATGACATGATGTAGAGGGATAAACTCAAGCAATGTGATATAAACCCCATCTTTTTATCTTCGATGGCAACAATACAATACTTGCCTTGCTGCCCCTGCTGTCACTTGGAAAGGACACAGCAAGATTGAACCCAAAGCTAAGCACTTCTCCCATTGCAAGAAAGATCAATCTAGTAGGCCAAACCAAACTGATAATTCGAAGAGACTTGCAAAGATAATTAAATCATGCATAAAAGAATTCAGAGAAGATTCAAATATTGTTCATAGATAATCTTGATCATAAACCCACAATCATTGGATCTCGACAAACACACCGCAAAAAGAATTACATCGAATAGATCTCCAAGAAGATCGAGGAGAACTTTGTATTGAGATCCAAAGAGAGAGATGAAGCCATCTAGCTAATAACTATGGACCCGAAGGTCTGTGGTAAACTACTCACACATCATCGGCGAGGCTATGGTGTTGATGTAGAAGCCCTGTGTGATCGATTCGCCCTCCGGCGGAGCGCCGAAAAAGGCTCCAAGATGGGATCTCACGGGTACAGAAGGTTGCGGGGGTGGAAATAGGATTTTGTGGTGCTCTCGGATATTTTCGGGGTATATGGGTATATATAGGAGGAAGAAGTAGGTCGGTGGAGCTGTGAGGGGCCCATGACGGTGGGGGGCGAGCCTACCCCCTGGGCGCGCCCTCCTTCCTCGTGGCCTCCTCGTTTCTTTCTTGACGTCCACTCCAAGTCTCCTGGATCACGTTTGTTCCAAAAATAACTCTCGCGAGGGTTTCATTCCGTTTGGACTCCATTTGATATTCCTTTTCTGTGAAACACTGAAATAGGCAAAAAAAACAGCAATTTGCACTGGGCCTTCGGTTAATAGGTTAGTCCCAAAATTAATATAAAAGTGCATAGTAAAGCCCATTAAACATCCAAAATAGATAATATAATAGCATGGAACAATAAAAAATCAACTGGAAATCCAGTAAGAAAGGCAAGGGGCGCAACAGCAAGGCAATCTCAAATTATAATGGGAGTTTTAGGTTTATTTCGTATCAAGCATCCCCAAGCTTAATTCCTGCTCGTCCTCGAGTAGGTAAATGATAAAAACAGAACTTTTGATGTGGAATGCTACCTAGCATATTTCTCAATGTATTCTTCTTTATTGTGGCATGAGTGTTCAGATCCGAAAGATTGAAGATAAAAGTTTAATATTGACATAAAAATAATAATACTTCAAGCATACTAACAAAGCAATCATGTCTTCTCGAAATAACATGGCCAAAGAAAGTTATCCCTACAAAATCATATAGTCTGGCTATGCTCTATCTTCATCACACAAAGTATTTAATCATGCACAACCCCGATGACAAGCCAAGCAATTGTTTCATACTTTGGATGTTCTGAAACTTTTTCAATCTTCACGCAATACATGAGCGTGAGCCATGGACATAGCACTAAATGTGGAATAGAATGGTGGTTGTGGAGAAGACAAAAAGGAGAAGATAGTCTCACATCAACTAGGCGTATCAACGGTCTATGGAGATGCCCATCAAAAGATATCAACGTGAGTGAGTAGGGACTGCCATGCAACGGATGCACTAGAGTTATAAGTGTATGAAAGCTCAACAAAAGAAATTAAGTGGGTGTGCATCCAACTCGCTTGCTCACGAAGACCTAGAGCATTTTGAGGAAGCCCATCATTGGAATATACAAGCCAAGTTCTATAATGTAAAATTCCCACTAGTATATGAAAGTGATAGCATAGGAGACTCTCTATCATGAAGATCATGGTGCTACTTTGAAGCACAAGTGTGGTAAAAGGATAGTAACATTGTCCCTTCTCTCTTTTTCTCTCATCTCCTTTTTTTATATTTTTTATTTTTTTATTTGGGCCTTTTTCTCCCTTCTTTATGTCCTCTTTTTTTCTTCTTCTTTTTCGTCTGGAGTCTCATCCCGACTTGTGGGGGAATCATAGTCTCCATCATCCTTTCCTCACAAGGGACAATGCTCTAATAATGATGATCATCACACTTTTATTTACTTACAACTCAATACTTAGAACAAAATATGACTCTATGTGAATGCCTCTGGCGGTGTACCGGGATATGCAATGAATCAAGAGTGAGATGTATGAAAGAATTATGAAGGTGGCTTTGCCACAAATACGATTTCAACTACACGATCATGCAAAGCAATATGACAATGATGAAACGTGTCATAATAAACGAAACGATGGTAAGTTGCACGGCAATATATCTCGGAATGGCTATGGAAATGCCATAATAGGTAGGTATGGTGGCTGTTTTGTGGAAGATATATGGTGGGTGTATGATACCGGCGAAAGGTGCGCATTATTAGAGAGGCTAGCAATGGTGGAAGGGTGAGAGTGCGTATAATCCATGGACTCAACATTAGTCATAACGAACTCACATACTTATTGCAAAAATCTATTAGTTATCGAAACGAAGTACTACGCGCATGCTCCTAGGGAGATAGATTGGTAGGAAAAGACCATCACTCGTCCCCGACCGCCACTCATAAGGAAGACAATCAATAAATAAATCGTGCTCCGACTTCATCACATGACGGTTCACCACACGTGCATGCTACAGGAATCACAAACTTTAGAACAAGTATTTCTCAAATTCACAACTAATCAACTAGCATGACTCTAATATCACCATCTTCATATATCAAAACAATCATAAGGAATCGAACTTCTCATAGTATTCAATGCACTTTATATGAAAGTTTTTATTATACCCATCTTGGATGTTCATCATATTAGGACAAACTTTATAGCCAAAGCAAACTACCATGCTGTTCTAAAAAAACTCTCAACATAATATAAGTGAAGCATGAGATATCAATTATTTCTATGAAATAAAACCACCACCGTGCTCTAAAAAGATTTAAGTGACGCACTATAGCAAAATTATCTAACTCAAAAGATATAAGTGAAGAACATAGAGTATTCTAATAAATTCAGATTCATTTGTGTCTGTAACATCCCAAATTTTCAATTTAGAATGTTATACATTAGATCATCATTGCATATCATGTTTTATTGCATTTTTGGTTTGATCCTAGAAATTCTACGCAACTCAAGGACCCACGGAGAGAGTTGGGGATTACATTATTCGAGTCTTTCTCGAATTTTGAAAAGATGATCATTTGATTTTAATTATTTTTCTCTGAAATATTTCTTTTCTTAAAATAAAAGAGAGAGGATAAAATGACTTCCTCAAAATAAAGAAATATCGGAGATTTACTATTAAAATCAAATAAGATTTTTATTCGGAGTTTTATCGTTATTTATTTGAATTAGGAAAAATATGTGTTTTTCGAAATTACATTTTAGGCCCAAATAAATGTTCACCTTGTCCGGCTTATTTTTAGACGACAGGGAAAATTTATTTCGGGATTTTTGGAGTCTGTTTAGTATTTCTTTTCTTTCTTTTTCTACATGTCGGAAATATTTTAAAAAAATGTCAACCGACTCTGGGCCGTACCCGAGCGGGACACCGCTCGGGAGGGCCTTTATAAGCCGCCGCCCTCGAGCCGCCGAAGCCCAGCCCGAGCCGCCGCAGCCCACCGCCGCCCCAAACCCTAGCCGAAGCCTCCTCGCTCGCCTCGACGCCACGCCGCCGACCCACGCCACGCCCGCCTCATGAGCCGCCAGCCCTTGCCGCCGCCCTCGCCCGGACTTGCGTGATAGCCGCCCATGCCGGTTTTCTTGAGCAAATGCGGTTTTATTTTAAGATCCACGGTTTATTTTTTTAGACCGGTTTATTTTATTTTATTTCGGTTTAGTTATATAGCGAACGCCCGTTCATTCGTTCGTTTTAACGAACGGTTTTCACCATTTAGCCGCAGACAGCGAACGTTCGTTCGTTAGCCTGTTCGTCAGTTTTTCTTTTTCTCGGATTTTTCACGATTATTTTCGATCGCGATTTCTGATCCGATTTTCGTTCTAGTATAACCTTTCGCTCGTTTATCAGAATCAGACGATTCAAGCGCCTAGAGTTTCATCTCAAAACCCTCTTTCTGTTTAACCAACTTAAACAAGATTTTGCTACTGTAAAATTTGACTTTAGTCCAGATTAGTAAATGAAGTTTGTTTCTTTCGCCGTTTGAGTTTTGCTGTTTCGTTTGATTTGATTCTTTTTGCAAACCGGAGTTCTTAAGTTGAACTTTCTGGTTAGATCTCTTATTTGAGTTTTACCCATGCCCTTGCTTGATTGCTTATTGTATGCTTGTTTGTTTGCGATAGAGTACCTGGAGTGCAAAGCGTGCTACTACGAGTCTCTAGGTTTCGCGGATCATCAGCAAGGCAAGTAACACTTTGATCATACCTCTTACTACCCAGTTTTATTGCATTAGATCAATCCTCAAACAATTGCATGGTTAGGATCTGTTTATATTGTGGGTTTTCGGAAGTAGATGAGGTAGTACCTATTCACATGTTTATTATCAAACCCTGGGAGTTACCTCTACGTTATGCTTATACTGCTATGCTATGCTCGTAGACGTGGATTGGGTTTGAGTGTATTCATGACAAATGTGAGATTGTTAATTAATGGTTCAACTTAAGGTGGCAACTTTAATACATATCTGGGTGGATTGAGGCACCTGGGAATCCAAAGTGATTGCCTGTATTTTGGAAATCCTGTGCACTGTGATTCTCCTATGGACTGCCACCCAGGCTCAAAGGGTTCATAAGATTATTCATGCTAGAAACTTCTGTGTGCAGCCACATGCAATTATGGGCTCTGGCATAGTTGAGTAAGTTGTGGGAAACCTTACCATGATGGGCTAGCAGATGTAGGGGATTGTAGGTGTACCGGCCTATCTATCGGTTAAGGGGACCTCTTCGGAAAGACTGTGTCTCGGTCATCCTTTCTCAAACATCATGCAGTGCGAGAAATTCAACGGAGGAGATCGAGTCTTGTGGGGAAAAGTGCACAAACCTCTGTAGAGTGTACAAACTAATCATGGTTAGACGTGTCCACGGTTATGGACATCTTGAGTATCTGGTTCTTGGATTATCATGTGGATCTCATCACTCTTAATTATAAAATTTGATTGAGTTATTGATTACTTTTTAATTGGGATTGATATGGGGTTTACCATTCTCAATGTTTAACAACCACCATGATAGTTAAATAAAATATATTCCTTTGTAGTAGGGAAAAATTGGCTTTTCGCAAAACATATTAACCATACAGCCTCCACCAGCCAAATATGCATGTAGTGGTAGCATTATTATGTTCATTACTCTTTTGTGTTACATTGCCAGCATATTCCATGTGTTGACCCGTTTTCGGGCTGCAACGCATCATGTTGCAGACTTTTCAGACGACGAGTAAGGAGCCTTAGGTCGTGGTCTTTCACTCAGTGATGCCGTTGGAGTTGATGGACTCACTTTATCTTCACAGCCTTCCGCTGTTATCGTATTAGATGGCCTTAAGCCATATTTATTGTAATAAGTTCTCTTTTGAGACATTCATTGTAATAAGTGTGTGATTGTACTCTGTTATAAATCCTTCAAGTACTGTGTGTGTCAGCATTACCGATCCAGGGATGACACTTATGCATAGAGATCAGACTGTTTGAGGTCTGGTCGCTACAAAGATGGTATCAGAGCACATGCTGACTATAGGACATGACAATTAAGCTAAAGCCCTAGATCACTACTCTCTTCTCATTTATAACTCCTCTCCATTTTCTACTCTTTAGGATGGCGGATGCAAGGATCAAGTTCACACAACCAGATGAAGACACCCCTTTTGGACGCCACTTGAAGGAAGTTACTAGGTACCTGAACATTGGAATACCAAGCTTCACCAGGACTTACATGTTGGGAAACGTTGCAGAAAATAAAAAATTTCTACGCTTTCACCAAGATCAATCTATGAGTTCATCAAGCAACGAGAGAAAGGAGTGCATCTACATACCCTTGTAGATCGCGAGCGGAAGCGTTCAAGAGAACGGGGTTGAGGGAGTCGTACTCGTCGTGATCCAAATCACCGATGATCCTAGTGCTGAACGGACATCACCTCCGCGTTCAACACACGTACGGTTGAGGAAGACGTCTCCTCCTTCTTGATCCATCAAGGGGGAAGGAGAGGTTGATGAAGATCCAAAGAAGACGACGGCGTGGTGGTGGATGCAAGAATGATCTCGGCAGGGCTTCGCCAAGCTTCTACGAGAGGGAGAGGTGTAGCAAGGGAGAGGGAGGCGCCAAGAGCATGGGTGCGGCTGCCCCTCTTTATATAGGCCCCTCAAGGGGGCGCCGCCCTAGGAGATGCAATCTCCAAGGGGCGGCGCCGGGGGAAACTTGCCCCCCTGTGTGGAGGCGCCCCCACCCCTAGGGTTTCCAACCCTAGGCGTGAGGGGCCAAGGGCGCACCAGCCCACCAGGCTGGTTCCTCCCACTTCAGCCCATGGGGCCCTCCGGGATAGGTGGACCCACCCGGTGGACCCCCGGGACCCTTCCGGTGGTCCCGGTACAATACCGGTGACCCCCGAAACTTTCCCGATGGCCGAAACCTGACTTCCTATATATAATTCTTCACCTCCGGACCATTCCTGAACTCCTCGTGACGTCCGGGATCTCATCCGGGACTCCGAACAACCTTCGGATTACTGCATACTAATATCACTTGATCATAGGTCATACTCATTGTTTAAGCTCAAAATGGGGTTGCCATTTTTCGTTTAAGCATCTTGATGTATTCACATCTTGTTGAGTTGCTTTAACTCATGTCTCGGAGTAAAGCTTCTCTAAGATGGAATGACATACCTTGGTTGGTGGTGATGACCATGTAGTTGAACTTGTGTGGGTTGCTCAAGGTTGATGTAGCTCATCAAGAGTTGGGAGCACCACTTGGAATTTGAGTCCATCTACCTACATGGGTTAGTTCGCAAGGAAGAGCACTTGCGTATCCAACAATGACAATCATGAAGCTCAACATAGAATTTGTCAAAGGATATGTTAGAATGATTCCGTGCTTCCTTGTATTCATCCACCATAGGGTAGAGACTTGGTGATGTAGAGATTGCTCAAGTTGTGAGTAGATTACAATCTCATGGAATTTGACTCAACCAAGTACCTACATGGGTTAGATAACATGCAAGATACAAATATATCCAAGACATAAGATTTCCATCATAGGAGAGATATCAAGGATTAGGCATAAGCTCATGTCTTGCATGCATCCAATGTAGTTTCTACTCCAAGTTTGAAGCATCAATGATGTTCAATTCTCCTCTCAACCTGCAAAACACTTTCTCATCAAGGGGTTTAGTAAATATATCCGCTAATTGCTTTTCGGTGAGAACATGCTTAAGATTAATGTCACCCTTAGCAACATGATCTCGAATGAAATGATGACGAACTTCAATATGCTTAGTTCGAGAATGTTGTATGGGATTATGACCAATTTTGATAGCACTTTCATTGTCACAAAGCAATGGAACATGTTTCACATAAATCCCATAATGTTTAAGAGTTTGGGTCATCCACAGTAATTGAGCACAACATGAACCAACGGCAATGTACTCCGCTTCAGCGGTAGATAAGGACACCGAGTTTTGTTTCTTGGAGGACCAAGACACAAGAGATCTACCAAGAAATTGGCAAGTACCCGAAGTGGACTTTCTATCAACCTTGTCACCGGCATAGTCCGAGTCGGAATAGCCAACAAGATCGAAAGAGGCCCTCTTAGGATACCAAATGCCAAAATTTGGTGTATGAATTAAGTATCTCACTATCCTTTTACGGCCTTAAGATGACATTCTTTAGGAGCAGCTTGATATCTTGCACACATGCACACGCTTAGCATAATATCGGGACGTGAAGCACATAGATATAACAATGAACCAATCATAGATCGATAAACCTTTTGATCAACCGGTTTACCATCTTTGGTCAAGTCAAGATGTCCACTAGTGGGCATGGGTGTGGTCATACCTTTGCATTCTTGCATATTGAACTTCTTGAATAAGTCCTTGGTGTACTTCATTTGTGAGACAAAAGTACCTTCCTTAGTTTGCTTGATTTGCAACCCAAGAAAGAATTTGAGTTCACTCACCATTGACATCTCAAACTTCTCCGACATTAGCTTTCCAAACTTTTCACTAAAATGAGGGTTAGTTGATCCAAATATGATATCATCAACATAAATTTGGCACACAAATAATTCTCCATTAACCCTTTTAGTAAAAAGTGTCGAATCAATCTTCCCAATTTCAAAGCCTTTTTCAAGAAGAAACTTGGTCAAGCATTTATACCATGCTCTAGGAGCTTGTTTAAGACCATAAAGAGCTTTGTGAAGTTTGTAAACATGACTTGGTTTTTAGGATTGACAAAGCCGGGAGGTTGTTTAACATAAACTTCCTCCTCTATTTCACCATTTAGAAAAGCACTTTTAATTTCCATTTGGTACAAGGTGATATCATGATGATCAGCATAGGCAAGTAAGATGCGAATGGACTCAAGTCTAGCAACGGCAGCATAAGTCTCACCATAGTCCATACCTTCGACTTGTGTGTAGCCTTGGGCGATTTAGACATGCTTTGTTGCGATCTACTTGTCCATCTTCATCTTGCTTGTTGCGAAACACCCATTTGGTACCGATGATGTTGTGGTTGTTGTTGGGCTTCTCAACCAATGTCCAAACTTGGTTCCTCTCAAAATTGTGTAGCTCTTCATGCATAGCATTTATCCAATCCGGATCTTCCAATGCTTCTTCAACCTTCATAGGTTCAATGCTAGAGATGAAAGAATAGTTTTCAAAAAAGTTAGCTAAACGAGTTTTAGAGCGAGTGATTCTCCCGGTTTGAATGTCATTGTAGATTTGCTCGACGGGATGATCTTTAGCAATTCTTGCTCGATCTCGTGATAGCTTTTGCTTGGGTCTTCGTTGAACATCTTCTTCATCTTGTTATTATTCTTGGCCTTCTTCATTGTTGGCGTTGTCGTTCTCTTGTCGTGGTGGAGAAGGAGGTTGTTGACGTTCATCTTGATGCACTTCCTCGTTTTCTTCATCTTGGTGTGTCCCACTTGTGGATGCTTCCGTATCAACTCTTGGTTCACCTTGTCGTGAAGTAGAAGCTTCCACTTGGACGGACGAGGTACTCTCCTTCACCTCCGTTGGACGGACCTTGCCAATAGACAAGTCTTGGATTGCTTCCGAAGGATCTTTATCTCCTACATCAATTGGCAATTGCTCTATTTGCGAGCCGTTAGATTCATCAAACTTCACATCTACCGTCTCTTCAACCTTTCGGGTGAAATTGTTGTAGACACGGTAAGTGTGAGAGTTTGAGCCATAACCTAGTAGGAAACCTTCATGAGACTTAGGAGCAAATTTTGAACGACGATGCTTATCAAGAATGTAGCACTTTGAGCCGAATACTCGAAAGTATCCAACTTGGGGTTTGTTACTCGTGAGGAGCTCGTATGCCGTCTTGCCGAGTAGCTTGTGAAGATACAAGCAATTTGTTGCATGACAAGCTGTCTCAACCGCTTCTGCCCAAAAGTGCTTCGGTGTCTTGTACTCACCAAGCATCGTTCTCGCCATTTCGATGAGCGTCCGGTTCTTCCTCTCAACAACTCCATTTTGTTGAGGTGTGTACGTAGCCGAGAACTCGTGTGAAATTCCTTCTTCGTCAAGAAAGGTGTACACATTTGCGTTCTTGAACTCTGTTCCGTTGTCGCTGCGAACCTTCTTGATCTTCACTTCAAATTGATTTTGGGCCTTTCTAGCGAAGTTTTTGAAGATCTTTTGGACCTGCGATTTATCATCGAGAAAGAACACCCACGTTAATCTTGAAAAATCATCAACTATAACTAAACCAAAAGAATTTCCATCGAGACTCTTGTAGGAGTTGGGACCAAAGAGATCCATGTGAAGTAGCTCGAGTGGCCTCTTTGTGGTCATGATGTTCTTCATGGGATGCCTTCCTCCGACCTGTTTACCTGCTTGACAAGCACTGCACAGTCTAACCTTATCAAACATGACATCGTTAACTCCAAGGATATGATTCCGTTTAATAAGCTTGTCAAGGTTTCTCATGCCAACGTGACCTAATCGTCTATGCCATAACCAACCTTTTGAGGATTTAGCAATGAAGCAAGTTTTAGGTTGAGCCTTTTTAGTGAAATCAACAATGTATAGATCACCTCTACGTATACCGGTAAAGACCATTTTATGATTGTCTCGACGAAACACTTGGCAATCAATTTCAAAGAATAGGACATTGAAACCGAAATCAGCAAGTCTAGATACCGAAAGTAGGTTGTAACCAAGAGATTCAATGAGCATGACATTCTGAATTGAGCTATCATGTGAGATGGCCACCTTACCGAGACCAACCACCTTACCCTTTGAGTTGTCACCGAAAGTGACATACTTTCGAGGACTATCATTTTTAGCAAGCTCATGAAACATGTCTTTATCTCCGGTCATGTGATCGGTACATCCACTGTCAAGAACCCATTCCTTTCCTCTGACATATATCCTCAAGATTTGCCATAAGACCAAAGTGTCTCATTGCATCATCAAGATCGAAGTCACTATCATCATCCTTATCACAGTATCCATGTTCTACATCGTCATGTGGTGGATCAAATCCTAGAGAGGGTAATTCATTAGAGTGAGTTTGACACAGATCTTGCTTATGAATTATTATAGCTTCGGAAATAATATCACTAATAATACCAACATTTCCTTTGGCACGCATAAGGTCGGTGAGTTCAAATAGACGATCACCAAACGTAGGATCACTAGTGTTCATCTTACTCAAGGCAATAGATTTATAGAGAATCTCATCTAGATTTTCAAGGAATAATTTGGAAAGCCTTCCTCAAGAAATTTCCATATAGTGTAGGCACACTCAAAAGTAGGCAAGATTCTAATCAAGTTTCTAGGCAAGCCTCTAGTGATAAGGTTAACAGTTCTAAGATTTCTACTCATGTCAATAGCTTCATCAAGGGTAGGATGCATAGGATCAACATGAGGTGCACAAGGGCTAGCAATGTACTTGTTCAATTGATATTGATTGAAAATTACAAGCATCTCATTTTTCCACTCATGAAAATTCTCTCCATCAAGAATAGGCACTCTATGTCTAGACTCATCCATCTTCCTCCAATGGTGATTAAACCAATGCAATGGAGACCAATGCTCTGATACCACTTGTAGGATCTTGAGAACAGGTGTCTAGAGGGGGGGGGGTGATTAGACACTAAGTACCAAAGTTGCAGTTTTTAACCTTATTAAAGTTTAAGTAGAGTTTAGGCACAAGTTTAAATTTTTTAATACATAACAAGCAAGCATGCAAAGAGTATATGAGCAGCGGAAAGTAAAGCATGCAACTTGCAAGAAAGTAAAGGGAAGGATCCTCCAAACGCAATTGGAGACACAGATGTTTTTGTCGTGGTTCCGATAGGTGGTGCTATCGTACATCCACGTTGATGGAGACTTCAACCCACGAAGGGTAACGGTTGCGCGAGTCCACGGAGGGCTCCGCCCACGAAGGGTCCATGAAGAAGCAACCTTGTCTATCCCACCATGGCCGTCGCCCATGAAGGACTTGTTGGGGAACGTTGCATAAAATAAAAAATTTCCTACGTTCACCAAGATCCATCTATGAGTTCATCTAGCAACGAGTGAGAGAGATGCATCTACATACCCTTTGTAGATCACAGGCGGAAGCGTTCAAGAGAACGGGGTTGAGGGAGTCGTTCTCGTCGTGATCCAAATCACCGGAGATCCTAGCGCCGAACGGACGGCACCTCCGCGTTCAACACACGTATGGTCAGCGTGACGTCTCCTCCGTCTTGATCCAGCAAGGGGGAAGGAGAGGTTGATGAAGATCCAGCAGCACGACGATGTGGTGGTGGATGCAAGAAGATTCGGCAGGGCTTCGCCAAAGAATCGGGAGGAGGAAGAGGTGTAGCAGGGGGAGGGAGGCGCCAAGTGCAAGAGTGCGGCTGCCCTCCCTCCCCCCTCTATATATAGGGTCCCCAGGGGGGCGCCGGCCCAAGGAGATGGGATCTCCTAGGGGGGCGGCGGCCAAGGGGTTTGGAGTTCCCCCCAAGGCAAGTGGGGCGCCCCTCCCCTAGGGTTCCCAACCCTAGGCGCAGAGGGGGGCCCAGGGGGGGCGCACCAGCCCACCAGGGGCTGGTTCCCCTCCCACTTCAGCCCATGGGGCCCTCCGGGATAGGTGGCCCCACCCGGTGGACCTCGACCCTTCCGGTGGTCCCAGACAATACCGGTGACCCGAAACTTTCCCGATGGTCAAACAGCACTTCCTATATATAATTCTTTACCTTTGGACCATTCTCGAACTCCTCGTGACGTCCCGGATCTCATCCGGACTCAACAACTTTCGGTTTGCTGCATACTCATATTCATACAACCCTAGCGCCATCGAACCTTAAGTGTGTAGACCCTACGGGTTCGAGACATGCGAACATGACCGAGACGCCTCCGGTCAATAACCAACAGCCGGATCTGGATACCCATGTTGGCTCCCACATGCTCCTCGATGATCTCATCGGATGAACCACGATGTCGAGGATTCAATCAATCCCGTATACAATTCCCTTTGTCAATCGATGCGTTACTTGCCCGAGACTCGATCGTCGGTATCCCAATACCTCATTTAATCTCGTTACCGCAAGTCACTTTACTCGTAGTAATGCATGATCTCGTGACCGACACTTGATCACATTTAGCTCATTATGATGATGCATTACCGAGTGGGCCCAGAGATACCTCTCCGTAATACGGAGTGACAAATCCCAGTCTCGATTCGTGCCAACCCAACAGACACTTTCGGAGATACCCGTAGTGCAGCTTTATAGTCACCCAGTTACGTTGTGAAGTTTGGCACACCCAAAGAACTCCTACGGTATCCGGGAGTTGCACAATCTCATGGTCTAAGGAAATGATACTTGGCATTTGGAAAAGCTCTAGCAAAATGAACTACACGATCTTTGTGCTACGCTTAGGTTTGGGTCTTGTCCATCACATCATTCTCCTAATGATGTGATCACATTATCAATGACATCCAATGTCCATAGTCAGAAACCATGACTATCTGTTGATCAACGAGCTAGTCAACTAGAGGCTCACTAGGGACGTGTTGTGGTCTATGTATTCACACATGTATTACGATTTCCGGATAACACAATTACAGCATGAACAATGCATAATTATCATGAACACGTAAATATAATAATAACCATTTTATTATTGCCTCTAGGGCATATTTCCAACAGTCTCCCACTTGCACTAGAGTCAATATCCTAGTTACATTGTGATGAATCGAACACCCATAGCGTTCTGGTGTTGATCATGTTTTGCTCTAGGGAGAGGTTTAGTCAACGGATCTGCTACATTCAGATCCGTATGTACTTTACAAATATCTATGTCTCCATCTTGAACATTTTCACGTATGGAGTTGAAGCGACGCTTGATGTGCCTGGTCTTCTTGTGAAACCTGGGCTCCTTGGCAAGTGCAATAGCTCCAGTGTTGTCACGTAAGAGTTTGATCGGCCCGACGCATTGGGTATGACTCCTAGGTCGGTGATGAACTCCTTCACCCAAATTGCTTCATGCGCTGCCTCCGAGGCTGCCATGTACTCCGCTTCACACGTAGATCCCGCCACGACGCTTCCGCTTGCAAATGCACCAGCCATCGCTCCACCATTCAACATATACACGATCCGGGTCTGTAACTTAGAGTCATCCAGATCTGTGTCGGGCTTAGCGCCGACGTAACCCTTTACGATTTAGCTCTTCGTCACCTCCATAAACGAGAAACATGTCCTTAGTCCTTTTCAGGTACTTCAGGATATTCTTGACCGCTGTCCAGTGTTCCTTGCCGGGATTACTTTGGTACCTTCCTACCAAACTTATGGCAAGGTTTACATCAGGTCTGGTACACAACATGGCATACATAATAGACCCTATAGCTGATGCATAGTGGATGACACTCATCTTTTCTCTATCTTCTGTCGTGGTCGGGCATTGAGCTGAGCTCAATTTCACACCTTGCAACATAGGCAAGAACCCCTTCTTGGACTGATCCATATTGAACTTCTTCAATATCTTATCAAGGTATGTGCTTTGCAAAAGACCTATGAGGCGTCTCGATCTATCCCTATAGATCTCGATGCCTAATATGTAAGAAGCTTCTCCAAGGTCCTTCATTGAAAAACACTTATTCAAGTAGGCCTTAATGTTGTCCAAAATTTCTATATCATTTCCCATCAAAAGTATGTCATCTACATATAATATGAGAAATGCTACAGAGCTCCCACTCACTTTCTTGTAAAGCATGCTTCTCCATAAGTCTGCATAAACCCAAACGCTTTGATCATCTCATCAAAGCAAATGTTCCAACTCCGAGATGCTTGCACCAGCCCGTAAATGGATCGCTGGAGGTTGCATACCTTGTTAGCATTCTCAGGGTCGACAAAACCTTCCGGCTGCATCATATACAGTTCTTCCTTAAGATGGCCGTTAAGGAATGCCGTTTGACGTCCATTTGCCATATCTCATAATCATAGTATGCGGCAGTTGCTAACATGATTCGGACGGACTTTAGCTTTGCTACGGGAGAGAATGTCTCATCGTAGTCAACCCCTTGAACTTGTCGATAACCCTTAGTGACAAGTCGAGCTTTATAGATGGTAACATTACCATCCACGTCCGCCTTCTTCTTAAAGATCCATTTGTTTTCTATCGTCACGATCATCGGGCAAGTCTGTCAAAGTCCATACTTCGTTTTCATACATGGATCCTATCTCGGATTGCGTGGCTTCAAGCCATTTGTTGGAATCTGGGCCCGCCATCGATTCTTCATAGTTTGAAGGTTCACCGTTGTCTAACAACATGATTTCTAGGACAGGGTTGCCATACCACTCTGGTGTGGAACGTGTCCTCTTGGACCTACGAAGTTCAATAGTAACTTGATCCGAAGTACCTTGATCATCATCATTAACTTCCTCTTTAGTTGGTGCTGGCACCACATGAACATCTTCCTGAGCCGCGCTACTCACCGGTTCAAGAGGTAGTACTTCATCAAGTTCCACCTTCCTCCCACTTACTTTTCTCGAGAGAAACTCTTTCTCCAGAAAGGACCCGTTCTTGGAAACAAAGATCTTGCCTTCGTATCTGAGGTAGAAGGTATGCCCAATGGTTTCCTTAGGGTATCCTATGAAGACGCATTTTTCTGACTTGGGTTCGAGCTTTTCAGGTTGGAGTTTCTTGACATAAGCATCGCATCCCCAAACTTTTAGAAACGACAGCTTAGGTTTCTTCCCAAACCATAATTCATACGGTGTCGTCTCAACAGATTTAGTCGGTGCCCTATTTAAAGTGAATGTAGTTGTCTCTAGAGCGTATCCCCAAAAAGATAGCGTTAATCGGTAAGAGACATCATAGATTGCACCATATCCAATAAAGTGCGATTACGATGTTTGGACACACCGTCTCGCTGAGGTGTTCCAGGCGGCGTGAGTTGTGAAACGATTCCACATTTCCTTAAGTGTGTACCAAATTCGTGACTTAAATATTCTCCTCGACGATCTGATCGTAAGAATTTTATCTTTCGTTCACGTTGATTCTCTACCTCATTCTGAAATTCCTTGAAGTTTTCAAAGGAATCAGACTTGTGTTTCATCAAATAGACATACCCATATGAAAGCACAAGTGCTCCCTAGGTGGTTTTGGTAATTAATGTCAACATATCTCTTGTTGGACTAACACTTTTATCTAGTATATTTCAGATAAGTACAACAATGGAGTGGCATGGACTAAAGGATGTGGGAACTCCTTCAAGATGCTAAGGACAAAGGATTGGCTCAAGCTTCAAGCTCAAGACTCTTCATTTTACATTTTAGTGATCCAAGATCACATTGAGTCTATAGGAAAAGCCAATACTATCAAGGAGGGATGAGGTGTTGCTTAATGAGCCTCTTGCTTCAAGTGCTTAGTGATATGCTCCAAATACCCTCAACTACTTTCCCACTTCCACACATATGTCCTAAAACCTAAAGTCAAACTCGGCCCCACTGATTCTTCCTATCCGGCGCCACCGAGTTTGGATGTCTTAGCCACTGCCACAAACCCTAGGCAAATCAGTCTCATCGATAGGGATCTCGGTCTCACCGAGATGGGATTGTAATCTCTCTGTGTATGTCCATTATCAAAATCGGTCTCACCGAGTTTGAGCAGTTGGTACTACCGAGATTACAATGCAAACTTTCTGGTTGACTCATTATCAAAATTGGTCCCACCGATTTTGAGTAATCGTACCAACCGAGTTTGCCTGACCAACTCTCCGGTTAGCTAATTACCAAAATCGGTCTCACCGAGTTTGTGTAATCGGTCTCACCGAGATTACGTTATGCCCTAATCCTAACCATATCGGTCCTACCGAGATGCAAGTCAGTCCCACCGAAAACCCTAACGGTCACTAGGTTTACTAAAATCGGTCTGACCGAGTTTGTTGATTCGGTCCCACCGAGATTGGTAAATTGTGTGTAACAGTTAGATTTTGTGTGGAGGCTATATACCCCTCCACCTCCTCTTCATTCGTGGAGAGAGCCATCAGACTGAACCTACACTTCCAGCATCCTATTTCTGAGAGAGAACTACCTACTCATGTGTTGAGACCAAGATATTACATTCCTACCATATGAATCTTGATCTCTAGCCTTCCCCAAGTTGCTTTCCACTCAAATCTTCTTTCCACCAGATCCAAATCCTATGAGAGAGAGTTGAGTGTTGGGGAGACTATCATTTGAAGCACAAGAGCAAGGAGTTCATCATCAACACACCATTTGTTACTTCTTGGAGAGTGGTGTCTCCTAGATTGGCTAGGTGTCACTTGGGAGCCTCTGACAAGATTGTGGAGTTGAACCAAGGAGTTTGTAAGGGCAAGGAGATCGCCTACTTCATGAAGATATACCGCTAGTGAGGCAAGTCCTGTTGGAAATATGCCCTAGAGGCAATAATAAAAGTATTATTATTATATTTCCTTGTTCGTGATAATTGTCTTTTATTCATACTATAATTGTATTATCTGGAAATCGTAATACACGTGTGAATAGATAGACCACAACATGTCCCTAGTGAGCCTCTAGTTGACTAGCTCGTTGATCAATAGATAGTCATGGTTTCCTGACTATGGACATTGGATGTCATTGATAATGGGATCACATCGTTAGGAGAATGATGTGATGGACAAAGACCCAATCCTAAGCATAGCACAAGATCGTGTAGTTTGTTTTGCTAGAGCTTTTCCAATGTCAAGTATCTTTTCCTTAGACCATGAGATTGTGTAACTCCCGGATACCGTAGGAGTGCTTTGGGTGTACCGAACGTCACAACGTAACTGGCTGACTATAAAGGTGCACTACAGGTATCTCCGAAAGTGTCTGTTGGGTTCACACGGATCAAGACTGGGATTTGTCACTCCGTATTACGGAGAGGTATCACTGGGCCCACTCGGTAGTGCATCATCATAATGAGCTCAAAGTGACCAAGTGTTTGGTCACGAGATCATGCATTACGGTACGAGTAAAGTGACTTGCCGGTAACGAGATTGAACGAGGTATTGGGATACCGACGATCGAATCTCGGGCAAGTAACATACCGTCTGACAAAGGGAATAGTATACGGGGTTGCTTGAATCCTCGACATCGTGGTTCATCCGATGAGATCATCGAGGAGTATGTGGGATCCAACATGCGTATCCAGATCCTGCTGTTGGTTATTGACCAGAGAGCCATCTCGGTCATGTCTCAAGATGTCTCCCAACCCGTAGGGTCTACACACTTAAGGTTCAAAGGACGCTAGGGTTGTATGAATATGAGTATGCAGCAAACCGAAAGTTGTTCGAGTCCGGATGAGATCCCGGACGTCATGAGGAGTTCCTAATGGTCCGGAGGTAAAGAATTATATATAGGAAGTGTTGTTTCGCCATTGGGAAAGTTTGGGGTCACCCGGTATTGTACCGGGACCACCGGAAGGGTCCCGGGATCCACCGGTGGGGCCACCTATCCCGGAGGGCTCCATGGGCTGAAGTGGGAGGAACCAGCCTGGTGGGCTGGTGCTTCTGGCCCCTCTGCGCCTAGGGTTGGGAACCCTAGGGAGGGGCGCCCACTTGCCTTGGGGGCACTCCACCCCCCTTGGCCGCCGCCCCCCGAGGAGATCCCATCTCCTAGGGCTGGCGCCCCCCCTGGGGACCCTATATATAGAGGGGGGGAGGGAGGGCAGCCGCACTCTTGCACTTGGCGCCTTCCTCCCCCTGCTACACCTCTTCCTCCTCCCCAGTTGCTTGGCGAAGCCTGCCGAGTATCACTGCATCCACCACCACGCCGTCAGGTCTTCTTTGGATCTTCATCAACCTCTCCTTCCCCTTGCTGGATCAAGACGGAGGAGACGCCACGCTGACCGTGCGTGTGTTGAACGCGGAGGTGCCGTCTGCTCGGCGCTAGGATCTCCGGTGATTTAGATCACGACGAACGACTCCTCAACCCCGTTCTCTTGAACGCTTCCGCACGCGATCTACAAAGGGTATGTAGATGCATCTCTCTCACTCGTTGCTAGATGAACTCATAGATGGATCTTGGTGAACGTAGGATTTTTTTCTCTATGTAACGTTCCCCAACAGTGGCATCATGAGCCAGGTTTATGCGTAGTTCTCTATTGCACGAGTAGAACACAATTTGTTGTGGGTGTAGATGTTGTAACCTTTCTTGCCGCTACTAGTCTTATTTTGCTTCAGCGGTATTGTGGGATGAATCGGCCCGGACCGACCTTACACGTACGCTTACGTGAGACAGGTTCCACCGACTGACATGCACTAGTTGCATAAGGTGGCTAGCGGGTGTCTGTCTCTCCCACTTTAGTTGGAGAGGATTCAACGAAAAGGGTCCTTATGAAGGGTAAATAGAAGTTGACAAATCACGTTGTGGCTTTCACGTAGGTAAGAAAACGTTCTTGCTAGAACCCTATTGCAGCCACGTAAAACTTGCAACAACAATTAGAGGAAGTCTAACTTGTTTTTGCAGCAAGTGTTTTGTGATGTGATATGGCCAAAGTTGTGATGAATGATGAATGATATATATGTGATGTATGAGATCATGTTCTTGTAATAGGAATCACGACTTGCATGTCGATGAGTATGACAACCGGCAGGAGCCATAGGAGTTGTCTTTATTTTTTGTATGACCTGCGTGTCATTGAGAAACGCCATGTTAATTACTTTACTTTATTGCTAAACGTGTTAGCCATAGTAGTAGAAGTAATAGTTGGCGAGCAACTTCATGGAGACACGATGATGGAGATCATGGTGTCATGCCGGTGACAAGATGATCATGGAGCCCCGAAGATGAAGATCAAAGGAGCTATATGATATTGGCCATATCATGTCACTACTATATAATTGCATGTGATGTTTATTATGTTTATGCATCTTGTTTACTTAGAACGATGGTAGTAAATAAGATGATCCCTTATAATAATTTCAAGAAAGTGTTCTCCCTAACTGTGCGTTGTTGCTAAAGTTCGTCGTTTCGAAGCACCACGTGATGATCGGGTGTGATAGATTCTTACGTTCACATACAACGGGTGTAAGACAGTTTTACAGATGCAAAACACTTAGGTTAACTTGACGAGCCTAGCATGTATGCATATGGCCTCGGAACACAAGAGACCGAAAGGTCGAACATGAGTCGATGGAAGATACGATCAACATGGAGATGTTCACCGACGATGACTAGTCCGTCTCACGTGATGATCGGACACAGCCTAGTCGACTCGGATCATGTAACACTTAGATGACTAGAGGGATGTCAAATCTGAGTGGGAGTTCATTATATAATTTGATTAGATGAACTTAATTATCATGAACATTAGTCTAAAATCTTTGCAAAATGTCTTGTAGATCAAATGGCCAACGCTCATGTCACCATGAACTTCAACGCGTTCCTAGAGAAAACCAAGCTGAAAGACGATGGCACGAACTATTCGGACTGGGTCCTAACCCCGAGGATCATCCTCATAGCAGCCAAGAAACAATATGTCCTAGAAGCACCGCTTAGGTGAAGCACCCATCCTGCAGAACCAAGACATTATGAATGCTTGGCAGTCTCGTCTGATGATTACTCCCTCGTTCAAAGGCGGCATGCTTTACAGCTTAGAACCGGGGCTCCAAGCGTTTTGAGCAACACGGAGCATACGAGATGTTCGAGGAGCTAAAAATGGTTTTCCAAGCTCATGCCCGGTCGAGATATGAAGTCTCCGACAAGTTCTATAGTTGTAAGATGGAGTAAAATAGTTACAAGGAGCACATACTCAAAATGTCCGGTTGCACAACCTTTGTCCCACTGGACATTAACCTCCGGACGAGGCGGTCATTGACAGAATCCTTCAACGCTCCCACCGAGCTACAAGAGCTTTGTGATGAACTACAATATGCAGGGATGGTGAAAATTATTCCTGAAGTATTTTCAATGCTAAAGTCAGCAGAGGTAGAAATCAAGAAAGAACATCAAGTGTTGATGGTCAATAAAACCACTAAGTTCAAGAAGGGCAAGGGTAAGAAGAACTTCAAGAAGGACGGCAAGGATGTTGCCGCCTGCAAGCCGATTGCCGGGAAGAAGTCAAAGAATGGACCCAAGCCCGAGACCAGTGCTTTTATTGCAAAGGGAAGGGTCATCGAAGCGGAACTGCCCCAAATACTTAGCGCATAAGAAGGCCGGCAACACTAAAGGTATATTTGATATACATGTAATTGATGTGTACCTTACCAAGACTCGTAGTAACTCCTAGGTATTTGATACCGTGCCGTTGCTCACATTTGTAACTCACAGCAGAGCTGCGGAATAAACGGAGATCCATGGCGAAGGACGAGGTGACGATGCGCGTCGGGAATGGTTCCAAGGACGATGTGATCACCGTCGGCACGCTACCTCTACATTTACCTAAGGGATTAGTTTTAAACCTCAATAATTGTTATTTAGTGCCAAGTTTGAGCATGAACATTGTATCATGATCTCGTTTAATGCGAGATGGCTACTCATTTAAATCCGAGAATAATGGTTGTTCTATTTATATGAGAGATATGTTTTATGGTCATGCTCCAATGGTCAATGGTTTATTCTTAATGAATCTCGAGCGTAATATTACACATATTTATAGTGTGAATACCAAAAGATGTAAAGTTGATAACGATAGTCCCACATACTTGTGGCAATCGCCGCCTTGGTCACATTGGTGTCAAGCGCATGAAGAAGCTCCATTCGATGGACTTTAGAGTCCCTCCATTATGAATCATTTGACACATGCGAACCATGCCTCATGGGCAAAATGACCAAGACTCCGTTCTCCGGAACAATGGAGCGAGCAACCAACTTATTGGAAATCATACATACCGAGTGTGCGGTCCAATGAGCGTTGAGGCTCGCGGAGGATATCGTTATGTTCTCACTCTCACTGATGACTTGAGTAGATTTGGGTATGTCTACTTGATGAAACACAAGTCTGAGACCTTTAAAAAGTTCAAGGAATTTCAGAATGAGGGTATTTGGAGCATATCACTAAGCACTTGAAGCAAGAGGCTCATTAAGCAACACCTCATCCCTCCTTGATAGTATTGGCTTTTCCTATAGACTCAATGTGATCTTGGATCACTAAAATGTAAAATGAAGAGTCTTGAGCTTGAAGCTTGAGCCAATCCTTTGTCCTTAGCATCTTGAAGGAGTTCCCACATCCTTTAGTCCATGCCACTCCATTGTTGTACTTATCTGAAATATACTAGATAAAAGTGTTAGTCCAACAAGAGATATGTTGACATTAATTACCAAAACCACCTAGGGAGCACTTGTGCTTTCATATGGGTATGTCTATTTGATGAAACACAAGTCTGATTCCTTTGAAAACTTCAAGGAATTTCAGAATGAGGTAGAGAATCAACGTGAACGAAAGATAAAGTTCTTACGATCAGATCGTCGAGGAGAATATTTAAGTCACGAATTTGGTACACACTTAAGGAAATGTGGAATCGTTTCACAACTCACGCCGCCTGGAACACCTCAGCGAGACGGTGTGTCCAAACATCGTAATCGCACTTTATTGGATATGGTGCGATCTATGATGTCTCTTACCGATTTAACGCTATCTTTTTGGGGATACGCTCTAGAGACAACTACATTCACTTTAAATAGGGCACCGACTAAATCTGTTGAGACGACACCGTATGAATTATGGTTTGGGAAGAAACCTAAGTTGTCGTTTCTAAAAGTTTGGGGATGCGATGCTTATGTCAAGAAACTCCAACCTGAAAAGCTCGAACCCAAGTCAGAAAAATGCGTCTTCATAGGATACCCTAAGGAAACCATTGGGCATACCTTCTACCTCAGATACGAAGGCAAGATCTTTGTTGCCAAGAATGGGGACTTTCTGGAGAAAGAGTTTCTCTCGAGAAAAGTAAGTGGGAGGAAGGTGGAACTTGATGAAGTACTAGCTCTTGAACCGGTGAGTAGCGCGGCTCAGGAAGATGTTCATGTGGTGCCAGCACCAACTGAAGAGGAAGTTAATGATGATGATCAAGGTACTTCGGATCAAGTTACTACTGAACTTCAGAGGGTCCAAGAGGACACGTTCCACACCAGAGTGGTATGGCAACCCTGTCCTGGAAATCATGTTGTTAGACAACAGTGAACCTTCAAACTATGAAGAATCGATGGCGGGCCCAGATTCCAACAAATGGCTTGAAGCCACGCAATCCGAGATAGGATCCATGTATGAAAACAAAGTATGGACTTTGACAGACTTGCCCGATGATCGGCGAGCGATAGAAAACAAATGGATCTTTAAGAAGAAGACGGACGTGGATGGTAATGTTACCATCTATAAAGCTCGACTTGTCACTAAGGGTTATCGACAAGTTCAAGGGGTTGACTACGATGAGACATTCTCTCCCGTAGCAAAGCTAAAGTCCGTCCGAATCATGTTAGCAATCGCCGTGATACTATGATTATGAGATATGGCAAATGGACGTCAAAACGGCATTCCTTAACGGCCATCTTAAGGAAGAACTGTATATGATGCAGCCGGAAGGTTTTGTCGACCCTGAGAATGCTAACAAGGTATGCAACCTCCAGCGATCCATTTACGGGCTGGTGCAAGCATCTCGGAGTTGGAACATTTGCTTTGATCAACACCAGAACGCTATGGGTGTTCGATTCATCACAATGTAACTAGGATATTGACTCTAGTGCAAGTGGGAGACTGTTGGAAATATGCCCTAGAGGCAATAATAAAATGGTTATTATTATATTTCTGTGTTCATGATAATTGTCTGTTGTTCATGCTGTAATTGTGTTATCCGGAAATCGTAATACATGTGTGAATACATAGACCACAACACGTCCCTAGTGAGCCTCTAGTTGACTAGCTCGTTGATCAACAGATAGTCATGGTTTCCTGACTATGGACATTGGATGTCATTGATAACAGGATCACATCATTAGGAGAATGATGTGATGGACAAGACCCAAACCTAAGCGTAGCACAAAGATCGTGTAGTTCATTTTGCTAGAGCTTTTCCAAATGCCAAGTATCATTTCCTTAGACCATGAGATTGTGCAACTCCCGGATACCGTAGGAGTTCTTTGGGTGTGCCAAACTTCACAACGAATCGGGTGACTATAAAGCTGCACTACGGGTATCTCCGAAAGTGTCTCATTGGGTTGGCACGAATCGAGACTGGATTTGTCACTCCAGACACGGAGAGGTATCTCTGGGCCCACTCGGTAATGCATCATCATAATGAGCTAAATGTGACCAAGTGTCCGTCACGGGATCATGCATTACGGCACGAGTAAAGTGACTTGCCGGTAACGAGATTAAATGAGGTATTGGGATACCGACGATCGAAGTCTCGGGCAAGTAACGCATCGATTGACAAAGGGAATTGTATACGGGATTGATTGAATCCTCGACATCGTGGTTCATCCGATGAGATCATCGAGGAGCATGTGGGAGCCAACATGGGTATCCAGATCACGCTGTTGGTTATTGACCGGAGAGGCGCCCCTTGGCCATGTCTCAAGATGTCTCCCGAACCCGTAGGGTCTACACACTTAAGGTTCGGTGACGCTAGGGTTGTATGAATATGAGTATGCAGCAAACCGAAAGTTGTTCGGAGTCCCGGATGAGATCCCGGACATCACGAGGAGTTCCAGAATGGTCCAAAGGTAAAGAATTATATATAGGAAGTGCTGTTTCGGCCATCGGGAAAGTTTCGGGGTCACCCGGTATTGTACCGGGACCACCGGAAGGGTCCCGGGGGTCCACCGGTGGGGCCACCTATCCCGGAGGGCCCCATGGGGTGAATTGGGAGGGGAACCAGCCCCTGGTGGGCTGGTGCGCTTCTGGCCCCCTCTGCGCCTAGGGTTGGGAACCCTAGGGAGGCGCCCACTTGCCTTGGGGAACTCCAAACCCCTTGGTCACGCCCCTAGGAGATCCCATCTCCTAGGGCCGGGCGCCTGGGACCCTATATATAGAGGGGGGGAGGCAGCCGCACTCTTGCACTTGGCGCCTCCTCCTCCCCTGCTACACCTCTTCCTCCTCCCGATTCTTGTCGGGCGGCCTGAGTATCTTCTTGCATCCACCACCACGCCGTCAGCATATCGATCTTCATCAACATCTCCTTCCCCTTGCTGGATCAAGACGGAGGAGACGCCACGCTGACCATACGTGTGTTGAACGCGGAGGTGCCGTCCGTTGCTCGCTAGGATCTCCGGTGATTTGGATCACGACGACAACGACTCCTCAACCCCGCTTCTCTTGAACGCTTCCGCACGCGATCTACAAAGGGTATGTAGATGCATATCTCTCACTCATTGCTAGATGAACTCATAGATGGATCTTGGTGAACGTAGGAAATTTTTTATTTTATGCAACGTTCCCCAACAAGTCCTTCATGGGCGACGGCCATGGTGGGATAGACAAGGTTGCTTCTTCATGGACCCTTCGTATGAGCCCTCCGTGGACTCACAAGAATCAAGTTACCCTTCGTGGGTTGAAGTCTCCATCAACGTGGATGTACGATAGCACCACCTATCGGAACCACGACAAAAACATCTGTGTCTCCAATTGCGCTTTGGAGGATCCTTCCTTTACTTTCTTGCAAGTTGCATGCTTTACTTTCCGCTGCTCATATACTCTTTGCATGCTTGCTTGTTATGTATTGAAAAATTTAAACTTGTGCCTAAACTCTACTTAAACTTTAATAAGGTTAAAAACTGCAACTTTGGTACTTAGTGTCTAATCACCCCCCCTCTAGACACCTCTTCTCAAGATCCTACAAGTGGTATCAGAGCATTGGTCTCCATTGCATTGGTTTAATCACCATTGGAGGAAGATGGATGAGTCTAGACATAGAGTGCCTATTCTTGATGGAGAGAATTTTCATGAGTGGAAAAATGAGATGCTTGTAATTTTCAATCAATATCAATTGAACAAGTACATTGCTAGCCCTTGTGCACCTCATGTTGATCCTATGCATCCTACCCTTGATGAAGCTATTGACATGAGTAGAAATCTTAGAACTGTTAACCTTATCACTAGAGGCTTGCCTAGAAACTTGATTAGAATCTTGCCTACTTTTGAGTGTGCCTACACTATATGGAAATTTCTTGAGGAAGGCTTTCCAAATCATTCCTAGAAAATCTAGATGAGATTCTCTATAAATCTATTGCCTTGAGTAAGATGAACACTAGTGATCCTACGCTTGGTGATCGCTCATTTGAACTCACCGACCTTATGCGTGCCAAAGGAAATGTTGGTATTATTAGTGATATTATTTCCGGCTATAATAATTCATAAGCAAGATCTGTGTCAAACTCACTCTAATGAATTACCCTCTCTAGGATTTGATCCACCACATGACGATGTAGAACATGGATACTATGATGAGGATGATGATAGTGACTTCGATCTTGATGATGCAATGAGACACTTTGGTCTTATGGCAAATCTTCGGGGATATGTGTCAGGAGGAAAGGAATGGGTTCTTGACAAGGATGTACCGATCACATGACCGGAGATAAAGACATGTTTCATGAGCTTGCTAAAATGATAGTCCTCGAAAGTATGTCACTTTCGTGACAACTCAAAGGGTAAGGTGGTTGGTCTCGGTAAGGTGGCCATCTCACATGATAGCTCAATTCAGAATGTCATGCTCATTGAATCTCTTGGTTACAACCTACTTTCGGTATCTAGACTTGCTGATTTCGGTTTCAATGTCCTATTTACTGAAATTGATTGCCAAGTGTTTCGTCGAGACAATCATAAAATGGTCTTTACCGCAGATAATGAGAGGTGATCTATACATTGTTGATTTCACTAAAAAGGCTCAACCTAAAACTTGCTTCATTGCTAAATCCTCAAAAGGTTGGTTATGGCATAGACGATTAGGTCACGTTGGCATGAGAAACCTTGACAAGCTTATTAAACGGAATCATAGCCTTGGAGTTAACGATGTCATATTTGATAAGGTTAGACTGTGCAGTGCTTGTCAACCAGGTAAACAGGTCGGAGGAAGGCATCCCATGAAGAACATCATGACCACAAAGAGGCCACTCGAGCTACTTCACATGGATCTCTTTGGTCCCAACTCCTACAAGAGTCTCGGTGGAAATTCTTTTGGTTTAGTTATAGTTGATGATTTTTCAAGATTAACGTGGGTGTTCTTTCTCGATGATAAATCGCAGGTCCAAAAGATCTTCAAAAACTTCGCTAGAAAGGCCCAAAATCAATTTGAAGTGAAGATCAAGAAGGTTCAGCGACAACGGAACAGAGTTCAAGAACGCAAATGTGTACACCTTTCTTGACGAAGAAGGAATTTCACACGAGTTCTCGGCTACGTACACACCTCAACAAAATGGAGTTGTTGAGAGGAAGAACCGGACGTTCATCGAAATGGCGAGAACGATGCTTGATGAGTACAAGACAATCAAGCACTTTTGGGCGTAAGCGGTTGAGACAGCTTGTCATGCAACAAATTGCTTGTATCTTCACAAGCTACTCGGCAAGAAGACGGCATACGAGCTCCTCACCGTAACAAACCCCAAGTTGGATACTTTCGAGTATTCGCCCAAAGTGCTACATTCTTGATAAGCATCGTCGCTCAAAATTTGCTCCTAAGTCTCATGAAGGTTTCCTACTAGGTTATGGCTCAAACTCTCACACTTACCGTGTCTACAACAATTTCACCCGAAAGGTTGAAGAGACGGTAGATGTGAAGTTTGATGAATCTAACGGCTCGCAAATAGAGCAATTGCCAATTGATGTAGGAGATAAAGATCCTTCTAAGCAATCCAAGACTTGTCTATTGGCAAGGTCCGTCTAACGGAGGTGAAGGAGAGTACCTCGTCCGTCCAAGTGGAAGCTTCTACTTCACGACAAGGTGAACCAAGAGTTGATACGGAAGCATCCACAAGTGGGACACACCAAGATGAAGAAAACGAGGAAGTGCATCAAGATGAACGTCAACAACCTCCTTCTCCACCACGACAAGAGAACGACAACGCCAACAATGAAGAAGGCCAAGAATAATAACAAGATGAAGAAGATGTTCAACGAAGACCCAAGCAAAATCTATCACGAGATCGAGCAAGAATTGCTAAAGATCATCCCGTCGAGCAAATCTACAATGACATTCAAACCAGGAGAATCACTCGCCTAAAACTCGCTTAGCTAAATTTTTGAAAACTAGTCTTTCATCTCTAGCATTGAACCTATGAAGGTTGAAGAAGCATTGGAAGATCCGGATTGGATAAATGCTATGCATGAAGAGCTACACAATTTTGAGAGGAACCAAGTTTGGACATTGGTTGAGAAGCCCGACAACAACCACAACATCATCGGTACCAAATGGGTGTTTCGCAACAAGCAAGATGAAGATGGACAAGTAGTTCGCAACAAAGCATGTCTCGTCACCCAAGGCTACACACAAGTCGAAGGTATGGACTATGGTGAGACTTATGTCGTTGCTAGACTTGAGTCCATACGCATCTTACTTGCCTATGCTGATCATCATGATATCACCTTGTACCAAATGGACATTAAAAGTGCTTTTCTAAATGGTGAAATAGAGGAGGAAGTTTATGTTAAACAACCTCCCGGCTTTGTCAATCCTAAAAAACCAAGTCATGTTTACAAACTTCACAAAGCTCTTTATGGTCTTAAACAAGCTCCTAGAGCATGGTATAAATGCTTGACCAAGTTTCTTCTTGAAAAAGGCTTTGAAATTGGGAAGATTGATTCCACACTTTTTACTAAAAGGGTTAATGGAGAATTATTTGTGTGCCAAATTTATGTTGATGATATCATATTTGGATCAACTAACCCTCATTTTAGTGAAAAGTTTGGAAAGCTAATGTCGGAGAAGTTTGAGATGTCAATGGTGAGTGAACTCAAATTCTTTCTTGGGTTGCAAATCAAGCAAACTAAGGAAGGTACTTTTGTCTCACAAATGAAGTACACCAAGGACTTATTCAAGAAGTTCAATATGCAAGAATGCAAAGGTATGACCACACCCATGCCCACTAGTGGACATCTTGACTTGACCAAAGATGGTAAACCGGTTGATCAAAAGGTTTATCGATCTATGATTGGTTCATTGTTATATCTATGTGCTTCACATCCCGATATTATGCTAAGCGTGTGCATGTGTGCAAGATATCAAGCTGCTCCTAAAGAATGTCATCTTAAGGCCGTAAAAAGGATAGTGAGATACTTAATTCATACACCAAATTTTGGCATTTGGTATCCTAAGAGGGCCTCTTTCGATCTTGTTGGCTATTCCGACTCGGACTATGCCGGTGACAAGGTTGATAGAAAGTCCACTTCGGGTACTTGCCAATTTCTTGGTAGATCTCTTGTGTCTTGGTCCTCCAAGAAACAAAACTCGGTATCCTTATCTACCGCCGAAGCGGAGTACATTGCCGTTGGTTCATGTTGTGCTCAATTACTGTGGATGACCCAAACTCTTAAACATTATGGGATTTATGTGAAACATGTTCCATTGCTTTGTGACAATGAAAGTGCTATCAAAATTGGTCATAATCCCATACAACATTCTCGAACTAAGCATATTGAAGTTCGTCATCATTTCATTCGAGATCATGTTGCTAAGGGTGACATTAATCTTAAGCATGTTCTCACCGAAAAGCAATTAGCGGATATATTTACTAAACCCCTTGATGAGAAAGTGTTTTGCAGGTTGAGAGGAGAATTGAACATCATTGATGCTTCAAACTTGGAGTAGAAACTACATTGGATGCATGCAAGACATGAGCTTATGCCTAATCCTTGATATCTCTCCTATGATGGAAATCTTATGTCTTGGATATATTTGTATCTTGCATGTTATCTAACCCATGTAGGTACTTGGTTGAGTCAAATTCCATGAGATTGTAATCTACTCACAACTTGAGCAATCTCTACATCACCAAGTCTCTACCCTATGGTGGATGAATACAAGGAAGCACGGAATCATTCTAACATATCCTTTGACAAATTCTATGTTGAGCTTCATGATTGTCATTGTTGGATACGCAAGTGCCCTTCCTTGCACCTAACTAACCCATGTAGGTAGATGGACTCAAATTCCAAGTGGTGCTCCCAACTCTTGATGAGCTACATCAACCTTGAGCAACCCACACAAGTTCAACTACATGGTCATCACCACCAACCAAGGTATGTCATTCCATCTTAGAGAAGCTTTACTCCGAGACATGAGTTAAAGCAACTCAACAAGATGTGAATACATCAAGATGCTTAAACGAAAAATGGCAACCCCATTTTGAGCTTAAACAATGAGTATGACCTATGATCAAGTGATATCACTTGACTCCTAAGTCAATATACTCTAACATAGGTGACTTTGTCGCCGACCATCTCTAGATGAAGTTCTCTTGTGTTCTTTTCTGAGTTTTTGCATTTGTCACATGCATATTTGCTTTCCCTTTCAATAAAAAAACTTCATCTAGATTTCCTTCTTCCTTTTAGCTGCTCTGCATTTTCTGCATCCAATTCATTGCAGATCCTGTTAATTCCTTTCAAATCTTTGTGAGATTTTACTAAGACTAGTGAGCTGAGGTGACAAGTGTCTTCTCTGTGATGAACTCGGTTTCACCGATTTGTTGTTTTCGTCCAACTGAATCCTTTCGCACCAATCAAGCATACCACTCGGTGCCACCGATTTCACAACAGTAAAAACAGTTTGCCACTTATTATGTGTTTCTTCTGATCTAGCTCCACTCAATGAATCTTGTCCTCTACAAGCATCACATTTTTCACAGTGCTTTGGGCTGTGACTCAAGGACCAAACCCATTCGACAAATTCCAGAGGGGAGAGAGAGATCACATCTTTATCAAGCCCTTCTTGGAAATTGATGTCAAAGGAGAGAGAGATCACATCAAAGCTTATCATTTAGAGAGAGATCCTCGTGGAGAGACAGAGATCTCCAGGGGGAGAGAATACTCAAGTAGAAAGTATTTCTCAAGGATCCCAGATGCTTGATGTTCAAGAGGAGAGATGCCACGTGTCTTTTTGGGGGAAAGACATGTTCATATGTGCTTATTTGCTTTAAGCTCTATTCATTTATATCTTTCTGCTCTGATTTTCTGTTACCTATCTTCTCCCAATATCCCATGCTAGATTCAGGGGGAGCAAGACACCTAATGGAAGGAAATCATTTGAATTCATTGCATATCTTTATTCTTGGGGACATGTCTAATCCAATGTGGTACTCAGTACTCACTTTCTACATGTCATCCCAGCCTTGGTATTCTTGTGGTTTCTTTTGTTTGCTCGCTAGTAGATGTACCTGTGTTATCTAACCTTGTTTGTGCAGGTTCATTCCATCCTAAGAAAACTCAAGACTACAAGGTAAGTATATGCATCACAATCATGTGTATGAGGAATTCTTGCTGATGCACATACTGTTTGCAAGAAGGACTCATGAGCATGAAGGTATTTTCCTTAATAATCTTTTTGCTCGATGCATATGGCCAAGATACATGTAACACATTGCCTAATCTATCATGGTTATGCTCTCATATGCTTCCATATTCCATATTCACATGACTGCATACATGTAGGGGAGCCTATGCTTGTTACATGTCTTTCCAAAGCTTTACTTGCTATTCTTTACATCTTTATCTAAAGCTTTGATGTATGTTGTCATCAATTACCAAAAAGGGGGAGATTGAAAGCACAAGTGCTCCCTAGGTAGTTTTGGTAATTAATGTCAACATATCTCTTGTTGGACTAACACTTTTATCTAGTATATTTCAGATAAGTTCAACAATGGAGTGGCATGGACTAAAGGATGTGGGAACTCCTTCAAGATGCTAAGGACAAAGGATTGGCTCAAGCTTCAAGCTCAAGACTCTTCATTTTACATTTTAGTGATCCAAGATCACATTGAGTCTATAGGAAAAGCCAATACTATCAAGGAGGGATGAGGTGTTGCTTAATGGGCCTCTTGCTTCAAGTGCTTAGTGATATGCTCCAAATACCCTCAACTACTTTCCCACTTCCACACATATGTCCTAAAACCTAAAGTCAAACTTGGCCCCACTGATTCTTCCTATCCGGCGCCATCGAGTTTGGATGTCTTAGCCACTGCCACAAACCCTAGGCAAATCGGTCTCACTGATAGGGATCTCGGTCTCACCGAGATGGGATTGTAATCTCTCTGTGTATGTCCATTATCAAAATCGGTCTCACCGAGTTTGAGCAGTCGGTACTACCGAGATTACAATGCAAACTTTCTGGTTGACTCATTATCAAAATCGGTCCCACCGATTTTGAGTAATCGGTCCAACCGAGTTTGCCTGAACAACTCTCTGGTTAGCTAATTACCAAAATCGGTCTCACCGAGTTTGTGTAATCGGTCTCACCGAGATTACGTTATGCCCTAACCCTAACCATATCGGTCCTACCGAGATGCAAGTCAGTCCCACCGAAAACCCTAACGGTCACTAGATTTACTAAAATTGGTCTGACCGAGTTTGTTGATTCGGTCCCACCGAGATTGGTAAATTGTGTGTAACGGTTAGATTTTGTGTGGAGGCTATATATACCCGTCCACCTCCTCTTCATTCGTGGAGAGAGCCATCAGACTGAACCTAAACTTCCAGCATCCTATTTCTGAGAGAGAACTACCTACTCATGTGTTGAGACCAAGATATTCCATTCCTACCATATGAATCTTGATCTCTAGCCTTCCCCAAGTTGCTTTCCACTCAAATCTTCTTTCCACCAGATCCAAATCCTATGAGAGAGAGTTGAGTGTTGGGGAGACTATCATTTGAAGCACAAGAGCAAGGAGTTCATCATCAACACACCATTTGTTACTTCTTGGAGAGTGGTGTCTCCTAGATTGGCTAGGTGTCACTTGGGAGCCTCCACAAGATTGTGGAGTTGAACCAAGGAGTTTGTAAGGGCAAGGAGATCGCCTACTTCGTGAAGATCTACCGCTAGTGAGGCAAGTCCTTCGTGGGCGACGGCCATGGTGGGATAGACAAGGTTGCTTCTTTGTGGACCCTTCGTGGGTGGAGCCCTCCGTGGACTCACAAGAACTGCTACTCCTTCGTGGGTTGAAGTCTCCATCAACGTGGATGTACGATAGCACCACCTATCGGAACCACGACAAAAACATCCGTGTCTCCAATTGCGTTTGAATCCTCCAAACCCTTCCCTTTACTTTCTTGCAAGTTGCATGCTTTACTTTCCGCTGCTCATATACTCTTTGCATGCTTGCTTGTTATGTATTGAAAAAGTTAAACTTGTGGCTAAACTCTACTTAAACTTTAATAAGGTTAAAAACTGCAACTTTGGTACTTAGTGTCTAATCACCCCCCCTCTAGACACCTCTTCTCAAGATCCTACACCATATCTACTCAAGTCGTCGGTGAGAGTGAGAACATAACGATATCCTCCGCGAGCCTCAACGCTAATTGGACCGCACACATCAGTATGTATGATTTCCAATAAGTTGGTTGCTCGCTCCATTGTTCCGGAGAATGGAGTCTTGGTCATTTTGCCCATGAGGCATGGTTCGCATGTGTCAAATGATTCATAATCGAGAGACTCTAAAAGTCCATCAAGATGGAGCTTCTTCATGTGCTTGACACCAATGTGACCAAATGCAATGCCACAAGTATGTGGGACTATCGTTATCAACTTTACATCTTTTGGTATTCACACTATGAATATGTGTAACATCACGTTAGAGATTCATTAGGAATAAACCATTGACCATCGGGCATGACCATAAAACATATCTCTCATATAAATAGAACAACCATTATTCTCGGATTTAAATGAGTAGCCATCTCGTATTAAACGAGATCCGTATACAATGTTCATGCTCAAAGCTGGCACTAAATAACAATTATTGAGGTTTAAAACTAATCCTGTAGGTAAATGTAGAGGTAGCGTGTCGACGACGATCACGCTGACCTTGGAACCATTCCCGACGCCAAGATCGTCACCTCGCCCTTCGCCAGCCTTCGCTATTCCGCAGCTCCTGCTTTGAGTTACAAATATGAGCAACAAAGACCGTATCAAATACCTGTGAGCTACTATGAGTAATCGGTAAGGTACACATCAATTACATGTATATCACATATACCTTAGGTGTTGCCGGCCTTCTTGTCCGCTAAGTATTTGGGGCAGTTCCGCCCAAAGGACCACTTCCCTTGCAATAAAAGCACTCGGCCTCGTGCTTGGGTCCATTCTTTGACTTCTTCCCAAGAATCGGCTTACCGGGCACGCATAACTCCCTTGCCGCCCTTCTTGAAGTTCTTCTTACCCTTGCCTTTCTTGAACTTAGTGGTTTTATTCACCATCAACACTGATGTTCCTTTTTATCTCTACCTCCGCTGATTTCAAAGCATTGAATATACTTCAGAATGGTCTTTTCCATCCTCGCATATTGAAGTTCATCACAAAGCTCTTGTAGCTCGGTGGAAGCGATCAAGGATTCATTAATAATCAAGGCCATCCGGGAGATTAACTCCACCGAGTCAAGCGGTTTTGCAACCCGCATATTTTGAGTATGTGCTCACCGATGTAACTATTTTCCTCCATCTTACAATCAAGAACTTGTCGAAGACTTCATATCTCTCGACCCGCATGAGCTTGGAAAACCATTTTCAGCTCTTCAAACATCTCCTATGCTCGTGTTGCTCAAAACGCTTTTGGAGCCCCGGTTCTAAGTCAGAAGCATGCAACACCGAACGAGGGAGTAATCATCTGCACGAGACTGCCAAGCTGCTCATAACATCTTGGTTCTCTCGATGGGTGCTTCACCTAGCGGTGCTTCTAGGACATAATCTTTCTTGGCAGCTATGAGGATGATCTCGTGTTCCGACCCAGTCCAGATAGTTGCCGCCACCATCTTTCAGCTTGGTTTTCTAGGAACGCTGAAGTTGAGGGTAACATGGGCCATTTGATCTACAAGACATATTGTAAAGATTTTAGACTAAGTTCATGATAATTAAGTTCATCTAATCAAATTATTCAATGAACTCCCACTCGCATATACATCCCTCTAGTCATCTAAGTGAAACATGATCCGAAGTCAACTGTGCCATGTCCGATCATCACGTGAGACGGACTAGTCGACATCGGTGAACATCTCCATGTTGATCGTATCTTCTATATACGACTCATGCTCGACCTTTCGGTCCTCCATGCCCGAGGCCATGTCTGTACATGCTAGGCTCGCCAAGTCAACCTAAGTGTATTATGCGTGTAAATCTGGCTTACACCCGCTGTATTCGAACGTTAGGATCTATCACACCCGATCATCACGTGGTGCTTCAAACAACGAACCTTCGCAATGGTGCACAGTTAGGGGAACACTTTCTTGAAATTATTATAGGATCATCTTATTTAAGCTACCGTCGTTCTAAGCAAATAAGATGTAAAACATGATAAACATCACATACAATCAAATAGTGACATGATATGGCCAATATCATATAGCTCCTTTGATCTCCATCTTCGGGGCTCCATGATCATCTTCGTTACCGCATGACACCATGATCTCCATCATCATGATCTCCATCATCGTGGTTCCATGAAGTTGTTTCACCAACTATTACTTCTACTACTATGGCTAAAGGTTTAGCAATAAAGTAAAGTAATTACATGGCGTTTAATCATTGACTCGCAGGTCATACGATAATTAAGACAACTCCTATGGCTCCTGCCGGTTGTCATACTCATCGACATGCAAGTCGTGATTCCAATTACAAGAACATGGTCTCATACATCACATATATATCATTCATCACAACTTTTGGCCATATCACATCACAAGGCATATGCTGCAAAAACAAGTTAGACGCCCTCTAATTGCTTTTGCATGTTTTTATGTGGCTGCAATAGGGTTCTAGCAAGAACGTTTTCTTACCTACGTGAAAGCCACAACGTGATATGCCAACTTCTATTTACCCTTCATAAGGACCCTTTTCATCGAATCCGCCCAACTAAAGTGGGAGAGACAGACACCCGCTAGCCACCTTATGCAACTAGTGCATGTCACGGTGGAACTCTGTCTCACGAAGCGCACGTAAGATCGGTCCGGCCGCTTCATCCCAATGATGTCGCCAAAGCAAAATAAGACTAGTAGTGGCAAGAAAATTTACAACATCTACGCCCACAACAAATTGTGTTCTACTCTAGCAAAGAGAACTACGCATAAACCTAGCTCATGATCCCACTGTTGGGGAACGATGCAAAAAATAAAAAATTTCTACGCTTTCACCAAGATCAATCTATGAGTTCATCTAGCAAGGAGAGAAAGGAGTGCATCTACATACCCTTGTAGATCGCGAGCGGAAGCGTTCAAGAGAACGGGGTTGAGGGAGTCGCACTGGCCGTGATCCAAATCACCGATGATCCTAGTGCTGAACGGACAGCACCTCCGCTGCTCAACACACGTGACGGTTGAGGAAGACGCTCCTCCTTCTTGATCCAAAGAAGGGAAGGAGAGGTTGATAGAGATCCAAAGAAGACGACGGCGTGGTGGTGGATGCAAGAATGATCTCGGCCGGCTTCGCCAAGCTTCTACGAGAGGGAGAGGTAGCAAGGGGAGAGGGAGGCGCCAAGAGCATGGGTGCGGCTGCCCTCCCTCCCCTCTTATATAGGCCCCTAGGGGGCGCCGCCCAGGAGATGCAATCTCCAAGGGGTGGCCACGGGGAACTTGCCCCCAAGCCGTGGAGGCGCTTCACCCCTAGGGTTTCCAACCCTAGGCTAGGGGGGCCAAGGGGGCGACCAGCCCACCAGGATGGTTCCTCCCACTTCAGCCCATGGGGCCCTCCGGATAGGTGGCTCCCACCCGTGGACCTCGATTCTTCCGGTGGTCCCAGACAATACCGTGACCCCGAAACTTTCTCGATGGTCAAACCTAACTTCCTATATATAATTCTTCACCTCCGACCATTCCTAACTCCTCATGACGCCTGGGATCTCATCCGAGACTCAACAACCTTCGGATTACTGCATACTAATATCTCAACAACCCTAGCGCCACCGAACCTTAAGTGTGTAGACCCTACAGTGTTCGGGAGACATGCGCATATGACCGAGACGCCTCCGTCAATAACCAACAGCGGATCCGATACCCATGTTGGCTCCTACATGCTCCTCGATGATCTCATCGGATGAACCACGATGTCGAGGATTCAATCAATCCCGTATACAATTCCCTTTGTTAATCGGTATCGTTACTTGCCCGAGACTCGATCGTCGGTATCCCAATACCTCGCTTAATCTCAAGCTACCGCAAGTCACTTTACTCGCACCATAATGTATGATCCCGTGACTGCACACTTGGTCACATTGAGCTCATTATGATGATGCATTACCGAAAGTGGGCCCAGAGATACCTCTCCGCCATACGGAGTGACAAATCCAGCCTCGATTCGTACAACCCAATGTACACTTTCGGAGATACCCGTAGTGCACCTTTATAGTCACCCGCTTACGCTGTGAAGTTTGGCACACCCAAAGCACTCCTACGGTATCCGGAGTTGTACAATCTCATGGTCTAAGGAAATGATACTTGACATTTGGAAAAGCTCTAGCAAAATGAACTACACGATCTTTGTGCTACGCTTAGGTTTGTCTTGTCCATCACATCATTCTCCTAATGATGTGATCCCGCTATCAATGACATCCAATGTCCATAGTCAGGAAACCATGACTATCTGCTGATCAACGAGCTAGTCAACTAGAGGCTCACTAGGACGTGTTGTGGTCTATGTATTCACACATGTATTACGATTTCCGGATAACACAATTACAGCATGAACAATAGACAATTATCATGAACAAAGAAATATAATAATAACCATTTTATTATTGCCTCTAGGGCATATTTCCAACATTACAACGCCACTTTACCAGAAGAGGAGCCCTGGATTATTCAAGTTCAAGTTCCAGGAAGGACATTCATGCCTGTCACTGAGCCCATAGAGTTTTATTTTGATGCACCAACCTGGAGTCTAGGAAAGAGTATGGCAGCTCACATTACCATGGGACGCATTGGAGAAGTTTACCACAATGATCTCAAGGACAAGATTCACCAGATTTGTGGGCGCTTTAGATGAGCAATGGGAGATGATCAAAGACTGTGAAGGATAGATCGATTGCCGCTTGATATGTCTCAAACGTATCTATAATTTTTGATTGCTCCATGCTATATTATCTACTGTTTTGGGAAATATTGGGATTTATTTTCCACTTATATATTATTATTTTTTGGGACTAACATATTAACCGGAGGCCCAGCCCAGATTTGCTGTTTTATGCCTATTTCAGTATTTCGAGGAAAAGGAATATCAGACGGAGTCAAAACGGAACGAAATCAACTGGAGAAGTTATTTTTGGAAGGAAACCCACCTGATGGACTTGGACTCCACGTCAGAAGATACGGGAGGTGCTCACGAGGGTGGGGGGCACGCCCACCCCCCTAGGGCGCGCCCCCTGCCTCGTGGGGCCCCCGTAGCTCCACCGACGTACTCCTTTCACCCATATATACCTATGTACCCTAAAACTTCCAAAACAGAGATAAGATCGGAGTTCCACCACCGCAAACCTCCAGAGCCACCAAAACCAATCAGACCCTGCTCCAAGACTCACGGAGGGGGGAACCTCACCGTGGCCATCTTCATCATCCCGGCGCCTCCATGACGAGAGGAGGGAGTAGTTCACCCTCGGGCTGAGGGTATGTACCAGTAGCTATGTGTTTGATCTCTCTCTCTCGTGTTCTTGATTTGGCACGATCTTGATGTATCGCGAGCTTTGCTATTATAGTTGGACCTTATGTTTCTTCTCCCCCTTTACTCTCTTGTAATGAATTGAGTTTTCCCCTTGAAGCAATCTTATCGGATTGAGTCTTTAAAGATTTGAGAACACTTGATGTATGTCTTGCCGCATGATCTGTGGTGACAATGGGATATCACGTGATTTACTTCATGTATGTTTTGGTGATCAACGTGCGGGTTCCGCCCATGAACCTATGCATAGGGGTTCGCACACGTTTTCGATGTGATCCTCCGGTAGAAACTTTGGGGCACTCTTTGAGGTTCTATGTGTTGGTTTGAATAGATGAATTGAGATTGTGTGATGCATATCGTATAATCATACCCACGGATACTTGAGGTGACATTGGAGTATCTAGGTGACATTAGGGTTTTGGTTGATTTGTGTCTTAAGGTGTTATTCTAGTACGAACTCTAGGGCTGTTTGTGACACTTATAGGAATAGCCCGCCGGATTGATCGGAAAGAATAACTTTGAGGTGGCTTCGTACCCTACCATAATCTCTTCGTTTGTTCTCCACTATTAGTGACTTTGGAGTGACTCTTTGTTGCATGTTGAGGGATAGTTATGTGATCCAATTATGTTATTATTGTTGAGAGAACTTGCACTAGTGAAAGTATGAACCATAGGCCTTGTTTCCTACCATTGCAATACCGCTTACGCCACTTTTACCACTTGCTACCTTGCTATTTTTATATTTTCAGATTACAAAACCTATATCTACCATCCATATTGCACTTGTATCACCATCTCTTCGCCGAACTAGTGCTCCTATACAATTTACCATTGTATTGGGTGTGTTGGGGACACAAGAGACTCTTTTGTTATTTGGTTGCAGGGTTGCTTGAGAGAGACCATCTTCATCCTACGCCTCCCACGGATTGATAAACCTTAGGTCATCCACTTGAGGGAAATTTGCTACTGTCCTACAAACCTGTGCACTTGCAGGCCCAACAACGTCTACAAGAAGAAGGTTGGTAGTAGACATCAAGCTCTTTTCTCGCGCCGCTGCCGGGGAGGCGCGGTAAGTGAAGGTATATAGTACGATCTTGCAATCAAATCAATTTGATTCTTGTTTTAGCACGAGGTTAGTTTATAAAAGAAAACTACAAAAAATGGAATTGAGTTTGTCTCATACGCTTCACCTTTTTAATACCTTTCGTGAGTATGATGGAAAGGATAATTGTGCTCAAGTGCTAGAAGAAGAAATCTCTAAATTGTTTGGCACTAAATCTATGAATGATGAGCATTTTTGCAATGCTGTTAGTATGAATTCCTTGAATATCCATGATGCTAATGATATGCAAAGCCACAGGCTTGGGGCAGCTATGTTTGATGAAGATGATATTTTTTGTCCCCCAAGCTTTGATGAGCAAATTTACTATGATGAAAGCATGCCTCCTATCTATGATGATTATTGTGATGACACGTATGCTTTAAAGAATAATGATAACCATGAAACTTGTCATCTTGATCTTAATTCTCAATCATATGATAGTTATTTTGTTGAATTTGCTCCCACTATTCCGAAGAGAATGAATTTTCTTATGTGGAGAGTAGTAAAATTCTATGCTTGTAGATCATGAAAAGAATGCTTTAGTTTCTGGTTATATTGTTGAATTCATTCATGATGCTACTGAAAATTATTATGAGGGAGGAATATATGCTTGTAGTAATTGCAATAATATCAAATTTCCTCTCTATGTGCTTAAAATCTTGAAGTTATACTTGTTTTACCTTCCTATGCAAGTTGATTCTTGTTCCCATAAGTTGTTTGCTCACAAAATCCCTATGCATAGGAAGTGGGTTAGACTTAAGTGTGCTAGTCATATTCTTCATGATGCTCTCTTTATGTTTCAATTTTATATTTTATGTGAGCATCATTGAAATCATAATGCCTAGCTAGGGGCGTTAAACGATAGCGCTTTGTTGGGAGGCAACCAAATTTTATTTTAGTTTATTGCTTTTTGGTCCTGTTTAGTAATAAATAATCTATCTAGATTCTGTTTATATGTGGTTTTATGTTTTAATTAGTGTTTGTGCCAAGTAGAACCTTTGGGAAGACTTGGGTCAAGTCTTTACGATCATGCTGTAAAAACAGAAACTTTAGCGCCACGATATTAATCTAGAACGTTTTACTGGAGAGTGATATTTAGTTGATTCTTTTGCAGATGATTTCTAGACAAATTCCTCAGGTCCAACAATTTATTTTAGAATTTTTGGAGTTCCAGAAGTTTGCGTTAGTTACAGATTACTACAGACTGTTCTGTTTTTGACAGATTCTGTTTTCATTGTGTTGTTTGCTTATTTTGATGAATCTATGGCTAGTAAAATACTTTATAAACCATAGAGAAGTTGTAATACAGTAGGTTTAACACCAATATAAATAAATAATGAATTCATTAAAGTACCTTATGTGGTGGTTTTGTATTCTTTCGCTACCGGAGCTCACGAAGTTTTCTCGTTAAGTTTTGTGTTGTGAAGTTTTCAAGTTTTGGGTAAAGATTCGATGGACTATGGAATAAGGAGTGGAAAGAGCCTAAGCTTGGGGATGCCCAAGGCACACCAAGGGTAATATTCAAGTATAACCAAGAGCCTAAGCTTGGGGATGCTCCGGAAGGCATCCCCTCTTTCGTCTTCTTTCATCGGTAACTTTACTTGGAGCTATATTTTTATTCACCACATGATATGTGTTTTGCTTGGAGCGTCATTTTATTTTCTTTAACTTTTCTTTCTGTAGTTATAATAATGTTTTTCATCTTTAGTTTCAATAAAAAGTCAAGGATAGCCTTTGCCATGCTTATTTTGCTACTATACTTGTTGCTGTTTGAAAACAGAAAGTTTACCGCTGTTGCAAAAATTCCCTAGAAAAGTCAGAGAGTGGTATAATGTTGAATATTTTTGAATATTGAGATATGATAAATTTATTACAGTGGTAATTTTAGTTCATAATTTTGGAGTTAGGGAAGTATGATGAATCTTGCATTCTTTACAGACTATACTGTTTTGACAGATTGCTGTTATGTTTGCATTGTTTGCATATGTTTGCCTGTTTAATGATTCTATTTGAGGATAGGAGTATTAAATATGCAGAGGCATTTAGTATGCAATGTTGAATAATAATGTTAGTGATTTGTAACAGTAGAAAATGACAAGGTTTTGCATTGGTTTATACTAACCTATCTCACGAAGTTCTTGTTGAGTTTGTTGTGAATGAAGCTTTTGATAAAAAGAGAAACCATGATATGAGAGGAATTAAGGAGACACAAAAGTTCAAGCTTGGGGATGCCCAAGGCACCCCAAGATAATATTTCAAGAAGTCTCAAGCATCTAAGCTTGGGGATGCCCCAGTAGGCATCCCACCTTTTTCTTCTTCAACAACTATCGGTTAGTATCGGTTGACCCTAAGTTTTTGCTTCTTCACATGAGTTGTGCTATCCTTGCAATGTAGTTTTATTTAGCTTTGCTTGATGTTTGAATACAATACCAAGATCTGAAATTATTAAATGGGAGAGCCTTCACATAGTTGCATAATTATTCGACTACTCATTGATCTTCACTTATATCTTTCGGAGTAGTTTTTGTTATTGCTCTAGTACTTCACTTATATCTTTTAGAGCATGGTGATAGTTTTATTTTGAAGAAATAGATGAACTCTCATACTTCACTTATATTATTTTGGGAGTCTTAAATAGCATGTTAATTTGCTTAAATAATCCTAATATGCTAAGCATACAAGATTTGTAAGAATTCTTATGAGTGTGTTGAATACTAAGAGAAGTTTGATACTTGATAATTGTTTTGGGATATGGAGGTAGTGATATTAAATTCATGCTAGTTGGGTGATTATGAATTTTAAGAATGCTTGTGTTGAAGTTAGCAAGTCCCGTAGCATGCACGTATGGTTAAAGTTGTGTAACAAATTTGAAACATGAAGTGTACCTGGCTTGTGCATCCTTATGAGTGGCGGGCGGGGACGAGCGATGGTCTTTTCCTACCAATCTATCCCCCTAGGAGCATGCGCGTAGTACTTGATTTTTGATGACTTCTAAATTTTTGCAATAAGTATATGAGTTCTTTTGACTAATGTTGAGTCCATGGATTATACGCACTTTTACCTTTCCACCATTGCTAGCCTCTTCGGCATCGCGGCATTGTCCTTTCTCACCTTGAGAGTTGGTGCAAACTTCACGGGTGCATCCAAACCCCATGATATGATACGCCTATCACACATAAACCTCCTTATATCTTCCTCAAAACAGCCACCATACCTACCTATTATGGCATTTCCATAGCCATTCCGAGATATATTGCCATGCAACTTTCCACCGCTCCGCTCATCATCATCATGACATACTTTACTTTTGTCATATTGCCATTGCATGATCATGTAGTTGATATCGATTTGTGGCAAAGCCACCATGCATTATTTTTCATACATGTCACTCTTGATTCATTGCACCATCCCCAGACATCACGGAGGCATTCATATAGAGTCATACCTTGTTCTAGTTTCGATTTGTAATCCTTATGTTGTAATAAATAGAAGTGTGATGATCATCATTATTAGAGCATTGCCCAAAAAAAAAAGGCCAAAAAAAGAAGAAAGGCCCAAAAAAGAAAATAAATAAAAAGGGCAATGCTACTATCTCTTTTTCCACACTTGTGCTTCAAAGTAGCACCTTGTTCTTCATGTAGTGAGTCTCATATATTGTGCTTCAAAGTAGCACCATGTTTTTCATATAGTGAGTCTCATAAGTTGTCTTTTCATACTAGTGGCAATTTTTCATTATAGAACTTGGCTTGTATATTCCTACGATGGGCTTCCTCTAATGCCCTAGGTCTTCATGAGCAAGCTTAGTTGGATGCACACCCACTAGTTTTCTTTTGTTGAGCATTCATAGCTCTAGTGCATCCGCTGCATGGCAATCCCTACTCCTCATGTTGACATCAATTAATGGGCATCTCCATAGCCCGCTGATTATCCTCGCCAATGTGAGACTTTCTCCTTTTTGTCTTCTCCACACAATCCCCATCATCATATTCTATTCCACCCATAGTGTTATATCCATGGCTCACGCCATGTATTGCGTGAAGGTTGAAAAGTTTGAGATTATTTAAGTATGAAACAATTGCTTGGCTTGTCATCGGGGTATAGAAGTTGGGAACATCTTTGTGTGACGAAAATGAAGCATAGCCTAACTATATGATTTTGTAGGATGTACTTTATTTTGCCATGCTATTTTGAGAAGTCATTATTTGTTTTATTTGTATTCTTGTAGTATTATTATTTTTATGTCAATATTTACTTTTGTCTTGAATCTTTCGGATCTGAATATTCACACCACAAGTAAGAAGAATTACATTGAAATTATGCCAAGTAGCACCGCATAAAAAATTATCTTTTATCATTTACCTACCAAGGACGAAAGGTGAATTAAGCTTAGATGCTTGATACGCCTACAACGTATCTATAATTTTTGATTGCTCCATGCTATATTATCTAATGTTTTGGGCAATATTGGGCTTTATTTTCCACTTTTATATTATTTTTGGGACTAACATATTAACCGGAGGCCCAGCCCAGATTTGTTGTTTTATGCCTATTTCAGTATTTCGAGGAAAATGAATATCAGACGGAGTCAAAACGGAACGAAATCAACTGGAGAAGTTATTTTTTGAAGGAAACCCACCTGATGGACTTGGACTCCACGTCAGAAGATACGGGAGGTGCTCACGAGGGTGGGGGCGCGCCCACCCCCCTAAGGCGCGCCCCCTACCTCGTGGGGCCCCCGTAGCTCCATCGATGTACTTGTTTCACCCATATATACCTACGTACCCTAAAACTTCCAAAACAGAGATTAGATCGAGTTCCGCCGCAAACCTCCAGAGCCACCAAAACCAATCGGGACCCTGTTCCAAGACTCGCCGGAGGGGGGAACCTCACCGTGGCCATCTTCATCATCCCGGCGCTTCCATGACGAGGAGGGAGTAGTTCACCCTGGCTGAGGGTATGTACCAAAGAGCTATGTGTTATATCTCTCTCTCTCTCTCTCTCTCTCTCGTGTTCTTGATTTGGCACGATCTTGATGTATCGCGAGCTTTGCTATTATAGTTGGATCTTATGTTTCTTCTCCCCTCTACTCTCTTGTAATGAATTGAGTTTTCCCTTGAAGTAATCTTATCGGATTGAGTCTTTAAAGATTTGAGAACACTTGATGTATGTCTTGACGTGCATGATCTGTGGTGACAATGGGATATCACGTGATTCACTTGATGTATGTTTTGGTGATCAACTTATGGTTCCGCCCATGAACCTATGCATAGGGTTGGCACACGCTCGCCGTGATTCTCCCAGAGAAACTTTGGGGCACTCTTTGAGGTTCTATGTGTTGGTTTGAATAGATGAATTGAGATTGTGTGATGCATATCGTATAATCATACCCACGGATACTTGAGGTGACATTGGAGTATCTAGGTGACATTAGGGTTTTGGTTGATTTGTGTCTTAAGGTGTTATTCTAGTACTAACTCTAGGGCTGTTTGTGACACTTATAGGAATAGCCCGCCGGATTGATTGGAAAGAGTAACTGTGAGGTGGTTTCGCATCTACCATAATCTCTTCGCTTGTTCTCCACTATTAGTGACTTTGGAGTGACTCTTTGTTGCATGTTGAGGGGTAGTTATGTGATCCAATTATGTTATTATTGTTGAGAGAACTTGCACTAGTGAAAGTATGAACCCTAGGCCTTGTTTCCTACCATTGCAATACCGCTTACGCCACTTTTACCACTTGCTACCTTGCTGTTTCTATATTTTCATATTACAAAAACCTATATCTACCATCCATATTGCACTTGTATCACCTTCTCTTCGCCGAACTAGTGCACCTATACAATTTACCATTGTATTGGGTGTGTTGGGGACACAAGAGACTCTTTTGTTATTTGGTTGCAGGGTTACTTGAGAGAGACCATCTTCATCCTACGCCTCCCACGGATTGATAAACCTTAGGTCATCCACTTGAGGGAAATTTGCTACTGTCCTACAAACCTGTGCACTTGCAGGCCCAACAACGTCTACAAGAAGAAGGTTGCGTAGTAGACATCACCGCTTTCATCCAGGAGTTAAACCATCACATTCGACGCCGGGAGAACCAGATGTGCGCAGGCATGACAGATTTGAAGAAGGCGATGACAAGGATCATAGAGCTGGAGGAAGAACTCAAGGCTACACGCGAAGATTATATGGAGGAGATCGTCGTATTAGTGGAGAAGAATGACGACCTGACAAGGAAGCTAGGAGTTTTCATGGGAGACCTCGCGCCAGAGGAGAAGATGACGATTCCACTTGCTCGGAGAACTATCATCGACGACACCGACTCGGACCCCGATTTATCATGGCGATGATGACTATGTTGATGAAGCCGAGCAGATATCATGCAGCCTTCGACCGAGCAGTTTTTCTAGTCGCACCACCATATGAGTAGCAGTATTCCACCATGTATATAGTATAGTCCAAGCACTTTTGTAACGATAGTTCTAGACCGATTGTATGCCCTTATTTGAATTGATTGAGTGATATATTTGTGTTTGTCTCATGTGCATATGGGTAGTGTTTTCCCCCTAGACCTCATTGTTTTCTCATCTTTTCTAAACCCAGCAGATGCCTCCGAGACGCGACAATGGATTTGCTTTCCCACCGAGCTCACTCGGTTGATCCAAAGCAGAATGCATTGATGCGCATACTAGTCCGTAATCGTAACCAGGGGAACAACAACAACAACAACAACAACAACAACAACAACAACAACAACAACAACAACAACAACAACAACAACAACAACAACAACAACAACAACAACAACAACAACAACCCACCACCACCACCAGTTGATCACTTAGCCTGTTTTCTTAGGCTGAATCCGCCGGTGTTCTCCAGTAGCACCGAGCCGATTGTTGCAGATGATTGGCTCCGTAAGATTGAAAGGCAGTTGACTACTGCAGGATGCATAGATGCGGAGAGAGTGCGTTTTGCCACACATCAGCTTGATGGACCCGCAGCATCATGGTAGGAGAATTTTATAGTCACTTACCCCATTGACACTGTGACATGGGACCAGTTCTAGCAGGCTTTTCGCACTGCCCATGTATCAGCAGGAGCTATGGCCATGAAGAAGCGTGATTTTCGACTTGGCGCCAAGGACGGCGCACTATTGGCCAATATGTGGATGAATTTAGTAAGCTAGCTCGTTATGCCCCGGATGATGCCGCCATGATGCAGCTAAGAAGGAGAAGTTTCTGGAAGGACTGAATGATGAGCTGAGCATGCAGTTGATGGTGGCAAAATTCAATAACTACCAGGAGTTGGTGGATAGAGCTCTCATGCATGAAGGGAAGCAGCAGCAGATTGACAGCCGCAAGAGGAAGTATGGACAAGGGAAGTATAATTCGGGAGCCCAGCAGAGACCCCGTTACACCCCGAACTCGGTAGAACTTGTTCATAACCATGGAGGCCACACTCATAATGGAGGAAGTTCGCACAATCATAGTGGCCTCAAGAATGTAAATGGTAATGGAGGGAGAAGCGACAGAACTGCTCCAACCCTAAGAACACCCGCCAAGAAAGATCTAAGCCACGTTATTTGCTACAAGTGCCGTAAGACCGACACTACGCCAATGAATGTCCCGAAGCCAAGAATGGAAACGGCAATGGAAGCTCGAAGAAGCCCAACCCTTTCAACAGGGGATAAGTGAACCACGTTAACGTGGAGGAGGTTGAAGCTCACCAGATGCGTAATAGGTAAGTTTTTGGTTGTCATTTATCGCAATGTTTTTTTATACTGGTGCATCACATTCATACATATCAAGGGGATTTGTGGATAAGTATAAGTTGCCCACTAGAGTTCTTAAGACACCCATGCTAGTTTCCTCACCCGCAGCAGAGTATATGGCAAGCCATGGATGTTTTCAGAAGCCATTGACCATAGGTAGGCATGTTTTCCCCTCAGATCTGATAATATTGGAGTCGCAAGGTTTGGATGTGATTCTTGGGTATGGATTGGCTATTGATGTATGGAGGAAACATCGATTGCGTCAGTAAGACGATTTTACTTACCACCCCAGAAGGAAGAAGGATCAAGTATGTATCCCGCATGTGCCGAATAGGACTCAAGTAAATTCCTTATCGTGAGTTGTACAGAGGAAGTACCAGTGGTGAAGGATTTTCCTGATGTATTTCCGTAAGAGTTGCTGTGCATGCCACCGGATAGAGACATTGAGGTTTTGATTGAGCTTTTGCCGTGCACAGGCCAATATCTAAGAGACCGCATGTAATGCCCGCAAAGGATTTGGAGGAAATTAAGAAGCAGATTAAGGAGTTACCGATAAAGGTTATATTCGCCCAAGTTCGCCACCTTGGGGATCACCAAAGGCTTCTAGTGGAGAAGAAGGATGGATCGTTAAGGATGGTTGTTGATTATCGAAGATTGAATGAGGTGATGATCAAGAACAAGTACCCACTATCGATGATCAATGATTTGTTTGACCAGCTGCAAGGAGCTAAGGTGTTTTCCATGATCGATTTGCGATCAGGGTATCACCAGCTGAAGATACGAGAGCAGGATATACCTAAGACAGCTTTTACCACGAGGTACAGGCTGTATGAGTATACTGTTATGTCATTTGGTCTGACTAACGCACCTACCTATTTAATGAACATGATGAACAAGGTGTTTATGGAGTTTTTGGATAAGTTCGTCGTGGTGTTCACTGATGACATTCTAGTCTACTCAAATAATGAAGAAGAACATTTGCCTTTAGTACTTAGGAAGCTCAGAGAACATCAGCTATACGCCAAGTTCAGCAAGTGTGAGTTTTGGTCAAGGAAGTTGGATTCCTTGGACATATCATATCCGGAGAAGGAATAATAGTAGACCCCACCAAGGTTGTCATGGTGACAAATTGGGAGTCACCCACGTCAGTTGGAGAGATCCGGAGTTTTCTTGGACTCGCAGGATACTACCGGAGGTTCATTGAGCATTTCTCAAAGATTGCAAAGCCTATGACGGAGTTGTTGAAGAAGGACACCAAATTCAAATGGACTGAGGAATGCGAGGCCAGTTTCCAGGAGTTGAAGAGACGCTTGGTTACATCACCAGTGTTGATTCTGCCAGATCAACGCAAGGATTATGAAGTATATTGCGGCGCTTCTCGTCGAGGACATTGAGCCGTGCTTATGCAGGAGGGAAGAGTTGTTTCATATGCCTCACGACAGCTTAGACCCCATGAGTTAAATTATGCTACGCATGATTTGGAGTTAGCAGCCGTAGTACATGCGTTGAAGACATGGAGACATTTTCTCATCGGAAACCATTGTGAGGTATACACGGATCACAAGAGTTTGAAGTATATCTTCACGCAGAAGGAGCTGAATCTCAGGCAGAGGAGATGGTTGGAGCTCATTAAGGATTATGATATGAGATTGCATTATCATCCCGGGAAGGCTAACGCAGTAGCCGATGCGTTGAGCCGCAAAATTCATGTCAATACACTCATGACCGGAGAATTACCCAAGGAGTTGGCAGAAGACCTTCGCGAGCTATGTTTGGAAATAGTTTCAAGAGGTTATGTAGCAGCATTGGAGATTCAGTCTACTTTGATGGATAAGATTAGAGAAGCTCAGAAGACGGATAAGGAGATTGCCGAAATAAAGGAAAGAATGAGTAAAGGAATGGCTAAAGGATTTCGTGAGGATGAGCACGATACCTTATGGTTTGAGGACCGCGTATATGTGCCAAATGAACAGGAGATAAGGAAGTTGATTCTACAAGAGGCCCATGATTCGCCATATTCGATTCACCCAGGGAATACCAAGATGTATCTGGATTTGAAGGATAGTTTCTGGTGGACCGGAATGAAGAAGGATATTGCGGAGTATGTAGCAGTTTGTGATGTATGTCAGAGAGTGAAAGCCGAGCATCAGAAGCCAGTAGGATTGCTACAACAATTGCCGATACCCGAATGGAAGTGGGATAAGTTAGGCATGGATTTTATCACGGGATTACCCAGGACTCATTCAGGATATGACTCGATATGGGTTGTAGTTGATCATTTGACTAAAGTAGCTCATTTCATCCCAAAGGAAGACCACTTACACCAAAGGTTAAGTTGGCAAAGATATACATGACCGTAATCGTATGTCCGCATGGAGTTCCGAGGACCATTGTATCGTATAGAGGAACCCAGTTTACTTCAAAGTTTTGGAATCAGCTTGCATGAAACTTTGGGAACTGTGCTAGAGTTCAAGATGCCTTTTCACCCGCAAACAGATGGACAGACTGAAAGAGTCAACCAGATTCTGGAGGACATGTTGAGAGCTTGTGCGCTAGACTATGGATCTAGTTGGGACGATAATTTGCCTTATACAGAGTTCTCATACAACAACAGCTTCCAAGCCAGTTTGAAGATGGCCCCTTTCGAAGCACTATACGGAAGGAGGTGCAGAACACCGTTGTTGTGGGACGAATTTGGAGACCCATGCTTGTTTGGACCAGATTTGATTAAAGAGTCTGAAGAGAAGGTTAAGTTGATTCGCGATAGACTCAAGGTAGCCCAGTCCAGGCAGAAGAGTTATGCGGATTCTAAACGCAAGGAGACCATTTACGAAGTTGGAGACAGAGTGTATCTTCGTGTATCTCCACTTCGAGGAGTAAAGCGCTTTGGAGTTAAGGGAAAGTTAGTGCCACGTTTTGTGGGACCATACAAAGTTTGGGAACGTATGGGAGAAGTTGCTTACAAGTTGGAACTACCCGAAGGATTGTCAGGAGTTCACGATGTGTTCCATGTTTCTCAGTTGAAGAAGTGCCACGCAGAGATGGCTGATATTCCTTTCAGAGATACTGTACCGCTCGAAGCGATACAATTGGATAGTGGTTTGACCTACGAGGAGAAGCCGCTAAGATTCTCGATTTTTCCAACCGTGTCACACGCAACAAAGTAATCAAGTTCTGTAAAGTTCAGTGGAGTCACCATACCGAAGATGAAGCCACCTGGGAACGAGAGGAAGACCTATGGAAGGATCACTCTCACCTATTTTCTAGCCAACCCGAATCTCGAGGGCGAAATTCATCTTAAGGGGGATAGGTTTGTAACATCCCAAATTTTCAATTTGGAATGTTATACATTAGATCATCATTGCATATCATGTTTTATTGCATTTTTGGTTTGGTCCTAGAAATTCTACGCAACTCAAGGACCCACGGAGATAGTTGGGGATTTCATTATTTTCATATTCGAGTCTTTCTCGAATTTCGAAAAGAGGATCGTTTGATTTTAATTATTTTTCTCTGAAATATTTCTTTTATTAAAATAAAAGAGAGAGGATAAAATGACTTCCTCAAAATAAAGAAATATCGAAGATTTAATATTAAAATCAAATAAGATTTTTATTCGGAGTTTTATCGCTATTTTATTTGAATTAGGAAAAATATGTGTTTTACAAAATTGCATTTTAGGCCCAAATAAATGTTCACCTTGTCCGCTTGTTTTTAGGGACGGGAAAATTTATTTCGGATTTTTGAGTCCGCTTAGTATTTCTTTTTTTTTTTTTTTCTCGCACGTCGGAATTATTTTAAAAAGTCAACCGACTGGCTGCATTCGAAGCGGGACACCGCCGGAGGGTTTTATAAGCCGCCGCCCTCGAGCCGCCGAAGCCCAGCCCGAGCCGCCGCAGCCCACCGCCGCCCCAAACCCTAGCCTGACGACGCCGCTGGCCAAGTAGCCGCCATTGGCCACGACGCCACACGCTTCGCCACGCTAACCCGCCACACTCGCCGAGTCAGCCATTACCTCACGGACTTGCCGGAGGTAGTCATTGCCACGGGTTTTCTTCGAAAACCGTGACGCTTTTTAAGATTCACGGTTTATTTTTTAGATCGGTTTATTTTATTTTTGTCGGTTTAGTTATATAGCTTAATGCCCGCTCGCTCGCTCGCTTTTAACGAACGGTTTTCACCATTTAGCCGCAGACAGCGAACGTTCGTTCTTTAGCCTGTTCGTCAGTTTTTCTTTTTCTCGGATTTTCCGCGATTATTTTCGATCGCGATTTCTCATCCGATTTTCGTTCTAGTATAACTTTTCGCCGCTTATCGTAAATCAGGCGATTCAAGCACCTAGAGTTTCGCCTCAAAGCCCTCTTTCTGTTTAACCAACTTAAACAAGATTTTGCTACTGTGAAATTTGACTTTACTCCAGATTAGTAAATGAAGCTTGTTTCTTTCACCGTTTGAGGTTTGTTGCTTTGTTTGATTTGATTCTTTTTGCAAACCGGAGTTCTTAAGTTGAACTTTATGGTTAGATATCTTATTTGAGTTTTGCCCGTGCCCTTGCTTGATTGCTTATTGTATGCTTGTTTGTTTGCGATAGAGTACCCGGAGTGCGAAGCGTGCTACTACGACTCTCTAGGTTTCGGGGATCATCAGCAAGGCAAGTAATACTTTGATCATACCTCTTACTACCCAGTTTTATTGCATTAGATCAATCCTCAAAGAATTGCATGGTTAGGATCTGATTAAATTGTGGGTTTTGGGAAGTAGATGGGGTAGTACCTATTCACTGCTTATTATCAAACCTCGAGTTACCTCTACGTTATGCTTATATCGCTATGTTATGCTCAGAGACGTGGATTGGGTTTGAGTGTATTCATGATGATGCGTAGATTGTTAATTAATGGTTCAACTTAAGGTGGCAACTTTAATACACATCCGGTGGATTGAGGCACCTAGGAAATCCAAAGGATTGCCTCAGATTTTTGGAAATCCCGGTACCGTGGTGATTCTCCTATGGACCGCCACCCAGTGCTCAAGGGATCATAAGATTATTCACGCTTAGAAACTTCCGTAGCAGCCACATGCCATTATGGGCTCGCATAGTTGAGTAAGTTGTGGGAAACCTTTCCATGATGGGCTAGCAGATGTAGGGGATTGTAGGTGTACCGCCTATCTATCGGTTAAGGGGACCTCTTCGAAAGACTGTGGTCTCGGCCATCCGCTTTCTCAAACATCATGCAAAGGCGAGAAATTTAACGGAGGAGATCGAGTCTTGTGGGGAAAAGTGCACAAACCTCTGCAGAGTGTACAAACTAATCATGGTTAGCCGTGTCCCCTATGGACATCTTGAGTATCCGGTTCTTGGATTATCATGTGGATCTCATCACTCTTAATTATAAAATTTGATTGGGTTATTGATTACTTTTTAATTGGGATTGAGATGGGGTTTACAATTCTCAATGTTTAACAACCACCATGATAGTTAAATAAAATTTATTCCTTTGCAGTAGGGAAAAATTGGCTTTTCGCAAAACATATTAACCATACAGCCTCCACCAGCCAAATATGCATGTAGTGATAGCATTATTCTGTTCATTATTCTTTTGTGTTACATTGCCAGCATATTCCATGTGCTGACCCTTTTTCGGGCTGCAACATATCATGTTGCATACTTTTCAGACGATGAGTAAGGAGCCTTAGGTCGTGGTCTTTCACTCAGTGATGCCGTTGGAGTTGATGGACTCACTTTATCTTCCAAGCCTTCCAAGTTATCGTATTAGATGGCCTTAAGCCATATTTATTGTAGTAAGTTCTCTTTGAGACATTCGTTGTAATAAGTGTGTGATTGCTACTCTGTTATAAATCCTTCATGTATTGTGTGTGTCAGCATTACCGGTCCAGGGATGACACTTATGCACAGAGATCAGACTGTTTGAGGTCTGGTCGCTACAGTGTCTCTCCCAAAAGGTGTGTACAGCAAGGATGATTGTGGTAAACTAAAAAGCAAAGACTCAAATCATACAAGACGCTCCAAGCAAAACACATATCATGTGGTGAATAAAAATATAGCCTCAAGTAAAGTTACCGATAGATTTAAGATTTAAAGAGGGGATGCCTTCCGGGGCATCCCCAAGCTTAGGCTTTTGGTTGTCCTTGAATTTTACCTTGGGGTGCCTTGGGCATCCCCAATCTTAGGCTCTTGCCACTCCTTATTCCATAATCCATCAAATCTTTGCCCAAAACTTGAAAACTTCACAACACAAAACTCAACAGAAAATCTCATGAGTCTGCTAGTATAAGAAAACAAATCACCACCATAAGGTACTTTAATGAACTCATTCTTTATTTATATTGGTGTTAAACCTACTTTATTCCAACTTCTCTATGGTTCATACCCGATACTAGCCATAGATTCATCAAAATAAACAAACAACACACTAAAAACAGAATCTGTCAAAAATGTAACAGCCTGTAGTAATCTGGATCAAATGTATACTTATATAACTCCAAAAATTCTGAAATAAATTGGTGGACGTGAGTAGTTTGTCTATTAATCATCTGCAAAAATAATCAACATAATATCACTATCCAGTAAAAAAATGTCAGCTAATCTCGTGAGCGCTAATTTTTTGTTTTTTACAAAGAAGATCATAAAGACTTCACCCAAGTCTTCCCAAAGGTTCTACTTGGCACAAACACTAATTTAAAACATGAAAACACATCTTAACAGAAGCTAGATGAATTATTTATTACTAAACAGAACCAAAAAGCAAAAAAAATTGGGTTGCCTCCCAACAAGCGCTACCATTTAACGCCCCTAGCTAGGCATTGATAATTTTAATGATGCTCACATGAAAGATAGTAATTGAAACACAAAGAGAGCATCATATAGCATATGAAAAACACATCTAAGTCTAACGTACTTCCTATTCATAGGCATATTATAGGCAAATAAATTATCAATACAAGCAAAAACTAGCATATGCAAGAAAGAAGTGAGAAACAATATATAACAATTTCAACATAACAAGAGGTAATTTAGTAACATGAAAATTTATACAACCATATTTTTCTCTCTCATAATAATTACATGTGGGATCATATTCAAATTCAATGATATAGCTATCACAAAACATATTCTTAACACGGTCCACATGTAAGAAAAGTTGACACTCTTCCAAAATAGTGGGATTAACATTAACTAAAGTCATGACCTCTCCATACCCACTTTTGTCAAACATTTCCTAAGATTGAACATTCTTCAAATATGTGGGATCTAAAGTTGACAATCTTCCAAACCCACTTTCAATAATATTGCAAACATTATCAATCTCATATTCATCATGGGGCTTAACTAATTTTCTAGACCATAAGAAGAATCACCCCAGACATGATCATTGCAACAAGTAGTAGACATAGAAAACTAGCATCCCCAAGCTTAGGGTTTTGCATATTATTAGCACAATTGACATCAAGAGAATTTATAGTAAAATCATTGCAATCATGCTTTTTATTTAAGGAGCTATCGTGAATCTCTTCATAAATTTCTTCATCACAATTTTTAGATTCACGAATTTTAAGCAAAATCTCATAAAGATAATCTAGTGCACTCAAATCACTAGAAATTGGTTCATCATAACTGGATCTCTTAAAAGATTAGCAAGTGGATGGGGTTCCATATCAATAGATTTTTAGTGTTTAAGATGCATGCATATAAAAGGCACATGGTAACACAAGCAAACCGTAGATCTGACAAGAAAAAGTCAAACGAAAAAGAAGGCGAATAAAAACGACAAGGGTGAAGTGGGGGAGAGGAAAACGAGAGGCAAATGGCAAATAATGTAATGCGAGGGATAAGAGTTGTGATGGGTACTTGGTATGTCTTGACGTGGCGTAAGCCTCCCCAGCAACGGCGCCAGAAATCCTTCTTGCTACCTCTTGAGCATGCGTTGGTTTTCCCTTGAAGAGGAAAGGGTGATGCAGCAAAGTAGCGTAAGTATTTCCCTCAATTTTGAGAACCAAGGTATCAATCCAGTAGGCGGTTACGCACAAGTCGCCTCGTACCTACACAAACAAATAAGAACCTTGCAACCAACGCGATAAAGGGGTTGTCAATCCCTTCACGGCCACTTGCAAAAGTGAAATCTGATAGAGATAATAAGATAAATATTTTTGGTATTTTTATGATATAGATTGGAAAGTAAAGATTGCAAAATAAAAGACGAAAGGAATAGTAAATTGATAGGAAAATAATACAATGGAGAATAGACTCGGGGGCCATAGGTTTCACTAGTGGCTTCTCTCAAGATAGCATAATTTATGGTGGGTGAACGAATTACTACCGAGCAATTGATAGAAAAGCTTATAGTTATGAGAATATCTAGGCATAATCATGTATATAGGCATCACATCCGCGATAAGTAGACCGAAACGATTTTGCATCTACTACTATTACTCCACACATCGACCGCTATCCAAAGATGCATCTAGAGTATTAAGTTCATAAGAACAGAGTAACGCATTAGGCAAGATGACATGATGTAGAGGGATAAACTCAAGCAATATGATATAAACCTCATATTTTTATCCTCGATGGCAACAATACAATACGTGCCTTGCTGCCCCTGCTGTCACTGGGAAAGGACACCACAAGATTGAACCCAAAGCTAAACACTTCTCCCATTGCAAATCAATCTAGTAGGCCAAACCAAACTGATAATTCGAAGAGACATGCAAAGATAATTAAACCATGCATAATTTTTTTAGAGAAGATTGAAATATTGTTCATAGATAATCTTGATCATCAACCCAATTCATCGGATCTCGACAAACACACCGCAAAAAGAATTACATTGAATGGATCTCCAAGAAGATCGAGGAGAACTTTGTATTGAGATCCAAAGAGAGAGAAGAAGCCATCTAGCTAATAACTATGGACCCGAAGGTCTGTGGTAAACTACTCACACATCATCGGAGAGGCTATGGTGTTGATGTAGAAGCCCTCCGTGATTGATTCTCCCTCCGGCGGAGCACCGGAAAAGGCTCCAAGATGGGATCTCACGGGTATAGAAGGTTGCGGCGGTGGAAATAGGGTTTTGTGGTGCTCTCGGATGTTTTCGGGGTATATGGGTATATATAGGAGGAAGAAGTAGGTCGGTGGAGCTGCGAGGGGCCCACGAGGGTGGGGCGCGCCACCCCTGGGCGCGCCTCCTACCTCGTGGCCTCCTCGCTTCTTTCTTGACGCCCACCCAAGTCTCCCGGATCATGTTTGTTCCAAAAATAACTCTCCAAGGTTTCATTCCGCTTTGGACTCCGCTTGATATTCCTTTTCGCTAAACACCTAAATAGGCAAAAAACAGCGATTTGCACCGCCCTTTGGTTAATAGGTTAGTCCCAAAAATAATATAAAAGTGCATACTAAAGCCCATTAAACATCCAAAACAGATAATATAATAGCATGGAACAATCAAAAATTATAGATACGTTGGAGATGTATCGCCTTCTTCGCCAAGGCTATTGCTCCAAAGATTGTCACAAAAGATTTTTATCGACCCGATGCACTAGGTATTACACCTAGATTGGATATGAACTCCTTCATCCGCATTCCTTCATTTGTCGCTCAAGCAGCTATGTACTCCGCTTCACACGTAGATCCCGCCATTTACACTGCTTTGGAACTGCACCAACTGACAGCTCCACCATTCAATATAAATACATATCCGGTTTGTGACTTAGAGTCATCCGGATCAATGTCAAAGCTTGCATCGATGTAACCATTTACGACGAGCTCTTTGTCACCTCCATAAACGAGAAACATATCCTAAGTCCTTTTCAGGTATTTCAGGATGTTCTTAACCATTGTCCAGCGATCCACTCCTAGATTACTTTGGTACCTCCTTGCTAAACTAATAGCAAGGCACACAACAGGTCTGGTACACAGCATTGCATACATGATAGAACCTATGGCTGAGGCATAATGAATGACTTTCATTTTCTCTCTATCTTCTGCAGTGGTCGGGCATTGAGTCTGACTCAACTTCACACCTTGTAACACAGGCAAGAACCCTTTCTTTGATTGATCCATTTTGAACTTCTTCAATACTTTATCAAGGTATGTGTTTTGTGAAAGTCCAATTAAGCATGTTGATCTATCTCTATAGATTTTGATGCCCAATATATAAGCAGCTTCACCGAGGTCTTTCATTGAAAAATTCTTATTCAAGTATCCTTTTATGCTATCCAAAAATTCTGTATTATTTCCAATCAACAATATGTCATCCACATATAATATTAGAAAATGCTACATAGCTCCCACTCACTTTCTTGTAAATACAAGCTTCTCCAAAAGTCTCAGATAAAACCATATGCTTTGATCACACTATCAAAGCGTATGTTTCAACTCCGAGAGGCTTGCACCAGTCTATAAATGGATCGCTGGAGCTTGCACACTTTGTTCGCACCTTTAGGATCGACAAAACCTTCTGGTTGCATCATATACAACTCTTCTGTAAGATATCCATTAAGGAATGTAGTTTTGACATCCATTTGCCAAATTTCATAATCATAAAATGCGGCAATTGCTAACATGATTCGGACAGACTTAAGCATCGCTACGAGTGAGAAGGTCTCATCGCAGTCAACTCCTTGAACTTATCGAAAACCTTACACAACAAGTCGAGCTTTGTAGACAGTAACATTACCATCAGCCGCCTTCTTCTTGAAGATCCATTTATTCTCTATGGCTTGCCGATCATCGGGCAAGTCAACCAAAGTCCATACTTTGTTCTCATACATGGATCCCATCTCATATTTCATGGCCTCAAGCCATTTCACGGAATCTGGGCTCATCATCGCTTCCTCATAGCTCAGAGGTTCGCCATGGTCAAGTAACATGACCTCCAAAACAGGATTACCATACCACTCGGTGCGGATCGCATCGCCGACCTAGGAGGTTCGGTAGTAACTTGATCTCAAGTTTCATGATCATCATCATTAGCTTCCTCACTAATTGGTGTAGGAATCATCGAACTGATTTCTATGATGAACTACTTTCCAATTCGGGAGAAGGTACAATTACCTCATCAAGTTCTACTTTCCTCCCACTCACATCTTTCGAGACAAACTCCTTCTCTAGAAAGGATCCATTCTTAGCAACGAATATCTTGCCTTTGGATCTGTGATAGAAGGTGTACCCAATAGTCTCCTTTGGGTATCCTCTGAAGACACATTTCTCCGATTTGGGTTCGAGCTTATCAGGTTGAAGCTTTTTCACATAAGCATCGCAGCCCCAAACTTTAATAAATGACAGCTTAGGTTTCTTGCCAAACCACAGTTCATGTGGTGCCGTCTCAATGGATTTAGATGGTGCCCTATTTAACATGAATGCCGCCGTCTCTAAAGCATAACCCCAAAATGATAGTGGTAAATCGGTAAGAGACATCATAGATCGCACCATATCTAATAAAGTACGGTTATGACGTTTGGACACACCACTACGCCGTGGTGTTCCAGGTGGCGTGAGTTGCAAAACTATTCCACACTGTTTCAAATGAAGACCAAACTCATAACTCAAATATTCACCTAGACGATCAGATCGTAGAAATGTTATTTTCTTGTTATGATGATTTTCTACTTCACTCAAATTCTTTTGAACTTTCCAAATGGTTCGCACTTATGTTTCATCAAGTAGATATACCCATATCTGCTCAAATATTATGTGAAGGTCGAAAATAAAGATACACGCCATGAGCCTCAACACTCATAGGACCGCATACATCAAGATGTATTATTTCCAACAAGTTTGTTGCTCGCCCATTGTTCCGTAGAACGGAGTCTTAGTCATCTTGCCCATGAGGCATGGTTCGCAAGCATCAAGTGATTCATAATTTAGTGATTCCAAAAGCCCATCAGCATGGAGTTTCTTCATGCGCTTTACACCAATATGACCTGAACGGCAATGCCACAAATAAGTTGCACTATCATTATTAATTTTGCATCTTTTGGCTTCAATATTATGAATATGTGTATCACTACAATCAAGATTCAACAAAATAGACCACTCATCAAGGGTGCATGACCATAAAAGATATTACTCATATAAATAGAAGAACCATTATTATCTCGATTTAAATGAATAACCGCCTCGCATCAAACAAGATCCAGATATAATGTTCATGCTCAACGCCGCATCAAATAACAATTATTCGGTTCTAAAACTAATCCCAAGGTATATGTAGAGGTAGCATGTCGACAATGATCACATCGACTTTGGAACCATTTCCCACGTGCATCGCCACCTCGCCCTTAAGCCAATCTTTGTTTAATCCATAGCCCCTGCTTCGAAGTTGCAAATATGAGCAACCAAACCAAGATCAAATACCCAAAGCGCTACTACGAGCATTAGTAAGGTACACATCAATAAAATGTATATCAAATATACCTTTCACTTTGCCATCCTTCTTATCTCGCCAAATACTTGGGGCAGTTCCGCTCAAAGGACCAGTCCCTTTGAAGTAGAAGCACTCAGTCTCAGGCTTAGGTCCAGACTTGGGCTTCTTCACTTGAGCAACAGCTTGCTTGCCGTTCTTCTTGAAGTTCCCCTTCTTCCCTTTGCCCTTTTTCTTGAAACTAGTGGTCTTCTTAACCATCAACACTTGATGCTCCTTCTTGATTTCTACCTCCGCAGCCTTTAGCATCGCGAAGAGCTCGGGAATTGTCTTGTCCATCCCTTGCATATTATAGTTCAAAACGAAGCTTTTATAGCTTGGTGGCAGTGATTGAACAACTCTGTCAATGACTCTATCATCACGAAGATTAACTCCTAGTTGAGTCAAGTGGTTGTGGTACCCAGACATTCTGAGTATATGTTCACTGACAGAACTATTCTCCTCCATCTTGCAGCTATAGAACTTATTGGAGACTTCATATCTCTCAATCGGACATTTGCTTGAAATATTAACTTCAATTCCTGGAACATCTCATATGCTCCATGACGCTCAAAACGCCTTTGAAGTCCCGATTCTAAGCCATAAAGCATGGCACACCGAACTATCAAGTAGCCATCACCGCTTTGCTGCACGCTCATAACGTCCTGAGTTGCTCCTACACGGGTCTTGTACCTAGCGGTGCTTCCGTGACGTAATTCTTCTATGCAGCAATGAGGATAATCCTCAAGTTACGGACCCAGACCGTGTAGTTGCTACCATCATCTTTCAACTTAGCTTTCTCTTGGAACGCATTAAATTCAAGGGAACGGTAGCACGGGCCATTGATCTACAACAAAGAGGCCACTCGACCTACTTCACATGGATCTCTTTGGTCCCAACTCCTACAAGAGTCTCGGTGGAAATTCTTTTGGTTTAGTTATAGTTGATGATTTTTCAAGATTAACGTGGGTGTTCTTTCTCGATGATAAATCACAGGTCCAAAAGATCTTCAAAACTTCGCTAGAAAGGCCCAAAATCAATTTGAAGTGAAGATCAAGAAGGTTCGCAATGACAACGGAACAGAGTTCAAGAACGCAAATGTGTACACCTTTCTTGGACGAAGAAGGAATTTCACACGAAGTTCTCGGTTACGCATACACACCTCAACAAAATGGAGTTGTTGAGAGGAAGAACCGGACGCTCATCGAAATGGCGAGAACGATGCTTGATGAGTACAAGACAATCAAGCACTTTTGGGCGTAAGCGTTGAGACAGCTTGTCATGCAACAAATTGCTTGTATCTTCACAAGCTACTCGGCAAGACGGCATACGAGCTCCTCACCGTAACAAACCCCAAGTTGGATACTTTCGAGTATTCGCCCAAAGTGCTACATTCTTGATAAGCATCGCTGCTCAAAATTTGCTCCTAAGTCTCATGAAGGTTTCCTACTAGGTTATGGCTCAAACTCTCACACTTACCGTGTTCACAAACAATTTCACCCGAAAGGTTGAAGAGACGGTAGATGTGAAGTTTGATGAATCTAACGGCTCGCAAATAGAGCAATTGCCAATTGATGTAGGAGATAAAGATCCTTCTAAGCAATCCAAGACTTGTCTATTGGCAAGGTCCGGCCCAACGGAGGTGAAGGAGAGTACCTCGTCCGTCCAAGTGGAAGCTTCTACTTCACGACAAGGTGAACCAAGAGTTGATACGGAAGCATCCACAAGTGGGACACACCAAGATGAAGAAAACGAGGAAGTGCATCAAGATGAACGTCAACAACCTCCTTCTCCACCACGACAAGAGAACGACAACGCCAACAATGAAGAAGGCCAAGAATAATAACAAGATGAAGAAGATGTTCAACGAAGACCCAAGCAAAATCTATCACGAGATCGAGCAAGAATTGCTAAAGATCATCCCGCCGAAAGCAAATCTACAATGACATTCAAACCAGGAGAATCACTCGCCTAAAACTCGCTTAGCTAAATTTTTGAAAACTATTCTTTCATCTCTAGCATTGAACCTATGAAGGTTGAAGAAGCATTGGAAGATCCGGATTGGATAAATGCTATGCATGAAGAGCTACACAATTTTGAGAGGAACCAAGTTTGGACATTGGTTGAGAAGCCCGACAACAACCACAACATCATCGGTACCAAATGGGTGTTTCAGAACAAGCAAGATGAAGATGGACAAGTAGTTCGCAACAAAGCATGTCTCGTCACCCAAGGCTACACACAAGTCGAAGGTATGGACTATGGTGAGACTTATGCTGCCGTTGCTAGACTTGAGTCCATACGCATCTTACTTGCCTATGCTGATCATCATGATATCACCTTGTACCAAATGGACATTAAAAGTGCTTTTCTAAATGGTGAAATAGAGGAGGAAGTTTATGTTAAACAACCTCCCGGCTTTGTCAATCCTAAAAAACCAAGTCATGTTTACAAACTTCACAAAGCTCTTTATGGTCTTAAACAAGCTCCTAGAGCATGGTATAAATGTGACCAAGTTTCTTCTTGAAAAGGCTTTGAAATTGAAGATTGATTCCACACTTTTTACTAAAAGGGTTAATGGAGAATTATTTGTGTGCCAAATTTATGTTGATGATATCATATTTGGATCAACTAACCCTCATTTTAGTGAAAAGTTTGGAAAGCTAATGTCGGAGAAGTTTGAGATGTCAATGGTGAGTGAACTCAAATTCTTTCTTGGGTTGCAAATCAAGCAAACTAAGGAAGGTACTTTTGTCTCACAAATGAAGTACACCAAGGACTTATTCAAGAAGTTCAATATGCAAGAATGCAAAGGTATGACCACACCCATGCCCACTAGTGGACATCTTGACTTGACCAAAGATGGTAAACCGGTTGATCAAAAGGTTTATCGATCTATGATTGGTTCATTGTTATATCTATGTGCTTCACATCCCGATATTATGCTAAGCATGTGCATGTGTGCAAGATATCAAGCTGCTCCTAAAGAATGTCATCTTAAGGCCGTAAAAAGGATAGTGAGATACTTAATTCATACACCAAATTTTGGCATTTGGTATCCTAAGAGGGCCTCTTTCGATCTTGTTGGCTATTCCGACTCTGGACTATGCCGGTGACAAGGTTGATAGAAAGTCCACTTCGGTACTTGCCAATTTCTTGGTAGATCTCTTGTGTCTTGGTCCTCCAAGAAACAAAACTCGGTATTCTTATCTACCACAAGCGGAGTACATTGCCGTTGGTTCATGTTGTGCTCAATTACTGTGGATGACCCAAACTCTTAAACATTATGGGATTTATGTGAAACATGTTCCATTGCTTTGTGACAATGAAAGTGCTATCAAAATTGGTCATAATCCCATACAACATTCTCGAACTAAGCATATTGAAGTTCGCCATCACTTCATTCAAGATCATGTTGCTAAGGATGACATTAATCTTAAGCATGTTCGCGCCGAGAAGCAATTAGCGGATATATTTACTAAACCCCTTGATGAGAAAGTGTTTTGCAGGTTGAGAGGAGAATTGAACATCATTGATGCTTCAAACTTGGAGTAGAAACTACATTGGATGCATGCAAGACATGAGCTTATGCCTAATCCTTGATATCTCTCCTATGATGGAAATCTTATGTCTTGGATATATTTGTATCTTGCATGTTATCTAACCCATGTAGGTACTTGGTTGAGTCAAATTCCATGAGATTGTAATCTACTCACAACTTGAGCAATCTCTACATCACCAAGTCTCTACCCTATGGTGGATGAATACAAGGAAGCACGGAATCATTCTAACATATCCTTTGACAAATTCTATGTTGAGCTTCATGATTGTCATTGTTGGATACGCAAGTGCCCTTCCTTGCACGAACTAACCCATGTAGGTAGATGGACTCAAATTCCAAGTGGTGCTCCCAACTCTTGATGAGCTACATCAACCTTGAGCAACCCACACAAGTTCAACTACATGGTCATCACCACCAACCAAGGTATGTCATTCCATCTTAGAGAAGCTTTACTCCGAGACATGAGTTAAAGCAACTCAACAAGATGTGAATACATCAAGATGCTTAAACGAAAAATGGCAACCCCATTTTGAGCTTAAACAATGAGTATGACCTATGATCAAGTGATATCACTTGACTCCTAAGTCAATATACTCTAACATAGGTGACTTTGTCGCCGACCATCTCTAGATGAAGTTCTCTTGTGTTCTTTTTCTCGAAGTTTTTGCATTTGTCACATGCATATTTGCTTTCCCTTTCAATAAAAAACTTCATCTAGATTTCCTTCTTCCTTTTAGTCGCTCTGCATTTTCTCGCATCCAATTCATTGCAGATCCTTGTTAATTCCTTTCAAATCTTTGTGAGATTTTACTAAGACTAGTGAGCTGAGGTGACAAGTGTCTTCTCTGTGATGAACTCCGGTTTCACCGATTTGTTGTTTTCGGTCCAACTGAATCCTTTTCGCACCAATCAAGATACCACTCGGTGCCACCGATTTCACAACAAAGAAAACAGTTTGCCACTTATTATGTGTTTCTTCTGATCTAGCTCCACTCAATGAATCTTGTCCTCTACAAGCATCACATTTTTCACAGTGCTTTGGGCTGTGACTCAAGGACCAAACCCATTCGACAAATTCCAGAGGGGAGAGAGAGATCACATCTTTATCAAGCCCTTCTTGGAAATTGATGTCAAAGGGGGAGAGAGAGATCACATCAAAGCTTATCATTTAGAGAGAGATCCTCAGGGGAGAGACAGAGATCTCCAGGGGGAGAGAATACTCAAGTAGAAAGTATTTCTCAAGGATCCCAGATGCTTGATGTTCAAGAGGAGAGATGCCACGTGTCTTTTTGGGGGAAAGACATGTTCATATGTGCTTATTTGCTTTAAGCTCTATTCATTTATATCTTTCTCGCTTCCGATTTTCTGCTACCTATCTTCTCCCAATATCCCATGCTAGATCTGTGGGGAGCAAGACACCTAATGGAAGGAAATCATTTGAATTCATTGCATATCTTTATTCTTGGGGACATGTCTAATCCAATGTGGTACTCAGTACTCACTTTCTACATGTCATCCCAGTCTTGGTATTCTTGTGGTTTCTTTTGTTTGCTCTGGCTAGTAGATGTACCTGTGTTATCTAACCTTGTTTGTGCAGGTTCATTCCATCCTAAGAAAACTCAAGACTACAAGGTAAGTATATGCATCACAATCATGTGTATGAGGAATTCTTGCTGATGCACATACTGTTTGCAAGAAGGACTCATGAGCATGAAGGTATTTTCCTTAATAATCTTTTGCTCTGATGCATATGGCCAAGATACATGTAACACATTGCCTAATCTATCATGGTTATGCTCTCATATGCTTCCATATTCCATATTCACATGACTGCATACATGTAGGGGAGCCTATGCTTGTTACATGTCTTTCCAAAGCTTTACTTGCTATTCTTTACATCTTTATCTAAAGTTTGATGTATGTTGTCATCAATTACCAAAGGGGGAGATTGAAAGCACAAGTGCTCCCTAGGTAGTTTTGGTAATTAATGTCAACATATCTCTTGTTGGACTAACACTTTTATCTAGTATATTTCAGATAAGTTCAACAATGGAGTGGCATGGACTAAAGGATGTGGGAACTCCTTCAAGATGCTAAGGACAAAGGATTGGCTCAAGCTTCAAGCTCAAGACTCTTCATTTTACATTTTAGTGATCCAAGATCACATTGAGTCTATAGGAAAAGCCAATACTATCAAGGAGGGATGAGGTGTTGCTTAATGGGCCTCTTGCTTCAAGTGCTTAGTGATATGCTCCAAATACCCTCAACTACTTTCCCACTTCCACACATATGTCCTAAAACCTAAAGTCAAACTCGGCCCCACTGATTCTTCCTATCCGCGCCATCGAGTTTGGATGTCTTAGCCACCGCCACAAACCCTAGGCAAATCGGTCTCACTGATAGGGATCTCGGTCTCACCGAGATGGGATTGTAATCTCTCCGTATGTCCATTATCAAAATCGGTCTCACCGAAGTTTGAGCAATCGGTACTACCGAGATTACAATGCAAACTTTCTCGTTGACTCATTATCAAAATCGGTCCCACCGATTTTGAGTAATCGGTCCAACCGAAGTTTGCTCGAACAACTCTCCGTTAGCTAATTACCAAAATCGGTCTCACCGAAGTTTGTGTAATCGGTCTCACCGAGATTACGTTATGCCCTAACCCTAACCATATCGGTCCTACCGAGATGCAAGTCATCCCCACCGAAAACCCTAACGGTCACTAGATTTACTAAAATCGGTCTCGACCGAAGTTTGTTGATTCGGTCCCACCGAGATTGGTAAATTGTGTGTAACGGTTAGATTTTGTGTGGAGGCTATATATACCCGCCCACCTCCTCTTCATTCGTGGAGAGAGCCATCGACCGAACCTAAACTTCCAAAGATCCTATTTCGAGAGAGAACTACCTACTCATGTGTTGAGACCAAGATATTCCATTCCTACCATATGAATCTTGATCTCTAGCCTTCCCCAAGTTGCTTTCCACTCAAATCTTCTTTCCACCAGATCCAAATCCTATGAGAGAGAGTTGAGTGTTGGGGAGACTATCATTTGAAGCACAAGAGCAAGGAGTTCATCATCAACACACCATTTGTTACTTCTTGGAGAGTGGTGTCTCCTAGATTGGCTAGGTGTCACTTGGGAGCCTCCGACAAGATTGTGGAGTTGAACCAAGGAGTTTGTAAGGGCAAGGAGATCGCCTACTGTGAAGATCTACCGCTAGTGAGGCAAGTCCTTCGTGGGCGACGGCCATGGTGGGATAGACAAGGTTGCTTCTTTGTGGACCCTTCGTGGGTGGAGCCCTCCGTGGACTCACAAGAACTGCTACTCCTTCGTGGGTTGAAGTCTCCATCAACGTGATGTACGATAGCACCACCTATCGGAACCACGACAAAAACATCCGTGTCCCCAATTGCGCTTGAATCCTCCAAACCCTTCCCTTTACTTTCTTGCAAGTTGCATGCTTTACTTTCCGCTGCTCATATACTCTTTGCATGCTTGCTTGTTATGTATTGAAAAAGTTAAACTTGTGCCTAAACTCTACTTAAACTTTAATAAGGTTAAAACTGCAACCTTTGGTACTTAGTGTCTAATCACCCCCTCTAGACACCTCTTCTCAAGATCCTACACCATATCTACTCAAGTCGCCGGTGAGAGTGAGAACATAACGATATCCTCCATGAGCCTCAACGCTAATTGGACCGCATACATCAAGATGTATGATTTCCAATAAGTTGGTTGCTCGCCCATTGTTCCGAGAATGGAGTCTTGGTCATTTTGCCCATGAGGCATGGTTCGCATGTGTCAAATGATTCATAATCGAGAGACTCTAAAAGTCCATCAAAGATGGAGCTTCTTCATGTGCTTGACACCAATGTGACCAAGGCGGCAATGCCACAAGTATGTGGGACTATCGTTATCAACTTTACATCTTTTGGTATTCACACTATGAATATGTGTAACATCACGTTAGAGATTCATTAGGAATAAACCATTGACCATCGGGGCATGACCATAAAACATATCTCTCATATAAATAGAACAACCATTATTCTCGGATTTAAATGAGTAGCCATCTCGTATTAAACGAGATCCAGATACAATGTTCATGCTCAAAGCTCGGCACTAAATAACAATTATTGAGGTTTAAAACTAATCCTCAGAGGTAAATGTAGAGGTAGCGTCGACGACGATCACGCTGACCTTGGAACCATTCCCGACGCCAAGATCGTCACCTCGTCCTTCGCCAGCCTTCGCTATTCCGCAGCTCCCTGCTTTTGAGTTACAAATATGAGCAACAAGACCGTATCAAATACCTGTGAGCTACTATGAGTACCGGTAAGGTACACATCAATTACATGTATATCACATATACCTTAGGTGTTGCCGGCCTTCTTGTCCGCTAAGTATTTGGGGCAGTTCCGCCTCAAAGGACTACTTCCCTTGCAATAAAAGCACTCACCTCGTGCTTGGGTCCATTCTTTGACTTCTTCCCTAAGAATCGGCTTACCGGGCACGACAACTCCCTTGCCGTCCTTCTTGAAGTTCTTCTTACCCTTGCCTTTCTTGAACTTAGTGGTTTTATTCACCATCAACACTCGATGTTCCTTTTTTATCTCTACCTCCGCTGATTTCAGCATTGAATATACTTCAGAATGGTCTTTTCCATCCCCGCATATTGAAGTTCATCACAAAGCTCTTGTAGCTCGGTGGAAGCGATCAAGGATTCTCATTAATAATCAAGGCCATCCGGAGATTAACTCCCAAATGAGTCAAGCGGTTTTGCAACCTGCATATTTTGAGTATGTGCTCACCGATGTAACTATTTTCCTCCATCTTACAATCAAGAACTTGTCGGAGACTTCATATCTCTCGACCCGCATGAGCTTGGAAAACCATTTTCAGCTCTTCAAACATCTCCTATGCTCGTGTTGCTCAAAACGCTTTTGGAGCCCCGGTTCTAAGTCAGAAGCATGCAACACCGAACGAGGGAGTAATCATCTGCACGAGACCGCCAAGCTGCTCATAACATCTTGGTTCTGGGATGGTGCTTCACCTAGCGGTGCTTCTAGGACATAATCTTTCTTGGCAGCTATGAGGATGATCTCGTGTTCCGGACTCCAAATTCAGATAGTTGCCGCCACCATCTTTCAAATTTGGTTCCTCTAGGAACGCGTTGAAGTTGAGGGTAACATGGGCCATTTGATCTACAAGACATATTGTAAAGATTTTAGACTAAGTTCATGATAATTAAGTTCATCTAATCAAATTATTCAATGAACTCCCACTCAGACATACATCCCTCTAGTCATCTAAGTGAAACATGATCCGAGTCAACCAGGCCGTGTCCGATCATCACGTGAGACGGACTAGTCGACATCGGTGAACATCTCCATGTTGATCGTATCTTCTATACGACTCATGCTCGACCTTTCGGTCCTCCATGCTCCGAGGCCATGTCTGTACATGCTAGGCTCGTCAAGTCAACCTAAGTGTATTGCGTGTGTAAATCTGGCTTACACCCGTTGTATTCGAACGTTAGGATCTATCACACCCGATCATCACGTGGTGCTTCAAACAACGAACCTTCGCAATGGTGCACAGCTTAGGGGAACACTTTCTTGAAATTATTATAGGGATCATCTTATTTAAGCTACCGTCGTTCTAAGCAAATAAGATGTAAAACATGATAAACATCACATACAATCAAATAGTGACATGATATGGCCAATATCATATAGCTCCTTTGATCTCCATCTTCGGGGCTCCATGATCATCTTCGTCACCGGCATGACACCATGATCTCCATCATCATGATCTCCATCATCGTGTCTCCATGAAGTTGTTTCACCAACTATTACTTCTACTACTATGGCTAAAGGTTTAGCAATAAAGTAAAGTAATTACATGGCGTTTAATCATTGACTGCAGTGTCATACGATAATTAAGACAACTCCTATGGCTCGCCGGTTGTCATACTCATCGACATGCAAGTCGTGATTCCAATTACAAGAACATGGTCTCATACATCACATATATATCATTCATCACAACTTTTGGCCATATCACATCACAAGGCATATGCTGCAAAAACAAGTTAGACGTCCTCTAATTGCTTTTGCATGTTTTTATGTGGCTGCAATAGGGTTCTAGCAAGAACGTTTTCTTACCTACGTGAAAGCCACAACGTGATATGCCAACTTCTATTTACCCTTCATAAGGACCCTTTTCATCGAATCCGCTCCAACTAAAGTGGGAGAGACAGACACCCGCTAGCCACCTTATGCAACTAGTGCATGTCAGTCGGTGGAACCTGTCTCACGTAAGCGTACGTGTAAGGTCGGTCTGGGCCGCTTCATCCCACGATGTCGCCAAAGCAAAATAAGACTAGTAGTGGCAAGAAAATTTACAACATCTACGCCCACAACAAATTGTGTTCTACTCGTGCAAAGAGAACTACGCATAAACCTAGCTCATGATCCCACTGTTGGGGAACGATGCAAAAAATAAAAAATTTCTACGCTTTCACCAAGATCAATCTATGAGTTCATCTAGCAAGGAGAGAAAGGAGTGCATCTACATACCCTTGTAGATCGCGATGGAAGCGCTCAAGAGAACGGGGTTGAGGGAGTCGTACTCGTCGTGATCCAAATCACCGATGATCCTAGTGCTGAACGGACAGCACCTCCGCGTTCAACACACGTACGGTTGAGGAAGACGTCTCCTCCTTCTTGATCCAGCAAGGGGAAGGAGAGGTTGATAGAGATCCAGCAGCACGACGGCGTGGTGGTGGATGCAGCAGCGATCTCGGCCGGGCTTCGCCAAGCTTCTACGAGAGGGAGAGGTGTAGCAAGGGGAGAGGGAGGCGCCAAGAGCATGGGTGCGGCTGCCCTCCCTCCCCCCCTCTTTATATAGGCCCCCTAGGGGGGCGCCGGCCCTAGGAGATGCAATCTCCAAGGGGGGGTGGCCACGGGGGGAACTTGCCCCCCAAGCCAGGTGGAGGCGCCCCCACCCCTAGGGTTTCCAACCCTAGGCGCAGGGGGGCCAAGGGGGGGCGCACCAGCCCACCAGGGGATGGTTCCCCTCCCACTTCAGCCCATGGGGCCCTCCGGGATAGGTGGCCCCACCCGGTGGACCCCCGGGACCCTTCCGGTGGTCCCGGTACAATACCGGTGACCCCAAACTTTCTCGATGGTCAAACCTAACTTCCTATATATAATTCTTCACCTCCGGACCATTCCGGAACTCCTCATGACGTCTGGGATCTCATCCGAGACTCCGAACAACCTTCGGATTACTGCATACTAATATCTCAACAACCCTAGCGTCACCGAACCTTAAGTGTGTAGACCCTACAGGTTCGGGAGACATGCAGACATGACCGAGACGCCTCTCCGGTCAATAACCAACAGCCGATCTGGATACCCATGTTGGCTCCCACATGCTCCTCGATGATCTCATCGGATGAACCACGATGTCGAGGATTCAATCAATCCGTATACAATTCCCTTTGTTAATCGGTATCGTTACTTGCCCGAGACTCGATCGTCGGTATCCCAATACCTCGCTTAATCTCGCTACGGCAAGTCACTTTACTCGCACTATAATGCATGATCCCGTGACTGCACACTTGGTCACATTGAGCTCATTATGATGATGCATTCTTGAGTGGGCCCAGAGATACCTCTCCGCCATACGGAGTGACAAATCCCAGCCTCGATTCGTACAACCCAACAGACACTTTCGGAGATACCCGTAGTGCACCTTTATAGTCACCCAGTTACGTTGTGAAGTTTGGCACACCCAAAGCACTCCTACGGTATCCGGGAGTTGTACAATCTCATGGTCTAAGGAAATGATACTTGACATTTGGAAAAGCTCTAGCAAAATGAACTACACGATCTTTGTGCTACGCTTAGGTTTGGGTCTTGTCCATCACATCATTCTCCTAATGATGTGATCCCGTTATCAATGACATCCAATGTCCATAGTCAGAAACCATGACTATCTCGCTGATCAACGAGCTAGTCAACTAGAGGCTCACTAGGGACGTGTTGTGGTCTATGTATTCACACATGTATTACGATTTCCGGATAACACAATTACAGCATGAACAATAGACAATTATCATGAACAAAGAAATATAATAATAACCATTTTATTATTGCCTCTAGGGCATATTTCCAACATTACAACGCCACTTTACCGTAAGAGGAGCCTGGATTATTCAAGTTCAAGTTCCGTGAAGGACATTCATGCCTGTCACTGAGCCCATAGAGTTTTATTTTGATGCACCAACCTGGAGTCTAGGAAAGAGTATGGCAGCTCACATTACCATGGGACGCATTGGAGAAGTTTACCACAATGATCTCAAGGACAGTATCTACCAGATTTGTGGGCGCCGAGATGAGCAATGGGAGATGATCAGCACCAGGAAGGATAGATCGATTGCCGCTTGATATGTCTCAAACGTATCTATAATTTTTGATTGCTCCATGCTATATTATCTACTGTTTTGGGAAATATTGGGATTTATTTTCCACTTATATATTATTATTTTTGGGACTAACATATTAACCGGAGGCCCAGCCTGCATTTGTTGTTTTATGCCTATTTCAAGATTTCGAGGAAAAGGAATATCGACGGAGTCAAAACGGAACGAAATCAACTGGAGAAGTTATTTTTGGAAGGAAACCCACCGATGGACTTGGACTCCACGTCATAAGATACGGAGGTGCTCACGAGGGTGGGGGCGCGCCACCCCCTAGGGCGCGCCGCCTCGTGGGGCCCCGTAGCTCCACCGACGCATTCTTTCACCCATATATACCTCGCACTCCTAAAACTTCCAAAACAGAGATAAGATCGGGAGTTCCACCACCGCAAACCTCCAGAGCCACCAAAACCAATCAGACCCCTGCTCCAAGACTCACGGAGGGGGGAACCCTCACCGTGGCCATCTTCATCATCCCGGCGCCTCCATGACGAGGAGGGAGTAGTTCACCCTCGGGGCTGAGGGTATGTACCAAGAGCTATGTGTTTGATCTCTCTCTCGTGTTCTTGATTTGGCACGATCTTGATGTATCGCGAGCTTTGCTATTATAGTTGGACCTTATGTTTCTTCTCCCCCTTTACTCTCTTGTAATGAATTGAGTTTTCCCCTTGAAGCAATCTTATCGGATTGAGTCTTTAAAGATTTGAGAACACTTGATGTATGTCTTGCCGTGCGTATCTGTGGTGACAATGGGATATCACGTGATTTACTTCATGTATGTTTTGGTGATCAACTTGCGGGTTCCGCCCATGAACCTATGCATAGGGGTTGGCACACGTTTTTTCGTGATTCTCCGGTAGAAACTTTGGGGCACTCTTTGAGGTTCTATGTGTTGGTTTGAATAGATGAATTGAGATTGTGTGATGCATATCGTATAATCATACCCACGGATACTTGAGGTGACATTGGAGTATCTAGGTGACATTAGGGTTTTGGTTGATTTGTGTCTTAAGGTGTTATTCTAGTACGAACTCTAGGGCTGTTTGTGACACTTATAGGAATAGCCCGCCGGATTGATCGGAAAGAATAACTTTGAGGTGGCTTCGCATCTACCATAATCTCTTCGCTTGTTCTCCACTATTAGTGACTTTGGAGTGACTCTTTGTTGCATGTTGAGGGATAGTTATGTGATCCAATTATGTTATTATTGTTGAGAGAACTTGCACTAGTGAAAGTATGAACCCTAGGCCTTGTTTCCTACCATTGCAATACCGTTTACGCCACTTTTACCACTTGCTACCTTGCTGTTTTTATATTTTCAGATTACAAAAACCTATATCTACCATCCATATTGCACTTGTATCACCATCTCTTCATTAACTAGTGCACCTATACAATTTACCATTGTATTGGGTGTGTTGGGGACACAAGAGACTCTTTGTTATTTGGTTGCAGGGTTGCTTGAGAGATATCATCTTCATCCTAGCCTCCCACGGATTGATAAACCTTAGGTCATCCACTTGAGGGAAATTTGCTACTGTCCTACAAACCTGTGCACTTGCAGGCCCAACAACGTCTACAAGAAGAAGGTTGGTAGTAGACATCAAGCTCTTTTCTGGCGCCGTTGCCAGGGAGGCTAGGTAAGTGAAGGTATATCTTTAGATCTTGCAATCGAATCTTTTTGTTTCTTGTTTTAGCACTAGTTTAGTTTATAAAAGAAAACTACAAAAAAATGGAATTGAGTTTGTCTCATACGCTTCACCTTTTTAATACCTTTCGTGAGTATGATGGAAAGGATAATTGTGCTCAAGTGCTAGAAGAAGAAATCTCTAAATTGTTTGGCACTAAATCTATGAATGATGAGCATTTTTGCAATGTCATAGTATGAATTCCTTGAATATCCATGATGCTAATGATATGCAAAGCCACAGGCTTGGGGCAGCTATGTTTGATGAAGATGATATTTTTGTCCCCAAGCTTTGATGAGCAAATTTACTATGATGAAAGCATGCCTCCTATCTATGATGATTATTGTGATGACACGTATGCTTTAAAGAATAATGATAACCATGAAACTTGTCATCTTGATCTTAATTCTCAATCATATGATAGTTATTTTGTTGAATTTGCTCCCACTATTCCGAAAGAGAATGAATTTTCTTATGTGGAGAGTAGTAAAATTCTATGCTTGTAGATCATGAAAAGAATGCTTTAGTTTCTGGTTATATTGTTGAATTCATTCATGATGCTACTGAAAATTATTATGAGGGAGGAATATATGCTTGTAGTAATTGCAATAATATCAAATTTCCTCTCTATGTGCTTAAAATCTTGAAGTTATACTTGTTTTACCTTCCTATGCAAGTTGATTCTTGTTCCCATAAGTTGTTTGCTCACAAAATCCCTATGCATAGGAAGTGGGTTAGACTTAAGTGTGCTAGTCATATTCTTCATGATGCTCTCTTTATGTTTCAATTCTTATATTTTATGTGAGCATCATTGAAATCATAATGCCTAGCTAGGGGCGTTAAACGATAGCGCTTGTTGGGAGGCAACCAAATTTTATTTTAGTTTATTGCTTTTTGGTCCTGTTTAGTAATAAATAATCTATCTAGATTCTGTTTATATGTGGTTTTATGTTTTAATTAGTGTTTGTGCCAAGTAGAACCTTTGGGAAGACTTGGGTCAAGTCTTTACGATCATGCTGTAAAAACAGAAACTTTAGCGCTCACGATATTAACTAGAACGTTTTACTGGAGAGTGATATTTAGTTGATTCTTTTTGCAGATGATTTCTAGACAAATTCCTCAGGTCCAACAATTTATTTTAGAATTTTTGGAGTTCCAGAAGTTTGCGTTAGTTACAGATTACTACAGACTGTTCTGTTTTTGACAGATTCTGTTTTCATTGTGTTGTTTGCTTATTTTGATGAATCTATGGCTAGTAAAATACTTTATAAACCATAGAGAAGTTTTAATACAGTAGGTTTAACACCAATATAAATAAATAATGAATTCATTAAAGTACCTTATGTGGTGGTTTTGTATTCTTTCGCTAACGGAGCTCACGAGTTTTCTGTTAAGTTTTGTGTTGTGAAGTTTTCAAGTTTTGGGTAAAGATTCGATGGACTATGGAATAAGGAGTGGAAAGAGCCTAAGCTTGGGGATGCCCAAGGCACACCAAGGGTAATATTCAAGTATAACCAAGAGCCTAAGCTTGGGGATGCTCCGGAAGGCATCCTCTTTCGTGTTCTTTCATCGGTAACTTTACTTGGAGCTATATTTTTATTCACCACATGATATGTGTTTTGCTTGGAGCGTCATTTTATTTTCTTTAACTTTTCTTTCTGTAGTTATAATAATGTTTTTCATCTTTAGTTTCAATAAAAAGTCAAGGATAGCCTTTGCCATGCTTATTTTGCTACTATACTTGTTGCTGTTTGAAAACAGAAAGTTTACCGCTGTTGCAAAAATTCCCTAGAAAAGTCAGAGAGTGGTATAATGTTGAATATTTTTGAATATTGAGATATGATAAATTTATTACAGTGGTAATTTTAGTTCATAATTTTTGGAGTTAGGGAAGTATGATGAATCTTGCATTCTTTACAGACTATACTGTTTTGACAGATTGCTGTTATGTTTGCATTGTTTGCATATGTTTGCCTGTTTAATGATTCTATTTGAGGATAGGAGTATTAAATATGCAGAGGCATTTAGTATGCAATGTTGAATAATAATGTTAGTGATTTGTAACAGTAGAAAATGACAAGGTTTTGCATTGGTTTATACTAACCTATCTCACGAAGTTCTTGTTGAGTTTGTTGTGAATGAAGCTTTTGATAAAAAGAGAAACCATGATATGAGAGGAATTAAGGAGACACAAAAGTTCAAGCTTGGGGATGCCCAAGGCACCCAAAGATAATATTTCAAGAAGTCTCAAGCATCTAAGCTTGGGGATGCCCCAAAGAGGGCATCCCACCTTTTTCTTCTTCAACAACTATCGGTTAGTATCGGTTGACCCTAAGTTTTTGCTTCTTCACATGAGTTGTGCTATCCTTGCAATGTAGTTTTATTTAGCTTTGCTTGATGTTTGAATACAATACCAAGATCTGAAATTATTAAATGGGAGAGCCTTCACATAGTTGCATAATTATTCGACTACTCATTGATCTTCACTTATATCTTTCGGAGTAGTTTTTGTTATTGCTCTAGTACTTCACTTATATCTTTTAGAGCATGGTGATAGTTTTATTTTGAAGAAATAGATGAACTCTCATACTTCACTTATATTATTTTGGGAGTCTTAAATAGCATGTTAATTTGCTTAAATAATCCTAATATGCTAAGCATACAAGATTTGTAAGAATTCTTATGAGTGTGTTGAATACTAAGAGAAGTTTGATACTTGATAATTGTTTTGGGATATGGAGGTAGTGATATTAAATTCATGCTAGTTGGGTGATTATGAATTTTAAGAATGCTTGTGTTGAAGTTAGCAAGTCCCGTAGCATGCACGTATGGTTAAAGTTGTGTAACAAATTTGAAACATGAAGTGTACCGGCTTGTGCATCCTTATGAGTGGCGGCGGGACGAGCGATGGTCTTTTCCTACCAATCTATCCCCCTAGGAGCATGCGCGTAGTACTTGATTTTGATGACTTCTAAATTTTTGCAATAAGTATATGAGTTCTTTTGACTAATGTTGAGTCCATGGATTATACGCACTTTTACCTTTCCACCATTGCTAGCCTCTTCGGATCGTGCATTGTCCTTTCTCACCTTGAGAGTTGGTGCAAACTTCACGGTGCATCCAAACCCCATGATATGATACGCTCTATCACACATAAACCTCCTTATATCTTCCTCAAAACAGCCACCATACCTACCTATTATGGCATTTCCATAGCCATTCCGAGATATATTGCCATGCAACTTTCCACCGTTCCGCTCATCATCATCATGACATACTTTACTTTTGTCATATTGCCATTGCATGATCATGTAGTTGACATCGTATTTGTGGCAAAGCCACCATGCATTATTTTTCATACATGTCACTCTTGATTCATTGCACCATCCCTATTACACACGGAGGCATTCATATAGAGTCATACCTTGTTCTAGTTTCGATTTGTAATCCTTATGTTGTAATAAATAGAAGTGTGATGATCATCATTATTAGAGCATTGCCCAAAAAAAAGAAAGGCCAAAAAAAGAAGAAAGGCCCAAAAAAGAAAATAAATAAAAAGGGCAATGCTACTATCTCTTTTTCCACACTTGTGCTTCAAAGTAGCACCTTGTTCTTCATGTAGTGAGTCTCATATATTGTGCTTCAAAGTAGCACCATGTTTTTCATATAGTGAGTCTCATAAGTTGTCTTTTCATACTAGTGGCAATTTTTCATTATAGAACTTGGCTTGTATATTCCTACGATGGGCTTCCTCTAATGCCCTAGGTCTTCATGAGCAAGCGAGTTGGATGCACACCCACTAGTTTTCTTTTGTTGAGCATTCATAGCTCTAGTGCATCCGTTGCATGGCAATCCCTACTCCTCATGTTGACATCAATTAATGGGCATCTCCATAGCCCGTTGATTATCCTCGTCAATGTGAGACTTTCTCCTTTTTGTCTTCTCCACACAATCCCCATCATCATATTCTATTCCACCCATAGTGTTATATCCATGGCTCACGCTCATGTATTGCGTGAAGGTTGAAAAAGTTTGAGATTATTTAAGTATGAAACAATTGCTTGGCTTGTCATCGGGGGTATAGAAGTTGGGAACATCTTTGTGTGACGAAAATGAAGCATAGCCTAACTATATGATTTTGTAGGGATGAACTTTCTTTTGCCATGCTATTTTGAGAAGACATTATTAGTTTGATTAGTATGCTTGAAGTATTATTATTTTTATGTCAATATGAACTTTTGTCTTGAATCTTTCGGATCTGAATATTCACACCACAAGTAAGAAGAATTACATTGAAATTATGCCAAGTAGCACTCCGCATAAAAAATTATCTTTTTATCATTTACCTACTCAAGGACGAGCAGGAATTAAGCTTGGGGATGCTTGATACGTCTACAACGTATCTATAATTTTTGATTGCTCCATGCTATATTATCTAATGTTTTGGGCAATATTGGGCTTTATTTTCCACTTTTATATTATTTTTGGGACTAACATATTAACCGGAGGCCCAGCCCAGATTTGTTGTTTTATGCCTATTTCAGTATTTCGAGGAAAATGAATATCAGACGGAGTCAAACGGAACGAAATCAATCTGGAGAAGTTATTTTTGAAGGAAACCCACCGATGGACTTGGACTCCACGTCGAGAAGATACGGGAGGTGCTCACGAGGGTGGGGCGCCCACCCCCCTAAGGCGCGCCCCCTACCTCGTGGGGCCCCCGTAGCTCCATCGATGTACTTGTTTCACCCATATATACCTACGTACCCTAAAACTTCCAAAACAGAGATTAGATCGGGAGTTCCGCCGCCGCAAACCTCCAGAGCCACCAAAAACCAATCGGGACCCTGTTAGGCACCTGCGGAGGAGGAACACTCACCGGTGGCCATCTTCATCATCCCGGCGCTCTCCATGACGAGGAGTGTGTAGTTCACCCTCGGGGCTGAGTGTATTTACCAGTAGCTATGTGTTTTATCTCTCTCTCTCTCTCTCTCTCTCTCTCTCTCGTGTTCTTGATTTGGCACGATCTTGATGTATCGCGAGCTTTGCTATTATAGTTGGATCTTATGTTTCTTCTCCCCCTCTACTCTCTTGTAATGAATTGAGTTTTCCCTTGAAGTAATCTTATCGGATTGAGTCTTTAAAGATTTGAGAACACTTGATGTATGTCTTGGCGTGCGTATCTGTGGTGACAATGGGATATCACGTGATTCACTTGATGTATGTTTTGGTGATCAACTTGGGTTCCGCCCATGAACCTATGCATAGGGTTGGCTGCGTTTTCGTCGTGATTCTCCGGTAGAAACTTTGGGGCACTCTTTGAGGTTCTATGTGTTGGTTTGAATAGATGAATTGAGATTGTGTGATGCATATCGTATAATCATACCCACGGATACTTGAGGTGACATTGGAGTATCTAGGTGACATTAGGGTTTTGGTTGATTTGTGTCTTAAGGTGTTATTCTAGTACGAACTCTAGGGCTGTTTGTGACACTTATAGGAATAGCCCGCCGGATTGATTGGAAAGAGTAACTGTGAGGTGGTTTCGTACCCTACCATAATCTCTTCGTTTGTTCTCCACTATTAGTGACTTTGGAGTGACTCTTTGTTGCATGTTGAGGGGTAGTTATGTGATCCAATTATGTTATTATTGTTGAGAGAACTTGCACTAGTGAAAGTATGAACCCTAGGCCTTGTTTCCTACCATTGCAATACCGTTTACGCTCACTTTTACCACTTGCTACCTTGCTGTTTCTATATTTTCATATTACAAAAACCTATATCTACCATCCATATTGCACTTGTATCACCTTCTCTTGTGAACTAGTGCACCTATACAGTTTACCATTGTATTGGGTGTGTTGGGGACACAAGAGACTCTTTGTTATTTGGTTGCAGGGTTACTTGAGAGAGACCATCTTCATCCTACGCCTCCCACGGATTGATAAACCTTAGGTCATCCACTTGAGGGAAATTTGCTACTGTCCTACAAACCTGTGCACTTGCAGGCCCAACAACGTCTACAAGAAGAAGGTTGCGTAGTATACATCACCGCTTTCATCCAGGAGTTAAACCATCACATTCGACGCCGGGAGAACCCGGATGTCTTGTGAGCATGACAGATTTGAAGAAGGCGATGACAAGGATCATAGAGCTGGAGGAAGAACTCAAGGCTACACGCGAAGATTATATGGAGGAGATCGTCGTATTAGTGGAGAAGAATGACGACCTGACAAGGAAGCTAGGAGTTTTCATGGGAGACCTCGCGCCAGGAGGAGAAGATGACGATTCCACTTGCCTGGAGAACTATCATCGACGACACTGACTCGGACCCCGACGATTGCGATGATGACTATGTTGATGAAGCTGGAGCAGATATCATGCAGTCTTCGACCGAGCAGTTTTTCTAGTCGACCACCATATGAGTAGCAGTATTCCACCATGTATATAGTATAGTCCAAGCACTTTTGTAACGATAGTTCTAGACCGATTGTATGCCCTTATTTGAATTGATTGAGTGATATATTTGTGTTTGTCTCATGTGCATATGGGTAGTGTTTTCCCCCTAGACCTCATTGTTTTCTCATCTTTTCTAAACCCAGCAGATGCCTCCGAGACGCGACAATGGATTTGCTTTCCCACCGGAGCTCACTCGGTTGATCCAAATGACGAGAATGCATTGATGCACGGAATACTAGTCCGAGAATCGTAACCGGGGAACAACAACAACAACAACAACAACAACAACAACAACAACAACAACAACAACAACAAAAACAACAACAACAACAACAACAACAAAAACAACAACAACAACAACAACAACAACCCACCACCACCACCAGTTGACCACTTAGCCTGTTTTCTTAGGCTGAATCCGCCGGTGTTCTCCAGTAGCACCGAGCCGATTGTTGCAGATGATTGGCTCAAGTAAGATTGAAAGGCGATTGACTACTGCGGGATGCATAGATGCGGAGAGAGTGCGTTTTGCCACACATCGACTTGATGGACCCGCAAACATCATGGTAGGAGAATTTTATAGTCACTTACCCCATTGACACTGTGACATGGGACCAGTTCTAGCAGGCTTTTCGCACTGCCCATGTATCAGCAGGAGCTATGGCCATGAAGAAGCGTGATTTTCGCGACTTGCGCCAAGGACGGCGCACTATTGGCCAATATGTGGATGAATTTAGTAAGCTAGCTCGTTATGCCCCGGATGATGCCGCTACAGATGCAGCTAAGAAGGAGAAGTTTCTGGAAGGACTGAATGATGAGCTGAGCATGCAGTTGATGGTGGCAAAATTCAATAACTACCAGGAGTTGGTGGATAGAGCTCTCATGCATGAAGGGAAGCGGCCAGATTAGCGGCCGCAAGAGGAAGTATGGACAAGGGAAGTATAATTCGGGAGCCCAGCAGAGACCCCGTTACACCCCGAACTCGGTAGAACTTGTTCATAACCATGGAGGCCACACTCATAATGGAGGAAGTTCGCACAATCATAGTGGCCTCAAGAACAGAAATGGTAATGGAGGGAGTAGCGGACAGAACCGTTCCAACCCGGCAACACCCGCCAAGAAAGATCTAAGCCACGTTACTTGCTACAAGTGCCAGAAGACCGGACACTACGCCAATGAATGTCCTGAAGCCAAGAATGGAAACGGCAATGGAAGCTCGGGAAGAAGCCCAACCCTTTCAGCAGGGGACAAGTGAACCACGTTAACGTGGAGGAGGTTGAAGCTTCGGCCGGAATGCGATTAATAGGTAAGTTTTTGGTTAAGTCATTTCTTTGCGATCGTTCTTTTTATCTTGGTGCATCACATTCATACATATCAAGGGGATTTGTGGATAAGTATAAGTTGCCCACTAGAGTTCTTAAGACACCCATGCTAGTTTCCTCACCCGCAGCAGAGTATATGGCAAGCCATGGATGTTTTCAGAAGCCATTGACCATAGGTAGGCATGTTTTCCCCTCAGATCTGATAATATTGGAGTCGCAAGGTTTGGATGTGATTCTTGGGTATGGATTGGCTATTGATGTATGGAGGAAACATCGATTGCGTCAGTAAGACGATTTTACTTACCACCCCAGAAGGAAGAAGGATCAAGTATGTATCCCGGCATGTGCCGAATAGGACTCAAGTAAATTCCTTATCGGGGAGTTGTATGCGGGGAGGAAGTACCGGTGGTGAAGGATTTTCCGGATGTATTTCCGGAAGAGTTGCCGGGCATGCCACCGGATAGAGACATTGAGGTTTTGATTGAGCTTTTGCGAAGCATGAGGCCAATATCTAAGAGACCGTCTGAGAATGCCCATAAAGGATTTGGAGGAAATTAAGAAGCAGATTAAGGAGTTACTGGATAAAGGTTATATTCGTCCAAGTTCGTCACCTTGGGGATCACCAGTGCTTCTAGTGGAGAAGAAGGATGGATCGTTAAGGATGGTTGTTGATTATCGAAGATTGAATGAGGTGATGATCAAGAACAAGTACCCACTATCGATGATCAATGATTTGTTTGACCAGCTGCAAGGAGCTAAGGTGTTTTCCATGATCGATTTGCGATCGTGGTATCACCGGTGAAGATCTGAGCGAGGATATACCTAAGACAGCTTTTACCACGAGGTGCAGTGTATGAGTATCTTGTTATGTCATTTGGTGCGACTAACGCACCTACCTATTTAATGAACATGATGAACAAGGTGTTTATGGAGTTTTGGATAAGTTAAATGCGTGGTGTTCACTGATGACATTCTAGTCTACTCAAATAATGAAGAAGAACATTTGCCTTTAGTACTTAGGAAGCTCAGAGAACATCAGCTATACGCCAAGTTCAGCAAGTGTGAGTTTTGGCTGAAGGAAGTTGGATTCCTTGGACATATCATATCCGGAGAAGGAATAATAGTAGACCCCACCAAGGTTGTCATGGTGACAAATTGGGAGTCACCCACGTCAGTTGGAGAGATCCGGAGTTTTCTTGGACTCGCAGGATACTACCGGAGGTTCATTGAGCATTTCTCAAAGATTGCAAAGCCTATGACGGAGTTGTTGAAGAAGGACACCAAATTCAAATGGGTGAGGAATGCGAGGCCGGTTCCGGGGAGTTGAAGAGGCGGCTTGGTTACATCACCGGTGTTGATTACGCCGGATCAACGCATAAGGATTATGAAGTATATTCTTGGCGCTTCTCGTCGAGGACATTGAGCCGTGCTTATGCGAGGAGGGAAGAGTTGTTTCATATGCCTCACGACAGCTTAGACCCCATGAGTTAAATTATGCTACGCATGATTTGGAGTTAGCAGCCGTAGTACATGCGTTGAAGACATGGAGACATTTTCTCATCGGAAACCATTGTGAGGTATACACGGATCACAAGAGTTTGAAGTATATCTTCACGCGAAGGAGCTGAATCTCGAGCGGAGGAGATGGTTGGAGCTCATTAAGGATTATGATATGAGATTGCATTATCATCCGGGAAGGCTAACGCAGATGGCCGATGCGTTGAGCATAAAATTCATGTCAATACACTCATGACCGGAGAATTACCCAAGGAGTTGGCGAGAAGACCTTCATGAGCTATGTTTGGAAATAGTTTCAAGAGGTTATGTAGCAGCATTGGAGATTCAGTCTACTTTGATGGATAAGATTAGAGAAGCTCGGAAAGGCGGATAAGGAGATTGCGAAATAAAGGAAAGAATGAGTAAAGGAATGGCTAAAGGATTTCGTGAGGATGAGCACGATACCTTATGGTTTGAGGACGGCGTATATGTGCCAAATGAACAGGAGATAAGGAAGTTGATTCTACAAGAGGCCCATGATTCGCCATATTCGATTCACCCAGGGAATACCAAGATGTATCTGGATTTGAAGGATAGTTTCTGGTGGACCGGAATGAAGAAGGATATTGCGGAGTATGTAGCAGTTTGTGATGTATGTCAGAGAGTGAAAGCCGAGCATCAGAAGCCAGTAGGATTGCTACAACAATTGCCGATACCCGAATGGAAGTGGGATAAGTTAGGCATGGATTTTATCACGGGATTACCCAGGACTCATTCAGGATATGACTCGATATGGGTTGTAGTTGATCATTTGACGAAAGTAGCTCATTTCATCCCAGTGAAGACCACTTACACCAGTGCTAAGTTGGCAAAGATATACATGACCAGAATCGTATGTCTGCATGGAGTTCCGAGGACCATTGTATCAGATAGAGGAACCCAGTTTACTTCAAAGTTTTGGAATCGATTGCATGAAACTTTGGGAACGAGCTAGAGTTCAAGATCTGACTTTTCACCCATAAGCAGATGGACAGGTGAAAGAGTCAACCAGATTCTGGAGGACATGTTGAGAGCTTGTGCGCTAGACTATGGATCTAGTTGGGACGATAATTTGCCTTATACAGAGTTCTCATACAACAACAGCTTCCAAGCCAGTTTGAAGATGGCCCCTTTCGAAGCACTATACGGAAGGAGGTGCAGAACACCGTTGTTGTGGGACGAATTTGGAGACTGACAGTTGTTTGGACCAGATTTGATTAAAGAGTCTGAAGAGAAGGTTAAGTTGATTCGCGATAGACTCAAGGTAGCCAGTCGAGCGAGAAGAGTTATCACGGATTCTAAGCATAGGAGACCATTCTGAAGTTGGAGCGAGTGTATCTTCGTGTATCTCCACTTCGAGGAGTAAAGCGCTTTGGAGTTAAGGGAAAGTTAGTGCCACGTTTTGTGGGACCATACAAAGTTTGGGAACGTATGGGAGAAGTTGCTTACAAGTTGGAACTACCCGAAGGATTGTCAGGAGTTCACGATGTGTTCCATGTTTCTCAGTTGAAGAAGTGCCACGCAGAGATGGCTGATATTCCTTTCAGAGATCTTTGCAGCTCGAGCGATACAATTGGATAGTGGTTTGACCTACGAGGAGAAGCCGGTTAAGATTCTCGATTTTTCCAACCGTGTCTGCGCAACAAAGTAATCAAGTTACGTAAAGTTCAGTGGAGTCACCATACCGAAGATGAAGCCACCTGGGAACGAGAGGAAGACCTATGGAAGGATCACTCTCACCTATTTTCTAGCCAACCCGAATCTCGAGGGCGAAATTCATCTTAAGGGGGATAGGTTTGTAACATCCCAAATTTTCAATTTGGAATGTTATACATTAGATCATCATTGCATATCATGTTTTATTGCATTTTTGGTTTGGTCCTAGAAATTCTACGCAACTCAAGGACCCACGGAGATAGTTGGGGATTTCATTATTTTCATATTCGAGTCTTTCTCGAATTTCGAAAAGAGGATCGTTTGATTTTAATTATTTTTCTGAAATATTTCTTTTATTAAAATAAAAGAGAGGATAAAATGACTTCCTCAAAATAAAGAAATATCGAAGATTTAATATTAAAATCAAATAAGATTTTTATTCGGAGTTTTATCGCTATTTTATTTGAATTAGGAAAAATATGTGTTTTACAAAATTGCATTTTAGGCCCAAATAAATGTTCACCTTGTCCGGCTTGTTTTTAGGGGCGGGAAAATTTATTTCGGGATTTTTTAGTCCGTTTAGTATTTCTTTTCTTTTTTTTTTTTTACGCACGTCGAATTATTTTAAAAAAGTCAGCAGACTCTGGGCGTGCAGGCGGGACACCTTCGGGAGGCCTTATAAGCCGCCCTCGAGCCGAAGCCCGGCCGAAACCGCAGCCCGCCGCCCCAAACCCTAACTGCAGCAGCCTTGCGCCGCCCTTGTTGCCGCGCCGCCTTGCCGCGCCCGCTGCCCGCCAACCCGCCGCCCGCGCCACCTCGGAGCCGCCGCGCCGCCGCCACCCTCGCCCGGACTTGCGGAGGTAACCGCCGCCGCCGCCGCCCGGTTTTCTTGAGCCGTCGTTTTTAAGATTCACGGTTTATTTTTTTAGATCGGTTTATTTTATTTTTGTCGGTTTAGTTATATAGCGAATGCCCGTTCGTTCGTTCGTTTTAACGAACGGTTTTCACCATTTAGCCGCAGACAGCGAACGTTCGTTCTTTAGCCTGTTCGTCAGTTTTTCTTTTTCTCGGATTTTCCGCGATTATTTTCGATCGCGATTTCTCATCCGATTTTCGTTCTAGTATAACTTTTCGCTCGTTTATCGGAATCAGGCGATTCAAGCACCTAGAGTTTCGTCTCAAAACCCTCTTTCTGTTTAACCAACTTAAACAAGATTTTGCTACTGTAAAATTTGACTTTAGTCCAGATTAGTAAACGAAGCTTGTTTCTTTCACCGTTTGAGTTTTGTTGCTTCGTTTGATTTGATTCTTTTTGCAAACCGGAGTTCTTAAGTTGAACTTTATGGTTAGATATCTTATTTGAGTTTTGCCCGTGCCCTTGCTTGATTGCTTATTGTATGCTTGTTTGTTTTGCGATAGAGTACCGGTCTGACGTGCTACTACGACTCTCTAGGTTTCGGGGATCATCAGCAAGGCAAGTAATACTTTGATCATACCTCTTACTACCCAGTTTTATTGCATTAGATCAATCCTCAAAGAATTGCATGGTTAGGATCTGATTAAATTGTGGGTTTTGGGAAGTAGATGGGGTAGTACCTATTCACCTGTTTATTATCAAACCCTGGGAGTTACCTCTACGTTATGCTTATACTGCTATGTTATGCTCGTAGACGTGGATTGGGTTTGAGTGTATTCATGACAGATGCGAGATTGTTAATTAATGGTTCAACTTAAGGTGGCAACTTTAATACACATCTGGGTGGATTGAGGCACCTAGGAAATCCAGTGATTGCCTGTATTTTTGGAAATCCCGGGGTACCGTGTGATTCTCCTATGGACTGCCACCCAGGCTCGAAGGGATCATAAGATTATTCACGCTAGAAACTTCCGTGTGCAGCCACATGCCATTATGGGCTCTGGCATAGTTGAGTAAGTTGTGGGAAACCTTTCCATGATGGGCTAGCAGATGTAGGGGATTGTAGGTGTACCGGCCTATCTATCGGTTAAGGGGACCTCTTGGAAGAAGCGTGTCTCGGTCATCCGTTTCTCAAACATCATGCAGTGCGAGAAATTTAACGGAGGAGATCGAGTCTTGTGGGGAAAAGTGCACAAACCTCTGCAGAGTGTACAAACTAATCATGGTTAGCCGTGTCCCCGGTTATGGACATCTTGAGTATCTGGTTCTTGGATTATCATGTGGATCTCATCACTCTTAATTATAAAATTTGATTGGGTTATTGATTACTTTTTAATTGGGATTGAGATGGGGTTTACCATTCTCAATGTTTAACAACCACCATGATAGTTAAATAAAATATATTCCTTTGCAGTAGGGAAAAATTGGCTTTTCATAAAACATATTAACCATCTGACCTCCACCGACCAAATATGCATGTAGTGATAGCATTATTACATTCATTATTCTTTTGTGTTACATTGCCAGCATATTCCATGTGCTGACCCTTTTTCGGGCTGCAACATATCATGTTGCATACTTTTCAGACGATGAGTAAGGAGCCTTAGGTCGTGGTCTTTCACTCAGTGATGCCGTTGGAGTTGATGGACTCACTTTATCTTCCAAGCCTTCCGCTGTTATCGTATTAGATGGCCTTAAGCCATATTTATTGTAATAAGTTCTCTTTTGAGACATTCATTGTAATAAGTGTGTGATTGCTACTCTGTTATAAATCCTTCATGTATTGTGTGTGTCAGCATTACCGGTCCAGGGATGACACTTATGCACAGAGATCAGACTGTTTGAGGTCTGGTCACTACAGTGTCTCTCCCAAAAGGTGTGTACAGCAAGGATGATTGTGGTAAACTAAAAAGCAAAGACTCAAATCATACAAGACGCTCCAAGCAAAACACATATCATGTGGTGAATAAAAATATAGCCTCAAGTAAAGTTACCGATGAAGCGAAGGCGAAAGGGGATGCCTTCCGGCATCCCCAAGCTTAAACTTTTGGTTGTCCTTGAATTTTACCTTGGGGTGCCTTGGGCATCCCCAATCTTAGGCTCTTGCCACTCCTTATTCCATAATCCATCAAATCTTTGCCCAAAACTTGAAAACTTCACAACACAAAACTCAACAGAAAATCTCATGAGCTCCGTTAGTATAAGAAAACAAATCACCACCATAAGGTACTTTAATGAACTCATTCTTTATTTATATTGGTGTTAAACCTACTTTATTCCAACTTCTCTATGGTTCATACCCCCCGATACTAGCCATAGATTCATCAAAATAAACAAACAACACACGAAAAACAGAATCTGTCAAAAAGCAGAACAGCACTGTAATGTCTGGATCAAATGTATACTTATATAACTCCAAAAATTCTGAAATAAATTGGTGGACGTGAGTAGTTTGTCTATTAATCATCTGCAAAAATAATCAACATAATATCACTATCCAGTAAAAAAATGTCAGCTAATCTCGTGAGCGCTAATTTTTTTGTTTTTTACAGCAAGATCATAAAGACTTCACCCAAGTCTTCCCAAAGGTTCTACTTGGCACAAACACTAATTTAAAACATGAAAACACATCTTAACAGAAGCTAGATGAATTATTTATTACTAAACAGAACCAAAAAGCAAAAAAATTGGGTTGCCTCCCAACAAAGCGCTACCATTTAACGCCCCTAGCTAGGCATTGATAATTTTAATGATGCTCACATGAAAGATAGTAATTGAAACACAAAGAGAGCATCATATAGCATATGAAAAACACATCTAAGTCTAACGTACTTCCTATTCATAGGCATATTATAGGCAAATAAATTATCAATACAAGCAAAAACTAGCATATGCAAGAAAGAAGTGAGAAACAATATATAACAATCTCAACATAACGAGAGGTAATTTAGTAACATGAAAATTTATACAACCATATTTTCCTCTCTCATAATAATTACATGTGGGATCATATTCAAATTCAATGATATAGCTATCACAAAACATATTCTTAACACGGTCCACATGTAAGAAAAGTTGACACTCTTCCAAAATAGTGGGATTAACATTAACTAAAGTCATGACCTCTCCATACCCACTTTTGTCAAACATTTCCTAAGATTGAACATTCTTCAAATATGTGGGATCTAAAGTTGACAATCTTCCAAACCCACTTTCAATAATATTGCAAACATTATCAATCTCATATTCATCATGGGGCTTAACTAATTTTCAAGACCATAAGAAGAATCACCCCAGTCATGATCATTGCAACAAGTAGTAGACATAGAAAAACTAGCATCCCCAAGCTTAGGGTTTTGCATATTATTAGCACAATTGACATCAAGAGAATTTATAGTAAAATCATTGCAATCATGCTTTTTATTTAAGGAGCTATCGTGAATCTCTTCATAAATTTCTTCATCACAATTTTTAGATTCACGAATTTTAAGCAAAATCTCATAAAGATAATCTAGTGCACTCAAATCACTAGAAATTGGTTCATCATAACTGGATCTCTTAAAAAGATTAGCAAGTGGATGGGGTTCCATATCAATAGATTTTTAGCAAGCGAAGATGCAAGCATATAAAAGGCACATGGTAACACAAGCAAACCGTAGATCTGACAAGAAAAAGTCAAACGAAAAAGAAGGCGAATAAAAACGACAAGGGTGAAGTGGGGGAGAGGAAAGCGAGGCAAATGGCAAATAATGTAATGCGAGGATAAGAGTTGTGATGGGTACTTGGTATGTCTTGGCGTGGCGTAAGCCTCCCGACAACGGCGCCCGAAATCCTTCTTGCTACCTCTTGAGCATCGTTGGTTTTCCCTTGAAGAGGAAAGGGTGATGCAGCAAAGTAAGCGTAAGTATTTCCCTCAATTTTGAGAACCAAGGTATCAATCCGATGGCGGTTACGCACAAATCGCCTCGTACCTACACAAACAAATAAGAACCTTGCAACCAACGCGATAAAGGGGTTGTCAATCCCTTCACGACCACTTGCAAAAGTGAAATCGATAGAGATAATAAGATAAATATTTTTGGTATTTTTATGATATAGATTGGAAAGTAAAGATTGCAAAATAAAAGGCGAAAGGAATAGTAAATTGATAGGAAAATAATACAATGGAGAATAGACTAAGGGCCATAGGTTTCACTAGTGGCTTCTCTCAAGATAGCATAATTTATGGTGGGTGAACGAATTACTACCGAGCAATTGATAGAAAAGCGCATAGTTATGAGAATATCTAGGCATAATCATGTATATAGGCATCACATCCGCGACAAGTAGACCGAAACGATTTTGCATCTACTACTATTACTCCACACATCGACCGCTATCCAGCATGCATCTAGAGTATTAAGTTCATAAGAACAGAGTAACGCATTAGGCAAGATGACATGATGTAGAGGGATAAACTCAAGCAATATGATATAAACCTCATATTTTTATCCTCGATGGCAACAATACAATCGTGCCTTGCTGCCCTAGCATCCTTTGGGAAAGGACACCACAAGATTGAACCCAAAGCTAAACACTTCTCCCATTGCAAATCAATCTAGTAGGCCAAACCAAGCGATAATTCGAAGAGACATGCAAAGATAATTAAACCATGCATAATTTTTTTTAGAGAAGATTGAAATATTGTTCATAGATAATCTTGATCATCAACCCAATTCATCGGATCTCGACAAACACACATAAAAAGAATTACATTGAATGGATCTCCAAGAAGATCGAGGAGAACTTTGTATTGAGATCCAAAGAGAGAGAAGAAGCCATCTAGCTAATAACTATGGACCCGAAGGTCTGTGGTAAACTACTCACACATCATCGGAGAGGCTATGGTGTTGATGTAGAAGCCCTCCGTGATTGATTCTCCCTCCGTGAACATCGGAAAAAGGCTCCAAGATGGGATCTCACGGGTATAGAAGGTTCTTGGCGGTGGAAATAGGGTTTTGTGGTGCTCTCGGATGTTTTGGGTATATGGGTATATATAGGAGGAAGAAGTAGGTCGGTGGAGCTGCGAGGGGCCACCGAGGGTGAGGCGCGCCTACCCCACAGGCGCGCCCTCCTACCTCGTGGCCTCCTCGCTTCTTTCTTCAACGTCCTCCAAGTCTCTGGATCATGTTTGTTCCAAAATAACTCTCCGAAGGTTTCATTCCGTTTGGACTCCGTTTGATATTCCTTTTCTGCGAAACACTGAAATAGGCAAAAAAACAGCGATTTGCACTGGCCCTTTGGTTAATAGGTTAGTCCCAAAAATAATATAAAAGTGCATACTAAAGCCCATTAAACATCCAAAACAGATAATATAATAGCATGGAACAATCAAAAATTATAGATACGTTGGAGATGTATCAGTTCTCTTCGCCAAGGCTATTGCTCCAGTATTGTCACAAAAGATTTTTACTGGACCCGATGCACTAGGTATTACACCTAGATTGGATATGAACTCCTTCATCCAGACTCCTTCATTTGCTGCTTCCGAAGCAGCTATGTACTCCGCTTCACCGTAGATCCCGCCCACGACACTCTGTTTGGAACTGCACCAAGCAGCGGCTCCACCATTCAATATAAATACATATCCGGTTTGTGACTTAGAGTCATCCGGATCAATGTCAACTTGCATCGATGTAACCATTCTGACGAGCTCTTTGTCACCTCCATAAGCGAAAACATATCCTAAGTCCTTTTCGGGTATTTCGGGATGTTCTTAACCATTGTCCGTGATCCACTCCTAGATTACTTTGGTACCTCCTTGCTAAACTAATAGCAAGGCACACAACAGATGCAGTACACAGCATTGCATACATGATAGAACCTATGGCTGAGGCATAATGAATGACTTTCATTTTCTCTCTATCTTCTGCAGTGGTCGGGCATTGAGTCTGACTCAACTTCACACCTTGTAACACAGGCAAGAACCCTTTCTTTGATTGATCCATTTTGAACTTCTTCAATACTTTATCAAGGTATGTGTTTTGTGAAAGTCAATTAAGCATGTTGATCTATCTCTATAGATTTTGATGCCCAATATATAAGCGACTTCACGAGGTCTTTCATTGAAAAATTCTTATTCAAGTATCCTTTTATGCTATCCAAAAATTCTGTATTATTTCCAATCAACAATATGTCATCCACATATAATATTAGAAAATGCTACATAGCTCCCACTCACTTTCTTGTAAATACAAGCTTCTCCAAAAGTCTGTATAAAACCATATGCTTTGATCACACTATCAAAGCGTATGTTTCAACTCCGAGAGGCTTGCACCAGTCTATAAATGGATCGCTGGAGCTTGCACACTTTGTTCGCACCTTTAGGATCGACAAAACCTTACAGTTGCATCATATACAACTCTTACGTAAGATATCCATTAAGGAATGTAGTTTTGACATCCATTTGCCAAATTTCATAATCATAAAATCGGCAATTGCTAACATGATTCGGACGGACTTAAGCATCGCTTCTGGTGAGAAGGTCTCGCCATGATCAACTCCTTGAACTTATCGAAAACCTTACACAACAAGTCGAGCTTTGTGAAGCGGTAACATTACCATCAGGGTTGGTCTTCTTCTTGAAGATCCATTTATTCTCTATGGCTTGCCGATCATCGGGCAAGTCAACCAAAGTCCATACTTTGTTCTCATACATGGATCCCATCTCATATTTCATGGCCTCAAGCCATTTCACGGAATCTGGGCTCATCATCGCTTCCTCATAGCTCGTAGGTTCGTCATGGTCAAGTAACATGACCTCCAAAACAGGATTACCGTACCACTGCAGTGCGGATCGTACTCTGCTCGACCTAGGAGGTTCGGTAGTAACTTGATCACGAAGTTTCATGATCATCATCATTAGCTTCCTCACTAATTGGTGTAGGAATCACGGAACTGATTTCTATGATGAACTACTTTCCAATTAGGAGAAGGTACAATTACCTCATCAAGTTCTACTTTCCTCCCATTCACATCTTTCGAGACAAACTCCTTCTCTAGAAAGGATCCATTCTTAACAGCGAATATCTTGCCTTTGGATGCATGATAGAAGGTGTACCCAATAGTTTCCTTGGTGTATCCTCTGAAGACACATTTCTCCGATTTGGGTTCGAGCTTATCGAGGTTGAAGCTTTTTCTCATAAGCATCGGAGCCCCAAACTTTAATAAATTTCAGCTTAGGTTTCTTGCCAAACCCACAGTTCATATGGTGCCGTCTCAATGGATTTAGATGGTGCCCTATTTAACATGAATGCCGTAGTCTCTAAAGCATAACCCCAAAATGATAGTGGTAAATCGGTAAGAGACATCATAGATCGCACCATATCTAATAAAATGCAGTTATGACGTTTGGACACACCACTACGCCGTGGTGTTCCAGGTGGCGTGAGTTGCAAAACTATTCCACGCTGTTTCAAATGAAGACCAAACTCATAACTCAAATATTCACCTAGACGATCAGATCGTAGAAATTTTATTTTCTTGTTATGATGATTTTCTACTTCACTCTGAAATTCTTTGAACTTTCCAAATGGTTCAGACTTATGTTTCATCAAGTAGATATACCCATATCTGCTCAAATATTATGTGAAGGTCAGAAAATAAAGATACACGCCCTTGAGCCTCAACACTCATAGGACCGCATACATCGGTATGTATTATTTCCAACAAGTTTGTTGCTCGCTCCATTGTTCGAGAACGGAGTCTTAGTCATCTTGCCCATGAGGCATGGTTACTTAAGCATCAAGTGATTCATAATGAAGTGATTCCAAAAGTCCATCGGCATGGAGTTTCTTCATCGCTTTACACCAATATGACCTAAGCGGCGATTACCACAAATAAGTTGCATTATCATTATTAACTTTGCATCTTTTGGCTTCAATATTATGAATATGTGTATCACTACAATCGAGATTCAACAAAAATAGACCACTCATCAAGGGTGCATGACCATAAAAGATATTACTCATATAAATAGAAGAACCATTATTATCTGATTTAAATGAATAACCGTCTCGCATCAAACAAGATCCAGATATAATGTTCATGCTCAACGCTGGCATCAAATAACAATTATTCGGTTCTAAAACTAATCCCGAAGGTATATGTAGAGGTAGCATGCTGACAGCGATCACATCGACTTTGGAACCATTTCCCACGTGCATCGTCACCTCGTCCTTAAGCCAATCTTTGTTTAATCCATAGCCCCTGTTTCGAGTTGCAAATATGAGCAACCAAACCAGTATCAAATACCCAGGCGCTACTACGAGCATTAGTAAGGTACACATCAATAAAATGTATATCAAATATACCTTTCACTTTGCCATCCTTCTTATCTGCCAAATACTTGGGGCAGTTCCGCTTCCAGTGACCAGTCCCTTTGAAGTAGAAGCACTCAGTCTCAGGCTTAGGTCCAGACTTGGGCTTCTTCACTTGAGCAACAGCTTGCTTGCCGTTCTTCTTGAAGTTCCCCTTCTTCCCTTTGCCCTTTTTCTTGAAACTAGTGGTCTTCTTAACCATCAACACTTGATGCTCCTTCTTGATTTCTACCTCCATGACCTTTAGCATCGCGAAGAGCTCGGAATTGTCTTATCCATCCCTTGCATATTATAGTTCAAAACGAAGCTTTTATAGCTTGGTGGCAGTGATTGAACAACTCTGTCAATGACTCTATCATCACGAAGATTAACTCCTAGTTGAGTCAAGTGGTTGTGGTACCCAGACATTCTGAGTATATGTTCAGCAGCGAACTATTCTCCTCCATCTTGCACTATAGAACTTATTGGAGACTTCATATATCTCAATCGGACATTTGCTTGAAATATTAACTTCAATTCCTGGAACATCTCATATGCTCCATGACGTTCAAAACGTCTTTGAAGTCGATTCTAAGCCATAAAGCATGGCACCTTTGAACTATCAAGTAGCCATCAGCTACTGCTTTGCGAGACGTTCATAACGTCTGAGTTGCTCTAGCGGGTCTTGCACCTAGCGGTGCTTCGGGGCGTAATTCTTCTATGCGGCAATGAGGATAATCCTCAAATTCACGGACCCGGACCGTGTAGTTGCTACCATCATCTTTCAACTTAGCTTTCTCTTGGAGCGCATTAAATTCAAGGAGCAGTAGCACGGGCCATTGATCTACAACAAAGAGGCCACTCGACCTACTTCACATGGATCTCTTTGGTCCCAACTCCTACAAGAGTCTCGGTGGAAATTCTTTTGGTTTAGTTATAGTTGATGATTTTTCAAGATTAGCATTGGGTGTTCTTTCTCGATGATAAATCGCAGGTCCAAAAGATCTTCAAAAACTTCGCTAGAAAGGCCCAAAATCAATTTGAAGTGAAGATCAAGAAGGTTAGCGGCGACAGCGGAACGAGTTCAAGAGCATAAATGTGTACACCTTTCTTGTGAAGAAGGAATTTCACCACGAGTTCTCGACTACGTACACACCTCAACAAAATGGAGTTGTTGAGAGGAAGAACCGGACGTTCATCGAAATGGCGAAACGATGCTTGATGAGTACAAGACAAGAAGCACTTTTAGGCGAGAAGCGGTTGAGACAGCTTGTCATGCAACAAATTGCTTGTATCTTCACAAGCTACTCGGCAAGGCGACATCTGAGCTCCTCACGGTAACAAACCCCAAGTTGGATACTTTCGAGTATTCGGCTCAAAGTGCTACATTCTTGATAAGCATCGTAAATGGATTTCAAAATTTGCTCCTAAGTCTCATGAAGGTTTCCTACTAGGTTATGGCTCAAACTCTCACACTTACCGTGTCTACAACAATTTCACCGAAAGGTTGAAGAGGCGGTAGATGTGATTTGATGAATCTAACGGCTCGAAATAGAGCAATTGCCAATTGATGTAGGAGATAAAGATCCTTGGAAGCAATCCAAGACTTGTCTATTGGCAAGGTCCGTGCAGCGGAGGTGAAGGAGAGTACCTCGTCCGTCCAAGTGGAAGCTTCTACTTCACGACAAGGTGAACCAAGAGTTGATACGGAAGCATCCACAAGTGGGACACACCAAGATGAAGAAAAGCGAGGAAGTGCATCAAGATGAGCGTCAACAACCTCCTTCTCCACCACGACAAAGAGCGACAACGCCAACAATGAAGAAGGCCAAGAATAATAACAAGATGAAGAAGATGTTCAACGAAGACCCAAGCAAAATCTATCACGAGATCGAGCAAGAATTGCTAAAGATCATCCCGTCGAGCAAATCTACAATGACATTCAAACCAGGAGAATCACTCGCTCTAAAACTCGTTTAGCTAAATTTTTTGAAAACTATTCTTTCATCTCTAGCATTGAACCTATGAAGGTTGAAGAAGCATTGGAAGATCCGGATTGGATAAATGCTATGCATGAAGAGCTACACAATTTTGAGAGGAACCAAGTTTGGACATTGGTTGAGAAGCCGACAACAACCACAACATCATCGGTACCAAATGGGTGTTTACGCAACAAGCAAGATGAAGATGGACAAGTAGTTCGCAACAAAGCATGTCTCGTCACCCAAGGCTACACACAAGTCGAAGGTATGGACTATGGTGAGACTTATGCTGCCGTTGCTAGACTTGAGTCCATACGCATCTTACTTGCCTATGCTGATCATCATGATATCACCTTGTACCAAATGGACATTAAAAGTGCTTTTCTAAATGGTGAAATAGAGGAGGAAGTTTATGTTAAACAACCTCCCGGCTTTGTCAATCCTAAAAAACCAAGTCATGTTTACAAACTTCACAAAGCTCTTTATGGTCTTAAACAAGCTCCTAGAGCATGGTATAAATGCTTGACCAAGTTTCTTCTTGAAAAAGGCTTTGAAATTGGGAAGATTGATTCCACACTTTTTACTAAAAGGGTTAATGGAGAATTATTTGTGTGCCAAATTTATGTTGATGATATCATATTTGGATCAACTAACCCTCATTTTAGTGAAAAGTTTGGAAAGCTAATGTCGGAGAAGTTTGAGATGTCAATGGTGAGTGAACTCAAATTCTTTCTTGGGTTGCAAATCAAGCAAACTAAGGAAGGTACTTTTGTCTCACAAATGAAGTACACCAAGGACTTATTCAAGAAGTTCAATATGCAAGAATGCAAAGGTATGACCACACCCATGCCCACTAGTGGACATCTTGACTTGACCAAAGATGGTAAACCGGTTGATCAAAAGGTTTATCGATCTATGATTGGTTCATTGTTATATCTATGTGCTTCACATCCCGATATTATGCTAAGCGTGTGCATGTGTGCAAGATATCAAGCTGCTCCTAAAGAATGTCATCTTAAGGCCGTAAAAGGATAGTGAGATACTTAATTCATACACCAAATTTTGGCATTTGGTATCCTAAGAGGGCCTCTTTCGATCTTGTTGGCTATTCCGACTCGGACTATGCGGTGACAAGGTTGATAGAAAGTCCACTTGGTGCCTTGCCAATTTCTTGGTAGATCTCTTGTGTCTTGGTCCTCCAAGAAACAAAACTCGGTATCCTTATCTACCATGAAGCGGAGTACATTGCCGTTGGTTCATGTTGTGCTCAATTACTGTGGATGACCCAAACTCTTAAACATTATGGGATTTATGTGAAACATGTTCCATTGCTTTGTGACAATGAAAGTGCTATCAAAATTGGTCATAATCCCATACAACATTCTCGAACTAAGCATATTGAAGTTCGTCATCATTTCATTCGAGATCATGTTGCTAAGGGTGACATTAATCTTAAGCATGTTCTCACCGAAAAGCAATTAGCGGATATATTTACTAAACCCCTTGATGAGAAAGTGTTTTGCAGGTTGAGAGGAGAATTGAACATCATTGATGCTTCAAACTTGGAGTAGAAACTACATTGGATGCATGCAAGACATGAGCTTATGCCTAATCCTTGATATCTCTCCTATGATGGAAATCTTATGTCTTGGATATATTTGTATCTTGCATGTTATCTAACCCATGTAGGTACTTGGTTGAGTCAAATTCCATGAGATTGTAATCTACTCACAACTTGAGCAATCTCTACATCACCAAGTCTCTACCCTATGGTGGATGAATACAAGGAAGCACGGAATCATTCTAACATATCCTTTGACAAATTCTATGTTGAGCTTCATGATTGTCATTGTTGGATACATAAGTGCCCTTCCTTGCGAACTAACCCATGTAGGTAGATGTACTCAAATTCCAAGTGGTGCTCCCAACTCTTGATGAGCTACATCAACCTTGAGCAACCCACACAAGTTCAACTACATGGTCATCACCACCAACCAAGGTATGTCATTCCATCTTAGAGAAGCTTTACTCCGAGACATGAGTTAAAGCAACTCAACAAGATGTGAATACATCAAGATGTAAGCGAAAAATGGCAACCCCATTTTGAGCTTAAACAATAAGTATGACCTATGATCAAGTGATATCACTTGACTCCTAAGTCAATATACTCTAACATAGGTGACTTTGTCGCCGACCATCTCTAGATGAAGTTCTCTTGTGTTCTTTTCTGAGTTTTTGCATTTGTCACATGCATATTTGCTTTCCCTTTCAATAAAAAAACTTCATCTAGATTTCCTTCTTCCTTTTAGCTGCTCTGCATTTTCTGCATCCAATTCATTGCAGATCCTTAAGTTAATTCCTTTCAAATCTTTGTGAGATTTTACTAAGACTAGTGAGCTGAGGTGACAAGTGTCTTCTCTGTGATGAACTCGGTTTCACCGATTTGTTGTTTTCGGTCCAACCGAATCCTTTCGGCACCAAAAGCATACCACTCGGTGCCACCGATTTCACTATGATAAAACAGTTTGCCACTTATTATGTGTTTCTTGATCTAGCTCCACTCAATGAATCTTGTCCTCTACAAGCATCACATTTTTCACGTGCTTTGGGCTGTGACTCAAGGACAAACCCATTCGACCAAATTCCGGAGGAGAGAGAGATCACATCTTTATCAAGCCCTTCTTGGAAATTGATGTCAAAGGGGGAGAGAGAGATCACATCAAAGCTTATCATTTAGAGAGAGATCCTCAGGGGAGAGACAGAGATCTCCAGGGGGAGAGAATACTCAAGTAGAAAGTATTTCTCAAGGATCCCGGATGCTTGATGTTCAAGAGGAGAGATGCCACGTGTCTTTTTGGGGGAAAGACATGTTCATATGTGCTTATTTGCTTTAAGCTCTATTCATTTATATCTTTACCTTTCTGATTTTACATTACCTATCTTCTCCCAATATCCCATGCTAGATTCAGGGAGCAAGACACCTAATGGAAGGAAATCATTTGAATTCATTGCATATCTTTATTCTTGGGGACATGTCTAATCCAATGTGGTACTCAGTACTCACTTTCTACATGTCATCCAGTCTTGGTATTCTTGTGGTTTCTTTTGTTTGCTCTGGCTAGTAGATGTACTGTGTTATCTAACCTTGTTTGTGCAGGTTCATTTCCATCCTAAGAAAACTCAAGACTACAAGGTAAGTATATGCATCACAATCATGTGTATGAGGAATTCTTCTTTGATGCACATCTTTGTTTGCAAGAAGGACTCATGAGCATGAAGGTATTTTCCTTAATAATCTTTTGCTCTGATGCATATGGCCAAGATACATGTAACACATTGCCTAATCTATCATGGTTATGCTCTCATATGCTTCCATATTCCATATTCACATGACTGCATACATGTAGGGGGAGCCTATGCTTGTTACATGTCTTTCCAAAGCTTTACTTGCTATTCTTTACATCTTTATCTAAAGCTTTGATGTATGTTGTCATCAATTACCAAAAAGGGGGAGATTGAAAGCACAAGTGCTCCCTAGGTAGTTTTGGTAATTAATGTCAACATATCTCTTGTTGGACTAACACTTTTATCTAGTATATTTCAGATAAGTTCAACAATGGAGTGGCATGGACTAAAGGATGTGGGAACTCCTTCAAGATGCTAAGGACAAAGGATTGGCTCAAGCTTCAAGCTCAAGACTCTTCATTTTACATTTTAGTGATCCAAGATCACATTGAGTCTATAGGAAAAGCCAATACTATCAAGGAGGGATGAGGTGTTGCTTAATGGGCCTCTTGCTTCAAGTGCTTAGTGATATGCTCCAAATACCCTCAACTACTTTCCCACTTCCACACATATGTCCTAAAACCTAAAAGTCAAACTTGGCCCCAGATTCTTCCTATCCGCGCCATCGAGTTTGGATGTCTTAGCCACTGCCACAAACCCTAGGCAAATCGGTCTCACCGATAGGGATCTCAGTCTCACCGAGATGGGATTATAATCTCTCTGTGTATGTCCATTATCAAAATCGGTCTCACCGAGTTTGAAGCGATCGGTACTACCGAGATTACAATGCAAACTTTCTGGTTGACTCATTATCAAAATCGGTCCCACCGATTTTGAGTGTCGATCCAACCGAGTTTGCTGAACAACTCTCAGTTAGCTAATTACCAAAATCGGTCTCACCGAGTTTGTATGTCAGTCTCACCGAGATTACGTTATGCCCTAACCCTAACCATATCGGTCCTACCGAGATGCAAGTCGATCCACCGAAAACCCTAACGGTCACTAGATTTACTAAAATCGGTGCGACCGAGTTTGTTGATTCGGTCCCACGAGATTAGTAAATTGTGTGTAGCAGTTAGATTTTGTGTGGAGGCTATATATACCCGTCCACCTCCTCTTCATTACGTGGAAGAGCCATCAGACTGAACCTAAACTTCCAGCATCCTATTTACGAGAGAACTACCTACTCATGTGTTGAGACCAAGATATTCCATTCCTACCATATGAATCTTGATCTCTAGCCTTCCCCAAGTTGCTTTCCACTCAAATCTTCTTTCCACGGATCCAAATCCTATGAGAGAGAGTTGAGTGTTGGGGAGACTATCATTTGAAGCACAAGAGCAAGGAGTTCATCATCAACACACCATTTGTTACTTCTTGGAGAGTGGTGTCTCCTAGATTGGCTAGGTGTCACTTGGGAGCCTCAGAGCAAGATTGTGGAGTTGAACCAAGGAGTTTGTAAGGGCAAGGAGATCGCCTACTTCGTGAAGATCTACCGCTAGTGAGGCAAGTCCTTAGTGGGCGGCGGCCATGGTGGGATAGACAAGGTTGCTTCTTTGTGGACCCTTCGTGGGTGGAGCCCTCCGTGGACTCATGGCAACCGTTACCCTTCGTGGGTTGAAGTCTCCATCAACGTGGATGTACGATAGCACCACCTATCGGAACCACGACAAAAACATCCGTGTCCCCAATTGCGTTTGAATCCTCCAAACCCTTCCCTTTACTTTCTTGCAAGTTGCATGCTTTACTTTCCGCTGCTCATATACTCTTTGCATGCTTGCTTGTTATGTATTGAAAAAGTTAAACTTGTGCCTAAACTCTACTTAAACTTTAATAAGGTTAAAAACTGCAACCTTGGTACTTAGTGTCTAATCACCCCCCCTCTAGACACCTCTTCTCAAGATCCTACACCATATCTACTCAAGTCGTCGGTGAGAGTGAGAACATAACGATATCCTCCGCGAGCCTCAACGCTAATTGGACCGCACACATCAGTATGTATGATTTCCAATAAGTTGGTTGCTCGCTCCATTATTCAGGAGAATGGAGTCTTGGTCATTTTGCCCATGAGGCATGGTTAGCATGTGTCAAATGATTCATAATCGAGAGACTCTAAAGTCCATCAGCATGGAGCTTCTTCATGTGCTTGACACCAATGTGACCAAGGCGGCAATGCCACAAGTATGTGGGACTATCGTTATCAACTTTACATCTTTTGGTATTCACACTATGAATATGTGTAACATCACGTTAGAGATTCATTAGGAATAAACCATTGACCATCGGGGCATGACCATAAAACATATCTCTCATATAAATAGAACAACCATTATTCTCGGATTTAAATGAGTAGCCATCTCGTATTAAACGAGATCCGGATACAATGTTCATGCTCAAAGCTGGCACTAAATAACAATTATTGAGGTTTAAAACTAATCACTGTAGGTAAATGTAGAGGTAGCGTGCCGGCAGCGATCACGTTGACCTTGGAACCATTCGGCAGCGCGCCGTCACCTCGTCCTTCGCCCGATCTTCGCTTATTCCGCAGCTCCTGTTTTGAGTTACAAATATGAGCAACAGCACGGTATCAAATACCGGGAGCTACTATGAGTCTTGGTAAGGTACACATCAATTACATGTATATCACATATACCTTAGGTGTTGCCGGCCTTCTTGTCCGCTAAGTATTTGGGGCAGTTCCGCTTCGATGACCACTTCCCTTGCAATAAAAGCACTTTCGGTCTCGGGCTTGGGTCCATTCTTTGACTTCTTCCGGCAAGCGGCTTGCAAGACACGACAACTCCCTTGCCGTCCTTCTTGAAGTTCTTCTTACCCTTGCCTTTCTTGAACTTAGTGGTTTTATTCACCATCAACACTCGATGTTCCTTTTTTATCTCTACCTCCGCTGATTTCAGCATTGAATATACTTCAGGAATGGTCTTTTCCATCCCCTGCATATTGAAGTTCATCACAAAGCTCTTGTAGCTCGGTGGAAGCGACTGAAGGATTACATCGATAACGCGTCATCCAGGAGATTAACTCCCGGTGAGTCAAGCGGTTTTGCAACCTTGAACATTTTGAGTATGTGCTCCTTGTGAACTATTTTCCTCCATCTTACAAGCCCGAAGAACTTGTCGGAGACTTCATATCTCTCGACCCGGGCATGAGCTTGGAAAACCATTTTCAGCTCTTCAAACATCTCCTATGCTCTGTGTTGCTCAAAACGCTTTTGGAGCCCCGGTTCTAAGCTGTAAAGCATGCAACACTGAACGAGGGAGTAATCATCTGCACGAGACTGCCAAGCGTTCATAACATCTTGGTTCTCTGGGATGGGTGCTTCACCTAGCGGTGCTTCTAGGACATAATCTTTCTTGGCAGCTATGAGGATGATCCTCGGGTTAGGACCCAGTCCGTATAGTTGCTTTGCCACCATCTTTCGACTTGGTTTTCTCTAGGAGCAGCGTTGAAGTTGAGGGTAACATGGGCCATTTGATCTACAAGACATATTGTAAAGATTTTAGACTAAGTTCATGATAATTAAGTTCATCTAATCAAATTATTCAATGAACTCCCACTCAGACATACATCCCTCTAGTCATCTAAGTGAAACATGATCCGAGTCAACCAGGCCGTGTCCGATCATCACGTGAGACGGACTAGTCGACATCGGTGAACATCTCCATGTTGATCGTATCTTCTATACGACTCATGCTCGACCTTTCGGTCCTCCATGCTCCGAGGCCATATGCGTACATGCTAGGCTCGTCAAGTCAACCTAAGTGTATTGCGTGTGTAAATCTGGCTTACACCCGTTGTATTGAGCGTTAGGATCTATCACCCGATCATCACGTGGTGCTTGAAACAACGAACCTTCGCCAATGGTGCCTGATTAGGGGAACACTTTCTTGAAATTATTGCGAGGGATCATCTTATTTAAGCTACCGTCGTTCTAAGCAAATAAGATGTAAAACATGATAAACATCACATACAATCAAATAGTGACATGATATGGCCAATATCATATAGCTCCTTTGATCTCCATCTTCGGGGCTCCATGATCATCTTCGTCACCGGCATGACACCATGATCTCCATCATCATGATCTCCATCATCGTGTCTCCATGAAGTTGCTCACCAACTATTACTTCTACTACTATGGCTAAAGGTTTAGCAATAAAGTAAAGTAATTACATGGCGTTTAATCATTGACTCGCAGGTCATACGATAATTAAGACAACTCCTATGGCTCCTGCCGGTTGTCATACTCATCGACATGCAAGTCGTGATTCCAATTACAAGAACATGGTCTCATACATCACATATATATCATTCATCACAACTTTTGGCCATATCACATCACAAGGCATATCTTTGCCAAAAACAAGTTAGGCGTCCTCTAATTGCTTTTGCATGTTTTTATGTGGCTGCAATAGGGTTCTAGCAAGAGCGTTTTCTTACCTACGTGAAAGCCACAGCGTGATATGCCAACTTCTATTTACCCTTCATAAGGACCCTTTTCATCGAATCCGCTCCAACTAAAGTGGGAGAGGCAGACACCCGCTAGCCACCTTATGCAACTAGTGCATGTCGATTCGGTGGAACACATCTCACGTAAGCGTACGTGTAAGGTCGGTCTGGGCCGCTTCATCCCACGATGTCGCCAAAGCAAAATAAGACTAGTAGTGGCAAGAAAATTTACAACATCTACGCCCACAACAAATTGTGTTCTACTCGTGCAAAGAGAACTACGCATAAACCTAGCTCATGATCCCCTTTGTTGAGAGCGATGCAAAAATAAAAAATTTCTACGCTTTCACCAAGATCAATCTATGAGTTCATCTAGCAAGGAGAGAAAGGAGTGCATCTACATACCCTTGTAGATCGCGGCGGAAGCGTTCAAGAGAGCGGGGTTGAGGAGTCGTACTCGTCGTGATCCAAATCACCGATGATCCTAGTCTTTGAGCGGACAGCACCTCCGCGTTCAACACACGTCACGGTTGAGGAAGGCGTCTCCTCCTTCTTGATCCAGCAAGGGAAGGAGAGGTTGATAGAGATCCAATGACCTGACGGCGTGGTGGTGGATCTGGCGATCTCGGCCGGGCCGCCAAGCTTCTCTGAGAGGGAGAGGTGTAGCAAGGGAGAGGGGCGCCAAGAGCATGGAGTGCGGCTGCCTCCTCCCCCCTCTTTATATAGGCCCCCTAGGGCGCCGGCCCCTAGGAGATGCAATCTCCAAGGGGAGTAGCCAGAGAACTGCCCCCAAGCGGTGGGCGCCCACCCCTAGGGTTTCCAACCCTAGGCGCGGGGGCCAAGAAGCGCACCAGCCCACCAGGATGGTTCCCCTCCACTTCAGCCCATGGGGCCCTCCGGGATAGGTGGCCCCACCGGTGGACCCAGGACCCTTAGGTGGTCCCGGTACAATACCGGTGACCCCCGAAACTTTCTCGATGGCCGAAACCTAACTTCCTATATATAATTCTTCACCTCCGGACCATTCCGGAACTCCTCATGACGTCTGGGATCTCATCCGAGACTCCGAACAACCTTCGGATTACTGCATACTAATATCTCAACAACCCTAGCGTCACCGAACCTTAAGTGTGTAGACCCTACGAGTTGGAGACATCTGCGAACATGACCGAGGCGCCTCTCCGGTCAATAACCAACAGCGGGATCTGGATACCCATGTTGGCTCCCACATGCTCCTCGATGATCTCATCGGATGAACCCACGATGTCGAGGATTCAATCAATCCCGTATACAATTCCCTTTGTTAATCGATGCGTTACTTGCGAGACTTCGATCGTCGGTATCCCAATACCTCGTTTAATCTCGTTCTGGCAAGTCACTTTACTCGTACCATAATGCATGATCCCGTGACCGGACACTTGGTCACATTGAGCTCATTATGATGATGCATTCTTGAGTGGGCCCGGAGATACCTCTCCGCCATACGGAGTGACAAATCGATCTCGATTCGTACCAACCCAACAGACACTTTCGGAGATACCCGTAGTGCACCTTTATAGTCACCCGATTCGTTGTGAAGTTTGGCACACCCAAAGCACTCCTACGGTATCCGGGAGTTGTACAATCTCATGGTCTAAGGAAATGATACTTGACATTTGGAAAAGCTCTAGCAAAATGAACTACACGATCTTTGTGCTACGCTTAGGTTTGGGTCTTGTCCATCACATCATTCTCCTAATGATGTGATCCCGTTATCAATGACATCCAATGTCCATAGTCAGGAAACCATGACTATCTGTTGATCAACGAGCTAGTCAACTAGAGGCTCACTAGGGACGTGTTGTGGTCTATGTATTCACACATGTATTACGATTTCCGGATAACACAATTACAGCATGAACAATAGACAATTATCATGAACAAAGAAATATAATAATAACCATTTTATTATTGCCTCTAGGGCATATTTCCAACATTACAACGCCACTTTACCAGAAGAGGAGCCCTGGATTATTCAAGTTCAAGTTCCAGGAAGGACATTCATGCACATCCTTTGAGCCCATAGAGTTTTATTTTGATGCACCAACACGGAGTCTAGGAAAGAGTATGGCAGCTCACATTACCATGGGACGCATTGGAGAAGTTTACCACAATGATCTCGAGGACAGTATCTACCAGATTTGTGGGCGCCGAGATGAGCAATGGGAGATGATCAGCACCAGGAAGGATAGATCGATTGCCGCTTGATATGTCTCAAACGTATCTATAATTTTGATTGCTCCATGCTATATTATCTCTTGTTTTGGGAAATATTGGGATTTATTTTCCACTTATATATTATTATTTTTGGGACTAACATATTAACGGAGGCCCAGCCCAGATTTGTTGTTTTATGCCTATTTGGTATTTGAGGAAAAGGAATATCGAATGAGTCAAAGCGGAGCGAAATCAAGCTGGAGAAGTTATTTTTGGAAGGAAACCCACGATGGACTTGTACTCCATGTCATAAGATACGGGAGGTGCTCACGAGGGTGGGGGGCGCGCCCACCCCCCTAGGGCGCGCCCCCTGCCTCGTGGGGCCCCCGTAGCTCCACCGACGTACTCCTTTCACCCATATATACCTACGTACCCTAAAACTTCCAAAACAGAGATAAGATCGGGAGTTCCACCACCGCAAACCTCCAGAGCCACCAAAAACCAATCAGGACCTGTTAGGCACCTGTGGGAGGAACTCCCTCACACTGGCCATCTTCATCATCCGGCGCTCTCCATGGCGGGGAGGGAGTAGTTCACCCTCGGGGCTGAGGGTATGTACCAGTAGCTATGTGTTTGATCTCTCTCTCTCGTGTTCTTGATTTGGCACGATCTTGATGTATCGCGAGCTTTGCTATTATAGTTGGACCTTATGTTTCTTCTCCCCCTTTACTCTCTTGTAATGAATTGAGTTTTCCCCTTGAAGCAATCTTATCGGATTGAGTCTTTAAAGATTTGAGAACACTTGATGTATGTCTTGCCGTGCGTATCTGTGGTGACAATGGGATATCACGTGATTTACTTCATGTATGTTTTGGTGATCAACTTGCGGGTTCCGCCCATGAACCTATGCATAGGGGTTGGCTACGTTTTCGTCGTGATTCTCCGGTAGAAACTTTGGGGCACTCTTTGAGGTTCTATGTGTTGGTTTGAATAGATGAATTGAGATTGTGTGATGCATATCGTATAATCATACCCACGGATACTTGAGGTGACATTGGAGTATCTAGGTGACATTAGGGTTTTGGTTGATTTGTGTCTTAAGGTGTTATTCTAGTCACGAACTCTAGGGCTGTTTGTGACACTTATAGGAATAGCCCGCGGATTGATCGGAAAGAATAACTTTGAGGTGGCCGTACCCTACCATAATCTCTTCGTTTGTTCTCCACTATTAGTGACTTTGGAGTGACTCTTTGTTGCATGTTGAGGATAGTTATGTGATCCAATTATGTTATTATTGTTGAGAGAACTTGCACTAGTGAAAGTATGAACCCTAGGCCTTGTTTCCTACCATTGCAATACCGTTTACGCTCACTTTTACCACTTGCTACCTTGCTGTTTTTATATTTTCAGATTACCAAACCTATATCTACCATCCATATTGCACTTGTATCACCATCTCTTGGCGAACTAGTGCACCTATACAATTTACCATTGTATTGGGTGTGTTGGGGACACAAGAGACTCTTTGTTATTTGGTTGCGGGGTTGCTTGAGAGAGACCATCTTCATCCTCGCCTCCCACGGATTGATAAACCTTAGGTCATCCACTTGAGGGAAATTTGCTCTTGTCCTACAAACACTGTGCACTTGCAGGCCCAACAACGTCTACAAGAAGAAGGTTGGTAGTAGACATCAAGCTCTTTTTGGCGCCCGTTGCGGGAGGCTAGGTAAGTGAAGGTATATCTTTAGATCTTGCAATCGAATCTTTTTGTTTCTTGTTTTAGCACTAGTTTAGTTTATAAAAGAAAACTACAAAAAAATGGAATTGAGTTTGTCTCATACGCTTCACCTTTTTAATACCTTTCGTGAGTATGATGGAAAGGATAATTGTGCTCAAGTGCTAGAAGAAGAAATCTCTAAATTGTTTGGCACTAAATCTATGAATGATGAGCATTTTTGCAATGCTGTTAGTATGAATTCCTTGAATATCCATGATGCTAATGATATGCAAAGCCACAGGCTTGGGGCAGCTATGTTTGATGAAGATGATATTTTTGTCCCCAAGCTTTGATGAGCAAATTTACTATGATGAAAGCATGCCTCCTATCTATGATGATTATTGTGATGACACGTATGCTTTAAAGAATAATGATAACCATGAAACTTGTCATCTTGATCTTAATTCTCAATCATATGATAGTTATTTTGTTGAATTTGCTCCCACTATTCCGAAAGAGAATGAATTTTCTTATGTGGAGAGTAGTAAAAATTCTATGCTTGTAGATCATGAAAAGAATGCTTTAGTTTCTGGTTATATTGTTGAATTCATTCATGATGCTACTGAAAATTATTATGAGGGAGGAATATATGCTTGTAGTAATTGCAATAATATCAAATTTCCTCTCTATGTGCTTAAAATCTTGAAGTTATACTTGTTTTACCTTCCTATGCAAGTTGATTCTTGTTCCCATAAGTTGTTTGCTCACAAAATCCTATGCATAGGAAGTGGGTTAGACTTAAGTGTGCTAGTCATATTCTTCATGATGCTCTCTTTATGTTTCAATTCTTATATTTTATGTGAGCATCATTGAAATCATAATGCCTAGCTAGAGGCGTTAAGCGATAGCGCTTGTTGGGAGGCAACCAAATTTTATTTTAGTTTATTGCTTTTTGGTCCTGTTTAGTAATAAATAATCTATCTAGATTCTGTTTATATGTGGTTTTATGTTTTAATTAGTGTTTGTGCCAAGTAGAACCTTTGGGAAGACTTGGGTCAAGTCTTCTGATCATGCTGTAAAAACAGAAACTTTAAGCGCTCACGATATTAACTAGAACGTTTTACTGGAGAGTGATATTTAGTTGATTCTTTTTGCAGATGATTACTAGACAAATTCCTCAGGTCCAACAATTTATTTTAGAATTTTTGGAGTTCAGAAGTTTGCGTTAGTTACAGATTACTACAGACTGTTCTGTTTTTGACAGATTCTGTTTTCATTGTGTTGTTTGCTTATTTTGATGAATCTATGGCTAGTAAAATACTTTATAAACCATAGAAGTTGTAATACAGTAGGTTTAACACCAATATAAATAAATAATGAATTCATTAAAGTACCTTATGTGGTGGTTTTGTATTCTTTCGCTAACGGAGCTCACGAGTTTTCTGTTAAGTTTTGTGTTGTGAAGTTTTCAAGTTTTGGGTAAAGATTCGATGGACTATGGAATAAGGAGTGGAAAGAGCCTAAGCTTGGGGATGCCCAAGGCACACCAAGGGTAATATTCAAGTATAACCAAGAGCCTAAGCTTGGGGATGCTCCGGAAGGCATCCCCTCTTTCGTCTTCTTTCATCGGTAACTTTACTTGGAGCTATATTTTTATTCACCACATGATATGTGTTTTGCTTGGAGCGTCATTTTATTTTCTTTAACTTTTCTTTCTGTAGTTATAATAATGTTTTTCATCTTTAGTTTCAATAAAAAAGTCAAGGATAGCCTTTGCCATGCTTATTTTGCTACTATACTTGTTGCTGTTTGAAAACAGAAAGTTTACCGCTGTTGCAAAAATTCCCTAGAAAAGTCAGAGAGTGGTATAATGTTGAATATTTTTGAATATTGAGATATGATAAATTTATTACAGTGGTAATTTTAGTTCATAATTTTTGGAGTTAGGGAAGTATGATGAATCTTGCATTCTTTACAGACTATACTGTTTTGACAGATTGCTGTTATGTTTGCATTGTTTGCATATGTTTGCCTGTTTAATGATTCTATTTGAGGATAGGAGTATTAAATATGCAGAGGCATTTAGTATGCAATGTTGAATAATAATGTTAGTGATTTGTAACAGTAGAAAATGACAAGGTTTTGCATTGGTTTATACTAACCTATCTCACGAGTTCTTGTTGAGTTTGTTGTGAATGAAGCTTTTGATAAAAAGAGAAACCATGATATGAGAGGAATTAAGGAGACACAAAAGTTCAAGCTTGGGGATGCCCAAGGCACCCCAAGATAATATTTCAAGAAGTCTCAAGCATCTAAGCTTGGGGATGCCCGATGAGCATCCACCTTTTCTTCTTCAACAACTATCGGTTAGTATCGGTTGACCCTAAGTTTTGCTTCTTCACATGAGTTGTGCTATCCTTGCAATGTAGTTTTATTTAGCTTTGCTTGATGTTTGAATACAATACCAAGATCTGAAATTATTAAATGGGAGAGCCTTCACATAGTTGCATAATTATTCGACTACTCATTGATCTTCACTTATATCTTTCGGAGTAGTTTTTGTTATTGCTCTAGTACTTCACTTATATCTTTTAGAGCATGGTGATAGTTTTATTTTGAAGAAATAGATGAACTCTCATACTTCACTTATATTATTTTGGGAGTCTTAAATAGCATGTTAATTTGCTTAAATAATCCTAATATGCTAAGCATACAAGATTTGTAAGAATTCTTATGAGTGTGTTGAATACTAAGAGAAGTTTGATACTTGATAATTGTTTTGGGATATGGAGGTAGTGATATTAAATTCATGCTAGTTGGGTGATTATGAATTTTAAGAATGCTTGTGTTGAAGTTAGCAAGTCCGTAGCATGCACGTATGGTTAAAGTTGTGTAACAAATTTGAAACATGAAGTGTACACAGCTTGTGCATCCTTATGAGTGGCGGCGGGGACGGCGATGGTCTTTTCCTACCAATCTATCCCCTAGGAGCATCTTGGCGTAGTACTTGATTTTTGATGACTTCTAAATTTTTGCAATAAGTATATGAGTTCTTTTGACTAATGTTGAGTCCATGGATTATCGCACTTTTACCTTTCCACCATTGCTAGCCTCTTGATGCTTGTGCATTGTCCTTTCTCACCTTGAGAGTTGGTGCAAACTTAGCGGTGCATCCAAACCCCATGATATGATCGCTCTATCACACATAAACCTCCTTATATCTTCCTCAAAACAGCCACCATACCTACCTATTATGGCATTTCCATAGCCATTCCGAGATATATTGCCATGCAACTTTCCACCGTTCCGTTCATCATCATCATGACATACTTTACTTTTGTCATATTGCCATTGCATGATCATGTAGTTGACATCGTATTTGTGGCAAAGCCACCATGCATTATTTTTCATACATGTCACTCTTGATTCATTGCACCATCCGATACACCGCCGGAGGCATTCATATAGAGTCATACCTTGTTCTAGTTTTGATTTGTAATCCTTATGTTGTAATAAATAGAAGTGTGATGATCATCATTATTAGAGCATTGCCCAAAAAAGAAAGGCCAAAAAAAGAAGAAAGGCCCAAAAAAGAAAATAAATAAAAAGGGCAATGCTACTATCTCTTTTTCCACACTTGTGCTTCAAAGTAGCACCTTGTTCTTCATGTAGTGAGTCTCATATATTGTGCTTCAAAGTAGCACCATGTTTTTCATATAGTGAGTCTCATAAGTTGTCTTTTCATACTAGTGGCAATTTTTCATTATAGAACTTGGCTTGTATATTCCTCGATGGGCTTCCTCTAATGCCCTAGGTCTTCATGAGCAAGCGAGTTGGATGCACACCCACTAGTTTTTCTTTTGTTGAGCATTCATAGCTCTAGTGCATCCGTTGCATGGCAATCCCTACTCCTCATGTTGACATCAATTAATGGGCATCTCCATAGCCCGTTGATTATCCTCGTCAATGTGAGACTTTCTCTTCTTTTGCCTTCTCCACACAATCCCCATCATCATATTCTATTCCACCCATAGTGTTATATCCATGGCTCACGCTCATGTATTGCGTGAAGGTTGAAAAAGTTTGAGATTATTTAAGTATGAAACAATTGCTTGGCTTGTCATCGGGGTATAGAAGTTGGGAACATCTTTGTGTGGCGAAAATGAAGCATAGCCTAACTATATGATTTTGTAGGGATGAACTTTCTTTTGCCATGCTATTTTGAGAAGACATTATTAGTTTGATTAGTATGCTTGAAGTATTATTATTTTTATGTCAATATGAACTTTTGTCTTGAATCTTTCGGATCTGAATATTCACACCACAAGTAAGAAGAATTACATTGAAATTATGCCAAGTAGCACTCCGCATAAAAAATTATCTTTTTATCATTTACCTACTCAAGGACGAGCAGGAATTAAGCTTGGGGATGCTTGATACGTCTACAACGTATCTATAATTTTTGATTGCTCCATGCTATATTATCTAATGTTTTGGGCAATATTGGGCTTTATTTTCCACTTTTATATTATTTTGGGACTAACATATTAGCAGGAGGCCCAGCCCAGTTGTTGTTTTATGCCTATTTCGATTATTTAGGAAAATGAATATCGACGGAGTCAAAGCAGAACGAAATCAACTGGAGAAGTTATTTTTTGAAGGAAACCCACCTGATGGACTTGGACTCCACGTCAGAAGATACGGGAGGTGCTCACGAGGGTGGGGGCGCGCCCACCCCCCTAAGGCGCGCCCCCTACCTCGTGGGGCCCCGTAGCTCCATCGATGTACTTGTTTCACCCATATATACCTACGTACCCTAAAACTTCCAAAACAGAGATTAGATCGGGAGTTCCGCCGCCGCAAACCTCCAGAGCCACCAAAAACCAATCGGGACCCTGTTAGGCACCTACTTGGGAGGAACCCTCACACTGTGGCCATCTTCATCATCCGGCACTCTCCATGGCGAGGAGGAGTAGTTCACCCTCGGGGCTGAGGGTATGTACCCGATAGCTATGTGTTTTATCTCTCTCTCTCTCTCTCTCTCTCTCTCTCTCGTGTTCTTGATTTGTACGATCTTGATGTATCATGAGCTTTGCTATTATAGTTGGATCTTATGTTTCTTCTCCCCTCTACTCTCTTGTAATGAATTGAGTTTTCCCTTGAAGTAATCTTATCGGATTGAGTCTTTAAAGATTTGAGAACACTTGATGTATGTCTTGGCGATGCGTATCTGTGGTGACAATGGGATATCCGTGATTCACTTGATGTATGTTTTGGTGATCAACTTGCGGGTTCCGCCCATGAACCTATGCATAGGGTTGGCACACGTTTTCGTCGTGATTCTCCGGTAGAAACTTTGGGGCACTCTTTGAGGTTCTATGTGTTGGTTTGAATAGATGAATTGAGATTGTGTGATGCATATCGTATAATCATACCCACGGATACTTGAGGTGACATTGGAGTATCTAGGTGACATTAGGGTTTTGGTTGATTTGTGTCTTAAGGTGTTATTCTAGTACGAACTCTAGGGCTGTTTGTGACACTTATAGGAATAGCCCGCCGGATTGATTGGAAAGAGTAACTGTGAGGTGGTTTCGTACCCTACCATAATCTCTTCGTTTGTTCTCCACTATTAGTGACTTTGGAGTGACTCTTTGTTGCATGTTGAGGGGTAGTTATGTGATCCAATTATGTTATTATTGTTGAGAGAACTTGCACTAGTGAAAGTATGAACCCTAGGCCTTGTTTCCTACCATTGCAATACCGTTTACGCTCACTTTTACCACTTGCTACCTTGCTGTTTCTATATTTTCATATTACAAAAACCTATATCTACCATCCATATTGCACTTGTATCACCTTCTCTTCGCCGAACTAGTGCACCTATACAATTTACCATTGTATTGGGTGTGTTGGGGACACAAGAGACTCTTTGTTATTTGGTTGCAGGGTTACTTGAGAGAGACCATCTTCATCCCTCGCCTCCCACGGATTGATAAACCTTAGGTCATCCACTTGAGGAAATTTGCTCTTGTCCTACAAACTGTGCACTTGCGGGCCCAACAACGTCTACAAGAAGAAGGTTGCGTAGTAGACATCACCGCTTTCATCCAGGAGTTAAACCATCACATTCGGCCTTGGGAGAACCGGATGTCTTGTGAGCATGACAGATTTGAAGAAGGCGATGACAAGGATCATAGAGCTGGAGGAAGAACTCAAGGCTACACGCGAAGATTATATGGAGGAGATCGTCGTATTAGTGGAGAAGAATGACGACCTGACAAGGAAGCTAGGAGTTTTCATGGGAGACCTCGCGCCAGGAGGAGAAGATGACGATTCCACTTGCCTGGAGAACTATCATCGGCGACAGCGACTCGGACCCGACGATTGCGATGATGACTATGTTGATGAAGCTGGAGCGAGATATCATGCGATCTTGACCGGCGGTTTTCTAGTCGACCACCATATGAGTAGCGATATTCCACCATGTATATAGTATAGTCCAAGCACTTTTGTAGCGATAGTTCTAGACCGATTGTATGCCCTTATTTGAATTGATTGAGTGATATATTTGTGTTTGTCTCATGTGCATATGGGTAGTGTTTTCCCCTAGACCTCATTGTTTTCTCATCTTTTCTAAACCCAGCGAGATGCCTCAGAGGCAGCGACAATGGATTTGCTTTCCCACCGGAGCTCACTCGGTTGATCCGGCCGAGAATGCATTGATGCGAGATACTAGTCGAGAATCGAACCGGGGAACAACAACAACAACAACAACAACAACAACAACAACAACAACAACAACAACAACAACAACAACAACAACAACAACAACAACAACAACAACAACAACAACAACAACAACAACAGACCACCACCACCACCGCGGTTGATCACTTAGCTTTGTTTTCTTAGGCTGAATCCGCGGTGTTCTCCGGTAGCACCGAGCCGATTATTGCAGATGATTGGCTCCGTAAGATTGAAAGGCGGTTGACTCTGCGGGATGCATAGATCTCGGAGAGAGTGCGTTTTGCCACACATCGACGATGGACCCTGACATCATGGTAGGAGAATTTTATAGTCACTTACCCCATTGACAACGTGACATGGGACCAGTTCTAGCGAGCTTTTCGCCTTTGCCCATGTATCGGCCGAGGAGCTATGGCCATGAAGAAGCGTGATTTTTCGCGACTTGCGCCAAGGGCGGCGCACTATTGGCCAATATGTGGATGAATTTAGTAAGCTAGCTCGTTATGCCGGATGATGCCGCTTCTGAGATGCACTAAGAAGGAGAAGTTTGGAAGGACTGAATGATGAGCTGAGCATGCGATTGATGGTGGCAAAATTCAATAACTACCGGAGTTGGTGGATAGAGCTCTCATGCATGAAGGGAAGCGGCAGATTAGCGGCCGCAAGAGGAAGTATGGACAAGGGAAGTATAATTGAGGAGCCCAATGAGAGACCCGTTACACCCGAACTTCGGTAGAACTTGTTCATAACCATGGAGGCCACACTCATAATGGAGGAAGTTCGCACAATCATAGTGGCCTCAAGAACAGAAATGGTAATGGAGGGAGTAGCGGACAGAACCGTTCCAACCCGGCAACACCCGCCAAGAAAGATCTAAGCCACGTTACTTGCTACAAGTGCCAGAAGACCGGACACTCGCCAATGAATGTCACGAAGCCAAGAATGGAAAGCGGCAATGGAAGCTACTGGGAAGAAGCCCAACCCTTTCAGCGAGGGACAAGTGAACCACGTTAACGTGGAGGAGGTTGAAGCTTCGGCCGGATGCGATAATAGGTAAGTTTTTGGTTAAGTCATTTACTGCAGTCGTTCTTTTTTATACTGGTGCATCACATTCATACATATCAAGGGGATTTGTGGATAAGTATAAGTTGCCCACTAGAGTTCTTAAGACACCCATGCTAGTTTCCTCACCCATGAGTATATGGCAAGCCATGGATGTTTTCAGAAGCCATTGACCATAGGTAGGCATGTTTTCCCCTCAGATCTGATAATATTGGAGTCGCAAGGTTTGGATGTGATTCTTGGGTATGGATTGGCTATTGATGTATGGAGGAAACATCGATTGCGTCAGTAAGATGATTTTACTTACCACCCCAGAAGGAAGAAGGATCAAGTATGTATCCCGTCATGTGCGAATAGGACTCAAGTAAATTCCTTATCGGGGAGTTATGCAGGAGGAAGTACCGGTGGTGAAGGATTTTCGGATGTATTTCCGGAAGAGTTGCCGGGCATGCCACGGATAGAGACATTGAGGTTTTGATTGAGCTTTTGCGAACCAGGGGCCAATATCTAAGAGGCCGTCTGAGAATGCCGCAAAGGATTTGGAGGAAATTAAGAAGCGATTAAGGAGTTACTGGATAAAGGTTATATTCGTCCAAGTTCGTCACCTTGGGGATCACCAGTGCTTCTAGTGGAGAAGAAGGATGGATCGTTAAGGATGGTTGTTGATTATCGAAGATTGAATGAGGTGATGATCAAGAACAAGTACCCACTATCGATGATCAATGATTTGTTTGACCAGCTGCAAGGAGCTAAGGTGTTTTCCATGATCGATTTGCGATCAGGGTATCACCAGCTGAAGATCTGAGGCAGGATATACCTAAGACAGCTTTTACCACGAGGTGCAATTTGTATGAGTATCTTGTTATGTCATTTGGTGCGACTAACGCACCTACCTATTTAATGAACATGATGAACAAGGTGTTTATGGAGTTTTTGGATAAGTTAAATCGTGGTGTTCATGATGACATTCTAGTCTACTCAAATAATGAAGAAGAACATTTGCCTTTAGTACTTAGGAAGCTCGAGAGAACATCGACTATCGCCAAGTTGACCAAGTGTGAGTTTTGGTGAAGGAAGTTGGATTCCTTGGACATATCATATCCGGAGAAGGAATAATAGTAGACCCCACCAAAGGTTGTCATGGTGACAAATTGGGAGTCACCCACGTCGATTGGAGAGATCCGGAGTTTTCTTGGACTCGCGAGGATACTACCGGAGGTTCATTGAGCATTTCTCAAAGATTGCAAAGCCTATGACGGAGTTGTTGAAGAAGGACACCAAATTCAAATGGACTGAGGAATGCGAGGCCAGTTTCCAGGAGTTGAAGAGACGCTTGGTTACATCACCAGTGTTGATTCTGCCAGATCAACGCAAGGATTATGAAGTATATTGCGGCGCTTCTCGTCGAGGACATTGAGCCGTGCTTATGCAGGAGGGAAGAGTTGTTTCATATGCCTCACGACAGCTTAGACCCCATGAGTTAAATTATACTACGCATGATTTGGAGTTAGCGACCGTAGTACATGCGTTGAAGACATGGAGACATTTTCTCGCCGGAAACCATTGTGAGGTATACACGGATCACAAGAGTTTGAAGTATATCTTCACGCGAAGGAGCTGAATCTCGAGCGGAGGAGATGGTTGGAGCTCATTAAGGATTATGATATGAGATTGCATTATCATCCGGGAAGGCTAACTTGATGGCCGATCACGTTGAGCCGCAAAATTCATGTCAATACACTCATGACCGGAGAATTACCCAAGGAGTTGGCAGAAGACCTTCGCGAGCTATGTTTGGAAATAGTTTCAAGAGGTTATGTAGCAGCATTGGAGATTCAGTCTACTTTGATGGATAAGATTAGAGAAGCTCAGAAGACGGATAAGGAGATTGCCGAAATAAAGGAAAGAATGAGTAAAGGAATGGCTAAAGGATTTCGTGAGGATGAGCCACGATACCTTATGGTTTGAGGACGGCGTATATGTGCCAAATGAGCAGGAGATAAGGAAGTTGATTCTACAAGAGGCCCATGATTAGCCATATTGATTCACCAGGAATACCAAGATGTATCTGGATTTGAAGGATAGTTTACGGTGGACGGAATGAAGAAGGATATTGCGGAGTATGTAGCGATTTGTGATGTATGTCGAGAGTGAAAGCCGAGCATCGGAAGCGATGGGATTGCTACAACAATTGCCGATACCGAATGGAAGTGGGATAAGTTAGGCATGGATTTTATCACGGGATTACCGGGACTCATTCAGGATATGACTCGATATGGGTTGTAGTTGATCATTTGGAAAGTAGCTCATTTCATCGGTGAAGACCACTTACACGGTGCTAAGTTGGCAAAGATATACATGACCAGAATCGTATATGCGCATGGAGTTAGAGGACCATTGTATCGAGATAGAGGAACCCGGTTTACTTCAAAGTTTTGGAATCGATTGCATGAAACTTTGGGAACCGAGCTAGAGTTGATCTGACTTTTCACCCATAAGCAGATGGACAGGTGAAAGAGTCAACCAGATTACGGAGGACATGTTGAGAGCTTGTGCGCTAGACTATGGATCTAGTTGGGACGATAATTTGCCTTATCTGAGTTCTCATACAACAACAGCTATCAAGCCAGTTTGAAGATGGCCCCTTTCGAAGCACTATACGGAAGGAGGTGCAGAACACCGTTGTTGTGGGACGAATTTGGAGACTGACAGTTGTTTGGACCAGATTTGATTAAAGAGTCTGAAGAGAAGGTTAAGTTGATTCGCGATAGACTCAAGGTAGCCCGATCGAGCGAGAAGAGTTATCACGGATTCTAAGCGCAAGGAGACCATTCTGAAGTTGGAGCGAGTGTATCTTCGTGTATCTCCACTTGAGGTAAAGCGCTTTGGAGTTAAGGGAAAGTTAGTGCCACGTTTTGTGGGACCATACAAAGTTTGGGGCGTATGGGAGAAGTTGCTTACAAGTTGGAACTACCCGAAGGATTGTCAGGAGTTCACGATGTGTTCCATGTTTCTCAGTTGAAGAAGTGCCACGCAGAGATGGCTGATATTCCTTTCAGAGATACTGTACCGCTCGAAGCGATACAATTGGATAGTGGTTTGACCTACGAGGAGAAGCCAGTTAAGATTCTCGATTTTTCCAACCGTGTCACACGCAACAAAGTAATCAAGTTCTGTAAAGTTCAGTGGAGTCACCATACCGAAGATGAAGCCACCTGGGAACGAGAGGAAGACCTATGGAAGGATCACTCTCACCTATTTTCTAGCCAACCCGAATCTCGAGGCGAAATTCATCTTAAGGGGATAGGTTTGTAACATCCCAAATTTTCAATTTGGAATGTTATACGATTAGATCATCATTGCATATCATGTTTTATTGCATTTTTGGTTTGGTCCTAGAAATTCTCATAACTCAAGGACCCACGGAGATAGTTGGGGATTTCATTATTTTCATATTCGAGTCTTTCTCGAATTTGAAAGAAGGATCGTTTGATTTTAATTATTTTTCTCTGAAATATTTCTTTTATTAAAATAAAAGAGAGGATAAAATGACTTCCTCAAAATAAAGAAATATCGAAGATTTAATATTAAAATCAAATAAGATTTTTATTCGGAGTTTTATCGCTATTTTATTTGAATTAGGAAAAATATGTGTTTTACAAAATTGCATTTTAGGCCCAAATAAATGTTCACCTTGTCCGGCTTGTTTTTAGGGGACGGGGAAAATTTATTTCGGGATTTTTGGAGTCCGTTTAGTATTTCTTTTCTTTTTTTTTCTGCACGTCGGAATTATTTTAAAAAAGTCAGCAGGCTACTGGGCCGTGCCAGGCGGGACACCGCTCGGGAGCCTTCTCAGCCGCCCGCCCTCGAGCCGCGAAGCCCGGCCGAGCCGCATGACCGCGCCGCCCCAAACCCTAACTTTGACAGCCGCCGCCCTTGCCCGCGCCGCGCCGCCTCGCCCGCCCTTGTTGCCCGCCCGCCAACCCGCCGCCCGCGCCACCTCATACCGCCCGCCGCCGCCGCCACCCTCGCCGGACTTGCCGGAGGTAGCCGCCCGCCGCCGCCGCCGGTTTTCTTCGGAAAACCGTACGTTTTTTTAAGATTCACGGTTTATTTTTTTAGATCGGTTTATTTTATTTTTGTCGGTTTAGTTATATAGCGAATGCCCGTTCGTTCGTTCGTTTTAACGAACGGTTTTCACCATTTAGCCGCATGGCAATGACGTTCGTTCTTTAGCACATTAAATCAGTTTTTCTTTTTCTCGGATTTTCCGCGATTATTTTCGATCGCGATTTCTGATCCGATTTTCGTTCTAGTATAACTTTTCGTTTGTTTATCGGAATCAGGCGATTCAAGTGCCTAGAGTTTCGTCTCGAAACCCTATTTCTATTTAACCAACTTAAACAATTTTTGCTACTGTAAATTTGACTTTAGTCCAGATTAGTAAAGGAAGCTTGTTTCTTTCGCCGTTTGAGTTTTGTTGCTTCGTTTGATTTGATTCTTTTTGCAAACCGGAGTTCTTAAGTTGAACTTTATGGTTAGATATCTTATTTGAGTTTTGCCCGTGCCCTTGCTTGATTGCTTATTGTATGCTTGTTTGTTTGCGATAGAGTACCGGAGTCTTGGCGTGCTACTCGACTCTCTAGGTTTGGGGATCATCGGCAAAGGCAAGTAATACTTTGATCATACCTCTTACTACCCGGTTTTATTGCATTAGATAAATCCTCAAAGAATTGAATGGTTAGGATCAGATTAAATTTTGGGTTTTGGGAAGTAGATGGGGTAGTACCTATTCACCTGTTTATTATCAAACCAAGGGAGTTAACTCTACTTTATGCTTATCTTTGCTATGTTATGCTCGTGAGCGTGGATTGGGTTTGAGTGTATTCATAATGAATCTTGAGATTGTTAATTAATGGTTCAACTTAAGGTGGCAACTTTAATACACATCTGGGTGGATTGAGGCACCTAGGAAATCCGATGATTGCACTGTATTTTTGGAAATCGAGTGCGTGTGATTCTCCTATGGTACGCCACCAGGCTCGAAGGGATCATAAGATTATTCACGCTAGAAACTTCCGTGTGCAGCCACATGCCATTATGGGCTCTGGCATAGTTGAGTAAGTTGTGGAAACCTTTCCATGATGGGCTAGCAGATGTAGGGGATTGTAGGTGTCTGCGGCCTATCTATCGGTTAAGGGACCTCTTGGAAGAAGCGTGTCTCGGTCATCCGTTTCTCAAACATCATGCAGTGCGAGAAATTTAACGGAGGAGATCGAGTCTTGTGGGGAAAAGTGCACAAACCTCTGCAGAGTGTACAAACTAATCATGGTTAGCCGTGTCCCCGGTTATGGACATCTTGAGTATCTGGTTCTTGGATTATCATGTGGATCTCATCACTCTTAATTATAAAATTTGATTGGGTTATTGATTACTTTTTAATTGGTATTGAGATGGGGTTTACCATTCTCAATGTTTAACAACCACCATGATAGTTAAATAAAATATATTCCTTTGTAGTAGGGAAAATTGGCTTTTCGCAAAACATATTAACCATCTGACCTCCACCGGCCAAATATGCATGTAGTGATAGCATTATTACATTCATTATTCTTTTGTGTTACATTGCCGGCATATTCCATGTCTTTGACCCTTTTCGGGCTGCAACATATCATGTTGCATACTTTTCGAACGACGAGTAAGGAGCCTTAGGTCGTGGTCTTCCACTCGGTGATGTCGTTGGAGTTGATGGACTCACTTTATCTTCCAAGCCTTCCGCTGTTATCGTATTAGATGGCCTTAAGCCATATTTATTGTAATAAGTTCTCTTTTGAGACATTCATTGTAATAAGTGTGTGATTGCTACTCTGTTATAAATCCTTCATGTATTGTGTGTGTCGGCATTACGGTCCGGGGATGACACTTATGCCTGAAGATCGAATTGTTTGAGGTGCAGTCGCTCTGATGTCTCTCCCAAAAGGTGTGTACAGCAAGGATGATTGTGGTAAACTAAAAAGCAAAGACTCAAATCATACAAGGCGCTCCAAGCAAAACACATATCATGTGGTGAATAAAAATATAGCCTCAAGTAAAGTTACCGATGAAGCGAAGGCGAAAGAGGGATGCCTTGGGGCATCCCCAAGCTTAAACTTTTGGTTGTCCTTGAATTTTACCTTGGGGTGCCTTGGGCATCCCCAATCTTAGGCTCTTGCCACTCCTTATTCCATAATCCATCAAATCTTTGCCCAAAACTTGAAAACTTCACAACACAAAACTCAGCGAGAAAATCTCATGAGCTCCGTTAGTATAAGAAAACAAATCACCACCATAAGGTACTTTAATGAACTCATTCTTTATTTATATTGGTGTTAAACCTACTTTATTCCAACTTCTCTATGGTTCATACCCCCCGATACTAGCCATAGATTCATCAAAATAAACAAACAACACACGAAAAACAGAATCTGTCAAAAACAGAACAGCCTGTAGTAATCTGGATCAAATGTATACTTATATAACTCCAAAAATTCTGAAATAAATTGGTGGACGTGAGTAGTTTGTCTATTAATCATCTGCAAAAATAATCAACATAATATCACTATCCAGTAAAAAAATGTCAGCTAATCTCGTGAGCGCTAATTTTTTTGTTTTTTACAGCAAGATCATAAAGACTTCACCCAAGTCTTCCCAAAGGTTCTACTTGGCACAAACACTAATTTAAAACATGAAAACACATCTTAACAGAAGCTAGATGAATTATTTATTACTAAACAGAACCAAAAAGCAAAAAAAATTGGGTTGCCTCCCAACAAAGCGCTACCATTTAACGCCCCTAGCTAGGCATTGATAATTTTAATGATGCTCACATGAAAGATAGTAATTGAAACACAAAGAGAGCATCATATAGCATATGAAAAACACATCTAAGTCTAACGTACTTCCTATTCATAGGCATATTATAGGCAAATAAATTATCAATACAAGCAAAAACTAGCATATGCAAGAAAGAAGTGAGAAACAATATATAACAATTTCAACATAACAAGAGGTAATTTAGTAACATGAAAATTTATACAACCATATTTTTCTCTCTCATAATAATTACATGTGGGATCATATTCAAATTCAATGATATAGCTATCACAAAACATATTCTTAACACGGTCCACATGTAAGAAAAGTTGACACTCTTCCAAAATAGTGGGATTAACATTAACTAAAGTCATGACCTCTCCATACCCACTTTTGTCAAACATTTCCTAAGATTGAACATTCTTCAAATATGTGGGATCTAAAGTTGACAATCTTCCAAACCCACTTTCAATAATATTGCAAACATTATCAATCTCATATTCATCATGGGGCTTAACTAATTTTCAAGACCATAAGAAGAATCACCCCAGTCATGATCATTGCAACAAGTAGTAGACATAGAAAAACTAGCATCCCCAAGCTTAGGGTTTTGCATATTATTAGCACAATTGACATCAAGAGAATTTATAGTAAAATCATTGCAATCATGCTTTTTATTTAAGGAGCTATCGTGAATCTCTTCATAAATTTCTTCATCACAATTTTTAGATTCACGAATTTTAAGCAAAATCTCATAAAGATAATCTAGTGCACTCAAATCACTAGAAATTGGTTCATCATAACTGGATCTCTTAAAAAGATTAGCAAGTGGATGGGGTTCCATATCAATAGATTTTTAGCAAGCGAAGATGCAAGCATATAAAAGGCACATGGTAACACAAGCAAACCGTAGATCTGACAAGAAAAAGTCAAACGAAAAAGAAGGCGAATAAAAACGACAAGGGTGAAGTGGGGGAGAGGAAAACGAGAGGCAAATGGCAAATAATGTAATGCGAGGGATAAGAGTTGTGATGGGTACTTGGTATGTCTTGACGTGGCGTAAGCCTCCCCAGCAACGGCGCCAGAAATCCTTCTTGCTACCTCTTGAGCATGCGTTGGTTTTCCCTTGAAGAGGAAAGGGTGATGCAGCAAAGTAGCGTAAGTATTTCCCTCAATTTTGAGAACCAAGGTATCAATCCAGTAGGCGGTTACGCACAAGTCGCCTCGTACCTACACAAACAAATAAGAACCTTGCAACCAACGCGATAAAGGGGTTGTCAATCCCTTCACGGCCACTTGCAAAAGTGAAATCTGATAGAGATAATAAGATAAATATTTTTGGTATTTTTATGATATAGATTGGAAAGTAAAGATTGCAAAATAAAAGACGAAAGGAATAGTAAATTGATAGGAAAATAATACAATGGAGAATAGACTCGGGGGCCATAGGTTTCACTAGTGGCTTCTCTCAAGATAGCATAATTTATGGTGGGTGAACGAATTACTACCGAGCAATTGATAGAAAAGCGCATAGTTATGAGAATATCTAGGCATAATCATGTATATAGGCATCACATCCGCGACAAGTAGACCGAAACGATTTTGCATCTACTACTATTACTCCACACATCGACCGCTATCCAGCATGCATCTAGAGTATTAAGTTCATAAGAACAGAGTAACGCATTAGGCAAGATGACATGATGTAGAGGGATAAACTCAAGCAATATGATATAAACCTCATATTTTTATCCTCGATGGCAACAATACAATACGTGCCTTGCTGCCCTAACATCCTTTGCGAAAGGACACCACAAGATTGAACCCAAAGCTAAACACTTCTCCCATTGCAAATCAATCTAGTAGGCCAAACCAAACTGATAATTCGAAGAGACATGCAAAGATAATTAAACCATGCATAATTTTTTTTTAGAGAAGATTGAAATATTGTTCATAGATAATCTTGATCATCAACCCAATTCATCGGATCTCGACAAACACACCGCAAAAAGAATTACATTGAATGGATCTCCAAGAAGATCGAGGAGAACTTTGTATTGAGATCCAAAGAGAGAAGAAGCCATCTAGCTAATAACTATGGACCCGAAGGTCTGTGGTAAACTACTCACACATCATCGGAGAGGCTATGGTGTTGATGTAGAAGCCCTCCGTGATTGATTCTCCCTCCGGCGGAGCATCGGAAAAGGCTCCAAGATGGGATCTCACGGGTATAGAAGGTTGCGGCGGTGGAAATAGGGTTTTGTGGTGCTCTCGGATGTTTTCGGGGTATATGGGTATATATAGGAGGAAGAAGTAGGTCGGTGGAGCTGCGAGGGGCCCACGAGGGTGGGGGCGCGCCTACCCCCTGGGCGCGCCCTCCTACCTCGTGGCCTCCTCGCTTCTTTCTTGACGTCCACTCCAAGTCTCCTGGATCATGTTTGTTCCAAAAATAACTCTCCCGAAGGTTTCATTCCGTTTGGACTCCGTTTGATATTCCTTTTCTGCGAAACACTGAAATAGGCAAAAAAACAGCGATTTGCACTGGCCCTTTGGTTAATAGGTTAGTCCCAAAAATAATATAAAAGTGCATACTAAAGCCCATTAAACATCCAAAACAGATAATATAATAGCATGGAACAATCAAAAATTATAGATACGTTGGAGATGTATACATTCTCTTCGCCAAGGCTATTGCTCCAGTATTGTCACAAAAGATTTTTACTGGACCCGATGCACTAGGTATTACACCTAGATTGGATATGAACTCCTTCATCCAGACTCCTTCATTTGCTGCTTCCGAAGCAGCTATGTACTCCGCTTCACACGTAGATCCCGCCACGACACTCTGTTTGGAACTGCACCAACCCGGCTCCACCATTCAATATAAATACATATCCGGTTTGTGACTTAGAGTCATCCGGATCAATGTCAAAACTTGCATCGATGTAACCATTCTGACGAGCTCTTTGTCACCTCCATAAACGAGAAACATATCCTAAGTCCTTTTCAGGTATTTCAGGATGTTCTTAACCATTGTCCAGCGATCCACTCCTAGATTACTTTGGTACCTCCTTGCTAAACTAATAGCAAGGCACACAACAGTGCAGTACACAGCATTGCATACATGATAGAACCTATGGCTGAGGCATAATGAATGACTTTCATTTTCTCTCTATCTTCTGCAGTGGTCGGGCATTGAGTCTGACTCAACTTCACACCTTGTAACACAGGCAAGAACCCTTTCTTTGATTGATCCATTTTGAACTTCTTCAATACTTTATCAAGGTATGTGTTTTGTGAAAGTCCAATTAAGCATGTTGATCTATCTCTATAGATTTTGATGCCCAATATATAAGCAGCTTCACCGAGGTCTTTCATTGAAAAATTCTTATTCAAGTATCCTTTTATGCTATCCAAAAATTACATATTATTTCCAATCAACAATATGTCATCCACATATAATATTAGAAAATGCTACATAGCTCCCACTCACTTTCTTGTAAATACAAGCTTCTCCAAAAGTGCATATAAAACCATATGCTTTGATCACACTATCAAAGCGTATGTTTCAACTCCGAGAGGCTTGCACCAGTCTATAAATGGATCATTTGGAGCTTGCACACTTTGTTCGCACCTTTAGGATCGACAAAACCTTACAGTTGCATCATATACAACTCTTACGTAAGATATCCATTAAGGAATGTAGTTTTGACATCCATTTGCCAAATTTCATAATCATAAAATGCGGCAATTGCTAACATGATTCGGACAGACTTAAGCATCGCTACGAGTGAGAAGGTCTCATCGCAGTCAACTCCTTGAACTTATCGAAAACCTTACACAACAAGTCGAGCTTTGTAGACAGTAACATTACCATCAGCGTCAGTCTTCTTCTTGAAGATCCATTTATTCTCTATGGCTTGCCGATCATCGGGCAAGTCAACCAAAGTCCATACTTTGTTCTCATACATGGATCCCATCTCATATTTCATGGCCTCAAGCCATTTCACGGAATCTGGGCTCATCATCGCTTCCTCATAGCTCGTAGGTTCGTCATGGTCAAGTAACATGACCTCCAAAACAGGATTACCATACCACTCTGGTGCGGATCGTACTCTGCTCGACCTAGGAGGTTCGGTAGTAACTTGATCTGAAGTTTCATGATCATCATCATTAGCTTCCTCACTAATTGGTGTAGGAATCACTGGAACTGATTTCTATGATGAACTACTTTCCAATTCGGGAGAAGGTACAATTACCTCATCAAGTTCTACTTTCCTCCCACTCACATCTTTCGAGACAAACTCCTTCTCTAGAAAGGATCCATTCTTAGCAACGAATATCTTGCCTTTGGATGCATGATAGAAGGTGTACCCAATAGTCTCCTTTGGGTATCCTCTGAAGACACATTTCTCCGATTTGGGTTCGAGCTTATCAGGTTGAAGCTTTTTCACATAAGCATCGCAGCCCCAAACTTTAATAAATGACAGCTTAGGTTTCTTGCCAAACCACAGTTCATATGGTGCCGTCTCAATGGATTTAGATGGTGCCCTATTTAACATGAATGCCGCCGTCTCTAAAGCATAACCCCAAAATGATAGTGGTAAATCGGTAAGAGACATCATAGATCGCACCATATCTAATAAAGTACGGTTATGACGTTTGGACACACCACTACGCCGTGGTGTTCCAGGTGGCGTGAGTTGCAAAACTATTCCACACTGTTTCAAATGAAGACCAAACTCATAACTCAAATATTCACCTAGACGATCAGATCGTAGAAATTTTATTTTCTTGTTATGATGATTTTCTACTTCACTCTGAAATTCTTTGAACTTTCCAAATGGTTCAGACTTATGTTTCATCAAGTAGATATACCCATATCTGCTCAAATATTATGTGAAGGTCAGAAAATAAAGATACACGCCGCGAGCCTCAACACTCATAGGACCGCATACATCAGTATGTATTATTTCCAACAAGTTTGTTGCTCGCTCCATTGTTCCAGAGAACGGAGTCTTAGTCATCTTGCCCATGAGGCATGGTTCGCAAGCATCAAGTGATTCATAATGAAGTGATTCCAAAAGTCCATCAGCATGGAGTTTCTTCATGCGCTTTACACCAATATGACCTAAACGGCGATTACCACAAATAAGTTGCATTATCATTATTAACTTTGCATCTTTTGGCTTCAATATTATGAATATGTGTATCACTACAATCGAGATTCAACAAAAATAGACCACTCATCAAGGGTGCATGACCATAAAAGATATTACTCATATAAATAGAAGAACCATTATTATACGATTTAAATGAATAACCGTCTCGCATCAAACAAGATCCAGATATAATGTTCATGCTCAACGCTGGCATCAAATAACAATTATTCGGTTCTAAAACTAATCCCGAAGGTATATGTAGAGGTAGCATGCTGACGGCGATCACATCGACTTTGGAACCATTTCCCACGTGCATCGTCACCTCGTCCTTAAGCCAATCTTTGTTTAATCCATAGCCCCTGTTTCGAGTTGCAAATATGAGCAACCAAACCGATTATCAAATACCCGAGCGCTACTACGAGCATTAGTAAGGTACACATCAATAAAATGTATATCAAATATACCTTTCACTTTGCCATCCTTCTTATCTCGCCAAATACTTGGGGCAGTTCCGCTTCGATGACCGGTCCCTTTGAAGTAGAAGCACTCGGTCTCGGGCTTAGGTCCGGACTTGGGCTTCTTCACTTGAGCAACAACGACTTGCTTGCCGTTCTTCTTGAAGTTCCCCTTCTTCCCTTTGCCCTTTTTCTTGAAACTAGTGGTCTTCTTAACCATCAACACTTGATGCTCCTTCTTGATTTCTACCTCCATGACCTTTAGCATCGCGAAGAGCTCGGGAATTGTCTTGTCCATCCCTTGCATATTATAGTTCAAAACGAAGCTTTTATAGCTTGGTGGCAGTGATTGAACAACTCTGTCAATGACTCTATCATCACGAAGATTAACTCCTAGTTGAGTCAAGTGGTTGTGGTACCCAGACATTCTGAGTATATGTTCACTGACAGAACTATTCTCCTCCATCTTGCAGCTATAGAACTTATTGGAGACTTCATATATCTCAATCGGACATTTGCTTGAAATATTAACTTCAATTCCTGGAACATCTCATATGCTCCATGACGTTCAAAACGTCTTTGAAGTCCCGATTCTAAGCCATAAAGCATGGCACACTGAACTATCAAGTAGCCATCAGCTCTGCTTTGCCAGACGTTCATAACGTCTGGAGTTGCTCCTACAACGGGTCTTGCACCTAGCGGTGCTTCCAGGACGTAATTCTTCTATGCAGCAATGAGGATAATCCTCAAGTTACGGACCCAGACCGTGTAGTTGCTACCATCATCTTTCAACTTAGCTTTCTCTTGGAACGCATTAAATTCAAGGGAACGGTAGCACGGGCCATTGATCTACAACAACATAGATATGTCACGTGATCATATTACTTAAGAACTCCCACTTAGATAGACATCCCTCTAGTCATCTAAATGATCACGTGATCCATATCAACTAAACCATGTCCTATCATCACGTGAGATGGAGTAGTTTTCGATGGTGAACATCTCTATGTTGATCATATCTACTAGATGATTCACGTTTGACCTTTTCGATCATGATGTTCCAAGGCCATATCTGCATATGCTAGGCTCGTCAAGTTTAACCCGAGTATTCTGCACGTGCAAAACTGGCTTGCACCCGTTGTATGTGAACGTATAGCTTATCACACCCGATCATCACGTGGTGTATCGGCACGACGAACTGTAGCAACGGTACATACTCAGGGAGAACATTTATACCTTGAAATTTAGTGAGGGATCATCTTATAATGCTACCGCCGTACTAAGCAAAATAAGATGCATAAAAGATAAACATCACAAGCAATCAAAATATGTGACATGGTATGGCCATCATCATCTTGTGCCTTTGATCCCCATCTCCAAAGCACCGTCATGATCTCCATCATCACCGGCTTGACACCTTGATCTCCATCGTACTATCGTTGTCGTCTCGCCAACTATTGCTTCTATGACTATCGCTACCGCTTAGTGATAAAGTAAAGCAATTACATGGCGATTGCATTTCATACAATAAAGCGACAACCATAAGGCTCTGCCGATTCTTAGATAACTTTTACAAAACATGATCATATCATACAAAAATTTATATCTCATCATGTCTTGACCATATCACATCACAACATGCCCTGCAAAAACAAGTTAGACGTCCTCTACTTTGTTGTTGCAGGTTTTACATGGCTGCTACGGGCTTCTAGCAAGAACCGTTCTTACCTACGCATCAAATCCTGTGACGCCCGGATAATTAAGCTACAGTGCTCCTCTGCTAATGAAGCCACGTCACCTTAATTATAGTTGCTAATCTCGAGTTAGTTCGAAACCGATTCAAATTCAAATTCAATATCAGGCAAACGATAAAAGTTTTCAAATATTAAAACTAAAATGTTCGGAGTGAAACAAATATTGCATAGATAATTATGATGGAAAAACCACACATTTATAAAATGTTTAAATACTATGAGATGTATAAAACAAGTAGCAAAAATGATTAATTAAATACCTTTTATAATTAATAAAATGTCAAACTAAGTTATTTGGGGTCTAGACTTTTTGTGACTATGGACTAAGTTGAAATACTGAATTAGATACTAAGTGTATATTTTACTAAATTAAAATGCAACTAAAATAAAGAAAGAAAGAAATAAAGAAAAGAAAACAGAAAACAAAAAACCCCACGGGCTCCGGCCTAGCAGACCCCGGCCCAACTCGGCCATGTCCCAGCCAGGCCGGCCCAACCCAGGCGCCCTATTAGCTCACCCCGAACCCCCCCCCTGGTCAAACCCCACATCCCACCGACATCCCATCCGGATACGCAGCCCGTTCGTCTGCCCCGCGTCCCTAGCATAGTGAACCTGCAACATTTCAGCTCCGGTTCATCTGTCTGAAAACACGGAACACCGGGGATACTTTCCCGGATGTTTTCCCCCTTCACCGATATCACCTCATACCGCGTTAGAACACGTCTAGCTCTGCTTGTTGTCCTGTTATGCACTTGCTTGCTATGTATTTACTGTTTCTTCCCCCCTCTTCTCTTCGGTAGACTACGAGACCGACGCCGCTGCTGCTGCCCCGTACGACTACGGTGTTGACGACCCCTCTCTCTTGCCAGAGCAACCAGGCAAGCCCCCCCTTTGATCACCAGATATCGCCTACTCTTCTCTATACTGCTTGCATTAGAGTAGTGTAGCATGTTACTACTTCCAATTAATCCTATACTGCTGCATAGCCGGTCCTTGCTACTACTGTTGTTACCTTCACCTGCTATCCTACTGCTTAGTATAGGATGCTAGTGTTCCATCAGTGGCCCTACACTCTTGTCCGTCTGCCATGCTATACTACTGGGCCGTGATCACTTCAGGAGGTGATCACGGGCATATACTATATACTTTACACTATTACATTACATGTGATCTTTGTTAGGAGATGGGGCTGAAAGGACAGTGGCTCCATCCCGGTAGAGGTGGGCACAGGTTCCCGACGGCCCCGATTGTTATTTGTGGCGGAGGCGGCAGGCGGCGATTGCGACCACCTAGGAGAGAGGTGGGCCTGGCCTGGTCGGCGTTCAGCGGATACTTAACACGTTTAACGAGATCTGGGTATTTGATCCGAGTCCGCCATTTGGTCTATACGCACTAACCATCTATGTGGGAGTAGTTATGGGTATCCGGCGTCGTGGTATCGGCCGAAGCCTTCGTGACGCTGGCCGATCGGCGGCGCGCGCCAGATTGGACCGCGTAACGTGACTTCCTTTGTAATGGAGGTTGCTAGGTCTGCTTCGGCGCGTTACGCGTGCGTGTGTGCTAAGGGCGATGGGCCGAGACCCCTGGGCGCTTAGGTTTAGACCGGTGTGCTGACCGCTCTGTTGGCCTAGGTCAGGCTGCGACATGTTGATCTTCCGTGGCCGGGCATGACCCAGGAAAGTGTGTCCGGTCAAATGGGATCAAGCGTGTTGGGTTATGTGGTGCACCCCTGCAGGGAAGTTTAATCTATTCAAATAGTCGTGATCTTCGGTAACAGGGCGACTTGGAGTTGTACCTTGACCTTATGAAAACTAGAACCGGATTCTTAATAAAACACACCCTTCCAAGTGCCAGATACAACCGGTGGTCGCTCTCTCTCGGGGCATTGAGGAGGGATCGCCGGTAGGATTATGCTATGCGATGCTACTTGGAGGACTTGATCTACTCTGCGCAACAAGCTGCAAAGCGGAGGCTGCGAGCGTAGTCTTCAACGAGGATTAGATATCCCCTCTTATTCCGGCATTCTGCGGTTTAGATCCTTGATATGGCCCTTTACACATATATCCATGCATATGTAGTGTAGCTCCTTGCTTGCAGTACTTTGGATGAGTACTCACGGTTGCCTTGTTCCCCCTTTTCCCCTTTTCTTTACCGGTTCTTTGCGACGACGATGGAGCCCAGGAGCGACGCCACCGTCGATGGCGACTTCTACACCGGAGGTGCCCTACTACGTGCAGCCCAGCGGCGACCGGGGAGTAGTTAGGAGGATCGAGGCAGGAGGCCTGCGCCTCTTTCGATCTGTATCCCAGTTTGTGCTAGCCATCTTATCGCAACTTGTTTAACTTATGTCTGTAATCAGATATTGTTGCTTCCGCTGACTCGTCTATGATCGAGCACTTGTATTCGAGCCCTCGAGGCCCCTGGCTTGTATTATGATGCTTGTATGACTTATTTATGTTTTAGAGTTGTGTTGTGATATCTTCACTTGAGTACCTGATCTTGATCATACACATTTACGTGCATGGTTAGTGTCTGATTGAATCGAGGTGTCACAAGTTGGTATCGAGCCATTTGCTGTAGGAATCCCCCTTCCAACTCCTTGGCCGAAGTCGAGTCTAGACTTTACAAAACTTTCACTAACATGGCTGTGCGGCCCATCGGCCCTCGTCGCCATTGGGTGGTATTAGGTTCTTTTACTCCTCGATCTTTACTCTGGGACTCTGAACTCTCTTCTACTCGGGTTAAACAATTTTTACTAACTCTGACTCTAGGTTCTCGATAATACTTTCTCCCGGAGAGCCTCTTGATCCGGATGATTACTTGGTGCGCGAAGGATTACGAAGATACCTTCCGATATTCTCTCGAGACCTTGTGCCCATTTCTTACGCAATTCCCTATGGATAAATACTTACACCTGTCGTTCTTACTTTATACCCAGTCGATCTTGTTATTACAAGATACCCCGAGAATATTTTGTGCCTACTGCCTTGCAGTTCTTTGCCACCTGAATACCCCTAAGAATAATTTCTCGCACTTTTCGTGTATCCACTCATCCCCAGTTGTTCAGGTGTTTCACAAAAGTCTTTGAAAAACTATTCAATCCTCCGAAAATCCTTAGCAGCTTTATGGCTCTGCAAACACTTGTCTACTTGCATTATGGATGCTTCCCATATATCGGCAATATTCACTAGTATCTGTTGACACCGTCATTTTGATCCTATTGATTCAACAGTGTCGAATGCACACAATCATCTATCAACCCTTCTAAATTACCTTTTCGGCTGAGCTGCCATTCTTTAACTGGAATTGGTTCTCGACCAATCCAATTGTCGTTGATTGTACCCTAAGGCTATTCAACTTATCCATCCCTAATCAGAGCATTGCTTGATCCCTTGATTTAAATCATAATTCCTTTGCATTTGACAATTGAGTTAGTCAGTTGTTTCTATAATCTGATCTCCTTGCATTCTTCTTCCTCTAGTTGAGTACCGATGCTCACGTCAGATCCCTTGTGGACCACCAGAACCTTTATTGGATTTATCCGACGACGTCCTTCATATTCAATAACTTTGTGAGTCTTTTCTCGGATACATAATGCCTTGGGTAGTATCCTCTGCTTTGTCAACCATGCTCTGCTATCGAGCTTGTGTTATTTACTCCTGAAGTTTGTGGTATATATTCCTAAGAGGCCCCGATGGGTCGGACATATGCCTTCTCTAATCTATGTGAACCCGGAAACTACTACGGGTCATACTCTACTAGTGTTATGTCAAATAAAATTTCAACACACAACCGTTGAAGGCGAGAAGTGAATGAAAGGTTATGCCTTAAAGAAGTGGGAGTCGACCTTGAACTTTGTGTTCATGCCCATGGACACGATGTAGACCTTATCATTAAAGCTTCTCTTAAATTAATTATTCCTTTGGTATAAGTTCATCTTATATCGGGATCGGCCTTTTGAAATCGTGGTTCCGACCTTGTTCTCCTTTAAATACCATTTCCTGTGCAAGTTTAAGCAATTGTCTTCTATAGAGCAATACCCAGTACAACCTCTACTTTGATGCGTAGGTCGAGTAATACCCCAGTATCTCGAGATTATCTTGAACCGCATAACTTCCTATGAGTTCTTCATCAAGTACTACCTTCACACTGATTACAATTTTTCATGGACTTTGAGTTGTTAATCACTCAAAGACACCGATAACTGAACCGAGTCCGCACTACGGTTCAACAACTCTTCAGTAAGCTTCTATAAGTACGAGTTTGTACCCGATCACGCCATTCCTAGCCTGTTTGACTATATCATTGTCGTGATGATTCTAACTATGCTACCTAGTCCTTATTCTCGGAGCACCAATTTGCGACGATAGCTAAGCTTACGTCGGTTTTCCTCGTCATACCCTTTCACCTTAAACAACAAGCTTGAGTTCGAGTTTGTGTCGTAACTGTGATTCCAATAACCTCTTGCTGCATCATTCCTTTGACTTGATGTCGTCGCTGATTGATTACATCTTCATGAAATCTCTCGACAAATGTGTCGTGATTATCATCAACATTCTGAGCTCTTCCAAGAGATCTATTGAAATCATGATGAGAAATACCATCCTTGCCCTCGATGATTGGTGTTATCATCGACCACTTTATTGCCTTCCGTTCAACACAAACTTGTTCGTGTTTCGTGTTATACCTTGAGATCCTTACTATCCAACATTTGTTCTTCTTTAGCTTGGAGTATTACCATCTTTTATGACAAGAATGTCATGAGGATTACTCCACCTCTTAAGAATTCTTGGTATAGTGATACTTCTCACCATCACCATTCTTTCTTGGTTCCGTGTTAATTCTAACGAGGTACCTACAAGTGAACGGTGTTGTTTGGATTACGTACTTCTAGCAACCCTATTGCTTTGAAGTTAATGGTCAACCGTTCATTCTTAAACTATTGATTATTGAATCATCATTCCGACGTTGGTCGTGCAACCCAGCCCATATTTCGGTGCACCTCTCATCCAATGTTTAACTGTGTATGTTCTCCTCGAGCATACACCATTTTATCATTTGATCCGACAAATGTTATCTCCTTGTTCACATAACTGTGGAAATCCACCCTTTTGGAAACCTCGAGGATTTTCGTTGATTCCATCAGCTACCCCCTCATCCTCTCCTTGGTTTAAGGATGAACTATTGCTTCAAGAACCCGCTCCCTTAGTTCATTTCCTGAGAATCTTGAAATGTCAGTTCGTCTATTTTGTGTTGCACCTTTTCTTCTCAAGCATCATGAGTCTGGGGTATCCTAACACCGATCAGATCTGAATCTCGATCAGATATGATGGTTGGAACACTTTCCAAGAGTCACAACATTGGTCTGTATATGACCCGGTAAGGTGATGTCATGCCCAGCACACACGGCGGAGGACCCTCATTATAGTTTCCCTTTTAGCAAGGTTATCCATTCTTCCATGAGGAAATTGTAAGACTTATTCTATAAGTTGTTCCTGATGGATCCTTTTGTTTCCAAAGTCTGATCTTCACCTGTTGATCATGTCAATGCTATCTCGAAGCATGTCTATGGTACTCCGATGTTTCAACAAGAACATTTGAAGCCCAATGCTAAACGTTTCTTGCTCAATTATCCAAACACCGCTGTATGGATAATGTCATGAAAATTTCTCTCCCCTCACCTAGAGGCTTTTCTACTTAATATCATGTCATGGTTATCATGTTCTGCTTGTCCTTGGGAAGGATATACCCCTGACATATGTGTTTAAACACATTTTTCTTTCCATTGTTCTGTTTGATGATCACATTTTCCTTTCCATTGTCTTGTTTAACATTTCTCGTGGTTTATATGATCTAAGCAGTAATAAGTCATTGATTTTGTAAACACCTCGGTGTACAATTCTGTCAGTAAGACCCTGTTACTATTGTTGATGACATTCCGGTAGCCACCGATGGACGGGAACCTTGCCTATTGGCCCGCCTCGTTCAACGAGCAGGAAAATGGTTCTCTTCGTCCCTCGCCCTTGGTATCGATGTTGTTGCCGACATAACTGATAGGCTACCCTCTGACATGCCTTGCTATCGTGATCGTACAAGATGTCAACCCTTTCTACTTTTAACCCACATGGTGGGCCCATAACCCACAGTTCCACGAGGATCGGAACTGACTCTCTGTACAACCCGATGTCAAAGTTATTCCTCGTGCTTGACTTTGTATGTAATTCACGGGCCACTTGCACATTGATCTATTCTCGTATCGGAAACAATAATTATTCCGTTGCTTGAAACCCCTTTCACCTTATGGCTAGGCGTTGAGCGATTGCACAGTTGCTTGAAACTTCTTGTTGGACCTTCCAACTTTACTCCCGTTGTGTTCTATTTGTTCAACTCGAGAGGTACTCATATGCTCATTCATGGGTTAATCCCAGGTTATTACCCTTATAGCATTACATGGTTTCCGATCTACCCGTTACCTATTCGTAAATACGATGAAGATCCCGAAGGAAGGATCTTGACTTCGTCATGATGACCTTGAGAAGATCAACAATGGATCGACCTCCTCGAGAAGAGTAACCAAGACCAACAAGACCCGTTAGAATTTCGCAACCTAATCCCTTCCCCGCACTTCCCCTCTTAAATCTCGGGACGAGATTTTCTTGTAGTGGAGGAGAATTGTGACGCCCGGATAATTAAGCTACAGTGCTCCTCTGCTAATGAAGCCATGTCACCTTAATTATAGTTTCTAATCTCGAGTTAGTTCGAAACTGATTTAAATTCAAATTCAATATCAGGCAAACGATAAAAGTTTTCAAATATTAAAACTAAAATGTTCGGAGTGAACCAAATATTGCATAGATAATTATGATGGAAAAACCACACATTTATAAAATGTTTAAATACTATGAGATGAATAAAACAGTAGCAAAAACGATTAATTAAATACCTTTTATAATTAATAAAATGTCAAACTAAGTTATTTGGGGTCTAGACTTTTTGTGACTATGGACTAAGTTGAAATCTTGAATTAGATACTAAGTGTATATTTTACTAAATTAAAATGCAACTAAAATAAAGAAAGAAAGAAATAAAGAAAAGAAAAGCAGAAAACAAAGAACCCCGGGCTCCGGCCAAAGCAGACCCGACCCAACTCGGCCATGTCCCAGCCAGGCCGGCCCACCCCGGCGCCCTATTAGCTCACCCCGAACCTCCCCTGGTCAAACCCCACATCCCACCGACACCCCCACTCTCCCTCGCCCCCTCCCACACGTTCGCTCCCCTCTCACCCGATCTGGATTGGGGAGAGCTCGGTCCCGTCGCCGCGCCCGACGCGCACGTCGCCGCCCTCGTCGGCTCCGTCCCCCGCCACCTCACGCTCCCATCTCCCTCTACACCGTCGCCGATTCGAACCGCGCCAACCGTCGCCTCGCTCGGGCAGACGCCTTGGGCTACCGCCTCGCCGACCTTCCTCCTCGTCGTGCCCGTCGTCCCGACTCCTCCTCGACCCCGTTGCCCACGACCACTGCAACCAGCGCCGTGAGCACCGCCCGTCTTCCCCCCCTCTGCTGCTTGCTGCGGCACCGGGCGCGCCCTCGGCCTGACCACCGCGGCCGTGCACCCTCCTGCCGCAGGCCACCTGCCCTCCCTCCTTGCTTTCGCCCGACCGTGCTCGGTGCCCGCTCTCGGCCGTCCACAGCTGCGCCCTCTGGCCCTGCGTACCACCGTCGTCTTGCCTCCCCCTCCCTCGACCGTCACGGTGGCCGTCGCCCTTCCTGCGCATGTCGGGAGCACCCATTTGGCGTCCTCATGGCCTGTCAGCCTCCCAACCAGCGCTCGTGCCTCCTGGTCATCGTGGTTGCGGCGCCCGCTTCTGGTACTCCCCGCTCCGCCGGTGCTCCCGTCGTGGCCGCGCGCCTGGCCCAGCGCCCGTCACTGCAGGCGCCCGCCCCCCTTGCCCCTGGCAGATTAAGCCTGCTCCGGTGGCTTTTGTGCCAGCCTTGGCGAGGCCCTCTCCCTGTTTTTTATAAATAATAATAAAAAAAATTATAATAAAATAATTAACTTAATTAAATTGGTTTAATTAAGTTTAATTATAATTAGTTAGCTTAATCACCTCATTTAGTTAAACTAAAGCATTAGACTAGCCTAATGAGACTATGACAGAGGACCCCACCCCTGTTGACTAGTCAAACGTTGGTGGTCAATCGGGACCCCCACAACCCACACAGCCTTTCTATACACTTCTGTGTACGCAGAACTGGGTACCCGTAGCATTTTCCTATTTATTTTTTGCATTAATAATAATTATAGAAAATGATTCAAACTTTGATAAATAATATAAATTAAACCGTTTATCAGATGAAAAAACTTTGTACATGAAATTGCTCAGAACGACGAGACGAATCCGGATACGCAGCCCGTTCGTCCGCAACGCGTCCCTAGCATAGTGAACCTGCAACATTTCAGCTCCGGTTCATCTGTGTGAAAACACGGAACACCGGGGATACTTTCCCGGATGTTTTCCCCCTTCACCGATATCACCTCATACCGCGTTAGAACACGTCTAGCTCTGCTTGTTGTCCTGTTATGCACTTGCTTGCTGTGGATTTATTGTTTCTTCCCCCTCTTCTCTTCGGTAGACTACGAGACCAAGCCTTGGCTTTGCTGCCGTCTGAGTGCGGTGTTGGCGACCCTCTCTCTTGCCGAGCAACCAGGCAAGCCCCCTTTGATCACCGGATATCGCCTACTCTTCTCTATCTGCTTGCATTAGAGTAGTGTAGCATATTCTTTGCTTCGATTAATCCTATCTTTCTTTGCATAGCCTTTGTCCTTGCTACTATTGTTGTTACCTTTACACCGCTATCCTCTTGCTTAGTATAGGATGCTAGTGTTCCATCGGTGGCCCTACACTCTTGTCAAATGCGCCATGCTATACTCTTGGTGTGATCACTTGAGGAGGTGATCACGGGCATATACTATATACTTTACACTATTACATTACAGCAATCTTGTTAGGAGATGGGGCTGAAAGGACGGTGGCTCCATCCCGGTAGAGGTGGGCACGGGTTCCCGGACCGGCCCATCGTTATTTGTGGCGGAGCGGCAGGCGAGTTGCGACCACCTAGGAGAGAGGTGGGCCTGGCCCTAGTCGGCGTTCAGCGTATACTTAACACGTTTAACGAGATCCGGGTATTTGATCTGAGTGCGGCCATTTGGTCTATCGCACTAACCATCTACGTGGGAGTAGTTATGGGTATCCCGGCGTCGTGGTATCGGTAAAAGCCTTCGTGGCGTCGGCCGGCGACGGCGCGCGCGGATTGGACCGCGTAACGTGACTTCCTTTGTAATGGAGGTTGCTAGGTACGCTTCGCGGCGTTACTTAACGTGCAAGTGTGCTGCTAAGGCGATGGGCCCGGACCCACAGGCGCTTAGGTTTAGACCGGCGTCTTGACGCTCTGTTGGCCTAGGTCGGGCTGCGGCGTGTTGATCTTCCGTGGCGGGCATGACCCGGAAAGTTTGTCGGCCAAATGGGATCAAGCGTGTTGGGTTATGTGGTGCACCCTGCGGTGAGTTTAATCTATTGAATAGCCGTGATCTTGATAATGGGGCGACTTGGAGTTGTACCTTGACCTTATGGCAACTAGAACCGGATTCTTAGTAAAACACACCCTTCCAAGTGCGGATACAACGGTGGTCGCTCTCTCTCGGGGCATTGAGGAGGGATCGCCGAGTAGGATTATGCTATGCGATGCTACTTGGAGGACTTGATCTACTCTGCAACAAGCTGCAAAGGCGGAGGCTGCCGAGCGTAGTCTTCGACGAGGATTAGATATCCCCCTCTTATTCCGGTGATTCTGCGATTCGGTCCAGTATGGCCCTTTACACATATATCCATGCATATGTAGTGTAGCTCCTTGCTTGCGAGTACTTTGGATGAGTACTCACGGTTGCCTTGTTCCCCCTTTTCCCCTTTTCTTTGCGGTTCTTTGCTGCAGACGATGGAGCCCGGGGCGAGCGCCACCGTCGATGGCGACTTCTACACCGGAGGTGCCCTACTACGTGCAGCCCGGCGGCGGCGACCGGGAGTAGTTAGGAGGATCCCAGCAGGAGGCCCTCGCCTCTTCGATCTGTATCCCAGTTTGTGCTAGCCATCTTATCGCAACTTGTTTAACTTATATGCGTACTCGGATATTGTTGCTTCCGAGACTCGTCTATGATCGAGCACTTGTATTCGAGCCCTCGAGGCCCCTGGCTTGTATTATGATGCTTGTATGACTTATTTATGTTTTAGAGTTGTGTTGTGATATCTTCCCGTGAGTCCCTGATCTTGATCGTACACATTTGCGTGCATGGTTAGTGTACGGTTGAATCGGGGGCGTCACAAATCCACAACGACTTTTCGTCAAGTGTGTTGTTTTAACCTTCAACAAGGACCGGCCATAGTCAAACTCGATTCAACTAAAGTTGGAGAAACAGACACTCGCTAGCCACCTGTGTGTGAAGCACGTCGGTAGAACCAGTCTCATGAATGCGATCATGTAATGTCGGTCCGGGCCGCTTCATCCAACAGTACCGCCGAATCAAAGTAAGACATTGGTGGTAAGCAGTATGAGTATTATCGCCCACAACTCATTGTGTTCTACTTGTGCATATATCATCTACGCATAGACCTGGCTCGGATGCCATTGTTGGGGAACGTAGTAGTTCAAAAAATTTCCTACGATCACGCAAGATCTATCTAGGAGAAGCATAGCAACGAGCGGGGAGAGTGTGTCCACGTACCCTCGTAGACCGAAAGCGGAAGCCTTTAGTTAACGCGGTTGATGTAGTTGAACGTCTTCACGATCCAACCGATCTAAGTACCGAACGTACGACACCTCCTTGTTCAGCACACGTTCAGCATGATGACGTCCCTCGAGCTCTTGATCCAGTAGAGGGTCGAGGGAGAGTTCCGTCAGCATGACGGTGTGGCGACGGTGTTGGTGATGTGATCCGCGCAGGGCTTCACCTAAGCACTACGACAATATGACCGAGGTGGTAAACTGTGGAGGGGGGCACCGCACACGGCTAAGAAATAGCTGTTGTCACTTTGGGGTGCCCCCTGGCCACGTATATAAAGGAGGAGAGGGAGGAGGCCGGCGGCCATGAGGGGGCGCGCCAAGGGGGAGTCCAACTAGGATTCCCAATCCTAGTTGGACTCCCTTTCCTATTCCAAGAGGGGGAAGGAGGGAAGGAGAGGGAGAGGGAGAGGAAAGAGGGGGCCGCGCCCCTCCCCTTAGTCCAATTCGGGCTGCCATTGGGGGGCGCACGCCACCCTATGAGCTGCCCTCTCCTACTCCCTTATGGCCCATTGAGGTCCATAACTTCCCCGGGGGGTTCCGGTAACCCCTCGTTTCCCCGATAAATATCCGAAACGTCCCGAAACCTTTCCGGTGTCCAAATACCTTTGACCAATATATCAATCTTTACCTCTCGACCATTTTGAGACTCCTCGTCATGTCTGTGATCTCATCCAGGACTCCGAACAAACTTCGGTCACCAAAAGACATAACTCATAATACAAATCATCATCAAACGTTAAGCGTGCAAACCCTACGGGTTCGAGAACTATGTAGACATGACTGGGACACATCTCCAGTCAATAACCAATAGCGGAACCTGGATGCTCATATTGGCTCCTACATATTCTATGAAGATCTTTATCGGTCAAACTGCATAACAACATACCTATTCCCTTTTTCATCGGTATGTTACTTTCCCGTGATTCGATCGTCGGTATCATCATACCTAGTTCAATCTCGTTACCGGCAAGTCTCTTTACTCGTTCCGTAATGCATCATACCGTAACTAACTCATTAGTCACATTGCTTGCAAGGCTTATGGTGATGTGCATTACCGAGAGGGCCCAGAGATACCTCTCCGATACCCGGAGTGACAAATCCTAATCTCGATCTATGCCAACTCAACAAACAACATCGGAGACACCTGTAGAGCATCTTTATAATCACCCACTTACGTTGTGACGTTTGATAGCACACAAGGTGTTCCTCCGGTATTCGGGAGTTGCATAATCTCATAGTCAAAGGAACATGTATAAGTCATGAAGAAAGCAATAGCAATAAAACTAAACGATCATAATGCTAAGCTAACATATGGGTCTTGTCCATCACATCATTCTCTAATGATGTGATCTCGTTTATCAAATGACAACACATGTCTATGGTTAGGAAACCTAACCATCTTTGATTAACGAGCTAGTCAAGTAGATGCATACTAGGGACACTCTCTTTTGTCTATGTATTCACACATGTACTAAGTTTCCGGTTAATACAATTCTAGCATGAATAATAAACATTTATCATGATATAAGGAAATATAAATAACAACTTTATTATTGCCTCTAGGGCATATTTCCTTCAAGAAAGGGACAAGACACGTATTTGTATTGTTGCCATTAAGGATAAAAGGATAGGGTTTATTCAAATTGATTGGATTTGCTCTGTCTACATCATGTCATGTTGCTTAAGGCAGTACTCCGTTCTTTATGAACTTAATACTCTAGATGCATGCTGGATAGCGGTCGACGTGTGGAGTAATAGTAGTAGATGCAGGGAGGAGTCGGTCTAGTTGTCTCAGGCGTGATGCCTACATACATGATAATTGCCTTGGATATCGTCATAACTATGCATTTTTCTATCAATTGCCCAACAGTAATTTGTTTACCCACCGTATGCTTTTTGTTCGAGAGAGAAGCCTCTAACGAAACCATGCCTCGGGTCTATATTTATCATATATTAAAATCCAAAAATACCTTGCTGTAATTTATTTACTTTTTTGTGTTTTTGTTTATCTATCTATCACTACGAGTTTTGATCCTTACAATTAACCACCAAGGGGTCGACAACCCCTTGTTTGTGTTCGTGCAAGTATTTGTTATTTTGTGTTTAGGTGATGTTCACGAGGTCTTGCGTGGTTTGCCTACTGGATTGATAATCTTGGTTCTTAACCGAGGGAAATATTTATCTCTATTGTACTCATCATCCTCTCCTCTTCGGGAAAATCCCAATGCAGCTCACAAGTAGCAACCGCCAATAATGTTAGCTCTGTGACTCCCACTGGTTCGGTAAACCTTGGTTCTTAACTAAGGGAAATACTTTATGCTGCTGTGCTACATCACCATTCCTCTTCAGGGAAATGCAACAACTCCATCGTGAGTAGCATCTCCAGAAGAGAAGACAAGCCCATCGTTTGTCGTCTACCAAACGGGACTTGTCCTCCTGTGGAGCAACACGATGAAAGGGGAGAGAAGGGACAATGCAACGACTACTGTATTGCGTGAGCCTCCATGTATAATGACATAGGCATGGTTTTATCAACTTGTCCACGAGTGTCCGACCTTGAAAGGGTCTTGGAGGACGAAATTTCCACACCAGCATAACTATTTGCCAATTCACAAAGCCTTTGAAACCGAGTCAGAGGTTATTTTATTTGGTTTCTCTCCCTTAAAATGTTACTCCATGAGAAATAAACAAACAAGGGTACTTGAAGGAGGTTAAATATATTTTTGATCTAGTTATTTTTCAGTCGATCGATAAAAAACCTATTTTATGAGTGCATTTGCTTTATGAGCTATCCCTCAGATTGGGATAATGCCACCTATTCTAGTTTAGGGATAAGAGGGATGGGGAAGGACGGGGTATCCAATATTCCAAAAATATCCCCGAAAAAGTGGTCGAGCGGAGCTGACAAAATGTGCAGGATGGAGCCAAGCACACCCACTCGCTCACTTACCTCCCACCCTCCACTAAATCAGATCAAAGCCCCTCCCCCTTTCCTTCTATTTGATGACTCCATTACCATGCCCCTCTCGATTTCTCCAGATCTGGCGTCCTCCGGCCCTCCCATCTTGATTTCTCCTGACATGGCGCCCTCCGAGTTGGAACAATGGACAATGGCTAGATCAAGGTACATCGCCCCTCTCATATTTTCTCTCATATATCCTCGCTCTCTCCCTCCCCCATCTATCTCTTGCAAACGGGCGCACGCTAGTGATGTCTTTGACGTCGGGTGGCGACGCAGGATAGATGACTATGCCAAGAACACTTTTGGTAAATCTAATCTACCATGTAATTGAGCTATTTTTGGCAATCTCGACATTGTGTGTATGAACACGGTATAATGAGTTGATTTGGAAAACAGATCTGAAATAATGAGTTCACCAAGTTCATGCCGGTTGTTTGTTTTGCAGGTGACACCCGATAGGTGGGCACCAATGGTGTAATTTTAATCATCTTTAAATCCTCGGACCTGTTTGAGTGAGAAAAATCAGAAGAGTTTTTAGATCTAGAAATCTTCATTTCAGTAGTTTTGCCACCTTGATATTTGCTAAACAAAACGATACTATTTCTTCATATATATATATATATATAGAGAAAATCCATCCTACCACCCGGTGGTAGTTACCCCACATATCTCATATACTACCATGTGATATTATATATACTATTTTATTATTTTAAATATGTTCATTTACTATATCTAAGATATTTCAAAGCAAGTTACATGAAAAAATTACATATGAGCCCATAGTTTTTGTTATATTTGTGAAATACGTACATATTTGTATGTAAAAAAGAACATACTCAAAACATGGTATATAATACCTAAAAATTAGTATATATACTACCTAATCATTGTTATATACTAAATACTACACGTACATACTCTCGGTTTCGATAGATACTACATACAACATACAAACGCATGAGTGGTGGTAGCTTACCACTTTGTAGGAAACATTTGTCCTATATATATATTTTTATATATATATATATATATATATATATATATTTCTAACAAATAAAGACTTGATGCTAAACAAACCAAAGCCTCTAGTTTGATAAGGCCTGGCACACTATGAGCCCAGACCTCCTCAGTTTGACAAGGCCTACCCCCCTCCAAAAAAGGTATATCTGAATGGCGAACGTTGCTGGGAGGGAGCTGCCAACGAACAACCTTAAAGCCGTCGGTTGGTGATCAAATGCATGATTTTTTTCTCCAAACCTGGCAATTTTTCATTTCATATATGGCCAGTCCCTAGAAAATGCATGCCAATTTTAATTATTTTGCCATGGCAACTGGGTGTTCGCTGGCAGTTTCTCGTGAGCAAACGTTCGGCAGATAACGGGTCTAAGAAAGAAAGAAAAAAAAAACCCAGCGTCATCCGGGAAAAGCCAAGCCAACGTCATCGACATGACCTTCCAAACCCTCTGCTGTCATCCGCGCCGTCCATCTGACCCCGGGCCCGGATCCCGGAGTACCCCACACACCAACCCACCGCACCGCTCCGAGAAATCCCCACGCAGAAGAGAAAGGCTCAGATAAAAAAGCCGACGGAAACTCTGCGTGCTCTGCGGGTGTGGTGCTCGACTAGAAGGGAATCCCCTCTCTCATCGCCCCCGCCCCGTCTCCCCCGACCGAAACTTCTCCTCCGCTTCGCCCATCTCACCGCCACGCCCTCTCAACCCCCACCCCCGTCTAATTGAAGCGCCAAACGGGCGCGCCATTTGAATTCCCCGCGAGCTTCCGCCTCCAGCGCCTCCTCGGGGCGCCCCCTCTGCCGCCCGGCCCGCCTAGGGTTTCGCTCCGGGACCCCCTCGCGCGGCCATGGGGGACGCCGCGGCGGCGGCGAAGCGGCGGCGCGGGGACGACGGCGCGGGGATGCGGCGGGTGGCGGAGATCGTCATGGTGCTCGCCGCCGCCGGGGAGATGCGGGGCGGGAGGGACCCCACGGCGGCGGAGCGGGCGCTCGCGGCCGAGGCGCGGGAGAGGCTGGCCGCCGCCGTCGCCGGGGGCGCGACGCGGCCCAAGGATCTGTTCCCGGGGGAGGCGGTGCGCGCCGTCGTCGAGGATCTCGGCCTCAACAGGGCCAAGGACCCCGCCGCCATGGGGTTCCGCCCGCCCAAGGCCTCCATCGCCGACAGGCTCTCGCTTACTAAGCGCAAGGTTTGTGGACTCCCGATTCTCGCTTCCTGCCAGTTTACTGGCCTTGTGGTGAAGTCGTACTAGTGACCCGAATCGGAGCAATTTGATGATGTCGATGTCGATGTGAGGCTGCTCGCTTCTATCAAAATTCTGTAGTCTGTATGCTCGTAGAAGCACAGGCTGTGAGTTTTACCATGTGGATGCTACTTTATGTCTGCTGATTTTTCGATATAGTTCATTCGCTCCTGTTGTACTTTAGTTTGATGAATTTTATTTGCTCTTATGAGCATTGGGGGAGGCAGGATTTTGGCCGAGCGGGGTGCAAGCTTTGCCAATGGCTGGCAGTCGTCTCTAATATCTGATATATTCATGATTCTAAGATATGCCAACCAAAAAGGTTCAGTTACCTAAACGGTATTAAAAATCATGCAACAGCAACTAAAATAGCTTAGAAAAAAAAAGCATAACATGTTTGAAGCATCAGTTGCAGAACAGCTGCACGCCAATTGCTTACTCAAGGCTTGAACACTGCTTGTGGTATGGTAATAACATCTTGTCCACTAAACCATCACTATCCTTGTGGTTACAAACTGTGATATCCCAAACCCTATTTAGGATCACAACTTCACTGTAGGTAAGATAATTTTGAGATACATTGGAGAATTGAGTCTGTAGAGAGAGATAGATAGACTTGGGGAAGGTCAGAGACAGACACAAGAAATGGAAATAGGGACTGAACTAATTCGAAAACTGAAACTAGCCAAACACCATACAGTCATCCTTATACTCTCGGCTGGTGCCTTCCCTGACTTGGGCTGCAGCCCACCATCACTGTCCGGTCCACTGGACTCTTTCTTTTAAATGAGCGCGCGAGGCTCAAACGCTCCTTACCGCCTCACTCAGCTGGTCCTCCTTTGTCAGAGTATCATCGCTGACACAAACATCTGGGGCTGCAGAGCTGTACCCCCATGCATCAGACTGGTCCATCATTGCTCAAGAGCGCTTTCTCCTAAGACTGTTAGAAGGGGGGGGGGGAGGGGGGTCTGAAACGCTTGAAATATAACTACAGGAAGAAAACCCGAGGTAGGGATATCTAGCCGTTATTATCATTTTACCACGGTAAAGGATGCAAGGTGCCTTTTATGGCGACATCTACAAACTGATTGGTCCAAATCATAAGCCGAGTCGAAGATCCTATGATTTCTCTCTGTCCGGATATTCCAGCACGTGATGTGACAATGCTAATAGAGCTGCTTTTGTCATGCACATATATTGAGCAAATATTTATGAATCAGATTTTGGCTCCCGAGCAAACTGGTGCTTGGAATCCTGTCCGACAGACATTGACTTGTGATCTGTGCTAAAATGGTTATTTAATCAATATATATGGGAGTATACAGTAGTAATACAAGGGATATGTATAGGAAAACAGCGTGTTGCAGTGTGTCCAGGACGTGCACAATGGATATTAATTTCATCAGCGGCTGATGTGCGCGTACACGAGATAGGTGGGCTCAGCTATGACACTTTGATCCTGATGTTGGCACGTAAATAAATTGTACTGGCTTTTTAACCTCGCAAAAAAGGTAAGCAAGAAAAGTTCTAATGGATGCGTACAAATGAAATGAGAAGTTATACAGAGCTATTATGTTTAACCTCGCAAAAAAGTGATCGAAAATCATGGATGTGTAAAAATGGAATGATAAGTAATCCACCAGTCGAATTGTAGAAGGCTTGTTCTGATTCATTTAAGCCAACATTCTTCTAATTCGTCTACACCAAACTTATTGAGGATGTATTGCATTTCTTTTCTACAACAAGAAAGCCTTTCAATCCCAAACAAGTCGGGGTAGGCTAGAGTTGAAACCCATAAGATCTCAAAGCCTAGTTATGGTTCTGGCACGTGGATAGCTAACTTCCATGCAGGGATGGCAATGGGGACAATCCCCTATTGGGGGCCCTGACATCCCCATCCTCATCTATTACCAATTATCCCATCCCCATTTACATGACCGGGGATGAAATTTGCCCATCCCATCCCATTGGGGGACCCCATTGGTGCCCCCTTTCCCCATAAAAATAATAATCATATATGAATATAATTAGGCACTCTAGCTGGTGTTTGGGTAGTGGCTGAGGAAGGCAGCAACATGCCCGGATAAGACAATGTGTTACCTTTGGACCTAGTGCTACCGAGTTGCCTTGTCCAAGTTGCAGCCAATCTTGTCCATTTTGACTTCTTCGTCATGGCGGAGACTGAGGTAAGGTAGGGTTAAAGTTTTTCAAGGCTTTTGTTATTCTGCGAATTTGTTTGTGAAATTCTTAGGTTTGACCGCGTTGTGTATATATAGGCATGTACATGGTCCAAGCGTTATATTTAAAAAGTGGGTTACCGATGGTATCGGGTATGGGGAAGGGGGTGTCGTCCCCATCCCCATCGTACCCTATGGGGAATAAACTAGTTTGGTAAATATCCCTATGGGGAAGGTTTTTGCCGATCCTCACCCCCTAATAGATGAAATCCACATTCAACACACCCCTGTTCTTGGCTAGTTCTTTGGTGATATTCCAGTCCTTCAAATCTCTCTTAATGGACTCCTCCCATGTCAAGTTTGATCTGCCCCGACCTCTCTCGATATCATTGGTCTACCCTGACCTCTCTTGATACCATCGGTCTACCCCGACCTCTCTTGATATCATCCGTCTACCCCGGCCTCTCTTGATATATCATCGGTCTACCCCGACCTCTCTTGATATCATCAGCATGCTTTATCCTTCCGCTATGCATGTTGTATATGCCCGAACCAAACCATCTCAGATGATGTTGGACAAGCTTCTCTTCAATTGGTGGTGCTACCCCAGCTCTATCATGTATATCAACATTCCGGACCAGATCCTTTCTTTTCTCCCTGACCAAAAATATGACATGCTTTTGAAGGGTAGCTGCGTGGGACACGTAATTAGCTAAAGTCAGTATTGCTTTGGGTGGAATTTAATGTGCGCAAAACATTAATCATACTAATAAGTTATATGATGAACTGTAAGAAATTATACAAATGGAAAAATAATAAATAGCTAAATTTGGGAAGTAATATTTTTTTTTTACTATGATGAGCAATTATTTCCAAAAATAATTATCTCTGAGATATTATAGCAAGGAAAAAATTGAATTGCCGGAATAATGAATTAAAAGAGAATAAGTAACAAAGCACGTTCTATGTTAGGTAGGTAAATAGGGCAGCCTACGTGATAATACCTTGAAAGCATACTCAGATACCCAATGCTACGTGGACGTGTGGTCTGGGATATCAGTTAATTGCCCTGGCAGTGGCAGAGAGAGAGAGAAATACGAGGAGAGAATTAGAAATACAATATCATATACGGTTTAGTACTAGGCCTTGTACAAGCGTTGATTTGGCATCTCACATAGCAGCAGATGGCCAAGATAACAAGTGCACTGGGGCTCGGGAGCCAAAGTGGGTTTTTGAAATATTTAGCTTTATGTTTTTCAGGGTTCTAAAATTAACGCCTGTGACTTTGGTCTCGTTGTGAATTTACCTCTGTTAAGCTTACTGCTTCTATCTTTGTGATGTCATTTACTATACTGTGTGTATATGATTGTACTTTAAAGCACAGCAATGTTTAACTTGGTCATTTGGCTAGCTACTCCCTCCGTTCCTAAATATAAGTCTTTTTAGAGATTTCAATATGGACTACATACGGATGTATATAGACATATTTTATAGTGTAGTTTTATTCATTTTACTCCTAGCTGCTGAATTCATTTGAGTTATTTCTGGTCTATGCTAAACACAATATATATCTGCTCATGGATCATTTTGGCTACCTTCTTTCGTTATATAGATGGAAGAAGTCAAGGAATCTCCAGTTCAACCAACAGCAATCACACCTCAAACGACTGTCTCGAGTGGAACAGCTGAATTCCAGCCGCATGGGACTCCCACGTTTGCTGTTGGATCTCATAGGGCTCCACCAGCTGCTGCAGCCTTGCCTGCTACTGCCCCAGTAACTTCTACCTCTGTAATGGCCTTGAAACAGCATGGATCATCTCCTGTAAAGCCAGTTACTAACCATTCAGTTGTTGCACTATCCCATACTGGTCAACCACATGTTAAGTCAGAAAGAGGTGTTAATGGTCCTTTGAATTTAACACGAGGTACTGCTCCATCATCTTGTGTACAGCATTTCATTCTTTAAGTAAACACTTGATGTTTTTAGCTCATGAATACCATTCTTTCTAGAGTGTAGATTAAATGCTGTAACATGTTTGCTTGGTTCTGGAACAATGTCTTGCTTTTGCCTATGATTTTACATAAATGTTATTGTATTTTCAACTCCTTAAATATGATGGGTATGGATAACTGAAACTGTCTAGCTACTCTTCATATAGAATTTAAAACTTTGCTCGAGAATCATTCCTAAAGGTGCTTTCGTACTCAGTTTCACACTATTACTTCCTCTCATGTCTAAAAATAATCTTGGTATGTGTGATTGTTTTTGGTTTTCCTAGCCCAGAAACTAATTTGGCTGTGTTGCCCACTGCTGCAGCGACTGTTGGCCACTTGAACAAACCGTTTCACGATACATCTGCTAGGTCCAATTCAAATGCCGCTGCAAGTAACAATCAGGTCGTGAAAAATCAGGACACAAAGGTAGCGGCAGTTCAAGCTGTGACCGTAAACCCTGTTATGGGGCATCAGGCTACACCAGGGACAGCGTCTTCTGTTACTGCAAAACCTATTTTTGCCAACCACAATGCAATAGCGAAAAGTGTTCAAAATGTTCTGCAACAACCTGCTAATCATCCTAGCTGGACTCCACCATCAACTGAGTATATGCAAGCTCGTTTGGACTGCCAAATATGCAAAGTTGCTATCATGGATGCAAACAGTTTGCTTGTTTGTGATGCTTGTGAGAGGGGAGCACACTTGAAGTGCCTTCAGCATTATGGTAACAAAGGTGTTCCTATAGCTGACTGGCATTGTCCAACATGTGTAGCACAGAGCAAGGGTAAACCCCTTCCACCAAAATATGGCAAGGTCACAAGAACTGTTGTAACATCACAGTCTGGTCCACCTGTTGGTGGAACACAGTTTTCTGTTCAGCGAGTGGGGGGAAATACGGTTGCAAAGGGAAATCACCAAGCGCTTGCTACAAATGGAAATATTATCAAGCCAAACTCCATGAAAGCTGGTAACACTGTAAAAAACAGTCCTGTATTGGCTCTGAATGCTGCTACTGATCTCTCACAATCACAAGCAGTTTCTATCTCCGGGCCTGCAAAAGGAAATGCTAATAATGCTGAAACCTCCTCTAATGATATGGAATGGAATGAGCAATCATGCAGCAGTACAGGATGCGAATTAACTGCTGGTAGTGAATTATCTTTGCACTCTGTGGATTCACCCAATGATACCGTTCACGGGCAGCAATCTACAGTCACTTCTAGGGCAAATTGTCCAGATAATTCTTCTGCTATTGCTGCTGATATGAAGATCAAGTCTGAAGCACAGTCCGAAGCCCTGGGCGGAGCTGTGAAAATGGTTCATAAAAATGTGACACCTGTGGATCAAGCAAGCAATATTGGTAGTGAACATAATAAGGGGATTCAAGCAACCTCTGAGCCAGAGCTAGATACAGAGAACGATGTGGATATTACTAACACAGAAAAACCAATAGATCAAGGTAGCGCTGTTGTTGCGGAAGAGAAAGTCCACACTGAAGCAAACTCTGAACCACATACAATCAATGATGTAGAGATGACTACCAGCACTGGAATCACCATAGGTCAAAGCAGCAACATTGCTATAGAAGGAAAAATCGCTGGTGAAGATAATACTGGAACTCGGGCAACCTCTGAGCCACAATTGATCGAAGATGTGGAAATGACATCAGTAATGGATGAGAAAAGCAATGTTGGTATTGAAGAAAAGCCCCAATCTGAAGCGACATCTGTAGTCAAAGATGTGGAGATGACCATCGATGCTGGATTAGCAGCAGATCACACACAACTAGCAGATGGATCAACTGAAAATGGAGTAGGAGAACCTCGCCATGAAGAGGCATGCATAGATAAGTCTGACTTCAGCGAAATGTCAGATCATCATACCAACCATCAGTTAATTCCAAATGGGGTGCTACCAGCCACAGATGAAGCTTTATGCAGTCAGGAGACTAAGGAGGGTGACCTTGTGAGTTGCAGTGCGGCCCTAAGAGAAGACAACAACTAGATTCAGATATTAGGTTGCATCCAATTTACTTTTGCAGGTACGTTTCTAATCCAACCAGTTATTAACTTATTATAATAAATATGTTTTAGTCATAGTGGAAAATTTACTCAAAATTGGTTGTTTCTATAGCTGATTTAGAATCTTATGATGCAACTGTGGCCTAACTGAATCCTCATGGTCCAGTATGTTCTTCACAGATGAGACCTAGTGTAGCAAACAAATGTCATACCCCCATCCACCTTTTCAAATTGTAATTGCTAAACCCTTTCAGATTTAGCAATTTGTACCTGACCTTATGTTTAATCTTCAACAGATGGGGGGCATGAAGGATGCACCAGTAGATCAGCTAGCATCAGTGATTAGCCATGCTCTCTTCATTCTCCTGGATCACCTATTTAGATTTATTAGTGATGGACAACCATTTTCGTCGAGGTTTGTTCTGCACCCCGACCTCTCTTAAAATCCTTCTATCTGTGTTCTTGACTGGTTTGCCCCTTGAATGAAACACGCTCACCAGATAGGTTATTATTACACGAGTTTGTCGGCATCGCCCAGCTCATTCTTCATTTCTGCTGACTTGGGTTTCCCTTGAATTTATGCAGATGCCCGGAGCTTCTTGGTGCCTCATGAGGTTGTTGTACTTGCGTTTCTAGTTAGCTGATTCGTTCTGTTGCTCCGTGTTAATCTGCGATGCTGTAATTAGACATGCTTTGACTGGGGACTGAATCGTTTGCGTCATAATAATGACATTTGCCGTCATGATCAACTTGTGCCAAGGAGACGAGAGCTTTACCTTGACTGCATCCATGCGAAGGTGATGAAATGAACCAAAGTGAAAACACCGCAATGTTATATTAGTACAACTCGTCTGACATTGAGCTATGAAGTGAGTCGTTACCTGTACTAGCGAATTGTTGTTGCAACAAGGGCATCCATAATCTAATGGTTAAACATTAATCATGTCTGACGTAAACCTTATACCTATCATATTCTAGTTTTTGGTAATTTAATTTTTGAGTATGAATAAGTGAAGGCTAAGAAGCTTTTTGATTTAGTTAATGTTTTGGTAAGATATGATTTGATTTAGGTATGGGTGGGGGAAGGCTAGTTTTTTTTACTTTGCTAAGGTTTTGATAAAATTTGATTTGATTGATTTATAATACATGACGTACAAATAGGTTGCCACACATATGCGTATAATCATGGCGTTCCCCATCATAACCCGATTGTCGGTGTACTAGAGTAGAGGTACCCTAGTATCCCGAACTCGTGCACGGACAGTTGCAGCACCCCGCGGCAGGGCTGACTTGGTGACCGCCAAGATCCTCAGCAGCTTCTTTGGAACCATTCAAGAACAAAGTAATCAAGACCCCGGCAAAAGGAGCTTGCCGGGAAGGCCACTCAGGGCACAAAGGAAACAAGACCCCGGCAAGAGGAGCTTGCCGGGAAGGCTTGGTTAGCGATAAGCTCCCGAGCACGACAAGAACCTTGCCGCGGCAGGGTGCTCGCCGCGGCAAGCGACCTCTCTTCATCTCCGCTCCAGCTCATCCGCCAACGTGTCGCCACGGGGTTTTCCTAAGCACGCGTGTCGTCGACGGGTCATGCGACCGTGAGCGGCGACAAGCGGCGACAAGCTACCATCGTGGCAAACGAAGCGCGCCAGCGGTCCTGTTACATCGTTTCAGCGGCCGAGGCGGGCATTTATGACTCTTGTCCCTTGCCGTCGAGTTAGGTATAGATCATCAGACACCTTTGGCATAAAGCGGTGTACCAACCTCTGTTTTTACTATCTTACCCTTGTCTACTTGCCACCTGTGGTGACCCCTTGTGCCTATAAAAGGAGGCCCAAGTGCAACGTAGAAAGGGTTCGGTTCAGCTCCAGCTTAGTTCATCTGACTCACACATACACTCGCGCTCAGGTTTTGTAGCTCTCATTGCTCCCTAGCAAGAACACAAGATAATCCACAAAGCAGCAGTAGGGAGTTTTATCTCTCCGGAGAGCTTCGAAGCTGGGTAAATCTGCTCGTGTGCATCGCTTCGATCCGCTCTTTGTGCAATCTCCGCCCCCCCTCCGAACCACAAGGGATCCAGGTCCCATAGGTGTTCGTGGGACACGATCAGCTTCCCCGACATCTTTGGCGCGCTGTAGAAGCGTCGAGGTCATGTGAACCCGATCCGGCGTTCACACGGCGATTCTTCATCAACATCTTCGTCGACATGGCGTCAAGAAGAAGTCTTGACAGCGAGAGCCGTCGCGTCGAACCCACCACCACCGGGCTGTCGGTGGTAGGGGAAGCTGTTGGCGGAGGAACGGCGTCGTCGAGAGAGCCCACAACGCCGCCAGTCCAAGGACAAGGCAAGCGCAGCGCGTCGGCGTCCGAATCCGCACTGCGTCCTTCTCGAGGCGCGGGACCGGCAAATCATGATGCCGGACACCGTCGCTCCTTGGATCAAGGCCAAGCTGGAGGATCCCGAGGCCCTCGAGACCCGCATGCACACCCGACATCTTTGATGCAAGCGGAGTACTGATCGCTTAGGCGGGATGCTGCTCCTCCTAACTTGGTTAGGAGTCCGAGCACATCCCGTTCTTCGCTCGTCGCCGTTGCCACCTACCACACCAGCGGAAGCCTTGGCAAGAGCTCAGCTACTTTTAGACTACCCTCCAACGGCCGATAAGGTCGACGAATGGAGGGCCACAATTCAGAGTCTCATCGGCTTTGCCAACGGCGACGTCCCGCGACAACCGAGTGCCTCGCAGCCGCGGCAAGGCGACAAGGCGCGAGCTGATGGCGACGAGACTTGCGGGGGTGCAGCCACCGTACACTCCCCTTCCCGAAGGCCAAGATCACCGACTCGCCGGATCTACCTCGACAGCGACTCCACAGCGTCGTCGGATCCGCGAGCTCGTCGCGACCAGCGCCAAGTTGTTCGAGAACGGCAAGAAGAAGACGCTCGAACCCGAATCGAGCGCCGAAGAGAAGCGCGCCGTCAATCCGACCAGCGCGCCGGGCCCACTGTCGACATGCATGCGCCAGGGGAACCAGGCGACTTACCGTACGCGGTAGGCTGCCCTGCATTCACTCGTGAGCTGCGGCAAGTCCGGTGGCCCGACAAGAAAAACTTCAAACCAGATGTGCCAGAGAAGTATGATGGCAGGACACACCCATCGGAGTTCCTCAGCATCTACACCATCGCGGTGCAGGCTGCGGGGGGACGAGACGACAAGATCCTCGCCAACTACTTTCCCCTGGTGCTCAAGCCAAACGTCAGATCTTGGCTCATGCACTTGCCGGACGGCTCTATTTCTTCTTGGGCAGATTTGTGCCACCAATTTGTTGGCGCCTTCACAGGCGGCCACAAGCCTCACGGCCAAGAGAGTGACCTCCACCTGCTTGCCCAGAAGGAGGGAGAGTCCTGCGCAAGTTCATCCGGAGATTCGATCGAGTGCACTACAACATCCTGCACGTCCACCCCCGCGGTGATCGGTGCATTTCATCGTAATGTGCGAAACCGCAGGATGAGGGAGGAGATGGCGATGTGTAAAGTGAAAGACGCGTCGGCCGAGCTCTACGCCCTAGCCGACAAGTGTGCACGCGCTGAAGAAGGAAGAAGACTCCCAGAAGAGAATGTGGGAGCAGAATCTGACAGTGAGGAGGTCGCCCCGGCAAGGAAGAGCCGGCGGCGAAACAACAGAAAGAAGAAAAATCAAGAAGTATTAGTTGTCGAGCAGTCCGGCAACGGGGGTGGCGCCGGCAAGGCTAAGGCTAGCGGCTCCGGCAAGGAGGTTGCACGACGCCGACCGCCAAGCCGTGGCGGCCCCGACAAGCCCGACAGCTCAACAAGCAAGATCTTGTAAGATCCACCGCACCAAGGGCCACGATCTCCAGAGCTGCAAGAAAGTTGAGCAGCTTGTTGAGCTACGAGAGAGCTGAATACGGCGAGACAAGGAGAAGGCCCAGAAGGTGCAGGTGCAGCAAGTAAGAAGAGACCCGCCGGGAGGACGCTGGCAAGGCCAAGCAGCGGCAAGGAGACAGACCTCCCAGCGCCGCGACAAGGAAGAAGACGAAGATGAAGATGGACGAAGACCTGGAAGCCGATGAAGCTGATGAGCAGGAGTTTCAGAAGGCAACGGAGGTTCTTTGCGTTGACGGTGGTGCTTCTCTGCATACCTCGCACCGCCAACTCAAGCAATGGATGCGTGAGGTCAATGCAGCGTAAACCATCCATAGAGTCGTGCAAACCTCTCAAGTGGTCCAGCACGCCCATCATCTTTGACATTGGGGACCACCACGATCGCATCATCGCGGTCGGGTGCTTGCCGATGTTGGTCTCACCAACCATCCGCAACCTCAAGGTCACAAAGATGTTGGTTGACGGCGGGCGGCCTGAATTTGATCTCCTCTGCGGTGCTCCGGAAGCTTCAAATCCTCGACAATGAGCTCGAAGAGACTGGTACTTTCCAAGGAATCAACCCAGGAAGGAGCAAGCCCAAAGGGAAGATCACGTTGCCAGTAACATTTGGCAGCGAGCTCAATTTCAGAACTGAAAGGGTCACGTTTGACGTTGCCGATTTCCCATTACCCTACAATGGCATACTTGGCCGTCCAGCGCTTGCCAAGTTCATGGTCGCCTCTCATTATGCTTACAACTTACTCAAGATGCCCGGCCCGATAAGTGTCATTTCTGTCCATGGCGACAAGAAGGACGCGCTTATCTGCGCCGACAAGATTTACCGGGATGCAGGCCATAGCGGATATCAAACCACTTGCCGCTGAAGCTCCCGGGGGGAAGAAGAAGACCACCAAGTCCGGCAAGAGCTCTGATGCCCACTCCGGCAAGCGCACCTCTTCGGAGTGCTGCGCTACCGTCGAGGACGCACCATCGAGCTCCACCGGCAAGTGCAAGAAGACGATGGCAGCTCCGCCGAAGACCAAGAAGGTGCCCGCCAAGGAGGGCCAGGTGGTACCTTCACCATCGATGCCACGCTTGACCCTAAATAGGAAGGCGAGCTCGTTGCTTTCTGCTGGCGAATGTCGATATGTTTGCATGGCAACCATCTGACATCCCTAGTGTTCCCAGGGAGGTAATCGAGCACCACCTTGCTGTCTGTCCTCACCTTGGCCCGTCAAGCAAAAAGTTAGGAAAGCAGGCGTTGGGCGCCAAGAGTTCATAAGCGGAAGAAATCAAGAAGTTGGAAGCGGCAGGACTTGTCGGGGAGTACTCCATCCCACGTGGTTGGCCAATCCGGTAGTTGTATGCGCAAGGCTAATGGGAAATGGAGACTTTGTATTGACTTCTGAGATGTTAATAAAGCTTGTCCCAAAGACCCATTTCCCTTGCCACGTATCAACCAGATTGTTGACTCCACGGCTGGATGTGATCTGCTTTCATTTCTTGATGCATATTCAGGATATCATCGGATCTTCATGGCGTAAGAGGATGAAGAAAACCGCATTCATTACACCATGTGGCACGTCTTTGCTTCATACGGATGCCTTTCGGTTTAAAGAATGCTGGTTCAACCTTTGCAAGAGTAGTCCATGATGCCTTCGAGCCACAAATACACAGAAATGTAGAAGCTTACATGGATGACATAGTGGTCAAGAGCAAGGACAAAGCGACTCTAATTCAAGATTTGGATGAGACATTTGCAAATCTGCGCAAGATCAACCTCAAGCTCAACCCCGAGAAGTGCGTGTTTGGAGTCCCTTCCGGCAAGCTTCTCGGGTTCTTTGTGTCTCAGCGGGGAATCGAAGCCAACCCCGACAAGATTAAGGCCATTGAGCAGATTGAAGCACCAAAGCGCGTCAAGGATGTCAGAAGGCTTGCCGGCTGCGTGGCTGCTCTCAGCAGGTTTATCTCTAAGTCTGCTGAGCGCGCCCTGCCATTTTTCAAGATTTTGAAAAAGGCAGGTCCAATTAAATGGACTCCCGGCGGAGGCGGCTGCAGACTTGAAGAGATACTGTCTTCCGCTCAATACTTGTCGCACCTAGGACGCAAGAGAAGTTGCTGCAGTATATAGCTGAAACCACTCAAGTGGTTAGTGCTGCGTTAGTAGCGGAGAGGGAGGCGGAATGATGAGCCGACAGCAAGACAGACGCATCCGGCGACAAGCAAGGGGCTTCGCCGTCGAGCTCTGGTCCCGACAAGGACGGTCAGCCAGGTTGCGATAAGATCTGAAAAAAGATGGTGCAGCGCCCAGTCTACTTTGTCGGTTCCTTTCTGCAGGGGCTAGGTCAAGGTACTGCGGTGTGCGAAGCTGCTTTCGGCCTCCTCATGGCCTCGAGAAAGCTGCGCCATTACTTCCAAGCACATGAGATAACGATTGTCACTCGCTTTCGGCAAGAGGATATTGCAAAATCCGTAAGCAACAGAATTGTCGAGTGGGCCTTTGGGCTGTCAAGCTTTGGTCTCAAGTTCGAAAGCACTTCAACTATCCAAAGCAGAGCATTGGCAGAATTTATAGCTGAGTGGACGCCAACACAAGATGAAGAAATTCCAGAGACGAGCATCCCCGTCGAGGAGGCAAATAAAGAGTGGCTGATGTACTTTGATGGTGCTTTCTCGCTGCAAGGCGCCGGTCTTGCGGCGTCTTGCTTATCGCACCCACCGGAGAGCACCTCAAGTACATAGTCCGGATGCACTTTCCCAAGGAACAAGCAACAAACAATACTGCAGAGTATGAAGGTTTGCTTGCGGTCTCGAGATTCGCGGTAGACCTTGGGATTAAGAAGCTCATTGTCGGGGGACTCGCAACTTGTCGTCCGCCAAGTAAATAAAGATTATCGAGTCCGTTGATGGAAGCCTACGTCGATGAAGTGAGAAAGCTAGAAGAGCACTTTGAAGGCACACCAAATGGAACATGTTCCAAGAGCTCGAGAATGATATAGCTGATGGCCTCTCCAAATGTGCAGCGCTTAAGTTACACAATGGAACCAGGGATTTTGTGCTCAAGCTAACTCACCAACCGTAACACCATCAACGAGACGGTTGCAAGAAGAAAATTGGTTTCGGCGACTACTTTCGGCGTGAGCTTCACGGAGCCGCCGCCAAGAAGGTCCCTAAAATCAATGCAAATATCACTAAGGCGATGCGCTCCGACAAGCCTGCGGTTTGTTTCGTTGAAGCGAACACTCCCGACAAGTTTTGCTCGGCAAGCTTGCAGGATCATCAACTTCCGGCAGAACCGCGATTTCTTGCCGTGGAAGCTAATGTTCCTGCGGTGGTAGATGAGCCTTTAGTCCTTGTTGTCGAGCCACGAGGCTCCAAAGATGGGCGCAAAGAATCGTCCATTTCCTTGAGACGGAGAACTTCCAGAAGAGCAAGAAGAAGCGGAAAAAAGTAGCCCGGCGGTCAAGTATGTACCGGTTTGTTGACAACATCACATGCATGTAAGAAGACTCAATAGTGTGAAATTGAAGTGCATTTCTTGCGGAAGATGGACAGCTGTTGGCGAAGATACATGGAGGCATATGTGGTCACCACATTGGCGCAAGAGCACTTAACGGCAAAGCTTTCCGGCAAGGTTTCTTTTGGCCGAGAAGCCCTCCGGGATGCAAGCGCACAAGTAACCAAGTGTGAAGCGTGCAGTTCCATTCCAAGCAGATACACCAACCAGCTCAAGCTCTCCGGGCGATCCCTTTATCCTGGCCCTTTTTGATTGCAGGGGCTCGACATCCTCGGCCCCTTCCCCGAAGCTGTCGGGGCTTTGAAATACTTATGCGTCGCATATCGACAAGTTCACAAAGTGGCGGAAGTGGAACCATGAGAAAGGTGATAGCCGCGATCGGCGGTCAAGTTCTTGGTCAATTGTTGTGCGATTCCCATGGGATCGTTCCAACTTGGCGAGGAGCCGACGGCGTTACGCAGCAATTCTTCGACAACTTGGTGGAGGTGCCGATCCGCGCCGACGGCGAGGCGGCTCACCGCGACACCACCGATCGGAGATGGCGCGCGCATCGCCTAAGGTTGGAGGAGGCGGCGAAGCTGCCGCCGCCGGCGTATTTGGGTTCACTGTCGAGGCGAAGGCGGCCGGCGGCAAGCCTTGCCGACCGAGAAGAGTTCGTTGGTGAGGAGGAGCAGACCAAGCCCGACAACGAGCCGAGCGAGCCTGCCGGGGGCGCCTCTCCTCCGCCGTCAAGTAGCTTGCCGCAGGAGGAGCCCGCGGCCCCGCCAAGGAGACGCCTCCGCAAGACCGAAGAAGTGGCGGGCGGCGGGCGGCTGACGATCGCCTCGCCGCCCGGCGCTCCACCGCGGCAAGCAACATTGTTGCCGGAGGCGCCTCTGCCCGCAACAGAACGGGCGGGGTCTTCGAGTCGCAGCCCTGCGTCCGCCAAGCGTCAGGGAATCTTCTCCTCCAATTAAATCAGGAGAGAATTTGATCTCTCCGCCCTCAGCTCCGAGGAAGAAGAGGAAGAGTAAGATCTTGTCGCTATTGCTTGTAATTCTCCAATTTATTGCTTGATTTTATATCTGACTGGCTTCACTCTGAACCTTCTCCTTGGGGCCTTAGCTCGGAGGGCGTCGAAGAGGGCCAAGACCCGGTGGTTGTCGTCTCGAGATGATTCCCACAATGGCGGCAGAGGCACGTCTGGAACTCCCTTGCCGGACCAGCACCCTTCAACAGCAGCCCCAGCACAGCCCCCGGCGTAAGTGTTTGGTATACTTCTCATGGTTAGGTGTGCTTGGGTGCTTCTCCGTCACTGATATCTGGTTTGTTGAATCTTGTAGGAGCAGAGCAGCTACATCATGAAGCACCGGAGGTCACTCCCGACGTTCTGCTTGCTTCAACTACACCGCCAAGGGAGAACTCTCCGCCAAGGGAGCGCTCTCCGGCAAGGGAGGCCTCTCCGACAAGGGGAGCTTCCCCGACAAGGGCAGCGCCGGCGACCCTCCGGTTGTGGAGGCAGCAGCGGCAGATCCCATTGCGGGTAGCTTTCTTGTTTTGAGAATTTCCCTTGGGTTCTTTTTTTCTTCTGTTCTTCACTTTCGAATATTTGCTTGACTTGTTCTTTCTTATTCTGACCATCAGATCCATCAGCCGGAGACCCGATGGAGACTAAGGCTGCCGGCGAGGAGGACGCTCGTGGCGACAATGTCGACGCCGCCAACATGGAGGAGGAGGTTGGCGCTGACGGGCCCGCCTGCGAGGAAGCCGCCAAGGCTGCTGGCGTAGAGGCTGGGGAGGAATCTGGCGATCACACTGACGGCCCAGAGGCCGCAGGAGCGCCAAGCGCTGCACCAACCGCCGATCCTCCCGCCACCGATGCCGCACCAGTTCAAGAGCCCCAGCCGGCGCCTATCGAAGGCCGGCGAGGTGTCTTTATCAAGCTCCCCGGGCATCAAGCTCCGGTGGCACCGCCGAGGGGAGACCTTGACGCGAACTGCTTGCCTCCGGGCCGTCGCTGGTCGATGCTCCGGCAAAGCAGCGGCGAGCCCGAGGAGGAGCAATGCTAAGGAGGTTGTTGCCTACCGCTACCGGCTAAGCCAAACTGGAGTCGAGGCGCTTGTCGCGAGGGCGGAGTCGACTTGGAGAAACGCGGAAGAGCTCCGACGCGCCAACAAGGAAACTCTCCGGGATATAGCAGAGGCGCGGGAGTAGCTTGCTGAGTAGCGCACGACCTTCATCTTGGAGAAAGGCAAGGTCGAGGAGCAGCAGAGGCTTGCCGGCGAGAAGCTCTCCGCGCGAGAAGGTGAGCTGGCGCAGCGGAAGATCAACCTCGACAGCTATGAGGAAGATCTCGCCGTCTTGTGAGCAAGCGATTGGCCGGGCCACTTCAGGAGGCAAAGGATCTTTGTTGCTGCCGAGGCCGCCAAGAAGGAATTGGAGACGAGGGTGGCTCAGCTGGAGTCCACCCTCCAGAAGAGCGCCGAGGAGGTCACCGGGTTGAAGCGCGAGCGCGAGAAGGACGCCTACACCCTCGGCGAGTTGCAAGGTCGTTTTGCTGAAAAGATCAAAGAGCTCGATGCCGCCAAGGACTCCAAGGCGGATCTGGAGCTGAAATTGACCACCTTGACGGAGACGTTGGAAGGCGCCAAGGAGCGGGAAACGGGCCTGCTGGAAAAGATCAAGGCCACCGAGGAGTTGCTGTCGAATGCTGTGACCGCCCAGAATAATCTCCGAGACAGCATAATGCACTGGACAGAAGGTCTTGTGGACACCGCCGCCGGCATCCATAATGAGCTGATGGAGCTGGGGATGACGGATGATAATGATGTGGGCCACCAAGTGTTGCTCGAGGAACTGTCGCCTTGCCGGGGAATGGACAACAGAGAAGCTAAGTTGCTAAGTTTAAACGATCAGTTTTAAATTTTTAAGTTATCTTCCTCGAACGATAGTACTTTGTATGGAAAACACATGCGGCGGAGGAACCGACTCGCGACTAGCTTGCCCTTACTTTGTTTCGAGTCCGCTCAACAACTTAAGTGTCTGCAACTAGTTGCGACAAGGTTGCTTGTCGGGCGGCATCGCCCGGTACTTGAAGTTCCGCACTCAGCGCTCGCGGCAAAGGTGTTCGCACTGACAAGTTCCCCTAAAAGCGTAGGGTATAAACATACAAGGGAAGAAATCGAGTAAAGGAAATAACATTGCATTCGATTGCCTAAGATAGTGTATATTACATAATAACTTGTCGCGGATCTAATAGATTTTTCGCCTAAACATGATCTACAGCGACAAGAGAAAGATAAGCTTGGCGGCCTAATCCACGCGGTCGCCATCGAGCCTCTTGACTCCTCTCACCCTGTCCACAATGGGTGCAACAAGGGCCTTGAGCGCTTCAACGTCAGCAGATGGAGGCAGGGACTTGAGGACTTTGGTGAAATCGACGCCTGGGTTGCGGAAGGCCACTTTCATCAACACCTTCTGGAGAGCCCGGCAGACTTGGCGCGACTCCTCCGCCTTGCTGGGATCTCCTCCGGAGCCATTGGAACCCCGTCAAGACGCCTTTGAAGAATAGGCTGAGCTTGGCGCTAGGTTGGAAGGTTCTCGTCGGTGGAGTACCAAGATCCGTCATCCCAGCTCCATCGGCTCATTATGGATGCCGGCGGCGGTGTCCACAAGACCTTGTCCGATGCATTATGCTTTGTCTCGGAGATTATTCTGGGCGGTCACAGCATTCGACAGCAACTCCTCGGTGGCCTTGATCTTTTCCAGAAGGCCCGTTTCCCGCTCCTTGGCGCCTTCCAACGTCTCCGTCAAGGTGGTCAATTTCAGCTCCAGATCCGCCTTGGAGTCCTTGGCGGCATCGAGCTCTTTGATCTTTTCAGCAAAACGACCTTGCAACTCGCCGAGGGTGTAGGCGTCCTTCTCGGCCAAGGCTTCAACCCGATGACCTCCTCGGCGCTCTTCCCGAGGGTGGACTCCGGTGAGCCACCCTCGTCTCAATTCCTTCTTGGCGGCCTCGGAAGCCGGCGGCATCCTTTGCCTCCTGAAGTGGCCCGCCAATCGTTTGCTCAGCGCACGGCGAGATCTTCCTCATAGCTGTCGAGGTTGATCTTCCGTTCGCCAGCTCACCTTCTCGCGGAGAGCTTCTGGCGGCAAGCCTCTGCTGCTCCTCGACCTCGCCTTTCTCCAAGATGAAGGCCGTGCGCTCCTCGACAAGCTGCTCCGCGCCTCTGCTATATCCGGAGAGTTTCCTTGTTGGCGCGTCGGAGCTCTTCCGCGTTTCTCAAGTCAGCTCCGCCCTCGCGACAAGCGCCTCCACAGACTCCGGTTTGGCTTGTCGGGCGTGGTAGAGCGACAAAGAACCTCCTTAGCTGCTCCTCCTCGGGCTACGCCCGCTGCTTCTGCTTCGAGCATCGACCAGCGACCCGGCGGAGGCAAGCGATTCCGTGTCGAAGGTCTCCCCTCGGCGGTGCCACAGGCTTGATGCCCAGGGGAGCTTGATAAAGACACCCTCGCCGGCCTTCAGATAGGCGCCGGGCTGGGGCTCTTCGGAGCCTGGTGCGGCATCAGTGGCGGGAGGATCGGCGGTTGGTGCAGCGCCTGGCGCTCCTGCGGCCTCTGGGCCGTCAATGCGATCGCCAGATTCCTCCCCAGCCTCTGCGCCAGCAGCCTTGGCGGCCTCCTCGCCGGCGGGCCCGTCAGCGCCAACCTCCTCCTCCATGTTGGCGGCGTCGACATTGTCACCACGAGCGTCCTCCTCGCCGGCAGCCTCAGTCTCCATCGGGTCTCCGGCAGATGGATCTGATGGTCAGAATAAGGAAGAACAAGTCAAGCAAATATTCGAAAGTGAAGAACAGAAGAAAAAAAGAACCCAAGGGAAATTCTCAAAACAAGAAAGCTACCTGCAATGGGATCTGTTGCCGCGGCCTCCACAACCGGAGGGTCGTCGGCGCCGGCCCTTGTCGGGGAAGCTCCCCTTGTCGGAGAGGCCTCCCTTGCCGGAGAGGCCTCCCTTGCCGGAGAGCGCTCCCTTGGCGGAGAGTTCTCCCTTGGCGGGGTAGTTGAAGCAAGCAGAACGTCGGGAGTGACCTCCGGCGCTTCATGATGTAGCTGCTCTGCTCCTACAAGATTCAGCAAACCAAATATCAGTGACGGAGAAGCACCCAAGCACACCTAACCATGAGAAGTATACCAAACACTTACGCTGGGGGCTGTGCTGGGGGCTACTCTGTTGAAGGGTTGCCGGGTCCGGCAAGGGAGTTCCAGACGTGCCCCAGCCATACAGGAATCATCTGAGACGACAACCACGGGGTCTTGGCCCTCTTCGACGCCCTCGAAGCTAGCGTCTGAAGGAGAAGGTTCAGTGAAGCGGTCGGATATAAAATCAAGCAATAAATTGGAGAATTACAAGCAACAATGACAAGATCTTACTCTTCCTCTTCTTCCTCGGAGCCGAGGCGGAGAGATCAAGTCGCTCGGCCGCCAATTGGAGGAGAAGATTCCCTCGGACGCTTGGCGGGCAGGGCCGCGACTCGAAGACCCCGCTCCCGTTCTTTGTGGCGGCGAGGCGCTCAGCAAGCAGTGCTTGCCGTGGAGTTGCCGGGCGGCGAGGCGGCTGTCAGGTGCCTCGCCGCCCGCCACTTCTTCGGTCTTGCGAGGCGTCTCTTGGCGGGCCGCGGGCTCCTCCTGCGGCAAGCTACTTGACGGCGGAGGAGAGGCGCCCCCGGCAGGCTCGCTCGGCTCGTTGTCGGGCTTGGTCTGCTCCTCCTCACCAACGAACTCTTCTCGGTCGGCAAGGCTTGCCGCCTCGGCCGTCTCTGCCTCCTCGACAGTGAACCCAAATACGCCGGCGGCGGCAGCTTCTGCCGCCTCCTCCAACCTTGTGGCGATGCGCGCCATCTCCTGATCGGTGGTGTCGCAGGTGAGCCGCCTCTGCTCGTCGGCGCGGATCGGCACCTCCACCAAGTTGTCGAAGAATTGATGCACAACATCGTCGTCGGGCTCCTGCCAAGTTGGAACGATCCCATGGGAATCGCACAACGGCATTATCGCGCGGATGCTGTCGAGCGACGAGTTGTTGCACAAGGGCACAACTCCCCTCGACAACATGCACCACTCGGGGTGATCTGCATCCGGCTTGAACAACTCCTGCAGCATGCCGTCCAGCTCCAAGGTAGTAAAATTCCAGTTTAAACCCGGACGCAGCCTCATGATGTCCGCCGCATTCTGGAATTCCCAAGCAGGCCTCCTCCTCTCCTGCAAGGGCGCAATGCGGCGGCGAAGGAAGTCCGCGCCAACTGCTCCCACGGTAAGCCCTGCTTGCCGGAGACGCAAAATCCTAGTCACGGCAATCTTCAACTTGTCGTCCTACGGCGCCAAGTTGCTCCAATCATTGCCGCGAACTATGGGGGTTTGGCGCAGGGCGGTGAAAGGTCGTGGCTCCTCCTCTAAGATCCAACACCGGTCGGCTCTCCACTCCTCCCACTTGCTGCGCAACTCTCCGTCAAGATACGCTTCCTTCTTGCCGATCCTAGAGGTCCATGCAATTCCTCCGGCAAGCGGCTCTCCTCTCTCTACGCGGGGTGTGAAATAATGGCGGAAGAGTGCGACATTTGGGTGGACTCCGACAAAGTTCTCGCAGAGGTGTGCGAAAACGGCCATGGTGAGGACGGCGTTGGGGGTGAAGTCAAGGAGGCGGAGGCCATAGGTATTCATGACATCACAGAAAAATTCAGAAAAGGGCGGGCAAAGCCCGCAGTGGAAGAAAAGCGCGAAGAAGGGATACCCGATGGAAACCTTCTCGGATGTGACGGCGGAGATGACCCTCGTGCGCGGGTGCGCCCGGGTCTCCGTCGACCAGAAGAGATAGTACAGCTCCCGCAGCTCCTTCCTGTCGAGCAGAGGATCGAAGAGGGCCCGCTCCTTCCGGCCCAGCGAGCCATGCGCCTCGGCCGATTTCACGCCCTTTCCCTTGTCGGCCTTCGGAGCCATGGGGAGAGGTGGTGGAGGAGGACGACGGCGTCGGTGGCACCGGTGGCAATGGAGGGGGCGGAGCATCGCTCTCTTTGGGCTCGAGAAGAAAGGGGAAAGCGACGGGGGTTTTCTGATGTGACAGCAAGGGCAAGTGGGCGTCCTGCCCCTGTTCCCCCTGCTTATAAAAGGGAGAGGGGACGGGCGTTCCGATTTTTCCCATTAAAGAAAGCCCCACGATCTCCCCCACGACGCCACGTCCGGTGCGTGACGTTCATGGGAGACGTGGTGGGTCCAAGGCGAATAACGGCGTAATCAAGACCACGCAGCGTGCCCGTGCCTTTATTTTGGGCACAGCCCAGAGCTTCGGCGCCGTGTGTGGCCCAGGCCCGGGGGCTCCTGTCGGTGTACTAGAGTAGAGGTACCCTAGTATCCCGAACTCGTGCATGGACAGTTGCAGCACCCCGCGGCAGGGCTAACTTGGTGACCGCCAAGATCCTCAGCAGCTCCTTTGGAACCATTCAAGAACAAAGTAATCAAGACCCCGGCAAGAGGAGCTTGCCGGGAAGGCCACTCAGGGCACAAAGGAAACAAGACCCCGGCAAGAGGAGCTTGCCGGGAAGGCTTGGTTAGCGACAAGCTCCCGAGCACGACAAGAACCTTGCCGCGGCAGGGTGCTCGCCGCGGCAAGCGACCTCTCTTCATCTCCGCTCCAGCTCATCCGCCAACGTGTCGCCACGGGGTTTTCCCAAGCACGCGTGTCGACGGGCTGTGCAGCCAGCGGGGAGCAGCGACAAGCGGCGCTGACAAGCTACCATCGTGGCAAACGAAGGCGCGCCAGCGGTCCACTGTTACCTTTGTTCAGCGGCCGAGACGGGCATTTATGACTCTTGTCCCTTGCCGTCGAGTTAGGTATAGATCACTGTACCTTTGTACAAAGCGGTGTACCAACCTCTGTTTTTACTATCTTACCCTTGTCTACTTGCCACCTGTGGTGACCCCTTGTGCCTATAAAAGGAGGCCCAAGTGCAACGTAGAAAGGGTTCAGTTCAGCTCCAACTTAGTTCATCCGACTCACACATACACTCGCGCTCAGGTTTTGTAGCTCTCATTGCTCCCTAGCAAGAACACAAGATAATCCACAAAGCAGCAGTAGGAGTTTTATCTCTCAGGAGAGCTCCGAAGCTGGGTAAATCTGCTCGTGTGCATCGCTTCGATCTGCTCTTTGCGCAATCTCCGCCCCCCTCCGAACCACAAGGGATCCAGGTCCCATAGGTGTTCGTGGGACACGATCAGCTTCCCCGACACCGATCAAACACAACACGATCGTCGCGTTCATGCACCTAGGAACAGAAAGCACCACACGGAGACCAGACACAACGCACGGCGCACCAGCGGTACCACAGCTTGGGTGCCACTCGACGCGGGCGGCGCGGGCGCCGCTGCGGTAGCTCGGTCCACCGACCGCGGCGACACCGACACTGTAGACCGCACGTCGACCCGCAGCTTCAGCCCGCCCTTGCACTTGGTGGGGTCTGCGCTGAGGAAATACCTCGTGCCTTCGTCGTCGAGGCCTACCCTAACCCTGCCGAGCCCGTCCGTGTACGTTCTGATGGGGTCGCCGGCCTCGCACGGCTCGAACTCCACCTCGCCGGCGACCTCCGCCGCCTCATACACAAACCCTGAGATCGACAGGCCAAGTTATCGTTCGCTGAGATTCGTACGTGTGGGATGGACTTATAGAGTGTGGGCTAGTTTGGTTTGCGTCCTGGCCGAGCCAGGCCTGGCACAGGCGTGCACAGGATGTACTGAGGAAAGACTGTTTGGCTGCTGCCACAGGAGAAAAGAAGCCGATCTGTCCTGGACATGCCAGCACCGTGATTAGCCTGCCAGGCTTGGCCCAGGCGACCAATTCCATACGCCTGGCTGTGCTGCCTGATGGCTAATAGCTGCCTGGCAACAAATCAGAAAGGGAAGCAAAACAGCAGCACCATATGTATGGGCTACACACAGCCCAAGATTTGTTTTTTAGCATGATTAAGAGCATCTCCAACAGGCGCCCAACGCGCCGCGCTGTAAAAACAAATTTGGCGCGCACCCATCGCCTGGTTTGGCCTTGGCGCAAGCGTTGCTCCAAGCTGAAAAGCAGCAGTAGCCAAGCTCCAAGAAAGCGATAAAATGCAGCGCCTGCGCTCATTCTATAAATATTTTTTTAATTAAAATTGCATAGATAAAAAAAGCGATACATAGATATTTCGGTGCAACTACTACGGCATAGATGATAGATAGTTCAACATACATAGATAGATAGAAATTACTACGGCATACATAGATAGAAAACTACTCTAAGTCGCTGCCATCACCATCGTCATCCTCGTCGGTGTCGTCCGAGGTTGAGAGCCAGACGTCGTCCCGACGTTCATCGTCCGAGGTGAAGAACGACCTCCTACCTGCGGAGACGATGTCGCACTACTCGTTCGCCATCGCCTTCACGACGCCGGTCCGCCCGCTCCGAGCGGCGCCTTGCCGTCCTCTCCGCCCAGTAGGCACGCTCGGCGTCGACGTCCTCTGGGTGGCGACGGCGCCACTCCGCCATGGCTCGCTCGTCCTCCTCGGCGACGAGGAGACGGCGCTGCCGCCGAGCGTGGTCGGCACGGTCCATGTCCGTGATCAGCCGCGGCGGAGGGCGAGGCTGCGCCTCGCTGCGTGAAGACGTCCGGAAATTCATCCGGGATCGGGCTCGTCCAGCGCCACGCCGCAGCGTCAGACGCTGCTGAGCCGCCTGCCGCCCGGAACGTCGAGGCCGAGCCGGACGCCGCCGCCCGTATCTCGGCGGAGTACCGGCCGTTGGGCGCTGCGACGCCGCTGAAGCCCGGCACTCGGGCGGCGCGGCCGCATGGTGGCGCGGTGGTGGCGCAGAAGCGCGACGCGCTAAACGGTGGAGTGCGGCGGCGATATTGGCGAGAAGGGCGCGTGGTTGTTCTGCGGCGCGTGGCGGCGCTGGACTTATAGGCGCTGAAGCGGGCGCCAAATCTAGGCGCCGCATGCCGCTTTCTACCGACGCTGCGTAAACGCTTCCCGCTACTTAACTTCCCGCCCATCACGGAGCGCGCGGAACCAACCGGCGCGCACGAAAAACTGATTTTAGCGTGCGGGCGCGCGTTTTGCCGCGCTTGTTGGAGATGCTCTAACAACTCGCCAGGTCAGGCTTCAACCAAACAAAATTTCTCCAGGCTAGCCTGGCCAGGCAAGATTCGCCCACATTTTCACGTCCACACCAGGCACCAAACTTTCTCAGGCATGAGACCCAGGGTAGCAACCAAACTAACCCTGTGTCCCCGACCGTGAAGAGCCTGCCCGCCGACCAGGCGAGGACGTCGGAGGCCACGGCCCAGCCCGGGTCGCCTCCGACGACGTGGTGGACGGCAGCAGCGGGTGTGGCTCCTGCGACGTGTTGATGCATGGCGGCGCCCAGAAACAGAATGCTGGCGGCGGCGACTGTCGTACTCGTAGGGGAGACGAAAGACATGATGTGTGGTAAGACGAAGAGCGACATACGATGAAACGAGTCATTTGCAATACTTGGTTGGCTAAAGTGGGCTGTCTCGAACAACCAGTCCAGTACTCCAACCACGACAACGGTAGGTTGTAGGCTCTCAGTTTCTCAAAGGTCGCTGCACGGCAAAAGAAGAAGAAGAGTTAGGCTAAAGCTCTAGTGATAAGAATGGCAGGTTAAGGTTAAAAGAACAACCAATCCAGTGCTCCACTCGTATTTGTTTTCGCTTGAATAATGGGCAGCATTTTTCTATGATAATGCTAACTGGTGGACGTCCGCGGGGAAGGAACTCCCACCGAACGCCCTTACAGCCGTTTGATTGAGATCACTTGGCCCAAAATTATACTTACATCATCATATAGGTCTAGATCACCTGTTGGAGAGGCATTCCTGGCCCCATGTGATGTACAAATTAGTTTTTACATCACCAAGACTATTATAAATCACCTATTAGAGTTGCTCTGAGGTTGGGTTTTAAACTCACCAAAGGCATATACCCATTTACCAAATGCAACTTTATAGAGTAGCATTTCATACCCCCGCCGCCTTAGATATATCCGTACCTAAACAAATAATTTAAAATGAAGGTAATACATTCACCTTCCTGAATTATTTAACGTGATACGGATGTTCTTTAGATTTCACGACCCCATAGTCCAAACTCTGCCAATCCACAGTTCCAAAATCCTAATTCCATTTTCTAAAAGAATAATAATCTGATTACAGTCGTGTTATCTGGTCAGCGAGTCAAGCGGCGACCGCCACATCCTCCTCCTTGGCCCGGCGTCGACCGCCAGTCCGCCACGTCGCGCCGATCCCACACACCAACTCCACTACGGCCACACCCCACAGCCAACACTGCCACACCAGCAGGCGCAGCAACACAGCAGTGCCGCCACCGACCACCGCCCCCTCCCCCTCCCCCTCCGCCATTCCCCTCTCCGGGCGCCGCTCAGCGACGCCCAGCTCCCGCCGCCTCCCCGGCTCCCCGTCCCCTCGGCCCAGCCCGCCGCCTGCTTTCTCCTTCGCGCGATCTGGTATCTGGTAAGCCTCTCCCCACTGTTCACGCCGAGATCTGGCGAGGCGACGCTTAGCCTGGGTGAGCGGAGAGTTTGCGCGCGAATGTGGGATCCAGGGGACGGCCTCGGCCTGGGAGATGCGATCGCCGCGGCGAAGGAATGCTTCTGTTTATCTCCCCTGGTTCAGATTGCCCGGTGTTCCCGGTGGTTTTAGGAAGCGCTTCCGGTAGTGTAACTGGTGAAAACCTGTTCCATGTTTGCGGTTTAGGATTTGTGTGGCCTACGTGATTCGGCCCGTCGGTCGCGATGTTCTCGACGCCGCTCCTTCTCGGTCTCCGGCCGCATTGCGCCGGTGGATCCTTTAGGTTTTTGACCGACATTGGCTGTTGAGACTCCCAAACGTATACTGCCTGTTTTGCTTGCTGTGTGGCAGTTATTTATTACGTGGTACAGTTTTGCTTGGGCCATTAGTTGTTGTCTTGTTCAAGTAAAGTAATTAACTTTTAACCGAATGGCTGCCAATTTAGGGTGGACATGTCAAGTTCGGTAGTACTAGCTGGTATGCCCATGTGTGTCTTAGTTTCACCATCTATTTGTTTCTGACTGATCCGAATGCTCGACCAGCAGGTGCTGTTCGATTAAGCATTGGCGTTGGGAAGTTTGGAAGCACATTTCATCATTGCCGTAACCATAAGCTAGACTTCTCTACAATCATATATCCTTGAGCCCTCAATGAAAGGATTCGTCTGTTCTGGAATGGATGCTTTGCACGGCCAAACCTCGTGCGGATCATTGCTACAAAAACTGCAGGTACGTGCTCAGACTGCTCGTTACTTTATAATGCCATAAAAAAGCCGATTCTTTCATTTGGCATCTGATTTGTTGGTAAGGTGACATTTCTTCTTTGTTTTGTTTTCGGATTTTCAGTTAGTATGGGATGAAGTTGGTGAGAGCGATGAGGACCGCGACAAGGTTCTGTTTCAGCTGGATCAGGAATGCTTGGATGTGTACAAGAGGAAAGTTGATCAGGCACTCAAGTCAAGGGACCTTCTTCTCCAAGCACTGGACTACTCAAAGATGGAGCTAGCCAGGCTCGCTTCCGCCCTTGGAGAGAAATCCATAGCAACAAGTGTAAGTGAAAATACATGTCTGCTTTCAATAATGTTAGGCCAATTCAGCTTGTCTGTAACTCTGAAGAAATGAGGCATGCTTGACCAACTAGAGTTTTCAGCATTCTCAGTGTCGTGTAGCAATGTTTTGTGTGTTCTTTGTTGGACTTGTAGTTCTGCTCTGCTCTGCTAGATTACTTTCAGTGCTTGCCTTGTTGCTACTTCCCCATAAGTTCAGTTCAGAAGCAGTTGATCTTACTAGTTACTGGTTTGCTGCATGCCAGATGTCAGATGATACTTTCACATGTTTTCATAATGATTACAAAAGGGTGTAAGATTGATAGTTCTTTATGTTTGCAGCCTGAGAAAACAGCACGAACAATCAAGCAACAGCTTGCTGCTTTAGCTCCAACACTTGAACAACTGGGCAAGCAGAAAAAGGAGAGAATAAATAAATTTGCTGATATAATGTCAAGAATCGAACAAATAAGGGGTGAGATTGCTGGCAATCTCGAGATAGGCCAGCAGGTAGCAATACCACAAATTAATGAGGATGACTTGACAGATGAGAAACTTCGGGACTTCCAGTCTCAGCTCCAAGAGCTCGAGAAAAAGAAGGTATGCATTTCTCTGTTTCATTTGCTTTGTAGTAGTGTTTAGTGCTTATTGGTTGTCGTATCTTTGGTTTCATGGATAAGATAAGATACATTTTTCTTGACATTACAGAGGGAGAGGCTGAAGAAGGTACTTGAGCATGTGAGTACGGTACAAGATCTCTGTTCTGTATTGAAGATGGAACATTTTAGCATAATAACTGAAGTTCATGACAGTCTAGACGATTCTGTTGGTAAGGACCACAAGAGCATTAGCAATGATACCCTGTCAAAACTTGATAGGACAATAGCTACTCTTAATGAGGACAAAACATTGAGGCTAAAGAAGGTAAGGCATATGTCCAATTATGTACTTGCCAACCAATAGCCACTCTATTTTTTGTTTTGTGAATATGTTCAAAATATCATTTCCAGCTTCAGGAGCTTGCCACTCAGCTAAATGATCTCTGGGATCTCATGGACACACCACCGGAAGAAAGAAGCTTGTTTGATCATGTTACCTGTAACAGAACAGCGAGTGTTGAGGAAGTCACTGCACCTGGAGCACTTGCTCTAGACATAATTAATCAAGTGAGATGAAGCAATATTGTCATTTTATTCCTCTAGTATTCTTGTTTGACCTTTTCCCCCAATATTCAGGCTGAGATTGAGGTTCAAAGATTGGATGAGCTCAAATACAGCAAGATGAAAGAAATAGCTTTTAAGAAGCAAACCACACTGGAAGACATTTATGCGGGTGCTCACATCGTAATAGACACAGCAGCTGCCCATGATAAAATATTTGCGCTGATCGAATCAGGGAGCATGGAACCTACAGAATTGATTGCTGATATGGATAGTCAGATATTGAAAGCAAAGGAAGAAGCTCTAAGCAGGAAAGAAATTTTAGATAAAGTTGAGAGATGGATATCTGCATGTGAGGAAGAAAGCTGGCTTGAAGATTATAACCGAGTATGCTAGTCTCTAGTTCTAGTAAATCATGTTATCATGCTTGTATTCTCTGTGAACTGGTGCGACTAAATTGTTCCTTTCTAGAACTTTTTTTCTTATAGCAAATTTCTTTTGCAGGATGATAACAGATATAATTCAGGCCGAGGTGCCCACCTGAATCTCAAACGCGCTGAAAAGGCTCGTATTCAAGTTAACAAAATTCCAGGTGCTTTTGTTGGCGCATAAGCAAATAATCTTTGCTGTGACACTGAATAAACTTATGCCTTCTTTTGATGCATTTACTGCAATCCAACTGTAGAAGAGATTCTTTGAGGGAAATGCAGAATAGGCAAATGCTTTTCTTCTAGATTTATTTTATTTTCCTGTCTGTTTGCTGATGTAAGCATTCTTCTAGGCCTTGTGGAAACTCTGGTGGCCAAGACAACGGCTTGGGAAGAGAATCACGGTCTATCCTTCACATATGATGGTGTTCCTCTTCTAGCCATGTTGGATGAGTATGTGATGCTTAGGCAAGAGAAGGAAGAAGAGAAGAGAAAAATGCGGGTTAGTTTTACTTCCTTTATTGCACTCTTGGAAGAATTTAAATGCCAAGTAGAAACTAGATATTGAACCTGAATGTACCTGTGTCCTTCTAGTTATATAATGTTCTTGCTTTCTGTTAACTGTGATGTAGTTACAGTAGTTGCTTGCTTGCGTTTTCCAGATGTCAACCTGCCACGCTGGCCAATATGCGTAGTTTCTGTCTCTGCCTCTTTTGCATACTAAAATTTCTCTCTCAGTTGCCAGTTTGCCACAGTTCTGAGTTACTTTGTGTTTGGTTGAAGATATGTAATGTTCACATATAAACCAACAAGGGTGTTGAAGTGATACTTATCCATGCTTTTGATCAAATGTTGCAACTGCAATCAGCTGTCATAGTTCTGTTCCTTTCACATTCCAGGAACAAAAGCGCTACACTGAGCAGTTACTGAACATCGACCGTGAAGGGCCATTCGGGACACGTGTCAGTCCCTATAGAGTGGCCAGTGCAAAGAAGGTACCTAGCCCAAAGCCCAACGGCAGCGCGACCAACGGGTCCCCTGGTAGAAGGCTCTCGATGAGCACTCAGCAGAGCGAGGGCAAGAGTTCCCGGTCTTCTGGTAAGGATGGTAAGAAAGCTGCTGCTGTGGCGGCGCCGCCGCCGAAAACACCAGCTTCCCCGAATGAAGCTGCAACAGCTAAAGAAGATGACGCGTCCATTCAGCACACGGACGCTGATCCAGTCCCTTGTTCACCATGAACTGTTGCGTCCTTCTTGTTCGATTGCCCTTTACTATTTTTGTAGTGATTTCTTGGTAGGGTCAGAACTGGAGTTTGGTTATCTGATGTCGAATCTTGTAATCGATTACTGGTGGTATCCTAACGTCTGAGTAGTTGTACTAGATGTCTAGCTTTAATCCATTCCTTGGAAGTAAAAGAGGCTCTTGCAGGTTTGCGTCGTTTTTACTTATCTGGGTGTACAATTTTGTGGTTGATAAATTGAGGCTTATCTTAATAATACTGCACTTGTGTCTGTTTAGCATCAACTCGCTGCATTTGGTAGCTAAAAAAAACTCGCTGCATTTGAGCACGGATTTTCTTTACCTGAAATAGCAGGACAGCGTACTATTGTAAATTTTATTCATTAAATAATCTGTACAAAAGAATGTGAAACAGAAAGAGAAAAGGAAATTCCTAAAATCTAAAAAGTGGCCGGCCACCAACTAACAAACTCGGCCGGACGATTCGTGGCCGTCCGATCGCGCCCAGATCCGCCAGGTGCCACCTGGTTTGGATTGGTCGCGCACTGCGGTCGTGGGCGGTTTTGTCCGCATCCGGACGTGGGAGGCCCACCTGTAAGCGGTAGAGGAAGAGAGGAGGAGATTAGTGGGGGTCGTGGGCGGTGGTTTTCGAAATCTGTGCCTGAAATCCCTCGCCGCAGCGTGCTCTCTCTCCCCATTCCGTCTTCGTCTTCCTCCTCGCCATCCTCTCCACCGAACGGCGCGTCGCGGGCGGAGTGCTCAGATTGGCGGCGGCTTGCGGGTGGTTCTCCTCGCGGGAGAATCGCTGGTGCTCCTCACCGTCCGAGGTATGCTCGCCCTCCACTTCTACATGCTTCTCCTTCCTCTCTCTATCTCGCGGAGCGCGGATGGTGCCGAAATGCGAGGGGAATGCTCTCTAGGGTTCGGGAACGGCGCGAACTACCCCCGCTTATCCTCGATTTTGGTCACGTTGAGTTCCCTTCTCCTATCTCGTAGCACGCGCCCAACGGTGGTCGGGATCTACAAGGTGGCCTGAAATCCCTCGCCACAGCGAGCTCTCTCCCCATTCCGTCTTCGTCTTCCTCCTCGCCATCCTCTCCACCGAGCAGGCGTCAGCGGCGGAGTGCTCGGTTTAGCGACGGCTTGCGGGTGGTTCTCCTCGCGGGGAATCGCTGAGGCGTAGTTCACGGCACGGGGTGGCTGGCGAGGTCAACGTGTAGTTGGCGAGTCTGTGATAGTCGTTAGGTAGAAGGGATGCATGTCCACGGCGCCTGCTATGCGCGATTTTAGGGCGATTTGGCTGTTTTAGTTCATGTTCCGTTCAATTTTGCAGAGATTTGAGATCTGTTCATGATTCTTAGTCATTCTGCAATATTATGTGCAATGCATTAGCTGATTTTGTAGTTGGTGTTCAGAGATTTAAGTGGTTAGTTGCACAAAATTCTCCTCAGTTGGCTGCGTCCATATAGTACTTGGCCGTCCATATGATCTGCAGTTGCAGCAATTGTTTTGGTCAGTTGGCTCACTGTTTTTGTACTAGGTGGTTGTCTATACGGTGTTCAGTTGCACAAGTTGCACCTTTCGATTGGCTGCATCACTTTTACTAGTTGGCTGTTCATATGTTATACACTTGTGCCAGTTGCTCTACTTAGTTGGTTTTGCTGTTTCCCCCTCTGCTGTGTGCAACTAGGGACTCTTGTTTGTGCAATTTTAGCACCAATGCTTGCCAGTTTTCCAATATAGTCTACCCAATCCACCAGCCTTGTGGTGGCTGTGGTGGTTCATGTGTTTTTCTCCTGCTTTGTGCAACTAGGACCCTTGATTGTGCAAATTAGTACCAATGCTTGTCAATTTTCCAATTTAATTTTTCTCAATGTGCAAGTCTTTGTTGTGGATGTGGTTGTTTTCATGTGTCTCCCCTCATGTGCAACTAGGGACGCTTTTTCAGAATAAGTTATCTTACTGAGCTGGCTGCCTTGTCACAGTTGGCAAGTAATACCTAGGCAGAAAATAGTTAGTTGGCTTATTTGATGTCCAGTTTGCACAAGGTTTACTGCCCAGTTGGCTGCATCATTGTAGTAGTTGGTTGTCCACATCTTCTAACTATGTTTTTTTGTTGTATTTCCTGCCGCTGGTTATAATAGGAGGAGATGCGGATGGCAATGAAGGAGATGTATTTTTTTCACTTTTTTCTTTTGTTTTTGAGTTTTTTTTCAACTTATGCATGTAAGCTAATGTCCTTTTTTTTAATGTTTTCTTTTGGTTGCTTAATCAGCGTTCTAGAAGTCAGCCGCTTCGCCGGAACTCGAAGCGTCCTGCTAATCGCCAGCCACGACCTACGCGTAGTGTTGAGAAAGGAGAGGATGTTGAGGTAAGTGGCATGCTGATGACACGAGTCCAATTTTTGGTTTTGTTTGGGTCATATAACATTTTTTTGTTTTTTCCCATGCTCATGTTTTTTATTTTTTTTTCTTAGATGCTGATCAGTTCCGTGTTGTAAAGCGGACTAGACGTGCAGCACTTGGTAAGGGAGCTGAGTCATCTTCTAGGGTAAGTAAAATCTCGAATATAAGTGTTTTTCTCGCTTTTTTAGATATTGATGAAATTATGCAGCAGTTCGCACCACTATTTTTGTTTTTAGTTTGTCAATAACAACCTTTTGTAGTTGACATCTTTAGTCATATTGATTTAAATACAGCTGACATTAGTTGGCATTAGTTGGCATCTTGTAGTTGACTAGTTGGCATCTTTCATAGTTGACATCAGTGGTCATTTTTGTGTGCAGGCAGCAGTTGCTGGAGAAGCTGTCGCATCTTCCACAGCAGATGCTGAGGTATGTGGATTTTTGTGTGTGTTTATGATCTATTTGAATAGTTCTTTGCAAACATTTTTTTAGTTGCTGTTTTTCTTGTTTGCAATATCATTTCTTATTGTTGCACATCCACTAGAACTTTTTGTAGCTGCCAGGTCTCGTACTTTTTTTTATTTTTTTTGAAGGTTGCACACTGGCAGTCTTGTAGTTGTCCTCATGAGCTTTATTAGTTGCACAAATACATCATATTAGTTGGCATGATCCATTTTATGAATATGTAGCTCATTCCAATACTGATCCAAATGATGATTGCTGGTTTTTTTTCATTCTTGTTTTTTCTCTTGTGTTTATTGTTTCCTTAATGTTTTCATTTTCTCATCAGCAGGCCAGCGGTGAAGGAGTTGAGGTGGCTGCAGGGGAAGATGTGGAGCGACCATCACAAGCAAAGGGATAAGGGCATCACCCGGTAGCGGTTTGCAAATTTCAACGCCTCTCTAACCCCACTCTGAAGTCGAGCTAGTTTCAAGGTTGTTCGGGGGGCTATTGAACTTATCAGACACACTTCCAGCGGACCTCACTAAGTTCCTGGTGCAATCCTACCAGCCACAGACCTCTGAAATAGTTTTCCCAGGAAGGGGAAGGATCATGTCGATGCTGACAGTGTTCAGAGGGTATTTGATCTCCCAAACAGGGGTCAAAAAGTTAGATATTTAGTTGGCAAGGATGCCACTAGGAGATTCAGACAGGCTTTCAACATAACTAGAAATTCCCATCCCCAGATCACTACATGGCTCAAGATGATTCAGGATATGGCTGGAAGAACGGATGACACATTCTTTATGGCCTGGCTTGCGGTTGCCTTCATCACTTTTCTAGCACCAACCACGGCCTTGAAGCTCAGCCCAAAGTGTTATGGACTTGTGCTAGATCATCAAATGCTAAAGAACACAAACATCTGCCTCTTTGTAGCAGAACACATTAACGAAGCTTTTTGGAACATGGACCAGGAGAATCAAACTGTCTGCTGCTGCTTGTATCACTTGATGGTTAGCAAAAATGACCACTTTTTCCATCTATTCTTGTTCTTTCTGTGTAGTTATAGTTTGCTGAAATACTCATATAAATAACTGAACTTGGCTTTTTCTTTTGTTTGGGTCTGGTGCAGATACTATACCTTGATGCGCTCGTACATGCCATCCCAGTAAGCAACTGCGCGATACGATCGAATGCATGTGATAGTACTCTAATTGCCAAGGTGATCAAGAAGGATACTATCTCTCCTGGTGTGTTCGGGAAATTACAAGTGAGTTCTTTTTTTTCCAACAGTGTCTTCCTTTTATGTTCTTTTGATGTCTGGTCACTTTTTTGGAAATTGCATAGAAAACTGTCATTAGTTGGCACAACAATGCATGTAGTTGCACAGCTTGTAGCTTTAAGTTTGGCAATCTGCACACATGTTCATTTTAAATTGGCACACCATCTTTTTTAAGTTGCACAGTTTTACTAATCTTGTTGCACAGATGTGTTGCATAAGTTGGTAGAAACTTTTTTAGGTGCCATGTGGGTTGCACAGTTTTTGTGTCTTTGTTCAGTTGCATATATGTATAATTGAATTTGTCTACCCCAGTATCTTGTTGTAGTTGCACAGGTTGTAATGTGTGGTTTCGTTCAACACACAAATCTGTTTTGATAACCTTGTTATTTTCTTTTTCTTTTTTTACATCAGCTTAAAGAGGAGTATAGAGGCACGGAGCAGACATCACTGTTTGGTGGAATTTTGCAAACTGAAGCATTTGTGGCATCCAAGTTACCAATAACCTACAATCCGCAGGTTTGTGTTTTGCATACAGAAACTTGTACCACTTACGAACATTTTTCTATTGGCTGGGATGTATGTTCAGTTGGACATGTATAACTTTTGTAGTTGCGAGAATACAGAATTCAGTTGGCTGTGATGTATGTTCAGTTGCACATATAAGTTTCTGTAGTTGCACATGTTCTTTTGGACAGTCAAAGTGTTCATTTACAACCATTGTCATCAACTTTGGCAGAATGCATGTTTTTTAGTTTGTGCCACAGTGCATGTGTAGTTGGCTAAAATCATGTTTTTAGTTGGCCAGAAAGTGTTTATTAGTCGTTTTTGCTTATCACATCATGGTCAGTTACAGACATTTTATTTTTTAATTTTTTTTCTAACTTTAACATCCCAAATTTTCAATTTGGAATGTTATACATTAGATCATCATTGCATATCATATTTTATTTGCTTTTGGTTTTGAACCTAGAAATTCTACGCAACTCAAGGACCCACGAAGAGAGTTGGGAATTTTGTTATTTTCGTATTTGAGTTTTCTCAAATTTTGAGAATTGGATCATTTGATTTTAATTATTTTATCATCAATTATTTCTATTACAAAAATATGAGAGAGGGAATAAAATGACTTTAGCAAAATAAAGAAAAATTGAGGGTTTAATAATAAAATCAAATAAGATTTTATTTCGGAGTTTTTCGCTATTTTATTTGAATTTAGGAAAAATATGCATTTTTCAAAATTTCACTTAGGCCCCAAATAAATGTTCACTTTTTCCGGCTTGATTTTAGAAGTCGGGGAAAATTTATTTCGGGATTTTTGGAGTCCGTTTAGTATTTCTTTCGTTAGTTTTTCTGCGCGAAACTATTTAAAAGAAAGGGTCCGAACCGACTCCGGGCCGTACCAGTGGACTCACTTGAGGGCCTTTATAAACCGCCCTTGAAAAAGCCATGACGCCTCGGCCAGTAGCCGCCCGCGCCCCAAATCCTAAGCGCCCGGCCGCCGCCGCCTCGATCATGTGCCGCCCGCCGCCCGCCGCCGCCGCCGCCCGCCGCCGCCGCCGGACCCGCCGCCCGAGGTTTACCTCGATCCCGCCACCGTTTTTTAGAAAAACCGTTCGGTTTTTTCGTCGGTTTTTTAGTTTTCGTTTTTTATTAGATCATTTTTTTCGGTTTAGTTTATTTAGCGAGCGTTCGCTCGTTCGTTCGTTTTAACGAACGTGTTCGTCGTTTAGATCCAGATAACGAACGTTCGTTCGTTAATCTGTTCGCTGCTTTTTTTCTCGGATTTTCCGCGATTATTTCGATCGCGATTTACGATCCGATTTTCGCTTTAGTATAACTTTTCGCTCGTTTATCAGAATCAGGCGATTCAAGCGCCTGGAGTTTCGTCTCGAAACCCTCTTTCCGTTTAACCAACTTAAACAAGTTTTTTCTTCTGTAAAATTTGACTTAGATCCAGATTCGTAAAACAAAGTTTGTTTCTTTCGCCGTTTGACTTTCGTTGCTTCGTTGGATTTGATTCTTTTTGCAAACCGGAGTTCTTAAGTTGAACTTTCTGGTTAGATCTCTTATTTGAGTTTTACCTGTGCATTAGATGAGTACTTATTGTATGCTTGTTTGTTTGTCTGTGATAGAGTACCCGGAGTGCGCTTTGTTACTTCGAATCTCTAGGTTTCGCGGATCATCAGCAAGGCAAGTAACACTTTGATCATACCTCTTTACTACCCAGTTTTATTGCATTAGATCAATCCTTAAACATTGCATGATTACGATCTAATTAAATTGTGGGATGGGAAGTAGATGAGGTAGTACCTATTACCTGTTTTATTATCAAACCTTTGGGAGTTACTTCTACGTTTGCTTATTATGCCATGCTATGCTAGTAGACGTGGATTGGGTGAGTGATATCCATGATGGATGTGAGATTGTTAATTAATGGTTTATCTAAGGTGGCAACTTAAACACACATCTGGGTGGATTGAGGTACCTGGTTATTCCAGGATTGCCTGTTGTTTTTCTTTATGGACCGCCACCCAGGTCCAAAGGGATCATGAGATTATTCATACTAGAAACTTCCGTGTGCAGCCACAAGCTACTATGGGCTCTAGCATAGTTGATTAAGTCGTGCGAACTCTTACAGTGGTAGACTAGCAGATGTAGGGGAAAGTAGGTGTAACGGTCTACCCATCGTAAGGTGCTAGTGCTTCTGAAAGACTATGTCCCGGTCATCCGTTTCTCAAACATCATGTAGTGCGAGAAATCCAACGGAGGAGATCGAGTCTTGTGGGGAAAAGTGCGCAAACCTCTGCAGAGTGTATAAACTAATCATGGTTAGCCGTGTCCCCGGTTATGGACGTTTTGAGTATCTAGTACTTGGATTATCATGTGAATCTCATCATGTTACTTTAATTAATTTTGTTGGGTTTTAATGATGATGCTTAATTGGGATTGAGGATGCTGTCAACCATTCTCAATGTTTAACATGAAGGAAATATGCCCTAGAGGCAATAATAAAGTTATTATTTATGTCCTCATATCATGATAAATGTTTATTATTCATGCTAGAATTGTATTAACCGGAAACATAATACATGTGTGAATACATAGACAAACATAGTGTCACTAGTATGCCTCTACTTGACTAGCTCGTTTATCAAAGATGGTTATGTTTCCTAGCCATGTACAAAAGAGTTGTCATTTGATTAACGGGATCACATCACTAGGAGAATGATGTGATTGACTTGACCCATTCCGTTAGCTTAGCACTTGATCGTATAGTATGTTGCTATTGCTTTCTTCATGACTTATACATGTTCCTATGACTATGAGATTATGCAACTCGCGTTTACCGGAGGAACACTTTGTGTGCTACCAAAGCGTCACAACGTAACGGGTGATTATAAAGGTGCTCTCTGGTGTCTCCAAAGGTACATGTTGGGTTGGCGTATTTCGAGATTAGGATTTGTCACTCCGATTGTCGGAGAGGTATCTCTGGGCCCTCTCGGTAATGCACATCACTTAAGCCTTGCAAGCATTGCAACTAATGAGTTAGTTGTGAGATGATGTATTATGGAGCGAGTAAAGAGACTTGCCGGTAGCAGATTGAACTAGGTATTGGATACCCACGATCGAATCTCGGGCAAGTAACATACCGATGACAAAGGGAACAACGTATGTTGTTATACGGTTTGACCGATAAAGATCTTCGTAGAAAATGTAGGAACCAATATGAACATCCGGGTTCCACTATTGGTTATTGACCGAGAATAGTTCTAGGTCATGTCTACATAGTTCTCGAACTCGTAGGGTCCATACGCTTAACGTTACGATGACCGCTTTATGAGTTTTGATGTACCGAAGTTTGTTGGAGTCCCGGATGTGATCACGGACATGACGAGGAGTCTCGAAATGGTCGAGACATAAAGATTAATATATTGGAAGCCTATGTTTGGACTTGAAATAGTTCCGGTGAAATCGAGTTTCACGGAACACCGAAATCTGGAACCCTCCGGGGGTTAATGGGCCTTAGTGGGCCATGAGGGAGAAGAGGAGGGGCGGCCGGCAGGCTGCGCCCCTCCCCTAGTCCGAATAGGACAAGGAAGGGGCGCCCTTTCCTCTTCCCTCCCCAAGTCCTAATCCAACTAGGAAGGGGGAGTCCTACTCCCGGTGGGAGTAGGACTCCTCGGCGCCTCCTCCTAGGGCGGCCGCACCCCCTTGCTCCTTTATATCACGGGGCAGGGGGCACCCTAGAAGACACAAGTTGATCTACGGATCGTTCCTTAGCCGTGTGCGGTGCCCCTCCACCATATTCCACCTCGGTCGTATCGTCGCGGAGTTTAGGCGAAGCCTGCGCCGAGAGCATCATCATCGTCACCATGCCGTCATCTTGACGGAACTCATCCCGACACCTCTTTGGATCGGAGACCGGGATCGTCATCGAGCTGAGCGTGTGCAGAACACCGAGGTGCCGTCTGATTGGTACTTGGATCGGTCGGATCGTGAAGACGCACGACTACATCAACCGCGTTGTCATAACGCTTCGCTTTCGGTCTCACGAGGGTGCGTGGACACACTCTCCCCTCTCGTTGCTATGCATCACCATGATCTTGCGTGTGCGTAGGAATTTTTTGAAATTACTCGTTCCCCAACAAAGGCATCCGAGCCTGGTTTTATGCATTGATGTTATATGCACGAGTAGAACACAAGTGAGTTGTGGGCGATACAAGTCATACTGCTTACCAGCATGTCATACTTTGGTTCGGCGGTATTGTGAGATGAAGCGGCCCGGACCGACATTACGTGTACGCTTACACGAGACTGGTTTCACCGCTACGAGCACTCGTTGCTTAAAGGTGACTGGCGGGTGTCTATCTCTCTCACTTTAGTTGAACCGAGTGTGGCTACGCGCGGTCCTTGCGAAGGTTAAAACAACACCAACTTGACAAACTATCGTTGTGGTTTTGATGCATAGGTAAGAACGGTTCTTACTCAGCCCGTAGCAGCCACGTAAAACTTGCAACAACAAAGTAGAGGACGTCTAACTCGTTTTTGCAGGGCATGTTGTGATATGATATGGTTAAGACGTGATGCTATATTTTATTGTATGAGATGATCATGTTTTGTAACCGAGTTATCGGCAACTGGCAGGAGCCATATGGTTGTCGCTTTATTGTATGAAATGCAAACGCCATGTAATTGCTTTACTTTATCACTAAGCGGTAGCGATAGTCGTAGAAGCAATAGTTGGCGAGACGACAACGATGCTACGATGGAGAACAAGGTGTCGCGCCGGTGACGATGGTGATCATGACGGTGCTTCCGAGATGGAGATCACAAGCACAAGATGATGATGGCCATATCATATCACTTATATTGATTGCATGTGATGTTTATCCTTTATGCATCTTATCTTGCTTTGATTGACGGTAGCATTTTAAGATGATATCTGACTAAAAATTATCAAGAAGTGTTCTCCCTGAGTATGCACCGTTGCCAAAGTTCGTAGTGCCGAGACACCACGTGATGATCGGGTGTGATAAGCTCTACGTCCATCTACAACGGGTGCAAGCCAGTTTTGCACACAGAATACTCAGGTTAAACTTGACGAGCCTAGCATATGCAGATATGGCCTCGGAACACGGAGACCGAAAGGTCGGCGTGAATCATATAGTAGATATGATCAACATAGTGATGTTCACCATTGAAAACTACTCCATCTCACGTGATGATCGGTTATGGTTTAGTTGATTTGGATCACGTAATCACTTAGATGACTAGAGAGATGTCTGTCTAAGTGGGAGTTCTTAAGTAATATGATTAATTGAACTTTAATTTATCATGAACTTAGTCCTGGTAGTATTTTGCAAATTATGTTATAGATCAATAGCTCGCGTTGTTGCTTTCATATGTTTATTTTGATATGTTCCTAGAGAAAATTGTGTTGAAAGATGTTAGTAGCAATGATGCGGATTAGATCCGTGATCCGAGGTTTATCCTCATTGCTGCACAAAAGAATTATGTCCTTAATGCACCGCTAGGTGACAGACCTATTGCGAGGCGGTCTGAGGCGTTATGAACGTTTGGCTAGCTCAATATGATGACTACTTGATAGTTTAGTGCACCATGCTTACCGGCTTAGAATCGGGACTTCAAAGATGTTTTGTACGTCATGGACCATATAAGATGTTCCAGGAGTTGAAGTTGATATTTCAAGCAAATACCCGAGTTGAGAGATATGAAGTCTCCAACAAGTTCTATAGCTAAAAGATGGAGGAGAATCGCTCAACTAGTGAGCATGTGCTCAGATTGTCCGGTACTACAATCGCTTGAATCAAGTGGGAGTTTATCTTCCGGATAAGATAGTGATTGACAGAATTCTCTAGTCACCATCACCAAGTTAGTAGAACCGTGATGAACTATAGTATGCAAGGGATGATGAAAATGATTCCCAGTTTTTCATGATGATGAAATCGATGAAGGTAGAAATCAAGAAAGAACATCAAGTGTTGATGGTTAACAAGACCACTAGTTTCAAGAAAAGGGCAAAGGGATAGAAGGGAACTTCAAGAAGAACGGCAAGCAAGTTGTTGCTCAAGTGAAGAAGCCCAAGTCCGGACCTAAGCACGAGACTAAGTGCTTCTCGCAAAGGGACTGGTCACTTTGGAAGCGAGAACTACCCCAAGTATTTGGCGGATAAGAAGGATGGAAAAGTGAACAAAGGTATATTTGATATACATATTATTGATGTGTACTTTACTATCGCTTATAGCAACCCCTCGGTACTTGGTACTGGTTCGGTTGCTAAGAGTAGTAACTTCGAAACGGAGTTGCAGAATAAAATGTAAACTAGTTAAGGGTGAAGTGACGATGTGTGTTGAAAGTAGTTTCAAGATTGATATGATCATCATCGCACACTCCCTATACTTTCGGGATTAGTGTTGAACCTAAATAAATGTTATTTGGTGTTTGCTTGAGCATGAATATGATTTGATCGTGTTTATTGCAATACGGTTATTCATTTAAGTAAGAGAATAAACTGTGGTTCTGTTTACATGAATAAAACCTTATATGGTTACACACCCAATGAAAATGGTTCATTGGATCTCGATCTTAGTGATACACATATTCATAATATTGAAACCAAAAGATGCAAAGTTAATAATGATAGTGCAACTTATTTGTGGCAATCGCCGTTTAGGTCATATTGGTGTAAAGCGCATGAAGAAACTCCATGCCGATGGGATTTTGGAATCACTTGATTATGAATCACTTGATGCTTGCGTAACCATGCCTCATGGGCAAGATGACTAAGACTCCGTTCTCCTAATAAAGGAGCGAGCAACTGACTTATTGGAAATAATACATACTGATGTATGCGATCCGATGAGTGTTAAGGCTCGCGGCGGGTATCGTTATTTTCTGACCTTCACAGATGATTTGAGCAGATATGGGTATATCTACTTGATGAAACATAAGTCTGAAACATTTGAAAAGGTCAAAGAATTTCAGAATGAAGTGGAAAATCATCATGACAAGAAAATAAGGTTTCTACGATCTGATCGCGGAGACAAATATTTGAGTTACAAGTTTGGTCTTGAATTAAAACAATGTGGAATAGTTTCACAAATTCATGCCACCTGGAACACCACATCATAATGGTGTGTCCGAACGTCATAACCATACTTTATTGGATATAGTACAATCTATGATGTTTCTTACCGATTTACCAATATCGTTTTGGGATCATGCATTAGAGACAGCTGCATTCACGTTAAATAGGGCACCATCTAAATCCGTTGAGACGACACTATATGAACTGTGGTTTAGCAAGAAACCAAAGTTGTCATTTCTTAAAGTTTGGGGTTGTGATGCTTATGTGAAAAAGTTTCATCCAGATAAGCTCAAACCCAAATCGAAGAAATGCGTCCTCATAGGATACCCAAAGGAGACTGTTGGGTACACCTTCTATCACAGATCCGAAGACAAGACATTCGTTGCTGAGAATGGATCCTTTCCAGAGAAGGAGCTTCTCTCGAAAGAAGTGAGTGGGAGGAAAGTAGAACTTGATAAGGTAATTGTACCTTCTCCCTTATTGGAAAGTAGTTCATCACATAAATCTGTTCCTATGACTACTACACCAATTAGTGAGGAAACTAATGATGATGATCATGTAACTTCAGATCAAGTTACTACCGAACCTCGTAGGTCAACCAGAGTGAGATCCGCACCAGAGTGGTACGGTAATCCCATTCTGGAGGTCATGTTACTTGACCATGACGAACCTACGAACTATGAGGAAGCGATGATGAGCCCAGCTTCCGCAAAATGGTTTGAGGCCATGAAATCTGAGATATGATCCATGTATGAGAACAAAGTATGGACTTTGATGGATTTGCCCGATGATTGGCAAACCATAGAAAATAAATGGATCTTCAAGAGGAAGACGGACGTTAATAGTAGTGTTACTATCTACAATGCTAGACTTGTCGAAAAAGGTTCTTGACAAAGTTCAAGGTGTTGATTGCGATGAAATTTTCTCACTCGTAGCGATGCTTAAGTCTGTCCAAATCATGTTAGCAATTGCCGCATTTTTATGAAATCTGGCAAATGGATAAACAAAACTACATTCCTTAATGGATTTAAAGAAGAGTTTTATATGATGCAACCAGAAGGTTTTGTCAATCCTAAAGGTGCTGACAAAATACGCAAGCTCCAGCGATCCATCTATGGACTGGTGCAAGCATCTCAGAGTTGGAATATATGCTTTGATAAGTTGATCAAAACATATAGTTTTATACATACTTGCGGTGAAGCCTGTATTTACTAGAAAGTGAGTGGGAGCACTACAACATTTCTGATAAGTATATGTGAATGACATATTGTAGATCGGAAATAATGTAGAATTATTCTGCAAAGCATAAAGGAGTGTTTGAAAGGAGTTTTTCAAAGAAAGACCTCGGTGAAGCTGCTTACATATTGAGCATCAAGATCTATAGAGATAGATCAAGACGCTTGATAAGTTTTTCAATGAGTACATACCTTGACAAGATTTTGAAGTAGTTCAAAATGGAACAGTCAAAGAAAGAGTTCTTGCCTGTGTTACAAGGTGTGAAATTGAGTAAGACTCAAAACCCGACCACGACGGAAGATAGAAAGAGAATGAAAGTCATTCCCTATGCCTTGGCCATAGGTTCTATAAAGTATGCCATGCTGTGTACCAGATCATTGTATACCCTACAATCGAGTTTGGCAAGGAGTACAATAGTGATCTAGGAGTAGATCAGCGGACAGGGTCAAAATTATCCTTAGTGGAATAAGGATATGTTTCTCGATTATGGAAGTGACAAAGGTTAGGTCGTAAAGGGTTACGTCGATGCAAGTTTTGACACCAATCTGGATGAGTCTAAGTCTCGATCTAGATACATATTGAAAGTGGGAGCAATTAGCTAGAGTAGCTCCGTGCAGAGCATTGTAGACATAGAAAATTGCAAAATACATAACGGATCTGAATGTGAAAGACCCGTTGACTAAGATTCTCTCACAAGCAAAACATGATCACACCTTAGTACTCTTTGGGTGTTAATCACATAGCGATGTGAACTAGATTACTGAATCTAGTAAACCCTTTGGGTGTTGGTCACATGGCGATGTGAACTATGGGTGTTAATCACATGATGATGTGAACTATCGATGTTAATCACATGGTGATGTGATCTAGATTATTGACTCTAGTGCAAGTGGGAGACTGAAGGAAATATGCCCTAGAGGCAATAATAAAGTTATTATTTATTTCCTCATATCATGATAAATGTTTATTATTCATGCTAGAATTGTATTAACCGGAAACATAATACATGTGTGAATACATAGACAAACATAGTGTCACTAGTATGCCTCTACTTGACTAGCTCGTTTATCAAAGATGGTTATGTTTCCTAGCCATGGACAAAAGAGTTGTCATTTGATTAAGGGATCACATCATTAGGAGAATGATGTGATTGACTTGACCCATTCCGTTAGCTTAGCACTTGATCGTATAGTATGTTGCTATTGCTTTCTTCATGACTTATACATGTTCCTATGACTATGAGATTATGCAACTCGCGTTTACGGAGGAACACTTTGTGTGCTACCAAACGTCACAACGTAACTGGGTGATTATAAAGGTGCTCTACAGGTGTCTCCAAAGGTACATGTTGGGTTGGCCTATTTCGAGATTAGGATTTGTCACTCCGACTGTAAGAGAGGTATCTCTGGGCCCTCTCGGTAATGCACATCACTTAAGCCTTGCAAGCATTGCAACTAATGAGTTAGTTGTGAGATGATGTATTACGGAACGAGTAAAGAGACTTGCCCGTAACGAGATTGAACTAGGTGTTGGATACCGACGATCGAATCTCGGGCAAGTAACATACCGATGACAAAGGGAACAACGTATGTTGTTATGCGGTTTGACCGATAAAGATCTTCGTAGAAAATGTAGGAACCAATATGAACATCCAGGTTCCACTATTGGTTATTGACCGAGAATAGTTCTAGGTCATGTCTACATAGTTCTCGAACCCGTAGGGTCCGCACGCTTAACGTTACGATGACCGTTTTATGAGTTTTGATGTACCGAAGTTTGTTCGGAGTCCCGGATGTGATCACGGACATGACGAGGAGTCTCGAAATGGTCGAGACATAAAGATTAATATATTGGAAGCCTATGTTTGGACTTCGGAATAGTTCCGGGTGAAATCGGGATTTCACCGGAACACCGGGGGGTTACCGGAACCTTCCCGGGGGGTTAATGGGCCTTAGTGGGCCATGAGGGAGAAGAGGAGGGCCGGCCAGGGCAGGCCGTGCGCCCCCTCCCCCCTAGTCCGAATAGGACAAGGAAGGGGGGAGGGGCGCGCCTTTCCTCTTTCCCTCCCCAAGTCCTAATCCAACTTGGAAAGGGGGGAGTCCTACTCGGTGGGAGTAGGACTCCTCCCGCGCCTCCTCCTAGGGCCGGCCGCACCCCTTGCTCCTTTATATCTGAGGCGGGGGCACCCTAGAAGACACAAGTTGATCTACGGATCGTTCCTTAGCCGTGTGCGGTGCCCCCTCCACCATATTCCACCTCGGTCGATCGTCACGGAGTTTAGGCGAAGCCTGCGCCGGTAGAGCATCATCATCGTTACCACGCCGTCGTCTTGTGGAACTCATCCCCGACACCTTGCTGGATCGGAGACCGGGATTGTCATCGAGCTGAGCGTGTATGCGAACACGGAGGTGCCGTACGTTCGGTACTTGGATCGGTCGGATCGTGAAGACGTACGACTACATCAACCGCGTTGTGATAACGCTTCCGCTTTCGGTCTACGAGGGTACGTGGACACACTCTCCCCTCTCGTTGCTATGCATCACCATGATCTTGCGTGTGCGTTGGATTTTTTTTGGAATTACTACGTTCCCCAACATAACAACCACCATGATAGTTAAGTAAAATTTATTCCTTTGCAGTAGGGAAAAATTGGCTTTGCGCAAAACTGTAACCATAGAGCTTTCCACCAGCCATATATGCATGTAGTATAGACTTATTCTTTCATTACCCTCTATGTGTTACATTGCCAGCATATTCCATGTGCTGACCCATTTTCGAGCTGCAACGTTTCATGCTGCAGACTTTTCAGACGATGAGTAAGGTGCCTTTAGGTCGTGGTTCTATACTCAGTGATGCCGTTGGAGTTGATGGACTCGCTTATCTTCCAAGCCTTCTGCTGTTATCGTTATTAGATGGCCTTTAGCCATATTTATTGTAATGAGTTCTCTTTTGAGACATTCGATGTAATAAGTGTGTGATTGCTACTCTGTTATAAATCCTTCAAGTACTGTGTGGTGTCAGCATTACTGATCCAGGGATGACACCTGAGCACAGAGATCAGACTGTTTGAGGTCTAGTCGCTACAAGATGGTATCAGAGCACACGCTGACTGTAGGACACGACCACTAAGCTAAAACCCTAGATCACTACTCTCTTCTCATTTCCGACTTCTCATCTTTTCTACTCTTTTAGGATGACGGAAGCGAGGATCAAGTTCACACAGCCGGATGAAGATACACCCTTTGGACGACACCTGAAGGATGTCACTAAGTACCTAAACATCGGAATACCAAGCTTCACCGGGACCTACAACGCCACTTTACCCGAAGAGGAGCGTTGGAAGATTCAAGCTCAAGTTCCAGGAAGAACGTTCGCGCCAGTCACGAAGCCCATAGAGTGTAGCTTTAATGCACCAACCTAGAGTCTAGGAAAGAGCATGGCAGCTCACATGACCATGGGACGCATTGGTGAAGTCTACCAAGATGATCTCAAGGATACTATCTACCAGATTTGTGGGCGCCGAGATGAACAATGGGAGATAGTTAGCACCAAGAAGGATAGATCCATTGCAGCCTTCATCCAAGAGTTAAACCAGCACATTCGACGCCAGGAGAACCAGATGTGCGCGGACATGATGGAGTTGAAGAAAGCAAAGGCCAGGATTATCGAGCTAGAAGGAGAACTGAAGGCCACTCACAAGGACTACATGGAGGAGATCGTCGCTCTAGTGAGACATAACGGCGACCTTAAGGAGAAGATTGAAGTATTCATGGGAGGTTCAGCACCAAAAAGAGAAGATGAAGATTGCACTTGTCCAGAGAACTACATCATCATCGACGACACCGATTCCGATCCTAGTGATGATGACTTCGAAGGCGAAGCTGGAGCAGGTATCATGGAGTGTTCATCGGAGCAGTTTTTCTAGTAGACCACCATAACAGTAGTAGTGTTCCACCATGTATATAGCATAGTTCAAGCACTTTTTGCGATAGTTCTAGACCGATTGTATGCCTTGATTGATTGAATGAAGTGATTTTGTGTGCATTTGCCTCATGAGCATATGGGTAGTGTTTTCTCTCTAGACCCCACTCTATTCTATATTCTCATCTTTTCTAAACCCTCAGATGCCTTCGAGACGTGACAATGGATTTGCATTCCCACCGGAGCTCACTCAGTTGATCCAGCAGCAGAATGCTTTGATGCAGTTGCTAGTCCAGAACCAGAATCAGAGAAACAACAACAACAACAACAACAACAACAACAACCCACCACCGCCACCACCTGTCGATCACTTAACCCGTTTTCTTAGGCTAAACCCGTCGGTGTTCTCCAGTAGCACTGATCCGATTGTTGCAGATGATTGGCTCCGCAAGACAGGGAGGGAGTTGACCACAACAGGATGCATTGATATGGAAAAGGTGAAATTTTCCGCCCATCAGCTTGAAGGACCCGCAGCAGCATGGTGGGAAAATTTTACAACCACTTACCCTGTAGATACTGTCACATGGGATCAATTTCAGCAGGCTTTCCGTACTGCCCTTGTTTCAGCAGGAGCTATGGCCATGAAGAAGCGTGAGTTTCACAACTTGCGCCAAGGAGGACGGACAGTTGGCCAGTATGTGGATGACTTTAGTAAGCTAGCACGTTATGCTCCAGATGACGTTGCTACGGATGCAGCTAAGCAGGAGAAGTTTCTGGAAGGACTGAATGATGAACTGAGCATGCAGTTGATGGTAGCAAGCTTCAACAACTACCAGGAGTTGGTAGACCGTGCTCTTATGATTGAAGGGAAGCAGCAACAGATTGAAAATCGCAAGAGGAAGTATGGACAAGGAAAGTACAATTCTGGAGCTCAGCAGAAGCCCCGTCTTACCCCTAAACCGGGAGTTCATTTTCAGCACACCCATGGAGGAGGTAGCTCGCACAATCATAATGGCTCCAAGAATGGTAATGGGAATGGAGGAAGCAACGGCCAGAACCGTACCACCCCATCAACCCCGGCCAATAGAGACCTGAGCCAAGTCACGTGTTTTAAGTGTCAGAAGACCGGACATTATGCCAATGAATGTCCTGAAGCTCAGAATGGCAATGGAAGCTCTGGGAATAAGCCGAACCCTTTCAACAGGGGACAGGTGAACCACGTTAACGTGGAGGAGGTTGAAGCCCAGCCTGATGCAGTAATAGGTAAGTTTTTGGTTAAGTCATTTACTGCACTCGTTCTTTTTGATACTGGTGCATCGCATTCATACATATCAAGGGGATTCGCGGATAAGTATAACTTGCCCACTAAGGTTCTTAGAACACCTATGTTAGTAAGCTCACCTGGAGCGGAGTATATGGCCAGCCGTGGATGTTTTCAAGTGCCATTGAGCATAGGTAGGCATGTGTTTCCCTCAGATTTAATCATATTGGAATCGCAAGGATTGGATGTAATTCTGGGTATGGATTGGCTATCGATGTATGGAGGGAACATCGATTGCGCCAGTAAGACAATTTTACTTACGACGCCAGAAGGAAAAAGGATCAAGTATGTAAACCGGCATGTGCCGAAGAGGAATCAAGTAAATTCCTTATCAGGAGTTGTGCAGGAGGAAGTACCAGTGGTAAAGGATTTCCCGGATGTATTTCCAGAAGAGTTACCAGGCATGCCACCAGATAGAGATATTGAGTTTTTGATTGAGCTTTTGCCAGGCACAGGGCCAATATCGAAGAGACCATACAGGATGCCCGCAAAAGATTTGGAGGAGATTAAGAAGCAGATTAAGGAGTTACTGGATAAAGGTTATATTCGCCCAAGTTCTTCGCCTTGGGGATCGCCAGTACTTCTAGTGGAGAAGAAGGATGGGTCCTTAAGAATGGTTGTTGATTATCGTGGATTAAATGAAGTAACAATCAAGAACAAGTACCCACTACCGATGATTAATGACTTGTTTTATCGATTGCAAGGAGCTAAGGTATTTTCAAAAATCGATCTGTGATCAGGGTACCATCAGTTGAAGATTCGAGAGCAGGACATACCTAAGACAGCTTTTACCACAAGATATGGGCTGTATGAGTATACCGTTATGTCATTTGGTCTGACTAACGCACCTGCCTATTTTATGAACATGATGAACAAAGTGTTTATGGAGTTTTTGAATAAGTTCGTCGTGGTGTTCATTGATGATATTCTGGTTTACTCAAAGAATGAAGAGGAGCATATAGAATATTTGCGATTGGTACTTGAGAAGCTTAGAGAACATCAGTTATATGCCAAGTTCAGCAAATGTGAGTTTTGGTTGAAGGAAGTGGGATTCCTCGGACACGTTATATCCGGAGAAGGAATAGCAGTTGATCCCACAAAGGTTGTCACTGTGACAAATTGGGAAGCACCAACAACAGTTGGAGAGATCCGGAGTTTTCTTGGACTCGCAGGATACTACCGGAGATTTATTGAGAACTTCTCGAAAATTGCAAAGCCTATGACGGAGTTGCTGAAGAAGGATACCAAGTTCATATGGACCGAGGAGTGTGAAGCTAGTTTCCAAGAGTTGAAGAAACGTTTGGTTACCTCATCAGTTTTGATTCTGCCAGATCAGAACAAGGATTATGAGGTGTATTGCGACGCTTCATGTCGAGGACTTGGAGCCGTGCTTATGCAAGAGGGAAGAGTTGTTTCGTATGCTTCACGACAACTGAAACCTCATGAATTGAATTATGCCACGCATGATTTGGAGTTAGCAGCCGTAGTGCATGCATTGAAAACTTGGAGACATTTCCTCATTGGAAACCATTGTGAGGTGTACACGGATCACAAGAGTTTGAAATATATCTTCACGCAGAAAGAGCTAAACCTCAGACAAAGGAGATGGTTGGAGCTCATCAAGGATTATGATATGAGATTGCATTATCGTCCCGGAAAGGCTAATGTAGTAGCTGACGCATTGAGCCGTAAGAGCCATGTCAATACACTAATGACGATAGAGTTGCCAAAGTAGTTAGCCGAGGACCTTCGTGAGCTATGTTTGGAGATAGTTCCGAGAGGCTATGTAGCAGCATTGAAGATTTAGTCAACTTTGATGGATAAAATCAGAGAAGCTCAGAAGACTGACAAGGAGATTGCCTCTATAAAGGAGAAAATGAGCAAAGGGAAGGCTAAAGGATTTCATGAGGATGAGCACGATACCCTATGGTTTGACGACCGTGTTTATGTGCCCAATGACCCGGAGATCAGGAAGTTAATTCTGCAAGAGGCCCATGATTCACCATATTCGATTCACCCAGGAAATACCAAGATGTATTTGGATTTGAAGGATACTTTCTGGTGGACCGGAATGAAGAAGGATATTGCGGAGTATGTAGCAGTTTGTGACGTATGTCAGAAAGTAAAGGCAGAGCATCAGAAGCCAGCGGGATTGTTACAACCATTGCCGATACTCGAATGGAAGTGGGATAAGTTAGGCATGGATTTTATCACGGGATTACCCAGGACCCATTCAGGCTACGACTCGATTTGGGTTGTAGTTGATCGATTGACGAAGGTAGCTCATTTCATCCCAGTAAAGACCACTTACACCAGTGCTAAGTTGGCAAAGATATACATGACCAGGATCGTATGCTTGCATGGAGTTCTGAGGAGTATCGTATCAGATAGAGGAACCCAGTTTACCTCAAAGTTCTGGAATCAGTTGCACGAAACTTTGGGTACCAGGCTAGAGTTTAGCACAACTTTTCATCCATAGACAGATGGACACACCGAGAGAGTCAATCAGATTTTGGAGGATATGCTGAGAGCTTGTGCGCTAGATTATGGATCTAGTTGGGACGACAATTTGCCATATGCAGAGTTCTCTTACAACAATAGCTATCAATCCAGTTTGAAGATGGCCCCTTTCGAAGCCTTGTACGGAAGGAGGTGCAGGACACCGTTGTCGTGGGACGAAGTTGGAGACCGCCAGTTGTTTGGACCGGATTTGATTAAGGAGTCTGAACAGAAGGTGAAGTTGATTCGTGATAGGCTCAAGGTAGCCCAGTCCAGGCAGAAGAGCTACGCAGATTCTAAACGCAAGGAGACAGTTTACGAAGTCGGAGACCGAGTTTATGTTCGAGTATCCCCACTTCGAGGAGTTAAGCGTTTTGGTGTTAAGGGAAAGTTAGCGCCACGTTTTGTAGGTGAAGGAAATATGCCCTAGAGGCAATAATAAAGTTATTATTTATTTCCTTATTTCATGATAAATGTTTATTATTCATGCTAGAATTGTATTAACTGGAAACATAATACATGTGTGAATACATAGACAAATAGAGTGTCACTAGTATGCCTCTACTTGACTAGCTCGTTAATCAAAGATGGTTATGTTTCCTAACCATGAACAAAGAGTTGTTATTTGATTAACGGGATCACATCATTAGATGAATGATCTGATTGACATGACCCATTCCATTAGCTTAGCACCCGATCGTTTAGTATGTTGCTATTGCTTTCTTCATGACTTATACATGTTTCTATGACTATGAGATTATGCAACTCCCGTTTGCCGGAAGAACACTTTGTGTGCTACCAAACGTCACAACGTAACTGGGTGATTATAAAGGAGCTCTACAGGTGTTTCCATAGGTACATGTTGGGTTGGCGTATTTCAAGATTAGGATTTGTCACTCTGATTGTCGGAGAGGTATCTCTGGGCCCTCTCGGTAATGCACATCACATAAGCCTTGCAAGCATTGTAACTAATGAGTTAGTTGCGAGATGATGTATTACGGAACGAGTAAAGATACTTGCCGGTAACGAGATTGAACTAGGTATTGAGATACCGACGATCGAATCTCGGGCAAGTAACATACCGATGACAAAGGGAACAACGTATGTTGTTATGCGGTCTGACCGATAAAGATCTTCGTAGAATATGTAGGAGCCAATATGAGCATCCAGGTTCCGCTATTGGTTATTGACCGGAGACATGTCTCGGTCATGTCTACATTGTTCTCGAACCGTAGGGTCCGCACGCTTAACGTTACGATGACAGTTTCATTATGATTTTATGCATTTTGATGTACCGAAGTTAGTTCGGAGTCCCGGATGTGATCACGGACATGACGAGGAGTCTCGAAATGGTCGAGACATAAAGATTGATATATTGGAAGCCTATATTTGGATGTCGGAAGTGTTCCGGGTAAAATCGGGATTTTACCGGAGTACCGGGAGGTTACCGGAACCCCCCGGGAGGTATATGGGCCTTAGTGGGCTTTAGTGGAAGAGAGGAGAGGTGGACAGGGCTGGGCCGCACGCCCCTCCCCCCTAGTCCGAATAGGACAAGGAGAGGGGGGGCGGCGCCCCCCCTTCCTTCTCTCTCTCCTCTTTCCCCCTCCCGAATCCTATTCCAACTAGGAAAGGGGGGGGGGGATCCTACTCCCGGTGGGAGTAGGACTCCTCTGGCGCCTCCTCCTCCTGGCCGGCCGCACCCCCCCTTGCTCCTTTATATACGGGGGCAGGGGGCACCTCTAGACACACAAGTTGATCTTCGTGATTGTTCCTTAGCCGTGTGCGGTGCCCCCCTCCACCATATTCCACCTCGGTCATATTGTAGCGGTGCTTAGGCGAAGCCCTGCGACGGTAGTACATCAAGATCGTCACCACGCCGTCGTGCTGACAGAACTCCTCCCCGATGCTTTGCTGGATCAGAGCTCGGGGATCGTCATCGAGCTGAACGTGTGCCAAGAACTCGGATGTGCCGGAGTAACGGTGCTTGGATCGGTCGGATCGTGAAGACGTACGACTACATCAACCGCGTTGATATAACGCTTCCGCTTTCGGTCTACGAGGGTACGTGGACAACACTCTCCCCTCTCGTTGCTATGCATCACCATGATCTTGCGTGTGCGTAGGAATTTTTTTGAAATTACTACGTTCCCCAACAGTGGCATCCGAGCCTAGTTTTATGTGTTGATGTTATATGCACGAGTAGAACACAAGTGAGTTGTGGGGGTGCTTACCAGCATGTCATACTTTGGTTCCGCGGTATTGTTGGATGAAGCGGCCCGGATCGACAATACGCGTACGCTTACGCGAGACTGGTTCTACCGACGTGCTTTGCACACAGGTGGCTGGCGGGTGTCAGTTTCTCCAACTTTAGTTGAACCGAGTGTGGCTACGCCCGGTCCTTGCGAAGGTTAAAACATCACTAGACAAACTATCGTTGTGGTTTTGATGCGTAGGTAAGATTGGTTCTTGCTAAGCCCGTAGCAGCCACGTAAAATTTGCAACAACAAAGTAGAGGACGTCTAACTTGTTTTTGCAGGGCATGTTGTGATGTGATATGGTCAAGACATGATGCTAAATTTTATTGTATGAGATGATCATGTTTTGTAACCGAGTTATCGGCAACTGGCAGGAGCCATATGGTTGTCTCTTTATTGTATGCAATGCAATCGCCGTGTAATGCTTTACTTTATCACTAAGCGGTAGCGATAGTCATAGAAGCATAAGATTGGCGAGACGACAACGATGCTACGATGGTGATCAAGGTGTCGCGCCGGTGACGATGGTGATCATGACGATGCTTCAAAGATGGAGATCACAAGCACAAGATGATGATGGCCATATCATATCACTTATATTGATTGCATGTGATGTTTATCTTTTATGCATCTTATCTTGCTTTGATTGACGGTAGCATTATAAGATGACCCCTCACTAAATTATCATAGTAAAAGTGTTCTCCCTGAGTATGCACCGTTGCGAAAGTTCTTCGTCTTTGAGACACCACGTGATGATCGGGTGTGATAGGCTCTACGTTCAAATACAACGGGTGCAAAACAGTTGCACACGCGGAATACTCGAGTTTAACTTGACGAGCCTAGCATATAACAGATATGGCCTCGGAACACGGAGACCGAAAGGTCGAGCGTGAATCATATAGTAGATATGATCAACATAATGATGTTCACCATTGAAACTACTCCATCTCACGTGATGATCGGACATGGTTTAGTTGATATGGATCACGTGATCACTTAGAGGATTAGAGGGATGTCTATCTAAGTGGGAGTTCTTTAGTAATATGATTAATTGAACTTAAATTTATCATGAACTTAGTCCCTGATAGTATCTTGCTTGTTTATGTTTGATTGTAGATAGATGGCCCGTGTTGTTGTTCCGTTGAATTTTAATGCGTTCCTTGAGAAAGCAAAGTTGAAAGTGATGGTAGCAATTATACGGACTGGGTCCGTAACTTCAGGATTATCCTCATTGCTGCACTGAAGAATTATGTCCTGGAAGCACCGGCCGGTGCCAGCCCGCTGATGCAACCGACAACGTTAAGAACATCTGGCAGAGCAAAGCTGATGACTACTCGATAGTTCAATGTGCCATGCTTTACGGCTTAGAATCGGGTCTTCAACGACGTTTTGAACGTCATGGAGCATATGAGATGTTCCAGGAGTTGGAGTTAATATTTCAAGCAAATGCCCGAATTGAGAGATATGAAGTCTCCAATAACTTCTATAGCTGCAAGATGGAGGAGAACAATTCTGTCAGTGAGCATATACTCAAAATGTCTGGGTATAATAATCACTTGATTCAATTGGGAGTTAATCTTCCGGATGATTACGTCATTGACAGAATTCTCCAATCACTTCCACCTAGCTACAAGAGCTTCTTGATGAACTATAACATGCAAGGGATGGATAAGACAATTCCCGAGCTCTTCGCAATGCTAAAAGCTACGGAGGTAGAAATCAAGAAGGAGCATCAAGTGTTGATGGTCAATAAGACCACTGGTTTCAAGGAAAGGGGCAAAGGGAAGAAGAAATGGAACTTCAAGAAGAACAACAAGCAAGTTGCTGCTCAGGAGAAGAAACCCAAATCTGGACCTAAGCCTGAAACTGAGTGCTTCTACTGCAAGCGCATCGTCACTGAAGCGGAACTGCCCCAAGTATTTGGCGGATAAGAAGGATGGCAAGGTGAACAAAGGTATATGTGATATACATGTTATTGATGTGTACCTTACTAATGCTCGCAGTAGCACCTGGGTATTTGATACTTGTTCTGTTGCTAGTATTTGCAACTCGAAACAGGGACTACGGATTAAGCGAAGATTGGCTAAGGACGAGGTGACGATACGCGTGGGAAATGGTTCCAAAGTCGATGTGATCGCGGTCGGCACGCTACCTCTACATCTACCTTCGGGATTAGTATTAGACCTAAATAATTGTTATTTGGTGCCGGCGTTGAGCATGAACATTATATCTGGATCTTGTTTGATGCGAGACGGTTATTCATTTAAATCAGAGAATAATGGTTGTTCTATTTATATGAGTAATATCTTTTATGGTCATGCACCCTTGAAGAGTGGTCTATTCTTATTAAATCTCGATAGTAGTGATGCACATATTAATAATGTTGAAGCCAAAAGATGCAGAGTTGATAATGATAGTGCAACTTATTTGTGGCAATCGCTGCTTGGGTCATATCGGTGTAAAGCGCATGAAGAAACTCCATACTGATGGGATTTTGGAACCACTTGATTATGAATCACTTGGTACTTGCGAACCATGCCTCATGGGCAAGATGACTAAAACGCCGTTCTCCGGTACTATGGAGAGAGCAACAGATTTGTTGGAGATCATACATACAGATGTATGTGGTCCAATGAATATTGAGGCTCGTGGCGGATATCGTTATTTTCTCACCTTCACAGATGACTTGAGCAGATATGGGTATATCTGCTTAATGAAACATAAGTCTGAAACATTTGAAAAGTTCAAAGAATTTCAGAGTGAAGTTGAAAATCATCGTAACAAGAAAATAAAGTTTCTGCGATCTGATCGTGGAGGAGAATATTCGAGTTACGAGTTTGATGTACATTTGAAACAATGCGGAATAGTTTCGCAACTCACGCCACCCAGAACACCACAACGTAATGGTGTGTCCGAACGTCGTAATCGTACTTTACTTGATATGGTGCGATCTATGATGTCTCTTACAGATTTACCGCTATCGTTTTGGGGTTATGCTTTGGAGACGGCCGCATTCACGTTAAATAGGACACCATCAAAATCCGTTGAGACGACGCCTTATGAACTATGGTTTGGCAAGAAACCAAAGTTGTCGTTTCTTAAAGTTTGGGGCTGCGATGCTTATGTGAAAAAACTTCAACCTGATAAGCTCGAACCCAAATCGGAGAAATGTGTCTTCATAGGATATCCAAAGGAGACTGTTGGATACACCTTCTATCACAGATCCGAAGGCAAGACTTTTGTTGCTAAATTCGGAATCTTTCTAGAGAAGGAGTTTCTCTCGAAAGAAGTGAGTGGGAGGAAAGTAGAACTTGATGAGGTAACTGTACCTGCTCCCTTATTGGAAAGTAGATCATCACAGAAACCGGTTTCTGTGACACCTACACCAATTAGTGAGGAAGTTGATGATGATGATCATGAAACCTCAGATCAAGTTACTACTAAGCCTCGTAGATCAACCAGAGTAAGATCCGCACCAGAGTGGTACGACAATCCTGTTCTGGAAGTCATGCTACTAGATCATGATGAACCTACGAACTATGAAGAAGCGATGGTGAGCCCAGATTCCGCAAAATGGCTTGAAGCCATGAAATATGAGATGGGATCCATGTATGAGAACAAAGTGTGGACTTTGGTTGACTTGCCCGATGATCGGCAAGCAATTGAGAATAAATGGATCTTCAAGAAGAAGACTGACGCTGACGGTAATGTTACCGTCTACAAAGCTCGACTTGTCGCAAAAGGTTTTCGGCAAGTTCAAGGGATTGACTACGATGAGACCTTCTCACCCGTAGCGATGCTTAAGTCTGTCCGAATCATGTTAGCAATTGCCGCATTTTATGATTATAAAATTTGGCAGATGGATGTCAAAACTGCATTCCTGAATGGATTTCTGGAAGAAGAGTTGTATATGATGCAACCAGAAGGTTTTGTCGATCCAAAGGGAGCTAACAAAGTGTGCAAGCTCCAGCGATCCATTTAGGGACTGTTGCAAGCCTCTCGGAGTTGGAATAAACGCTTTGATAGTGTGATCAAAGCATTTGGGTTTGTACAGACTTTTGGAGAAGCCTGTATTTACAAAAAGGTGAGTGGGAGCTCAGATCATTTACGATATTATATGTGGATGACATATTACTAATCGGAAATGATATAGAATTTCTGGATAGCATAAAGGGATACTTGAATAAGAGTTTTTCAATGAAAGACCTCGGTGAAGCTGCTTACGTATTGGGCATTAAGATCTATAGAGATAGATCAAAACGCTTAATTGGACTTTCACAAAGCACTTACCTTGACAAAGTTTTGAAGAAGTTCAAAATGGATCAGGCTAAGAAAGGATTCTTGCCCGTGTTACAAGGTGTGAAGTTGAGTAAGACTCAATGTCCCACCACCGCAGAAGATAGAGAGAAAATGAAAGATGTTCCTATGCTTCAGCCATAGGCTCTATCATGTATGCAATGTCATGTACCGGACCTGATGTGTGTCTTGCTATAAGTCTAGCAGGAGGTACCAAAGTAATCCAGAGTGGATCATCGGACAACGGTCAAGAACATCCTGAAATACCTAAACAGGACTAAGGATATGTTTCTCGTATATGGAGGTGACAAAGAGCTCATCGTAAATGGTTACGTTGATGCAAGCTTTGACACTGATCCGGACGATTCTAAATCGCAAACCGGATACGTGTTTACTTTAAACGGTGGAGCTGTCAGTTGGTGCAGTTCTAAACAAAGCGTTGTGGCGGGATCTACATGTGAAGCGGAGTACATAGCTGCTTCGGAGCGACAAACGAAGGAATCTGGATGAAGGAGTTCATATCCGATCTAGGTGTCATACCTAGTGCATCGGGTCCAATGAAAATCTTTTGTGACAATCTTTGGTGCAATTGCCTTGGCAAAGGAATCCAGATTTCACAAGAGAACCAAGCACATCAAGAGACGCTTCAATTCCATCCGGGATCTAGTCCGGTGGGAGACATAGAAATTTGCAAGATACATACGGATCTGAATGTGGCGGAACCCGTTGACTAAGCCTCTTCCACGAGCAAAACATGATCAGCACCAAGGCTCCATGGGTGTTAGAATCATTATTGTGTAATCTAGATAATTGACTCTAGTGCAAGTGGGAGATCAAGGAAATATGCCCTAGAGGCAATAATAAAGTTATTATTTATTTCCTTATTTCATGATAAATGTTTATTATTCATGCTAGAATTGTATTAACCGGAAACATAATACATGTGTGAATACATAGACAAACAGAGTGTCACTAGTATGCCTCTACTTGACTAGCTCGTTAATCAAAGATGGTTATGTTTACTAACCATGAACAAAGAGTTGTTATTTGATTAATGGGATCACATCATTAGATGAATGATCTGATTGACATGACCCATTCCATTATCTTAGCACCCGATTGTTTAGTATGTTGCTATTGCTTTCTTCATGACTTATACATGCTCCTATGACTATGAGATTATGCAACTCCCGTTTGCCGGAGGAACACTTTGTGTTCTACCAAACGTCACAATGTAACTGGGTGATTATAAAGGAGCTCTACAGGTGTTTCCAAAGGTACATGTTGGGTTGGCGTATTTCGAGATTAGGATTTGTCACTCCGATTGTCGGAGAGATATCTCTGGGCCCTCTCGGTAATGCACATCACATAAGCCTTGCAAGCATTGCAACTAATGAGTTAGTTGCGAGATGATGTATTACAGAACGAGTAAAGAGACTTGCCGGTAACGAGATTAAACTAGGTATTGAGATACCGACGATCGAATCTCGGGCAAGTAACATACCGATGACAAAGGGAACAACGTATGTTGTTATGCGGTCTGACCGATAAAGATCTTCGTAGAATATGTAGGAGCCAATATGAGCATCCAGTTTCCGCTATTGGTTATTGACCGGAGACATGTCTCGGTCATGTCTACATTGTTCTCAAACCGTAGGGTCCGCACGCTTAACGTTACGATGACAGTTTCATTATGAGTTTATGCATTTTGATGTACCGAAGTTAGTTCGGAGTCCCGGATGTGATCACGGACATGACGAGGAGTCTCGAAATGGTCGAGACATAAAGATTGATATATTGGAAGCCTATATTTGGATGTCGGAAGTGTTCCGGGTAAAATCGGGATTTTACCGGAGTACCGGGAGGTTACCGGACCCCCCCGGGAGGTATATGGGCCTTAGTGGGCTTTAGTGGAAGAGAGGAGAGGTGGCCAGGGCTGGGCCGCGCACCCCTCCCCCCTAGTCCGAATAGGACAAGGAGAGGGGGGTGGCGCCCCCCTTCCTTCTCTCTCTCCTCTTTCCCCCTCCCGAATCCTATTCCAACTAGGAAAGGGGGGAATCCTACTCCCGGTGGGAGTAGGACTCCTCCTGGCGCGCCCTCCTCCTGGCCGGCCGCACCCCCCCTTGCTCCTTTATATACGGGGGCAGGGGGCACCTCTAGACACACAAGTTGATCTTCGTGATCGTTCCTTGGCGTGTCAGGTGCCCCCTCCACCATATTCCACCTCGGTCATATTGTAGCGGTGCTTAGGCGAAGCCCTGCGACGGTAGTACATCAAGATCGTCCACCACGCCGTCTCGCCGACGGAACTCCTCCCGACGCTTTCTTTGGATCGGAGCCCGGGGATCGTCATCGAGTTGAACGTGTGCCAAGAACTCGGAGGTGCCGGAGTAACGGTGCTTGGATCGGTCGGATCGTGAAGACGTACGACTACATCAACCGCGTTGATATAACACTTCCGCTTTCGTTCTACGAGGGTACGTGGACAACACTCTTCCCTCTCGTTGCTATGCATCACCATGATCTTGCGTGTGCGTAGGAATTTTTTTAAAATTACTACGTTCCCCAACAGTAGGACCATACCGAGTTTTGGAACGTATGGGAGAAGTGGCTTACAAGTTGGAATTTCCCGAAGGATTTTCAGGAGTTCATGATGTGTTCCACATTTCTCAGTTAAAGAAGTGACACGCGGAGATTGCTGACTTACCTTTGAGAGATACAGTGCCGTTGGAAGCGATTCAGTTGGATAATGATTTGACCTATGAGGAGAAACCAGTTAAGATTCTCGAGTTTGCCAGCCGAGTCACCCGCAGCAAGGTTATCAAGTTTTGCAAAGTCCAGTGGAGCCACCACACGGAGGATGAAGCCACCTGGGAGCGAGAGGAAGATTTGCTGAAAGACCACCCTCACCTATTTTCTAGCCAACCCGAATCTCGAGGGCAAGATTCATCTTAAGGGGGGTAGGTTTGTAACATCCAAAATTTTCAATTTGGAATGTTATACATTAGATCATCATTGCATATCATATTTTATTTGCTTTTGGTTTTGATCCTAGAAATTCTACGCAACTCAAGGACCCACGGAGAGAGTTGGGGATTTCGTTATTTTCATATTTGAGTTTTCTCAAATTTTGAGAATTGGATCATTTGATTTTAATTATTTTATCATCAATTATTTCTATTACAAAAATATGAGAGAGGGAATAAAATGACTTTCCCAAAATAAAAAAAATTGAGGGTTTAATAATAAAATCAAATAAGATTTTATTTCGGAGTTTTTCGCTATTTTATTTGAATTTAGGAAAAATATGCGTTTTTCAAAATTTCCTTTAGGCCCCAAATAAATGTTCACTTTGTCCGGCTTGATTTTAGAAGTCGGGGAAAATTTATTTCGGGATTTTTGAGTCGCCACGCCGCCTTAGCCGGCCACATGCCTAAACCCTAGCGCCACCGACCGCGCCTCATCGCTTTGTCATTGCCGCCGCCACTACCGAGGTTTACTTCGATCCCGCCGCCGTTTTTTTAGAAAAACCGTTCGGTTTTTCCGTCGGTTTTTTTAGTTTTCGTTTTTTTATTAGATCGGTTTTTTTTTCGGTTTAGTTAATTTAGCGAGTGTTCGCTCATTCCTTCGTTTTAACGAACGTGTTCGTCATTTAGATCCAGATAACGAACGTCCGTTCGTTAATCTGTTCATCGTTTTTCTTTTTCTCGGATTTTCTGATTATTTCTGATCGCGATTTCTGATCCGATTTTCGTTTTAGTATAACTTTTCGCTTGTTTATCGGAATCAGGCGATTCAAGCGCCTGGAGTTTCGTATCGAAACCCTCTTTCCGTTTAACCAACTTAAACAAGTTTTTTCTTCTGTAAAATTTGACTTAGGTCCAGATTAGTAAAACGAAGTTTGTTTCTTTCGCCGTTTGACTTTCGTTGCTTCGTTGCATTTGATTCTTTTTGCAAACCGGAGTTCTTAAGTTGAATTTTCTGGTTAGATCTCTTATTTGAGTTTTACCTGTGCATTAGATGAGTACTTATTGTATGCTTGTTTGTTTGTCTGCGATAGAGTACCCGGAGTGCGCCGCCTGTTACTTCGAATCTCTAGGTTTCGCGGATCATCAGCAAGGCAAGTAACACTTTGATCATACCTCTTTACTACCCAGTTTTATTGCATTAGATCAATCCTCAAACATTGCATGATTATGATCTAATTAAATTGTGGGATGGGAAGTAGATGAGGTAGTACCTATTACATGTTTTATTATCAAACCTTTGGGAGTTACTTCTACGTTTGCTTATTATGCCATGCTATGCTAGTAGACGTGGATTGGGTGAGTGATATCCATGACAGATGTGAGATTGTTAATTAATGGTTTATTTAAGGTGGCAACTTAAACACACATCTGGGTGGAATGAGGTACCTGGGTATTCCAGGATTGCCTGTTGTTTTTCTTTATGGACCGCCACCCAGGCTCAAAGGGATCATGAGATTATTCATACTAGAAACTTCCGTGTGCAGCCACAAGCTACTATGGGCTCTAGCATAGTTGATTAAGTTGTGCGAACTCTTACAGTGGTAGACTAGCAGATGTAGGGGAAAGTAGGTGTAACGGTCTACCCATCATAAGGTGCTAGCGCTTCTGAAAGACTATGTCCCGGTCATCCGTTTCTCAAACATCATGTAGTGCGAGAAATCCAAAGGAGGAGATCGAGTCTTGTGGGGGAAAGTGCGCAAACCTCTGCAGAGTGTATAAACTAATCATGGTTAGCCGTCCCGGTTATGGACGTTTTGAATATCTAGTACTTGGATTATCATGTGAATCTCATCATGTTACTTTAATTAATTTTGTTGGGGTTTAATGATGATGCTTAATTGGGATTGAGGATGTTGTCAAGCATTCTCAATGTTTAACAACCACCATGATAGTTAAGTAAAATTTATTCCTTTGCAGTAGGGAAAAATTGGCTTTACGCAAAATGTAACCATAGAGCTTTCCACCAGCCATATATGCATGTAGTATAGACTTATTCTTTCATTACCCTCTATGTGTTACATTGCCAAAGATATTCCATGTCTTGACCCGTTTCGGGCTGCAACGTTTCATGTTGCAGACTTTTTCGCAACGACAGTAAGGTGCCTTTAGGTCGTGGTTCTATACTCAGTGATGCCGTTGGAGTTGATGGACTCGCTTATCTTCCAAGCCTTCCGCTGTTATCATTTTAGATGTCCTTAAGCCATGATTATTGTAATAAGTTCTCTTTTGGGACATTCAATGTAATAAGTGTGTGATTGCTACTCTGTTATAAATCCTTCAAGTACTGTGTAGTGTCAGCATTACTGATCCAGGGATGACACCTGAGCACAGAGATCAGACTGTTTGAGGTCTGGTCGCTACACTAACTGAATCAGTACTGAATCTTATGTGTTGATGCAGAAAAAGGCAAAGATTGCGAAAGTGGTCAATGAGATGTGCAAGGCTGTAACTGAACAGGTTGGCACCTTCATTGAAGTAGTTGCCAAGATCGATGACAAGGAACCGGATATTGATCCTTACGTACATCATCCATCAATGCAAACCGGGGCGTCACGCCGTGCTCCAAAAAGAAAAAGACGGGGGTCAACTATACAACAAGAAGAAGAGTTTGTTGAGGATGAGTCAGAAGAAGATGAGGAAATGGAAGCAGCGATAGATGCTGACGACGACGAGGACACAGATGCGGATGAATCAGAGGAGGAGGACAAGGATGATGATGACAATGAAGAAGATGCAGAGAAGGAGGAGGAGGAAGAGGAAGAGGAAGAGGAGGAGGAGGAGGAGGAGGACAAAGAAGAAGAGGACAAAGGAGAGGAGGAGGACAAGGAAGAAGATAGTGAGGCAGAGGAGGAGGAAGAAGAAGGTGAGGCCAAAGAGGGCGACGGGGACAAAGGGGCAGCAGTTGATGGCAGTAAGAGGGGAGAAGACAAAGACGCAGCAGCTGATGGCAGTGAGAGGGAAGAAGACGATGATGAAGAATACGAGGATGGTTATGGTAATGATAATGGAGGCAGCGACAGCAGTGATGACGATGATGATGAAAACGCTCGGTTACGGTGGTACAAAGGCAACACATCCAGAGGACTAGCACTTCGCCACCCCGCCAAAGAAGCAGAATTCATTGAGTAGCAGGAGCACACTACAGATGTTGATTGACAAAACTTGCTGGAAAGACAAGGATTTGCCGAAGTCAAAGAAAAATGATGAAGCAAAGTCTCAGGGAAGCATTGATATGTTCAAGCTCTGCAACTTGAAGCCAGCTTTGCCAACCACCTTTCCTGTGCCAGATTTCAGCGACAAAGATATGTGTGAGAAGATCAACTTTGCCATTGACAAGAGCCTGTTCTTATCAAGTGATCTTTGAAAAGAATCAAATTGACATGGAGGAAGCAGGAAAGGGTCTTGACTGGTTCATTCAAAGGAAAAATACAAGGAATATTTAAAGCAGCTCCTGCACCTAAGCTCCAAAGAAGAGCAAGGCAGCATCCATGGCAAACCCTCATGTGGTCCAGAAGCGTAAAGCAGTTTGAATGAAGAAGAATCTGCAGTTGCCTCAAACCAAGGAGAAGATGGTGAGTGCAGATGCTGAAGTAAATATGGTCAAGGAAGCTGTGCTTCAAACTGATATGCCAACTGTAGTGAGCAGAGAGCCAACCACCATCACAGAAGTTCAACAGATCAAGGGGAAGACTCCCCTTTCAACAGTCCCACCAAAACCACCTAAGCAGAAGATTGTCAAGTTTGCCAGGGGCACAAAGGGGGAACAGGCCACAAAAGGTTTGGGGTTCAGAGACGAGAGAGAACTGCGAGCCGCAGCCATTGATGCAGGGGCGCCAAGTTCTGCTAGGTTGCTGCCAACTCATACTGGAAAGATGCCAACTACAGATACCAGTGTGCCAACTGATGTGTCAGTTAGCAGCATGGTCACAGTAAAAACCACCACAGCTGGTCAGGAAGGCACCACTGCAACTGCAAGCCTCAAGGTGCCTACTCATAGAGATGCTTCAATGCCAAACACAAAAGGAGGTGATCCAACTACCAAAGTGCCGTCCCCAAGAGCTAGCACACAGCAGCCAAGCAAGCCTGCATCACCAAGAGCTGACTTTCAGCAACCATTAACACAAGAGGAGGTGTTCAACATTATAAGTAGGTGCAAGCCTCCAAGGCCGCCAACTACAACACTATTGCGAACCAAGTCAGTGAATGATGCACCCGTGTTTGTGCCCCAAGGAGATGCCCTGGTCCTTGAACCCTTACGAAGATCAAAGTCTTATCATGGTGACGGGTTCTGCGATGCACCATCCTTTGACCTCGGCATAGATGGTGATGCTCCAGCAGCAGAAACATCGGAAGCCGGTGTGATTTGCATTGATGAGTGTGAGTTGGACCCAGCAGCTGTGAATGAAGGATGTGTTGTTGCTGATGCTGGCAAGGCAATAGCTCAAGAGCTAGATGTTGGATCACCAGAGAATTGCCACACCCCGATATGCGCATAACCAGAAGCTGGCACGAGCAGTTCTTCGGGACTACCTATTGCACGAAGACAGAGGAGGGTAATAAGGCCCGCAACATCTCAAAGGTCTCCATTCATTGACTACAACAAGAAGAAGACTTTCAGCTCTAATGAGGCAGTGAACAAGCTTTACGCTGCCCTCTTGTATTGGGTCAGGCATCACAAAGGAGCAAATGATGAAGCTACCAGGCAAACTAACTCCCCACAGCCTACATACATATCTTTTTCAGTTGCACGGGACCAGCCACTTAGTTGCACAGAAAGCATATCATGTTGCACAGAACAGGGCTTTTAGTTGCACATTGTTCTGTTTTCAATTTCATGCACATTTTTTTTGCTGATGTGAACCTTCGAGCTAACTTGTCTTTTTTATTGCTTTCAAAAAAAATCAGCCCTGAGATAATCAGGTATGGTGCTTTCTACATTTCTTTAAAGGAGTTAGTTGATTTGATGAAGCCGGTTCAATGGTTGTCAAAAATTTTTATTGAGACTGGAATCTTACACATCATGGATAACTTACCAGAAGGGTCAAATAAGGTTGTTATGCCACTGAGGTTTTTGTAAGTTTTTCCAAAACCTTCTTTTACCCTCATCTTTGTTCTGTAGCACTTTTTCGTTGAACATTTGAGGGAGGCCTTTCATCTACTAAGGAGTTTTGAGCCAAGCTTTATAGTCTCTGCAGATGAATTTACAGCAAGGGATTGATGTCTACTACACAACCTTCTTCTTGTAGACGTTGTTGGGCCTCCAAGTGCAGAGGTTTGTAGGACAGTAGCAAATTTCCCTCAAGTGGATGACCTAAGGTTTATCAATCCGTGGGAGGCGTAGGATGAAGATGGTCTCTCTCAAGCAACCCTGCAACCAAATAACAAAGAGTCTCTTGTGTCCCCAACACACCCAATATAATGGTAAATTGTATAGGTGCACTAGTTCGGCGAAGAGATGGTGATACAAGTGCAATATGGATGGTAGATATAGGTTTTTGTAAACGGAAAATATAAAAACAGCAAGGTAGCAAGCGGTAAAAGTGAGCGTAAACGGTATTGAAATGATAGGAAACAAGGCCTAGGGTTCATACTTTCACTAGTGCAAGTCCTCTCAACAATGATAACATAATTGGATCACATAACTATCCCTCAACATGCAACAAAGAGTCACTCCAAAGTCACTAATAGCGGAGAACAAACGAAGAGATTATGGTAGGGTACGAAACCACCTCAAAGTTATTCTTTCCAATCAATCCATTGGGCCATTCCTATAAGTGTCACAAACAGCCCTAGAGTTCGTACTAGAATAACACCTTAAGACACAAATCAACCAAAACCCTAATGTCACCTAGATACTCCAATGTCACCTCAAGTATCCGTGGCATGATTATACGATATGCATCACACAATCTCAATTGATCTATTCAAACCAACACAAAGTACTTCAAAGAGTGCCCCAAAGTTTCTACCGGAGAATCACGATGAAAACGCGTGCCAACCCCTATGCATAGGTTCATGGGCGGAACTCGCAAGTTGATCACCAAAACATACATCAAGTGAATCACGTGATATCCCATTGTCACCACAGATCATACGGCAAGACATACATCAAGAGTTCTCAAATCTTTAAAGACTCAATCCGATAAGATTACTTCAAAGGGGAAACTCAAACCATTACAAGAGAGAAGAGGGGGAGAAGAAACATAGGATCCAACTATAATAGCAAAGCTCGCGATACATCAAGATCATGCCAAATCAAGAACACGAGAGAGAGAGAGAGAGAGATCAAACACATAGCTCTTGGTACATACCCTCAGCCCCGAGGGTGAATTACTCCCTCCTCGTCATGGAGAGCGCCAGATGATGAAGATGGCCACGGTGAGGATCCCCTCCCGTAGGTGCCTTGAACAGGGTCCCGAGAGGTTTTGGTGGCTCTGGAGGTTTGCGGCGGCGGAACTCCCGATCTAATCTCTGTTCTGGAAGTTTTAGGGTACGTAGGTATATATGGGTGCAAGAAGTACGTCGGTGGAGCTTTGGGGGCCCCACGAGGCAGGGGCGCGCCCTAGGGGGGTGGGCGCGCCCCCACCCTCATCGCCAGCTCCCGTATCTTTTGACGTAGAGTCCAAGTCTATCCGGTGGCTTTCCTTCCAAAAATAACTTCTCCAGTTGATTTCGTTCCGTTTCGACTCTGTCTGATATTCCTTTTCCTCGAAACACTGAAATAGGCATAAAACAACAAATCTGGGCTGGGCTTCCGGTCAATAGGTTAGTCCTAAAAATAATATAAAAGTTGATAATAAAGCCCAATATTGCCCAAAACAGTAGATAATATAGCATGGAGCAATCAAAAATTATAGATACGTTGGAGACGTATCAAGCATCCCCAAGCTTAATTCCTGCTCGTCCTCGAGTAGGTAAATGATAAAAAAGATAATTTTTGATGTGGAATGCTAGTTGACCTAATTTCATTGTAATTCTTCTTACTGGTGATATGAATATTCAGATCCGAAAGATTCAAGACAAAAGTTCATATTGACATAAAAATAATAATACTTCAAGCATAATAACAAAGCAATTATGTCTTCTCAAAATAACATGGCCAAAGAAAGTTATCCCTACAAAATCATATAGTCTGGCTATGCTCTATCTTCACCACACAAAGTATTTAAATCATGCACAACCCCGATGACAAGCCAAGCAATTGTTTCATACTTTTGACATTCTCAAACTTTTTCAATCTTCACGCAATACATGAGCGCGAGCCATGGATATAGCACTATAGGTGGAATAGAAGGGTGGTTGTGGAGAAGACAAAAAGACGGGAAGATAGTCTCACATCATCTAGGCGTACCAACGGGCTATGGAGATGCCCATCAATAGATATCAATGTGAGTGAGTAGGGATTGCCATGCAACGGATGCACTAGAGCTATAAGTATATGAAAGCTCAACAAAAGAAACTAAGTGGGTGTTCATCCAACTCGCTTGCTCACGAAGACCTAGGGCATTTTGAGGAAGCCCATCATTGGAATATACAAGCCAAGTTCTATAATGTAAAATTCCCACTAGTATATGAAAGTGACAACATAGGAGACTCTCTATCATGAAGATCATGGTGCTACTTTGAAGCACAAGTGTGGTAAAAGGATAGTAGCATTGCCCCTTCTCTCTTTTTCTCTCATTATTATTATTATTATTATTATTATTATTATTATTATTATTATTATTATTATTATTATTATTATTATTATTATTATTATTATTATTATTATTATTATTATTATTTTTGTTTGGGCCTTTTCTCTTTTTTTTATGGCCTCTTTTTTTTCTTTTTTTTATATTTTTCGTCAGGAGTCTCATCCCGACTTGTGAGGGAATCATAGTCTCCATCATCCTTTCCTCACTTGGGACAATGCTCTAAAAATGATGATCATCACACTTTTATTTTCTTACAACTCAACAATTACAACTCGATACTTAGAACAAAATATGAATCTATATGAATGCCTCTGGCGGTGTACCGGGATGTGCAATTAATCAAGAGTGACATGTATGAAAGAATTATGAATGGTGGCTTTGCCACAAATACGATGCAACTACATGATCATGCAAAGCAATATGACAATGATGGAGCGTGTCATAATAAACAGAACGGTGGAAAGTTGCATGGCAATATATCTCGGAATGGCTATGGAAATGCCATGATAGGTAGGTATGGTGGCTGTTTTGAGGAAGGTATATATATGGTGGGTGTAGGATACCGGCGAAAAGTGCGCGGTATTAGAGAGGCTAGCAATGGTGGAAGGATGGGAAAAGTGCGTATAATCCATGGACTCAACATTAGTCATAAAGAACTCATATACTTATTGCAAAAATCTAGAAGTTATCAAAGCAAAGTATTACGCGCATGCTCCTAGGGGGATAGATTGGTAGGAAAAGACCATCGCCATTCCCTGACCGCCACTCATAAGGAAGACAATCAATAAATAAATCATGCTCCGACTTCATCACATAACGGTTCACCATACGTGCATGCTACGGGAATCACAAACTTTAACACAAGTATTCTTTAAATTCACAACTACTAAACTAGCATGACTCTAATATTATCACCTCCATATCTCAAAACAATTATCATGCTTCAATCTTCTCTTAGTATCCAACATACTCATAAGAATTCTTACAAATTTTTTATGCTTAGAATATTAGAATTAAGCACATTACCATGCTATTTAAGACTCTCAAAATAATATAAGTGAAGCATGAGAGTTCATCTATTTCTTCAAAATAAAACCACCATTGTGCTCTAAAAGATATAAGTGAAGCACTAGAGCAAACAACAAACTACTCCGAAAGATATAAGTGAAGATCAATGAGTAGTCGAATAATTATGCAACTATGTGAAGACTCTCCCATTTAATAATTTCAGATCTTGGTATTTTATTCAAACAGCAAGCAAAGCTAAAGAAAACGACATTTCAAGGATAGCACACATCATGTGAAGAATAAAAAACTTAGGTTCAACCGATACTAACCGATAATTGTTGAAGAAGAAAGGTGGGATGCCTACCGGGGCATCCCCAAGCTTAGATGCTTGAGACTTCTTGAAATATTATCTTGGGGTGCCTTCGGCATCCCCAAGCTTGAGCTTTTGTGTCTCCTCAATTCCTCTCATATCATGGTTTCCTAAATCTCAAAAGCTTCCTCCACACCAAACTCAACAAGAACTCGTGAGATAGGTTAGTATAAACCAATGCAAAACCTTATCATTTTCTACTGTAAAAAATCAGTAAAATTATTATTCAACATTGCATACTAAATGCCTCTGCATATTTAATACTCCTATCGTCAAATAGAATCATTAAACAAGCAAACATATGCAAACAATGCAAACATAACTACAATCTGCCAAAACAGTCCAGTCTGTAAAGAATGAAAGATTCATCATACTTCCCTAACTCCAAAAATTATAAAAGAAAATTCCCACTGTAGTAAATTTATCAGAGCTTAATATGCAAAAGGTTTAAACATTTTATCACATTCTTACTTTTCTAGGGAATTTTTGCAACAGCGGTAAACTTTCTGTTTTCAAACAGCAACATGCATACTTGCAAAATAAGCATGGCAAAAGCTATCCTTGACACTTTTATTGAAACTAGAGATGAAAAACACTATTCTAAATGAAAGCAAGCAAAAACTAACAAAAGTAAATGACGCTCCAAGCAAAACACATATCATGTGGTGAATAAAAATATAGCTCCAAGTAAAGTTACCGATGAACGAAGACGAAAGAGGGGATGCCATCCGGGGCATCCCCAAGCTTAGGTTCTTGGTTGTCCTTGAATATTACCTTGGGGTGCCTTGGGCATCCCCAAGCTTAGGCTCTTTCCACTCCTTATTCCATAGTCCATCGAATATTTACCCAAAACTTGAAAACTTCACAACACAAAACCTAACAGAAAACTCGTGAGCTCCATTAGCGAAAGAAAACAAAACACCCCTTCACGTTACTGTAATGAACTCATTCTTTATTTATATTTGTGTTAAACCTACTTTATTCCAACTTATATATGGTTTATAAACTATTTTACTAGCCATAGATTCATCAAAATAAGCAAGCAACACAATGAAAACAGAACTTGTCAAAAACAGAACAGTCTGTAGTAATCTGTAACTAACGCAAACTTCTGGAACTACAAAAATTATAAAATAAATTGGTGGACCTGAGGAATTTGTCTAGTAATCATCTGCAAAAAGAACCAACTAAATAGCACTCTCCAGTAAAAAGTTCTAGCTAATCTCGTGAGCGCTAAAGTTTCTGTTTTTTACAGCATGACCCAAGTCTTCCCAAAGGTTCTACTTGGCACAAACACTAATTAAAACATAAAACCACATCTAACCAGAAGATAGATGGATTATTTATTCCTAAACAAAGCCAAAAAGCAAGAAACTAAAATAAAATTGGGTTGCCTCCCAACAAGCGCTATAGTTTAACGCCCCTAGCTAGGCATGATGATTTCAATGATGCTCACACAAAATATAGGAATTGAAACATAAAGAGAGCATCATGAAGAATATTACTAGCACATTTAAGTCTAACCCACTTCCTATGCATAGGGATTTTGTGAGCAAACAACTTATGAGAACAATAATCAACTTGCATAGGAAGGTAAAACAAGCATAACTTCAAAACTTTAAGCACATAGAGAGGAAACTTGATATTATTGCAATTCCTACAAGCATATGCTCCTCCCTCATAATAATTTTCAGTAGCATCATGAATGAATTCAAAAATATAACCAGCACCTAAATCATTCTTTTCATGATCTACAAGCATAGAAATTTTATTACTCTCCACATAAGCAAAATTCTTCTCATGAACAATAGTGGGAGCAAACTCAACAAAATAACTATCATGTGATTGAGAATTAAGATCAAGATGACAAGTTTATGGTTATCATTATTATTTAAAGCATACGTGTCATCACAATAATCATCATAGATAGGAGGCATGCTTTAATCATAGTAAATTTTCTCATCAAAGCTTGGGGGACAAAAAATATCATCTTCATCAAACATAGCATCCCCAAGCTTGTGGATTTGCATATCATTAGCATCATGGATGTTCAAGGAATTCATACTAACAACATTGCAATCATGCTCATCATTCAAATATTTAGTGCCAAACATTTTAATGCATTCCTCTTCTAACACTTTGGCACAATGTTCCTTCCCATCATACTCACGAAAGATATTAAAAAGGTGAAGCGTATGAGACAAACTCAATTCCATTTTTTTGGTAGTTTTACTTTATAAACTAACTAGTGCTAAAACAAGAAACAAAAAGATTCGATTGCAAGATCTAAAGATATACCTTCAAGCACTAACCTCCCCGGCAACGGCGCCAGAAAAGAGCTTGATGTCTACTACACAACCTTCTTCTTGTAGACGTTGTTGGGCCTCCAAGTGCAGAGGTTTGTAGGACAAGAGCAAATTTCCCTCAAGTGGATGACCTAAGGTTTATCAATCCGTAGGAGGCGTGGGATGAAGATGGTCTCTCTCAAGCAACCCCGCAACCAAATAACAAAGAGTCTCTTGTGTCCCCAACACACCCAATACAATGGTAAATTGTATAGGTGCACTAGTTCGCGAAGAGATGGTGATACAAGTGCAATATGGATGGTAGATATAGGTTTTTGTAAACGGAAAATATAAAAACAGCAAGGTAGCAAGCGGTAAAAGTGAGCGTAAACGGTATTGCAATGATAGGAAACAAGGCCTAGGGTTCATACTTTCACTAGTGCAAGTCCTCTCAACAATGATAACATAATTGGATCACATAAATATCCCTCAACATGCAACAAAGAGTCACTCCAAAGTCACTAATAGCAGAGAACAAACGAAGAGATTATGGTAGGGTACGAAACCACCTCAAAGTTATTCTTTCCAATCAATCCATTGGGCTATTCCTATAAGTGTCACAAACATCCCTAGAGTTCGTACTAGAATAACACCTTAAGACACAAATCAACCAAAACCCTAATGTCATCTAGATACTCCAATGTCACCTCAAGTATCCGTGGGCATGATTATACGATATGCATCACACAATCCCAATTCATCTATTCAAACCAACACAAAGTACTTCAAAGAGTGCCCCAAAGTTTCTACCCGAGAATCACGACGAAAACGTATGCCAACCCCTATGCATAGGTTCATGGGCGGAACCCGCAAGTTGATCACCAAAACATACATCAAGTGAATCACGTGATATCCCATTGTCACCACAGATACGCACAACAAGACATACATCAAGAGTTCTCAAATCTTTAAAGACTCAATCCGATAAGATTACTTCAAAGGGGAAACTCAAACCATTACAAGAGAGAAGAGGGGGAGAAGAAACATAGGATACAACTATAATAGCAAAGCGGACGATACATCAAGATCGTGCCAAATCAAGAACACGAGAGAGACAGATCAAACACATAGCTACTGGTACATACCCTCAGCCCCGAGGGTGAATTACTCCCTCCTCGTCATGGAGAGCGCCGGGATGATGAAGATGGCCACTGGTGAGGGATCCCCCCCTCCGGTAGGGTGCCGGAACAGGGTCCCGAGAGGTTTTTGGTGGCTACAGAGGCTTGCGGCGGCGGAACTCCCGATCTAATATCTGTTCTGGAAGTTTTACGATACGTAGGTATATATGGGTGCAAGGGGTACGTCGGTGGAGCTTCGGGGGCCCCACGAGGCAGGGGGCATGCCCTAGGGGGGTGGGCACGCCCCCCACCCTCGTGGCCAGCTCCCGTATCTTTTGACGTAGAGTCCAAGTCTATCCGGTGGCTTTCCTTCCAAAAATAACTTCTCCAGTTGATTTCGTTCCGTTTCGACTCCGTCTGATATTCCTTTTCCTCGAAACACTGAAATAGGCATAAAACAACAAATCTGGGCTGGGCCTCCGGTTAATAGGTTAGTCCGAAAAATAATATAAAAGTGGACAATGAAGCCCAATATTGCCCAAAACAGTAGATAATATAGCATGGAGCAATCAAAAATTATAGATACGTTGGACACGTATCAGGGATCCACAATGTGAATGAGATAAACAAGAAGTTTGATTACAAGAACCGTCTCGACAAGAAAGACTTGGTGAGTGCTGTGCCCACATGATCAATCTCTTTTAATTGGCACCCACAGCATGTTCAGTTGCACATGACACATCTGTTAGTTGGCAGATACCTGTTGCAACCTGTTTTTAACTTGACCAAGTCTTTTACTGTTTTTTCTTAGCTACAGCCTGTATTTTGTGTCCGAAATCGTTTACGGTTGCTGGTCATGCTGCCAGTGCTCGAGTGCGCTGATGTAACCGATAAGGAGGGAGGGAGGCATTATTGGGTCTACAATGTCAATTTGAGGGACGGACGCTTCGAAGTTCTTGACTCAAATAGGACGCTGGACAACATTGAGCTGATGACCACCGCCTCTACCATCGCGGGGGCAGTACGCCAGCTATGGAGGAAGCATTACCCAAAGTTCAGCATCGAGCACTTCCAGATTATTGACATTGACGTACCGAAGCAGCTCGGCAAGTAAGACAATAAGCATGGCATTCTTTCTCAATCATATACCATCATTTTGTAGTTTTTAAATTTTTCTACATGTGCATCTTTAGTATTTTTAAGACACAGTATTAGTCTGCAATCTGTTTGTAATTTTTATGAGTTTCTAATGGATTATCTAGCCAGTTGCAGAGTGGCACATAAGTAGTTGCACACTGGCACGCAAGCAGTTGCACAGTGGCACATAAGCAGTTGCATAGTAGAATACAAGCAGTTGCACAGTAGGACATAAGCGATTTACGTAGTGCATTATCTTTATTGGTTTTAATTTTATGTGACAAATTTTCTTTTTTGCCCATCACAAGAATGAGTGTGGGCTGTTCAAGACCGCTTAACGCCACCGAGTGGAACGGTAGCCAACTGCCCAACTACGAACCCAAGGAAGTACTCAACATCAGGAAGAAGTTGGCATATGATTGGGTCACCAGCGTGCACAACACCGCCCCATGGAGGAAATTGCTGAGATACGACAAGGAGTAGGCCAGTACTATTTTTCTTTTTTTCTGCTCCATGGAGGAAGTTGCTGGTTTGCACAATTTTTTTAAGCAGATTTTGTAGTTGCACACTACTAGTAATTCCGTTTGTAACTCAATATCATCACTTTCGTTGATACATTAGGAGCACTGGACATACAATTGTTCAACAACTAAATATTTAACCAGTTGCCGACAAAGGCACAAATAGCAATTTTTTTACACAGTGCATGAACTAATTCAAGGAGCATAAATTAGATAAAGAGGAATCATAGATGCTGAATGTGTCCACTTGGTCCCAACATTGCTAAAAAAACATCATTCTTTTCCTTTTTTGTCCCAAAGTTACAAACGAGGAAACAGAATCACAGGAGCCTGAGTGGACACACACCAGCATGCATTTGTTTTTCTTCTTTGGGTGTAGCTCCAGCGCCGATTTGTACCGTCGACTCTTTGCCCTACCCTTTGTAGTAGACCTTGGAGGATCCCTGGGCACAAAATCATCAGAAGCTTGTGCAAGGGATGCAGCCTCCAACGGGCGAGGGACCATCACGATCACCGTGTAATAATCATATAAAAGTTTAGTATTTTTTGTTGTGCAACCAGCACCGATGTTCAGGCAACCACACAAGACATGATGTGCAACTAACTGGTTGCTGTGTGCAAGTTAAGTTGAAAAAAACACCTGTAGTAGCACGGCCCATCATGGTACTTGGACTGTAATCGCCTATGGGCAAAACATGAAAAACAAGTTAGATTTTTTAGCTTGATCCTCAAACTAACACAGCGCACGCAACTAGGCAGCATGTTCTGTGCAACTGGGCATTATGATATGTGCAACTAAAGTCACACACCCTAGTTTTTGTTTGGAGTCGGGGGAAGGTACTTACGTGGGTGATGAGCCCCCTGAGTCCTGCCTGTAGGTCCATTGGGAGTAGCACGCAGGGCACTGCTAGTTGGGCCTGGCAGGGGAGGAGGTCTTTGAGGGTTGGCATCACCTATAGGTAGAACAGGACAAACAAGTTAGTTGTGTTTATCTTTTGATGCTCGAACTAACACAGCGTGCACAACTAGGTAGCCTGTTCGGTGCAACTAAGCACCATGATCTATGCAACTGGAGTTACAGACCTAGTTTGATGGGGAGTTGGGGCAGGTAATTACCTGGACGATGAGCCCCCTGAGTGCTGCCTGTAGGGCCATTGGGAGGAGCACGTGGGGGAGGAGGTGGCGGAGGATGCTGTGTACAGCCAGGAGGGGGAGGAGGTCCTTGAGGGTTGACATCACCTATATCCAGAACAGAAAAAACAAGTTAGTTGTGTTATCTTTGATGCTTGAACTAACACAGCATGCGCAACTAGGCAGCTTGTTCTGTGCAACCGGCTATCATGGCATGTGCAACTGGGCACAATGATGTGTGCAACTGAAGTTACACACCTAGTTAGATCAGGAGTTGGGGCAGGTAATTACCTGGATGATGAGCCCCCTGATTGCTGCCTGGAGGTGGAGGAGGTCCTCGAGGGTTGCCATCATCTGATGGCCCCATGGTAGCAGTCGGTTTTTTCTTTTTTTTGGACTTGTTCAGGTGGCCGATCTCGACGCGTCTTTGCACGCATATGCTTGTATACAATAGCTTGTGCTGGATCGTAACCACTCGCAAACTTTGCTAGTTTCCGAAAATCGTATATCATGTTCCTCTCCCTTATCTGCTTCTTTGATTGAGGAGGCATTTCATCCGGTTGCTCATAACCAGTCCCTGGTGCACTAGGTACAGCAGTAGGTGTCCACCGTCTTAGTAGGTACCTTTCTGGTATGACATCAACTCCAATATGGGTGAACACCTTGATGGTGTGGAAATAGAGGATGTCGTCCTTGTCCATTTTACATCACTCACACAAATAGGAACCCTCCTCCACCCTTGCCTGCACCAAGTAGTTTCGAGAACCATATTTGGCAACAAATTCCTCGTTCGGTCTGAGCCCAAATATATCAGCACCAACTTGGAATGCATTATAACGTCCAATCAGCTCAAACTCTTCTCTGAACTTGCGGTAAAGGTCCCTAGTATAGGTTTTGTAAGCTTGCTTCTCTATTGGGAAGTTGGACCACAACTCAATCTCAAGGTGTTCTGTCCTGTAATCATTGCAGCCTTCCTTGGCAAGGATGTGGTTCTGGATTTTTTCATATTGCTTGACGAAGTTCAGCATTGAGTTGTGTGGGTTCACATATCTTTTCAGGACGGCGTTGAACCCCTCACTACGTTGTGTAGACTGTAGGAAGGGGAAGAACCTGTGTTTGAAGTAGCACGACACCCAAGTTGACTTGTATTCATACAACTTCTCAAAGTGCGTGTGTGTCATAGCCTCGTACTTCATCATTAACCCAGCCCAATTCTGCTAAAACTTGTCTATAGTGAAGCTGAAGTCAACACACTTGTTGAAATCATCAGAAAGTCCTGGATTCCAGCACAACAGCCAACCCACTTTTTCCTGAGCCTTTTTCATGATGTGCCATCAACAACAGCGGTGCACGGTGGTTGGAAATATGCTCTGTATTGATTGCCTCATTGCACCATCCTGATCGGTGATGAAGTTGTCAGGAGGTTTGCCATCCATAGCCTCTAGGAATGCTCCAAAGACCCAATCAAAGCTCGATGCCAACTCCTGCCTCACAAACGCCGCAACCCAAAGATGAACGAGCGATTGGCCATGTCGGTTTATTCCTATGAAGGGCGCGAACGGCATATTGTACATGTTGGTCATGTAGGTGGTGTCAAACGATATGCAATCGTGGTACGCCTCCGCATAAGCTTTTCGAGCTAAGCCATCCACCCAAAATATGTTGACAACTCTGTCCTCTTCATCATATTTCACCTTATAGAAGAAGTCTGGATCGGTTTTTTGTATATCCTTGAAGTGCGCAATTGTCTCAATCAGATCACCATCCTTTGTGTCATCTCTACGGAAACTTGTACAAAGATTTTTTATTGCCTTTGGTCCGAACGGCACCATCATCTCAGATCCATAGAACTCTGCCATTACATGCATCATTCGTCCTGCATAATACAAAAACAAACAGTATATCCTTTTTTAGTTGCACGAATGCGCACATCCAGCTGCACAGTAATAGGACATGTGTTGGCACGGAAGATAATCGCAGGAAATGGACACCTAGCTGCACCTTTTTAAAAACACTTTGCCCTTTTTGCATACATGACATTGTGTAGTTGCACAGTAAAGACAATCTAGTAGCACAACAAGCACCAAAAGTGATATACAAACAGCATGGGAAGTTGGACACCAGTTGCACAGTTAAGCCATTTCAGTTGCACAGTAGTACCATAACAGTTGCACACTGGACTGCCTAGAGGGAAACTTAATTCTTTAAGGGATATAGAAAAGAAAAAAGTCCATTTTACTCCCCTGAATAAAGTGGGTGGTTCACTTTACCCCCTGATCTTTATTTCTGTTCCCTTAACCCCCTCAGCAAACCCAAACCGGACTGAAAACCCCCCAGGCTGGTTTCTATCCACCCACTGCTGATGTGGCGCAGTCAACAACGGTATTGACCCTAGTGGCCCCCACTTGTCAGGTACCCTCCTTCAAAAATAGTCCTTGTAATTTCACAAAGATACCCTCCTTCAAAAATGAAAAAAGAAATCAGCTCCTGCCCCGTCGGCTGCCTCCTCGCCTGTCCTCCATGGAGGTGGCAGCGGCGCCTGTGCTCGTACAGGGCCACTCCACAGAGTAGAGCAGCAGGCTGGACTCGCCGGCAGGGAGCAGGGACGGCGGACGGGTCAAAGTCTTGGCGACGAGGAGCAGGACGGACGGGTCGGCGGTGCACCGCGGCACACCGTTGACCAGTCGTCACACAAATAAGACGAACGTGAAGCCCTCCGCGGCTGCTGCTCCCACCCATGCGCGGCAGGTGCTCGCGTCCATTGAGGCCGGCGCCTCCGTTGCTTGCGCCCGGCATCGCCGTTGCTCCTGCTCGTCGCGCCCGTCACCACCGCTGCTCCCGCCCGCAAGCAAGTGTCCGGCTCCTACGGCAGCTTGGCCGCAGCCGGCCCTCTAGCGGCGGCTGCTGCTCCGACGCCCGCGTCAATGCTTCTCCGGTGGGGAAGCAGGCCCTCCGGTACCCATGGCACGTCCGAAGAGGAGAGACGAGGAGGGAAGGGCTTGATTGCTTTTTAGATTTTTGGAGACGGGTGTCCGTGTAAAATCCTTTATCTAACAAGTGGGACCCACAAGGGTCAATACCGCCATTGATCGCGCCACATCAAGATCGGGGAGAGAAACCAGCCTGGGGGGTTTTCGGTCCGGTTTGGGTTTGTTGAGGGGGGTAAGGGAACAGAAATAAAGATCAGGGGGTAAAGTGAACCACCCATTTTATTCAGGGGAGTAAAATGGACTTTTTCTATAGAAAAACACCACACCTGTAGTCAAATTGCAGTTATACAAGATGCGCAGAAACTCATTTTCATCAGGTGAGATGCCTTGGTGGGATCTCAAGTATTTCGACAATGAAGGTTTGTTCACGAGCGGATGATTGTGGTCACGAATAAAGTGCGTCACCTCCCATCGCCCATCTATCAGCTTCACCAACATTTTCGCCTTGCATTCAGTCTGCTTTATTGTCTCGCGTTTGCGCTTCTTCTTCTTCTTACTAGTACCAGCCTCCTCTTCAGCAAATATTGGAGGTTCTTCTTCCATCTCCTCATCACTGTCAACAGATTTTGGATCCGAATAGGGTTCAGGGCAGGAGGAGCCTCGGCTCCTCCATCATCGACTTTGGGCTTCTTGAACTTGTTGCAGCAAAACTGTTGTTTTATCAATTCATTGGTGCGGGGTGCCCGTCTAGAGGTGTTCATCTTGATAGAGAAACCCATCCGTAGTGCGTAGCTGTTGTAGTGATCCTTAGCAATTTGAAGGCTGTCAAATCTCATGCCAACATAGGGTTCCATAGGTTGAGAACCAGCCTCATCCTCTCCTTCTTCTCCTTGCACAGCTCCGTCAATAGCCCCAGCTCCTAGCTCAGTCCTGGTTGGACCAGGAACATTTGCATCGGTTTCCGTGTCATCAAGAGTATGACTCTCTGACTGCAAAGACACCACTACAGGGGCACCACGGGCTGATGACTGGCCTGCCACATTGTCATGGCCCGTAGGGTTACCATCACGACTTGCCTGCGTGTAGTAAACAGATCGACCATTTTCTGTCCAATTTCCTTGTTGTATGCTGGGTTGCTCCTGATCCATATCATGAGGAAGCTCATTGAGATCAGGAGGCAACTCATTGAGATCAAGCAATTTTTTCCTTTTTTGGATGCTGCCACACACTCCCTGCACATATAAAAAAGAAGAAATTGATGTCATCAGTTGGTAACCACAGAAAAAGAGTGTTTCAAACAACCTAAAAACTTAGTAAATAGGCAGTTGCACACCATTTTGTGACAATCTTAGTTCCAAAAGCAACATGACTGTAGCATAATCTTTATTATCACAGAGTTGTTATGTTAGTTGCACAGTTTGCAGTAAATAACTGGCAAGAGCATGACTTCTTTTTGCTACAGAGTTTTTCTGACCTTTTCCCTTTGTTTTGTTGCAATGATCTGTAGGTTTCTATTTCGCAAGGAGCTTTTTTCAGATTTTTCTGCACATAATTGGATGCTACATTTGAGAAGGAAAATCCAGGTGAAAGAAGAAAGAAGAATTGGAGGACAGATTATAGTTATATGTTTTTCATCGCCGTTTATGTTTTTAGTTCTGGTATATTGAACATATTAATATGGTTTGCAATAGGTGTGGGACCAGAATATATGTCTGGGACAAGATTATATGCGTGAATATGTTAATATGGTTTGTGGCTTCATTAGCCATGGACAAAAGTTCTTGTGTTTTTGCTGTCGCACTACAGATTTCTGGTTTTCGCTAGAATAGACGTCTCAATTGCCAGGATGCATTTTTCCACTTGGCCAGCATACATATTCAGTTGGACATTCAATGTTTTTAGTTGGCTAGAATAGATGTCTCAGTTGGCCAGGTTGCATTTATTTTAGTTTTTGGCCAACATGCATGTTCAGTTGGACAGTTAATGTATTCGGTTGGCTAGAATAGATGTCTCAGTTGGCCAGGATACATTTTCTTAGTTTTGGCCAACATGCATGTTTAGTTGGCTAGAAAAGATGTTTTTTATTTGCACATATACTACAGCTTTTCTAAAGTGTTCACTCACAAACATCCAGTACACGTGGGGGTATAATGCATGTTTTAGTTTTGGCTAGCATGCATGTCGAGTTGCCAGAATATAGATTCAGTTGGCTGGGATGCATGTTCAGTTGCACATTTATGAATTTTTTGTTGCACATATCTATTGGGCAGTCAATTTGTTCATTTTGCAAACAATAACTACAAGTTGGTAGAATGCATGTTTAGTTTTTGGCTACAATGCTTTGTTGAGTTGGCTTTAATCATGTTTTAATTGGCCAGAGAACTTGTTTTTAGTTGGCTTGTTTAACACATCCAGGTGGTAGAAAGTTGTTTGGCATGCATCAAGTAGTTTTTGGCTTGTTTAACACATCAAGCAGTAACATCAAGTAGGCTGATGTGATATGCCAGATTCACCTCTTTTTTGAAGCAGCTTCTCCATGGATTTGTCCTACATCCATGGAGAAGGGGGTTTACATATGCCTATGCAGTAGAAGAAAGGGGGAAGTGAAGAGGAGGCAGAGGGGGCTTACCTACTTGATGTTTACTGCCTGGTATGGCTCTGACCACCCTGCCCTTAGATCTTTTTTTTGAAGCAGCTCCTTCTACTTTGGGGCTCCCATGGCGGCTGTGTAGGAGGAGGAAGAAGGGCTGGGGGCGATTCTGTTGGATCTGGTTCAGGCGTGCAGAAGAAGAAGAAGAAGAAGAAGGCAGCGTGGGAGGGGCTGAGGCGTGGGGGCGAGCGGGGCGTGGGTGCGAGCTGGGGACAGCTGGCCACGTGGGGCGGTTTCTGTTGGTGGCCACTCGATCGGTCTGTTTTGGTGGCCGGTCGATCGTTCGGGTAGGTGGCCTTCCTTTTCTGTTTCGCGGGGGGCAGGGGGTTTCCCTTTTTAGCCGACCGCTCGGTTGCACTAGTGGGCAGCCGGTCGCCCACTAGATGCGTCCTTATTGAATATAAGTCCGGAAATCCAACCTCCTTGACATACTAATTTTATTGCCAATTATTGTGTTCTTCAGCTTGTTCACAAGCTGCTCGTTGTGAAACTCCCATGTTGCTTCTCACTGTCCAAAGATCTAAGTAGAGGCTTTCTCCATTGGTGAATCGGAAACTATCAGAGTGGATTCAAGGAAAAAAAATCCAAAAGTCTGAGAAGGGAAACATAATATGAATCAATGGCTCCTACTGGCCCTTCACGTCATGGCATTGATATACTCTGCCAAATTTATTTCAAATCCAAGCCAATTTGACAAGGCACCTTGAATATACTTTTTGTTTGATAATAATATCTCAAACCAAATGTCATCTACGACTAACCGGACCAAAATAAACAGCTGAGAACAAAAATGTAAGAAATGCACAAGGAGCTAAGTCACTACTCCAGCCGCTGCTATTTAACACCTAACAGCGTTATCTCAACTCCAAGAGCACGACATGTACAAAAATACAGGGCATCAGAACATCATCCTAACTGTGGTCTTCAAAGTTTCCTTACTCCAGTTTCCAAGAGATTTATCCTGGGGCGTGACAGGCCCAAACTATGCTACTGTCGATATTCTTCATAAAGTTCACAGTTCATACACAAAACAGTGGAATTGCGAGGTAGATACACTCAGATCTAAAAGCACTGTAGCTAGAGTTCTTAGCCAGCCGGAGCGGCTTAGGGGAACATCGCGATTACACAAGATAAGATCCCACCAACTACATAAGAGGCTTTATATAACCAAACAAAGTAACAAGAAAAGTGACCAAAATGCTTGCGGAGCATGTGCTGTTGTCAGAAGTCTATTCGCAAATGGATCGCTTTGCAGATACAGAAGTGTTTGTGCTTTTTTGTGAAGACTCCCTATTTCCGTTTCGCCTGCAAAATTGACCATGAGTTAAACCAAAATGATACCATGTAATCACAACTTATGGATCATTCACTTCTTTGATCTCAAAACATGAACTGTCTAATTATGCAGACGGTTCAGAAGCAACTCCAACCATTACTTGCTATTTCTCCTGCTTAGCTAAACTAGTGATCCAAGAACCAAAGAGGTAAGGATTTCCCCATCCCGATGAAAAAAGATACTGGAAATGCTCCATAGGTTGATCCTAAGCTCAATTCAGATAGCTACAAACTAAGCGCCAAGGGTTGCTAATAATTCAGGGTTCTAGAGTAGTTTCCAGAAGCGCTTGGACAAAATTAAAGATAAGAAGATATCAGAAAACTTTGCGGACTTGGAATCTGAAGGTGAGTAATGTGCAGCCTCTGTTTATAATGATGAAAAGAGCAGCAATAATGAAAATAGTGAATCGGAGGGGTAAAAAAAGACAATGAATTGAGAACTGAAGAAACATTTGATGATGAACAAGCCTAAAGAGGGGGTAAGACTTATTCACTCACCAGTCTTAAGATATAATGTAAAAAGACAGGCTCGGTTTTTTTCAATTTCTGCTTCATTCGTCGCACAAATCTATTTATCGCGGAGATTTGGGTTCTATTCATTTGACTGAACACTGGAGGGCTAGCCTGACTTCTGCGCATCCAGACCACCTGGTCCGTCAATGGAGCTACTTCATCTATGTTGATTATTTTCTCTGCTGATTTGTTTATTATAATCTGCATTCAAATGTGACTACAGTAAGTTACATAAACAGATTTTGGTGTTTTGAAACTGTACACAAACAAATGAAACTAGGAGAAAATGGTAGTTTGGCATCGTGGTACCTTCTCATCATAAGGCCCTCTGCCCATGAAATGTACGCTCAGGGGGTGTGGTCTTCCTGCAGATCTAGCAACTGTGGGGTCCAAAGGACTCCAGGACCAAGTCCTTGCATTACAGTCATTTGGGTGGGATCTTGGGATGCTGTTAAACGGGACAATGCAGACAGCATTCATGGCTTGTTCTATATTGGCAATTCCAGGTATGTTTGGCAGATAGGGTTCGATCAAATCTTCAGGATATTTCATTCTCAATAGATTAAAGTGAACAGAAGATTTCCCCAGGGTCATCCAAGACTTGATCCGTGGTGACACTGTCGAGCTGTACGAGCTCATAGTCTGTGAAATGGGACTTAGTATAGCTTGCTCATTCGTTTCCAAGGCGTCATGAAGTTTGAAGCCTTCACAGCAGAAATTGATCATTATTCCACATGATACTGGTAATGTACTTGGCGCAGCATCTTCCGCCAAATCCTTGTTATTTTTAGCAATTTTCTCCTTAGCAATTTTCTCCTTAGCAATTTTCTCAAGTGTACAGGATGACATATCCAAACAAGCTTCTCTGAGACGGGGTAGCCAAAGTTCCATGTTGCTGTGACCCTGAATAGCAAGGCTACCGTAGTCGGGCCCGAAATCTAGCATTATCCATTTTGTATGCTCTATATATTGACTATATTTATGTTTATACTCAAAGTAACCATGCTTGTTAGCGAATCCATAAGACCAGCCTTCTCTTCCATCAATAATATTCGTGACCCAATCTTTGCCAGTGGTAACGGTGAAGTAGAACGTACCACTTTCTGAGGTACTGTGCTGGTAACTTCCAGATCCCCACAGCCTACTTACATCCAAACTCTTTCCATTGAGCACATTCCAAAGCCGGTAATGCCCTATGCATTTTTTATAGTTATCCAACACCTCGTCAGGGGGGCCATCCAAAGACCAAGTGACCATATTCTGAATATATACAAAGTAAACACAATTAGCTGAGAAGTTTTTTTACGTATAGAATAACCGAAAAAAGTCTATTACATAGAAAGCAGTATAATATTCTTACATGTACGGTGGGGTTTATGGTGGCAATTGTTGAATAAGATAACCTTGTGTGAGCTCTGTTATTAAACAAATTATACGGGCTTTGAAATCCTGGTTTTCTGGAGAATTTTGCCTGTGGCAGGCAGAATGGCAGACTATTTGAACGTATGAATTTCGGAGCTAATTGATGCCCAGCACAATACGAAGTCCTCTTCTTCCTGGTCTGATCAACATGCAAATAACAATTTATGATGACAAGGCAACAGCATAATAGGAAGTTAACTATCCAAATTCTTAATGGAGTGTAATAGACACATGTTTGTGCTTAATCCATAACACCATGATGACATAATCAATAAGAGCATGTGAAAAGGAGTTAAGTAAAATCTAGTTACATTATTATAGGAAAAAAGGTATACTGATGTGAATCAACTAAGCGTACAAAATTCCATACATAACTCAGTTTATGTTCAGAGACACAGAAATGATGAATTCTCATAAAATCTTAAACCAAAAGGTATAAGCAAAGAAACATGTAAAGCTGGAGTAAATTTCTCTTGTTGTTTCACTCTGCACATGTAAAGCTTTGACTAGTAAATCTTGGTACAAGCTATAGCAACACAACTTATAAAAGGTCATGAACCAATACCAAATATAGCTCATTTCTTTTGCTCATTTCTGGATTACCTTAACATGAGAATTAAATGATAAAACTATTTGTTCAGATCCATTAACAATTCAATTTAGGAAAGTAGAATAGTTTGCTGTGCACGTACCATGGAGGTGACAGCATACATAGCTGCAGAATGAGCACTTCTGCAAAAGAACTCAGGGTCAAGAGGAGACATGATGCCAGCCATGACTTTGGATAGTGCGTCCTGGCTTTCACTGCCACCCAGGCAGTTCAAGACTGCAAAATAATAATATCAAAAGGAGGCAACGTGATGGATATTTTTGGTGTAAACTACTGCAAGCTATGATGTATGAATAAAATAACAGTCTCCTGAACCAGCATGGAGGAAATTTATGGTTACCTTATCATAAAGACAAATATGTCTTTCTATTGGAACATTTACATTCTAACGAGACATATTTCTATATTATTTAAATCAATTTCGACAATAATAACTCATATCACCCTCACACTCATTATTGTACACTTGCAGTACTGCAGGGCTCGGGTTTCAAGATTTGTTATGTTGCAGAAATTGTTTAGATTTATACATCTCGAATATCATTTTCTGTTTTGGCAGAAAAAGAGCCACATAAATTGCAACTTATTATTTGAGACAAGCAGTGTTACCTATTGTAAGGAAGTGTGGTGTGTTTGAAAGAAAGAGATCAATATTCTGCAGACTTCCACGACATTTGTTGCCCTCGCGAAACTGTTCATCCAATAGAACCGGAAGCTCTGCAAAGGACTTGATCTGTACAAGGACAATTAAAACCTCTAGTCAATATTTCCTACTTTCTAGAATACTCTTGCGTCAATATCCACCTATACAATGTTGGCTAGGCAGAAATTTTTTGCATACAGCATACCTTTGCTGTTTGAGGTGAACCGGCATCAAGTTTATGGAAAAGTGTGGTATACAGGTGTTCACCGGAAGACTTCCCACACCTACAGCTGATTTGAGCATCGAATTTGATCCCAAAAGGATAATGTGTTGGGCATATGCAATCTCCGCACGTGAGTGAGTTCACTACATGTCTCTTGGTCTCCTTGTTTTCTCTAAAACGCGAACAAGTTTCTGACATATGCAATTCAACGTGAATTGTGGCCACAATCTCAGAAGCAAAAGTTTTCCCAACCTGCGGAACTGATTCACCAGGAATTCAGGATTACTAATTGCGTGCATGATCATATAGGACAGACGCAGAATGCAGTTGTTTTTAGGTCAATACTTTACACACAACGTAAAAGAAACACAACAGCGATGCAAAACACAACAGAGCTTATAATAAGAACATACTCCCTCCGTAAAGAAATATAAGAGCGTTATCTAAACGCTCTTATATTTCTTTACGAAACGCTCTTATATTTCTTTAGGGAGTACCTAAATTCGCCCATTCTAGTGCATACACTTGGTATCAATACTCAGCATGCATAAATTACAGTAAATAACAAGAAAAAAGAAGTTAATTCTGGTATGAACTAGGACTGTTTCCCTCTGTGGAGTGTAAGATACCACATCTATGTTTTGTTCAAAACAGTTGCAGACCTCCAAAATGACCACAAAGTAAGAAATGAACACATGCAAATAAAATAAATTGAAGGTAGCATCAGCACCGAACTGGATTACATACTCTGCTTTCACGTTGTAATCTAACTTCAATTATTTTTTGTTCAAACGGTCTTGCAAATATATGCAATGGTGATTAAGGTCTAACCTTTTCATAAAAAGTGCTGTAATCTACAACTCTGCGGAGAAGAGTCTTCATGTAAGTCAGTACAATATCGGTTAAGTGGTGGTCGTTTTTCTCCCAAGAAGAGAAGATTTCATAAAATTGCTGTGCAATGCAGGGATTTTCAACTGACGGGATCCATACAAGTGGCCCCATCAGAAGTTTATCTCTGAAATGCCTCAGATTGCACAATGACTGCACACATACAAAGGGGGTTTTTCAGATTGCCCAATGACAGGAAGACACACATAGGAATTATAGACAGGTTGTTAAAAGATCACATGACCAGATGCGAGTGTCTCTTACCTGTATGATTACACTCAAGATAGACAATTCTTTATCAGTATTGTTCTTGTTGGAAACAGTAAGGCTTTGTTGAGAACTGGAGGTGCTTGCCATTTCCTTGACAGATTGGCCAGAAGTTCCTGTATTATGAAATTGTAAGAAGTATTAGTGGCATAACAGAGCATATTTTATATTGTAAAACTGAGAGCATGCAACAACATATTTGCTAATTCAAAAAAATATTTTCCAAGAGGTTAGACTGAATGGAAGTTTTCCTTTGGAACCGAGTGCAAAGTGGCCTATAGGAAAAGAGGACGTCCTAAGGATTCAAATCCTACATACCAGATAACTTCTAATAGAATATTACACTGTAAAAAACCTCTAATATAGTGCTCCCTCCGTCCCAAAATAAGTGTCTCAACCTTAGTACAACTTTGTATTAAAGTTAGTACAAAGTTAAGACACTTATTTTGGAACGAAGGGAGCAGTACTCAAAATTCCTAAGGATGGAAATACTAAGAAACTACTCCCTCCGTCCCATAATATAAGAACGTTTTTGACACTAGTGTAGTGCCAAAAACGTTCTTATATTATGGGACAGAGGGAGTACATAGAAATTCCTCTGAATCAAGGAGGCATAAAACAAGCAGACTAGGGCAATGCCAGGTTTAGATCACTGAGATATAACTTAATTATTTGCTATGACAGCAGAAGAACAAAAAACTCCTGGAAAAGTCAATGTGACATGAGTCAACACAAATTCATTGGGCAGCAGGAATTTTACCGCATATAATATCAATATTGGCATCAGCAAATCCAATACGCCTAGTACCAGGATGATTTAGATAAAAAGGAATCCGTTTCTTCAATTCTATCTGCAAAGATGGTTATCAGTTAGCACACAATATGGGCAGTTGAGCCAACAAATGGGCATATATAACTATAAAAAATAATCACTGCACATGTTAACAGACCCATTGGTATGATCTCGCAAGGGGAAGAATGATTTCATGATAGTCCACAACAGTAACTTCAAGAAACTTTAGCCACAATTTCTCTATTCCAGAACAGCACTCCTGAAACTGCAATCAACAAGCAAGCCAATCATTAGTCTGATAAACCTCACTATCAGCAGAACAGTGAACTAAGGAAGAATGCTAAATTGAAACCATGCCATATGTAGAAGTGCTAGACCTCAGTGCTAAGTGTATCTTTAGGCAACATCCTCAGCTTCTCCCTGATGCTCCCAAGGATCTCAGATCCTTCTCTGCATTTCCTTTGTCGCATTTCAGCGAAGGGCTCTGCCTGTATTCCAACAGATGGTGAAAGCAGCAAGGATTCAAACATATCCTGCACCCTTGGTAAAAGAAAGGTGTCAGACTGGCGGCTGACAGTAATCCCAACCAACGAGTGATCATCCTGTGATGTAATTTCCCAATACTCTGGATCTATAAGTGACTGCAGCTTCCCCCAGAGCTCATCTCGGTGCTTGCTGCACGTGTGTTGCCAGAGCGAACTAGTGTCCGAAAACTTCTTGCCATCACAACGGGAATTGAGGCAAATCCAGAAACTCCATGACTCCTGATTCTTGAGAAAGCGCGTTGCATCAGATATGGTCTTTGCTGCCGACTTGTCGATTCCATCATAGTGCGCATGCAGCGTGTCAACCGTCACTGATACGACGCGTTGGCCCTGCAGTGCATTCTTCATAGAGGACCAGTATAGTGCAGCCACAACTATGATCTGCTTGAGCAAGACACGGAGCTGCTTCTTGACATAAGATACTCTGGCATCAGAATCTGCCCCAAGAGCAGCCATGGGAGGTATTTCATCCCAATTGGGGTCATTCGGCGTCTCCATGCGAAGTGCCCGGCGGCACTCTCGCTCCGCAGCATCAAAGTTATCCAGGACGAACAAGAGCTTGGCGTGGAACAAGGCAACCATGAGCGAGCAGTCGAAGTTTACTGCCGCTTGAGACACGGTGGTGAGCGCGCGGCGCAGAAGCTGCTTCTTGTCCATTGCCGGATCGAGGGCACGGACTGGTGCCAAGTCGATGTACGCGCGGAGTAGCTGGGCGCCCGGCGAGTGGGGGTAGGTCTCGGCGAGAAGCTTTGCACGCTCTCGCGCTTCATCGGCGGCAGGCCCGCCGAGATTGCTGGCGTCCAGCAACTTGGCGGCCTCCAATGGCAGAATCCTGTGGTTGATTTTTTCCGCGAAGCACTCCATGGCGATGCTGGCGCTCTTCACGGCGTCGCACTTTCTCCCCTTCATGCTCGAGTCCCCGCTCATGTCGTACACCACGTTGTACAGCGCCGGGTCGGCTTGGTCGTTGTTCGCGACCGTGTCGAGCATGCGGAGAAACTCCTTCTGCGCGTCCTCGAAGCGACGGCAGTGGACGAGCGCCACGCCGTGGTCGGCGTTGGTGACGACGCAGTTGGGGCGAGACGCGCAGCGGCGGAGAAGGCGTCGAGGGCGGCGTGGCGGTGGTACTTCTCCAGCGCGGACGCGTTCTCGTCGCCGTCTTCGTCGTCGCCGTGGGCGCCCCTGTCATTCCGCGCCACGAGGGCGGCGGGCGGTGGATCAATCCGGCGAGGTTGAGAGCGACCGCGGAGCCCGGGTGCACGGCGGCGAGCACTACGGCGCGGGCCAGCGCAGCCTCGTGCTCGCCGTCGGAGTAGAGGCTTAGAACCTCCCGGGCCTCGTTGCGAATGGAGGCGGCCTCCGCGGCCCCGTGGTTCGCCATCGCCAGGGCGCTCGGAGAAGTTGCCCGGCTGGCCGTGGAAACGCGGGGAGATGCGCGCGAGGTGTTCGCGGAATTGCCGCAGAGCGGGAGCGGGAGGGGGAGCGTGGCGGTGGGCTTGAGGCCTAGGGTTTGGGTGGAGGAGGCAATTTGCGGGCGGAAACGGGAGGGAAGGTGGAATGTGGGATCGACGAGGTGGTGGTTTTGGGTTTGGTGAGGCGTAGAGGGGAGGACCGGAGGAGGAGGAGGTATTTATATTCAGCGTGGGGAGGAAGACGGTGGTGGACTTGACTTGGAAGGCCAGACCACGAACACTGCGCTACTCGTGAAATGGCCAATGCGGTACTCCGGGGGAGCCTCCGCCTCGATTTACCCACCTGCCCATTCCCCCCTGTGACAGTGATTTGGAAACAGGTAGCATGTTTTGGGCCGAGTTCAAAGTTTATACTCATTGGGATTTGGGTTGTTTGCTTTCATTCCGAAGTGAGATAGTACTTATTAATCGGAGTTAAAAGCACCAGGAGTCCTAACTTGCTCTTAATGTGATGCTTTAGTTCGACAACTTGAAATTTGACCCTACCCGGTCCTGGAATTTGCATGAAATGTGCAAATTTGGTCCTAACGAATCAGAGAGCGCCATGTGGACGTGTGGGTGCCAACCCGGTCAGCGCGTGGCATTTTGCAAAGAGGCCCTTGGCGTTGCTGTGAATCAACCCGCACTACCAGCATCGGGAGCACCTGAATTTATTAACCGCATTTAATCCGTCGAGGGGGAGGAACTCCTGTAGCCTATCGTAACTCATTCTTCTCCATCCTTCTCCCTGTCGGCGCTCGAGCGGCCGTTGCTGACGTCAGCAACAATGGCTGCCTCGCCGGAGCTCTTCGGCGGTCCAGTGTCACCTCCATCCGCTCATCTGGTCCGGCCGCCTGCTGTCTTTCCTCCAGACTATGGTGAGCTCCTCTTCTCTGCACCTCCTCTCCCTGTTCCGTTTCTTGTATGTGTCGGGCGCAGTACGGCCTCGTACGGCAGGTCTGTGCGATTTGGAAGCTGATTCAAGCTTGTGAGTTGCTTTGATCTTGCAAAGTGGCATTCTTATCATGAATGCAAGCTAGGGTTATGAGCGATGCATTTAGTCCAGGGTTTCTGCATCAAGTTATGGGTTTGCTGAAGAAGGTGGGGTTTTGGCATGAAGATGTGCCTTTGCGTGGAAGCACCTATGTTGTATTTCTTGTGTGAGTTTGGTATTTTGTGTTCTGTAGATTCGCTTACCATGCTAGGGTTTTGATGAAGAAGGTGGCTCAGTAGCTATAATCAATCTGAATGTGTTTTGCATGCAGTACATGTTCAGTTAAGTTTACTGAATTTTTAACTGAATTTGTGCAGTTCATGTTCAGTTAACTGAATTTTGCACTGAATATATCTCCTTTTTTTGTATGTAGTACATGTTCAATTAAGTTAACTGAATTTTTAACTGAATTTGTGCAGTTCATGTTCAGTTAATTGAATTTTGCACTGAATATCTCTCTTTTTTGTATGCAGTGTGTGAATCAGCAATGGGACATAGTGTTCACACTCCTTTCTTTACACTGGAACTGGAACATGGTGGTCTTTTCTGTGGACCTATCAGTGCCCCAGAGTATTATAACTCTTCTTTGGAGGTCCTTGACTATGTTGATGCTTGCACATTTTCATATCTGATCTTAGAAGAACACCTAAAATGGTTGGGATATCCTGCCAATGAACACATAATTTACTGGTGTTTACCTGAGAAAACAATTTCAGATGGCTTGGTGAGAATTAAGGGTGATGAGGATTTGCAGCATCTTATCACAGCTAGTGCTTAGCACAAAGTTCTTGCAATTATGGTTGACCATGCAGACTTCATCAGCAATTTCATAGAAGATTTGATATTGAAGATGCCATCTGTTGCAAGCCCTGATAGAATGGTCAACTCAATTGTTGGTGCAAGCAGTGTAGCATCTGCTCACATCATTATTTCTGTGAATGTTGAAGATCCAATTTCAGAGGTTGCAGTTGATGGGACGGAAGAAGAGGATATTCTGTCAGATTTGCTTAATTTTGTTGCTGACCCAAATTTGCTGACATATTGTGTAGAGCCATACCTGCTTAATGGTGGTGTTAACCCAAATTTGCTTAATGGTGCAGAGCCAGACCTACTTAATGCTGCAGAGCCAGACCTGCTTAATGCTGCAGAGCCAAATGTGATGGTTGCTGGTGTAGAGCCAAATTTGCAGCCTGAAAATGTTGTGCTGTCAGATTCAGAATTCAGTGATAATGATTATGACATAGATGATGGATATGATGATCTTTATGAAGAAAACATTGACTTTGATGTTGATGAAGAGGCTGAGCAAGAGGAGGTAGAGGTTGAGCCTGACTATGTACTTGAAGATGAAGATTTGAACCTCTCCACTGAAGTACAAGATCAACTGAAGTACAAATTCAAAGCTTTCAATTCCAAGGTGGACATGAAATCCCCTGTATTTAAATTAGGTATGGTATTTGCTGATGTGGTTGAGTTGAGGAAAGCTCTCAAGGCCTATTCAATAAGGAACATAGTGCAGATCAAGAAGCTAAAGAATGACAAGATCAGATTGGAGGCAGTTTGTCAGGGTGGTGGTTGCCCATGGGTGCTTAAGGCTAGAAATGACAACAAGACTGGAGGTTTTGTCATCAAGGCATACAATGGATTGCATAAGTGCCAGAAGAAATGGAAGTTAAAGGATATGACAGCAAAATTCCTATGCAACTTTCTCATTGATGAGTTCAGAGATGACCAGAAGATGTCCATTGGAACATTTTCAAGGAAAATAACAAAGGAATTCAATGTTACCCCTAATAGATGGAAGCTTGCTAGGACTAGGAAGCAAGCACTTAAGGAGATACATGGTGATGAGGAAGAGCAGTTCAGCAGGCTATGGGATTATGGGCAAGAGCTAAGGAGCAAAAACCCTGGGTCTACATTCCTGGTAACAACTACACTTGTGAAAGATATAAAATTTCCAATGGGCAGAAAATGTTTGAAAACATTATATTGGTCATATGATGCTTGTAAGAGAGGATGGCTAAAGGACTGCATGCCTATTCTCTTCATTGATGGTTGTCATATGAAAACAAGGTTTAAAGGGGTGCTCCTTAGTGCTGTTGGAATTGATCCTAATGACTGCACTTTCCCTATTGCAATGGGCTGGGTGGAAGTAGATTGCAAAGGTTCATGGGAGTGGTTTCTGACCTCTCTAAAAGATGATCTAAACATTACAAACACAGCTCCTTTCACGGTTATGAGTGACAAGCAAAAAGGGTTAATAAATGATGTGCACAAGGTTTGGCCAGATGAAGAACACAGGTTTTGTGTGAGGCATATTTACCAAAATTTTAATGAGAAGCACAAAGGAGAGGTACTGAAGCAAGATCTGTGGGCCATTGCAAGATCACCAAACAAGGTGAAGTGGAGAGAGAACTGTCAGAAAATGGATGATCACTGCCCACCGCCTTCCACTGAATTTGAGAGACTTGAGCCAAACACATGGTGCAAGGCATTTTCGGGAATTTCCCAAATGTGACATTCTCATTTGAACAATAACTCAAGTGTTTAACAACTACATTCTTGATGGCGTAGAGATAGCAGTGCTTAGTATGCTTGAATATATCTTCTACAAGATCATGCACAGGCTAGTGAGTAAACAAAGGGAAGCTATAGAAAGGTGGGTAGGGCAGAGAATATGCCCAAAGATTCAGAAGAAATTGGATAAGAACACAGAGTTTGCTGCAAATTGCCATGTATCTGAAGCTGGCCAACAAATGTTCAAAGTACAGTCTGGTAACAATAGTTACACAGTGGATCTTGCTTTGCACACATGTGATTGCAGAAGATGGCAGTTATGCGGTATGCGTACCATGTGGTCATTGTATAGCATGTTGCAGGGAGGAGAGGATTGACCCAGAGACAATGGTTCATGACTGCTATACAGTTCAGACATATCGCAAGGCATGCAGTTAAGCGTGCATTACGGCCTCTATCTAACGACCGAGGGTACCATAGCGTAGTCATTTCGGTTTCCTCTCTTTAAGACGTGGCGACCTGCCGTTCTCCCTCTCCACTCACCGCTCGCACACCGCACTCCTCCCCCACTCCCTCTGCCAACCACCCAAGAAACCTCGCCACTCACCGTCTCGACGACCACGCCACCGCCACCGCCATGGACCAGAGTCTCGGATGGCAGAAAGTCGTCGAAGAGCTGGCCGGCGACAGCCAGGAGATTCGCACGCAATACAGGGAGATCGCATGGTGATTCCCAAGTGTTCGAATGATGAGGATCCACGCGCGCGGTCTCGTCAAGGTGACGACGGATGCTGAGAAGCGTCGTGCCTTCCCTGGCGGCATCGATGTTCCTCCGGCGACCATCCTCCTCTGGGCAATGCGCGAGGTTCAGCGCTCACCCTACCCTAGGCAGCGCGCCCGCTGGTGGATGTACCGCTCATCCATCGCGGCACCGGCCTAGCCGGATGCAGAGCGCGTTGCGTCCAGGACCGAGCACGTCGACGACTTCGTGCTTGCCCTACCGGCGCCCGTCAACGCCACCTACTGGGACCGTCATGGTCCATCTGTCCTCCATGGACCATACGACGACTCCGACGATGAGTCATCTGACAAGGAGGTGCCGAAGGTCGTCGTGCTGTCAGACGATGAGCCGGAGGTGCAGATCATTGCGCCGGTCGGAGACGCCGTGGAGGGTGGCCGCAACGTTCCCATTGAGGTGGACGACCTGCCAGATCTGCCTAAATTCGTTACCATCAAGCAGGAGGTTGAGGAGGAGGTGGCGCCGGCTGTTCAGGAGGTTAAGAAGAAGAAGAGAGCAGCAGTGAAGAGGGCAGCTGTTGTGGAGGTGCGCCGCTCCGAGCGCCTGAAGCTGCTTAAGGAGTGAAGAATGCTGCGTCTGCAGATGGTGCTGCTTAGGTATGTTGTTATATCACAGCATATAAGTTAGAAATATGATGTTGTTAGGTAGGTATGCTGATATATATCACAGCATATAAGTTATTATGATGGGGTTGTTAGCTAGGTATGATGTTATATCATCACAACATATAAGTTAGAACTCTTTTGGACATGCTATGGTTAGGTGTGCTACTATATAAAACACATAAGTTATCTGTAATTATGTGGTTTGGGAAGTGGACTATGAATATGCATGATGTTGGTATGCAACTGGAGTGCTTTTGCTTAAAATATGGTTTGTTGCATTGCTTTGCTGCAAATGTTGCATTCAATACTGCTTTATTTGTTTCTTTATGCATGTGGATAGCTTGATATACCAAATGGAGCACTTATTATAAATAGCATTCTGTACTTACATATGGTACACCATGCAGAAATTCAGTTATCAAACTAAATTTTCAGTGAAAATTCAGTTAAGATTTAGTTCGGTTAAGTTAGAATTCAGTTAGGTTAAAATCCAGTTAAGTTAAATTCACTTTAGTCAGAATTCAATTAAGTTAAAATTCAAGTTATGTTAAAATTCAGTTAAGTTAAATTCAATTAAGTTCAAATTCAATTAAGTTCAAATTCAGTTAAGTTAAATTCACTTTAGTCAAAATTCAAGTTAAGTTAAAATTCAGTTAAGTTAAATTCAGTTAAGTTAAATTCACTTTAGTTAGAATTCAGTTAAGTTAAAATTCAAGTTAAGTTAAAATTCAGTTAAGTTAAATTCAGTTAAGTTCAAATTTAGTTAAGTTAAATTCCCTTTAGTTAGAATTCAGTTAAGTTAAAATTCAAGTTAAGTTAAAATTTAGTTAAGTTAAATTCAGTTAAGTTCAGTACAATTCAGTTGAGTTTAGTTAAAATTATCAGTCAAATTGAGTACAATTCATGAAAATTCAGTTAAATTTAGTTAAAATTCAGTCAAATTCAATACATTCAGTACAATTCAGTTAAGTTTAGTTAAATTTCACTGAACTGAATACAATTACTGGACTAAGTAAGAAATGTGGGCCTAATAATGGGTTTGTCTATTACTTTTATCACTAACATTTGACTTTAATATTGGGCCTACCTACCATCATTAATCTACTGCCTACCTACCAGCCACCATTTCTACTATATAAAACACCCCCCAATTGCCAAAAACAACACTCAAACCCAAACACATCCCTTCTCCTTCCCCCAGCCGCCAAAGAAAACCCTAGGAGAGCTGGATCTTGGAGAGGTCGTCGATGAAGAAGAACAGGTGCCCAGGGTAGCCAGGCGAAGAGAGGCAAGAAGGAGGGAGAGAAGGCAACCGGCTCAGCGGATCCTTGCAGCACGCAACCGCAAGGACATGGAGCAGTTCCTGGAGGCATTCCCCCTTGGCTCAAACCCTACTGATGATGATATCATCTACTGGGCAAGGAGGAGGGCAAATTTCCATCCTTTTCAAGTCACTAGGATGAGGTGGAGTAGGATTCTGTATCCAGATGAATGAGATGTTAACTTTCAGTGATCTAGATCTACCTTTCTGTGCTCCATGATGCAGTGTATGCAACTTTCAGTTAACTGAACAAAGAATAGTTAACTGAACCATATTCAGTTAAAATTTTATACCAAATTTCAGTTAACTGCAAAAACAGTGTATACAAAAAATAGTGTATAACAAATTTCAGTTAACATTGTATACAAAAAACAGTGTATACCAATTTTCAGTTAACTGGAAAAAGCAAATAAGTGAATTAACACAACAAATCAGTAAACTAAACCCATGTTCAGTTAACCAAATCAATACTCACTTAACTGAATCTAGATTCAGATAACTGAATAATAGTTCAGTTAAACAGAAAAGCAATTCAGTTAACTGGTAGAGCAAATCAGTACACTAAATCCAAATTCACTTAACCAAATCAAAACTGACTTAACTCACACACCATTGATAACTCAAATTCACATAACATAATGCATATTAGGTCATTGGAGCAAATAGTACAGTGCATCTGGATACAGGGCATCAAAGATAACCCAAATTTAGGTAGCAATTCACTTAATTAAACAAGTCCACTGATGATCATTAACTAAATTCCATTAGAGCACCAATGGATCACTCAAATTCATCTAGCATCTCCCTAACCTTCCTTTCTTCCTTCAATTTGTACCTCTCTTCCATCATTTTGTCCTTCTCTTGCTTCATCTCATCCCTCTCTTTCTCTGCCTTTGCCCTGACCACCTGATGAATGTTGGTCACTGATTTGTCAGCCATTCTCTTCTTCTCAAGTTCTACCTTTAGGTCAGACAGAGCTAGCCTTGTGTTGCCCAATTCAGTAATTGCATGTTCTTTATCAGCCGCCATCTTAGCAAAATCAAGTTTAAAAAACCTCGGGTCTTTTTCCATCTGGTCCTTCTCTTTCACAACCCTAACATTTTTTTCAGCCTGAACAACAACTTCCCTGATCCTGGATGTGACCTCCTCTTCATACATGTCCCAGATCCTAGCTAGACTGGTCCTCAATTGTGGAGGCCACTCTAGGTCAACCCAATGCACATAGGGGCCTTTAAGCCCATCCTAAAATTGTAGAGGAAATGCATAATTCAGTTAACTGAAGAAAATACAGTAACACTAAATCAACATTCAGTTAACTGGACAAAACTAAGTAAAACTGAATCAAGATTCAGTTAACTGACAGCACATTCAGGTTCTCTTTTCATAGAGCCTCTACTTAGATCTTTGGACAGTGAGAAGCAACATGGGAGTTTGACAACGAGCAGCTTGTGAACAAGCTGAAGAACACAATAATTGGCAATAAAATTAGTATGTCAAGGAGGTTGGATTTCCGGACTTATATTCAATAAGGACGCATCTAGTGGGCGGCCGGCTGCCCACTAGTGCAACCGAGCGGCCGGCTAAAAAGGGAAACCCCCTGTCCCCCGCGAAACAGAAAAGGAAGGCCATCTACCCGAACGATCGACCGGGCACCAAAGCAGACCGATCGAGTGGCCACCAACAGAAACCGCCCCACGTGGTCACTGTCCCTCAGCCGCACTCCACGCCCGCCGCCCCACGCCTCAAACCTCCTCCCACGCTTGCCTTCTTCTTCAGCACGCCGTAACCAGATCCAACAGACCGCCTCAGCCTTCTTCCTCCTCCTACACGGCCGCCATGGGAGCCCCAAAGTAGAAGGAGCTGCTTCAAAAAGAAGATCTAAGGCAGGGTGGTCGAGCCATACCAGGCAAGAAACATCAAGTAGGTAAGCCCCTCTGCCCCTCTTCACTTCCCCTTTCTTCTACTGCATAGGCATATGTAAACCCCTTATCCATGGATCTAGGACAAATCCATGGAGAAGTTGCTTCAAAAAGAGGTGAATCGGCACATCACATCAGCCTACTTGATGTTACTTCTTTGGATGTGTTAAACAAGCCAAAAACTACTTGATGCATGCCAAACAACTTTCTACCACCTGGATGTGTTAAACAAGCCAACTAAAAACAAGTTCTTCCGCCAATTAAAACATGATTAAAGCCAACTCAACAAAGCATTGTAGCCAAAAAATAAACATGCATTCTACCAACTAGTAGTGATTGTTTGATAGATGAACAAATTTAGTGCCCAATAGATATGTGATAAAAAAAATTAATAAATTTGCAACTGAACATGCATCCCAGCCAATCGAACCTATATTCGCAACTCGGCATGCATGCTAGCCAAAACTAAAACATGCATTGTACCCCCATGCATCTTTGGATGTTTGTGAGTGAACACTTTAGAAAAACTGTAGTATATGTGCAAATAAAAACATCTTTTCTCGCCAACTAAACATGCATGTTGGCCAAAACTGAGAAAATGTATCCTGCCAATCGAGACATCTATTCTAGCCAATCGAATACATTAACTGTCCAATGAACATGCATGTTGGCCAAAAACTAAAATAAATGCAACCTGGCCAACCGAGACATCTATTCTAGCCAACTAAAAACATTGAATGTCCAACTGAATATGTATGCTGGCCAAGTGGAAAAATGCATCCTGGCACTTGAGACGTCTATTCTAGCGAAAACCGTAAATCAGAAAAGCGACAAAGAAAAACACAAGAACTTTTGTCCATGGCTAATGACGCCACAAACCATTTTAACATATTACCGCATATAATCTTGGCCAAAACATATATTCTGGTCCCACACCTTTTGCAAACAATTTTAATATGTTCAATATACATTAAATAAAAACATAAACGGCGATGAAAAACATATAACTATAATCATCCTCCAATTCTTCTTTCTTCTTTCACCTGGATTTTCCTTCTCAAATGTAGCATCCAATTATGTGCAGAAAAATCTGAAAAGAGCTCCTTGCGAAACAGAAACCTACAGATCATCGCAACAAAACAAAGGGAAAAGGTCAGAAAAACTTTGTAGCAAAAAGAAGTCATGCTCTTGCCAGTTATTTACTGCAAACTGTGCAACTAACATAACAACTCTGTGCAAACAAAAAAATTCATAACTGTTATAATAAAGATTATGCTACAGTCATGTTGCTTTTGGAACTAAGATTGTCACAAAATGGTGTGCAACTGCCTATTTACTAAGTTTTTAGGTTGTTTGAAACACTCTTTTTCTGTGGTTACCAACTGATGACATCAATTTCTTCTTTTTTATATGTGCATTGAGTGTGTGGCAGCATCCAAAAAAAGGAAAACAATGCTTGATCTCAATGAGTTGCCTCCTGATCTCAATGAGCTTCCTCATGATATGGATCAGGAGCAACCCAGCATACAACAAGGAAATTGGACAGAAAATGGTCAATCTGTTTACTACACGCAGGCAAGTCGAGATGGTAACCCTACGGGCCATGACAAGGTGGCAGGCCAGTCATCAGCCCGTGGTGCCCCTGTAGTGGTGTCTTTGCAGTCAGAGAGCCATAATCTTGATGACACGGGAACCGAGGCAAATGTTCCTGGTCCAACCAGGACTGAGCTAGGAGCTGGGGCTGTTGACGGAGTTGTGCAAGGAGAAGAAGGAGAGGATGATGCTGGTTCTCAACCTATGGAACCCTATGTTGGCATGAGGTTTGACAGCCTTCAAATTGCTAAGGATCACTAAAACAGCTACGCACTACGGATGGGTTTCTCTATCAAGATGAACACCTCTAGACGGGCACCCCGCACCAATGAATTGATAAACCAACAGTTTTGCTGCAACAAGTTCAAGAAGCCCAAAGCTGATGATGGAGGAGCTGAGGCTCCTCATGTCCTGGATTCTATTCCGGATCCAAAATCTGTTGACAGTGATGAGGAGATGGAAGAAGAATCTCCAATATTTGCTGAAGAGGAGGCTGGTACTAGTAAGAAGAAGAAGAAGAAGAAGAAGAAGAAGAAGCGCAAACGCGAGACAATAAAGCAGACTGAATGCAAGGCGAAAATGTTGGTGAAGCTGATAGATGGGCGATGGGAGGTGACGCACTTTGTTCGTGACCACAATCATCCGCTCGTGAACAAACCTTCATTGTCCAAATACTTGAGATCCCACCAAGGCATCTCACACGATGAAAAGGAGTTTTTAGCATCTTGTATAACCGCAACTTGACTACAGGTGTGGTGTTTTCTATATCCCTTAAAGAATTAAGTTTCCTCTAGGCAGTCCGATTATGCAAGCTGTTATGGTACTCTTGTGCAAGCTGAAATGGCTTAACTGTGCAACTGTTGTCCAACTTCCCATGCTGTTTGTATATCACTTTTGGTGCTTGTTGTGCAACTAGATTGTCTTTACTGTGCAACTACACAATGTCCTGTATGCAAAAAGGGCAAAGTGTTTTTAAAAAAGGTGCAGCTAGGTGTCCATTTCCTGCGATTATCTTCCGTGCCAACACATGTCCTATTACTGTGCAGCTGGATGTGCGCATTCGTGCAACTAAAAAAAGGATATACTGTTTGTTTTTGTATTATGCAGGACGAATGATGCATGTAATGGCAGAGTTCTATGGATCTGAGATGATGGTGCCATTCAGACCAAAGGCAATAACAAATCTTTGTACAAGTTTCCGTAGAGATGACACAAAGGAGGGTGATCTGATTGAGACAATTGCGCACTTCAAGGATATACAAAATACCGATCCAGACTTCTTTTATAAGGTGAAATATGATGAAGAGGACAGAGTTGTCAACATATTTTGGGTGGATGGCTTAGCTCGAAAAGCTTGTGCGGAGGCGTACCACGATTGCATATCGTTTGACACCACCTACATGACCAACATGTACAATATGCCATTCGCGCCCTTCATAGGAATAAACCGACATGGCCAATCGTTCATGTTGGGTTGCGTGTTTGTGAGGCAGGAGTTGGCATTGAGCTTTGATTGGGTCTTTGGAGCATTCCTAGAGGCTATGGATGGCAAACCTCCTGACAACTTCATCACCGACCAGGATGGTGCAATGAGGCAATCAATACAGAGCATCTTTCCAACCACCGTGCACCGTTGTTGTCGATGGCACATCATGAAAAAGGCTCAGGAAAAAGTGGGTTGGCTGCTGTGCCGGAATCCAGGACTTTTTGATGATTTCAACAAGTGTGTTGACTTCAGCTTCACTATAGACGAGTTTTAGCAGAATTGGGCTGGGTTAATGATGAAGTACGAGGATATGACACACACGCACTTTGAGAAGTTGTACGAATACATGTCAACTTGGGTGCTGTGCTACTTCAAACAGTGTTCTTCCCTTCCTACAGTCTACACAGCAGTAGTGAGGGGTTCAACGCCGTCCTGAAAAGATATGTGAACCCACACAACTCAATTCTGAACTTCGTCAAGCAATATGAAAAAATCCAGAACCGCATCCTTGCCAAGGAAGGCTGCAATGATTACAGGACAGAACACCTTGAGATTGAGTTGTGGTCCAACTTCCCAATAGATAAGCAAGCTTACAAAAACTATACTAGGGACCTTTACCGCGAGTTCAGAGAAGAGTTTGAGCTGATTGGACGTTATAATGCATTCCAAGTTGGTGCTGATATATTTGAGCTCAGACCGAACGAGGAATTTTTTGCCAAATATGGTTCTCGAAACTACTTGGTGCAGGCAAGGGTCGAGGAGGGTTCCTATTTGTGTGAGTGCTGTGAAATGGACAAGGACGACATCCTCTGTTGCCACATCCTCAAGGTGTTCACCCATATTGAAGTTGATGTCATACCAGAAAGGTACCGGCTAAGACGGTGGACACCTACTGCTGTACCTAGTGCGCCAGGGACTGGTTATGAGCAACCGGATGAAATGCCTCCTCAATCAAAGAAGCAGATAAGGGAGAGGAACATGATATACGATTTTCGGAAACTAGCAAAGTTTGCGAGTGGTTCTGATCCAGCACAAGCTATTGTATACAAGCATATGCGCGCAGCATGTACCAAGATCGGCCACCTGAACAAGTCCAAGAAAAAGAAAAAACCGACTGCTGCCACGGGGCCATCAGATGATGGCAACCCACGAGGACCTCCTCCACCTCCAGGCAGCAATCAGGGGGCTCATCATCCAGGTAATTACCTGCCCCAACTCCTGATCTAACTAGGTGTGTAACTTCAGTTGCACACATCATTATGCCCAGTTGTACACACCATGGTAGCCGGTTACACAGAACAGGCTGCCTAGTTGCGCACGCTGTGTTAGTTCAAGCATCAAAGATAACACAACTAACTTGTTTTTCCTATTCTGGATATAGGTGATGTCAACCCTCAAGGACCTCCTCCCCCTCCTGGCTGTACACGGCATCCTCCGCCACCTCCTCCCCCGCGTGCTCCTCCCAATGGCCCTCTGAGGCAGCACTCGGGGCTCATCGTCTGTAATTACACCTCCAACTCCCCATCAAACTAGGTCTGAACTCCAGTTGCACAGATCATGGTGCTTAGTTGCACCGAACAGGCTACCTAGTTGCGCACGCTGTGTTAGTTCGAGCATCAAAAGATAAACACAACTAACTTGTTTGTCCTGTTCAGCCTATAGGTGATGCCAACCCTCAAAGACCTCCTCCCCCGCCAGGCCCAACTAGCAGTGCCCTGCGTGCTACTCCTAATGGACCTATAGGCAGGACTCAGGGGGCTCATCACCCACGTAAGTACCTTCCCCCGACTCCAAACAAAAACTAGGGTGTGTGACTTTAGTTGCACATATCATAATGCCCAGTTGCACAGAACATGCTGCCTAGTTGCGTGCGCTGTGTTACTTTGAGGATCAAGCTAAAAAATCTAACTTGTTTTTCATGTTTTGCCCATAGGCGATTACAGTCCAAGTACCATGACGGGCCGTGCTACTACAAGTGTTTTTTTCAACTTAACTTGCACACAGCAACCAGTTAGTTGCACATCATGTGCTGTGTGGTTGCACAGAACATCAGTGCTGATTGCACAACAAAAAAAATACTAAACTTTTTATATGATTATTACACAGGTGATCGTGATGGTCCTACTGCCCCGTTGGAGGCTGCATCCCTTGCACAAGCTTCTGATGATTTTGTGCCTAGGGATCCTCCAAGGTCTACTACAAAGGGTAGGGCAAAGAGTCGACGGTACAAATCGGTGCTGGAGTTTCACCCAGAGAAGAAAAACAAATGCATGCTGGTGTGTGTCCACTCAGGCTCCTGTGATTTTGTTTCCTCGTTTGTAACTTTGGGACAAAAAAGGAAAAGAATGATGTTTTTTAGCAATGTTGGGACCAAGTGGACACATTCAGCATCTATGATTCCTCTTTATCTAATTTATGCTCCTTGAATTAGTTCATGCACTGTGTAAAAAAATTGCTATTTGTGCCTTTGTTGGCAAATCGTTAAATATTTAGTTGTTGAACAATTGTATGTCCAGTGCTCCTAATGTATCAACAAAAGTGATGATATTGAGTTACAAACGGAATTACTAGTAGTGTGCAACTACAAAATCTGCTTAAAAAAATTGTGCAAACCAGCAACTTCCTCCATGGAGCAGAAAAAAGAAAAATAGTACTGACCTACTCCTTGTCGTATCTCAGCAACTTCCTCCATGGGGCGGTGTTGTGCACGCTGGTGACCCAATCATATGCCAACTTCTTCCTGATGTTGAGTACTTCCTTGGGTTCGTAGTTGGGCAGTTGGCTACCGTTCCACTCGGTGGCGTTAAGCAGTGCGAACAGCCCACACTCATTACTGTGATGGGCAAAAAAAGAAAATTTGTCACATAAAATTAAAACCAATAAAGATAATGCACTCTGTGCAACTGCTTATGTCCTACTGTGCAACTGCTTGTATTCTACTATGCAACTGCTTATGTGCCACTGTGCAACTGCTTACGTGCCAGTGTGCAACTACTTATGTGCCACTCTGCAACTGGCTAGATAATCCATTAGAAACTCATAAAAATGACAAACAGATTGCAGACTAGTACTGTGTCTTAAAAATACTAAAGATTGCACATGTAGAAAAATTTAAAAACTACAAAATGATGGTATATAATTGAGAAAGAATGCCATGCTTATTGTCTTACTTGCCGAGCTGCTTCGGTACGTCAATGTCAATAATCTGGAAGTGCTCGATCTTTGAACTTTGGGTAATGCTTCCTCCATAGTTGGCGTCACCTTGCGATGGTAGAGGCGGTGGTCATCAGCTCAATGTTGTCCAGCGTCATGTTTGAGTCAAGAACTTCGAAGCGTCTGTCTCTCAAATTGACATTGAAGACCCAATAATGCCTCTCTCCCTCCTTATCGGTTACATCAGCGCACTCGAGCACTGGCAGCATGACCTGCAACCATGAACAATTTCAGACACAAAATACAGGTTGTAGCTAAGAAAAAACAGTAAAAGACTTGGTCAAGTTAAAAACAGGTTGCAACAAGTATCTGCCAACTAACAGATGTGTCATGTGCAACTGAACATGCTGTGGGTGCCAACTAAAGAGATTGATCATGTGGGCACAACACTCACCAAGTCTTTCTTGTCGAGACGGTTCTTGTAATCAAACTTCTTGTTTATCTCATTCACATTGTGGATCCCTTCTTTGTAAATTCATCTCAGAGAGATTATAAAGCATGGCTCAAAACTCCTTAGTAGATGAAAGGCCTCCCTCAAATGGTCAACGAAAAAGTGCTACAGAACAAAGATGAGGGTAAAAGAAGGTTTTGGAAAAACTTACAGAAAACCTCAGTGGCATAACAACCTTCTTTGACCCTTCTGGTAAGTTATCCATGATGTGTAAGATTCCAGTCTCAATAACAATTTTTGACAACCATTGAACCGGCTTCATCGAATCAACTAACTCCTTTAAAGAAATGTAGAAAGCACCATACCTGATTATCTCAGGGTTGATTTTTTTTGAAAGCAATAAAAAAGACAAGTTAGCTCGAAGGGTCACAGCAGCAAAAAGATGTGCATGAAATTTAAAATAGAACAGTGTGCAACTAAAAGCCCTGTTCTGTGCAACATGATATGCTTTCTGTGCAACTAAGTGGCTGGTCCTGTGCAACTGAAAAAGATATGTATGTAGGCTGTGGGGAGTTAGTTTACCTGGTAGCTTCATCGTTTGCTCCTTTGTGATGCCTGACCCAATACAAGAGGGCAGCTTAAAGCTTGTTCACTGCCTCATTGGAGCTGAAAGTCTTCTTCTTGTTGTAGTCAATGAATGGAGACCTTTGAGATGTTGTGGGCCTTATTACCCTCCCCTGTCTTCGTGCAATAGGTGGTCCCGAAGAACTGCTCGTGCCAACTTCTGGTTCTGCGCATATCGCGGTGTGGCAATTCTTTGGTGATCCAACATCTAGCTCTTGAGCTATTGCCTTGCCAGCATCAGCAACAGCACATCCTTCATTCACAACTGCTGGGTCCAACTCACACTCATCAATGCAAATCACACTGGCTTCCGCTGTTTCTGCTGCTGGAGCAGGTGCTGGAGCATCACCATCTATGCCGAGGTCAAAGGATAGTGCATCGCAGAACCCGTCACCATGATAAGACTTTGATCTTTGTAAGGGTTCAAGGACCAGGGCATCTTCTTGCGGCACAAACACGGGTGCATCGTTCACTGACTTGGTTCGCAATAGTGTTGTAGTTGTCGGCCTTGGAGGCTTGCACCTACTTATAATGTTGAACACCTCCTCTTGTGTTAATGGTTCTTTGAAAGTCAGCTCTTGGTGATGCTTGAGCTTGCTTGGCTGCTTTGTGTGCTAGCTCTTGGGGACGGCACTTTGGTAGTTGGATCACCTCCTTTTGTGTTTGGCATTGAAGCATCTCTATGAGTAGGCACCTTGGGCTTGCGATTCTGATGGTGCCTTCTGACCAGCCGTGGTGGTTTTGGCTGTGACCATCTTTGCTTAATCGACACATCAGTTGGCACACTGGTATCTGTAGTTGGCATCTTTCCAGTCTGAGTTGGCAGTAACCTAGCAGAACTTGGCACCCCTGCATCAATGGCTGCGGCTCGTAGTTCTCTCTCGTCTCTGAACCCCAAACCTTTTGTGGCATGTTCCCCCCTTGTGCCCCTGGCAAACTTGACAATCTTCTTCTTAGGTGGTTTTGGTGGGACTGTTGAAAGGGGAGTCTTCCCCTTGATCTGTTGAACTTCTGTGATGGTGGCTGGCTCTCTGCTCACTACAATTGGCATATCAGTTTGAAGCACAGCTTCCTTGACCATATTTACTTCAGCATCTGCACTCACCATCTTCTCCTTGGTTTGAGGCAACTCCAGATTCTTCTTCATTGAAACTGCTTTACGCTTCTGGACCACGTGAGGGTTTGCCATGGATGTTGCCTTGCTCTTGCTGGAGCTTAGGTCTGGGAGCTGCATTAAATATTCCTTGTATTTTTCCTTTGAATGAACCCAGTCAAGACCCTTTCCTGCTTCCTCCATGTCAATTTGATTCTTTTCAGCATCACTTGATAAGAACAGGCTCTTGTCAATGGCAAAGTTGATCTTCTCACACATATCTTTGTCGCTGAAATCTGGCACAGGAAAGGTGGTTGGCAAAGATGGCTTCAAGTTGCAGAGCTTGAACATATCAATGTTGCCCTGAGACTCTGCTTCATCATTTTTCTTTGAGTTCGGCAAATCCTTGTCTTTCTAGCAAGTTTTGTCAATCAACATCTGTAGTGCGCTCCTGCTACTCAATGAATTGTTGCTGCTGGCAGGGGTGGCAGAAGTGCTAGTCCTCCTGGATGTGTTGCCGCCTGTACCACCAGAACCAGGGGCGTTGTCATCATCATCGTCATCACTGCTGTTGCTGCCTCCATTATCATCACCATAACCATCCTCGTCTTCTTCATCATCGTCTTCTTCCCTCTCACTGCCATCAGCTGATGTGCCTTTGTCTTCTCCCCTCTCAATGCCATCAACTTCTGCCCCTTTGTCCCCGTCCCCCTCTTTGGCCTCACCTTCTTCTTCCTCCTCCTCTGCCTCACTATCTTCTTCCTTGTCCTCCTCCTCTCCTTTGTCCTCTTCTTGTTTGTCCTCATCCTCCTCCTCCTCCTCCTCCTCTTCCTCTTCCTCCTCCTCCTCCTCCTCCTCCTCCTCTGCATCTTCTTCATTGTCATCCTCATCCTTGTCCTCCTCCTCTGATTCATCCGCATCTGTGTCCTCGTCGTCGTCAGCATCTATTGCTGCTTCCATTTCCTCATCTTCTTCTGACTCATCCTCAACAAACTCTTCTTCTTCTTGTATAGTTGACCCCCGTCTATTTCTTTTTGGAGCACGGCGTGACGCCCCGGTTTGCATTGATGGATGCTGTACGTAAGGATCAATATCCGGTTCCTCGTCATCGATCTTGGCAACTGCTTCAATGAAGGTGCCAACCTGTTCAGTTACAGCCTTGCACAGCTCATTGACCACTTTCGCAATCTTTGCCTTTTTCTGCATCAACGCAAAATATTTAGTACTGATTCGGTTAGAAAAAAATTAAAAAGTAAAATGTCTGTAACTGACCATGATGTGATAAGCAAAAACGACTAATACACACTTCCTGGCCAACTAAAAACATGATTCTAGCCAACTACACATGCACTGTGGCACAAACTAAAAAACATGCATTCTGCCAAAGTTGATGACAATGGTTGTAAATGAACACTTTGACTGTCCAAAAGAACATGTGCAACTACAGAAGCTTGCATGTGCAACTGAACATACATCACAGCCGACTGAATTCTGTATTCTCGCAACTACAAAAGTTATACATGTCCAACTGAACATACATCCCAACCAATAGAAAAATGTTGGTAAGTGGTATAAGTTTCTATATGCAAAACACTAACCTGCGGATTGTAGGTTATTGGTAACTTGGATGCCATGAATGCTTCAGCTTGCAAAATTCCACCAAATAGTGGTGTCTGCTCCGTGCCTATATACTCATATTTAAGCTGATGTAAAAAACGAGAAAAAGAAAATAACAAGATTATCAAAACAGATTTATGTGTTGAACGAAACCACACATTACAACCTGTGCAACTACAACAAGATACTGGGGTAGACAAATACAACTATACATATATGCAACTGAACAAAGACACAAAAACTGTGCAACCCACATGGCACCTAAAAAAAGTTTCTACCAACTGATGCAACACATCTGTGCAACAAGATTAGTAAAACTGTGTAACTTAAAAAAGATGGTGTGCCAATTTAAAATGAACATGTGTGCATATTGCCAAACTTAAAGCTACAAGTTGTGCAACTACATGCATTGTTGTGCCAACTGATGACAGTTTTCTGTGCAATTTCCAAAAAAGTGACCAGACATCAAAAGAACATAAAAGGAAGACACTGTTGGAAAAAAACAAAAAGAACTCACTTGTAATTTGCCGAACACACCAGGAGAGATAGTATCCTTGTTGATCACCTTGGCAATTAGAGTACTATCCCATGCATTCGATCGTATCAGCTGATTTGCTTCTTGGGATGTCATGTACGAGCGCATCAAGGTATAGTATCTGCACCAGACCCAAACAAAAGAAAAAGGCAAGTTTAGTTATTGTTATGAGTATTTCAGCAAACTATAACTGCACAGAAAGAACAAGAACAGATGGAAAAAGTGGTCATTTTCACTAACCATCAAGTGATACAAGCAGCAACAGACAGTTTGCTTCTCCTAGTCCATGTTCCGGAAAGCTTCGTTAATGTGTTCTGCTACAAAGAGGCAGATGTTTGTGTTATTTAGCATTTGATGATCTAGCACAAGTCCATAACACTTTGGGCTGAGCGTCAAGGCCGTGGTTGGTGCTAGAAAAGTGCTGAAGGCAACCGCAAGCCAGGCCATAAATAATGTGTCATCCGTTCTTCCAGCCATATCCTGAATCATCTTGAGCCATGTAGTGATCTGGGGGTGGGAATTTCCAGTTATGTTGAAAGCCTGTCTGAATCTCCTAGTGGCATCCTTGTCAACTAAATATCTGACTTTTTGACCCCTGTTTGGGAGATCAAATACCCTCTGAACACTGTCAGCATCGACACGGATCCTTCCCCTTCCTGTGAAAACTATTTCAGAGGTCTGTGGCTGGTAGGGCTGCACCAGGAACTTAGTGAGGTCTGCTGGAAGTGTGTCTGATAAGTTCAATAGCCCCCCCGAACAACCTCGAAACTAGCTCTGACTTCTGTAGTGGGGTTAGAGAGGCGTTGAAATTTGCAAACCGCGCTGGTGATGCCCTTATCCTGCCTGCTTGTGATGGTCGCTCCACATCTTCCCCTGCAGCCACCTCAACTCCTTCACCGCTGGCCTGCTGATGAGAAAATGAAAACATTAAGGAAACATTAAACACAAGAGAAAAAACAAGAATGAAAAAAAACTAGCAATCATCATTTGGATCAATATTGGAATGGGCTATATATTCATAAAATGGATCATGCCAACTAATATGATGTATTTGTGCAACTAATAAAGCTCATGAGGACAACTGCAAGACTGGTAGTGTGCAACCTTCAAAAAAAAGTACGAGACCTGGCAGCTACAAAAAGTTCTAGTGGATGTGCAACAATAAGAAATGATATTGCAAACAAGAAAAATAGCAACTAAAAAAAGGTTTGCAAAGAACTATTCAAATAGATCATAAACACACACAAAAATCCACATACCTCAGCATCTGCTATGGAAGATGCGACAGCTTCTCCAGCAACTGCTGCCTGCACAAAAAAAATGACCACTGATGTCAACTATGAAAGATGCCAACTAGTCAACTACAAGATGCCAACTAATGCCAACTGTATTTAAATCAATATGACTAGAGATGTCAACTACAAAAGGTTGTTATTGACAAACTAAAAACAAAAATAGTCGTGCGAACTGCTGCATAATTTCATCAGTATCTAAAAAAGCAAGAAAAACACTTATATTCGAGATTTTACTTACCCTAGAAGATGACTCAGCTCCCTTACCAAGTGATGCATGTCTAGTCCGCTTTACAACATGGAACTGATCAGCATCCTAAGAAAAAAAATAAAAAACATGAGCATGGGGAAAAACAAAAAATGTTATATGACCCAAACAAAACAAAAAATTGGACTTGTGTCATCAGCATGCCACTTACCTCAACATCCTCTCCCTGCTCAACACTCCCAGCAGTCGTGGTGGCGATTAGCGGGGCAGCTTGAGTTCCGACAGGCGGCTGACTTCGAGCAGCTGATTAAGCAACCAAAAGAAAACATGAAAAAAAGACATTAGCATACATGCATAAGTTGAAAACAACTCAAAAACAAAAGAAAAAAGTGAAAAAAAATACATCTCCTTCATTACCATCCGCATCTCCTCCTATTATAACCATTTTTGCCCCGTGCCAAATAATACAACAAAAAAACATAGTTAGAAGATGTGGACAACCAACTACTACAATGATGCAGCCAACTGGGCAGTAAACCTTGTGCAAACTGGACATCAAATAAGCCAACTAACTATTTTCTGCCTAGGTATTACTTGCCAACTGTGACAAGTAATACCTAGGCAGAAAATAGTTAACTAAAGGCAACAAGCTCAGTAAGATAATTTATTCTGAAAAAGCGTCCCTAGTTGCACATGAGGGGAGACACATGAAAACAACCACATCCACAACAAAGACTTGCACATTGAGAAAAATTAAATTGGAAAATTGGCAAGCATTGGTACTAATTTGCATAATCAAGGGGTCCTAGTTGCACAAAGCAGGAGAAAAACACATGAACCACCACAGTCACCACAAGGCTGGTGGATTGGGTAGACTATATTGGAAAACTGGCAAGTATTGGTGCTAAAATTGCACAAACAAGAGTCCCTAGTTGCACACAGCAGAGGGGGAAACAGCAAAACCAACTAAGTAGAGCAACTGGCACAAGTGTATAACATATGAACAGCCAACTAGTAAAAGTGATGCAGCCAACTGAGCAGGCAACTTGTGCAACTGAACACCGTATAGACAACCACCTAGTACAAAAACAGTGAGCCAACTGACCAAAACAATTTCTGCAACTGCAGATCATACGGACAGCCAAGTACTATATGGACGCAACCAACTGAGGAGAATTTTGTGCAACTAACCACTTAAATCTCTGAACACCAACTACAAAATCAGCCAATGCATTGCACACAATATTGCGCACATCTAATACAACTTGCAGAATGACTAAGAATCATGAACAGATCTCAAATCTCTGCAAAATTGAACGGAACATGAACTAAAACAGCCAAATCGCCCTAAAATCGCGCAACGGGCGCCGTGGACATGCATCCCTTCTACCTAACGACTACCGCGTATCCTGGCCAACTACACGTTGACCCTGGCCAGCCACCCCCGTGCCGTGAACTACGCCTCCAGCGATTCCCCCGCGAGGAGAACCACCCGCAAGCCGTCGCCAAACTGAGCACTCCGCCGCGACGCCCGTTCGGTGGAGAGGATGGCGAGGAGGAAGACGAAGACGGAATGGGGAGAGAGCTCGCTGCGGCGAGGGATCTCAGGCCACCTTGTAGATCCCGACCACCGTTGGGCGTGTGCTACGAGATAGGAGAAGGGAACTCAGCGTGACCAAAATCGAGGATAAGCGGGGGTAGTTCGCGTCGTTCCCGAACCCTAGAGAGCATTCCCCTCGCATTTCGGCACCATCCGCGCTCCGCGAGATAGAGAGAGGGAGGAGAAGCATGTAGAAGTGGAGGGCGAGCATACCTCCGACGGCGAGGAGCACCAGCGATTCTTCCGCGAGGAGAACCACCCGCAAGCCGCCGCCAATCTGAGCACTCAGCCCGCGACGCCCCGTTCGGTGGAGAGGATGGCGAGGAGGAAGACGAAGACAGAATGGGGAGAGAGAGCACGCTGCGACGAGGGATTTCAGGCACAAATTTCGAAAACCGCCGCCCACGACCCCCACTACTCTCCTCCTCTACCGCTTACAGGTGGGCATCCCATGTCCGGATGCGGACAAAACCGCCCACGACCGCGGTGCGCGACCAATCCAGACCAGGTGGCACCTGGCGGATCTGGGCGCGATCGCTGGCGCGATCGAACGGCCACGAATCGTCCGCCCGAGTTTGTTAGTTGATGGCCAGCTACTTTTTAGATTTTAGGATTCAATAAAGTTGTGTAACCGGAATATGCATAATTTAGCTGACCAGGATTTCCAGACTTGTATCCAATGGTACAATCTAGAAAAATCGTTATACAGTCCAGTACACAATTTTACACCACACTGAGTCCACAGTCAGCGATGTTTATATATTAACAGCACAAAGAACTTACTACAAAACAGGCGCTAACCTTCTCTGCCATGGACATTGGTCAGGTCCACATTCGTCTGATTGCAAACCGTTTGCCGTGGTGCTTTCCTGTTTGTTGCATCCTGTTGCAGGTGTCTGTCCTGAAAACGGCGGCGCCTAGCAGCAAATATATGGATCCAGCTTTGCGGATTTGTTGCTCGGTCTCGACCCAGCTCCTGCCCTGGTTTTCGCTCTCCGCCCAATTACCAAAACCACCTCCTCTTGGTGTTCTGGATAGATCCAACAGAGCGTTGGATCTTGGGTGGGGAATGTCAGATGAATCCTTGGAGAACAAGGATTTGAATGGATTGAACATGGGTTTGAGCATACCTGGACCTCCCGTTCTCTCTGAGCTGTGGTCAGGAACTGGGACGAGATTCAAATTTTGAATATTTTTTCATGGTAATACGTGTCTTATTCATATTATAAAGATCAAATTATAAATCATGTAAAAATCGACATGACAAAACTGAAAAGATAACATAACATCGTTGAGCTTGAGACCAACGTCCGTCACCGCCACAGCAGACACCAAAAAAAAAATTAACAGATCACCTCATCACCCGAGTCCGACGTGGCTCCATCGCTGATATGCACCTTTACACCTTCAAGGTGGCTCACCAAAGATAAAGCCATTGCCGTTGAACGAATCAGACCGAGACACCATCCCGGACACGCCATCGAACTCTAGATCTGACACGCCACCTCGACTAAGACGCCGAAATAGGAAACCATACCTGCCATCCATCAACCATGAACCCAGCACACTTTCCGTCTTCCGGATATCGTCGATGCAGACCACAATCTGCATCCGCTCCCGGACTACCTTCCAAGCTCCGCGCCGATGCTGGAGCAGACGCCGTCACAATGGCGGGGCCCGAGGACACAAGTCCACCACAATGATGTCATCGCCGTCACGGTATCCCTGTTTGAACAGACTGGTTCCTAAATCCATCATCAACCATAGAGACGATCGCCTCGCCGGAGAAGAATTCAAAACTTCTTTATTCAGCATCGACGTCACCACCGCCGAAGCCAAGACGTCGGATGATCCAAAAACCTAAGCTACTGGGGCCCTAAACTTAAAGCAAAAACGATCCGCAGGCACGGAATCCGGCGACCTCCCTAATGACCGGCGACCAAGAGGCCAGAAAGTTGGCTCTCTCTTGCGGCGGCTAGGGTTTTGGTCGCTAGCCAAACCCGCCTCGTAAGCTTTACCTACCGCTCTAGTCTACATTCAGTCAAATCGGTGGGGTCATGACCACGTGAACAGGTTGTACGGGCATACGGAATGGGTACGAGTCATCGCTGTATTCTTTCGATATTGGTTTCGAAAGAGTTTAGTGGGGTCAGAGAGAAATGCCACATGGGCTGTGGGTCCGGCTGGGGTGGATCCACATGCGAGCGCCAGCGGCTGGGATGCCGCTGTGAACAGAACGCGAATGTAAAAGGGGAAATACCCTTTGGCTCCCGCATGTATATACACCCTATATGAGGATATTTTTTTAATTAATTAAACAAAAAGTCAAAATAGTTTAAAATATTTTTAGATTATACTTGACTTATTTGTGCACTAGTATATAAATTTGCACAAAAAGAAAACCAAAGTTGACTTCACAGCGAAAAAGACAAAATTTATTGCTATTATAGGTCACTATTCATGCTGTTTTGACCGAAATTTTGTCTTTTTGAAAAGAAGTCAAAGAGGAATTTTTTTTGTGAAACTTTTCTTACTAGTACAATGAAAGGTCAAGTTTATTCAAAAATATTTTTAGAATTTTTTGACTTTGTGTTGAATTGCTAAAAGAAAATTCCATATAGGGTACATATATACCTAGGAACCAAACATTCCCTCCAACGTAAAAGCCTTTATATAGGTGGCCATGCCAAACCTCGACGCACCTCTCTGAATTGCTCGTGCCGCGCCTGAGAAGTCTGCAGCCGAATGCAGATTTTGTGAGCTTATGCACCCGGGCCTCACTATCCTAGCACTTCAATGTTGCTTTAAGATCTGTACTACACAACTACCTTATTACATGGAATTTTCTCTTTTTTGTTCTTCTCATATAAAACATGTCTTGAACTTCAAACTTTGCAGTACAACATAACTTTGTAACTAGAATGTGAGATAAAATTTTCAGATTTTTTTGTCCGACATAAATATGAAAAATAAGATTTTTTTAATCAAACAAATCTCATTTTGTATATTTATGTTGGACCAAAAAATCTGTAAGTTTTATCCCACATTCTACATAGAAAGCTTTATTGTGCTACAAAGTTGAAGTACAAATACATGTTCTATATGAGAGAAACAAAAAAGAGAAAATTATTTGCACGAATCGTGATGCAGGAATGAGTGGTTGGATAAGGAGTACCCGGGTGCATAGGCTCTAAAACATGTTTTCGGTCTGGAGCCTACCACATATCAGTGGCCGATGGCACAGGAGGCACTCTGCTCACCGGAGAGGACACTGGGGATGATGGTCACCATTAGCGTCGTTTGTCGTGGAGCCAGTGTCCCCGTCCGCTATGGTGGCCGCCCCCACCACCGCAGGAAACGGCCTACTAGGGGCGCATCTCCCACGCGCGCTGACCATGGCCACCACCGCCGCTTCGTGGGCAGCTGGGCATATAGGTTGTCACCACCTTGGCTTGAGGAGGGACGTGCGGAAGAGGAGGAAAGGGAGAAGACATCGCGTGAATTTGGCCGCTCCAGAGCATACAAACCACTGAAACCAGCCTACACCTATAGCACACGCGCACACACACATCAAGAGCGCACACGAACCCTTCAGCTAACACACACGCATCTAGTCCAGGAACCACACGCGACGCAACACACAGGACTCCCGGGCGCACGAACAAGATAGTGAACATGAGGCAATCAGGCAACCATCATGTGTGCTCACAGTCCTGCAGTTGACGCGGCGAGATGACTGCAGAGGACGGCGGGGCACTGGCGCAAGGTCGAGGTGCGGCTGGAGCGGGGCGGCCCGTAGGCGCCGACGGCCTTGGCGGGCGCGAGCCCATGGAGAGGGAGAGAGGGACGGGGCGCCGCCGCGGCCTGGGTTCTCCGGACGTACGGCCTCATCGCTTCCTCTCGTGGCCTCCACTCCACACGTACGTACCTTCCATATGTCATCTCTCATGCATGCGCCATCATCTCCATGTTAGGATCACACTAGTACAGCTGCTTCTCACAATCGATTGCTCACAGGAATTCAGCTACAAGCACTAGAGAAGAGGAAGTTGAGAGGTAGGGGAAGGAGATACAGGTTACAGCCAGCCGCCGCCAGTTCTTGATCCCAGCCAGGATACCTATCACCTACTGCAACCCTGACTTTTTTTTTTGAGCAACACTGCAACCCTGACTAAGTACTACTCCTACCTCGCTCACTCTTCCTTGGGCTCGAACATGTAGGAGACCCACTGCGGCCCGGAGAACTTGTGGTTGGGCTTCTTTTCCCTTCTGGGCGTGTTGGGCTTGACGTTCTCCTCTCCTACTCCTTCGGTCGTGGTTGGGGGAGCTCCTGTGTGGAAAACCCTATTGGACGCTCGCTGCGTCAAGTTGTCGTGCAAACGCACAGGCAGCGCGACGCGAGCGTTTCAATGGGCCGGCCCATTGCGCATTACACTGATCCCGGTTTTGGGAACCTTCTAGAAGGTTCCCAACCGGTCCAGATCTGGTTTTTTCGTTTTTCTTTTTTTCCTGTTGCTTCTTTTATGGTTTTCTTCAGTTTTTCATTATTTTCTTTATGTTTTATTTTTCGTTTTTCTTTTCTTCTACTCGTTTTGTTGATAGCTGTTTCCTTTTTTCCCTTTTCTTTCTTCTTTCTTTCTAAATATTTATACTTTAAAATTTCGAAAATGTTCAACTCTCCAAAACATGCTCAGGTTGCCAAATTTTGTTCCATTCTATTAAAACAATGTTCAAAAATTACAAATTTTGTTCCCTTCTCTTCAAAAAATGTTCGAAATTTAAATACAAATTCGTGTTCACTAACTTTAGGGTGGGATTTAAATTTTTAAAACGTTTGCAGTCATTTTACCAATTCATACAATATTCATTAATTTCGAAAAACTTCCCACTTTGAAATTTGGTTCACAAATTCAATAAATATTCATGTTTGCATAATTTGTTCTAAATTTTTTTTTTTGGGAATTTAAAAAATGTTCTCACTTTAAAAGAATTTCCCAAATTCGAAAGATATTGATATTTATTAAATTTCTTGAGAAATTACAAAAATGTTCGGCAATTTCAAAAATTGTTCCCAATTTCAATATTTGTTGACTAATTTGGAAAATGTTCATGTTTTAAAATTTTAGATTTTTTTGGTGGATTTCGATTTTTTTGCATTTTCTAATTTGTGGTTCAAAATTCAAAAAATATTCGTGATTTTCAAAAAATGTTCCTGCTTTCTAAATTTGTTCACAAATTAAATAATGTTACTTATTTAAAAGATTTGTTTGCTAACTGAAATTATGTTCGGGTTTTGCAAATATTGTTTGTAAATTCAAAAAAAATGGTGTTACCATTATTTGTTCGTGTTTTCAAATTTTGTTCCCTTCTATTCAAAAAAAATGGTGTTACCGGATTTCAATTTTTTGTTCAAGTTTACATAAAATGTTCGCGCTTCCAAATTTGTTCGGGATTTTTCAAAATTGTTCTCCATTTCAAAATTTGTTCTCAAGATTCAAAAAATGTTCGTGCTTTAAAAAATTGTTTGCGCTTACAAATTTGTTCGGGATTTTTTTCAATTGCTCTCCCTCTCAAAATTAGTTCTCGCGATTCAAAATGTCCGTGCTTTAAAGAATTGTTCGCGCTTCCAAATTTGTTCTCCATTTCAAAATTTGTTCTCAAGATTCAAACAATGTTCGTACTTCCAAATTTGTTCTCTGTTTCAAAATTTGTTCTCAAGATTCAAATAATGTTCGTGCTTTAAAAAATTGTTCACAAATTCCAAAAAATGTTTGGGGAATTCAAAATTTGTTCATGTTTTCGAAAATGTTCGCGGTTTCAACATTTTATTTGCAATTTGAATAAATGTCATGTTTCAAATTTTATTCGCATTTAAAAAATGTTCTGTTTAAACACTTTTTTTCTGAACTGAAAAATGTTCCTGTTTTCCATTTTGTTCAAAAATTTAAACTGTTCGTGCTCTCAGAAAATTTCCGAAAATTCAAAAAATGTTTGTGCTTCTCATAATTTGTTCGTAATATTTGAAAAATTGTTCAGATTTGCAAAATTTGTTCATGTTTCTTTTTTGAATCAAAATTACAAAAAAGCTTTACTGCATCAAAAAAATGTTGGAACATATAAAAATTGTGATATTTTAAAACTGCTCTCAATTACAAGAAATGTATCCGAAATGTTTTCCAAATCACAACGCTAACGCGATAGTCATATCTTTCCTTTTTTGGTCATTACTTGTAACATATCAGGAATTAAACAACACTTTTTCTAAAATATCGTAGGATGATTTACATGCTCTACGTCAAAAATTCCTTTTCGAGATTGTAACTTGCAAGGACAATGAAATTCAGCTCCCGTTAGTAACTTCTTTCCTGCAGAGACATGTAAGTTCTCTATTTATTTGTTTTCCAATGACATAAAAGAGTTGTTTTTTTCTTAGAGCCTGTTCTTTCATACCAAACAGTGAAATTATTTTCTTCTAATCCCGTGTATGTTTCAACAGGGTTTTCGCATATTCAAGTGAAGCTTTGAAGGCCAATCTTTACTCGTTCTGCATATGACAGTAACCTCAGGTAACTTCTCAAATCAGCATGTAAGTTCAATTAACATGCTTATTCTTTCTATTCTGAAAGGTCTCATTATTCTTATTAGTTTGTGTAAAAGGTTCAACCAAAAAGAATCCCAATGATGAAATGTTCTGCACCTGTATTTCCAATTAACATATTTCTTCTTTCTATTCTCAAGGGTCTCATTAATACTGTCACCTTCAAGGGAAGTTGCACTGCAAGATTCAACTCAAAGGAATACTTCGATGCGAAAAATGTTTCCTTAACGATAGAGCTATCTTTTTTTCTCTTGATGGTCTAGCGATAGTTTCTTTGCAAGAACTTTGGCTGTAAACAATGTCTGAAAACAGCTGAAACATTTCTGTAAACGAGCAACCGATTTCTTTGGGAAACATATTTCCCTTTTTTATTCTCAAGGGTCCCAATGCAAGAATTTTTTTCAACTCAAAAGGAACAGTTCCATGAGGAAACTAATCTGTTGTTTGTTTAACATGGTTCCCCAGTTATATTTTCTTGCATTATGTTTAATTTTTAATAAGGTTTAAATCTGCAAAATAAGTTTGCAAAGAAGCTCAAATATTTATATTCTTATTTCCATATAGTTTTTTTGTACGTTTAATTTTTTTGCTCCTATACTGATTCTTTGTTGCACATTTCGAACTCTTCTTTCACTAATGTTTGTCAAGTTTGACAAATAGAAACAAGGTTGTCATTACTATTCTCTTTTATTGGAACTGTTCTTCCTTTGACAAAGAAACAGCAGAAGCAACAGAGAGAAACAGCAGAAGAAACGAAACAGAGAAACAAGCGCACGCGAAACAGAGAAAGCAGCGCGCGCGAAACAGTAGAAACGGTTTTCAAAACGCGCGCCGAACAAAGAAACAGTAGAAACGCGGCCCAATCAGCCCACTAGCGAACCCCCCTTGTGCGAACGCCCAACACTTTGCGTCGTATAGGAGCTCGGGACCTCCTATCTGCCGCATTCTGCGGCAGACTGGAGGGGCTTCGCACAGGGGGTGCCTCGTTTGGGCCGGCCCACGAAGGAGCAGCTACTGACGTAAAATATACAACGCAAAAAACTGAAGGCGATTGGAGATTAGAACTCCAGACCTTCCGATTAGTACCCCCGTCCGCCAGCCATTGCACCACTACACATTCTATGCTAATATTAAGCAGCAAACACTATAAGAACATAATCCACGACAGATCAAAACTTTTTTAGAAGTTCGAACGTAGTTCATTCTTTTTTTGCAGGAAAAACGCAGCTCGTTTTCAAAACCTGTATCTTTTTTTGAACGCGGAAAATTCCAAAAATAGAGAATAATTATTTTAAAATGTTGAACATTTTTGACCTGTGAACAATTTTTTGAAAAACAGCAAAGTTTTTTTGTAATGTTGAACAAATTTTTAAAAAAAGAACATTTCATAAAACTTTAAACGAAAAATAGAAAAAGCAAACATTTTTGAACTTGGAACAAAATTTGAAGAAAGCGAACATATTTTTGGATCTGTGAACAATTTGTGAGAAAGGGAACATTTTTTGTAACTCTGAACAAAATTTGGCATGCGAACATTATTTCGAATTGTGAACATATTTTGAAAATATGAACGAGATTGGAAACTCGAACAGTTTTTAAACTTGGAACAAAATTTGAAGAAAGCGAACATATTTTTGGATCTGTGAACAATTTGTGAGAAAGGGAACATTTTTTGTAACTCTGAACAAAATTTGGCAATGCGAACATTATTTCGAATTGTGAACTTTTTTTGAAAATGCGAACGAGATTGGAAACTCAAACATTCTTTTAAACTTGGAACAAAATTTGAAGAAAGCGAACATATTTTTGGATCTGTGAACAATTTGTGAGAACGGAAACTTTTTTTGTAACTCTGAACAAAATATGGCAATGCGAACATTATTTCGAATTGTGAACATTTTTTGAAAATGCGAACGAGATTGGAAACTCGAATATTTTTTTAAACTTGGAACAAAATTTAAAGAAAGCGAACATATTTTTGGATCTGTGAACAATTTGTGAGAAAGGAAACATTTTTTGTAACTCTGAACAAAATTTGGCAATGCGAACATCATTTCAAATTGTGAATATTTTTTAAAAGTGCGAACAAGATTTGAAAGTCGAACATTTTTTTAATTAATTTAAAAGATTTCAAATGTGAACAAAATTTTGAAAAACTGAAAAACAAACAAAAAAATCATGAACATTTTTCGAAATTGTGAACAAAATTTTGTAAATGTGAACACTATTTCAGAAATATGAACAATATTTGACAAAAAGGACATTTTTGAATATTCTGAACCATATTTGAACTTTTCGAAAAGCTTACAAAGAAAAAGTAAAAAAACATTAAAAAGGAAAAACAAAGAAAACGAGAAAAAAGAAAGAAGAGAATAAGACTGAAGAAAAAACAATAGTAAGAACAAATGGTTTTTTCGTTGCTATTTTTATAGATCCACGAGCCAGTCGCGGTGGCTAGCGCGGTTTGTACCGCTGCAGGAGGTCGTATGTTCGATCCCTAGCGCGAATCTTTTTTGCGGGTTCATCTCGCGAGGCGAAAAAACCACTCAAATGGGCCGGCCCAGGGTGAGCTGCGCCCTATGCGAAGCGGCGACTACTTGCCGCAATAAGCGGCGAATAGGACGCTCGTTAGCGTCAAGAAGTGGAGCTTTCGAAAACAACAACACGCCACGAGGGATCGAACCTGCGACGTCCACACTCGGGAAGCATTGAACTAACCAATCGAGTTGGTACGTTCTACTGGTTTTAAGGCAGCGCGAGAGCATAAAGTAACAGACATCTTTTGAAAAAATTCGAACAATTCACGAAAATCGAGAACAAAAAAAAGAAATTATGAACAAAATTTGAAAACGTGAAACCCTTTTTAAAACCATGAACAATTTTCGAAATTCAAACAAGCTTTTCAAACATGAACAATTATTGAACAGTTGAACAAAAATTCCAAAAACTCTAAAAAGATGAACAATTTTTTAAATATATATTGAACATTTTTATTATACGCTGAACAAATTTAAATATATACTGAACATTTTTTTATTATACGCTGAACAATTTTAAATACATACTGAACATTTTGGTATATGCCGAACAAAATTTATAATATACGTTGAACATTTCTGCAATGTATGCTGAACAAATTTTGAATTGTGAATAAAATTTAAAAACCATGATTTTTTTCTGAAATAATGAAAGAAATACGGAATTTCAAACTTTTTTGAAAACGAAAAAAGACAAAATAAAAAGAGAAGGAAAAAAGAAAAAGAAACAGACACAAAATAAAAAAACAGAAACAAAAAAGAATAAAAGAAACAGGAAAAATCACAAAAACCTGCAAAAAGAAAAATAACCGGTTTAGGGAACCTTCTAGAAGGTTCCCAAAACCGGTTTGCCTGGCACTATCCTAACTGGCGAAGTGGGCGGCCAGCCTTGTATGACTCCCAGCGCTTCAAGCGCGTCTCCTGAGCCGCTGCAGCGTCGAATAGGATTCGCCCGTGGTTGGCTGTGTGGTCAGGTCACTGACACCCCCTCCTCCTTCATAACCGACTTGTCCCCAAGTCGGAGCATGTGGGAATCGACGCTTGAGGTCGTCGAGGTCCTCCCAAGTGTCGGGAGTTGTATCCTCATCTTGCCAGCGCACGAGCCCTTGCTCCCGTATCTTGCGTGCATCCTGATGCCAGCGGCGGTCGAGGATCTTGAGAGGGGTGTTGACAACGTCCGTAGCTTGAGGTAGCTGAGAAGATGCACTTGTACCTGGGATCAAAGCGTGACGCAGCTGCGACACATGAAACACGAAAAATAGAATAATTAGCCGGCAGCTGGAGCTCGTATGTGACCTCGTTGATGCGCCTGATCACTGGAAAGGGCCCAAAAAACTTGAAGTTGAGCTTGTGGTTTGCCCGGTGAGCAACTGATGTCTGAATATACGGCTGTAGTTTCAGAAATGCCTGGTCGCCAACCTGAAAATCCCACCAAGGGCGCCGTTTGTCGGCTTGATCTTTCATGATTTGTTTAGCTCGGACCAAGTGCTGGCGCAAGATGTCCTGCATTTGCTGTCGTTCCTCAAGCCACCGATTGAGTTCAGGTGTGGGTGTTGCATGGTCTGGTGTGATGCCCAGTTGCCGAGGTTCTGGGCCATAAACCACCATGAATGGAGTCTTGCCCAAAGTGGAGTGAAACGCCGAGTTGTACCAGAATTCTGCCAGTGCTAACCATCTGCTTCAGCTCTTGGGTGTCCTTTGAACAAAACATCGCAAGTAGGTCTCGAGACACTGATTCACGTGTTCCGTCTGGCCGTCGGTTTGGGGGTGATGAGATGAGCTCATTTTCAGTTCCACTCCATGCAATTTGAAGATGGCCCGCCACACTTTGCTGGTGAACACTGCATCGCGGTCAGAGACTAGTGCTTCTGGCATGCCATGCAACTTGTACACCTGGTCGATGTATAGCTGGGCGATCTGCAGAGCTGTATATGGGTGAGTCATCAGTAAGAAGTGGGCATACTTGGAAAAAGTGTCCACCACCACTAGGATGCAGTTGGCTCTCCCAGATGTCGGGAGCCCCTCGATAAAGTCCAACGAAACCATATCCCAAGATCGTTTCGCCACTGGCAGGGGATGGAGCAATCCGAGATACGGTGATCGATCTGGTTTAGCCTGCTGGCATATCTAACATGCTTGCACATATGTCTTGATCTGCATCTTCATCCCCGGCCATGCAAAAAGTTGCTTGATTCTGCTATACGTTGCAGGAAATCCCGAATGGCCGCCGATTGCACTGTCATGGAGGGCACGCATAATTTGGGTCTGCATCTTGACATTGTTCCCTAGCCAAACCCTTCCACGAAAACGGAGAACCCCCTGTTGATAAGTGAACTTTCCCCCAGCCATTGGTGCTAATGCCAGCTGTGTAATCAGTTGTTGTACCTTTGGGTCATGTGCATAACCTTGTGTCACTTCCTGAAGCCACGCGGGTTGGCATACAGAAACTGCATTAACCTGTTGCGATGGGCTGATAGGGCGTGTGGATAGCGCGTCCGCTGCTTTGTTCTCTGAACCCTTACGATAGCATATACGATACTGGAGTCCAAGCAGTTTGGTAAAGGCTTTTTGCTTCCAAGGCGTGTGCAACCGTTGTTCCTCGAGACGGACTAGGCTTTTCTGATCCGTTTTGATGATGAACTCCGAAAACTGCAGATATGGTCTTCATTGATCGGCTGCTAAAACCATGGCCAAATATTCCTTTCCATAGGTTGAGAGTCCTTTTGTCCGTGGGCCCAAAGCTTTGCTCAGATAAGCGATTGGGTGCCCTTCCTGTTGCAGGACCATGCCAACCCCGTACTCGCATGCATCCGTCTCAATAATGAATGGTTTTGTGAAGTCTGGCAACGCTAGGGTGGGTGCTGTGGTCAATGTTGTTTTCAGAGCTTCAAAGGCTTCACCGGTGGCTGCTGTCCACTGAAACGGATTGTTCTTGCGCAGAAGATTAGTAAGAGGGCGAGCGATCGTGCCGAAGTGGCGTACGAATCGCCGGTAATACCCCGCCAGTCCAAGGAATGCTCGCACCTCCTTCACTGTTGTCGGCATGGGCCATGCTGCCACCTGCTGTAGTTTGATGCTGTCTGTGGAGACCCCCTCAGCAGAGATAGTGTGTCCCAGATAGTTTAATTCCTGTTTGGCGAACTCGCATTTCGATCTGTTGACATACCATTGGTCTCTTCGCAGTAGAGCAAACACTTCGCGAAGATGTTGAAGATGAAGAGCGAATGATGCGCTGAACACAACGATGTCGTCGAAGAAAACCATAGCACACACACGCAGTACTGGGTGGAGTGTTGTGTTCATCGCCCCTAGGAATGTTGCCGGTCCGCCAGCCAATCCACAGGGAACAACCTTGTACTTGAAAGGCCTTGAATGTGTTTGGAAAGCCGTTTTGTGCTCTTCCCCTGGTGCCAGCCGAATTTGTTGATAGCCAGCTCGAAGGTCAAGCTTGGAAAACCGGCGAGCACCAGCCAATTCATCCAGAATGTCTTCGATGATGGGAACCGGGTACCTACTGACAATGGTCAAAGCATTAAGGCGTCTGTAATCGATACACATGCGCCACGTCCCATCTTTTTTCTTCACCAAGATGATGGGTGAAGAGAAAGGGCTACTGCTTTTCTGAATTATCCCTGCTTTCAGTAATTCCAACACCTGCCGTTCAATCTCTCTCTTTAGCTCTGGCTTGTGTCTGTATTGGCGCTGGTTGACAGGCTGAGCCCCTTGCATCAACGGAATTTTATGGTCGCAGTCACGCACCAGTGGTAATTGAGTGGGTTCCATGAAGATGTCCTCGAATTCGACCAGTAGCTCTGCCACGGCCGACGGCAGCTCTTGCGATTGTACTGTTACTCCTTGGCCAGCTTCATCTGCAAAGCAGAGTTGGACAGCAAACGCGACAGCTGAATTCTTGGTTGCACTGTCGAGTTGTATACTGGACAGTAGGGCACAAGATGGAGACTTTGCCGCGACTCCTTGTAGGATGACAATATAACCATTGTTTTCGATTTGCATGCACCTGCGCGGCCAATCTATCAGCATCGGGCTATGGTACTCGAGCCAATCCATCCCCAATATGACATCATACGACCCCAGTAGAAGCACCTTGAAAGTGGTAGCGAAGGTATGTCCTTGTGTGTACCACAGACAATTCAACACCTCTTTTGTGCACTGCAGTTCGGCTCCATTTGCCACTGAAACCTTGACCGGTCGCTGCATATATTGAACCCCCTGTAACTTGGGCAACAATTGCTGAGAGACAAAAGATGCGGAGCTTCCAGAATCGACGAGCATCAGCACCTCCTTGCCTTGCAACCACCCATGAATTTGTAAGCAGCTGGGTGCCTCGGTGCCGGATGCAGCATGCACAGATAACCGCCAAACTTGCTCTGTGACAGTTTCATCAGATTGTCGGAGTTCTGAATCGTCCGGATTTTGGGACATATCCAGACTGAATAGATCAATGAGCTCCTCAAGAACATGCAGTTTGACCGTGGGTGGACAAGTGTGATCATGGCCCCAACGCTCACCCTTAAAGCACAAACCCTTGGCACGACGGTAATTGCGGAGTGCTGTCACCTTTGCTGCATCTCCTGTGGCACGAGCACCATCAAGACCGCGGCGATCATCGGCTGCTAGTGATGGACCCACCGCTCACGCTGGTGGTGCTTGAAGCAGCAGTGGTGGAGCTGGACGAGCGCGACCTGCGTATGGAATTTATTCAGTCTGTTCCACGAGTTTGTGCCTTTGTCCATCGGCCACTTCTTCCTGGAGAATTGCAAGAGCACAAGTTGTGTCCAGATCAGTTGGCCTTTGCACCATGACCACGGCACGGATGTCGTTGCAAAGCCCCTCCACGAACCTCATCAAGAAATACAAAGGGTGTGTAGTATCAGAATATGAAATCAAATGGTTCATAAGTGTTTCAAATTGCTCAATATAGGCAGCCGCGGAAGATGTTTGCCGTAGTGCATAGAACTGCCGGATTAGCAGCTGGTGCCGATCGCGGCTAAAACGTGTGCAAAGGATATCACAGAATGCCTCCCGGTCCAAGAGTCCTATTTTAGACTGAACTGATTGCAGCCAAATAGCTGCAGCGCCGGAGAAATGAAAAGTGGACATGGTGACGAAGTAAGATTCATGAATTTGGTACATGGCGAAGTATTGTTCGCACATTGTTGAAGATATAACTATTTGTGTAAGCCGCCCAGGAGGGGCCGGGTTACGCAAAGAGGATTCATCATATGAAGCCCAAGATCAAACATGAAGATGGCGGTTCAGTAAAGGGTTTAAAGCCCACAGGCGACTTAAGGCCCGTAGTGGTAAACTGCCGTAATGGCATGACTTGTATCATAAGGTAGAATTAACTAGTCACCGAGCCGGACATTGTTTATGAGCCGGCCGGGACTCTATAGGTCATAGGGCGTCAACCCGTGTATATAAGGGGATGACCCGCTGGCGGCTTAGGGCAAGAAACATCTGATCGAGAGCTGGGCATAGCGTATCTCGCTCCCTGGTCATCGAAACCCTAGCAATACCAACCCAACTAGACGTAGGCTTTACCTTCACCGTAAGGGGCCGAACTAGTATAAACTCTCTCGTGTCCCTTGTCCCGATTAACCCCTTTAAGCTTCCTGGTTGCGATGGCTCCACGACTAAGTCCTTCCATGAGGACATCTGCCGTGACACAATACGAGAACCCTTCCTTCCAGCCAGAATCCGTCTTTCTTGTACTTTGCTTTCGAGGAATGGGATCTGCCTTGTGGAAACAAAAGCTATTTGTTCGAGTCAAGCAAGCGGGCAGTCAGCTAAGAATACTGGAAGAGAACTCTCTAGCCCTGCACTTAAACTAGACTCACGACAGTTGGCGCCCACCGTGGGGCCAGCACACGGTGGATTTGAGTTCTTGAAGGGCATCTTCAAAGGGATCAAGGGATACGCAGTCGGCCGGATGACCAAAAGTCGTCGCGGCAAGATCTACATCGACGACGAAGGTCAGCCCCGACGCCGGCTCAATTGAGTACGGGTACCGGGTCCCCTTCGGCAGAATCCACGTTTTCATTGGCCGGATTGGTGAGCCGGGCCCTGAGCCAGACAACTGCACCGACCTGGTCGAGACGGCTCAGCGTGCGAGACCCGCCCGGGCTCAACCCGTCATGAAGCGTGCCTTCGTGGGTTGCATCCACGGAGGGGAACTTTCTGAAGGATCTGTAGATGGTGGTGAGACGGCCATCCACTCCGATGGTGATTCGTCCACTGGTGAGACGGAGTCGTTGTATCAACTGCAAGATGGCAGGCTTGGGGGCTGTTCCGATGGCAGCAGTATTCCGGACCCCTTTGAGCCACCAAGCTACGTAGGGGTCTTCATGGCTGGTACTCAACCCGGTCAAAACTCTACAGCCGCAACAACAATAACGTTCGGGTCAGGAGCGGCCGGGGCAGGAGGGCCTGTGCGCCCGCCGGCTCAGTTGCTGATTGATCTCATGGATAAGCCGACGGCCCTGTTAACCACCACAGTTATTCCTGCGAATCAAGATGAGCATAATGTAGAGGTGGCACAGGTGCGTGAGGAAATAGCTCGGGCCAAGGAGGCCTTAGCAGCTGAGGACACTAGGTTGGCCATAGAACGGGCGACTTTGGATGCACGGGCGCAACAGCTCCAGTCGGAGGCTTTCCAGCTTACGATGAATCTGAACGCATCTAACGAGGTAATGAGGAGGAGACACCAGAAAACTCAATCCCGTTTGCCTCCGGTTTATGATCATCGGAACCTTTTCGCTACACCCAGAGCCGGCCCTAGTAACCCGCCAGAAGCAAATCAGTTCATGACATCCGGAGCAGGAGGACCGGCTCAGCCTCGGGTGATGGCACCTCTTCATGGGAATATGGCCCCACCCCGGTATGTACCGACACCACCGAGTCACTTTTCTAACTCCATGGAGAACCTGATCGCAGCATCGGCACGTTTGGCGGCTCTCCCGGTGGACGGTGACGATCCAACCGCGGTGGAGACGCGAAGGATCAGAGAACTTGTCCAAACAGCTCTGGCTTAGCAAGAGGCTTATTCCTACAGCAGAGACAGGATTCATTCAACCCCTCGCCCAAGCCGGAGCCAGAGTTATAGCAGGCACATGGAGTCGGAGGCCTTGTCAAGCAACGCCCAGCGCCGTAACCAGCCCGGCGGTTATAATCCGGTGAGACCGGATACGTCAGGAAGATGAGCGGGCGGCTCAGCTGGCGGCTCAGCAGACGACTCACCAGGCCTTCCCGAATTATCCGACGACTTCTGTTGAGGCAGGAGTGGCCACCAGAACCGGTGGCGTTCCTTGTTGGTGCCGGCTTTACGCAATGTGCGTTTACCTAAGGATTTCAAAGGACCCCGAAAGGTGCCAAATTATATGACCGACTTACAGCCCGGGGCATGGATCGAAAGCTATGAGATGGCCATGGAACTGTTGGAGGTCAGTGACGTAGCAATGGCTAAGTATTTCACCATGATGTTGGATGGAACGGCCCGGACTTGGTTAAAGGGTTTACCACCCAATTCTTTTAGCTCATGGGCGGAGTTAAAGGCCCGGTTCATTCAGAACTTCAAGGAAACTTGCAAGCAATCTATGTCGATTGTGGACATAACTAATTGTAAGCAAGAGGAGGGTGAATCTACCACTCATTGGGTGCGCCGGGTCAAGGAGATAATACATTCGTCTGACAAGATGGATGTCGGCTCTGTGCTACCTCTTGAGCTTGCGTTGGTTTTCCCCGAAGAGGAGAGGATGATGCAGCAGAGTAGCGTAAGTATTTCCCTAAGTTTTTGAGAACCAAGGTATCAATCCAGTAGGAGGCCACACTCAAGTCCCTCGTACCTGCACAAAATGATAGCTACTCGCAACCAACGTGATTAGGGGTTGTCAATCCCTTCATGGTCACTTACGAGAGTGAGATCTGATAGATAGTATTTTTGGTATTTTTGATATAGAGATGCAAAGTGAAAAGTAAAAGGCAAAGTAAAAAGCAAAGCAAGATTAAAGTGATGGAGATTGATATGATGAGAATAGACCGGGGCCATAGGTTTCACTAGTGGCTTCTCTCGAGAGCATAAGTATTCTACGGTGGGTGAACAAATTACTGTTGAGCAATTGATGAATTGAGCATAGTTATGAGAATATCTAGGCATGATCATGTATATAGGCATCACGTCCATGACAAGTAGACCGAAACGATTACGCATCTACTACTATTACTCCACTCATCGACCGCTATCCAAAGATGCATCTAGAGTATTAGGTTAAAAACAGAGTAACACTTTAAGCAAGATGACATGATGTAGAGAGATAAATTCATGCAATATGAAATAAACCCCATCTTGTTATCCTCGATGGCAACGATACAATACGTGCCTTGCTGCCCTTCACATCCGGGAAAGGACACCGCAAGATCGAACCCAAAGCTAAGCACTTCTCCCATGGCAAGAACTACCAATCTAGTTGGCCAAACCAAAGCGGATAATTCAAGAGACTTGCAAAGATAACCAATCATACATAAAAGAATTCAGAGAAGATTCAAATATTATTCATAGATAGACTTGATCATAAACTCACAATTCATCGGTCTCAACAAACACACCACAAAAAGAAGATTACATCGAATAGATCTCCACGAGAGAGGGGGAGAACATTGTATTGAGATCCAAAAAGAGAGAAGAAGCCATCTAGCTAATAACTATGGACCCGAAGGTCTGAGGTAAACTACTCACACTTCATCGGAGAGGCTATGATGATGTACAAGCCCTCCGTGATGACGGCCCTCTCCGGCGGAGCTCCGGAACAGGACCCAAGATGGGATCTCGTGGATCTGAGAAAGTTGCGGCGGTGGAATTAGGTTTTTGGCTCCGTGTCTGCTCGTTTGAAGTACGTAGGTATATATAGGAGGAAGAAGTACGTCGGTGGAGCTTCGATGGGCCCACGGGGTGGGGGCGCGCCTGGGGGTGTAGGGCGCGCCCCCTACCTTGTGCCCACCTCGAACCTTCCTTGGCGTAGGGTCCAAGTCTCCTGGGTCATATTCGGGAAGAAAATCACGTTCCAGAAAGGTTTATTCCGTTTGGACTCCGTTTGATATTCCGTTTCTTCGAAACACCGAAATAGGCAAAAAAACAGCAATTCTGGGCTGGGCCTCTGGTTAATAGGTTAGTCCCAAAAATAATGTAAAAGTGGAAAATAAAGCCCAATATAGTCCAAAACAGTAGATAATATAGCATGGAGCAATCAAAAATTATAGACACGTTAGAGACATACCAGGCATCCCCAAGCTTAATTCCTGCTCGTCCTCGAGTAGGTAAATGATAAAAAGAGAATTTTTGATGCGGAGTGCTACTTGGCATAACTTCAATGCAAATCTTCTTAATTGTGGTATGAATATTCAGATTCAAAAGATTCAAGACAAAAGTTCATATTGACATAAAAATAATAATACTTCAAGCATACTAATAAAGCAATTATGTCTTCTCAAAATAACATGGCCAAAGAAAGTTGTCCCTACAAAATCATATAGTCTGGCTATGCTCTATCTTCACCACGCAAAGTATTTAAATCATGCACAACCCCGATGACAAGCGAAGCAATTGTTTCATACTCTAACTTTTTCAAAACTTTTTCGATCTTCACGCAATACATGAGCGTGAGCCATGGATATAGCGCTATATGTGGAATAGAATGGTGGTTGTGGAGAAGACAAAAAGAGGGGAAGATAGTCTCACATCAACTAGGCGTATCAATGGGCTATGGAGATGCCCATCAATAGATATCAATGTGAGTGAGTAGGGATTGCAATGCAACAGATGCACTAGAGCTATAAGTATATGAAAGCTCATCAAAAGAAACTAAGTGGGTGTGCATCCAACTCGCTTGCTCACGAAGACCTAGGGCATTTTGAAGAAGCCCATCATTGGAATATACAAGCCAAGTTCTATAACGAAAAATTCCCACTAGTATATGATAGTGACATAACGAGAGACTCTTTATCATGAAGATCATGGTGCTAATTTGAAGCACAAGTGTGGTAAAAGGATAGTAACATTGTCCCTTCTCTCTTTTTCTCTCATTTTTTATTTGGGCCTTTTTTCCCCTTTTTTTATGGCCTCTTTTTTTTCGTCCGGAGTCTCATCCCGACTTATGGGGGAATCATAGTCTCCATCATTCTTTCCTCACTTGGGACAATGCTCTAAAAATTGATGATCATCACACTTTTATTTTTCTTACAACTCAACAATTACAACTCGATACTTAGAACAAATATGACTCTATATGAATGCCTTCGGTGGTGTACCGGGATATGCAATGAATCAAGAGTGACATGTATGAAAGAATTATGAACGGTGGCTTTGCCACAAATACGATGTCAACTACATGATCATGCTAGCAATATGACAATGATGGAGCGTGTCATAATAAACGGAACGGTGGAAAGTTGCATGGCAATATATCTCGAATGGCTATGGAAATGCCATGATAGGTAGGTATGGTGGCTGTTTTGAGGAAGGTATATGGTGGGTGTGTAATCTTTGGCGAAAAGTGCGCGGTATTAGAGAGGCTAGCAATGGTGGAAGGATGGGAAAAAGTGCGTATAATCCATGGACTCAACATTAGCAATAAAGAACTCATATACTTATTGCAAAAATCTAGAATTTATCAAAGCAAAGTATTACGCGCATGCTCCTAGGGGATAGATTGGTAGGAAAGACCATCGCTCGTCCTCGACCGCCACTCATAAGGAAGACAATCAATAAATAAATCATGCTCCGACTTCATCACATAACGGTTCACCATACGTGCATGCTACGGGAATCACAAACTTTAACACAATTATTCTTTAAATTCACAACTACTCAACTAGCATGACTCTAATATTATCACCCCCATATCTCAAAAAAATTATCATGCTTCAATCTTTTCTTAGTATTCCACGCACTCAAAAGAAAGTTTCACAAATCTTGAATACCAAGCATATTAATATTAAGCAAATTACCATGCTATTAAGACTCTCAAAATAATCTAAGTGAAGCATGAGAGATCAATAGTTTCTTTAAAACAAATCCACCACCGTGCTCTAAAAGATCTAAGTGAAGCACATAGAGCAAAATCATAACGCTCAAAAGATATAAGTGAAGCACATAGAGCAAAACTACATAGCTCAAAAGATATAAGTGAAGCACATAGAGTATTCTATCAAATTCCAATTCATGTATGGCTCTCTCAAAAGGTGCGTACAACAAGGATGATTGTGGCACACTAACAAACAAAGAGACAAATAATACAAGACGCTCCAAGCAAAATACATATCACGTTGGTGAATAAAAATATAGCTCCAAGTAAAATACCGATGGAAGTAGACGAAAGAGGGGATGCCTTCCGGGGCATCCCCAAGCTTTGACTTTTTGGTGTCCTTAGATTATCTTGGGGTGCCATGGGAATCCCCAAGCTTAGGCTCTTGCCACTCCTTGTTCCATATTCCATCAAAAGAATTCACCCAAAACTTGAAAACTTCACAACACAAAACTCAATAGAAATCTCATGAGCTCCGTTAGAGAAAGAAAACAAAAGACCACTTCAAGGTACTGTAATTAAATAATTCTTTATTTATATTGGTGTTAAACCTACTGTATTCAAACTTCTCTATGGATTATGAACTATTTTACTAACCATAGATTCATCAAAATAAGCAAACAACACACGAAAAACAGAATCTGTCAAAAACAGAACAGTCTGTAGTAATATGTAACTAACGCAAACTTCTAGAAACCAAAAAATTATACCAAAATTAGACGACCTATACAATTTGTTTATTGATCAGCAGCAATTAGAATCAGTATTTTATCACGTTCTGGTGATTTTTAACAATTCGTCCACTGAACGCAAAGTTTCTGGAAATTACAGCAAGATCAAATAACTATCATCCAAGAAGATCCAATAGGTCTAACTTGGCACAAACACTAATTAAAACACAAAACCACATCTAAACAGAAGGTAGATGGGTTATTTATTCCCTAACAGAAGAAAAACACAAAAAACTAAAAATAAAATTGGGTTGCCTCCCAACAAGCGCTATTGTTTAACGCCCCTAGCCAGGCATAAAAGCGAGGATAGATCTAGGTAGTGCCGTAGTAATAAGATAGATCGGTAAAACTCATTTCATATTCTCTATGTTCAGAAGCAAGTTTCCTTTGAGGCAAGCAAAAGTAATCAAAAGGGCTAAATTTAATAGGACAAAAGTCCCCAAGATCAATTTTGGGAGGTATAGGTTCCTCTTTCGGCCCTTCGTATTGCACAACCAATTCATCATTATAAGCATTCTTTTGACAGAACCTTGTGGCCTAAACTCAAGAGAGCATCCTAGCTCATTATTTCGAATAGCCAAATCATCATTAAGTTCAGAGATTCTATCAATTAAAATATTGATTGGCACCTTTTTTCTAAGGTTTTCATTGAAAGCAACATAGTCAAGAGATTGAAAGCGCATAATTTCTTCTTGATCAAAGAGGATAGATTCTATGGGAGGACGACCAGCGTCCACCTGTAGTGCTTATAAAGATTTCTTTTGCTTATTTTATTATAAATCTGAATTCATGAGCCAAAAAGATAGTAGCGGCACGCTTAACAGAAGAATGCTCGATATTAGAAAATTCTAGGAAAATTCTTTGTATAGATGGGTGCATATGCATAAATTGCCTTTCCAGTTCAACGATAAGAATGGCAGTAGCGTCCGCAAGACTACTAGTTCTATGGAGAATAGAACCGCCCATAGAGGGCAAAGCACCGGCACAAGTAAAGAAATCTTGGATAACTCCTTTTCCAATAATATTACCACTACCGATTCGAAATCTTTTGGTATGGTAGGTAGGGGATTCTTCAGTAGGAGCATCAGAATTTTCCATGATATTGTTATTGCCCATATCGGTGATAACTTCCCCAACTTCAGACATAGCGAAAAACAAGCAATCCAACACACGAGTAAACAAAAGGCAAGCGAGAAAAAGGCAAACGGAGAAAGAGAAGGAGAAGGAGATTGGGAAAGAGAGGGAAAATAAAACGGCAAGGGTGAAGTGGGGGAGAGGAAAACGAGAGGCAAATGACAACTAATGTAATGCGAGAGATAGGGATTGTGATGGGTACTTGGTATGTTGACTTTTTGCATAGACTCCCCGGCAACGGCGCCATAAATTCTTCTTGCTACCTCTTGAGCTTGCGTTGGTTTTCCCCGAAGAGGAGAGGACGATGCAGTAGAGTAGCGTAAGTATTTCCGTCAGGTTTTGAGAACCAATGTATCAATCCAGTAGGAGGCCACACTCAAGTCCCTCGTACCTGCACAAAGCGATAGCTACTCGCAACCAACGCGATTAGGGGTTGTCAATCCCTTCACGGTCACTTACGAGAGTGAGATCTGATAGATAGTATTTTTGGTATTTTTGATATAGAGATGCAAAGTGAAAAGTAAAAGGCAAAGTAAAAAAGCAAAGCAAGATTAAAGTGATGGAGATTGATATGATGAGAATATACCCAGGGTCCATAGGTTTCACTAGTGGCTTCTCTCGAGAGCATAAGTATTCTACGGTGGGTGAAAAAATTACTGTTGAGCAATTGACAGAATTGAGCATAGTTATGAGAATATCTAGGCATGATCATGTATATAGGCATAACGTCCGTGACAAGTAGACCGAAACGATTCTGCATCTACTACTATTACTCCACTCATCGACCGCTATCCAAAGATGCATCTAGAGTATTAAGTTAAAAACAGAGTAACGCTTTAAGCAAGATGACATGATGTAGAGAGATAAATTCATGCAATATGAAATAAACCCCATCTTGTTATCCTTGATGGCAACGATACAATACGTGCCTTGCTGCCCCTTCTGTCACTGGGAAAGGACACCGCAAGATCAAACCCAAAGCTAAGCACTTCTCCCATGGCAAGAACTACCAATCTAGTTGGCCAAATCGAACGGATAATTCGAAGAGACTTGCAAAGATAACCAATCATACATAAAATAATTCAGAGAAGATTCAAATATTATTCATAGATAGACTTGATCATAAAACCATAATTCATCAGTCTCAACAAACACACCGCAAAAAGAAGATTACATCGAATAGATCTCCACGAGAGAGGGGGAGAACATTGTATTGAGATCCAAAAAGATAGAAGACATCTAGCTAATAACTATGGATCCGAAGGTCTGAGGTAAACTACTCACACTTCATCGGAGAGGCTATGATGATGTAGAAGCCCTCCGTGATGACGGCCCTCTCCGTGAGCTCCTAACGAGCCCCAAGATGGGATCTCATGGATCTGAGAAAGTTGCGGCGGTGGAATTAGGTTTTGGCTCCGTGTCTCTGCTCGTTTGAGAGTGCGTAGGTATATATAGGAGGAAGAAGTACGTCGGTGGAGCTTCGATGGGCCCACGAGGGTGGGGGCGCGCCTGGGGGTGTAGGGCGCCCCCCTACCTCGTGCCCACCTCGAAGCTTCTTTGGCGTTGGGTCCAAGTCTCCTGGGTCATATTCGGGAAGAAAATCACGTTCCAGAAAGGTTTATTCCGTTTGGAATCCGTTTGATATTCATTTCTTGAACGATGAAATAGGCAAAAAGCGACAATTAAAGGCTGGGCCTCCGGTTAATAGGTTAGTCCCAAAAATAATATAAAAGTGGGAAATAAAGCCCAATATAGTCCAAAACAGTAGATAATATAGCATGGAGCAATCAAAAATTATAGATATGTTGGAGACGTATCACTCTTCAGTCCTCATGTTGGAGAAGAATTGCCGATTTGAACCGCTGAGGCAGAAGCTGGGGCGTCACAAGCGTGATTGTAATGATATGGGTCAGCTGATGGCGGCTTTTGTCAAATATGTCGATTCTGATAATACCAAGGATCCTGCATCTGATGAGGAAAAGACGGGGAAGGGAAAGAAGAATGGCAATGGAAAGGGTCAGCAGCATAACCCGGCAAATCAAGGAGGCAACAAGCGTAAAGCCGATGGCAACCCGGAGTTTGTGGCTAAAGCTAATGCATAGGGTAACAATCAGAGGCGCAAGGGGAGGCCGCCCCCTCGGTCTGGCGGGTCAGGTCCATCTCTTGAGCAGCTGCTCAATGAGCCCTGCCCGAGACACGGCACCCGGGAACAACCAGCCACCCACTTGTGGAAGGATTGCGCGATCATGAAGGCTTTCAAGAATTCCAACACGTTCGATGGCAATCATGGGTCGGGCGGCGGCTCAGGTGCCGACGGCTTTCATGGCCCGGGTGGTGGTTAAAATTCCGGCTTTCAGGGAAATCAAGGCGGCTATAATCAGCAGCAATCTGGTCAAGGAGGACATCAGCAACAGTCGGGTTATCAAAGCAATCCAAAGCAGCTGAATAGTGGATAGTATCATGTGTTCACTACTAGCTTATGAAAACGTGACCAGAAGGTTCATAAGAGGGCGGTGAACTCTGTTGAGCCGGCAGTCCCCCGTTACTTGAGGTGGTCAGAACAGCCTATTGTATGGAACAGGGAAGATCACCCTCCCCGGGTTGATAACCGGGTCGATTAACTTGGTGGTAGCACCTCAAGTTGGTGGATATAAATTCACTAAGGTACTCATGGATGGAGGTAGCAGCATTAACATCCTCTATTATGAAACCTTTCGACGTATGGGGTTGACTGATAAAAATTTAAAGACATCCAACACATTTTTCCATGGAGTGGTGCGTGGTAAGTCGGCATACCCAGTTGGCAAGATTGAGCTGGAGGTGGCCTTCGGAGATGAATATGATTCGAGGGCTGAGAAATTAACCTTTGAGGTGGTCAAGATCAAAAGCCCATATCATGCTCTGTTTGGACGGCCGGCTTATGCCAAGTTCATGGCGCGGCCGTGTTATGTTTACTTGCAGTTCAAGATGCCGGGTCACAAGGGCACCATTATTGTGCATGGGAGTCGGAAGATAGCCCTGGAATGTGAGGAGGGCGATGCTGCTTATGTTGAATCTGTTTGTGCAGCAGAGGAACTGAAGTTTTATAAGGATAATGTTGACGCGGTGGACATGACACCTCTGAAGAAGCCAACCACAGAGCATGACCCGGTGATGAAATTTAAGTCGGCTGACGAAACCAAGCTTGTTGATTTTACTCTAGGCGATTCATCTCAGCAGTTCAGTATCAGTGCCAATTTGGATCCTAAATAGGAAAGCGCGCTCATCGAGTTCATCCGTGAGAACCGGGACATCTTTGCATGGAAGCCTTCTGACATGCTGGGTGTACCGAGAGAACTCGATGAGCACACTCTTAACATTGATCCGAAGTATAAGCCGGTCAGGCAGTTTCTTCGGCGGTTCAACAAAGAGAGACGGAAAGCTATTGGCGAGGAGGTGGCCCGGCTCTTGGCGGCCGGGTTTATTGTTGAAGTTTTTCACCCAGAGTGGTTGGCTAACCCGGTGCTTGTACTTAAAAAGAATGGCACTTGGCGGATGTGTGTGGACTACACAGACTTAAATAAGGCTTGTCCGGCTGATCCCTTTGCTCTCCCCCGTATTGATCAAATCATTGATGCTACGACGAGTTGTGAGCATTTGAGTTTTTTGGATGCTTACTCTGGTTATCATCAGATCAAGATGGCAGTTAAGGACCAGGAGAAGACGGCTTTCATTACTCCGTTTGGAGCCTTCTGCTATGTGTCCATGCATTTGGGCTCAAGAGTGCCCAGGCGACTTATCAGCGGTGTGTACAGAACTGTCTCCACGATCAGATTGGGCGCAATGTTCACGCTTATATGGATGACATAGTGGTGAAGTCCAGAGAAAAGGAAACCTTGATAGCTGATCTGAAGGAAACCTTTGATAATCTCCGGGTCTATAAGATGATGCTTAACCCGGCCAAATGTGTGTTTGGTGTGCCTGCAGGCAACCTTTTGGGTTTTCTAGTCTCCAACAGGGGCATTGAAGCTAATCTGGAGAAGATCAAGGAAATTACCTCTTTGGCTAAACCGGCGTGCATCAATGATGTTCAGTGACTGGCGGGTCGTGTTGCTGCTTTAAGCCGGTTCATAAGCCGGTTAGGTGAGAAGGCCTTACCGCTGTATCAGATGATGAGGAAAATAGACACTTTTGTCTGGAGTGATGCTACTAATGCTGCCTTTGAAGATTTAAAGAGACAGTTAGCTGAGCCGCCGGTCCTTGCGAATCCCATTGATAGAGAGCCATTGCTGTTATACGTGGCTGACAACTCACGTGCTGTCAGTGTTGCCATCATGGTGGAGCGCAAGGAGGCTGGCAAGGAGCATCCGGTTCAACGGCCGGTTTATTACATCAGTGAGGTGCTCATTGAGTCTAAGCAAAGGTATCCACATTGGCAGAAGCTTGTTTACGGGGTGTTCATGGCAAGCCAGAAGCTGAAGCAATACTTCCAAGGTCACCCTATCACCGTGGTAAGTTCTGCCCCCTTGGGGGACATCATCCAGAATAGAGAGGCCACAGGACGAGTCGCCAAGTGGGCCATTGAGCTTGGGCCTCATGGCTTGAAGTATGTACCGCGTACTGCTATTAAGTCTCAAGCCCTGGTAGACTTTATCAATGATTGGACAGAGCTGCAGACACCTGAGGAGAAGCCGGATAACACATATTGGACTATTCACTTTGATGGGTCCAAGTGTAACGCCCCAGATCCGATGCGCCAGGTGTCCGCCAGTTATTCGCCGTCTTTGCCATATCATTTGCTTGCGTGTTGCATTTTTCCATGTCATCATGTGCATCTCTTTTTGCATACGTGTTCGTCTCATGCATCCGAGCATTTTCCCCGTTGTCCGTTTTGCAATCCGGCACTCCTATGCCCTCCGGCGTCCCCCTTCTGCCTCTTTTATGTGCGGGCGTTAAACTTTCTCGGAATGGCCTGAGGTTTGCCAAGTGGCCTTGGTATAGCACCGGTAGACCGCCTGTCAAGTTTCGTGCCATTTGGAGGTCGTTTGATACTCCAACGGTTAACCGGGTAACCGCAAAGCCTCCTTCTCTTTGCAGCCCAACACCCTTCCAAAGTGGCCCAAAACCCATCTAACTCCCCTCCATGCTCTCGGTCGTTCGATCACGATCGTGTGGGCGAAAACCGCTCCTCATTTGGACTCTCCTAGCTCCCAGAAACTATAAATATGCCCTCCCCGTCCAAATTCGCGGATGAAAATCCCCCCTAACCCTAGCCCCGCTCCTCTCCGCCGCCGGACACGTCCGGATCGGGCCGGACATGTCCGCCTGTCCATGTACCGCCCAATGAACCGCGTTCGCCACATGGCGCTCCCCGCCGCCTCGCCCGTCAGGCCGCTCGGCCCTTCGCCCAGCGCCCGCCGCTACATCGCCAGCCTTGCGCGCCCCAGCCGTCGCCTCATGGCCAGAACTCACTTGCCGGTCCGCCCGCCTCGCTTCACCAGTGCCTCCCCGCGCCTCCTCTCCATCGCCCCCGGCCAGATCCGGCCACGGGAGGGCCGGATCCGCCATCTCCGGCCTCCCCGAACGTCTTCCCCGTCGTCTCCGGCAATCTCTCCGGCGAGCTCGCACCGCCGCCTCGATATCCGTGTGGACCCGTGGTTGACCCCGAAACTGCTAAGTCCCTGTTATTTGACATCATCATGCCATGTTCATAGCATTGTATCTTTGCATCCGTAGCTCCGTTTTGTGCGTGTAATATTTCAAATTGTTCGTCTCAACGAGTACATCATTTCGTTCCATTGCATCATGTTCTGTTGAGCTCATCTTGATGCCTGAATCATCGTTGCAAGAGTGCTATATGATGTTAACCTGCCGAAACTGTTATAACTTGATTATTTGTCATTTTTGTTGCATTTGATGTGTGCATCCTATGAGGTTGATGTCTACATATGTTCTGAACTATGTCATTCCATCTTCAAAGTGGTGTCATCCATGGATTTTTGTGGGTCTTGTAGTGAGTGCATCCAGCTTGTTAAGTAGGGTACTTGCTGTTGCTGTTTTGCTAGGCTGATTCTGTTATATTATGATGCTATGTAAACCTGCTGCTACAAGTCATTCTATGCATAATCTGGAGATGTTCACTAAGGATGTTTTGTTATAGATGTCCTGCTCTATCCATCAATGCCCTTTGTTGCAATTATAGTCTGCTGTAACATGTTGCGATCTTGCTCTCAAATTGCTAAATAATGTTGCTGTCAGCCTGTTAACATTAAGTTCAATGTTGCCATGATTGTTGTTATTGATCCATGCACTCTATGAACTTTCTCTTGCCATGCTTAGCTTCATAAAAATTCCTTCTTACTTTTGGTTACCTTGTAATGCCATGTATTGCTCTGTGGTGAGTGGTTCAAGCTCACCAACATGCCTACTTATTGTTGTTGCTGCCATGTATGAATCTGTATTATAACTTGCCATGTCTACATGGGTTCCATCATATTTTCTGATCCTTTTTGGCTCATGGTCAGTAAGGGACTTTTGATCTATGCATTTAGTAGATTCATGTCATGCCTTTGTTTGCCATTATATGTTCCTGTAACATGTTGTTTGGTAGCTCTAAACATTGCAACCTGATGTTATTTTCTGCAAAGTCTGAATTGTTATTGTTTGCAATCTTGCCATGTGTGTTTGAGCATGTTCTAGTGATTTCTGGAGATAACTCAGTGTTCATGTTTTGTTATGCTCTACCTGTACATCATGTCCATGCCTTTTGTTTTCATATTGTGGTACTGTAGCATGTTGTTTTGGTGCTTGCAATATGCCTAGTTGCTGTTTTGGACAGCTTGTCCTTTAAAACTTGTGTGTATGTGTTGCACCGTTGCTCCGTTTTGAGTGTGCTCTATATGAAACTTGCTTAGAATTGCATGTAGCTTCATATTATTATGTCGCATCCATGTTTTGATGTGTTTGCTTGATGTTTGTATGCATTTTGCATCAATGCCATGTTTAACTTGTTTTGCTCATATCTTGTGGCTAGTAGCTCAATTAAATGAACTTTATATGTAACTTGACTAGAATTTCATGTAGATCATCTTGGTGCATCTTAACTTGCTGTTTAACAACTTGAACTTAAGGTTTATTCAGATCTGGACCAATTTCGAAATTTGCTTGAGGACTTACCGGAATTGTTGTATGTTGTTTCCGTCCTCATTTAAACTTGCTTTGATGTGCTGCTCTTGTTTGCATCATCTCTTGCCATGAGTAGTTTAATGTAGCATTGCCATGCATCATACTTATTTGAGCATCATGCCTTGTTCATGTGTGGTGTGTTTACCATGTTGTGTGCTTCTTCTCGATAGTTCCCGTTTCGTTGCGATCGTGAGGATTCGTTCGTCTATGCTTGGTTCGTCTTCATGGCTTCATCTTCTTCAAGGACTCGTTCTTCTTCCTTGCGGGATTTCAGGCAAGATGATCGTCACCTTGGATCTCACTACTATCATTGCTATGCTAGTTGCTTCGTTCTATCGCTATGCTGCTTTACCTACCACTTGCTGCTCAAGCCTCCCAAATTGCCATGAAACTCTGACCTTTGTTACCCTTCCTAGCAAACCGTTGTTTGGCTATGTTACCGCTTTGCTCAGCCCCTCTTATAGCGTTGCTAGTTGCAGGTGAAGATGAAGACTGCTCCATGTTGGATTATGTTTATGTTGGGATATCACAATATCTCTTATATTATTAATGCATCTATATACTTGGTAAAGGGTGGAAGACTCGGCCTTATGCATGGTGTTTTGTTCCACTCTTGCCGCCCTAGTTTCCGTCATATCGGTATTATGTTCCCGGATTTTGCGTCCCTAACGCGGTTGGGTGATTTATGGGACCCCCTTGACAGTTCGCTTTGAATAAAACTCTTCCAGCAAGGCCCAACATTGGTTTTACCATTTGCCTCACCTAGCCTTTTTTTCCCTTGGGAGTCGCGCTCTCAAGGGTCATCTTCATTTTAGCCCCGCCGGGCCAATGCTTGTCTAAGTGTTGGTCCAAACTAGAGCCACTTGCAGCGCCACCTCGGGGAAACTTGAGGGCTGGTTCTAGTTATGCGTCATCGCTCATCCGGTCGTGGCACGAGACGAGATACGCTGCGGCTACTATCGGGATGTCGGCATGCCGGAGGTCTTCTTGGTCTTGTTTTATTCTTGTCGAAATGTCTTGTAGCCGGGATTCCGAGACTGATCGGGTCTTCCGGGAGAAGGAATATCCTTCGTTGATCGCGAGAGCTTATCATGGGCTAAGTTGGGACACCCTGCAGGGTTTGAACTTTCAAAGCCGTGCCAGCGGTTATGTGGCAGATGGGAATTTGTTAATATCCGGTTGTAGTAAACTTGAAGTAAACTCTTCTAAAATACACCAACCGTGTGCGTAAACCGTGAGTGTCTCTTTTTGGGGTTGATCGAGAGGAGAACACAGTTTCTGGGTTATGTCTGGCGTCGTATGGGAGTTCAGGATCACTTCTTGATCATTACTAGTTGACGACCGTTCCTTTGTTTCTCTTCTCGCTCTCATTTGCGTTGGTTAGCCACCATATATGCTTAGTCGCTGCTGCAACCTCACCACTTTACCCCTTCCTTTCCCTTTAAGCTTTGCTAGTCTTGATACCCATGGTAATGGGATTGCTGAGTCCTCGTGGCTCCTGATTACTACACCTGTGATTCTGCGGTACAGGTTGTCACGATGATCATGGCGTGAGAGCGATGTTACTTGTTTTGGAGTTCTTCTTCGCTTCTTCGATCGAGGATAGGTTCGGTCGGCCTTTGGGCTAGCAGGGTGGATATTGTTTGAGTTTCTGTTTATGTTTCATCTGTAGTCGGATGGTGCTCTTATGTATTGTGTTGTTGTATTCATGTGACGTTGTATGTCTTGGATGTATCCCCACTATTATGTAATGTTGATGTAATGATATCCACCTTGCAAAAGCGTCTTCAAGATGCGCTTCTATCCTTGGTGGGACCTTCGAGTTCCTTTAGGATAGGGTCGCATCTTGGGCGTGACACCAGGCAATTGGAAGGCTCGGGGGCTGGAGTCGTTTTAACTTCCCCTCGAGGTGACAAATTTTGTTATGTGCTCCGGTTTATGTTTCCTTGTACTAATAATGCAGCTGAATATGAGGCCTTAATCCATGGTCTTCGGATGGCCAAAGAGATGAATTTGAGCCGGGTAAGGTGCTTGGGCGACTCAGATCTAGTGGGTCAACAGGTGTCAGGCAAGTGGGACTCCAAGGATCCCCTTATGGCGGCTTACCGTCATGAAGTTGATGCTGTAGCTGGGCACTTTAAGAGTTATCAAGTGGAGCACATTGATCGAAGGAAGAATGAGGCGGCTGATGCTTTAAGCCGGCTGGGATCTCAGCGTAAGCCGGTACCGCCTAACACTTTTCTGGATGTTTTGCATAATCCTTCTGTCAAGTTACCCACGGAAGAAGACTTAGCTGTTCCAGACCCAGAAGCACAATTGGTGGCGGCTCTCCACGTCATCCCGGATTGGACAGTGCCATATTTGGCTTACATGACCAAGGGAGAGTTGCCTGAGGATGAGACCTTGGCGGGACAAATCATTCGGCGATCTAAATCCATGACAATTGTTCATGGTGAGTTACATCATCGCAGTGTCACTGGCGCGTTTCAATGTTGTGTGTCACCTGTGGAGGGTCAGGAGATACTTCGTGAGATCCATGAAGGGGATTGTGGTCATCATGCCGACTCAAAATCTCTCGTGGCCAAGGCTTTCCGTCATGGTTTTTATTGGCTAGCGGATCATGCTGATGCGGAAGATTTGGTCAGTAAATATGACGGTTGTCAAAAATTCTCACGACGAGCTCATGTGCTGGCTCAAGAGTTGAGGATGATTCCAATTACTTGGCCATTTGCAGTCTGGGGGCTTGATATGGTCGGGCCTTTCAAAAGGTCTAAGAATAAAAAGACACACCTCCTGGTGGCAGTGGATAAATTTACAAAGTGGGTTGAGGCAGAGCCGGTCAGTAAGTGTGACGCAGCCACACATTGAGTTCATGAAAAAGGTGATCTTTCGTTTTGGTTTTCCACACAGCATCATAGAATCGATAATGGCACCAATCTTTCCAAAGGTGCCATGGAAGAGTTCATCAGCGAGAACATATGCGGCTTGATGTTTCGGCAGTTGCCCATCCTCAATCCAATGGTCAAGCAGAAAGAGCCAATCAGGAGATCTTGAAGGGTATAAAGCCCCGACTCTTGGTCCCCTTACAGAGGATGCTGGGTTGTTGGGTGGAGGAGTTACCCTCTGTGATCTGGAGCATCAACACTACACCTAACAGATCTACGGGTTATACACCTTTCTTCATGGTGTACGGAGCAGAGGCGGTCCTGCCAAGTGACATCCGTCATGACTCGCCCCGCATGGCGGCTTACGTTGAGGCTGATAATGAACAAGCTCGTTAGGATGCACTTGACTTGTTGGATGAAGAGCGAGGCTTGGCAATAGCCCGCTCAGCGATTTACCAGCAAGACCTGCGCCGCTACCACAGCCGCCGGGTTAGGTCCAGAACCTTTCAGGAAGGTGACTTAGTGCTCCGGCTCATCCAGGATCAGTCTGATATGCACAAGCTACCCCCCCTTGGGAAGGACCCTTTGTGGTCAGCAAGAACCTGAACAACGGGCCGTACTACTTCATTGATGTTCGAGAGCACAAAGACTCATGTAAGTCGGAGGAGGAAACCCGGAGGCCATGGAATATCGCTCATCTTCGACCTTATTATACTTGAGCCAACGACTCTCAGGATGTATATATTTTGACGATGTATATATTATGAAAAGCAATAAAGCAGGACCTCTGTCCTTTTCATCCTCAAAAGTTTACATGCCTTCTTTATCATGTTGTCGAAACAACCAATAGGGAGCGGATCATATTTGAATCCGGATTTCCCTTTGGTCCGGCTTATGATCATATCTGAATCTAGCCATGATCACTTGGGGGCTTCCTGTTCAAACATAGGTAGTATTCGAACCAAAGAGAACATAGCTGTCAATACCCACTTGATCGGCATACTGCCAAACCCACTAGGGGGCTTCTTGATCATATATGAATCATAGCTTAACCCCTTTGGGTCTGACGTGGATCGTATTCGAATCAACATCATTAAACAACTCTTATGGTTACTTGGGGGCTTCCTATTCAAACATATGTCGTATTCGAACCAAAGAGAACATAGCTGTCGATACCCACTTGATCGGCATCGCCAAAGCCACTGGGGGCTATATGATCGTATCCGAATCTTAGCTTAACCCCTTTGGAACGGTCTACTGATCGTATTCGAATCAGAAGCCTTTGAATTTGGTCTATTGTTCATCACACTTTGCAATCACAATTATTTGACTATTCTGAGATTTTGAAAGCATTTGTGGGGTGGTCTTTATTCCACCGGTTTAATATTAATCAAATAAGATTGATAGCGCATAAACAAGCATTATATGTGCCAGGTTTCAGGATTAACAAAGTTTACCTTCACTGTTTGGGTCACATAAGCCGGCAAGGTAATCAAAGGATCACAGGTATGCTGTTACGATTGTGTCTCAAGGATATAATCGAGAACCAGCTTTTATGATTTTTTGATTCATAGTCCGGGTTATCAACACATTATGTGACCCCCTATGCGATGAAGTCGCCAAGGGACTTGTGTTTGTTCTATATGCAGGGCAATGCAAGCAATTTCTTTTAACATAAAGGAAGCAGAAGACCAATATAAACCGGAAGCATATAACGACGACGTCTTAAGAAAGTGTTGAGCGCCACAAACATGCGTGAAGGCATGGCAAAAATCAAGTGTTTTTCTACCCTATTACAAGACTCCCCGAGTCTGGATAATGAAGCATTATTTTCCACAAGACATAAACATACGACGCCTGATGGTTCACTCGTTTTGCTGGCCCGAAGCTTCCGGGTTATCCTCCTCCGCTCCTCCGTCGGCTGCCCTGTCCTGGAAGGTTGATGACGACCAGTTAATGCCACTCAAAGCTTCAAATTCAGCTTCATCGTCAATTAACCCGGCCGGATCGACTTCAGGGGCAAAGGTATGCTTACGAATTGGAGATCAGGCTGACTGCATCATAGTGAGGCATTGGGAGTCTCTGATTCTGGCTGTCATAACCCGGCTGATACTTGGTAAGGTCAGTATCATTCCCAATAAGGGTGGCCACAGGGCATATCTCCTTCACACAGGCGGTGAAATCCTTCTCATCAAACAAGGTACCATCCTCCTTCAAGCTTGAATATCCAAGGGCGATGTCGGCCGGGTCTAGCTCTGGTAGCCACGCCTTGGCCCGGCTCAATGCGGCTATAGCTCCGGCTCTTGCAGATGCCCACCTTAGGTCTTGGACCCGCTGAGGTAGCACAGCGAGCCGCTTTAGCATGTCAGCCAGGAGATGGGGACCGTCATTTGACAAAGCCACAACGGCCAAAGCACGTTGTGACCCGGTGTAAAGTTGTTCCACCAAGGTATAAACCACCTTTAGCTTGATCAATATGCTCTGATTAAGATTTGAGCTCCTGGGGCCTGCATTAACAAACATCAGGTGAGCCGGAGGTAACAATTGAAATAGTCATCGAAAGAAGGTTTGCAGTATTTAATGTTTGCACAAGTAGCTTACCGAAGATTGCTGAGACCATTTGAGATATTTGGCGCTTTAAGCCGGATAGCTTGGCTGTTGCTTCTGCAAGCGACGCCTCTGCTTTCTCGGCTTGGGTGACCAAAGAGGCCTTTTCATCAGCCCAGGTTTTCTTATCTGCTTCAAAGCCTTTCTTCAACTTCTCTTGTTCAGATACGCTGAACTCAAACTTGGAGTTGGCCTTTTGGATTTCAGTCTCTTGAGCTTTCAGGCGATTCTTCAGATCAGCAATCTCCGACTCAAATTGACTTATGGTGGCCTGCATCAATGCTGGGTTATAGTCAGGATTATTAAAAGATAACATTAAGTCCCAAGCACTTTGCAAGCAAAGATACTTGACACTTGGGGGCTAATGTATGCTGAAAAACTCTGAATTATTACGGCGGTTCATGGAAATTAAGTCCCAAGCACTTTGCAAGCAAAGATACTTGGCACTTGGGGGCTAATGCGTATTGCAGGTTCAAAGTATTATACTATGCCGGTTTAAACATCTTGTTCTAAAGCCGGCCTTCGAGATAAGCCGGGCGTTTGACAAGCAGAGATAAGCAGATTCTAAGTCTACAACATATTTTCTTATAAGCAATAGACTTGGGGGCTGGTATAGTAGGTATGAATAAGGAAAAGTAACAAAAATTTCCAGGTCACGCTGCTGTGTACTTGGTTTATGTAGCCAGAGACAATCTCTCAAATACTCAGCTGAATGTAATCTATGACGTCCAGTTTTGCTTTGCGGCGTTCCAAGAATTCTTCTTTGGCAGAGCACTTGGCCAGTATGGTGGGTCTTCCCGGTTCAATAAACGGAGTCTTGGTGATCTCGACTTTCGGGTCATCTGCTTTAGCCGGGCTAGGAGCCTCCGGGTTATCAGAGCCGTTGAGAGCTTGTTCAGCAGGCGGGTCAGAGGTAGGTACTGGAACGTCATGAGATGGTTCAGGCATCGGCTCGTGAGCAGAGATATCAGGGGCAACTGTTCCAAGCTCCATTTCAGTTACAACCGGCTCTTTGGATGTCTTATTTTTCTTTGCCCTCTTACTGGGCTTCACTTGCACGCTGTGGACAAGTCAGAAGGGTTAATACAAAAGCATGAGTAAGATAAGCATAAGGTAAACAAGTTGACATTACCCTGGGGCAGTTTTGAAAGCCGGCATGTTGGATTGCATAGACTCGCCGGAGGAAGGTGAGGTTTCCTGGTAGTTTGAGTCAGATGAATTGAGAGGTTGACGAATTAAACCCGCCAAAGGTAAAACAGAACATAAATCGGAGATAACTTCAGTCCGATGCTTCCTGGTTACGTCAGGTAAGCCAGAGGAGAGTTCCACATCCTTGCTGGTCCGGGTCTGCCTCCGGCTCTCATGAATCTGTCGCTTCAAAAGAAATTGAGGATCTTGGTAAGCTAAAGGATGTGAAAATCTTACTTTCCGGGTCACTCTTCGGATTTTCAGCCTCGGCAAAGGCTCTGAGTCGGAGGAGATTATAGTTACCTCTTCCTCAACCGCTTGGCTGTTTCCTGTATCCTCCTGAAAGGGATTAATGTCAATAAGATAATGATAAAGGAGTCAGGGAAATAAGGATTACCTCTTCTTCATCGTCAGAAGTGTCGTCCAGTTTGAGTAAATCCGAAGCACTTGGCTTCCTCTTCCTCTGGGTTCCTGTCTTGGCAGCTTTCCTCACGCCTCTCTTGGCCGCTCTGGCTTGTTTAGCAGCTTTATGGTCATATTTGACCTTCCAGAAATTGTCATTTGCCTGTGAATCATGTGAAAATGTTATGAGTAAAAACGAGGTATTCCACAATAAGAATATAAATGTTTAAATTGATGACTTACTGTAGGAGCCGGGTTATTCTTGCAGAAGGGAAGTAAGCCGTAGGCGTTACTGACCACTAAGCCCTCTTTCAACAAAGATTGGGTCGGCGTTCTGGGAATGGGGGTCCCCAGACTTGCCTGCCTGCGGCCTGCGGTGTGGCTCGAAGGAGGCCCAGCACGACCCATCTTCATCAACGCAAGCTCAAGACCCTCGCGAGGGGCCAAGCCTCGCGGGGCGGACGACAAGGAGCTTCCTCAGGCACGGCCTCGTCAGGCTAGCTCATGAGGAGGCGGAGAGTTCAAGGCAGGGTACCTCGCGAGGTGCCCATGACGCAAGCCATGACGACCAAGGGCGCCAGCCCGCGCAGTGTCCTCCTTTCCTCTTTGGTGCAAAGGGAGCAAGTGCAGGCGAGAGCATCAAGCAAAGGCATCCGTTTCAGTGCAACAAGACCAAGACCAGCCCAACGTCTGGAAGGGAGTCATCATGGAGCCCAAGCAGCGGCCAAGACCAGAGCCTTTGGCAGGCGAGGACCAACTTTAGTCAGGATAAGTGTACCCGCTGTTCCCCTTCAAAATGGCCAATTGTTGGCGCCCTTCCCGCTCAATATTTGGGAAGAGGCCCAGGGCCTTCGCCTATAAATAGGAGTAGCCACACTCAGAGCTAGGGGCAGCTGGAAGAGGGAGAGAAGGGATCCGGACCGGAATCCTCATCAAGAAACCAGTAGCTAGAGCGACTGAACACCACCTAGCAGTTCATCACACCCGCCAAGAACAGACCCTCGCGAGGCTGTTCTTCCTTGTATTGTTCCTCATCAGCCCAAGAGGCAATCCACCACACCACACACTAGAGTAGGGTATTACACCACAATGGTGGCCTGAACCAGTATAAATCTCGTGTCTCTTATGCTATTCCGTTTAGTAGTTTAGGTCCCAGCGATTCAGCGAGGTGCGAGACGGTGGAGGGTTGGATCTCCGCGCGCACCCCAGTGTTCGAACCTCAAGGGTCTCTGCGGAACCCGAAATCCGACATTTGGCGCGCCCGGTAGAGTGCGCCGGAATCCACCTTCGCCACCTCGTGTTCCGTCACATCGTCATCACCATGTCCAGCGACCAAGCGGGCAACCCAGATCCTTAGGCGGCGTGGCCCGCCCAGCCTTGGCCGCTTCGCCTCAGGCGACCCGTGCCCAGGCAGCTCATGCGGTCCTTGAGCGCTGCGGCCATGGCGATCTGAACAAAGCTTCGACGGCTCTCACGCCCATGGCGGCGCGATGTCGGAGTAATGGGCCCACGGTAGGCAGACCCGAGCCTGGACCTTTCAAAACATCAGGCATCGCCCCTCAAGACCCCAAGACAAAGAGCCGCCTTCAGAGAGTCGGAGACAGAGTCGCCGACTGCCCCTCTAGGCCGAGTCCCAGAGACGGCCTCAGGACAAGCCGACTCCAAGCCAGCAACCTCCAATGAAGCTGGCTACAGGGAGTCGGCCTGCGACTCCGTCCACTCCCTGCATGAGCGACTACGAGCGGGATGGGATAAAGCCGCCTCGCGGCCGGTCCCCGCCCCGCTCATAAAGGGCAGGCATGGCCACAGGGCGCCGTACCGACGGAGATCTCCGTCCGGCGCAGCACTGTAGCCACACCGGCCCTGACATCAGCCCCGTGGGCAGATTCCTGTACCCACGATGGCCTGTCTGTACGACCCGAAGACGGCGGGACCCGCCTGTCGGCGGGAGTGCAGAAGACGGCGAGAACGCCCCAAAGACGGACCCGTTGGAATCGGCCTCCAAGAGTTGGCCGGCCCCTCCCGCGGGCTCCGTCTTGCGATTAACTGACAAAGACAGGAATGGCAATGATGATCACCCGCCGGTAGCGGCACTGTTGCCATACTTGACCAAGATCGCGTCATTAGAAGCGCGGCTACAGTAACTAGCAGCCGGCAAGAGCCGCCCGCGGCGGACGAGGGCTGTCGGCCCCATGCTGGACCGTCGGTGGGACCCACTAGTCGGCGGGCCCCAGGAGTCGGCGGAGAAGACGGCGACCTAAGAGACTGACGGCTGGGACCCGCGCCCAGCTGGATTACCATTGTACCCCCAGGGGGGGTAGGCCTATATAAACCCCCGGGGCACCCATGCAAAGGGTTGGAACCTAGTAGTTTTAGACACACACATAGAGGGAAGAGAAGAGCTAGCCGTGCCCTTCTCCTTCCTCACCCCGAACAGCTCAAGGAGCATCTTGTACTCACTTTGCCATAGTGATCATGCGGAGACCCCTTGAGCAGCGATGGGGTGTTATCTCCTCGGAGAGCCACAGGCTGGGTAAGATTCGCCGGCGTGCATGTCTTCGCCTCATCCCATTTCCAGGCACCGGCGACGTTCTACTCGCCCCCTCCATGATAAGCCATCCTTTGGCATATGTCACACCCAACCCCCGACATTTGGCGCCCACCATGGGGCATGGTGCACCGTCATCCAGAGACCTGCTCTGGACAGGAACCCTCTTCCTCCCTGGCGAGCGCAGCCAGCCCGGCACACCAGATGGAGTTTGCGCCGACGCGCTGCATGGCGCTGAGGTCGCCTTGCTGGCGAAGCTGCCTCGCCCGAACTTGTCGGCGAGGTTCGCCTCTCCGACGAGCTTTGCATCCGACGCAGCGACGGGCGCCCCAAAAGCCTCCTCGCGGGCCTCCTCGAGCAGCTCCACGTTGTCGGCGAGCCCGCCGCCGACCTGGAGTCCGTAGGCTCCACCGACCCGATGCTGGTCGACTCCGACACCGCGTCGCTCGATGCATTCCCCACCAACGTGATGGTCTACGACGAACCTCTCCCTCGCGCGGAGAGCGGCGGAAGCACCGTCACGGAGGTGCTCGTCATTGGTCACAGCGAGCCTTCCGGCTTGGGAGCTCGTGACCCTCTCGACGCGGTTCTGCAAGACCTGACCGCCCCCCATTCCGGAAGACGCCGGCCGGGGCCGCTGGAAGCACGCCGCCTCCGGCTCCTCGTGGGCGCCTGGCTGCCAAGCATGAGGCGCTTGTCGGAAGCCTACCAGCGGCGAGATGGATCGCGCCGTGGGCGCTTCGCCCGGCTCGGCCCAGGCCTAACCGCCTAAACGCAGTCTATGGCCGGGCGTAGCCATCACCCGATCTGTTTGGGGCGATGCGCCCTGTACGCCATGCCGCGGAGAACATCCGCGCCGCCCAGCGGCGAGCGAGCTGGATAACTTCGAGGGTGAGGAGCGCCACCGATGAGGCGAGTCCAGCAGCTCCTCGGCAGCGGCAGCTGCGCAAGACGAAGCCGGCTGCCGCCGCGAAGGCGCCCGACGACAACCGGGCGACTTGCCTCCCCGCCGAGATCAAGGCGCGACGTCTCGGACTCCGACTGGCGGCGTCCGCGGAAGAAAAAACAAGGATCCGGCTGTCAGCCATAGCCGGACTCACATCTCCATTGAGTGCGACGAAGACGGCCGCCCGAGAGCAGTGGAGCGGCGGGACGACTATCTGCCTCCTCCTCCCCGCAGAGAAAGGCGAGTCTCCCCGCCACCCGTCGAGCATCCGACTCTCGGCGACCGCCTTGGCCGCCGAGAGAAGTCGAAGAAAACGACGCCCGCCACGGATCGGCGACTCCACCGATCCCTGGCGCTGGAAGAAGAAGACGAAGTTGGGCCATACTGTTTGGACCTCGCATCCGAGACGAGCCCTTACCGGAAGGATTCACACTCCCCGAGACACACCAAAATACACCGGCTCCGTGAAGCCGAGGAGGGCTGGTGGACTACTCCACGGCCGTCGGCCATATGACGGCAACAAGCACGTTGCCGTAAAGTATGTTCCCCTCATGCTCGAGGCACGGCCGGACATGGTTGAACAACGAAGCCCCACGGCATCAACAGCTGGTCGACTTCACCGAGGCCTTCGTCCGCAACTTCACGAGCACATACAAGCGACCTCCCAAGCCTCGTCGGCTGTCCTTGTGCGTGCAAGGCCCCAACGAAGTCTACTCGCGACTACCTCACTTGTTGGGCGAGCTCCGGAACTCCTGCGAAGGAGTGCATGAGGTGCAAGCAATCGACTACTTCACCGCCGGGTGCGAGAAGGCACCCTCCTCAAGCACAAGCTCCTTTGCGACGAACCGGAGACCCTCGACGAGCTGCTGATCATAGCAGACAAGTACGCCACAGCCGACTCCTCCATGAAGTCGGAGATCAAAGTCAGTGCGACTGGCAAGGTGGCTCCTCATGCTCCCAGAACTCCGGCTGGCGACGCCAGTCGGCGACAGCAGCAGAATGATCACAAGCGCAAGGCCCCGCAGCCGGCTTCCAACAGCCGGCAAGTGGCGGCTGATCGAACCAGCAGCGGAAGGGCAGCCTCGCATAGCGGCGTAAAGCGGCAAGTCCAACTGGTTGCCGGCCTTCTCTTCTGACGAACTACGGGCCGGACCACCGCAAGTTCCATAGCGGCCTTGGCCGTCAAAGCACACCACCTGAAGTGCCATCGCTCACCAGATCGCCAAGGAGACGGCCTTGCCCTCCTCCGCTTTCTTTGGGCCGCCACCTCCACCACCGCTGACGGCCGGTTGTCGGGCCGGTCGGCCTTGATACAAGACGAGTACCCAGAAGAGCATGGTGCCTATGTAGTGTTTACCAGTGTGGCTGACGATCGCCGCAGCAGGCGGCAGCAACAGCAAGAAGTGAATGCAGTAGCATCAGATACTCCAGAATTCATGCACTGGTCTGAGAAGCCCATCAGTTGGAGCCGGGCTGATCACCCAGAGGTGATGCCGAATCCGGGCTCCTACACCCTGGTCTTGGGAGCCACCCATGCCGCGGATAGGCGGGCAGCTCGCTTCTCGCGAGTCTTGATAGAGCGGCAGCAGCATCAACATCCTGCACAAGGATACGATGGAGAAGTTAGGAATCAAGCAACGACGGCTTAACCGCAGTCGGTTGTGTTCCACGGAATTGTACCGGCCTTTCCTGCTCACCGATTGGCAAGATTACGATAGACGTCCTCTTTGGGGACAAGGATCACTTCGCCGAGAGCGGTCTGGTTGAAGTGGTGGACCTCGAAGCCCCTACCATGCTCTGCTTGGCCGATCTGCTCTGGCCAAGTTCATGGCGGTCCCCCACTACGCCTACCTCAAGATGAAGATGCCGAGTACCAAGGGGATTCTGACCGTAGCCGGCGACTACAGAAAGTCGCCCGCCTGTGCAGCTGAAAGCAACCGGCTGGCCGAGTCCCTGGTGATCGCAGCTGAGAAGCGACTCCTGGATCGGGTTGTGGCGATGGCCGACAAGCAGCCAGAGATATCGCCCGGCCCCAAGGAGTCAGAAGCTGAGGGCTCATTCAAGCCGGCCAAAGAGACCAAGAAGATACCCTTAGACCCGGAGCACCGGAGAATCTGTTGTCGTGGGTGCAAACCTCGACAACAAATAGGAAAGCGAGCTCGTCGATTTCCTCCGTGAGAATCGGGACATCTTCGCATGGTCGCCCAAAGACATGCGAGTGTACCCGATGGAATTCGCCGAGCACAAGTTACATGTCCGATCTGATGTGAAGCCCGTCGAGGCAGCCCTTGCGCCGCTGTCGGAAGAAAAAGAAGAGTTGTTGGAGAAGAGATGGCCGACTCCTGCAGCGGTTTCATCATGGAAGTGTTCTTTCCGAATGGTTAGTGAACCCGGTCTTGGTACTAAAGAAGAACAAGCGATGGCGGATGTGTATTGACTACACAAGCCTCAACAAAGCCTGCCCCAAGGACCCGTTCGCTTTGCCAAGAATTGATCAGGTGATAGACTCCACAGCCAGATGCGAGCTGTTGAGCTTCTTAGATGCATATTCAGCATATCACCAGATCAAGCTGAACCCGGCCGACAGATTGAAGACCGCCTTCATCACGCCGTTTGGAGCCTTCTGCTACCCGACCATGACGTTCGGCTTGAGGAACGCTGGCGCCACCTTTCAGCGTTGCATGCAGAAGTGCCTCCTCAAGCAGCTTGGCAGAAACGCCCATGTTTACGTGGACACGTGGTGGTGAAGACGGAGAAGCAAGGAACGCTGTTGGAAGACCTCAAGGAGACCTTTGAAAATCTGCGCCGATTCCAGATCAAGCTCAACCCAGAGAAATGCGTCTTCGGAGTACCAGCCGGCCAGCTCCTTGGCTTCCTGGTATCTGAACGCGGCATAGAGTGCAACCTGTGAAGATCAAGGCAATCGAAAGGATGGAAGTACCCGCCGATCGCTAGATGTGCGTAAGTTCACCGGCTGCTTACGTCTATCGGCCGATTCATCACGGTCGGCGAGAAAGCTCTTCCTCTGTACCAGCTTATGAAGAAGACCACCTTCTTGAATGGAACTCAAAGGCGACGAAGCTTTTCTCTAGTTGAAGAGAATCTTGACTACTCCCGATCTTTGGCGGCTCCGACTCCAAAGGAGCCCATGCTCCTGTATATTGCCGCCACCAGCAGGTAGTCAGCCTGATCATTGTAGTTGAGCATAAGGAGGAAGGCAAGGCGCTACCTGTCCGAGAGACTAGTGTATTACAGAGCGAGGTCTTGTCGACCTCCAAGCGAGTAACTACCCCCACTACCGGAAGATGTGTTACGGCGTGCACTTTGCCGCCAAGAAGTTGAAGCCTTACTTTCAAGAGCATCCAATCACCGTGGTTTGCACGGCCCCACTAGCGTAGATCATCGGGCCGAGATGCTTCAGTCGAGTGGCCAAATGGGCCATAGAGTTGGCCCCTACACCATCTATTACCAGCCCCGCACCGCCATCAAGTCACAAGCACCGCCGACTTCCTCGTCGACCGGGCGAGACCCGATACCGCCTTGGCCCGACTCCACCCATTGGCGGATGCACTTTGATGGCTCCAAGATGCGCACCGGCTTGGGAGCGGCGTGGTCCTCACATCCCCAAAGGCGACAAGCTCAAGCATCGCTGCAGATCCATTTCGCCGCCTCCAACAACGTCGCCCGAATCTGTAGGCGCTCATTCACGGGCTCCGGCTTGCCAAGAGCTTGGCATTCGCCGGATCCTGTGCCATGGCGACTCCGACTTGGTGGTCCAACAGTCATCCGGCGACTGGGACGCCAAAGATGCAAATATGGCGAGCTACCGTTTTCTGGTACAGCAGCTGAGTGGATATTTTGAGGGATGCGAATTCCTCCACGTGCCAAGAAACGACAACGACCAAGCAGATGCCCTGGCAAGAATCGGCTCTACCCGCCAGGCAATACCATCCGGCGTCGCCCTTCAGCGCCTCCTCAAGCCATCATCAAGCCGTCACAGTCGATTCCATTTTGTGCGGCTCCCACGAAGAAGTCGGATCCGACTCCAAAGCCTCAGCAGACGACACAAGAATCCTTGCAGACGCCCCCAAGAACGCGGCAGTCGAAGCCGGCCCGGGGACTTCAGAACCCGGCCCGGGGACTGCGGCGACCATTGCGAAGACTCCAATACTCGGCCCGGGGACTGCGCCAGTCGGCCCGGGGACTTCTTCAACCCAGCAAGCTGCTGCGGACTCCAACCTGCCGCCTCCCAGCCCAGCCGCCCTCGTCCAAGTAGCGATCTTGGCGATCGAAGAAATAGTAGCACCCTCATGGGCCCGGCCCATCCTCGAAGTTCTTAGTAAGCGGAGAGCTACCAACTGATGAAACCTTGGCTCGGCAAGTGCAACGTCGGCGGCAGCCTACACTATAGTCAATAGAGAGCTGGTCGGTAGCAGCGTCACCGGTGTCTACCAAATACGTCAAGTCGGAAACAAGGCCAAGCAATTCTCGAAGACATCCATCGAGTGAAAAGGCCATCATGCAGCCCTCAAGAGCACTCGTCGCCAAAGCCTTCCGACATGGTTTCTTCGGCCAACTGCCCTAGAAGAGGCCAAGGAATTAGTTAAAAATGCAAGGGGTGCGGTGTTCGCTCCAAGCCGCTTCACCGGCTTCAGCTCAAGACTATCCCCATCGCTTTGGCCCTTTGCTGTTTGGGGGCCTGGACATGGTGGGACCATTCAAAAGCGGCACGAGGTGTCCTAACTCACTTACTTGCCGCGGTGGACAAGTTCACCAAGTGGATAGAAGCAAAACCCATCAAGAAGTTGAATGGTCCCTCTGGCGGTGACTTTCATCGCCGACATCCCGACTCGGTACGGCATACCACACAACATCATCACCGACAACGGCATAAATTTTGCCAAAGGCGCCTGGCAGCGTTTACTGCATGACGCAAGGCATCCGATCGACTTAAGCGTCCGTTGCCCATCCGCAGCCAAACGGCGGTGGAAGCGAGCGAACGGCCTCATCCTGTCTGGCATCAAGCCTCGACTGGTTGAACCATTGGAGCGTTCGGCCGGCTGCTGGCTTGAGGAGTTGCCAGCCGTCCTCTGGAGTTTGCGTACGACTCCAAACAAGTCAACTGGCTTCACACCCTTATTCTGTTGGGTTCTACGGTAGGGTGCGTCGACTGCAAATCAAAAATTCCTACGCGCAGAACATCCAGGAACATGCTACGGGAGATGGATCACAGTTCGTTACCACTAGACGCGCAGCGTCGCCGCAGCGGAAGAAGAGTTGGGGCAGCGGCGTCCGGCGTGGATCGTCTCCTCCTCGTTCGATCTCCCTCGAGCGGCCGGTCGTCCGATCCCACGTACGAGTTCGCCGGAGCGGCGCAAGTGCACCGCCTCTAACGGTATCCGCGCGTGCGGGAGGAACGTCGTGCGGCGGACTGCTAGGTCCGATCACACAGTCGGCGGCGAGTGGAGGTGGCTATTCGCAACACATGCAAACCCTAGTCGCAGCGCCGAAGCGTTCTCACGCATGAGTGTGCCGCACCTCCACTTTATATAGGCGTCCTTCGTGGGCTCAACACTTGGGCCTCGCACGGACCCTAAAGCCCAAAGTCTATTCGGTCACGTTCCTAGTCCAGTTCGGATCACATCCGACCAGTGTCCTACGAACTGACCTCGTAGGTTCCTTCCCTTAAGCGCGCGACCCCTTAGGTTCAAGTCAGTTTGGTCACAGTTCGGATCACCTCCGACCTGCACGGTTGGTAGCGGCCTCTAGCAAGGCGTGCCGACCACCAAGCAGACTATGAAGCTGGTTAGGCAAACCTGTACAACGTTTCACACTTCTGTTCCCTTTGCCAAGCCACGATATATGTTGTCGGGCTCAAGGCGAGACTGTCATCCTTGTGCTAGCCCGACCTCTTTCTCGTTCAGATACCGAGCCACAATCCGGATTATCTCATAATCCTTGTCGCATGACCATGCTATTCCTGGTCGATCACACGAGGGGCCCAGAGTATATCTCTCCCGATCGGAGGGGCAAATCCCATCTTGCTCGACCATGTCTCGCAAAGATGGGACTGAAAACCCGAAACCTACCTTTGTAACTACCCGATCCGCGAGTAGCATTTGGTCGGCCCAAAGCAAGTCTGTCACCATCCAGAGTACATGCGCCACCAGGTCTTAGGACATAGAACGTATGTTGTACTAGAGACTCACAGATGACATATCGCTGCGTCTCATAGTTGGGTCTGTCCGACTCGAGACCTTATCTCGACTCGGATCCGACTATGTCGAATCCGACCAGACCTTTCCAAGTCCATATTATCCGGTTAGCATCCAATGCTCCATGGCTAGTGAGACTGAGCCATCGACCGTGCCATATGCTAGTCTAGTCGGCTGCGCGTTCACACAGCCCTTTCGACTAGGGACCTTTTAGGACAGTCATCATACAATGCATAGTCCCACAAACAAGTCACGTACTTGCTGATACACATCATTGATAATGTCCAAGGACTATCTTTATTCATAAACACATAGGAAATATCATCATACATGATTGCCTCTAGGGCATATCTCCAACAGTCTCCCACTTGCATTAGAGTCAATCAAATGGACATCGAATGCCCATAGCTCTAACGTGCCCCTCATGCTTGCGTTGTGGAAGCGGCTTAGTCAACGGATCTGCAACATTTGCATCCGTGTGAATCTTGCATAACTCTACATCACCATTCTTTACGATCTTTCGTATCGGTGATATTTCCGGTCTATGTGTCCGACCTTGTGGTGATTCCTCGGCTCCTTGGCTTGTGCGATGGCACCGAAATTATCACAATAAAGGTCCAACGGTTTCACCGAGGCTGGGAAAATACCAAGATCATCCGAAAATGCCGGATCCAAACACCTTCCTTTGCAGCTTCACAAGCCGCAATGTATTCAACTTCGTGGTAGAATGGCCACCGTATCCCGCTTGGAACTCATCCAAAGTGCTAATCGCTTCCTCCGCTCGTGACGTACACAAATCCAGACTGTGATCGACAATCATCTCTGTCGGTTTGGAAACTAGCATCGACGTAACCCCTTACGACGAGCTCTTCCTCACCTCCATAAACTAGGAACATCTCTTTAGTCCTTTTCAGGTACTTCAAAATAGTCTTTACCGCTGCCCAGTGACTCTCACCTGGGTTGGCCTGGTATCTACTTGTTAGGCTTATTGCAAAAGCAACATCAGGCCTTGTACATATCATGGCATACATGATGGATCCGATTGCTGAGGCATACGGAATCCTACTCATCCTGCTTCGCTCATCAGATGTCGAAGGACTCTGAGTCTCGCTTAGCCTTATACCATGTGAGAGCGGCAAGAACCCTTTCTTCGCCTCACTCATGTTGAACCGCTTCAACACTTTATCTATGTACGTGTTCTGGCTTAAGCCGAGCAGCCTCCTCGATCTATCTCCATAGATCTTAATGCCTAAAATATAGACTGCCTCACCAAGGTCCTTCATCGAAAACTTGCCATTCAATGATTCCTTGACCGAGTTTAATATCGAAACATCGTTCCCGATCAGTAGTATGTCATCCACATACAAGATCAAAAACACTATCGAGCTCCCACTTAACTTCTTGTATAAACAAGAGTCCTCTTCGCTTTTGATGAAACCGAGATCAGTGACAACTTCATCAAAACGAATGTTCCAACTCCGAGATGCTTGCTTCAACCCATAAATGGATCTCTTGAGCTTGCATACCTTACTAGTGCTAGTCGGATCGACAAAACCCTCGGGCTGTATCATATACACGTCCTCGGTTAAATTTCCGTGAAGGAAAGCCGTCTTGACATCCATCTGCCATATCTCGTAATCGAAATATGCAGCTATAGCTAGTATGATCCTCACCGATTTCAGCATCGCTATCGGCTAGTAAGTCTCGTCGTAGTCAATTCCTTGAACTTGTCCATAACCTTTAGCGACAAGGCGAGCTTTGTAGATCTGAACATTTCCATCCACATCGGTTTTCTTCTTAAAGACCCATTTGCAACCAATGGCAGTTACGCCAGGTGGCGGATCAACCAAGTCCTGCACTTGATTCTCATCCATGGACTTTAACTTTCGGATCTCATGGCCTCCAGCCATGCCTCGGAATCTGGGCTCACCATCGCTTCGCATACGTGGCCGGCCTGCCGCTTTCTAGCAACAATACATCACGCACTCTGCACAATCTCTCCGACCTTCGTGGTTCCGGTGCCGCTTCCACTCTGGGTTCCCCGACCGACTCGGTATGATCTCATCACCAGCCAAGCCGTCCCCCGAGTGGTCCTCGAATTTCTTCGAAGTCGAACCGTCCTCCCACTGGCCTCCCGACCGAGAAACTCTTACTCAAGGACACCCCCGTTCCGAGTAACAAACACTTTGTTCTCTTACCGGTTGTAGAAGCTATATCCCAAGGTTTCCCTCGGATATCCCACGAATATGCATTTATCCGACTTGGGTGTAAGCTTGTCTGACATAAGTCGCTTGACAAATGCTTCACAACCCCAAATCTTTAGAAAAGACAAACTAGGACTCTTCCCAGTCCACATCTCATGCGGTGTCTTGTCTACGGATTTTGATGGTACCCTATTAAGTGTGAAAGCTGCAGTTTCTAGAGCGTATCCCCAAAATGACAAGGGTAAATCCGATTTGCTCATCATAGACCGGACCATGTCCAACAAGGTCCTATTCCTCCGCTCGACACGCCGCTTTCTCTGTAGGCGTGCCGGAGGTGTGAGCTGAGGTACTATACCTCGACTTTTCAGATGATCATCGAACTCCTGGCTCATGTACTCACCTCCACGATCAGATCGCAGAAGCTTTATAGTCTTGCCGAGCTGATTCTCAACCTCGTTCTAAAACTCTTTGAATTTTTCAAAAGTCTCCGACTTGTGCCTCATCAAATAGATATATCCATATCTACTCAAGTCGCCGGTAAAAGTCACGGCATCGATAGCCACCTCTCGGCGCTTGTGCTCATTGGACCACACACATCACTGTGTATAAGCTCCAACAGCTCGGATGCCCTCTCGCAACTCTTTGCGAAAGGAGACTTAGTCATCTTGCCGAGCAAGCATGATTCACATGTCTCGAACGATCCGAAGTCGGACGAAGTTAGGAGCCCATCATCATGGAGCTTCTTCATGCGTTTCAGACTAATGTGTCCAAGCCAGCAATGCCAGAAGTATGTCGGATTTATCTCATTAGGCTTATGCCTCTTGACATTTACGTTATAGACCGGTTCCTGTTCTAGATTCAATATAAATAGCCCATCAACAATGGGTGCATAGCCGTGGAACATACCATTCAAAAATATCGAACAACCATTGTCCTTTAAATTGAATTCATAACCTGACTCATCAAACATGAGGCAGAAATAATGTTCGACTAAGTGCAGGAATATAATAACAATTATTTAATTCCATAATGAATCCGGAAGGGAGCTGGAGCTGCATCGTGCCGACCTCCAACGCAGCAACTCTTGCTTTGTTGCCGACCACGATGTCAATCTCCCTTGTGCCACATGCCTAGTTCTTACCAGCCCTGCATCGAGTTGCAAACATGAACAACCGATCCGGTATCAAATACCCAAGAGCTACTAGGTATGTCAGCAATGTAAATGTCTATAACATATGCAACAAGTGTACCTTTGCCTGAAGAAGCATTTCCGGCCTTCTTGCCATGCTCTGCAAGCCACTTGCTACAGTTCCTATTCCAGTGACCGGTATCCTTGCAGTGATAGCAAACGGTCTTGAGTCCGGTCCAGACTTGGTAGCGCAGCGAGAGGTTACCATCTCCGTGCCCTTTGCCTCAGCCTTTTTCTTGGACCAACTCTTCTTGAACTTAGCCGATTTCTGCACCATCAACACTTGATGCGTGCCTTTCTTAATATCCTGCTCTGCCACCTTGAGCATCCCATGCAATTTAGTGAGCTTCTTATCCATGCCATGCATATGATAGTTCGAGATGAACGTCCCATAGCTGGGCGGAAGAGAACCCAGAACAGGATCAAGAGTCAGCTCATCCAAGAGCGGGAAGCCCAAACGATCCAAAGCTTGCACATATCCGATCATCTTGATCACATGTGGGCTCAAGTGGATCACCTTCCTTCAGCCTGCAATCCATCAAGGATCGCTAGACGTTGAACCTTTCGGTCCTAGCACGTATGCGAAACATGCTCTTGAGACTCTCGATCATATCGTAAGCCTCAACATTTTTGAAATGCTGTTGCAAATCGGGCTCCATACAAGCCAACATCAGACAGCTGATCTCTGTTGATTCATCAATGAGTTTCTGATAGGCATTTTTAGCTGTGGCACTAGCATTATCGGCAGGTTCCTCTGGAAGTGGATCCTCTAGAACATGTTCCTTTTTATCATGCTTGAGAACAATTCTCAGATTTCTATACCAGGTGGTAAAGTTTGTTCCATTCAGTTTATCCTTTTCCGTAATTGATTTCAATGCAAAGTTGGGTTGAGCAGGTGGTGCCATTGATCTACAAATGTAAAACATGCAATCACTAAGCAATGTGTTTATGTAGAGTAATTCTAGCCTAAACAGAAATACTCCCATCAAGTCGCATCCTCCGCAAACTCTCAAGTGATTCAGATCCGACTAGCGCATGCGACTAGTGAGCTTTAGCATCACTGCTAGCCAACATACCTATCCGTAAGCAACTCCTTGCTAATCATATCTCTCTATCGACTCACAGCCGATCGAAGGTATCTCATACCCGGCTCCCAACCTTCTTTTGCCACAAGGCCCAAAACCGCTTTTGATAGCCTTGTCAAGTTAACTTCGATGCAAGGTGCATGTCCGTGTTCGACCACGAACCCTTCGGTTCAAGGACACCCAAAGAAGCACCCCAATTTTATGAGCCCACTACTAGACGTACTTGACGTGCGAAGGTGCAACATCGGGATGGCAATTGCTTGATATTCATGAGGGATCATTCTATCATTTTAACATGCATAGAAAACAAAGAAGCATAACAATCACAAATAACACATATTGTGAAATAGTATGGCTCCTTCATGGACGTTCTTCTGGAAATTAAACTCCGACTCCGATGATCATCTACGAACTCCATCTTGTTTGTCACGCCGGGACGCCAAGCCGCCAACCTGATCTCTATTATCCAACTACTACAACTAGTAATGAATTTTACATAGAGTCACAAGTCGACACACATGTCGTTATACAATATAATGACAGCACTTTGGCTCCTGCCGGCTAACAAACATGACACGCATGCCACGTATAAATTACACACATGCATCACATACACATGAGCCATACTATTCACATCAAACATGCAAAACAAAGTTATGCATAGAATCGCATTCTACCGGTTTATGTGTCGGGTACGAAATACACGGCGCTACGCACACGGCGCTACGTTTTCAGAAATCACAGATCACAGCTGAACTCCGATCACGCTGAATTCTCTGATCTGACCGATCTTATCGATCATCACGAATCCGATTCGGATTTACGTTTCACTGTTAACCCGGATGGCGGATGACCGACCGGTAGGGGTAGATCGTGTCACAACCTCATCGATCACGATTTACAGAAAACATAGCCTCAACGATCCCCATGTGCAGTTGATCACATCAACCGTGCACATAGCCGATCTCTTCAAGGACAACAGATCTCATCTGCCGCCTCCACATATCTAATATGCATACGATCTGAATCCAAATCCTATAACAGAGGCTCGATACCACTTTGTTGGGTTCTACTGTAGGGTGCGTCGACTGCAAATCAAAAATTCCTACGCGCAGAACATCTAGGAACATGCTACGGGAGATGGATCACAGTTCGTTACCACTAGACGCGCAGTGCCATGCAGCGGAACAAGAGTTGGGGCAGCGCGTCCACGTTGATCGTCTCCTCCTCGTTCGATCTCCCTCGAGCGGCCGGTCGTCCGATCCCACGTACGAGTTCGCCGGAGCGGCGCAAGTGCACCGCCTCTAACGGTATCCGCGCGTGCGGGAGGAACGTCGTGCGGTGGACTGCTAGGTCCGATCACACGATCGGGCGGCGAGTGGAGGTGGCTATTCGCAATACATGCAAACCCTAGTCGCAGCTACCGGCGATCTCACGCATGAGTGTGCCGCACCTCCACTTTATATAGGCATCCGTCGCGGGCTCAACACTTGGGCCTCGCACGGACCCAAAAGCCCAAAGTCTATTCGGTCACGTTCCTAGTCAAGTTCGGATCACATCCGACCAGTGTCCTACGAACTGACCTCGTAGGTTCCTTCCCTTAAGCGCCAATTCTTAGGTTCAAGTCAGTTTGGTCACATTTCGGATCACCTTTGACCTGCACGGTTGGTAGCGGCCTCTAGCAAGGCGTGCCGACCACCAAGCAGACTATGAAGCTGGTTAGGCGAACTTGTACAACGTGTCACACTTCTGTTCCCTTTACCGCACGATATATGTTGTCGGGCTCAAGGTGAGACTGTCATCCTTGTGCTAGCCCGACTTCTTTCTCGTTCCAGTGATACCGACCACAATCTGGATTATCTCATAATCCTTGACGCATGGCCATGCTATTCCTGGTCAGATCACACGAGGGGCCCAGAGTATATCTCTCCGATCGGAGGGGCAATCCCATCTTGCTCGACCATGTCTCGCAAAGATGGGATCGACAAACCCAAAACCTACCTTTGTAACTACCCAAATCCACGGAGTAGCATTTGGTCGGCCCAAAGCAAGTCTGTCACCATCCGTAGTACATGCGTCACCAGGTCTTAGGACATAGAACGTATGTTGTACTAGAGACTCACAGATGACATATCGCTGCGTCTCATAGTTGGGTCTGTCCGACTCAGACCTTATCTTGACTCGGATCCGACTATGTCGAATCCGACCAGACCTTTCCAAGTCCATATTATCCGGTTAGCATCCAATGCTCCATGGCTAGTGAGACCGAGCCATCGACCGTGTCATATGCTAGTCTAGTCGGCTGCGCGTCCACACAGCCCTTTCGACTAGGGACCTTTTAGGACAGTCATCATACAATGCATAGTCCCATAAACAAGTCACGTACTTGCTGATACACATCATTGATAATGTCCAAGGACTATCTTTATTCATAAACACATAGGAAATATCATCATACATGATTGCCTCTAGGGCATATCTCCAACATCTTCCTCGTCTACGGTGCTGAAGCCGTCATCCCAATGGATATAGAGTTCTACTCCCCGCGAGTCACCATGTACACCGAAGAGGAAGCAGAAGAAGCACGTCAAGACGGCGTCGATCTGCTGGAAGAGGGCCGGCTGTTGGCACTCAGCCGGTCCAAAGATCTACCAACAGAGCCTGCGCCGCTACTACAACAAGAAGGTCAAGCCAAGATCATTCCTAGAGGGCGACCTTGTGCTCCGGCTGATCCAGCGAACAGCCGGCCAACACAAGCTGTCGACTCCTGCAAAGAGATGGAGCGGCCATGGAATGCGAATCTCCTCCGAAGATTTTACAGTTGATGCAGTATGTACCACGCTACCCTTTGTGTTTAAAGTACCAAGACTCCGGGCCCCCTGAGACGAGCTCGGGGATTGTCCTCTTTTGTTATCTATATGATAAGAATTATGCCTTTGAGTATGTTACCCTTTGATTATGCTGTTTGGCACCGGGCTCGACTAGTCGGCCCGGGGACTCGCCGCCTTTGGGCTATGAAATGCTTCCTGCAATCGGACAAGTAACGTCTTGGTGCCTAAGCCGTCTCTGTCGAAGCCGCAGCTCATGAATCGGTATTTGGTGGGCAGGAGTAAGGTAGAAACGGCGCCCACACGAAAAAATTGCTAAGGACCCAAAGCATAAACATAGTTTAAATCGGCTTCCAGCCCGTTTCAGAAAACCGACTCCTAAGTAGCCGGTTTGCCGCTTTCTACCCAACTTGCTTAACGACTCTAAAAAATGGCCAAGTACTTGCCTTCTCAAAAGTAGCCAAGCACTTGACCTAGACGGCAGTCCGCAGAGCGGTTGCCCGATGGGCAAGGCGACATCTAAGGGAAGGCGGCAAAGGGAAAAGCCACAAGAGCAATAAGCAAGGAAAGATAAAATTAGAATAGTATTTACACAAGCTTAGGCCCTTGGTCGGATCTTCGGACAGAGGTTCAGAATACACCCCGCGGGTGGAATTATGCAAATTAACAAGTTCTTTCAAAAAGACTAGCAAACAGATAAAATAAAGGCAAGGCAGCGGCCTAAGAAGCAGCGGATGGGGTTGGAAGGCCGGAGGCGGGGGCGGCGTCAGGCGCCGGGGCGGCCAGCTGGGCGGTCTCGGCTTGATCATCTCCGGCGGCAGCCGGCCCAGATGGGCGCGACTCGTTGCTGGAGGCGTGGTCGAGCGGAGGCTGGTCGCCCGCTCCGTCTTCTGGCGCCTCCATGCCGTCTCCGTCCTCCGTCTCGTCTTCATCCTCGGCGCTGGAGTCGATCACCTCTACCGAGTCCTCACCGTAGTCCGGGTTCATCCCGAACCACTCCGGCGGTGCCTCCCCACCGTCTTCAGTCCGCTCAGGGACGAAGACGCTGGTGTCCATGTAGTCGGCGATCGCCGCCGCACGCTCGACGAGGGCGTCCTCCGCGGCCAGCAGCTCCGCCTGGGCTTCTGACCGGAACGCGGCCAGCAGCTCCGCCTGGGCTTCTGACCGGAACGCGGCCAGCCGGTCTAGATCCAGCCCTGGATACCACGCCTTTGATTTAACTCTGTGGCTCGGCGAGCTCCAGCCCGAGCCGCGGAACCCTTCCAAGCTTCAAGACGGCCAGCCGCGACCTCCAACCAGTCGGCGGTCCGGCTGGGAGTGCGCAGAACCGGCATGCCCGGCCACAGAGCAGCGATCGCCTGGGCACCGACACGCTGAAGACGGCGCATCATCCGATGGGCTGGCCGCAGATGAGCCTCAATGCTCAGGAGCTACTCGTCAAGGGTCCGGGGGGCGTTGGCTGCGATCTCAGCGCCACCCGCCCTCCGCGCCTCGCGCTCAGCCTCGATGGCCTGATTGGCCGCCTGCGTGTGACCAGGGAAGAAGTTTGCCAAGAAGAAGAAGAAGCAAGTCAGAAAAACAGGAGTCGGCTTGACCCATAGTCGGCAACCTAAAAGAAAAAGTAAAAGCAAACTCACCATCGACGATATCTTCGATTTCGTGGAAGCCGGAGGTCAGCAGCGCTTCCCTGTCGGTCCAGGCGGAGCGCTCGCTCTCAAATTCGGCTAGGAGAGCGCCCTCTTTTTTCTCCGCCTCAGCCTGCGCCGCCTTGAGCAGCTCCTCGCTCCGCCAAGCTGCAGAGCCAGGTCGCGCTTACGGCGAAGCTTGTCGCACTCCTCCTCTTTGGCGCCAAGAAGCGGTCTCGGCCGTACTCCAGCTGCCCTCAAGAGTGGCGTTGGACTCAAGAATAAAAAGAAGAAGGACGCGAAGTCGTCAGCTAAGAAGGTCGCCAGAAGATCTGGCCCGATCACAAGCAGCTAGCCGGCCCGAATCTCGAGGACTACAGCCAGCAGCGTCGCCAAGGCGCCCAAATAAGAAGAAAACTCACCTCGGCTCCTTGCCAAGTCAGCTGCCCGCTTGCTCAGCTCTTCAACGTTGCGGTTGAAGGCAGTAGCGCGGAGGTTGTGATACTGCTGCGACAAGAATTCCAGACAGAGGTAAAAAAACTTGGAAGTAAGCAAATAGTTTTCCGAGCCGCTGATCAAGCAACGGCCCGAAACTCGGGGACTACACCAGATGGGTCTTGAGGCCTCACAGAAGAAGAGCAAGAAAAAGTTGAAAAAGAAACATACCGCACGGGCGGATCACAATGCCAAAAGTGCGCCTTGGAGAGGTTCGATGGCGTCGCCCTCAGCCTGCGCAGACGCCCTGGACGTCTAGGAGCGCCGTGTTCAGCGGGCCCGTGCCGCCTCCTCGCACCCACCCAACGGGCGCGGCGCTTGTCGCCTCGGCGTCAGGGATGGCCGAGCTGGCGGCGCCGGTCTCCAAGGGGCGCGGCACCGAAGTCGCCTTCTCAAGACGGCGTCGCGCTGGCGAGGCGACTTGAAGAAGTAGCTGCGCCACGGCCTCGTCGTCGGTCGGCGGCACAGGCGGGTCCGCCGGCTGCTTGCCTCGCGCGATCTCGGACTGCGGTGGAGGCGGCGGAGGTGGCGCGGCCGCGCCCGGTGGGGAGACCTCGCCGCCTTCCCTCCCTGCGACGGGGACCTCACCGCCGACTCCCTCCGACTGCCCCGTGAACTCCGGCGGCGGTGGCGCAGAGCTTCGACCTCCTCCAGATTGGAGGCGCGCGGCCTCCTCGGCTCGCCTCTTGGCTGCAGCGGCGGCTTCGACCTCCTCCAGATTCTTCTGGGCGGAAGCCGCCGCCTTCTCAGTCTCCGCCTTCTCCAGACGGGCGGCCTCCTCCTCGTCGCGCTTCTCCTGCGCATTCCGCTCCGTTGCCTCCCGGAGGGCGGCCGCAGGGTCAACCTGGCCGACTATTGGCGGGCGTCTCCACCGACCCCATGATTTGGCGGCGGCGACCCTCTCCAAGGTGAGGGGAGCCCTGATGAGAGAAAAGACATGAGAAGACTCGGACCAGAAGAAAACAAGACAGAATAAAAAATACTTACGCGGAGACCAGCGGTGGCTTCTTCACTTCCTTGCGGAAGCGGTTAGCCTTCGCGACCGCCTCTTCACTGAAGTCGCGCGGCCGCTCCTTGAATTTCTTGGCCCGGCCGCTGGCGACTCGGCCCGGCTTTCATACGCCTCGACCACCCAAGGCGGAGGAGGAGCTCACGCCTGGATGGCCGACTTTCTGCTGGCGGCGGGGGACGACTTCCTTCTCGCCGTCGTCGTCAGGCCAATCGGTGAAAGTGGCCGAAAGCCTGAAGTCGTCGGCCCCTCCTCCTCCCTCGGCGTCGGCCTCCATCACCGCCACGCCCAAGTCGGGGTCGTCGGCGTCGCTCTCCGCCCGGTCGGGGACGAATTCACGAGCCGGCCCCGCGGCGCCGGCCGAAGGCGGCATGAGGGGATTCTGAATCGGAGAAGACCAAGGAAAATTAGAGCCGGATTCGGCTGAAGAAGGAAACAGAGAAGCAAGAGACGACTTACCAATGGCGGGGGGTTGGCGCGCAAGTATGGCTCCTTGCCGAACTGCCATTCCTCCGTGAGGCCGCAGTTCGCCAAAAAGTTCACCGTGTCCACCACCTCCGCGTGGGGCATGTCTTTGGAGCACAGCGGTGGGGTCGGTGGCCGCTCATCTGACAGATCAGATGAGGTCGGCCTTGAAGAGGGAGAACTCGGCGCGCCACGAAGGCGGCCAGCAAGTCTGCCCCAGTCAGGCCCTCCGACTGCGTCATCACGCGAACGCTGCAGCGGCGGCATTACTGCGGAGTCGGCGTCCGGCCTGTAGAGACCAGCTGGGTCGGCCCGCCAACTCGCCGCCCGTAAGGTGGCAGTTGACCGATCGCCCTCGGGGCGACGTTCTTGACATAGAAGTATGTACGCTGCCACATCTTCAATGACTTGATGAGGGAGATGGCAGAAAAGGGTTCTCGGGCACCGCCTCCTCTTGGCGATGAGCGTGGCGCACAGAGACGCGAGCGACGTGGGTCCCGAAGCTTGGCTTGGAAGAATTCCCCCACGTACTTCGATGATGGGGAGAACGCCGAGAAAACCCTCGCATAAGGATGCGAAGGCGGCCAGCAGCACCACCGTGTTGGGGGTGAGGTGGTGCGGCTGGAGCCCGAAGAACTCCAAGAACGCGCGAAAGAAGCCGCTCGCCGGCAGCCCTAGCCCGCACATGAGGTGCGAGCGGAAAATGACCCGCTCGCCCTTCTCCGGCGCCGACACAATTTCGCCCTCCGGCGCGGCGCGGGTCCACACGAGGTGGCTGCCGGGGAAGCGGCGCGTTTGATGAAGAAACTCGATGATGTCGTCGTCGATGATGGAGCCGTCCCACACGCCGGAGCGCTGAAGGCGCGGGCGGCGATGAGGAGCTCATCTCACAAGGGCGAGGTTCGGGCGCAGCGGAAGCGAGGAAGAAGACGAGGCAGTGGAGCAAGAGGGAGCGGGAAGAGAGGGTGCGCGTGCGTCGCCGCCCCTCCCTCCCCGCCTACTTATAGGCGCCCTAGGCTCATGGGTTTAGGGGCGGTGTAACACCGGATGTAACTTTCCATATTTGTAACTCCAACTCTTGCCATTTTCGCATTGTGATATGATATTCCCTCCGTGGGTTGGGTTTTTCTTCATTTTGCATTTTGTCCATGTCATGCATTTCATATCATGTCATCATGTGCATCTCATTTGCATACGTGTTCGCTCTCATGATTCCGAGCATTTTTCCGTTGTCCGCTTTTGCAATCCGGCACTCCTAAGTCCCCGGTGTCCCCTTTACATTTTTTCCGTGAGCGGTACTAAACTTTCTCGGAATGGACCGAGGTTTGTCAAGTGGCCTTGGTATACCACCGTAGACCACTGTCAAGTTTCGGGTCATTTGGAGCTCGTTTGGTACTCCAACGGTTAACCGCACTCTCGCAAAAGCCTCTTTTCAGTTGCAGCCCAACACCCCTCCAAAATAGTCCAATAACCCATCTAAGTCACTTCCATGCTCTCCGTCGTCGGATCACGATCACAAGGCTTAAAATCGACCTCATTTGGAGCTTCCTAGCTCCTTCTACCTATAAATATGCATCTCCCCCTCCAAATCCCGGATCAATTCCCCCGAAACCCTAGACGAAACCCCCTCCGCGCCGCTGGACACGTCCGGATCGGATCGGACGCGTCGTCCGCCACCGCCAGCCAACCAGGGGCTGCCACGTGGCCCGGTCCCCACTTCACCGCCCCAGCCGCCCGCTGGGCCCCCACGCTGGGCCCTCCTGCCCAGCCAAGGCCTACCGGCCAGCGCCTGGCCGACCGTCATAGGCCGCCGCCGGCCACTGCTGCCCCCGCTCAACCACTGCGGCCCGCCATCCGGCCATCCGGCGCCCGCGCCTCCCGCCCGGCCGGCCCGGCCTCCTCCTCCGGCCTCTCCCTCCTCCAGCGCCGTCCGGCGAGCGACTCCGGCGAGCTGCGCCGCCGCCTCGGCTTCCGCTCCGGCCAGATCTGGATCCAAACCACGGGGTTGACTTTCTCCTTCCCCCCGAATCCTCGTCTTTATTTCTGTGATAATTTGTTGCATTTTCGTCGTACCATAACTCTGTACCCGTAGCTCCGTTTCGTGCGTGTAATATGTCAAAATGTTCGCCTCGAAGAGTAGATAATTTCATCTCATTGAATAATTTTCATTTGAGCTCATCTTGATGCCCGAAATGCTGTTGGAAAAGGGCTATGTGATGTTAGTTTCAGATTCTTAACATAACTTGCACTTTTGTCATTTTTGCCATGATTGATGTGTGCATCCTATGATCTTGAGTACTACACGTGTTTTGTAATATGCCATGCCATCTTTCCAGGGGTGTATACCATGTATTTTTGTGATCTATGTGGTGACTAGCACAAGCATGCAAACTAGGCTTCTTGATGTTGCTGATTTCAGCCCCTGTTTAGCTGATATTTTTATGCCATGTTAACTTGATGCTACCGAGAGATCCATGCATATTTTGGGATACTTCAGTAAGGATGTTTTGAACATATGGTTATGCTCTACCCATCCATTCGTTGGTTTGCAATTATGGAGTGCCATAGCTTGAGTCAATCGAGCTCTACTTTTGCTATAAAACGTTTCCTGGCAGATTGTTTACATGTTATTCAATTTTGCCAAGGTTGTTGTAGTTGATCCGTGTATGCTATGATGTTGTTCTTGCCATGTATGTTTTCTATGCCATGTCTTCTTGATGGATGTATGCTTAGTTTATCATGTAAGGCTCTGTAGTGAGTGCATTGAGCTCTTAAACATGCCTACTTGTTATCTGTTTTTGCCATGCCCTGTTGCTGAATCTGTTAACGAAACTTGCTATATTGACATGGGTGATATTGTATTTTCTGATTCTTTTTGGCTTATGGTCAGTAAGGGACTTTTGTTCTATGCTTTGAGTAGATTTATGCCATGCCTTGTTTTGCTATTATAAGTTCCTGTAGCATGTCGTTTTCTTGCTCTGAACATTGCTACCTGATGCTGTTTTTGCCATGTTCAGTAATTTCACTAAGTCTGTGAAGCTGTTATGTTTTGCACTTTTGCCATGCTTGTTTGGACTTGTTATGTTGTGAATTAGCCGTAGATCAGTGTTCATCTTTTGTCAAGCATCTTGAGTAGATCACTGCCATATGCTTTGTTGGTACGTTTGGGTACAGTAGCTTAATTTCTTGTTGCTTGCTATGTGGCATCATGCTGTTAATGGCAGATTTGTGTCATTCTTGTTTTGCTTGTCATTTGCAAACCGTGCATCCGATTCCGGTGATCTTTATATCGATTTCAACCGAAACCATCTCATATTTCCAGCGGCATACTTGGTTTGCCAAGTTGATGCCTGGTTCATCATTTTCCTTCCGAAGCACGCATACGCATTGCATATCACATCTCGCATATCATGTCATGTTTTGCATCATGTTGCTTGTGCTTTGCTCCGTGATTTATTGTGGTTCCTTTGCTTGTGTTCTTGCTTTGGGTAGAGCCGGAGACGAAATACGTGAGCGAGGAACCTGTTGAGAACGCCACGAGGATCAAGCTTTCGACAACTCTGAGAACTTTGCAGGCAAGATGACCATACCCTCGAAATCACTTCTATCTTTGCTTGCTAGATGCTCGCTCTTTTGCTATGCCTATGCTACGATGCCTATCACTTGCTATATCATGCCTCCCATATTGCCATGTCAAGCCCCTAACCATCCTTTCCTAGCAAACCGTTGATTGGCTATGTTACCGCTTTGCTCAGCCCCTCTTATAGCGTTGTTAGTTGCAGGTGAAGATGAAGTTTGTTCCTTGTTGGAACATGGAGGTGTTGTTCCTTGTTGGAACATGTTTACTTGTTGGGATATCACAATATATATGCTATTATTAATGCATCTATATATTTGGTAAAGGGTGGAAGGCTCGGCCTTATGCCTGGTGTTTTGTTCCACTCTTGCCACCCTAGTTTCCGTCATACCGGTGTTATGTTCCTTGATTTCACGTTCCTTACACGGTTGGGTGATTTATGGGACCCCTTGACAGTTCGCTTTGAATAAGACTCCTCCAAAGAAGGCCCAACATTGGTTTTACCATTCGCCACCTAAGCCTTTTCCCCGGGTTTTCGCGAGCCCGAGGGTCATCTTTATTTTAACCCCGGACCAAAGGTTCTTCGAAAGTGCTGGCCCGAACCGAGCAACTGCTTGGCCACCACGGGAAACTTCGAGGCTTGGTTTTACTCGTAAGCTTGACTTATCCGGATGTGCCACGAGAGCGAGATATGTGCAGCTCCTATCGGGATTTGTCGGCACAATCGGGCGGCTTTGCTGGTCTTGTTTTATTGTTGTTGAAATGTCTTGTAGTCCGGGATTCCGAGATTGATCGGGTCTTCCCGGTAGAAGGAATATCTTTCGTTGACCGTGAGAGCTTGTAATGGGCTAAGTTGGGACACCCCTGCAGGGTATTATCTTTCGAAAGCCGTGCCCGCGGTTATGAGGCAGATGGGAATTTGTTAATGTCCGGTTGTAGAAAACCCGAAGTTGACTTTATTTAAAATACACATCAACCGCGTGTGTAACCGTGATGGTCTCTTCTCGGCGGAGTCCGGGAAGTGAACACGGTGTTGGAGTAATGTTTGACGTAAGTAGTTCAGGATAACTTCTTGATCGCTACTAGCTTCACATCCGTGCCTTGCTTCTCTTCTCGCTCTCTTTTGCGAATGTAGCCACCATATATGCTAGTCGCTTGCTGCAGCTCCACCTCACAACTCTGTCCTTCCTATAAGCTTAAATAGTCTTGATCTCGCGGGTGTGAGATTGCTGAGTCCCCGTGACTCACAGATTCTACCAAAACAGTTGCGAGTGCGGCGATGCGGTCAGGTGGCGAACCGAGCTCAAGTGGGAGTTCGATGAGGAACGTGGTCGTTACTATGTGTCTTTCACGATGATCGATGGTGGAGCCAGCTTGGGACGATCGGGATGCTGTGTAGCATTTGGGGTATCTTCTTTTATTTTGGTTCCGTAGTCGGACCTTGAGTGTAATCTGGATGATGGATGTTTATTTATGTATTGTGTGAAGTGGCGGCGTAAGCCAACTATATATCTCTTTCCCTTATGTATTACATGGGTTGTGTGAAGATTACCTCACTTGCGACATTGCTTTCAATGCGGTTATGCCTGTAAGTCGTGCTTCGACACGTGGGAGATATAGCCGCATCGAGGGCGTTACAGCGGGCGTGGGATTAACTGCGCCCACGTCCCCATGCCCCCACGATTTAACCCACGACGTTACTGCGCGCAATAACGGTGTGAAATAACTCCGCCCGCCGCGACGCGGATTCGGATCGCCGCGCCCGGCGGTAGTGGCGGGCCCCCCCTGACGGGCCTGTCTTGTCACGCGCGTGGGCTGGCAGACTGGCCCTGCCGTGTGGCGTCATGTGGCGGGCCCGCAACGGGCAGCTGCCGGGAATCTTATCAGGCACGCCGCCCGGAGCCCGCTGTGACCTTCGAAACCTTTGAAGAGCAAGATGGCCCCCTGCAAGGCCAACTCCAGCTAGTCGGCTCAAGATGGAGACGGCGGGCCGAGTCCAGATTCTTCTACCAAAGGGATGAAGCTGTCGAGGCTCCTCGACATGTTACCCTCGGGCGCCTCCACGGCTTCGGGGACTCTTGTCGGAGTAATGGGCCACTGCGTAGGCAGACCCGAGCCCACAGACCTTTCAAAACATCGGGCAGACTCGCCCTCAAGACCCCAAGATAAAGAGCCGCCTTCAGAGAGTCGGCGACAGAGTCGCCGACTGCCCCTCTAGGCCGAGCCCCAGAGACGGCCTCATGACAAGCCGACTCCAAGCTAGTGACCTCCAATGAAGCCGGCTACAGGGAGTCGGCCCGCGACTCCGTCCACTCCCTGCATGAGCGACTACGAGCGGGATGGGATAAAGCCGCCTCGCGGCCGGTCCCCGCCCCGCTCATAAAGGGCAGGCATGGCCACAGGGCGCCGTACCGATGGAGATCTCCGTCCGGCGCAGCACTGTAGCCACACCGGCTCTAACGTCAGCCCCGTGGGCAGATTCCTGTACCCACGATGGCCTGTCTGTACGACCCGAAGACGGCGGGACCCGCCTATCGGCGGGAGTGCAGAAGACGGCGAGAACGCCCCAAAGACGGACCCGTTGGAATCGGCCTTCGAGAGTCGGCCGACCCCTCCCGCGGGCTCCGTGCTCCATTAACTGCATAAGACAGGAATGGCACAGCGATGATCGCCGCCCGGTAGCAGCACTGTTGCCATGCCCTCACGACCAAGCTCAAGGCCATTAGAAGCGCTGCCACAAGAATCAGCAGCCGGCAAGAGCCGCTCATGGCGGACGAGGGTCATTGGCCCCATGCCGATGGACCGTCGGCGGGACCCACTACTCGGCGGGCCCTGTGGAGTCGCATGAGAAGACGGCGACCTAAGAGGCTGACGGCTGGGACCCGGCCCAGCCGGATTACTCATTGTACCCCGGGTAGGCCTATAAACCCGGGGCACCCATGCAAAGGGTTGGAACCTAGTAGTTTTAGACACACACATAGAGGGAAGAGAAGAGCTAGCCGTGCCCTTCTCCTTCCTCACCCGAAACAGCTCAAGGAGCATCTTGTACTCACTTTGCCATAGTGATCATGCGGAGACCCCTTGTGAGCAGCAAGAGGGGTGTTATCTCCTCGGAGAGCCACGAAGCTGGGTAAGATTCGGCCGGCGTGCATGTCTTCGCCTCATCCCGTTTCCAGGCACCGGCGACGTTCTACTCGCCCCCTCCATGATAAGCCATCCTTTGGCATATGTCGCACCCAACCCCCGACACGCGGTCGGCAGCAAGGGCCTCCAATCACGCCGCGACCACGTCACCATACACCCGCCGGGAGCAAGCGAACTCGAGGGCCGCGCTCACAGTGGCCCGAGAGCTACTGCAGTGCAGGCTGCTGGAGAGCGGCCGCGACGTCTTCTTTGGAGCGAGTGGCAGAGCTCCCGGCTTCGCCTCCTCGGGGCTCACCCCTTCGCACCCAGCTTCCATCTCGCACCCAGGCGGCCCGCACGGGGCTCCGCAGCGTGCTGAGCTCCAAAGCTACTCCAACACCGGCGAAAGCACAAGACGGCCGGGCGGGCGGGTTGCCCCGCCCGGCCCGCTGGAGAAGAAGGACTCGACGTAACCCACGGCCCGGGTGGACCGCCGCGCCACCACCCACGGTGGGCGCATCAAGCGAGCCGCGATGGCACGCTGAGCACTACGGGCGTGGCCTTCGGGATGACGGCGCCCGAAGAATACGTGCCCCACATGATGGACCAAGGCCACCCGCATGAGGGGAGAACAAGGCTCGCTCCTCAGCCCGAAGCCGGGGATGAGGCGCCAAGAGCTGAGCTCTTCCAGGAGCCTCGGGATTGTCCCACTGGTCGCGCCGGCGGCGACGATTATCGGGTACCGCTACTTCCTCAAGAGCAAGCATACGCTAATCATGGATCGCAGGAGGTGCAGGTCACCGCAGCGAGTAGCTGCCCCGCTCCCGCAGTCTCCTACCCCTCGGGAGGAGGGCGCAGGGAGCTGCGGGAGAGGGGCCGAGATCCAACATCACCACCGCGGCGTTGAACAAGGCGTTCTCGGGAAGGTAGGCCCTCTCTTTGGGGAGGTGCCTCGTGGCTTGCCTGGCGGAGGACCCGTGGTCGTTGGGGAACTGGCTGGCGACCGCTCTACCCCATCGGCGGCGTCCTGGTTTCCGGTCGTCGTTGATGGCACTAGAGTGTGGCGCAAAAGCGGGGCCCTCGTCTGGCGATATGAAGCAAGGCGGTACACTGTGAAGAAGGCCGGCCTGTGAAGCTCGCCGCCCGTGACACTCTCACGTAATAATGAGTGGGGCTGTACATGCCCCGAGTCTCGAAGTGCCGGCCTCAGCCCTGGGGCTCCCTCCACGCCCAGTGGCAGCACTTAGCTCCTTGTTGGTGAGAAGACGCCCAAGACTAGACAAGGTGCCGACGACGCTTTTCTGCTTTCTTCGCCTTTCCATTTGGTTGTCGCTTTCCCCATTTGGATTTAAGTTGGATTCGAATTTGAGATTGGCGTGTGTTCGGGAAGGGTGCTTAGTCTCGTTCGAGCAAATCTCTGTTTGGTTACCACTCCGCCTCGGCTGCCTCCCCTCGTGAGCCCCTCGCGAGCCGGGCGAAGCCTAGCTTGCGCCAAGATCTGCCCGCTGGCGCCAAGGCCCTCTCCGGAGGGTTTTACTGCAGATCCCTACGAATTCGACCAGAGACACTCAGGTCACCGCAGCCTCCCACAAAGCTATCTCGGGGCTCGTCTGAAACAAAGGTAAATCAGCCAACCAGCACGTCAGCTTAGTCAACCACTTGGCGGCGAGCGTATAGGCGATGTAGCACCTGCTGTCTGATGAACACAAGTTTTACATGAGGGCTCCTCCCAAAATGCTCTCACAGCCATCGTGCCAAAGCCTGAGTTCTATTCATGCAGGGTAATGGAACAGGGACAATACATAATCAGTCGGATAAATCCCCCAATGCGTCCTCAGGAGCACCTCCCGAGCCGTTGCTGGCATCGCTGGCCTCGTCGTCACTTTCTACGTGGCCATCGGCGGCGTCAGGGCCGTTCACCACGCCGCCCTCATCGGCAGCCACGATCACGCCGTCGTTGTCCGAAGCAAAGGCCCTGATGAGAGCATCCACATTGTCTTCCACCCAGTGCGCCAGTCGCCGGACGGCCCGAGGAATCGGGCGATGGCTGCGTCAAAAGTCGGGCGGGGGTCCAAGTTCGAGATGGCTGAAGACACGAGAAAAAGCGGCGCCCAAGGAGCGCGGCTCCTCTCCTCCACCAACCTATTGGCCTCGACCGACCCGCGCCTCCAAGCGCCACCACGTCGGTGAAGAACTCAAGGTTGCCGGGCGTAGTTAATCACGTGCGGCTCGCCAACAACCGCCTCGCAGATGTTACCCAAGGCTGCGTTGGCTCTTTCCCGGAGCGTGGCGAGCATGGGGCCATGCTCATGCTCCAGGATTCGCCGCTGACGTATCTCGTCCGCATTCTGGCGCGCGACGGCCTCGGCCTCCTCCACCCGTTGGCGAAGAAGGCGCCTCGGCCCGAGAGGTGGTTGACTCCCCCCTGCGCCACCTCGAGGGCGGCCCGAAGAGCATCGGCCCGCCGCGTCGCCTCCTCCAGCTTGGCCCTCAAGGCAGTAGTCCTGCCTTCAGCCTCGGCCTTGATCAACCCCAGCCTCTCCTCGAACTCGCGCTCGAGGTTCAAGCGCGCCATCGTCACTCGGTGTCCGACCTCCTCCAGGACGCGGGCTTCCCGTGCGGAGACCTCATCCTCCGCCCGCGTCGCCAAGCGCTCCCTCGTCTCCAAGCGCTCGTACTCGCGCGCGCGTTTGGCGGCTTCAAGCGTCAACGCCTCCTCACGCTTCTGGAGCTCCGCCGGGTCGCTGGAGGCCACCTTCATCGACGCGAGGGCTGCCTCGCGCAGCTCTACTTGCTCCTCCAGTGAGTTACACTGGGCCAGGATTCCCGTGCCCGCTCCACCGCCGCCTCTCGCCGCCTGTTATCTTCCCGGGCCTCCTCGACGGCCCGAGAACAGGCCTCCCGAGAGGCTGCCAGCGACGCCTTGGCCTCTTCATCATCAAGATCGCGCTGGTGGCGCGCAAGGGCGACAGCGCCCTCCAGCTCACGCCTCTCTGTGGCCAGGCGCAGGCCCTCAGCCTCAAGGCGCGCGTCTTTGTCAGCGAGCTGTTCACCAAGAAGGCTCACCGGGTCAGCCGCCCTTCGAAGAAATCCTTGGCGAAGGGCGCGGCACTCCCGGGCACGCTCGTGCACGTCCTCCACACCATCAACCGCCCCAAGCGGGCGCCGGGAGCCACGAATTAGCACTCCCCCTCCGGGCAGGGGGCTGGGGGCTGGCACCCTCGTGACGGCCGCGCACGCCGCGCCAGAAGCCCGGCCTAGAGCCAGCCCACCCCCAGACGAAGGGCGCAGGAAGCGCCTCAGCCAATCGCCGTCCACGACCAGGCGAGAAGCCCAGGGCAGGCTAGCTATGCCACGAGAAGGCTCACGAAGAAGGGTCGCGAGGCGCGCAGGGCCTCGACGTGCCTCGGGGCGGTTCGCCCCCCTGATCGCCCTCGCCACAAGGGCTCCACTGCTCGGAGCACTCAAGGATGGGGGAGGGGGCGAAGCCGGGGGGGACGGCTCCTCACCCGTCTCCGTGAGCTCGGCAGGAAGGGGCCTGCAGGGCAAGGATCAGTACAAGCAGCAGAAGGGGGAACGGATGTGTACAGCAGCGTGTCCGCCTAGCAAGGCACGAAATAAGGAGGCGTGGGGGAACGGTGCCGCCCACGTCCAATCAACCGCCACGAGGCGCCCAAGGCCGTAGGCTGTTAGGGCCCGCGACGCTTCGCACTTGCCCTTTCGCCTCTCTGCTCGACCAAGTTCGGGCGCGCCATGGGCAGGGGCTCTTGTCGGCGTTAAGAACAGGGGTCCCCAGACTTGCACACTGCGGCTGCGGCATGGCTCGAAGGAGGCCCAGGACATCCCATCTTCATCAACGCAAGCTCAAGACCCTCGCGAGGGGCCAAGCCTCTCGGGGCGGACGGCAAGGAGCTTCCTCAAGCACGGCCTCGTCAGGCTGGCTCATGAGGAGGCGGAGAGTTCAAGGCAGGGTACCTCGCGAGGTTCCCATAACGCAAGCCATGACGACCAAGGGCGCCCGATCAGGCGCCAAACCCGCGCAGGTCCTCCTTTCCTCTTTGGTGCAAAGGGAGCAAGCGCAGCGAGAGCATCAAGCAAAGGCATCCGCTTCGGTGCAACAAGACCAAGACCAGCCCAACGGCCGGAAGGAGTCATCGTGGAGCCCAAGCAGGCGTCATCACGAGCCTTTGGTAGGCGAGGACCAACTTTAGTCGGGATAAGTGTACCCATTGTTCCCCTTCAAAATGGCCAATTGTTGGCGCCCTTCCCGCTCAATATTTGGGAAGAGGCCCGGGGCCTTCGCCTATAAATAGGGAGTAGCCACACTCGAGCTAGGGGCAGCCGGAAGAGGGAGAGAAGGATCCGGACGGAATCCTCATCAAGAAACCAAGAGCTAGAGCGATCGAACACCACCTAGCGATTCATCACACCCGCCAAGAACAGACCCTCGCGAGGCTGTTCTTCCTTGTATTGTTCCTCATCAGCCCAAGAGGCAATCCACCACACCACACACTGGAGTAGGGTATTACACCACAATGGTGGCCTGAACCAGTATAAATCTCGTGTCTCTTATGCTGTCCGTTTAGTAGTTTATGTCCCAGCGATTCGGCGAGGTGCGAGACGGTGGAGGGTTGGATCTCCGCGCGCACCCCAGTGTTCGAACCTCAAGGGTCTGCCGGAACCCGAAATCCGACAGATTGGGTCATAGCTTCCACCATATCATCTGGTAAGTCGTCAGGACTATGACGCAACGGGCCATCCTTTTCGCCTGAGTAAGTGCACATTAAGCCGGGGCGGCGGCTTAATGGAATCACCCGCCAGGAGATCCAGACTCGGACTAAATCAATGCCATCTAAGACGTTCCCCAAGAGAGCTTTGATTTTCTTGATGGTGGGAGCGAGTGGAAGACGTTCAATAGCAGATAACTTGTCCGGCAGCAGGTGGTTGGATTCAAGGCGCAGAGCGCGAAAGCCGGGCAGCGGGTTCTCATCAGCCGGAGAAGTGTCCTGGCAATAGAACCACGTCTGGTTCCAATCCTTTGGTTGGCTTGGCGGTTCAGCGTATGGGAAAAGGCAGTCTCTCCGCCGCTGAATTGAGATGCCGCCATGTTTCAGACTAGGCCTGTTGGCACGTTCATTCTGCCGGTTTAAGTAAAACAACTCTCTGAACAAAAGTAAGTTGGGATCTTCTCCAAGGTACACCTTGCAGAAGACTTGGAAGTTGCAAATATTTGACACGGAGTTGGGCTCAATGTCTTGAGGTCTGAGGTCAAAAAATTGCAAAACATCCCTGAAGAATTTTGAACCGGGTGGAGCAAATCCCCGGCTCATATGATCAGTAAAAACGATCACTTCCCCCTCCTTGGGTTGAGGTTTCTCTTCTGACGGGTTAGGAGAACGATAAGACATCACCTCCTTCTTGGGCAGATAGCCAGTCCTCACGAATTCAGACAATGTGCTTTCAGTAACAGTGGACTTGACCCAGTTACAGGTCACAGGGGCTTTGGGAGCCTTGGGTGCCATAATGTAGATGGAAGCCTATGACAAGATAGAATTTTCCCGGCTCAGTTTAAACTGGAAGAGAACATTTTTATGTTTATTCAAGATGGCGTCTTAAGAAGGGGCCTAATGACATATGGCTAATTGTGTTTTGATATTTAAGCCGCTATGGGTATCAGAAGCAGTTAAGGTATTTTAAAACCGCCAGGAGCAAGCAAGGCGGGCAATCATTATTGTCTTCTTAAACCGGCCATACGGACTGCCGTGGTTAAACAGATCTAACAGATGCAATTTTTTGACTAAGTATGGAACAAACAGGTTTCGCAAGTTGCAGCTATTATTTTGGATCAAACGATCGTTTTGAAAAGAAAAAATTCTAGACCTAAAGCTAGCACAGATAAGTCCATAAGCTCGAATGAAGCCTCTGTACAAAGGAAAGAGATCTATTTGCATTTGAAATGGATGCGAAACAGTTACCGCAGCAGTTTTATATTATCTAAGATCAGAAAAGGGCGTCGGAGGTGAAATCTACCAAGGGTTCATGACGGATGGCGAGGAACACCGATGAGCTCAATTTTTTTTAATGCGGATCTGAGATGCAGAAAAGAGGGGACTTACAGATGCAGAGCTGCTGCGAAGGTTCGTCGCGTTTCTCTGGTCAAGTCAGGTCGATGCAGCGGCCTGAGTTGGAGAAGACGAGGAGATCTGCGGCGGCGGCGGCGGCGGAGCTCGAGCGGCAGGGAAACAACGAAAGGAGGAAGATGACCGAAGGGGGAGAATGAAAAAGACCTAGGTCGTGCCTATTTATAAGGAAGGGCTGACTGAGAAGGTGCGAGAAACGAGGAGGCTGAGCATCATTATCCAATGACTCTGATGCCTCGGTTTTTGGAATGGTCAGTAAAGGCAAAGATCCGTTAAGGGTATGACAAAGTAAAATATGATTTTAATAGAAGATGACGTCACGGTGGGTTATCACGGATCCAGAAGATGACGTCATGGTGGGTTATAACCTTTGCACGGACAGAAGACAGAAGGCTTTTTTCTGAAGGAATTTTAAGATTGACATGAACCAGTTCAAATCAATCTGGGGCCTAATGTTGGAGATATAACTATTTTTGTAAGCCGCCCAGGAGGGGCCGGGTTACGCAAAGAGGATTCATCATATGAAGCCCAAGATCAAACATGAAGATGGTGGTTCAGTAAAGGGTTTAAAGCCCACAGGTGACTTAAGGCCCGTAGTGGTAAACCGCCGTAATGGCATGACTTGTATCATAAGGTAGAATTAACTAGTCACCGAGCTGGACATTGTTTATGAGCTGGCCGGGACTCTGTAGGTCGCAGGGCGTCAACCCGTGTATATAAGGGGACGACCCGCTGGCGGCTTAGGGCAAGAAACATCTGATCGAGAGCCGGGCATAGCGTATCTCGCTCCCTGGTCATCGAAACCCTAGCAATACCAACCCAACTAGACGTAGGCTTTACCTTCACCGTAAGGGGCCGAACTAGTATAAACTCTCTCGTGTCCCTTGTCCCGATTAACCCCTTTAAGCTTCCTGGTTGCGATGGCTCCACAACTAAGTCCTTCCATGAGGACATCTGCCGTGACAATTCCACGACACACATGGTCTTCCAAATTTTTGGGTTCTCACCCGAAAATTGGGGGAAATTGAGGGAAGGAGGTGTGTGTCCCATCCCTGCGATGATCTGTCCCGAAACGAAACCGAACGCAGACGAGGGATTCAGAATATGTTGGGAGAGTGGGGTACGGAAGTCGGGCGTACCATTGGTACGAGTGACCGTCAGGGAGGAATCCCCCCAACAGCCCGCTCCGTGGGTGATGTATATCGCCGTGGCCATCGGTCCCGTGGACATCGTGGCGGGCGACCGGATCGATGAGTTCTGGCGCCGCCAGTCCACCAGATGACGCTACCGCCGACGCGGGCGGCGCTCCTTGCAGTGCCATGATGGCTTCCTGGAGCTTGGAGAATCTCGCATTGAGATCTGGCTTCCATGCCGCGAGTTCATCCACTTGTGCTATCTGGACGCCGATCTGCGCCTTGATCTCCTTGATGTCCAAGCGCGTGTCGTCGCTGGCCTTGGTGAGCGTCTCCGTGAGCTTGTCGAGGTATGACTTGAGCGCCAGATCCATGGTGGCTAGGAGATGGTGGCGATCGGAAGCTTGTTTGCGCGTCTACAGCGCGGCGGAAGGAGGGCAGGTGGCGACTGATACCATGTGTTAGGGTCACACCAGTACAGCTGCTTCTCACAATCGATTGCTCACATGAATTCAGCTACAAGCACTAGAGAAGAGGAAGTTGAGAGGCAGGGGAAGGAGATACAGGTTACAGCCAGCCGCCGCCAGTTCTTGATCCCAGCCAGGATACCTATCACCTACTGCAACCCTGACTAAGTACTACTCCTACCTCGATCACTCTTCTTTGGGCTCGAACATGTAGGAGACCCACTGCGGCCCGAAGAACTTGTGGTTGGGCTTCTTTTCCCTTCTGGGCCTGTTGGGCTTGACGTTCTCCTCTCCTACTCCTTCGGTCATGGTTGGCCGAAATCACTAATTGATGAGCGCTCCTCGCAACGATTAGTCGGGGAGCACTCCCCGCGCGCCAAGTGTCACGCGCGGAGCGGTCGGGAGACTTTTTCGAGGTGCTCCGCGCGCGACACTTGTCGCGCGCACGACGTCTCCCGTGTTTTCCGCTTTACGGTTTCCCTTTCTTGTTTTTCCTTTTTTCACTTTAGTCCTTATACTTTTAATGTTTTGTAAAACCTTTTGATCTGTTTTGAGATCTGTTTTCTCTCTGGTGTGGGCGAACCGTCGTGGAGCACTGTTCTTTCTTTGCCGTCGTCTCCATCTGTCGCGGCCGCCGCTCTTGTCGCATGGTTACGGCATCCCCTGTCCCGGCCGCCGCGCTTGTTGCCTGCTTTTACGGCGGTCCTTCTTTAGCGTCGACCGCGCTTCCCCGTTCACGTGATCGCCGTTCCCTACCAGTTGCCTTCGTGGGTTCCCTGTTTCCCTTTCTCGTTTCTCTTTTTGTTCCCATTATATCTCCGGGATATGGAGATTTATGGGGTAGTTACAGGTGGGGACTACCAACACTATCAGATGTCAAGTTTCAACTGGGTTTTGTGGGATTAGTTCTTGATAATCATTGTGTTCCTTGCAGTTATGGCTTGTCCTTTTTGCCGTATGCCTGGTGGCCCATGTTCTTTTGTTGATTCTTCTGTAGATGGGTTCAGTGTGGTCCTGGATTGGCGTTGTTGGAGGCGTGTTGTAAGAATATCATTTTATAATTGTTCAATTTTTGGCACACACGTTTATTTCTTTTGGTGCTATTCATGCTGTTTAGGTTTTGATTATGATCCTTGTTTTGATTTGTTGTGCAGTATGTCCCGTGTAGTGTTAGAGCTCATCTTGCTCGTTACATCAAGGAGTGTAGGGCTTTAGCCATAAGGAGGGGTGATTAAGATACTGATCTTGCTTTTCAGTGCAATGAGGGTTATTTGTATGATGTTCTGTTTAGTCATGGTCGGTTGAGGAGCAAATTCCATGGTCCTTCCTGGGAACGATTGGTCAGTGATTATGGTGTTTGTCCTCGTGATATAATGACCATTAGGCTTGAACACTATGGAACATGGATTGGTATTGATTTTTATCGTGTTGGTCGTGGAGATGCGTTGTCTCCTTTATCGCCCTGTTGGTAAGGTTTATTTTTAAGGAAGTTTTTAGCTTGTTTTATTGCACATGATGATTTTTCTGTTCCCTTGAGCTTGTGTAATTATATTTTGTAGCTCTTGATGGTTTGAGCGACTCCGAGATGGAACTTGTTGGGAGTTGTTATTACACCCGTGGTGTTTTTCTTTATTATCAGCATATGTATTTCACGAGGTGTCAACTCTTTGATGATGTCTACATACCGTGTTGTCCTTTTGTTCACAGGATTGATTCCTTGAATGTTAATGGTCATCATATGGTCAGATTTTTCCACTATTTTTTCTTTGTTTCTGTTTATTTATTTATTTATTTATTTTTATTATCTCTTCTATTTATAGTTTTTAATTTTTGTTCTATTTCTGATAGCTTGATGTTTTTTGTCAGGTTATTCATGGTATTGTTGTGAGGAGTTTGAAGGAGTTTGTGACTTTTCCTAGGACCTGCATTTTAACCCTTGAAGTTACTTTTGGAATCTGGTGATGATGATATATACGTGAGCACTCCTTGCTCCTACTTCATTGGCTTGGGTAGTAGAATGGTGTTCAAACAGGAAGGTTTCAAGTGTTTTCTCCGTGCATCGCTTCATCAAGTAAACAGCTTGGTGCTGATAACTTTCAAAGAGCGTGATGGGAGGCTTGTTGTTATCTTCAATCTTCTGCCGCAGTGATGTTAGTTATAGCCTTTGAACATAAATGGATTTTGTTCATGTAGCGACCAGACCTCAAACAGTCCGATCTCTATGCATCAGTGTCATCCCTGGATCAGTAATGCTGACACGCACAATACTTGAAGGATTTATAACAGAGTAGCAATCACACACTTATTACATCGAATGTCTCAAAAGAGAACTTATTACAATGAATATGGCTTAAGGCCATCTAATATTGATTAACAGCGGAAGGCTTGGAATATAAGCGAGTCCATCAACTCCAACGGCATCACTGAGTATAGAACCACGACCTAAAGGCACCTTACTCGTCGTCTGAAAAGTCTGCAACATGAACGTTGCAGCCCGAAAACGGGTCAATTGTATGGAATATCTTTGGCAATGTAACACATAGAGAGTAATGAAAGAAATAAGCTATACTACATGCATATATGGCTGGTGGAAAGCTCTATGGTTAAAGTTTTTGCGTAAAGCCAATTTTCCCTACTTCAAAGGAATAAATTTTATTTAACTATCATGGTGGTTGTTAAACATTGAGAGTGTAGACACCCTCTCAATCCCAATTAAGCATCATCATTAAACCCAACAATATTAATTAAAGTAACATGATGAGATTCATATGATAATCCAAGTACTAGATACTCAAGACATCCATAACCGGGGACACGGCTAACCATGATTAGTTTATACACTCTGCAGAGGTTTGCGCACTTTTCCCCACAAGACTCGATCTCCTCCGTTGGGATTCTCGCACTACATGATGTTTGAGAAACAGATGACTGAGAGATAGTCTTTCAGAAGCGCTAGCACCTTACGATCGGGTACCAACCTACATCCCCTACATCTGCTAGTCTACCACTGTAAGAGTTCGCACGTCTTAGTCAACTATGCTAGAGCCCATAATAGCTTGTGGCTGCACACGGAAGTTTCTAGTATGAATAATCTCATGATCCCTTTGAGCCTGGGTGGCGGTCCATAAAGAAAAATAGGCAATCGCTGGAGTAACCATGTGCCTCAATCAACCCAGATGTGTGTTTAAGTTGCCACCTTAAATAAACCATTAATTTAACAATCTCACATCTGTCATGGATACACTCACCCAATCCACGTCTACTAGCATAGCATGTCATAATAAGCAAACGTAGAAGTAACTCTCAAGGGTTTGATAATAAAACAGGAAATAGGTACTACCTCATCTACTTCCCAAAACCCCCAATTTAATTAGATCCTAATCATGCAATGTTTGAGGATTGGTCTAATGCATAAAAACTGGGTAGTAAAGAGGTATGATCAAAGTGTTACTTGCCTTGCTGATGATCCGCGAAACCTAGAGATTCGAAGTAGCAAGCGGCGCACTCCGGGTACTCTATCGCAAACAAACAAGCATACAATAAGTACTCATCTAATGCACGGGTAAAACTCAAATAAGAGATCTAACCAGAAAATTCAACTTAATAACTCCGGTTTGCAAAAAGAATCAAATCGAATGAAGCAACGAAAGTCAAACGGTGAAAGAAACAAGCTTTGTTTACTAATTTGGATCTAAGTCAAATTTTACAGAAGCAAAATCTTGTTTGAGTAGGTTAAACTGAAAGAGGGTTTTGAGACAAAACTCTAGGCGCTTGAATTGCCTGATTTCGATAAACGAGCGAAAAGTTATACTAAAACGAAAATCAGATCAGAAATCGCGATTAGATATAATCGCGGAAAATCCGAGAAAAAGAAAAACGACGAACGAACTAACGAACGAACGTTTGTTTTCTGGAACTAAAATGTGAACGCGTCCGTTAAAACGAACGAACGAGCGAACGCTCGCTAAATAAACTAAATCGGAAAAATAAAAAAAATGGATCTAGGTTTTCCGGAAAAAAACCGATCGGTTTTCTTCGCGAAAACCAAGGCAACGGCGGCTACCTCGGGCGGCTCCGGCGAGACGATGATAGCGGCGGCGCGGCTCCGGTGCGGCGGGCGGGCGGCGGTGGCGGCGGCGGCGGCGGCGGCGTTTCGGGCGGCGGGCGGCGGGCCGGCGGCGGGCGAGGTAAGGGCGGCAAGCGGCGGCGCGTGGATCGAGGGGCGGCGGGGGCGGCTCCTGGCGCTAGGGTTTCGGGGCTGGGGCTGCTGCGCTCGGGCCCTCGCGGCTTTAAAGGCCGGCCGGGCCAAGTTTCCTAGTCGGACATGGCCCGGTTAGGTCGGTTCTATTTTTTTTAAATAATTACGCACGGAAAAACAAATAAATAAATACTGAACGGACTCAAAAATCCCGAAATAAAGTTTCCCCGACTTTTAAAATCAAGCCGGACAGGATGAACATTTATTTGGGGCCTAAATGCCATTTTGAAAAATGCACATTTTTCCTAAATTCAAATAAAATAGTAATAAACTCCAAAATAAAATCTTATTTGATTTTATTATTAAATCCTCAATATTTATTTATTTTGGGAAATTCATTTTATTCCCTCTCTCATATTTTTGTAATAGAAATAATTGAAGATAAAATAATTATAATCAAATGATCCTATTCTCAAAATTTGAGAAAACTCAAATATGAAAATAACGAAATCCCCAACTCTCTCCGTGGGTCCTTGAGTTGCGTAGAATTTCTAGGATCAAAACCAAAAGCAAATAAAATATGATATGCAATAATGTTCTAATGTATAACTTTCCAAATTGAAAATTTGGGATGTTACAAACCTACCCCCTTAAGATGAATCTCGCCCTCGAGATTCGGGTTGGCTAGAAAATAGGTGAGGGTGGTCCTTCAGCAGATCCTCCTCTCGCTCCCAGGTGGCTTCGTCCTCGGAGTGGTGGCTCCACTGAACTTTGCACAACTTTATAACCTTGCTGTGGGTGACTCGGCTGGCATAATCGAGAATCTTAACCGGTTTCTCCTCATAGGTCAAATCACTATCGAACTGAATCGCTTCTAGCGGCACCGTATCTCTCAGCGGTATATCAACCATCTCTGCGTGGCACTTCTTCAACTAGGAAACATGGAACACATCGTGAACTGCTGACAATCCTTCGGGCAATTCCAACTTGTAGGCTACTTCTCCCATACGCTCCGAAATCTTATATGGTCCTACAAAACGTGGCGCTAACTTTCCCTTGACTCCAAAGCGCTTAACTCCTCGAAGTGGAGATACTCGAAGATAAACTCGGTCTCCGACTTCGTAAACAGTCTCCTTGCGTTTAGAATATGCGTAGCTCTTCTGCCTGGAATGGGCTACCTTGAGCCTATCGCGAATCAATTTCACCTTCTGTCCAGACTCCTTAATTAAATCCGGTCCAAACAACTGGCGGTCTCCAACTTCGTCCCACGACAATGGGGTCCTGTTGGGGATATAACTATTTGTGTAAGCCGCCCAGGAGGGGCCGAGTTACGCAAAGAGAGGCTCATCAGAAGCCCAAGACCAAGGCATGAAGGTGGCGGTTCACTAAAGGGCCTAAAGGCCCACAGGCAACTTGAAGCCCGTAAAGATAAACCGCCAAGATGGCATAACTTGTATGTAAGGTATAAGTAACTAGTCGCCGAGCCGGACACTGTTTATGAGTCGGCCGAGACTCTGTAGGCCGCAGGGCGTCTACCCGTGTATATAAGGGGACGACCCGCCAGCGGCTTAGGGCAAGAAACAACTCATCGAGAACCGGGCATAGCGTATCTCGCTCCCTGGTCATCAAAACCTCAAGCAATACCAACCCAACTAGACGTAGGCCTTCCTTCACTGCAAGGGGCTGAACTAGTATAAACCTCTCGTGTCCCTTGTCCCGATTAACCCCTTTAAGCTTCCTAGCTGCGATGGCTCCACGACTAAGTCCTTGCAAGAGGACATCTGCCGTGACAATTCCACGACAGTTGGCGCCCACCGTGGGGCCAGCGCATGGTGGATTTGAGTTCTTGAAGGGCAGCTTCGAAGGGCTCAAGGGATACGCGGTTGGCTGGATGACCAAGAGTCGTCGCGGCAAGATCTACATCGACGACGAAGGTTGGGGCCCCGACGCCGGCTCAATTGAGTACGGGTACCGGGTCCCCTTTGGCGGAATTCACGTCTTCATCGGCCGGATTGGTGAGCCGGGCCCTGAGCCGGACAACTGCACCGACCTTGTCGAGACGGCTCAGCGTGCGAGACCCGCCCGAGCTCAACCCGTCGTGAAACGTGCCTTCGTGGGTTGCATCCACGGAGGTGAACTTTCTGAAGGATCCGAAGGTGATGATGAGCCGGCCGTCCTCTCTGACGGTGATTCGTCTGCCGGCTCAACAGATTCGCTGTATCAAGTTCAAGATGGGGTGCTTGGGGGCTGTTCCGATGGTAGCACTATTCCGGACCCCTCTGAGTCGCCAAACTGGGCAGGAGTCTTCATGGCTGGTACTCAACCCGGCCAAAATTCTACGGCCTCAGCAGCGATAACGTCCGGGTTAGGAGCAGCCGGGGCAGGAGGCCCTGTGCGCTCACCGGCTCAGGTGCTGATGGATCTCATGGATAAACTTACGGCCCTGTTAACCGCTACAGTCATCCCTGCGAACCAATCTGATCATGAGGCAGAGGTGGCACAGGTTCGTGAGGAGATCGCCTAGGCCAAGAAAACATTAGCGGCTGAAGATACTAGATTGGCCACAGAGCAGGCGGCTTTGGATGTACGGGCACAACAACTTCAGGCAGAGGCTTTTCAGCTCACAATGAGTCTGAACGCTTCTAATGAGGTAATGAGGAGGAGACATCAGAAAACTCAGTCCCGTTTACCTCCGACTTATGATCCTCGGAATCTCTTTGCTACACCCGGAGCCGGCCCAAGTAACCCGCCAGGTGCAAATCAGCTTATGACATCCGGAGCGGGGGGCCCGGTTCAGCCTCAGGTGACAGCGCCTCTTCACGGGAGTATGGCACCGCCCCGTTACGTGCCAATACCACCGGGTCACTTCTCCAACCCCATGGAGAACTTAATCACAGCATCAGTGTGTTTGGCGGCTCTCCCAGTGGACGGTGATGATCCGACAGCGGTGGAGACCCGGGGGATCAAGGAACTTGTCCAAACAGCTCTGGCTCAGCAAGAGACCTACTCGTACAGCCGGGACAGGATTCACTCAACTCCTCCGCCTTGGTTAGCTCCGCCTCGTCCAAACCGGAGCCCGAGTTACAGCAGACATCTGGAGTCAAAAGCCTTGTCAAGTAGCGCCCAGCGCTAGAACCAGCCTGGCGGGCATAACCCGGTACAGGATCGGATACGTCAGGAGGACGAGCGGGTGGCTCAGCTAGTGGCTCAGCTAGCAGCCCAACAGGACTTACCGGCTTATCCGACGACTTCCGTTGAGGCGGGTGTTGCTACTAGAACCGGAGGTGTTCCTTGTCTGGTACCGGCTCTACGTAATGTACGTCTGCCCAAGGATTTCAAGGGACCTCGAAAGGTGCCGAATTATACGGCCGATTTATAGCCTGGGGCGTGGATTGAAAGTTATGAGATGGCCATGGAGCTGCTGGAGGTTAGTGACGCAGTGATGGCTAAATACTTCACCATGATGTTGGACGGAATGACCCGTTCTTGGTTAAAGGGCTTGCCACCCAATTCCATTAGTTCATGGGCAGAGCTAAAGGCTCGTTTCATCCAGAACTTGAAGGAAACTTGCAAGCAGTCTATGTCGATTGTGGACTTGACAAATTGTAAGCAGGAGGAAGGCGAATCCACGACTCACTGGGTGCGCCGGGTCAAAGATATAATACATTCGTCTGACAAGATGGATCCCGGCTCAGCAGTTCTCATGCTGGAGAAGAATTGTCGCTTTGAGCCTCTGAGACAGAAGCTGGGGCGCCTTAAGCGTGATTGCAATGATATGGGGACGCTGATGGCGGCTTTAGTCAAGTATACCGATTCTGATAGTACCAAGGATCCCGCGTCTGATGAGGAAAAGACGGGGAGGGGAAAGAATAACGGTAATGGAAAGGGTCAGCAGCATAACCCGACGAATCAAGGAGGCAATAAGCGTAAGGCGGATGGTAACCCGGAGTTTGTGGCCAATGCACAGGGTAACAATCAGAAGCGCAAAGGAAAACCACCACCTCGGTTTGGTGTCGGGTCCATCTCTTGAACAACTACTCAATGAGCCCTGCCCGAAACACGGCACCCGGGAACGGCCAGCGACTCATTTATGGAAGGATTGCGCAATCATGAGGGCTTTCAAGAATTATAACACGTTTGATGGCAATCAAGGCCCCGGTGGCGGCTCAGGAGCCGGCGGCTTTCATGGCCCGGGCGGCGGTTCAGGTTCCGGCTTTCAGGGAAGCCAGGGCGGTTATAACCAACAGCAGTCTGGTCAAGGAGGACAACAACAGCAACAGTCGGGTTACCAGAGCCATCTAAAGCAACTAAATAGTGGACAGTATCACGTGTTCACCACTAGCTTGTGCAAACGGGATCAGAAAATCCATAAGAGGGTTGTGAATTCTGTTGAGCCGGCAGTCCCTCGTTACTTGAGGTGGTCAGAACAGCCCATTGTCTGGAGCAGGGAGGATCACCCTCCCCGGGTTGATAATCCGGGTCAACTAGCCTTGGTGGTGGCACCGCAGGTCGGCGGATATAAATTCACTAAAGTACTCATGGACGGAGGTAGTAGCATCAACATCCTCTATTATGAGACCTTTCGGCGCATGGGCTTAACTGACAAAAACTTAAAGACATCCAACACCGTCTTCCATGGAGTGGTGCATGGTAAGTCGGCATATCCCGTCGGTAAGATCGAGCTGGAGGTGGCCTTTGGAGACGAGCATGATTCTAGGGCTGAGAAATTAACCTTTGAAGTGGTCAAAAATCAAGAGTCCATATCACGCTTTGTTCGGGCGGCCGGCTTATGCCAAGTTCATGGCGCGGCCGTGTTATGTTTATTTGCAGCTCAAGATGCCGGGTTACAAGGGAACCATCACTGTGCATGGAAGTCGGAAGGTGGCCCTGGAGTGCGAAGAAGGCGACGCGGCTTATGCCGAGTCTGTCTGCGCAGCGGAGGAACTCAAATTTTATCAAGATAACGTTGACCCGGTGGATATGACTTCCCTCAAAAAGCCAACCACAGAGCATGACCCGGCGATGAAGTTTAAGTCGGCTGCTGAGACCAAGCTTATTGATTTTACTCCAGGCGATTCGTCTAAGCAGTTCAGCATCAGTGCCAACTTGGATCCTAAATAGGAAAGCGCGCTCATCGAGTTCATCCGTGAGAATCGGGACATCTTTGCCTGGAAGCCTTCTGACATGCCGGGTGTACCAAGAGGACTCGCTGATCACACTCTTAATGTTGATCTGAAGTATAAGCCGGTCAGGCAGTTTCTGCGGCAATTCAACGAGGAACGACGAAAAGCTATTGGAGAGGAGGTCGCCCGGCTCTTTGCGGCTGGTTTCATTATTGAAGTTTTTCACCCGGAGTGGTTGGCTAACCCGGTGCTCGTACTCAAGAAAAACAGCACCTGGCGGATGTGTGTGGATTACACGGACTTAAATAAAGCTTGTCCGGCTGATCCTTTCGCTCTCCCCCGTATTGATCAAATCATTGATGCTACGGCGGGTTGTGCACGTTTGAGCTTTTTGGATGCTTACTCTGGCTATCATCAGATCAAGATGGAAGTTAAGGACCAGGAGAAGACGGCTTTCATCATGCCGTTTGGAGCCTTCTGCTATGTGTCTATGCCTTCTGGGCTCAAGAGTGCCCAGGCGACTTATCAGCAGTGTGTACAGAATTGTCTCCACAATCAGATTGGGCGCAAACGCTTATGTGGATGATATAGTGGTGAAGTCCAGAGAGACGCAAACCTTGATATCTGATCTTAGAGAAACCTTTGATAACCTCTGGGTTTACAAGATGATGCTTAACCCGGAGAAGTGCGTATTTGGTGTACCTGCAGGCAAGCTTTTGGGATTCTTGGTCTCAAACAGGGGCATCGAAGCTAATCCAGAGAAGATCAAGGAAATCACTTCTTTGGCTAAACCGGCATGTATCAATGACGTTCAGCGACTGGCGGGTCGTGTTGCTGCTTTAAGCCGGTTCATAAGCCGGCTAGGCGAGAAGGCCCTACCGCTGTATCAGATGATGAAGAAAGCAGACACCTTTGTCTGGAGTGATGTTGCTAATGCTGCTTTTGAGGATTTAAAAAGGCAGTTGTCTGAGCCGCCGGTCCTTGCAGCTCCCATTGACAAAGAGCCTTTGCTGTTATATGTGGCTGCTAATTCACGAGCTGTCAGCGTTGCAATTGTGGTGGAGTGCAAGGAGGCTGGTAAGGAGCATCCGGTTCAACGGCCGGTTTATTATGTCAGTGAGGTGCTCATCGAGTCAAAGCAAAAGTACGTTTATTGGCAGAAGCTGGTTCACAGGGTGTTCATGGCAAGCCGGAAGCTGAAGCAGTACTTCCAAGGTCACCCTATCACTGTGGTGAGTTCTGCCCCCTTGGGAGACATCATCCAGAACAGAGAGGCTACAGGACGAGTCGCCAAGTGGGCCATTGAGCTCGGGCCTCATGGTCTGAAGTATGTGCCACGTACTGCCATTAAGTCTCAAGCCCTGGTGGATTTTATCAATGACTGGACAGAGCTACAGGCACCTGAGGAGAAGCCCGATAACACATATTGGACTATTCACTTTGATGGGTCCAGGCAGTTGGAAGGCTCGGGGGCTGGAGTCGTGTTAACTTCCCCTCGAGGTGACAAATTCTGTTATGTGCTCCGGCTTATGTTTCCTTGTACTAACAATGCAGCTGAGTACGAGGCCTTACTCCATGGTCTCCGGATGGCCAAAGAGATGAACTTGAGCTGGGTAAGGTGCTTAGGAGACTCAGGCCTTGTGGCTCAACAGGTGTCAGGCAAGTGGGACTCCAAAGATCCTCTTATGGCGGCTTACCATCGTGAAGTTGACGCTGTAGCTGGGCACTTCAAGGGTTATGTGGTGGAACACATCGATCGAAGGAAGAATGAGGCGGCTGATGCCTTAAGCCGGCTGGGATCATAGCATAAGCCGGTGCCGCCTAACACCTTTCTTGATGTTTTGCATAACCCTTTTGTCAAGTTACCTACAGAGGAAGATCTGGCAGTGCCAGACCCGGAAGCACAGCTGGTAGCGGCTCTCCACGTTATCCCGGATTGGACAGTGCCTTATTTGGCTTATATGACCCGGGGGAGTTGCCCGAAGATGAGACCTTGGCAAAACAAATCGTCCGGCGGTCCAAGGCCATGACAATTGTTAATGGCGAGTTACATCACTGCAGCGTCACTGGAGCGTTTCAACGTTGCGTGTCACCTGCGGAGGGTCAGGAGATCCTTCGTGAGATTCATGAAGGCGATTGTGGTCATCACGCCGGCTCAAAATCTCTTGTGGCCAAAGCTTTCCGTCATGGGTTTTATTGGCTGACGGCTCATGCTGATGCAGAAGATTTGGTCAGTAAATGTGATGGATGTTAGAAGTTCTCACGATGAGCCCATGTGCCGGCTCAAGAATTAAGGATGATCCCAATTACTTGGCCGTTTGCAGTCTGGGGGCTTGATATGGTCGGGCCTTTCAAAAGGTCTAAGGACAAAAAGACGCACCTCTTGGTGGCGGTCGACAAGTTTACAAAGTGGGTTGAGGCGGAGCCAGTCAGTAAGTGTGATGCAGCCACGGCGGTCCAGTTTATGAAAAAGGTGATTTTTCATTTTGGTTTTCCACACAGCATCATAACTGATAATGGCACTAACCTTTCCAAAGGAGCTATGGAAGAGTTCTGTCAACGAGAACATATCCGGCTTGACGTTTCGGCTGTGGCTGATCCTCAATCCAATGGTCAAGCAGAACGAGCTAATCAAGAAATCTTATAGGGCATCAAGTCCCGACTCTTGGTCCCCTTGCAGCGGACGCCGGGTTGTTGGGTGGAAGAGTTACCTTCTGTACTTTGGAGCATCAATACTACACCTAACAGATCTACGGGTTACACACCTTTCTTTATGGTGTATGGAGCAGAGGCGGTCCTGCCAAGTGACATCCGTCATGACTCACCCCGTGTGGCGGCTTATGTTGAGTCGGACAACGAAAAAGCTCGTCAAGATGCACTTGACTTGTTGGATGAAGAGCAAGACTTGGCAATAGCCCGCTCGGCGATTTATCAGCAAGACCTGCGCCGCTACCATAGCCGCCGGGTTAGGTCCAGAACCTTTCAGGAAGGCGACCTAGTGCTCATCCAGGATCAATCTGACATGCACAAGCTATCCCCTCCTTGAGAAGGACCATTTGTGGTCAGCAAGAATCTGAACAACGGGTCATACTACCTTATCGATGTTCGAGAGCACAAAGACTCACGTAAGTCGGAGGAGGAGACCCGCCGGCCGTGGAATATCGCTCATCTTCGGCCTTATTATACTTGAGCCACCGGCTCTAATGTGTATATATCTATACTATGTATATATTACATAAAGCAATAAAGCAGGACCTCTGTCCTTTTTTCCACTCCCAAAAAAGGTTTATGTGTCTTCTTTGGCAGGTGGTGGAGATAACCAAGAGGGAGCGGGTCACATCTGAATCCGGATTTTTCTTTGGTCCGCTTATGATCATATCTGAATCTAGCCATGATCAGTTGGGGGCTTCCTGTTCAAACATAGGTCGTATTCGAACCAAAGAGAACATAGCTGTCGATACCCACTTGATCGGCATACTGCCAAACCCAGTTGGGGGCTTCTTGATCATATTTGAATCATAGCTTAATCCCTTTGGGTCTGACGTGGACCGTATTCGAATCAGCGTCATTAAACAACTCTTATGGTCACTTGGGGGCTTCCTGTTCAAACATAGGTCGTATTCGAACCAAAGAGAACATAGTTGTCGATACCCACTTGATCGGCAGCGCCACAGCCACTGGGGGCTAACAAATCGTATCCGAATATTAGCTCAACCCCTTTGGAACGGTTCACTGATCGTATTCGAATCAGAAACCTTTGCACTTTGTTTATTGTTCATCATATTTTATAAGTATCAATATTTGATTATCTTGAGACCCGCTTGAAAATACAATGGAGTATATTGCAATCTTCCGGGTTAATATTGGTTACCTCGGGTTGTTAAGTACCAGGTGAACTTTTATGTGCCAATTTTCAGGAGTTAAACTTAACCTTAGGGGTTGGGTTATATAAGACGGAAAGATAACCGCAAGCATCACAGGTATATCATTATGATTATATCTACTAAAGCCTAACCGTAAGTTGGTTTCCCTGAAATGGTTTGGTGCATATTCCGGGTTATCAAAACTTTATGTGACCCTCAATGCGATAAGTCGCCACGGGATTGCTGCTTGTCTTATGTGCAGGGTAATACCAGTAAATTTCTGCAAGGACATAACAGATTCATATAAACTATGAGTGCATAGTGACGGTGGCTTATGCAAGCATTAAGCGCCATAATCATGCGCGAAGGCATGACAAACTCAAAGTATTTTCTATTCTATTACAAGAATCCCCGAGTCTGAATGATGAGGCATTGTTTTTTCTACGAAGACATAAGCGTGTGGCGCCTGGCGATTTACTCTTGAGGTTGACCTGAGGCTTCCGGGTTATCCTTCTCCGCCTCTCCGTCGGCTGCCCTGTCCTGGAAGGTTGATGAGGCCCAGTCAATGCCACTCAAGGCTTCAAACTCAGCTTCATCATCGATTAAACCAGTTGGGTTGACGTCAGGGGCAAAAGTGTGCTTACGAGTTGGAGGGACCAGGCTGACTTCATGGTAATGAGGTGTTGGAATCCTCCGGTTCTCACTATCGTAACCCGGCTGATATTTGGTCAGATCAGTGTCATTCCCAATAAGAGTAGCCACAGGGCGTATGTCTTTCACACAGGCGGTAAAGTCTGCCTCATCAAATAAGGTGCCATCCTCCTTCAGACTCGGGTATCCAAGAGCGATGTCGGCCGGCTCTAGTTCTGGAATCCATGCTTTAGCCCGGCTCAACGCTGCTATAACCCCGGCTCTCGCGGATGCCCGCCTTAGCTCTTGAACCCGCTGAGGGAGTACGGCAAGCCGTTTCAGCACATCTTGAAGGAGATAAGGAACGTCATTAGATAAAGCCACAACGGCCAGAGCACGTTGTGACCCAGTGTAAAGTTGTTCCACCAGTGTATACACTGCCTTTAGCTTGATCAACATATTTTTCTTAAGGTTGGTGCTCCTGGGGCCTATACTGTTAAAAGCATAAGGTGAGCCGGAGGTAAGAATTAAGGTATTTATCAACGAAAGGTTTGCAGTATTTAAGTTTTTAGATATTGGTACTTACCAAAGATAGCTGAGACCATTTGAGATATCTGGTCCTTTAAGCCGGACAGTTCGGTGTTTACTTCTGCAAGTGATGCTTCTGCTGTCTCGGCCCGGGTCACCAGTAAGGCTTTTTCGTCAGCCCAGATTTTCTTATCCGCCTCAAAATTCTTCTTCAACTTCTCTTGTTGAGAGACGCTGAATTCAAACTTGGAGTTGGCATTTTGAATTTCAAGTTCCTGGGCTGACAGGCGGCTCTTAAGGTTAGCAATCTTCGATTCAAATTGACTTATGGTGGCCTGCATTATCCTGGGTCACAGTCAGAATCATGATAAATAATTTTAAGTCCCAAGCACTTTGCAGGCAAACATACTTGACACTTGGGGGCTAATGTATACTGAAGCTTTCTAAGTTATTAAGCCGGTCCTGGATATTAAAGTCCCAAGCACTTTGCAAGCAAAGATGCTTGGCACTTGGGGGCTAATGTGTATCGCAAGTTAAAGGTATTGCGTTCAGTATATTTACTAATAAGCAACAGACTTGGGGGCTGGTATAGTAAGTATGATTGAAAATAAGGAAGCGTAAGTCATACCTCAGATTTTTGTTGTATTTGCTTCACCATGTCAATTTCCAGGTCACGGCTGCTATGCACCTGGTTGATATAGCCCGAGACGATCTCTCCAATACTCAAATGAGTATAGTCAGTGATGTCCATCTTGGCTTTACGGCGTTCCAGTAACTCCTCTTTAGCAGAACATTTGGCAAGAACTGTGGGCCGGGCCGGTTCAACGAACTGAGTCTTGAGTATTTCCACTTCTGGGTCAATCGTCTTGGCGCGGCTAGGTGCTTCCGGGTTAACAGAACCATCCAGAATATCTTCAGCAGGCGGATCAGAAGTTGGTACTGTAGTATCCTGAGCTGGTTCAGGCGGCAGCTGATGTGTGGGAGAGCCGGGAGTAGCTGTTCCCAGTTCCGATTCAGTCACCACAGGGTCTTGGGCCGGCTTATCTTTTTTTGTTTTCTTCCTGGGCTTCACTTGCACACTATGGACAAAGCAGAAGAATGAGTAAAGGAACATGAAGAAGGAAAACATAAGGTAAATAAATTGATATTACCCAGGGGCAGTCTTAAAAGTCGGCATGTTTGACTGCATAGACTCGCCGGATGAAGGAGATGTATCCTGATAATTGGAGTCAGATGAATTGAGAGGTTGACGGCTTAGACCCGCCAAAGGTAAAAAAAAAGGGATAAGTCGGAGATAGCCTCAGTCCGAAGCTTCCGGGTTGTGTCAGGCAAGCCGGAGGAGAGCTCTGCATCCTTGCTGGTCCGGGTCTGCCTCCGGCTCTCAAATTGCTGTTGCTTCAAAAGAAAGGCAGGATCTTGGTAAGCCAAAGGGTGTGAAATCTTACTTTCCGGGTTACTCTTCGAATTTTCTGACGCGGCCGAAGCTCGGAGTCGGACGAGATTATAGTTACCTCTTCCTCGACGGGTTGGCTGTTTTCCCATGTCTTCCTGAAAAGGAGAATAATGTCAGTAAGGTAATGATAAAGGAGTAAGGGAAGTTGAAAAGTTACCTCTTCTTCATTATCATCAGAGTCATCGAGCTGGAACATCTCTGAAGCACTTGGCTTCCTTTTCTTTGAAGTAGAAGGCCCGGTGGTTCTTTTTTCGGCTCTCTTTGCCGCCCGGGCTTGTTTGGCCGCCTCATGATCATATGGGACTTTCCAGAACTTGTCGTTTGTCTGTAAGGAGTTGTAAGGGGTTATGAGTAAAAATAAGGTAAACATAATAAAAAGTGATCATTGAGGCTGATGACTTACTGCGAGGGCTGGGTTGTTCTTACAGAAGGGGAGTAAGCTGAAGGTATTACTAACCACAGTCCCCTCTTTCAATAGTGACTGGATCATAGCCTCGACCGTGTCATCTGGTAAATCATCAGGGCTGTGACGCAGCGGGTCATCCTTTTCCCCTGAGTAAGTACACATTAAGCCGGGTCGGCGGCTTAACGGAATCACCCGCCAGGTAATCCAGGTCCGGACCAAATCAATGCCGTCCAAACCATTGCCCAAAAGATCCTTAATCTTCTTTATGGTGGGGGCAAGTGGAATACGTTCAGCGGGAGATAATTTGTCAGCCAATGGGTGGTTGGACTCCAAGCGCAGAGCGCGAAAGCCGGGTAGCGAGTTCTCACCAGCCGGAGAGGTATCCTGGCAGTAGAACCATGTCTGGTTCCACTCTTTCGGATGGCTTGGCAGTTCTGCATAAGGGAAAAGGCAGTCTCTTCGCCGCTGGATCGAGATACCACCGAGTTCCAGACTGGGCCCATTGGCACGTTCATTTTGCCGGTTCAAATAAAACAGCTCTCTGAACAAGGTCAAATTTGGCTCTTCTCCATGGTACACCTCGCAAAACACTTGGAAGTTGCAGAGATTTGACACGGAGTTGGGCCCGATGTCTTGAGGTCTAAGGTCAACGAAATGCAAAACATCTCTGAAGAATTTTGACCCGGGTGGGGCAAAGCCCCGGTTCATATGATCCATAAACACAATTACCTCCCCTTCCTTGGGTTGAGGTTTCTCCTCTGAGGGGTTAGGAGCACGATAGGACATAATTTCCTTTTGGGGCAGATGGCCGGATTTCACAAACCCAGCTAAAGAACTCTCTGTAACGGTGGATTTGACCTAGTTGCAGGTCACCGGAGGTTTGAGGGCTTTGGGTGCCATTGCGTAAATCGAAGCCTACAACAAGATAAAGGAATTTTTCCGGTTTAATTATAACCCGGAGGAAAACACTATGGGTTTATTCAAGATGGCGGCTTAAGAAGGGGCCTAATGACATGTAGGTGGCTGTGTGATAATGTTTAAACTGCGGCAGGTATCAAAGGCAATTAAAATTTTCTTAAGTCGCCAGAAGCAAGCGGTGCTGACAGCCGGTATTATCTTAAACCGGTCACATGAACTACTATGGCTGAAACAGAGTCAACAGATGCAGTTTTTGGCTAAGTATGGAACAAACAGGTTTCACAAGTTGCGGTCATTATTTTGGATCAAACGATACTCTGGAAAGGAAAAATTTCTAGACCTAAAACAGTACAGGGAAGTTCATATACTTGAGGAGGGCTTCCAAAATAAGGGAAATGAGATCCGTTCTCATACAGAATAAGCAAAAACATCCTCCGCAGCAGTTCTATGTTGTTTTTACGATCTGAGCAAGGTATTGGAGGTAAGAACTAATGGAGGTTGCGTCAGACGGCGATGAATGTCGATGAACTTAAGGCAGTACTAATGCAGATCTGAGAAAGGGGGGAAATAGAACTCACAGATGCAGAAGAGCTGCGGAGGGTTGCCGTCGTTTTCTGAAATAGGGTGATGCAGTGGCCTGAGTCGGTGAAGACGAGGGTTCGGACGGTGGCGGCGTCGGAGCTCGAGCGGCAGAAATGAAGTGCGAGGAGGAAGACGACTGAAGGAAATGAAAAAGACCTAGGTCGCATCTATTTATAAGGAGGAGCCGACCGAGACGACACGAAAAACAAGCAAACCAAAACATCATTATCCAGCGGTCTCGACGCCTTGATTCTCGGGATGGTCAGTAAAGGAAAAGATCCGTTGGAGAACAGGACAGAAAAAAATATGAGTTTTATTGAAGATGACGTCACGGAGATTTAACCCGGATCCAGATGATGACGTCACAGCGGGTTAAAGATTCCACACAAACGAGAAGACTGAAGGCCAGTTCATAAGGTTTTTTAAGATTGACATGAACCAGTTCAAATCAATCTGGGGCCTAATGTTGGGGATATAACTATTTGTGTAAGCCACCCAGGAGGGGCCGGGTTACGCAAAGAGAGGCTCATCAGAAGCCCAAGACCAAGGCATGAAGGTGGCGGTTCACTAAAGAGCCTAAAGGCCCACAGGCAACTTGAAGCCCGTAAAGATAAACCGCCAAGATGGCATAACTTGTACTGTAAGGTAGAAGTAACTAGTTGCCAAGCCGGACACTGTTTATGAGTCGGCCGGGACTCTGTAGGCCGCAGGGCGTCTACCCGTGTATATAAGGGGACGACCCGCCAGCGGCTTAGGGAAAGAAACAACTCATCAAGAACCGGGCATAGCGTATCTCGCTCCCTGGTCATCGAAACCTCAAGCAATACCAACCCAACTAGACGTAGGCCTTCCTTCACCGCAAGGGGCTGAACTAGTATAAACCTGTCGTGTCCCTTGTCCCGATTAACCCCTTTAAGCTTCCTAGCTGCGATGGCTCTACGACTAAGTCCTTGCAAGAGGACATCTGCCGTGAGAATTCCACGACAGGTCCTGCACCTCCTTCCGTACAAGGCTTCGAAAGGGGCCATCTTCAAACTGGATTGATAACTGTTGTTATAAGAGAACTCTGCATATGGCAAGTTGTCGTCCCAACTAGATCCGTAATCTAGCGCACAAGCTCTCAACATATCCTCCAAAATCTGATTGACTCTCTCGGTCTGTCCATCTGTCTGTGGATGAAAAGATGTGCTGAAGTCTAGCTTGGTTCCCAAAGTTTCGTGCAACTGATTCCAGAACTTTGGGGTAAACTGGGTTCCTCTATCTGATACGACACTCCTTGGAACTCCATGCAGACATACGATCCTGGTCATGTATATCTTTGCCAGCTTAGCACTGGTATAGGTAGTCTTTACTGGAATGAAATGAGCTACCTTCGTCAAACGATCGACTACAACCCAAATTGGGTCATGGCCTGAACGAGTTCTGGGCAATCCTGTGATAAAATCCATGCCTAGCTTATCCCACTTCCATTCGGGTATTGGCAATGGCTGTAATAATCTCGCTTCTTCGATGCTCTGCCTTTACTCTCTGGCATACATCACAAACTGCTACATACTCCGCGATATCCTTCTTCATTCCGGTCCACCAGAAAGTATCCTTCAAATCCAAATACATCTTGGTATTTCCTGGGTGAATCGAATATGGTGAATCATGGGCCTCCTGCAGTATTAACTTCCTGATCTCCGGATCATTAGGCACATGAACACGGTCTTCAAACCACAGGGTATCGTGCTCATCCTCACGAAATCCTTTAGCTTTTCCCTTGCTCATTTTCTCTTTAATAGAAGCAATCTCCTTGTCAGTCTTTTGAGCTTCTCTGATCTTATCCATCAAAGTAGACTGAATCTCCAATGCTGCTACAAAGCCTCTCGGAACTATCTCCAAAAACATAGGTCACGAAGATCCTCGGCTAACTCCTTTGGTAAATCTCCTGTCATTAGTGTGTTGACATGGCTCTTACAGCTCAATGCGTCAGCTACTACGTTAGCCTTTCCGGGATGATAATGCAATCTCATATCATAATCCTTGATGAGCTCCAACCATCTCCTTTGCCTGAGATTTAGCTCCTTCTGCGTGAAAATATACTTCAAACTCTTGTGATCCGTGTACACCTCACAATGGTTTCCGATGAGAAAATTTCTCCAAGTCTTTAATGCAGGCACTACGACTGCTAACCCCAAATCATGCGTGGCATAATTCAACTCATGAGGTTTCAGCTGTCGTGAAGCATATGAAACAACTCTTCCCTCATGCATAAGCACTGCTCCAAGTCCTCGACGTGAAGCGTCGCAATACACCTCATAATCCTTGCTCGATCCGCAGAATTAACACCGTGAGGTAACCAAACGCTTTCTTCAACTCCCGAAACTGGCCTCACATTCTTCAGTCCATTTGAACTAGGTATCCTTCTTCAACAACTCCGTCATAGGCTTTGCAATCTTCGAGAAATTCTCAATGAATCTCCGGTAGTATCCTGCAAGTCCAAGAAAACTCCGGATCTCTCCAACTGTTGTTGGGGCTTCCCAATTTGTCACAGTGACAACCTTGGTGGGATCTACTGCTATACCTTCTCCGGATATAACGTGTCCGAGAAATCCAACTTCCTTCAACCAAAACTCACATTTGCTGAACTTGGCATATAAGTGATGTTCTCTGAGCTTCTCAAGTACCAAACGCAAATGCTCCTTATGCTCCTCTTTATTCTTTGAGTAGACCAAAATATCATCAATGAACACCACGACGAACTTATCCAAAAACTCCATAAACACCTTGTTCATCATGTTCATGAAATATGCGGGTGCGTTAGTCAGACCAAATGACATAATGGTATACTCGTACAGCTCATACCTGGTGGTAAAAGCTGTCTTAGGTATGTCTTGCTCTCGAATCTTCAACTGATGGTATCCTGATCGCAGATCGATCTTGGAAAATACCTTAGCTCCTTGCAATCGATCAAACAGATCATTGATCATCGGCAGTGGGTATTTGTTCTTGATTGTTACTTCATTCAATCCTCGGTAATCAACAACCATCCTTAACGATCCATCCTTCTTCTCCACTAGAAGTATTGGCGATCCCCAAGGCAAAGAACTTGGGCAAACATAACCTTTATCTAGTAACTCTTTAATCTGCTTCTTAATCTCTTCCAAATCTTTTGCGGGCATCCTGTATGGTCTCTTCGATATTGGCCCTGTGCCTGGCAAAAGCTCAATCAAAAACTCAATATCCCGATCCTGTGGCATGCCTGGCAACTCCTCTGGAAATACGTCAGGGAAATCCTTCACCACTGGTACTTCCTCCTGCACAACTCCTGATAAGGAATTTACTTGCGTCCTCTTCGGCACATGCTGGGATACATACTTGATCCTTCTTCCTTCTGGCGTCGTAAGCAAAATAGACTTACTGGCTCATTCAATGTTTCCTTCATACTTCGATAACCAATCCATGCCTAATATCACATCCAATCCTTGAGATTCCAATACTATTAGGTCCGAGGGAAATACGTAGTTACCAATCCTCAATGGTAACCGATCACACCATAGACTAGCCATATACTCTGCTCCAGGCGAGGTTACTAACATGGGTGACCTAAGGGCTTGGGTTGGCATTTTATACTTATCCACGAATCCCCTTGAGATGTATGAATGTGATGCACCAGTATCAAAAAGAACGAGTGCTGTAAATGACTTAACCAAAAACTTACCTATTACTGCATCAGGATGAGCTTCAACCTCCTCCACGTTAACGTGGTTCACATGTCCCCTGTTGAAAGGGTTCGGCTTCTTCCCAGAGCTTACATTGCCATTTCCATTCTGGGCTTCAGGACATTCATTGGCATAATGTCCGGTCTTCTGGCACTTAAAGCAAGTGACTTGGCTCAGGTCTCTCTTGGCTGGGGTTGACGGGTTGGTACGTTCTGGTCGTTCCTTCCTCCATTCCCATTACCATTCTTGGGGCCATTATGATTGTGCGAGCTACCTCCTCCATGGGTATGCTGAAAAGGTCCTCCTGGTTTAGGGGTAAAACGCGGCTTCTGCTGAGCTCCAGAATTGTACTTCCCTTGTCCATACTTCCTCTTGCGGTTTTCAATCTGCTGCTGCTTCCCTTCAATCATAAGAGCACGATCTACCAACTCCTGGTAATTGTTGAAGATTGCTACCATCAACTGCATGCTCAGCTCATCGTTCAGTCCTTCCAGAAACTTCTCCTGCTTAGCTGCATCCGTAGCAACGTCATCTGGGGCATAACGTGCTAGCTTACTAAAGTCATCCACATACTGGCCAACTGTGCGTCCTCCTTGGCACAAGTTGCGAAACTCACGTTTCTTCATGGCCATAGCTCCTCTTTGAAACATGGGCAGTACGGAAAGCCTGCTGAAACTGATCCCATGTGACAGTGTCTACAGGGTAAGTGGCTGTGAAATTCTCCCACCATGATGCTGCCGGTCCTTCAAGCTGATGTGCGGCAAATTTCACCTTTTCGGCATCTGTGCATCCTGCTGTGGTCAACTCCCTTCCTGTATTACGGAGCCAATCATCTGCAACTATCGGCTCGGTGCTACTGGAGAACACCAGCAGATTCAGCCTAAGAAAACAGGTTAAGTGATCAACAGGTGGTGGTGGTGGTGGTGGGTCGTTGTTGTTGTTGTTCCCCTGATTCTGATTCTGGACTAGCAACTGCATCAAGGCATTCTGCTGTTGGATCAACTGAGTGAGCTCCGGTGGGAAAGCAAATCCATTGTCACGTCTCAGAGGCGTCTGAGGGTTTAGAAAAGATGAGAATTAAGAATAGATTGAGGTCTAGAGAGGAAACACTACCCATATGCACATGAGGCAAAATGCACACAAAATCACTTCATTCAATTCAAACAAGGGCATACAATCGGTCTAGAACTATCGTTATAAAAGTGCGGACTATTCTATATATATGGTGGAACACTACTACTGTTATGGTGGTCTACTAGAAAAACTGCTCCGATGAAGACTCCATGATGTCTGCTCCAGCTTCATCAACATAGTCATCATCGCTGTAAATGCGGATCCGAGTCGGTGTAAATGCGATGATGATGTAGTTCCCCAGGCAAGTGGAATCGTCATCTTCTCCTCCTGGCGCGGGATCTCCCATGAAAACTCCTAGCTTCCTGGTCAGGTCATCATTCTTCTCCACTAATACTTTGATTTCCTCCATATAATCTTCGCGTGTAGCCTTAAGTTCTTCCTCCAGCTCCGTAATTCTTTTCATCGCCTTCTTCAGATCTATCATGCCTGCGCACATCTGGTTCTACTGGCGTCGAATGTGCTGGTTTAATTCCTGGATGAAAGCTGCAATTGATCTATCCTTCCTGGTGTTGATCATCTCCCAATGCTCATCTCAGCGCCCACAAATCTGGTAGATTGTATCCTTGAGATCATTGCGGTAAACTTTTCCAATGCGTCCCATAGTGATGTGGTCTGCCATGCTCTTACCTACACTCCAGGTTGGTGCATCAAAGGAAAACTCTATGGGCTCAGTGACTGGCGCAAATGTCCTTCCTGGAAATTGTACTTGAATCAGCCAGCGCTCCTCCTCGGGTAAAGTAGTGTTGTAGGTCCCGGTGAAGCTTGGTACTCCGATGTTCAGGTACTTAGTGACTTCCTTCAGGTGGCGTCCAAAGGGTGTATCTTCATCCGGTTGCGTGAACTTGTTCCTTGCATCCGCCATCCTAAAAGAGTAGAAAAGATGAGAAGTCAGAAATGAGGAGAGTGAGTAGTGATCTAGGGCTTTAGCTTAGTGGTCGTGTCCTACAGTCAGCGTGTGCTCTAATACCATCTTGTAGCGACCAGACCTCAAATAGTCTGATCTCGCATCGTTGTCATCCTCGGTCAAGAATTCGACACGCATACGATTTGAAGGATTTATAACAGAGTAGCAATCACACACTTATTACATCGAACGTCTCAAAAGAGAACTTATTACAATAAATATGGCTTAAGGCCATCTAATATCGATTAACAGCGAAAGGCTTGGAAGATAGGCGAGTCCATCAACTCCAACGGCATCACTAAGTATAGAACCACGACCTAAAGGCACCTTACTTGTCGTCTGAAAAGTATGCAACTTGAACGTTGCAGCCCGAAAACAGGTCAGCACATGGAATATGCTGGCAATGTAACACATAGAGAGTAATGAAAGAAATAAGCTATACTAAATGCATATATGGCTGGTGGAAAGCTCTATGGTTACAGTTTTTGTGTAAAGCCAATTTTTCCCTACTTCAAAGGAATAAATTTTATTTAACTATCATGGTGGTTGTTAAACATTAAGAGTGTAGATACCCTCTCAATCCCAATTAAGCATCATCATTAAACCCAACAATATTAATTAAAGTAACATGATGAGATTCACATGATAATCCAAGTACTAGATACTCAAGACGTCCATAACCGAGGACACGGCTAACCATGATTAGTTTATACACTCTACAGAGGTTTGCGCACTTTTCCCCACAAGACTTGATCTCCTCCGTTGGGATTCTCGCACTACATGATGTTTGAGAAACGGATGACCGAGACACAGTCTTTCAGAAGCGCTAGCACCTTACGATCGGGTAGACCGTACCAACCTTCATCCCCTACATCTGCTAGTCTACCACTGTAAGAATTCGCACGACTTATTCAACTATGCTTGAGCCCATAATAGCTTGTGGCTGCACACGGAAGTTTCTAGTATGAATAATCTCATGATCCCTTTGAGCTTGGGTGGCGGTCCAGAAAGAAAAACAGGCAATCGCTGGAGTACCCAGGTGCCTCAATCCACCCAGATGTGTGTTTAAGTTGCCACCTTAAATAAACCATTAATTTAACAATCTCACATCTATCATGGATACGCCCACCCAATCCACGTCTACTAGCATAGCATGGCATAATAAGCAAACGTAGAAGTAACTCCCAAGGGTTTGATAATAAAATAGGAAATAGGTACTACCTCATCTACTTCCCAAAACCCCCAATTTAATTAGATCCTAATCATGCAATGTTTGAGGATTGCTCTAATGCATAAAAACTGGGTACTAAAGAGGTATGATCAAAGTGTTACTTGCCTTGCTGATGATCCATGAAACCTAGAGATTCAAGTAGCAAGCTGCGAGCGCACTCCGGGTACTCTATCGCAAACAAACAAGCATACAATAAGTACTCATCTAATGCACGGGTAAAACTCAAATAAGAGATCTAACCAGAAAATTCAACTTAAGAACTCCGGTTTGCAAAAAGAATCAAATCGAACGAAGCAACGAAAGTCAAACGGTGAAAAAACAAGCTTCGTTTACTAATCTGGATCTAATTCAAATTTTACAGAAGCAAAATCTTTTTTGAGTAGGTTAAACGGAAAGAGAGTTTCGAGACAAAACTCCAGGCGCTTGAATCGCCTGATTCCGATAAACGAGCGAAAAGTTATACTAAAACGAAAATCGGACCAGAAATCGCGATCAGAAATAATCGCGGAAAATCCGAGAAAAAGAAAAACGACGAATGAACTAACGAACGAACGTCCGTTTTATGGAACTAAATGGTGAACGCGTCCATTAAAACGAACGAACGAGCGAACGCTCACTAAATAAACTAAACTGGAAAAATAAATCGAACCGAAAAAAATAAAAAAACGGATCTAGGTTTTTCGAAAAAAACCGATGGTTTTCTTCGCGAAAACCGAGGCAACAGCGGCTACCTCGGGCAGCTCCGGCGAGACGACGGTGGCGGCGGCGCGGTTCCGGCGCCGGCCGGGCGGGCGGTGGCGGCAGCGGCGGCTCGGCGGCGGGCGGGCGCGGCGGGCAAGCATGGGCGAGGCGAGGCGATGGGCGGCGGCGGCGGCTCCTGGGGCTAGGGTTTCGGGGCTGGGGCTGCTGCGCTCGGGCCCTTGCGGCTTTAAAGGCCGGCCAGGCCAAGTGTCCTAGTCGGACACGGCCCGGTTAGGTCGGTTCGATTTTTTTAAATAATTACGCGCAGAAAAAGAAATAAAATAAATACTAAACAGACTCCAAAAATCCCAAAATAAATTTTCCCCGACTTCTAAAATCAAGCCGGACAGGATGAACATTTATTTGGGGCCTAAATGCAATTTTGAAAAACACACATTTTTCCTAAAATAAAATAGCAATAAACTGCAAAATAAAATATTATTTGATTTTATTATTAAATCCTCAATATTTCTTTATTTTGGGAAAGTCATTTTATTGCCTATCTCATATTTTTATAATAGAAATAATTGAAGATAAAATAATTAAAATCAAATGATCCTATTCTCAAAATTTGAGAAAACTCAAATATGAAAATAACGAAATCCCCAACTCTCTCCGTGGGTCCTTGAGTTGCGTAGAATTTCTAGGATCAAAACCAAAAGCAAATAAAATATGATATGCAATGATGTTCTAATGTATAACATTCCAAATTGAAAATTTGGGATGTTAGAGTTTAAAAATCTATGCTATGGGTTAATGTTGTCTATATATATGAAACGATATGAACCTAAGAACCTAAGTGTTCATTGCTGTTGTATGTAGAAGAGGTATGGTTGTGCATCTCTTTTAAAGATGTTCTTTTGGACGGATGTTATTTAATTGGGGTCATAGTTATCAATACAGTAGAGGCACATGTGTTGTTTACTCTGAGGCACGGCTGTGCATCTCTTTTATGTGAGACACGTGGATTAAGCAAATGAAGGCACGGAATTGAAGTCAGTGCAGGCACGGTCGTGAGGAGGCACGGGTATACTAAGAGCTACGTGTGTGCAACGCCAAAGTTGTACGGGCGAGATACTATGGGTTTCATGCGAGAGGCACGTGTGTGTGTAGGACGTAGAGTTACTGTTGGTTTTATGTGAGGCACGTGGATTGAGCAAAACGGAGGCATGGAATTATAGTTAGTACAAGCACGGTTGTGGAGGTACGGGTATACTGAGAGACGCGTGTGTGCAGCACCAAAGTTGCATTGGCGATCACGCGTGCGGAGCACGTAGAGTTACTGTGGGTTTCAAGTGAGGCACGTTGATCAAGCAAAGCGAGGCACGGAAGTGCGATGCAGCCTAAGCACGGTTGTGTGGAGGCACGGTTTTGAACCCTCTTGTCATGTCAAGATTCTAGAGGCACAGATGTACCGCAAAGAGAGGCATCGGTCTGAATATCTGATTCTGAGGGCTCGGTTAATGATGCATGTGTGTAGTCTCTAGGGTCACAGGTGCGTGGCACCACAGGCATGGATTGAGTAGACACTTAGTGAGTCACGCTTGTACATAGGTCAGTTGCACACAGTAGTGTAGTTTTATGGCATCGTGCAGAACTGGTGTACGGAGAGGAATCTCTGTACAATAGCAAGGATGTTCTAAATGGACGGAGCGGTGTTTGATGTGAAATGGAGGCAAGGATTTTTTTTCCAGTGTGGTTAAGGTAACAAAGTTCTCGCCGCCAGGACTGTGGTAAATTTAATAATCTTCTGCAATATTTATGAATTGTTCACGCCAATGTTTAATAAGTATTGTACTGAAAGTTTACAACAATATCATCACATATTCTTGTAAATGCATGATGCATCTTGTAAAGGTTGAGTATGCAAATTATAATACAATATCGTGCGAGATATCTCTCGTTCTATAATCATGGATACAATATATGCTTGCTCAGTATTGGGACATAACTTACTAATTGCATTTATACATGGAAAACGTAGTATGCATTTGTACATGAGCACACCACTGTGTTCAAAGTTCAAACGTAAAATAGTAATACAAAACACACAACATCTTTGAGCAACAACAAACATATTTACAACATAGGTTCATACAATCCAAATTAGTACATGAGCACACCTCTGTGTTCAAAGTTCAAACGTAAAATAGTAATACAATACACACAACATCTTTGAGCAACAACAAACATATTTACAACATAGGTTCATACAATCCTAATTATGATAATAGTTGTTCCTACTAGTTTAATGTAGACATCCATTTTCTCGCAATTTACCAACCACTGTTTCCCTTTCGGCGCTTCTAGCCGCTGGAAGATCCCTTGTCATTGCTCTTACGTGGGCGGAGTCTTTCTTTCATTGGTTGTTGGTGGAGGTGACGTAGCCCGTTCTTGATGATTAGGATTCTATGGTACAACTCGTAGCTAACATACCTGTCCTTTGCCGCGTACTCAAGGTGTATCGGGGAAAGTGGCTTCCACTCCCGTAATCGGTGCTTCTCCTTTGGGAATGATTTCTTCATGTTCTTGTATGAGGGGTCGATGATGGCCGCTGCAAGGTCACCCATGGAGTCCCTTTTTCCACCACCCTTGATGCAGAATAGCCTCTAGATGTCGACGTGGTGCTCGTCTGGAATTCTGATGCATGCACGGGCAAGCATGGTCTTGTCGTTCCTGGTGTCAACGCTAGTGAAAGTTACCGCTTTCCGTTGCAGGAAGTCAACTAACGCCTGGGAGCGCTCGGATCTGTAGTAGTGGTTGATAACCCACAAGTATAGGGGATCGCAACAGCTTTCGAGGGTAGAGTATTCAACCCAAATTTATTGATTCGACACAAGGGGAGCCAAAGAATATTCTCAAGTATTAGCAGCTGAGTTGTCAATTCTACCACACCTGGAAACTTAGTATCTGCAGCAAAGTGTTTAGTAGCACAGTAATATGATAGTGGTGGTAATGGTAACAAAAGAGTAAAGAAAGCAAAGTAATGTTTTTGGTATTTTGTAGTGATTGTAACAGTAGCAACGGTAAAGTAAATAAGCGAGAACCAGTATATGGATGTAACGCCCTCGATGCGGCTATATCTCCCACGTGTCGAAGCACGACTTAGAGGCATAACCGCATTGAAAGCAATGTCGCAAGTGAGGTAATCTTCACACAACCCATGTAATACATAAGGGAAAGAGATACATAGTTGGCTTACAATCGCCACTTCACGCAATACATGAGTAAAGCATTACATCATACAGATACAATCAAGGTCCGACTACGGAACCAAAATAAAAGAAGACTACCCCAAATGCTACAGATCCTCGATCGTCCCAACTGGGCTCCACTCTTGATCAACTGAAACGAAACAACACAAAGAACAAGATCTTCATCGAGCTCCTCCTTGAGCTCGGTAAAGGCCACCTGCACGGTTTCAACGGCACCTGCAAACTGGTTTTGGAAGTAACTGTGAGTCACGGGGACTCAGCAATCTCACACCCGCGAGATCAAGACTATTTAAGCTTATGGGTAGGAGAGGGTAGTGAGGTGGAGCTGCAGCAAGTGACTAGCATATCTGGTGTCTAACATACGCAAATGAGAGTGAGAAGAGAAGGCAAAAGCACTACGAACAACTATGATCAAGAAGTGATCCTAGAACAACCCACGCCAAGCATAACTCCAACATCAGTGTTCACTTCCGGACCACGAGAAGAGACCATCACGGTTACACACGCCGTTGATGTATTTTAATTAAGATCAACTTCGGGTTTTCTACAACCGGACATTAACAAATTCCCATCTGCCTCATAACCGCGGGCACGGCTTTCGAAGATAATACCCTGCAGGGTGTCCCAACTTAGCCCATCATAAGCTCTCACGGTCAACGAAGGATATTCCTTCTCCCGGGAAGACCCGATCAGTCTCGGAATCCCGGTTTACAAGACATTTCGACAATGGTAAAACAAGACTAGCAAGACCGCCCGAATGTGCCGACAAATCCCAATAGGAGCTACACATATCTCGTTCTCAGGGCACACCGGATGAGCAGTCCGTACAACTAAAACCAGGCCTCAAGTTTCCCCGAGGTGGCGCTGCAAAGGGCTCTAGTTTGGACCAACACTCAGAGGAGCATTGGCCCGGGGGGGTTAAAATAAAGATGACCCTTGAGTCTGCAGAACCCAAGGGAAAAAGGCTTAGGTTGGGCCTTGCTGGAGGAGTTTTATTCAAAGCGAACTGTCAAGGGGGTCCCATAAATCACCCAACCGTGTAAGGAACGCAAAATCAAGGAACATAACACCGGTATGACGGAAACTAGGGCGGCAAGAGTGGAACAAAACACCAGGCATAAGGCCGAGCCTTCCACCCTTTACCAAGTATATAGATGCATTAATTAAGATAAGAGATATTGTGATATCCCAACATAAACATGTTCCAACATGGAGCAATCTTCAACTTCACCTGCAACTAGCAACGCTACAAGAGGGGCTGAGCAAAGCGGTAACATAGCCAAACAACGGTTTGCTAGGAAAAGATGGTTAGAGGTTTGACATGGCAACATGGGAGGCATGATATAGCAAGTGGTAGGTATCGTGGCATAGCAAAAGAGCGAGCAACTAGCAAGCAAAGATAGAAGTGATTTCGAGGGTATGGTCATCTTGCCTGAAATCCCGCAAGGAAGAAGAACGAGTCCATGAAGAAGACAAACGGACGTAGTCGAACGAATCCTCACAACTCCGGAACGAAACTGAAGCTAACGAGAGAAGCAACCCGGAAACAAACAAACAACATAGTAAACAACCATCACATAAACATGGCATGATGCGCAAACAAGTATGATGCATTCCCGGTTTAAATAGCATGGCATGGCAATATGCACAAACAAAATTACAAGTTAAATGGAGCTCAATATGCAACGAGTTGCATATTAACGAAATACCACATCAATTATTTAGTTCTCTCTCGTTTAGGTACTCAACAATATTAAATGTTATTAAACATGGCAAGAGATGAAGCATAATTAAACTAGCTATTTAGGCAAGTTTAAGTGAGGCCGGGAACAACAAAAAACAAATTCCGGAAAATCCCCACATGTTATTTAGCAATTTAATGCAAACACAATTTTAAGCATTTAAATGTTGTTATCATGATGCGGATGACATATGCAAGTTTTATGCAATTTTATGAAAATGTCCACATGAGCATGTTATGAAGCATTTTTCACCGTGGCGGAGCGAAAGGGGTGCCACGGCAACGAATTCAAAAATGATGCCACGGCAACATATCGATCTCGATAACTTGATTGAGATACCGATGCAAACGAGAAGTGTGCGGATGTGTAGAACACGCAAGAGATGGTGGGGTGCTCCCGACTACCGGGTTCCCACGGGTCGACGACATGGCAAACGAGGAACGTGCAAAGACCTCTCTCGGACACGGTGCAAACACGAGCATCTCATACAACACATGAATTCGTTCACCGGCGGTCGTCTCGGGGTTATACCTTCAAAGCGTGCATTTCGGAGTGGTTCGATCTCATCGAGGGAAGTAGTGGTACTCGTGGGTCGTAGTGGAAGTAGTTGTACTCGTGCCGTAGTGGAAGTAGACGTTCTCGCGACGGAAGTTGTACACGTCGGCGGTAGTCGAACTTGGCGTATCCAAGGTCTCCGGGGGTCGTCAGGTACTTGCGGTCTTGACGGGATCCAAGACAGAACATCACAAAAAGGCTTTGGTTGCCAGTGTTCAAAAGGGCAGATTGAACTGGTAGCATGCGCCGGCAGCAGGGTTTGCGGACATGGTGCCCTCAGTAGCAGTGGGGGTTCAGGGCCATGGGAAGGCAGGACCAACAAGAGCAAGGTTCAAACTGGAGCTGCTGCTCGCAGGATGGAGCTCGAGGCGTGGCGGAGCTCCTGGTGGTCGCCAGCGGCGGAGGAGGCGGCAAAGGGCGTGCGGGTGAGGAGCAGCACGGCACCAGTGGGGCAAGCACAGAGGAGGCAGAGGCGTGGGAACGACGGTCCGGCGCGGGGCTGCCTGGATCTCGCCGGAGTCGTGGTCAGAGGCGGGCGGCGCGGCTTCCTAAGGAGCTTGGGGCGGACATGGGGGCTCCTGCTCCTGCCGAAGACGGCGACGGAGGAGGGAAACGGAGAGGAGAGGAAGCAGGGCGCGGCGAACCATGGAGGTCGACAGAGCCATGGCTGTGCGGGTCAAGCGAGCTCGTAGTCGGGACGGAGGAGGCGCATGAGGCACAGGCGAAGATGAAGGGAGAAGATAGAGGGCGACAGATGACGAGACTTCACGTTGATTGCCGACAGCAGGAGGCGGAGGCGCTAGCATGGGGAGCTCCTCTCCCTAGCGTGATGCGTGGGTGCGTGTGTGAGGCGTTGGAGGGAGGAGGCAGAGGATCGAGGACGATCCCGATCGGGACGAGTGGCTGGCGGCGGAGTGGGGAACGAGAGGGAGGGATCGAGAGATGGGGATCGGGCTCTCTGGCGGCTAGGGTTAGGAGGGGGTCGATGGGGCCTTGGGCCAACTGGTGGGCTGGCTGCATCTCACTCTCTCTCTAATCTCTTAGTAGAAAAAAAGGCTAGGAGGAGATTTTGGGCATGGGGATTATTTCCACGGACTCGTAAAAATGTGCACGGTCCATGAAAAATAGGAGTGGCAAGATTGCAGGAATTAAATTCAAAGTCATTTGAATTTAATTCAAAAGGTTTGAGCAAGGACTAGGAATTAGAGGTTTCCAAAAATGTTGGGATTTTTGGTGGAGCTCCTAAGATGATGAAAGAATAAATGGCAAAGTTGGAGATCAAGAATTAAGATAACAAAGGCATTAGGATATTTTGTAAGTGTGTTTGCGGTAAATCCAAATAATTGGAATATTTACTATAGCTCTCTAAATATCGAGAGGATATGTTTTAAAGAGAATCACCATGTGAATTCCTTGATTTAAATGGATCAAAGATCCATGCCATTTATTTAGTTGAGTTGCAAAAGATTTATGAGATGATGGCATGATGACATGATGAATGCAACAACCAAATAAATAGCACAACTAAACTCATAAAACATGGAAGGCGTCAAGCGTCGGTCTTGGGGCGTCACAACACTCCACCACTACGAGAGGATCTCGCCCCGAGATCTGGGATGGCACCGAGAGAAACGGACGAGGAAGAGGTAAAACATAGTTGCTTCTTTGACAAACGAGTGAAACCAAAGAACCTTGAGAGGTTGAACAAAATGAAAGAAAGAAAACAACGAAGATGAACAAAGTTGAAAACACTGTTAGAAAAGAGGAACATGGGATACGACGAGAACCAAGAGGTTTAGTGAGAAGATAGATATTGAAACCACTCCGGTTAAAACTAGATAGAGAAGGAATAAGATTGATATAATTTAGGCAGCACTCCGACTGAAAATGGAAGGAATTAGAATCATGAACTTGAGAAGATGGGATGATACTTGATGAAATAAACAACACACTGCCTCCGAAGCTATTGAAAAATGGCACAAGGGGTAAGAAAGATCTTAGACAGCACTCCGGTTGAAAAGAGATGCAAGGCTTGATAAGGCAGAAAAAAAACTTGATCAAAAGGGCACAACACTCCGGTTAAATGGATAAGCAAGAAAAGAACATGGTCTTTGACAAAAACGAGATGATGGGTTGAAAAGCGCAACATGACAATGCCTCCGGAACAAAAGAATAGAAGATAGATAATTGAAATAGGGGAATGGAGAAGAAAAATGTCAACTTCTGCCACAAAAGAGCTTGGAAAGCATCCTTGCAAAGAAGAATTGAACGGAGTTGTAGCAAAATCAACAACGAAAAGCACAAGTTTGTAGTGGGCTTATGGAAACATCTCAACACTTGAGGTGAAATTCTACCACTAACGAAAAACAATTGCTTGTTTGAGATCAAAGAAGAGATGAAAAACTTCTTTCGCTGAGAGGATAGGAGAAAACTCGTATCATTGATAAGCACCACAATAGTAAACTTCCTTAGGGAAGGCTTTAGGTGAAACATGACACAAGATGACTCCAACGAAGAGATTGGTGGATTTAAAATATCTCATTCTTGACAACATGTGAATCATGAAACACGAAGAGAAATTGCCAAGAGTGACATAACACCATCTCAAGAGATAAGGTAGAAAGAATTGCACTTCGGAATGCAAGAAGAAGAATACTTGAACTCCTCAAAGAAAAACATGTGTTGAACACCATGTTTATTTTGAGTATAGCTTGGCGGATCTTAACCTCGAGAAAAATCTTGAAGAACAATTGAAGAATGAAAAGAATGCTTGACGAACCATCATGTAGAGCCTCCATGAAGAACTCCGGTAAACAAAAGGGTGATAGAAAGAAAGAGAAGTTGAAAACACAAGGTGAAGCCTTGCAATGATTTAGATGGATCTTCGTGATGATGAGAGCTTGGAACTCCGGAAAGAAAAGATGAAACAATTGAAACCGAGAATTTATTCATCATGAACAAACTCCGAAGAAGGAATTAATCACTTGGATGAAACAAGAATAAGAATTATGTTATGTGTATCCTTCACCAATATAAATTGATGACAAGCAACGGATTAGGCATACTACTTATTCTCGTTGAAAAAGGATTGAAGAGAGATATTGCTCAACTTGGGAAGGTCTTCAATGATCCGCCGGTAGGATTTGGGAAGAACGAGTGAATCTATATAATAACGAAGGAAGAGAACTCTTGAACGAACCACCATAAGAATTGAAAATGAACAAAGAAAAGATAAAGAAACACCGGGAAGAATTAGAAAATGAACGAAGATACTTGAGAGAATTTAGATACAAGTGAACGCAGAGATCAAGAGCTGACTAAAGGATACCTGAACGATTCACCGGTAAGATTTGGAGAACGAGAGCTGAAAGCTGGAATGAATAATTCTGATATGATGGCTCTGGAGAATCAAACTGAAAAGATTCCTGAATTGCTCTGGATGGTTGAAAAGAATTCTCACAATCGAAAACAATTATGAGAGGATGGCGTCAAGCTTGAACTAGGCATCTTTGGAAGAATGGGTAAGGATTTAAGAGGAACTCCTCTTCGGTCTTCAAAATCCGAGAATGACGATGAGAAACACCACCATGAATTGTTGAGATACTCCGGGATGAAAATTAGAAAGGTTGAGCTAACAATGAAAATAATTTGAAAGATCTTGGAGAAAAGCATTTGACTGATGATAAATCATTCTTACGTCAAACTTTGCAATGAATTTGGGAATAGCGCCGGGAAAATTAGAAGAGTCAGGTAAGATCCTGGGAAAAGACCTATGGGTTAGGGCCCACTCAAAAGAAATACCGTTGAACGATTGCTTGAAAGGAAGGTTGCACCGGTTGATTTAAATGGCTTGAATGAGATAACAATCTCGAAATAACTTGAACGGATTAAGAATGGAAACACGAATCTTCTGAGATATCTTCGGCACTCCTAACAATTGAATAGCGAGAAGTGGATGATTAAGAGATGCACCGACATGAGAAAGCATTTGAAACGATGAAAAGAATACGATCAACACCGAAAGCTTGACTTGAGTCCACCGGAGAAGAAAAAAATGAAGAATGATGAACTTGAAGCTCCGTTAGTATCTCCATGGGAAATCACCGGATAAAAACATTGAAAGAAAAGAATGAAGAGACTTCGCATCAATAAAAAAAGATACTTGATTAAGAAATCCTTGAAGAAAAAGGGGTGGGGGTTGGAAAACAAAGGCAACTTGGGTCGGATGAAACGAACACCGTTGAGAAAAAGCTTAGAATTGATCTTGCGAATGTTGGAATGATCTGATTTACTTGGAGAGAAGCACACGGTTGGAAAGGATTGAAAAGACAACCTTGATGAACAAGAAGGATTAGCATCCACATAGAAATATGAGAACACCACTTAGAATAAGGTATGGAATCAACACTTGGCATTGAAGCAACTCGAATACCACAAAACAAAACAAAAACAAAGGATTTGGCTTGCAGAATAAGCCGAAAACAAACATATGATAGAGATTTCGCCCAAAGTGTTCGTGATGAGGCCCCACGGGCACGACGTACAGCGGACGTCATGAATGACAAACAAGACGTCCCCGAATCAGCATAGCCAAGGATTCTTTAAGACGTCTCACGACCACTATAAATCGACCGTGAAAAGCGAAACCACTAGAAGTTGGACCCCAATCTCAAATCATACATCTGTCGGAAAGATATCCTATAAGCTACTAGAATTCCCACTTATAAACTCCCAAAACTTTCTGGTTATGCAATCAGGTATTGGGGATACAGGGGACACAAAATATATCACCCAAACAAACAATACCTAGATCCAGCTGTATCCATCCTTCAACACATAACCAAGAAACCTTCGGAAATCGTTTACCTCAACCTTCGAAAAGCATCCGTTATACGAGTTATGGCAATACTCCCGAACTTGCCCCAAAGATCGGGTTATCGGGTTATCTCACCAACAACTGTACAAAAGAGATTTTCGATGTCGGCGAAACTCGTGTATTCCGTAATCGCAACGATAAAATTATGACGACAACACCTCGGAGCTCAACTCCCCAGGACACTGCCACAACCCCTAAATGTTAGGAGGCACCAAGAACAAAGTTCTCGTCACAAAACCATCGGCATGATTCCAAGATACCAGCGTGATCCTAAATTTTTTTTAGTGAAATTTGAGGAGAGGAAAGTCAAAACATCTACGTCAGGAGACCTCACCAGAGCGATGAAGGGACTGAGGAGTAAAAAGAATCCTACTCTCCGATATATATGATCCTAAGACTCAAAACATTTTTGTTCTAGACTCAACAACGCCAACGATTCGATCAAGCAGGGGGCTCCTAAGTCGGGGATGGCTCTGATTACCAACTTGTAACGCCCTCGATGCGGCTATATCTCCCACGTGTCGAAGCACGACTTAGAGGCATAACCGCATTGAAAGCAATGTCGCAAGTGAGGTAATCTTCACACAACCCATGTAATACATAAAGGAAAGAGATACATAGTTGGCTTACAATCGCCACTTCACGCAATACATGAGTAAAGCATTACATCATACATATACAATCAAGGCCCGACTACGGAACCAAAATAAAAGAAGACTACCCCAAATGCTACACAGATCCCCGATCGTCCCAACTGGGCTCCACTACTGATCAACTGAAACGAAACAACACAAAGAACAAGATCTTCATCGAGCTCCTCCTTAAGCTCGGGTGCGCCACCGCACGGTTTCAACGGCACCGCAAACTGGTTTTGAAGTATCCGTGAGTCACGGGACTCAAAGCAATCTCACACCGCGAGATCAAGACTATTTAAGCTTATGGGTAGGAGAGGGTAGTGAGGTGGAGCTGCAGCAAGTTTACTAGCATATCTGGTGTCTAACATACGCAAATGAGAGCGATAAGAGAAGGCAAAAGCACGGTCGAACAACTATGATCAAGAAGTGATCCTAGAACAACCTACGTCAAGCATAACTCCAACACCGTGTTCACTTCCTGGACCCCGCCGAGAAGAGACCATCATGGTTACACACGTGGTTGATGTATTTTAATTAAGATCAACTTCGGGTTTTCTAAAACCGGACATTAACAAATTCCCATCTGCCTCATAACCATGGGCACGACTTTCGAAAGATAATACCCTGCAGGGGTGTCCCAACTTAGCCCATCATAAGCTCCCACGGTCAACGAAGGATATTCCTTCTCCCGGGAAGACCCGATCAGTCTCGGAATCCCGGTTTACAAGGCATTTCGACAATGGTAAAACAAGACCAGCAAGACCGCCCGAATGTGCCGACAAATCCCGATAGGAGCTGCACATATCTCGTTCTCAGGGCACACTATATGAGCAGTCCGTACAACTAAAACCAGGCCTCAAGTTTCCCCGAGGTGGCGCTGCAAAGGGCTCTAGTTTGGACCAACACTCAGAGGAGCATTGGCCCGGGGGGTTAAAATAAAGATGACCCTTGAGTCTGCAGAACCCAAGGGAAAAGGCTTAGGTGGAAAATGGTAAAACCAAGGTTGGGCCTTGCTGGAGGAGTTTTATTCAAAGCGAACTGTCAAGGGGGTCCCATAAATCACCCAACCGTGTAAGGAACGCAAAATCAAGGAACATAACACCGGTATGACGGAAACTAGGGCGGCAAGAGTGGAACAAAACACTGTGCATAAGGCCGAGCCTTCCACCCTTTACCAAGTATATAGATGCATTAATTAAGATAAGAGATATTGTGATATCCCAACATAAACATGTTCCAACATGGAGCAATCTTCAACTTCACCTGCAACTAGCAACACTATAAGAGGGGCTGAGGAAAGCGGTAACATAGCCAAACAACGGTTTGCTAGGAAAAGATGGTTAGAGGTTTGACATGGCAACATGGGAGGCATGATATAGAAAGTGGTAGATCGCGGCATAGCAAAAGAGCGAGCAACTAGCAAGCAAAGATAGAAGTGATTCCGAGGGTATGGTCATCTTGCCTGAAATCCCGCAAGGAAGAAGAACGAGTCCATGAAGAAGACAAACAGACGTAGTCGAACGAATCCTCACAACTCCGAAACAAAACCTAAGCTAACGTGAGAAGAAACCCGGAAACAAACAAACAACATAGTAAACAACCATCACATAAACATGGCATGATGCGCAAACAAGTATGATGCATTCCCGGTTTAAATAGCATGGCATGGCAATATGCACAAACAAAACTACAAGTTAAATGGAGCTCAATATGCAACGAGTTGCATATTAATGAAACACCACATCAATTATTTAGTTCTCTCTCGTTTAGGTACTCAACAATATTAAATTTTATTAAACATGGCAAGAGATGAAGCATAATTAAACTAGCTATTTAGGCAAGTTTAAGTGAGGCCGGGAACAACAAACAACAAATTCCAGAAAATCCCCACATGTTATTTAGCAATTTAATGCAAACACAATTTTAAGCATTTAAATGTTGTTATCATGATGCGGATGACATATGCAAGTTTTATGCAATTTTATGAAAATGTTGACATGAGCATGTTATGAAGCATTTTTCACCGTATGGAGCAAAAGGGTGCCACGGCAACGAATTCAAAAATGATGCCACGGCAACATATCGATCTCGATAACTTGATTGAGATACTGATGCAAACGAGAAGTGTGCGGATGTGTAGAACACGCAAGAGATGGTGGGGTGCTCCCGACTACCGGGTTCCCACGGGTTGATGACATGGCAAACGAGGAACGTGCAAAGACCTCTCTCGGACACGGTGCAAACACGAGCATCTCATACAACACATGCATTCGTTCACGGGCGGTCGTCTCGGGGTTATACCTTCATAGCGTGCATTTCGAGTGGTTCGATCTCGCCGAGGGAAGTAGTGGTACTCATGGTCGTAGTGGAAGTAGTTGTACTCGTGCCGTAGTGGAAGTAGACGCTCGCGACGGAAGTTGTACACGCCGGCGGTAGTCGAACTTGGCGTATCCAAGGTCTCCGGGTCGCTGGTACTTGCGGTCTTGACGGGATCCAAGACGTAACATCACAAAAGGCTTTGGTTGATAGTGTTCAAAAGGGCGTAACGAATCGGGTAGCATGCGCCGGCAGCAGGTTTATGGACATGGTGCCCTCGTGAGCAGCGGGGTTCAGGCCATGGGAAGGCAGGACCAACAAGAGCAAGGTTCAAACTGGAGCTGCTGCTCGCAGGATGGAGCTCGAGGCGTGGCGGAGCTCCTGGTGGTCACCAGCGGCGGAGGAGGCGGCAAAGGGCGGCGGGTGAGGAGCAGCACGGCAACAAGGGGGCAAGCATGAGGAGGCAGAGGCGCTGAACGACGGTCCGGCGCTGGGCTGCTCGGATCTCGCCGAGTCGTGGTCGAGGCGGGCGGCGCGGCTTCCTAAGGAGCTTGGGGCGGACATGGGGTTCTCGCCCGCCAAGACGGCGCCGAGGAGGGAAACGGCGAGGAGAGGAAGTAGGGCGCGCGAACCATGGAGGTCGGCGGAGCCATGGCTGTGCGGGTCAAGCGAGCTCGCAGCCGGGACTGGAGGAGGCGATGAGGCACAAAGTAAGACGAAGGGAGAAGATAGAGGGCGACATATGACGAGACTTCACGTTGATTGCCGACAGCAGGAGGCGGAGGCGCTGGCATGGGGAGCTCCTCTCCCTAGCATGATGCGTGGGTGCGTGTGTGAGGCGTTGGAGGGAGGAGGCAGAGGATCGAGGACGATCCCGATCGGGACGAGTGGTCAAGGCGGAGTGGGGAACGAGAGGGAGGGATCGAGAGATGGGGATCGGGCTCTCTGGCGGCTAGGGTTAGGAGGGGGTCGACGGGGCCTTGGGCCAACTGGTGGGCTGGCTGCATCTCACTCTCTCTCTAATCTCTTAGCAGAAAAAAAAGAAAGGCTAGGAGGAGAGTTTGGGCATGGGGATTATTTCCAAGGACTCGTAAAAATGTGCACGGTCCATGAAAAATAGGAGTGGCAAGATCGCAGGAATTAAATTCAAAGTCATTTGAATTTAATTCAAAAGGTTTGAGCAAGGACTAGTGTCGGTGTACTAGAGTAGGGGTACCCTAGTATCCCGAACTCGTGCACGGACAGTTGCAGCACCCCGCGGCAGGGTTTGCCTAGTGACCGCCAAGATCCTCAGCGGCTCCTTTGGAGCCATTCAAGAGCGAAGTATTCAAGACCCCGACAAGAGGAGCTTGCCGGGAAGGCCACCCAGGGCACGAAGGAAACAAGACCCCGGCAAGAGGAGCTTGCCGAGAAGGCTTGGTGAGCGACAAGCTCCCGAGCGCGACAAGGATTCAGCCGCGGCAAGGTGCTTGCCGCGGCAGTAACCTCTCTTCATCTCCGCCCACTCATCCACCAATGTGTCGCCATGGGGCCATTCCAGCGCAGTGTCAAGAGGTCAGGCAGCCAGCCGGGAGCGGGCGATAAGCGGTCTTGACAAGCTTACCATCGTGGAAAACGGTGGTGCACTTGACGGTCCTCACAGATCGCTTTAGGCGACAGTGGACGGGCATTTATTGATCTTGTCCCTTGCCGCCGAGTTAGGTATATACACCGCATTAATCGCATAAGTCGGTGTACCAACCATCGCTTACCATTTTTGCCCTCGCTCACGCTGCCACCTGTGGTAACCCCTTGAGCCTATAAAAGGAGGCCCATGTGCAACGAGAAAGGGTTCGGCCCGCTTGGTTCATTCGACACATACGAGATTAGAGACACTCAAGCTAGGTTTTGTAGCTCTCATTGCTCCTCGGCAAGAACACAAATAATCGCATAAGCAACAAGAGGGAGTATTATCTCTCCGGAGAGCTCCGAAGCTGGGTAAAACTGCTCGTGTGCATCGCCTCGATCGGCTCTTTGTGCAATCTCCGCCCCCCTCCGAACCACAAGGGACCCAGTCCCATAGGTGTTCGTGGGTCACGATCAGCTTCCCCGACATCTTTGGCGCGCCAGGTAGGGGGCGTCGAGGCTGTGTGAACCTGATCCAGCGGTCACACGAGCAACTTCTTCATCACCTTCGTCAACATGCCACCGAAGAAGAAGGCTTCGGCGGCAGCAGAGCCGTCTGCGTCAAACCCACCACCACCGGAGACGACGAGTGGTGGGGAGGACGCTGGCGGAGGAACCGGTGTCGTCGAGGGAGCTCACGACGCTGCCAAGTCCAAGGACAAGGCGGCGCAGACCTCGGCGTCCGGATACGCACCGCGTCCATCTCAGGAGGCGCGGGACCGACAGCGTCATGGTGCTCGCAGCGCCATACGCTCGTTGGATCAAGGCCAAGCTGGAGGATCCCGAGGCCCTCGAGACCAAAGATGCACGCCAAAGATGCTGGTACGAAGCGAGTATGATCGCCTGGACGGAATGCTGCTCCTTCTAACTTGGTTAGAAGTCCGAGCATATCCCGTTCCTCGCGCCGTATGCCATTGCCACCCACCACTCCAGCGGAAGCCTTGGCAAGAGCTCAACTCCTTCTAGACTACCCTCCAACGGCTGACAAGGTCGACGAATGGAGGGCCACCATCCAGAGTCTCATCGGCTTCGCCAACGGCGACACTCCGCGGCAACCAACTGCATCCTTGCCGCGGCGAGACGATAAGGCACGAGCCGGTGGCGACGAAACTTATGGGGGTGCAACCACCATGCACTCTCCATCCCGAAGGCCAAGATCACCAGCTCCTCGGATCCACCTCGACAGCGACTCCACCACGTCGTCGGATCCACGAGCTCGCCGTGATCAGCGCCAAGTTCTTCAAGAACGGCAACAAGAAGACGCTCGAACTCGCATCGAGCGCCGAAGAGAAGCGCGGCGTCAATCCGACCAGCGCGCTGGGCCCGCTGTCGACATGCAAGCGCCAGGGGAACCAGGTGACTTGCCGTACGCGGTAGGTTGCCCTGCTCACTCGTGAGCTACGGCAAGTCCAAAGGGTCTGACAAGAAAAACTTCAAGCCGACAAAGCGTAGAAGTATGATGGCAGGACACACCCATCGGAGTTCCTCAACATCTACACCATTGCGGTGCAGGCTGCGGGGGGACGAGACGACAAGATCCTTGCCAACTACTTCCCGCTGGTACTCAAGCCAAATGTCAGATCTTGGCTCATGCATTTGCCGGACAGTTCCATATCTTCTTGGGCAGATCTATGCCATCAGTTTGTTGGCGCCTTCACAGGCGGCCACAAGCCTCATGTCCAAGAGAGTGACCTTCACCTGCTTGCCCAGAAGGAGGGAGAGTCCCTGTGCAAGTTCATCCAGAGATTCAGCTGTGTGCATTACAACATCCCAGATGTCCACCGTGCCGCGGTGATCAGCGCGTTCCATCAGAACGTGCGGAACCGCAGGATGAGGGAGGAGATGGCGATGTGCAAAGTAAAGGACATCAGCGAGCTCTACGCCCTGGCCGACAAGTGTGCACGTGCTGAGGAAGGGAGGAGACTCCCAGGAGAGAATGTTGAAGCAGGATCTGACAGTGAGGAGACCGCCCCGGCAAGGAAGAGCCGGCGGCGGAACAACAGAAAGAAGAAGAACAAAGAGGTACTAGTTGTCGAGCAGTCCGGCAACGGAGGTGACGCCAACAAGGCAAAGGTTGGTGGCTCCGGCAAGGAGGTTGCCGCTGACACCGACCGCCAAGCTGTGGCAGCCGCCGACAAGCAGGACATCTCCAATAAACAGTACTGCAAGATTCACCGCACCAAGGGCCACGACCTCCAGAGCTGCAAGAAAGTTGAGCAGCTTGTTGAGCTGCAGAAAGCTGAGTACGAGCGGCGTGACAAGGAGAAGGCCCAGGAAGGTGCAGGGCAGCTAGCAAGAAGAGACCCGGCCGGGGAGGACGCCGCGGCAAGGCCAAGCAGCGGCAAGGAGACAGACCTCCCCGCGGCCGCGACAAGGATGAAGATGAAGATGATGATGAAGATATGGAAGATGATGAAGCTGATGAGCAGGAGGTTCAGAAGGCAACAGAGGTTCTCTGCGTTGACGGTGGTGCTTCTCTGCATACCTCGCACCGCCAACTCAAGCAATGGATGCGGGAGGTTAATGTAGCAGAACCATCCGTAGAGTCATGTAGACCTCTGAAGTGGTCCAGCACGCCTATCATCTTCGACATTGAGGACCACCCTGATTGCATAACTGCGGTCGGGTGTGTGCCGATGTTGGTCTCACCAACTATCCGCAACCTCAAGGTCACCAAGATGTTAGTTGACGGTGGGGCCGGCTTAAATCTGATCTCATCCGCAGTGCTCCAGAAGCTTCAGATCCCTGACAGCGAGCTCGAAGAGACTGGTACTTTTCAAGGAATTAACCCAGGAAGGAGCAAGCCCAAGGGGAAGATTACGTTGCCGGTGACGTTTGGCAGCGAGCTCAACTTCAGAACTGAGAGGGTCACATTCGACGTTGCCGATTTCCCGTTGCCCTACAATGGCATACTTGGTCGTCCAGCACTTGCCAAGTTCATGGCAGCCTCTCATTATGCATACAACTTGCTCAAGATGCCCGGCCCGATAAGTGTCATTTCTGTTCATGGCGACAAGAAAGATGCTCTTATCTGCGCTGACAAGATTTACCGGGATGCAGCAGCCGCAACAGATAGCAAGTCACTTGCCGCTGAAGCTCCCGGGGGGAAGAAGAAGTCCAAGTCCGGCAAGAGCTCTGAGGCCCACTCCGGCAAGCTCTGAGGCCCACTCCGGCAAGCGCACCTCTTCGGAGTGCTGCGCTACCATCAAGGACGCACCATCGAGCTCCACCGGCAAGTGCAAGAAGATGATGGCAGCTCCGCCGAAGACCAAGAAAGTGCCCGCCAAGGAGGACGGCACTGGTGGTACCTTCACCATCAGTGCCACTCTCGACCCCAAATAGGAAGGCGAGCTCATTGCTTTCCTGCGGGTGAATGTCGACGTGTTTGCATGGCAACCGTCTGACATCCCCGGTGTTCCCAGGAAAGTAATTGAGCACCACCCAGCTGTCTATCCTCACGCCGTCTGGCCAAGCAAAAAGTCGAAACAGCAAAGGAGCGTCAAGAGTTCATTGCGTAAGAGATCAAGAAGTTGGAAGCAGCAGGCCTTGTCAGAGGAGTGCTCCATTCCACCTGGTTGGCCAATCCGGTAGTTGTACGCAAGGCTAATGGGAAATGGAGACTTTGTATTGACTTCACGGATGTTAATAAAGCTTGTCCCAAAGACCCATTTCCCTTGCCACGCATCGACCAGATTGTTGACTCTACGGCTGGATGTGATTTGCTTTCATTTCTTGATGCATATTCAGGATATCATCAGATCTTCATGGCAGAAGAGGATGAAGAGAAAACCTCATTCATTACACCATGTGGCACATACTGTTTCATACGGATGCCTTTCGGTTTGAAGAATGCTGGTTCAACGTTTGTAAGAGTGGTCCATGATGCTTTTGAGCCCCAAATACACAGAAATGTAGAAGCCTACATGGATGACATAGTGGTCAAGAGCAAGGACAAAGCAACTCTGGTTCAAGATTTGGATGAGACCTTTGCAAATCTGCGCAAGATCAACCTCAAGCTCAACCCCGAGAAGTGCGTGTTTGGAGTTCCTTCCGGCAAGCTTCTCGGGTTCTTTGTGTCTCAGCGGGGAATTGAAGCCAACCCCGACAAGATCAAGGCCATTGAGCAGATTGAAGCACCAAAGCGCGTCAAGGATGTACGGAAGCTTGCCGGTTGCGTGGCTGCTCTCAGCAGGTTTATCTCTAAGTCTGCTGAGCGCGCCCTGCCATTTTTCAGAATTTTGAAAAAGGCAGGTCCAATGAAATGGACTCGGCGGAGGCTGCGCCGCAGACTTGAAGAGGTACCTGTCCTCCACTACAATACTTGTCGCACCTAGGCCACAAGAGAAGTTGCTGTTGTACATAGCGGCAACCAATCAAGTGGTTAGTGCTGCGTTAGTAGCGGAGAGGGAGGCAGACGACGAGCCGGCAACCATGGCAGAGGCATCCAACGACAAGCAGGGGGCTTCTCCGTCAAGCTCTGGTCCCGACAAGGACGGATCTGCGCAGGATTGCGAAAAGATTCAGAAAAGGATGGTGCAGCGCCCAGTCTACTTTGTCAGCTCCCTTCTGCAGGGGGCTAGGTCAAGGTACTCTGGTGTGCAGAAGTTGCTTTTCGGCCTCCTCATGGCCTCGAGAAAGCTGCGCCATTACTTCCAAGCACACGAGATAACAGTTATCACTCGCTTTCATCAAGAGGATATTGCGTAATCCGTAAGCAACAGGCAGGATTGTCGAGTGGGCATCGAACCGCCAAGCTTTGGCCTCAAGTTTGAAAGCACTTCAACTATCCAAAGCAGAGCATTGGCAGAGTTTATAGCAGAATGGACGCCGACGCAAGATGAAGAAATTCCAGAGACGAGCATCCCCGTCAAGGAAGCAAGTAAGGAGTGGCTCATGTATTTTGATGGTGCCTTCTTGCTGCAAGGCGCCGGTGCCGGCGTGCTGCTTATCGCACCCACCGGAGAGCACCTCAAGTACATAGTCCAGATGCACTTTCCAAGGAGCAAGCAACAAATAATACTGCAGAGTATGAAGGTTTGCTTGCCGGTCTCAGGATTGCAGTGGACCTTGGGATCAGGAAGCTTATTGTCAGGGGTGACTCGCAGCTTGTCGTCCGCCAAGTGAACAAAGATTATCAGAGTCCGTTGATGGAGGCCTACGTTGATGAAGTGAGAAAGCTAGAAGAACACTTTGAAGGCCTGCAAATGGAACATGTTCCAAGAGCTCAGAATGATATTGCTGATGGCCTGTCAAAGTGCGCCGCACTCAAGTTACCTGTGGAACCAGGGATTTTTGTGCTCAAGCTGACTCAACCAACTGTAACGCCATCAACTGGACAGAACAAGAAGAGGAAGTTGGTTTCTGGTGACTACTTTCCGGTAGAGCTCCCTGAAGCCGCCGCCAAGAAGGTCCCCAAAATCAACGCAGATATCGCTGAGGAGCAGTCTGCTCCGACAAGCTCTAGGATTTGTTTCGTTGAAGCAGACGCTCCCGACAAGTTTTGCTCCGGCAAGCTTGCCGGGGATCATCAAGCTCCGGCTGAGCCGCAGGTTCTTGCCGTAGAAGCTGATGTTCCCGCAGCGGCAGATGTGCCTTTAGTTCTTGTTGTCGAGCCGCAAGCTCCAACATGGGCACAGCAGATCGTCCATTTCCTTCAGACAGGAGAACTTCCAAGAGCAAGAAGAAGCGGAAAGAATAGCCCGGCAAATAAGTATGTATCGGTTTGTTGACAAGACACCGCATGTAAGAAGACTCAACGGTGTGAAATTGAAGTGTATTTGCCGAATATGGATGTAAGCTGTTGGCAGAGATACATGGAGGCATATGTGGTCACCACATTGGCGCAAGAGCACTTGCCGCAAAGCTTTCCGGCAAGGTTTCTTCCGCCGTAAGCCCTCCGTGATGCGATCGCACAAGTAACCAAGTGTGAAGCGTGCCGCCCATTCCAAGCAGATACACCAGCCAGCTCAAGCTCTCCGGACAATCCCTTTATCCTGGCCATTTTCGTCAGGGGCTCGACATCCTCAGCCCTTTTTCCCCGAAGTTGTCGGGGCTTTGAGTACTTGTACGTCATAATCGACAAGTTCACAAAGTGGCCGGAAGTGGAAGCAGTGAGGAAGGTGACAAGACAACAAGCCAAGTTCTTCAGTCAATTGTTTGCCGTTTTGGGATTCCTAACAGGATCATCACCGACAACGGCACACAATTCACGAGTCGCACCTTCATGCAATACGTCCAAGATCTTGGCGCCAAGGTCTGCTTTGCTTCTGTTGCTCATCCAAGGACCAACGGTCAAGCAGAAAGGGCAAATGCTGAAGTGCTACGAGGACTCAAGACCAGAACTTTCGACAGGCTGTGCAAGTGCGGAAGAAACTGGATTGAGGAGCTGCCGGTGGTTCTTTGGTCGATCAGGACGACGCCAAATCGAGCCACCGCCGCACACCTTTCGCTCTAGTCTATGGAGCGAGGCAGTTCTCCCCACGGAACTCGTGATAACGGGTCACCTCGAGTGCTCGCTTATGATGAGCTTGAGCAAGAGCAACTGCGACAAGATGACGCTACCGCTCCTTGAGGAGGATCGTCTTCAGCTATTGTACGAGCTGCTCGTTACCCAAGAAGCTTCGCTGGCCGCTACCATAGCCGCAGTTAGTGCCGTAAGCTTCGAGGAAGGCGACCTTGTTCTTCGGGCGCCGTTCAATCCGCCAAGAATTCCAACAAGTTGACGCCGAGGTGGGAAGGCCCTTATCGGGTGAAACGAGTCACTAGGCCTGGCGCTGTCCGCCTTGAGACCGAAGATGGCGTTCCGGTGAGCAACTCCTGGAATATAGAGCATCTTCGCAAGTTTTACCCATAGGGCGCGGTTGTCGGAACCCGTTCCGGCAACCACCCTTTTGTACAAGTCTTGCCGTTGTTGCATGTAATCCTTTGTACAAAGCCGGGCGCAGACCCCGTGCATCAGTAAAGCTCATGTGTTGCGCACAACTTGTCAAATGCATGCTTTCATAATCCTTTATGCATGCGTTATCTAACATTTTGTGCAACAGCCACACCGGTAAGCAATAACGAGCCACTAGGCTCCATAACTTTATTTTCTCTTCTTTCTTCTCAAAGAAAGGAAGGTTCCTTCACCCACAAGTTAGCCGGGGGGGGGGGGGAAGGAGAAGATAATGGTGTGGGCCGCCAAGTGTCGCTCGAGGAAAAATCGCCTTGCCGGGAAGCGAACGACAGAAAAGCTAAGTTGCCAAAGTTTGAGCAATCAGTTTTTAAATTTTTAAGTTATCTTCCTCGAACGATAGTACTTTGTATGGAAAACCTGTGCGCGAAGGAACCAACTCGCGGCTGGTTTGCGCCCTTACTTTGTTTCGAGTCCGCTCAACAACTTAAGTGAGCTGCAACCAGTTGCGACAAGGTTGCTTGTCGGAGGCGGCATCGCCAAAGAAGTTGCCGACGTCTCGCACTCAAATCATGACAAAGGTGCCCGCACCGACAAGTTCCCTAAAAAAGCGTAGGGCACAAACATACAAAGGAAGATATCGAGTAAAGGAAATAACATTGCGATCGATTGCCTAAGATAGAGTATATTACAAAATGACTTGTCGCAGATCTAATAAATTGTTCTTCTGAACATGGTCTGCAGCGACAAGGGAAAGATAAACTTGGCAGCCTAGTCTACGCGGTCGCCATCAACTCTCTTGACTCCGCTCACCCTGTCCACAATGGGTGCGACAAGGGCCTTGAGCGCTTCAACGCCGCAGCAGTCGTGGCGGGGACTTGAGAACGTTGGCGGCCGACGCCTTTGGATTATGGAAGGCCACCTTCATCAAGACCTTCAAGAGCCCTGCCTGCAGACTTGGCGCGACTCGTCAGCCAGCTGCTTTGGGATTTCTTCCCGGAGCCGCTGGAGAGCCGCCAACATGCCCTTGAAGAATAGGCTGAGCTTGGCAGCTGGGTTGGAGATGCTCGTCGGTGGAGTACCCGAGGTCCACCATCCCCAGCTCCATTAGTTCATTGTCGATGACGGCGACTGTATTCACAAGACCCTCGGTCCAGACCATCACGTTCTCCTTGAAGGTAGTATGGGCGTTCGTGGCGGTCGCCAACAGCTCCTCGTTGGCCTTGATCTTCTCCAACAAACCCACTTCCCGCTCCTTGGCGCCGTCCAACGTCTCCGTCAAGGTAGAAAGCTTCAGCTCAAGGTCTGCCTTGGAATCCTTGGCGGCGTCGAGTTCCTTGATCTTCTCAGCGAGACGGCCCTGCAACTCGCCAAGAGTGTAGGCGTCCTTCTCACGCTCGTGCTTCAGCGCGGTGACCTCCTCGCCGCTCTTCTCGAGGGTGGCCTCCAGCTAGGTCACCCTCGTCTCTAATTCCTTCTTGGCGGCCTCGGCAGCCGCGGCAGCGTCCTTTGCCTCCTTGAGTGCTCCGCCAACTGATTGCTGCTGCAAGATCTTCCTCATAGCTGTCGAGGTTGATCTTCCGCTGCGCCAGCTCACCTTCTTGCGCAGATAGCTTCTCGCCGGCAAGCCTTTGCTGCTCTTCGACCTCGGCCTTCTCCAGGATGAAGGCCGTGCGTTCCTCAGCAAGTTGCTCCCGTGCTTCTGCTACATCCCGGAGAGTTTCTTTGTTGGCGCGTGTAACGCCCTCGATGCAGCTATATCTCCCATGTGTCGAAGCACGACTTAGAGGCATAACCGCATTGAAAGCAATGTCGCAAGTGAGGTAATCTTCACACAACCCATGTAACACATAAGGGAAAGAGATACATAGTTGGCTTACAAATGCCACTTCACACAATACATAAATAAACATCCATCATTCAGATTACACTCAAGGTCCGACTACGGAACCAAAATAAAGAAGATACCCCAAATGCTACACAGATCCCCGATCGTCCCAACTGGCTCCACTCACTGATCATCGTGAAAGACACATAGTAACGACCACGTTCCTCGTCGAACTCCCACTTGAGCTCGGTTGCGCCACCTGCGACCGCATCGCCGGCACCTACAACTGTTTTGGTAGAATCTGTGAGTCACGGGACTCAGCAATCTCACACCCATGAGATCAAGACTATTTAAGCTTATAGGAAGGACAGAGTTGTAAGGTGGAGCTGCTGCGTTTACCAGCATATATGGTGGCTACATTCGCAAAAGAGAGCGAGAAGAGAAGCAAGGCACGGTCGTGAAGCTAGTAGCGATCAAGAAGTGATCCTGAACTACTTACGCCGACATAACTCCAACACCGTGTTCACTTCCCGACTCGCCGAGAAGAGACCATCACGGTTACACACGCCGTTGATGTGTATTAATTAAGGTCAACTTCGGGTTTTCTACAACCGACATTAATAAATTCCCATCTGCCTCATAACCGCGGGCACGGCTTTTGAAAGATAATACCCTGCAGGTGTCCCAACTTAGCCCATTATAAGCTCTCACGGTCAACGAAGGATATTCCTTCTACCGAAGACCCGATCAATCTCGGAATCCCGGACTACAAGACATTTCGACAAAGAATAAAACAAGACCAGAAGACCGCCTCGATCGTGCCGACAAATCCCGATAGGAGCTGCACATATCTCGTTCTCGTGGCACACCGGATAAGCTAAGCGACATGTACCGACGTAATCCAAGTTGCCAAGGAATGGTCTCGCACGGTGCTCTAGTTTGGACCAACGCCGAAGGAGCACCGCCCGGGGTTTAAATAAAGATGACCCTCGGGCTCGCGAAAACCAGGGAAAAAAGGCTTAGGTGGCAAATGGTAAAACCAATGTTGGGCCTTGCTGGAGGAGTCTTATTCAAAGCGAACTGTCAAGGGGGTCCCATAAATCACCCAACCGTGTAAGGAACGCGAAATCAAGGAACATAACATCGGTAAGACGGAAACTAGGGTGGCAAGAGTGGAACAAATCACCAGGCATAAGGCCGAGCCTTCCACCCTTTACCAAGTATATAGATGCATTAATTATAGCAGATATATATTGTGATATCCCCAATAAGTAAACATGTTCCAAAAAGGAACAACATCTCCATGTTCCAACAAGGAACAAACTTCAACTTCACCTGCAACTAGCAACGCTATAAGAGGGGCTGAGCAAAGCGGTAACATAGCCAATCAACGGTTTGCTAGGAAAGGATGGTTAGGGGCTGACATGGCAATATGGGTGGCATGATAAGCAAGTGATAGGCATCGCAGCATAGGCATAGCAAAAGAGCGAGCATCTAGCATAGCAAAGATAGAAGTGATTTCGAGGATATGGTCATCTTGCCTGCAATGTTCTCAGAGTTGTCGAAAGCTTGATCCTCGTAAGCGTTCTCAACAGGTTCCTCGTTCACGCACTCGCCTCCGGCTCTACCCAAAGCAAGAACACAAACAAAGGAACCACAATAAATCACGGTGCAATGCACAAGCAACATGATGCAAAACATGACATGATATGCGAGATGTGGTATGCAATGCGTATCTGCAGCGCTCCGGAAGGAAAATGATGAACCAGGCATCAACTTGGCAAACCAAGTATGCCACTGGAAAGATGAGATGATTTCGGTTGAAATCGATATAAAGATCACCGGAATCGGATGCACGGTTTGCAAATGACAAGCAAAACAAGAATGGCACAAATCTGCCATTAACTGCATGATACCACTTAGCAAGCAACAATAAATTAAGCTACTGCAACCAAACGTACCAACAAAGTATATGGCAGTGATCTAATCAAGATGCTTGACAAAAGATGAACAGTGAGCTACGGCTAAATCACATCATAACAGGTTCAAACAAGCATGGCAAAAGTGCAAAACATATCAGCTTCACAGACTTGGTGAAATTACTGAACATGGCAAAAACAGCATCAGGTAGCAATGTTCAGAGCAAGAAAACAACATGCTACAGGAACTTATAATAGGAAAACAAGGCATGGCATGAATCCACTCAAAGCATAGAACAAAAGTACCTTACTGACCATAAGCCAAAAAGGATCAGAAAATATAGTAACACCCATGTCAATATCGCAAGTTTCGTTAACAGATTCAGCAACAGGGCATGTCAAAAACAGATAACAAGTAGGCATGTTTAACAGCTCAAAGCACTCACTACAGAGCCTTTCATGATAAACTAAGCATACATACATCAAGAAGACATGGCATAGAAGACATAAATGGCAAGAACAACATCATAGCTTACACGGATCAACCACAAGAACCATGGCAAAATTGAATAACATGTGAACAATCTGCCAGGAAACATTTTATAGCAAAAGTAGAGCTCGATTTACTCAAGCTATGGCACTCCATAATTTCAAACAAAGGCATGGATGGATAGAGCATAACCATATGTTCAAAACATCCTTACTGAAGTATCTCAAAATATGCATTGATCTCTCGGTAGCATCAAGTTAACATGGCATCAAAATATCAGCAAAACAGGGCTGAAATCAGCAACATCAGGAAGCCTACTTTGCATGCTTGTGCTAGTCACCACATAAATCACAAAAATACATGGCATACACCCCTGGAAAGATGGCATGGTATATTACAAAACACATGTAGGACTCAAATTCATAGGGTGCACACATCAATCATAGCAAAAATAACAAAAGTGCATGTTCTGTTAAGAAACAGAAACTAACATCACATAGTCATCTTCTAACAGCATTTCAGGCATCAAGATGAGCTCAAATGAAAATTATACAATGAGATGAAATGATCTACTCATCGAGGCGAACATTTTGACATATTACACGCACGAAACGGAGCTACAAGTGCAAAGTTATGATGCGTTGAAAATGCCACAAATTAATCACCGAAATAGAACTTAGACGAAATTTAGGGGGGGAGAAAGTCAACCCCGAGATCCGGATCGGGATCCGATCGAGGCGACAATGTGGCTTACGGCCCGGAGTCTGAGGAAGAGGCCGGAGGAGGAGGGGCCGGGCCGGCCGGCGAGGTCCCGGCGGCGGGCGGCCGGGCGCCGGTGGGCCGGAGCAGGCGGCGAGGCCTCAAAGTGCCGGCCGAGGCGGCGGCCTCGGGCGCCGGTGGCCGGAGTCATATGTAATAGCCTGGCTTATTAGGGATGATAGACTACTCATATCAATAAGGAATTCCTTCTTTTCCGGGATCCCATTCGGACAGAACTCCAAAGTTAGGGCGTGCCACTTGGAGTAGTTTCAGGATGGGTGACCGACCGGGAAGTTGCTCCCGGGTGCGCACGAGTGAGGACAAAGTGCGCAGAAAAGACTAGTATTGATCTGTGGGGCCAGTCTAGATCCCGCCAGGAGTAACGACCACCGGCGGGTGTGTCCGGGGCGTTACAAGTTGGTATCAGAGCCGACCCTCGCGGTTACACGGATGGTTGCGACAGGTCTTGCGGTCATGTTGTTCATGACGTTTGTGACCCGTCATGGCACGCGGCATGGCACATGTACCGGACTGGATGCATGCACGGTTGTGCCAAGAGGGAACGTTTCGTGGCCCGACGAGGACGCCGGTTCCTCCGAGTGGGGTGTATGTAATAGCCTGGCTTATTAGGGATGATAGACTACTCATATCAATAAGGAATTCCTTCTTTCCGGATCCCATTCGGACGTAACTCCAAAGTTAAGCGTGCTCAGCTTGGAGTAGTTTCAGATGGGTGACCGACCGAAGTTGCTCCCGGGTGCGCACGCGTGAGGACAAAGTGCGCAGAAAAGACTAGTATTGATCTGTGGGGCTAGTCTAGATCCCGCCAGGAGTAACGACCACCGGCGGGTGTGTCCGGGGCGTTACAGCGCGCCGGAGCTCTTCTGCGCATTTCTCCATGTCAGCTCCCGCCCTCGCGACAAGTGCTTCCCTGGACTCCAGCTTAGCTTGTCGGGCGCGATAGAGCAACAGCAGCTTCTTCAAAGAGCTCCTCCTCGAACTTCGCCATCGCCGCTGCTTGGCGTCAACCAGCGACACCAACGGAGGCGAGCAGCTCCTCGTCAAGGTCTCTCCCTCGACCGCGCCACAGAGCTCGGCGCCCATGGGAGCTTGATGAAGACACCGTCGCCGGCCTTGAGATAGGCGCTGGCCGGGCTCTTGAAGCCTGGTGCTGCATCGGTGGCGGAGGGATCGGCGGTCGGCGTGGCCTGGCGCCTCCTGCGCCTCGTGGTCGTCAGGCGATCACCACCCCTCCCGCCTTTGCACCAGCAGCCTTGGCGGCCTCTCGCAGCGGACCCATCGGGCGCCAGCCTCCTCCTCCATGTTGGCGGCGTTGCCATTGTTGCCTGGCGTCCTCCTCGCCGGCAACCTCCATCTCCATCGGCTCTCCGGCAGATGGATCTGATGATCAGAGAAAGAAAGAACAGTCAAGCAAATGTTCGAAAAGAAGAACAGAAGAAAAGGAACCCAAGGGAAATTTTCAAGCAAGGAGATTACCTGCGATGGGGTCTGTAGCCGCGGTCTCCACCACCGGTGGATCGCTGGCGCTGCCCCTTGGCGGAGAAGCATCCCTTGTCGGAGAGGCCTCCCTTGCCGGAGAGCACTTCCTTGCCGGAGAATTCTCCCTTGGCGGCGTAGTTGAAGCAGACAGAACTTCGGGGGTGACCTCCGGGGCCTCCTGATGAGGCTGCTCTGCTCCTGCGCAATTCAACAAGTCAGATATCAGCAAAGAAGGAGCACCCATGCACACCTAACCGTAAGAAATAAGCCAATTACTTACGCTGGGGGCTGTGCTGGGGGCTGCTCTGAAGAAGGGTTGCCGGGTCCGGCAAGGGAGTCTCACTCTGGCGCCTCCACAGCCATGCAGGGGATCGTCTTCGATGACAACCACCGGAGTCTTGGCTCTCTTCGACGCCCTCTGAGCCAGCGTCCTGAAGAAGGAAAGGGTTCAGAATGAAGCAAGTTAGATAGAAGACAAAGCAGCAAATTGAAGAATTACAAGTACATCGACAAGATCTTACTCTTCTTCCTCCTCCTCGGAGCTGAGAGCGGAGAAGTCGAATTCCGCTCCACCTCCGGTGCGATGAGCTGGAAGAGTAGGCTCCCTTGGACGCTTGGCGGGTGCGGGAGCCGTGGTCCCAGAAGGCCCCGCTCTGGTTGCTGTGGCAGCGTGAGGCGCTCCCGCGGCAACAGAGGTTGTCGCGGTGGAGCGCGTCGCGTGGCGAGATGGCTGTTGGCCCGTCTGCCGCCCCGCCACTTCCCCGGTCTTGCGGAGGCGCCTTCTTGGCGGGGCCGTGGGCTCCTCCCGCTGCAAGTCACCTGAAGGTGGAGGGGAGGCGCCCCCGGCAGGCTCGCTCGGCTCGACATCAGGCCCGACCTGCTCCTCCTCGCCGGCAAGCTCCTCTCGGTCGGCAAGGCTTGCCGCCTCGGCTGCCTCTGTATCCTCCACGGTAAAACCAAACACGCCAGCGGCAGCAGCTGCTGCCGCCTCCTCCAACCTTGTGGCAATCCGCGCCATCTCTTGCTCGGTGGTGTCGCGGGTGAGCAACCTCTGCTCGTCGGCGCGGATCGGCACCTCTTCCAAGCTGTCGAAGAACTGCCACACGATGTCGTCGGAGGGCTCTTGCCAGGTTGGAACGATACCATGAGAGTCACACAATGGTATCATGGCGCGGGTGCGGTCAAGCGAAGAGTTGTTGCACAAAGGAACTACCCCCCTCGGCAACATGAACCATTCAGGGTGGTCAGGGTCATGCTTGAACAACTCCAGCAGCATTGCATCCAGCTCCAAGACGGTGAAGTTCCAGTTGAGGCCTGGGCGCAACCTCATGATATCCGCTGGGTTTTGGAATTCCCAAGCTGGCCTCCTCCTCTCCTGCAGGGGAGCGATGCGGCGGCGAAGGAAGTCTGCGCCAACTGCGCCTACAGTGAGTCCGGCAAGCCTGAGGCGCAAGATCCGGATCGTAGCTATTTTCAACCTATCATCCTCCGGCGCCAAGTTGCTCCAATCATTGCCGCGCACTATGGGAGCTTGGCGCAGGGCGGTGAAGGGCTGCGGGTTTTCCTCTACGATCCAACACCAATCAGCTCTCCACTCTTCCCACTTGCTGCGGAGCTCTCCTTCAAGATAGGATTCTTTCTTGCCGATCCCGAGACCCAAGCAATCCCTCCGGCAAGTGGCTCTCCTCTCTCTACGCGGGGCATGAAGAAGTGGCGGAAAAGGGCTACATTTGGGTGGACTCCGACAAAGTTCTCGCAGAGGTGTGCGAAAACCGCCATGGTCAGGACAGCGTTGGGGGTGAAATCAAGGAGGCGAAACCCGTAGGTATTCATGACATCACAGAAGAATTCGGAAAAGGGCGGGCAGAGCCCGCAGTAGAAGAAAAGCGCGAAGAAGGGATACCTGACAGAAACCTTCTCGAATGCAGCGGTGGAGATCACCCTCGTGCGCGGGTGCGCCCGCGTCTCCGTCGACCAGAAGAGGTAGTACATCTCCCGCAGCTCCTTTGCGTCGAGCTGGGGATCGAAGAGGGCCCGCTCCTTGTGCAGCGCCGCAAGCCGCTGCGCCTCGGCCGACTTCACGCCTTTCCCCTTGTCGCCCTTCGGAGCCATGGCGGAGGCGGTGGAGGAGGCCGACGGCGTTGGTGGTGCTGGTGGCGGTGGGGGCGGAGCTTTGCTCTCTTCTGACCAGAGAAGAAGGGGGGAGCGAAGGTGGTTTCTGATGTGACAGCAATGGCAAGTGGGCGTCCTGCCCCTGTTTCCCCTGCTTATAAGGAGGGAGAGGGGGCGGACGTTCCGCTTTTCCAATTAAAGAAAGCCCCCACGATCTCTCCCACGACGCCACGTCCGGCGCGTGCCGTTCGTGGGGGACGTGGTGGGTCCGGAGCGAAATCGGCGCGATCTGAGCAGCAGCGCATGCCCGTTACTGTTTTGGGCACAGCCCAACAGCTCGGCACCGTGTATGGCCCAACTGGGGGCTCTGTCGGTGTACTAGAGTAGGGTACCCTAGTATCCCGAACTTCGTGCACGCAGACGATTCTGCACACCATGGCAGGGTTTGCCTAGTGACCGCCAAGATCCTCAGCGGCTCCTTTGGAGCCATTCAAGAGCGAAGTATTCAAGACCCCGGCAAGAGGAGCTTGCCGGGAAGGCCACTCAGGGCACGAAGGAAACAAGACCCCGGCAAGAAGAGCTTGCCGGGAAGGCTTGGTGAGCGACAAGCTCCCGAGCGCGACAAGGATTCAGCCGCGGCAAGGTGCTTGCCGCGCAGCAACCTCTTCTTCTCCGCCCAGCTCATCCACCAACGTGTCGCCATGGGGCCATTCCAGCGCGTGCGTGTCAAGAGGCTGTGCAGCCGGCGGGAGGAGCAGCGATAAGCGGTCGACAAGCTTACCATCGTGGCAAACGGTGGTGCACTTGACGGTCCCTGTTGCACTGTTTAGGCGACAGGGACGGGCATTTATTGATCTTGTCCCTTGCCATCAGAGTTAGGTATATACACTGTACACAGTACAAGTCGGTGTACCAACTACTGCTTTACCATTTTTGCCCTCGTCTACGTTGCCACCTGTGGTAACCCCTTGAGCCTATAAAAGGAGGCCCATGTGCAACATAGAAAGGGTTCGGCTCCGTTTGGTTCATTCGACACATACGAGATTAGAGACACTCAAGCTAGGTTTTGTAGCTCTCATTGCTCCCTGGCAAGAACACAAATAATCAGACAAGCAACAGTAGGAGTATTATCTCTCCGGAGAGCTCCGAAGCTGGGTAAAACTGCTCGTGTGCATCGCCTCGATCGGCTCTTTGTGCAATCTCCGCCCCCCTCCGAACCACAAGGGGCCCGGTCCCATAGGTGTTCGTGGGTCACGATCAGCTTCCCCGACAACTAGGAATTAGAGGTTTCCAAAAATGTTGGGATTTTTGGTGGAGCTCCGGAAGATGATGAAAGAATAAATGGTAAAGTTGGAGATCAAGAATTAAGACAACAAAGGCATTAGGATATTTTGTAAGTGTGTTTATGCGGTAAATCCAAATAATTGGAATATTTACTATAGCTCTCTAAATATCGAGAGGATATGTTTTAAAGAGAATCACCATGTGAATTCCCTCGGTTTAAATGGATCAAAGATCCATGCCATTTATTTAGTTGAGTTGCAAAAGATTTATGAGATGACGGCATGATGACATGATGAACGCAACAACCAAATAAATAGCACAACGAAACTCGCAAAACATGGAAGGCGTCTGAAGCGTCGGTCTTGGGGCGTCACAATGGAAAGCTCGTAGGCATTGGATCAGTGATGGATAATTATGCCGGAAGGCATTGGATCAGTGATGGATAATTATGCCGGATGCGGTTCATCATGTAACAGTCATAACATAGGGTGACACAGAACTAGCTCCAATTCATCAATGTAATGTAGGCATGTATTCCGAATATAGTCATACGTGCTTATGGGAAAGAACTTGCATGACATCTTTTGTCCAACCCTCCCGTGGCAGCGGGGTCCTAATGGAAACTAAGGGATATTAAGGCCTCCTTTTAATAGAGAAACGGAACAAAGCATTAGCACATAGTGAATACATGAACTCCTCAAACTATGGTCATCACCGGGAGTGGTCCCGATTATTGTCAATTAATAATCTTCCTTGGTTAGGGAGGCCGCATTCACGCTGAATAGAACACTTTACTAGATATGGTGCGATCTTCCTTGGTTAGGGAGGCCGCGTGCTGCCTTTGTTGTCGTAATCGCACTTTACTAGATATGGTGCGATCTATGATGTCTCTTACAGATTTACCGCTATCGTTTTGGGGTTATGCTCTTGAGACGGCCGCATTCACGCTGAATAGAACACCGTCAAAATCCGTTGAGACGACACCTTATGAACTATGGTTTAGCAAGAAACCAAAGTTGTCGCTCTTAAAGTTTGGGGATGCGATGCTTATGTGAAAAAGCTTCAACCTGATAAGCTCGAACCTAAATCGGAGAAATGTATCTTCATAGGATACCCAAAGGAGACAGTTGGGTACACCTTCTATCACAGATCCGAAGGCAAGACATTTGTTGCTAAGAATGGATCCTTTCTAGAGAAGGAGTTTCTCTCGAAAGAAGTGAGTGGGAGGAAAGTAGAACTTGATGAGGTAATCATACCTTCTCCCTTATTTGAAAGTAGTTTATCACGTAAACCAGTTTCTGCGACATCTACACCAAATAGTGAGGAAGTTGATGATGTTGATCATGAAACTTCAGATCAAGTTACTACGTAACCCCGTAGATCAACCAGAATAAAATCCGCACTGAGTGGTACGGCAATCCTGTTCCGGAAGTCATGCTACTAGATCATGATGAACCTACGAACTATGAAGAAGCGATGGTGAGCCCAGATTCCATAAAATGGCTTGAGGCCATGAAATCTGAGATGGGATCCATGTATGAAAACAAAGTGTGGACTTTGGTTGACTTGCCCGAGGGTCGGCAAGCAATAGAAAACAAGTGGATCTTCAAGAAGAAGACTGACGCTGACGGTAATATTGCTGTCTACAAAGCTCGACTTGTCGCAAAGGGTTTTCGACAAGTTCAAGGGGTTGATTACGATGAGACCTTCTCACCCGTAGCGATGCTTAAGTCTGTCCGAATCATGTTAGCAATTGCCGCATTTTATGATTATGAAATTTGGCAAATGGATGTAAAGACCGCGTTCCTGAATGGGTTTCTGGAAGAAGAGTTGTATATGATGCAACCAGAAGGTTTTATCGATCCAAAGGGAGCTAACAAAGTGTGCAAGCTCCAACGATCCATTTATGGACTGGTGCAAGCATCTCGGAGTTGGAATAAACGCTTTGATAGTGTGATCAAAGCATTTGGGTTTATACTGAGACTTATGGAGAAGCCTATATTTACAAGAAAGTGAGTGGGAGCTCAGTAGCATTTACGATATTATATGTAGATGACATATTACTGATCGGAAATGATATAGAATTTCTGGATAGCATAAAGGGATACTTGAACAAGAGTTTTTCGATGAAAGACCTTGGTGAAGCTGCTTACATATTGGGCATCAAGATCTATAGAGACAGATCAAGACGCTTAATTGGACTTTCACAAAGCACATACCTTGATAAAGTTTTGAAGAAGTTCAAAATGGATCGAGCAAAGAAAGGTTTTTACCAGTATTGCAAGGTGTGAAATTGAGTCGACTCAATGCCCGACCACAGCAGAAGATAGAGAGAAAATGAAAGATGTTCCCTATGCTTCAGCCATAGGCTCTATCATGTATGCAATGCTGTGTACCAGACTGACGTGTGCTTAGTCAGTAAGCTTGGCAGGAAGGTACCAAAGTAATCCAGAGTGGATCATCGACAGCGGTCAAGAACATCCTGAAATACCCGAAAGGACTAAGGATATGTTTCTCGTATATGGAGGTGACAAAGAGCTAGTCGTAAATGGTTACGTCGATGCAAGCTTTGACACGGATCCGGACGATTCTAAATCGCAAACCGGATACGTGTTTTTGTTAAACGGTGGAGCTGTCAGTTGGTGCAGTTCTAAACAAAGCGTCGTGGCGGGATCTACATGTGAAGCGGAGTACATAGCTGCTTCGGAAGCAGCAAATGAAGGAGTCTGGATGAAAGAGTTCATTTCCGATCTAGGTGTTATACCTAGTGCATCGGGACCAATGAAGATCTTCTGTGACAATACTGGTGCAATTGCCTGGGCAAAGGAATCCAGATTTCACAAGAGGACCAAGCATATCAAGAGACGCTTCAATTCCATTCGGGACCAAGTCCAAGTGGGAGACATAGAGATTTGCAAAGTACATACGGATCTGAACATTGCGCACCCGTTGACTAAGCCTCTTCCACGAGCAAAACATGATCAGCACCAAGACTCCATGGGTGTTAGAATCATTACCGAAAGTGAACTAGATTATTGACTCTAGTGCAAGTGGGAGACTGAAGGAAATATGCCCTAGAGGCAATAATAAAGTTATTATTTATTTCCTTATATCATGATAAATGTTTATTATTCATGCTAGAATTGTATTAACCGGAAACATAATACATGTGTGAATACATAGACAAACAGAGTGTCACTAGTATGCCTCTACTTGACTAGCTCGTTAATCAAAGATGGTTATGTTTCCTAACCATAGACATGAGTTGTCATTTGATTAACGGGATCACATCATTAGGAGAATGATCTGATTGACATGACCCATTCCGTTAGCCTAGCACTTGATCGCTTAGTATGTTGCTATTGCTTTCTTCATGACTTATACATGTTCCTATAACTATGAGATTATGCAACTCCGTTTACGGAGGAACACTTTAGGTACTACCAAACGTCACAACGTAATCGGGTGATTATAAAGGAGTACTACAGGTGTCTCCAAAGGTACTTGTTGGGTTGGCGTATTTCGAGATTAGGTTTTGTCACTCCGATTGTCGGAGAGGTATCTCTGGGCCTTCTCGGTAATACACATCACATAAGCCTTGCAAGCATTGCAACTAATGACTTAGTTGTGAGATGATGTATTACGGAACGAGTAAAGAGACTTGCGGTAACGAGATTGAACTAGGTATTGGATACCGACGATCGAATCTCGGGCAAGTAACATACCGATGACAAAGGGAACAACGATGTTGTTATGCGGTCTCGACCGATAAAGATCTTCGTAGAATATGTAGGAACCAATATGGGCATCCGTGTCCCGCTTATTGGTTATTGACCGGAGATGTGTCTCGGTCATGTCTACATTGTTCTCGAACCGTAGGGTCCGCACGCTTAAGGTTTCGATGACGGTTATATTATGAGTTTGTGTATTTTGATGTACCAAGGTTGTTCGGAGTCCCGGATATGATCACGGACATGACGAGGAGTCTCGAAATGGTCGAGACATAAAGATTAATATATTGGACGGATATATTTGGACCTTTGGAAAGGTTCCGGAGAAGTTTGGAGCTCGGAGGTTACCGGAACCCCGGGAGGTATATGGGCCTTATTGGGCCCATGTAGGAGGAAGGAGAAGGAACAAGGGAGGCGCGCCCCAAGCCCAATCCGAATTGGGGAGGGGGCCGCCCCTTCCTTTCTCCTTCCCCTCTTCCTATTTCTACTACTAGTACTACTTCCTAAATACTAGTACTCTTTCCTTCCCTCCAAATAAGATAAGGAAGAGAGGGAAACCTACTTGAAGTAGGTTTCCCCCTCCTGGTGCGCCCCCTTGGGCGGCCACCTCCTCTCTCCCTCCTTTATATCACGGGGAGGGGGCACCCTAGAACACACAAGTTGATCCTTGAGATCGTTCCTTAGCCGTGTGCGGTGCCCCTCCACCATATTCCACCTCGGTCATATCGTAGCGGTGCTTAGGCGAAGCCTGCGTCAGTGAAACATCAAGATCGTCCACCACGCCGTCGTCTTGTGGAACTCCTTCTCCCGGAGCTTTGCTGGATCGGAGCCCGTGGAGCGTCATCGAGCTGAGCGTGTGCCAAGAACTTCGAGGCGCCGGAGTAACGGCGCTGGGATCGGCTGGATCGTGAGGAGAACGTCTGACTACTTCCTCTACGTCATCATCGACTCGGAGGTGCCGGAGTAACTCGCTGGGATCGGCAGGATCGCGAGGAGAACGTCGACTACTTCCTCTACGTTGTGATCGCTTCCGCTTACGGTCTCACGAGTGCGTAGACAACACTCTCCCCTCTCGTTGCTATGCCATCACCATGGTCCTGTGTGTGCGTAGGAAAATTTTTGAAATTGCTGCGTTACCCAACAGTGGCATCCGAGCCTGGTGTTATGCGTTGATGTCATATGCACGAGTAGAACACAAGTGAGTTGTGGGCGATACAAGTCATACTGCCTACCAAAGCATGTCATACTTTGGTTCAGCAGTATTGTGAGATGAAGCGGCCCGGACCGACATTACGCGTACGCTTACGCGAGACTGGTTTCACCGTTACGAGCATTCGTGCTTAAAGGCGGCTGGCGGGTGTCTGTCTCTCTCACTTTAGTTGAACCGAGTATGGCTACGCCCGGTCCTTGAGAAGGTTAAAACGGAGTCTATTTGTGAAATATCGTTGTGGTTTTGATGCGTAGGTAAGAACGGTTCTTGCTCAGCCCGTAGCAGCCACGTAAAACTTGCAACAACAAAGTAGAGGACGTCTAACTTGTTTTTGCAGGGCATGTTGTGATGTGATATGGTCAAGACGTGATGCTATATTTTATTGTATGAGATGATCATGTTTTGTAACCGAAGTTATCGGCAACTGGCAGGAGCCATATGGTTGTCGCTTTATTGTATGAAATGCAACGCATACATAATTGCTTTACTTTATCACTAAGCGGTAGCGATAGTCGTAGAAGCAATAGATGGGCGTAACGACAACGATGCTACGATGGAGATCAAGGTGTCGCCCCGGTGACGATGGTGATCATGACGGTGCTTCGGAGATGGAGATCACAAGCACAAGATGATGATGGCCATATCATATCACTTATATTGATTGCATGTGATGTTTATCCTTTATGCATCTTATTTTGCTTTGATTGACGGTAGCATTTTAAGATGATCTCTCACTAAAAATTATCAAGTAGTGTTCTCCCGAGTATGCACCGTTGCCAAAGTTCGTCGTGCGAGACACCACGTGATGATCGGGTGTGATAAGCTCTCGTCCATCTACAACGGGTGCAAGCCAGTTTTGCACACGCAGAATACTCGAGTTATACTTGACGAGCCTAGCATATGCAGATATGGCCTCGGAACACGGAGACCGAAAGGTCGGCGTGAATCATATAGTAGATATGATCAACATAAGATGTTCACCATTGAAAACTACTCCATCTCACGTGATGATCGGTTATGGTTTAGTTGATTTGGATCACGTGATCACTTAGATGACTAGAGAGATGTCTGTCTAAGTGGGAGTTCTTAAGTAATATGATTAATTGAACTTAAATTTATCATGAACTTAGTACCGATAGTATCTTGCTTGTCTATGTCTGTTTGTAGATAGATGGCTCGTCTTTGTTGTTCCGTTGAATTTTTAATGCGTTCCTTGAGAAAGCAAAGTTGAAAGATGATGGTAGCAATTACACGGATCGGGTCCGTAACTTTGAGGATTATCCTCATTGCTGCACGTAAGAGTTACGTCTGGATGCACCGCTAGGTGCCAGTGCCTCTTCACGATGCAATCGACGACGTTAAGAACGTCTGCGAGCAAAGCGATGACTACTCTATAGTTCAAGTGTGCCGTAGCTTTACGGATTAGAACCGGGTCTTCAACGATGTTTTGAAAGTCGTGGAGCATATGAGATGTTCCAAGAGTTGAAGTTGATATTTCAACAGAATGCCCGGATTGAGAGATATGAAGTCTCCAATAAGTTCTATAGCTGCAAAATGGAGGAGAATGGAGTGCATCGGTGAGCACATACTGAATGTCCGGGTATTACAATCACTTGACTCAACTGGAGTTGATCTTCCGGATGATTGTGTCATTGTGAAATTCTTCAATCACCGCCACCAAGCTACAAAGGCTTCGTGATGAACTATAATATGCAAGGGTTAGTAAAGACTATGCACGAGCTCTTACAATGCCGAAAGCTGCGGAGGTAGAAATCAAGAAGGAGCATCAAGTGTTGATGGTCAATAAGACCACTAGTTTCAAGAAGAAAGGCAAAGGGAAGAAGAAGGGGAACTTCAAGAAGAACAGCAAACAAGTTGCTGCTCAAGTGAAGAAACCCAAGTCTGGACCTAAACCTAAGCCTGAGTGCTTCTCTTGCCAAGCGGTAGTCACTTTGAAGCGGAACTGCCCCAAGTATTTGGCGGATAAGAAGGATGGCAAGGTGAACAAAGGTATATGTGATATACATGTTATTGATGTGTACCTTACTAGAGCTCGCGATAGCACCTGGTATTTGATATGGTTCTGTTGCTAATATTTGCAACTTTCGAAGCAGGACTACGATTGCGAACACCGGCTAAGGGCGAGGTGGCGATCTTGGCGTGGGAAATGGTTCCAAAGTCGATGTGATCGCGATCGGCACGCTACCTCTACATCTACCTTCGGGATTAGTTTTAGACCTAAATAATTGTTATTTGGTGCCAGCGTTAAGCATGAACATTATATCTGGATCTTGTTTGATGCGAGACGGTTATTCATTTAAATCAGAGAATAAAGGTTGTTCTATTTATATGAATAATATCTTTTACGGTCATGCACCCTTGAAGAGTGGTCTATTTTTAATGAATCTCGATAGTAGTGATACACATATTCATAATGTTGAAACCAAAAGATGCAGAGTTGATAATGATAGTGTGACTTATTTGTGGCATTGCCGTTTAGGTCATATCGGTATAAAGCGCATGAAGAAACTCCATCTTGATGGACTTTTGGAGTCACTTGATTATGAATCACTTGGCACTTGCGAACCGTGCCTCATGGGCAAGATGACTAAAACCCCGTTCTCCGGTACTATGGAGAGAGCAACAGATTTGTTGGAAATCATACATACAGATGTATGTGGTCCAATGAATGTTGAGGCTCGTGGCGGATATCGTTATTTTCTCACCTTCACGGATGATTTAAGCAGATATGGGTATATCTTCTTAATGAAACATAAATCTGAAACATTTGAAAAGTTCAAAGAATTTCAGAGTGAAGTTGAAAATCATCGTAACAAGAAAATAAAGTTTCTACGATCTGATCGTGGAGGCAAATATTTGAGTTACGAGTTTGGTCTACATTTGAAACAATGCGGAATAGTTTAACTCACGCCACCGGAACACCACAGCGCAATGGTGTGTCCGAACGTCGTGTCGCACTTTACTAGATATGGTGCGATCTATGATGTCTCTTACTGATTTACCGCTATCGTTTTGGGGTTATGCTCTTGAGACGGCCGCATTCACGCTGAATAGAACACCGTCAAAATCCGTTGAGACGACACCTTATGAACTATGGTTTAGCAAGAAACCAAAGTTGTAGTTTCTTAAAGTTTGGTGATGCGATGCTTATGTGAAAAAGCTTCAACCTGATAAGCTCGAACCTAAATCGGAGAAATGTATCTTCATAGGATACCCAAAGGAGACAGTTGGGTACACCTTCTATCACAGATCCGAAGGCAAGACATTTGTTGCTAAGAATGGATCCTTTCTAGAGAAGGAGTTTCTCTCGAAAGAAGTGAGTGGGAGGAAAGTAGAACTTGATGAGGTAATCGTACCTTCTCCCTTATTTGAAAGTAGTTTATCACGTAAACCAGTTTCTGCGACATCTACACCAAATAGTGAGGAAGTTGATGATGTTGATCATGAAACTTCAGATCAAGTTACTCTGAGAACCTCGTAGATCAACCAGAATAAAATCCGCACTGCAGTGGTACGGCAATCCTGTTCTCGGAAGTCATGCTACTAGATCATGATGAACCTACGAACTATGAAGAAGCGATGGTGAGCCCAGATTCCATAAAATGGCTTGAGGCCATGAAATCTGAGATGGGATCCATGTATGAAAACAAAGTGTGGACTTTGGTTGACTTGCCCGAGGGTCGGCAAGCAATAGAAAACAAGTGGATCTTCAAGAAGAAGACCGACGCCGACGGTAATATTGTCTCTACAAAGCTCGACTTGTCGCATAAGGGTTTTCGACAAGTTCAAGGGGTTGACTACGATGAGACCTTCTCACCCGTGGCGATGCTTAAGTCTGTCCGAATCATGTTAGCAATTGCCGCATTTTATGATTATGAAATTTGGCAAATGGATGTAAAGACCGCGTTCTGAATGGGTTTACGGAAGAAGAGTTGTATATGATGCAACCAGTAAGGTTTTATCGATCCAAAGGGAGCTAACAAAGTGTGCAAGCTCCAGCGATCCATTTATGGACTGGTGCAAGCATCTCGGAGTTGGAATAAACGCTTTGATAGTGTGATCAAAGCATTTGGGTTTATCTGAGACTTATGGAGAAGCTTTGTATTTACAAGAAAGTGAGTGGGAGCTCAGTAGCATTTACGATATTATATGTAGATGACATATTACTGATCGGAAATGATATAGAATTCTGGATAGCATAAAGGGATACTTGAACAAGAGTTTTTCGATGAAAGACCTTGGTGAAGCTGCTTACATATTGGGCATCAAGATCTATAGAGATAGATCAAGGCGCTTAATTGGACTTTCACAAAGCACATACCTTGATAAAGTTTTGAAGAAGTTCAAAATGGATCGAGGCAAAGAAAGGTTTTTACCATATTGCAAGGTGTGAAATTGAGTCGACTCAATGCCCGACCACAATGAAGATAGAGAGAAAATGAAAGATGTTCCCTATGCTTCAGCCATAGGCTCTATCATGTATGCAATGCTGTGTACCGGACCGACGTGTGCTTAGGCTGTAAGCTTGGCAGGAAGGTACCAAAGTAATCCAGAGTGGATCATCTGGACAGCGGTCAAGAACATCCTGAAATACACGAAAAGGACTAAGGATATGTTTCTCGTATATGGAGGTGACAAAGAGCTAGTCGTAAATGGTTACGTCGATGCAAGCTTTGACACCGATCCGGACGATTCTAAATCGCAAACCCGGATCGTGTTTTTGTTAAGCGGTGGATTTGTCGGTTGGTGCGATTCTAAACAAAGCGTCGTGGCGGGATCTACATGTGAAGCGGAGTACATAGCTGCTTGAAGCAGCAAATGAAGGAGTCTGGATGAAAGAGTTCATTTCCGATCTAGGTGTTATACCTAGTGCATCGGGACCAATGAAGATCTTCTGTGACAATCCTGGTGCAATTGCCTTGGCAAAGGAATCCAGATTTCACAAGAGGACCAAGCATATCAAGAGGCGCTTCAATTCCATTCGTGACCAAGTCCAAGTGGGAGACATAGAGATTTGCAAAGTACATACGGATCTGAACATTGCGGACCGTTGACTAAGCCTCTTCCACGAGCAAAACATGATCAGCACCAAGACTCCATGGGTGTTAGAATCATTCTTGAGTGAACTAGATTATTGACTCTAGTGCAAGTGGGAGATCAAGGAAATATGCCCTAGAGGCAATAATAAAGTTATTATTTATTTCCTTATATCATGATAAATGTTTATTATTCATGCTAGAATTGTATTAACCGGAAACATAATACATGTGTGAATACATAGACAAGCAGTGTCACTAGTATGCCTCTACTTGACTAGCTCGTTAATCAAAGATGGTTATGTTTCCTAACCATAGACATGAGTTGTCATTTGATTAACGGGATCACATCATTAGGAGAATGATCTGATTGACATGACCCATTCCGTTAGCCTAGCACTTGATCGTTTAGTATGTTGCTATTGCTTTCTTCATGACTTATACATGTTCCTATAACTATGAGATTATGCAACTCCCGTTTACGGAGGAACACTTTGGTACTACCAAGCGTCACAACGTAATCGGGTGATTATAAAGGAGTACTACAGGTGTCTCCAAAGGTACTTGTTGGGTTGGCGTATTTCGAGATTAGGTTTTGTCACTCCGATTGTCGGAGAGGTATCTCTGGGCCTTCTCGGTAATACACATCACATAAGCCTTGCAAGCATTGCAACTAATGAGTTAGTTGTGAGATGATGTATTACGGAACGAGTAAAGAGACTTGCCGATGCGAGATTGAACTAGGTATTGGATACCGACGATCGAATCTCGGGCAAGTAACATACCGATGACAAAGGGAACAACGTATGTTGTTATGCGATCGACCGATAAAGATCTTCGTAGAATATGTAGGAACCAATATGGGCATCCAGGTCCCGCTTATTGGTTATTGACGGAGATGTGTCTCGGTCATGTCTACATTGTTCTCGAACCGTAGGGTCCGCACGCTTAAGGTTTCGATGGCGGTTATATTATGAGTTTGTGTATTTTGATGTACCGAAGGTTGTTCGAGTCCGGATATGATCACGGACATGACGAGGAGTCTCGAAATGGTCGAGACATAAAGATTAATATATTGGACGGATATATTTGGACACCGGAAAGGTTCGGAGAAGTTTGGAGCTCCGGAGGTTACCGAACCCCCGGGAGGTATATGGGCCTTATTGGGCCCATGTAGGAGGAAGGGAGAAGGAACAAGGGAGGCGCGCCCCCAAGCCCAATCCGAATTGGGGAGGGCGGCCCCCCTTTCCTTTCTCCTTCCCCTCTTCCTATTTCTACTACTAGTACTACTTCCTAAATACTAGTACTCTTTCCTTCCCTCCAAATAAGATAAGGAAAGAGGAAACCTACTTGAAGTAGGTTTCCCCTCCTGGTCGCCCCCCTTGGGCGGCCACCTCCTCTCTCCCTCCTTTATATACGGGGAGGGGGCACCCTAGAACACACAAGTTGATCCTTGAGATCGTTCCTTAGCCGTGTGCGGTGCCCCGTCCACCATATTCCACCTCGGTCATATCGTAGCAGTGCTTAGGCGAAGCCTGCGTCAGTGAAACATCAAGATCGTCCTGCCACGCCGTCGTCTTGTGGAACTCCTTCTCCCGGAGCTTTGCTTTGGATCGGAGCCCGTGGAGCGTCATCGAGCTGAGCGTGTGCCAAGAACTGAGGCGCCGAATGTAACGGCGCTGGGATCGGGCTGGATCGTGAGGAGAACGTCTGACTACTTCCTCTACGTCATCATCGACTCGGAGGTGCCGGAGTAATGCTTGGCGCTGGGATCGGCAGGATCGCGAGGAGAACGTACGACTACTTCCTCTACGTTGTGATCGCTTCCGCTTACGGTCTACGAGGGTACGTAGACAACACTCTCCCCTCTCATTGCTATGCCATCACCATGGTCCTGTGTGTGCGTAGGAAATTTTTTGAAATTGCTGCGTTCCCCAACAGTAACCAACCATGACGTAGTCTTTGGTGTTAGTGTGAGTCAGGACATGGACAAATGGACGGCAACAGATGAAAGTATCTCCGAAAAGGCGTTGTAGAAAGAATCGTGTCTGGTCGTAGGTAAGCTCAATATCCTTAGAGTAGATACATCAGTGAACATGGTCGAAATCGTCAGAAGAAAGATCGTCGAGAGCTAGAAAAAGAAAAAGATTTTAAAGCTAGATAAAGTTATATCCAACACGGGGTTAATATTATTCAGTTCGATTCATGCATATAAAATTACAGCGAAAGAAGATAAGTTTGTAATGTTTGTAATATTAAATACCTACCAATGTGGGGTAATGGAAGCAGCCTTTTGTTATCTCGATATGTTTGTATTTCGAGATTGAGACCCTCGTCTGGTAGTTCAAATTCTATGCGGTCTCCAGCACGAAGTTCATAATCAGCCGCAAAGATGTTCCACTCACCACCGCAGAACTTTGTGTAGTTCGCCCTATGCTTAAACAAAGCATTGTAAGACCTTCCTTCATGTGTAAGAAGGGCTGGCTCTACCTACTGTTTACGCAATTTTCTTGCTTCTTTCTTCTCTTCTTCAATGTATTCAGCGAGAAAAGCTCTGACATTACAAGGTACATACTGGAAAAAATAGTGCAAATAACAACTTTGTAAGTATAAATTTGAACTCGCTGTACTATTAATGTTAAAAGTTTTATTAAATTGGATATGAATTTTTGATAAGAATTACAGATAACAACATAATTGTATTATAAATTAATGGACTATATTAATCATGGCATAGGCAAGCAAATTAATGGAAAATGAAAACACAAGGCAGGTGCGAAGAAGTGGCAGCAGGGGGACCTAGTGTAGGTGCAAGGGGTATGAGTGGCGGTGGCGATTTTTTACTGTGTTGTAAGCAACTAATTTGTTAGTGATGCTTACTAACCATGCGGCTCCAGCAATTTTCATCAAGAATAACCTCAAACTCTAGATAACTTCAGGGTGTGGTTCGCAAGGGCCGCGTGGTTGGCGGCAGGCAGGGCAAATCATACCTAAATATTTCATAAAAACTATGTTAAGAAAACAAGAATATCATAAAAATTTAAAAACAAGCTTCAACGTGGAAGGTAGACAACGACTAGCTTCAAATATGTTAGCCATATTGAAGGCGGAACAACAACTACAAATTTACCATAAATCTTCTCATCTACTCCTTCGAGAAAAGCAAGATGACGTAGTTTATAACACTTGTTTAGATTTTCAAATGGTTTTTATATTCCTTTAGAGAATGAAGTCGTTGTACTGTATCTGATACTTCAATAACTATCAAATGAAAAACCTAAACGTAAAACTCAAATATGGATCGGAGCAAGGTGCCTACGCATATGCTTTTTACCTGGGACAGAAGAAGAACGAGGGTTGACAAACGGAGATTTGGGTAGGGGAAGCTTAGGGCAAGCGCACACGGCTAGCAAAATCTACGAGAGAAGCACGGCTTGGAAGTTATTCAAGAGACCCAATAAAAACTACAATAACTTGTTTGAAATGAGATCGTGTGCAGGGAAGAAGCACGAACCCTAGAAGTAGGCGGACGGATAAGGCAGATGGCTTGTGATGGGAAGCTTAGGGCAAGCACCCACGGCCAGCAATCTATGAGAGAAGAATGGCTTAGAAATTAATCGATTGTGTGCGGGTTAGAAGCATGAACCCTAGAAGCAGGAGACGGAAAAGAAGCACGAGCCCTAGAAGCAGGCGACAGACAAGGAAAATGAGTTGTGTTGTGGCTGAGGGAGTCAGAGTTTATTGAAATATAAAGGAGACGGGAGAGAGCAAGAGTAGTAATGAGTGCTTCTTGTTTTATTTTTTATTCTGCGAAATTAGAATGAATGCTGGTTGTAGATGGTGAGCATGCATTCCGAGGTGTTATGGGAAACGAGATGTTTGACTCGTTCAGCTTCCTCCCATTATAGTTGTCCAGCTGTGTGATACGTCTCCAACGTATCTATAATTTTTGATTGCTCCAAGCTATATTATCTACTATTTTGGACTATATTGGTCTTTATTTTCCACTTTTATATTATTTTTGGGACTAACCTATTAACCGGAGGCCCAGCCCAGAATTGCTTTTTTTTGCCTATTTCAGTGTTTCGGAGAAAAAAAATATCAAACGGAGTCCAAACGGAATGAAACCTTAGGGAACGTGATTTTCTCATCAGATAAGACCCAGGAGACTTGGACCCTCCGTCAAGAAAGCCATGAGGCGGTCACGAGGATGGAGTACACGCCCCCTGCCTCGTGGGCCCCTCGAAGCTCCATCGACGTACTCCTTCCTCCTATATATACCTACGTACCCCCAAACGATCGAATCTGGGCAAAAACCTAATTCCACCGCCGCAACTTTCTGTATCCACGAGATCCCATCTTGGGGCCTGTTCCAGAGCTCCGCCGGAGAGGGCCATAATCACGGAGGGCTTCTACATCATCACCATAGCCTCTCCGATGAAGTGTGAGTAGTTTACCTCAGACCTTCGGGTCCATAGTTATTAGCTAGATGGCTTCTTCTCTCTTTTTGGATCTCAATACAATGTTCTCCCCCTCTCTCGTGGAGATCTATTCGATGTAATCTTCTTTTTGCGGTGTGTTTGTTGAGACTAATGAATTGTGGGTTTATGATCAAGTCTATCTATGAACAATATTTGAATCTTCTCTGAATTCTTGTATGTATGATTGTTATCTTTGCAAGTATCTTCGAATTATCAGTTTGGTTTGGCCTACTAGATTGGTTTTTCTTGCAATGGGAGAAGTGCTTAGCTTTGGGTTCAATCTTGCGGTGTCCTTTCCCGATGTGAGAAGGGCAGCAAGGCACGTATTGTATTGTTGCCATCGAGGATAACATGATGGGGTTTTTATCATATTGCATGAAACTATCCCTCTACATCATGTCATATTGCTTAAGGCCTTATCTGTTTTTAACTTAATACTCTAGATGCATGCTGGATAGCGGTCGATGAGTGGAGTAATAGTAGTAGATGCAGGCAGGAGTCGGTGTACTTGTCTCGAACGTGATGCCTATATACATAATCATGCCTAGATATTCTCATGACTATGCTCAATTCTGTCAATTGCTCAACAGTAATTTGTTCACCCACCACAGAATACTTCTGCTCTTGAGAGAAGCCACTAGTGAAACCTATGGCCCCGGGTCTATTCTCATCATATCAATCTCCATCACTTTATTATTGCTTTGCTTTTTTACTTTGCCTTTTACTTTTCACTTTGCAGCTCTATACCAAAAATACCAAAAATATTATCTATCATCTCTATCAGATCTCACTCTCGTAAGTGACCGTGAAGGGATTGACAACCCCTTATCGCGTTGGTTGCGTTGAGCTATTATTTTTGTGTAGGTACGAGGGACTTGCGTGTAGCCTCCTATTGGGTTGATACCTTGGTTCTCAAAAACTGAGGGAAATACTTAAGCTACTTTGCTGCATCATCCTCTCCTCTTCGGGGAAATCCAACGCAAGCTCAAGAGGTAGCAAGAAGAATTTCTGGCGCCGTTGCCGGGGAGTCTACGCAAAAGTCAACATACCAAGTACCCATCACAATCCCTATCTCTCGCATTACATTAGTTGCCATTTGCCTCTCGTTTTCCTCTCCCCCACTTCACCCTTGCCGTTTTATTCGCCCTCTCTTTTCCGTTTGCCTTTTTCTCGCTTGCCTTTTGTTTGCTCGTGTGTTGGATTGCTTGTTTGTCGCAATGGCTCAAGATAATACCAAATTGTGTGACTATACCAATACCAACAATAATGATTTCCTTAGCACTCTGATTGCTCCTCTTGCCAATACTGAATCTTGTGAAATCAATACTGCTTTGTTTAATCTTGTTATGAAAGATCAATTCGCCGGCCTTCCTAGTGAAGATGCCGCTACTCATCTGAATAGCTTCTTTGATTTATGTGATATGCAAAAGAAGAAAGATGTCGATAATGATATTGTTAAATTGAAGCTATTTCCTTTTTCGCTTAGAGATCGTGCTAAAACTTGGTTTTCGTCTTTGCCTAAAAATAGTATTGATTCGTGGAACAAGTGCAAAGATGCTTTTATCTCTAAGTATTTTCCTCCCGCTAAGATCATCTCTCTTAGAAATGATATTATGAATTTTAAGCAACTTGGTCATGAACATGTTGCACAAGCTTGGGAGAGAATGAAATTAATGATACGTAATTGCCCTACTCATGGTTTGAATTTGTGGATGATTATACAAAAATTTTATGCGGATTGAATTTTGCTTCTAGAAATCTTTTAGATTCGGCCGCGGGAGGCAGTTTTATGGAAATCACTTTAGGAGATGCTACTAAACTCCTAGATAATATTATGGTTAATTATTCTCAATGGCACAATGAAAGATCTACTAATAGAAAAGTGCATGCGATAGAAGAAATCAATGTTTTGAGTGGAAAGATGGATGAACTTATGAATTATTTGCTACTAAGAGTGTTTCTTCTGATCCTAATGATATGCATTTGTCTACTTTGATTGAGAATAATAATGAATCTATGGATGTGAATTTTGTTGGTAGGAATAATTTTGATCACGACGCATATAGAGGGAATTTTAATCCTAGGCCTTATCCTAGTAATCCTTCTAATAATTATGGAAATTCCTACAACAACTCTTATGGAAATTTTAATAAGATGCCCTCTGAATTTGAGAATAGTGTTAAGGAGTTTATAAATTCACAAAAGAATTTTAATGCTTTGCTTGAAGAGAAATTGCTTAAAGTTGACGATTTGGCTAGGAACGTTGATAGAATTTCTCTTGAGGTCGATTCTTTAAAGCTTAGATCTATTCCTCCTAAGCATGATATCAATGAGTCTCTCAAATCCATGAGAATTTCCATTGATGAGTGCAAGGAAAGAACCGCTAGGACGCGTGCTATGAAAGATGCCTTTATTAAAGCGTGTTCTTCCAATTCCTATGAAAATCAAGATGAAGATCTAAAAGTTATTGATGTGTCCCCCATTAAATCTTTGTTTTGCAATATGAATTTTGATGAAACTGAATATGATCTTCCATTACCTAGAAGGCGTTCCAAAAATTCGGAGTATTTAGATCTTGATGATGAAATTGATAAAAGTGGGATTGAAAAGAATAAAACCCTAGATGTTGCTAAACCCACTATATTGGATTTCAAGGAATTTAATTATGAAAGTTGCTATTTGATTGATTGTATTTCCTTGTTGCAATCCGTGCTAAATTCTCCTCATGCTTATAGTCAAAATAAAGCCTTTACCGAACATATCGTTGATGCCTTGATGCAATCTTATGAAGAAAAACTTGAGTTGAAAGTTTCTATCCCTAGTAAAATTTATTATGAGTGGGAACCTACTATTAAAATTAAAATTAAAGATTATAAGTTTTATGCTTTGTGTGATTTGGGTGCTAGTGTCTCCACTATTCCCAAAACTTTGTGTGATTTGCTAGATTTCCATGATTATGATGATTGCTCTCTAAACTTGCATCTTATGGATTCCACTATTAAGAAACCTATGGGAAGAATTAATGATGTTCTTATTGTTGCAAATAGGAATCATGTGCCCGTGAGATTTTATCGTTCTTGATATAGATTGCAATCCTTCTTGCCCTATTATTCTCGGTAGACCTTTCCTTAGAACGGTTGGTGCAATTATTGATATGAAGGAAGGGAATATTAGATTTCAATTTCCATTAAAAAAGGGCATGGAACACTTCACTAGAAAGAAAATAAAATTTCCATATGAATCTATCATGAGAGCCACTTATGGATTGCCTACCAAAGATGACAATACCTAGATGTATCCTTGCTTTTATGCCTAGCTAGGGGCGTTAAACGATAGCGCTTGTTGAGAGGCAACCAAATTTTATTTTAGTTTTTTGTTTTTTTGCTTCTGTTTAGGAATAAATAATCCATCTACCTTCTGTTTAGATGTGGTTTTATCTTTTAATTAGTGTTTGTGCCAAGTTAGACCTATAGGATCTTCTTGGATGATAGTTATTTGATCTTGCTGTAATTTCCAGAAACTTTCTGTTCACGAAAACAATTGGTAAAAATCACCAGAACGTGATAAAATACTGATTCAAATTGAATTGTCTAGGTCGTCCTATTTTGGTAGATTCTTCGGAGTTCCAGAAGTTTGCGTTAGTTACAGATTACTACAGACTGTTCTGTTTTTGACAGATTCTGTTTTTCGTGTGTTGTTTGCTTATTTTGATGAATCTATGGCTAGTAAAATAGTTTATAATCCATAGAGAAGTTGGAATACAGTAGGTTTAACACCAATATAAATAAAGAATGAGTTCATTACAATACCTTGAAGTGGTCTTTTGTTTTCTTTCGCTAACGGAGCTCATGAGATTTCTATTGAGTTTTGTGTTGTGAAGTTTTCAAGTTTTGGGTGAAATCTTTTAATGGATTATGGAACAAGGAGTGGCAAGAGCCTAAGCTTTGGTATGCCCATGGCACCCCCAAGATAATCCAAAGACACCAAAAAGTCAAAGCTTGGGGATGCCCCGGAAGGCATCCCCTCTTTCGTCTACTTCCATCGGTAATTTTACTTGGAGCTATATTTTTATTCACCACATGATATGTGTTTTGCTTGGAGCGCCTTGTATTATCTGTGTCTTTGTTTGTTAGTGTGCCACAATCATCCTTGCTGTACACACCTTTTGAGAGGGCTATACATAATTTGGAATTTGATAGAATACTCTATGTAACACCCGGAGAATCATGCTACAGTAATATCATGCCTAATGATACTATGACATCATAATTATTTTGATACTCCTCGCCTTGCTTCAAACCAAACTCGAATCCAAGTTTGAATGACAAGTCAAGTTATATTTTTTAAATGTTCCTTAGGTTGGAAATATTCACTACATAATTTTCATTCATTAAACAAATATTTTTGGAGATGTTTAAAAATACCCATGGATTTTAAACAGTGGACCAAGGACACCTTTTTAGCCCTTTTAAAATACAATCATAATTTATATTAACTCCAATTGACCCAAACGTTTTGTGCAGCCCTAGAATATAGTGCTTGGGTTATGTGCAAAGTGACATGGTCAAAAAAAAAATCATTTGATAGCAGAACCTAAATAAAAACAGGAGCTAATAAATAGAAAAGAAACTAATAAAAAGGAAGGAGACGAGGTGGACCTAAACTAATGGGCACTATGGCCCAGCTAGCAAAGAGGTCGGCCCAACCCACCTCATCTCCTCTCCCTCCCCACGCTACAGGAAAACAGGGGGAGGCCGTGGCGGACATCCACGCCTCCCTGGCCGGCGATGCCGCCGTGGCGGCCATCCCGCGGTTCCCCGTCGTGCTTAAGGCCACCCCTCGCCCCCATGCAACCCCCACATCCAACCCTAGCCCCAGTTCCTCCCCTCGCCCTGTTTCTGCTCAAACCCGAGCTCATCGGGACGCCATCGTAGCTGTGCCCTCGTCGATCCCGCGGCCACCGGCCACCTCGAGCTACGCCACGGCTTCTAGGCGGTCCGCCGTCGTCGTCTCCTTCCTCTACGCCCCTCGGCTCGTCTCCAGGCCGCCGCCAGCGCTCGCCATCGGGCTCCTCCCCACGCACAGCCGCACGACCTCGCCGTCGATCCATCGCTCCGATCCACCCCGGCCTCGTCGAGCTCGCCTGCGACCTCCGCTGTGAGCGCCTCTCCTCGTTCCCCCACTTTTCCATTCGATTCGGCCGCCGTTTGGCTTGTCCCGTGCTCGCCCGCCATGGTCGATGTTTCATGTATGCTTGGTTCAGTGCGTGCCCACGCCCCTACTTCTGCTATTCCCGTTCCTTGTTGCGCGCCCCGCCGTTAGTGCCGCCGCTGCTCCCCCTCGGCGTGCGTTGTTGCGTTCTGTTTCCGCGGCCGCGCTGCTCTCTGGCTGTTGCTCGCCTGCTGTTGTTGCCGCTGCTTCTAGCGCCTCTGCCTGCTGCTGCTGCTTGCGGTTACCTGCGCCGCCGCTGCTTCTCAGTACTATGGCTACTAGCTGCTGCTCAATTGCCGCGGATGTTGCTGCTACTGAACATGGCCATGGCCATGATATGTTGTATGCGTGTGTGCTTGTGGCCCGCCAGGCCACTGTCCAATGCGGCCGGCCCTTGTTTAATGAGACTAGATTAGTTAGTGTTAATCCATTGCTGTTTTAGTTTAGTAGAAAATAATATGTGAGCCACCCTGATGATTATCTCAAATTAATTGACTTAATAAAACAGAGTCTATGACAACTGGGCCCTCACCGACACTGTTCACCAATTGACCAGTCAAGTCAAATATTGACTGGGTCAACTCAGACCCTGGCCCCACATGTAAGCCTCTAGGTCTAGCTGTCCGTGGGTACAAAAAGTAATTCTGCTTTGTATTCTCGAAATTAATAGTAAATCCAGAAAATGTTTAAATCTTTAAAAAATCGTGTAAATTAAACTGTAACTCCGGTGAAAAAGTTTTATACATGAAAGTTGCTCAGAACGACGAGACGAATCCGAATACGCGGTCCGTTCGTCCGCCACATGTCCCTAGCTTAGCAAACCTCGAACCTTTCCCCTCCGGTTCATCTGTCTGACGAACGTCCGGAACCGGGAAAACATTCCCGGATGTTTTCCCTCTTTGTCTGTATCACCTAGCACCGCGTTAGATCGCTCCTAGCACCGCATTTTACCATGTTATGCTTTATGATGCTTTGATTGCTCTGTTATTTATTGTGCTCCCTCTCTGTTACTTCTTTCCGGTAGACCCCGAGACTACCGGCCGATGCCACTATGTTCGACTACGCCATCGATGACCCTCCTTGTCTCGAGCAACCAGGCAAGCCCCCCTTTGATCATCCCGATATCGCCCATTCCATTCTCTCATGCTTGCATTAGATTTTACTCTTGTTATTGTTTGTTCCTATTCTGTGCATAGCCTTTGTTTATTGTAACCTACTATTGTTACCTACACCTTATCCTAAACTGCTTAGTATAGGTTGGTTAGAGACCCATCGGTGACCCCCACTTGAACCGGCGCCTTACCGGATTATCGCAAGACCCGATCAACGGGATCGAAGACCAGGCCCCGACACCTCACGTCACATCACGCCCCTTTGTTGCTCGACTCTGCAGAGTTACCATCGAGTGCCGAGGGTGGAACCTCATACATCACTCCTGATGCGATCTCTATAGAGTAGCTATTCGGTCGTGGTCATCGAGGGTGATTTCCTCCTTAACCACTTTCGATACGACTCTGTCGTGCAACCCCTCAAGTGTGAACCTCGAGGGTGGTTCCTCTTACGTTCACCTTGATGTTTACGTCGAGTGGGAATCCGACAAGGGTGATTCCTCAGGTTTTCCCCCTTGGTGTTAGACACAAGGTTACTATGGTTACTAGGACTTTGCACTGGACCCTGTTACTAAAGACGGGTTGGCCCTGAGGGGAACCCACGTGAGCTTAATTGCGAGTGATGTGGAGTCGGGCGGACCTGGAAGGTGCCTGCGAGATAATTACGAGGCGTGGTCGGGCATTCCTAGCCCTTGCCGCAAGTCCTCGAGACGGGGCAACGGGGTTACATCTTTCGTGAGTCTCTGCTTGTTACCGCGCGTTCCTAATCCACTATGATTTGGATATTTGATCGAGGGCCTCGGCCCGATAGCACTAACCATCACGTGGGCATAGTGTGGGCGTTACTGCGTCGTATGCATCGGTAGAAGCTTAATAGGCGTCGGCTGGCGGCCGCGCCCGGTTGGGTGGTAAGCTCCTGCCTTTTAGGGAGGTAGCTAGGTCGCTCACCGGCCGCCCTCATAGCGTCTTGAGGAGTTCGGGGAGATGGCCCATGACCCCACAGGGCATAGGTTCGATCGGCGTGCTAGCCTCTCTATTAAGCCTAGGTAGGGTTGCGGCGTATTGTTTGGCGAGACCGGCATGACCGAGGAAAGTGTGTCCGGCGAAGTTAATCGGCGTGGTGGGTAAGTTGGTGCACCCACAGAGGGAAGAAAACATCTATCGATAGCACATCCTCTGATAGCGGACACTTGGAGTTGTATCCCGATCGATACAACTAGAACTGGATACTTGTGATGAGAACTGGATGGTGATGAGAATTGAATTGTGATATAACTTGGATAGTATGGCTCTGGGATTGCTTTCTCGCAGGGAGTCGAGAAAGGATCTCTGGCCGAGGTTGATAACACTACTACTTTACTTTATGCTACTCTACTCCCTCTGTTCTTTGCAAGATGGTTGTTTCCGAAGATGCTAGTCTTCGATAGGACTAGGTTTTCCCTCTATTACGGCATTTATGACCCGATCCACATATACAACCTTCCTTTGATAATGTTGCATATGTAGTATAGATCTTTGCTTGCGAGTACTTTGGATGAGTACTGACGGTTGCTTTGCTTCCCCTTTTCCCCCTTTCTTCTTCTTTCCGGTTTATGCAACCAGATGGTGGAGCCCAGGATCCAGACGACACCACCGATGACTACTACTACCCCGAGGGTGCTTACTACTACGTGGAGACCGCCGACGATCAGGAGTAGTTAGGAGGCTCCTAGGCAGGAGGCCTTGCCTTCTCGATCGTTGTTGCTTTTGTGCTAGCCTTCTTAAGGCAAACTTGTCTAACTCATGTCCCATTTCGGTATTGTTGCTTCCGCTGACTCTTGTGTATTCGAGCTTATGTATTCGAGCCCTCGAGGCCCATGGCTTGTAATATAAAGCTTGTATTATTTTATTTGTGTCTAGAGTTGTCACATCCCCAGTTCAGGCCTTGCTTGTTTTTGCTTTGGCATCCATGCATCATGTTTAAATTCTATGAAAATTGAAATGGGGATTGCCTAAACCCTAGCATTAAAAGAATTCAATAGGTTCAACTAAAATTATTTTTCAATTGAATCCAAATGGCTTTAGGAAATGTTCATCATTTCTGGAAAAATGCTATAAACCATAACCAGAGGTGATGCACATTTTTCATGACATATTTGGTCACTGGATTAATTCTTAAAGTATTTGAATTGGAGCATTTAATGCCTATAAATATTTAAATGCCTCAATACTTACGAAAACAATTGAGGGCTGTTGGAAATAATTCAAATAGTGCCCACAATTTTTGTCGATTTTACAAAATGAGTTAGTATTTTTACTAATTCAAAAGCAGATCAAAATATTAGAAAACAAGAATGAAATGTGAAAAAAGGAAGGAAACTAACTCGGCCCACCAGCTTACTGCACTGGCAGCCCACTGCTCAGCCACTGGCGGCCAGCTTGGCTGGCCCAGCCAGCCAGTCGCTTCTTCAACCTTCGCGCAAGGAGAAGGCAGGCATGCAGCACACACGCCACCGACGCCACCTCCGCTTCCCTGCCCTCCTAGTGACGCCACGACGACGCCCAGCCTCCTCTCGCTTTCCTCCTCTCCTGGACCTCACTCCCCTCTGCTCTCTCTCTCTCTCTTTCTCGCGACCGAAGCGGAGCTTTCGCCGCCCGACAAATCCACCGCGCCACCAGCCCTCCTCGCCCATGTGTTGTGCTCTAGTGCTCCGCCTCGGCCTTTGCATCATCCTCGCCGAACACGCAACCCGGGCGCATCGAATCGCCGCCATCGACGTCGTCTTCCACCCCGCCGTCCGAGATCGCCGCAGCGCTTCATCGCCGTCCGTCTTCCATGAGCCCGCGAGCACGCCCGTCGACCCGCCGTGAGCTCCCCTGTTCCTCTCCTTCCTCATGCTCGATTCGCACAAATTTCACGGAACGCGCCAGAGCTCCGGCCCGCCCGTCGTCGTGGTTGCCGCCGCCACGGACCACCCACGGCGAACGTGCACGGCCATGATCCTGAAGCGCCTCGTCACTGGTTCCTGAGCCTAAGAGCGCGAGCTCTCGTGGCCGGAATCGCCCGTCTGGCGAGCCGCCGCCGTGCTGTGAGGTCACCGGCGACTAACCCCGGCGGCCGCTGATGTGGACCCGTCATTAACACTAATGACGGGGCTAACTAACCCTCTCCCTCACTGACTATGGGCCTCACGCCCATATTTAACCACACAGATTAAATCATGTTTAGTTCTAGTTAAACACAATGGACCCACATGTCAACTTTGACCTGTTGACGTGGCCGTTGACCTGGCCCACTGGTCAGCCTCTGTTCCCGCCCTGGGTCACTGACGTGTGGACCCCACACGTCAGGTTTGACCCTGGTCAGCCCCTGTTGACCTGCTGACGTCGTGCTGTCGTCATGCTGACACAATTATTCATTTTCTGGATTTAATTTATTCAGGAAATTTCAGAAAATATCCTAAACTTCTAAAATTCATAGTAATTCAACCGTAGCTCAGAATGAAATAATTTATATATGAAAAATGATCAGAAAAATATGAAGAATCTGTTTATGCCATGATCATGCATGATTGAACAAGTTAACCTCACTGAATAGGATGAATCATGATTAGGGTAATTTATGAACTAGTATTTGGAGTTGGAATTTGGTATAGTTTTGAATTCCACTTCAATTAACTTGGCTTACAGCTGCATTAGCTCAAAACACCAGCATATTGCCATGTCATTATCATGCATCATATTGTTGCATCGCATTGATTGTGTTCTTTCTTGTTTGTCGGTAATTGTCCCCTCTCGGTAGACGCGGCGTTAGACGATTGTTCGATGACACGGATGAAGAATTATATTATCTTCGAAGTGCCGGGCAAGCAAAACCCCTTGTTCATTCCGATATAATCCCACTCTCTCGCTCCTGCTCTATTTTTTCTTGCATTAGGACAACAACGACTCATGTGTTACTTGCTGCGGTAGCTGAACCCCTTTATCCTCTGCATGACTGTCATTCCACAAGAATTAGATGAAAACCACTAGCATGAGTAGGAGTTGTTTGAGCCCTGATGTGCCTACTCATTCATGCTTGTTTGTCATGCCCGCTTGCTTAGGGTTGAGTCAGGTCCGATTCATCGGGAATGAATCGGAGGTGTGTGAACATGTCCTACTGTGTGTGAGCTAAGTGTGTGAACACGATTTGGTAAAGGTAGCGGTGAGAGGCCATGTAGGAGTACATGGTGGGTTGTCTCATTGCAGCTGTCCCCGGGAACTGAGTTCTGTGTTTGTGATCCATGAAACAGTTACTACCACGCATTGGAATGCTTAAGTGCCCCTCTCGACTTATTAATCAACTCGATCTCTGTCCAGGAGTTGCAACTAGTTTCTGGTGTTTGTAGGATATGTGTTGGGGGCCGTGCGTAGCGCTGACCCTAGGGGTGGGCTATGTTGCGGTAGATACACCGTGGCACGGTGTACCGCGCTTCCGTTTGGTGTCTCGGGAACCCTGCTCACATCGTTTGGGGCCGTGAGCGACACCCCGACCGGATCTCCTTGCGGATGGAACCCGAATAGGCCATAAACCTGGACGAGAGACTTGTATGGTTAGTCAGGTCGTGGCCGACTCCCTCGCCCGGCTTCCGCTTGAAGGTTGCCGAGGTACATGACGCGATGTCTGAGGCGATAAGTGGCGAAGCGTGTGTGAAGAAGTACACCCCTGCGGGGTTAATATGATCTATTCAATAGCCGTGTCCATGAAAAGGACTTCTGGTTGCCTATATCGGTTCATAGACAAGTGAAAGTGGATACTCTAAAATGCGCAAGATAAGCGTGAGTGCTATGGATGGCGTTCTCATAGGGAGGCGGGAGCAGTCCATAGTGGTGTATTGACATGGTGAATATGTGGACTGCGTGTGCGCCACCTCAAAAGAGTTACTTGCGATGCGTAGTTCGGGATAGCCACCGAGTCAAAGCTGGCTTGCTGCGGTCAAACTCCACCACCCCTTTTGATAATGATGCATATGTAGTTAGTTACGATGTAAGTCTTCTTTGAGTACATTTGTACTCACGTTTGCTTATTTTATGTTTTGCAGAGACGTCGGTCTCGCTAGTAGTTCCGCTTGGACTTGACGTTTAGCTTGTTACCTCAACTACGATCTTGTGCCCTCGGCGAGATCGGTAGATAGTCGAGCTTCTCAGCCTTTTTCATTTATAGTTATGCGTACTCGAGACATGTTTAGCTTCCGCTTGTGCTTTGACTTGTATGTTTCTCATTTGTTGGGTCATGAGACCCATGGTTGTAATATCTCGCTCCTCGGAGCCTAATGAATAAATATTTGAGTCGTAGAGTTATGTTGTGATGCCATGTTGTATTTACACATATTGAGCATATTGTGTGTATGTTTGAAATGCTTGGTATGTGTGGGATCCGACAATCTAGTTGTTTATCCTTGGCAGCCTCTCATATGGGGAAATGTAGTCTAGTGCTTCTGAGCGATAGTAGTCCGCTACACCGTTCACCGGAGTCCTGCTAGCCCAAAGACTACTGCTTGGACACTTGATCGGCCGGCATGTGTTTCACTTCGTTCCTATGTCTCCGTCTGCTCAGTGGAAATGTCACGTGGTGATATTCGAGTCCTGCCTAATGCCTTTCTGACCGGGATCTTTGGAGTCCTGTTAGCCCGATTACTTACAGAGTTCATACGTTGATGACCGACATGCTCGATGTGATTCATGTATGCCTGTCCCCATGGGTTAGTGCCGCTTTGGGTTCACGACTAGCCATGTCGGCCCGGGTTCTCTGTCATATGGATGCTAGCGACACTATCATATACGTGAGCCAAAAGACGCAAAACGGTCCCAGGCCATGGTAAGGTGACACCCATGGGAATACCGTGCGTGAGGCCGCAAAGTGATATGAGGTGTTACCGGCTAGATCGATGTGACTTGGAATCGGGATCCTGACAGCGTTGGTATCAGAGCCTGACTGCCTGTACGATTACCAAGCCAAACTGGTCAAAGTTGAGTCTAGAAATGCTTTAGTTATGTAAGGGAATTGATTGTGGAAGGGAACGTAAGGCTCTTTTTACTCCTTATACCTCATGGCCTTCTGATCTGAGTCAACCTCTTCTCTTCTACGGGGTTTAAGAACTAGGCTTCTCATCTATCTATCAGGATGACGTGTTACTAATCCATAGACCTTTAAGTTGTTGGTTTTTAAACCTCAGTTCAGTTCCTACTATTTCGGTATGATAACTGTTGATCTCGGAACCTTGATATTGTGATGTTGAGTGGTTATGCCACCATTTTTGCAGGATGTCTGAAATCACTTTGAGCATTTACAACCGTTATGATGTCCGAGTCATCCCAGGTTTCTAATACAATCCGAAGCATTTGCAAAATTCCTTCCTCCCATTTTGATGTCCCTTTGGGCCAGATTAACCTCACTAATCGGTGGGTTGAGGTACTCTGTTGCCTCGACATATATGTTGGAACTATTATTATGACCATAGGCGTCTTAGAGGATCATCTAGTAATCTCGCCATGCTTTATATTCCTAGTGTGATGATTCTGGCCATTATTCTTGAAGGCATCCCGTGATGTTATTAATTAGTAGGCATTCTATTCCTGGGTTCTTGAACCCGAGATTCACCCTACTTACCTAATGTTGTTAGTATTTGCTAGTTCCTTTAGGATATTAGTAACCTTGCAATAGTCCTCGAGGTCCGTGGTATTTCCTTCTTCCAAATACCATGAACCATTTTGGTAGAAGTTCTCGCTAAACCAAAAGATCACAACTAGAGTACTCTTGAGGAGTTCTCCATTTATAATTGTGACTCTGCCAGTTCTACCTTCTCCGCATGGGTTATCCGGGAGAAATGTTGAGCTTTGCTCGATATACTAATCCATGCCTCCACAACTCGAAAAGTTATATGTTCCTTTGAGTTGCTCTCTTTAGTTGTATCCCAACCATCCTCTATTAGTTGATAACCAAGAGTATGTGTGCATTCATTTATCGATGCCTATTATCCTTGTGGTCCGCCAAGCCATTCTATTTCGGAATGACTAGGAGAAACAAACTCCAGTACCTCATCCATTTCTAGGATTGGGTCAAAGCAATTGTATTCCGCTGATCAAAATGCCAATCCAGCTTCTGCTCTGCTCTATCTTGGAGTGTTACCATCTTTATGTTAAGAGTGTCATGAGAATTGCACCACCTTTTATGAATTCTTAACGCAGTAATACTTCTCGCTATCATTATTCATTCCTCGGTCCCGTGTTGATGCAACCGGAATGCCGACAAGTGAATTGTGATGTGTGAAATCAATACTCCGAGCAACTCGTTGCTTGGTAGCTAATGGACAATATCCTCATTCTTAGCGTGTTGGTTATCAAATCATCATCCTAAGATTGATCGTGCTACCCAGTCCTTATTTCTGGTGCACACGTCGATTGATGAGTTAGGATTGTGTCAATCCCTCACTCTTTTGATCATATCGTCTTGCCGTGAAAAGCAAGATTGTTCTCGAGCTTAGTAACATACCGGTGGTTCATGATTTTCCGAGTATCTTCTCGGAAGTATTACCAGGTTGTCACCTGACCGCTATGTTGAGTTTGTGATCATATTGGTTTTCCTCTAAACCACCCATTCTCCAAGAATCTGTGTTGGTTATCCCTGAGCTAGTTGGTTAAGCTAGACAACAACTTGGGGAGTTGGAAGATAAAAGCTTGCCTAACTTAGTTCGTTCCAAAGGGATATTCTTGTGTGGTGTGTGTTGAAGAAAGATGATATCTTCATCGATTGGTCCTCGTGATCGATTCTTTGGACCTATTGTCTTATCAATCCTTTGATTTGAGTGTGGGCTATCGTCAAATCAAATCAGTACCAACGATGCTCGTAATGTTGTCTTACTCGTGGTTGATCCCTCGAGCATACACCATTACATCTTTTGGCCTGACCAATACTATCACCGTGTTCACATGATGGTGGAAGTCCAAAGGATATGGAAATTCCGATGAATTGTCATTAAGCCCATCGCCAGACATTTTGTCTCCCCCATGATTCATGTTGAACATCAACCTAGTGTTGAAAACTTTGTAAGCAATGCCTTCGTGTTCTGTTCATGAAACTTATGCTTGGATGGAAGAAGCGACTTCCTCGAATTCATGTGCTTTAGCTGTAAGTTGCCGTCATGAATTTGAGAAAGGTTTGTCTTTGTTTCCTCTAGAACCATCCCAAGTCAGTCATGCATACGTGCGAAGTATTCTATGGTTTGGAGACTTGCAACCTTCATTCTATATGTGTCCCTAGCACACCAAGCCACTGATTGACTTGCTCAAGGAAAAGGAGCATGTCGTGCTAATTCTAGATCATGCACAAGATTCTGTTATCCTCGATGATGGTTCCCAACAAGAACTCGGTAGTGTTTTATTATAAGACTACTACGTGGTCATTCTTGTCTTGGACAACATGCTCACATGTATGTAGCAGAACCAGCTCATGTTTTGGAGCTTGCTATCGTAGTTCATATCCCGAGAATCTTGCAATGTCATCTCGTCGATTTGTGTTGCGACCTTTCTTTTCGGACATGCTGAGTCCGAAGTATCCTATCACCAATCGGATCTGAATCTCAGGCAGATATGATGGTTGAAACATTCCCAGCAGTTGCATTTCGTTCCCAGCTTGCACCGTCCTTGTGCCATTTCACTATGGGCTGCCTTCTTAGTAATTCTTGTCCAGGTTCATCTTCAAAGGTGGACTTACTATGGGTCCCCTCTACCTCCGGTGATAAGCAAAAATCATCCATTGTGTTGTCTTCAACAAGGTAGTCCACATCATCCATTCTAGTCCGGGTGTACCATTCCTTTGCACTCCCCCAAATGATCGTTGCGAATTGCCTTAGGCTGGTATGAAGAGTTTCAATGATCTCTGAATCAAAAGTAATTCTTTTTGCCACTTAAGGGAATAGTTCCTCGCGTCACCTCCCCTGAGGTGCCCCGCTATTGAATCATGACAATTATCTCCTCGCCACCTTGACACCATCCATCATCTCTTTTAAGCGTGGAATGGTTGCCTACCAATTTGAACCTTCGTTATCCATTTCTTTACCATCATTCCTAATGTGTGTGTTGGTGTCTCAACTCAAGAGTTGTTCTTACGTCACTCCATGAACTGATCATGAGTTGCTCGATCTTCAAGAAGATTAAATCCTGTAGGGTTTCCCCCTCTTTCTGTTATCGTGTCGAGTAAAGATCTCGAAAGCAAAGACGTCAAGACCAAGATGATGGAATGAATCAACATTTTCGAGAAGGGCAACTGGATCATGAAGATTGTGATAGTTTTGTGAGTCCCCTTCTCCTCTTACCTCACGTCTTGAATCTCGGGGCGAGATTCTTGTTTAGTGGGGGTGAGTTGTCACATCCCCAGTTCAGGCCTTGCTTGTTTTTGCTTTGGCATCCATGCATCATGTTTAAATTCTATGAAAATTGAAATGGGGATTGCCTAAACCCTAGCATTAAAAGAATTCAATAGGTTCAACTAAAATTATTTTTCAGTGAATCGAAATGGCTTTAGGAAATGTTCATCATTTCTGGAAAAATGCTATAAACCATAACCAGAGGTGATGCACATTTTTCATGACATATTTGGTCACTGGATTAATTCTTAAAGTATTTGAATTGGAGCATTTAATGCCTATAAATATTTAAATGCCTCAATACTTCTGAAAACAATTGAGGGCTGTTGGAAATAATTCAAATAGTGCCCACAATTTTTGTCAGGATTTTACAAAATGAGTTAGTATTTTTACTAATTCAAAACAGATCAAAATATTAGAAAACAGTAACAGAAATGTGAAAAAAAGGAAGGAAACTAACCTGGCCCAGCTTACCTGTACCTGGCAGCCCACCTGGCCTGGCCACCTGGTGGCCCAGTTGGCTGGCCCAGCCCAGCCAATACTGCTTCTTCAACCTTCGCTGTAAGGAGAAGCAGTGCGTGGCAGCAGACGGCCACCGACGCCACCTCCTGCTTCCCGGCCCTCCTAGCGACGCCACGACGACGCCCAGCGCTCCCTCTCGCTTTCCCCTCCTCTCCCTGGACCTCACTCCCCTCTCTGCTCTCTCTCTCTCTCTTTCTCGCGACCGAGCGGAGCTCGTCGCCGCCGACACCGTCTACCGCGGCCACCAGCCCTCCCATATGATTTGTGCTCTAGTGCTCCGCCTCGACGCCTGCATCATCCTCGCCGAGCCACGCAACCCGGGGCACATCGAATCGCCGCCATCGACGTCGTCTTCCACCCCGGCCGTCCGAGATCGCCGGCAACGCCCCATCACCGTCCGTCTTCCCGCGAGCCCGCGGAGCACGCCCGTCGACCCGCCGTGAGCTCCCCTCTGTTTCCTCTCCTTCCTCATGCTCGATTCGCACTTCAGCCCCACGCCGGAACGCGCCCGTAGCTCCGGCCCCGCCGTCGTCGTGGTTGCCGTCGCCACGGACCACCCCACGGCCAGGCACGGCCATGATCTGAAGCGCCTCGTCATGGCTGGTTCCATGAAAGCCTAAGAGCGCGAGCTCGTGGCCGGAATCGCCCGTCTGGCGAGCCGCCCGCCCGTCTTTAAGGTCACCGGCGACTAACCCGGCTGACGGCTGATGTGGACCCGTCATTAACACTAATGACGGGGCTAACTAACCCTCTCCCTCACTGACTATGGGCCCCACGCCCATATTTAACCACACAGATTAAATCATGTTTAGTTCTAGTTAAACACAATGGACCCACATGTCAACTTTGACCCGCTGACGTGGCCGTTGACCTGGCCCACTGGTCAGCCTCTGTTCCCGCCCTGGGTCACTGATGTGTGGACCGCACACGTCAGGTTTGACCCTGGTCAGCCCCGGTTGACCTGCTGACGTCGTGCTGTCGTCATGCTGCCGCAATTATTTATTTTCTGGATTTAATTTATTCAGGAAATTTCAGAAAATATCCTAAACTTCTAAAATTCAAAGTAATTCAACCGTAGCTCAGAATGAAATAATTTATATATGAAAAATGATCAGAAAAATATGAAGAATCTGTTTATGCCATGATCATGCATGATTGAACAAGTTAACCTCACTGAATAGGATGAATCATGATTAGGGTAATTTATGAACTAGTATTTGGAGTTGGAATTTGGTATAGTTTTGAATTCCACTTCAATTAACTTGGCTTACAGCTGCATTAGCTCAAAACACCAGCATATTCCCATGTCATTATCATGCACCATATTGTTGCATCGCATTGATTGTGTTCTTTCTTGTTTGTCGGTAATTGTCCCCTCTCGGTAGACGACGTTCCGACGATTGTTCGATGACACGGATGAAGAATTATATTATCTTCAGAAGTGCCAGGCAAGCAAAACCCCCTTGTTCATTCCGATATAATCCCACTCTCTCGCTCCTGCTCTATTTTACTGCATTAGGACAACAATGACTCATGTGTTACTTGCTGCGGTAGCTGAACCCCTTTATCCTCTGCATGACCTGTCATTCCACAGTAATTAGATGAAACCCACTAGCATGAGTAGCAGTTGTTTGAGCCCTGATGTGCCTACTCATTCATGCTTGTTTGTCATGCCTGCTTTGCTTAGAGTTGAGTCAGGTCGATTCATCGGGAATGAATCGGAGGTGTGTGAACATGTCCTCTTGTGTGTGAGCTAAGTGTGTGAACACGATTTGGTAAAGGTAGCGGTGAGAGGCCATGTAGGAGTACATGGTGGGTTGTCTCATTGCATTTGTCCCGAGGCTGAAGTTACGTGTTTGTGATCCATGAAACAGTTACTACCACGCATTGGAATGCTTAAGTGCCCCTCTCGACTTATTAATCAACTCGATCTCTGTCCAGGAGTTGCAACTAGTTTCTGGTGTTTATAGGATATGTGTTGGGGGCCGTGCGTAGCGCTGACCCTAGGGGTGGGCTATGTTGCGGTAGATACATCGTGGCACGGTGTACCGCACGTCCGTTTGGTGTCTCGGGAACCCTGCTCACATCGCTTGGGGCCGTGAGCGACACCCCGGCCGGATCTCCTTGCGGATGGAACCCGAATAGGCGATAAACCTGGACGAGAGACTTGTATGGTTAGTCAGGTCGTGGCCGACTCCCTCGCCCGGCTTCCGCTTGAAGGTTGCCGAGGTACATGACGTGTCTGAGGCGATAAGTGGCGAGAGCGTGTGTGAAGAAGTACACCCTGCAGGGTTAATATGATCTATTCGAATAGCCGTGTCCGCGGAAAAGGACTTATGGGTTGCCTATATCTGTTCATAGACAAGTGAAAGTGGATACTCTAAAATGCGCAAGATAAGCGTGAGTGCTATGGATGGCGTTCTCATAGGGAGACGGGAGCGGGTCCATAGTGGTGTATTGACATGGTGAATATGTGGACTCGTGTGCGCCACCTCAAAAGAGTTACTTTTAGTCGTAGTTCAGGATAGCCACCGAGTCAAAGCTGGCTTTGCTGATCAAACTCCACCACCCCTTTTGATAATGATGCATATGTAGTTAGTTCGATGTAAGTCTTCTTTGAGTACATTTGTACTCACGTTTGCTTATTTTATGTTTTGCGAGAGGCGTCGGTCTCGCTAGTAGTTCCGCTTGGACTTGACGTTTAGCTTGTTACCTCAGCTACGATCTTGTGCCCTCGGCGAGATCTGGTAGATAGTCGGGCTTCTCGGCCTTTTTCATTTATAGTTGTGTATCAGACATGTTTAGCTTCCGCTTGTGCTTTGACTTGTATGCTCTGAGTGTTGGGTCATGAGACCCATGGTTGTAATATCTCGCTCCTCGGAGCCTAATGAATAAATATTTGAGTCGTAGAGTTATGTTGTGATGCCATGTTGTATTTACACATATTGAGCATATTGTGTGTATGTTTGAAATGCTTGGTATGTGTGGGATCCGACAATCTAGTTGTTTATCCTTGGCAGCCTCTCATATGGGGAAATGTAGTCTAGTGCTTCCTGAGCGATAGTAGTCCGCTTCTGACCCGGTTCACCGAGTCCTGCTAGCCCAAAGACTACCGCTTGGACACTTGACTGGCGGCATGTGTTTCACTTCCTATATGTCTCGTCCCTTCGGGAAATGTCACGCGGTGATATTCGAGTCCTGCCTAGCACTTTTCTGACCGGGATACCGGAGTCCTGTTAGCCCAAAGTGCTACAGCCAATTCATACGTTGATGACCGACATGCTCGATGTGATTCATGTATGACTGTCCCCATGGGTTAGTGCCGCTTTGGGTTCACGACTAGCCATGTCGGCCCGGGTTCTCTGTCATATGGATGCTAGCGACACTATCATATACGTGAGCCAAAAGACGCAAACGGTCCCGGGCCATGGTAAGGAGACACCCGTGGGAATACCGTGCGTGAGGCCGCAAAGTGATATGAGGTGTTACCGGCTAGATCGATGTGACTTGGAATCGGGGTCCTGACAAGAGTTGTGTTGTGATATCTTCCCGTGAGTCCTTGATCTTGATCGTACACATTTGCGTGTATGATTAGTGTACGATTGAATCGAGGGCGTCACAAGTTGGTATCAGAGCCGACTGCCTGTAGGTAGCCCCCTTTCCAACTCCTTGGCCGTAGTTGAGTCTAGTCATTGAATTTTTTTACTAACATGGCTTTTTGGCTTGCGGGCCCGCGTCGGCATTGGGTGGTATTTGGATCTTTTATTCCTCGTCTATACTCTGGGACTCTGATCTCTCTTCTAATCGGGTTAAACGATTTTGCAAACTCTAACATTAGGTTCTCGTAAATACTTCCTCCCAGAGAGCCCCTCATTCCAGATGATCGCCTGCTTCACCAGAAGATTTCAAAGTTACTCTACGTTGTTCTCTCAATACTTTGTGCCAATGCTTTTGCAATTCCCTTCCATCGATAAACCCATATGGATAACCTCGTATGCTTTCCATTCGTACAATCATTCCCCATTGATCTTGTTATTACAAGATACCCCGAAATTCTCTCTATTGTTCCGAGCATACTGTGTCTACTACCTTGTAGTTCTTTGCCACATGAATACCCCTTTGGAGAATTCCTTGCCCTTATCGAGTATCCGCTCATCCCCAGTTGTTCATGTGTTTCACAAAAGTCTTCAAATACCATTCGATCTTCCGTAAATCATCAGTAGCCTATTGTTGTTGAAATTCTTACTTGCTTGCATTATGGTTAATTCCATATTTCTAGTAATCTTTGTTGGCATCCTCTGTCACTATCGTTTCAAGTCCCTTGATCCAATATGTTGCGAATGCTCGCACTCCTCAATCTGATCCTAGCATTCATCCTTCCGGCTCAGACGTCACTCCGAACATGAGCTTGTTCTTGACAAATCAAACCTTGATTGATTGTCAATCTATATCGATTCAACTCAATTATCTTTTGATCAGAGCCTCTGCTTCTGATCTTCTGATTTGAGAATCGTAATTCCTTTGTATTCAAGCTTTGAAGTTAACCAGATTTATTTATAATCCGATGCCTTTGCATTCCTTCTTCTTATGGTTGAGTATCGATACTCACATCAGATCCTTTACGGACCGCCAGATCCTTGGTTGGATTATTATCTGACAGTGTCCTTCATATTCAACAACCTTGCGAGTCTTTCCTCGTATACATAATGCCTTTGGTAAATTGTATCCTCTGCTTTTGTCAACCATGGTCTGCTTTTGAGCTAGTGTTATTTACTCTTGAAGATTGTGGTATATGTCCCTAAGATGCCCTGATGGGTTGAACCTATGCCCTCCCTAATCCGTGTGAACCCGATAGTTTTCACGGACCATACTCCTCTGGTAATTCACCTGGTAGTTCTTCACTTTCAAATAATTTTAACAGACTAGTGAATGAAAGGTCATGCATTGGAGAAGTGGGAGTCGACTTTGAACTTTGTGTTCATGCCCATGGGCACGATGTAGATCTTATCATGAAAGCTTCTCTTTAAAATTAATTATCTCCTTGGTATAAGTTCTTCTTATATCTGGGATCGAGTCTTTTGAAATCATGGTTTCGACCATATTGTTCTTATTTGTTTCCTATTCTCAGACAAGTTAAAGTACTTGTCTTCTGTAGATCAATACATCTTCGCAACCTCTATTTTGATATTCTTTTGAGTATTACCCTCCGGTATCTCGAGAATATCAAAGAACCGTGTTGCTTCCTATGAGTCTTCATCTCGTATTTCGTTTCACCGTTTCTAGATTTCCCCCGGGTTCTGAGTTATTAGTCACTCGAGAACGCCGATAAGTGAATCGATTCCACACTCCAATTCTATAACTCCAAGTAAATTTTGTTGCTTAAGAATTTAATAATCCTTCAAGTCATTCCTAGCCTGATCGGCTATATCGTTACCGTGGTAACTTTTAACTGTGCTACCCGGTCCTTCTTCCTGGAGCACAATTTTTGACGATGAGCTAAGCCTACGTCGACCTTCCTCGTCATATCATTTCGCCTTGAATAGCAAGCTTGATTTCGATTTTGTGTCATACCCGTTGTCGGTGTCAAAACCGGCGGATCTCGGGTAAGGGGTCCCGAACTGTGCGTCTAGGCAGATGGTAACAGGAGACAAGGGACACAATGTTTTACCCAGGTTCGGGCCCTCTTGATGGAGGTAAAACCCTACGTCCTGCTTGATTAATATTGATGATATGGGTAGTACAAGAGTAGATCTACCACGAGATCAAGGAGGCTAAACCCTAGAAGCTAGCCTATGGTATGATTGTTGTATGTTGTCCTACGGACTTAAACCCTCCGGTTTATATAGACACTGAAGAGGGTTAGGGTTACACAAAGTCGGTTAAAATGGTAGGAGATCTAAATATCCGCATCGCCAAGCTTGCCTTCCACGCCAAGGAAAGTCCCTTCCGGACACGGGACGAAGTCTTCAATCTTGTATCTTCATAGTCCAGGAGTCCGGCTGAAGGTATAGTCCGGCCATCCGGACACCCCTAATCTAGGACTCCCTCAGTAGCCCCTGAACCAGGCTTCAATGACGACGAGTCCGGCACGCAGATTGTCTTCGGCATTGCAAGGCGGGTTCCTCCTCCAAGTACTTCATAGAAGATTTTAAACACTAAGGATAGTGTCCGGCTCTGCAAAATAAGTTTCCACATATTGCCATTGAGAGAATAATATTTACACAAATCTAATCTGCTGACGTATTCCGTGGCGTGACATCACACTACGGCCAAGCCTTTATTCGAATTGTTTTTACTTCCACACCTCAGCGCATTTTGTGAGGCGGTTTCCTTGGCACGTCTTGTCAAAGCAGAGATCGTGTCCCCTTTATTTACGGGATTCTCATTAATACGGACGTGGGTAACCCAATCGTGCCCGTTGGCATGTTTTCTCGATTAAAGGTGAGTCCCAAACGGTTACGGGGAGGGCTCTTGGTATTCAACCTCCTATAAAGAGACCAAGGCCTTACTCCTTTCTTTCAATCTCATACGAGTTCGCCCGTCACCTCGAGTTCCAACACCCTAGGCTCCAGATTTCAGGCGCTTCGGACCTTCGACAATGTCCGGTTCCGACCTTCAAGGCCGATGGATGCCCTCCTCCGTCACGGAGGAGGACGTGCTAAAGTTGAGAGAGGCCAAGTTCTTGACCGGCGAAATTTCACATAGGCTGCCTGCTCAAGGGCAGGCTATTCCCAGTCCCCAGCCCGGTGAGAGCGTGGTGTTCATGTCTCACTTCCTTCGGGGGTTAGGCTTCCCGATGGATCCCTTCGTGAGGGGGCTAATGTTCTATTATGGGCTGGAATTTCACGACTTAGCTCCGGAGTCCATCCTCCATGTTTCCTCATTCATCGTCGTGTGTGAAGCATTCCTCCGTGTTAGTCCTCACTTTGGACTATGGCTCAAGACCTTTAAAGTAGAGCCGAAGATGATCGAGGGACGGCACGTAGGGTGCGGAGGTGCTGTTATAAGCAAGAATGCTGATGCTCCATGTCCCGAGGGCCCTTTTCAAGAGGAGCTCGGCTTATGGCAACGAGAGTGGTACTATATCACCGCTCCCAGGGGCACCAAGTGGGTGGCGCCGCCTGCCTTTCGCTCGGGTCCCCCAAAGCAGCTAGGGTCGTGGGTCAATAAAGGCCTAGACTAGGGGCCATCCCCGGACGTGCCTTTGTTGCAGGGCCGCATTAGGGATCTCTTAGAAAGAGACCTCAGCCTGGTCAAAGTGACGCAAGTCATGCTGATCCGCCGAACCCTGCCTGGCAAACGTCGCTCCCTTCGCCTGTGGGAGTTTAATCCGGAGGGACCGCGAGCTCTCCAGCATTTTATGGGCGCAAAGCCCGCGGAGATGTATAAACTATTCTTCAGATCACAAGCAATGTGTCCGGATTTGACCGAGGACGCAGGTCTGAGCTGCAATCGCCCGGATACTCAAGTAAGTAGCCTTGTGCCCGGACTCGCTATTCGTATATTTGTCATAAACTTGCCCCTAAAAGAGTTGTCCTTTCAAACAGGAGTGGATAGCGAAAGCAAAGCTGATCAGGTGTCCGGCTCCCCTCCCCAAGACCAGGCCGGATCCCGTGCTAGTCAGGATGTTGAAGATTGTGCCTTTGGAGGAAAGCAAGGGAGGGGACAAGGAAACTACGGCCTCCTCGAAGGAGGCTGTTCGGAAGGGAGGAACCAAAAATTCCTCTCCTCAGGGGAAGAAGAGGACCGCCTCTGAAGACCCGGAGACCATGGCCTCAAAGCGGGGGAAAAAATCCTCGTCAGAGGGTCCTACGCCGGGGGGTACCTCGGCCGAATTATGCCCTCAAGGGGATCAGCCCTCCAGCGAGCCGTAAGTAGAGAAAGATTTTCTTTTTGAGAGATGAGAGAAATCCTTGCTTTATATCTAAGAAGATTAACCAAAATTTTACCTTGTAGCTCGGACCTCAGCCCTTCTCAGCAGAGCTCGTCTTCGGGGGACCTTCTTCCGGAGATGATGGAGAGCGGAACGCCTCCCCCTGCCGTACCGCCTAACGAGGCGGGCGACCTTGAGGTGTCGTCGCGGAGGGTTTCTCCGAATCCGGCAGGGGCGGAAGGTGGCCATATGGCCCCCCAAGGTTCTCCGTGTTCGGCCTTCGACAGAGGCCATAGGACGAGTCCGGCACCGTCCGGTGCGCGGTCGGAGGAGCTGAAGAATCTGCTAGGGCGAGCATCTATCTCAGCGGAGCACCGTGCATTGATGGGCACGGTGATTGAAAGGATTTCGTCCGCGGAAAGCGGATTGCACAAGGCCGTCAGAAGTTTACTGACAGGTTTTGAGGTACATGAAATAATGTACACTTTTTGACAGTTGCGCATAAATAAGATGCACCCTGTGTAGATAGTAGCCCCTGAGACTATGTGCGTTGTCAAAAGTGACGGCGCGTAGAGGATCATAATCCCAGGTCTAATATGCCTCCTTCATACGTAGGCGGCGAAGTGTCCGGTGGCTAGCCGGACTGATGAGTTTGCCGAGCTAAAGCGGCAACTTGACGTGGCAGATGCCGACATCGCGCTTTTCAACAAGCGGCTTGACGAGGCACAAGGTCTGTAATTCCTCGGGCGGCACCTGGTAAGAGGAGCTTTATGCCAGTATCTTACAATGTGTGTGCTTGATGCAGATGGTGCGGCCGCCGTGGAGAGTCTTCGGGCGGAACTTGCCCGAGCCAAGGAACAAGCCAGAAAAAGTGATGCGGCTGCCGAGAAGGCCCTTGAAGAGCTGAGAGCCGAACAGGCTACTCACTGCTGAAGCAAGAAAGAGATGGCCGAGATGACCGTGAAGCTAAAGAGCGCTGCTGACCGTTGCAAGCTTCTTGAAAAAGAAGACCGGGCGGGACAGACGGACTTGGAGAAGGCCGTTGCCGATGCCAAGGATGCTCGCTCTGCGATGAGAGCTGCGAAGGAGGAGCTGCGTCAGGCTGGAGAGATCGCAGCTGGAAAGCCCTTTATGCTACGGAGGAAGTTTTGTGATCCTAAGCATACTCCGTTAGACCGGTTGTGGTGTACGGTGGACACCTATCTGGATTTGGCAGCGAGTGCTGCTGATGCGACCGAACACTTTCGAGATCAAGAAGATCACGAAGTGGAAAAGCTTTTCTGGTCGCAGTTCCACAATCCAGAGCGTCCACTGTCAGTGGCCGATCGTCTGGCCGAATGGGCCGAACTGTATAGGTTGTCTGGACTCGCCATGAAGTGCGTCATGAGTCATCTGTGGCCGGAGAGATCAGAGCCGAAAAGTTATTTCAGCTTGGTGCAGCAGTTCCTTGGTGCGGTGCCGCGTATTAATGCAATTAAGAGGTCAGCATGCATAGAGGGTGCGCGGATGGCTCTTGCCCGTGTCAAGATATACTGGGCGGAAATGGAGACCACCGCTGTTGCATCCCGAGATTCATAAAGAAGCCGAGTACCCGCCGAGCACTATTTTTAGGAAGTTCTACAAGGCGCTCGTGTAATAGAGACGAAGTGCTTGAAGGATGCTATGTTCGAATAGCATATGCGATTGTAAAACGATATTTTGATAAATTGTAGGAACTTTTTATACTTGTGCCTGCAAGTATTGTAACACCTCCTGTGCGGCCGTTTAAAATATATAAAATCTAAAAGATGGCGATGTCGGTTTGCCCCACGCAAATAATGCGGGGTGTTATGACGCATTTTCACACTTGATCCAACGTCTTGGTCCTACAAAGGAGGTGATAGCGCAGCGAACTAGGCAATCGGACTATAATGCTTTATCACTTTCACTTAGCCATAGGAGCTTGACAGTGAGGCTACTTAGATAGCCCCTAGTGGCGACTGCGCTTGCCCGAATTCGGGGCGCGTATGTGCCTGGCCGGGAAACGGCCCTTCGTTAATGTGGAGGAATCCTATAGATTCCGGTGAGTCATCGAGTGGTTGACCAGTCTAATGCTATATCATGACAGTCAGTTTTCGGCTTTCTCTCGAGGTGCTCGCTTTGGCGAACCGGGCACTGTCGCGAGAGTTCTCCTGGTGCCGCCTTAGCCGATAGAGCGGAACGTAAGGCAGCAAAACACAGGAGCCGGGCAACCCAACATTTTACCAAAGACATGATTCGGAGCTGATGCATATAGGGCCAAACTCGTGACGCCGAACACTCCCTAAGGTATTCGGTCTTTATGAGTACGGGCGGAACCACGCCCTTAGTTATAAGCCCCTAGTGTCTAGGTACGCGCAAAAATTCCTGACGTGGCCACATGCCAAGACGCCAGTCTCCTCCTTGATTATACCGAAGAACTAGAGGATGTGTATCAATAAGAGACAGTAAAAAAGGTTTACGCAGGGTCTTAATCTGAAAAGAATCCTTGGAACGGGTCCCTGCTGCACGTCTGCGCCTGTGTCTCCGTTGTGCCGTATCCTGGACGGGCGCAGCACGATGTTCATCTGTAAAAGAGAGGAACTAAGTTGAAAAAAGGTCGCGCCAAACAGAAGTTATACTAAATAAACAAAGTATAAATTGAAATGGGTAAAATTGAGCTTGATTGTCTCTTATTTTATATGTGCGGAGCCCCTAGAATAGGGGTATACGGCTATTAAGCCTTTATCAATGATATTTTTATGCCGGACTCGTCTAGCCGTGTCCGTGGTCTTGATGACCTGTTTAGATGTTTTGGCTGGTGAAGCCGTTTTATTGTGGGGCTGTTAAGGCGGCCGCACAATCTTCCACGCGGGGGGCGCACTCAATGCTTCCCCTTTAATGAGATGATGCCTCGTGGACCTGGCATCTTAAGCGTAAGAGATGCATAATGCGGTATTGCGTTAAAGTGGGCGAAAGCTTCGCGTCCCAGCAGTGCTTGATAGCGACTTGAGAATGGGACGATGTGGAAAGTTAGCTTTTCACGGCGGAAGTTGTCGGGGGAGCCGAATATAACTTCAAGCTGGAGAAAACCCATGCAATGGGTGTCCGGACCCGACGTTACCCCTTGAAAGGAGGTTATGCTGTGGCGAATTCTTGTTGGGTCTATCCCCATGTGGCGGATTGTGTCCTGATATATCAGGTTTAGACCGCTGCCGCCGTCCATCAGGACATTTGTAAACTGGAGTCCGTCAATTATTGGATCGAGTACCAAGGCAGTCCAGCCTGCGTTCCTGATACTCCTAGAGTAATCCAGATGATCGAAGATGATTGGTTTTGACAACCAGTGGCGAGACTCCTTTGGGATAGGCCGTATGGCGCGTACCTTTATGGGCGCCGCACGTTTTGTTATGTGAAGTAAGTTTACTGTTTTTACTTCTTGTGGAAAATTCTTTTGTTTCCTGGTGCTCTGCTTTTGGGGTTCGTCATCGTCTTCGCTTGGTGTGTCGAGCCCCTTGTGTTCGGCGTTGAGTCTGCCGGATTGTTTGAAGACCCAACAATCTCTGTGGGTATGGTTAGCAGGCTTCCTGGGAGTACTGTGTATTTGACATATCCTGTCCAAGATTTTGTTTAGGTTGGATAGCTCGTCCCTGTTATTCTGGAGGGGCGGCTTTTTCTGATTCTGTCGCGAGCTTTTGAATCCGGCATTGACTGCCGTGCTCTTCAGACTGTTTTCCTTAGTCCGTGACGACCCTTGTTGCGTCACGGTTTTTCGTTTCCATCCCTAGTTTCGGATGTACTTGGGTTGCTGGTGCTACGTCTTGCCAACCAGCTGTCCTCTCCTGCGCAAAAGCGGGTCATGAGGCTTGTTAATGCGGCCATTGTTCTTGGCTTTTCTTGGCCGAGGTGTCTGGCGAGCCATTCGTCTCGGACGTTATGCCTAAAAGCTGCTAAGGCTTCGGCGTCCGGACAGTCGACTATCTGATTCTTTTTAGTAAGAAATCTGTTCCAGAATTGCCGAGCTGACTCTCCGGGCTGTTGAGTTATGTGACTGAGATCGTCTGCATCCGGAGGGCGGACATAGGTCCCTTGAAAATTTTCTCGGAAAGCGCCCTCGAGCTCTTCCCAACTTCCAATTGTGTTTTCAGGAAGGCTTTTAAGCCAATGCCGGGATGGCCCTTTAAGCTTGAGGGGTAAGTATTTTATGGCGTGGAGGTCATCTCCTCTGGCCATATGTATGTGGAGGATATAGTCCTCGATCCAGACTCCAGGGTCTGTTGTTCCGTCATATGCCTCTATGTTTACGGGTTTGAATCCCGCTGGAAATTCATAATCCAGGACCTCATCGGTGAAACATAGGGGTGTCGGCACCCCTATGTTGGGTGTTCCGTGATGTTCGGATACTGGTTTTGTTGCATTGCTTACGAGAGCTTGCTTTCTTGGCCCATAAATAGATCTAGCTGGGCCATCTTTTTGATGCGAATCCTTGAGTGGGTCGCATGCCGGCTTGAGTGCGGCGCCGCTTGCCGCTTTATGCTGGCCATGGGGTCGTCTATCCGACCGGGTGGCTTTCTTACTTTTTGAATGCGGGGGCTCTAAGGCCTCTTCGTCGAATTCAGGCAGTAGCTTTCGCTTCGGATAGCTTTTAGTGTGGCGACTGCCGCCGTATTTGTCTGCGGTATTGAGTACTTTGCTCCATCTGATTCTGAGTGCATCTTCCGCAGTTTTTAGCTTCCGCTTCTGCTTTTTCAGGATACGTGCGGTTGCAACGAGCCTTTTTTGGAGGTTCTTCTGCTCAGTGAGCTTATCCGGCGTAAGGTCGTAAATGGGAATCTTTGTTTCGCCGGGGACGGGTTGTTCGGTTTCTTTATCCGAGCTGCCCTGTTCGGACGGTTGCTCTAAGGCATGCTCGTCGTCCGCCGGCTCATCCTGCTCTATGGCTGGGTCTGTATGGCTGTTGTTTTTATCAAGGCGGGGCTTGGAGCGGCGTTTACGCCGCCGCTTTGATTGCTTTTCGAGAGATCGATCCCTCGTTGCATCCCCGTGTTCCTCGTTGTCGCTTTCTTTAGGTGTATCCACCATGTACACATCATGAGATGAGGTGGTTGTACAGTGCTCTATAGGCATTGGTTCATGTTCGTCTCCTACATCGTCGTCCATACCGTCGATGTCTTCGGAGTCGAAGTCGAGTACGTCGTTTAAATTATCGACAGTGGCTACGAAGTGGGTGGTGGATGGGTTTTGAATTTCTTCATCGTCCGTATCCCAACCTTGCTGACCGTAGTCCGGCCAGGGCTCTCCTGATAAAGAGAGAGACTTTATTGACTTCAGAATATCGCCAAAGAGCGAGTGCTGAAAGATGTCCGCGGCGGTGAACTCCATGATCGGCGCCCAATCGGATTCGATCGGCAGGGGCGCGGAGGGCTTGGAATCCGGGGTGGAGTCCAGCCCCTCGGAGTCACGGGCCTTGCAGAGTGCGAGGCTGGTGTTCGGCTCGATCGCCTTTGGGATCGCAGCCCCCGAGGCGGCGTCCAACCACTCATCCTCGATCGGCGCAGTAGGCTCCGAATTAAGGGTCGGAACCGATGCGTGTGCGGCCCCCAGGGCACTGTTCGGCGGCAGAGCTAGATCATGCCCATCGTGACAGTGCGGCGCGCTCGGCTGTGGCTCGAATCCGTCGAAGATCAAGTCCCCGCGGACGTCAGCCGTGTAGTTTAAACTTCCAAACCTGACCTGATGGCCAGGGGCGTAGCTTTCGATCTGCTCCAGATGACCAAGTGAATGGGCCCGCAGTGCGAAGCCGCCGAAGACGAAGATCTGTCTGGGGAGAAAAGTCTCACCCTGGACTGCATCGTTATTGATGATCGGAGGAGCCATCGGGCCTAAAAGCGACGACATAGAGGAACTCTCAATGAAAGCACCAATGTCGGTGTCAAAACCGGCGGATCTCGGGTAGGGGGTCCTGAACTGTGCGTCTAGGCGGATGGTAACAGGAGACAAGGGACACAATGTTTTACCCAGGTTCGGGCCCTCTTGATGGAGGTAAAACCCTACGTCCTGCTTGATTAATATTGATGATATGGGTAGTACAAGAGTAGATCTACCACGAGATCAAGGAGGCTAAACCCTAGAAGCTAGCCTATGGTATGATTGTTGTATGTGGTCCTACGGACTAAAACCCTCAGGTTTATATAGACATCGAAGAGGGTTAGGGTTACACAAAGTCGGTTACAATGGTAGGAGATCTAAATATCCGCATCACCAAGCTTGCCTTCCACGCCAAGGAAAGTCCCTTCCGGACACGGGACGAAGTCTTCAATCTTGTATCTTTATAGTCCAGGAGTCCGGCTGAAGGTATAGTCCGGCCATCTGGACACCCCCTAATCCAGGACTCCCTCACCCGTGGTTCCAATAACCTTTCGCTTCATCATTCCTTTGACTTGATGTCATCAACGATTGATTACATCTTCATGAAATCTCTCGACAAATGTGTCGTGATCATCATCAACATTCTGAGCTTTTCCAGGATATCAATCGGATTCATGATGAGAAATACAATCCTTCCCCTCGATGATTTATGTTATCATCGACAACATTCTTGCCTTCCCCAACACAAACTTGTTCATATAATTTCGGAAATACATCCTTTTTGGCATGTCGATGGATTGTGGCTGAGCCCATCGGCCACTTTCCCCGCTAAAATTGTATGACTTATTTTCTAAGTTGTTTCCGATGGATCCTTGGTGTATCCAAAGTCTGACCTTTGCTTGAAACCATGTCAATGCTATCTCGAAGCATGTCTGTGGTAATCTGATCTCCAATAAGAACATTTGAAGCACGATACTAGATTTTCCTTATCAATTATCCAAACACCATTGTATGGGTAATGTCATGAAATTTCTTTCCCCTTACCTAAATGGTTTTATACTTCTATCCAGTCATGGATATCATCATCTGCTTGTCCTTGAAAGGATATACTCCTGATATTTGTGTTTAAACACATTTTCCTTTCCATTGTTCTGATTAAATTAATAATCACATTTTTCCTTTCCATTGGTTTGTTTAAACTTTCTCGTAATCTAACTTATCCGAGCAGAGTTAATTCTCTGCTTAGGTAAACATCTCGGTGTACAACTCTGTCAGTAAGACCTTGTTACTATTGTTGATGACATTCTAGTAGCCACCAATGGATGAGAACTTTGCCTATTGGTCCACCTCGTCTTAACGAGCAGGAAAATGGTTCTCTTCGTCCCTCGCCCTTGGTACCAACGTTGTTGCCAACATAATTGACAGGCTATCCTCTGACATGCCTTGCTTACATGATCATGCAAAACGTCATCACCCCCTCCTACTTTTAACCCACATGGTGGGCCCTTAACCCACAGTTCCACAGGATCAAAACCCGACTCTCCTGTACCCCCTGTTTCTAAGGTTATTCCTCACGCTTGGCTTCGTATCATGTCACGAGCCACCTTCCGAGAGATGATCTATCCCTGATGCTCTGAACCCCTTTCTCACACTCTGTTCAGGTATCAATCGTTTGTCCATCCGCTTGAAACTTCCTATTGTACCTTCATACTTTGCTCTCGATGTTTTATTAAGTTTCAACTCGAGAGATACTTCTGCCACATTCGCTGAATTGCTCACCAGATAATTAACCCTATAAGGGTCAGTTCTCCCGAGGTTACTCTTTACTTCCCCACTTAAATCTCGGGACGAGATTTCTTGTAGTGAAGGAGTTCTGTAACACCCGAAGAATCATGCTGTAGTAATATCATGCCTAATGATACTATGACATCATAATTATTTTGATACTCCTCGCCTTGCTTCAAACCAAACTCGAATCCAAGTTTGAATGACAAGTCAAGTTATATTTTTTATAAAACCATAAATAAAAAATGTTCCTTAGGTTGGAAATATTCACTACATAATTTTCATTCATTAAAAAATATTTTTGGAGATGTTTAAAAATACCCATGGATTTTAAACAGTGGACCAACGACACCTTTTTAGCCCTTTTAAAATACAATCATAATTTATATTAACTCCAATTGACCCAAACGTTTTGTGCAGCCCCAGAATATAGTGCTTGGGTTATGTGCAAAGTTACATGGTAAAAAAAATCATTTGATAGCAGAACCTAAATAAAAACAGGAGCTAATAAATAGAAAAGAAACTAATAAAAAGGAAGGAGACGAGGTGGACCTAAACTAATGGGCACTATGGCCCAGCTAGCAATGAGGTCGGCCCAACCCACCTCATCTCCTCTCCCTCCCCACGCTACAGGAAAACAGGGGGAGGCCATGGCGGACATCCACGCCTCCCTGGCCGGTGATGCCGCCGTGGCGGCCATCCTGCGGTTCCCCGTCGTGCTTAAGGCCACCCCTCGCCCCCCCTGCAACCCCCACATCCAACCCTAGCCCCAGTTCCTCCCCTCGCCCTGTTTCTGCTCAAACCGGAGCTCATCGGGACGCCATCGTAGCTGTGCCCTCGTCGATCCCGCGGCCACCGGCAACCTCGAGCTACGCCACGGCTTCTAGGCGGTCCGCCGTCGTCGTCTCCTTCCTCTACGCCCCTCGGCTCGTCTCCAGGCCGCCGCCAGCGCTCGCCATCGAGTTCCTCCCCACGCACAGCCGCACGACCTCGCCGTCGATCCATCGCTCTGATCCACCCCGGCCTCGTCGAGCTCGCCTGCGACCTCCGATGTGAGCGCCTCTCCTCGTTCCCCCGCTTTTCCATTCGATTCGGCCGCTGTTTGGCTTGTCCCGTGCTCGCCCGCCATGGTCGATGTTTCATGTATGCTTAGTTCAGTGCGTGCCCACGCCCCCTGCTTCTGCTATTCCCGTTCCTTGCTGCGCGCCCTGCCGTTAGTGCCGCCGCTGCTCCCCCTCGGCGTGCGTTGTTGCGTTCTGTTTCCGCGGCTGCGCTGCTCCCTGGCTGTTGCTCGCCTGCTGTTGTTGCCGCTGCTTCTAGCGCCACTGCCTGCTGCTGCTTGCGGTTACCTACGCCGCTGCTGCTCCTCAGTACTATGGCTACTAGCTGCTGCTACTGAACATGGCCATGGCCATGATATGTTGTAGGGAAATGTTTAACACCGGCGTGCCAGCCGAAGCGTTGGGCCGGTCGCACGCTTGCCTTTCGATTGAAGCACATCGATTCGTGCCCACCTTAGGCCACGCGCATGCCCACGCGTCGTTAACTCTCTCATCCTTATCTGTTGGGAGATGCCTCAGCCACAAATCTCGTTCCCCTCTCCTCAATTGTCTCTGTCCCAAGGAGCAGCGCCGCTGCATCGACCTCACGGCAAGAGCGCATCGCGCCGCCCTGCTGCATGTACTCCTCCCCCATCACCACTACAGCGAGCAACCTCCTCCCCGTGCTTTTTTCTAGCTGCTTTTGCCGCCATGCGCAGAGGCGGAGTTGCTTTCTCCCGTTGCCATCGGTACTGCGTGGGCGGCTGGCCGCGCCGCCTCACCAGGGAGAACGGCGGCATCGCCGATGCTACAACAAGCGGTCTTTGAAAGGCGGCGACATGGTCGTTGCAACTTTGCCTGAGTCTTTGGGCCAGCGCCCGATGTTGGGATAGAACAACCGGCACCTTCTGGTGCTGGAACCGTGGACAGGAAAGCTGCAACCGGCTATCGTCGATGCTGGAAGACCGATGCACCGCCAGGTGTTGGGATGCTACAACCGGCACCTCGGGGTGCTGGAACCATAGACATGGAAAGATGGAACCGGCAATCTCCGATGTTGCATGACGGCGACGAGGGGTGATCGGTGCTGGAAACAAACAACAATCGAGTCGTTTTGCTGGAACCCTTTGTAAGTTTTGCTGGAACAGGCATTTCTTTTTGCTGGAACCCTTTTGTAGTTTTGCTGGAACCAGGAGATTTTTCGCTGCAATCTGCGGGTGGCGAGGCGTTTTTGCTGGAACCGGTGATTTATTTTGCTGGAACCGATGTTTTTTTGCTGCTATCATCTTTTGGGGATTTTTTTGCTGATTTTTTTGTTTTTTTGCTCGGACATGGCGATGCATGCCGACGACGGCGGCGAGCCGGAGGCCGTGACAATGGGATGCTCACGGAATGTTGCAACCACGGTCACCGCAAGCTGGAACCCGTCGTTGGAAAGCCCCAGTCGAAGCTGGGACCCACCGGCGCCCGACGACGGCGAGGGCTGTGAGCGGGCGAGTGTGGTTGCACGAGCGGCCGGCGAACGCGAGAGGCGTGTGTGGCCGGAAAGCACGGGAAGCTCAAGACAGTCATTTGGACAGTTTTACAACGTGTTTGACTTTTTTTAGGACGTTTAGCATTTAATCTGGACAGTTAAGGGGGCTGTATCCGACGCTCGCACGGAGACCGGCCTAAATTTGGGCCGGTCGACCGGCGCCTAGCAGTCGCCTATGTTGTATGCGTGTGTGCTTGTGGCCGGCCAGGCCACTGTCCAATGCGGCCGACCCTTGTTTAATTAGACTAGATTAGTTAGTGTTAATCCATTGCTGTTTTAGTTTAGTAGAAAATAATATGTGAGCCACCCTGATGACTATTTCAAATTAATTGACTTAATAAAACAGAGTCTATGACAACTGGGCCCTTACCGACACTATTCACCAGTTGACCAGTCATGTCAAATATTGACTGGGTCAACTCAGACCCTGGCCCCACATGTAAGCCTCTAGGTCTAGCTGTCCGTGGGTACAAAAAGTAATTCTGCTTTGTATTCTCGAAATTAATAGTAAATCCAGAAAATGTTTAAATCTTTGAAAAATCCTGTAAATTAAACCTTAACTCCGGCGAAAAAGTTTTATACATGAAAGTTGCTCAGAACGCAGCGAGGCGAATCCGAATCTGGCGGTCCGTTAAATCGCCACATGTCCCTAGCTTAGCAAACCTCGAACCTTTCCCCTTCGGTTCATCTGTCTGACGGACGTCCGGAATTGGGAAAACATTCCCGGATGTTTTCCCAGTTCGTCTGTATCACCTAGCACCGCGTTAGATCGCTCCTAGCACCGCGTTTTACCATGTTATGCTTTATGATGCTTTGATTGCTCTGTTATTTATTGTGCTCCCTCTCTGTTACTTCTTTCCGGTAGACCCCGAGACGGCTGCCGATGCCACTATGTTCGACTACGTCACCGACGACCCTCCTTGTCTGAGCAAATAGGCAAGCCCCCCTTTGATCATCCCGATATCGCCCATTCCATTCTCTCATGCTTGCATTAGATTTTGCTACTGTTATTGTTTGCTCCTATTCTGCTGCATAGCTTGTTTATTGTAACCTGCTATTGTTACCTACCTGCTTATCCTAAATTGCTTAGTATAGGTTGGTTAGAGACCCATCAGTGACCCCCCCCACTTGACCCGACTGCCCCGCTGGATTATCAGAAGACCCGATCAACGGGATCGAAGACCAGGCCCCGACACCTCATGTCACATCACGCTCCTTTGTTGCTCGACTCTGCAGAGTTACCATCGAGTGCCGAGGGTGCAACCTCATACATGACTCCTGATGCGATCTCTGTAGAGTAGCTATTCGGTCGTGGTCATCGAGGGTGATTTCCTCCTTAACCACTTCCGATACGACTCTGTCGTGCAACCCCTCAAGTGTGAACCTCGAGGGTGGTTCCTCTTACGTTCACCTTGATGTTTACATCGAGTGGGAATCCGACAAGGGTGATTCCTCAGGTTTTCCCCCTTGGTGTTAGACACACGGTTACTATGGTTACTAGGACTTTGCACTGGACCGTGCTACTAAAGACGGGTTGGCCCTGAGGGGTACCCGCGCGAGCTTAATTGCGAGTGATGTGGAGTCGGGCGGACCTAGAAGGTGCTTGCGAGATAATTACGAGGCGTGGCCGGGCATTCCTAGCCCTTGCCGCAAGTCCTCGAGACGGGGCAACGGGGTCACATCTTTCGTGAGTCTCTGCTTGTTACCGCGCGTTCCTAATCCACTACGATTTGGATATTTGATCCGTGGGGCCTCTGGCCTGATAGCACTAACCATCACGTGGGCATAGTATGGGTGTTCTGTGTCGTATGCATCAGCCGAAGCTTAATAAACGTCAGTGAATGAGCGGCGCGCGCCGAGTTGGACTGGTAAGCTCCTGCCTTTTTAGGGAGGTAGCTAGGTCTGCTCACCGGCCGCCCTCTAGCGTCTGAGGAGTTCTGGGAGATGGCCCATGACCCACAGGGGCATAGGTTTAGTCCGCGTCTGGCCTCTCTATTAAGCCTAGGTCGGGTTGCGGCGTATTGTTTGGCGAGGCGGGCATGACCAGGAAAGTGTGTCCGGCGGAGTTAATCGGCGTGGTGGGTAAGTTGGTGCACCCTGCAGGGAAGAAAACATCTATCGATAGCCTGTCCTACGGTAACGGACACTTGGAGTTGTATCCCGATCGATACAACTAGAACTGGATACTTGTGATGAGAACTGGATGGTGATGAGAATTGAATTGTGATGACACATGGATAGTATGGCTCTGGGATTGCTTTCTCGCAGGGAGTCAAGAAAGGATCTCTGGCCGAGGTTGATAACACTACTACTTTACTTTGTGCTACTCTACTCCCTCCTGTTGCTGCATGATTTCCAGAAGATGCTAGTCTTTGATAGGACTAGGCTCTCCCCTCTATTCTGGCATTTTTGCAGTTCAGTCCACATATACAACCTTCCTTTGATAATGTTGCATATGTAGTGTAGATCCTTGCTTGCGAGTACTTTGGATGAGTACTCACGGTTGCTTTGCTTCCCCTTTTCCCCCTTTCTTCTTCTTTCCGGTTGATGCAACTAGATGGTGGAGCCCAGGATCCAGACGACACCACCGATGACTACTACTACCCCGAGGGTGCTTACTACTACGTGGAGACCACCGACGATCAGGAGTAGTTAGGAGGCTCCCAGGCAGGAGGCCTTGCCTTTTCGATCGTTGTTGCTTTTGTGCTAGCCTTCTTAAGGCAAACTTGTCTAACTCATGTCTGTACTCAGATATTGTTGATTCCGCTGATTCTTGTGTATTCGAGCCCTCGAGGCCCATGGCTTGTAATATAAAGCTTGTATTATTTTATTTGTTTCTAGAGTTGTGTTGTGATATCTTCCCGTGAGTCCTTGATCTTGATCGTACACATTTGCGTGTATGATTAGTGTACGATTGAATCGAGTGCGTCACACTCTATGTGCTTCACTTATATCTTTTGAGCTTTATAGTTTTGCTCTAGTGCTTCACTTATATCTTTTAGAGTATGGTGGTGGATTTGTTTTAAAGAAACTATTGATCTCTCATGCTTCACTTAGATTATTTTGAGAGTCTTAAATAGCATGGTAATTTGCTTAATAATAATAATATGCTTGGTATTCAAGATTTATAAAACTTTCTTTTGAGTGCGTTGAATACTAAGAAAAGTTTGATGCTTGATAATTGTTTTGAGATATGGAGGTGATAATATCAAAGTCGTGCTAGTTGAGTAGTTGTGAATTTGAGAAATGCTTGAGTTGAACTTTGCAAGTCCCGTAGCATGCACGTATGGTAAACGTTATGTAACAAATTTGAAACATGAGGTGTTATTTGATTGTCCTCCTTATGAGTGGCGGTCGGGGAGACGGCGATGGTCTTTTCCTACCAATCTACCCCCTAGGAGCATGCGCGTAATGCTTTGGTTTTTGATGGCTTGTAGATTTTTGCAATAAGTATATGAGTTCTTTATGACTAATGTTGAGTCCATGGATTACACGCACTGTCACCCTTCCATCATTGCTAGCCTCTTCGGTACCGTGCATTGCCCTTTCTCACACTGAGAGTTGGTGCAAACTTCGCCGGTGCATCCAAACCCTGTGATATGATACGCTCTCTCAGACATAAACCTCCTTATATCTTCCTCAAAACAGCCACCATACCTACCTATTATGGCATTTCCATAGCCATTCCGAGATATATTGCCATGCAACTTTCCACCATTCCGTTCGTCATGACACATCCATCATTGTCATATTGCTTAGCATGATCATGTAGTTGACATAGTATTCGTGGCAAAGCCACCGTTCATAATTCTTTCATACATGTCACTCTTGATACATTGCATGTCCCGGTACACCGCCGGAGGCATTCATATAGAGTCATACTTTGTTCTAGTATCGAGTTGTAATCATTGAGTTGTAATGAATAGAAGTGTGATGATCATCATTTAATAGAGTATTGTCCCAAATAAAAAAAGAGAAAAAAAGAAAGGCCAAAGAAAAAAAAGAAGGCCCAAAAAAAAGGAAAAAAAATATAAAATAAAAAGGGGCAATACTACTATCCTTTTTTCCACGCTTGTGCTTCAAAGTAGCACCATAATTTTCACAATAGAGAGTCTCTCGTTTTGTCATTTTCATATACTAGTGGGTACTTTTCATTATAGAACTTGGCTTGTATATTCCAACGATGGGCTTTCTCAAATGGCCTAGGTCTTCATGAGCAAGCAAGTTGGATGCATACCCACTTAGTTTCTTTTGTTGAGCTTTCATACATTTATAGCTCTAGTGCATCCGTTGCATGGCAATCCCTACTCCTTGCATTAACATCAATCGGTGGGCATCTCCATAGCCCATAGATTATCCTCGTTGATGTGAGACTTTCTCCTTTTTTGTCTTCTCCACATAACCCCCATCATCATATTCTATTCCACCCATAGTGCTATATCCATGGCTCACGCTCATGTATTGCGTGAAAGTTTATGAGTTTGAGATTATTAAAGTATGAAACAATTGCTTGGCTTGTCATCGGGGTTGTGCATGATGAGAGCATTCTTGTGTGATGAAAATGGAGCATGACTAAACTATATGATTTTGTAGGGATGAACTTTCTTTGGCCATGTTATTTTGAGAAGACATAATTGCTTAGTTAGTATTCTTGAAGTATTATTATTTTTATGTCAATATGAACTTTTGTCTTGAATCTTTCGGATCTGAATGTTCATACCACAATTAAGAAGATTTACATTGAAATTATGCCAAGTAGCACTCCGCATCAAAAAAACTCTTTTTATCATTTACCTACTCGAGGACGAAAGGTGAATTATGCTTGGGGATGCCTCGATACGTCTCCACTGTATCTATAATTTTTGATTGCTCCAGCTATATTATCTACTGTTTTGGACCATATTGGGCTTTATTTTCCACTTTTATATTATTTTTGGGACTAACCTATTAACGAGAGGCCCAGCCCAGAATTGCTGTTTTTTGCCTATTTCAGTGTTTCGGAGAATAATATCAAACGGAGTCCAAACGGAATGAAACCTTCGGGAACGTGATTTTCTCATCAGATAAGACACAGGAGACTTGGACCCTCCGTCAAGAAAGCCACGAGGCGGTCACGAGGTGTAGGCGCCCCCCTAGGCGCGCCCTGCCTCGTGGGCCGCTCAAGCTCCACCGACGTACTCTTTCCTCCTATATATACCTCGTACCCCAAGCGATCGAGATCTGGAGCCAAAAACCTAATTCCACCGCCGCAACTTTCTGTATCCACGAGATCCCATCTTGGGGCCTGTTCCGGAGCTCTGCCGGAGAGGTCCATCATCACGGAGGGCTTCTACATCATCACCATAGCCTCTCCGATGAAGTGTGAGTAGTTTACCTCAGACCTTCGGGTCCATAGTTATTAGCTAGATGGCTTATTCTCTCTTTTTGGATCTCAATACAATGTTCTCCCCCTCTCGTGGAGATCTATTCGATGTAATCTTCTTTTTGCGGTGTGTTTGTTGAGACCGATGAATTGTGGGTTTATGATCAAGTCTATCTATGAACAATCTTTGAATCTTCTCTGAATTCTTTTATGTATGATTTGTTATCTTTGCAAGTCTCTTCGAATTATCAGTTTGGTTTGGCCTACTAGATTGGTTTTTCTTGCAATGAGAGAAGTGCTTAGCTTTGGGTTCAATCTTGCGGTGTCCTTTCCCAAAGGATGTGAAGGGGCAGCAAAGGCACGTATTGTATTGTTGCCATCGAGGATAACAAGATGGGGTTTTATCATATTGCATGAAACTATCCCTATACATCATGTCATCTTGCTTAAGGTGTTACTCTGTTTTAACTTAATACTCTAGATGCATGCTGGATAGCGGTTGATGAGTGGAGTAATAGTAGTAGATGCGGCAGGAGTCGGTCTACTTGTGCGGACGTGATGCCTATATACATGATCATGCCTAGATATTCTCATAACTATACTCAATTCTATCAGTTGCTCAACAGTAATTTGTTCACCCACCGCAGAATACTTATGCTCTTGAGAGAAGCCACTAGTGAAACCTATGGCCCCCGGGTCTATTCTCATCATATCAATCTCCATCACTTTATTATTGCTTTGCTTTTTTACTTTGCCTTTTACTTTTCACTTTGCATCTCTATACCAAAAATACCAAAAAATATTATCTATCATCTCTATCAGATCTCACTCCCGTAAGTGACCGTGAAGGGATTGACAACCCCTAATCGCGTTGGTTGCGTTGAGCTATTTTTTTGTGTAGGTACGAGGGACTTGCGTGTAGCCTCCTATTGGATTGATACCTGTGTTCTCAAAAACTGAGGGAAATACTTGCGCTACTTTGCTGCATCATCCTCTCCTCTTCAGGGAAATCCAACGCAGTGCTCAAGCGGTAGCACTGTGCTGCCTCCGAGCGGAGTCTTTTACGTGCCTATCCTGCCTCACATACTTTCTGTGAGGCACGGTTATACATGTTCAAAAGCATGCTCGTGCTTCTGTGTATTTTTTAGTCACATGTTTAATCAGATATGGCTGGGTGTTTCTTTAGGAGAGGAGCGGTGATGATGTTATTAGATGCACGGTCATTGTAACAGGAGAGGAATGGTCGATATGTCGGGGGATGCAAATTGAATAATGAGAGGCACGTTTGCATCTGAAATCGAGTCACGGTTCGTGACTTTGGTATTGCATTTTTTTCAGGCAGTCGTTGACCCAGGGGAGCCATTGTTTTTATGTACGCTGGCTTCAGGCAGGATTATGTATGATAGCCCACGGTTATATGTATGTCAGAAGCATGGACGTGCTTTTGTTTTGCCAATGTTTCTGGTGGTACGCAGACATGGTGCGTTGTTGTTAGTGAGGTTTGTCTTTAAACAAAGTGGATGCACGCGTGTGGCTTTTGTTCTGGCAAACCGTGCTTTCATTTTTGTTCACTCTCAGTGTAGTATTTGTACGACAGGGTCATCTCGTTTGCCTCTTCGCATTGTTCTCTCGGTCAAAAGATGTACTGGTGACCGATGGGATGGCTATTTATTGTTAGTATTTATTGTGCCAGATACCGTGCTAGAGTTAACCTAGAGGCTCCTCGATTACAGCATGGCAGTCGTGACTTTTGAAGTGCATGGTTTCACGAGCTACAGAAGCAGAATCATCCATTCACCGTTTCCTTAGCAATTAAATGGGCATGGTAACTGAGTCGTCTCTCCCCAAAGGTTAAGTAGTGGTCTATTCCTGGAGGTTATCGCATCTTATCCCCTCCAGAGAAGTGCAGGTAGCTCCCATCATCCTCGCCTCGTACGAGAAGCATAGTCAAACTCCATTGTCGTCTCAGCCTCGGTTCCATGGACGACTTCAGGAACACTACTGAGCATCTCTCTATAGATGCTGATGGTAATACCAAGCTCGATGTGTTGTACACCAATGAGCCCCACAAGGTGGAGGAGATTCTTACTCTCTATGAGGAATGGTTGCGTGAGGACATGTACAAGTTTGTTGGTCTTGATCTGGAGTACACACGAGAGGATTATTTTGATCGTAGTAGAAAACTTGCTGTTATGCAACTGGCGCTGCGCAAGCATGTTCTTGTTTATCACTTGTGCAAGGCCAGGGCGGAGTGCACTGCTCTGAAGGATTTCCTTCGGAACAAAGGTATAATTTTCGCTAGTGTCGACGTCAGGAACGATGGGGATGTTCTCGCAAACAGTTACCTCAAAATCCCAAGAGAGTGTCACATCGACCTTGAAGAAGAGCTCATGATCAAAGGAGGCAATCTAAGGGATTCAATGGCAGATTTGGCAGGAGTCGTGATAAACAAATCTTACTTGAGTATGAAGTCGTCTTTTCCACAAGGTCTGCATGACTACTGGGAATGGAAGCCGCTTTCCCTTGAACACGTGAAATATGCGGCAATTGTAAGTGAAAATTTTGTTTTTATATTTTTGTTTTTATTGCAACAATAGTACTTTTTCCCCTTTACGTATATCCTCATTCTCATCCGCTTTTTATTTTAGGATGGGTATGTCACTCTGAGCTCTACCGCTAGTTACATCTAAGAAGGACATGATGCATCCTCGTTGTCTTCCCAACCCCGGACGCCGTTGATGCTTTTGAGCAGAACTCCAATTGAGTAGAATTGTCCCGGTGGTCTGAGCAGAATGGACTCCTGGAAGACTTTCATTCCTTTTTTTGTATAATTAATGAGTATTTTTAGTTCAATCCTATGGAGTACCGTCTCATGTTATGTGAATATAATTTCTTATGTTTTTTCATGTTACAAGTTCATTGTTGACGCGTTTATGCGAGTTCATGTATATTTAGAGAACCTGTTGAAGTGGCGCATATGTATTGTTTGGGAGAAGCGCGTTTTGTGTTTGGCTTTTATTCAATGCCGTTTGTTTGTGTTTGTATTGTTGTCTTTTACACATTCGCACAAGAGAGGCACGTCTGCTAACATATGAGGCAACATTTTAGTTTCGTGTCTTTGTGTGCTTTAGGACCGTGTCTCGAGAATCCGGGCATCCGTGTATGTTCAGGCTTCACTTCCGTGGCTTCTTTCCGTCTATGCATGTACATCCGTGACACACGCCATGTCTGTAACGTGCTGGTTTCACACGGCAGTTCCTCTTGACACTACACGACCGTGCCTTTGCCACCACTCTTTTGTGCGTCCAGGTTGTTTGTACCCGTGCTTCGATAACTATGAGAAGCCGCAATTCCGTGCCTGCATACGCTTTAATTCGGTGTCTCCTGTACGTGCATTTGCGTGTCTCAGGCGTCATGCTGGCTGTGACTGTACGTGCCTCTGGTGCTAGACGCCCGTCCGTGAGGGGACGCATATGTATTGTTTGGGAGAAGCGTGTTTTTTGTTTGGCTTATAGTCACTGCTATTTGTTTGTGTTTGTATTGTTGTGTTTTACACATTCGCACAAGAGATGCATGTCTGGTAACGTACGAGTCAACATTTTCAGTTTCCTGTCTTTGTGTTCATCGGGACCGTGCCTCTAGAAGCCCGCATCCGTGTCTGTGGAGGCTACACTTCCGTGGCTTCTTTTCCGCTATTCATGTACCTCACGTGACACACGCGATGTCTCTATGTGGTGGTGTCACACAACAGTTTCTCTTCAGACTACACAACCGTACCTCTGCCACCACTCTTTTGTGCGTTCAGGTGGTTTGTACCCGTGCCTCGAGAATGCCAATTCGAAAGCCGTACCTGTGCGACAAAAGTCGCAATTCCGTGCTGTGCTCGCTGCGATTACGTGCGTCACTGTACTGCATTCGCTTGTCTCAGGAGACACGGTGGCTGTGACTCTACGTGCCTGTGGTGCCAGATGCCTGTCCGTGAGGGCATGCGGTGGCTGTGACTCGTCGTGCCCGTGCTTCTACACGCCCGTGCCTCTAGACACTTTAAAACTGTGGCTCTTTCACTTCTACCATTGATTCGCTGCTTGTATTTGATGTATCCTCATGTGATACACTTCACATGTCTATGTGTCTGTGGTGTCACATGGCTGTCCCTCTTGAGAGTTTGCAACCGTGCCTCTCGAACAGAGTGTTCTTACCGATGCCTCTGCCACCTCTCTTTTTTTCATCCAGAGGATTTGTATGCAGAGGATTTGTATCTGTGCCTCGATAATGCCAATTCGAAAACTGTGCTTGTGCGTCGGAGAAGCTACAATTCCATGTTTGTATGCAGAGGGTGTCTAGCCGTGGCTCGAGAACGTTAATTGCAAGGCCGTATTCGTGCCTTGCCAAGCCGAAGCACGTGCATGTAGAGGCTACGTTTCCATGCCTTTGTTGCCTGCATTCACGTGTTTCCGGCGAGTTGCTGCTTGTATCTCTACGTGCCTATGGTGATACCCGTGCCTGTGGAATAGACAGGTATGTGCGTCGTGTGCCTACATACCCGTGCTTGATAGACACGTATGTGCGTGTTGTTCCTGCATACCTGGGCCTCACCTGAAACCAGCCTTGACTATCGAGGGACAGATGTTGTGAATCTAGCTAGATGAGGCACTAATGAGTTTTGGCCTTCGGATCTAAAGCGTACGGCTGGCTGTTTGTTTGCTTCAGTGGATTCTTCCGTTGGTGGTCTTTTTTCAAAGGAGGAATTGATGACCGACGTGTCGGCTGTTCGATGTGACTATTCAGTGTGACAGTTACCATAAAATAAAGTTAGAGGCTCCTCAATTTCTCCACGGCATCAAATATTTGTGCACAGCCGTGACTTTACGAAGTACATGGTTTTATGTGCTTCGGAAGCACAACCGTCTATTCGCTGTTCCTAGTTCACACGTTAATGCGCATTGTAACTCAAAGGTCCCTCGCCAAGGTTAAATACTGGCCGTGTTTGTGAGGTTTTCACGTCATATTGTAGCCACAGAACATCAGTCAGTTCCCAGCCTCCTCGCCACTCCCCAACCTTTTGCAGGGTCTTAGGAATCTCCATTGGCACCTTGCTGCTCGTTGCCATGGACGACTTTTTGAACACCACCGAGTACCATTCTATAGTTGCCGATGGTAACACGAAGCTCGACGTGTGGTACACCAACGAGCCTGGTAAGGTGGATGAGATCATTCGCTAGTATGAGGACTGGTTGCGCGAGGAGAAGCACAAGTTTGTTGGTCTCGGCATGGAGTTCACGCGAAAGGATTGCTACGGGCGTAGAAAAGTCGCTGTCATGCAACTGGCTATGTGGAATCATGTTTTGCTCTATCACTTCTGCAGGGCCAGGACGGAGTGCCCTGCCCTGAAGGATTTCCTTGAGAATAGAGGTATAACTTTCTCTAGTGTGGGCGTCAGGAATATTAGAGATGCTCCTTTTCAAGATTTCATCAGAATTCCAGAAGGGTACCATATCGACATCCAAGAGAAGTTTATGATCAAAGGCGGCGAAGAAAGGGACTCCATGGAGGACTTAGCAGGAGCCATCATTGACGAATCTTATTTGAAGTTGGAGTCATCTTTTCCAGAACTTCTTCGTCACTCTTTGGGATTGGAAGCCACTTACTTTTGATCACCGAAATATGGAGCTCATGGAATCAAGATTTCATTTTCGTTAGTTTCTGCCTTTGTTGCCAGAACAATACTTGATTTTTTTGTATATTCATGTTTTAATTTGATTTTCCTTTAGGAAGGGTATGTGAGCTATGAGCTATAACGCCGGTTTCTATCGATGAGGGACATCCTGCATCGTCATTGTCTTCTGATCTCGGATGGCGAGGGCGTTTACGAGGAGTAGTCCGGTGGAAGTGCCGGGCAAGATGGATTGTGTGATGAATTGGTTATTTGATAGTTATTGTATGGGGTAGTATTACATATACTGATGAATTTGTAATTGTGGTTGTTTTATTTTGAACCAGATGGAATTGACTAGTTTGGAAATTTAAGTTTATTTTCGTTCCATTATGTTTTTCTTGATTGGGTGCCTTCAAGAATAATTTCCTCTATGATTTGTTGCTACAAGTTGGTATAAGATGAGATGTATTAAGAGGATCACTCGGATCTGCACTTTCGTGATTCTAGGCAGCGCACAGTCGTCTGTTCAGGGAGGCATTGTTTTTGTTTTAGGCAAGGCATGCTCTGGTCTTATTAGTTTGCTAGCTTCTTCACCTTTGTGGTAGGGGCTTTACTTTTGCTTTGTGTTTGTACTTTGTGTTTGGCACGGTTGTTTTTATATTGAATATATGGTTGTGGTTGTGTGTTTGAAATGGTTTTATGCAGCTTGAGTGTGTTTAAGATTCTTCAGATTTTCTCACTTTGCTGTCTGTTTCAATATATGTTGTCTGTTTCAGTATATGTTGTCTGTTTTAGGGACGGTAATCCAGTGTGATACTTGCTGTGGGAGTATTGTGTTATCGACGGTTGCGTTATGTTAGTATGAGTCACTGTCATGGTTGTATGTTCTGTAATATTTCTAGTTAGTCTGCTAGTGAAGTCACGCCTGTCTAGTTAGTGGAGGCATGTGCTATGTTATCTTGAGTCGAAGTTACATACATTGTTTGCAAATGTTTTCTCTTACACGTTCGCTCGGAGAGGCACGTCTACGATGTTACTCAAAGGCATGGTCGTGCCTTCTTTCGAAACGCTTGCTTTCACTTATTTGCTGAGAGAGACTCATCGTTGAAACTTGTGAGGTCACGGACCTTTTATAGTTGAAGTAACGGTCGTTCTTCTGTTTTGGTATTTTTTCAGTTTAGTCGTCTATCACAGAGGATGGTTCTTCTTTCGTTAACTTGAGCCACGGTCGTGCTTCCATGACTCATTTGGCTTGGAGAGGGACCGGTTTTAAGCTGTCGAGAGGGGACGGTCCTATGTTAACTGGTGGCGCACTTGTGTGTGTCAGCTTAGTTGTCCGTGGTTAGAGAGGCACGTTCTACGTGGATAAAAGGCACGACAGTGCCTCTGTGACCTGGATTATTGGAGGTGAGTCATTTAGCTCCTTCGTCAGATGCTTACGAATTGATAGTGTTTTTCCTCTGTGTTTCAATTGTTTCTTTTATTATGTCTTATTGAAGTGAGTGGTGTTCTAGTGCAAGGAAGTGATGTGTTGAATATCATGTTTAGAACTTTTGGAAAAAATATGATTCTTATTTGTAAATGTTTGCTGTTCAGGAATTTAAGGCAAACATTGTTGTGATTACATATGAGTCGATATGGCTGTCTGAAACAATGTTCGGATGGCTCCAGCTAAATTAATGCAAATTTAAGCAGTAGTCATCTTCTTCCAACTCTTCTTCTTTCGCGCCGGATATTGTACTTGTCGAGGAGGATGCTCAGTGCCTCAAATACATGGCATGTGTTGTGGTTGGATGTTATCATTTTGTAAGTTAGTTGTTCTCTCATCGGTTTCACATGGATCTGCAAACACATAACCGTGCAAATTAATAAAATTTATTGCAAAACTTAATGTTCAGCTGGCTTGGATGAACGTATGTTGATGTGTTGTCAATGAGAGTGAACTTACATTATTGATAAAAATGAATTATTATTCATATTAATGAGCAGCATCAAATGCATGGTGTAAATAGCACTGTCATCCCTGAAAATTGAGAGCATTAATGTCTGTGATTAGAAGGTGAACAGTAGGTATGGGATGTGTAGTGGAACAAAAAGATGCATGGTTTAAATGAGGTAGAGCTACAGTTAAAAGAAACTTACTCTCTGTCTGAGTTACATACACTCTGCACAGGTTTGATATGAAAGGAGGCCATGGTGTGAGGATAGTTGCTGTAAGTAGAATGGTAAGCTCTCTTGAAGTTTTTGATGACAATGTCCGAGTGTGCCTTTATACCGTCGCAATTGATATAAGGTCACAGAATTTCGAAGCGACGCATTGCAAGATTCACGATGATGAGGTTGATAAAATGTGGATCCTTCTCACAGGTATTAAGACCTAAAACAATTGACAGGGAATAATATCATTGTAACAATAAAAACTTGTAGAATCAAAGACGAACACTGGGCAGATAGAGTGAGTAGGGTGAACTCACGATGTTACATTTGTTGGGCAGCCTGTACCCAATAGTTTTTTCCACAATCTGTTCCTTGAGTAGTTCTGTGCTTGCTCCTAGAACTTTAAATTTATCCTGCAGAAAATTGTAGCTGTGTCACTCGAAAGGTGGTAGTAGTAGTAATCGTGGTTTGCTATTATTATTTATGAGAAGCAAGAACTTACGAGCGTCCATGTACATTATATGCTTGTGCACAAATGCTGGCGTTGCGTAGAATTGTTCTTTCATCAGGAACGCTGAGTAAGCATCGACCACGAATGAGTGGATATATCCGTATACCTTCATTGACAAACCTAAAGTTCGATGATTGGCCCAACGTCGATCGATGGAGAATATCCTCTTGCTCTAAAAAAATGAATTTTAAATCGTAAGATTTTCTTTTTAAACATAAGATGAAACGATTAGCATTATTAAACGAAGGGACCAAAACTTTCTTTATGTGAGAACAACGAATTCATTACCTATCATTTTGCTTGATACCGCGTATTGTCGACGATTGTTTCATACACTTCTTTCTCCTCATTTGTGGAATCTCTTATTTCCAAAAGTTGGCAGTGATCTTGATGGTCATTCCCTTGGTCAGTGAATCGAGTCTGTTCTAGCTCAGAATGATGTTGGTGAGGCTGGAAGACATGACCACCGGAGTTCAATTGACCATTACTAATTTGCAGATGACCCTCATTATAATTGTTGTTTCTTTGGAGCATTAGGCGTTGTGGTTGGTGCTGCATGCGCAGTTCTAATGTTCTGACAGTTGGATTATCGGTTGAGCTTGAAGGAATATCTGTTGGAAAATGCTGGAGAGGATGGCGAATGTGCATCTTTGTTGAACTGCTGTTGCAAAACCTTTGTAACTTTGCCCCTTAGACCCGCCTCTGTGTGGTTGCTGATTGTTCTGCTCTTGAGGTTGGCGTTGTTGGCACCGTGTAGTGCTGTTATTCTGAGCATCATTGTGTTGGGGGTAGTGGGCATCACAGACAGTGGTTTGTTGCTGGTACTGCTTGTGACCTTGGTTGTTCATTGCATATGGTGAGCGCTGGCTTTTGTTTGGACCGTCGTTATTCTGAGCACCAGGATGTCGGTAGAAGTGGTTTTTGATACTAGGAGCTGGTTGGTTGTAGTGTTGGGACAAGAGAGTTGTTGGTAAACTTTGGGACAAGACAGTTTGAGTTAAACCTGCAGAGTATGACATATCAAAGGCCTGTGTGGGGTGGCTACCGCCTGACATTGATCCTGATCTGCTGGGTATAGGTGGCTCTGGATAGTTAGAAAGGGAAGATCTAGCTGACGAGCTTGAATTATTGGCCAAGTGTGAGACAGTATCAGGTTGGCATTGTTGTGATGCTACTTGGTTATGAAAGGGTTGTTTCTTTTTTGTTCAATGACTACGTCAAGTTGTTCATAGATAGATGGGTCGGACCATATTTGATCATCATCAATGAATCCACAATTAAGGAGGCTTCGTGGTTGTCGACTTGTAGAGACTGGTTGTTTGCGCTTCGTTGAATTATGTGGAGGCTCCAGTATCCTAACTCTTTTCATAGGAGGAGTTGTACTCTTGTTACCTAGATCTTCTGACTGCTTTAAGGACCTCTTGTGAGGTGCCATTTGTGGTTCCGGTTCTGGCGGATGTGTGCTTGTGGTAATAGGGACGCTGTATGTGGGATCAATAGGTGGTTGCTTCGTACACTGTTCATGTTCTTCTGCAATGTTATTGTCTTCTGCATTGACAGATGGTGCAGCAACTAGTGGGGCATCACTAGTGGATGGAATTGCTTTTCCCGTGTCCAGTACTGAGCCAGAACTGCTGGCAGAATCACTGGGGAGTTCTACTGTAGGATGAAGGGAGGAAGTAGCTCTTGTGCGTTCTGTTTCAGCAATGTTCTTCTCGTCACTCAAAGTTGAAACAAGATGGACCTTATCTTCCTGTAGCGAAGAAGAACGTTGTCCAGTGACATTGTTTGATTTTTGTGCAGGCTGGGATACAGTGAGGCTTTTTGTGTTGGTTGAAGAGTTGTTGTGAGCGCTGTCAGAACCGCTGGACCGTGCAGTAGTTGGTGACGTTTTCCCAACGTGATAAACAGGTGCTCCAAGTGTATCTGCTGAGATTGGATCGGTAAGTAATTATTTGTCAACCGCAGAGTGCGAGGCTGATGTTTCTGTTGCAGTAGGTTTTGCTGTTTCCTCCAAGAGTTTTTCCAGTGGGCTTGTCAGAGAGTTGTGGTCTGCAGATCCTCCAGCAGAATTTTGGGTTTCAATCGGCACAGAACACTCGGGCATTTAATTTTCACTGTCATTATAATTGCCCGTTCTCCAAAGCATCTCGGATGTTGACACGAAGGGCTCATGGACGGCAAGCCATCAAAGCGGTTGTGCGGATGGTTATGAACTTTGTCGAGATGAATCTTGGCTTGTTCATCAATGTCCTCTTTGTTGTGGTCGATCCTGTTCACTTCGGTAGCAACTTAACTGCGGGTTGATGATTTCAGGTGTGAAGATAGACGAATTTGGGACTGCTCTTTGTCGTACGGATTCTGGGATTCTGGGTCAGGGGTATCACAACAACCCTTTAAATTTTCCAGGGAGTATGATGTGGCATGAAGGGCACTGGTTGAGCCACTGCTGGAAGAACTTTGATTGCTTGTCGTGCTAGAACTTGGAAGCGTAGAATATGTTGAAGGGAGTGATGAAAAAGTTTCTTTTTCATTTGAGTTGTCCCACTACAAAAAAAATACACTTCCGTGATGATACGTGTTTGTCACAGTAGGTCGCTTTTTTTGTCATGCATGTACATCCATGACAAATTTATGACAGAATCAAGATAGTCATACCGTGTCTTTGTCGTAGAAGTGTTCCATGACATTACCAAAATTATCATCACGAAGTGTCCACTTCCATGACGATAAATCGTGGCGTCCGCGAAGTGCTTCCGTCAAGGGTGACCGACACGTGGCATCCACCGTAACGGAACGCTGATAAGCTATCGGGTCGGGTTTTGGATCCGATAACCCATTAACAGCCCTGACCAATGGGAAATTTCCACGTGTAAAATTCTTATTGGCCGGACGAAACACGTGTCAGCTCGTCAGTGGGTCAGATAGGCGCCTATGATACGTCGACACGTGGCACGGTCCAACAGAGGTCCGTTCCTGTGTAAAGGCCGGCCCGTTTGACTTGGTAAAAAGCTGGCGGGCCGGCCCATGGAAAGCCTGTTAACGACCTATTCGAATATAGCCCATTTACAGCCCGCTAACCCAAGGCCCGTTACCCCTATCCGAATTAGGCCCAGTAGCGTCATCTGGGCCATCCAATATGATTCCAGCCTGTTTTCGCCGGCCCATGTATGGCCCATGACGTCTTTCGGCCCATATGAGGCCTATGTAACTCTTGGCCTACTAACGGCCCGTGGTGAAACTGGACCGTAATGAACAGTGTATCACTTTACACCCATTAACGGCCCGTGGTGAAACTGGCCCGTAATGAACAGTGTATCACTTTATACCCATTAACGACCCGTTATTCCGTTGGGCCGTTTCCAACCCATGTTATCTTCGGCCTTCTCGAGCCCATTTATTCTTGGGCTCATTTCAAAGATTCGTTTACTTACGGCCCGTTCGTCATTTTTTCGCTTGTGGGCCAAATTCAGCCCGTGGTTACAGTCGGCCCGTTTGTGGTCCGTTAATTCGTTGGGCCGTTTTCATAGCGTCATCAAATACTGCCTATTAACGATGGCCCATTATGGTCGGCCTATGAGCAGACGATTCAACTCTAACTGTTTACGGCCATAATGAGGCCTGTTATTGGCCCATGTTTGGCCAATCGATCATACGGCCCGTATAAGGCCCATTGATGATACGACCCTTAGAAGGCCCATTGTTTCTATGGCCCGTAGAAGGCCCATTGTTTCTATGGCCCGTAGAAGGCCTACTGTTTCTATAGCCCGTAGAAGGCCCATCGTTTCTCTGACCCGTAGGAGGCCCAGTGTCACTCTGTAAATATTAGCCCATGGTTATTGTGGCCAAGTTTTAAAAGTAGGTTATTGCAGCCACTAGCAAACCGCAGAAAAAGAACTGCACTGACTACAAGCAAACAAATAAACAAGACAACAAGGAAATAAATAAGCAAGTAACTTATGCTAGGCTATCACGGCTATTACACATATATCATCCACTGGGCATCAAAGTTCGCCACCAGTGCAAATATAGGGAACACAACAGCATATAAACGCTGCAGCAAAACAAGTCCAGAACTGAAACCACTTCAGACGAGCTCAAGAAACAATATCACAGGTACCCATAATGCCGGCAAGATGCTTAGCAAGCTTATTAACTTTCTCTTGTTTGGCGCTTAAATCCTCCAACTTCTTTGTTGCACAAGAAAATGCATGTCCCCAATTCTGCGAGGACTTCCTCAGTCCTTCGGCTTCTTGTCGTAGCATAGCTGATTGATGCCTTTCAGCTTGTAGCTGAGACTGAAGAAGCCGAAGTGATTCAGGCAGCGAGTTCGAAGAGCTTGTGCCGGTGATGCTGCCAAGAATCCGAACACTACATCAACGCAGGACTGTGGGGTTTTCTCACTGTCTACAAGATCATTTTTATCACCTTTCTTGGAGACTAACAGCATTGTCTCACTATCTTGAACCTTATCTGCATTACTTTCTCTACCATTGCATAGTGGGTGCTCTTCTCCAATATTCTGTTTGCATACTACAAGAGAAACAAGCAGACACATCACATGTTTAGCTTGTAGTATACGAAACTCATTTTTGTAAACCGGTTCAGTAGTAAGGTGGACAGGATAACATCATGAAACAAACATATATCTATGTACTATGGTCACTGTATTGTCCATATCATTCTAGTTTATGTTCCCTAATCAAGATAGAGACACAGTTCAACTCATATATCTTTAATACACAGTAGCATAGACAGAATATAAGTGTGAGAAACTACACAGCATTGGCAACACTTGTAATGTGCATCACATGAGAACATAACTGTTTATGCAACTTAAACTGAAATCAAGATAGAGCAAGAAGTTAGAACAACAATCCGATTAAAGAAATAGGTTTAAAACATACTGCTATGCGCCATCGGAGTTTCAATTGGATCCTTCAAATTCGAAAGTAGTTGGTATGAGTAAATACAAGGATGCAACAAAGACAAGGAGTATGGACCATAGCTACAGAATCGACACGAGAACAGTTGCTCTTCTGCTTTAAACGTGGAGTTTGGGTTAGCTGTGGTGGTCTTCGTGCTTTGGGCACTGCAGTAGCTTTAAAAACTGCTCGTGTGGGGGTACTCTATGGTGGACATGGTGCTTTGTCAACTATAAGTGGGTTACTATCCGTTGGGGTTGCGGTTAGATGGGTTGTAGCTGGTTCTTTTCCCAACGGTGTAAGTGTGCAATCTGGAAGAGTCTCGATTATGTGTGGTGGGGCTAGTTTGTGGGCCAGTACAACCATGGTTCTATCTGCATCAACGGGTAGCACTGTCTTTTGTGAAGAACGGGTTTTTGCTCCCTTAGATACTGCCATCACCCCCTCCAATTCAAATGGCTGATAAACAAGAAAAGAAATTGAACGTACAGTCATTGTATGATAGACAGATGTGGTAATTCACATGTATGTTGTCTAACCAAACAGGACAACATGACACAATTTCACATATATGATGCCTAACTAAACAGGATAGCATGACATAGTTTGAGATATATGATGGATAACTTAACATGATATAATGGCATAATTCAACATATGATGAGTACCTAAACAGGATGACATGACAAAACTATATGATGTCTTTCTAAAATAGGTTGGGATGAAATGATTCACATACATGTTGTCTAAGTATACAAGATGGCATGATATAATGACATAATTGATTCATATACTAAGCAACTGGCACTCGCATGTATGATCTCTAAACTAAGTAGATAGAATTCAATAGTGTGCATATGATGTATAAACTAAGCAATGCAAGACACCATATGCATCATACGAGAAATATAAACATTGCAACTTAGAGCATACACCTCAGGTGGGATATAGGACTGGTCATCATCTCTGAATCCTCCTATGAGGAGCTCCTCAGAACCATCGAGATATATGCTTCAACAGTACCATTGCCTGCTCTGAAGACCTTGTTTTCACTCCAGATTTTTCCATAACCGGCTCAAATGGCTGATACACATGAAGAGTAGTTCAATATACACAGATTGTCGACAAATGGAATACGTAATGAAAAAAAGATGGCATGAGATAATTCACATATATGATGCCTGGCTCCATGGCGGTGCATAATTCACATATATGATAACTGGCTGAAAAATATGGCATTGCATAATTCACATATCTGATATAGAAAGCAAAAAGGAGGCATTCACACAAAGCATGTCTAATCTAAGCAGATGGCATGGCAATGCAAGATATGCAAGATATGAGCAATATAACCCAGCCAAGTTAGAGCATGCATCTCGGGGGGAGGGGAATACGACTGGTCATATCTCTCTGAATCCTCCTCCGAGGAGCTATCTGTAACCAGCAAGAAATCTGCATCGACGGTGTAGCAATCGACTTTCGTAAGACCTTGTTTTCACTCCAGATTTTCCCATGACCGACTCAAATGGCTGATGCACAAGAAGAGTAGATGAATGTATAAACATTGTTGACAAATGGAATACATTATGGAAAAAATATGGCACGATACAATTCACATATACGATGGTGGCTAAACAGGATGGCATTGCATGATTCACGTATATGATACCTGGCTAAAGAAGATGGCATTGCATAATTCCCATATACTCCCTCCGTTCCTAAATAATTGTCTTTTTAGAGATTTCAAATGGACTACCACATACGGATGTATAAATACATATTTTAGAGTGTACATTCACTCATTTTGTTCCGTACGTAGTCACTTGTTGAAATCTCTAAAAAAGACAAATATTTAGGAATGGTGGGAGTATGATATAGAAACCAAACAGGTGGCATTCACAGAAAGCAAATCTAAACTAAGCTGATGACATATAAGATGTATAATGTAAGCAATGGAAGGCGCCATATGCATGATATGACCAACATCAGCATGCCAAAGTTAGAGCAAACACCTCGGTGGTAAACAGGCGTGGTCGGCTCCTTTTGAATCTCCATCTGAGCAGTTATCTTCCTCTCGAATACAATCTGAAATGCAGGGGGCACTTCGCCCACCATGGAGCGGCGTCTGCATGACATTATATTCGACATAGCGGTCTTCCCTTTTTCTCTACATGTTCAGTACGATTGTGTACAATATCTGACATGCATAATAAAAAAATAGTTAGGTTTTGTAAGGCCTAAGGGGTGCATGCAAAAATCAAGACTGATGGTAGCAAACGAGTGGATGGATCCAAAACTAATGATACCGTAGATTATAGCTTCAGTTTAAAAAGATAGACAATGGATCATCTATTGTTTGTTGCCTACCCAACATGAACCACATAGAAGACCCCGGATAGAACCGGATAGTAGACAGATACTATTCGTTCTGGCTCAATATGAGACCCATGGGCAATTCAAAACTCAAGATTGAGCGATAAAGTAGCGGTAATAATAACCGATGTATAACGTAAGCAAACACGAAGACTGCGACCTCTCTTCCGGGCTGTGTAGTCCTCGTGTTCATCTGCTCGATCGGTGATGGTAATGCGGTTAGGCGTGGCTGCCGGCAACGGGAAGATGATCTGAGGCGGCGAAAGGAAGTCTGCGGGGGATCTCTGCTGCAGTGAACGCTTCTGTCGATGGTGCACCTCAGGTGGGGTGGATGACGGCACGGCAGGAGCAGGACATAACACACAGAGTTTTCTTTGACGCCTATCTGAAAATGATGTAAATCTGTAAGGGCTCCTTAGAATTGGAGGATTCTATAAACACATGGACAGGAAAAACACAGGAATATGATAGGAATGCACGTGCAAAACAGAGCATTTGGAAACATAGGATTTTAGTCAACCTGTGTGTTTGGCTCACATGAATTGGAAGAACAGAGGAATGGAGAAACAAAGTGATGCGACGAGTGTACAACCTCTTTGGCATAGCCTTGTGGACCTCAGCATCATTGGGTTGGACGTGGAGGATGGTGATGATGCTGGTGTGACTGTCGGAGGCGGGGAAGAAGATCCGAGGCCTCTGGAAACGGCGCCGAGGGTACTGCTCCGCTGTGATGGACGGTTCCGTCGTTGGAGCAGCTCCGCTAAGGTGTACGGCGACGAGGCTGAAGCATGACAAGACAGACAACGTTAATCTGAAGTGGGACCCTAATATCATCTGCAATAGATGATGTAAAATACATCACCAAAAAGTGCTAGATGTAAAACGCATCAGCCGCGCCACGGCCGCTCCGGAAAATGCTGTAAGTACTGTTCACTCTGAATTTAATTGAAGAAAATGAACTCCACAGTCGAAACTGAATTTTATTGTCAAAACTGATTGAACTAGTAATAGAGCATTGCAATAGATGTTTAGGGCGTTCGAGCACTAGTAGCAGAGAAGCAGTGATCTAAATCAGCTGACGCTCGAGCAGGGAACGCACTAGTAGAGAGCAAGTCATGCAGTAGCACCGCGAGCGAGTGCTAAAGAATCAACTCTTGTAGCTTCCGGAGGTCGTGCAGCAGCAGCAGCGCAAGCGAGAGCAAGAGCAGATCAGCGGCACGAACGAAAGCAGGAGCAGTGCAGCAGCGCGACGGACAGCAAGAACAGAGCCGCAACGCGAGCGAGAGCCGGAGCAGCTGCAGCTAGTGCTGTTGTGGAAGTCGCCGCCGAGGAAGCAACGACATGGGGGAGAGACGCCGTGGATGATGTGGCCGGTGACGGCGCCGTCGATGGAGACACGCCATGTCTGCTCGGTATCGAGCACCGACAGCCCCGTGAGATCAAATAATAGATAAAATGCAGCAGTGAGTGCAGAACCTCCTTGTTTGCGTCGAGTTGGCCTCGGCTTCGTCAGAGGAAGTGGTGAGGGTGCTGCGGTTCCGGTGGGGCAGGTCAAGACGGCGCTGTGGGGATTGAGGTGGCGCGATAGACGAGGCGAACGTCGGGGCAGCTCCTTGGAGGTGGAGGACGGGGCGGCTGATCTGGCGGGACGACGAGATCGACAACGGATCCTCGTCCAGTGCGGTGGATGAGGGACGGTGAGCTGTTTCGGCGGCAGCGTAGTCGGGAAGAGTCTTCAAGGCGGCGGTCGGGAGGCCGACGGAGGAGCGTGGGGTCTCGCGGGTTTTGGCGGCCTCGGTGTACAAATGGGGGGGGGGGGGAGGGGGGGCGAAGGGGGAGGGGGGAGCTAAGCTTAGGGACGCCCTTGTCCAAAATGTAGGGTAAGTTACCAGCGTACCCCCCTCGGTTTTGACACCGCGACATGGAGCTTCATTTCTGGTTGAGGGGTAGAAGGGGTATTTCGCGTGTCTGGGCTGCGGGAGCGATCTCGGATGAGGAGGGATTTCTCGCGCGCGTCCAAATTTCGGGATAACAAGGCGCGGCGTGGGTTGAAGAAGCGGGAGTTTCAAAGCAGGTGAGACAAAAGATACCCAAGCTTGAAAATTTCGGGATAACAAGGTGCGGATTCCTAGTTCGTGAGAACAAACTTAACGTGTAAAAAACAATTCATACAAGACACAAGAGAGTCATGTCCCCTTTTACTATATTGCTATAGATGCCATTGAAAAACTACAAGAAAATGTAAAAAGCGGAGAACAAGATTACCCTGCACAGTACCAAATCGATTCGCACTTCCCTCAACAAGAACAAAAAACAAATCAATTCCCACCAAAGAAAGAGTAATGTCCCTTTTTATATGATTACAGATGCCATGATCTCAAATTTGAATTTTGGAATCCACGTTATGTTGAACTCGAATATATCATTAGGTGATCTTGAGGTTTATAATTGATGTAGTCGTACATTTTGATCTTCCATCATATATGAACATTTTACTCCACCATGTGAACATATATATTGTCGTCTACCATATGGACTAAATTTGAATCAATTTTCCTTATTTGAATACGATTGTTGTCAAGTTATACAATAATTTAAATATTATCTTGATAACAAAAAACATACATATAGCAGTAATCATATTTCACTATGAACTACATGTACCATACGCTCTCCAATTCAAATATTTGTATCCATTTCATGTTGAATTCAAATCATAGTACATTATTGGTCTAGGTAGCGAGATGTTTGGGATAATCTAAACCCTGTTTTCATACGTATAATTTTTGGCTGAATTGGGACAAGTTTTCGTATAAGCCTCTTGCAAAACCGGAGATTCTCTCAACAAGCCTCGTGGTTCCGAGAGGGAACGTGTCACCTTTGTGTGCGAAACGATATACGCTGCCTCCCCCCTGATTTTATTTACAGAGGAAACATAGAACTATATGAGTGCCCTGTTAAATTTTGGAATTATTTCGGGTTCATTTGGCCTTTTTATACATTAATTGAGTTTCTGGACTTTTAATGTGCATAATCTAAATATGAATTGCATGCACATGCTCCGGTGCACCAAAGTGGGTTGAAAAATCACATGTGTGTCCTTGGTTGAATTTCTAGGTCCCATGGAAGAAATGAGAATGAAATTCAAACATCAGGGCGTCATGACTCGACCGAGAACATCGAGAAAATTTGATTTTAAATTCATGTAAATCCAAAACTACTTTGGAAATCATGAAACTTGGCATGGTGTCATGTCATGGCACTAACATGTTGTGGTAAAAAATTGGGCCGATTTGGAAGCTCGTGCTTCTAAGAGGGAACGTGCCACCTTTGAGTGTGAAACAATATACGCTGCTCCCCTTTGAGTTTCTTAACAAAGGCAACATAGAACTACATTAGTGCCCTGTTAAATTTTGGAATTATTCCGGGTTCGTTTGTCGTTTTTATACATTAATTGAGTTTCTGGTCATTTAATGTGCATAAGTCAAATTTGAACTACAAGCACATGCTCTCGTGCACCAAAGTTGGTTGAAAAATCACATTTGTGTCCTCGGGTGAATTTCTAGGTCCCATGCAAGAAATGAGAATCAAATTCAAACATCTGGGCATCGTGGCTCGGCTGAGAACATTGAGAAACTTGGTTTTAAAATTCTTGTAAATCCAAAACACGTCTGAAAAACATGAAACTTGGCATGGATGTCATGTCATGGTACTACCATGTTGTGGTAAAAAAATTGGCCGAATAGGAACCGATTTTGGTATAAGCTTCTTGCAAACCCAAGCTTCTCTCAAGAAGGCTCGTGGTTCTGAGAGGGAACGTGCCACTTTTGAGTGCAAAACAATATACGTTGTCCCCCTTGAGTTTATTTACAAAGGCAACATAGAACTACATGAGTGCCCTGTTAAATTTTGGAATTATTCCGCCGTTTGGCCTTATTTACACATTAATTGAGTTTTTGGTCATTTAATGTGCATAATTCAAATTTGAACTACAAGCACATGCTCCCGTGCACCAAAGTTGGTTGAAAAATCACATTTGTGTCCTCAGGTGAATTTCTAGGTCCCATGCAAAAAATGAGAATCAAATTCAAACATCTGGGCATCGTGGCTCGGTCAAGAACACTGAGAAACTTGGTTTTTAAATCATGAAACTTGGCATGGTGTCATGTGATGGTAGTACCATGCCGTGGTAAAAAAAATTGTCCGAATAGGAACAAATTTTGGTATAAGCTTCTTGCAAATCGGAGCTTCTCTCAAGAAGGCTCGTGGTTCTGGGAGGGAACGTGTCACCTTTGTGTGCATAATTCAAATTTGAAATACAAGCACATGTTCCAAAGGCACCAAAGTTGGTTGAAAAATCACATGTGTGTCCTCGGGTAAATTTCTAGGTTACATGCAAGAAATGGGAATGAAATTCAAAATTCTGGGCGTCGTGGCTGGGTTGGAAACATTGAGAAACTTAGTTTTTTAATTCCTGTAAATCCAAAACACGCATGAAAATAATGAAACTTGGCTTGGTGCCATGACATGGCACCAACATGCTTAAGTAAATTTGCAGTCCGATTTGCGGCGCACACATTAACAATCAACAAAGTCATTTTGGAACAAGTGTTGTCACGTTACAATCGGAAACACAAGTATTGTTGAAACCGTGGGCGTTCTACTTACTAGTACCATTTACGTGTCGCCACGCGTCCCCATTTTTTATTAGCTAGGAGGCATCGTGCAGGGTAGCTATTTAAGTATGAGAGGCGTGCGATCAGACCCCTGCGTGTGCTTATCGGGAGGAGAGCCCTTTGACCTCCATCTGCCATCCACCTCTCTCCCAAGGTCTCCATTAATGGCGCCCGAGCCTCATTTAATGGCGTGGCTATGTCTCACTCGACTAAGATTTAAGAGAGAAAAAAGAAAATCTGAAAGCACGGATCTTGATGTAAGATCCGACGGACCTATATAGCATCTACTACGACTTATAGCAAGACTGATGAATATATAAGGACGATTAATTTCTTTTGATCAAAGAAGGGCTTGTACCTTTCGATTTTCATTACTGAAAACCACCACAATTCACAAGATGTTCAGCACAACTCCAGCCTAACACGAAGGACTAAAAGCTACCAGATTGAAATCGCAACATCCCAAGAGGCCAACAAAGGCCAAACATCCGTGCTAGAACCCAACATTACAACCGACGACACAATCCACATCCTAAACTGATTATGACATCAAAAGAAACCAGGAAACTGAAGGAAGCCCAGCAGCAACTAGAAGAACAACAACACTGTGGTCGCCACAAAGAAGAGTTTTCTTCATTCCAGCCTCGCAACATTGATCTTCCACATAAAGATAAGGACGATTAATTGTCTTACATAATTAGAAATATAATTAAAAAAGCCACATGTGGCTACGCCCGAAATACACAAGGGCAAAAGAAGAAGGAAGACAAGGATCTGGCTCGCTGATCTCTACTTTCTTGATGCGTTGCTGTAGGCCACGGGAACTAGTCTCCGCGGCGAGCGGCGATGAGCTCTTACGTGTCCTCAAGACGCTGCTTGAGAACATCCACGGATTCCTCCACCAGCCTTTGGCGCTCGTTGCGGAGCATGTCATTCTCGTCCATAAGTTTCTTGACGATGATGTCGGTCCTCTTCAACAAAGCACTGGTCTCCTCCTGTTGGTCTGCACTTCGGACGATCTTCTCCCTCAGCAGGTCGCGCTCGGCCCGGAGCCTCTCATTGCCAGCCCTTAGTGCGCCGATAGCCTGTTCAAACGAGGTTTTCATGTCGTCCTGAAACCTCGCAAAACGGGAGATCTGATCCATCTGGCTATGGATGATCGCATGCATGCGCCTGTAACAGTCGTCGCCTGCACGCGAGAAATTTTCCCAGGCCGCCGTGGTGCGGCGGGACATCTCTACCGCATTCGTGGCGCCGCGGGACATCTCTGCCGCATTCGTGGAGCGGCGGGACATCTCTGCTGCTTCCACGGCACGGCCGGACCAGTCTGCTGCATCGACGGCGCGGCGGGACCTCCGTGCTGCTTCAGCGGCGCGACAGGACCTCTGTGCTGCTACTTCCATGCGGCGGGACATGTCGGCTGCTCTCGCAGCGAGGCGGGACATCTCTCGTGCTTCCGCTTCCATGCTCGCCTCTCCCTGGTGGCAATCTCTCGACCCAGAACTCACGCTGGCCATGGAAGACGCAAGGGAAGGATGCTGAATGGCTGTTTGTTTTTGTGGATGAGGAGTTGAGGAGGAATGCGCAGTCATCTTGGCATACTAGTATTTATAACCGATTACTAATACGCTCCTAAGTGGGAAACCGTTTAGGTTGTGATCGGTGTGAACAGGTTTGCAATTCAATATAGCGTGGAGTAATTTGGAATGTGACGAGACGCAAGCTCAAAATTTATTGACGGTTCAAGTTTCAAAGTGCGGCACTATTCCCGGATGGAGTACTTCTTTTTCTACTCTCTCCTTTCCGGTTTTATAGGGCTTATCTCAAAATTTTAGTTTTTCCATTTTATAAGGCTCAATTTGGTTGTTCCCCAACACATGTTCAGATTCCAAGGTGCATTAAATCATTGCATGCAAGTATTAAGAGAAAATTGACCAATGCATGTACTTTATGCATGCATGCATTGCAATTAATGCATTGATAAACATAATATTATATCGCTACCAAAACACACCATATCTTAAGCTAAAGTAGACCAAGGTAATCCCTATATTAGCATATTACTAAGGTAAATGTAAGGCAATCAGAGAAACATTTAGGACGTGAGCTTGTCAATCTGAATGTGGAGGGACACAAGCTTAGCCCCGGCCAGCAGCTTGGGCGGAACTGTCAAGAAGGTCAGCTCCTGCACGTCGACGTCGCCGGGATCCTTGCTGCTTGTCACCTCCATTTCCACCTTGACGGCGTCGGTCGTGCCTTTGGGCTCCCCCGGCGGGCCGTTCGCCCACAGCTTGGCCACGTAGTGCGGCAGTGGGGATGCCCCCGCTCTGATGCAGACGACCGACACGACGATGGGCGCGCCAATGTCGAGCACGCCGCCGACCAAGAAAAACACGCGGCGGTCCTCCTCCGCGAACAGCAAGAGCCGTGGCTCCGACAGTGGCACTTGCAGCTGGAGCACCTTGCCGTACTGGATCCTGTGCACGGCATGGGATGCGCGGTCTTGATGTGGTGGTAGGCGCCCGTGGCGGCCTTCGTAGCCGCAGCGAGCACGGGCATTTGTAGGGCGCGAGCGGACACACGCTCTGGTGATCGGCGAGCTTGTGGTAAGTGACGTAGAGCCCACAGCCTTCGTGCGGGCACTCCACCCTCACCGATGAAAGGACGGAGTCCACCGCCGTGTTCCACACGTGGAAGCCACCGCCGCGCTCGCACTTCTGGCACTGCCGCTGGTTCCCGGGGCGCTCGACGCGGCAGTCCGCGCAGGCCAGGTGTCCTCCCTTGCACTGCAGAAATCAATCGAACAACACATCAATCAAGAAACCTGCACCTTGCTCAATCAGCCGAACGGACAAGGTGTATTCGAACCTCATACACTGGAGGCGTCAAGGGCGGAGGCACAAGGGGCAGTGGAGCACGGTGAGGTCCATCGAGACCTTAGAGAGCTCCATCGTCGGGTCCTGTTCGGTCTGCATGATCTCGCCCTCCTCGTGCACAACCATCTCTCGACTTGGGCTGGGGTATTACAAAGCTTTACCGTCACATATTTTATACTACTTCAGGGTGCATTAAATCAACACATGCAAGTATCAAAAGGAGAGTCACGGCATGCATGCATGCATTGTAATTAATGCATCGGTAAATGCAAATTATTGAAATATATCGAGTGCAGTGCTTTGATGTGTCGCGTCAACTCGTACATCAACGAGAAGGTTGATTATCCTCTCCCTCGCTGACTTAACTGCACCTGCCTTTGGCTGTATGACAGCTTGGCCACACACTGCCGGGCCCATCTGTCATACACGCAAAGCCGTGAGCGTCCCTCCTCGCCCATGAGCGTGGTGGCTGGCAAGACTAGGAGAAGCTTTACACGCTCTCCCTCCCGCACCGGTGGACATGCAGCAATTCAATCGGTGTCGATGGCGGAAGCGTCTTTGTAGTACTCCTCCAGTGCAGTAGTACTCCGTCATTGTTCGACTTCCCGAAGAGGCGAAGAGCCAAGCGCAGCCCGGACGCTCGTGTGGCAGTTTCATGTGTAGAGTAGTCTAGGATAGCGTGTACCGTGCCTGTAATCTTAAAATCATTGGGGTCGGGTCCATGCTATGTGGCCATCTCGAAGTTTTAAAAAATATATTAAAATAGTCTTCTGGCCCTACCTGACACCCTGGTGATTGTAGTTTGCACGCTCATCTGGTCAAGACAGGAATATATATTTTAATTTGTTTTTTTCTTTGAAAAGGGGGAACTCCCGGCCTCTGCATAAGAACGATGCATACTGCCACACATATTTTAATTTGTGGTGGGTAAATGTTAGAGGTTGCAGCAAATATATTGTACACTGCGGGTCTTTCAGCCAAGTTTAGAGGCAAGCATGTGGGGCCAGTGCTATGATGTGTCGCGTCAACTCGTACAACAAGGAGTAGCTTGATTTTACTACACGCCTTCTCCCTCACCCATGCGCGCGGTTGCTCGCAAACGAGGATAGGCTTTTACTTAGTAGTACTTCTACAACAAGCTATCCGTCCCGCTCGCGGTGGACGGACATGCAGCAGTGGATTCGACACTATAGAAGTAGTAGTAGTAACATCATTGTTCGTCTTCTCGAAGAGGCGAAGAGCCAAGCGCAAACCGAACATTGCAGTTGCGAACATTGGAGCACGCATATAGCCAGGCTCTTGCATGAGACAAAATTGCTGTGTGAGCCCACTATTGTACTACTAGTACGTACAACTACTTGCTAGTATAGCCCTGTAAACCAGAAAGGAGTATTTGCCCTTCTAGAGATTTCAACAAGTGACTAGACTACACCGAGACGGAGTAAATATGGAGCAAAATGAGTGAATTTGCAAGTAAATAAATACGTACTAGTTCTATCGCTTTCCTCTCCGAGGTGCACAATATTGAGTATCTTGACTAGTCTCTTTTGACACGCATTTACGTTTTTTACACAGTCTGGGGCATAGCGCTCATATACACGTGCATACACTCACCCCTATGAATGCATACACGCATACGACACTATCATCTTGAAATTCTGAAGTCACCATAGGCACCTCGTCGTCGACGGGTCCATAGGTGCTTGAATGCCAAGGAGGGAGAGGGTAGCGGTTCCCGAGACGTTGAACGGTCAATGATGCATCCTCAATTACATGTAGAGGGAATTAATTGGAGAAGCAGAATATAGCCATCACGATGTGATGCAACAGAGTTTGGACTCTCATATAATAAAGGTGCCCCACCACTCCAATCCATCGACTCCCAAGTCTCTGCGCAACACTGCTCACTCCAATCCAAGACCAAGTGACCAGAAGCCACAAGCACCTATGGAAGCGATGGACGCGAGCGGCAGTCGGCTGTGCCAAATCATCCAAGGCGCCGGCCTGCGGCCCCGCATCGTGCAGCGTTTCCAGACGGTGCTGGCGGCTGTAGGCATCATAGTCCTCACTGACGCCGGCTTCGCCTCTCGCATGGACGACATGATGGTCAACTCCATCCGCAAGTTCACCGCCGTCAAGAAGCGCGCGGACGACCTTGCCCTACTGCTCCAGCCTGCGTGCCCAGGCTCCTCATTGCCTGCCACCCTCATCGGCCTCCATGGTGACAAACTCTTTCAAGCCCTGGTGGCCCTATAGGTGCCGGAGGTCGCGACGAAGAATGTGCACCTCGAGGTCGCGCTCGCTCGCAGCGCCTCGCCATGCAAGAAACCGTCAACCTACACATCCACGTCTATGAGTAAATCGTCTACATAGGCCACTACAAGGCAAGCGAGGATAGAAAGACATTGGCCTTCTTCCAGCGGCTGGAATCTTTGGACGCCATTGTTCAGAAGCATGTCGACCTGGCCACGAAAGCCGCTGCTACTTAGGCGCCGTTCGGTGGGCCGGCGCCCTGAGTCGAGGAGGTGGACGTCATCGATGGATGCATCTCTTCTTCTTGCCTCCTGTAACCAGCACTGCATCGCCTCGTGGCCTTAATGTTTTATTAGTATAGTACTCCCTTCCTTCCCAAATATAAGTCTTTCTAAAGATTCTAGCAAGTGACTACTACATACAGAGCAAAATGAGTGAATCTAGACTCTAAACTATGTCTACATACATCTGTATGTTGTATTCCATTTGAAATGGTATCTAAAAAGGCTTATATTTATGAACGGAGGGAGCATATGTCATTTTTATTCCAGTCGTAACGTTTTCACTATGAGGTGGGGTCATAGCTGAGCAAACCCACCCGCCCACCCCAAGGCCACCGAAGTTTAGAATTAGAAGAGAGAAACGAGGGAGGAGAGCTAGTCAGAGTACCTGACGCTGTTGTCAGATGGGACTCATGTTTATAGAATAGGAGTACTGAGCACTCGTGCCTCTCTTTTTTCTTTTTTGAGGGAAAAATTAGTCGTATGTCTAGCACCACTAGTTGTGTGTGTGCGACCTATAGCTGTTATCACTTTAGGTCTCCTTTTCGAACCGCGGCTACGCTTCACAGTACATATTATTTCACGCATTTATCCTCCTATATGTACTCCTAGGCTATTTCCACGTGCTCACATTCGCCGACATGTGGGACATAGAGCATCTGGGCCGTAGTGCATGCATGACTCGGAGCATATGCCAGGGTACTTTACATTTCGGACCTCACGAATTTCATGCAAAACCCCCGCAGAACAATAAATAAATGAATGAATTACTACATGAAACCGGATTATTTTCGTGGAAACCGGAGCACGTTCATTAAATTTTGGACAATAACACGGTTATAAAAAATAACCGGACCGAAACCAGTCTAAGGGCCTCTTTGAATTTTTCGGCAAAAAAGAAGGTCCTCTTTGATTCGCAGGATACTAAAAACACAGGAATGGGGAAAGTATGATGGCGATGAACCGAGACGAGGAGAACTCTAACTCAGTTAGAGGTTAGACTTAGATTCTAACCCTGAACTAACTCTAAACCAAAGAGGTGTATGGATGGCTGGGTTAGATTGACAATAAATGCTCTATCTCAATCATTTGACTACTTTGGATCCTATTTCCTGCCGGATTTGGAGGGTGCTTGGATACGTTTTAGTTCCATGACTAAAAGTAGTGAGACTAAAACTTGCTAGCCTCACCCATGCTTGGATCCAAATACTAAAGAGACTAAAATTTTTTTAGTCTCAAGACTAGTTTTAGCCCCTCTTTAGTTAGGGGTGCTTGGAACTTTTAGCCTCTTAAAGAGACTATTTTTAGTCAGACTAAAATAAGTCCCTTGGATCCTAGCACCCTCTTGGTGTGGCCGGCTCTTCTGTGGCCTCCTCCCGCTCACAATTGACATAAACAAACCATCTATACAAATAAAGCATGTAAAACATGATAATTTTTACTTTGTCCATACAAATGAGATATCCCACTTAAACATACAAGTCGTCAATCAAGCTTCACAAAATAAAAAAACACTTCATGAAACAAAGAATGAGCTAACTCATCATGGAAGTCATTCATGATAGGGAGGGAGCCTGGAGCCCCTCACGCACCGAGGGAGGAGCTCTCCATTGTCGCTCTGGAGGAAGGCACTGTAGAGCCCAAGCCCCCTGGAACCCCTCCGACGCTGGCCCTTGCGAGTTGAGGTCGACACCGACATGGGTAGCAGGGCTGCTTGCCGCCGACTGGGAACTTAATCTTTGGGCCTCTAGAAATAATGCAAGCCTGTAACTAAAATACCTAGAAAGGTGAACTGAATCTTTGGGCCTCTAGAAATAATGCAAGCCTGAAACTGAAATACCTAGAAAGGTGAACTGAATCTTTGGGCCTCTAGAAATAATGCAAGCCTAAAATTGAAATACCTAGAAAGGTGAACTGAATCTTTGGGCCTCTAGAAATAATGCAAGCCTGAAATTCAAATACCTAGAAAGGTGACCTGAATCTTTGGGCCTCTAGAAAGATTTATTACCTCCTCAACCAGCATCAAACAATTCCATGCATGCACCACAAATCTATACCATGTTTGATCAGGATCTACTTTTCCAAATCAGAATTAGCGCTAGAGCAAGCAAGATCACTGATATGGCCGTGAGACAGAGAAGGAACGAACAAACTCACCCCTCTCGCGACCTCCCTGGTAGATGCGCCACCACCGCGCACGAAAGAGGGAGAAAAACGACTGGTGAAGGGGAGCGGGCCAACCTTCGAAGGCCGGAGGGAGAGGGCGGCCGGAGTAGGGCGGCAGAGGCCGGAAGGAGAGGGCGGCCGGAGGAGAGAGAGGGCGAGCAACCCTATGGGGAATAGAGAGGAGTCGTGTGATAGGTGGGGTGGAGCGATCTGGTGCGGGCAGGGGAGATTTGTTAGTTCTCTTCTAGTGGTCCCGAGGATAACTAACCCAATTAGAACCTCTCCACCGGGCTAGTTTTTTTAGCTGGGTTAGGGCAAACTAGCTCAAACTAACCCCTCTTGTTTCGATAGTTCGAGGCTATTTCAACCCAAACTAGCTCTAACTCAGGGATCCAAACAAAGAGGAGTGTTACTGTACTTGCTACAGTGTGGACCGTAGCACATTGTTTTTTATGGCCATATCACCACATTGTTTTCTACTTCTGGTTCACTGGGCTACCGTGGTTCGCACTGCTGGTTCACTGGGCTGCGTGGGTCGCAATCCTCCGACCTGAGTAGTACTCCCTCCGTTCCTAAATATAAGTCTTCGTAGATATTTCACTATGGACCACATACGGATGTATATAGATGCATTTTATGTGTAGATTCACTCATTTTTCTCCGTATGTGGTCCATAGTGAAATCTCTCCAAAGACTTATATTTAGGAATGGAAGGAGTAGTATAGTACTAGTATATACCGCATCATTCTTTGCTCCTTCTCACTACTCCGACATGTGGGAGAGCCAGCATCCGGGTCGACGTGTCATGCCCCAGATTAGAGTGCGGAACGGAAGGGGGGCATCACCCCGGTTGGAGCGCCAGTAATTCAGGACTATAGTGAGTGGTCATATCACAAGTCTTTCCAGCAGTAACGCGCCGACAAATCGCACAGCCCCACTCGCTCACCCTCCTCGCCTCTCTGTCAAACCGCCTACCAAAACTGCCGCAGACGTCTTGCCTGAAAAGCCCCGCCCTCAACTTTTAACTACGTGAAAATAGTTCGAGCTTGTTCGTTCTATATAAATACAGTAATTAGTGTATGTTTATTCACCCGTGGGGTTTTTCAATGAATGGAGGGGCGGGGAGCACAAGTGAACAATACTGTAGTACTACTACTAGTAGTAAGTAGGAGTCATACAGTAGTCACCTTAAATAGAGAGTTTCTTTGCTTTAATGCCACGTACACAAATTGAAACGCTTGTTGTGGAGAGAAAAAAGATAATCACTCCACTATATATGGATGCAGGGGCCTGAGCGCTTGCTTTACTAGGGTTGCTCTCTTCATTCTCTCATCCTCTCCAGATATAAACAAGACAGCGGTAGCGACATTTTCTCTCTGCTCACTGCTGGTCACAGATCCGGCAGGATCCCTTCGGCCGGTGTGTGTAGAGGACTAAAAGGTGCATCGTTCACGTGGTCATCACCGCCAAGGGAGGAAACCCACAGCTGCCGGAGGGGCCCGATCCTCTGCCCGTGCCGTTCTCTCCGACACAGCGCCGACTCGGGAGGTCCTCCGACCCTTCTTCCTCCCTGCCGTATTGTCCGTAGATCCGACCTGCCGCCGCTGACATCCCGACGACCCTCAGGTATAAGTTCTTCGAAAGCGGCCTTGCTCTACTGCCCCAGATCCCCACGTGTCTGCATGTGCATCCTTTTCTACTCCCATCAGCTCTTCCAAAGCCACCTCAATTTTTAGTATTATTACAGGTAAAGCTACTTCATGCATTCGAATCTAGGGCTTTGTTCAAACAACAAAGAAAGGGGGGAAAGTTGTAGCATGAATCTAGGACTTGATTCAAAGAGGAAATAATATGGTGAAAGTAGTAGTGACCGGATACCCAACAGGTCTCTTGGCTGAAAAGGGAAATAATGGGAAAACGCAGTACAAACTGGATAAGGAATAGATCTATTATTGGTTGAAAAAAGGATAGAAAGTGGCGGCTGGTGGACAAGTCAACAGAGTATGTCCAGGATTAGATTTGCTGCCATCACATAGTAAAAGGTCTCCAGGATTAGATTTGCTACCCTTACATAGTATAAGGTCTCAGGATTAGATTTGCTGCCCTCACATAGTAAATGGTCTCAGGATTAGATTTGCTGCCCTCACATAGTAAAAGGTCTCCGAGATTAGATTTGCTACCTCACATAGTAAAAGGTGTCCAGGATTAGATTTGCTGCCCTCACATAGTATAAGGTCTCCAGGATTAGATTTGCTGCCCTCACATAGCATGAACAAACTCGGCATCACCACTTTATGTCTCCTTGTAGGTACATTGTGCTGATGCATCCACTGTCGCATGTCCTTATACCAACCTTTTTCTGTTGTTAATGTAAGGGCGCATGTAAAATGAAGCGATCACACTGTTACCTTAGGGACATGTCTAACCAAAGGTTATTGTTAACCTAATGCCTCCAAAGGATAAGATGCAATTAAACTGTGTTACAAATGGCACTCCTGCTGTTTTCCCTAGTATGATAAGTAAGTTGCTCCTTTACGCTGCTGATTGTCCTGGTGTCCCCAAGATCCCATGCCCTTAAACCAACTCTTTAGCTACTGTTGATTTACTGTGTCTGTTAAACAAGCAATGCCACCATTAAAGTAATCCCATATTTGAGGAATCTCATTGTTGATCATAATACTTCCGGTAACATGAAGCATTGCTGATGTTTTAAAATTTCTACTGTCCTTGCGTGATTGCCATGAACATAATTTAAGATGCTTCTTTTCATTTTGTATATGTTTCATATATTCTTATTGACCAAGAATCGTTTACTTTCTATCTTCTTGTGCGAGATAGGGGTATCCATTTCACCTTGTTGCTATTGTGACCTTTTGGTGTACTGCACAAAACATTTTTTTCGAATGAGTGTCTTGTGCAGTTCAACTAAAATGTCACGTGGGCAACATCTCTCAATTTTTGTGGAACTGCACAAAATGGTGATTCGAGTTTCCAAAATCTCCGCCTAGTTCTTTGGTAATCTCGTTCAACATTTTATTAGCCTTTGCAAGCTGAGCCATCACTGTCACCACAATGGCACTTTATTTTAGTGGAACTGCACAAAAGGATAACAAAATTATAGTTGCACCTTACATGAGCCGGACAACCAACCTTAATGTTCCTAAATTTTAGTGCAACTACTAAAGAAGAACCTGCCAGCTAACGAGAGCAAGTACTTCTTGCTAGCTGAATGATGCAATCTTTGCTTCATTTCAGGTGAACTGCAGAAAAAGGCGCATGAATCGAATCATGGAACTCCAGGCAGGCTTCATCCGAGTGGAGTTGCAGGTTGAGTAAAGGAGGCCACTATTAAAGTGAAATCATGCTCTCCTGGTTTGTGCTATGCAAACAGGAATACTCAACTACAGATGTTGTGACGGTCAAGAGCATCTTTGTTGTACTTATTATTTGAATCTTATTTGTTGGTTCTGAATCTTGCAAGCTGGGAATCAATGAGATATGTAGGCATCTTTGTTGTACTTATTATTTGGATCTTATTTGTTGGTTCTGAATCTTGCAAGCTGGGAATCAATGAGATGTGTAGGCATCTTTGTTGTACTTATTATTTTGATCTTATTTGTTGGTTCTGAATCTTGCAAGCTGGGAATCAATGAGATGTGTAGGCATCTTGGTTGTACTTATTATTTGGATCTTATTTGTTGGTTCTGAATCTTGCAAGCTGGGAAACACGGCATGATAATGCAGAGGAAAACAACCATAACCAACAGTTCAAACTTGGTAGTATTATCTTTGTGAAAGTGCGACAAATGTGCTGATCGTGTAATAAATCCCTGAGAATAATAATTCTAATTGTTGTGCATGTTGATCCTGTGGCACTGATAGAACGAGCGAATGCATTGCTTGTTTTAAGTATAAATTTCTATTAGAGCTAATTAAATTTAAGTAAAGTGACCACTAACTCCTGTTATTACAGTACCAATACAGACCCACTCGTGAACCGACGTGTGGCCGAGGGTGCATCTTCTGCCGGCGTGCAGCGGACGAGGGAGGGGTAGTAACTGTTATCGCCTGTACACACTCAACTTACTATTGAATCCAGTTCCCCAGGAGCTAAAAAAACGAATTGCTGCCGCCGCCTACACACTCGTTCACTCGAAGACTCCAATGGCGATCCGAGGGGTGAGCCTGCTGGATATGGACTTCAGCAAGGAGTTCCCCTTTGAGTTCGCCGTTCAGTCCTATGGCTGCACCAAGTTGAATGTGATGTACACCAACGATACGGACTCGGTGAAGCTCTACCGCCTCAGTCCTATGGCTGCACCAGGTTCGAGCATTCGCCCGTTTCATCGGCAGCGATCGCACCTTCGCTACGGTGGAGAGAAGGAAGAACGTGATGATTCGACCATCTGGTGCAACAAGCTTGTCGACATCTAGAAGCAATACAAGATCATCAGCAACGGGCAGGAGAAGGACTCCGTGGTTGACTTCGCTGAGACCATCATCGACCCCTGATACGCCAACATGAAAGAAGACGACCTGAACACGTGGGAGGTACCTCTGGATCTAGCATACATAACCTACGCGGCCAAGGACGCATATGCATGCTTCGACATATACAGGCAGATCTTGGACATCGTATGCGGTTCCGCTTCCCGTGAATCGACGAGTACACGGACAGCCGCAGTGTCATGATCAAGCATGCCAGGAAGGTCTAGATGTTGTACTTTATCTGTTTATAAGCACCTTTATCATCTGAGTGTTTCATGCATTAGCCTGTGTGTCGTAATTATCTGTTTTGTCTGAAATATTTCTTTTAAGAACCCATTAAACTGATTGCTTTTTTTAGTGGCTATTTGCTTATGTATGTAAACTAGTTCACTTGTCCATAAAAAAACTAGTTTACTCGGCTGCCGTGCTTTGAATCTCCTTCCTCCCAACATATTCCCCTCCTCAGGTGGACCCAGCAGGTCTCTGAATTTTCTCCCACTTTCTTTTTCGATGTAAACTGAGTTTTCTCCAAGTACTTTCCCCTAGAACCAACTCAACTGTCCTACGTCTATCCTAAAAAATAATAATACCCCACGTACTATTAACTCATCAAATTAAAATGATATTTTATTTCGTAAGTTGAAAGTTCTTACAAAATAGTAATAATAATTGTTTATATATATAACTTGGCAAGTTAACTCCTAGTGATTGCGTACATAAGCTTGCAAAGATTTTACTGACGTGCAATCATGTGTTTATGTTTTTATAACAATTCTCCGTCAAGACCAACATGATATTTTCACCCAGCCCAGCAAGTCCGCGGATTTCAAGAAAAATGCAAATGGGATTTAAACGGGCTGCATAGATGCTACATCATTGTTTCACCCAGCCCACCAAATGGACAAAAAAACGTTCCCCCGCTGACAGGTCGGACCCACCAGCTATATCTTCGCACGCAAGGAAGTGCCTCCTTATTACGCAAAAAAATGAATACCTCCTGCTAGCTGGGACCCACCATAGTGGGAGGATGACTTGTGGGCCAACAAAGTTGACGGGGACGGAGGGATTTGCCAACTTAGTCAATATGAACGATTCTAGCTCCAGTGACCGTACGATGTACATCCAACGGTCGTAGTGCTTCTTCAACCTCTGTTCTTCTTGCTCCAGCCGCCCAAAGCAGCGCCGGTCGTGCCGCATGCTCCTGCCTCTCGTGGCCGGCTATGCTGCCGCGGAGGCCTCACCGCCCCCTACTATTCCCACCACTGGCCAGGCCCTGCGGCGACGGCAGCCTCACACCGCAGCCGAACCAGTGAACCCTCGTACTCCTCTCCGCGCGGGCTTCCACTGCCGCGTCTTCCCCGTCTCTGTGTCGTCCCCTTCCTAGGCCTCGCCGTCGTCCACCGCCGTGGTCAACGTGGTCAAGGAACGACTTCCATCGGAAGAGTACTGTACGTGGAGAGGCTGACAGCTGGGTCCACGGCCACAGCCCAGTTTTTTTGTGATTTGCCAAGCAAGTCGCTTTGTCAGGCGTGTTGGGCTGCAAATCTTTCAAGACGAGGAGAGCTTTCATTCGGCTGGCCGAGAAAATGGCCCATCAGTAATGAGAAATGGGTTGTACATTTTTAAAACACATCAAACAGGCAATTAGTTTCAAATTTTTTTCTTTCAAGATTTTAAATTACATTAATTTTTATGCATGATGAATTTGTTGGATTTTATATTGATATACATTTATTTTTAAAATCAGTTTGAATGTGAGTCAAAATTTCGGGATTAAAAATAGTTTGGACCGCACCAAAGTACGCAAAATTTCGTATAATTTTTTAACCGTGGCCACAATTTGGGTTGTAATTCTAACAAAAAGAATATGGGCTCAAAAAAAACCTTAAGAATTAGCAAATGGGCTGAAAATTATTAGAAATAACGGCAGATGGGCTGTATGCTGTTTTCCACAGATGTGAGGCGTTCCTAAAAAAGGTTGACGACAGCAAGAATCGTTGGATGTCCATCCAACGGCCGTCGTCTTCTTCAATCTCTACTCTTCTTGCTCCGGCCGCTCAAACAAGCGCCAGGGATCGACTGCTCCCTCCTCCCCACAACCGGGTGTCTTGCCGTGCAGCCTCATCGCCCACCATACTCCCATCGCTGGCCTAGCCATCCCTCTACTCACCCACACCTGCCGTTATTCTCCGCGACGGCAGACGAACCAAGAAACCCTCAGACAGTCATACTCCCCTCCGCTGGAAACAATCGCCGAAGTCTTCCTCGCCTCCGTGTCATTCCCTTCCTAGGCCTCGCCGCCGTCCACCGCCTCGGTGCTCTCGGCGCGGCGTGGTCAATATGGTCAAGGAACGGCTTCCATCGGACGTGGATCAGACGTGGAGAGGCTGACAGCTGGGTCCACGGCCGCATCAAGGAAGTGCCTCCTTATTACGTGCAAAATAATTATTCCTCCACCTGACAGCGGGGACCCACCGGACGGGCGTGGTCAACATGGTCAATGACCGACTTCCATCGGAAGAGTACTGTACGTGGAGAGGTTGACAGCTGGGTCTAGGCGGCCGCAAGGAAGTGCCTCCTTATTATGCGCAAAATAATTATTCCTCCACCTTACAGCAGGGACCCACCAGAAGGGCCACCTTATTTCGCGAAAAAACGTTTCCCCCCTGACTGCTCGGACCCATCGGACGAGCCAGCGTATTTTGCGAAAAAAAACATTCCCCCCCGCTGTCAGCTCGGACCCACCGGAAGTGCCTCCTTATTACGCACAGAAAAATGAATACTTCCCCTGCTAGCCGGGACCCACCATGGTGGGACGCTGACTTGTGGGCCTACTAAGTTGACCGAGACGGGGGCCTTTGTCAACTTTAGTCAATATGAACGATTCTAGCTCCACTTACCGTACGATGTCCATCCAACGGCCGTAGTGCTTCTTCAACCTCTGGTCTTCTTGCTCCAGCCGCCCAAAGCAGCGCCGGTCGTGCCGCATGCTCCTGCCTCCCGTGGCCGGCTGTGCTGCCGCGGAGGCCTCACCGCCCCCTACTATTCCCACCGCTGGCCAGGCCCTGCAGCGACGGCAGCCTCACGCGCGCGGGCTTCCTCTGCCGCGCCTTCCCCGGCTCCCCGTCGTCCCCTTCCTAGGCCTCGCCATCGTCCACCGCCCTAGTGCTCTCGGCGCGGCGTGGTCAACGTGGTCAAGGAACGACTTCCATCGGACGTGGACTGTACATGGAGAGGCTGACAGGTGGGTCCATGGCCGCAGCAAGGAAGTGCCTCCTTATTACGTGCAAAATAATTATTCCTCCACCTAACAGCGGGGACCCACCGGACGGCCACCGTATTTCGCCCCCCTGACTGCTAGGACCCACCAGCTACATCTTCACAGGCAAGGAAGTGCCTGACAGTCGGGACCCACCTGGTCGAAGCATACGTAGCGTTGTCATTCTGGTCGCGAACGTGTACGTACATACTGGTCGATGTAGAGGCACGCATGTGTCGTAGTAGAGGCGCGCACGTAGCATGTACATGTACGTACAGCGGCCAGGGTGCAAGAAAGAAAATACGGCCACGTATGTGTACATACGGGCGGGGTCTCGAACGCCTACTCACAAGACACGCACGGGCGAGGGCTCGTGTAGATGGCTGGGTCGGAACGGAGAAACAACATCGTCGTCGTGTTCATGGGGAGGCAACGGAATGCATGGTCGTGTTCATCGGGAGGGCTTGGACGGAACAGGCGATGGAAACGAGGCCTGGCGTACCGCAGAACGGAGGAAACGGCCTTGTTTCGACCAGCCACGTTCGAAATGGGATCCTGTTCATCGGGAGGGGTGTGGCGTACCGCAATCCCAAGGAAATAGACCTCCTACAGTCGAAACAGGGGTCTTGTTGATCGGGAGCGGTGTGGCGTACTGCAAAACGGACATGTGTTAGAGCGCTACGGTCGAAACGGGGGTCCAGTTCATCGGGAGGGGTGTGGCGTACCGCAAAACGGGACTCCACGGGATACTGTTCATCTCCACCGTCGACCCCCTCCATCCTCCACGAGCTACCGTTCATCCACCGTCGACCTCCTTCAGCCTCCACGGGCTCCTGATCATCCAGCCTCCACCGCGCGCTACTCCACCGGCCATCGCTCAACCACCCTCCACCGCTTCATCGCTCATCCAGCCCTCCACACCACGGGTCCTGTTCAACCACCCTCCACGGGCACTCCTCCACCGCTCATCGCTCACCCCGCCTCCACGGGTGGTCCTGCTCATCCAGCCCTCCACGGGTCCTGTTCATCCAGCCCCAACCGCTTGATCAATCGGGTCCTGTTCATCCAGAGGCAACACCACGGGTCCTGTTCATCCACCCCCACCGAACTATTCATCCAACCCCCCCATAGCGCTCACTGCTCATCCAGAGGCGGCATCGATCGCCTTCGATTAGCGGCGATGGCGAAGAATCGCCGATCGGGTTCGATTAACAGCCATCGATCGATCGCTTTCGGGTTCGATAACGATAGCGGTGCAATGCAATCGCAGTTCGATTAGAGCCCAACGCCTCGCTCGGGTTCGATTATAAACGCCTCGCACACCGCAGCGTCGTGTACGAGAAAGCAGCGCATCGCTTCGGCCCCGACCTCCCACCGTAACTGGAACTCCCCAATTTTCCTCCCCTCGCTTCTACCACCGTTTTTTCCGTCATGGATGGCCCAAAGAATGTCATGCAGCTGCGCCTCCGGCCCGCCCAGGACGAAAAGCCCATTTTCTGTCATGATTTTTTTCATAGAAGTAGGAGCTCACCACATCTATGATGATAACGGGTTTTGTCACAATTATCATCATAGAAGTGTCATATGTATGACAGAAAAAAATTTCATTCGGCCCAAAATGTCACGGATGTGTCTTTTTTTGTAGTGTCCTGTTGCAAGTTACAATAAACGCCCTGGTCTCTGGTCTTGATTTCTTTTGCACTAAGATCCCTACCAAGTGAAAGGAGCTTCTCCAATTCTGATCGAGAACTGGTTGAAACCGCGGGAAAAGTTCTGTGTACATTTCATTGATAACTTTGGCAATTTTCATCTTGGCATGGAATTGAAAGAAAAACCATCAGATATTATTAACACCGAGAATGAAAAGAAGTTATTAATACCGAAAATGAAAAATATCTTGTGAACTACTGTACGTTGTGTCAATAATTGCAGAAAGGGCATGGACTAATGTGCGCAGAAGGACACATGGTGTGCTGCGGGAAGTGCGGCTAACAAAGTCCTTGAATCATGGTGAACATATTCCTTGAAAGAGCGCAGTCGACCTACCTTACGAAGCATGGTTGATCTACCATCGTAGGGAAGCAGTGTTACAATTAACACAAAGGCACAGCTAACGTACTATAGGAAGCACTTCTATGTTTAACACAAAGGCACAGTTAACGTACTATATGAAGCACTTGTAGTTTTAACACAAAAACCACGGATGACGTACTATAGGGAGCACTTCTATATTTAACACAAAGGCACAGTTAACGTTCTATAGGAAGTACCTGTATTTTTAATGTAGAAAAGCACAGGTAACGTACTATAGGGAGCTCTTCTATATTTAACGCAAAGGCACAGCTAACGTATTATAGGAAGCACTTCTAGTTTTAACACAAAATTACAGCTAACGTACTATAGGAAGCACTGTTAGTTTTAACGCAAAGGCACGGGTAACGTATTATATTAAAGCACTTCTTGTTTTAACACAAAAGCATAGCTAACGTACTATACGAAGCACTATTAGTTTTAACACAAAGGCACGACTAACGTATTATAGGAAGCACTTCTAGTTTTAACACCAAAGCACAGCTAACGTACTATAGGAGGCACTTGTATATCTAACACAAATGCTCAGTTAACGTACTGTAGGAAGCACTTTTATATTTAACACAAAAGCATGACTAACGTATTATAGGAAGCAGTTCTGATTTTAACACAAAAGCACAGATAACGTCCTATAGGAAGCACTTCTGGTTTTAACACAAAGGCGCAGATAACATCCTATAGGAAGCACTTTTATATTTAACACAAAAGCACAACTAACGTAGTATAGGAAACACTTCTATATTTAACACAAAAGTACGGCTAACGTCCTATAGGAAGCACTTCTGGTTTTAACATAAAGGCACAACTAAGGTACTATAGGAAGCACTTTTATATTTAACACAAAAGCACAGCTAACGTACTATAGGAAGCACTTCTATTTTTAACACAAAAGTACGGCTAATGTCCTATAGGAAGCACTTCTGGTTTTAACATAAAGGCACAACTAAGGTACTATAGGAAGCACTTTTATATTTAACACAAAAGCACAGCTAACGTACTATAGGAAGCACTTCTAGTTTTAACACAAAAGCACAGCTAATGTACTATAGGAAGCACTTCTAGTTTTAACACAAAAGCAAAGCTAACGTCCTATAGGAAGAACTTCTGTTTTAACACAAAAGCAGAGCTAACGTCCTATAGGAAGCAATTCTGGTTTTAACACAAAAGCACAGCTAACGTACTATAGGAAACTGTCTGGATGAACACAATAGGACATGTATCTGTTTCATAAAAACTTAGGGAATATCATTTCAAACATAAAATCAGGTGCAGAAGCTGGAAATCACTTACAGAACAAAGTTTTTCTTGAGGCACAAATTCTTCTATGTAGGCTTCTAGTTTGGGACTCATTTGGAAAAATGGCTCCTGAAAGCTAGGCGGTGGTTGGAAAGGCGTGCGCCTAATGTCTTTCAGCTGTCATGTGGAAGGAAAGAATTACAGTCAAGTCAAATTAATATATGGCAGCTAAGTCATTATGTTGAGTCGAAAAGTTCGCCAAAGGAAAATGATGAAAAGTTGACTCACCGTGTGTTTCCCAAAAATTCCATCCTAAGTTGACACGCTGTCTATGTTAGCATAATTCTTAATGGCCTCTGTGTCCCACATGACAAGTCTTGCAGGAGTGTCAGGTTCCAGGTCCATAATCTTCGTATCCAGGTACTCAAAATACGTTATCTGCAAGTGAGGAAGAGGTAAAATTTAATCATGTTATTGTAGCTGCATGTGGGTATAAAGAAGTGTACAAGTTAGTGAACGAACCACTGGAATCAGGAGGCAGCCACACAGGGCGCCTGCGAATCCTTTGTCCTTGAAGGTGCAGGTGATGTCACCAATTTCTCTCGTGACATTGGACCAATCATATGATGATATGTTACTTGCTGGTCCTTCTAGAGCGACTAAATAGTCAGGGCTAACGCAATCATATGTCGTTGGGCATAGAAATACCGCTAGTGCAAACATCACGAAAACCCATTGAAACACTTCTCCTGTTAGCTCTGGGGTTATGAGATCAGTTAACTCTCTGATGTTTTGAGCATGCCCAGCACATCGAGTTTCAGACTTAACCTGACATTTGAAAGCTTCTGAGCATTTTCTAGGGATAATGTGCCCGCCAGTGGAATTCCTAAGATCCGATTGCACGGTGTACGAGTTGATAAGGAATCTGTATCCACTAGGAAGTATGAAACACCTGGAAGGGCAATCAAAATAGCGGACAAGCCAGCGAACGAAACACCTTGGAAGCTTGCGACAGCATAGATCTAGAAGGTACCCAAAACCAATATCTCTGACCAGATGTTTTTGTTGTGCTGTTAGCTTTTCACAGACAGAAATGAATTTCTGGAAGCTAAGTTTTGTGCTGAACTCTTCTTCGTATTCACCCATTGCAGCAGCTCTGTGGACAAATATAAGAAATGACCTTTAGCAAATGTATTGTTGAACCACATGCTTTTCCAGCAGAAGCTTACATATAAACGCTGAGTCAGCAAAACAGAGATAAATATTTAAGCCGTGATTAAAAAATGCAGCTAAAATGAGAGGCATTGATTTCCAAAGAAATTTCAACGACACGCACGAGATGCATGATAAAAAACACCTACTTCAAGGCAGCAAGCTGATTCTTTGTCCCGTACTCCTCAACAAGCTTTTTGTGCGCTGCATGTTTTTACTCGATCCTTAGTCTCTCTGTCTCTAGTTGGTCATGAACCATGAAATCTTGGGTGATAATCACCGTGCCATCGACAGACTAAGACTGAGTCTCCGACAGCTGTGGGGTGGAATCCATCTCATTGAACTCTACATAAGAGGTCATGAGACGTCATCGTTACCAGGTCAGCTATGTAAGATAGTTGTTAGCAGTCCATGTGAGACCATCATCAACAGGTTGGTTAGCTAAGACGGGTTCTAACTCTGAGTTAGTAAGTGCTTTGCAAAAATGGACGTATATCCTTTGGATCTCTGCTATAGGTTGCGGATCTATACAAATAATTTGACCTGTCTCTAGTTGGTTAGCTAAGACGAGTGCTTAAGTTTTGCATGGCTGGAGATATAACTCAAGTTAGCAAAACCATGGCGCAAGCATGCAGTTGGCATGGTTAAAGTGAGGTTAGCTGAGTCCTAATTTTAAATCTATAACCTCTATGCTGTTAAGACGTCACAACAGATTGAGCACGGACCAGCTGAGGATAACTGGATGCGGAACCGATATTCAAATCGCGCCCCACCTGCTGTGTTGCGCACATGTGGTGTGTACGCAGCCCGCGGAATTGCTAGCACTGGTAATTTTTTTGTTCAAATGTTGAATCAGTGGCATAATCATGGTGAGGATGCAATGGATTACCTGAACAGGAGATCCACGACGAGTGAGATGAAGGAGACCGATAATTTTTCAGTGACGAGCGAACTCTGTGGAGGGATCAGGATTGGCTTTCCTTTGGAGAGCTCGCCCGTCGCCACCGATGCTAGATGGAGAGAGATCTGAAACTCATCTGCGGACGACCCCACAAGTTAGTCAAATACTTGGAGGAACTATTTGAGAGCCCACATGCCAGTATGAGTTTGAAGTCCACCTACCACATTTTCTCACCTCAGATGGAGGTACTCCTCGTAGGACTCATATAAGGCCGACCCCACAAGTTAGTGAGAGACTTAGAGGAATTAGTAACTGAGAGCCCACTTGTCAGTGTCGTAGACGGTCAAGTGAAGTTTGAGCTACCACATCTCGTCACGCCCAAGAAACATGCCCATCTCTCATGCGTCGCAAAACTCACCCCACCTATCAGGTTAATCTTCTCCTGCACAAAAAAAATGAAGTAGCCTCTCTCTTTATTTCTCTCTCTCTCCCTCTCTCTTTCTCTTTTCTCTCTCTCCGAGATTCAAAATCATTGAAGGGGATCGCTAACAAACTGCAGGGAAGGAGACCCCCCCACAATTTAGAAAGGTGTGACTTCTGAACAATCAACGCATAAGATTCGGCAATCAAAGGTTAGTAAAAAATTTATCAACGCACCTTTTGCATGGCGATTCCTGATACACAAGATTCAATTCGTTGATGAATTTGTTGTGGTCGGGATTCATAGAATAAAACTTTTTAGTTTTACACTGTAGCTTTGTTTTGAATTCGTTTTTTTTTGTATCCTCTCGTCCTTGTAATACGAGGTTGTTACTTTTGTTAGGTTTCATGGTTATCTTTGTGTTAAGTGTTGCACAAGCAAATTAGCATGAGAGGATCTCACTTTGGTTGAGGTTGTAGTTTAATGAAAAATTAATATATGTATATATTTACATATGTTAATTATATAGAACTAAAAATATATCTATGTTGATATCGACTTCGGAAAGTTTCAACACTGATACTGCAGGTTTATAACCTTTATATTTATTACGTCTCCTTTTCGGGGCAGATGTTCAGGAGTGCGTCATCTGGTCAGGACAACAGGGACGGTCGGTATTTGAACGACATCGGCAAGGATTATGGGAGGCAGGTAATAGTAAGGCAGTTGAACATTAGTGTCTGGTCTTTTATTTCTGGGACGTTTGCTGTCAAGGTGTCACCACTAAGAACACCAATTAGTAGACCATTAACAACAACAAAAATGATTTATATATCCTAGATGAATGCTGTAATATATGTTTATCATGTGCATCTACTCTGCAGTTGAGTATCGAGAGGTGTAAGAAAAAAATTACTACAAAACGAGAAGAAGATCAAAGATGCAGATGCTGTCAAACACGCACATGCTATGCGGGCTGGAATAATTGGAGTCAAGAGTGAGATACAAGTTCTTGGCAAACGCCCCAACCAGGAGCATGGTGTGCAACAGACACCTGCCAAGAGGAGCTATCTAAGCAGCAGAGACTCCATTAAGCAGATTGTGCAAGTAACGACAAAAATTTCAAATGCTAGTTTTAACGTATGTGGAAGTTTTAGTCGCACGTGCCTCTAATTATTTTTTTGTTTGAAGACACAGACGCCCACAAAGGCGCTGAAGGAGCGTTAAGGACGGCCCAGCGCTTGTAGGTCATAATGAAGAGGTGCAGGGTAACAGAATTTCCTTTGATGCAAGCAGAAGGATCATTGGCAACAATAGCATTGGTGTTCAAGGATTCGGAACGGTTTGCACAAGCAAGAAGAGCCCAACGACAAAATCAAACATAGGAGCAATAAGCTCTACCATACAACAGCATCAGAAAGCAATACAGGTGACAACATATATGAATGTGCAACAACATTAAAGCAAATGTATTTTTTTTGTGAGCAATTTTTTCTTTGTTTTCGTCTGGTATATTTAAATTGCAGTATCTTCCACACGCAGGTGTACGAGGAAGGAAGCAAGTATCGCGGTAGTCCACGAATTGATGAAAACATAAGGCAAGGTCCTTTGAAAGGATCACCTGTGTCGTTCAACATGAGGGGTCCTTCCAAAGGATCTCCGATGGCATCTAAAATCGTCAGGGAAATCACCAATGCACGAAGGTTGTCGCCAAGATTTGCTGGACAAGAGAGGCATGGGAAAACAAAGGTGATGTCGGAACTATGCTTTTTCAATTCAAAACACAAACAGTTTTATGGGAGAACATGGTAAAGTGGAAAACAGGAGGACGGTTGTCCGTCTTGTACGGCTGTATGTGCAGTTGTGTTCTTTTATATAGGATGTTGTTGTGCATCTCCGGTTGTATGGTGTAAACAAAAGCACATCTGTGCCTCTTTGTGCAGATGTGTGTAGCATGGTCACGTTCGTGATGTGAACAGTGCCTCTAGTGTACCGCTTATACTCGGTGAAGAGGAACGGGTCTGGTTTTGGTATACCAGATGAGCCCTGATGAGTCATATAAATCTTTTGTTTAGAAATTAAAAAATGCATATGCTGCTCTGGACATCTAATTGCTTTCTTGCCATGTGCTCAGGATTTGGCGGAGGGGATAACAGATGAGGGAAAGAAATATCATAGTTCTCCATCCATTTCGAAGGAAACGCAACGTTCACAGCAGCAAGTAGCGTACAACGCCAGCACGGATTGCATGGTAGAAGCAAAGACAGTCCCTTGGTTGCATGAGTGCCGGAGAAACAGGGAGCAGCATTGCACAATGCAACATTGGAGAGGCAGACTCATTTATGGATTTGTCCGTGCCATGCAGAAACAATGCTGCTGCGTGTGATAAACAAGAGAGCAGCGGCGGCTCCGCTGTAAGTGGACCTGTGGCTGGTTTTGAGACTGATGTCGTCAGAAGTGAAGGCGATCAGATGAACGAAGACACGGTAGACAGAATCATCATGGCGCCGCCGACCATTGTAGAGAAAGAAATGGATGACATGTTTAAAGAAGGCATATACCCAACGATTCAGGAGGTCACCGAAGCGGTCGAACCAGAAGGTGGTATGGTATTCGAATCATTGGATGAGTGCTTTTTTTTCTGCAAATATGCTAGAAAGGTTGGCTTTTCTGCTAAGCGATCAATGAGCAGAAGATCGACATATGATCAGCAGCTTGAAAAGCAGGTTTTTCAGTGCACCAAGGAAGGGCAGAATAAAACAACCGAGGGACATGTTAAGGAGAGAAGGAGCAACTGCTTGATCCGGACAAGCTGCCCAGTCCAAATAACAGCCAAGAGGGATACAGATAGGAGGAAATGGTATCTGAAGAATGTGCGTCTAGAGCACAACCACGAGCTTCACCCATCTGATTGGATGCTGAAGTTCATGAGATGCTATAAGAAGATGACACCTCAGGAGAAATTATTTATACAAGTGCTGCGTATAAGCGAGGTTAGAACCAAGGAAGGTTATGCAGATTTTTGCTGCCATGGGGAAATCGAGGCGAGAAATTATGTTCGACACGATTGACATAAGCAACATTGCATGCCAGGACAGGGCTGGAGAGCGCGGCACTGATATCGCAGACACCATGAAACTGTTTGCTGATATGCAGAGGCGGAGGCTGGGATTCCACCATGTGGAAGAGATAGAGAACAATGTAGTGCGCAGCCTGTTCTGGACACACTCCTTGTGTAAGATGAATTATGATCTATATGGAGATTTCGTGTCTTTTGACACCACATTCTCTACGAATATATATGGCTTGCCATTTGCACCAATTATAGGTGTCGACAACCACGGGTCGACCGTCCTATTTGGAGTAGGCCTGATGAAGGATGAGAAAATAGGGTCATTCAAGTGGCTCCTAAGCACGCTTGTCGAGGAAATGGGAGGTAAAGAGCCGAAATACATAATAATGCATCAGGACCAAAGCGATGAAGACTGCAATAAAGGAAGCTCTTCCGAGGACGAGGCAGAGGTTCTGCTGGTGGAATATTAGGAAGAACCTGAAGGAAAATAATGCATCAGTGTTTGCACAACACCCAGGGATGTCTGATGATATATTTTGAATCGTCAAAAACTCACTAGATCAATACGAGTTTGAGCGTGCTTGGAAAGCAGCAGTTTCTCTGCACAAGGCGGAAGGCAACAAACATTTGAACACGTTATGGGAACTCCGAAATTTTTGGGTGCCGGACTACTTCAAGCACTGTTTGTATCCTTTCTCATCAACAACCACTCACAGTGAGAGCACGAATTTGATGTGGAAGAATTACATCGACCACAAGGGCACTATAAAAAGGTTTGTTGATGCGTATCACACGATTCAGCAAAATTGCCTCGCCACGCTTGACAAGAAAAGATATCGAACAGACGAGAAGGCACCATCACTAGAGACGGGTTTTCCGATTGAAAGACAAGCAAGTGAAGTATACACGAATGAAATTTTCAAGAAATTCCAGCTGGAGCTATGAAACCGGACTTACTTCAAGTGCTCTGATCTGGCAAAGGGGAGGCAGTATTTTTTTAAATGATTATTGATCCTGGAGATAAAGTGTGGAGACCATATCCCGGCGAGGAATTTGACAGGTCTGAGTTCAGGGTAGATGTGGATGAGCAAAAAGAAATATACAGTTGCAGCTGCAAGAAAATGAGTAGGGATGGCATTCAGTGTTACCATGTGCTTAAGGTGATGGACCAAACAGGCATGATCGATCAACTTCCAAAATCCTTTGTCATCCCCAGATGGACTAGGAATCTATTAGAGAGTCTGAAACTTCTGTCTGCAAGTCAAGGTGATAGCATGACCATACAAGACGATGAAATTATGAGATTTGGCCTCGCTTACGCTGAGTTGTCGGATATCTGTTCAAATGCATGTAGAAAAGAGAAGGCATACCGTGTGCTGCGTGAGTGTACGGTAGATATGAGAATATAAGTCATGGCGGCACTTGCCGAGGACCAGATACAGGCATTCTTGTCAAAACTCTCAAGAACCCTCCCATGAGTGGCTCAAAGGGTACGAAAAAAGGAGATCGAATCAAAGCTGGTTCTGAGAAGAAAGGAAAAGGCTACAAAGCCGCAACCAAGTGCGGCCGCTAGGAGAAAAGGGTCACAGGAAAACAAACTGTCCGGATAACCCAGAAGTGCAGGAGAGGATGAGGATTGAAGAGGAAAAGAGGAAATCGCAGTAGGAGAAGAGGGCAAGGTCAATGAAATGGCCGACAACACCGACAACACCATCGAGGACATCAAACGGCTCAGACAATGCACTCCAAGCCCAAAGAGGAAGACGCCGACGCCAAAGAATTCCAACGACCCCACTGACAGCAGGGAGCATTTACCAATGTCTTGCATCTACGCCAGAATCAAACATCACACAAGCCAGGCACACAGAATGCATGGAGGGAAGCCCAGGACAAGGCACGAAATCTACGCAATCCATTTTCAGAAAGGAAAGGTCTGAGTGGAGACTTTTTGGTACCGGAGAACAGTACGAATAGAAAAATTAAAAGGTAATAATGCAGCTTAAACAGGACGTAAGCAAAAAATAGTGATGACCGCAATCTTTCGCTTTGTTTTTATGTATGAATATTAATTTTACAGGTAAATAGGTTGAATAGCCATGCAGAAGGGTGGGGTTGCACAAGGGTCGAGAAGGAAGGATGGATCGCTGAACATTCAAAAACAAGGCCGCACGTGGAGCGATGAAATAGCAAGAAATTGGTGGGGATTGTTTATTTTCTTGTGCTGTGGTTATAAGAACAACTTGTAAGTTAATTAGCTGCAGTTATAGAAACAAAACAAATTTAAACAAGAACGCAAAAGCTTCTTTATGTATTTTTACTCGGCAGACGAAAATATCAGAAGCACAGGTTTCCTTGTTATTTTCGGCAGCCGCGTCGATTTCTGAACGTGGATGTTGTAAGCATACAAGCATGCTTCTCTGCTGCATGACAGAGAGATAAAAATAACCTAAGGGCACAGGCAGCCACGGCCATGCCACCGGTCAGTGTTCAACCGTGACTCTCACGGTTGCATGGTCACGCCCGCCGTTATGGAACGAAAATGTTTTTAAGCACATAATCTGGGTCGTGCTTCTGGGGCTGCATAACCGTGGCTTTCGTGCTAACTGTGCCTCGCCTGTTCTAACGCATGTTCTTCTGTTATGAATGCATGACTGTAAGTAGTTAAAATAACCGTGCTTGCAATGCGTGTCCAACCATGCCTCATGTGCCTTCACGCGGTGCTTCTGTGATGCAAAGATTTCAAACACAACGGGTCACGGTTGTGTTTGCGTTTCTGTTTTACAAATGGATATAGTGCATTGCAGTAGGTTCACGACGTTTGTTGTTGCTACTAAGGACGTGGAATCACGGCCGTGCCTATGTGTGGCATGTAGAACAGTGCTTTACAATGCCGAAGGCAGGACCGTGTGTCTCGTTCTTGAAAAGCCGTGGTTCTGCCATCACTTCATTCACTTGGTTTTGTCCGTGTTTTAGCAGAATCATCTGCAAAGCAGAGGCACGGCGTTGAATCTTCTAGTGACTTAATTGTAACACGCACATTGAGTTTCCGCAATTAACGCACGATTGTGGCTCCACGTAAAACACAAGCATGCCGCATCTTTACCGTGCCACTCCTGGTTATAGATCAACGGATGCATTTGGAGCACAAAGAGACACGAAGGTGACCTCTGACTTGAAACACTGACACACTTGATGGTTCATGCATTTGAGTTAAAATCTTACAACGAAAACAATTGTAACACGGACAGTCGTCCGATTCTATTAGGTTTCCGTAATAATCGCACAATCGTGACTCCGGGTAAGAATAAACCATGCCTCTCCACCGACTCATTGTGAATACAATTAGAAAACCTCTGTGCATGACTCTATGTAATTAGAAGACCTTTGAGGGTTGTACGCCCGTGCTTGTGACCCTTGACACTAAAACACAGAGTAAACGCCCGCGCCTCTATGCTGTATGCACGTGCTTATGCCCATACAAGGAAATACGCTTTTAAAAACAGGGTCTCTCGTATAGGCCATTCCGTGCCTCAAAGAGTAAACGCCCGTGGCTGTGCGTAAGACTTAGGTTAGCGTGACTCTATGTAATACCACTGACCATGCCTTTACGCGCTTCATGCCCGTGCCTGTGATAATTGTGATCCCGCGTAAAAAGCAAGCATGCCTCTCTGGCCTCCATACCGTGCCTCTTCTGGTGTTAGACTCAATGGAGTCATCTTGAACACAAAGAGCCACAAACGTAGACACGAACTGTTCTACATGTCTGTGTGGCATGTAGAACAGTGCGTCGCAATGCCAAAGGTAGGACCGTGTGTCTGGTACGTGACAATGCCAAGCCGTACCGTGTCTCTGGTACGTGACAAGCCATGACAGGAAAGTTTCAGCAGAATCATTTGCAAAGCAGAGGCACGGCCTTGAATCTTCTATTGACTTAAATGTGAACGTGTCCATGGAAAAATTTGCTGCTCGTAGAGGCAAGATGACTGTAGAACCGTGCTTCCGGCGTCAAACAGATTCTTCTATTGAATGTGTGCCATAAATAATTAATACACGGACAGGCACGCCCCATGCCTGGTATGCGTGTGCAACTGTGCCTCTCGTACCTTGAAAGTCGTGGTTCTATTTAATGTTTCAAGCAGTCACATACCATTGACTTGCTACGAGTAGTACTTAACCAGGGCCCCCCTGTCAGAAAGTAATTAATCTGGACCCCTCCGCTCCCCATCGTGGGTATTTAATTAAGTCGTCTCGTGGATTGACAGGCTGTAATCCATTTCTCCAGATCCACCTTAGTGAGCACTGGTCGTGGGCGGCACCACCCCAGCAACGAGGTGGAGATGGAAAGCGTTGCTCGTAGCATCAAGAGGTCGAGAGTGACGCCACCAGCGACGCAGCCTTCTGGTGGTGCGCTCGTCGTCGGAGGGGATGGAAGCGGCGACCGTGCTCCCTCTCGATCCGAGGAGGAAGAAGAGGGATATCGTCCGGATCTCATCGTCGATCTCCCCGACGCCATCCTAGGTGAGATCATCTCTCGTCTTCCCATCAAGGATGGCATCTGTACTCGAATCCTCGCACGTCACTGGCGTCCTTTGTGGCCCATCGCTCCTCTGAATCTCGGCTGCCGTGAGATCCCTGTCCCACATCTCTTTAACGCCCTAGAAATAGTTCATATTGAGACTATGCCTCAGCTGTCTGCCTCCACCAAGGAGCGCGCTCGCAAATGCTATTCCAGAACGCGGATCTGTCGAAATCCCGTTGCCAGTCTTCCGAAATCCATTCTGTCCAGCCATGTTGGCTCGGTTAGCCGCCTCTTTATCCCGGCGTGCTATCTACAGTGCAGACCCTCCACCGTTGATGCCTGGCTCCGATCCTGGAAGCTGGACAATATCCAAGTTTGTAAGTGCATCTAGTGCCCCTTAGTGATTTTGGTGTATTGAAGACTTATAGGTTAAGTAACTAATGCGTTTGTGAGTGTACACATGTCTATAAGTCTATGAGGAGTTTGATATTTACAAAGGAAAGTCGAATTCCCTAAAAATGAAGTTCTTCAACCAAGACTTTGATATTCTCAAGACTTTCTAAAGACTTTGAAAGTGAAGAAATTGGTGTGACCTTGAAGACTTGGTATTCATTTGAGGAACATGAAGCATGAAGACTTTTGTTTTCGTAGTTTCATTTTCTCTTTCTTGAGTCATAGGAAACACCGTACTGTTAAAGGGGGTCGAGGAAATACTATGGAAAATTTCCATTTGATGCTCAACTCAAAATCCTACACCTACAAATCCCTTCGAGTGAAGCCTTTGGAAATCTCATACAGTTCAGTCAATTTCTTCAGTGACAGAGACGAAGCTCTTCTAGTCACTGAGGAATTTTTTCTGACTGAGGAGTTAGGAATTCGCCAGTGCGAATTGCCTACACAAAGGAGGAACATGATAGCCCCGAGGAATTTGATGTTCAAATTCTCCGACTGCTACTCAGGCAAGGCCACCTGTCCCAAAATATCTTATCCACCTAACGGTCATATCATTGAAGGGCATTTATGTCTTATCATGTCGGGCTGCTCCCTAGGCTATAAATAGCCACCCCCTTCAACCACTAGCTGGTTGGCTGCTCCGAGAGAACTTGACACTTGTCATTTGAGAGCAACCCATCCTCTGAGGACTTTGAGAGAAAATCATCAAGTGAGGAAAGACCCAAAAGTGAGGAAAAACCGAAAAACCAAACCCCAACAAACCCAAAGTGATTGAGCATCACTGAAGAAATTGATCCTGCGTGGATCCGACGCTTGTTGCCTTTGAAGACTATGCTTCTTCTAGACGGTTAGGCGTCAAGGTCTAGAGCATCCAAGAGGAATTGTGGATCGCCGAGTGACCAAGTCTGTGAAGGTTTGGAAATCGCCTGAAGACTTACCACGAGTGATTGGACGAGGTCTGTGTGACCTTAGTTCAAGGAGAATACGGTGAGGACTTGGTGTCCCGAGCTGCGTGCTCAAGGATCGGGTGTCCGGACTGTGTCCTCGAGTTTAAATACTCACCGCCTCCAACCAGACGCATAACCGAGACAACAGCTTGGAACTGGTCTACCAAATCATTGTCTTCACCAACCTAATCGGTTCTATTTCCTCAACCCTTTCATTTCCTCATTACCGTGTTGAGTGTTTGTTCATATCTGTGTTTGAAGACTTCTGATCAAGACTTTCTCAATTTCCTCAGTTCAATTTCTTCACCGCTTTGTCTTCATATTGTGTTATCCTGTGATTACGCTTTTCGCATTCTGTGATTGTCTTCATTTCATCATGAGGACTATGCTTGTAATCTGTTACGCTTACTTCGAGTACTTATTCCGCTGACGTAGTTCTTCGCTAAGGAATTTACTCACCGCAAATTCCTCGATGAAGAATTCATAAAATCGCCTATTCACCCCTCTAGTCGATATAACGACTTTCAATTGGTATCGAGCAAGGTACTCCCTTGTTCGTGTGATTTTGGTTTAACCACCGAGTTTTAGTTATGTCGACCGCAGTATGATCAAGGTCTCAAATAGGTGTCCTACCTTCGATGGGACGGACTACCCTCATCGGAAGAACAAAATGCGAATGCATCTTGAAGCAATTGACAACGATCTCTGGTATGTTGTGACAAAAGGTGTTTCCTCACCACACCTTCTCGAATGATGCCGATGTGAAGAGATTCAAGCAACTCGATTCTCAAGCGAAGAATATCATATGTGGCCATCTCGAGCAAAGGTCAATATGGAAGAGTGAGTGCTTTGGAATCGCCAAACTCATCCGGGACAAAGGTCCAAAGTAAATGAAGGTGTTTCAACTCAGCGTGACTCTCGAGTTGATGTTCTTCGGAATCTCTTCAATCGCTTCAAAAGACTCGACAACGAAAATGTTCAACAAACCTTCGATCGCCTCACTGACATATCAAATGAGCTTCAAGCACTGGGTGCCACTGACATCACCGACCATGAGGTGGTGAAGAAATTGCTAAGATCGCTTGATTCCTCATTTGATACTCCGCACTGATGATACAAGAACGAGCTGACTACAAATCTCTTGATCCCGCCGATATCCTCGAAAGGCTAAATACTCACGAAGTTCCAAATTTTGGTCAAAAGAGAGATCTCTATGGTTCTCGCTATGGAAAACACGTGCCCTCAAGGCCAAGGCTATGTCCGAATCTGAGAGTGAAGACTCGTAGTAGCCTAGGAGATCCTCAAGAATTTGGCCAGGAGCTAGCACCGCCGTGAAGAAATTCCAGAAATTCTCAAGACGTGGTCGCTTTGGAAAATCCTCAAGAAGCGAGTGATTCCTCATCTAGTGACTATAAGAGAAGACTTTGTCACAAATGCAAGAAGCCTGGTCACTACATCCAAGATTGTCCTCGATTGGGAAAAGGAATTAAGGAAGAAGAAACACAAGGATTACAGCCTCGATGACGTGAAGAAGAAGAAGAAATCATCGAAATCTTCATCATCAAAATCCTCAAAACCTTCTTCTCACAAGAAGAGCAGCTCCAAAAGGCTCGGGCATTCATTGGCAAGGAAATGGACTCAAGCTGAATCTGAGGAAAATGAGGAAGAGGAGGAGTCTCAAGAATCCGAATCTGGTGTGGCTAGTCCTGCTCTTGCTACGCCTTCGTTAGCAAGTCCATCTTCAACATCAAGAAACCGACTACCGACAAGCCCGATGAGGAAAATGATGACTACGCCCCACCTATTGCTTCATGGCAAAAGGTGCCAAGGTACTCAATTTCACCTCCTCCGAATCTAGTGAAAATGAATCGATGAGGATCTCAAGCCCAGCTACTCTAAACTTGCTAAGATTGCTATAAAACAACAAAGGGCTTTTGAGAAGGTTCAAAACATGCTAGATAAGAGTGATGATATGTTAGGTGAAGAAATGGATCGCACCCAAGCCCTCGATCGAAAATCTTCGTAGACTTCAGCCTAGGCTTGACAACCTTCAAGGTCATCATAACACTCTCTTATCGATCATGAGAAACTTTCTTATGAATTTCTTCAAAGAAAGCAAGATCTTGAGAAGCTAAGAGTGAGTTATGAAGATCTTCGTAGGAGCGCGATTCATTACTTGCTCAACAAATCAGCGCTTCTCAATAAGAATTTGTTCCTCCATGCTTAAAGTGCATTGAACGTGAATCGCTAATTCTTCACCGAATGTTCAAATGCTTCAACTGTTACAAATTCTTCACCTGCCTCGCTATCACTAATTCCTCATCCGAGGACATTGCTAGTATCACCGACGATGCAGATCGAAGGAATTGTACATGACAGGCATGTACAAAAGCCTCAAAGGGCATCGACTCTTTGTGATGTGCTTAAAAAGCAGATCCTCAACAGAACCCTAGGAAAGAGGGTATTGCCTTTGAGAGGAAACTCAATGTCGATGGAACGTATTGGAAGCCCCGAGCAGATCCCAAAACCTCATGGGTTGCTGCAAAGGGACCTCCAGTTGATCCATCTACCTTATCTGGTTTTACGTGCGAATTACCTCATTCTGCCGATGAGTCATTTGACTCCAACTATAAACTGTTCAAAATCAGAATGGTGAAGTATTTGCTAGATATGTTGGCACTAATCGCAGGAACGGTTCCCTATGAAGAAAATCTGGGTTCCCAAGAAGTGCCTTGAAAGTCTTCAGTGAATGTCCTCATGACACCACCAGTGAAGAATAGGAACCCCAGATCAAATTCTTCATATGGACCAAATTTTTCATATGGATCCAAGTCCTCATACGGATCAAATTCCTCAAAAGGATCAAAGTCCTCATATGATTATCATCGTGCTAACAACTCGTTTCGCAGGTAGAGCTAAGGGCTATGAATATGTGCATTATTCTTCAAACCAATATGTTCATAAGTCCTCGAAGAATTTCTCCGCTTATTCATATGCTTACCCTAACCCCTCTTATGTGAAACGAAATGGTTTGGCCTCTATGCCACCATTCTCGTATGGTGCTCAAGGAGTGATGAACTCTTTGCCACCCCTTCAGATGTGGGTGGTGAAGAAAAGAACTAATCTCTTCTGCGAGTCAGGTCTCCAGACGTGCCTTAACGTCTGAAGAATTTGTCGGGGCCCGACAAAATTGCACGAAAGGACGCAGCTAATCATGATGAAATGAACTTTCATTTCACACGCCCTCCTACCGCTTATCCGAATACCGATCGATGAAATTCATCTCGATGAACTTGATATCATATTCTTCACCGATGAAGTATATGAGATCGTAAGTTGTACTAATTCATCTGCAGGATGATCAACCCAAAGCCACTAAGTGGGTTCTCGATAGTGGATGTACAAATCACATGACCGGTGACAAGAATCTATTGATGGATGCTACCTTATCACCGCCACATCTAAAGCATATCATCTTTGCTGACAAAGGCAAAAGTCAGGTATTGGGACTTGGTAAGGTTGCTATCTCTAAGGACATGCACATGGACAAAGTCATGCTTGTTGAGTCTTTAGGATATAACCTCATGTCAGTCTCAATGCTTTGTGATCTTGATATGGTTGTTATCTTTGGCAAGTATCGTTGTGTTGTGATTATGGAAGTTTATAGCCCAAAGTCTTCAAGGCTTTAGGAGAGGAGACTTGTATATTGTTGACTTCTCTACAGACCACAACCAGCCGTGTGTCTACTTGCAAAAGCTTCGTATAGGCTGGCTATGGCATCGATGACTTGGTCACGCAGGCATGAGGAATTTGCACACGCCATGCAGAAGAAGCACGCCATTGGCATTGAGAATGTCAAATTCCTCAAGGACCATTTATGTGGAGCCCGTGAAGCTGGAAAATGACCAAGGCCAAGCATCCAAATAAGACTATCATGACCACTACTCGTCCCTTCGAATTGCTTCACATGGACCTCTTTGGTCCCAATCATTATTCACCGTTAATGAAGCATCACTATATGGCTTTGTTATTGTTGATGATTACTCTCGTTACACATGGGTACACATTGTTACTTACAAAAATCAAGTGCAGGAAATCTTCAAACGATTTTCCTCGAGGGCTTCAACCAACTTTGGTGTGAAGATCAAGCACATCAGAAGTGACAATGGAACTGAGTTCAAGAATTCGGTCTTGATGACTATCTTGATGAACTTGGTATTACTCATGAGTTATCTCCTCCTTATACTCCTCAAAGAAATGGCGCCGTGGAGCGCAAGAATGTAACTCTTGTTGAGATGGCTCGCACTATGCTTGATGAATACAAATCGCCTAGTCGTTTCTGGATTGAAGCAATTGACACCGCGTGCCACATCATCAACAGAGTATATCTTCACAAATTCTTCAAGAAGACTGCCTATGAACTCCTCACTGACAAGAAACCTAATGTAAGTTATTTCAAAGTCTTTGGTGCTAAATGCTGGATTAGAGATCCTCACCACAACTCTAAATTTGCACCGAAAGCACATGAAGGTTTTATGCTTGGTTACGGAAAGGACTCGCACACCTACAGAGTCTTCAACATCACTCTACACAAGATTGTTGACAAAGTAGATCTGCGGTTTGATGAAACAAATGGCTCGAAAAGATAGCACCTACCTTCAGTGTTAGACGAACCAGCACCGAGGATTCTATCAAAGTTCAAGGCAACCGAGGATGTCATTCCCATCAAGAAACTCATCAAGAATTCATTCCTCAGACGTGAAGAACGCCGAGCTGATGCACCTGAAGATAATGCTGAAGAAAATGGTGCCGAGGAAAATGATGAAATTCCTCAAGACAACCAGCTCATCCTCGCGTTGCAAAAGAAGTGCAAGTGGAGAAGATCATCGATGACATTAAAGCGCCAGTCCTCTCACACGCTCAAAAGCTTCACATTTATCTAACTTTTGTGGGCACTATGCTTTGTCTCTATCACGAGCCCACTAAGGTAGATGAAGCATTTCGAGCCGGAGTGGATTCAGGCCATGCAAGAAGAATTACATCGATTCGAGCTCAACAATGTCTCGAACTGGTCAAACGTCCAGATCCTCGCAAGCATAATATCATTGGCACAAAGTGGATCTATCACAACAAGCAAGATGAAAATGGTCTTGTGGTGAGGAATAAGGCACGACTAGTAGCTCAAGGCTACACGCAGGTTGAAGGAATTGATTTCGATGAAACTTTTGCACCTGTTGCTAGACTTGAGTCTATTCGCATATTACTCGCCTATGCTAACCATCACAATATCACTTTATATCAAATGGATGTGAAAAGTGCATTCCTCAATGGTAAGCTTGAGGAAGAAGTATATGTTGCTCAACCCCTGTGTTTTGAAGATCCAAAGAATCTGACAAAGTCTTCAGACTAAATAAGGCCCTCTATGGCCTCAAGCAAGACCCTCGGGCGTGGTATGATACATTGAAGGAATTCTTCGTGAAGAATGGCTTCACACTCGGTTCACTCGACCCTACTCTCTTTACTAAATCTTATGATGGTGACCTGTTTGTGTGCCAAATATATGTTGATGATATTATCTTTGGTCAGCATCGACCAACGTTATAGTGATGAATTTGCCTACATGATGAGTGAAGAATATCAAATGTCTATGATGGGAGAGTTGAAATTCTTCTTAGGTCTTCAAATTCGTCAACAACACAATGGGATATTCATATCTCAGTGAGAAATACCTCAAAGATGTCCTCAAGAAATTCGGCATGCAAGACCGCAAAGGTGTCAAAATTCCTATGCCCACAAATGGCCATCTATGCAATCGATGAAAATGGTATTGACTTCGATCACAAGGTATACCGCTGCATGATTGGCTCTTTATTGTACTTATGTGCATCTAGGCCAGATATAATGCTTAGTGTTTGCATGTGTGCCCGATTTCAAGCTACACCGGCGAATCACACCATAAGGCTGTGAAGCATATTCTTCGATATCTAGCTCACACACCAACACTAGGATTATGGTACCCCAAGGGCTCTACTTTTGATCTCATTGGATATTCTCGACTCTCACTATGTCAGGTGATCGTGTGGACCGCAAGTCAACATCTGGTACTTGTCATTTCCTCGGACGATCTTTGGTCCGTTGGTCCTCGAAGAAACAGAATCACAGATCACCGTCTCATCATGGAAGCTGAATACATTGCTGCTGGCTCGTGTTGTGCTCTATTGCTATGGATGAAGCAAACCCTCAAGGACTACGGCATCAATGTGAAGAATGTGCCTCTCTATTGTGACAATGAGAGTGCCATCAAGATTGCTCACAACCCAGCTTCAAAGACTCGAAGACAAAGCACATTCAAATTCGTCATCATTTTCTTCGTGATCATGTGTTGAAGGGCGACATCTCCATCGAGCACGTGAAGACTGAAGAACAACTAGCTGATATCTTCACTAAGCCCTTGGATGAGAAGAAATTTAGGAAGTTGCGGTGTGAGCTAAATATCTTAGAATCTTCGAACGTTCTCTGAAAAAGGCACACATCCTAACACTTATGCAAAATTGATGACTTAGATGTGCAACACATGAAGAAACGTTTTTCTTCAATCAATGAAGAATAACACTCTAAGTGTGAAGAAATTAATGAAGAAGTTGATTCTCAGAACCCTACGACAATTGTACGCGGTGTCTGAAATCATCATTCTTATACGGTGGGTCACGCCACCACCAAAGTTGAAAATCTTCAATATGAGTTTTTCCTCAGTTTTGAAATTCTTCAGTTTTTGAAATTCTTCAGTTTTTCAAATTCTTCAGTTTTTCAAATTCTTCAATTTTGCAAAATCTTCACTATTTCCGTCGTCTTTCTTCATTGGCTATATATATATATATATGGATTTATGTCCTCTACAGCATTCACTTATGGCTATTTCTTCAAGTCACTTTTTTCTCGCTAAGTGAATGTGATCGGACCCTTCCCTCTATGCTATACTCAACCCAATCCATTCACAAATTCTTCATGTGCGTTCTACTTTGAAACTCGTTCAAAATCTTCACCGTGTCCTCGACAAATGAAGAAATTGCGAACGGAACTTTATAAACGAATCTTATCCAAACCTTCGCTTTTACCGCTCAAACCATTCCGCATCCCACGATGCATTATTTTATTCACCCACGATCGTACACGATCTCCACTACACAGTACGTGGGTGACACATGTCGTGAGAAGGGAAATGGTCAGGGGCATGTTCGTCCTAAATCCTCGGGCGATCCGTTTTTCACCGTGTCTATAAATAGCCCTCCCTCCCTTCACTGCTCTTTTACTCTGCTCGACCTCTCTCTCCCGCTCGAGCTCCTCAAAACCCTAGCGCCGCTTACTCCATCGTCACGGTGAGGAAAAGCTTCACCGCCTTGACCTCGCCGACGCATTTCGCTACCGACATGAAATCCTCACACCGCCGCCAGAAGCTGTCTTCCTCCGCCAAGTTAGGGCGTGGAAGATCTGAACGGACGAACTTCTCAACTGTTCTTCTCGCTCATCGTGTTCTTCACTTCGTAATTAAAAGTTACTTTTATTACTCGCTTTGATTCTCAAATTTTCTTCAAATTCTTCAAAGGTGTTTATTCTTCAAATCATCACACATATGAACACCTCAAATCTCTTGACTCGCTTCTCTAAGCTATGATTTTCTTCAAGATTCCTCAATTGTGTGGATCTTCGATCTATACAACTCGAACCTAAGACAAAGAACGCTTATTGAAATTCTTCAAGGCTCATCTGGTCAAAATCCTCAAAACTTGTTCTTTTTGAAAAACCTTCTGAGAACGCATATGACCTCTCCAAATTCCTCGCAACTATACTGCTCACAGGTACACATGTCCGCCGCTGAATCCCTAGGTTCTCATCAACTTAACTCATTTGCAGCTGCTCTCGAAGAAAAACTGCACACTTCTTCAGAGAACTCAATTGTTCAATTTCCTCAAGCCCGAAGAAAATGGCGATGGTAAGAAGCCACGAAGGGAGGAAAGAAACCCGAGGTTATGACAGCATTTGAAATCCCCGAGGAAATATATGCCGACTCATCGCACACCGGATGAAGAAAGCAAAAATCAATGCAAGGTGCGTATTCAGAAGATTGAACGGAGATGGGCATGGGAATGGAGGGAATACAGATATGTAACTCCTAAGTACATGAAGAAATTCGCTCTTAACCCTCCATGCCCAAGAGCTCCTTTGGCACCTGGCCAAGTAGCTGATCTCACAAGCATCAAACGAGGTGAGGACTTTCCTGATGAATGGGCTAAACATCAAGCAAAATTGGCAAAGCAAGCAAAGGAGGCAGTGAAGAAATTCAATGAGGATTCTGCCGCTGCTACTCGCCATCGAGGTCTCGATCAAACCGAGGAAATCAATGCAAAGAAGCCTGCTCATAAGCCAAGTGCTTCATCCTCTGCGCCCTCACGGCCAAGTTCCTCAAAGCACCTTTCAAGCAAATTCCTCACACCGCTGCTGCTCCACCAAAGTCCTCAACAACTCCGGCTAAAACCTTCGGGCCTCGTGCACCTAGCTACATGTCAAAGGACTGCTGGTTTCTCAATTGCCTCGTGCATTTCTGCAAGTTCCTCACCTGCTCCCATTTCTTCATCCGCCCGACTCAGCTGAAGATCAAAGCAACAGCTGGACGAGGTCCTCGACCTAGCCCAAAGAAGAAAATGGTTGCATTCCATGTACCATCTGATGATGAAGCGTCTGATGAAGAACTTGCGGAAATCATCAGAGACCGTCAAGTAAGGGCCGCTAGAGCCAAAGGTACATCTGTACATCGCTTATTGGACCAAGAAAGTCCTCGACTTTATTGATCTCCGCACAATGATCCCAATATCCCTCCGCCTCGACCTTCATTTGACACCGGACAAAGTCATATGTTGACTCACTTCATAGCTGAAGAAAATGGAAGTATGAAAAGGCGAGGGAAATCAAAAGGCTCAATACAGAAGGAGAAGTTCCTCAAGAAAACGTTGTCAAGATGACACCGAGGAGCTTCTCCAGTCCAGACTGAAATTCAAGACCTCAAAGAAAACCTCGATTCATACTATGCTGATTGGCAAGGAGCTAAGACCAGATTCGCTAACCCGACGAAGAAATTCACAAATGTTGCTGCCCCAAGGTAACATGAAATTCCTCAGTGAAGCCTCCGCCACTTCTTTGAAGAAAATGCCAAGACTGGCGATGATGTTCAGCCCGCTGAAGAAAATGTTGATTCCAGGCTGATGATCCCATTCCAGCCGAAGAAATTGCGGGGCACCCACTAGTGGTGCGCTGAAGAAAGCTCAAGTCGTAAGTAACTGCATCGATTGCGCTTTGAAGAAATTGCTCAAGACAGGGAACTGCATCGCTTGCTCAAGAAACTGAACCAAATTCCTCAGCTCCTCCTGCGCCAACTCCAACTCCAATTCTTCCATCCGCTTCGATGTGAAGAAAACCAAGGCTGCGTAACGAGCCATCGTGAAGAAAAGGAAAGCATCAATCGCATGATTCTTCTACGAAGAAAATGAAGTCAATGACCAGCTCATTCGAAAATCCAATTGATGCTGTTCCAATTTCCTCCATACCATCAAAGGAAGTTGTTCCTTTTGGAGAAGACTACGAGATCCCAATCGGATCCGATGAAGAACATCAGTCCGCTTCGTCAGAAAGCAGCTTGATGAAGAAATTGAAGTGGATGCCATCCCTTCAACCCCGCTTATTCCTCACCAGACTATGAAATTCCTCAGGCTGGTGCTGAGGAAATTGAAGATGAAGATGTGGATATTGGATGCACCACACCAATGATCAATGATGACTTCTGGGAAAGTCAGCATCCCAATACTCCTCTCTTCACCCCGCTCCAACAAGTTCCTCAGTCTCCTGCTCAAATAGTCCAAATGGACTCTGAAGAAAATCAACCCACTGGTTCTGTGCATGAAGAAATTCCAGCCACTAGTGCCGATGAAACCGCTGTCGCCGCTAATCCTCAGATCGCATGTTGAGGAACAAGAATTTCCTCAGGCTGAAGAACCTGAACTTACGATTCCTGAGGTGTTGATGCAACTCACTGACACCCCTCTGCCCAAGCAAAAGAATCCGTTCTCAACCAAGCAAAAGTTCAAGGCTGAAGATTTCTTTGGCGAGCACGTGTTCTTCATCAATATAATCCTTATGATTCTGCCGCATTAGGAAGAGGCGCTCGACCGCCACCAAGCCAAGTTCTATTCCTAAGTGCTCTTCAACAAGGATAAAATCTTCGATCATGCTCATATTCCTCATGTGGATATGGAGTCGCCGCCAGTGCTTTGAGCCAGTCCTCGTTGTTCTTCACGACGCAGACTTCTAAATTTCTGCACCGATATCTCGTGGATCGAATGAAGAGCTAATTCTTCGCTTATGCAACGCTTCACATCACCGGAGATGTCAAGATGTGCACTCATGGGTCTTAGATTGGATGACCGAAAATACTCACTACAAGGCACCAAGAACTGAATTGCTTCGTGCCCTACCACTCGATCCTCCGCTTGATGGTGCACGTCAGTATCTCATTTACGAAAAAGAACTTTTAGATCACTATATGCAAGTGCTAATGAAGCCTTTGAAGCCAAGGCAGGCACCGAGATCCAAATTCCTCGTCAAGGAATTATTATATGTGCCTCGGACAGTCTATCGAATTCTGACGAAGACTATGAGTCCTATCAAAGGCCACGACTCGAACGATGAAGAAGTCGTTGGCATCATGAAGAATATGCTTTTCAACATCATCCATGGCGTTCCCGTCAACTTCCATTATTTCTTCATGAGGACTCTGGCAAACATAGCCATGTCACCCTTTGAGCTGAAGCCTTAGGCGCCTTGGATTATGAGATTCATCAGGTCAAGGTCTTCACTCAATTACAAGGTCGATACTTTGAACCACCGCAGCTACTTGCCCCCTCGATTGAAGTCCTCAAACGGACAATTACCTCACCGATGACAAGGGCAAGGCCATCACTGTGATCGATGAAGGCATTCGTCCATTGGATGGGCAGCTCATAAAGCAGCATCCTACTCCACCAATGATGACTCGCCACACATGACTCACCAAGAAATACCTCACCAAGCAAAGTCCTCAAGCTCTCGCACCTGTGGTGATGACTGATCGTGAGTTACTCCTCGCCTTCATCAAGGTTGATCGCAATCATAAGTGGGTCAAGCGTCAATTTGGTACTCTTCTTTACAACATGACCTCAACACACAATGCAGTGAAGAAAAACCACTACTACCTTCATGAAACCTTCAAGCGCACCTGGGCTGTTCTTTCACATGTCTATAGTGAAGAAGAACTGACTTTAATGGGTCTCAAGGAAGAATTTGACTGGTCTGCACCTCCTCCAAGAAATTCAAGAAGGTCAAAGTTCCTTCCTTGGTGGCCAGCTCCTATTCTTCATCTCGCGACACCGATGAAAATGAAGATTTGGAAGATACCGCTGCTAGTCCTACTTCAACAAACAACCCCGACAATGTCAAGGCCCGCCTTCAACTTGAAATTCTTCAAGAGCGTTAGTCCTCAGCCGATCCTTTTGGTCATTCGATGACAAAGGGGAGAAATTTGAGTTAGTCTTCAAGCGGGTCTAGTGTTTTGTCTATATACAGTATTTTATTAAGTTACAACTCTTGTTTTTCCGAAACCTTTTATTGGATCGAGTTGTAATCTTAAACCCGATGGTGCTTTGATACTTTTGATGCATTATGCTCTTGCTCTATGCTCGATTACGTGAGTTATGCTCTGATTCTCGTGAGCTCTTTGAAAATCTTCATAGCAAATCGATTTGGGCTCGATACTCTTTATGCATTATTTTGCATGCTCAATAACATCAAGCACCATATTTCATCATGCATTTCAAATTCCTCATATTATATGTCAAATGCGTGTATGAATTACAAGATATAGGGGGAGATCTCCATGATTTAATTCTTCAAATGTGCATAGCCTCAAAAGCAAATTCCTCACTATGCACATCTTCAGGGGGAGTTCTTCTATATCTTGCAATCAAATTCCTCATTATCAGTATTTACAATTCATATGTTTATCCCCGTTGAAAACTTAACCCATATTGTCATCAATCACCAAAAACGGGAGATTGTAAGTGCATCTAGTGCCCTTAGTGATTTTGGTGTATTGAAGACTTATAGGTTAAGTAACTAATGCGCTTGTGAGTGTACATGTGTCTATAAGTCTATGAGGAGTTTCATATTTACAAAGGAAAGCTCGATTCTAAAAATGAAGTTTTTCAACTGAAGACTTTGATATTCTTAAGACTTTCTGAAGACTTTGAAAGTGAAGAAATTGGTGTGACCTTGAAGACTTGGTATTCATTTGAGGAACATGAAGCGTGAAGACTTTTGTTTTCGTAGTTTCATTTTCTCTTTCTTGAGTCATAGGAAACACCGCATCGTTAAAGGGGTTCGAGGAAATACTAAGGAAAATTTCCATTTGATGCTCAACTCAAAATCCTACACCTACCAATCCCTTCGAGTGAAGCCTTTGGAAATCTCATACAGTTCAGTCAATTTCTTCAGTGACAAAGACGAAGCTCTTTTGGTCACTGAATAATTTGTTCTGACTGAGGAGTTAGGAATTCGCCATGTAATTGCCTACACAAAGGAGGAACATGATAGCCCCGAGGAATTTGATGTTCAAATTTCCGACTGTCTTGTGCTGCGCGCCAGCTGTTCCCAAAATATCTTATCCACCTAACGGTCATATCATTGAAGGGCATTTATGTCTTATCACGTCGGGCTGCTCCCTAGGCTATAAATAGCCGCCCCCTTCAACCACTAGCTGGTTGGCTGCTCCGAGAGAACTTGACACTTGTCATTTGAGAGCAACCCATCCTCTGAGGACTTTGAGAGAAAATCATCAAGTGAGGAAAACCCAAAAGTGAGGAAAACCCAAAAACCAAACCCCAACAAACCCAAAGTGATTGAGCATCATCAAGAAATTGATCCTGCGTGGATCCGATGCTTGTTACCTTTGAAGACTGTGCTTCTTCCAGACGGTTAGGCGCCAAGGTCTAGAGCATCCAAGAGGAATTGTGGATCACCGAGGTGACCAAGTCTGTGAAGGTTTGGAAGTCACCAAGACTTACCACGAGTGATTGGACGAGGTCCTGTGTGACCTTAGTTCAAGGAGAATACGGTGAGGACTTGGTGTCCCGAGCTGCGTGCTTTCAAGGATCGGGTGTCCGGATCTGTGTCCTCGAGTTTAAATACTCACCGCTTCCAACCGTATCGCATAACCGAGACAGCGGTTGGAACTGGTCTACCAAATCATTGTCTTCACTAACCTAATCGGTTCTATTTCCTCAACCCTTTCATTTCCTCATTCTTTGTGTTGAGTGTTTGTTCATATCTGTGTTTGAAGACTTTGACTAAAGACTTTCTCAATTTCCTCAGTTCAATTTCTTCACCGCTTTGTCTTCATATTGTGTTATCCTCGTGATTACGCTTTTCAGACTGTGATTGTCTTCATTTCATCATGAGGACTATGCTTGTAATCTGTTACGCTTACTTCTGAGTACTTATTCCGCTGCACGTAGTTCTTCGCTAAGGAATTTCCTCACCGGCAAATTCCTCAGTGAAGAATTCGTAAAAATCACCTATTCACCCCCCTCTAGTCGATATAACGCACTTTCAAAGTTCTTGAGTTCTACTACCTCTTCCCAAGATTTTTGACGCAAGAGGTAACACTACTGGATCTATGCACTTCAACTACGCCCTCGGCACTGGAGTCCGTGTTTTGGTTTTCCTCCTCTCTCCACACCCTCGGCTTTGCTCTTTGCCAAATACCAGACAATTACGTAGGGACGCTTAAGGTACCACTAGTGAAAAGACTCTCGCTAGTGGAGGTTGATATATCAGACGCGTCGCTGCAAAGCATAATCCACTCTAGTTGCCCTGCACTTGAGTCTCTCCTGCTTGTTTGCAATAGAGGAGGTCGTCGCGTCACAATAAACTCGTGTAACCTTGTAAGCATTGGCATTTGTTTTCCATACGGAGACCTCATTATTGAGGATGCCCCTTCGCTTCGACGGTTGATTGTTGATTGTCTGGTTGATGACTGTTCGATAACCGTTGTCTCTGCACCTAAACTGGAGACGTTGGGTGAATTCGTGTTCGTGTGTCCCTTGACTTGTGTTGAGGTACTAACTTTCCTTCATACTGGAATAGAGCTGCACTTGTTCTGATGTCTGTTCTATTAATTTGGTGGTCTATGTTCTATTATTCATGCACAGTCAGGAATTGGAGTTAACTGGTGTCTCTACGTCTGAACCGTATCCATGTCGTCTCACATGTCTTGAGGTATTGAGTTTTCACGATACTTCCAGCTTCACTTTGTTTGTGAGGAAACAAGTTTTTTTCATCCAACCTTTATTCTATTAGTTTTGTGATCCATCTTTTGTTATTTTTCATCAAGGGTGTTAAGGCAGTCAGTCTAACAACAATGCGTCAATCTGTCAAGACCTTGCTTATCTACATTGATTATGAGGTGGACATTGTCCTTGATTTGCTGCAATGCTTTCCAAAACTGGAGAACTTGTTTGTCGAGGTGATGATCTTCAGAAATGTGCATACTGTAGTATTCGTTCCTTTTCAAAATACTTGTCTTAATTTTGACTGAAATTGATGCACCCGTATCTACACATGATTTATTGTTGGATACATCCATATGTAGACAAGTCTATGTCTAACTTCTTGTTACGGAGGTGGTAGAACTAATTGTTTCATTTGGTTTTTTGATGGTCTGTATCTCTTTTTATAGACGCTAAGTATTTTCAACCTATCATTTATATTTTAGGGATCGTTGATTTCTTATGGTGAAAAAAACAAATGGCGTCGTAAGTACGGGCAGTTTCTCAAACATCACAACGTTTGTCTGAAGACAGTAACGCTGGAAGATTATGTTCGCTGCGGGAGTTACGCTGAATTTGCGATGTTCTTTGTTCTTAGTGCAAAGGATCTGGAGACCATGACCATGAAGTTTACCTCCCCTCCCACAGAGTTCACGGCACTATTTTATGAAAAGCAACAAAGGGCTCTAGAGTGGCAAAGAAGGGCTTCTAAACGTGCATGTCTAAGATTATCATCAAGTTGCAGCCACACGCGTCCACATTTAAGAAAGAGGAGTGTTGAATACCTAGATTTGACGGTTCCGTTCAGGTGTGGATGCTGAAATCAGGCCTTGTGTTAGTTGTCCAGGTGTATGGAGTTATTTGTTGTTGCGTTCTTTTGAGCTTGGGTTTTATGTAAACTTTATCAGACAACCATTGTAGTCTTTGCACCGTGTGTAGGCTTGTCTGTTTTTATGTTGCGTGCAGTTGTCGGTGTACAAAAAGAGGGGTACACTTTCTGTACCCCCATAACTGTGCACGGGCAATCTGAGCCGCGGACACCACCACACCAAGCAAGGCAAGGGAGGTGAGCCAGGGTAAGACCGGAGCTCAAGAGAACTAGAACGACGCCAAGACCAAGACCATGAAGAGCAAAGGGGACGAAGCGGACTCCCTCGGCAAGATCCTTGCCGGGAGACAGTTCTAGCAGCCCCGGCAAGACCCTTGCCGCGGCGACTCGCCCCGCGCCTACGGAGTAAATCACTCTTGAGTCCACTGCCCCCAAGGGGCAAGGATTCCGGAGACATCCCCGTGGTGCCATGCAGATCTTTGTGAAGACATTCAAGATCAGATGCTCACTAAGGAGACGACAACCCTTGGCGGGATCCCAGCCGAGGAAGACCACAAGGCCCCCGACAAGCGCCCTGCCGGGGATGACAGCAGGCGCCTCGGCAAGACCCTTGCCGGGGCCCCGGCAAGGCCCTTGCCGAGGACACCCGCAGGGCCACCATCAGGCTCACGCCGACTGAACCTCCACCATCGCATGCATGCAGCTTCCGACCCAACTAGCTGGGCAAGCACCTGCGCGGCGGCGTGCAGATCTTCGTGAAGACCCACCACTGTGCCACCTCAGCTGCCTACCTACCTACATGGCATCACAGGCATCGCTGGCCAGGGCGCGTGTCGACACAAGAAGGAGCGGCGACGGACGAGACAGGTTGCTCCCCCGTCCCCGATAAAGCAAGGACACCTAAGCAAGACGCATTAAATGCGCCTTGTCATGTAATGCGAGGGATAACCTCGCAGCACTGTACCCTTTCCACCTCCTGTGTGCCACTGTGGCGACCCCTTTTTCTATAAAAGGAGGCCCAAGGCGACCAGGGGAAGGATTCGGCTTTTTGGAGCTCCTCACGCCCCATAGCTAGCTCAAGAACACAGATATACAATCCACCAAAGCATGAGTAGGGTTTTACGCATCCTCGTGGCCCGAACTCGATAAACGAACTGTGTGCTATCTGTTTGATCTGCTCTTCTCACGACCCCGCTACCAAGAACCGTAGTAGGGATTCTTGTGATCCCATAGGTGTCGTTCCCACCGACATCTTTGGCGCGCCAGGTAGGGGGCGCAGTTGTGAGAATCGGCTCTAACAATTAGCCCAGCACTCCTTCGTCTTCGTGGCTCTTGGAGAGGGAAGGAGGCCGGAAGATCAGCGCTCGAGCGACTACCAACAGAAGCTAAGTTACATTAGACCCGGATATTTCCATTCTATTATATAAAGTTATTATCCTCGGAGCTGTTGTTCTTTGTACAAAAAGAAACCTGTACGCAAATGGGGCCTTCCCCGATCGGCAATGCCTTTGTTCTGTTTTGAGTCCGCTCAACAATTCAAATGGCTGCGTTGAAAACGGTAGGGTAGCCTTCCGCAATTGGCAAGGCTCTCGACTCTGACTTGAGTCAAACTCGACAGTTCGAGCGGCTGCGTCAAGGGTGGTAAGGTGGCTCACCCGGCAGCATGCTCACCTGGCAGGCCAATGGGGACCCGTCCCCAAGACGCCGCGTTGGGTTTCCGCACTGGCAAGCTTACCCAGCTGGCGTAGGGTGGACGTACAAAGAGGCAACAAACAGGAAAATAGCATGCATAATCCCAAAAGTACTGTAAAGTTATCTTACATCACATCATTGCTGCAGTTCTAACTAAAGATAAAATTTGTCTTGGTCGTGAACCTGCAGTGGCGATGAAGAACGGGATACCTAATCCCGGCGCTGGCCTTCCACCCTCTTGATTTCATTGATGCTGCTGATGATGGGCTTGATGCGCTCCTTGAGCACCGTGAGGTCAGTACCATCCGGCAAGCTATCCATCGCGGCTTCGAAGTCGAGGTCGGGGTTCCAGTACACCATCTTGGTGAGGACCTTGGTCATGGCCCCCCGGCAAAGTCGCCGGGCCTAACCGGCCAACATGGCCGCTCTGTTGGAGTGAAGATAGGCCAAGGCTCCGAGGACACCCTCGAAGAACTGGGTCAGCTTGGCGTTGACGGCTCCGCTGCGCTCGGGGGCGTACCTCACGTTTGGCATCCCCATGGTGGCCAACTGCGAGGTGACCCTGCCGGTGACGTCCTCTAGACGGCTGATCCACCTGTCTCGCCCGCCACATATTCCTGGCGGGAGGCGGCCTCGTTCGCCCGCAGCTGCTTCTCATCCTCCAGGCTCCTGGTCAAGGCTCTCCTCCCGAGCCCTGCTCTCCGACAGCATCTTCTCGAGATCCTCCAGCTTCAGCTTGAGATCTCTGACGGAGTTTTGCGCTTCGGAGAGCTCCCCAGTCCTGCTGATGACCGCTCCTTGCGCCTCCGCCAAGGCGCTGTTGAGCGTACTCTTCTCGTTGGACAGCTTGAGGGCCCGCTCCTTCAGCTGGCCCCGCCTACCTCCAACTCCTTTACCTTGCCGGCATGGGCCAGAGCTTGGGCATCGAGTGCCTCCTTGTGCCTCTGCTCCAGCTCGCGAGTCCATCGCGCGACAAGGGCCTCGAGCTCCTCATCCTTGCCGCGGAGCGTTGCGGCAAGCTTCGCCTCACGCACGGAGAGGTCCTCTTCCTGGGAATCCAATGCGGCTTGATGCTGGTTCCGGGCGGCCTCGGCCGCGGAAGCCAAGTTCGCTGCCTTTTCCTGGGCCTTCTCGATGTCAGCCATCTTCATGGTGAGCTCTACATCGCGCTTGGGCAATTCCTCCTGAAAGGCCCTCTACTCCTCGCGAGTCTAGTGGAACCAGGTCTGTGTCTCAGCAACGCGCTCCTTGAAGTCCACCTCCGCCTTGTCCGCTGTTGCCGTCCTGGATTTAACCTTGTCCAGACGGGCACGGTAGATCGCCTGGAGTTTTCGGAAGTTGGACCCCATGGCGCGGAAAAGCTACTCTTCTGGAGAACCATCACCGCCAACGCCAGGCTCATCGACAACCTCGAGCCCGGTGGTGGCAAGCACCTCACCGTCAAAGACTTCCCCTTCGGCGGGCGCTCGGGAACTTGACGCCCCTGGAAGATGGACGAAAAGATAGTCGCCCACCTTCAGATATTTGCCGGGGCCCGAGGTTGTGGAGGAAGGAGGCTGATCACCGACCGCCTCTTCCTCGGCCGTGGCCTTGCCGGCCTCCCCGGCAGGCCCACCGCTGGCACCCTCGGCAGAAGCCTTGCCGGTCACCCCGGCGGCCCCCGCAGCGGCGTCCCCGGCAGCATCCTTGGCGGCCTCATCGGTGGCGGCCTCGTCAGCATTTCTGGTGGCCTCCTCGGCAGCAATCCTGGCGGCCTCCGCCGCGGCCTCCTTAGCAATGTTCCCAATAACAGTATCCATGTCCTCCATATCTACTGAAGGAGGGCCTGGGTAGTAATGGGAGCATTGAGGCCAAGAAGAAGAATAAGGGAAAAACCGAGACGGAGGACAGACGACTCACTAGTACCAGGCTGTGAAGCAGAAGTCCCCTCCCCGCCAGCATTCGGCGCCGTGGCAGAGTCACCAGCGCCCAAGTTCCCCTCTTCCTCCATGGGTGTGGGCCCCGTGCTTGATGCCCTTGCCGGGGACGCCCCTCGCGGCGGCGTAGTCGATGGGGGTGGTGTGTTGGAGGTAGCCCTCTGCGGCTCCTGCTGCTGCCGCTCCCCTCCTGCGAACCAGACAAGGTCAACACCATAGCATCGAACGCCTACCACGTGTTGGATAAGAGGAGGGTGACGAACTTACGCTGGGGGCTGTGCCGGGGGCTGCCGTCCGGGTTGCTCAACACCACCAGTGGCGTCTTTGAGGCCACAGCCAGGGGCTGACTGCTCGCCGAGGCCTTCACCCTCTTCACCCTCTGGGCCAACTTCTCTGCATCCCTACAAAAGCAAAAACGGGTCAGGAGAAGTGACTTAATTCAAGGGAATGGAAATGGCAGTAAGGAACGGAGTACTTACTCGTCACCCATCTCCTCCTCTCGGGCGCTTCCGGGAACGGGGTCCCCAGACTTGCTCGCCTGCGGCTCGGGCGTGGCTCAAAGGAGGCCCAGACAGCCCATCTTCATCAACGCAAGCTCAAGACCCTCGCGAGGGGCCAGATTGCTGGGCGGACGACAAGGAGCTTCCTCGTGCACGGCCTCACAAAGAAGCTCATGAGGAGGCGGAGAGTTCAAGGCAGGGTACCTCATGAGGTGCCCATGACGCAAGCCATGACGCACCAAGGGCGCCCTGGCGCCAGCTCCAGCAGAAGGCCCCTCCTTTCCTCTTTGGTGCAAAGGGAGCAAGCTCAGTCGAGAGCATCAAGCAAAGGCGTCCGTTTCGGTGCAACAAGACCAAGACCAGCCCAACGGCTGGAAGGGAGTCATCGTGGAGCCCAAGCAGGCGTCATCACCAGAGCCTTTGGCAGGCGAGGACCAACTTTACTCAGGATAAGTGTACCGCTGTTCCCCTTCAAAATGGCCAATTGTTGGCGCCCTTCCCGCTCAATATTTGGGAGGAGGCCCAGGGCCTTTGCCTATAAATAGGAGTAGCCACCCACAGGGAGAGAGGATGGGAGGAGAGGGAGGATCCAGATCCGAACCCTCATCAAGAAACCAATAGCTAGAGCAACTGAACACCACCTAGCAGTTCATCACACCTGCCAAGAACAGACCCTCGCAAGGCTATTCTTCCTTGTAGTGTTCCTCACCAGCCCAAGAGGCAATCTACCACACCACACACTGGAGTAGGGTATTACACCACAATGGCGGCCTGAACCAGTATAAATCTCGTGTATCTTGTGCTGTTCTGTTTAGTAGTTTAGGTCCCAGCGATTCGGGCGAGGTGCGAGACGGTGGAGGGTTGGATCTCCGCGCACCCCAAAGGTTCGAACCTCAAGGGTCTGCCGGAACCCGAATCCGACATTTGGCGCGCTGTAGGGTGCTGCTGGATCCGCCTTTCGCCCCTCGTTCTTCCCCGACCACCGCAACCATGTTCGACGCCTGCCGGGCTCAAGGCTGAGCGCCGAGCCAACCTCGCCTCCCATGTCGCCCAGACAGCTCCCGTCGGCGGGCGCCCACGTCGTTCCCCGTCACCTGCTGTCAACGCCCACCGGCCTGGTGGGGAACGAGCAGCAAGCGTCATCCCAGCACCCGTCCATGAGGCGGGACGGCCGCACTGCCACGCCTTTGCTCACCCCTGCTGGTTCTTCGTCACGCGCACCCCGCGCGGCCATGGAGGCCCGAGCTGCACTCATCATCGCGCAAACGAAGCTCGCTCACGCCTGGCCGACGATGTTCACGAAGAATGGCTCGACCGAGTCGCCGAGCCCGTCTCAAGGCTGCAGGAGGCGCCTCAAGACCGTCCGTCTTCGGCCAGACCGCACTCGCTTCGCTGGCGGTGACGCCCCGGGCACCTCAGCCGCCTCCTCCTCAAGAAGGTGCCTGCCCCTAAGGGGCGCGGCCTCGGCGGAACCCGCCTGGCCAGCGCCGCGCTGCAAGAACAAAGCTATCAAGAAGTTCTCGCCCACAAGAAGCCTGCCCGGCGCCCCCGCCCAAAGACGTTCGACCCCGCTGCCCCCAGCCAAGGCGCGCAGGAGGCCCACAAGACCAAGCTCTATCGTCCGAGGCCCCAAGGGTCACGGCGGGCTGCCGCGCCTTTCACCTCCGGGAAGCTGCGCAGCCGTCACGTGGCCCGCCAAGTTCAAGCAGACCTGCCTCCTCGCTACGACGGCACAAATGACCTTACGGAGTTCCTCCAGCTCTACGAGCTGGGCATCGAGGCTGCCAACGGGATGAAAAGGTCATGGAAAACTGGTTTCCCATGGCGCCAAGGACGGAGCCCGCACTGGCTCCTGACCGGCCCTGTGCACGCATCTCTTCCTAGGCCGAGATGCGCACCCGCTTCATCGCCAACTTCCAAGGTACTCGCGACCGCCACCACCGTAGTTTACATGCGCCGAATCAAGCAGCAGCCGGGAAACCCCCGCAAAGTACATCCAGCGCTTCAACAACGCTACGCCTCAAGATCCCTGTGGTAACGGAGGAGGCCATCATCTCCGCTTTCTCCGACGGCGCGTGCGCGACGTCAAGATGAAGGAGGAGCTGGCGATGCATGAAGATATGTGCACCTCCTTGGAGTTGTTCAACTTGGCGACTGCGCGCCAGGCTGAGGAGGGCGCCTCTCCTCCTCGAGCTGCCTACCATGGATCCCAAGAAAAGAAGTCCAAGGCCAAGGACGTGAAGCGCAAGGGGCTGCTGCATCAGCCGAGCTGCATACACCAAGCGAGGCGTAGATCAGCCCGAGTCATCCAAGGGGCGTTATCGCGTGTACCACGACCTCCACACCCACAACACCAATGAATGCCAAGAGCTCCGGGCCGTCCGCGAAGGAAGGGTCAGCATACGACCCGAGCGTAGCGACCGGGGCTACGGCCGAGGAGGAGGAAGGAATGCAGGACGCTGGGAAGACCGCGGCCCGCGCCAAGGGTGGCGCGACCAACCTCGCGAGGACCGCTGGCAAGACCCACCACGCGAGGGAGGCTGGAGGGATCAGCCTCGCGAGGATCGCCCGCAGGGGAACGCAGGCCTCCCTCTACTGCTGCCGCTGCCAAGGAGAGTTGAAGACCGTCATCAGGACGACGGGGCTGGGGGCTTCCAGGAACCGCGTGCAATTGCCTGCATCCCGGCAGAGCCTGCCCCAGCCTCTCAAGATCTTCAAGCAGTTCGCCTGCCAAGTGAATGCAGTCCTCCCCAAGCTCGAGGCCACGCGCCCTCTCAGTGGTCGGCGTGCGCCATCACGCTCAGCCTCGTGGATCAGCTCAAGTGCGCGGCCACAGCCGGAGTTCTCCCGATGCTTTGTTCCCCAATCATCAGCAATGTGCTAGTCAGCAAGACCCTCATCGACGGCGGAGCAGGGCTCAACGTCCTGTCCGTGGAAACATTCAACAATCTTCAAGTGCCTCACAGTCAGCTTCAGCCAACCAAGCCCTTCTACGGAGTCACCGATGGCTCCACGGTCCCGATCGGGCAGGTCCGCCTTCCTGTCACCTTCGGGGCTCGCGACAACTACCGCACCGAGCTCATCGACTTCGACGTCGCCCACATTCGTCAGCTGCATAACGCCATCCTCGGGTACCCAGCGTTGGCCAAATTCATGTCCGTAACCCACCATGGCTACAACGTCCTCAAGATGCCAGGAAGCGGCGTGGTCATCACGGTGCCTTGTGAAGAGAGAGACGCAGTGTGCTCCCTGGAGCGAGCCTTTCCGGCCGCATCGCTAGAAGACCTGCATCAAGCAGCAGGAGGCCTCCCGAGGCCGCACTCCAAGAAGAAGAAGACATCGACCGCCCGGCTCCTCAAGAGGCAGGCCCCTCGTGGTCCTGCAGGGCTGGGGGAGCCTCCCTCCATCACATAGGAAAGCGCCCGACGCCTCCTCAGCAGGCTCGGGGCTCTCCTCGAGGGCCGCCACCCGCCGAGGTCTCGAGGGAGGCGCTTAGGCACCACATGGAGGCGTGCTTCAAGCACGCTTCCAAAGGTGAGCAAGGCAAGGAGGGCCGAACCCTCGGGAGTTCGTCGGCCAAGGCCATTCAGGAGCTACATGAGTCAAGGGTCATGAGCGGCAGCCGCCGCCTGCCCGCTGTGGCCCCCCATCCAGGCGAGGATGGTGGGCTGCGCGTCTGCATCGACATACCAGGGCTCAACCGAGCCGCGTCTCAAGAGCGCCACTGGCCCTCGCGAGTGGGACATTGCGAGGGCGCCCCACAGCTACGTGCGTGGGTCCGCCCCACAACTACATACGCATGCCTTATGGCCTGCCAAACACGGCAGCAGCGCACCAGCGTCTCATGAGGGCCATCCTGGAGGCTCAAGAGGTCAGGCACACCGCAGCCCTGGCGGAGATGGAGATGGCCCGCGAGGAGCCGCCAGCGCCTTCGGATCCTCCCGAGGCCCCTGGGCCTGGGGGCTCGTGAGGTCGGCTCCCGCAGCCCACCGAGTCTGCTACACCAACACCCCTTTGTCCCCAACATCACCAGGTGACATCTTTAAGTTTCGCTTTCAGCCGGGAGCGCCTTCAGGTCAGATTATTCCTGTGCCGCGTGGGTCCGTCCTCGCTGCATGTATCCCTTTATTTCATGTCATTATCCTATCCTGTTGGGGCGCCTCGGGCTGCATCATCCCCAAGCCGCCGAGCCTGTCCTAGCGGCATGTATCCTTCCTACGCTTTCCTTAGGATTATGCTCTCGCCCACCATGCTTGTTATTTTGTGCCTGCTCGGGTGACGGAATCTTGCACGCTAAAGCGGGGTTCCCGAGCATCGCGACTCGTGGCTCCTACCGCCTCCGCCCTCACCCTCTGGTCTTGTCCATGGCATCGCTGACCGGCTTGCCAATGACGGCCGAGACCAGCCCGAGAGCCGGGACCCGAGGACATAGAGTTTCATTATCTAACTTGACTTGCAGCGTTAAAGGGGGGTGCCCGAGCATCGCGACTGTGGCTCCTACCGCTCTCCGCCCTCACCCTCTGGTCTTGTCCATGGCATCGCGACCTAGCTTGCCAGCGACGGCTGAGACCAGCCAAAGAGCCGGGACCCGAGGACGTAGAGTTGCTGTGATCTCACCCAGCTTGCTAAAGGGGGGGTGGCTGAGCATCGTGACTCGTGGCTCCTACCGCTCTCCGACCCTCACCCTCTGGTCTTGTCCATGGCATCGCTGACCGGCTTGCCAAATGACGGCCGAGACCAGCTCGAGAGCCGGGACCCGAGGACGAGGTGTTTCGGCCATCTAACCCAGCTTGTGCGTTAAAGGGGGGTGCCCGAGCATCGCGACTCGTGGCTCCTACCGCTCTCCAAATTTCACCCTCTGGTCTTGTCCATGGCATCGCGACTGGCTTGCTTGCCGACGGCCGAGACCAGCCCGAGAGCCGGGACCAAGACGAGAGCACCGACATCCGCCAAATTTGCAGGAACACACTCAAGATAAGGCTCAGAGCCGGGCGCAACCCGCTTGAGGTAGGGCCCGTGAGTCCTGCTACTGGCTCACGGGTGCCCAGATACACCTCGTCCAGCCCTACCGTACAACCATGTGTCGTGGTGGGCTAGAGACGCCTGGGGCTCCTCCCGGAGGGGAGCCCCTCCCACGCACTGCTGGAAGCACCATGCTCACGCTAGGCCGACGACATCGCCGAGGAGCGGCTATGCCCAGACGTATGCGGAAGCGCTTATGCTCCGCTACCGGTGATAAACAACCGAGGGTGGCCTCCGGTCGCATCAACCTCGTGGAGCCCAGAGCTCGATGTCCGCCTCATCGCAACGCCTCCCTCGGGAGCGCCACATGAGGGCTGAGCACGGGCCTGCGCTGGTCACGCCAGACGCATGCCACCCAGCCAGCCTGGTCTGGTTCGTCGTGACGTCACTCCCCGAGCGGAGCTAAGGTACGTAATGCCGCTTGAGCGTCAAGGGGGACTCCTGAGCATCGCGACTCAGGAGCCTAACTGGTCATGTAGCCCCTCACCCTTTAGTTCCGAAAGGCTAACGGTGGTTGAGGTATGCGCGGGGCCGGGCTCTGCAGACGTAGAACGGTAGATCCACCCGCGTCTCGCCTCCCTACTTGTTGTTCGTGCGCCAAGGGGGACTCCTGAGCATCGCGACTCAGGAGCCTAACTTGTCACGTAGCCCCTCACTCCTTGGTCCCGTCCTGGTTTCTGGTCGGGGCTAACGACGGCTGAGGTATGCGCGGGGCCGGGCTCTGCCGGCGTAGAACATAAGCAAGTAGGAAGCGCAAATTTCAAGGAATTCGAAAGCAAATATTACAGTCCACACTGTTATCGCAATACCAAATGCAAGTTTAAACGCCTCCCCGAGGCATGATACGTGTGCAGGAATTAAAAGCAGGACAGGAGCCACAACGGAGTCACTTGTCGGCGGTAGAGCAGCGCGGAGTGGGTTCGCCTCGTGGAGCAGCAGGGCCGGCAGCGCCTCGCTTCGGCTTGGTGCTGAAGGCCCGGAACTTCCCCAACAGAGCCTCCTTGCGACCCTTCACAGCCTCGACAATGGGCAACAGCATGCTCGCCGCTGTCGGCTCCAAGAGGCTGTCTGTGTCGACGCTGGGATCGTGAAGGTAGACGTGGGTGAGGACCCGCGTCCGTGCCGCAGAAGAAAATACACACGCCTCGGCCTCGGTCGTAGGGCCAAGGCCAAGGGTGACATCTTCAAGAGCGCGAACCAGGAAGGGAAGCAGCTTGGCGGGACCATCCTCGGCGCCGGCCAGCGGACTCTCCAGGCCGCTATCATAAAGCGTCGTCAGCAAAGAGCGAGCCTTCACCTCTATATCCGTGAAGGCCACACGATCTTCTGCAAGAACCCGCGCCTTGTCGTCCAGCTCGACCTTCCTCGCCTCCAGCTCCTGCTCCAGCGCGCCTAGGCGGTCGCAGCGCTTCTTGAGCCTGGCCTCCCGGTCCTTGACGGCCGCCATGAGCCTTCATGCTTTCCTCCTGCTCTGGCGGAGGCGGGCCTCCTCGGCAAGCTAGTTCTGCAGGCCCTTCAGCTCGCTCTCCAGCGTCTCACAGCGACCTTGGATGCTGGCTGCCTCCCCCAGGGCAGCATCGCGGGCAATCTTCGCCTCACGGACAGCTTGCTTCTCCTCGTCGGAAGCCGTCGAGACCTGGACCAGCGCCGCCCGAATCGAAGCATCGGAGCGAATCCAGCCAGAAGCCAGCTCCAAACGCCCAGCCATCAGACAGGAGTCGGCGCCCAGAAGATCCTGCCGTAGGCGGTCCAGTCCGGCTACGGCGCGATCTAGAGCAGCATTCGGAGGAGCAGCGGTCGGTGGAGTAGGAGGAGAAGACGGCTGTGTGACCACTGCGCCCTGAGGCGGAACCAGTGGCGCCACGACAACAGTGGAGGCAACGCCAAGCAAGGGCACCACGGGAGTCGCTTGGGTCAAGGGGGCTGAGCTCGCCCCAGGGGGCTCAGCCAGGCCTCGCGAGGACGCCCGGGCAGGAGAGGCCTGGGCGTCAGGATCATCTTCGTTTTCAGGCAAAGGCACCGCCACGGATGGGGCCTCAGAGCCCCTTCAGCTTTCGCCATGGGCGCCAAATGGGCCAAGGACATGGACATCGATCTCGCCGACGGAGCAATAATCAAGACGGGAAGCAAGCATTTACAGGTTGTCGCCGGGTGGACTCGAGCAGCCTCCGGCCATACTTGAAGCCCGAGAGCCGGGCTGCGTGGATCAGCTTCAAGGGGACCAAGCAGGAGGCGGCTCTGCTGCTCACCCTGTGGCCGGGCGGACCAGCGGGGACCGCCCAGTTCAGTCCTTCTTCGGGATCAGGGCAGGCTTCTTCCTCCTGCTCATCCTCGCCCTCGCTGCCGTCACTGGGAGGCGGAGAATGCGGGACTGCGCCGCAGGGGAGGAGCCCTTGAATCCGCCCCCAATCAACCCCCTCTCCCGGCTCTCTTTCCTCCACCTCTTCTCTGGAGTCGGAAGAGGACACGTCCACCAGGTCCTCCGGAGCCTCCACGGGCACGGGCCCGTCCCTATTGAAGACAGGCATGGGCCCCACAACCTGCTCCCAATCCTCGCGAAGGAATAGGAGCGTGGGGGCGCCCTCTAGTCTCGCCACATCGCCCCCAACCAAGGACTGGAGGACCGTCGCCAGATCCTCGCTGGCCAGGACCACGGGGCTCGAGTGAGGCCTCCACATCGGAAGCGAGTACTGACGAAGCGGAGCCAGTTGATGCTCTAGGAACTCCCTCAGCAGCGACGCACCGGTCAGCTTTGCTGCCGCCACGTTTTCGGCTTCAGATCTGCGTCCATCTTCTCCAGCACCAGCTTTGCGCGGGGATCCAGAAGCTCCACTCGGGACCAGTCATCGGAGCTCTCGGCGTGCTGCGTGGGCAGGATCAGCCGTGGGTGGATGCGCCCAACATCCACCAAGACCCACTTGCTCCTGAAGCCCTAAATCCGCTTCCCAGGGTTTGAAATGGCGATGGCTCCGCCGTATGCAATGGCTTAAGCTCACAAGACGCCGAGGCGGAACCACGGAGGTTCGGAGGGAGAAATAATGGCGCAGCAAGGCCACCGAGGGCTTCACCCCAACATGGGCCTCACAATAGTAGGCGAAGATTGCCAGAAGAAGGATGGAGTTGGGATGGAGGTGCAGAGCTTGAATGTTGTAGTGACGGAGGACGGAGAAGAAGAACTCAGAAAAGGGAGGCACTAGACCAGCAATGATGGCGCTCACGAAGAACAGGTAGAAGGTACTCCCCCGACCCTCAGGGGCGGAGGAGCCGGCCTTGAACGCCTCCGTTCCGTTGACGCCCTGTGCCTCCGCAATCCGGCGCACCAGGGCGAGGCTCGCCCCTGACACGTTTGGCGGGTCCAAGGCTGGAGAGTACCAAGCTCCGGCCGGGGCTTGGCGAGGCGCCATGACTGGCTAGGGCACGCAGGCGGAGTGGATCTGAAGATCTTGGAAGCGGAGAGGAGAGGCGCAAGAAAGGGGATCTGAGCAAGCAGCAATCGGAGAAAGTAAAGGAGGCAAGGAAGATGCCGCTCATATCAACCCACGCTGTTGCAGGCGCGACGCTGCCCAATCAGCCGCCACGCTGACGCCCAAGGCCGCAGGCTGTTAGGGCCCGTGACGCTATGCACTTGCCCTTCGCCTCTCTCGCCGCCAAGTTCGGGCGCGGCCAGGGCCCGGGCTACTGTCGGCGCTTCGGGAACGAGGGTCCCTGCACTTGCTCGCTCGCGCCCGCGGGCGTGGCTCAAAGGAGTCCCAGGACAGCCCATCTTCATCAACACAAGCTCAAGACCTCGCGAGGGGCCAAGCCTCATGAGGCGGACGACAAGGAGCTTCCTCGTGCACGGCCTCGTCGGGCTGGCTCATGAGGAGGCGGAGAGTTCAAGGCAGGGTACCTCGCGAGGTGCCCATGACGCAAGCCATGATTTACCAAGGGCGCCTGGGTCATGCAAGCCTCGCATAGCGCCCTCCTTTCATATTTGGTGCAAAGGAAGCAAGCGCAGCGAGAGCATCAAGCAAAGGCGTCTGCTTTGCAGTAACGAGACCAAGACCAGCCCAACGGCTGGAAGGGAGTCATCGTGGAGCCCAAGCAAAGGCCATCACCAGAGCCTTTGGCAGGCGAGGACCAACTTTAGTCAGGATAAGTGTACCCACTGTTCCCCTTCAAAATGGCCAATTGTTGGCGCCCTTCCCGCTCAATATTTGGGAGGAGGCCCAGGGCCTTCGCCTATAAATAGGAGTAGACACCCACAGGGAGAGAGGATGGGAGGAGAGGGAGGATCCAGATCCAAACCCTCATCAAGAAACCAGTAGCTAGAGCAACTGAACAACACCTAGCAGTTCATCACACCCGCCAAGAACAGACCCTCGCGAAGCTGTTCTTCCTTGTAGTGTTCCTCACCAGCCCAAGAGGCAATCTACCACACCACACACTGGAGTAGGGTATTACACCACAATGGTGGTCTGAACCAGTATAAATCTCGTGTCTCTTGTGTTGTTCTGTTTAGTAGTTTAGGTCCCAGCGATTCGGCGAGGTGCGAGACGGTGGAGGGTTGGATCTCCGCGCGCACCCCAGTGTTCGAACCTCAAGGGTCTGACGGAACCCGAAATCCGACATCCTCCTCCACCACTTTCCTTTTCCTCTTCGGGCTGAGAGGCCCGAGATCAAAAGCGACCTGCGCGTCAACATCTGAGTCGACATCTGCCGGAGGAGGCGAAGACGGCGGGGTCTGTGCGCACCCAGATGGGGAAGGGGCTGTTGTCTTCTTCTTCTCAGCGGCCTTCGTTAACCTCTTGGCTGCCGTGGCCCTCGTGTGACGCCCGGACCCCTCCAGGGTCAATTGAGGCCGCGTAGCCCTGCCGGGCCGGACCGGCTCACCGGAGCCCGCCCGCCACAGGACTCGCCCTTTTCCCCTGGCTGGCGTCGAGCCCGCCGCCACGTCCTCCTCCTCCGACGACTCGTCGGCCGCGTCTTCGACAAGCGGAGCTCCAATGTCGGCGCTGCTGACCTCCTCGGTGGCCGCCGCCCACAGGGTGAGTTGCTCTTCCTCCGCAGCCGTTGCGGCCTTGTCCTCCACGCCCCCGGCACTGCCGGCCTCCATGGCAAGCTGCGCCTCCCTCGCCCTAGTGGTGATGTAGTCCAGCTCTGCCTGGGTGGTGTCCATGACAAGCCACCGCTCGGCGTCAGCATTGACATGTACCTCAATCAGGGTGTCAAAGAATTGCTGCACATCTGCGTCCTTCGACTCCTTCCAGCTCGGGACAGGGCTGTGCGCATTGCTGTCCGCCATCATGGCAATGATCTCAGACCGACGTGAATTGTTGCACAACGGGACCACCCCCGCTGGCAGCTTGAAAAACAGCCCCTTGAGGGCCTTGTCGACCTTTGCGGCAGCCCTCGCGGCCTTGCCGGTCCGTTCGACCTCGCCATCGCGACCCACATCAAGCTGAAAGAGCCGCTGGCAGACGTCGGCATGCGCCATCACCGTGAAGTTGTGGTCGAGGCCAGGGCGGAGTCGCATGATGTCAGCCGGATTCGTAAAAAGCCAAGCTGGCCTCCCCTTGTTGTGCAACGGGGCAATCCGGCGGCGAATGAAGTCCGCCCCAATCATCTCAAGGGTGAGTCCGGCCCGGGTGAGCCGGAGAATCCTAGTAGTGGCAACGGTGAGCCTCCCGTCGGCGGCGTCGACGTCACTCCAATCGCTGCCACGGACCGGCGGCACTCGGCGGACCTTGCAAAATTCCGGCGGGGCTTCATCCTCAATCCAGCACCACCGGCCACGCCATTCCTCCCACCTCTCCTTCACGGCATCGTCCGGGTACGCCCCCTTGGATCTTGGGATCCAGGTGACGCAACCAGAGACGGCACCTCCCGGCTGGATCCGAGGGAAGAAATAATGGCGGAAGAGCGCCGTGTTGGGCTGCACCCCGGCAAAGCCTTCGCAAAGATGCGCAAAGAAATCCATGCATGCCAACGCATTTGGAGTGAAATCCAAGAGGCGAAAGCCGAAGGTGTGCATAATGTCGCAGAAGAAATCGAAAAAAGGGGGGCATAACCCGCAAGAAAGGTAATCGACGAAAAAGGGATACCGTTTTCGAGCAGGATCGGGGCAAGCAGCAGGAATGACGCGCGTCGCCGGGTGTCCCGAACTCTCTCCCCCCGTCTTCACTCCCCATAGGGGCCTGAAGGAGGCCCGGAACTCAGGAACATCAACCGTCGAGGGGAAGAAAAAGGCGGACTTCGCCCGGTCCCCCAACGGCGCGCTCTCCGGCGGCTCCACATTCCCAGCTGTTGGAAATATGCCCTAGAGGCAATAATAAGATGGTTATTATTGTATTTCCTTGTTCATGATAATCGTCTATTGTTCATGCTATAATTGTATTGACTGGAAACCGTAATACATGTGTGAATACATAGACCACAACATGTCCCTAGTGAGCCTCTAGTTGACTAGCTTGTTGATCAATAGATGGTTATGGTTTCCTAACCATGGACATTGGATGTCATTGATAACGGGATCACATCATTAGGAGAATGATGTGATGGACAAGACCCAATCCTAAGCATAGCACAAGATCGTGTAGTTCGTCTGCTAGAGCTTTTCTAATGTCAAGTATCATTTCCTTAGACCATGAGATTGTGCAACTCCCGGATACCGTAGGAGTGCTTTGGGTGTGCCAAACGTCACAACGTAACTGGGTGGCTATAAAGGTGCACTACGGGTATCTCTGAAAGTGTCTGTTTGGTTGGCACGAATCGAGACTGGGATTTGTCACTCCGTATGATGGAGAGGTATCTCTGGGCCCACTCAGTAATGCATCATCATAATGAGCTCAACGTGACCAAGTGGTTGATCACGGGATCATGCATTACGATACGAGTAAAGTGACTTGCTGGTAACGAGATTGAACGAGGTATTGGGATACCGAGGATCGAATCTCGGGCAAGTAACGTACCGATTGACAAAGGGAATTGTATACGGGATTGCTTGAATCCTCGACATCGTGGTTCATCCGACGAGATCATCGTGGAACATGTGGGAGCCAACATGGGTATCCAGATGTAACGCCCTCGATGCGGCTATATCTCCCACGTGTCGAAGCACGACTTAGAGGCATAACCGCATTGAAAGCAATGTCGCAAGTGAGGTAATCTTCACACAACCCATGTAATACATAAGGGAAAGAGATACATAGTTGGCTTACAGTCGCCACTTCACACAATACATAAATTAAACATCCATCATTCAGATTACACTCAAGGTCCGACTACGGAACCAAAATAAAAGAAGATACCCCAAATGCTACACAGATCCCCGATCGTCCCAACTGGGCTCCACTCATCGATCATCGTGAAAAGACACATAGTAACGACCACGTTCCTCGTCGAACTCCCACTTGAGCTCGGTTCGTCACCTGCACCGCATCGCCGGCACCTGCAACTGTTTTGGTAGAATCTGTGAGTCACGGGACTCAAAGCAATCTCACACCCATGAGATCAAGACTATTTAAGCTTATAGGAATGACAGAGTTTTGAGGTGGAGCTGCAGCAGCGACTAGCATATATGGTGGCTACATTCGCAAAAGAGAGCGAGAAGAGGAGCAAAGCACGGACGTGAAGCTAGTAGCGATCAAGAAGTGATCCTGAACTACTTACGCCAAGCATAACTCCAACACCGTGTTCACTTCCCGGACTCACGAGAAGAGACCATCACGGTTACACACGCGTTGATGTGTATTTTAAATAAGGTCAACTTCGGGTTTTCTACAACCAGACATTAACAAATTCCCATCCGCCTCATAACCGCTGCACGGCTTTGAAGATAATACCTGCAGGGTGTCCCAACTTAGCCCATTATAAGCTCTCACGGTCATCGAAGGATATTCCTTCTACCGGGAAGACCCGATCAGTCTCGGAATCCCGGACTACAAGACATTTCGACAGCGATAAAACAAGACCAGCAAAGCCGCCCGATTGTGCCGACAAATCCCGATAGGAGCTGCACATATCTCGTTCTCAGGGCACATCCGGATGAGACTAGCTACGAGTAAAACCAAGCCTCGAAGTTTCCCGTGGTGGCCCCGCAGTAGCTCAGTTCGGGCCAAGACTCGAAGGAGCACTGGTCCGGGGTTAAAATAAAGATGACCCTCGGGCTCGCGAAAACCCGGGGAAAAAGGCTTAGGTGGCAAATGGTAAAACCAAAGTTGGGCCTTCTTTGGAGGAGTCTTATTCAAAGTGAACTGTCAAGGGGGTCCCATAAATCACCCAACCGTAAGGAACGCGAAATCAAGGAACATAACACCGGTATGACGGAAACTAGGGTGGCAAGAGTGGAACAAAACACCAGGCATAAGGCCGAGCCTTCCACCCTTTACCAAGTATATAGATGCATTAATTATAGCAGATATATTGTGGTATCCCCAACAAGTAAACATGTTCCAACAAGGAACAACATCTCCATGTTCCAACAAGGAACAAACTTCATCTTCACCTGCAACTAGCAACGCTATAAGAGGGGCTGAGCAAAGCGGTAACATAGCCAAACAACGGTTTGCTAGGAAAGGATGGTTAGGGGCTGACATGGCAGTATGGGTGGCATGAAAAGCAAGTGATAGGCATCGCAGCATAGGCATAGCAAAAGAGCGAGCATCTAGCATAGCAAAGATAGAAGTGATTTCGAGGGTATGGTCATCTTGCCTGCAAAGTTCTTAGAGTTGTCGAAAGCTTGATCCTCGTAAGCGTTCTCAACAGGTTCCTCGATCACGTACTCGTCTCTCGGCTCTACCCAAAGCAAGAACACAAACAAAGGAACCACAATAAATCACGGTGCAATGCACAAGCAACATGATGCAAAACATGACATGATATGTGAGATGTGATATGCAATGCGTATGCGCGCTCCGGAAGGAAAATGATGAACCAGGCATCAACTTGGCAAACCACGTATGCCGCTGGAAAGATGAGATGATCTCGGTTGAAATCGATATAAAGATCACCGGAATCGGATGCACGGTTTGCAAATGACAAGCAAAACAAGAATGGCACAAATCTGCCATTAACAGCATGATGCTACTTAGCAAGCAACAAGAAATTAAGCTACTGCACCCAACCGTACCAACAAAGTATATGGCAGTGATCTACTCAAGATGCTTGAAAAAAGATGAACACCGAGCTAGAGATAAATCACATCATAACAGGTCCAAACAAGCATGGCAAAAGTGCAAAATATATCAGCTTCACAGATTCAGCAACAGGGCATGGCAAAAACAGATAACATGAAATTACTGAACATGGCAAAATCAGCATCAGGATGCAATGTTCAGAGCTTGAAAACAACATGCTGAAGGACCTTATAATAGCAAAACAAGGCATGGCATGAATCTACTCAAAGCATAGAACAAAAGTCCCTTACTGACCATAAGACAAAAAGGATTATATAATATAGTAACACCCATGTCAATATAGCAAGTTTCGTTAACAGATTCAGCAACAGGGCATGGCAAAAACAGATAACAAGTAGGCATGTTTAAGAGCTCGATGCACTCACTACAGAGCCTTTCATGATAAAATAAACATACATACTTCAAGAAGACATGGCATAGAAGATATACATGGAAAGAACAATATCATAGCATACACGGATCAACCATAACAACCTTGGAAAAATTGAATAACATGTAAACAATCTGCCAGGAAACATTTTATAGCAAATGTAGAGCTCGATTGACTCAAGCTATGGCACTCCATAATTGCAAAAAAGGGCATGGATGGATATAGCATAACCATATGTCCAAAACATCCTTACTGAAGTATCTCAAAATATGCATGGATCTCTCGGTAGCATCAAGTTAACATGGCATAAAAATATCAGCAAAACAGGGGCTGAAATCAGCAACATCAAGAAGCCTAGTTTGCATGCTTGTGCTAGTCACCACATAGATCACTAAAATACATGGCATACACCCCTGGAAAGATGGCATGGCATATTACAAAACACATGTAGGACTCAAATTCATAGGGTGCACACATCAATCATAGCAAAAATAACGAAAGTGCATGTTCTGTTAAGAAACAGAAACTAACATCACATAGCCCTCTTCTAACAGCATTTCAGGCATCAAGATGAGCTCAAATGAAAATGGTGCAATGAGATTAAATGATCTACTCATAGAGGCGAACATTTTGACATATTACACGCACGAAACGGAGCTACGGATGCAAAGTTATGACACGATGAAAATGCAACAAATAACACCGAAAAATGACTTAGTGGCATTCGGGGGGAAGGTGAAAGTCAACCGCGGGCTGCGCGCGAACCTAGGCGAGGTCGGGTTCGCCGGAGAGATGCCGGAGAGGAGGAAGGAGAGGCCGGGGCGGCCGGATCTCGCCGGATCCGGCGCCGGCGGAGGCGGCGAGGCGATCGAGGGGGCATGGCGGTGCGGCGCGGCAAGCAGCGGGGCGGCGACCGGCCAAGGCGGCGACGGCGGCGCCGAGCGCTGGGAGCTGGCGAGCGGCGGCGGGGGCCGGGCGAGGAGGCGTCAGCGCTGGCCGGAGGGCGGAGCGCTGGGCGCGCGGTCGGGTGCCACGTGGCGCTTGCTGGTTGGCGGGCGGCGGGCGGACGTGTCCGGCCCGAATCGGACACGTCCGGCGGCGGGGAGAGGAGCGGGGCTAGGGTTAGGGGGGAATTGATCCGGGATTTGGAGGGGGAGATGCATATTTATAGGTAGAAGGAGCTAGGAAGCTCCAAATGAGGTGTAGTTTTCGCCCACACGATCGTGATCGAACGACGGAGAGCATGGAAGTGACTTAGATGGGTCATTGGGCTGTTTTGAAGGGGTGTTGGGCTGCAACTTAAAAGAGGCCTTTGCGAGAGTGCGGTTAACCGTTGGAGTACCAAACGAGCTCCAAATGACCGAACTTGACAGGTGGTCTACCGTGGTATACCAAGGCCACTTGACAAACCTCGGTCCATTCCGAGAAAGTTTAGTACCCGCTCATTGAATAACGTAATAGGGGACGCCGGGGGACATAGGAGTGCCGGATTGCAATTCGGACATGGGGAAAAATGCTCGGAATCATGAGACGAACTCGTATGCAAAAGCGATGCACATGATGACATGATATGAAATGCATGACATGGACAAAATGCAAAATGAAGAAAAACCCAACCACGGAGGAATATCATATCACAATGCCGAAAATGGCAAGAGTTGGAGTTACAAATATGGAAAGTTACATCCGGGTGTTACAACACTCCACCACTACAAGAGGATCTCGCCCCGAGATCTAGGACTGGAAGAACTCCGGATATTCGAACGGAGGTGATCCTCGCGCCCCGTGTGGCTTCTCGGTGGAATGGTGTGACCACTTCACTTTCAGGAATTTGATTGACTTGTTGCGAGTCTTGCGCTCGGTTTCTTCAAGAATAGCAACGGGGTGCTCATGGTAAGAGAGATCTTCTTGAAGGTCAATTTCTTCGAAGTTGATAGTGCGCTTAGGAGTCTTGAAGCACTTGCGAAGCCGTGACACATGAAACACATCGTGCACGTTCGCGAAGTTGGACGGAAGCTCAAGTTGATAGGCGAGATCGCCTCTTTTACCAATGATCTTGAAAGGACCCACGTATCTTGGGGCAAGCTTCCCTTTGATACCGGGCGACGAAAGTGCCTTTCATTGGAGAGACGCGAGGTAGACATGGTCTCCGATTTCAAAGCCACATCACGGTGCTTGTCATCATAATAGCTCTTCTGGCGCGATTGCGGCTTCGAGATTCTCACGAATGACTTTGCACATTTCTACGGCTTCTGTGATCAAGTTGTTGCCAAGAAGTTGGCGTTCACCTGTCTCGGACCAATTGAGAGAAGTACGACACTTTCTGCCATAGAGAATTTTGAATGGGGCCTTGCCCGAACTCGCTTGGAAGCTGTTGTTGTAGGAGAACTTGGCATATGGAAGACAATCTTCCCACTTCATACCGAAGGAAATGACACAAGCCCTGAGCATGTCTTCGAGGATTTGATTGACTCGCTCGACTTGGCCACTTGTTTGAGGATTAAAAGCTGTCTTTGAAACGAATGTTGGTGCCCATGGCCTTCTGAAAAGAATCCCAAAACTTGGAGGTAAAGATGCTGCCACGGTCTGAAGAGATCACTTGTGGAATGCCGTGCAAGGAGACAATCCTGGAGGTGTATAGCTCTGCCAACTGATCTGCTGTGATAGATTCTTTGATAGGAAGAAAATGAGCCACTTTAGTAAGCTTGTCAATGACAACGAAGATAGCATCATTTCCACGCTTGGACTTTGGAAATCCAGTCACGAAGTCCATTTCAATATGATCAAACTTCCATTCCGGAATAGCAAGAGGTTGAAGGAGACCAGCTGGTCGTTGGTGTTCTGCTTTCACTCTTCTGCAGACATCACATTCATTCACGAATTGAGCAATTTCTCGCTTCATCCTAGTCCACCAATACGACTGCTTGAGGTCATGGTACATCTTCGTACTTCCAGGATGAATGGATAGAAGCGAATTGTGTGCCTCGTTCATAATGACTTTACGTAGATCACCCTTAGGAACCACAATCCGTCCTCGAAGAAAAGAGTATCTTTGTCATCAACGTGGAAGCACTTGTACTTGGAAATGCCCTTGTCGATACCACGTTTCACCTTTTTCACCATGGCATCCAGGAGTTGAGCCTCACGAATCTGATCTTCCAAAGTAGGAGAGACTATGAGGTTGGCAAGAAAGCCTTGAGGAACAACTTGAAGATTCAGCTTGCGGAAAGCTTCACAAAGGTCTGGTTGGAAGGGCTTGAGGATTAAGCTGTTGCAATAAGCCTTCCTGCTCAAAGCATCTGCAATGACATTGGCCTTGCCCGGAGTATATTCAATACTTGGGTTGTACTCTTGAATCATTTCGACCCATCGAGTCTGCCTGAGGTTGAGGTTGGGTTGAGTGAAGATATACTTGAGGCTCTTGTGATCGGTGAATATGTCCACTTTCCTTCCCAACAAGAGATGTCTCCATGTTATTAATGCATGGACAACTGCCGCCAACTCAAGATCGTGAGTGGGGTAGTTCTTTTCGTTGGGCTTCAAATCAAGTAGAGGTATAGGCCACCACTCTCTTCTCTTGCATTAACACAACATCGAGACCTTGAAGAGAAGCATCACAGAAAATTTCGAATGGCTTGGATTCATCAGGAGGAGTCAAGACAGGAGCTGTGACGAGTTTCTCTTTGAGAGTATTGAAAGCAACGTCACACTCAGGAGACTAGACATAGTTCACATGCTTCTGGAGGAGGTTGGAAAGAGGCTTTGCAATATTAGAGAAGTTCTCAACAAATCTTCGGCAATAGCTTGCAAGACCAAGAAAACTGCGGAGCTGCTTGACATTCTGAGGAGGTTCCCAATTCACAACTGCGGACACGTTCTCGGGATTAACAGCGATGCCCTTGGCGGAGATGATATGACCAAGGTAAAGAACTTCATCAAGCCAAAATTCACATTTGAAAAACTTCACATAGAATTGATGCTCTTTGAGCTTGTCTAGCACCAATCGCAAATGTTTGGCATGATCCTTCTTATTCTTGGAGAAGACCAAAATATCATCAAGATAGACCAAGACGAATTCATTTGTGTAGGGGTTGAATATGAAGTTCATCATCCGAGAGAATGTTGGAGGAGCATTGACAAGGCCGACAGACATGACAATTTATTCATAAGAACCAAAGCTTGTTCTGAATGCTGTCTTGGGAATATCTTGTTCACGAATGTGAATCTGATGATAACCCATACGAAGGTCAAGCTTGGAGAACACTTTAGCACCTTTGAGTTGCTCGAAAAGTTCGTTGATGTTGGGAAGTGGACACTTGTTCTTGATTGTCTTCTTATTCAATGGACGGTAATCGACGCAAAGTCGGTCCGTGCCATCCTTCTTCTGGACAAAAAGAACACCACAACCCCAAGGAGATGAACTCGGTCTGATCAAACCCAGACGCTCTTGTTCATCGAGCTGCTTCTTCAATTCCTTCAGCTCATCAGGTCCAAGCTTGTATGGACGCTTGCAAACGGGTTCAGTGCCAGGCTCAAGATCAATAACGAATTCAACTGGCCGATGAGGAGGCATTCCTGGAAGCTCTTCTGGAAAGACATCTTGGTACTCGCAAACGACTGGAATCTGAGAGATAGCATCCAATTCGCCCTTCTCATTGAGAGAAAACAGCCGAATGGTTTCATCACGAGCGGCATAGATGATCACATCATTAGAAGAGTGAGTCAATTGAATTTCCCTGGTAGCACAATCAAGCTGAGCTTTGTGCTGAGAAAGCCAGTCCATCCCGAGAATAAGATCAATATCCAAGTCACCAAGAACAATGTTCTCGTCACAAAACCATCGGAACGATTCCAAGATACCCGCGTGATCCTAAATTTTTTTTAGTGAAATTTGAGAAGAGGAGAGTCAAAACTTCTATGTCAGGAGACCTCACCAGAGCGACGTAGGGACTGGGGAGTAAAAAGAATCCTACTCTCCGATATATATAATCCTAAGACTCAAAACATTTTCCGTTCTAGACTCAACAACGCCAAAGAAACAATCAAGCAGGGGGCTCCTAAGTCGGGATGGCTCGATTACCAACTTGTCACGCCCTCGATGCGGCTATATCTCCCACGTGTCGGCACGACTTAGAGGCATAACCGCATTGAAAGCAATGTCGCAAGTGAGGTAATCTTCACACAACCCATGTAATACATAAGGGAAAGAGATACATAGTTGGCTTACAAATGCCACTTCACACAATACATAAATTAAACATCCATCATTCAGATTACACTCAAGGTCCGACTCACGGAACCAAAATAAAAGAAGATACCCCAAATGCTACACAGATCCCCGATCGTCCCAGCTGGGCTCCACTACTGATCATCAGGAAAAGACACATAGTAACGACCACGTTCCTCGTCGAACTCCCACTTGAGCTCGGTTGCGTCACCTGCACTAGCATCGTCGGCACCTGCAACTGTTTTTGTAGAATCTGTGAGTCACGGGGACTCAGCAATCTCACACCCGCGAGATCAAGACTATTTAAGCTTATAGGAATGACAGAGTTTTGAGGTGGAGCTGCAGCAAGCGACTAGCATATATGGTGGCTACATTCGCAAAAGAGAGCGAGAAGAGGAGCAAAGCACGGACGTGAAGCTAGTAGCGATCAAGAAGTGATCCTGAACTACTTACGTCAAGCATAACTCCAACACCGTGTTCACTTCCCGGACTCCGCCGAGAAGAGACCATCACGGTTACACACGCGGTTGATGTGTATTTTAAATAAGGTCAACTTCGGGTTTTCTACAACCAGACATTAACAAATTCCCATCTGCCTCATAACCGCGGGCACGGCTTTCGAAAGATAATACCCTGCAGGGTGTCCCAACTTAGCCCATTATAAGCTCTCACGGTCAACGAAGGATATTCCTTCTACCGGGAAGACCCGATCAGTCTCGGAATTCCAGACTACAAGACATTTCGACAAAGCAATAAAACAAGACCAGCAAAGCCGCCCGACAGCCGACAAATCCCGATAGGAGCTGCACATATCTCGTTCTCGTGGCACATCCGGATGAGACTAGCTACGAGTAAAACCAAGCCTCGAAGTTTCCCCATGGTGGCCCCTTGTAGCTCGATTCGGGCCAGCACTCGAAGGAGCACCGTCCGGGGGTTAAAATAAAGATGACCCTCGGGCTCGCGAAACCCGGGGAAAAAGGCTTAGGTGGCAAAATGGTAAAACCAAAGTTGGGCCTTCTTTGGAGGAGTCTTATTCAAAGTGAACTGTCAAGGGGTCCCATAAATCACCCAACCGTAAGGAACGCGAAATCAAGGAACATAACACCGGTATGACGGAAACTAGGGTGGCAAGAGTGGAACAAAACACGGGCATAAGGCCGAGCCTTCCACCCTTGACCAAGTATATAGATGCATTAATTATAGCAGATATATTGTGATATCTCCAACAAGTAAACATGTTCCAACAAGGAACAACATCTCCATGTTCCAACAAGGAACAAACTTCATCTTCACCTGCAACTAGCAACGCTATAAGAGGGGCTGAGCAAAGCGGTAACATAGCCAAACAACGGTTTGCTAGGAAAGGATGGTTAGGGGCTGACATGGCAGTATGGGTGGCATGAAAAGCAAGTGATAGTCATCGCAACATAGGCATAGCAAAAGAGCGAGCATCTAGCATAGCAAAGATAGAAGTGATTTCGAGGGTATGGTCATCTTGCCTGCAAAGTTCTCAGAGTTGTCGAAAGCTTGATCCTCGTAAGCGTTCTCAACAGGTTCCTCGATCACGTACTCATCTCCCGGCTCTACCCAAAGCAAGAACACAAACAAAGGAACCACAATAAATCACGGTGCAATGCACAAGCAACATGATGCAAAACATGACATGATATGCGAGATGTGATATGCAATGCGTATGTGCGCTCCGGAAGGAAAATGATGAACCAGGCATCAACTTGGCAACCAAGTATGCCGCTGGAAAGATGAGATGATTCCGGTTGAAATCGATATAAAGATCATCGGAAACGGATGCTTGGTTTGGAAATGACAAACAAAACAAGAATGGCCCAAATCTGCCATTAACAGCATGATGCTACTTAGCAAGCAACAAGAAATTAAGCTACTGCACCCAAACGTACCAACAAAGTATATGGCAGTGATGTACTCAAGATGCTTGACAAAAGATGAACACTGAGCTACAGCTAAATCACATCATAACAGGTCCAAACAAGCATGGCAAAAGTGCAAAATATATCAGCTTCACAGATTCAGCAACAGGGCATGGCAAAAACAGATAACATGAAATTACTGAACATGGCAAAATCAGCATCAGGATGCAATGTTCAGAGCTTGAAAACAACATGCTGAAGGACCTTATAATAGCAAAACAGGGCATGGCATGAATCTACTCAAAGCATAGAACAAAAGTCCCTTACTGACCATAAGCCAAAAAGGATAATAAAATATAGTAACACCCATGTCAATATAGCAAGTTTTGTTAACAGATTCAGCAACCAGGCATGGCAAAAACAGATAACAAGTAGGCATGTTTAAGAGCTCGATGCACTCACTACATAGCCTTTCATGATAAACTAAGCATACATACTTCAATAAGACATGTCATAGAATATATACATGGCAAGAACAACGTCATAGCATAAACGGATCAACCACAACAACTTTGGCAATATTGAATAACATGTAAAAAATCTGCCAGGAAACATTTTATAGCAAAAGTAGAGCTTGATTGACGCAAGCTATGGCACTCCATAATTGCAAAAAAGGGCATGGATGGATATAGCATAACCATATGTTCAAAACATCCTTACTGAAGTATCTCAAAATATGCATGGATCTCTCGGTAGCATCAAGTTAACATGGCATAAAAATATCAGCAAAACAGGGGCTGAAATCAGCAACATCAAGAAGCCTAGTTTGCATGCTTGTGCTAGTCACCACATAGATCACAAAAATGCATGGCATACACCCCTGGAAAGATGGCATGGCATATTATAAAACACATGTAGGACTCAAATTCATAGGGTGCACACATCAATCATAGAAGAAGTAACAATAGTGCATGTTCTGTTAAGAAACAGAAACTAACATCACATAACCCTCTTCTAAAAGCATTTCGGGCATCAAGATGAGCTCAACTAAAAATGGTTCAATGAGATGAAATGATCTACTCATCGGGGCGAACATTTTGACATATTACACGCACAAAGCGGAGCTACGGATGCAAAGTTATGACACGATGAAAATGCAACAAATATCACCGAAAAATGACTTGGTGGCATTCGGGGGGAAGGAGAAAGTCAACCGCGGGCTGCGCGCGAACCGAGGCGAGGTCGGGTTCGCCGGAGAGATGCCGGAGAGGAGGAAGGAGAGGCCGGGGCGGCTGGATCTCGCCGGATCCGGCGCCGGCGGAGGCGGGGAGGCGACGGGGAGGGGCCGCGGCGGCGCGGCGCGGCTACGTGTAGCGGCCGTGGCGACGGCCGGGCGCGGGCAATGACGGGGCCGACGGGCGGCCGGAGCGCTGGGAGCCTGGCGAAGGGCGGCGGGGTCAAGCGGGAGGCCGCTGGGCCGGAGGGCAGCGCTGGGCGCGGCCATGGGGCCGGCCGGCCAGCTGGCTTGTGGCAGCACAAGGGCGGCCGGGTGCCACGTGGCGGCTCCCAGTTGGCCGGGCGGAGGCGGGCGGACGCGTCCGGCCCGAATCGGGCACGTCCGACGGCGGGGAGAGGAGCGGGGCTAGGGTTAGGGGGGAATTGATCCGGGATTTGGAGGGGGAGATGCATATTTATAGGTAGAAGGAGCTAGGAAGCTCCAAATGAGGTGTAGTTTTCGCCCACACGATCGTGATCGAACGACGGAGAGCATGATAGTGACTTAGATGGGTTATTGGGCTGTTTTGAAGGGGTGTTGGGCTGCAACTTAAAAGAGGCCTTTCTTGGGAGTGCGGTTAACCGTTGGAGTACCAAACGAGCTCCAAATGACCCGAAACTTGACAGCTGGTCTACCGGTGGTATACCAAGGCCACTTGACAAACCTCGGTCCATTCCGAGAAAGTTTAGTACCTGCTCACGGAAAAAGCGGAAAAGGGGACGCCGGGGGACATAGGAGTGCCGGATTGCAAAACGGACAACGGGAAAAATGCTCGGAATCATGAGACGAACACGTATGCAAAAGCGATGCACATGATGACATGATATGAAATGCATGACATGGACAAAATGCAAAATGAAGAAAAACCCAACCACGGAGGGAATATCATATCACAATGCCGAAAATGGCAAAAGTTGGAGTTACAAATATGGAAAGTTACATCCGGGGTGTTACACCAGATCCCGCTGTTGGTTATTGGCCGGAGAGTTGTCTCGGTCATGTCTGCATGTTTCCCGAACCCGTAGGGTCTACACACTTAAGGTTCGATGACGCTAGGGTTATTAGGAAGACTTGTATGTTATTACCGAATGTTGTTCGGAGTCCCGGATGAGATCCCAGACGTCACAAGGAGTTCCGGAATGGTCCGGAGGTAAAGATTTATATATGGCAAGTCCTATTTTGGCCACCGGAAAATGTTCAGGATTTTTCGGTATTGTACCGGGAAGATTCTAGAAGGTTCCGTAGTGGGGCCCACCTGCATGTGGGGACCCACATGAACGTGGGTAGTGGGGGCAAGGCCCCACACCCCTGGTCAAGGCGCACCAAGATTCCCCCTTAGAAGGAATAAGATCATATCCCAAAGGGATACGATCAAGATCCCTAAAAAGAGGGGATAACAATCGGTGGGGAAAGGAAATGATGGGATTTCTTTCCCCCACCTTTGCCAATGCCCCAATGGACTTGGAGGGCAAGAAACCAGCCCCCTCCACCCCTATATATAGTGGGCAGGCACATGGGAGCTGCACCCATCCCAAGGCGCAGCCCCTCCCCTCCCCAACACCTCTCCCCCTCCGTTAAGAGCTTGGCGAAGCCCTGCCGGAGTACTGCTGCTCCACCACCACCACGCCGTCGTGCTGCTGTTGGAGCTTTCTTCCTCAACCTCTCCCTATGTTCTCGCTCCGTATGTGTGTTGAATGCGGAGGTGCCGTCCGTTCGGCGCTAGGATCATCGGTGATTTGGATCACGACGAGTATGACTCCATCAACCCCGTTCTCTTGAACGCCTGCTCATGATCTACAAGGGTATGTAGATGCACTCCTCTCCCTCTCGTTGCTAGAAGACTCCATAGATTGATCTTGGTGACACGTAGGAAAATTTTAAAATTCTGCTACGTTCCCCAACAGTGGCATCATGAGCTAGGTCTATGCGTAGATTCTATGCACGAGTAGAACACAAGTTGTTGTGGGCGTCAATTTTGTCAATTTACTTGCCTTTACTAGTCTTATCTTGATTCGGCAGCATCGTGGGATGAAGCGGCCCGGACCGACCTTACACGTACGCTTACGTGAGACAGGTTCCACTGTCGGCGTTCTGGGAACGGGGGTCCCCAGACTTGTATGCCTGCGGCCTGCGGCGTGGCTCAAAGGAGGCCCAAGACAGCCCATCTTCATCTACACAAGCTCAAGACCCTCGCGAGGGGCCAAGCCTCGCAGGGCGGACGACCAAGAGCTTCCTCAGGCGCGGCCTCGTCAGGCTGGCTCGTGAGGAGGCGGAGAGTTCAAGGCAGGGTACCTCACGAGGTGCCCATGACGCAAGCCATGACGACCAAGGGCGCCCGATCGAGGCGCCCGGCCAGCAGCGTCCTCCTTTCCTCTTTGGTGCAAAGGGAGCAAGCGGGCAAGAGCATCAAGCAAAGGCATCCGTTTGGTGCAACAAGACCAAGACCAGCCCCAACGGCTGGAACGCGATCATCGTGGAGCCCAAGCAAAGCGTCATCACCAGAGCCTTTCGTAGGCGAGGACTAACTTTAGTCAGGATAAGTGTACCCGCTGTTCCCCTTCAAAATGGCCAGCTGTTGGCGCCCTTCCCGCTCAATATTTGGGAAGAGGCCCAGGGCCTTCATCTATATAAGTAGAGCTAGCCACCATAGTAGTGGAGAAGAAGGATCCGCCATTCGGAATCCAGAGAGAGAGAGATAGAGACCCGATCCTCAAGCTAGAGCGACAGGACACCACTTAGCAGTTCATCACACCCACCACCCTCGCGAGGCTGTTCTCCCCTGTACTCTTCTTCATCAGCCCAGAGGCCTTCCACACACCACACAATGGAGTAGGGTATTACACCACGATGGTGGCCTGAACCAGTATAAATCTTGCGTCTCTTGTGCTGTTCTTGTTAGTAGTTTAGGTTCTTGCGATTCGGCGAGGTACGAGACGGTGGAGGGTTGGATCTCCACGCGCACCCCAGAGTTCGAACCTTAAGGGGGTGCCGGAACCCGAAATCCGACATTTGGCGCGCCAGGTAGGGGTGCGCCGGAATCTGCCTTTCGTCGCCTCGTTCTTCTCCGACCACCGCAACCATGTCTGACGCTCGTCGGGCTCGCGCCGAGCGCCGAGCCGCCCTCGCCTCCCATGTCGCCCAGACGGCTCCCGTCGGCGGGCGTCCTCGTCATTCCCCGTAACCTGTCGTCGACGCCGCCACCGGCCCGGCGGGGAACGAGCAGCAAGCGTCGTCCCAGCACCCGTCCATGAGGCGGGACGGCCGCACCGCCACGCCTTCGCTCACCCCCGCTGGTTCTTCGTCGCGCGCGCCCCGCGCGGCCATGGAGGCCCGAGCTGCACTCATCGCGGCCAACGAGCTCCTGCGCTACCGCCCCGTCGACGATGTCTATGAAGAATGGCTCGACTGCGTCGCTGAAGCTTCGTCCGGCGCTGCAGGAGGCGACCCTGCGCCGTCCGTCTCGCTGGACCGCACCCCACCCCGCGCGGGCGATGAAGCTCCCCGGGCGCCTCAGCCGCCTCCTCCTCAAGACGGCGCCCTGGCCCCAAGGCGTGCGGCCCCTGGGCGGAACCTGTTCCGCCAGGCGCCGACGCGGCAAGAGCAGAGCTGCCAAGAAGTTCCTCGCCCGCAAGAAGCTGCCCGAGCGCTCCCCGCTCCGGCACGTCAAGACCCTGCGCTGCCCCTAGCCGCGGCGCAGGGAGGCCAGCAAGACCAAGCTCTCTACCGTCCGAGGCCCCCCGCGGCCACGGCGGGCTTCCGCGCCTTCACCACCGAGCTGCGCAGCATCGCGTGGCCCGCCAAGTTCAAGCCAGACCCGCTACGACGGCACGGCTGACCCTACGGAGTTCCTCCAGCTCTACGAGCTGGGCATCGAGGTTGCCAACGGGGACGAAAAGGTCATGGCGAACTGGTTTCCCATGGCGCTCAAGGACGGAGCCCGCACCTGGCTCCTGAATCTGGCCCCAGGCACGATCTCTTCCTGGGCCGAGATGCGCACCCGCTTCATCGCCAACTTCCAAGGTACTCGCGACCGGCCACCCGCCATGAGCGACATGCGCCGAATCAAGCAGCAGCTAGGGGAAACCCTGCAAAAGTACATCCAGCGCTTCAACAACGCGCGCCTCAAGATCCCCAGGGTAACGGAGGAGGCCATCATCTCTGCCTTCTCCAACGGCGTGCGCGACGTCAAGATGAAGGAGGAGCTGGCGATGCATGAAGATCTGTGCACCTCCCTGGAGCTGTTCAACTTGGCGACCAAGTGCGCCAGGGCTGAGGAGGGGCGCCTCTCGCTCCTCGAGCTGCCTGCCGTGGATCCCGAAGAGAAGAAGTCCGAGGCCAAGGATGTGAAGCGCAAGGGGGCTGCCGTGCTCGCAGCTGAACCAGACACCAAGCGAGGCAGAGATCAGCCCGAGTCCTTCAAGGGCAGCCGGTACTGCGTGTACCACGACCTCCACACCCACAACACCAATGAATGTCAAGAGCTCCGGGCTTTGCGTGAAGGAAGGGTCGGCAGACGCCCCGAGCGCAGCGACCGGCCCTACGGCCGAGGAGGAGGAAGGAATGCAGGATGCTGGCAAGACCGCAGCCCGCGCCAAGGGTGGCGCGACTAACCTCGCGAGGACCGCTGGAAAGACCCACCTCGCGAGGGGGGCTGGAGGGATCAGCCTCGTGAGGATCGTCCGCAAGGGAACGCAGGCCTCCGTCCGCTGCCGCCGCCACCAAGGAGAGTCAAAGACCGTCATCAGGACGAGGGGGCTGGGGGCTTCCAGGAAGCGCGTGCGATCGTCAGATCCCTGGGTGGAGCTCAAGCCCCATCCTCTCACCGCATCTTCAAGCAGTTCGCCTGTGAAGTGAATGCAGTCCTCCCAAGCTCGAGTCCACGCGCCCTCTCGGTGGTCGGCGTATGCCATCACGTTCGTTTCAGCGGATCAGCTCAAGTGCGCAGCCACAGCCGGAGTTCTCCCAATGCTTTGCTCCCCAATCATCAGCAACGTGCTGGTCACCAAGACCCTCATCGACGGCGGAGCAGGGCTCAACGTCCTGTCCGTGGAGACGTTCAACAATCTTCAAGTGCCTTACAGCCAGCTTCAGCCAACCAAGCCCTTCTCCGGAGTCACCGACGGCTCCACGGTCCTGATCGGGCAGGTTCGCCTTCCCGTCACCTTCGGGGCCCGTGACAACTACCACACCGAGCTCATCGACTTCGACGTCGCCCACATTCGCCTGCCATACAACGCCATCCTCGGGTACCCAGCGCTGGCCAAGTTCATGGTCAGAACTCCACCATGGCTACAACATCCTCAAGATGCCGAAGCGGCGGGGTCATCACGGTGCCCTGTGAAGAGAGAGATGCAGTGTGCTCCCTGGAGCGAGCTTTTCAGGCCGCATCGCTGGAAGACCCTGACCACAGCGGCAGGATGCCTCCCGAGGCAGCACTCAAGAAGAAGACAGCGGTCGTCCCGGCTCTTCAAGAGACAGGCCCCTCAGGGCCGGCACCAGGCCAAGGGGAGCCTCCTTCCATCGCATAGGAAAGCGCGCCCGGCGCCCTCCTCAGGAAGGGCTCGGGGGCTCTCCCCTGGAGGGCCGCCGACCTCGCCAAGGTCTCAAGGGAGGCGCTTGGGCACCACGTGGAGGTGTGTTTCGAAGCACGTTTCCCGCAAGCAGGAGCAAGACCAGGAGGACAAAACGCCCAATAGTTCATCAGCAAGGCCATTCAGGAGCTACAGGAGTCAAGGGTCATGAGGGGCAGCCGCCACTCACTGTTGTGGCCCCCATCCAGCGAGGATGGTGGGCTGCGCGTCTGCATCGACATACCAGGGCTCAACCGAGCCGCATCTCAAGAGCGCCTCTGGCCCCTCGCGAGTGGGACGCTGCAGGGTCCGCCCATTACCAGACGCATGCCATACGGCTCTGCCAAACGCTGCCGCGCACCAGCGTCTCATGAGGGCCATCCCGAGGCTCAAGAGGTCAGGCACGCCGCAGCCCTGGCGGAGATGGAGATGGCCCATGAGGAGCCGCCAGCGCCTCCGGAGCCTCCCGAGGCCCCCGGGCCTGGGGGCTCGTGAAGATCGGCTCCCGTAGACCACCAAGTCTGCTACATCAACAACCCTTCATCCCCAACATCACCAGGTGACATCTTTAAGTTTTACTTCCGGCTGGGAGCGCCTTCAGGGCCACATTATTCCCAGGCCGCGTGGGTCCGTCCCTGTGGCATGTATCCCTTTATTTCATGTCTTTAGCTTATCCTGTTGGGGGCGCTCGGCTGCATCATCCCCAAGCCGCTCGGGCCAGTCCCAGCGGCATGTATCTTTCATGCGTTTTCCTTAGGATTATGCTCTCGCTCCACCATGCTTGTTATTTGGTGCCTTCTCCTGGGTGGCGAAATCTTGCATGTTAAAGGGGGGGGGGGGTGCCTGAGCATCGTGACTCAGGGCTCCTACCGGCTCTCCGGCCCTCACCCTCTGGTCTTGTCAATGGCATCGCGACCTGGCTTGCCAGCGACGGTAGAGACCAGCCCGAGAGCCGAGACCCGAGGACGTAGAGTTTCGCCATCCAACCCAGCTTGCGCGTTAAAGGGGGGGTGCCTGAGCATCGCGACTCAGGGCTCCTACCGGCTCTCCGGCCCTCACCCTCTGGTATTGTCCATGGCATCGCGACCTGGCTTGCCAGCGACGGTAGAGACCAGCCCGAGAGCCGGGACCCGAGGACGTAGAGTTGCGTCGTCTAACCTACCTTGCGCGTTAAAGGGGGGGGGTGCCTCAGCATCACGACTCAGGGCTCCTACCGGCTCTCCGGCCCTCACCCTCTGGTCTTGTCCATGGCATCGCGACCTGCCTTGCCAGCGACGGTAGAGACCAGCCCGAGAGCCGGGACCCGAAGACGTAGAGCACCGGCATCTGGCCAATTTTGCAGGAACACACTCGAAGATAAGGCCCAGAGCCAGGCGCAACCCGCCTTGAGGTAGGGCCTCGTGAGTCCCGCGCTGGCTCACGGGTGCCCCAAGCACACCTCGCGAGGCCTCTCGCGCCTCTCCAAAGCAACTAACGGCAGGACTAATGATCGCCACGGCGAGCTCTTGTTCCTTTTGTGGTGAACCTGCAGGGTCTCTCCAAGGAGCACGAAACGACCTCGCTACGCTATCTCTCGTCGGCCAAGGCACAGACCTGGCACCGCGCTAGGAAGCATCGTCCTAACCCTCGAGATAAGTCACCCTCCAGACACACTAATCATCGCAACACCATCCCCACACTCAGTGCAACTCCGTGTTAGCAACGTCGCTCTCCTTTCTCACCGAATGATGGCTGCTTGAGCGCCAAGGGGGACCCCCTGAGCATCGCGACTCAGAGGCTCTTACCTGACCTCGGGCCGCTCACCTCCTGGCCTTGACCACGGCATCGCGACCTGGCATACCAGCGACGGCTGAAGCCGCCTTGGGACTGGGACCTGTCGGCGCAGAGCATCAAGCCCTCACGAGGTCTGAAAGGAAGAGACTGCGCTAAAACGGAATGAGCATCCCGCATCGCCTCGCAATCAGGGTCATATTGACAAACGAAGCTACAAATATCTTACAAGCCCCCGTGGGGTACATTCTTGGCTCCTCGCAGGAACAAAAGACGCGAATCCTAAGGAGTCCTATCTACAGGGACCACCGTGGCAGACGCCATCATCAATAGTGGGCCACCCGGTCCGGAGCCAACCCCATCCAGATCATGGGCGGCGACGACCTGACGAGCTCGCCCTGTTCCGGGAGCGGCGCAGGCTCGGGGGCTCGTAGATGTCGTCGCTCGTCTCCGGAGTCGCGAAGAGCTCGGCGGAGTCGCTGGATCCTCCGGCGCCTTCGTCGCCTGAGGAGTTGCCAAGGGAGCGGGCGGTTGGCCTCCGTCTCGCCACAGCAGGGCCCCGACCGCCTCTCCCGGGGCAGCACTCCAGCCGACGGCCCTCCGCGTCGAAGAGCTTGAAGGACATCACCGAGGCGCCGTCGTACTCCAGGTGGATCGTGAGGGCGCCCCTCGTCCTGCAGACCCGGGCGACCTCGTCCCAGCCTCGAGTCATGAAGACCTCGCCCGGGGCAACTACCTCGCCCGGGGCAACTACTGCAACCTCTGCCCCGGTCGCGAGGGTGCCGCAGCCGGCGTGCTGCAGCTAGAGTCCCAGGGGCTCCCCCTGCCGGACGATGGAAGCGAAGAAAGAAGGAAGACGGATCCAAGACTTGGGAAGCGTGGCGACGCGAAGCACGAACTCCCGGCAGGAACCCTCGGCGTGGACTCCAGGGGGGAAGACGCACACCTTCATGACCCGCCGGTGTTGTCGGCGGTGCCGCTCGTGGCGCCCGGCGTCACCTCCTTCAGGGCCACCAATCTGCGCGTACAAGGGAAGAGGAAACCCTGGTGGCGGCCGCACGCACCAGGGCACGGGCGCCTCAAGGCCTCGCCTCGACACCAGAGCACAAGCTGCTTCTTTGGGGGGAGAGGGTCAGGATCCTCTTGAGGAGCCTTTCCCTTCTCTTCCCTGGAGAACCGGCGGATCGGAGCCATGGCAACCAGACGAGACGAGGAAGAGGAGAAGCAGAAGGATAGACTGGAAGGGCTCACGCTGTTTCGTACTTATAGCCTGCGGAGGCCAACCACCGGCCTCCACGATCACCGATCATCATGACCAACTCTGCATGCAAGGACCTGTCAAATCCGGGCGGTTACCAAGGAGGCGTGGGGGAACAGTGCCGCCCACGTCCAATCAACCGCCACGCGGCGCCCAAGGCCGCAGGCTGTTAGGGCCCACGACGCTTCGCACTTGCCCTTTCGCCTCTCTGCACGGCCAAGGTCGGGCGCGCCGTGGCCCCGGGGGCTACTGTCGGCGTTCTGGGAACGGGGGTCCCCAGACTTGCCTGCCTGCGGCCTGCGGCGTGGCTCAAAGGAGGCCCAGGACAGCCCATATTCATCTACACAAGCTCAAGACCCTCGCGAGGGGCCAAGCCTCATGAGGCGGGGCGACCAAGAGCTTCCTCAGGCGCGGCCTCGTCAGGCTGGCTCGTGAGGAGGCGGAGAGTTCAAGGCAGGGTACCTCGCGAGGTGCCCATGATGCAAGCCATGACGACCAAGGGCGCCAGTCAGGCGCCAGCTTGCGGAGCGTCCTCCTTTCCTCTTTGGTGCAAAGGGAGCAAGCGCAGGCAAGAGCATTAAGCAAAGGTATCCGTTTCGGTGCAACAAGACGAAGACCAGCCCCAACGGCTGGAACGCAGTCATCATGGAGCCCAAGCAGGCGTCATCACGGAGCCTTTCGCGCGGCGAGGACCAACTTTAGTCAGGATAAGTGTACCCGCTGTTCCCCTTCAAAATGGCCAACTGTTGGCGCCCTTCCTGCTCAATATTTGGGAAGAGGCCCAGGGCCTTCGTCTATATAAGTAGAGCTAGCCACCATATTAGTGGAGAAGAAGGATCCGCCATTCGGAATCCAGAGAGAGAGAGATAGAGACCCAATCCTCAAGCTAGAGCGACGTGACACCACTTAGCAGTTCATCACACCCACCAAGAACAGACCCTCGCGAGGCTGTTCTCCCCTGTACTGTTCTTCATCAGCCCCAGAGGCAATCCACACACCACACACTGGAGTAGGGTATTACACCACGATGGTGGCCTGAACCAGTATAAATCTTGCGTCTCTTGTGCTGTTCTTGTTAGTAGTTTAGGTTCTTGCGATTCGGCGAGGTACGAGACGGTGGAGGGTTGGATCTCCGCGCGCACCCCAGAGTTCGAACCTTAAGGGTCTGCCGGAACCCGAAATCCGACATCCACCGACTGACATGCACTAGTTGCATAAGATGGCTAGCGAGTGTCTGTCTCTCCCACTTTAATCGGATCGGATTCGATGAAAAGGGTCCTTATGAAGGGTAAATAGAAATTGGCATATCACGTTGTGGTTTTGGCGTAGGTAAGAAACGTTCTTGCTAGAAACGTATAGCAGCCACGTAAAAACTTGCAACAACAATTAGAGGATGTCTAACTTGTTCTTGAAGCATATGTCGTGTGATGTGATATGGCCAAAAGGATGTGATGAATGATATATGTGATGTATGAGATTGATCATGTTCTTGTAATAGGAATCACGACTTGCATGTCAATGAGTATGACAACCGGCAGGAGCCATAGGAGTTGTCTTAATTTATTGTATGACCTGCGTGTCAAAGAAAAACGCCATGTAATTACTTTACTTTATTGCTAACCGTTATCCATAGTAGTAGAAGTAATAGTTGGCGAGACAACTTCATGAAGACACGATGATGGAGATCATGATGATGGAGATCATGGTGTCATGCCGGTGACGAAGGTGATCATGCGGCGCCTCGAAGATGGAGATCAAAAGGCGCAAGATGATATTGGCCATATCATGTCACTTTATGATTTTCATGTGATGTTTGTCATGTTTACATCTTATTTGCTTAGAACGACGGTAGCATAAATAAGATGATCCCTCGCTAAAATTTCAAGAAAGTGTTCCCCCTAACTGTGCACCGTTGCGAAGGTTCGTTGTTTCGAAGCACCACGTGATGATCGGGTGTGATAGATTCTAACGTTCGCATACAACGGGTGTAAGCCAGATTTACACATGCGAAACACTTAGGTTGACTTGACGAGCCTAGCATGTACAGACATGGCCTCGGAACACGGAAGACCGAAAGGTCGAACATGAGTCGTATAGTGGATACGATCAACATGAAGATGTTCATCGATGAGGACTAGTCCATCTCACGTGATGATCGGACACGGCCTAGTTGACTCGGATCATGTATCACTTAGATGACTAGAGGGATGTCTATCTAAGTGGGAGTTCATTGAATAATTTGATTAGATGAACTTAATTATCATGAACATAGTCAAAAGGTCTTTGCAAATTATGTCGTAGCTCACGCTTTGGTTCTACTGTTTTAGATATGTTCCTAGAGAAAATTTAGTTGAGAGTTGACAGTAGCAATTATGCGGACTGGGTCCGTGAACTGAGGATTGTCCTCATTGCTGCACAGAAGGGCTATGTCCTTAATGCACCGCTCAGTGTGTTGAACCTCGAGCGTCGTTTGTAGATGTTGGGAAACATCTGACATACACGTTTTGATGACTACGTGATAGTTCAGTGCGTAACACTAATGGTTTAGAATTGTGGCACCAAAAGATGTTTTTTTTTGAAATGTCGCAGAACATATGAGATGTTCCAAAGACTGAAATTGGAATTTCAGACTAGTGCCACCGTCAAGAGGTATGAGACCTCTGACAAGTTTCTTAAGCCTGCAAACTAAGGGAGAAAAGCTCAATCGTTGAGCATGTGCTCAGATTGTTTGAGTACTACAATCGCTTGAATCGAGTGGGAGTTAATCTTCCAGATGAGATAGTGATGGTTCTCCATAGTCACTGCCACCAAGCTATTGGAGCTTCGTGATGAACTATAACATATCAGGGATAGACATGATGATCCTTGAGCAACTCGTGATGTTTGACACCGCGAAAGTAGAAATCAAGAAGGAGCATCAATTGTTGATGGTTAAACCACTAGTTTCAAGAAGGGCAAGGGAAGGAAGGGATACTTCATGAAACGGCAAATCAGTTGCTGCTCTAGTGAAGAAACCCAAGGTTGAACCCAAACCCGAGACTAAGTGCTTCTATAATGAGGCGAACGGTCACAGAATCAGAAATACCCTAGATACTTGGTATATGAGAAGGCTGGCAAGGTCAACAGAAGTATATTGGATATACATTATAATGTGTACTTTAATAGTTCTCCTAGTAGCACCAGGGTATTAAAATATCGGTTCAGTTGCTAAGTGTTAGTAACTCGAAATAAAAGGCTATAGAATAAACGGAGACTAGCTGAAGGTGAGATGACGATATGTGTTGGAAGTGTTTCCAAGGTTGATGTGATCAAGCATCGCGTGCTCCCTCTACCATCGATATTGGTGTTAAACGTAAATAATTGTTATTTGGTGTTTGCATAGACATGATTGGATTATGTTTATTGCAATACGGTTATTCATTTAAGGAGAATAATGGTTACTCTGTTTATTTGAATAATACCATCAATGGTATTGCACCTAAAATGAATGGTTCATTGAATCTCGATCATAGTGATACACATGTTCATGCCAAAAGATATAAGATAGTAATGATAGTACCACATACTTGTGGCACTGCCATTTGAGTCATGTTGGTATAAAGCGCATGAAGAAGCTCCATGTTGATGGATCTTTGGAATCAATCGATTTTTAAAAGATTGAGACATGCGAACCATGTCTATTGGTAGATATGCATGAAGAAACTCCATACAGATGGATCGTTTGGACTTACTTGATTTTGAATCACTTGAGACATGCAAATCATACCACATGGGCAAGATGACTGAAAGGCCTCGTTTTCAGTGAGATGGAACAAGAAAGCAACTTGTTGGAAGTAATACATTTTGATGTGTGCAGTCCAATGAGTGCTGAGGCACACAGTGGATATCGTTATGTTCTTACTTCGCAGATGATTTGAGTAGATGCTAAGTATATTTACTTGTTGAAACACAAGTCTGAATTATTGAAAGGTTCAAGTAATTTCAGAGTGAAGTTGAAGATCGTCATGACAAGAGGATAAAATATCTATGATATGATCATAGAGATGAATATCTGAGTTACGAGTTTGGCACACAATTAAGACATTGTGGAAATTGTTTCACGACTAATAGCGCCTAGAACACCATAGTGTGATGGTGTGTCCGAACATCATAGCTGCACCCTATTGGGTGGGTGCATACCATGATGCCTCTTGTCGAATTACCACTATCGTTTATGGGTTAGGCATTAGAGACAACCGCATTCACTTTAAATAGGGCACCACGTAATTCCGTTGAGATGACACCGCATGAACTATGGTTTAGAGAAACCTAAGCTGTCATTTCTTAACAGTTTGGGGCTACGACGCTTATGTGAAAAGTTTTCAGGCTGATAAGCTCAAACCCAAAGCGGATGAAATCATCTTCATAGAATACCCAAAAATAGTTGGGTATACCTCCTATCACAGATCCGGAAGCAAAATTGATTGTTTCTAGAAACGGGTCCTTTCTCGAGGAAAAGTTTCTCTAGAAAGAATTGAGTGGGAGGATGGTGGAGACTTGATGATGTTATTGAACCGTCACTTCAACTAGTGTGTAGCAGGGCATAGGAAGTTGTTCCTGTGGCACCTACACCAATTGAAGTGGAAGCTTATGATAGTGATCATGAAACTTCGGATCAAGTCACTACCAAACCTCATAGGTCGACAAGGATGTGTACTACTTCAGAGTGGTACGTAATCCTGTCTTGGAAGTCATGTTGCTAAACAACAATGAACCTACGAGCTATGGAGAAGCAATGGTGGGCCCGGATTCCGACGAATGGCTCGAGGCCAAAAAATCCGAGAGAGGATCCATGTATAAAACAAAGTATAGACTTTGAAAGAACTACTTGATGGTCGTAAGGCTGTTGGGTGCAGATGGATTTTAAAAGGAAGACGGACAATGATGGTAAGTGTCACCATTAAGAAAGCTTGACTTATCGTTAAGATGTTTCCCAACAAGTTCAAGGAGTTGACTACGATGGGACTTTCTCACTCATAGCGATGCTAAGAGTCTGTTGGAATTATATTAGCAGTTACTGCATTATTTATGAAATCTTGCAGATAGGATGTCAAAACATTGTTTCCTCGACAATTTTCTTGAGGAAAGGTTGTATGTGATACAACCAGAAAGTTTTTGTTAATCCTGAAAGATGCTAACAAGTATGCAAAGCTCCAGCAATCCTTCTAAGGACTGGAGTAAGCATCTCGGAATTGGAATGTACGCTTTGATGAGATGATCAAAGATTTTGGGTTTATACAGAGTTTATGAGAAACTTGTATGTCCAAAGAAGTGAGTGGGAGCACTATAGAATTTCTGATGAGTATATGTTGTTGACATATTGTTGATCAGAAATGATGTAGAATTTCTGGAAAGCATGCAGGGTTATTTGGAAAGTGTTTTTCAATGGAGAACCTAGATTAAGCTACTTGAACATTGAGCATCAAGATCTATAAGGATAGATCAAAAACGCTTAATAGTACTTTCAAATGAATACATACCATGACAAGATTTTGAAGGAGTTCAAAATAGATCTGCAAAGAAGGAGTTCTTGGCTGTGTTACAAGGTGTGAGTATTGAGTAAGACTCAAGACCTGACCACAGCAGAAGAGAGAGAAAGGACGAAGATCGTCCCCTATGCTTTAGACATAGGCTCTACAGTATGCTATGCCGTGTACCGCACCTGAAGTGTGCCTTGCCATGAGTCAGTCAAGGGGTACAAGAGTGTGACACTCCAAAAATTTTCTTTTAGTTTTCACCAAAAACTTTGTTGGATTTGAAGAAGGTCATTTAAACCCTTCCAAAAATCATTCTCTCAAAAACTTTACCCCTTTGGCAAGGATTTTATTTGGCATCCTCTTCAACCCTGGTGTTTGGTTATTAAAAACCTTTCTTCTATTTGCCCTCTTCTCAAATTCAAATTTTTGGGATTTATTTTTTCTTTTAAAAAGAAAACCCTAGGAGTTTTGTGTCTTCTCCTATATTGAAACCACTCATGATTTTACCATGCCCCACATGGTAAAACCTCCCCAAAAACCCTCTTTCCACTTTGGGGAAATCCAAATATTCTGTCCCAACAAGTCCAAACCATTTCTGAATTTTATTTCATTTATTTCCTTCCCCAAATCTTTTCTGTCCATTGTTTTGAGCCTAGGTGATTTGCAAAGCAATTACCTAAATGCATTTGAGTTTTGACCTCAAACCAACTCCCCTGGATAGTCCTTGGTAACCACAACCTAGAACAATCGAGATCCACTCTTCTTATTTTCAAAATTTTCAAATTTCAGTCTCTGCAAGTTTGGACCAGATTTGTCAAATTTGGTGAAATTCATATCTCCTCTTCTCCAAAAATTCCACCAAAATTTAGGCAGCCCCCAGATGCAATGAGAGGCCACCCCACCAAAAATCAGCTCGAGGAGAGCCTCCCACATACCAAAATCATTCTGTCGAACACCTGGCTGGCACTGTTTCTTTGCACTTTCAAAGAAATTCAGAGGTTCAGAGAGTTCAGTGTTGATTTCTTCGTCGGTGTTCAGTCACATGCCAACTGTGCGCCTGGCGCGTTGCGCACAGCCCCTCCTACCTGTCCAGAGCGCCACACGCACGCTTGGCTGGTTCCTGGCGTCGGTGGCACCCTAGCCCGTCTACGCCGGCGTCTTCTGCGGCGTCGGGACCTCCCGTGGCGGCCGATAGGAGGCACCCTGCGGCACAACGCCGTTCAGCACCGCCCACGCCACATGGGAGCTCCGTGTGGCCGTCTCCCTTGCCAGCGCACACATGCAGCACCGTCGCCGTGGCCTGGCACGCACAGGGCGCGCTCCCTGCCGCCGACGTGCCGCACCACCGTTCTGTTGGGGACAGGCCGTAACCGCCCCCACCTTGCTGAGTTAGGCACCGGGATGGACTCATTACTCCGTCTAGTCGATGCTCAAGTCCCTAAACCGACTGTCCAGCCACAGCGCCGCCGTAATCGCTCGCCGGACTTATCCCGTTCGCGGCAACCGCCTCGGGCCGGCTATAAATAGCGCCTCCGAGCTCGCTCTCGCCCCCGCACACCTCCACCACCTCACCAGACCCCGCCCAGCCACTTGAAGAGCGTCTAGGGGCCCTTCTTCTTCAACTCCGGCCACCTCCGTCCGCTTCGGGCTCCGACAACGTTCTCGCTGGTGAGAGCTCCTCCACCGCCCTAGACTTGCCCGTAGCCTCATGGCATCTCTAGAAGACTAAACCCCACTCCAATTTGACCCCAGCAGCTCTCTCCGACGAGGCCCGTGACTACACGAACCACCGTCCGCCGGAGCAAGGGCCGCCGTCGACGTGGTGCTCGCTGGCGACCACCACAACCACCCACCAACGCGGAAGGATGCACTGAACACGGAGGTACCACCCGATCCCCCTACCTCGCCGTGGATCGCCGCCGGCGACCACCGCGGCTCTCGTGCACCGACGAGCTCTGCCGCCTCTTTTAAATATTCAAACCTGACGGGTGGGAATCGGCCGGCAGCCTCTCTGTTCTTTTTTTCGAACCGTTTTCTGAAAGCGTAATCTGGCAAATACGCTTTCTAATCTGAATCGTTTTCTGCACTTTTCTGTTCTGCCCCCTGAGTGTTTTCTGTTTCATTACAGAAAGCTCCTTGGACCAAAACACTTATAACTTTTAAACAGAAAGGGATTTTTGAGTGATTCTTTTTCTATCCTCTTCTTAATTTTGTCTAGTTTTTTTACCAGATTTATTTGAAAAATATTTGGTTTACTTTTCTGCACTACATGGTATTTACGTTAGCACGTGTGTTTTTTCTACTACTAAAAGGAGCAACGCCAGCTGATAAAGTGCTTTTTCTACTACTAAAAGTGTGCCCTTGTTGCATGACTTCCATGCGTTTGACAATTGCTCTTTGGTACAGAACCGTGGTTGCAGAGAGTTCTTGCCCGTGCTTTTAAGGACATGCCTCACAAAGTAAACAGTGAGGGTTCACATTTGAATCCAATTCTGTTATGTTTCTGTAGTAAACGCACGAATGTGACTCTGCCTAATACTCAAGTATGCCTCCATGGGCTACTTGTCCGTGCCTCTCCGTCTAAACGAGTCGACGAAATCATTCGGAAAACATACACAAGCGAACATGACTCTATATAATACCACATAATGCCTTTGTGGATTTGATGCCCGTGTCTATGACCCTTATCACTAAAATACAGAAAGTCACAAACGCACATAATCGTGGCTGTAGAGAGTTTATCAAGAAAGAAGCGTGACGCAACTCAGTACGGAACCCTGTCTGTATGGACTTCACGTCTGTGCTTTTAAATAAAAGGAAATAAGCTTTTAAAATCAGCCTCTCTCGTATAGGCAACTCTGTGCTTCATAGAGTAAACGCCCGTGGCTGTGCGTAAGACAAAGGTTCAGTTTCGTGGGCTAGACGCCCGTGCATCTTCGTCTGATCGAGTCTCGCAGGCGAGCATGACTCTGTGTAATACCATCGACCATGCGCAATAAACGCATGATTGTGACCCTGCCTAATACTAAAGTATGCCTCCATGGGCTGCTCGTCCGTCCTTCTCCGTTTGAACGATTTGAGTAAATCATTCGGAACACAAACACGAGTGAACATGACTCTATTTAATACCACAAGTGAACCAAGTGAACATGATTGTATACCACAAATGGATATAGTGCCTGGCAGTAGGTTCACGGCGTTTGCTGTGAGAGAATCACGTCTTTACATGCTACTAAGGCACGTGGAATCACGACCGTGCCTGTGTGTGGCATGTAGAACAGTGCTTTACAATGCCGAAGGCAGGACCGTGTGTCTCGTTCTTGAAAAGCCGTGGTTCTGCCATCACTTCATTCACTTGGTTTTGTCCGTGTTTTAGCAGAATCATCTGCAAAGCAGAGGCACGACCTTGAATCTTCTAGTGACTTAATTGTAACACGCACGTTGGGTTTTCGCAATTAACGCACGAACGTGACTCCACGTAAAACATAAGCATGCTTCCCTGAGCATCTTTACCGTGCCACTCCTGGTTATAGATCAACGGATGCATTTGGAGCACAAAGAGACACGAAGGTGACCTATGACTTGAAACACTGACGCACTTGACGGTTCGTGCAATTGAGTTAAAATCCTACAACGAAAACAATTGTAACACGGACAGTCGTCCGATTCTATTAGGTTTCCGTAATAATCGCACAATCGTGACTCCGGGTAAGAATAAACCATGCCTCTCCACCGACTCATTGTGAATACAATTAGAAAACCTCTGTGCGTGACTCTTATGTAATTAGAAGACCTTTCAGGGTTGTATGCCCGTGCTTGTGACCCTTGACACTAAAACACAGAGTAAACGCCCGTGCCTCTATGTTGTATACACATGCTTATGCTCGTACAAGGAAATAGGCTTTTAAAAACAGGGTCTCTCGTATAGGCCATTCCGTGCCTCACAGAGTAAACGCCCGTGGCTGTGCGTAAGACTAAGGTTAGCGTGACTCTATGTAATACCACCGACCATGCATTTACGCGCTTCATGCCCGTGCCTGTGATAATTGTGATCCCGCGTAAAATGCAAGCATGCCTCTCTGGGCCTCCATACCGTGCCTCTCCTGGTGTTAGAGTTAATGGAGTCATCTGGAACACAAAGAGGCACGAACATAGACACGAACTGTTCTACATGCCTATGTGGCATGTAGAGCGATCGTCCTAATGCAAAAGGCAGGACCGTGTGTATGCAGTGCGTGACAATGCCAAGCCGTACCGTGTGTCTGGTACGTGACAAGCCGTGATAGGAGCGTTTCAGCAGAATCATTTGCAAAGCAGAGGCACGGCCTTGAATCTTCTATTGACTTAAATGTGAACGTGTCCATGGAAAATTTTGCTGCTCGTAGAGGCAAGATGACTGTAGAACCGTGCTTCCGGCGTCAAACAGATTCTTCTATTGAATGTGTGCCATAAATAATTAATACACGGACGGGCACGGCCATGCCTGTTCTACGTGTGCAATAGTGCATATCGTACCTTGAAAGTCGTGGTTCTATTTAATTTTTCAAGCAGTCACCTACCATTGACTTGCTACGAGTAGTACTTAACCCGGGTCCCCCTGTCAGAAAGAAAAATAGAAGAAGTAATTAATCTGGACCCCTCCGCTCCCCGTCGTGAGTATTTAAGGCATCTCGTGGATTGACAGGATGCAATCCATTTCTCCAGACCCACCTCGGTGTGCACTGGTCGTGGGTGGCGCCACCCCAGCAACGGAGGTGGAGATGGAAAGCGCTGCTCGTTGCATCAAGAGGTCGAGAGTGGCGCCACCGGCGACTCCACTTTCTGGTGGTGTGTTGGTCGTCGGAGGGGATGGAAGCGGCGACCGTGCTCCCTCCCGATCCGATGAGGAAGAAGAGGGATGTCGTGCAGACCACATCAACGATCTCGCCGACGGCATCCTAGGTGAGATCATCTCTCGTCTTCCCATCAAGGATGGCATCCATACTCGAATCCTCGCACGTCGCTGGCATCCTTTGTGGCCCATTGCTCCTCTGAATCTCGACTGCCGCGAGATCTCTGACTCTCGACTTTTTAACGATGGTGAAAAAGTTCATATCGAGACCATATCTCATCTGTGCACCTTCACCAAGGAGCCCGTTAGCAAATGCTATTTCGGAACGCGGCTCTGTCATAATCCTGTTGTCAGTCTTCCGGAATCCGTTCTGTCCGGCCATGCTGGCTTGGTTAGCCGCCTCTCTATTCCGGCGTGCTACCTACAGTGCAGGCCCGCCACCGTTGATGCCTGGCTCCGATCCTGGAATTTGAACAATATCCAGGTTCTTGAGTTCTACTACCTCTTCCCAGAATTTCTGACGCAAGAGGTAACTCTATTGGATCTATGCACTTCAACTACGCCCTCGGCACCGGAGTCCGTGTTTCGGTTTTCCTCCTCTCTCCACACCCTCGGCTTTGCTCTTTGCCAAATACTAGACAATTATGTAGGGGCTCTTAAGCTACCACTGGTGAAAAGACTCTCGCTTGTGGTTGTTGATATATCAGACGCGTCGCTGCAAAGCATAATCCACTCTAGTTTCCCTGCACTTGAGTCTCTCCTGCTTGTTTGCAATAGAGGAGGTCGTCGTGTCACAATAAACTCGTCTAACCTTGTAAGCATTGGCATTTGTTGTCCACACGGGGAACTCATTGTTGAGGATGCCCCTTCGCTTCGACGGTTGATTGTTGATTGTCTGGTTGACGACTGTTCGATAACCGTTGTCTCTGCACCTAAACTGGAGACGTTGGGTGAATTCGTGTTTGTGTCTCCCTCGAAGTGTCTTGAGGTACTGACTTTCCTTAATACTGGAACAGAGCTGTACTTGTTCCGATGTTTGTTCTATTAATTTGATGGTCTATGTTGTATTCTTCATGCAGAGTCAGGACTTGGAGGTAACCGCTGTCTCTGCGTCTGAACCTTATCCATGTCATCTGACGTGTCTTGAGGTATTGAGTTTTTATGATACTTCCAGCCTAACTTTATTTGTGAGGAAACAAGTTTTATTTCATCCAACTTATATGCTATTAATTTTGTGATCCATCTTCTGTTAATTTTCATCAAGGGTTTGAAGGCAGTTAGTCTAACAACAATGCGTCAATCTGTCAAGACCTTGCTTATCTACATGTATTATAAGGTGGACACCATCGTTGAATTGCCGCAATGCTTTCCAAAACTGGAGAACTTGTTTGTCAAGGTGATGATCTTCAGAAATTTGCATTCTGTAGTACTCGTTCCTTTTTGAAATGCTTGTCTTAATTTTGACTGAAATTGATGCACCTGTATCTACACATGATTTATTGTTGTATACATCCATATATAGACAAGTCTATGTCTAACTTCTAGTTACGGAGGTGGTAGAACTAATTGTTGCATTTGGTTTTTTTATGGTCTGTATCTCTTTTTATAGATGCTAAGTATTTTTAACCTATCATTTATATTTTAGGGACCGTTGATTTCTCATGGTGAAAAAAACAAATGGTGTCGTAAGTACCGGCAGTTTCTCAAACATCACGACGTTTGTCTGAAGACATTATCGCTGGAAGATTATGTTCGCCCTGGGAGTTATGCTGAATTTGCGATGTTCTTTGTTCTTATTGCAAAGGATCTGGAGACCATGACCATTAAGTTTACCTCCCCTCCCGCAGAGTTCACGGGAGTATTTTACGAAAAGTAACAAAGGGTTCTGGAGTGGCATAGAAGGGCTTCTAAACGTGAATGTCTTAGATTATCATCAAGTTGCAGCCACGCGCGTCCGCATTTAAGAAAGAGGAGGCTTGAATGCCTGGATTTGACGGTTCCGTTCAGGTGTGGATGCTGAAATCAGGCCTTGTGTTCGTTGTCCAGGTGTATGGAGTTATTTGTTGTTGCGTTCTTTTGAGCATGGGTTTTATGTAAACTTTATCAGACAACCATTGTAGTCTTTGCACTGTGTGTAGGCTTGTCTGTTTTTGTGTTGCGTCTAGTCATGAAGGAAATGTGTGGTTTTGCGGCTTTGTATGGGCCGAAGGACCATAAAATGTTGTGGCACCAAGGTTAAGAGATATAAAGTAGATTTAATGTTTCAGTGGAGAGATGCGTGTTGCATGTGTAAGCTTGCTGTGTTGTATGTACGATGGTGCCTGTCTTATATATGTACATGTCATGCACACAATGGATGTACATCCGTGCCTGTGTTCCAGGTAGAGCTGCATGATAGTTGACTTGCATGGTGAAAGTGCAACTATCCCTGGGTGGTTTAGGTAATTCCTAACATATAGCTCATTGAGCTAACATTATTCCAAGATTAATATTTCAGGAAAAGCTCAATGGATGGCATGGCATGGATGAGGAAAGTGGATCCCTCAAAATTATAAGGACAAAGGATTGGCTCAAACTTCAAGGTCAAGACTCTACATTTTATATTTTAGTGATCCAAGATCACATTGAGTCTATAGGAAAAGCCAATACTATTAAGGAGGGATGAGGTGTTGCTTAATGAGCCTCTTGCTTCATGTGCTTAGTGATATGCTCCAAAACCCTCAACTATCTTCCCACATCCACATTTGACCTAAACCAAAAATCAAACTCGGCCCCACCGATTCTTTCCATCCGGCGCCACCGAGTTTTATTTGTCATAGCCACTGCCACAAACCCTAGCAATTCGGTTTCACCGATAGGGATCTCGGTCTCACCGAGATGGGATTGCAATTTCTCTGTTTCCCTTCGTAACGTTTCGGTCTAACCGAAGTGAGCGATCGGTCCCACCAAGATTGCAATGTAAACTCACTGTTTCCTTTTCGTAACATTTCGGTCTCATCGAAAAGAGCGAATCAGTCCCACCAGTTTACTTGACCAACCCTCTGGTTAGCTTATTACCAAAATCGGTCCCACCGAGTTTGTGTAATCGGTCACACCGAGATTACGTTATGCCCAAACCCTAACCATATCGGTCCTACCGAGTTGCATCTCAGTCCCACCGAAAATCCTAACGGTCACTAGGTTTGCTGAATCGGTCCGACCGAGTTTAACGATTCGGTCCCACCGAGTTTGGCAGATTGTGTGTAATGGTTAGATTTTGTGTGGAGGCTATATATACCCCTCCACCCACTCTTCATTCATGGTGAAAGCCATCAGAACACATCTACACTTCCTATACACATGTTCTGAGAGAGAACCACCTACACTTGTGTTGAGCTCAAGATATTCCATTCCTACCATATGAATCTTGATCTCTAGCCTTCCCTGTTGCTTTCCACTCAAATCTTCTTTCCACCAAATCCAAATCCTGTGAGAGAGAGTTGAGTGTTGGGGAGACTATCATTTGAAGCACAAGAGCAAGGAGTTCATCATCAACACACCATTTGTTACTTCTTGGAGAGTGGTGTCTCCTAGATTGGCTAGGTGTCACTTGGGAGCCTCCGACAAGATTGTGTAGTTGAACCAAGGAGTTTGTAAGGGCAAGGAGATCGCCTACTTCGTGAAGATCTACCGCTAGTGAGGCAAGTCCTTCGTGGGCGACGGCCGTGATGGAATAGACAAGGTTGCTTCTTCGTGGACCCTTCGTGGGTGGAGCCCTCCATGGACTTGCGCAACCGTTACCCTTCGCGGGTTGAAGTCTCCATCAACATGGATGTACGATAGCACCACCTACCGGAACCACGCCAAAAACATCCGTGTCTCCAATTGTGTTTGAATTCTTGAGGGAGTCCTGGATTAGGGGGTGTTCGGATAGCCGAACTATACCTTCAGCCGGACTCCTGGACTATGAAGATACAAGATTGAAGACTTCGTCCCGTGTCCGGATGGGACTTCCCTTGGTGTGGAAGGCAAGCTTGGCGATGCGGATATTTAGATCTCCTACCATTGTAACTGACTTTGTGTAACCCTAACCCTCTCCGGTGTCTATATAAACCGGAGGGTTTTAGTCCGTAGGACAATTTCAACATACAACAATCATACCATAGGCTAGCTTCTAGGGTTTAGCCTCGTTGATCTCGTGGTTGATCTACTCTTGTACTACCCATATCATCAATATTAATCAAGCAGGACGTAGGGTTTTACCTCCATCGAGAGGGCCCGAACCTGGGTAAAACATTGTCTCCCTTGTCTCCTGTTACCATCCGCCTAGACGCACAGTTCGGGACCACCTACCCGAGATCTGCCGGTTTTGACATCGACATTGGTGCTTTCATTGAGAGTTCCTCTGTGTCGTCGATTTTAGGCCCGATGGCTCCTTTGATCATCAACAATGATGCAGTCCAGGGTGAGACTTTTCTCCCCGGACAGATCTTCGTCTTCGGCGGCTTCGCACTGTGGGCCAATTCGCTTGGCCACCTTGAGCAGATCAGAAGCGACGGCCCTGGCCATCAGGTCAGAGTTGGAAGTTTAAACTACACAGCCGACATCCGCGGGGACTAGATCTTCGACGGATTCGAGCCACAGACAAGCCTGCCGCACTGCCTCGATGGGCATGATATAGATCTGCCGCCGAACAGTGTCCTGGAGCCCGCACGCGCACTGGTCCCGACCCTTAGTTCGGAGCCCACTGCGTCGGTCGAGGATGAGTGGTTGGACGCCGCCTCGGGGGCTGCGATACCAAAGGCGATCGAGCCGAACGCCAGCCCCGCACTCCGCACAGCCCGTGACTCCGAGGAGCCGGATTCCTCTCCGGACTCCGAGCCCCCCGTGCGCCTGCCGATCGAATCCGATTGGGCGCCGATTATGGAGTTCACCGCCGCGGACATCTTTCAGCACTCGCCCTTTGGCGATATTCTGAAATCACTAAGGTCTCTCTCTTTATCAGAAGAGTCCGGGCCGGATTACGGTCGGCAAGGTTGGGATACGGACGATGAAGAAATTCAAAACCCACCCACCACCCATTTGGTAGCAACCGTCGATAATTTACACGACGTGCTCAATTTCGACTCCGAAGACATCGATGGTATGGACGACGATGCAGGAGACGCATATGAACCAACACCTATAGGGCATTGGACAGCCACTTCATCTCATGATGTCTGCATGGTGGATACACCTAAAGGAAGTGACAACGAGGATCACGGGGAGGCAACGAGGGATCAATCTCTCGAAAAACAATCAAAGCGGCGGCGTAAACGCCGCTCTAAGCCCCGCCTCGATACAAACCTAGCCATAGAGCAGGATGAGCCGGCAAACGACGAGCATGCATGCCTTAGAGCAACCGTCCGAACAGGGCAACTCGGAAAATCATCCGAACAACCCGTCCCCGGCGAAAACGGCATTCCGGACGACCTTACTCCGGATAAGCCCACGGAGCAGAAGAACCTCCATAAAAGGCTCATTGCAACCGCATGCAGCCTGAAAAAGCAGAAGCGGAAGCTAAAAACTGCCGAAGATGCACTCAGAATCAGATGGAGTAAAGTAATCAATACCGCAGACAAATACGGCGGCAGTCGCCACACTAAAAGCTATCCGAAGCGAAAGCTACTGCCTGAATTCGACGAAGAGGCCGTAGAGCCCTCGCATTCAAAAAGTAAGAAAGCCACCCGGTCGGATAGACGACCCCATGGCCAGCATAAAGCGGCAAGCGGCGCCGCATTCAAGCCGGCATGCGACCCACTCAAGGATTCGCATCAAAAAGATGGCCAAGCCAGGTCCATTTATGGGCCAAGAAAGCAAGCTCTCATAAGCAATGCAACAAAACAAGTATTCGAACATCACGACACATCCAAATACAGGGGCGCCGCACATCCCCTATGTTTCACCGACGAGGTCCTGGATTACGAATTTCCAGCGTCATTCAAACCCGTAAACATAGAGGCATATGATGGAACAACAGACCCTGGAGTCTGGATCGAGGATTATATCCTCCACATACATATGGCTAGAGGAGATGACCTCCATGCCATCAAATATTTACCCCTCAAGCTTAAAGGGCCAGCCCGGCATTGGCTTAAAAGCCTTCCTGAAAACATAATTGGAAGTTGGGAAGAGCTCGAGGACGCTTTCCGAGAAAATTTTCAAGGGACCTATGTCCGCCCTCCGGATGCAGACGATCTCAGTCACATAACTCAACAGCCCGGAGAGTCAGCTCGGCAATTCTGGAACAGATTTCTTACTAAAAAGAATCAGATAGTCGACTGTCCGGACGCTGAAGCCCTAGCAGCTTTCAGGCACAACGTCCGAGATGAATGGCTCGCTAGACACCTCGGCCAAGAAAAGCCAAGAACAATGGCCGCATTGACAAGCCTCATGACCCGCTTTTGCGCAGGAAAGGATAGCTGGTTGGCAAGATGTAGCACCAGCGACCCAAGTACATCCGAAACTAGGGATGGAAACGCGACGCAATAAGGATCGTCGCCGGACCAAGGAAAACAGTCAGAAAAGCACGACAGTCAACGCCGGATTCAAAAGCTCACGGAGGAGCCAGAAAAAGCCGCCCCTCCAGGATAACAGAGATGATCTATCCAACCTAAACAAAATCATGGACAGGATATGCCAAATACACAGTACTCCCGGGAAGCCTGCTAACCATACCCACAGAGATTGTTGGGTTTTCAAACAATCCGGCTGACTCAATGCCGAACACAAGGGACTCGACACACCAAGCGAAGACGATGACGAATCCCAAAAGCAGAGCACCAGGAAACAAAAGAACTTCCCACAAGAAGTGAAAAGAGTAAACTTACTTCACATTACAAAACGTGCGACACCCTTAAAGGTACGCGCCATATGGCCTATCCCAAAGGAGTCTCGCCGCTGGTTGTCAAAACCAATCATCTTCGATCATATGGACTATTCTAGAAGTATCAGGAACGCAGGCTGGACTGCCTTGGTACTCGATCCAATAATTGACGGCCTCCAGTTTACAAATGTCTTGATGGACGGCGGCAGTGGACTAAACCTGATATATCAGGACACAGTCCGCCACATGGGGATAGACCCAACAAGAATTCGCCACAGCAAAACCTCCTTTCAAGGGGTAACGCCAGGTCCGGACACCCATTGCATGGGTTTTCTTCGGCTTGAAGTTATATTCGGCTCTACCGATAACTTCCGCCGCGAAAGCTGATTTTCAACATCGTCCCATTCTCAAGTCACTATCAAGCACTGCTTGGACGTGAAGCTTTCGCCTGCTTTAAAGCAATACTGCACTATGCATCTCTTACGCTTAAGATGTCCGGTCCACGAGGCATCATCCCTTTGAAGGGGAAGCATTGAGTGCGCCTCCCCCGAGCGCAGGATTGTGCGGCCGCTTTAACAACCCCACAATAACATGGCTTCACCAGCCAAAACACCCGAACAGGTCATTAAGACCACGGACACGGATAGACGAGTCCGGCACAAAAGTATCATTGATAAAGGCTTAGCGGCCATATACCCCTGCCCTAGGGGCTCCGCACATATAAAATAAGAGACAATAAAGCTCAATTTTACATATTTTACTTTATACTTTGTTTATTTAATACAACTTTTGTTCGGCACGACCTTTTTTCAACTAAGTTCCTCTCTTTCACAGATGAACATCGTGCTGCGCCCGTCCAGCATACGGCACAACGGAGACACATGCGCAGACGTGCAGTAGGGACCCGTTCCAAGGATTCTTTTCAGATTAAGACCCCACGTAAACCTTTTTTACTGTCTCTTGTTGATATACATCCCCTGGTTTTCTCTGGTATAACCAAGGAGGAGGCTGGCGTCTGGCATGTGGCCACGTCAGAGTTTTTGCGCGTACCTAGACACTAGGGGCTTTTAACAAAGGGCGTTGTTTTGCCCGTACTCATAAAGACCGAACGCCTTAGGGAGTGTTCGGCGTTGCGAGTTTTGGCATTATATGCATCAGCTCCGAATCATATCTTTGGTCAAATGTTGGGTTGCCCGGCTCCTGTGTTCGGCTGCCTTATGTTCCGCTCTATCGGCTAAGGTAGCACCAGGAGAACTACTGCGATTGTGCCCCGGTTCGTCCAGGCGAGCACCTCAGTAGAGAAAGCCAAAAACTAACCGTCATGATATAGCGTGAGACTGGTCAGCCACTCGATGACCTACCAGAATCTATAGGATTCCTCCGCTTTAACGAAGGGCCGTTTCCCGGCCAGGCACATACGCGCCCCGAATTCGGGCGAGCGCGGTCGCCACCAGGGCCTATCTAAGTAGCCTCACTGTCAAGCTCCTATGGCTAAGTGAAAGTGATAAAGCATTATAGTCCGATTGCCTAGTTCGCTGCGCTATCACCTCCTTTGTAGGACCAAGACGTTGGATTAAGTGTGAAAAAGCGCCTTCTGCGAACACCCCGGCATTATGTGCGTGAAATTTGAAGCCGACGACTGCCATCTTTCAGATTTTATATAAACGGCCGCACAGGAGGTGTTAAAATACTTGCAGACACAAGTATAAAAAGTTCCTACAACTTATCAAAATATCGTTTTACAATCGCATATGCTATTCAAAGATAGCATCCTTCGAGCATTGCGTCTCTATTACACGAGCGCCTTGCATAACTTCCGGAAAATAGTGCTCGGCAGGTACTCGGCTTCTGTCCAAATCTTGGGATGCAACAACGGTGGTCTCCATTTCCGCCCAGTATGTCTTGACACGGGCAAGAGCCATTCGCGCACCCTCTATGCATGCTGACCTCTTAATTGCATCGATACGCGGCACCGCACCAAGGAATTGCTGCACCAAGCTGAAGTAACTCTTCGGCTCCGATCTCTCCGGCCACAAATGAATCACGACGCACTTCATGGCGAGTCCGGACAACCTATTCAGTTCGTCCCATTGAGCCAGACGATCATCCACGGATAGTGGACGTGCTGGATTATGGAACTGCGACCAGAAAAGTTTTTCCACTTCGCGATCTTCCTGGTCTCGGAAGTGTTCGGTCGCATCAGTAGCACTCGCTGCCAAATCCAGATAGATGTCCGCCACACTCCACATCCGGTTCAACGGGGCAAGATTCGGATCACAAAACTTCCTCCGCAGCATAAAGGGCTTTCCAGCCGCTATCTCTTCGGCCTGACGGAGCTCCTCCTTCGCAGCTCTCATCACAGAGCGAGCATCCTTGGCATCAGCAACGGCCTTATCTAAGAACGTCTGCCTCGCCCGGTCTTCTTTTTCAAGAAGCTTGCAACGGTCAGCATCGCTTTTTAGCTTCACGGCCATCTCGGCCATCTCTTTTTTACTCCGGCAGTGAGCAGCCTGTTCGGCTCTCAGCTCTTCAAGGGCCTTCTCGACAGCCGCATCACTATTCCTGGCTTGTTCCTTGGCTCAGGCAAGTTCCACTCGGAGACTCTCCACGGCGGCCGCACCATCTGCGTCAAGCACACATGTTGTAAGATACCGGCATGAAGCTCCTCTCACCAGCTACCGCCCGAGGAATTACATACCTTGTGCCTCATCAAGCCGCTTGTTTAAGAGCGCGATGTCGGCATCTGCCACGTCAAGTTGCCGCTTTAGCTCGGCAAATTCATCAGTCCGGCTGGATTCCGGACACTTCGCCGCCTACATACAAAGGTGACATGTTAGACCTGGGATTATGATCCTCTGCGTGCCATCACTTTTGACAATGCATAGAGTCTCAGGGGCTACTATCTACACAGGGCGCATCTTATTTATGCGCAATGGACAAAAGTGTACATTATCTAACGTACCTCAAAACCCGTCAATAAACTTCTGACGGCCTCGTGCAATCCGCTTTCCGCGGACGAAACTCTTTCAATCACCATGCCCATCAAGGCACGGTGCTCCCCTGAGATAGAAGCTCGCTCTAGCAGATTCTTCAGCTCCTCCGACCGAGCACCACACGGTGCCGGACTCGTCCTATGACCTCTTTCGAAGGCCGGACGCGGAGAACCTTGGGGGGCCATATGGCTACCTTCCGCCCCTGCCGGATTCGGAGAAACCCTCCGCGACGACACCTCAGGGTCGCCCGCCTCGCCAGGTGGTGCGGCAGGGGGAGGCGTTCCGCTCTCCATCATCTCCGGAAGAAGGTCCCCCGAAGACGAGCTCTGCTGGGAAGGGCTGAGGTCCGAGCTACAAGGTAAAATTTCGGTTAATCTTCTCAGACATAAAGCAAGGACTTCTCTCATCTCTCAAAAAAAAATCTTTCTCTACTTACGGCTCGCTGGAGGGCTGATCCACTTGAGGGCGTAGTTCGGCCGTGGTACGCCCTGGCTTAGGACCCTCTGAAAAGGATTCCCCCCCCCCCCCCCGCTTTGAGGCCATGGTCTCCGGGTCTTCAGAGGCGGTCCTTTTCTTCCCCTGAGGGGAGGAGTTATTGGCTCCTCCCTTCCGAACAGCCTCCTTTGATGAGGCCGTAGGTTCCCTGTCCCCTCCCCAGCTTTCCTTCAAAAGCACAATCTTCAACATCCTGACTAGCACAGGATCCGGCCTGGTCTCGGGGAGGGGAGCCGGACACCTGATCAGCTTTGCTCTCGCTATCCACTCCTGTTTAAAAGGAGCAACTCTTTTAGGGGCAAGATTATGACAAATATATGGATAACGAGTCCAGACACAAGGTTACTTACTTGAGTATCCGGGCAATTGCAGCTTAGACCTGCGTCCTCGGTCAAATCCGGACACATTGCTTGTGATCCGAAGAATAGTTTAATCATCTCCGCGGGCGTTGCGCCCATAAAGTGCTGGAGAGCTCGCGGTCCCTCCGGATTAAACTCCCATAAACGAAAGGGAGCGGCGTTTGCCGGGCAGTGTTTGGCGGATCATCATGACTTGCGTCACTTTGACCAGGCTGAGACCTCTTTCTAAGAGATCCCTGATGCGGGCCTGCAATAAAGGCACGTCCAGAGGCGGGCCCCAATCTCGGCCTTTGTCGACCCACGACCCTAGCTGCTTTGGGGGACCCGAGCGAAAAGCAGGCGGCACCACCCACTTGGTGCCCCTGGGGACGGTGATATAGAACCACTATCATTGCCACAAGCCGAGCTCCTCTTGGAAAGAGCCCTCGGGCCATGGAGCATTGGCATTCTTGCTTATGACGGCGCCTCCGCACTCGGCGTGCCGCCCCTCGATCATCTTCGGCTCCACCTTAAAGGTCTTGAGCCACAATCCGAAGTGAGGAGTAACACGGAGGAATGCTTCACACACGGTGATGAATGAGGAAATATGGAGGATGGACTCCAGAGCTAAGTCATGAAATTCCAGCCCATAATAAAACATCAGCCCCCTCACGAAGGGATCCATTGGGAAGCCTAACCCCCGAAGGAAGTGAGACACGAACACCACGCTCTCACCAGGCTGGGGACTGGGAATAGCCTGCCCGTGAGTAGGCAACCTATGCGTAATTTCGCCGGTCAAGAACTTGGCCTCTCTCAACTTTAGCACGTCCTCCTCCGTGACGGAGGAGGGCATCCATCGGCCTTGAAGGTTGGAACCAGACGTTGTCGAAGGTTCGAAGCGCCTGGAATCTAGAGCCTAGGGTGTTGGAACTCGAAGCGATGGGCGAACTCGTCTTGAGATTGAAAGAAAGGAGTAAGGCCTTGGTCTCTTTATAGGAGGTTGAATACCAAGAGCCCTCCCCGTAATCGTTTGGGACTCGCCTTTAATCGAGAAAACATGCCAACGGGCATGATTGGGTTACCCACGCCCGTATTGATGAGAATCCCGTAAATAAAGGGGGACACGATCTCTGCTTTGACAAGACGTGCCAAGGAAACCGCCTTGCAAAACGCGCTGAGGTGGGGAAGTAAAACGATTCGAATAAAGGCTTGGCCGTAGTGTGATGTGGCGCTACGGAATACGTCAGCAGATTAGATTTGTGTTAATAATATTCTCTCTACGGCAATATGTGGATACTTATTTTGCAGAGCCGGACACTACCTTTGGTGTTTACAAACTTTTATGAAGAACTTGGAGGAGGAACCCACCTGGCAATGCCGAAGACAATCTGCGCGCCGGACTCGTCGTCATTGAAGCCTGGTTCAGGGGCTATTGATGGAGTCCTGGATTAGGGGGTGTTCGGATAGCCGAACTATACCTTCAGCCGGACTCCTGGACTATGAAGATACAAGATTGAAGACTTCGTCCTGTGTCCGGATGGGACTTTCCTTGGCGTGGAAGGCAAGCTTGGCGATGCGGATATTTAGATCTCCTACCATTGTAACCGACTTTGTGTAACCCTAACCCTCTCCGGTGTCTATATAAACTGGAGGGTTTGAGTCCGTAGGACAACTTCAACATACAACAATCATACCATAGGCTAGCTTCTAGGGTTTAGCCTCCTTGATCTCGTGGTAGATCTACTCTTGTACTACCCATATCATCCATATTAATCAAGAAGGACGTAGGGTTTTACCTCCATCGAGAGGGCCCGAACCTAGGTAAAACATTGTGTCCCTTGTCTCCTGTTACCATCCGCCTAGAAGCACAGTTCGGGACCCCCTACCTGAGATCCGCCGGTTTTGACAAAGAAAATTCTCCAAACCCTTCCCTTTACATTCTTGCAAGTTGCATGCTTTACTTTCCGCTACTCATATACTCTTTTGCATGCTTGCTTGAATTGTGTGGAGATTACTTGACTTGTGCTAAGATAGCTAAAATCTGCTAAGAACTAAAATAGGGAAAACGCTAGATTTTTATTTGGTCAAGTAGTCTAATCACCCCCCCTCTAGACATACTTCCGATCCTACAAGTGGTATCAGAGCTTTGGTCTCCATTTGCTTTGATTTCCATAGCTTTTGGTGGTCATAGCCTTGGTTTCACAACCTAGGAGAGTATGGCGTATAGCGAGGGAAATTATCACTGTAGAGGTCCTTACTTTGATGGTACTAATTTTGCTAGTTGGAAGCATAAGATGAAAATGAATATTCTTGGACATAACCCCGCCGTTTGGGCTATTGTGTGTGTTGGCTTGCAAGGTGACTTCTTCGATGGGAAAGAACCAAACCGTGAAGCTACCGCGGAAGAGTTGAAGATGCTGCAATACAACGCTCAAGCTTGTGATATTCTCTTCAACGGATTGTGCCCCGAAGAATTCAACAAAATCAGCCATCTTGAGAATGCAATGGAAATTTGGGATACTTTGATTGGTACCGACTCCGTCAAGGAATCCAAATTGGATGTGCTTCAAAGTCAACTTGACAAGTTCAAAATGAAGGATGGTGAAGGTGTCACTGAAATGTACTCTAGGCTTGCTCTTATCACAAATGAGATTGCTGGCTTAGGGAGTGAAGAGATGACCGATAGATTCATCATCAAGAAGATCCTAAGAGCCTTGGATGGAAAATATGATACCGTGTGCACCTTGATCCAAATGATGCCTAATTACAAAGATCTCAAGCCAACGGAAGTCATTGGAAGAATTGTTGCTGATGAGATGTCGCTCAAGGATAAAGAGGAACTTCACAACAAATCAAGTGGTGCTTACAAAGCCTCATGTGAAGCCCCCACATCATCAAGTGAGAAGCAAACCTTCAATGAAGAATTGAGCTTAATGGTGAAGAACTTCAACAAGTTCTACAAGAGTAGAAGCAAAGATAGAAGCTCCAAGTCAAGGTCCTACAATGACAAAAGATCTTCTAGTCGAGAGCGAAACTGCTACAATTGTGCAAGACCCGGACACTATTCTAATGAGTGTACGGCTCCCTACAAGAGAAGAGAAGACTCTACCAAGAGAAGAAGTAGAAGAGAAGAATCACCATCAAGAGAAAGAAGGAGTAGAGATGATCGTTATGAACGAAGACACTCACGGAGAAGCAAGGATTCAGAAAGAAAGGACAAATCATCAAGGAGATACACAAAACGAAGACATCAAGCTCATGTTGGTGAATGGGTATCCGGCTCCGACTCCGACAACCACTCCGAGAGAAGCTATCACTCTGATTCCAAATATACTCAAGATGAAGGTGTTGCCGGTCTAGTGCTTGTGTCAACCAACTCGTACGACATATTTGACTCACCAAATGAAGGAGTTGGAACATGCTTCATGGCTAAAGGCCCAAAGGTATCACATCCTGAGTATGTTGATTTCAATAGTGATGAAGATGACTTGTTAGGTGATGATGATTTACTTGTTCACAACTCTAGTGATGAATACTATGATGAAACGTCAATTAATCATGCTAATCAAGATAAAACGAATGACAATGATAAGGAGAAGATTGATTCTCTAACTAAAGAACTAAACACTCTTAAGTTAGCTCATGAAACTATCTTAGGAGATCATCGAGAACTTTTAAGGACACATGATAAATTACGCTTTGAAAAGCTCAACCTTGAGCAAGAGCATGAGTTCTAAAAGCAATGAATGATGATCTTCGTAAGAAAAATTCTTCTTACATTGCCAAGCATTTACTCTTATCCAGTTACATGCCTCAAGTCAAGTCTAGTAACAAGAAGAAGAAAGATTCTTCCTCTAGTAGTAACAATGATCATGTTAAATCCAATATTGTTGCTTCTAGTAGTTCTCTTGATTCCACTAATGATTCTCTTAGCCAAGTTACACTTGAGCAAGAAAATAGCCTATTGAAGGGAATTATAGAGAGAGGAGTTTACAAGAGCCTTGCCGGAAGTAAGCAATTCGAGGAAATTATACGCAAGCAAGGAAGGCACCGGAAGAATCAAGGTGTTGGTTTTGAACGAAAGTTCAATGCCAATGGAGTTGAGTGGGAAGAAGATCAATACCCCAAGACAAAGTTTGTTCCTCAACAAAAGAAGTATGATCCCACTTCTTTCAAAGGGACACAAGCTCAAGATGATCTTCCACCACAAGACTACAAGCAAAAAGGCAAGGACAAGCTTCAAGAGGAAATTGATGCATTTGAAGAAGCTCCTAAGACCTTAGTCAAGTGGATTCCCAAGACTACTTCAAGTTCCACTTCATCAAGTATGACTACAACTCCGAGGATTCCCATCAAGATGGTGTGGATCCAAAATAAAAAGAACTAGAGAGTTCTTGAGGGTGACTCCGCCAGCACACTTCACTCTTATCATTTTGGCAAGAACAAGTGCAGTCAACTTCCACATCTTGCACTAGTTCAAGGAGTAACAAACCCTCTTGTTGGTAAGACAAGGGACAAGGTAACCTAAAAGCTCTCATAGACATCATCTTATGTGTGCATCGCTCTATGTCTATGATATCCTTGTTTGTTCCTTGTGGGACTAACCCATGTAGGTATTGAAAGTGCAACTCACTCCAATAGATAGCTCCAATTGATCTACATCAACATTGAGCATCCGCATCTTCAACATCTACATGAAGTCATCATCGACAAAACCCAAGGTTAGTTCATCCCTCTTAGGGGGGATATCACATCTAGGGGGAGCTTTACTCTAAGACTTGAGCTAAAGCAACTCTAATGATGTGAACACAACAATGCTTTATGTAAAAGTGGTAACCCCACTTGTGCTTAAACGATGAGTATGACCTATGATCAAATGTTCTCATTTGACTCCAAACTAAATATACTCATATATATATATATATATATATATATATATATATATATATATATATATGACCTAGTCATCGCCAATTGCTTGATAGATGCTAGAATTGGTTGTGCATGCTTTGTCACATGTTTCAATTGCCATTTTATTGTGTGAGCATGTTGATTGCATATTTTACTCATTCGAGGACATCCACTTGTTGTTTTCATTGATTGGTTTTCTTTTCTTTTGCCAAGTGGATGGACAAGAATGCCTAAGAACCCTCTCTAGCTATCTATGCTTTTCTCGTCTCAAACTCTATTCATGCTACATCACAAAATTTGATCAAGTCAGATTCAAACCACTGCGGTCGTGAGCACTCGGAGTCCCCGATTTGTCATAGACTTAAACTTCCAAAACTTCTTTGTGCTTTTCGGTCTGACCGATTCCTCCATTTCGGTCATACCGAGATCACTAAGTCGATCTAGGTTTTCACCTCGGTGCAACCGATTTGAACTTTTCGGTCACACCGAGTTGCTATAACTGTCAACAGTTATGCATCTCGGTGCCACCGAGTTGTTCCACTCGGCCACACCGACAGGGTCGGGCTATATATACTCACAGGCAAAATTTTGGAAATTTCTCCGAAACCTCTTCGCCCGCGCATAGCTCGCTCTGCCTCCTGGGTCTCCGGATCGTCCTCCTCGTCGCTAGCCGCCTCGTGTCGCTGGTCTCCACCGTCGTCAACGGATTTCATCTCTGTCGTTGCCGCCGTACCGAGTCCACCGCCGAACTAGGGTATGGACTCGATCACAGTGCTATCCCCGTCTGATTCCTAGCACATTGTGTTCATTATGATTCTTGCTACAATTGAAACACTCCTATCCAGTCAAATCAATCCGTAGAATAGTTGCGATTCAAAAATTTAGGTTTAGGTTTCCGTCGAAACCATGTCGGACCCACCAGGTTGCGGAACTCGGTTCCACCGATTCGGCCACGGCCATTGCACATGTGGTTCTCGGTCTAACCGAGAATTACAAATCGGTGAGACGGAGTTCAAGACTTTGTGCAACCCTAGCAGTCTCGGTGCCACCGAACTGTGACTCGGTCTGACCGAGTTCACTAGTTTAGGTTCCAAAAGCTGCTTCGGTATCACCGAGTTTGCAAATCGGTTGATCCGAAATGCTTTCTGTTGAAAACTAAAACTAAGTTTTTGACTCATTCTTTTGCAAAAATCTCTACATTTTGTGATGCTCATCCACTCTATCTCATCTATAATCTATTCACAAGGTCAGCAGTCAGAGTTTGCAACATGTCTGATCAGAGTGACAACCAGAACAAATCTGAGGAGCAGGTTCATATGAGTGAGCGCACTAGTCCCTCTAGCAGCTCTGATGAGGGTAGCAGGAGCACCCCAAGCAACTTGCCTAAGGCTGCCACTAGAGCTAGCAAGAAGGGAACTTCTATATCAGAGGATGAGGACTATGTGGCAGAGGAGGAAGCCACATCTAAGAAGAAGGTGCTCAATAAAGAGTATGGGTCAGCTGCAGTCACAAAACCCGGAATGCACAAAAAGGCACCTGCAAGGAGAGTTCCCACTTCTAAGCCTAGGAAGGCTGCAACTGAAGAAACCATGAAATTTACCATGGAATCTGAAGAGGAAGCAGGTGGCCAAGATAAGAAGAAGAAGAGAGCCAGAACTACTACTGCCAGAGTTCTTGGCAAACCCTCCATGAGGAGAGACTCTGAGGGAGAAGAAGAAGAAGAGGTTGCTGCACCAGCACCCAAGGCACAGAAGCTTATGGGTGATGCCATAAGGTCAGGGGCTACTTCATCCAAGCCCAAGGAAGCACCCAAAGCTGCCTCCAAGCCCAAGAGTGCACCTAAGAGGAACAACAGGAATATATCTGCTGCTGAAAAGAACAAGGCCCCAGTGCCTGAAGTTGCTGAAGAAGAAGAAGAAGGACAAGTTCTCAGGAAGCTCAAGCCCAATATCCCAGACCACAATGATGCTCATCCTGTGGCCGAGGACATGAAAATTAGAAGAGATTCAGGGCTGAGGAAGTGGAGAGAAGCAGATCCATATGCTTCAAGGAGAAGAACTGCTGTGGATTACAGGTTTCACACCAAGGAACAACAAGATTTCTATGAGACAGTGATGCTGGATAAGAAACCCATTGTGTGTGATATGAGATGGGTTGACTGGGAATACATCAAGGAGAATGAAGAACACTATCCTGGAGTGCTTGACAACTTCAAAGCTTGTGGAGTTGCAGACTTTGTTGGGCAAAATCTCACCAAGTGGAATGAGGAGCTCATTATGCAATTCTACTCCACAGCACATTTCTATCTAGATGGCAGGATAGTTTGGATGTCAGAAGGAACTAGATATCAGTCTATAGTTGCTGAATGGGCACAGCTGATCAATGCCCCAGAAGAGCAGGAAGATGACTTGGATGTCTATGCCAAGAAGAAGATGGGTCACAATTCCATGTCAAATATGTACAAGGAGATCCCAGACAAAGCACTTGAAACCTTCAAGTTTGGCTCAGTGCACTTCCTTCTGTCAGGGCTGACCATATCAACTGGATTCTAAGGCACACTCTCTTGCCCATGTCAGGTGATCACAAGATGATCCGAGGCCATGCAATAAACTTGCTTCACATATTTGATGTGCCACAGAAATTCAAGGTGATGAGCCTCATGGTAGAGACCATTAAGAGGACAGCAGCTGATCAGAAGAGGGGCTGTGGATATACCCCACAAATTCAGGAGTTGATTAACTCAAAGATGGGCACAGGCACATACCTGCTGGATAAGGAACACCTGCCCATCCATCCAGATTTTGAGGACAATCAAGTTGTCATGAATGAGAATGAACCATCATCTGCACATGCTCAAGCAAAGAAGGAGAAGGCAAAGATGGAGAAAGCTGCCAAGATGCCAACTCAAGAGGAGGCATCTGAGTACTTCTTGAAGAACAAGCAGGAGCAGCTCAGTTACCTGATAGCATCCACTCTGAGAATTGAGAAAGGACTGGCCACCCTGACTCAAAACCAAGAGAGCCTGGAAAGAATCATGGAACAAAAGTTCTATGACCTAGATGTGAAAGTAACTGAGATTCAGTCTGTCGTGGAGCAACTACAGGATGATATGCAGGAGAGGAAGGGCAAGACCACAACTGATGCATTTGCCAGAGTGCCCAGAGCTCAGAGATCATCTGCAGTGCCAGTTCCTGACACCAGAGCCACCACTTCTGCACCAGCTACAGCTTCAGTTCCACCAGCTCCAGCTCCTACCCCAGCAGCTCCAACTACTTCTACTGAAGCCTTCGTCCTTGGCGTCATCCGGACTCCACCAACTGAAGACCAAGCCTGAGAGTCGTTTAGTGCTATGCATTCTCTATGAACTTTTTGGTAACTTGTTGCCAAAGGGGGAGAAAAATGTATAGATCATAGGCTGAGAGAGAGAGAGAGAGAGAGTTTGCATTTGTTCTCTCTTGTCTTCTTCGTTGAAACTTTATTTGCTTTTGAGTGCTTGAGATACTATGCCTTAATCTGTGAGACATTGATGATCATGTGGTTGATCATAAGCTACACTTAATGCTTGTTGGATATCACTATCAGTTTATCCTTATATTGATCACTCACTTTGCTTGGTGATGAGTGCATGTATTTAATTCTTATCATTTTGAGCGCTCCACCAAGATGTATGTGACATGGAATAGTAACTCATGATCCCAACTCATTGTGCATTTGCAGTCCAAAGCAAATCTTAAAATATGCACAAATTTTGGGGGAGCTCTTGCTTATCACATACTTCTCAAAGCGACGATATATTTCACTCTTATTATCATTTGTCGAAGCTTTGATCTATATGTTGTCATCAACTACCAAAAAGGGGGAGATTGAAAGTGCAACTATCCCTGGGTGGTTTTGGTAATTCCTAACAACATATAGCTCATTGAGCTAACATTATTCCAAGATTAATATTTCAGGAAAAGCTCAATGGATGGCATGGCATGGATGAGGAAAGTGGATCCCTCAAAATTATAAGGACAAAAGATTGGCTCAAACTTCAAGGTCAAGACTCTACATTTTATATTCTAGTGATCCAAGATCACATTGAGTCTATAGGAAAAGCCAATACTATTAAGGAGGGATGAGGTGTTGCTTAATGAGCCTCTTGCTTCATGTGCTTAGTGATATGCTCCAAAACCCTCAACTATCTTCCCACATCCACATTTGACCTAAACCAAAAATCAAACTCGGCCCCACCGATTCTTTCCATCCGGCGCCACCGAGTTTTATTTGTCATAGCCACTGCCACAAACCCTAGAAATTCGGTTTCACCGATAGCGATCTCGGTCTCACCGAGATGGGATTGCTACTTCTCTGTTTCCCTTCGTAACGTTTCGGTCCGACCGAAGTGAGCGATCGGTCCCACCGAGATTGCAATGTAAACTCACTGTTTCCTTTTCGTAACATTTCGGTCTCACCGAAAAGAGCGAATCGGTCCCACCAGTTTACCTGACCAACCCTCTGGTTAGCTTATTACCAAAATCGGTCCCACCAAGTTTGTGTAAACGGTCACACCGAGATTACGTTATGCCCAAACCCTAACCATATCGGTCCTACCGAGTTGCATCTCAGTCCCACCGAAAATCCTAACGCTCACTAGGTTTGCTGAATTGGTCCGACCGAGTTTAACGATTCGGTCCCACCGAGTTTGGCAGATTGTGTGTAACGGTTAGATTTTGTGTGGAGGCTATATATACCCCTCCACCCACTCTTCATTCGTGGAGAAAGCCATCAGAACACATCTACACTTCCAATACACATGTTCTGAGAGAGAACCACCTACACTTGTGTTGAGCTCAAGATATTCCATTCCTACCATATGAATCTTGATCTCTAGCCTTCCCCAAGTTGCTTTCCACTCAAATCTTCTTTCCACCAAATCCAAATCCTCTGAGAGAGAGTTGAGTGTTGGGGAGACTATCATTTGAAGCACAAGAGCAAGGAGTTCATCATCAACACACCATTTGTTACTTCTTGGAGAGTGGTGTCTCCTAGATTGGCTAGGTGTCACTTGGGAGCCTCCGACAAGATTGTGGAGTTGAACCAAGGAGTTTGTAAGGGCAAGGAGATCGCCTACTTCGTGAAGATCTACCGCTAGTGAGGCAAGTCCTTCGTGGGCGACGGCCGTGATGGAATAGACAAGGTTGCTTCTTCGTGGACCCTTCGTGGGTGGAGCCCTCCGTGGACTCACAAGAACTGCTACCCTCCGTGGGTTGAAGTCTCCATCAACGTGGATGTACGATAGCACCACCTATCGGAACCACGCCAAAAACATCCGTGTCTCCAATTGCGTTTGAATTCTCCAAACCCTTCCCTTTACATTCTTGCAAGTTGCATGCTTTACTTTCCGCTGCTCATATACTCTTTTGCATGCTTGCTTGAATTGTGTGGAGATTACTTGACTTGTGCTAAGATAGCTAAAATCTGCCAAGAACTAAAATAGGGAAAAGGCTAGATTTTTATTTGGTCAAGTAGTCTAATCACCCCCCTCTAGACATACTTTCGATCCTACACATGGTGCATGTCTTTTATATGGTGATGGGTGCCTTGCACTGATGGAGCTGCATTTGAGCCGCTGCACTGTTTCAGGTCCTTGTACTGTGGTTATAAAAAACAGCTTGTAAGTTTATTTGCTGCAGTTGTAGAAACAAAGCAAATGTAAGCATAACATATTTTGCTTGTTTAGGTATTTTTATTACTCAGCTGCGACACAGGAGAGATGAAAAGAGCTGAAAGCATAGAGAGCCACCACAACGATGAACCAAACCTTTTTTGCGGGGCGTTATGTAGTGCTTCTGGTTACCGCACAACTAAGTTTCTACTCAACAGGCCACACCGAAATGCGTCTCGAGGATTCTAGCCGTGACACTGCAGACTCACAACCATGCTTTTGACCTTGTCCTGGCATCATGATTTTCGTTTTCTGCTTGAATAACGTGCCTTTCACAGCCACCCAACTGTGCGTGTAGAAAAGGAGCAACGCCAGCTGATAAAGTGCTTTTTATACTACTAGATGTGTGGCCCTCGTTGCATGACTTCCATGCATTTGACAGTGGCTCTTTTGTATAGAACCGTGCTTCCAGAGAGTTCTTGCCCGTGCTTTTAAGGACAGTGTCTCTTGGATCGGTCATTGATTGCCTCACAAAGTAAATAGTGAGGGTTCACATCTGAATCCAATTCTGTTATGTTTCTGTCGTAAGCTCACGAACTTGACTCTGCCTAATACTCAAGTATGCCTCCATGGGCTTCTCGTCCGTGCCTCTCCGTCTAAACGAGTCGACGAAATCATTCGGAAAACAGACACAAGCGAACATGACTCTATATAATACCACATGATGCCTTTGTGGATTTGATGCCCATGTCTATGACCATTATCACTAAAATACGGAAAATCACAAACGCACATAACCGTGGCTGCAGAGACTTTATCAAGAAAGAAGCGTGACGCAATTCAGTACGGAACCGTGTCTGTATGGACTTCACGTCTGTGCTTTTAAATACAAGGAAATAAGCTTTTAAAATTAGTGTCTCTCATATAGGCAATTGTGTGCTTTATAGAGTAAAAGCTTGTGGCTGTGCGTAAGACAAAGGTTCAGTTCCGTGGGCTAGAAGCCCGTGCATCTTCGTCTCATCGAGTCTCACAGGCGAGCATGACTCTGTGTAATACCATCGATCATCCGCAATAAACGCATGATTGTGATCTTGCCTATTACTAAAGTATGCCTTCATGGGCTGCTCGTCCGTGCTTCTCCGTCTGAACGAGTCGACTGAATCATTCGGAACACAAACACAAGTGAACATGACTCTATTTAATAACACATAATGCCTTTGTGGATTTGACGCCCGTGGCTGTGACCCTAATGACTGAAACACTGAAACACAAAGAGTGCAAGACCATGCTTTTAAAAAACGCGCAACAGTGGTGACATATGCAATTATGTCCATGCACTGTGCCTAACCGTACCTCGTGTGCATAACCGTGCTTGCGATGCGTGTCCAACCGTACTTCATGTGCCTTCACGCGGTGCTTCTGTGATGCAAAGATTTCAAACACTATGGGCCATGGTTTTGTTTGTGTTTCTGTTTTACAAATGCATATAGTGCCTGGCAGTAGGTTTCCGGCGTTTCCTGTGAAAGAATTACGTCTTTACGTGCTACTGAAGCACATGGAATCACGGGTGTGCCTATGTGGCATGTAGAACAGTGCGCGTCGTATCACTTCACGGCCGGTGTGTGGTTCGTGGCAAACCGTGCGTTTGCCATGGTCGTGCCTGTGTGACAGGTAGAACAGTTCGTCTCGAATCACTTTTCTACGAAGTCGTGATCGTCTGTGTGTTTCGACAAACCGTGGTTCACTGAATCATTCGGAACACAAACGCTAGCACAAGCGAGCATGACTCTATGTAATACCACATGATGCCTTTGCGGATTTGACGCCCTTTCCTGTGACCCTTATCACTGAAACAGAGGAAGTCACAAGTGTACATAGCCGTGGCTGCAGAGACTTGAAGCCCTTTTAGTTAATGAAATGTACGTCATGAGCAAAAGACCGTTTAGCCATCGACCGAAATACCGAGTTCGCTGTTGGCAAGGTTACAGATTGAGCAAAAAAGGTACGGGCATTGTTTCATCACACCTACGTAAATTCCAAACCGTAAAGTGGCGGGAACATCTCACTCCAACGCTGTTTTCAGCACTTACAAGTGAATGGATCCTTGAAATCCAGGTGCTCAACACATGCGTGCCTTAGATCCAAGTTCCCGTGGTTGCAACTTGGCGACAACCTAAGGCAAGCATGTTTAGAAGCCTTTTTGTCCCACTGAAGCACGTCTTGTTGCTGTTTGTAGAATTATTCCGTGAAGTGTTCCTGAAGAAGAAACTTGATCCTCATAGTCTGCAGCTGTGCTGCGTTGAGAACAAAGAATGTTCCAAATCGAATGATTTTGTCGCATTGAACATAGCTTTCCAGCGTCAGTGACTTCAAACGAATGTCATGATGGTGCTTGCAAGTACAGTTGTTCGCAAGACTTTCTTCATTAGAGGCTATTTCCTGAATAAACATGAATATTTGAAATGGTTAAGCTCGATAAAGAGTGATTCTGCTGGGAGAGCAAGTGAAGGAATAAGTCTATAACCTCTGTTGTAATAAAAGCTTTCTTTTTAGTTTTGTCCTATCTTTGGTCCATTACTATATACACCTTTTTCCAGTACATACAAATGTATGTGACGTTTTCCTTTTGTTGAAGGGGGTTCTGCACCATGCATGGTATGTGTTTTACAATTTGTGTGAGAAGCATCACCTCGATATACAAGTTTTCCAAGCTTCGGAAGTGTTCCACCAAGGAAAAGACTGCGTGCAGGTCATAATCCATGCTGATAGACAACGTCTTGATAGAATGAACCGCTGTGGATGTGCTGACTGTCGGCAAACACTTCATGTCGAATAAGACATAATATTAGTAGAGTAAAGGTTGAATTGCATGGAACTTGTTCATACCAATGAATGGAGGTGAAAGTATTGTTGAAAGTCAGTACCTGAATAATTATACGGTCATTTGTGATGACGGATTCACAGTAAATATTAGATAATTTTCCCATGACCTGCAGTTTAGGTGCAGAGGTGATAACTATCCGCAACTTTTTGCAATCACCATCACAAAGCAACCGTTGAAGTGACAAGGCATATTCTATAACAATTTTCCCATAGTAACCAGAAATGCCGATGCTTATAAGGTTAGGGGAGTTTATTCTGATGGAATGGTGCCTGACTGTCCAAACAAGCAGCAGAGACTCAAGTGTAGGAGAAGTAGAGCTGATGATGCTTTATAATGAGACGTCTGATACATCAACATCTACTAGCGAGAGCTTCCTGAGCAGTGGTAGTTTAAGCACCCGTACATAATTGTCTAGTAGCTTGCAAAGAGCAAAGGCGGTGGTTTGGAGAGAGGAGGAAATCTGAGGGTTTAATGCTGGTTGTGATGGCATGAGCGAAGGGCACGAGAATGGCCCTATGTCATGTTGTCTCAAGCATGGTGGGAACAGGTAGTAAAACTCGAGCACCTGGAGATTGTTCAGTCTTGGGGATTGAAGCTAGTCGTCGACCATGGAGTGCCTGCAGTCGAGGTAGGACGCCGGAATGCAGAGGCGGCGAACTGCACTGTGACGCCTGGAGAGGATGGCCTCTGGAAGGTACGAATCATCATAGGAATTATATTCACCGACATGTTCTCCTCTAAAAAAAGTTCCAGTGTATGTTACGTGGACGAGTTCCTCCAGTGTGGCGGAGTTCGCGGTGAGCAACTCGAAATGTACTTGATGTAGAGGGTTAAAAAGACGTGGGACAGGGATCTCACGGTAGTCCAGATTCAGAGGAGCGGCGCGCCAAGCAGGGCGCCACCGACGTGCGAGGATTTGAGTGCGAGCGCCTTCCTTAGTGGACAGACGGGATGTGATCTCACCGAGGACACCGTCCGGTAGGTCGCTAATGCGGTCGGGACCAGACTGCTCTTCTTGATCCTCGGATACGGTAGGCGCACCCTCGCCGCTTCCAGCCGCTACCGCCAAACCACCAAAGGAAGGCATCGCCGGTGGCGCGAGCCTCGCCCTCTTGGTGCTCGGGGCACCGGAGTTGATCTCCATCTCCGTCTCCATTGTTGGGATCGCGCCACCTGCGAGCGCCGCTTTATGTGGCGTGGATCTGGACAGTCCAAGAAAGAGGGTGCGGCTAGGGTTTCGAGACGCCGTCCGTCCGCCTAAAATAGCCGGATCCTGGCCTCGGGCGACCAGCCAGACCGGGGTCACCGGAGGAGACATCCGTCGGACCCTTGGGTTTCCATGGTGGCGCCACGTGGCGTTCACACCCGAATACGTGGAGACGCCCGCCGAAACATTGTTTTTCCGCAATCAACGGACGAACTTGGCTCCGCACAAAACACAAGCATGCCTCCATCGCCATCCCGACCGTGCCTGTCGTGGTAACATAGTCAACGGATGCATTTGGAACACAAAGAGACACCAATGTGACTCTGGATAATTACACATCATGCGTTTGTTAGTTTGACAACCGTGCCTGTGACCTGAAACATTGACACACAAAAAGTCGTCTTCGTGCATAAAGGATCGTGACGTTACTAAACATACAAAGTCGCCTTTCGTGCATTTGAGTTAAAAATCTTACAACGAAAACAATTGTAACAAGGACAGTCGCCCGATTCTACTAGGTTTCCGTAATAAACACACAAACGTGACTCCGGGTAGGAACGAACCATGCCTTAGTGGGCTGGACGTCCATGCCTCTCCTTTTCACCGAGTTCACTGACTCATTCAGAACACGATCAGAAAACCTTTGTGCGTGACTCTATATAATAGCACGCCATGCCTTCGAGGGATGTATGCCCGTGCTTGTGACCCTTGACACTGAAACACAGATAGCCATGAACATCGACGTCTTTATTAAGAAAGAAGCGTGACGCAACTCGAAACTGAACCGCGTATGTATGGACTTAACGTCTATGCTTTTAAATACAAGGAAATGAGCTTCTAAAATTAGCGTCTCTCATATAGGCAATTCCATGCCTCACAGAGTAAACGCCCGTGGTTGTGTGTAAGACAAAGGTTCAATTCCGTGGGCTAGATGGTCGTGCATCGCCGTCTGGTCGAGTCTCACAGGCGAGCATGACTCTATGTAATATCATCGACCATGCGCAATAAACTCATGATTGTGACCCTGCCTAATACTAAAGTATTCCACCATGGGCTTCTCGTACGTGCCTCTCCGTCTGAATCATTCGGAACACAAACACAAGCCAACATGACTCTATATAATAGCACACGATGCCTTTGTGGATTTGATGCTTGTGCTTGTTACCCTAGTGACTGAAACACAGAGAGTCACAAAAATACATAACCGTGGCTACATAGAGTGCTAGCCCATGCCTTCGTGGGCGTCACGTGTGTGCCTCTCTTTCCTACCGAGTCCACCGCGCTTCCGGCGTCGAACAGATTCTTCTAGTGAATGTGTGCCGTAAATAATTAAAGCACTGAGGGGCACGTCCGTGCCTGGTCTGCGTGTGCAACAGTGCATTTTGTACCTTGAAAGTCGTGGTTTTATTTGATGTTTCAAGCACCCATCTACCATTGACTTGCTACATGTAGTACTTAACCCGGGCCCTTCTGTCAGAAAGAAAAATAGAAGAAGTAATTAATTTGGACCCCTCCGCTCCTTGTCGTGGGTATTTAAGTCGTTTCATGGATGGACAGGCTAGTCCATTTCTCCAGATCCACGCCACATATAGTGACGCTCGCAGGCGGCGCGATCCCACCAATGAAGAGGGAGATGGAGGTCTACTCCGGTGCCCCGAGCACCAAGAGGGCGAGGCTCGCGCCACCGGCGACGCCTTCCTCTAGTGGTTTGGCGGTAGCGGCTGGAAGTGGTGAGGGTGCGCCTACCGGATCCGAGGATCAAGAAGAGCAGTCTGGTCCCAACCGCATCAGCGACCTCCCGGACACCATCCTCGGTGAGGTGATCTCCCGTCTGTCCACTAAGGAAGGCGTTCGCACTCAAATCCTTGCACGTCGATGGCGTCCTTTATTGTGCACCGCTCCTCTAAATCTCGACTGCAGTGAGATCCTTGTCGGTCGTCTTTTTAAGCCCCTAGAAATAGTTCATATCGACGTATTGTCCATGCTCCCCAGTAAGGATGTCATTCGCATTAGATATTTTGGAACTCGGTGTAGTTTTCAACCTGACGTTGATGGTTCGTGCCTTCCGGAAGCCATCCTCTCCGGTCATGGGGGCACAGTTCATCGTCTCTGCATTCCGGCGTGCTACCTCCACTATAGACCCTCTACAGTTGATGCCTGGCTTCGATCCCCATGATTGAAGAATCTCCAGGTTCTCGAGTTCTATTACATGTTCCCAGGTTTTGTTGGAAAAACCATCACACTACCACACGAAATCTCTTCGTCCGCACCCTCACCGCCGACTTCCACGCTGCTATTTTCCTCCTCACTGCACACCGTCACATTTGCTCTTTGCCAAATACCTGACAAAGTATGCACGATCATTTAAACTTCCACTCCTCAAGAGGCTTTCGTTTTTGGAAGTTGATATATCAGACGTCTCACTGCAAAGCATAATCAGCCATGGTTGCCCTGCCCTCGAGTGGCTCCTGCTTGTTTGCAATAACTTGGACCACTGCATCATAATAAACTCAGGCAAAGTTGAAGTCATCTGTATCCTTTGTGAGAATGGTGAACTCATTGTTAAGGATGTGCCCTCACTTAAACGATTGATTCACAATATTCAGAGTCGGCACTTGCAGATAACTGTCTTTCATGCACCTAAGCTTGAGTGTTTGGGCAATTTTTATGAAGGATTTCCTGAATCCAAGATTGTTTTTGGCTCTACAGTTATCGAGGTGCTCACCTTTTGCACTATACTCTTTACTTGCATTCCTTGCAGTGCCGAAGTTTCATGTCACGCGACCTTTTATCCAGCTAATTTTATGATATGTGCTTGTCACAGGCTTTGTCTGTAGTCAGCCTATCAATGGCGGTTCAATCTGTGAAGACCCTACTTATCCACATGTCTTAAATCTGAACAAGGTTGTTGCCTTGATGCGATGCTTTCCTAGCCTAGAGAACCTGTTTATCGAGGTAACGATTTCCAGACACATTGAAAGAACATACAATGCACAGCGTACTATATTCGAGGCCTCTATTTCCCTTTATAGTCCTCGAGTATTCTCACTCTTTATGCACTTTCAGGGAGGAGTATGCCGCGAGGAAGGTGTAACAAATAAGTGGCGCCACAAGCACCGGGTGTTTCTCAAACAGCATGACATTACTTTGAAGACAATACTTGGAAAAATATGTACACTGCAACAAAAACATTGAATTTGCAAAGTTCTTTGTTCGGAACGCAAAGGAGTTAGAGACTATGAGGCTCAAGTTTCTCTCCCCCCAGACAACATCACTGAAGGATTTTATGAACATCAAGAAGAGGTGCTTCAATGGGGCAACAAGGCTTCTAGACGTGCTCGTCTTATATTGTCAGGGTATTGTAGGCATATGAACTTGGATTTAAAAGTACACATCTGGACAAACCAGTGTCCAATCATGGATTTGCCGGATCCATTGACCTGTGGATGTTGAAAACGGTTATCCGGCTGTCAGAGATAGGTGTTGTTGCGTGCTTTCCAGTTTGGACTTCGAGCTTGTACTTTATCCATTGTCTGTAAGGTTGTCAGGAACTTGTTTTTGTGATCTTCAGCCGTGAAGCAACTTACAAGCTAAAAAAACTATCAAGTTTTCATGTTTTTCTGCACCGTCTGTATGTTTGGATTTCCTTTTGTGAATAGAGCGAGAGACTAAAATCATCTGGAATACGCAGTCACGTGTGATGTTACGGCCGTGCCTCTCCAAATAACTCGTTAGCTAAAGTATTTTACAATACAGAGGCGGGCGTGCCTCTTGTACCTGTAAGACTATGCGTCTATTATCATTGCACGACACTTCCTTTGTGGATGTCCGTGACTCTGTGGTGAACGTTTTGGGTGGAAACACGCTTCCCACTCTAGAACATAGTGTCTTGTAGAAACATGACAGTGCTGTTTCTGCAAATCAAGACGTGCTTGTCGTGGAACCGCTGTGCTTGTGCTTTGCTTAAAAGCGTCACCATCCATATTCTTCTACTCTGATCCAACTATCTAGCCATCAGAGCAAGATTGAGACGGTGACAGATCGGCCATGGAGGCGATTCAGGCGACCACCGTACGTCTTATCGAGGTGGTCAGGGAGAGCAACCTGCAGCCCAACGCGCTGCAGCGCCTCCAGGGGCTGCTGATGTCCGCCACAGCGTGTTCCTTCTTCGACACCAGCTTCGCCGCCAGACTTCATTCACAAGTTCAGCTTCGCCAACAACAAGGTGAAGGACCTGACTGCTCGCCTCCATTCCATGCGTCGCCTCCGTAAAGTCCGAGCCTCCGCCTCGGCTTCCACGACCCGGCTTGCTGGCCTCCATGGGAACGATCTCTTTCGCGCGCTGATGGCCCTGCAGCTCCCGGTCGGCACGCCGCCGGAGGAACACCTGGAGGTCGCTCTCGCCGCGCAGCGCCTCATCATGCATGATGACATCGACAAGTTCAGCTAGATCTACGGACAGATTGTTTACGAGGACCGCTGCAACGCCGTGCCTCTCCGTCTAAACGAGTCGACAGAATCAATCCGAAAATGAACACAAGCGAACATGACTCTATATAATACCACACGATGCCTTTGCGTAAGACAAAGGTTCAGCTCTGTGGGCCAAACGCCTGTGCATCTCCGTCTGATAGAGTCACGGGCTAGTGTGAGTCCATGTAATAATACTACCAACCATGCCTTTGAGCGCTTCATGCCCGTGCCTGTGTCCAGCTTGAGCTTGTCATAACGTATGTGTCCAGCTTGAGCTTGTCGTACTGAAGGTCGAGCTTCGCCTTCGCCTTCTCATCCATAGGATTGATGGAAGTCTCAAATAAAGCAACAACACCAAGCATCCAACAACAAGTCAAGACAGTTTCAAGTTGAAGGAAGTCTCAAATAACCGCCGGGGCAACAGCAAAACAAGCCCCAAAGATAACAAGTTCATTTCACAGCGATACACGGCCTATTTACTGAACCTAGATATATATAGATAGATAGGTACGGTAATACACGACAAGTACTTAGAAACAAGAGCTAACATACCAAGTTCATTTCAGATCGAAACATGGCCCAGCCAGTTCTAAATGAGGTTGATGGTGATCATCATCCTCAAGTCACGGCGACGAGTGTTTGCAATAGTGAGTAGGATGCCCTGACCTACCCGAAGATTCTTGCCATGAAGGAACTTCTTCCACCCCGCTCGGTTGAAGACAAGTCACGACCGTCAGTGTCACTGCGTGAGGCACAGTGGTGATGGAGCCCGTTCTGGTAAGGCGTAGTCCAGCAGCCATGCCTTCTTCATGCGTCTCGATGCCACAACTAACAGATAACCTCTTAGGTAATTTATGAAAATAATTGGTATGATATATGAGCATGTCACGTGCAATTATCAGCAAATCATACACTTGAAGACACATATATCATTGGATTCAACACTGAGCATATATATCATCACATCACTACACTAGACGCTAATCATCAAATTACTATAGTAATTAAGCATATCCTTAATTTACTACATACACTAACCATATCATCGTATATTACTACACTACATAAGTATATATCACAGTACTACAACATGCATATCATATCAACTAGTACACTTGTTAAGCATGCATATCATGTAATTACCACAATAAGTAACATACCATGAGATGCTGTTTAACATTCATCCTTGTGAGGCGTGTCACGAATGGCATCCTGACGTAGTCTTCACGTAGCGGAAGCATGTCCCAGAGGTTGCACGTTTCATCGCCGCTCAGCCTCAGTCTTTGGGCATAGAGTGCTTCATCAAGTGGGTTCTCATCATCATCTGAATCCTCACCATCGTCCTCCTCATGAACTTCATCCTCACTGTCGGAAATCAAATTCAGATAGATAACAGAAATCATGGGCCTTTCTGCTCTGAAGGAGAATCTGATCAATCCACCCCCACTAAGACGCAAGTGGGCGATGAAACGATCCCATTCATCTCCTCCAATCTGGGTTATCGTTCGCCCCTTATCGACCTGCATAGTGTACAGCCCCCCCAAGAGCGTCGAAGGTCACGGTGTCTCCACGAGCTCATTGAATGCCAATCTCACATTGTATGGGACGGTCTGTGCAAGATAAAAACAAATAACAAACACAATGCATTAGTGGAAATAGCAATAAAAAACAAAATTAATGAACTGTCAGAAGGTTCATATAAATTGTTACCACTGCAAAAACAAAAGTAGGCTGGAAGTAGATGCCGAACAGCGTGGCAGTACAAAGGCTGGTCCGGCACCATGACTTGCACAGTCGACACGGTGCTTCCTCCATTCTACAAAGAACATATTGAACTCGAAGTTGAATTGTACGCTACCATAGTACAATACACGGTGCTTCCCCTCTTTTCCCTGGTACGGCTCAGATCCTACACTACAACATCCATCAATCTAACAAAGAACCATCATATCTATCAACAAATCATCTACCGCATGTATCAAATAAAATTTCTGGATTAGATCCGCGCCTGGAGGGAGACGCATGCGGTTTGGGAAGGGAAGAAAATTCGCGAGGGGGATGAGGGGAGATCTCACCTACTTGCTGGAGTTGGCGGCGGCCGCGCAGATCTGGCGGCGAAGAGATGCGTCGTCGGGAGCTGGCGGCGGCGGCGCTAGTCGAGAAGGGGACGAAGAAGTTGAAAATGATGTGGAGTACTAGGTGCACTTAGCCAAATGTGGTACATGTGGTGGCGCGTTTGTGTGGATGACGAGGGGACCCCACGTATCTGTACCCATAGAAAAAATTGGCATTTCCAACTGCCTCACGGGGATTCGGACCAATTCGGCTGATGCAGTGTGTTCAGCCGAACCAATTTGCCTTTCCTTAAGACATTTATCCAGACACAAACACACGAAAAAAAGCATGCACCGAGGCTGTGCTCCATGTGTGGCATAAATGGTCTTGTGAAGCTGCAACTAGGACCAATGTTGATATATGTTGTTATTAGCTAGGGTACCAACACTATTTATTGAGGAGATGCACCCGTCGGATGATTGGGTTTACTGAGCAACGGCATGTGGCGTTCACAGCCGGATCTGAGGAGACGCCCGTCAAACCGTTGGGTTTCCCCAATAAAGGCACGAATGTCATGCAACGAAAACAATTCTAACAAGGACAGTCGCCTGAACCTATTAGGTTTTCGTAATAAACGATAAACGTGACTCCGAGTAAGAACAAACTATGCCTCTGAGGGCTTGATGTCCATGCCTCTCCTTTTGACCGAGCCCACCGACTCATTCGGAATACAATCAGAATACCCTTGTGCGTGACTCTATATAATAGCACGCCATGCCTTTGAGGGCTGTATGCCTGTGCTTGTGACCCTTGACACTTTGAAACACGAGAGAGCCACGCGAGCGTCGACGCCTTTATCAAGAAAGAAGCATGACACAATTCAGTACGGAACGGTGTCTGTATGGACTACACGTCCATGCTCTTAAATACAAGGAAATAAGCTTTTAAAAACAGCATCTCTCTTATAGGCCAATCCGTGCCTCGCAGAGTAAACGTTCGTGGCTGTGCGTAAGGCAAAGGTTCATCTCCGTGGGATAAATGCATGTGCATCTTCTTCTGATAGAGTCGCAGGCTAGCGTGACTCTATGTAATACGACCGACCATGCCTTTGAGCGCTTCATGCCCGTGCCTGTGACTCGAAGCACTGAATCAAGGATGAGGCGGCTGCTGCGGGTTTCCGCTATAAACGCACGAACGTGATCCCATGTAAAGCATAACAATGCATGTCTGGGCTTCATGGCGGTGCCTGTGCTCGCGGACAGTTCGACGGATTCATTTGGAACACGTAGACAAACTAACGTGATTCTACACAATAGCAAGTCGTGACTTTCTGGGACTCACGACCGTGCGAGCAATATACCAGACCAGCGTCTCTCGAATAAGCCATTCCGTGCCTCACAGAGTAAACAGTGGGTATTCTCATCTGAACCAATTCCGTTGGGTCTCCGCAATTAAAGAATGGATGTGGCTGTGCGTAAGACAAAGCTTTGCCTTTGTGGGCTTAACGACCGTGCTTCTTCATCTGATCGAGTGGACGGAATCATTCGGAACACAAAGACAGGCGAGCGTGACACTATATAATACAATACTATGCCTTTGAGGACTGTACGCCCGTGCTTGTGAACCTTAACACTGTGACACATACAACGACAAACCTCCGCGCTTCTATCGAATAATATACGTAACATCAAGAAAAAAGCATGACCCAACTCAGTACGCAATTGTGTTCGTAGAGAGTTCATATCTTGTGAACTTTCATTAACAAGAGTTTGTGTCCGTAATACCACCGACCATGCCTTTGAGCATTTTATGCTCGTGCCTGTGACCCTTAACACTAAACGCCCATGCGTCTCCGTCTGATAGAGTCACAGGCTAGCGTGACTCTATGTAATACGACCGACTATGCCTTCCTGTGAGCCGAAACACTAAAACAAAGAAAGGCAGGAATGTCCACGCCTTCATGTGTGCACAAGACATGACTCTAGTTGGTTCAAAAACTTTGGCTGCAGAGACTTCACGTCCGTGCTTTTAAAAACAACGTCTGTAGAACTGGCCATTACGTTAATGTTCATCTGTACCCATAAACTTGGAATGAACATGACCCAGGAAAGTAAAACACATTTGTTATCAAAGTTACTGACGGCACGAGGTAACGGAAGACAAAATAAGAAACTTTTAGTGCACTACTTAACGGCTTCAGATACGAGGATCAGGGTCACTGCTGTCTACTTAGTCCGGCGAGACTTCTTTTTTGGTTGCTCGATGCGAAGTTCCTCGATCTGTTACTTCATGACGTATGATTCCAGCTTCAGCTCACCGTGCTGATGTTCGAGTTGCGCCTTCTCATGCATCAGAAGTGCAATGACGGCTTTGTTCTCTTCGTCCAACTTCGTGGATATCTTCAGGAAGTCTTCCATAGTATTGAATAGGTTCTTCAGCTGGTCAAAGGAGAAGATGTCAGATTGATGTCAGGACGCACCCTCATCAACATTAGGATGAAGCTCACCACAATGATCCATGTTTCACAACTAAATCAAGTAGCCGAAAGAAATAAAAAATGAATGAAGCCGAAGCAGAGCGAACTCACAGATGAGGAACCCTTGCCAGTCGAGATCTTCTCCTACGACTGGACATGGTGCTCTGGAGGAGTCTCCTTCTGCACAGCCGTGGCTGAGAGTGTCAGGATAGAGAACAGCAAGAGGAGTGGATGGCCTGGAGGCGGACAAAAGGAAGAAGGGGATGTGGCTAGGGTTTCGAGACTCCGTCTGGCTTATTCATGTTTCACAACTAAACCAAGTAGCCGAACGAAAGAAAAAACAAATGAAGCGGAAGCAGAGTGAACTTACAGATGAGGAACCGTCGTCAGCCTGGATCTCCTGCGATTGTTCGGACACTTTGGGTTCTGATAGTCTCCTCGACCAGCCATGGCGGAGAGGGTCGTGGATAGAGAGCACCAAGAGGAATGAATGGCATGGCGGGCGGCGGAGGATGGAAGAGTGTGTGGCTAGGGTTTTGAAACTCCGTCCGTCCGCCATAAATAGCCGGAGCCTGGCCTCGGGCGACGAGCCAGAGCGGCATCACCGGAGGAGACGTCCGTCGGACCCTTGGGTTTCCGTGGCGGCTCCACATGGAGTTCACAACCGAGTAGGTGGAGACGCCCGTCGAAACATTGTGTTTCCGCAATCAACGCATGAACGTGGCTCCGCGTAAAACACAAGCATGCCTCCCTCGACATCCCGACCATGCCTGTGCTGGTAATATAGTCAATGGATGCATTTGGAACACAAAGAGACATGAAGATGACTCTGGATAATGACATGACATGCGTTTGTGGGCTTGACAACCGTGCCTGTGACCTGAAACACTCACACGCGTAAAGGACAGTGATGCTACTAAACATATAAAGTCGCCTTCGTGCATTTGTAGGCATGACAGTCGTGCCTGTGACCTGAAACACTGACACACAGAAAGTCGTCTTCATGCGTAAAGGACCGTGACGCTACTAAACATATCAAGTCGCCTTCGTGCATTTGAGTTAAAATCATGCAACGAAAACAATTCTAACAAGTACCGTTGTAACATCCCAAAATTCTAAATTTTGGAATGTTATAATAAATAGATAGATTTGATTGATTTTTTGATTGAATGTGTGAAATTGAGTGAAATTCGAAACTTTTGGAAGTTAAATGAGAGGGAATAAAAGGACTTTCCCAAACTTTCATTTTGCATTCGTGGTCTCCGTGAATTCAAATTCTTTTCATCACAAAACCCTGGAGAGAAGATGACATGACTTCTTCCATCTATTTAAATGAAAAGGGGTGTTGAAAATATTTGAATTTCATTTGAAAATAAATTTTTTTAATTCTGAAACTTTATGCATCTCAATGATTTTCACGAGCGAAGATAAAATGACTTCTTCAAAACATATGAAATATGAGTTGGGAGTTTCAAAGGATCAAATTTAAAATCCTTCTGAAATTATTTTCAATTTGGAGTTATTTGATTTTTTTATTCAAATTATTTTTCTCCAAAAATAACCTATATGGAAAATAGGGTAACCTGATTCCCTACATCAGAAAATTGGAGAGAAATAATTTTGAAATAATTTTGGTATTTCTAAAATGATTTTTATGAGGTTTTATTGCAGCAGTAGCACTCTTTGAATTGTTTGAATTTTTGTGAATCTTATTTGGCACTAGAGAAATGTTCATGTTGTAGAAAATCTTCTTCTGAAAATTTTGATATATAGTATGCCTATATAAAATTTTATTTTATTTTCGTTATTCGGGTTTCCTTCTATTTCTATTAAAAAAATAACTGTATATGCAGCCCATAGTTATTTACCGCCCGCACGCGTAGCATAGTGGCAGCGGGCGCCTCATTTTTTTTCTCTCGTAAATGGGCCAGGCCCAGCCAGCCTTTTTATTTACATTTTACTTAGGCCGACTTTTTTTTTAAATATGCAGCCCGTGTACGGCGCGCGGCCGGCAGAGGCCTTTAGTCCCATATTGCTAGCCTTTAACCCTTAAACCTCTTTTCCACTTATAAATATAGACCCATAGAGCCTCCAAAAATTATCCGATTTGGGTTAAATCAATATTTTGGTTTGACTAGATTCTTTAAAGAAAAATATTTTCTCCTCTCCGGCGCGACTTTTAGGAATTGTCTCCTCTCTCCGAAGTCATCTTTTCTCTGCCTTACAAAGATATCTTTCTTTGTTTTTTTATACTTCCGTAGTTTATTATTTTCTATGCTAGTACGATAAAATAATTAGATTACCAATTAGTCTACGTATTTATACATTAGACCTTAGTCGTAGCTAATTTTCTTCCGTAAAACAGCTTGGCCCTAATTTTTCAAATAGCATAACTTTTTACTCGTTCATCTAAATTAGATGAAACCAACGCCCACTTCTTCGTTACAATCTCCTCTATCCAGTAAAATAACTTAAATATGTTTTTGAAATTTGAAAATTTTAATTAGACTAGATTTGAATTCAAACTTCGTTTGACCGTAACTTGAGTTTCGTAGCTCCGATTTAGTTGATTCTTTTTTATTTTCGAAGCTCTTGAACTAAACTTTCTGATAAGGCCAAATTCATATAATTTTGGTACTGTTAGAAATTGCTTTATGTGGCAAGAGTTATTTTCTTGGTTTTGATGTTCTCCGAACCATCTTCTTTGTTCTTTCTGATCTTTTGAGTGATTGCTTATGTGTGGTTACTATTGCTTGCTTACGATAGATTGACCGGAGTGTGACGAGTAGATCTATCAAGTGTGTTGAGTGTGAATCATCTTCATCAGCACTGCAGGCAAGTTCACACTTTGATCATATCCCCTTCATACCCAGTTTTTATGCATTAGTTTCTCCCCTGAAACATTGCATGATTAGGATGTCATTAACTTGTGGGTTGGGAAGTAGTTATTGAGGTAGAACCAATTGCCTTGTTACTATCAAACCCTTGGGAGTTACTTCTACGTGTCGCTTGTATTGGTATGCTATGCTCGTAGACGTGGTTTGGGTTTGAGTGAAATCCATGTTAGATGTGAGATTGTTAATTAATGGTTCAACTTAAGGTGGCAACTTTAATACACATCTGGGTGGATTGCTAGGGGCACCCTGGGGATATACCAGTGGACTTGCCCGGACACCTGGAGAAATACCAGTGTTGTCCTAGGAGATCCCGGGGATATACCGTGTGATCATCTTACGGTCCGCCACCCAGGCTCAAAGGGATCATAAGATTATTCATGCTAGAAACTTCCGTGTGCAGCCACAAGCTATTATGGGATCTAGCATAGTTGAGTAGGTTACGTGAAGCTCTTGAAGAGGTAGATCAGCAGGTAGTGGGTTTGTAGGTTTGGTATGGTCTACCCAGAGTAGGGAGTTAATGTTTTTGAAAGACTGTGTCTCGGTCATCCGTTTCTCAAACACCATGTAGTGCAGAAATCCAACGGAGGCGATCGAGTATTGTGGGGAAAAGTGCGCAAACCTCTGCAGAGTGTACAATCTAATCATGGTTAGCCGTGTCCCCGATTATGGACAATTTTGAGTCTCTGGTCTTTGGATATTCATGTTGATCTCAACACTTTAATTATTAATTTAATTTGGGTTAATGATTATTATTTTGGGATTGAGTTGGAGGAACCTTCTCAATAATTATCAACCAACTTTGTAGTTAAATAAAACATATTCCTTTGCAGTAGGGAAAAATTGGCTTTTTCGCAAAAACATTATAACCATAGAGCTTTTCCACCAGCCAAATATGCATGTAGTTATAGCCTTTATTCATCATAATCCTATGGTGTGAATTTGCCAGTACATTCAATGTACTGACCCTTTGTGGCTGCAACGTCTCATGTTGCATGATATCTTACGACGAGTAAGTGATACGTTAGGGTTACAATTTCTACACTCAACTTTGCCGTGGGTGTTGATGGGAATCCACAACCTTGTTGTTACTTCCGCTATTTGGATTGAGCTAATAGTATTTATGTTACTTTATACATGTGATTTACCTCTGTTATAAATCCTCGAGTATTGTGTGTGTCAGCATACCGATCCACTGATGACACTTAAGCACAGAGATTTGACCGTCTGAGGTCGGGTCGCTACAAGATGGTATCAGAGCACATGTTGGTTGTAGGACGTGACCCCTAGAAACTGGCAAGCCCATAGGAAGGATTTTCTCTAAAACTTTCTTTTTCTAAAAGATCTTTTACCTCTCTTCTCTTCTGAGCTTATTCAAATATTTCCTTTTAGTTAGACCATACCCCTTTCCCCTTTTGACCATGAAGATTCGACTGATGAGACCACTCCAAGAAGTACAAGATATTGGACAACCAAGACCACTACGAAATGAAGGAGATTTTACCGTGCATCTGAATAATGGAAACTACAACAGTTGAAGACTAGGAGAATTTGGAGGCTCTGAAGAATTCCCAGATTTCTTTTATGACCTAGGAAGGCTACCCTTATGGAACTTGGCAGACTATGGAAGTTGTCAATACCCGAGATCAAGGTGTATCGGAGAAAGACCGGAGAATGGAGAGTGAAAAACTCAAAGTTCTATCAAGGAAAACCCTAAGGCATGAGATATCAACTATGGAGAGATAGCTCATGAAAATGACAAGAGCAGAAACACGGCTATCCATGATGCTATCGCCCGCTTATGCTATGGTCACCGTGCTGGGTTAAGCATGCATATGCATGGAAGGATTGGATGGTAGAAGGCTGATGGAGCACCAATCAGTAAAAGATGAAGTTTAACCTTAGCTGGTGTATCACCGTGATCTTGAGCAGAAGTTAAGATGGACTTGCAGGAAGCCGTATTTGACAAGGAAGTATTTCGTGAAGAACTTAGGACCCAGAAGTTGAAAGTAGCCAAACTGGAGGAGCAGAACCTCGGGAAACCAGAGATTCGTCAGGAACTAGACCATGGTTCATGCCAAGGATGTTGAAACCTAGAAGTTTGAAATGCAACTCCGGAATATTAAAGGATGTCACGAGAGATTTCGCGTGAACAAAGATGATCTAGCAAAATAATTTTAGAAGGACAAGCATGATCGGAAGAAGCCATCGGAGACATGAACAAGACTTGAAGAGTTTGATGACTTTGAAGATTTTTTGACCATTAGAAGCCCAAACCCCTATTATATACCCATGATAGATGCGACGTTTGTGAGCTGTCATTTGTTTGATGTTTTTCTGACGGCCACAATAAAAATCTGTCTTTTCAAAACTTTTGTTTGTATTGTGTGCATCCCTCTCTATCTGTCTTATCTCGCCCCAAACCCATGGACCCAATAGAGGATGAATGGAGATGAGTTTGTATTTTCTGGACCAATGAGTCAATTTGAGACAGACCGATGAATTCAGAACATGGAGGATCAAATGGAGAATGACTCTATAGCTGGAAAGGGTATGACCCAGCATGCTCTTCAGTGCTTTGAAAATGGTGCTGCTCCTTGGTGGAGGATGTACCAAACCATCAATGGATGGCAAGGAGTAACCACTTGGAAGGAATTTAAGCTAACTTTGCTAAAGTCTCGACTTGTGTTTTGGAAGTTGAGGCCTTATGGAAAGGATATGAAGAAACCTTGTGCATACAAGCTTTGTGGAGAACTAGGACACAACCATAAAGAACACCAGGATGAATACCCACATAAGTAGGGGATTACCAAAGGAGTTAGCCGAGGATCTCAGGGAACTTCGGTTGGAGATTGTTCCCAAAGGTTTTGTTGCAGCAATGGAAGTTCAGTCTACATGGTTGGGAAAGATCCGTGAAGCTCAAAAGGATGACAAAGAGATTGCTGAGGTAAAAGAGAGGATGAGCAAAGAAAAGGCCAAAGGTTTTCGTAAGGATGAGCACGACACCTTATGGTTCAAGGACCATGTATACGTGACCCATAATGCAAGGATCAGGAAGTTAATACTTCAGGAGGCTCAAGACTCACCATACTCGATTCGCCCTGGAAACACCAATATGTATTTGGATTTGAAGGAGCATTTTTGGTGGACTGGTATGAAGAAGGATATTGCGGAGTATGTAGTCGTAGGTGATGTATGTCAGAGAGTGAAGGCAGAGCATCAAAAGCCAGCAGGATTGTTACATCCTATGCCGATACCCGAATGGAAGTGGGATAAGCTTGGCATGGATTTCATTACCGGGTTTCCCAGAACCTGATCGGGATATGATTCTATTTGGGTAGTAGTTGATTCACTTGACCAAAGTGAGCCTGGCTCACTTTATTCTAGTGAAAACCACCTATACAAGTGTGAAGTTGGCCAAGATATATTTGACCAGGATCGTATGTCTGCATGGAGTTCTGAGGACCATCATATCAGATAGAGGAACACGGTTTACCTCAAAGTTTTGGAATCAGCTGCACCATACTTTGGGTACTAGGCTAGAGTTCAAGATGACCTTTCATCCGTAGATGTATGGATAGACCGAGAGAGTCAATCAGATTGGAGGACATGTTGAGAACGTAAAGCGCTAGATTATGGATCTAGTAGGGATGATAATCTACCTTACGTGGAGTTCTCATACAACAACAGCTACCAAGCCGGTTTGAAGATGGCCCCTCTTGAAGCTTTGTATGGGAGAAGGAGCGGACACCGTTGATGTGGGATGAAGTTGGAGACCGTCAGTTGTTTGGACCAAATGTGATCAAGGAGTCAGAAGAGAATGTTAAGTTGATTCGAGATAGACTGAAGGTAGCTCAGTCCAGGCAGAAGGGTTATGCAGACTAAAAAACGCAAGGAGGTAGTCTATGAAATCAGAGACAGAGCATATCTTTGTGTACCACCTCTGCGAGGAGTTAAACAATTGGGAGTTAAGGAAAAGTTAGCCCCAAGATTTGTAGGACCAGACCGAGTTTTGGAGCGTATGAGAGAAGTGGCCTACAAGTTGGAGTTACCCGAAGGACTGTCAGTGGTTCATGATGTGTTCCACGTTTCCTAGTTGAAGAAGTGCCATGCAGGGATGGCCAATATTCCCCTGTAAGGATGCTTGACCCTGGAAATGATAATGAGGTTCCACGAAGTGGGGTATGGACTTCATAAGTATAAGTTTTTATCTCGGTATGTGGGATATCCCACGAGGATGAAGAGATGAATTACTATTGGATATAGAGGAGGTATGATGTTGGAAATATGGATCAATGGAAATTCCATGATGAGTCTGAGTAATCATGTCCTAGTTTGGTGCCAATAGAAGGAAGAAGGACAGTACAATTGGATGGATTTAAGAATACTAGGAAGTTGGATGATGGAATAATGATCAGTTGCGCCGAGGATGAGTTCAAGGTTTACAAGTGATGAGATGGGCCATAACCCACAGGCCCCAGGACCTGCCAAGAAGCAAGCACACTCTTTCTGAAGGAAAAACCCTGGAAGAAGTTATGATTTTATCAAGAGACGATCTTATAGGAGTAACGCAAAACCTGAGAGTTGTGAAGAACGATAGATGTTTTGTCTGGCTTGCAGAATCAATGGATTATCCGAACTTGGTTCGTCGACAAGAGAAATTCTGCAATGCTTGTGAGGATGACCGAGTGTTAGTATGCGAGATTCGCTAAACTGTATACATGGTAATGATTTGGGTGCGGGATGGATTGATCACCATACCTACTTACTCTTATTGTTCGCCTTGCTATATGGGATGGTAAATCTGAGTGACTTGCCTATAGTAGAGAGACGACGATACTAAACCTTGTTTAAACCTTAGACTGGCAGGACAATTTTCCCTTGTACAAGGCAGCTGTTGCCAACCGTAGGTTATACGGTGAGGTTCAACCCAGACCCATTTCCTGCAGAAGAAACCATAAATTGTTAACCACCATGAGATATCGATAGTTAGTTAGTATTGGCGCCAGACCCGTCAGCTAAGAAGACCCAATCTCGGAATAACCTTACCAAGAGGAAAGGACAGAAGAATTGAGGAAAAGGTTATGCCACTACTGAAAGAGCCCAGAGAAGGAATTTTCCCGAGAATCTGAGGAAACCGACACTGTCAAGAATAAGGATGGAGTATATACAGTTATGATGAAACCGTATCAATACTTCTAAGGGTGGTAGCCCCAGACCCCTTGTGATGATCGACGGATTTTGTGAAGACCCCAAACCTAACCTATTTCTTTCTAGCCTCTCCCAATCTCGACGACGAGATTCATTTTAAGGGTGGTAGGTTTGTAACATCCCAAAATTCTAAATTTTGGAATGTTATAATAAATAGATAGATTTGATTGATTGATTGTGTGAAATTGAGTGAAATTCGAAACTTTTGAAAGTTAAATGAGAGGGAATAAAAGGACTTTCCAAAACTTTCATTTTGCATTCGTGGTCTCCGTGAATTCAAATTATTTTCATCTCAAAAACCTGGAGAGAAGATGACATGACTTCTTCCATTTATTTAAATGAAAAGGGGTGTTGAAAATATTTGAATTTCATTTGAAAATATTTTTTTTAATTCTGAAACTTTATGCAACTCAATGATTTTCAAGAGCGAAGATAAAATGACTTCTTCAAAACATATGAAATATGAGTTGGGAGTTTTAAAGGATCAAATTTAAAATCCTTTTGAAATTATTTTCAATTTGGAGTTATTTGATTTTTTATTCAAATTATTTTTCTCCAAAAATAACATATATGGAAAATAGGGTAACCTGATTCCCTACATCAGAAAATTGGAGAGAAATAATTTTGAAATCATTTTGGTATTTCTAAAATGATTTTTATGAGGTTTTATTGCAGCAGTAGCACTATTTGAATTATTTGAATTTTTGTGAATTTTATTTGGCACTAGAGAAATGTTCATGTTGTAGAAAATCTTCTACTGAAAATTTTGATATATAGTATGCCTATATAAAATTTTATTTTATTTTCGTTATTCGGGTTTCCTTCTGTTTCTACTAAAAAAATAACTGTATATGCGGCCCATAGTTATTTACCGCCCGCACTCCTAAATGGGCCAGGCCCAGCCAGCCTTTTTATTTTCATTTTACTTAGACCGATTTTTGTTAAAAAAATGCAGCCCGTGTACGGCGCGCGGCCGGCCGAGGCCTTTAGGCCCGTGCGAGGCGCAAACCTTTTTCTTCTCTGTTTCGTTTAATTACGTCTACGTTTAGTCCCATATTGCCTAGCCTTTAACCCTTAAACCTCTTTTCCACTTATAAATATAGACCCATAGAGCCTCCAAAAATCATTCGATTCGGGTTAAATCAATATTTTGGTTTGACTAGATTCTTTAAAGAAAAATATTTTTCTCCTCTCCAGCGCGACTTTTTGGAATTGTCTCCTCTATTCAAAGTCATCTTTTCTCTGCCTTATAAAGGTATCTTTCTTTGTTCTTTTATACTTTCGTAGTTTATTATTTTCTATGCTAGTACGATAAAATAATTAGATTACCAATTAGTCTACGTATTTATACATTAGACCTTAGTCGTAGCTATTTTTCTTCCGTAAAACAACTTGGCCCTGATTTTTCAAATAGCCATAACTTTTTACTCGTTCATCTAAATTAGATGAAACCAACGCCCACTTCTTCGTTACGATCTCCTTTATCCAGTAAAACAACTTAAATATGTTTTTGAAATTTTAAAATTTGAATTAGACTATATTTGAATTCAAACTTCGTTTGACCATAACTTGACTTTTGTAGTTCTGATTTAGTTGATTCTCTTTGCTTTTCGAAGCTCTTGAACTAAACTTTCCGATAAGGCCAAATTCATATAATTTTGGTACTGTTAGAAATTGCTTTATGTTGCAAGAGTTATTTTCTTGGTTTTGATGTTTTCCAAATCGTCTTCTTTGTTCTTTCTGGTCTTTTGAGTGATTGCTTATGTGTGGTACTATTGCTTGCTTACGATATATTGACCGGAGTGTGACGGGTAGATCTATCAAGTGTGTTGAGTGTGAATCATCTTCACCAACATTGCAGGCAAGTTCACACTTTGATCATATCCCCTTCATACCCAGTTTTTATGCATTAGTTTCTCCCCTCAAACATTGCATGATTAGGATGTCATTAGCTTGTGGGTTGGGAAGTAGTTATTGAGGTAGAACCTATTGCCCTGTTACTATCAAACCCTTGGGAGTTACTTCTACGTGTCGCTTATATTGCTATGCTATGCTCGTAGACGTGGTTTGGGTTTGAGTGAAATCCATGTCAGATGTGAGATTGTTAATTAATGGTTCAACTTAAGGTGGCAACTTTAATACACATCTGGGTGGATTGCTAGGGGCACCCTGGGGATATACCAGTGGACTTGCCCGGACACCTGGAAAAATACTAGTGTTGTCCTAGGAGATCCCGGGGATATACCGTGTGATCATCCTACGGTCCACCACCCAGGCTCAAAGGGATCATAAGATTATTCATGCTAGAAACTTCCGTGTGCAGCCACAAGCTATTATGGGATCTAGCATAGTTGAGTAGGTTACGTGAAGCTCTCGAAGAGGTAGATCAGCAGGTAGTGGGTTTTTTTGGTATGGTCTACCCGGAGTAGGGAGTTAATGTTTCTGAAAGACTGTGTCTCGGTCATCCGTTTCTCAAACACCATGTAGTGTGAGAAATCCAACGGAGGCGACCGAGTCTTGTGGGAAAAGTGCGCAAACCTCTGCAGAGTGTACAATCTAATCATGGTTAGCCGTGTCCCCGGTTATGGACAATTTTGAGTCTCTGGTCTTTGGATATTCATGTTGATCTCAACACTTTAATTATTAATTAGATTTGGGTTAATGATAATTATTTTGGGATTGAGTTGGAGGAACCTTCTCAATAATTATCAACCAACTTTGTAGTTAAATAAAACATATTCCTTTGCGGAGGGAAAAATTGGCTTTTTCAAGCAAAAACATTATAACCATAGAGCTTTTCCACCAGCCAAATATGCATGTAGTTATAGCCTTTATTCATCATAATCCTATGGTGTGAATTTGCCAAGACATTCAATGTCTTGACCCTTTGTGGCTGCAACGTCTCATGTTGCGGGATATCTTCTGACGAGTAAGTGATACGTTAGGGTTCTGATTTCTACACTCAACTTTGCCGTTGGTGGAGATGGGAATGCACAACCTTGTTGTTACTTCCGCTATTTGGATTGAGGTAATAGTATTTACGTTACTTTATACATGTGATTTACCTCTGTTATAAATCCTCGAGTATTGTGTGTGTCAGCATACTGATCCAGGGATGACACTTAAGCACAGAGACTTGACCGTCTGAGGTCGGGTCGCTACAACAGTCGCCCGAACCTATTAGGTTTCCGTAATAAATGCACAAACGTGACTCCGAGTAAGAACAAACTATGCCTCCGAGGGCTTGATGTCCATGCCTCTCCTTTTGACCGAGCCCACCGACTCATTCGGAATGCAATCAGAAAACCCTTGTGTGTGACTCTATATAATAGCACGCCATGCCTTTGAGGGCTGTATGCCCGTGCTTGTGACCCTTGATGTTGGGGATATAACTATTTGTGTAAGCCGCCTAGGAGGGGCCGGGTTATGCAAAGAGAAGCTCATTAGAAGCCCAAGACCAAGGCATGAAGATGGCGGTTCACTAAAGGGTCTAAAGGCCCACAGACGACTTAAAGCCCGTAGAGATAAACCGCCGTGATGGTATAACTTGTATTATAAGGTAGAAGTAACTAGTCGCCGAGCCGGACACTGTTTATGAGCTGGCCGGGACTCTGTAGGCCGCAGGGCGTCAACCCATGTATATAAGGGGACGACCCGCTAGCGGCTTAGGGCAAGAAACAACTCCTCGAGAGCGAGGCATAGCGTATCTCGCTCCCTGGTCATCGAAACCTCAAGCAATGCCACCCCAACTAGATATAGGCTTTCCTTGACCGTAAGGGGCTGAACTAGTATAAACTCTCGTGTCCTTTGTCCCGATTAACCCCTTTAAGCTTCCTAGTTGCGATGGCTCCACGATCAAGTCCTTGCAAGAGGACATCTGCCGTGATAAATCCACGACAGTTGGCGCCCACCATGGGGCCAGCGCATGGTGGATTTGATTTCTTGAAGGGCAGCTTCGAAGGGATCAAGGGATACGCAGTTGGCCGGATGACCAAGAGTCATCGCGGCAAGATCTACATCGACGACGAAGGCTGGGGCCCCGATGTCGGCTCAATCGAGTACGGGTACCGGGTCCCCTTTGGCAGAATTCACGTATTCATCGGCCGGATTGGTGAGCCGGGCCCTGAGCCAGACAACTGCGCCGACCTCGTCGAGACGGCTCAGCGCGCGAGACCCGCCCGAGCTCAACCCGTCATGAAGCGTGCCTTCGTGGGCTGCATCCACGGAGGGGAACTTTCTAAAGGATCTAAAGGTGATGGTGAGCCGGCCGCCCTCTCTGACGATGACTCGTCCGCCGGCTCAACAGATTCACTGTATCAGGTTCAAGATGGTGTGCTTGGGGGCTGTTCCGATGGCAGCACTATTCTGGACCCCTCTGAGTCGCCAAACTGGGCCGGAGTCTTCATGGCTGGTACTCAACCCGGCCAAAACTCTACGACCTCAGCAGCGATAACATCTGGGTTAGGAGCAGCCGGGGCAGGAGGCCCTGTGCGCTCACCGGCTCAGGTGCTGATGGATCTCATGGATAAACTTACGGTCCTGTTAACTGCTACAGTCATCCCTGCGAACCAGTCTGAGCATGAGGCAGAGGTGGCACAGGTTCGTGAGGAGATCGCCCGGGCCAAGGAAACCTTAGCAGCTGAAGATGCTAGGTTAACCACAGAGCGGGCGGCTTTGGACGCACGGGCGCAGCAACTTCAGGCAGAGGCTTTTCAGCTAACGCTAAACCTGAACGCATCTAATGAGGTGATGAGGAGGAGACATCAGAAATCTCAGTCCCGTTTACCTCAGATTTATGACCCTCAGAATCTCTTTACTACACCCGGAGCCGGCCCAAGTAACCCGCCGGGTGCAGATCAGCTTATGACATCCGGAGCAGGAGGCCCGGTCCAACCTCAGGTGACAGCGCCTCGTCACGGCAATATGGCACCGCCTCGTTACATACCAGTACCACCGGGTCACTTCTCCAACCCCATGGAGAACTTAATCGGAGCTTCAGCGTGTTTCGCGGCTCTTCCAGTAGATGGTGATGATCCGACAGCGGTGGAAACCCGGAGGATCAGGGAACTTGTCCAAACAGCTCTAGCCCAGCAAGAGACCTACTCCTACAGCCGGGATAGGATTCACTCAACCCCTCCGCCCTGGCTAGCTCCGGCCACAAAACCGGAGCCCGAAAGTTCTGTGAGACGCATGGAGTCAGAGGCCGTGTCAAGCAGCGCTCAGCGCCGGAACCAACCTGGCGGGTATAACCCGGTGCAAGATCGAATACGTCAGGAGGACGAGCGGGCGGCTCAGCTAGTGGCTCAGCTAGCAGATCAACAAGGCTTACCAGCTTATCCAACGACTTCTGTTGAGGCGGGAGTCGCTACTAGAACCAGATGTGTTCCTTGTCTGGTGCCGGCTCTACGTAATGTACGTCTACCCAAGGATTTTAAGGGGCCTCGAAAGGTGCCGAATTATACGGCCGACTTACAGCCTGGGGCGTGGATTGAATGTTATGAGATGGCCATGGAGCTGCTGGAGGTTAGTGATGAAGCGATGGCCAAATATTTCACCATGACGTTGGACGGAACGGCCCGTTCTTGGCTAAAGGGTTTGCCACCCAATTCCATTAGTTCATGGACAGAGCTAAAGGCCCGTTTCATTCAGAACTTCAAAGATACTTGCAAGCAGTCTATGTCGATTGTGGACTTGACAAATTGTAAGCAGGAGGAAGGTCAATCTACGACTCATTGGGTGCGCCGGGTCAAAGATATAATACATTCGTCTGACAAGATGGATGCCGGCTCAGCAGTTCTCATGCTGGAGAAGAATTGCCGCTTTGAGCCTCTGAGACAGAAACTGGGGCGCCTTAAGCGTGATTGCAACGATATGGGGACGCTAATGGCAGCTTTAGTCAAGTATGCCGATTCTGATAGTACCAAGGATCCCGCGTCTGATGAGGAAAAGATAGGGAAGGGAAGGAAGAACGGTAACGGACAGGGTCAGCAGCATAACCCGGCGAATCAAGGAGGCAATAAACCTAAGGCGGACGGTAACCCGGAATTTGTGGCCAATGCACAGGGTAACAATCAGAGGTGTAAAGGGAAACCACCTCCTCGGTCCGGCGGGTCAGGTCCATCTCTTGAACAGCTACTCAATGAGCCTTGTCCGAAACATGGCACCCGGGAACGGCCAGCGACTCATTTGTGGAAGGATTGTGCAATCATGAAGGCTTTCAAGAATTCCAATATGTTTGATGGCAATCAAGGCCCGGGCGGCGGCTCAGGTGGTGGCGGTTGTCATGGCCCGGGTGGCGGTTCAGGACCCGGTTTTCAGGGAAACCAGGGAGGTTATAGCCTGCAGCAGTCCGGTCAAGGAGGTCAGCAGCAGCAATAGCAGTCGGGTTATCAGAGCCATCCAAAACAGCTCAACAGTGGGCAGTATCACGTGTTCACCATGATTTTGTGTAAACGTGATCAGAAGGTTCATAAGAGGGCTGTGAATTCTATTGAGCCGGCAGTTCCTCGTTATTTAAGATGGTCGAAACAGCCTATTGTCTGGAGCAGGGAGGATCACCCTCCCCGGGTTGATAATCCAGGTCAACTAGCCCTGGTAGTGGCACCGCAGGTTGGTGGTTATAAATTTACTAAGGTGCTCATGGATGGAGGTAGCAGCATCAACGTCCTTTATTACGAGACCTTTCGGCGTATGGGCTTAACTGACAAAAATTTAAGGACTTCCAACACCGTTTTCCATGGAGTGGTGCCTGGTAAGTCGGCGTACCCTGTCGGTATGATTGAATTGGAGGTGGCCTTTGGAGACGAGCATGACTCTAGGGCTGAGAAGTTAACCTTTGAGGTGGTCAAAATCAAAAGTCCATATCATGCTTTGTTCGGACGGCCGGCTTATGCCAAATTCATGGCGCGGCCGTGTTATGTTTACTTGCAGCTCAAGATGCCGGGTTACAAGGGCACTATCACTGTGCATGGAAGTCGAAAGGTGGCCCTGGAGTGCGAAGAAGGCGACGCGGTTTACGCCGAGTCTGTCTGTGCGGCATACGAGCTCAAGTTTTATCAAGATAACGTTGACCCGGTAGACATGACCTCCCTCAAAAAGCCAACCACGGAACATGACCCGGCCATGAAGTTTAAGTCGGCTGCAGAGACCAAGCTTGTTGATTTTACTCCAGGCGATTCGTCTAAGCAGTTCAGCATCAGTGCCAACTTGGATCCTAAATAGGAAAGCGCGCTCATCGAGTTCATCCGTGAGAATCGGGACATCTTTGCATGGAAGCCTTCTGACATGCCGGGTGTACCGAGAGGACTTGCTGAGCACACTCTTAATGTTGATCCGAAGTATAAGCCGGTCAGGAAGTTTCTACGGCGATTCAATGAGGAACGGCGAAAAGCTATTGGAGAGGAGGTTGACCGACTCTTGGTGGCTAGTTTCATCATTGAGGTTTTTCACCCAGAGTGGTTGGCTAACCCGGTGCTCGTGCTCAAGAAAAACGGCACCTGGCGAATGTGTGTGGATTACACAGACTTAAATAAGGCTTGTCCGGCTGATCCTTTCGCTCTCCCCCGTATTGATCAAATCATTGATGCTACGGCGGGTTGTGCTCGTCTGAGTTTTTTGGATGCTTACTCTGGTTATCATCAGATCAAAATGGCAGTTAAGGACCAGGAGAAGACGGCTTTCATCACTCCGTTTGGAGCCTTCTACTATGTGTCTATGCCTTTTGGGCTCAAGAGTGCCCAGGCGACTTATCAGCGGTGTGTATAGAATTGTCTTCACAATCAGATTGGGTGCAATGTGCATGCTTATGTAGATGACATAGTGGTGAAGTCCAGAGAGACGGAAACCCTGATATCTGATCTCAGAGAAACCTTTGATAACCTCCGGGTTTACAAGATGATGCTTAACCCAGAGAAGTGTGTATTTGTTGTACCTGCAGGCAAGCTTTTGGGATTTTTGGTCTCAAACAGGGGCATTGAAGCTAATCCGGAGAAGATCAAAGCAATCACTTCTTTGGCTAAGCCTGCGTGTATCAATGAATTTCAGCGACTAGCGGGTCGTGTTGCTGCTTTAAGCCGGTTCATAAGCCGGCTAGGTGAGAAGGCCCTGCCATTGTACCAGATGATGAAGAAGGCCGACACCTTTGTCTGCAGTGATGCTGCTAATGCTGCTTTTGAGGATTTGAAGAGGCAGCTATCTGAGCCGCCGGTTCTTGCAGCTCCTATTGACAAAGAGCCTTTGTTGTTATATTTGGCTGCTAATTCACGAGCCGTCAGCGTTGCAATCGTGGTGGAGCACAAGGAGGCTGGTAAAGAGCATCCGGTTCAACGGCCGGTTTATTATGTCAGTGAGGTGCTCATTGAGTCAAAGCAAAGGTATCCTCATTGGTAGAAGCTGGTTTACGGGGTGTTCATGGCAAGCCGGAAGCTGAAACAGTACTTCCAAGGTCACCCTATCACTGTGGTGAGTTCTGCCCCCTTGGGAGACATTATCCAGAACAGAGAGGCCATAGGAAGGGTCGCCAGGTGGGCCATTGAGCTCGGGCCTCATGGTTTGAAGTATGTACCGCGTACTGCCATCAAGTCTCAAGCATTGGTGGATTTTATCAATGATTGGACAGAGCTACAAGAACCTGAGGAGAAGCCCGATAACACATATTGGACTATTCACTTTGATGGGTCCAGGCAGCTGGAATGCTCGGGGGCTGGAGTTGTATTAACTTCCCCTCGAGGGGAAAAATTCTGTTATGTGCTCCGGCTTATGTTTCCTTGTACTAACAATGCAGCTGAGTACGAGGCCTTACTCCATGGTCTCCGGCTGGCCACAGAGATGAGCTTGAGCCGGGTGAGGTGCTTAGGAGACTCAGACCTTGTGGCTCAACAGGTGTCAGGCAAGTGGGACTCCAGAGATCTCCTTATGGTGGCTTATCGTCGCGAGGTTGACGCTGTGGCTGGGCACTTCAAGGGTTATGTGGTGGAACACATCAATCAAAGGAAGAATGAGGCGGCTGATGCCTTAAGCCGGCTGGGATCTGAGCGTAAGCCGGTGCCACCTAATGCCTTTCTTGATGTTTTGCATAATCCTTCTGTTAAGTTACCTACAGAGGAAGATCTGGTAGTACCATACCCGGAGGCGCATCTGGTGGCGTCTCTCCATGTTATCCCGGATTGGACAGTGCCTTATTTGGCTTACATGACCCGGGGAGAGTTGCCTGAAGATGAGACTTTGGCAAGACAAATCGTCCGGCGGTCCAAATCCATGACAATCATTAATGGCGAGTTACATCACTGCAGCGTCACTGGAGCGTTTCAGCGTTGTGTATCCCCTGCGGAGGGTCAGGAGATCCTTCGTGAGATTCATGAAGGCGATTGTGGTCATCACGCCGACTCAAAATCTCTTGTGGCCAAAGCTTTTCGCCATGGGTTTTATTGGCTGACGGCTCATGCTGATGGGGAAGATCTGGTCAGTAAATGTGACGGATGTCAGAAGTTCTCACGACGAGCTCATGTGCCGGCTCAAGAATTGAGGATGATTCCAATTACTTGGCCATTTGCAGTCTGGGGGCTTGACATGGTTGGACCTTTCAAAAGGTCTAAGGATAAAAAGATACACCTCTTGGTGGCGGTTGACAAGTTTACAAAGTGGGTTGAGGCGGAGCCAGTCAGTAAGTGTGATGCAGCCACGATGGTCCAGTTCATGAAAAAGGTGATTTTTTGTTTTGGCTTTCCACACAGTATCATAACTGATAATGGCCTTGTCGGTGTCAAAACCGGCGGATCTCGGGTAGGGGATCCCGGACTGTGCGTCTAGGCCGGATGGTAACATGAGACAAGGGACACGATGTTTTTACCCAGGTTCGGGCCCTCTCGATGGAGGTAAAACCCTACTCCTGCTTGATTAATATTGTTGATATGGGTAGTACAAGAGTAGATCTACCACGAGATCAAGGAGGCTAAACCCTAGAAGCTAGCCTATGGTATGATTGTTGTATGATGGAGTTGTCCTACGGACTAGAACCCTCCGGTTTATATAGACACCGGATAGGGTTAGGGTTACAGAATCGGTTACAATGGTAGGAGATCTTGAATATCCGCATCACCAAGCTTGCCTTCCACGCCAAGGAAAGTCCCATCTGGACACGGGACGAAGTCCTCAATCTTGTATCTTCATAGTCCTGGAGTCCGGCTGAAGGTATAGTCCGGCTATCCGAACACCCCCTAATCCAGGACTCCCTCAGTAGCCCCCGAACCAGGCTTCAATGATGACGAGTCCGACGCGCAGATTGTCTTCGGCATTGCAAGGTGGGTTCTTCTCCAAATTCTGTGTACCTGTAGGAATAATGTCCGATTTTTGTAATGTTGCGCTCCTTGGCTTCCACGCCCAATAATGGCCGTCTTCCACGTGTCAAACGAATGCGAAAAGCCGGGGCGTTTTTACATCCACACCCCTAGCCGCATAAACGAGCCGCCTATTTAACGGGATGGGGATTCAGATCCAAACCACACCTTCTCCTCTCCGCGAGTAATCATCAGAGCGCCTCCAGCAAAGGTCCATTCCAACATGGCCAGTCGTCGCAGCTCCTCCTCTCGCCCTTCTAGTGCTAAACCTGGAGACTGGGAGAGTTGCCCCATCCCGCACAGCGAGTTAGTGTCGCTTCAGGCCAAGGGATTTCTCCCTCAGGCTTATATGGTCCCGGTCCGAGCCGGACTCGCCACCTATAATGGCAGAAAACAAGCGGAGAGCACACCCAATCCCTCTAAAGGAGAGCGGGTGTGCCTCGTCCCTTATCTAATAAGGGGACTGGGATTTCCAATTCATCCATTTCTCCGTGGGCTTCTGGAGTTCTACGGCCTCTAGCTGCACAATCTCACGCCCGCCTCTATACTGCATATCGCGGGCTTCGTCGCCCTTTGCGAGCTATTTTTGGGTGTTGAGGCTCATTTCATGTTGTGGAAGAGGATATTCTGCCTGGTGCCCCGTTCACAAGAGGGGTCTATATATCAAGTGGGCGGAGCCGAAGTGTGGCGCATCGCCGGGACCGGATACCTATCCGGAACCCCAAAGAAGGCGTCCGAGGACTGGCCTTCGGAATGGTTTTATATAGATGATGTCCCGCTACCGGACCCTATCCGGGTCGGTCTCCCTGAGTTCAACAGTGCTCCATTAAAGAAACGCTTGAGCTGGCGTCCGCGGAGCTCTCAGAGAGAAAGCGACAGAGACGTCCTTTACCTGATGGGCTGGATAAGACTATTAGCTCATTCTGGACTAACCATGATTGGAGTCATGGCCGCATGCATTATGCGGGGGGTGCAGCCGCTTCAATATATAGGCCACCCCATGTGGGATTTTAACGGGGAGGATGACGCCACCCGTTACGGTCGTAAGGGGCCAGCCTCAGCTGCCGCTCTAGTAAAGATCTTATCCTCTTTGTACAAGGGAGAAGAGGAGGAATTCCTCCGCGTCAACCCGCAGGGCGGATTTACTATGTACAACCCTCTGAGTTGGGTAAGTGGACAATTGTGCTTTCCCATTCGTTTTATATTCCCGTGATTAAATATGTAGTCTAACGACTTCAACGCAGGAACTGCGTCAGGAGGTAAAGGATATAAACAGCCGTCCTCCACATCCTGAGGACCCAGAACGGTCCCTCGATCCGGACTCTGAAGAGGATCCGGACATATCGGTGGAGCTTATTGACGGGGTGTTTCATCAGCTAAGCAAGGACAATACCTTGGTGGCCATTACGGCTGATTACCCAGGGTTAATCCCGGCCTCCCAAGTAACAAATACCGGAGCCTCATTCCCTTGAGAAGGATTCCATTCTCACGTATTTCGGTTTTTCTGACGACAACCGTGTTTTGCAGGGGAGATTTCCGAGGCGGGAGGCCGAACCTGCGGCGGCTAGCCAACGAGGGGCCGCAGGGCCCCGTGTGGTAAAAAGGAATGTGCTCTGGACTGAGATGCGGGCGCAAAGGTATAGCGCACCCTCTTTTTCCCTGGTGTTATTCCTTCAGGGCATATTAACGTTCGTGCTATCTTCAGGACGAAGAGACCTCGCCGGACTACATCCGGGGAGGTTGCCAATCGCGCCTCCACCAGCCAGGCTCCAACGCCTGGCCCGGAAGCGGAGGCGAGCACAAGGCGCGCACCGGACGCTCCTCCGATAGAGGATGCGGACAGGCTGTCTGCCATCAATTCTAAGGTGGAGAGTGCCATGAACCACAGGCGTCGCCGGACAGTTCTTCGCGACGCTTGTTTCTCCCAAGAGGCATTAGATGCCTTCAATTCGGGAGATGCGACCTCCGTGCCGCTCAAAATGGTTTAGCCAGAGCCACGGAGCAGTATGTAAAAGACATACGGGTAAGAAAATTTTGGTAAATATAGATATACCAGTAGCCCCCGAGACTTGAAACAGTGAGAGTAAATGATTTAAGGATCATTTGTTATGCAGGTTCTTCTGAGAGAAGAATACCTTACTGTCCCAGGAGCTGGAAGAGTGCAAAGCCCAACTGGAGGCCGCACTAGCCGCGGCAGGGGAGCCCAAAGAGACCCCCTCTGGTAAGATACACTTCAAAAGATTAGTATTTCGCGGCGTGGGTGAAAATCTGACAAATCATATTGCAGATGGCGCCGGACTAGATCCGGAGAGGCAACAACTCTTGCGCCGGCTAAAGGCCGGTGAAAGTATGCTGACAAGGGTGAGGCGGGAGAAGAATGACCTTCAGGATGCCAACACCAAGCTGGATGTTGAACTTAAAGATGTTCGTGGCCAGCTGTCGGACTCCACTAAGGAGAATCAGCGGCTTCGACGCGGCATATTTAGTAAGTGCTTAAGCGAATCTTTTGAAAAAAAAGGTTCGGCGAGGAAGTCGACTAACAGAGTAATGTCTGTAGGTATGCTAACAGGTCGTCCTGCAGAGGAGATGCCTGGTTCAACGGGTGACCTTCTTCCCGAGCTCTCGCAGCTGCACGAGCGAGTTCGGCAGGCGATGCAGGGTGTTGCCCAAGCCTTATGGCCATCCCTCCCCAGGCTCGAGGGCCTTGGAGAGCTTGCGGAGAAGCTGAAGGGAGCGCGGCGGCGCTTGCAGCCAGGAAGATTTCGCCTGCCGCCAAGGCGCAAGGGAGGCCTGGGCCATGGTGAAGACGCGGTACACCAAGGCTGACCCAAACCACATGGCCGAGGTCGGACCTGTGGGGCCTGATGGGAAGGAGATCCCTGTAAGCTTAGCATACGGCCAAGTAGAATTGGCCGCAAAGTATTCCCAGCAGGACTGTAAATTAGACAGCCTGTTAGATGGTATAGAAGAGGAATACAAACAGTCAGAGTGACTATGTAATTTTTAAGTGACATGTATAATGCCTTCTAGCCGGATTGTAGATCGTTTGTCATCGCCGACCTTTTCGCTTCGACCTCGGGACCTGACGGTCTGGAGTGTGTCCGAATACCCTATCGGTTAAGTACGAACCGGGGTATGCATGGAGACTGGGCGTAGGGGTCATTAGTGCTTTATTAGACAAGTGCCCAACTAGTTATGTTATATTACATGGTTAGTAAGAAACATCTTCCAGAGAGAATAGTTCCATTAGGGGTCCCTTTCTCTGGGAGGCATGCCCTAAAGTGCATGACCGGACTGCAAATGCAGGAAAATCATCTGGGGGCATGTATATAAATAAGTAAAAAGGTCATCTTTTAGTTCACCGACCGAATATTCCCTTAAGAACGCTAGCTTTCGGCTTCACCTACCGAGGTACACATCCGGCTGATCCGGCAGTAACAATTGCAGAGGTGCTCCCTTTACCGCCTAGCCGAACAATCGGTAACGTAGGGGTAAGCACATGAGCCAGGTAACCCAGCTTGGCCAAAACTTAAGTCATATCGATGCATATAATGGTGAAGAAAAGGTACATGCGGAAGTTTGACGCATGTGTTGGGCGTGAAGCCCATATAAATAAGCTTCTGTTAAAGAAGCCCCCGGGTTTAATGAGCACGGGTAGCGCGTCACTTGATGAGCCTTTAAGGGCTATAAGAGAAAAGAGGGGAAGGAGAGAAATGTAAGACAGAAAATGTAAAAAATGGACAGAGGAAGGAGACAAACACAGAGTCCGGCGCTAGGCATAGAATCTTCATAGACGGGCGGCGTTCCATGGGTTCGGCTCGAGTCGGTTATCCGACGCATCTCGCAGGCCGTACGCTCCACCAGTCAGGACTTGGTCGATTATGAAGGGACCTTCCCACTTGGGCTTGAGTTTGTCCTTTTTCTTATCCGGCAGGTGTAGAACTAGTTCGCCAACATTGTAATTTTTGCCCCGTACTTCTCTGCTTTGATATCTTCGAGCCTGCTGTTGATAAAATGCGGAACGGGCTTTTGCCACGTCAAGCTCCTCCTCCAAGGCATCCAAGTTGTCCTGCCGATCGAGCTCGGCTTCTCTTTCTTCGTACATGCGCACTCGAGGTGAGTCATGAATTATGTCGCAGGGCAGAACTGCCTCTGTGCGGTACACCATAAAGAATGGTGTGTATCCGGTGGCGCGATTCGACGTGGTCCGCAGCCCCCAATCTGGTCGAGCTCCTCCACCCAGTGCGTATTAGATTCCTTGAGGGACCGCACTAGTCTGGGTTTAATGCCGCTCATGATAAGACCATTTGCACGTTCGACCTGGCCGTTAGTTTGTGGGTGATAGACGGAAGTATAGTCGAGCTTGATGCCCATGTTTTTGCACCAGAGTTTTACCTCGTCGGCGGTGAAGTTTGTGCCGTTATCAGTGATGATGCTGTGGGGGACGCCGTAACGGTGTACAACCCCGGATATGAAGTCTATCACAGGTCCGGATTCGGCCGTCTTAACAGGCTTGGCTTCTATCCATTTGGTGAACTTATCCACCATGACCAGTAAGTATTTTTTCTTGTGGGTTCCGCCTTTAAGAGGTCCAACCATGTCAAGCCCCGAGACCGCGAAAGGTCAAGTGATGGGGATAGTTCGGAGGGCGGTGGGTGGCATATGGCTTTGGTTTGCAAAAAGCTGGAACCGACGCATCGTTGGACCAAGTCCTGAGCGTCTGCTCGGGCCGTCGGCCAGTAAAAGCCCGTACGGAAAGCCTTGCTTACAAGGGACCGAGCTGCAGCGTGGTGGCCACCGAGTCCGGCATGAATTTCAGCCAGCAGGTTCCGCCCTTCCTCTTCGGAGATACACCTTTGAAGGACTCCGGTAGTGCTTTTCTTATAAAGCTCTCCCTCGTGGACTTTATATGATTTAGATCGCCGCACTATGCAGCGTGCCTCGCTTTGGTCTCTTCCGGGAGTTCCTGCCTAGTAAGGTAGGCTAGGAACGGTTCTGTCCACGGGGCGACGACCGCCATTATTCCGTGGGCTGAAGGTGTAATTTCGGTGGCAGAGCCTCCAATTATGTCAGATTGTTCGGCGTCGAGTGGTGCGGTTAGGTCCGGGCTATTATCTATGGGTTCCCCCTCCCATGCTACGGATGGCTTGAACAGTCTTTCTAAAAAGATGTTGGGGGGGGGACTGCATCGCGTTTTGCTCCAATACTTGCCAGGACATCCCCTGCCTGATTGTTTTCTCGGGCTATATGATGAAACTCCAGCCCTTCGAACCGAGTTTTCATTTTTAGGACGGCGTTGCGGTAAGCTGCCATTTTTGGATCCTTGGCGTCGAAGTCTCCGTTTATTTGGGATATCGCGAGGTTCGAGTCCCCGCGTACCTATAGGCGTTGAATGCCCATGGATACTGCCATCCGGAGACCATGTAGGTGTTGGGTAACGTAGTAATTTCAAAAAAAATTCCTACGATCACGCAAGATCATGGTGATGCATAGCAACGAGATGAGAGTGTTGTCTACGTACCCTCGTAGACCAGCAACGGAAGCGTTGACGCAACGTAGAGGAAGTAGTCGTACTTCTTCACGATCCAACCGATCCAAGTACCGAACGTCACGGCACCTCCGAGTTCTGCACACGTTCAGCTCGATGACGTCCCTCGAACTCCGATCCAGCCGAGTGTTGAGGGGAGAGTTCGTCACACGACGGCGTGGTGGCGATGATGATGTTCCACCGGCGAGGGCTTCGCCTAAGCTCCGCTCACGGTATTCTCGAGGTGTAATATGGTGGAAGGGGGCACCGCACACGGCTAAGGAACGATCTCAATGATCAACTTGTGTGTCATGGGGTGCCCTGCCCCTGTATATAAAGGAGGGAAGGGGAGGCTGGCCGGCCAAGGAGAGGTGCGCCAGGGTGTCCTACTCCTACTAGGAGTAGGATTCCCCAAATCCTAGTCCAACTAGGTTTCCCCAAGTGGGAAGGGAGAGAGAGGCGCCTTCTCCTAGTCCTAATAGGACTAGGGAAGGGGAAGGTGCACCAGCACTTGGGCCCCTTTCTCCTTTCCACTAAGGCCCATGTTGGCCCATTAGTATTCCGGGGTTCCGTAACCTCCGGTGCATTTGGTAAAATTCCCAATTTCACCCGGAACACTTCCGATGTCCAAACATAGACTTCCAATATATGAATCTTTATGTCTCGACCATTTCGAGACTCCTCGTCACGTCCGTGATCTCATCCGGGACTCGAACAACCTTCGGTACAGAAACATCATAAAAACTCATAGTAATCGCCATCGAAACGTTAAGCGTGCGGACCCTACGGGTTCGAGAACTATGTAGACATGACCGAGACACCTCTCCGGTCAATAACCAATAGCGGGACCTGGATGCCCATATTGGCTCCTACATATTCTACGAAGATCTTTATCGGTCCGGACCGCATAACAACATACGTTGTTCCCTTTGTCATCGGTATGTTACTTGCCCGAGATTCGATCGTCGGTATCCAATACCTGGTTCAATCTCGTTACGGCAAGTCTCTTTACTCGTTTAAGTAATACATCATCTCACAACTAACACATTAGTTGAAATGCTTGCAAGGCTTATGTGATGTGCATTACCGAGAGGGCCCAGAGATACCTCTCCGAGCAATCGGAGTGACAAATCCTAATCTCGAAATATGCCAACCCAACATGTACCTTCGGAGACACCATAATGTACCTTTATAATCACCCGATTCGTTGTGACGTTTGGTAGCACCCAAAGTGTTCCTCGTGCAAACGGAGTTGCATAATCTCATAGTCATAGGAACATGTATAAGTCATGAAGAAAAGCACTAGCAACAAACTATACGATCAGGTGCTATGCTAATGGAATGGGTCATGTCAATCAGATCATTCAACCAATGATGTGATCCCGTTAATCAAATAACAACTCCTTGTTCATGGTTAGGAAACATAACCATCTTTTGATTAACGAGCTAGTCAAGTAGAGGCATACTAGTGACACTCTGTAGGTTTATGTATTCACACACATGTATTATGTTTCCGGTTAATACAATTCTAGCATGAATAATAAACATTTATCATGATATAAGGAAATAAATAATAACTTTATTATTGCCTCTAGGGCATATTTCCTTCAGTCTCCCACTTGCACTAGAGTCAATAATCTAGATTACACAAGAATGATTCTAACACCCATGGAGTCTTGGTGCTGATCATGTTTTGCTCGTGGAAGAGGCTTAGTCAGCAGGGTCTCGCAACATTCAGATCCGTATGTATCTTGCATATCTCTATGTCTCCCACCGGACCAAATCCGGATGGAGTTGAAAGCGTCTTTTGATGTGCTTGGTTCTCTTGTGAAATCTGGATTCCTTTGCCAAGGCAATTGCACCAAAGATTGTCACAAAAGATTTTCATTGGACCCGATACACTAGGTACAACACCTAGATCGGTTATGAACTCCTTCATCCGAGACTCCTTCATTAGCTGCTTCCAAGCAGCTATGTACTCAGCTTCACATGTAGATCCCGCCACGACGCTTTGTTTGGAACTGCACCAACCGACAGCTCCACCGTTTAATGTAAATACGTATCCGGGTTTTGCGATTTAGAATCGTCCGGATCGATGTCAAAAGCTTGCGTCGACGTAACTGCCACGACGAGTTCTTTGTCACCGCCATAAATGAGAAACATATCCTTAGTCCTTCTCAAGTACTTAAGGATGTTCTTGACCGCTGTCCGATGATCCACTCTGGATTACTTTGGTACCGCCGCCAAACTTACAGAAGGCACACATCAGGTCCAGTACACGGCATTGCATACATGATAGAGCCTATGGCTGAAGCATAGGAACATCTTTCATTTTCTCTCTATCTTCTGCGGTGGTCGGGCATTGAGTCTTACTCAACTTCACACCTTGTAGCACCGGCAAGAACCCTTTCTTTGCACGATCCATTTTGAACTTTTTCAAAACTTTATCAAGGTATGTGCTTTGTGAAAGTCCTATCAAGCGTCTTGATCTATCTCTATAGATCTTAATGCCCAATATGTAAGCAGCTTCACCGAGGTCTTTCATCGAAAAACTTTTATTCAAGTATCCCTTTATGCTATGCGAAATTCTATATCATTTCCGATCAGTAATATGTCATCCACATATAATATCGTAAATGCTACAGCTCCCACTCACTTTCTTGTAAATACAAAGCTTCTCCAAAAGTCTCAGATAAAACCAAATGCTTTGATCACACTATCAAAACGTTTATTCCAACTCCGAGAGGCTTGCACCAGTCCATAAATGGACCGCTGGAGCTTGCACACTTTGTTAGCTCCCTTTGGATCGACAAAACCTTCTGGTTGCATCATATACAACTCTTCTTCCGTAAATCCATTCAGAATGCAGTTTTAACATCGATTTGCCAAATTTCATAATCATAAAATGCTGCAATTGGTATCATGATTCTGACGTTCTTTTAGCATCGCTACGGGTGTGAAGGTCTCATCGTAGTCAATCCCTTGAACTTGTCGAAAACCTTTTGCAACAAGTCGAGCTTTATAGACAGTAACATTACCGTCAGCGCCGGTCTTCTTCTTGAAGATCCATTTATTCTCAATTGCTTGCCGATCATCGGGCAAGTCAACCAAAGTCCACACTTTGTTCTCATACATGGATCCCATCTCAGATTTCATGGCCTCAAGCCATTTTGTGGAATCTGGGCTCACCATCGCTTCTTCATAGTTCGTGAGGTTCATCATGTTCCGATAACATGACTTCCGTAATAGGATTACCGTACCACTCAGTGCGGATCTTGCTCTGGTTGATCTACGAAGTTCTGTAGAAACTTGATCTGAAGTTTCATGATCATCATCATTAGCTTCTTCCCTATTTGGTGTAGGTGTCACGAAACTGTTTTCTGTGATGTACTACTTCTCAATAAGGGAGTAGATACAGTTATCTCATCAAGTTCTACTTTCCTCCCACTCACTTCTTTTCGAGAGAAACTCCTTCTCCAAAAAGTTTCCGAATTTAGCAACAAAATCTTGCCTTCGGATTTGTGATAGAAGGTGTACCCAACAGTCTCCTTTGGGTATCCTATGAAGACACATTTCTCCGATTTGGGTTCGAGCTTATCAGGTTGAAGCTTTTTCACATAAGCATCGCAGCCCCAAACTTTCAGAAACGACAACTTTGGTTTCTTGCCAAACCACAGTTCATAAGGCGTCGTCTCAACGGATTTAGATGGTGCACTATTTAAAGTGAATGTAGCCGTCTCTAAAGCATGACCCCAAAACGATAGCGGTAAATCAGTAAGAGACATCATAGATCGCACCATATCTAATAAAGTACGATTACGACGTTCGGACACACCATTACGTTGTGGTGTTCCAGGTGGCGTAAGTTGCGAAACTATTCCGCATTGTTTCAAATGTAGGCCAAACTCGTAACTCAAATATTCTCCTCCACGATCAGATTGTAGAAACTTTATTTTCTTGTTACGATGATTTTCCACTTCACTCTGAAATTCTTTGAACTTTTCAAATGTTTCAGACTTGTGTTTCATTAAGTAGATATACCCATATCTGCTCAAATCATCTGTGAAGGTGAGAAAATAACGATATCCGCCACGAGCCTCAACATTCATTGGACCACATACATCGGTATGTATGATTTCCAATAAATCTGTTGCTCTCTCCATAGTTCCGAGAACGGTGTTTTAGTCATCTTGCCCATAAGGCACGGGTTCGCAAGTGCCAAGTGATTCATAATCAAGTGACTCCAAAAGTCCATCAAGATGGAGTTTCTTCATGCGCTTTTACAATCGATATGACCTAAACGGCAAGGTGCCACAAATAAGTTGCACCATCATTATCAACTCTGCATCTTTTGGTTTCAACATTATGAATATGTGTATCACTACTATCAAGATTAAGTAAAAACAAACCATTCTTCAATGGTGCATGACCATAAAAGATATTATTCATATAAATAGAACAACCATTATTCTCTCGATTTAAATGAATAACCGTCTCGCATCAAACAAGATCCGGATATAATGTTCATGCTCAACGCTGGTACTAAATAACAATTATTTAGGTCTAATACTAATCCCGAAGGTAGATGTAGAGGTAGCGTGCCATTGCGATCACATCGACTTTGGAACCATTTCCCACGCGCATCGTCACCTCGTCCTTAGCCAATCTTCGCTAATCCGTAGCCCTGCTTTGAGTTGCAAATATTAGCAATGTAACCAGTATCAAATACCTGTGTGCTACTGCGAGTATTAGTAAGGTACACATCAATAACATGTATATCACATATACCTTTTGTTAACCTTGCCATCCTTCTTATCCGCCAAATACTTGGGGCAGTTCCGCTTCCATTGACCAGCGCTTGCAATAGAAGCACTCGGTTTGAGCTTAGGACCAGACTTGGGTTTCTTCTCTTGATTAGCAACTTGCTTGCCGTTCTTTTTGAAGTTTCCTTTTCTTTCCTTTGCCCTTTTCTTGAAACTAGTGGTTTTGTTAACCATCAACACTTGATGCTCCTTTTTGATTTCTACCTCCATGACTTTCAAAGATCGCCAAGAGCTCGGGCATTGTTTTGGTCATCCCTTGCATATTATAGTTCATCACGAAGCTCTTGTAGCTTGGTGGCAGTGATTGGAGAATTACATCAATGACGCAATCATCCGGAAGATTAACTCCCGGTTGAATCAAGTGATTGTTATATCCGGACATTACGAGTATATGCTCATCGACAGAACTGCTTCTCCTCCATCTTACAGCTATAGAACTTATTGGAGACTTCATATCTCTCAATCCGGCATTCGCTTGGAATATTAACTTCAACTCCTGGAACATCTCATATGCTCCATGGTGTTCAAAACGACGTTGAAGTCCCGGTTCTAAGCCGTAAAGCATGGCACACCGAACTATAGAGTAGTCATCGCCTTTGCTTTGCCAGACGTTCACAACTTCTCGCGCAACCCTTGCACCAGGCCTGGCACCTAACGGTGCTTCCAGACGTAATTCTTCCGTGCAGCAATAAGGATAATCCTCAAGTTACTGACCCAGTCCGTTTAATTGCTTCCATCATCTTTCAACTTTGATTTCTCAAGGAACGCATTAAAATTCAACGGAACAACAACACGAGCCATCTATCTACACATCATAGACAAGCAAGATACTATCAGGTACTAAGTTCATGATAAATTTAAGTTCAATTAATCATATTACTTAAGAACTCCCACTTAGAAAAATATCCCTCCAATTCTCTAAGTGATTGCGTGATCCATATCAACTACACCATGACCCGATCATCACGTGTGATGGAGTAGTTTCAATGGTGAACATCAATATGTTGATCATATCTACTATATGATTCACGCCGACCTTTCGGTCTCCGTGTTCCGAGGTCATATCTTATATGCATAGCTCGTCAAGTATAACCTGAGTATTCTGCGTGTGCAACTGTTTTGCACCCGTTGTATTTGAACGTAGAGCCTATCACACCCGATCATCACGTGGTGTCTCAAAGACGAAGAACTTTCGCAACGGTGCATACTCAGGAGAACACTTCTTGATAATTTAGTAAGGGATCATCTTATAATGCTACCGTCAATCAAAGCAAGATAAGATGCATAAAGGATTAACATCACATGCAATCAATATAAGTGATATGATATGGCCATCATCATCTTGTGCTTGTGATCTCCATCTCCGAAGCACCGTCATGATCACCATCGCCACCGCGCGACACCTTGATCTCCATCGTAGCATCGTTGTCGTCTCGCCAAACTTATGCTTCTACGACTATCGCTACCGCTTAGTGATAAAGTAAAGCATTACGTATGCATTGCATTGCATACAATAAAGCGACAACCATATGGCTCCCGCCAGCTTGCCGATAACTTCGGTTACAAAACATGATCATCTCATACAATAAAATTCAGCATCATGTCTAGACCATATCACATCACAACATGCCCTGCAAAAACAAGTTAGACGTCCTCTACTTTGTTGTTGCAAATTTTACGTGGCTGCTACGGGCTTAAGCAAGAACCAATCTCACCCTACGCATCAAAACCACAACGATACTTCGTCAAATAGACTCCGTTTAACCTTCTCAAGGACCGGCGTAGCCACACTCAGTTCAACTAAAGTTGGAGAGATAGTCTTCCACAAGCCATCTATGTGCAAAGCACGTCGAGGAACCGGTCTCGCGAAGAGTACGCGTAAGGTTGGTCTGGATCGTCTGTCCAACAATACCGCTGAACCAAAGTATGACATGCTTTGGTAGGCGTATGACTTGTATCGTCCACAACTCACTTGTGTTCTACTCGTGCATATCATCAAACCATAAAAACCTAGGCTCGATACCACTGTTGGGTAACGTAGTAATTTCAAAAAATTTCCTACGATCACGCAAGATCATGGTGATGCATAGCAACGAGATGAGAGTGTTGTCTACGCACTCGTGAGACCAAAGCAACGGAAGCGTTGACGCAACGTAGAGGAAGTAGTCGTGCTTCTTCACGATCCAACCGATCCAAGTACCGAACGTCACGGCACCTCCGAAGTTCTGCACACGTTCAGCTCGATGACGCCCCTCGAACTCCGATCCAGCCGAGTGTTGAGGGAGAGTTTCACAAGACGACGGCGTGGTGACGATGATGATGTTCCACCGGCGCAGGCTTCGCCTAAGCTCCGCTACGGTATTCTCGAGGTGTAATATGGTGGAAGGGGCACCGCACACGGCTAAGGAACGATCTCAATGATCAACTTGTGTGTCATGGGTGCCCCCTGCCCTGTATATAAAGGAGGGAAGGGGAGGGCTGGCCGGCCAAGGAGAGGTGCGCCAGGTGTCCTACTCCTACTAGGAGTAGGATTCCCCAAATCCTAGTCCAACTAGGTTTCCCCAAGTGGGAAGGGAGAGAGAGGGCGCCCCTTCTCCTAGTCCTAATAGGACTAGGGAAGGGGGAAGGTGCACCAGCACTTGGGCCCCCTTTCTCCTTTCCACTAAGGCCCATGTTGGCCCATTAGTATTCCGGGGTTCCGTAACCTCCCGTGCATTTGGTAAAATTCCCAATTTCACCCGGAACACTTCCGATGTCCAAACATAGACTTCCAATATATGAATCTTTATGTCTCGACCATTTCGAGACTCCTCGTCACGTCCGTGATCTCATCCGGACTCAACAACCTTCGTACAGAAACATCATAAAAACTCATAGTAACCGCCATCGAAGCGTTAAGCGTGCGGACCCTACGGGTTCGAGAACTATGTAGACATGACCGAGACACCTCTCCGGTCAATAACCAATAGCGGACCTGGATGCCCATATTGGCTCCTACATATTCTACGAAGATCTTTATCGGTCAGACCGCATAACAACATACGTTGTTCCCTTTGTCATCGGTATGTTACTTGCCCGAGATTCGATCGTCGGTATCCAATACCTGGTTCAATCTCGTTACCGGCAAGTCTCTTTACTCGTTTCGTAATACATCATCTCACAACTAACACATTAGTTGAAATGCTTGCAAGGCTTATGTGATGTGCATTACCGAGAGGGCCCAGAGATGCCTCTCCGACAATCGGAGTGACAAATCCTAATCTCAAATATGCCAACCCAACATGTACCTTCGGAGACACCTGTAATGTACCTTTATAATCACCCAGCCACGCTGTGACGCTTTGGTAGCACCCAAAGTGTTCCTCGTGCAAACGGGAGTTGCATAATCTCATAGTCATAGGAACATGTATAAGTCATGAAGAAAAGCACTAGCAACAAACTATACGATCAGGTGCTATGCTAATGGAATGGGTCATGTCAATCAGATCATTCAACCAATGATGTGATCCCGTTAATCAAATAACAACTCCTTGTTCATGGTTAGGAAACATAACCATCTTTTGATTAACGAGCTAGTCAAGTAGAGGCATACTAGTGACACTCTGTAGGTTTATGTATTCACACACATGTATTATGTTTCCGGTTAATACAATTCTAGCATGAATAATAAACATTTATCATGATATAAGGAAATAAATAATAACTTTATTATTGCCTCTAGGGCATATTTCCTTCAGTAGGAGGGCCTCATATTCGGCTGCATTGTTGGAGTCCGTGTACATGATCTGGAGCTCATATTGAACTGTGTCTCCTGTGGGGGACGTCAAGACGATGCCAGCCCCTAGTTCGGCCAACATTTTGGATCCGTCGAAATGGATGATCCAGTTTGAATATGTGCCGTACTCTTTAGGGAGCTCGGCCTCCGTCCATTCTGCGATGAAGTCGACCAAAACTTGCGATTTAATAGCTTGCCGTGGCTTATAGGTTATATCGAACGGGAGGAGCTCAATTGACCATTTTGCGATCCGGCCCGTTGCATCGCGGTTGTTGATAATATCGTTGAGTGGTACTTCCGAGGCTACTGTTATGGAACACTCTTGAAAGTAGTGTCGTAGCTTCCGGGATGCCATGAATACTGCGTACTCAATCTTTTGATAATGCGGGTACCGTGATTTGCATGGAGTGAGGAAAGTGGACACGTAGTAGACCGGCCTTTGAACGGGGAGTTTGTGTCCGTCCGTTTCCCGCTCGACGATGAGCACTGCACTGACAACTTGATGGGTTGCTGCAATGTACAATAGCATTGGTTCGCCGGTGTTTGGCGCGGCCAGGACTGGGTTTGTTGCCAATATGGCTTTTATTTCATCGAGTCCGACCGTGGCAGCATCCGTCCACTCGAAGTGTTCGATGCGCCGAAGGAGGCGATAAAGGGATAGTGCCTTTTCTCCCAAGCGAGAGATAAAGCGGCTTAGAGCCGCCACGCATCCGGTTAATTTTTGTATTTGTTTGAGGTCCTTTGGGATATCCAGTTGCGACAAAGCTCGGATCTTGGCCGGATTTGCTTCAATTCCTCTACCGGATACAATGAAGCCCAAAAGCTTTCCTACCGAACGCCGAAAACGCATTTTTCCGGGTTGAGCTTGATGTCGTATTTTCGGAGGTTGTCGAATGTTAGCCTCCAAGTCGTCTACTAGAGATTCGACATGTCTTGTTTTGACGACCACATCATCCACGTACGCCTCCACTGTCTTGCCGATCTGGTTTGCCAGACATGTCTGAATCATGCGCTGATATGTTGCGCCAGCGTTTTTCAGCCCGAAGGGCATTGTGTTGAAGCAGAATGGGCCGTATGGTGTGATGAATGCTGTTGCGGCTTGGTCTGATTCTGCCATCTTGATTTGATGGTAACCGGAATATGCGTCGAGGAAACACAACGAATCGTGTCCTGCGGTGGCATCGATAATTTGATCGATACGGGGGAGGGGGATGGGATCCTTTGGGCAAGCCTTGTTAAGGTCTTTAAAATCGACACACAGGCGCCAGGATTTGTCCTTCTTTGGTACCATCACCAGGTTTGCTAGCCAGTCCGGATGTTTTATGTCTCTAATGAATCCATCCTCCAATAGCTTGGCTAGCTCCTCTCCCATAGCCTGTCTCTTGGGTTCGGAAAAACGACGAAGGGCTTGTTTGACAGGTTTGAATCCTTTTAGGATACTTAAGCTGTGTTCGGCCAGCCTGCGTGGGATTCCTGGCATGTCTGAAGGGTGCCAGGCGAAGATGTCCCAATTTTCACGTAGAAATTCTCGCAGTGCGGTGTCCATATCAGGGTTTAATCATGCCCCGATGGAAGATGTTTTATTGGGGTCCGTTGGATGGACCTAGAATTTGACTATTTCATCTGCTGGCTTAAAGGATGTGGACTTGGATCTCTTGTCGAGTATCACATCATCCATGTTAACCGTGGAGCGCAGCGCAGTCAGTTCCTCAGCTGCTAAGGCTTCGGATAGTGCCTCCAGGGCTAATGCGGCTGTCTTGTTTTCGGATCACTAGCGAGAGTGATAATTTCATTCGGCCCGGGCATCTTGAGCTTCATGTACCCGTAATGGGGTATTGCTTGGAAGATTGTAAATCCTTCCCGCCCTAGTAGGGCATGATATCCGCTGCTAAACGAGGCCACCTGAAGTGTGACCTCTTCGGATCTGTAATTATCCGGCGTGCCGAACACCACATCTAGTGTGATTTTTTCCCTGACAACAAGGCTTCCGATCGGGGATTATTCCTCTAAAGGTTCTGCTGCTTCGCTCAATGCGGCTCCAGTCTAATCCCATTTTTTGAAGGGTTTCCTCATAAATGAGGTTCAATCCGCTGCCTCCATCCATGAGTACCTTGGTGAGGCGAAAGTCGTCCACTATTGGACTGAGGACCAATGCGGCTGGTGCTCGGGCTGTTCGAATTTAGGTTCATCACTTGCATTGAAGGTAATAGCCGTGTCGCCCATGGGTTTATTGTTGCTACTTGGTAGACTTCGCAAGGCTGCGGAGTGTTATTTTCGTGATATTATTTGATGCGAAGGTCTCGAAGACTGTGAGAATGGTACTGGTGTCCCCGGGGTGGTTTTCTGTGGCCTCCAAAATTAAGAGGTCCTCGCCAATTTTGGCCACCTGCCGGAGTATCCAACATGCTCTAAGGTTGTGAGTTGGTGTGGCGTCCTCTGTACTATGAATTTTACATGGTCCATCAAGCCATTTTTCCAGTACGGTTCCATGCTCTATAGAGGGTTTTGGTTTTTTGGTGTTTAACCCGGGTGTCTTATGATGATCCATCCTCTTAGTTCGGACGGGATTGCTATTCAAGGCCGGATTATCCCAAAATTTTCTTTCAGTTTTCCAGGCACTTTCCATCGCACAGTACTTTTGTACTATGGACGCCAAGTCAGCGAAGCGTGTAATATCACGATGACTTATGGCGTTAAGGATTCCCTCATCCGTGCAATTACTGCAGAAGATTGATATTGCGTCTCCCTCGTGGCAATCCTTTATCCTATTTATAACCAGGAGGAATCTGGCCCAGTAATGATGTACTGTTTCCTCGGGCTTTTGCCTGATTTGGGAAAGATCGCTTATGTTCGGGTGGGCGGGTGGCGTTGAATCTGAAACCTCGCCCAATCTAAGATTCAGAGGCCGAAGGGCTTCCGAACTCTGAGGTTTGGATTCTTGGATGTTGTCCAATGAGTCTAGCCCGTTGCCTGATTTTAAGCTCATGTCTCGAGTTACATCCTTCCCTCCGCGGGTATCCGGCTTGGAGGGGTCGGGAATTCGGACGTAACTAGTCCTTAAAATAGATGAAGGGTCGCCAAGACCGCGCCATACCATGGCGACGTGGTGGGTGACCTGGGGAGAGTTAATTTCTCTTAGATCGGGTTTAAGCCCAACCTGGTCGTAATCTGTGGCGACCCCCAGGGCGGCGATGCGATCCAAGAGATCGTTTACGGAAGAGAGCTCCATCGGATCTAGCTGCTCGACAAGTTCCGAGCTGACGTGAAGGTTGCTTTTGATGACCCGAGAGGTCACCGTCGGCGCGAACGGCCGAACAGCGGTCATGAGGAAACCACCTAGCCGGAGAGTTTGGCCGACAGCCAAGGCTCCTTAGCGACGGCGCCGTCCTTAAAGACGGAGGAGGCATCCTTCCGATTGCGACGCAAGACAAAGGAACTCTCAATGAAAGCACCAATGTCGGTGTCAAAACCGGCGGATCTCGGGTAGGGGGTCCCGGACTGTGCGTCTAGGCCGGATGGTAATAGGAGACAAGGGACACGATGTTTTTACCCAAGTTCGGGCCCTCTCTATGGAGGTAAAACCCTACTCCTGCTTGATTAATATTGATGATATGGGTAGTACAAGAGTAGACCTACCACGAGATCAAGGAGGCTAAACCCTAGAAGCTAGCCTATGGTATGATTGTTGTATGATGGAGTTGTCCTACGGACTAGAACCCTCCGGTTTATATAGACACCGGATAGGGTTAGGGTTACACAGAGTCGGTTACAATGGTAGGAGATATTGAATATCCGCATCGCCAAGCTTGCCTTCCACGCCAAGGAAAGTCCCATCTGGACACAGGACGAAGTCTTCAATCTTGTATCTTCATATTCCTGGAGTCCGGCTCTTCAAACACGCCCTAATCCAGGACTCCCTCAGGCACTAACCTCTCCAAGGGAGCCATGGAAGAATTCTGTCAACGAGAGCATATCCGGCTTGACGTCTCGGCTGTGGCTCATCCTCAATCCAATGGTCAAGCGGAAAGAGCTAATCAGGAGATGTTGAAGGGTATCAAGCCCCGGCTCTTGGTCCCCTTGCAGCCGACGCCGGGTTGTTGGGTGGAGGAGTTACCTTCCGTACTTTGGAGCATCAACACTACACCTAACAGATCTACGGGTTACACACCTTTCTTTATGGTGTATGGAGCAGAGGCGGTCCTGCCAAGTGACATCCGTCATGACTCACCTCGTGTGGCGGCTTATGTTGAGGCGGACAACGAAAAGGCTCGTCAAGATGCACTTGACCTGTTGGATGAAGAGCGAGACTTGGCGATAGCCCGCTCGGCGATTTACTAGCAAGACCTGCGCCGCTACCACAGCCGCCGGGTTAGGTCCAGAACCTTTCAGGAAGGCGACTTAGTGCTCCGGCTCATCCAGGATCAATCTGACATGCACAAGCTATCCCCTCCTTGGGAAGGACCCTTTGTGGTCAGCAAGAATCTGAACAACGCGTCATACTACCTTATCGATGTTCGAGAGCGCAAAGACTCGCGTAAGTCGGAGGAGGAGACCCGCCGGCCGTGGAATATCGCTCATCTTCGGCCTTACTATACTTGAGCCAACGGCTCTAATGTGTATATATTTAAACTATGTATATATTACATAAAGCAATAAAGTAGGACCTCTGTCCTTTTTTCCACCCCAAACAAGATTTTATGTGTCTTTTTTAGCAGGTGGTGGAGATAGCCAACAGGGAGCGGGTCATATCTAAACCCGGCTTTTCCTTTGGTCCGGCTTATGATCATATCTAAATCAAGCCATGATCACCTGGGGGCTTCCTGTTCAAACATAGGTCGTATTCGAACCAAAGAGAACATAGCTGTCGATACCCACTTGATCGACATACTGCCAAACCCACTTGGGGGCTTCTTGATCATATCTGAATCATAGCTTAACCCCTTTGGGTCTGACATGGATCGTATTCGAATCAGCGTCATTAAAAAACTCTTATGGTTGCTTGGGGGCTTCCTGTTTAAACATAGGTCGCATTCGAACCAAAGAGAACATAGTTGTCGATACCCACTTGATCGGCATCGCCACAGCCACTGGGGGCTGTATGATCGTATCCAAATCTTAGCTCAATCCCTTTGGAACGACTTACTGATCGTATTCGAATCAGAGGCCTTTAAATCTTGTTTTCTTATTCATTATATTTTCTAAGGTGACAATATTTGATTATATTGAGACCCTCTTGAAAATACAAGGGAGGATACTGCAATTCTCCGGCTTAAACATTGGTTACATCAGGTTGACAAGTACTAGGTGAACTTTTATGTGCCAATTTTCAGGACTTAAATTTACCCTCAGAGGATGGGCTTATATAAGCCGGAAAGGTAACCATAAGCATCACAGGTATATCATTATGATTACGCCTATTAAAGTTTAATCATAAGTTGGATTTCCTGTAATTATTCGGTGTATATTCCGGGTAATCAGAAGTTTATGTGACCTTCCAAAGCGATAAGTCGCCAAGGAATTTCTGTTTGTCTTATGTGCAGGACAATACAAGATATTTCTATAAGGAAATAACAGATTCATGTACGCTATGAGAGCATAATGACGACGGCTCACGCAAGTGTTAAAAGACATAAGCATGCGCGAAGGCATGACAAGATTCAAAGTATTTCCTACTCTATTACAAGACTTCCCGAGTCTGAATGATGATGCATTGTTTTTCTACAAGACATAAGCATGTGACGCCTGGGGATTTACTCTTGGGGTTGACCTGAAGCTTCCGGGTTATCCTTCTCCGCCTCTCCGCCGGCTGCCCTGTCCTGGAAGATTGATGAGGTCCAGTCAATGCCACTCAAGGCTTCAAACTCAGCTTCATCATCGATTAAACCAGTGGGGTTGACGTCAAGGGCAAAAGTGTGCTTACAAGTTGGAGGAACCATGCTGACTTCTTGGTAATGAGGTGTTGGAATCCTCTGATTCTCACTATCATAACCCGGCTGGTATTTTGTCAGATTAGTGTCATTCCCAATGAGAGTAGCCACCAGGCGTACGACTTTCACACAGGCGGTAAAGTCTGCCTCGTCAAATAAGCTGCCATCCTCCTTTAGACTCGGGTATCCAAGGGCGATGTCGGCCGGGTCTAGTTCAGGATAAAATGCCTTAGCCCGGCTCAATGCTGCTATAGCCCCGGCTCTTGCAGATGCCCGCCTTAGCTCTTGAACACGCTGAGGAAGTACAACAAGCCGTTTCAGTACATCCTGAAGAAGGTAAGGAACGTCATTGGATAAAGCCACAACGGCCAGAGCACGTTGTGACCCAGTGTAAAGTTGTTCCACCGGTGAATACACTGCCTTCAATTTGATGTGCATGTTCTGCTTAAGGTTGGTGCTCCTGGGGCCTGTATTGTTCAAAACATAAGGTAAACCGGAGGTAAGAATTAAGGTATTCATCAGCCAAATACATACAATATTTAAGTTTTTTGTCTCTTACCAAAGATGGCTGAGACCATTTGAGATATTTGATTTTTTAAGCCGGACAGTTCAGCGTTTGCTTCTGCAAGCGAGGCTTCTGCTGTCTCGGCCCGGGTCACCAGAAGGGCTTTTTCATCAGCCCAGATTTTCTTATCCGCCTCAAAGTTTTTCTTCAACTTCTCTTGTTCAGAGACGCTGAATTCAAACTTGGAGTTGGTTTTTTGAATTTCAAGCTCCTGGGTTGATAGGCGGCTCTTCAGATCAGCAATTTCCGACTCAAATTGACTTATGGTGGCCTGTAGTGAAACCGGGTTACAGTCAGGATCATGGTAAGTTATTTTAAAGTCCCAAGTACTTTGCAAGCAAACATACTTGACACTTGGGGGCTAATGTTTACCGAAGCTTTCTAAATGGTTAAGTCAATCCTAATATTAAAGTCCCAAGCACTTTACAAGCAAAGATGCTCGACACTTGGGGGCTAATGTGTATCGCAAGTTAAAGGTATTGTGTTACTGCTGGTTTAAGTATTTTTTTTCTTTTAAGCTGGGCAAACAACTTTAACAATTTTTCTAAGTCTAGAGCATATTTACTCATAAGCAATAGACTTGGGGGCTGGTACAGTAAGTGTACTTAACAGTGAGGAAGTGTAAGTCATACCTCAGATTTCTGTTGTATCTGCTTGACCATGTCAATTTCCAGGTCACGACTGTTCTGCACCTGGTTGATGTAACCTGAGACGATTTCTCCAATACTCAAATGAGTATAGTCGGTGATATCCAGCTTGGCCTTACGGCGTTCTAATAAATCATCCTTGGCAGAACATTTGGCGAGTACAGAGGGCTGTGCCGGCTCAACAAATTGAGTCTTCAGAAACTCAACTTCCGGGTCATCTGCTTTGGCGGGGCTAGGAGCCTCCGGGTTAACAGAATCATTGATGACTTGTTCAGTAGGCGGGTCAGAAGAGGTCACAGGAGCATCATGAGATGACGGAGGTGTCGGTTCATGGACAGAAGTATCAGGTGCGGCCGTTCCAAGCGCCGGCTCAGTTACAACTGGATCCTGGGTCGGCTTATCCTTCTTTGCTTTCTTCCTGGCCTTCACTTGCACGCTATGGACAAAATGGAAAAATAAATACTAAGACATAAGGAAGAGCATAAGGTAAACAAATTTATATTACCCAGGGGCGGTCTTGAAAGCCGGCATGTTTGACTACATAGATTCGCCGGATGAAGGAGATGTATCCTGATAATTGGAGTCAGACCAATTGAGAGGTTGACGGATTAGACCCATCAAAGGTAAAAAAGGTGATAAGTCGAAGATAACCTTAGTCCGACGCTTCCGGGTTGTATCAGGAAAGCCATAGGAGAGCTCTGCATCCTTGCTGGTCCGGGTCTACCTCCGGCTTTCAAGTTGCTGTTGCTTCAAAAGAAAGTCAGGGTCTTGGTAAGCCAAAGGATGCGAAAATCTTACTTTCCGGGTTACTCTTCGAATTTTCTAACATGGCCGAAGCTCGGAGTCGGAGGAGATTATAGTTACCTCTTCATCGACGGGTTGGCTGTTGCATGTGTCTTCCTGAAAGGAGGTTAAACGTCAGTAAGGTAATGATAAAGGAGAAAGGGAAATTGAAAAGTTACCTCTTCCTCATTGTCATCAGAATCATCAAGCTGAAACATCTCAGAGGCGCTAGGTTTCCTTTTTCTTGAAGTGGTGGGCTTGGTGGTTTTCCTTTCGGCCCTCTTGGCTGCTCTGGCTAGCTTGGCCGCCTCATGATCATACTGGATTTTCCAGAAGCCGTCATTTGCCTGTAAAGGATTATAGAGAGTTATGAGTAAGAATAAGGTATAACATAATAAAAATTGAGAGTGATGACTTACTGCAGGGGCCGGGTTTTGTTTGCAGAAAGGCAGTAACCCGAAGGCATTGATGGTCACTGTGCCCTCCTTTAAAAAAGACTGAGTGGTGGCTTCCACCATGTCGTCTGGTAAGTCGTCGGGGCTGTGACGCTGAGGATCATCTTTTTCGCCTGAGTAATCACACATTAAGCCGGGGCGGCGGCTTAACGGAATTATTCTCCAAGCAATCCAGACTCAGACCAGGTCAATACCATCCAAGCCGTTCCCCAAGAGTGCTTTAATCTTCTTAATCTTGGGGGTGAGTGGCAGACGTTCAATGGCAGTCAACTTATCCGGCAGCGGGTGAGTAGATTCAAGGCGTAATGCACGGAAGCCGGGCAGTGGGTTTTCACCAACCGGAGAAGAATCCTGGCAATAGAACCATGTCTGGTTCCAATCCTTCGGATGACTCAGAATTCAGCATAAGGAAACAGGCAGTCCCTCCGCCTTCGAATTGATATGCCACCAAGCTCCAGACTGGGCCCGTTGGCCCGCTCATTCTGCCGGTTCAGATAGAACAGTTCTCTGAACAAAGGTAGGCTGGGCTCTTCTCCAAGGTAGACCTCACAGAAAACTTGGAAGTTGCAGATATTTGACACGGAATTGGGTCTGATGTCCTGAGGTCTTAAGTCAAAAAAGTGCAAAACGTCTCTAAAGAATTTTGAACCGGGAGGAGCAAATCCCTGGCTCGTGTGATTGGTAAAAACGATCACCTCCCCTTCCTTGGGTTGAGGTTTCTCCTCAGATGGGTCAGGAGCACGATAAGACATGACATCCTTCTTGGGCAGATGGCCAGATTTCACAAACTCGGACAGTTTGCTCTCTGTAACAGTGGATGGGACCCAGTTGCAAGTCACTGGAGGTTTGGCAGGTTTGGGTGCCATCGTGTAAATCGACGCCTACAACAAAATAAAGAAATATTTTCCGACTTAAGCATAACCCGGGGAATAAATACTATTGGGTTATTTAAGCTGGCGGCTTAAGAAGGGGCCTAATGACATACAGGTAACTATGTGATAATGTTTAACAGCTGCAGGTATTAAAGATGTTTAAGGTTTTCTTAAAGTCGCAAGAAGCAAGCGATGCTGACAGCCGGTATCATCTTAAACCGGTCACATGAACTACTATGGCTAAAACAGAGTCGACAGATGCAGTTTTTTGGCTAAGTGTGGAACAAACAGGTTTCACAAATCGCAGCTATTATTTTGGATCAAATGGCCGTTCTGAAAAGAAAAAAATTCTAGACCTAAAACCGGTGCACAGAAGTTCATGTACTCGAAGGAGGCCTTTAAACAAGGGAAATGAGATCTGTTTCTATTTGAGATGGGTGCGGAACAGCCACCGCAGTAGTTCTAACTGTCTAAAGATCAAAAAGGAGCACGGGAGAGGAAAACTATCAAGGGTTTGCAATGGGCGGCGATGAACACCGACGAACTCCGGAGACCGCAATGCAGATCTAGAAAACAGGGAAGAAAAAGGACTTACGGATGCAGAGTTGTTGCAGGGTTCCGTCATGTTTCTCTGGTCAAGTCAGGTTGATGCAGCGGCCTGAGTTGGAGAAGACGAGGAGATCTGCGGCGGCGGCGGAGCTCGAGCGGCAGAAAAGGAAGTGCGAGGAGGAAGACGACTGAGGGAAATGAAAAAGACCTAGGTCGCACCTATTTATAAGGAGGAGCCAACCGAGACGGCGTGAAAAACGAGGAGGCCAAAGCATCATTATCCAGCGGCCCTGACGCCTCGATTCTCGGGATGGCCAGTAAAGGCAAAGATCCGTTGGAGGATATGACAGAATAAAAATATGAGTTTATTGAAGATGATGTCACAATGATTTAACCCGGATCCAGATGATGACGTCACGGAGGGTTAAAACTTTCGTACAAAACAGAAAACTGAAGGCCAGTTCATAAGGTTTTTAAAGATTGACATGAACCGGTTCAAATCAATCTGGGGCCTAATGTTGGGGATATAACTATTTGTGTAAGCCGCCTAGGAGGGGCCGGGTTATGCAAAGAGAAGCTCATAAGAAGCCCAAGACCAAGGCATGAAGATGGCTGTTCACTAAAGGGTCTAATGGCCCACAGACGACTTAAAGCTCATAGAGATAAACTGCCGTGATGATATAACTTGTATTATAAGGTAGAAGTAACTAGTCGCCGAGCCGGACACTGTTTATGAGCTGGCCGGGACTATGTAGGCCGCAGGGCGTCAACCCCGTTTTGACACTGAAACACAGACAGCCACGAACGTCGATGCCTTTACCAAGAAAGAAGCGTGACACAATTCATTACGAAACGTTGTCTGTATGGACTGCACGTCCGTGCTCTTAAATACAAGGAAATAAGCTTTTAAAAACAGTGTCTCTCTTATAGGACAATCCGTGCCTCGCAGAGTAAATGTCTGTGAGTCTATGTAATACCACCGACCATGCCTTTGAGCGCTTCATGCCCGTGCCTGTGATCCGAAACACTGAATCAAGGATGACGCTGCTGCTGCGGGTTTTTGCTATAAACGCACGAACGTGATCCCATGTAAAGCATAACCATGCCTGACTGGGCTTCATGGCAGTGCCTGTACTCGCGGACAGTTCAACAGATTCATTTGGAACACGTAGACAAACTAACGTGATTGTACACAATGGCAAGCCGTGAGTTTCTAGGACTCACGACCGTGCGAGCAATATACCAGACCAGCGTCTCTCGAATAAGCCATTCCGTGCCTCAAAGAGTAAACAGTGGGTGTTCTCATCTGAACCAATTCCGCTTGGTCTCCGCAATTAAAGAACGAACGTGGATGTGCGTAAGACAAAGCTTTGCCTTTGTGGGCTTAAGGACCGTGCTTCTTCATCTGATCAAGTGGACGGAATCATTAGGAACACAAAGACAGGCTAGCGTGACTCTATATAATACATTACCATGCCTTTGAGGACTGTACGCCCGTGCGTGTGAACCTTAACACTGTGACAAACCTCCATGCTTCTATGGAATAATATATGTAAAATCAATAAAAAAGCGTGACCCAACTCAGTACGCAATTGTGTCCTTAGAGAGTTCATATCTTGTGAACTTTTATAAACAAGAGTTCGTGTCCGTAATACCACTGACCATGCCTTTGAGCTGCCAGTATGCTCGTGCTCGTGCTCCCTTTAAAACTAAACGCCTGCGTGCGTCTCATTCTCGATAGAGTCACAAAGCTAAGCGTGACTCTATGTAATACCATCGACTATGCCTTCCTGTAACCCGAAACACTGAAACAAAGAAAGGCAGGAATGTCCGCGCCTTCATGTGTGCACAAGACATGACTCTAGTTGGTTCAAAAACTTTGTCTACAGAGATTTCACCTCCGTGCTTTTAAAAACAACGTCTCTAGAATTGGCCATTACGTTAATGTTCCTCCGTACCCATAAACTTGGAATGAACGTGACCCAGGAAAGTACGACACATTTGTTATCAAAGTTACTGACGGCACGAGGTAACGGAAGACAAAATAAGAAACATTTAGTGCACTACTTAACAGCTTCAGATACGAGGATCAGGGTCGCTGCTGTCTACTTAGTCCGGCGAGACTTCTTTTTTGGTTGCTCGGCGCAAAGTTCCTCGATCTGTTTCTTCATAACGTATGATTCTAGCTTCAGCTTATCGCGCTGATGTTCGAGCTGCGCCTTCTCATGCATCAGAAGTGCAATGACGGCTTTGATCTCTTCGTCCAACTTCGTGGATATCTTCAGGAAGTCTTCCACGGTATTGAATAGGTTCTTCAGCTGGTCAATGGAAAAGATGTCAGATTGATGGGAGGACGCACCCTCAGCAACATTAGGATGAAGCTTACCATAATGATCCATGTTTCACAACTAAATCAAGTAGCCGAAAGAAAGAAAAAACGAATGAAGCCGAAGCAGAGCGAACTCACAGATGAGGAACCCTTGCCAGCCGAGATCTTCTCCTGCGACTGGACATGGTGCTATGGAGGAGTCTCCTTACACTGTCGTGGTGAGAGTGTGAGGATAGAGAACAGAAGAGGAGTGGATGGCACAGGCGGACAAAAGGACGAAGGGATGTGGCTATGGTTTGAGACTCAAATCTGCTTATTCACATTTCACAACTAAACCAAGTAGCCGAAGGAAAGAAAAAAAGAATGAAGCGGAAGCAGAGTGAACTTACAGATGAGGAACCCTCGTCACCGATCTCCTGCGGTCTGGACACTTTGGGTTACGCAATAGTCTCCTGACCAGCCATGGCGGAGAGGGTCAGGATAGAGAGCACCAAGAGGAATGAATGGCCTGGCGGCGGGCAGAGGATGGAAGAGTGTGTGGCTAGGGTTTTGAAACTCCGTCCGTCCGCCATAAATAGCCGGAGCCTGGCCTCGGGCGACGAGCCAGAGCGGCGTCACCGGAGGAGACGTCCGTCGGACCCTTGGGTTTCCGTGGCGGCGCCACGTGGAGTTCACACCCGAGTAGGTGGAGACGCCCGTCGAAACGTTGTGTTTCCGCAATCAACGCACGAACGTGGCTCCACGTAAAACACAAGCATGCCTCCCTCGACATCCCGACCATGGCTGTGCTGGTAATATAGTCAATGGATGCATTTGGAACACAAAGAGACATGAAGATGACTCTGGATAATGACATGACATGCGTTTGTGGGCTTGACAACCGTGCCTGTGACCTGAAACACTCACACGCGTAAAGGACAGTGATGCTACTAAACATATAAAGTCGCCTTCGTGCATTTGTGGGCATGACTGTCGTGCCTGTGACCTGAAACATCGACACATACGTAAAGTCGTCTTCATGCGTAAAGGACCGTGACGCTACTAAACATATCAAGTCGCCTTCGTGCATTTGAGTTAAAATCATGCAACGAAAACAATTCTAACAAGGACAGACACCCGAACCTATTAGGTTTCCATAATAAACGCACAAACGTGACTCCGAGTAAGAACAAACTATGCCTCTGAGGGCTTGATGTCCATGCCTCTCCTTTTGACCAAGCCCACCAACTCATTCGGAATGCAATCAGAAAACCGTTGTGTGCGACTCTATATAATTGCATGCCATGCCTTTGAGGGCTGTATGCCCATGCTTGTGACCCTTAACACTGAAACACAGACAGCCACGAACGTCGACGCCTTTATCAAGAAACAAGCATGACACAATTCAGTACGGAACGGTGTCTATATGGACTGCACGTCCGTGCTCTTAAATACAAGGAAATAAGCTTTTAAAAATAGTGTCTCTCTTATAGGCCAATCGTGCCTCGCAGAGTAAACGTTCGTGAGTCTATGTAATACCACCGACCATGCCTTTGAGCGCTTCATGCCCGTGCCTGTGACCCGGAACACTGAATCAAGGATTAGGCGGCTGCTGCGGGTTTCGCTTATAAACGCATTTAACGTGATCCCATGTAAAGCATAACCATGCCTGACTGGGCTTCATGGCGGTGCCTGTGCTCGCGGACTGTTCAACGGATTCATTTGGAACACGTAGACAAACTAACGTGATTGTACACAATGGCAAGCCGTGACTTTCTGGGAGTCACGATCGTGCGAGCAATATACCAGACGAGCGTCTCTCGAATAAGTCATTCCGTGCCTCGCAGAGTAAACAGTGGGTGTTCTCGTCTGAACCAATTCTGCTGGGTCTCCGCAATTAAAGAACGAACGTGGATGTGCGTAAGACAAACCTTTGCCTTTGTGGGCTTAACGACCGTGCTTCTTCATCTGATCGAGTGGACGGAATCATTCGGAACACAAAGACATGCTAGCATGACTCTATATAATACATTACCATGCCTTTGAGGACTGTACGCCCATGCCTGTGAACCTTAACACTGTGACAAACCTCCACGCTTCTATGGAATAATATACGTAACATCAAGAAAAAAGCGTGACCCAACTCAGTACGCAATTGTGTCCTTAGAGAGTTCATATCTTGTGAACTTTTATCAACAAGAGTTTGTGCCCGTAATACCACCGACCATGCCTTTGAGCGTTTTATGCTCGTGCCTGTGCCCCTTAACACTAAACGCCCATGCGTCTCCGTCTGATAGAGTCACAGGCTAGTTTGACTCTATGTAATACCACCGACTATGCCTTCCTGTAACCCGAAACACTGAAACAAAGAAAGGCATGAATGTCCATGCCTTCATGTGTGCACAAGACATGACTCTAGTTGGTTCAAAAACTTTGGCTGCAGAGACTTCACGTCCATGCTTTTAGAAACAATGTCTCTAGAACTGGTCATTACGTTAATGTTCATTTGTACCCATAAACTTGGAATGAACGTGACCCAGGAAAGTAAAACACATTTGTTATGAAAGTTACTGACGGCACGAGGTAACGGAAGACAAAATAAGAAACTTTTAGTGTACTACTTAACAGCTTCAGATACGAGGATCAGGGTCGCTGCTGTCTACTTAGTCCGGCGAGACTTCTTTTTTGCACTACAAAAAAAAGACACATCCATGACATTTTGGGCCGAACGAAAAAAATTTCTGTCATACATATGACACTTCTATGACGATAATTGTGACAAGACCCGGTATCATCATAGATGTGGTGGGCTCCTACTTCTATGACAAAAAATCATGACAGAATATGGCCTTTTCGTCCTGGGCGGGCCGGAGACGCATCTGCATGACATTCTTTGGGCCGTCCATGACGGAAAAAACCGTGGTAGAAGCAAGGGGGAGGACAATTTTGGGGAGTTCCCGATTACGGTGGGAGGTCGGGGGCCGAGCGATCGCGCTGCTTTCTCGTACACGCACGCTGCAGTGTGAGAGGCGTTAGCTCTAATCGAATCCGGCGAGGAGTTGGGGTCTAATCGAACCCGAGTGATTGCACAGAGCAGTTACGTGTTATCGAACCCGAGCGATCGATGGTTGTTAATCGAACCCGATCGAGCGATTCTTCGCTACTACCGCTAATCAAGCCGATCGATGGGATGAGCGAGGAGTGTTGCGGGGGTTGGATGAATAGTGAGCGGTGGCGTTGCCTCTGGATGAACAGGACCCCGTGGTGTGGTGGAGGGATGGATGAACAGTAGACGGTGGAGGGCTGCCTGTGGAGGGGTGGATGAACAGGACCCCGTGGTGTGGAGGGTTGGATGAACAGTAGACGGTGGAGGGGTGCCCGTGGAGGGGTGGTTGAACAGGACCCCGTGGTGTGGAGGGCTGGATGAACAGTAGACGGTGGAGGGGTGGTTGAACAGTAGCCGGTGGAGTAGCACGCGGTGGAGGATGGATGAACAGGAGCCCGTGGAGGCTGGAAGAGGTCGACGGTGGATGAACAGTAGCTCGTGGAGGCTGGAGGGGGTCGACGGTGGAGATGAACAGTATCTCGTGGAGTCCCGTTTTGCGGTACGCCACACCCCTCCCGATGAACAGGACCCCCGTTTTGACCGTAGCGCTCCAACACAAGTCCGTTTCCTCCGTTTTGCGGTACGCCACACCCCTCCCGATCAACAGGACCCCCATTTCGACCGTAGGAGCTCCGTTTCCTCCGTTTTGCGGTACGCCACACCCCTCCCGATCAACAGGACCCCCGTTTCGTACGTAGGAGGTCCGTTTCCTTCGTTCTGCGGTACGCCAGGCCTCGTTTCCATCGCCCGTTCCGTCCAAGCCCTCCCGATGAACACGACCACGCATTCCGTTGCCTCCCCATGAACACGACGACGACGCTATTTCTCCATTCCGACCCAGCCATGTACACGAGCCCTGGCCGTACGTATGCGCGAGTAGGCGTTCGAGACCCCACCTGTATGTACACATACGTGGCCGTATTTTCTTTCTTGCAGCCTGGCCGCTGTACGTACGTGTACATGCTACGTGCGCGCCTCTACTACGACACGTGCACGCCTCTACATCGTCCAGTATATATGTACTTACACGTTCGCGACCAGAATGACAATGCTACGTACGCTTCGACCAGGTGGGTCCCGACTGTCAGGCACTTCCTTGCGGGCGAAGATGTAGCTGGTGGGTCCCAGTAGTCAGGGGGGCGAAATACGGTGGCTCGTCCGTTGGGTCCCGGTGTCATGTGGAGGAATAATTATTTTGCACGTAATAAGGAGGCACTTCCTTGCTGCGGCCGTGGACCCAACTGTCATCCTCTCCACGTACAGTCCATGTCTGATGGAAGTCGTTCCTTGACCACATTTACCACGCCGCACCAAGCGCACTAGGGCGGTGGACGACGGCGAGGCCTAGGAAGGGGACGACGGGGAGCCGGCGAAGACGCGGCAGTGGAAGCCCACGCGCGCGCGGAGAGGATTACGAGGGTTCACTGGTTCGGCTGCGGTGTGAGGCTGCCGTCGCCGCAGGGCCTGGCCAGCAGTGGGAATAGTAGGGGGCGATGAGGCCTCCGCGGCAGCACAGCCGGCCACGGGAGGCAGGAGTATGCGGCACGACCGGCGCTGCTTTGGGCGGCTGGAGCAAGAAGACCAGAGGTTGAAGAAGTGCTACAGCCGTTGGATGGACATCATACGGTCAGTGGAGCAGAATCGTTCATATTGACTAAAGTTGACAAAGGCCCCCATCCCAGTCAACTTAGTAGGCCCACAAGTCAGCCTCCCACCATGGTGGGTCCCGGCTAGCAGGGGAAGTATTCATTTTTTTGTGCGTAATAAGGAGGCACTTCCGGTGGGTCCGAGCTGATAGCAGGGAGAACGTTTTTTTCACAAAATACGTTGGCCCGTTCGATGGGTCCGAGCAGTCAGGGGGAAACGTTTTTTTAGCGAAATAAGGTGGCCCGTCCGGTGGGTCCCTGCTGTAAGGTGGAGGAATAATTATTTTGCGCGTGATAAGGAGGCACTTCCTTGCGGCCTCCTGGACCCAGCTGTCAGCCTCTCCACGTACAGTACTGTTCCGATGGAAGCCGATCGTTGACCACGTTGACCACGCCGCGCCGAGAGCACCAGGGCGGTGGTCTGGACGATGGCAAGGCCTAGGAAGGGGACGACGCGGAGCCAGGGAAGACGCATCACTGGAAGCCCGCGCGGAGAGGAGTACGAGGGTTCACTGGTTCGGCTGCGGTGTGAGGCTGCCGTCGCTGCAGAATAACAGGGGGAGTGGGTGAGTGGAGGGCTGGCCTGGCCAGCGGTGGGAGTAGTATGGGGACGGTGAGGCCTCCGCGGCAGCACAGCCGGCCATGGGAGGCAGGATTGAGCATGCGGCACGACCGGCGCTGCTTTGGGCGGCTGGGGCAAGAAGACCAGAGGTTGAAGAAGCAATACGGCCGTTGGATGGACATCGTTGACCATGTCGCACCGAGAGAACCAGGGCGGTGGACGACGGCGAGGCCTACGAAGGGAACAACACGGAGCCGGGGAAGACACGGCAGTGGCTGCCCACGCGGTGGAGAGTATGAGGGTTGACTGGTTCGGCTGCCGTGGAGGTGTGGATGAGTAGAGGGATAGACAGGCCAGGGATGCGAGTATGATGGGGCCGTGAGGCCTTCCCGGCAGCACTGCCGGCCACGGGAGGCGGGAGCAGGCTTTTCCGACGGCGCTGGTTTGGGCGGCTGGGGCAGGAGGATCAAAGACTGAAGAAGCATGTTTGTCGTTAGATTGACATCTAACGGTCTGACGCTGGTAGAGTCGATTGTTGACTAAGTTTCTTTTTTGAGAAACCTTGTGTATGCATGAACTTAGTAGGCCCACAAGTCAGCCTCCAAATCTATGGCAGACAACATAAAGCCCATTTGCTATTTTTTATAATTTGCAGCCCATTTGCTAATTCTTAAGTAATTTATTACAGCCCATTTTCTGCCTAGGACCATGGTAAAAAAGTCCAACCTTATTTTGCATATTTCGGTGGAGTCCGAACTGTTGTAATCCCGAAATGATAAACATTTTTTAAGAACTTATTGATTTGCCAAAAAAATCATTTTGTTTTTGTAAGCAAATAAGACGTGGGACAAATTTAGTTGGTTTAAGGGAAAACCAGTGGTAAAAAAATCAGCGCTAGTTGGGAAAAAACAACAAAAATAAGGATGTAAATATGAAAAGGGAATTTTATGTGTTTTCAATATAATGATACGTGTATATGAACTAGTAAAACTATAGGTAGAGCTTAGAAAACGGATGTAGGACATGCGTTTCAAGAGGAAAATAGAACTGGGCTGTGTGTTTGATTCAGTAAAAAAAACTGCCTGCGGATGTTGTAAGACAAAATATAACTAACGCTGGCAGGCCAGAGGCCAGTAGATACCTGCTGGATCTTTGTGCCCCGTTGTCATCATGGGCTGGGCCTGTTAAAAACAAAACAACCCTCGGCAATCTACAGCCCAGTTGAAACTTGCTCGACCTGAAAAAACAATATATGTGCTCAATAAACAAGAGAATTCTGCAAGTACAGACTAATAACTGGGATGCAGCACGGATATTGTTTTTTCTCGTGATAATAAGTGCATGCACTTGTTTCGAAAAAATTGGAGAACTGAATTGAACAACGGGTGCTTATGCTACCCATCAAATAAAAATCAGGTGCCTGAAAATTCATTTCGAAAAAAATGATTCAGCTTTATATCCACGTCGACCCTCGGCATGATGGTTGGAAGCAAATGCAAGTTCATACCAAAATATCATTAACAACAATACCAACTTGCGGACGACAAGGTAGTTCAACTACCAATACCAAACTAACTTATAATCTTTTTACTCCTGGCCCTAGTGTTCGCGGTAGAAAATCTTGCGAGAGGACCAGCTCCCGCTCCTTCTCTTGCTCCAGGTCCCCGAGGTGGTACTGGTGCATCACCCAGTTGGTCCCCTGCTGGTCGAAGTTCTTGTTGGTGTGCAGCACCAGGACCTTTTTTGCTGCCCGTCTGCCGGCCGTTGACCATCACCGGCAAGGTATTGCCGGTCTTGTGCCACATCGCGTGCGTGCCACTCTCCGACTGTATCTTGCGACGCGTCCACGCGCCCCTTTTGGCATGTTCATAACATCTTTGATTGCAATGCTCTTGTACTACTTTTCTCAACTACTAGTACTACTTTTCTCAACTACTCCTAAAAAAAGCACCCAATTAATGATCTTGTTTTCCTCAAAAAAGTAGGTTTACCAATGCATTAATTGCAATGCATGCATGCATAAATTACATTCATTGGTCAATTTTCTCTTAATACTTGCATGCAATGATTTAATGCACCTTGGAATCTGAACATGCGATGGGAAACGACCAAATTGAGCCTTATAAAATGGAAAAAACTAAAATTTTGAGATGAGCCCTATAAACCGGAAAGGAGGGAGTACTGTACTTCTAGTCTAGTCTTGTATAGTGCACCAGTTTTGAACTCTTGTATCTTAGGGCCAAGGAGCTACATTTGGAAGTGGAGGGTGCTACTATTCTCTAGAACCATCGCTATACTATCAATGCAGGGGAATTACACCTGCGTAGTGGCCTAGTGGGTACTCTCGGTGCTCTATTCAGCCGCTCCTCTCACGTAGCTGGCCTACTCAGCCGCTCCTCTCACGCACACACTAGCAGCCTGTTTATCAGCGACGGTTACTGCGGGGGCAGAACATTTGAGTTACTTTGATACAGCGAGACTAGGCTTTTCGCTTCCATTTGTGGAGGTGTAATAGATTTTGTCAAACTTTGTTAGTAGGTCCTTCTTTATGAATGAGATGAAGCAAAGCTTTTGCCTACGTTTCAAAAAAACACGTCAAGAGGAATTTCTTTTATAGCAGAGCCGATAATGGAGTGAAGTCCATGCATGCAATGCCACAAGCTACAGAGTACTAGTAGAGCACTTTACGTACAGAGCCATATTGCACAGTTCCCAATGCCCCGCCAGGCTTTTCCGGCTCCTCGGGCTTAATTGGGAGGCGCTAGTTTAAATATGCTACTAGCTGGAAGCTGCAAGCGAGGTGCGGCTAGGGCGAGCACACGAGCCATGGGATGCTGGGAAGGAAAACCCGTTCACGTGGCTAGGCTGTCCAAAGGCACCCAGTTGTGGGGCGCATGTCCGTTTGACTTCAAAACTCAAACTACCGTGTAAAATATTGGCTCGCAGCAAAGTGTAGTAGTATACTATATTTTTTTTAAAAAGGCCGTATGCGTTAAGGGATCGAACCCACAAAACGAGGTATACACTCCCGCGACCACTAGTAGTACTCGTTGGAGTACAACGCAACCTAGAATCGCCTTTTGTCGCTAGTAGTACGTACATTGTTCCTAAGAGCATGGTTAATAGTATAGCCAGCTGCTGGCTATAAGCTAGTGCCATGTCATCTACAGCCCATCTTATAGCCAACATGTAGTAGTAGTTTATTTCTTATAGCCAGCTGACTCAGCTCTATTGTACTTGCTCTAATAATGCAAGAAACCACTAAAATGCCAAGAAGCTACTACCACTTGCATACGTGGCAGACTTAAGATAAGACTACCTTATCAACTATTGTACATGCTCTTACCAACAAAAATCCTCGAGTGACCTCCTACCTCCGGCCCGTCCACCTAGTCATCCACGGCCATGGGACGCAGCCGCCCGCCCGGCGGCGAGGTCAAAACCGCCGGTGGTGCGGAGCCCATGTTGCGGCAGCCCGGATGCCAGCTCCGTCCGGTGCTCGCGGCAACTAGCTATCCAAGATAGCTCCGTCCAGGTGCTTGTCTGCAAGGTTTTCTAGCTAGATTGGCATGGCAGCGCGGCGGCTTGCTCGCACGCGCCGCGCTAAGGCCAGCCATCTTGCTCGAGCGAAGGCCGGTAGCGGCTTGCTTGCTCGCTTCGTGAGTCACGCTTCGGGCCACCTGCCAACCGTGCGGAGAGGCCAAGGCGTCTGGCCCGTCCGTGAGCGGCGCCAACTCGCTCATCACCGGCGCCACCGGCGAACACGCGATCAAGATCTTGTTTGAAGTAATGTTCAGGAAAAATAATGATTTGAGGGGGAATAATAGGATAGAAGGTCAGATGTGGGTCTCTTGTGTCAACGGTCAAACAAAATGTGTTGGTTTAAGCTGCCTCGTCAGCACGGACATGTGGGCCGACCCTGTCATAAATGGGTTAAAATGAACCTAATCGGTAGGAGTACTAGGTAGTTTTTGGGGTGGATTAAGAAATTTTGGGTATGTTTTTGCTATTTTTTGTACAATAGATTCCTCCTAGGGCTGGTTGAAAGTGGTAGTTTTTTGTTAAATACTCTACATATTGTAAGTAGAGTGAAAGTTAAGCTTTGGAAGCCAATAAGCAAGGCTAGTTACATAGTGCATATGTGTACATGATTGAAAGTAAATATCAACCATGAGTGACTAATATCTTGATGGAAAACTCGAAACTATGGAATATTAGGAAAAGAAATGCATGGTTGGAAATACTAGCAATGTTCATGCCCGTTGCAACGAATCATAATTAGAATAATACTTGTTCACAAACTTGGTACAAAACACTATAATTTTGATATACATATGTCACTAGAGATATATTATGTTTCAATTAGAATATATTCCTTGGGCTGTTTTGGTGAGGTCAGGGAGGGATGTGGTTGGTTTTAAGATACTAATTATGGGTTTTTCTGCAAATTGGTAGACAAGTGGGATGTTGGTGAGAGAAGGCAACAACTTACCTCAAAATCGTTAGATGTAGATCTAATGGTCAGAAACGACGGATGGAAGACACACCAGCATCACCAACTTAGTCTTGTGTAGGAGTACTAGCAAGATCCGTGCATTGCACGGAACATCAAGATGCATTTTTTATAAAACACTTGTTGTGATTGACCCTTGCGGGAGTAATCCCATGTGTAAAAACTAATGATATCTCGAGAAATATGAGATAAGGTGAAGAGGAGTGGGGTGTGGTGGTGGTTGGTGGTCGGACTGAGCGGAGGCATGGGGATTGACGATGCCGGCAGGGGCCACCAGGCCAGTTTGTTCCAGAGGCTTCCTTTATTAATTGCTCAACAATGAGGTTTGTTGGAGATAAGGATGAACGAGGGAAGGCCTTGTCTGCAAATGTGGAGAGGGGTGCGGGTATCTTTTAGTTTAATTTCCATCCGTCAGATATAGATCGGACGGTCTATATTGCAAGATGGCACACGTACCATCATCACCAACTCGGTTTTTTTAATAAGAGAAGAAATATAAGTATGGAGATACAAATGTATTATCTATACTTGCTTCCGTAAACTAGCATCTACATTCTATTCAACGCCTCGGCATGTGGGGCCTTAGCACAATGACTTCTCGACTGTGTAAAACGAAGATTTTCCCGTCTCCGACAAGGAGGGGGTGACGGCAGCGCGCTTTTTGGCTTGCTCTAGTCCTAGTAGTCATACTAGGTGGCCTAAGCACGTGTAGATTTATTCTTTTTCACGTCTCGTGTTCACCGTACTGCCACGACTGTTCATGAATAGATGGTAAGTTGTTCAGAGGGAAACCCTTGTTGAGTGTGTTTGAGAGAGAGAGAGAGAGAGTGTGTGTGCGTGTGTGATATGTTAGAGACTAAGGCAATGATAACAGATTCTTTGTGTCTATGTGTGTGGAGGATACAGAGAGACATGTACATGGGGCTTTGTGTTGTGTAACGTGGAGACACATATACATAATTAGAGAGTGAGTGTGTGAGATACACATGCGGACATGAGGAGAGATGAGGATCCAGGTAAATGGGTGTTTGTGCGTGTCTGTGTGTGTACGTGCACGCGTTTGTGTGTGAGAGGCAGAGAGTGTATGTGGAGTAGAGAGACCACTGATGATGTAAACATAGTATAAGGGAAGGGGGGACGTTGTGACATGTGTAGTAGCGAGATAGCACGGGTGCGGGCGGGGGGAGCAGACTATTTGGAAGAGACATCGAGTGTGTGTGTGGGAGAGGGGTGTGAGAGAGAGAGAAAGAGAGAGCTAGCGACGGAGAGAGAGAGAGAGAGAGGAAGAGAGGGGGCGAGAGGGGTCGTTTGTGTCCATAAATGGCGTATAGATAGGGAGACAATGTTGATGTTGTCCGAAATTGGCCTATGAACGGAGACACAAGGGAAGCAAGTCATCGTGTGTGTGATAGGGACTTCATGAGAGATCTAGAATAGATGGTGTAGAGAACAATGTGCGAAATCGAGAACGATTATACATTAGGGATCTATGCAAAGAGTCACGACATATATGTATACAGGGAAAGAGCTGGGGCGGGTCCGCATGTGGGAGAGATAGAAAGAGGAGAGTGGTGCACAAGGAGACAAAGTGTGCTTGCTTGCAGTGGGGGTGGTGTGTGAGGTGAGTGCGCGAGAACCACATAACTAGGGAGATAGACGTTTGGGGGCGATGTTTTGTGTGTATGGGAAATATACACTCTCGTGAGTGCGTGTGCTTGGGTAAGAGAGATAGCGGGAGACCTAGAGAGTGAGGGAAGAGATGTGTGCATGCCTGAGAGACAAAGTTATAGAGACCTATGTTGGGGTCCGTACTTTACAAGAGAGAGGGGTGTTAATGTGCTCGTGTGTTGGTGTTTGGGGGAGAAAATGACTTCTCTGTGTGTGTGTGTGTGTGTGTGAGTGGTGGGGGGGGGTTACTTCAGATAAAGAGTGAGGTGTCTATATTTGAGGGACTTTAGCGTAATTGAGATATTGTGCACTCATGGTTGATCAATTTGTTTCACAGATTGTACTATGATATAACGATACTTTTGAACATGCGTGATATACCTTGATGTACCAGAATTACAAACCTAAGATTGGAATTTTGGAATTCGACTCCATCATTAGCTTTTGTAATTCATTTAAACGGAGGTACATTTTTTAAGAAGGGATTTCGTGATTTCAAATTCATATATCAAACCTAGAGATATACACATACGGGCATGTTCAAACTTTATAATCATCCACTTTATTCATACACATACACATTTTTGCTTTTGTCATCATATTTAGGATAAACACATTTGGAATTTCATTTGAATTGGACCGTATGATGGTATTTTCTTGTAGTAGCTCAATGATCCATATTTGAATTGAATGGACAATCTAAGTTTTGAGTTGGAGACATTGATTTTCAAAACTTGCTCTTTTTTTGCGTGCAAAACAAACAAATTGTCGGCCACGATTTCATAGTCGGCCGTACAAGAGCAGAATATTTATAATTTTAGGCGCCAAAAGCTTTCAAACTTCCCGCTCACATCGAAATATCACGCGCACGAAAGTTTAGCCCTGCGATATTCCTGTTTTACCCCTGCCACATGAACGGAAAAGGGCTGCTTTGGTAACTCCATTGTTTTCCCCTCTTTGCCCCCAACATTCTTCCCCAGAGTCCCTCCCTTCCCTCCCGACCCCCAACCACGGCAAGCCATCAAAGCTAGTCCTCCGCCGCATAGCAGTGGACCTCACACCTCACGGATCTACCTTCCGCACCTTGAAACCCCCAACTGCCAACTCACCACTTCACCGGAGCCACTTCAGCGACTGGCTTGTCCACCGCTCTAGATCTCCTTGACCGCCATCATGATCCACCGCACCAGATCTGCTTAACCGGCGCCCTCGTCCACCACAGCGTAGGCCCTTCCCTGACTCCCTCGTCCGCCCCTTCCCTGGCCCTTCATACAAGACCTCGTCCGCCGCAACAGATCCGCCTCACCGAAAGCACTGTACAACGCGCCCGCCGAAGCCTTCGTCCACTGCATCGGACCCGCTCCACGGACGCCATATTCAACTCCACCGGCCCTGCTTTACCGATGCCGCAGCCTCATCAGGTTATTTCGATTTGTACTCCTTCGGTTTTTCTCTTTATCTTGCAACTGTTCACTTACCACAGATGAGCTTTCTTGTATGTCGACAAGCGCCGCAACCAGCTCGAGCCGCTTCAGCGACGGTGACAGCCGGCCCAAACTCAACTGCAACACGAGCACCATCGACGATCCTTAGCTATCAAGTATGACAATGATACCCATATGCCGCCGAAAATCAGGTACTATTATCCAACGGCCGGCGCCTACGTTCACTTTTCTAGCATAAGCAGCGCACCTTTGAATTTCTTCAGGGCATCATTCAGTTTTTCATGAAACGCGTTATTCTCGCTTTTGCACCGTAGGGCCATACTTACAGCGGTGAACATGTTACATGTGCTAAATTACATACCAAAGTGCACATATAGTTAATATGCTTTAGTTTTGTTCTCGATGCCACCTGTTGGTTCCATCACACTCGCTTAATGTTCTCTATGCTTAATTACACATCGACAAGCTAGCATGTGGTGCCGCTGCTTTTTGTTCGTTTTACCCTACATTTTACGATGCTAGCTATTACATCACTGCTCCGAGCCTCTGTTCATTACTTTTTTGTGTGTTCTTGATCTTCCCAAGTTGCATGACTAATTTGATGCTTCTATTAATTATGGAGCTGCCAACCACATCAAGCAAAATATTTGTTCTTTTAGGGCTGGCACCTCGAACAAGCATAAAAATAGAGGGAAGCAGATATACTCCCTCCGATTCTATTTACTCTGCGCATAACTCTTGACCCGCATACCAAGGAGGGCACTGGTTTAATTTACTGGACTAATTTGCCAATTAATTAGGGCAGAGGCGTATGGGGCGGGGCACAAAAGGAAACCAGCGCTAGGAATCGGCAATGCGCAGACTAATACGAGAAAACTGAGAAAAGTTATACATAAAGTAAAAAGAATCGGAGGAGTATTGTCATGTATGCACACACCCTTATTTCATTAGTTTAGATGAACCATTGATGATCAATTCGGACCAGTGCATGCGATTAAAATTAATTTTACCTAAATAGATGGTGCGTAATAAACTACAACAACTAGATTTGCAACCACGGGATCTTGTGATATCTTCAAAGAACATTGCAACAGCAGCTAGGCTTCACAACAACATATGGTAAGCCAATGTGTTTTAGTACATGTGAAATGTAATGCGAGTGGGCTGCTTTCTTGGCTTGTGCCCTCAACGTGTAATCCTACCGAACTACAAATAGTTCGGTTATGCCTTTCTTTGTATTGCTTGATTCGAATGCTTATTTGTTGTTACGCTATACCGAAGTTGGCCAACATGTCGATAGTGCCTTTTGTACTATCGTAAAGAAATGCATGCCTATTTCATTTGAGTCCTTAACTTTTCCTCTCAACTTGATCACAAGACTGTCTTCGTAGTTTATATGAGGCCACACTGTTAAGTGCTTTCTCAGATTATTTCAACTGCTTAGATGCCTTGGCAACTTAAATATAGCGGTTGTACACTCCCTTTCAACTAGGGATGTCAACTAGGTCCGGTTTAATCCCGATTAAAGTCCACTAGTGGTATGATAGTTCAAAAGAGTTTTTGTTTTTTGAGGAAAATGAACTAGGGAGGTAGCAAAAACTAACTAGATGGGACTGGCGGATTTCATTTATTTGCCACTTACATCCCTAGTTTCATCTTACCATTTTAATTTCTTTTTTTGATGTCGCTTGAACCATTTAAATATAGTTTGCCATGCTCGGCAATAATTGGCCCATCGTTTACCATGTAAGCTTCTTGCTGGATCATACGAAAACTATCTCTTACTGATGTCTAGCGGAAACCTTATAGGATGCCGTTCACACTAGGACACAATGTACAACCCCAGAATCTATTTGTGGAAGCAGTGTGCCATCCATGTTACCAGATGGTAGCATTTCGGGCAACACCGCCGGAGAGCAGTTTCGAGCACATATATTATAGTGCTTGAGGCTCTACTAGAGGCGTAAAGAGATGGTGTGGCTGCCATGAATGAGGTAATCTTTATCTTGAGGCTGGAAATTACGGAATTAGCGGCACGCATTATGCAAGCAACCCAAGAATTGGAGGAAGTAAGAATGTTGCATTTGAAGACGGAGGAGCTCCTGCTGTTTCTGCTATCTGAAGCCCAAGATAATCCCGGTTCTTCTTTAGATACCAGTTGAAATTTTCACTAGATTATTGTACTTGCATGTTGTGTCATGTCTCTGAATGGATTATGTTGCAAGACCCCCTATGTTGTCCATGTGTTGTAATGATCCGAATTTTTTAGGCGAGGTAATCCTCATTACTTGTATGATTGACTTAAGGTGAACTGTTTTTATGTGAGCATATTGTATTGGATGAAATAACTGTTTGACTCAGAGTGTATCCAACCTACTGAATTCGAAGATCACGAGATTTCTAAATCATAATCATATATAAAGGTGGAATAAATCTTTGTTGTGCTTTTGAAGAAATAAATAACAATACGTATAATTATCTATGGATATTCGAATACAAATTGGATTTGAATTTAGTTTGCCAGGTCCCAGGGCAAACGTGAATGCTAATTCTCCCAAGTTTTGAACGAAGCGGCTAAACACCCACTATAATTTGTGGCTGCCCGAAGCAAGTGTTTGCGAGATGGAAATTACTGTCTACCCCTGACACTTGACATCCTTATCGACAGGATTTACACTGCTGTTGATAGGGGTAGACTAGTAACTTCAATCAGACGTGACACGACAGCCTCTGAGCCCATTCAGACACGGTGGGCGCCAAACGTGGGCGGCAAAACACATTTGATTCAAACTCGTCCGAAAGACATGTGTCTCTTCCTCCATTTCCCTATTCATACACGGTGGGCGGCAAAACAAACTCTCCTCGTCCGAAATCGATGAAGGCTTATATTTTAAATAGGGGCAGATGTGTAACTTCCGTCAGACGTGACACAACCGACCTACCTGTCAGCCCCGTTAATGCACTGTGGGCGCCAACCGTGGGCGGCAAAACACCCTCTCCTCGCCCGAAATAGTTACCGGCTAATATTTGGGAGATGCGAGATTACCGTCCTATCCCCAATCGACGCGATGTCTGAAATTTTAAACGGGGGATAAGTTCGTAACTTTCCCCCATTTCAGAGAAGCGCGTCCCAAAGTTTGAGATCCCCCCTCCCCTCCATTTCCCCGTTCATACACCGTCGGCGGCACGACAACCTCCGCACTTCGGCCAACCTCCTCCGTCCGCCACCCCATCCTCCACCTTGCCGGAGCCGCTACCCCTACCCCGCCGTCCACTGCAAGAGATGGACGTCTCTCACCCACGGCGCTGGACCAGGATCCTTTCATCACCTCCTCTTGCTTCATCGGCGCCGTCATCCACCTTGTCGGTGCCGCTCCTACGACCGCCTCGTCCACGGCAACAGGATATATCCCCCCACCCGGCCGTCTGCCGTCTAAAGTCTTCTTCCCTGCTGCCGACAGCCATCGCACCCGCAGCAAACTCAACGTATCAGCATAGGCCTACACGGCGTCGCAAGAGAGCTGGTACTCTTCCATATGTGCCTAAGTTATTGATGTCACCCGGAAAATAGATCGTAATTTGTTTACTCTACTTTTCTTGTCCGTACCAAATCGTAGTGGCTAGTTGAAAGCAAACAATGGTTGCGAAGTAGCTTTGTCCGGTTTGCACCTTCAGAACCGCCTTGGCACGGGCATTATACTCGTAAAGCTTATGGTTTCCCCCCTTTATATTCACTACAATCATCGTAGGTGCTTCGTGTCATGCTAGCACTGCTCCTCAATACCTCAACCAAAAGCTTACGTGTTGAAATACGAATCTGATATGATGCTCATATCACTAAAACAGAGAACGTTTAATTGGTCACCTAATGTTCCTATATTCGTTTCAAAAAGCATGTGTGCCACCCACTGGTCCAGCTAGTTCCACTTTCCTGATTTTTCTCTTGATGCTTAGGGTTTTCCCCTTTTATCTACTCTACTATGATCTGTGTAGGTGCTTTCTGTCGTACTAGAATTACTCCACCCTTCAAGCTAAACAACACAACACTCAGAATTCGAAAGCTTAGTTGTTTAAATATGATTGTGATATGATACTGATATTAATTAACCAACACATTTAATTGGTTAGCTAAAGGTCCCTCTTGATTTTCCAAATGCATGTCGCGACATATAGAGAGACAGCGTAATTGCATTTCTTTGTCACTTGTTGACCGTACTTTCTTGTCCATACCAAATCTTAGTTGTTATTTCAAAGCAAACATCAGTTGCTAACTACCCTTTGCGCGGTTTGCAGCTTCAGAACTGCCATCCCACTGCCAAGGTCAACATTGTACTCATCATGCTTATGGTTTCCCCATTTTATGATGACCACAATCAGCCTACGTGGTTTCTGTCGTAATAGCATTGCTCCACCCATCGAGCTAAAGAACTTAGTTGTACAAATTCATATATGATATTATTGCTGATATTAGTAAAACTGAGAGATGTTAAATTGGTTAGCTAAATGTTCCTACTTTAGTTTCGAAATGCATGTGAGCCACATATGGAGAGACCGGAAAGAATAGTATTTCTCTGTGCGCTCTGGTTCATCATGGGTGGCCAACCGACATTGTATTAAAAGACTTGTAATATCTTCAATCTTCTTGCTCTTTCCGCTCTTCTTTAAGATGATACTCTTCTCTTGCGATTGTTGGTCGTGAGTTGTTCTCCTTAGTATATTTTGAATCTGTCGGTCGAATTCGACTTGTTTTTCTTTACTATATGTTGAAGCTATCATCTGCGAAGTTTCATCACTTCGGAGCTCTCATATTTTGAGTAGTAGGCCACATTATATTAATGCACACAACAAATTACAGCATGCATGGCATCTTTTAAAAGAATTGCAGAGATAGCACAAAGGGGTTTACAGGGAGGCAGTATTGGATTAGAATCACTTCTGCATTACAAAGAAAATCTCACTTGTTTTTATGTATTCATGCATGTCAGATATTGAACATTATCAAAATGAATATGAGAATGGCCGCACGAGAGGATTATTGCGGAACGATCCACTGGCTATCAAACTTGTCATGGTGGAGAATGGCCTATCTTATTCACCCATCAAGGTGCTTGCTCTAACTTTGCAAAGTTGTATTGGTTGCACATATTTTGCATCTGACCTCTTGCATTACTTCTACTTTGTTACACCATCTGCTTAATTTAAGCATCATATATGAGTATATGCCATACCTATCCATTTTCTGTACCTATTCCATGTGTCGTCACACTATGTTTTTCCAGTCAGATGTTGTTCTTTCGTAATAGGTGTCCAAAAGGAAGAGGGTGAGTGCATGTCATCAAGGAGTACAAAATAGGTATTTGGAAAAGGTAGTGATACCTGTTAAATCAGATAGATCAGCAGCCACGGAAAACACAGACCCAACTATACCACACTTTACCCCTACTCCAGTGGCCAAACCCCTATTAGAACTGCTGGGAGCCCAGCGTCAGGTATTGTCTATGATATCAATTCAAAATTTGAACTCCTAAATTTCTGCTTGTGCCTTACCTTCTCTCTTGTATGAAAACTAATTTCAGATGAATCTCCTTGCTCAAAGGATCATACGATCTCAAAACAATAATGGGCTTTGCATTGCTCTTGACAGTACCTCTCTCCCTTTTGCCTTGTAACGATGTACTTAATTAATTACTATTTGATTATGTATCATCAGTCTGCACCTGAGCTTGATTATCCTCTGTTTCTTCCAATATTATTTGATCTATATTTACTCTTTGCAAAATGTAGAATAATGGCAACACTTATAAAGAATTTTCTTTGGGGAATTTATTGAATTATCCTTCCATCAACATGGAGAAGGGCTTTGTCCAGCCCGTGTTAACATGTAATGTAAGTTCATCCTTCTCAAGCCTTCAAACTTTGTTCTAGTATAGATTAGGATAGGCATCATTTCCTCCACTTCTGTTTGCTTTGTTGTTTACATCTGATTGGATGTTTGCAACAACTACCGATTCAAATTGTAGTTGTAAAAACATGTTCCTTATGCGGAAACAGATCCATTTATTTGCTTATATAATTGTGAAACACATTACGTGTCTCCTTGTTTCTCTTTTAGACTCGTATCTCTTACGCCAGGCAGAACTTTAGGGAAGATAGTGAGCCAAACCATTTTGAGGACAGCGAGATGACCCCAAGGTCCTGTCTTGATGAAGACAGTGAGTTGAAGCTACTCACCAGCAGGTGTGAGACAACCTCTGTGCAGTCACTACCTCAATCAGTTCGACTTCTTCAGTCTCAACTTAAAGCGGAAAGGCTTGCTTCAGCTCAGCTCTGACTTGAAGTCAAAGATGCAATGAAGATGTTAGAGGACTGTCGTGCGCACCATCATGCCTTAAATCTAGTGTTGATGCATGTATCGTTGACACAACTGAGGTCTACTCAGCTTCTTCAGCTGTTTGGGGGGGGCGACCTGGCCAGGCCTAGCGCCTTCTGAAGTGCTCTCAGTTTTATATATTCTTTTGTCGGCGCGTTTATTTGCACTGGTGGCGAACTTTGATGCCCAGTGGATGTAATATGTGTGATAGCCGTGATAGCCTAGCGTAAGTTGCTTGCTTATTTATTTCCTTGTTGTCTTGTTTATTTGTTTGCTTCTAGTCATTGCAGTTCTTTTTCCGCGGTTTGCTAGTGGCTGCATTAACCTATTTTTTAAAACTAGGCCACAATAACCATGGGCTCATATTTACTGTAGTGACACTGGGCCTCCTACGGGCCGTAGAAACAGTGGGCCTTCTACGGGCCGTAGAAACAATGGGCCTTCTATGGGCTGTAGAAACAATGGGCCTTCTACGGGCCGTATCATCAATGGGCCTTATACGGGCAGTATGATCGAAGGCCAAACATGGGCCAATAATAGGCCGCATTGTGGCCTTAAACGAGCTAGAGTTGGAATCATCCGTTCATGGGCCGACCATAACTGGCCATCGTTAATAGGCCGTATTTGATGACGTTATGAAAACGGCCCAACGTATTAATGGACCACAAATGGGCCGACTGTAACCACGGGCTGAATTTGGCCCACAAGCCGAAAATGACAGTAACGGGCCGTAAGTAAATGATTGCTGGAAATGAGCCCAAGAATAAATGGGCTCTCGGAAGGCCGAAAGATAACATTGGCTGGAAACGGCCCAACGGAATAAAAGGCCGTTAATGGGTATAAAGTGATACACTATTCATCACTGGCCAGTTTCACCATGGACCGTTCATGGGTGTAAAGTGATACATCGTTTCATTATGGGCCGCTTCACCACGGGCCGTTAGTAGGCCAAGAGTTACATAGGGCCTCATATGGGCCGAAGACGTCATGGGCCATACATGGGCCGGCGAAAACGGGCCGAATCATATTGGATGGCCCATATGACGCTACTGGGCCTAATTCGGATAGGGCGTAACGGCCCTTGGGTTAGCGGGCTGTTAATGGGCTATATTCGAACACGCCGTTAACAGGCTTTCCATGGGCCGGCCCACCAGCTTTTGACCAAGTCAAACGGGCCGACCTTTACACAAGAATGGGCCTCTGTTGGGCCGTGCCATGTGTCGACGTATCATAGGTGCCTATCTGACCCACTGACGAGCTGACACGTGTTTCGCCCGGCCAATAAGAATTTTACATGTGGAAATTTCCCATTGGTCGGGGCTGTTAACGGGTTATCGGATCCAAAACCCGACCCGATAGCTTAACGGTATTCCGTTACGGTGGATGCCACGTGTCGGTCACCCTTGACGAAAGCAATTCTGTGACGCGCGATTTACCGTCATGGAAGTGGACACTTCAGTGATGATAGTTTTGGTAATGTCATGGAACACTTCTACGACAGCACATGTATGACTATCTTGATTCTGTCATAAAATTGTCAGGGATGTACATGCATGACAAAAAAAGCGACCTACTGTGACAAACACGTATCATCACGGAAGTGTATTTTTTTTTGTAGTGTTGGTTGCTCGGCACGAAGTTCCTCGATCTGTTTCTTCATAACGTATGATTCCAGCTTCATCTTATCGCCCTGATGTTCGAGCTGCGCCTTCTCATGCATCAGAAGTGCAATGACGGCTTTGTTCTCTTCGTCCAACTTCGTGGATATCTTCAGGAAGTCTTCCACAGTATTGAACAGGTTCTTCAGCTGGTCAAAGGAGAAGATGTCGATTGATGGCGGGGACGCACCCTCATCAACCGTAACGCCCGGATTCGGCGCGCCAGTGTCCGCCAGCGATTATTCGTCGTTGTTGCCATGTCATGTGCTTGCGTGTTGCACTTTGCCATGTCATCATCTGCATTTCATATCATGTCGTCATGTGCATCGCATTTGCATACGTGTTCGTCTCATACATCCGAGCATTTTCCCCGTTGTCCGTTTTGCAATCCGGCACTCCGATGTTCCCCGGCGTCCCCCTTTTGTCTCTCGTTGTGAGTGGGTGTTAAACGGTCTCGGAATGGACCGAGGTTTGTCAAGCGGCCTTGGTATAGCACCGTGAACCGCTGTCCAAGTTTCGTGCCATTTGGAGGTCGTTTGGTACTCCAACGGTTAACCGGGTAACCGTAAAAGCCTCTTTCTCCTTGCAGCCCAACACCCCTTCCAAAGTGGCCCAAAACCCATCCAAACCCCCTCCATGCTCTCGGTCGTTCGATCACGATCGTGTGGGCGAAAACCGCACCTCATTTGGACTCTCCTAGCTCCCGCTATCTATAAATAGGTGCTCTCCCCCGAAATTCGCGGATGAAATCCCCCCAAAACCCTAGATCTCTCCCTCCAAGCCGCCGGACATGTCGCCCGGCCGGTCGGACACGTCCGCCGCCGCGCCGTCATTGGAGATCAAGCCCGCGTGGCAGCGCGCCGCCGCCCAGCGCCGCCCAGCCGCCCGTGGCCCGTGGTAGCCCAGCGACCCGCCGCCGCTTCAGTTCGGTGCCGAGCACCCCGCAGCAGCCCGCCGCCCTTGCCACTGGAAGCCGCCACGGCCCTTCCGCCTGCACGCGGCCGCGTCAGCGCCCGCCGCCCGCCAGCGTCGGCCCGCCGCCGTCGCCGCCCGGCCACCGGCGTCGCCCCGTGCTCCCTCCGTCGCTGCCGTACCGCAGCCTCGCTCGCCTACACCACCGCGGCCGTCCGCCCTCGCCAGCGCTTTCGAGGCCGGTCGCCTCGGCCGCATCCGGCGCCGCCCGCTTCCTCCGCCCGCGCCGCCTCCCTCGGTCGTCCCGGCGGATCAGGGAACCGGCGGATCCGCCTCCCCAGCGCCTCTCTCTTCATCCCCGGCCGCCGCAGCCCCGTCTCCGGCGAAACTCCGGCGAGCCCGCCCAGATCCAGATCCTGAGGTTGCCCCCGTTTCCACTGTCCCGAATATTTCAGTATTTTCATGCCATGTTCATCGCATCGTAACTCTGCATCCGTAGCTGCGTTTCGTGCGTGTAATAGGTCAAACTGTTCGCCTCGACGAGTACTTCATTTCGTTCCATTGAATCATTTTCATTTGAGCTCATCTTGATGCCTGAATCTTCGTTGCAAGAGTGTTATATGATGTTAACCTGCTGAAACTGTTATAACTTGATGATTTGTCATTTTTGCCATGTTTGATGTGTGCATCCTATGAGGTTGAAGTCTACATGTGTTTTGATCTATGCCATGCCATCTTTACAGTGGTGTCATCCATGTATTTTTGTTATTCCTGTAGTGAGTGCATCAAGCTTGTTAAGTAGGGTACTTGCTGTTACTGTTTTGCTTGTCTGAATCTGCTATATCATGATGCTATGTTAACCTACTTCTACAAGTCATTCTATGCATAATCTGGAGATATTCACTAAGGATGTTTTGTCATACATGTCATGCTCTATCCATCCATGCCCCTGGTTGCATTTATAGCCTGCTTTAGATTGTTGGTATCTTGCTCACAATGTTGCTAAACAATGTTGCTGTCAGCCTGTTAACATTAAGGTCAATGTTGCCATGATTGTTGCTAGTGATCCATGCATCCTATGAACTTGCTATTGCCATGTTTAGCTTCATAAACATGTCTTCTTACTGTGAGTTGCCTTGCCATGCCATGTATTGCTCTGTAGTGAGTGATTCAAGCTCACCAACATGCCTACTTATTGTTGTTCCTGCCATGTATGAATCTGTAATATAACTTGCTATGTTTACATGGGTGCCATCATATCTTCTGATCCTTTTTAGCTGATGGTCAGTAAGGGACATTTGTTCTATGCATTCAGCAGGTTCATGGCGTGCTCTAGTTTGACATGATAGCTTGCGGTAACATGTTGTTTCACAGCTCTAAACATTGCAACCTGATGTTATTTCCTGATAAGTCTGAAACTGTTATTATTTGCAATCTTGCCTTGTGCTTTTGAGCATTTTCGAGTTGTTTCTGGAGATAGCTCGGTGTTCATGTTTTGTAATGCTTTACCTGTACATCATGCCCATGGCTTTTGTTTTCACGTTGAGATGCTGTAGCATGTTGTTTTGATGCTTGCAGTATGCCTAGTTGCTGTTTTGGACAGTTTGTCCTTTATACTTGTATGATGTGTATGTGTTGTACCGTTGCTCCGTTTTGAGTGTGCTCTATATGAAACTTGCTTAGAATTGCATGTAGTTTCATATTATCATGTTGCATCCTTGATTTGAGGTGTTTGCTTGATGTTTGTATGCATTTTGCACCAATGCCATGTTTAACTTGTTTTGCTCATATCTTCTAGGCCGTAGTCTCGAATCTAATGAACTTTATATGTAACTTGACTAGAATTTCGTGTAGATCATCGTGGTGCATCTTAACTTGCTGTTTAATAACTTGAACATAAAGTTATTCAGATCTGTACCAATTTCGAAATTTGCATATGAGGACTTACCGGAATTGTTCTATGTTGTTTCCGGCCTCATTTAAACTTGCTTTGATGTGTTGGTCTTGTAGGCATCATCTTTTGCCATGAGTACCTTCATGTAGCCTTGTCATGCATCATACTTGGTTGAGCATCATGTCTTGTTCATGTGTGATGTGTTTACCTTGTTGTGTGCTTCTTCTCGATAGTTCCGTTTAAATTTGCGATCGTGAGGATTCGCTCGCTCACGCTTGGTTTGACTTCGTGGCTCCATCTTCTTCATGGACTCGTTCTTCTTCCTTGCGGGATTTTAGACAAGATGACCGCTACCCTGGATCTCACTACTATCATTGCTATGCTAGTTGCTTCGTTCTATCGCTATGCTGCGTTACCTACCACTTGCTTCAAGCCTCCCAAATTGCCATGAACCTCTAACCTTTGCACCCTTCCTAGCAAACCATTGCTTGGCTATGTTACCGCTTTGCTCATCCCTCTTATAGCGTTGTTAGTTGCAGGTGAAGATGAAGTTTGTTCCTTGTTGGAACATGGAGATGTTGTTCCTTGTTGGAACATGTTTACTTGTTGGGATATCACAATATATCTTATTTAATTAATGCATCTATATACTTGGTAAAGGGTGGAAGGCTCGGCCTTATGCCCAGTGTTTTGTTCCACTCTTGCCGCCCTAGTTTCCGTCATATCGGTATTATGTTCCCGGATTTTTTTGCGTCCCCTAACGCGGTTGGGTGATTTATGGGACCCCTTGACAGTTCGCTTTGAATAAGACTCTCCAAAGAAGGCCGAACATTGGTTTTTACCATTTGCCTCACCTATGCCCTTTTTTCCCTTGGGTTTCCAGAGCCCAAGGGTCATCTTTATTTTAGCCCCCAGGCCGGTGCTCCTTCGAGTGTTGGCCAAACGGCAGTAGAGGGGCCACCACGGGCAACTCGAGGGCTGGTTTTACTCGTAGGCTGACCTATCCGGTGTGCCACGAGAACGAGGTACGTCATGTACTCCTATCGGGATTTGTCGGCACATCGGGCGGCTTTGCTGGTCTTGTTTTATTGTCATTGTCGAAATGTCTTGTAGCCGGGATTCCGAGGACCGATCGGGTCTTCCCGGGAGAAGGAATATCCTTCGTTGATCGTGAGAGCTTATCATGGGCTAAGTTGGTACACCCCTGCAGGGTTTGAACTTTCGAAAGCCGTGCCCGCGGATATGTGGCAGATGGGAATTTGTTAATATCCGGTTGTAGTAAACTTGAAGCAAACTCTTCTAAAAGACACCAACCGTAATGCGTGAATCGTGAGTGTCTCTTTTCGGGTTGATCGAGAGGAGAACACGGTTTCGGGTTATGTCTCGGCGTAAGTAGGAGTTCGTGATCACTTCTTGATCATTACTAGTTGACGACCGTTCCTTTGTTTCTCTTCTCGCTCTCATTTGCGTATGTTAGCCACCATATATGCTTAGTCGCTGCTGCAACCTCACCACTTTACCCCTTCCTTTCCCATTAAGCTTTGCTAGTCCTGATACCCATGGTAATAGGATTGTTGAGTCCTCGTGGCTCACAGATTACTACACCACCACCGCCAGTGTACAGGTTTTATGGCGATGATCATGACGTGAGAGCGATGTGTGCTTGTTTGGAGTTCTTCTTACGCTTCTTCTTCGATCGGGGATAGGTTCCGGTGTCGGCACTGGGCTAGCAGGGTGGATGTCGTTTGAGCTTCATTTATGTTTCATCCGTAGTCGGATGCTGTTCTTGTATATGTTGTTGATGTATTCTTGTGGCATTTGTGCCTTATGTATGTATCCCCATATATTATGTAATGTTGATGTAATGATATCCACCTTGCAAAAGCGTTTCAATATGTGGGTCTATCCTTGGCAGGACGCACCCTCATCAACATTAGGATGAAGCTCACCACAATGATACATGTTTCACAACTAAATCAAGTAGCCGAAAGAAAGAAAAAACGAATGAAGCCGAAGCAGAGCGAACTCACAGATGAGGAACCCTCGCCAGCCGAGATCTTCTCCTGCGACTGGACATGGCGCTCTAGAGGAGTCTCCTTCTGCACAGCCGTGGCTGAGAGTGTCAGGATAGAGAACAGCAAGAGGAGTGGATGGACTGGAGGCAGACAAAAGGACGAAGGGGATGTGGCTAGGGTTTCGAGACTCCGTCTGGCTTATTCACGTTTCACAACTAAACCAAGTAGCTGAAGGAAGGAAAAACCGAATGAAGCGGAAGCAGAGTGAACTTACAGATGAGGAACCCTCGTCAGCCTGGATCTCCTGCAGTGTCTGGACACTAGGTTCCGCAGTAGTCTCCTCCTGACCAGCCATGGCGGAGAGGGTCAGGATAGAGAGCACCAAGAGGAATGAATGGCCTGGCGGTGGGCAGATGATGGAAGAGTGTGTGGCTAGGGTTTTGAAACTCTGTCCATCCGCCATAAATAGCCGGAGCCTGGCCTCGGGTGATGAGCCAGAGCGGCGTCACCGGAGGAGACGTCCGTCGGACCCTTGGGTTTCCGTGGCGGCGCCACGTGGAGTTCACACCCGAGTAGGTGGAGACGCCCGTCGAAACATTGTGTTTCCACAATCAACGCACGAACATGGGTCCGCGTAAAACACAAGCATGCCTCCCTCGACATCCCGACCGTGCCTGTCCTGGTAATATAGTCAACGGATGCATTTGGAACACAAAGAGACATGAAGGTGACTCTGGATAATGACATGACATGCGTTTGTGGGCTTGAAAACCGTGCCTGTGACCTGAAACACCGACACGCGTAAAGGACAGTGACGCTACTAAACATATAACACTACTAGGAAAAGGGCTAAAGATGAAATTGACACTAATGGCGCACCAGAGAAGTGGTGCGCCACTACTATATACTAATGGCGCGCCATGTGGAGATGCGCCATTAGTGTGGAAGACACTAATGGCGCACCAGGCACAAGGTGCGCCACTAGTAACAAAATGTTTTTTTTCATTTTTTCAAACATACTAATGGTGCATCCAGGCAAAGTGCGCCATTAGTAGTTAGAACTACTAATGGCGCACCAGCCATAGAGTGCGCCACTACTGTATTTTTTTACTTTTTTGCAAAACTACTAATGGCGCACCGTTGCATAGTGCGTGATTACTAGTTTAAACTAGTAATGGCGCCTTTGTGCCACGATTAAATATATAAAAATTATTTTTAATACTTTTTGCAAAACTACTAATGGCGCATGTATGTGTGGTGCGCCATTAGTATGTTGGGATTACTAATGGCCTGTCGTCAGCGAGCACCTCGGCGGGCTTCATTTGGATGGGGTCACCGTGAGGGTCGCCGCGAAATGCATGTCAACTTGAGGGTCGACTCACGACTTTGAAAGAGCAAACCTAGTCGCTACAACACATAGACGTGGTCGATCCTTGGGTGGTAGAGCACAAAACCTTTATTGAGAAGACGTAAAATGACCGAGGCCAACAGAGGACGGAAGGAGATATAATCAAAGAGCACAACTCATGTTTCACGCGTTGATTCAAGCAGAAGCTTCATCATTACCCTTTACATGAGGATTCTTCCACGGAAGAACAACTCATATTCACCTTTTCACAGGGCGCCGAGCAAAACCTGATGACCTATGAGGCGTAAGATATCTACGGCTACACATTCTACACCGAGGACAAGGACATGAAGAGCGATGGTTATCAGAACTCTGGGGTAACGATGGAATCCTACACCGGTAATGACAAGGACAGATACTATGGAAGGATCGAGGAGATCTGGGAGCTGAGCTACGCTGGAGAGAAGGTCTCGATGTTCCGTGTCAGATGGGCCAAGAGCGTCCTAAAAGAAGACCGGTATTTCACCACCATGGTTATACCCGAAGCCAAATCCAAGACCACGGGCGCAAACGTCACCGCGAAAAATGAGCCATGGGTACTGGCTTCACAAGTGGACCAATGCTTCTTCATTACCGACCCGTCAAAGCCCAGTCGTGTTGTCTTGAGGAGAGGCAAAAGGAAGATCCTCGGAATGGATGGAGTAGCCAATGAGCAAGACTTCGACAAGTACGGCGACCCGAAGATCGAACATGACGATGACGATGAAGTAGCAACATACACCACAAGAAGAAGCAGGACCACCCTACCTAAAGGACATCCGTTCCACAGAAGAACTCCATTTGTGAAAAAGAAGGGCAAGAAGATTGTGAACAGACAGCTAGCTAAGATCGATAGTATTTAAATTGTAGCCTTCATTTCTCGGGCACTTTTTGATATCATGAATATTTTTAAATTACATGGGCACTTTTTGAATTCATGAGGACACTCGATCTCGATCCCCCTCCATCTTGATCTTGATTCCCCCTCCATCTCGATCTCGATCCCCCTCTATCTCGATCGCTATCCCCCTCCATCTCGATTTCGATCACTCCCCCGCTCCACCGCCGCCGACGAGCACCCCCCGCACCCGCCCCCGCTCCACCGCCGCCGACAAGCACCCCCCGCACCCTCCCCCGCTCCACCGCCACGAGCACCCCCACCTCCGCCCGCTCCACCGCCGACGAGCACCACCCGCACCCTCCCCTCTCCACCGCCGACGAGCACCCGCACCCGCCCCGCTCCACCGCCGACGAGCATCCCCGCACCTCCCCCGCTCCACCGCCGCCGACGAGCACCCCCCGCACCCTCCCCCGCTCCACCGCCGCCGCCGATGATTTTTTCATATAAAAAATTTGATGATATTTTTTAAAAAATTATTACTGTTTTTATAAAAAATATTACTATTTCATATTCATATTCATTTTAAAAAAAAATAATAATAAAGTGTAGACTACAATTGTTGTTAAACAACAATTATTACTGTTTTTATAAAAAAAATGTTACTGTTTCATATTCATTTTTAAAAAATAAAAAAATTCTTACTTATGGCGCACCGGTGGCTGGTGCGCCATTGCTATCTAAAAAATAATACTTATGGCGCACTGTCCCGCTGGTGCGACATTGCTATGAAAAAAAACATTCTAATGGCGCACCGCCTGGGGGTGCGCCATTAGTAATCTTCCCCCATCCATACACCACCGCGCCGCACCTTCCCCCTCTCTCTCGCCAGACTACTTCGATTCGTCCTTCTCCCTCCACCGCGCCGCTCCACCTCGTCGCCGCCGCCGCTGCCCCGACCCACTGCACCGCAACCGCCCACGTGCACCCGCCGCCTCCCTCTCCCCTCCCCGCCGCTCGAGCGCCGCCTCCCCCCCGAGCCCCGCCTCTCCCTCGAAACCCTAGAAACCCCGTGCCCCCCGCGTCGTTCCCTGCCTTGCGCCGCCTCTACCTCAGTCCGGGCACGGGGTGCAGGACGACGACCGCGGACGCCGGCCTCCCCACGACCAACCAAGGCGCCAAGGAGGACCGCCGCCGTCTTCCTCTTTGACTACGAGGACCCGGACGGCCGGGCGCCTCGAGCCATCCTTCGACGCCGACGCCGCCCGACCCGACCCGACCCCTCCGCGACCGGCCAGCGCCCGCCAGTACCTCTCCTCCTTCCTCCTTCCTCCTCTCCTCCTTCCTCCTTCCTCCCTCTCCACCCTTCCCTGACCCCTCCGGCGACCGGCCGCGCCCGCCCAAGTCTGTTCTTTGCAGGATCAGAACAAGTTTGTAACAGGATGCTCTACAATTTTTTTTCAATTGTGATGTGCTGTTTACAAGGATGTAGAAGTCACCCTAAAAAAAGGATGCAAAAGTCTTTCAGTGCAGATTAACTTTGTAGGTTGGAGTTTGGTTAGCCATGGTTCAGCCAACTATTTCTAGCTTGATTGTTTGGCTGGTTTAGGTGGTGTAATCTAGTGTTGTGCACGATGCAACTGGTGTCCATGAGTACTTATAAATCTGGTTAGAATTAGTTTAAGAATTGATCTGTGTGTATCAATGTGATTGTAGTTTTTCTTGTCATCAAGTTTAGTTGATGTTTATTTAAATATAGCTTATATGATCAGCCACTCTATGTATGATTGTGGCTTGAAGGTTCTGGAACAACGTTTTTCCTTCAAATTCTATCTGGTGGCATTCTCCTAGACTCCTTAGTTCTGTTGTTAATTGTGCTTCTATTAAAAGAATTAGGAGTTACTCACTGTACTAGAACTCTGTAGGTTCAATTTTGGTTAACTAATACTGACGTTATGAGAATGTAGCACCTATTATTGCTACTGATATCATTGGGTCATTGCTGCCTTTGTGCAATGCAGAACTGTTAAGAGTGATTTGGAGGATTCAAGATTCTGTGAAGCTCTTTTGACATTTAAAGCTCAGAACTGAAGGTACTTAATAAACTCAAAAGCATTGATGATAACTCTTGTTGCCTAGAAACAGAGGTAGTTTACATATTGCATTGCTGGTGTTTGTTTATGTTCAGAGTTTAAGCACGTGTAGTGTAGTGTAGTGTAGTGTAGTGTAGTGTAGTGAGCTTGTTCTAGTGTAAAATTAGACTAGTATGGCCCTGGCCACAATCTGTCAACTTAGCCTTCTGTGATTTTCAAAACAAGTTAACTGCATTCAGATCTCTTGATGCTCAAAACCTGTCAATTTCTATCAGCTTTTGATATATCAAGTTGATATTCAATCAAGTTGATGTCAAACTTGACACATAAACAACAGCTTTAATAAACAGAGAGACAAGTGTTAAATCGGTGAAAGTAAAAAAGTGTAGTAGTAGTACTTGGTACCAATAATTCTCTGGGCAAAGCAAAAGAGCAAGAGG